>CM019042.1:40100819-42757716 GCA_009664405.1 Drosophila bifasciata | reverse complement strand
TGAACACTCTCAACATTGTACTTCTTGCCTATACTTCACCGCCGACAATGCTACTGCTGCTGCTTCTGCTGCCTACACCACCACCACCACCAACATCATCACATACAACACAGAGAGCAAGCAAAGTCTCGTTGTCGTTGGTTTGCCGGCCGGAGAGTGAGCGAGAAGGCACTATGACGCCGCGCCAAATTCAACGGCGTCGGTTTTTGCGCGCACATTTACTAGGCATTGGCGAAAGCGAGACAACTGTATTGGTGCGGCAAAGCGTATATAGACACAGAAATTCAAAAGAAAATTTTTCCAAACCGTTGCGAGAGAACATGGAAAAAGATGTACACCACTTGCGAAATTCGAACAGATCCGTGCAATTGTTTAAACAAAATGCACAGATGTACAGACCACAGCACAAACAACGAGATAAAGCACACACAGAACCCTCTAATCAAATATTACTCACTTTTTTTGCTCAGCCACATCAGCCATTTTGATTTACTGTTGGTTTAGTTTCGAAAGCGAAGCGCGAAAAACACGTTTAGATTATTGAGTTTCGGAATACGCAAAACACGACTCGCCGAAATGCAAAAACAACACTTGGTCTTGGACAAAATCAGCAAATTTTATAAATTTGTTGCAATAGTAGCTTGGCTATAGAGTCGCTGACTGCTGGAGATCTTTGCCGCACACAATTAAAACGTCCACAGAAAAAACGCCGAATGAGAGAGCGGTGAGCGTCGCCGGGACTTATATAGGGATGTTGATGTGTATCGATAAATCGATATTTATTTTTGGTATGATATATTTGAAGGTTAGGCGATAGTTTCCTTGACTGGCGAAAATACCAATATAGAATGGATATTTTTGTGGATTATATCACTGTATTTATATAATTTTCTGAATTATGAGCAAATCAAAAAAAAATTCTGTTTTTTCACGTCTTTAGATCAGATTTCCGACTTTTGAATATACTTATCGATGAACTGTAAATATGTATCGATACATCGATGCGAGGGTTTATTTAAATTTCAGAAATTTATTGGGGCAATATTGCAATTGATTGTATATTTGGTTCTCATATTTGCTAGTTTTTTTAATTATTCAAAGAGTTCTATGCGATTTGTTGGTATGCCAACGAACAATTCATTTATTTGCTCGCTCTCACCAACGCAACTGAGAGCGCAAAAAAGAGCGCCAGACCGAGAGATACAAAGAGAGCAGCGCGCTCTCCAAAACGACTGAGATGAGCAAATTTGCATGACTCCCAAATATATTTTAAGTAATTGATCAATATAAATATATATACAAAGTAGCAGATGTAAATGTGACACTTAATTGCATTTGAAGTAAGAAATACTTCGTTTATAATTAAGTTTGCATCAATCGTGATCATGTCTCATGTCTGTTGAGCAAATTTCATCCGTGGGGTTACATATGCACATATGTATGTGTTAGTAAAACAATAAATATGCAAAACTAAAATGGTCTTTCAACGAATTCTTTTCATTTTACCTGAACAACGAGCTCTCCTAAAGGATATTACAACTTCCCTTTCACCGCTTTGGCAGGCAGTTGCACCAAAAGACCGAAACCGATGGATTAGGCTGCAGCATCACGTGCCATTGTGCGCGCGTTGGGATTAGTTTTCTCAAGGAAAGAAAACAGGGGATAAAAGACAGATGTTTCAAGATCTCTCACAAGATGTCCTGTCCTGTTTGAACAATCCCCTGCTGCAATTTAATTTGATTCACTTTTTCATGGGGGTAGGAATGGTGAATAGCAATTGCCAAATATTGTACATTATTCAGATAAACTGGATTTTCGTATTCCGTAGGTGTTACTAAATGAAATCAACCGGTTTTTTGGAGCTATTACCATTGCAATCAATCAAAAACTTTTCTACCACTGATACGACAAACGGAAATTACAATTTTCCAGGTAGTCAGGTAGTGGCCTTCAGAGCGTTCCGGATCAATTTTGTATAAGAGAGGGAGGGGAGAAGGAGAAGAGGCAGCTGCGGGGTTGTTGTTGTTTTATTGCCTCGCTGTGAATTTGGTGCACATGTCTTTTATTTTCGGCACTCGACATTGAATTACAGCTGTACTTCTAAATATTGGAATTTGTAAATATTTTGTAGGTAATAAATAAATTTAAGATAATATAACTGATTAAAATAGTGTATCGATTAAAATCGTAGTTCCCGATCGTGAAAATATAATAAAATACATATAATATTGAAAATATAATACTCTACCATCATGGTAGCCCACGATTGTCTTTGAATATTGTTCGAATCACCCCCATCTTGAGCAAAGGAAACATCTTCCGCTTTTTTTATGAGTTTCCTTTACTTTTGCCTACAAACACATGCACTACACATATGTACATACACACATACACATCCATACGCACCCTACAGCTGCACATTTTTCAATGCCAGCCAAGGACAGTGGCAGCTGCAGCTCGCCCGCCAGCCACTTCATCCGTCTGACGTTACGTTCCGTTCCCGTTGATTGGCATTTAGTGAGAGGCATTAATGTTGCTTTCTAATTAATTTTATGCGCTTGCGGCCATTTGAGGGATTATGCTAGCACACACTTGCAGAGATGAACTATAAATGCACAGTTTTGTTATCAAGCTGCACAGCTGTACCGTTATCAGTTGCATGCTGAGACTCTCTCCTCTCCCACACATGCGCCGCGAAGGAAGAGCTTTCGGTGCCAAAGCTCACTCTTGGAGAGAGCTGAAAGGTCCTTGCTGCTGCTTGCTGCCTGCTGCCGTATTGTCAAAAATTTTCACTTAACAATCAGTCAAGTTTATCGTGGCGCCTTAGTTTAGTTGAAAGAAAATTCGCGCTGCGCAACGCGTCCGGACATCGCTGGGGCAGCCCCAGCAGCAGCAGCAGCACCATAGCAGTAGAAGCAGCAGAAAAAAAGTGAACACAACGAACCAGCAATTGGAAAAGGAATAATTAGTGATAATCAAAAAAAAAGAAAAGTATGGCATAGAGTGTTCCTCTAGTGAAAATTTGTGTGTTTGTTGGTTCAAATCTGGGAATGCTAAATGAGAACAACTGTACATGCCTGGTTAACCGTTATCGCAGCCTCCCAAAAAAAGAAAAACCGAGGTGGCAAGAATGATAGAAAGAGAGGGGGCGCATTAGGCCGTATCGCTGTACATCTGCCTATCCCTTTTGTAAGGAGGTGTCACTTATTTGGATTAAAATTAAAATCGAAATTTGTGTGCAGTACACACACACATAGCCACGGACACGGACACATGGACATAGGCAACTATACAAACAAAATCAGAACGCATTAAAACGAACCTTGAGCAAATCAACCTTACACACAAACACACAGAAGCAAACATAAACCTACACATGTACGGTGGGGGGGACGTAAAGGATTTTCTTTTTTTGTATGCCCAAGAAGAAGAGAAACAAGAAAAGAAGGCTAGCTTCAAGGGCCGTAGACTTTGATACCCTTCATGCCTTGAGCCATGCCATCCATCGTTCTGTATAATTATTAATATTAATAGAGCTACATATAAATACATACATATCTAAGATCTTCGGAGTTGCCAATTACATACATACATGCTTAAGTACTGCGTGCAGCAAAAAGAGAAGGCTTTAAAATAATCTTTATGTATGTAGCACTAGAAACAAGCAGATGGAACTGCTTAATCGACTCGGCAGTGGATGATAATCAACTTTATAAATACCTATCTTCGTTCTTTGCGTTACAAATATCGTAACAACACAACACTCTCAGAAAGGGTATTATAATAAGAAGCTCCATTTTGTTACACAGTCAGTCCCGTCCGTCAGTCGTCGTCGAATTCGGCAATAGGGATACGACAGTCGAATATGAAGAGGAAGCAGAAGCAGAAGCAAAACTGGGCTCCATAACGGACAGAGAGGAAAAGACAGCAGGAAATACAGAGAGAGAGTGTGAGAGAGACAGGAACATAGGCGCAAGAGAGGGAGCGGGAGCGAGTGCACCGTGGTCTACGCGGGTGTTGAATGTGGTCGAAAATATTCATAATTTATTCAAAAATTTCGTAATAGATAAAGGGGAGTGGTGGTGTGTAGTGGCAGGAGGCATCAAATTGGAATCGGCTCTGGGGCAGGTGCAGCCTTCAGCTTGTGCATGAAAATTTGACAAGTCAATTTCAATTTTGTCCTAAAATAGAAAACTCAATTTTCTCTAATTAACTTCCAGCGGAAATTGGTACTCTACATTCAAGCGACGGAAAAGTAGGAAATGGAATGCTGGAAATTGACTTTCTGTGGGTTGCTCGGGACTATAGGGTTCATTCGGATAGCAACAGAAGTTAATTTCCTACAGCTTGAAACATTTTTCAAATGTTAAAACATTTCTAACTATATTTTAATCAAGGAATGTTTGGACTATCTCTATGCTAGGTCGTTCAGCAGTGTCTACAATGTGTCAATATTTTATTCATTTACTGAACGTGCAAAGTGATAAGAGTCGCAGTCAGGTCTTATCTTAATTTATTTTCGGGGGCACATCCAGTGACCAGCGATGTGATTAAAATATGCGATTTGCGACCCAACTTATCAAATTGAAATAATTCAATAGATTACCTGAGAAGTTCTATACGAAAATAGTAATTGTAAGTCACATACATATGTATCTTTCATTTGCATTTGCACCCACTGTACGGTATAGTGAAAAGCTTTTTGCTCACAGCTCTCACACAAGGACGCTTCTGCCTTGGCTCTCCTCTCCCTCTCCCACTTCCACTCCCACTACCGAGAACGAGACGCCACGAGGCAGCGTTAAGTCTTAAATTTACCGTTAAAATTTGTGTTGTGTGAGAGTTTTTATACCCGGCTACCTCGTAAAGAACGGATCCGGGGGTATACCGTATTCGTGTGAGAATGTTTAATAGTTAAAAAGGAAGTGCTTGCGATAGAATAAGGACAATAATGGGACAATTCCACTCATTGTATGACAGCAGTTTATATGGTTTCAAGTAGATAATTAAATCTGTTTGAAAGGTATTCCCATAGTCGGAATATCGACTATAGTCCTTCCTTCACATTCGTCTCCTTGTGATTCTGGTGTTTGAGTTTGTGCTTCGCATTGCTTCTATTTACCCAAGCGTCTTGTCGTCTCGTCGCGTCTCCCAGTTTCCAGACCCCATCATAAATAAATAACGATAACGCGGCGAAAACGGAAATGGATGTGCTTCATTCATAAACCAGAGCCTGGACAGGTCGGGTCGGGTCGCTGATCAACGAATTGTAAAACAAAAAGCCCACAACCAACTACAAAAACCTCGCAAAAAAAAGGTGCACACAGCCATGCCGGAGGAGAAGGAAATGTCCGGAAATAATCTGGAAAACGGACAGGCTACGGCTACGGCCAGCTCAACGCCCAGCAGGTCTAAGCAGCAGCAGCTGCAGCAGCAGTACCTGCGCCAGAAAACGCCCACAAGGCGGCGTCCCCATGATAGTGATGTGGTCGCTGGTGGCGTTGGCATCACCGGTGGCGGCGTGGTTATCCTGCCGCAGCATGTGCTCAACGAACTCTATCACAACTACTCGATTAAGCAGCGACGCAGCGGCCTAAAGTGGTTCCTCTTTGCGGCCGTGCTCTTCAATGTTTGGACCATTTGTATACCCTGGGATCAGGCCATACCCACGAGAGGTGAGTGTATCCCTCGATCTAGTCTAGCCATAGTTTTGACAGGGTATTTGTTAATATTTGATGCTCATTATTAGTGGTCAACTGTTGCATGCTGGTGGCCTATTTGGCTCTAACGGCCTTGATGCATATTGGACGACGTTCGGAGAAGCCGGCACTGAGACGCTTCCATCTGACGTTCCTGACAATTGTGCCGCGGGCTCTTTGGTTCCTGTCCATGCTACACTTTGCCGCCTATGTAATGCTGCAACCCAGTTTCTCTCCAAGGTAAAATCACCACCAAAACGTACTCAAAAGGTATCTGGAAGTTTAATGTATCCTTTATAGGGACGTACTTGGCTGGGCCATCTTGCTTAACTTCCTGATCTATGTGACGCTGCCGCTTCCACTGATTTTCCTTGGTCTGGTGATTGGTTTCTGCACGTACTTCAATTGCCTGAGCCTGCCCGTTGGCTTCTCTCGCCCCGATCCGCTCATCTCGGATCAGGCGGCAGCCAATGCAGTTCTAATAGCCACCGCCGCCTTGATTGGTCTGTTGTATTATTTTATGGGCGAGGCCAAGCAGAAGCGAGCCTTTTTGGAGGCCAAAAAAAGTCTGGAGGTGAAAATGGTAATCGAGGAACAGTCGGCCGAACAGGTGAGGATTTCTTTGATCCCAGTATTATAAATAAAGATTAATGTCTATGGTTTTTCATAATTAGGAACGTTTGCTGTTGTCTGTGCTGCCCAAGCATGTGGCTATCAAGATGCGCGAGGATCTGGGCTCATCCAGTTCGGAGGCATTCAAAAAGATCTACATGAGTCGACACGAGAATGTGAGGTAGGTTGGATTCTAAAAAGTTTGTTTGATCTATAGGAAATTGTAATAGTTTTACAGATCCTCGGATCTAAATTCTTCATCGTTTAATAAAACGAGTAACAAGTATGCATTCGTTACTTCCTTTAGCCGAGTGTTAAACCACTAGTTTACTTACTCGCTAGTTCTATTTATAGCTCCATTTGCGAACTCAATTCAGTGTTGAATCCTCTGAATGAAACACACTCTACTTTATAGCTACTTCCAACGAAAGTACCTTTCAAATAGCTCAATTTCCTCACTTTCTTTGCTTCATATCACAAACAACTCTGTGCTATTCCCAGCGGAAACATTTTCCAAAGTAATTGGAGGACTATTTCCATATCCTACTCCTTACTTTGCTACCCACTCAGTGCTGCATATTTGTAGGTGTTAATATTTAAATTAAATTCTATTGCATTGCCCACTTGTTTAACCATTACATTACACTCTCTCTCTCTCTCTCTCTCTCTTCCACTCTCCCACACTGCTTTCTTTTTTTTTTTTTGTACAAATAAGCATACTATATGCGGATATTGTGGGCTTTACCGCCATCTCCTCGACATATAGCGCCCAAGATTTGGTTAAAATGCTTAACGAGCTCTTCGCACGCTTCGATAGGCTCGCCGAGGTAACAATTTTCTACTCGTCGTACATTGTCTTTGTTGGTTTTTCTATGTTTTTCTTTGTTGCTTTTCTTTCGGTATTCTGTTATGTTTTCAGCTGTTCATTCACCTGTTCTTTGGTAGGGGGGGAAGGGGTGGAAACTCCTCTAATGATGATTATGATGTTTTAGATAAGAGACCATCTAGAGAATTTTTCATTTCCCCTTTTTTGAGTGTGTTTACGAGTGTAGTTTGCCCCCCCATACCACTTTAATTTGAATTCTTTTGCTACATTTTCTCTTGTCTTGGATTTCGTGTGGCCACCTTTTTTTTGGGGGGTGTTTGAGTCGTGTGGGTAGGGGTGTGTGTGTCAGTGCCCCTAACCCTAACTGAACTGACCAACAAAAGTTATGTCCAGTCAGGCGTATCAAATTTTTCGAGTTGATTTTTTCTCTCATGCGAATTATTTTTTAGTTGAGTTATTTTAAGGGCCCCCCAGGGGGGTCTCCTGGTACTCTGGTTATGTGTCGCTGTTATATTCAGCTTGAGTTAATTTGACTGCAATTTCGGTTTGGGGATATATGTGCGGGTTTTTCCCTGTCACTGATTTGTGAGGGTTTTCTTTTTCTTTTGTTTTTGTTCAGTTCATTTGTTGTCCTTTGCAGAGGGTCAAAAGTGGAGCCAAAATTATGTACATGCTTAGGAGGTATTTTTAAGTGGTTATAAGGTTATCAGTTAATGCAGGAAAATATATTATATTTTACAAGAATTTATTCTATTAATATTTTTCTTATTTTTATTGTATTAATTAGAATTTTATTTGCCTGTAAAATCGACTTTAAAACGCTTAAAACATATCAAATCACTTGACTCTAAATCCCATTTGGATTCCCCTTTAGAAATATCAACAATTGCGCATTAAGATTCTGGGCGATTGCTATTATTGCATTAGCGGGGCCCCGGACGAGCGACCGGATCATGCGGTTATGTGTGTGCACATGGGACTCTCTATGGTGAAGGCCATCAAGTGAGTATATGCCCGCCCCCAAAGGGACAAAAGGGACGACATGCGACATGCGGCATGCCACAGCCACAGCCATGCCATGCCAGGCAGTGTCCCCGGGTGCCATCGTCGACAGGCGACAGGCTATAGGGCGACAGGGCGGACAGGCAGCGCCAAATCAACGTTTGTTCAATTAATAATAATTGCACTTAACCACGCGCTCCCCAGTTGCCTGTCACTGCCGGTCGTCCTGTAGCCCATGTCCAACCCGTGAGTCTCCGTGGTCCGTAGACCAAACGTTGCCTAAGCGCCACTAACCTGCCACATGAATGATGTTGCGTGTGCCTCTACTCTAGTCTACTCTACTCTACTCTACTATATCCTCTTTTGTGCAGGTATGTGCAGCAGAAGGCCAACTCACCTGTTGATATGCGTGTTGGCATACACACGGGAGCTGTGCTGGCGGGCATACTCGGCCAGCGGCAGTGGCAGTTTGATGTCTACTCCAAGGACGTTGAGCTGGCTAATAAAATGGAATCCAGCGGCAAAGCGGGGTATGTTTTAACACACACACACACTCTCTCTGTGTCTCCTTGCATCACTTGCCACCCCACACTGTTCACTGTTCACTGTTGCATAATTGATAACGGGAGACCAGGCCACACTTGTGGCAAGTGCTTATTATGATTTGACTTTCGTCACTTCGGTATGCAAATTTATGGGTTCTGTTTGTGCACCCAGCACTCACTCACTCACTCACCTCCGCTGGGGTGCATGGATAAGTGCTCATGCAAATTGTTTTCTTTTGGCTCCCCCCCCCCAACCCCCACGCTCAGACGCGTTCACATTTCGGACAAAACTTTGGCCTTCCTCAATGGAGAGTTTGAGGTGGAGCCCGCCTTTGGCGAGAAGCGGGAGGAGCTGCTACGCATAGCCGGATTGAAGACCTTCTTCATCACAAAGGTGATAAAGCCGGTAAGTGGACTGCAGGATATTCACCTCTAAAATATTATTCTATATAAGTTTCTTGCTGCATAACAGTTTGCCTCGCCGTGTGCCAAGAAAATCAACGAAACACAAGCGGAAAACTCACAACTCAGCCCCAATGGATCCACCTCCGATGTTGTGTCTGGTGGCGGAGAGGACAACGATGCCACATTGGACGATGAGGAGCTGTTGGCCCAGAGTGCCACCACGAATGGCCATCAAACGGCCGAGGCAGAGGATGAGGAGGAGCAGCTCAAGCTGGAGAACTTTAAGCAGCGCTTGAAAGATGAACTGGTCACACGCGACGGACATGAGTAAGTTTAGAGGATATAGCAGCCACAAGAACTTCAATTGAATGCCTCTTTCTTGCAAAGGAATCTCACCAAGGACACCAACATATTCCTGCGCTTCAATAATCCACAACTGGAGCAATCCTATGCCGTGTACCGAGAGCCCTACAGCTCGCTGCCACTGCTGGCGGCTCTGCTGGTGCAGTGCATTGATGTGCTGTACTCCTACTTGGTGCTGCCACGCTCCACGCTGCATTTCATCAATATAGCAGCACCGCTGGTGCCCATTGCCATGCTGGTGGTGATCAGCATTGCGGAGAGCTTCAGCGGCATGTTGCCCAAGTTCTTTGTGGATGTGAGCAAGCGTTTCAATGACATTACCTTCGTGCGGGAACTGGCGGCCATAATTATCGCCCTAACCATTGGCCTGAGCAATGTCATCGACATGGTTCGTTTTTAGAGGCGTGCTCAAGTCCTTAACATTCGTTCCATTGATTTTTACATTGAATTTCCTTGACAGTTCTTCTTCGTCACCTTCGTGCGCACCGAGCACATTGTGAGCGAAAGCGAATTCAATGCCACGGCTGGTCTGGGTCTGGGTCTGGGTCTGGAGGGCGATGTGGATGTGGATGTCGATGTTGCCGGTGCGGAGGCGGTCACCGCTGAGCACCTGCTGCCCGAATCGTTTGTGGAACAAATGCGCGATGCAGTGCCCCCCGAAGGTGTCCTATATCCGTCCTATTTGAGCAATTTTGGTGTCCTAATATTGATTGCGATTGCCGTGATTGCACAGCTCACGCATTTGACTAAAATACTGCTGCTCCTGTCCATTGCGGGTGGGTCTAACATCATGCCATTGCCTTGACATTTGTAATATGAATATTTAATTTGATTTCTAATAGCTCTGCACTGCTACTTCAACATATTCATTATGCAGGACCTGTATGCCCTGGAGGATGACCTGGCACATCAGCCGTAAGTGGAGAATTTATACAAATAGGGGGGTGTCAGTGGAATTAAGGGAAAGTTACTATAATAATATAGTTTTGGGAGTCTTTAAAGGCAATTAAATCAAGTCTTTGGATTAGGTTTGAGTGTTGCCTTTAAGTTATAGCAGAATCAACAAAGGAAATAGAATTGTAGCAGCTGTAATCTTAATTCCCGTGTATTCCCCTTTCCAGCATCATATCATCACGATACTGTGCCTCTGGTCTTCTGCTAGTGGCAGCTCTAGCTCTAAGCACCTTGGCCAGACATGTAAGTATATCCACCCACATTATGCCCCATCAAATTTGAATCTAACTTTCTTTTACCAGATGGATCACGAGGATCGTGTAATCTTTAAATGGAAAACCGAGGTGGCGGAACAGAAAGAGACCGCCAATGATATGCGACAGCGTAATGAGGCTTTTGGTATATAATGTATTGCCCGTTCATGTGGCAGAGCATTTCATGAAGAACACCAAACGATCACATGACGATCTCTACTCACAGAGTTATTCCGAGGTGGGAGTATTGTTTGCCAGCATGCCAAATTTTTCAGGTAAACCTAAAGGAAACAAGAAACTATCTACTTATATTTAAACCTCTTTTAAATGCATAAATAAAACAGATTTCTATTCGGAGGAAACTGTGAATAATCAGGGACTGGAATGTCTAAGGTTTTTAAATGAAGTTATCTCTGATTTTGATGCGGTATGCCCCAAAGAACTTTAATTTAGCTCAACCAATCCCCTTCATACCCAACTTCTTGCCGTTTTAGTTATTGGAGCTGCCACAGTTTCAGGATATCATAAAAATCAAGACAATTGGCTCGACTTACATGGCAGCCAGTGGCATTAATCTTCAGCGGAGTCTTTGCTCGGATGCTTCCGTCACCGAACGCTGGGCACAGTTGGCCGTGCTTGTTGAATTTGCTCTGGAACTCACGCACACTTTGCAGGGCATCAATGAGCAGTCCTTTAATCATTTTGTGCTCAAGATGGGCATCAATCACGGACCCATAACGGCGGGTGTGATCGGTGCCAGGAAGCCGCACTACGATATCTGGGGCAATACGGTGAATGTGGCATCGCGCATGGAGAGCACTGGCAAGGCGGGTGCCATTCAAGTTACCGAAGAGACTTGCAACATTCTGCAGCAGTTTGGCTATACATTTCAGCAGCGTGGCCTGGTATCGGTCAAGGGCAAGGGGCAATTAATGACATACTATTTACAGGTGGGCATTCCAGAGGAACTCTTTAAGAGATCTCTTAATTAAACATGATATTTGTCATTCCCAGGGCAAGTCTCAACCTTGTGCAGAGCCTGCTGCGGCACCGGCAGCCATTGAGCTACACGAGACGACTTCATCGTCAGCTCTGGAGTCCACCACGGAGCTGGATATATCGGACATCAAGACGCCCCTGCTCAAACTGAAGGGCCAGGAAGCGGCGCCAGCGGCGGAGAGTGGGCCGGCTTCGAGTCTGGGCAATGGCAGTGCCGGCCAAGTGGGAGAATCTCAATCCTTGTTGGAATAATTTGCGTATTAGCTTTTTCTTTGCATATTTTCATTTGCAATTCCAACCAGTCTGTGTGTGCATGTGTGTGAGTGCATCTATGTATGAGTGTGGTGTGTGTATGTGTCTCGTCTGTGTGTGTGTGTGTGTTTTACTGTTATTAAAAACTGTTGCTATAAATTTGGTTTTGCCTCCGTGTGATATTCTATAAAACTAAAAAAACCAACCAAGATTCTAATTTTAGTTTAAAAAATTATAAATTATAAACTGTGTACCTAAGAAAAAAAAAAAAAAAACATAAAGATGATTCGATGATAACTTTTAAATATATATTTAACTATGGCTAAGTACTTTTAATTACTTGTGAATTAATTATTGTTTCAAACAAAACAAATTGTTATCTCATTTTCAAGGAACTGTAATATAAGTGAACCAAACAAAACCCCCCTATACCCACTAACCACTTCTCCACTTTGCTTTACAACAAGAAGAACAACAACTAATCGATGTGTAGTTGAA
Organism: Drosophila bifasciata; assembly: GCA_009664405.1. Lineage (NCBI taxonomy): Eukaryota > Metazoa > Arthropoda > Insecta > Diptera > Drosophilidae > Drosophila > Drosophila bifasciata. The sequence goes on along the minus strand of CM019042.1, from coordinate 42,745,307 downwards.
GTAGGATAAAAAAACATTCCCATTTTGCATCTGAATGTGTAAAAAAAATAAACGAGTACGAGTATCATCTACTACGAGTACGAATAAACTAAACCATAGTAATTATAAACAAACATACATAAATATACAAATATATATTGTATGCTAAGTCCTAGAATCCGTATCCCACCACAAACAAAAAACTGCAACCCACAAAAAAGCAAGTCCAAGTATAATAGTCGAGCGAACAATTTAATTATTATAAATTAATAATAATTACTATAGTTAATTGAGATGATGTTAGTGAGAATCGAAACCATAGATGGGCATAGAAATCCTAGGCGTGTGCGTACGTAACATAAACTACGTTAACATATATATATAAACATACATAACATACATATATATAGGCATACCATACATATATATATATATATATAGTTATATACAAACTAATATATAGCATCGCATGCTTATTAGAACATTTCAACGAATTAGCAAATGAAGCAAACAAACGAAACGAACTTACTACATAGCGAACAAATCGAATAGAAAAGAAAAAAAAAAGCAAAAACTAATATTAACAAATTGTAAAACCTTTTCAAATTGATCTACAAAAATTGATATTCTCAGTATGTATTTGTCCATGTCCACCCCTATTATTTTTCCATTTTATTTTAATGGCTAAAAGCAGGACAATCAATTACGGAAAACAGCATCAATGATTGGGATTATAGCTTTTCCAAACAAAATTTTTAATAACAAATTTCTCTCCACTGGTTAACTAAAACACAAAATCAAACAATTAGTAAATCTATGATTTCCTTAGAGAAAAATAATGCTTTCGAACCATTAAAAAAATTTGCTATTTTCTATCATTTTTAAAACAAACTAAAATGAACTAAAAAAAATTAAAAAAAAAAATACCAAACAATTAGAACATTATAGTAAAAAAAATAAAAATAAATAAATAACAACTAAAAGAAAACTTGTTGTTTATATGGGTTTCAACCAAAGTAAAGAAAACTGCAAACCGAGAAGAAATTCAAACCACCAAGATTTGTGGGCGCCTAAAGATATACTACGCATTCAAACGCGTTTTACAGCACTACAGTAAGTATCGTAACAGCACTAAAGTTAATTATCGATATGAGCAACAAACGAAACAGGGCGGCCAAAATAGCTAGTATGAGATAAAAGTCACAAGTTAATTATATAAACTTACACAAGTTTTGAAAATATTAAACAAATACACACATTTGTTAATACAATCAAACATAAACAGCTGTAATAGTACAGTGGAAACGGTTAAATTGACCCAATCAATTGGCCAACCCTCGTCGGAGCACTGCATGTCTTTGCAACCCTATTTGCCGTCCCCGTCTGACGACCCGATTTTCAATAGCAAAAAAGTGCAAAAAAAAAACTAAATTTTCGGCGTAATTAATTAGTAAATAAATTATTTGAGTAGTAGGTGAGTGCTGTCATTGATAATGCCGCTGTCAATGGCAACGGTGGCCCTCCAACTGTGAAATTATGCATCAATTAAGTGCAGTCAGTGCAAGGCTCATCGCGCTGCCTGTGGTGGCCCCCGTTGTCGCGACGTTCCGTTCCGTTCAACACTGGCGACTGGCTCTGATTATGCTGCAAGCAGCGCTGCCCACGTACAATTGAGGGTCGCCGTTGCTATTGTTGCTATTGGTGTTACTGCTGCTGTTGCTTTTGTTGTAGTTGTTTGGTTTGAAATGAAAATGAAAATTGTGTTTACTTGGATTTACTTTCCTTTCACATCGTTTCGCCCCTTTGACTGCTGCTGCTGCTGCAAATGAAAAACCAACAACAAGTCGACCACCATCCAAAAGCGAACCCCAGACGGACCCACACACCCACGCACGCACACACTCTCTAACACACACACACGCACGAGATGTCTTTGAAGCCAAAAATAGTGGAATTTGTTGATGTTTGGCCGCGCTTGCGCTGCATAGCTGAATCGGTGATAACATTGAGCAAAGTGGAACGGGCCGTATGGAATACGAGTTTTAGGTATGTAAGTGTGCACACACGGCTGACGACGCTGCGGCATGAGTTGCCAAAAAAACTGAAAATTGCTAAAAATTGCCCACCATCTCGCACACACACTAACGATTCGACACATATAGCGATGTATATACGTTATGCGTGGCACAGCCGGAACCGATGGCCGATCGTCTGTATACGGAGACAAAGCATTTCCTCGAGAAGCATGTACAGGAGATGCTCGCCACGAAGGTGCTCTCGGCGGCGGATGCAGCAAATGCGAATAAATCGCTCAGCAAGCCGGATTTGCTGCAGCGTTACTACACCACCTGGATGGAGTATAGCCAGGGCATCAAGTATCTGCATCAGTTGTACATGTAAGTCTGCGAAGACTCCTCGAGACTCACAGCCTTTCTCATTTTTGTTTGGTTCGTTCTCTTGCAGCTATCTGAACCAGCAGCACATCAAGAAACAAAAGATCACCGACACGGAATCGTTCTACGGCAATGTGTCGGGCGATGCAGCAGAACAGATGGAGATTGGTGAGCTTGGTCTGGACATTTGGCGGCTGTATATGGTCGAGTATCTGGCCACGGAGCTGGTGCGACACGTCCTCGAAGGCATTGCCGCGGATCGGGCCAGCAATGGAACGCTCGACCATCATCGAGTGCAGATCATCAACGGTGTCATCCACAGCTTTGTCGAGGTGCAGGACTACAAGAAGAGCGGCTCGCTGAAGCTCTACCAGGATCTATTCGAGGCACCCATGCTGGAGGCGAGCGGTGCCTACTACACAGACGAGGCCAACAAGCTGCTGCAGCGCTGCACCGTCTCCCAGTACATGCAGGAGGTGATCCGGATACTGGAGTACGAAAGCAGACGGGCACAAAAGTTCCTGCATGTGAGCTCGCTGGCCAAGCTGCGGAAACAGTGCGAGGAGAAGTTTATCAACGATCGCCTGGGCTTCATCTACTCGGAGTGTCGCGAGATGGTCTCCGAGGAGCGGCGACAGGATCTGCGGAATATGTACATTGTGCTGAAGCCCATACCCGATCATCTAAAGTCCGAGCTCATACAAACCTTCCTCGAGCACATCAAGAACGAGGGCCTGGAGACGGTGTCGGCGCTGAAGGGCGAGAATATACACATCTCATTCGTTGAGAATATGCTGAAGGTGCATCAGAAGTATCAGGAGCTCATCGGCGATGTCTTTGAGAACGATTCGTTGTTCCTGAGCGCCCTGGACAAGGCGTGCGCCAGTGTAATCAATCGCAGGCCCAGTGAGCGTGTGCCATGTCGCAGTGCGGAGTATGTGGCCCGGTATTGTGACACGCTGCTGAAGAAATCGAAAACCTGCGAGGCGGAAATCGACCAGAAGCTCACCAACAACATCACCATATTCAAGTACATCGAGGACAAGGATGTCTATCAAAAGTTCTACAGTCGATTGCTAGCCAAGCGACTGATACACGAGCAGAGTCAGAGTATGGATGCAGAGGAGGGAATGATCAACCGATTAAAGGTATACTTAAAAAATTGTGTCTAGTCATTAATATAGCGCTGGTGCTCAGCACATTTATAGCGTGACGACGCAATAAATGTGTAATCAACAGCCCCGGCTTGATAACGGGGAGACCTGACCTTTCGTAATTCATACAATTTAACCATTCGTATCGATAATTCAATTAAAACGATAAAGCAAGATAACAAATTAGCCGAACTGCGAAACAGCGTTTGATTAGTTTTATGGCAGTGCAATCATTGTTGTTTACCCGCCCCCCACTAATCCATGATTATATATTTATAGCAAGCCTGCGGTTATGAATTCACCAATAAGCTACATCGCATGTTTACGGATATTTCGGTATCTACAGATCTGAACAACAAGTTCAACACTCACCTAAAGGACACCAATGTCGAGCTGGGCAAGTCGTTCAACATTATTTCAATGGTTTGATTTCTCATTAAATGTTTGCCTTCCTCTGTCTGTACAGGCATTAATCTGTCGATTAAGGTGCTGCAGGCGGGCGCTTGGCCATTGGGCTCTACGCAGGTTATACCATTTGCCGTACCACAGGAGTTTGAAAAATCAATTAAAATGGTACGTATTACGTGCAGAGAGAGGTGAGAGGGGTGCAACGCAGCACACCATCTTCCTGGAAATCAAAAAACAAAGATGCATCCGGCTGTGGGGGGGGCAATCGATTTTTCTCATTTGTATTTGCTGATCCAAGACTTTTCTCTTGCAGTTTGAGGATTATTATCATAAATTATTTAGTGGCCGCAAGCTTACGTGGCTGCATCACATGTGCCATGGCGAGCTAAAGCTGAGCCATCTGAAGAAGTCCTATATTGTAACAATGCAAACGTATCAAATGGCGATAATACTGCTGTTCGAGACATGCGACAGCTTGAGTTGTCGGGAGATACAGAACACGCTGCAGCTGAATGATGAAACGTTTCAGAAGCACATGCAGCCAATGATTGAGTCAAAGCTGCTGAATGCCAGCTCAGAGAATCTCGCCGGGGAGACACGCATCGACTTGAATATGGAGTATACAAATAAGCGTACGAAATTTAAGATAAGCTCAGCTCTACAAAAGGAAACGCCACAGGAGGTAAGCGAACGAGATCTCTCTCTCCTATTGATATGAATGTATTTTTAAATGCAAAATCTATAATCAAATTAGGTGGAGCATACGATTAACTCGGTGGATGAGGATCGCAAGCTGTTTCTGCAGGCAGCCATTGTGAGAATTATGAAGGCCCGCAAAGTGTTAAAGCACAATGCGTTAATACAAGAGGTATGTTTTGATCTATACGGTAGAAATATAACTATAATCTACAATTGTTAATGCTTCTTCCTTTATAGGTCCTGTCATTATCTAAAGTCAGCTTTACGCCCAATATTGCAATGATCAAAAAGTGTGTGGAATCGTTAATTGATAAACAATATATTGAGAGAACTGCTAATTCGGGGGATGAATATAGTTACATGGCCTAAGTCAACAAGTGTGAATGGAGGAGCAAGCCCAGCCCAACTCTTTGGCGTTTCATCTGGAGATTATTTAATCGTTACAAAAAGAAATCTAATATAATCCCCCGAAACTCCAAACACACACACAAACAAACACAACACAAACCACACACACAGAGGATGGACGTTATATATTTTTGTCTCATACAAGCTCAAAAAAAGGGACAAGCATGTCAGCTAAATATATATATAACGATTATTTTAACTGATAAAACATATTCCTTAAAGTGTGTTAACACTGAACACGAAGTGTACACGAAATGGAATGCTTTAGGTGATGCAATTTAATCATTTATTGTTTTATGATCTTAGCTTATCGGAATGAAGTGAGAGAGAGAAATGTGTGGCGGCGGCAGCGGCGGCGATCAATCGATGATGATGTTACTGATACTTTTAATTTAGCTTAGTTAGTTGCCTCGTTTTGATTTAATGCGTGTGTTTTATATTATTGTAGATATATCCCCCATTTTGTGTATTGTATATTTATCTGGTTTTATGCGCACACGCACAAAGCAGAACAAAACAAATTGAAAAATTGTATAATAAAAACAAACCGAAAACAGATTTCCGAAACAAATATATATATACGAATGTATTATGCGAAATATATGTATCTCTTCCTCACACACACAAGAGAATTCCGAATTCCATAGTGTTCCATTTTCTAGGCAGGCAGGACCCAAACAACACACACAGCAGAGAGTGGAAAGAGGAGGAGAACACAAGTACACACATAACAAATATATCTAATAACAACTAAGGACAAATATATATATATTTGTAAATGTTATTTACTCGCATACTCAACTCAACGTTAGATGATACTTCGTATAGTACCTATATAGAGCTATACCGCCTGTTCGGGGTCTACTAAATAATTCGATTAAAACACACATGTTATTTATTTATTTCTGTTCTGTTCAATGCTATTTCTCTTTATTTCATTTTCATTAACCCCTCATATAATTTTATTGGTATATTTAAAAATTCTTCATTTTCATGTTAAAAAATTATATATAATTTTTACTCTTTTTTTTCTTTCTGTTTTTTGCTATCTGTCTGGCTGTATGGCATGTGTGTTTTGTCTGTGTGTGTGTGTGTGTGAGATTTTATTGTAATTTGTCATTTTGAAATGTTGTCGGCATTGTGTGTTATTCCACATCAAATAAATTAATTATGTTTTGTTTATCTGCAGGCTTAGATCAAAAGTTATTTTTTTTGTTTGTTAGAAGAATGCATCGTGAGTTTTAGTTTAATTTCATTTTAGTTCATAGAAGAATGAAAAAATAGATGTTTTTTAATTGAGTGAATATTATTGTTTTTTTTATTTGCATTTCCCTTTTTGTGGAATATAATTTTTATTACTTGCCGTTTTTTGTTTAGGATTTTCCCATTAGCTTTCATTTTTTTTTTTATTTTGGTTTATCCAATCTTTTTATTCATTTTCATGCTACTTGTCTAAAAAATATATATATATTCAATAATATTAATTCAAATAATTGTACATATATATTATAATAATAATAATAATAAATACCAACTTTCTATAGCATACAATATAATTCGTTAATAATACTTTCAACTTGCTCTGCCTGTGGGCGGGCGTTGGGGGGGCAGAGGGCACCCACTGCTCGTAAAATGCTGCTGCCTAACTTCAATCTCATCTCCAGCGTGTTTTGGCTTATCATCCTCAGTGAAGTGAGTTGAGTGTTAATAAAAAATATGTTATCTCCCATACAATATATAATATATCATTTTCGGTTTTTTTATTGTTTTGTTTTGTTTTAAATTATTTAATGACTAGTAAACGTTTACAGTTTTGTTGTTGTTATTGCAGTTTATTCTCCCCAAACTTTTCATCTACTATATTGGCGCTCAAAAATTGAGAAATGCTCTCTCTGGTAAAATCGTGTTGAGCATTTTTCATGAATTGATTTTCCATCATATTCATTTGGCGAATTTTCTTTCGTTTTTATTCGATTTTCTTCTTTTTTTTTGGTATTTTTTATTATCAAACATTCTTTAAAATGTGGAGGGCGTAACTTCATTCTTTTATAATTTTTTTCATTTCGAAATTAAATATGTATTAAATGTTTACTGGATTTTGGTTGTGGATTTCCTTCAGCTTGAATTGGAGTTGGATAAGGATTCGCGGTTGTTGGACTGCTGTGAATTGATTTCGATATGGAACATAGTTCTGCTATATAATTGCACTTTGCCCATCCGTTTCAAATACATATATCCTGGCCAACAATCAACAAGATCATTTAATAAACCACAAACTCCATATCGAACGAACCCTAAAAACGTATTTCTCAGCTACACAAAAAGTGCTTGAAGTATATCCAAACATCCATTCAATCATCATCATCATATAAAGTAAGTAATGCTGCCTTCTGGGAACCCTAAACGGTTCTGTTTTTAGTTCAAACTATATGTAATATATAGCCGCTCATACTCGTACATATATGTAGATACGTATATATATAAATTCAGTGCTTGTATAAGTTGTGTAAATCTCTGTCTGCATTTGCTTACCCCCCATCATCCATCGTTGCGTGTGCTTCTGCCTCTTACGGCCAAGAAATAATTGCATTAATTGTGTGGGTTGTGTGTGGTTTTTGGCAAGTTCAAGGTCTGGGTGGTGGTAGGGGGTGGTAGGAGCATTGAAGGATCACACATTGTGATCCAACTATATAACTGTCTGGTGAGATATAGTGCGGAATATCTTTTGTTTTCATTACATTTTCATTTTCATTGTGTGTTCCATAATATTTTTTTTCGTTTTTGTTTTTCTTTTACAATTTCTTTTGTTTTTACTCGTTTTTTTTCACTTGTTTTCAGTCTTTACGATTCACGGCTTTTGTGCATTTGAATTATTCAGTTTTTACTCAATACTATATGACCGATATATACGATGCGATGTGTATACAAATTGCTTCAATTCAATGTTCAAGGTGAACGAACAGGTGCGAACACGTGAGATCGTGAGAAAGATTTCTGATCTGATCGGATGATGAGCAGGCGATTGTGATTGTGAGGCTCCAGCGAGCCTTGGAGTTTTGGAATACATAGATACGACGACTCGACTAGCGGAGCTCTCAACTCTCATACCATATAGTACATATAATGTGAAAGTGCAGGGTTATTATCATCTTCTTCGATTCTATATGGTGACATGGCATGCGTGTATATAAGACATAACCAATGGTTGGCGTGGCAGAGGGGGGCAGTGCTTGGGAACTCTCTATATATAAAATGGCTTCCTTCCTTCCTTCCTTCGTTCGTTCCTCTATTGATCCAGCGAGGCTGTTTTCGTACGCTTCCAGAGCGTCTTGAAGAGACCTTTCTTCTTGGGCTTCGGATTGGTGGTCGTCGCCGTCACACCCGCAGCTCCATTATCCTTCCGACTGTTGTCCTTCTTCTTATTTGAACCTAAACACAAGACAAATGAATACAGGAATACTGGAGTAATTACATCGTTGGCTCTTACCGATCGTCTCAAATTCATAGGCATGCTTGCTGTTGCTGTCATCAATGGGTTGATCGCAATAAGCCTTGTGCTTCCGGTCCTTGTTGTGTTCTGGCCAAGATTAAAGACAAATTGTTTATATAGTGCGGAACTGAATCAACTCCTGCCGTTAAACCCACTTTTCTTGGTTATCAGCAAGCTGGTGACACGCCTAAGTGCCTCACGCGGTGATTTGTTCAAAAAGGAAGGCGTCAGATTCGGTGGCAATGTGAGTGGTTTACGTGACTGTCCCGTGCCGGACATGCCCGCCGGATTGTCCCACACACGCACCGAGGCCAAGCGATCAATATTCTCCGTTGACGCTGGACGCATGCCACGCTGCTTCGGATACCAGCCGCGTGCCGGTGCGCCAGTCATGCGCAGCATCTCATTGGAGGCCAAGGCATGATTGATCGAGCGCTGGCGACATATTTGGGCAGTGCCGTAGTTGCCACCTAGATGGGGTTTGCAATTGGTAGATAGCTGCACATGCACTCTAATGGATTCACTCACCTCCAATGCCCAATATGGATGTGCCCATATTGATGCTGTTCGATGTGCTTGATCTGGGTGCTGTGCGACAGCCGCTCGCTGGAAGGGGCTCGTTTTGGCGTCGATATGGCGTACGTGGTATGTCACAGCTGCATTGGGTAGTGGAGTAGGCAAATTGCATTCAATCATCATTAAATCTGCTATGCTGCTGCTGCAATCACTCACCCTCTGGCAAAGATTGGCGTTTCAGGAAGACTACATGAGGTTTGCAGGCGATGCTCCTCGCGCGGCGACTGCTTCAGGCTGCGCTTGGTGCCATAATTGATGTACCTGCGTTGATACGAACCCGACCCCCCATCTCCACAGGAACTCATGGTACCCATGACCGGGGGTGGGGGTAGCGGTGGCATCTGGCCGAGACCAGTGGGTGTGGTTATGCCGCTGCCACTGCTATAGTGCCCAAAGAGCTTGGGGGATCGCTTGCGATACTGCGAGTCAATGCTCCAGGACTTCATTGTGTTGGCCGAGTGGCCACCGCCTGCGCCACCACCAGCACGATGCGGTGGCACCATCGGTGGCCCGGGCAGACCCTCAATAAAGCTGGTCGACTGATGGGCTGGCGCCGGCGGCGGTGGCAGCTCGTCATTGAAGTGACGCACTGCAGCAACATTGTCACGACTGCGTCGCGTATGGCTGTTGCTGTGCACAGCCGTTCCCGAGGCGGTGGCATGCACCTCGACCACAGTGGTGCCGCGATTCGGTGGCGTGGCATTCGATACCGTTGGCAGTTCCAGCTGCTTGCGCGGCTCCACTGGTGACGGCGGCAGCGGGGCATCGTAATCGAAGAGATCCGGATTGGAGCTGGGCGGCGACGGTGGCAGCGGACCAAATGCCGGTATTTGCGACAACAGCATCTCCTTGGCACTCTCCGACTTGTGCACACCGGGACGAAATTCGAGAATTCGCTTGGCATGCAGCTCTGCGGCAGCCGCAGCCGAGGCCGCAGCAGCAGCAGCAGCAGCCCCCACCAGCAGGTGGCTGGCCCACAATGGGTATATCGCCACGCAGCAGGGCGCTAATGTTGTGCTCGATCTGCTTGAGTGGGGCACAGCCGTAGCTAAAGTCCGACAACTCTTCATCCTCCTCCAGAGTGGGGGCCAGATCTGTGTGTGGTGTGGTGGCATTCGAAACCCGTGCATCTAAGGGTTTCATTCGGTATTCAGTTGCATAGTTTAAAGGTTCAGTTTGCGGACACTCACCGTTTCCATTGTAGGCAAACATCTCGTAGCTGGGATTCCCATTCAGACGCGCCTCATCGAACTCCTCACTGCTCGAGGTATTGTCCGGCATGGACTCGGCACTCAGACGCTTCTCTGTCAGCATCGCTGTCTTGCTCTTCACCGGCTTGATGTGCACCAGCTGCTCCTGGGCCTCGGCAATGTCCAGCGACAGGGCCGCTCGATGGGCGGCGGCCATCTCCAGACCACGACGTGTGTGCGCTGCATTCGCCTCGCACTCCTTGTAGATGAAATTCATCTCGGCAGATGTGGGGGGCGGTGGCAGCGGTGCAGATTCGCTTTGCTCGCTATCGCTGGTGTAAAACTCGTTGCTAATGGCACCAGCGCCGCCCCCGCCACTGCCACTGCCACCACCGCCACTACCACCACCGCCACCACCAAGCGAAGTGCGCGGTGGCTTCGGTATGCTAAACACCTCCGAGGCACGGGGTGGCTTCTTGGCCGTGGCTCGGCGAATAATGAAGGTCCCCTTGCCCAGCATACTGTGATCGTTGTACACAAAGCTGTTGTTGAAGTCGTCCAAGTTCTCGGTTCGCTGTTGTTGCTGCAAAAAGGGAGTGGCATAAACATGTGGGGCTTCTATGCGTAGCATTTGGGGTCAAACCTTTTTTGATGTAGCACCACTGCTGGTCTTTTTGGAACCACTGGATTTCTTCTTATTGCTCTTGAAATGTATCTCCCAGGCCACACCGTTCTGCTTGACGGGCGTCAGATCCGTGGAGATGGTGGACTCTTCCAGCGAGTCCTCCGAATAGTCATCGTCCTCCTTGACCGCCTTCGCGGAGGCCACATTCAGATGGGAAGCCAGGGGCGAGGCCTCACCGCTTGATGTATGCTGGGACCCGGACGAGGAGGTGGAACTGTTGGAATGTGGATTGAGCATGTGACAGATCTCCTTGTGCTTCTCCACCGAACTGAGCAGACGCTTGTTACGTGCCCCCTCGCCGGCTGCTGCCTTGGCCGATGGGCCCGGGTAAATGGTGACCGGATGTTCATTTACGATTGGCTCCGGCAGCTTGGCCAGGTTGCCCCTCAGCACGGCATTGTGCACGGCACTGATGTCGATGCCCAGTGCATTGCGCTCCCCATTGCAGCTGCTGCCCGGACGAATGGAGGCCAATCCACTTGAGGAATCGGCTACGGAAACGCCTCCCAAATTCGAGGCGGCAGAGGTTTTGGCCCCACAGCAGGGCAAACTCGAGTAGTTTGAGTTTGTGGCCGGCGTTGAATTTGCACTGCGAGCCTTGGGCTGGGGGTTTTGAGATTGGTTTAGGGATGCAAGAGCAGAAATGGATGTGTGTGTGTGTGTGTGTGTGTGCGGTGAATTAATTGGTTTCCCATTAGCCAGAATGGTAGATGGATGGATGGATGGATGGATGGATGAGCATCCTCCTACTCACCAACGTTGTCTGTATGAGTGGCGTTTGCGTTTCCTGGCCATGCTCTGCCTCGGTAGATAATTTGGTTAGATTCTCAGCTGTGCCATCGACTTCATTGAAACTGCCCTCGGGCACGGTGTCTGTGCTAGGTGTCTGTGGCACATCTTCCGAGTCCTTTTTGGACATGCTGTTAAAGTGAAAATTGATTATCTGTATTATCATGTTGCAACGTCTATCGGAGATTATCTTCTTCTGCATTAGGTGTGTGTGTGTGTGTGTGTGTGTAGATGTGTCTTTAGCTGGTGTCTGTTTAATTTTGGGTATAATCTGCGCTTCAATAATTTTCTGACAGTTTACAATTTGGATATTAGATCAAAACTGCAGCATATCGGCCTACCTTTCTTGAATGTTTTACAGAAACCAATTGAGTAAATGGGAAAGTCTTGAAAGCAGCTACGAAAGCTACTACGAAATTCTATTCGAAACTATTAATATTCCATATATACTGCAAAGGGAACCTTTGAATTTCTTTTGCACAATTCCTTGTGCCCTGTTGCATCAGTTGGTTGGTAATTCCATTAACCCAAATTGTACTTACTTTTTGCGACTGAGACTCATATAGCCATCATCCTCGGATTGATTCTCCCCACTGTTGCAGTGCAAGGCCACTGGTTTTGTTGCTGCTTCCTCAAACTCGGATATGATTTCGTCGAGAACTTTGATGGGCTCAGGTATGTCATCCAGTGAGATGGGCTCCAGGGATTGCAACTGTAGTGGTTCGCTGCAAAAAATCAAATGAAAATGTGATTGCCTGTGCGCTGGCTATGTTGGCTGCCCTCTCCTCCACTTCCTCTTTCAACATTTCCCAATACCCCCCACAACCTCTGCATTTCTGTTGACTTGGCAGCAGTAGCAGTAGCAGCAGGGAGGGAGTATTGGTTGGAGGGTTCAACAATTTGATTTTAATTCAGTTAAAAATTGCGACATACTTTTGCTTTTGTTGGTCGCTGCTGGTCATAGCTGCTGCTTGCTCCAATGCGGGTTCGGAGTCTGCTGGACCATCAGCGACATCGGCAGCGGCACCAACAGCATCCGCCCGGGCATCAGCAGCCTCTGCTTCTGCCTCTGCCTCCACCTCCAGTTGCAGCAACGCCTCCTCGGATTCAGTTTCAGCCTCAGTTTCGTTTGAATCGCGTGCTCCACACGATTCAGGTACTGCTGCCATTATGCGATTTTCATTGGGGACCCTCCTCTCCTCTTCTGCTCTTTCTTTTTCTGTAGTTGCTTCTTCTTTTTCTCTTTCCGTGCGCCTCGCCTCCTCCGCTATGTTGATTATGAAAATGTAATCAATGCGCGCCCACAGACTTCAACGTTGCTGCCTCTGCCACTGCCGCTGCCTCTGCCACTGTCAACGTCGCTGCTGCTGACGTTGCTTTGTTGTCGGCTCTTTCAATTTTCATCTATGCAACGTGTGAAAGTGATTTCTCTCTCTCTCTCTCTCTCTCTCTCGCTCTCTCGCGGACAGGCTGTCTCTCCGTCTGTCCTCTACTTCTCTCAATGTTTTCAGGTCATTAAATTCGTCATCGAAATGTTAGTGATGCGATGCTGTTTGTTGCCTCTGTGGGGGTGGAATGGGGTGTGTGAGAGAGAGGGAGAACAAGAGGTTATGAGATTTACAGTTTGTTTTTGCTATTATTGACTTTGGCTCCCGTTCCAAAGCTCCGGCTGTAAGCCCCCTCTTTAGCCTAAGTAGCTTCAGACTACTGTTTGAGAGGAAGGGAATTCGCCATTTAATGCCGCCGGAGCTATTAATAAATAATTAATATTGATTTCGTCGCGTGGTATCCAATTAAAGAGCTATTAGCTTTGCGTGCCCAAAACAGGGAAAGTCCCTCCTAAGGATATGGATATTTTCCGCTTAGTTGTCTGAGGAAATTGACATTGATTGGGGGCCGCCTAATGGCAGGGATAAGGTTGCCTGCCGTTTGTATTATTTGCTGTCAAAATTGACCTTGATTTGTCTCTATCATGTTTATACAGTGTGGATTACATTCATTTGGAACAAGCCCAAGGAACAAGCCCATAAACTGCTAGCATATTAAATATTATTATACGAATCATCTATGGGGGAGGTGTAATTTATTACTTCTACTACGGAGACATGTTTTGTTGGCTAGAGACATTATCTTTGTATTGAAATGAAACCCTCTAACCGCTTCTCTGTTGTTCGTGAGGATTTCTGTGTATATTTATTTCAGATTTCCTTGTTCCACCATGTCTCACTCTTTCTCTCTCGCTCTTTGTTCCCAATTGTAAAATTCGTTTACATTATTTTTGTATATTCTCAAAATATTTAAACATATTCGCACGCACACACACTCACACACACATACTCACAACTCCAGCCAATTGTAATAAAATTGTTTAATCAAAAAATGTTGTGCATTGATTTTTCAGTTTGAGTTGTTACCGTTAGGTCGGTGGTCCCCTGACTGAAAGAGACTGAAGAACTGAGAAAGAGGTGCGAAGAAACAACAACAACTGCCACAAGATGATGGAAAAAGGAGAATGAGCACACAAGAACAGCAACAACGTGAGGCTGGCTGGCGAGAGTGTGAGAGAAACACTATTCGCGCACTCCCTCTACTCCTTCCACTTTAGCTTCCTTCATTCATATTTTCTATACACCGTGGGGGCCTGCCTGCTGGCAGAGAGAGGAGTTTGGGTCAGGCGCATTCACACACAATTTTCACATGCCCCCCCACCCGTCTCTCACACTACATTCGCAAGCTATATATAAACATGGTTTTAGTTGAACACAGAAAAATGTATAAAACTTTTTGCAATTGCATTCTAGTTTGGCCTAAAAAAGTTTGATTTGATTGCAACGGATGCGATGCACTGACGATAATAATAAAAGTTTTCTATATTTAAGCTTCTAATACGGAACAATTCCATTTCCGGTGTAAACGGCAACTGTCTACACGAGTTCGAACTGCTACAGGCCCACCCACACCATACCACACACACACAGCGACTCCCACACATTTGCACAAAAGACAGGGCAGGCAACTTTGTCTAACTGTAAAATTTACTGCGGCTACGTCGACGTCGTTGCTGCTTATTCCCGATTCCCGTCTTCGCCTTTGCTTGCCTTTCCTGAATGAAGTGAAGTTTCTGCTTGGCAGGGAGTCTGGCATCGATTTTTTCCTATGCAGAAACACACTCACACATCTGCATGCACAAAACACCCACGCACATACACACACACACACACACACGCACGCACTGTGAGCCGCAGAACAACGAACCGACATTTTCGGCTTTGGCTAATAATTACAGTTAACAGTCAAAAAGCTTTTCTCACTGCCAAAAGGTCAAATCCGAAATCTTCCAGTTGGAAATGTTGCTAAAAATAGCATAATTCAGCAGTGTCTGCTCGGGGGAGGGAGGCAACGAGAGAGACACGACAATTGTCGGAGGGGGTGGTGGATGGTAGGGCAATTGTAATGACAGACGCCGCGGCGACAACGACGACGGCGGCGGCAATAACAACCAAACGTTAACGGAAACGGGAACGAGAGATGATGAACAAAACATAACTTTGCTCGCATTGTGCAATTTTCTAATGAATTACACGAAAAAACACTCACACACGGACAAACATATCTACCTTCATACGTGCAAGTCGCGTTTTTGTTGCTACATAAATGCGTTCAAATGTAGCCAAACCGGAGCTTTGTTTATTGTGGCCGCGGATTTTTCGATATACTGACGAAAATCGAACCTAACCCACTTAACCCCCTTCTGTTTGAACAGGTGAACACCAGGAGTTAATCCACGGAAAATAATGCTGTTTGAAAATTCTTCTAGTAGATCCGATCTTCCTCTTTACTTTATAAAAACAAATGGCCACGATATCTTTCCCCTGAACTGCGCTAAAATGTTTCTAGTTTCCTAATATTCGAGCGCATATATTTATACCCACTGGTCGACAATGGGCTAACTTTCTATTTTGTTGATTGGAAATCATATTCCTCGATTTTGAATATTCAGTTTAATATTGCAAGCCGATTATAACCCTTTGCAATGAACACATATTTTTATCGGATAGATGAATCCATTTTGAAACAAAACTGTTTAATTATAAGAACTCCTATTTATTTTATTATTTATTAAATATTGAAAGAAGAAATGGACTGCGGGAGAGCGAGCGTATTTTTTGTGTGGGAGGGAGAGTGTGCGTCTGTTAGAGGTCTGTTAAATCTGATGACGATAACATTTTCACATTTTATTGCTGCTGTCGGCGGGAAATTTGAATTCTGTTAATTTTGTAGCTGAGGTCAGAGATGGACATAGGCTTCAGAAGATTTATTGTAGAAAATTGTCGTTGATTCATGCAATACCAATGCATTATTCTACATATTCGATATATGCAACATTAGCCCGAGACAAGTTGCACTGACTGCAGCTACATTTCCCTGCGTCTGAGAGCTCTCTACTCTCCTCGGCAATTGATTCTATAGCCTTTCGCATGCGGTGCGTTTGGCGAGGAGCTCTGTAGAGAGCACTGAGAGATCTTCTGGGCGGAAACTTCCCTCTGGCCTTCTTTACTGGCTCGGTCTTATGTTTTTGTCTTTTCAGCTTTTCCAAATGCACTTCTAAAGGTGTCTTCTTCTGCTGGCCAAAGAAATTGGACCACTTTGCACGCTGCTTTGCCACATAATCGTTGTCTACATTGAAATGATTATAGGACGAGGACGAAGGCATAACCGTTTGCTGTTTGTCTATATTCATTCTGGACGAATCATGAGGTCCGGTAGGTCTTTTGTGCGTATTTAAATCTTTCAAAAAGTCCATGGAAATCGATCGCCATCCTTGATAGTCCATGAATTCCGTAAATGACATATCTTTAGCTTCCTTTTCTACATCGTTTACATTTTGGAGATCTTTCTCCTTCGTTTCTAAAGGAGTTTCTGGCAGTATCTCAAGTTTGGGTTTCTCTGGCGTAACTTTCTTTTGGTGGTGTTTAAATTTGACCTTAGCTTCTGGTCTGGACTTCTCTTTGTGATCTGATTGATTGTCTTTACTGTGGGTTTTTAGAAACTTTCTCAAGCGATCCTTGTGGGTGTTTCCATACATGATTATAACTTATCTCTGGATGTTTTTTGCTTAATTGTAAACGTGAAATTTCATGCTCTTTGTATAATAGAAACTAACCTTGTGCTGATGTTTATTTCAATGCAAGATAAACCCGAAACTGGAGTTTAGTTTTTCTTGCCTTTGGCTGCTGCCTTTTTCAGCACTTCTGCGGCCTTGGCCTTGTTCAGACGCATCTGTTCCAGGTCTCTTTCCCTTTGAGGTATGATTTCTGTGGTGTCTGGTATCCTCGGACACTTGCCGGGCTTTGGCACCGACTGCGATGTGGATGGCTGCTCTTCGGCGATTTCTGTGGTGGAAGCCTTTCGTTTGCCACGCTTGGGACGTGCGGGCTTGGCTTCGGCTTCGACTTCCCCATCCGTTGGCTCATCCGCTGTTGCAGCTTTCTTCGCCCGTCTGGTGCGAACGACCTTTTTGGGTTTCTCCGGCGTCTCAGCATCAATCTTGCCCGACATCTTATCAATGGCCAATTGAACGCGCTTGCTAACCTGTGGCTGTTGCACCCGCAGCGCACTCTTGGCCGTGAAATAGTTGAGAATGGAGCCTTGGATCTTTTTCTCGTTGATTTTCTTAATCACCGGCTGGAGGATGTCGTCCGTCTTGGATGTGGTCCAGCCAAAAGACTTGCGTGTAAATTCTCTTATGGACTCCACATCCGGTGAACCCCAGCTGAAGGCATCGCGATTGTCGTCCACCTTGGGCTCCAGATACGCCTCCACCACGGCCATGTTGGGGAATCCCTCGTGCAGCTCAATATTCTTTAGCTTTTTGCGAAGCGCCAGACGTGCGGAACTGCCTGGCGGTAGGTTGGTGCTCTTGTGTGCTTCCCACCAGTCCCGAAACCTAACCAAAGTGGCCAAAACCGATTGGTTGCCGCTGCCGGCAGCGTCTAGTGTAGAGTTGGTGGCACCCGAAAAGGAGGCGAGTATTTCCAGCGCCGTCACAGCTCCAATGCCATGAATACCCGTGGTATAGTCACTGCCCACGAGGCAGGCCAACTGGATCAGCTTGCCCCGATTGCAGTTGAATGTCTGTTCGATCTGCTCGGCACGGAACTCCAGCACATGCTTGTTCTGGGCAAAGAAATTCTTGTAGACAGTGCGGCCGCCAAAGAGCCAGATATCGCTGTCATCCGTAATGGTGCCGTGCGTCAGTTCGGTGGCATTCAGGAAGGCGCATTGCGCCTCCGCCTCCATGGGCGCCACAATGTACGGGATGCCGAACAGACGCAGCAGCTCCTGGCAATCTATGCTCATGCGTTGGCTGATGGACATGCCCATGCGGTCCTGCCGATTGCGTTCGATTTCCAATTCCTTGCGTTCCTGTGACAATTTATCAGCCATCTCCTGCAGCTCATCGGAGGTCTTTTGCGCCCTAAGGCTCTCTGCTGCATCTCTGATGAGTTCCTGCAAAAGCAAAGTTATGGATTAACTAGTAATTTGGTTGCTTGCCAAATGACTTACCTCCGGATCCACAGGCTTTACCGTCTCAGGCTCAAACAGAGACTTTGACGCCTTGCTGGATCTTTTTGTGGGCGAGACTCCCTCCTCGTCGCTGTCGTCTGCCGCATCAGCAGCCCGCTTGCGATCCGATTTGGGTGTTCGCTTTCTGTAGAATGGTTGCGGCACCTTTGGTGTGCCCGGCGGCGTGGCATTATCAGCCACTGGCGACTTATCCGGCGTACGTTTCACCACATAGCTGGTATCAAAGAAATCCTTTATAGACTTGTTCTTGCTGGGCGTTTTATTGGGCGAGATTCGAAGCTTTTGATTGTCATCGCTGTCGCATAGCTCAATCACCTCTTCGGTCTTGGCGTTGACTTTGGAGACTGCTTCTTCGGTCTTTGTGGTGCCGTTGACATTGGCTTTGGAGACTGCCTCATCGTCGGAGGATAGCTCAATGATTGTGCTGTTGTTCAGCTTGATCTGCTCCAGTTTTATATTCTTTACGGCAGCGATTTCCTTTTGCAGTTCATCGAGAATGGAGCTTAGAGCCGGCTTTGGTTTTGGCTCGAGAGTGGAGCATAGAGCCGGCTTGGATGTGGGCTCGTCCACTGCTAGTTTGATATCTTTGATTGTCGCGGCTTCCTTTTTTAAGTCATTCAATATAGAGTCCAAATCAGGCTTGGTCTTAGCCTGGGCTGCCTCCTTGTCTTCCTGCCGTTCTGTAAGAATTTCTTCCTGGCTTTCTTTTACTTCGATTATTTCATTTGGGATTGCTTTAGGTTCATCCTGTGAATCTTCAATGACCTTCAATTCCTCACTCTCTGGCACTTCTATGAAATCTTCATCATCTTCGCTTTCCTCTGCCGCTTTGCCCGGTTCCTTGTCCGATTCCCCTTCGAATATATCCGCAAACAGATCGTTGCTGGGCTTTAGCTGCTTCGTGATGTCCACATGGATTTCTAGACCAGTCCCTGGCACCTCCTCCAAATCAGAGTCCGTATCTGAGTCTATAGACTGCACCTTATCCTCGATGAGACTCTTTTTGCTTTCCTCAATGGCCTTGGAGAGTTGCTCGGCCTCCTCCTGGGAATCGTTTGCCATATCGTCCTGCACGGCAGTTGTGCCTAGCAAGCGCTCCAGGCTTTGCGTATCATTCAGCTGCGTGGACTCCATTATGTTGCCCACCTCCTCGTCGTTCATGCCGCCATATTCAATCATGTATGCCCTGGCCGGACCCTTGGCTGCGTGTCGCAACTGTTTGCTTTGGGCGCGATTAAGGCGCAACTCCTGATCCGAGTCGTAGTCGTAGTCCTTCTCGTCATACACCTTCTGGGTCTCTTCCATGGAGAGGGCCAAGGCACGGGCCAAGTCCTCATCGTATTCGGTGCCCATGTCAAGAGACTCCACCTTCTCCACCTTGCTGGAAGTAGTTGGCTTCTCTTCCACAACTGGCGGCAGCTCCTCCTGGATTGTCTCCATCTTTGGCTCGATTTTGGTGCTCTCCAGTGCCTTCTTCTTGAGATCCCTGACCAGCAGGAATCGCGTATGCTCATCCGAGCTGATTTGCCGCGTGCTCTGCTCTATGGCCGTGGGCGTCACAATGCCCTCCTCGCTGAAGAAGTCACACAGCTCCGAATAGGTAAGCGTGTGTCCGCCCATTTCCTGTTCCGCCTGCTCCAGGCTCTCCTGCACGGCGCGTCGCTTCAGCAGACGCTTCATCTGGAAGGAGCAGAAGTCATCGCTGCGGGCGGGCAACTCGTGCAGGCGACCCCAGGACGACTGCTTGCGCGTCTCCTTGATGTCGGTGAGTATCTCGTGGCGAACGTCGGCGGGCAGGTTCTTGAAATTCTGACTCCTGACATCGATGGCCTGCAGACTCGAATTGTACGCATGGCGAGCGGTGGACTCATCAAACGAGCTATCCGACGTGGCACTGGCACTGGTGTAGTCCAAATCCTGATCGCTTTCATCCGGATAATCCTGCCCAGCCGAAGCCGGCAATTCGGGCAGCTTAAATAGATCATCCTCATCGTTTTTGGACTTGCTGGGCGGCGCACGTTTCACTGGTGATTTCAGCAGGAGCTCCGCATTCTTGCCCAGCGCCTGCTGCACAACCTTCTCCCTGGCCAGGGACTGCAGCAGCAGCGCCTGTATGCGATCTGCTTCGTTGCTGAGTTTATTGCGCTGCTGCTGGCGACGCGCCTGCAAGGAAGACATCAACGAGGGTTAGTCTGGCCAAAGATGCGGCTAAGGAATAACCCACAATCGTATCCCTTTTCAGCTGGGGCGTGCAACCATCGAATATGAAGACGGGACGCACGCGGTAGTAGAGCAGCTTGCAGAGGCGATGAAACAAACCCAAGAGGTGGGCATTGTTCAGGGCGGAGCCCTTGTTGTCCTGGAAACCCTTCACAACCTGATGCAGCCAAATGGATATGTCTGCGCCAGGCCGTGGTGTCAATTTCGATTAGAAATAATTTCACAAAGCCATGAAATCGCAGACTCACCCACGGCCAGTATTTTGCCTTCTAAAGTGTCAACCGGCACGGGCTT
The DNA here is from genome assembly GCA_009664405.1 of Drosophila bifasciata. Taxonomy (NCBI): domain Eukaryota; kingdom Metazoa; phylum Arthropoda; class Insecta; order Diptera; family Drosophilidae; genus Drosophila; species Drosophila bifasciata. The sequence goes on along the minus strand of CM019042.1, from coordinate 42,724,434 downwards.
GCCGCATGGCTCGATTAGCTTCCACAAGCCCGTGACTCCCATGCTTCATGCAAAAGTGCAATTCCAATATAAAACATGCAAAATAAATAATAAAATGTACGGCGGCGCGGCGCGGGAATTCACGCAGCACACCGGTTGTGAGTGTTGTAAGCTGCAACGAACAGTGTTGTGAGCTGCACAAGAGTACAGTGGACAATGGAAATGCGCGATAGAGTTGGCTAATGTAGATATATTTATAATGGATACCATCGAATATGATTTTTTTTTTGAATGGATTCTTACAAACTACAAAAAATATAAGTTACAGCTTCTTTGTGATTCGATTAAGGATTCTATTTGCTATCCTTCACTAAGTTGCCTCTTCGGTTGCTCCACTGGCTGTGGCATCTGCCGCACCACTCGCATCCTTCTTGCTGGCCTTGCTGTCCTTTTTGTCCTTAACCACCTTGCGATACACTTCCAGATCCTGCGAGAGCGACGGCACAAAGCTCTCAAAGTCCAGTTCCGTGAGCGTCTGCATGATATCCTTGGCCGTAATGGTCTTGTGGTTTTGTTTGTGGGCCAGCGCCGTCGATGAGGAAGTCACAAAAATGGCAAAGACGGAGGCCGCTCGGGCAATGGCCGCACGCGCCTCCTTGCTCACGTTCGCTCCGTCGGGCAGGGCCTCCTTGATTAGTCGTGCAATCACTGCATTGGGCAGATTCAAATCCTCGATACGTTCAACCATCTTTGCTGCAATTCCTTGTCGTCGTTTGTTCGTCTAAATGCGATCTGTGGCGTCCGACCGTCTCTCTTCCCGCGTAAACAAAACAGCTGACGGTGTTGGATAGCGCGCAACGTGCGTGTGCACATTAAATGCAGACATCTTGCAGCACTGGCAATTTAGTCCACATTTGTTTGCGCTTTATTTTCGCATTGAATTGTTTTTTCTATATTTTTGGTAAATTATTACCAAAAAGTCGGCATAAATGTGCAACCAGCTTCGGCGTGACTTTAAATATAAATTCTGCGAACACAGGTGATACGAGCATTGTGCGTGTGCCCACGATTTGAAGCGCCGCGCACAGCACATGGAGCAGAGCGCGCCAGCGACGCCAAAGAAGCGCAAACACAGCGAGTACCAAGATCCAGACTATCTCCAAACAGCCCCAGCCAATGAGGATAACGAGGATGGAGTCGCCCACACCAACCAGAAAAAGCGCACAAAAGTGCAGCCACCAGAGTCGGCGGCCGAGGAGGAGGAAGAGTTGGATAAAACAACATCACAGTCACAGTCACAACCACAGAGCGCCGCCGTGCCAGACACAACCGACGAACGCTTCCAGCGTATCTGTGAGATTGTGCGCGTCGAGTTTCAAAGGGAAATCTCGCTTAAGGATGAGCAGCTGGCCGAGATAGACAGACGACTGCTGCAGGCGCGTCAACTGCTGGACAAGCTGCGCTTTGAAGTGGTCAGCGAGTACTATCGGAAGCAACAGGTTCCCCTCACCGCCGGCGACGTGGCCAAAGTGCGGGGTGGCGAAACACTGTTCGGGAATGAGAGCGCTGGCCCGCAGCTGCCGCTGCATCCGGCCATTAAGAAGATTGTCGGCAAGCGGCCCATACCCATACAGAACCACCTGCCGGAGCGCACGGCTGCCACGCTGGCCAAGCAGACGATAAGGCAGCGAAATCCGGCACACCGTCGGGCCGAGCGTCGCCGCCAGCAGAAGATTCGCGAGCAGGGCATTGTCATTGATCATTCAAAGGATCAGCAGCAGCAGCCACCGGCAGTCAATGTCAAGGTGGAGGAGGAGGAGCAGCCATGCACCAGTCGCCAGGCATACGAACGGCAGCAGCGGCAGCAAGTGGAGCTGAATGCCTCGCGACTGAACAACAAGAATAAATTCAACTTTGTGGTGGGCAACACATCCAAATACATTGGCGGGGATCAGCGGCAGGAGAACAGTGGCCAGGCGCTTGTCTACAAATGGCTGGTCTATGTCCAGGGCAAAGGTCTGCCAAAACCACTGGAAACATACATCAAGAAGGTGAGTCCAAGCATCCAGTGTGAAGTTTTAAGCCCATTCCATGTTCGATCTTCGTTTCAGGTGCGCTTTCAGCTGCATCATTCGTATCGGCCCAACGATATTGTGGATGTTCATGCGCCGCCTTTTCAGCTGAATCGTCGTGGCTGGGGCGAGTTTCCCATGCGTATACAGCTGTTCTTCCAGGAGCATCTGCGCCAGAAGCCCGTGCAGCTGATGCACACGGTCGTGCTGGATAAGACAATGTGTGGCCTGCACACAATGGGCGCGGAGACAACTGTCGAGATTTGGTTGAGAGCGGAGCAAGCTAAGGTCAAGCAGGAACCAATTGAGGCTTCGCTAACGCCTGTGACTCCTTCACCTCCTCCTGTTGTTGCTCCTCCTGTTGTTGCTCTGCCAGCTCTCCCCATTGAGTGCTTAAAGCCCCGAACGATATCCATCACTCAAAACAAGGAGGAACTGGATGACAACCTCTTTGCTGGCATCAACAAGATCGAAATGAGCGACGACATCGAGCAGATTGAGCCCACTGTTTTGGTCACGGAGCCCCTGAAGCTCAGCTATAGCCCCAAAATGGAGCCGCCCACAGGAACGATACCGTCACGACCGCCCCTGCGGCTGAATGCAGCTCCCCTAAGCGCCTCGCGTCCATCCGTCGTCTACCTGCCCGTCGTCAATGGGAAATGTTCCAGCCCCATCAGGAGCGAGAAATCGATGCAGCTGAAATCAGCTCAGAATGGACATCGTGCCAAACAGAATGTGGTGTTCCAGAAGGAGGGCAAGTTGTACATCATCGATCCGAAGCAGAGCAAGCTGAAGCAGGCGACCCAACAGCGATCGCTGCTGAAGCCGCAAGTGAGTCTGTTGAAGACGCCACCTGTCAATCGTCGCCATCAGCTGCTGTGCATCCAGCACGATCATGGCTACGCAGACATGTCAAGCGTTTACATGAAGGAGGAGCTGCAGGCACTGATCAACACGCTGCCGAAGCACTGGACAGCATCTCTGGTAGCTGCTGCACCGATTCGAGCCCGGAAACTGGATCAGATCTTTGGCAGCGTTCAGTTCAAGAGCATGCGCAGCGCTGTGGAGTTTCTGCTGCGTCGTTTGCCGCTGGCAGGCGGTCAGAAAGCGGACGAGGAGCCGCCCTTTGTGTGTCCACCCGATCTGTTGGCCTTCCAGGCACAGCCTGCCCTGCGGCAACGTTGCTACGAGTACCTGCGGGCACGGCACCTACGTCGCTGTATGCTGCAGCATCTGGAACTGCAGCAGCTGCACGACACTGGCAAAGAGCACTTCTGGAGTCTGCGCGAGATCGTGAGCTTTGCCCGTCTGTATGGGTATACGCCGCCGCTAAAGCTGCTGACATCCACCGAGAAGCGGACAGCGGACCAGTTGGCGCAGCGTGTCCAGGAGCAGCTCAAGGAGGATCCACAGCCGCACCTCTCGGCCTATTGCAGTCTCAGCTCCACCAATCGTCTCGAGTGCTGGATAGCACAGCAAACGGGTCGCCTGCAGGGTCATGAACAGGAACTACGGGATCAGGAGTTCATCGATGTCTTGGGTGTGGATGCGTCTAATCCGCGACCCATCAGCCAGCGGCTGCCACGCCGCGTCTCTGTGGCAAACAATCGCCAGCTGCTGTACCTGCCGCCGCCGGAGCACCTCGAGACGGCCACGCAGCTGGTCCATGACATGTGCAAGGACATCAACATCAGCCTCGAGGCGGAAGAGTGTACGCCGGGTGTCTCACAGTCGCTGTCCCTTACGCTGCTGGGCCGTGTGCTGGGCATGTTCGTGGAGCGTCTGGTGCGCCGTTCGGTGGCAGCCAAGCTCCAGCAGGATACCATGGAACAGCTGCCTCCACCGGCCGCTAATACATCGCTCTGCCTGCAGCCCTATGACATTGGTCGGGCAATAGCGCAGTGCCCGGAGCTGGATTTTCTTGGGAATAGCCACCTGGGCGTAACTCCCCTGGAGCCGCAGACGTAGAGCTGTGGGAATTTATTTGTTTTTTAGCAGCACGCAATTCACAGTTCAAATTCTCCTGGGATATTAGTCGATATCTACGTGTAATTATTTTATTGGATTTTAAGCCTACAAATAAGCAATTAAATTAATTAATTTAAAACTCACTAAACGAGAGTTATTATTTGGGTAATGGAAATGCAGGGTAGGGTAGGGTATTGGGGGTGCGACTTTTATGTGTGCGCTCAGAAGTATGCTGCAAAATATTTCACATTTTCCGTTTCCCATCGATTTCCGCTAATTACCGAAATTCTCAATAGAACCAAACGGGAGCAAAAGAGATCACTCGATATTGTGTGCATCCTCTTTATATTGCATTTCTCTTTTGGCATTCTCTCTCTCTTTATGGCACACGCGCTCCTCCACGCTACTCTCTACTATTTTCATTCATACGGTGGGAGCGCGCATGCTGCTGGTCCATCTGTTGATCCGATTCTGTCCTCTGTTTTTCTCAATCTCTTTTAGTCTCTTTTTCAACGTTCGCGCAACAACTTCTGAGTAAAACAGAGAAGGAGCTCGCTTCCCGCGCTGTGCCGTGGCCAATTAAATTTAGTCATTTTCAAATATATCTACTCCCGTACACACTAATAATGATTCATGAATAATTTATAATTCTAAAAGGCTTTTCCAATGCGACATTGCGGTACTCCAGTACGTGTGTCTAAAATAAGCTCCCTCCCCTTACCGTGCGTGTGTGTTGTGTGTGTGTGTGTGTGGTGTGGGTCTATGTGCCTTTGTGATCGTGTGACAGAAAATGTGAGGCGCTAGCTATTAAGTTCTATTTTTATTTTGCAGTAAAAGCCACAAACGCCAGCCAAGTGTCTGCCAGAGATGCAAATGTGTAGTACGAATATGTTTCGGATTCTGTTGCGACGACGCCAATTTGTATTCGCGGCCCACACGCCGCCGCTCGATCCTTAGATCTCTTTCTGGACAAGTCCACAAAACCCCCTTCCCTTTTACCGTCGAGCAGCAGCAGCTTCATACACAGACTATTCGAAACGCCTTTTTGGGCGTCTTCCAATGATGCGAATTCCGTTTATTCAGATAATCAAAGTAATTTTCGTGCTCTCAACAATTGTCACCGTCACAGGTAAGCAGCTAAGCCGCCAACAAGAGCCGCCGAAACTGAACAGGTGCTGCCGTATCAGTGCAATTTCAAACAGGAGGCTGCCAGACTGTCTTTTCGCCCACTTGCACTTGCACTCCCACTCTCTCTTTTTCTGTTTGATCTTCCGGCAGATTGTTGTTCGAGCCGAATTCTACTACTCCGCGAGCACACGCTGAAGATTGTGCAGCATCAGCACAATTTTCACAATCACATGCACGAGCATGCCCACGAGCTGCAGCAGCAGATAGAGGAGCATGTGGTCCAGCTGGTCAACCAGATGGAACTGCAGCAGCAGCAGCACCAACAACAGGAGGAGGAGCAGCAGCAGCAGTTGCCGCCCACGGTCCGGGAAGTGCCACCGGAGCCAGATGAAGACGGAGAACTCCTACCCAACACGGTGGAGGAGGCCTCCGAGAAACCCATGCTAGAAGAACAGCTACTGGGAGAGCCGCCTGCCAGCAGTACAGAGTCTTGGCCAACTGGCGAGAGCACCACAAAAACCGATGCTACCACGGACACAACGACGACACTCACTACAGTCACTCACACCGGCGAACCGCCACCCGATGACACCTCGCCCAGTACTACGGGGGCCACCTTCTCGACCACGACTACCTTCCCACCGGACAAGGTCAAGGATACGACCGACATCGTCATGCTGCCCTGCAGCGACTCCTTCAAGACGAACTTCTGCCTGAATGGCGGCAACTGCTTCCGCTATCCGCTCGGCAATAATAGCCTTTACTGGTGCCGATGCGCCGACGGCTATGACGGACTACGGTGCGAGTTCAAGAACTGGAATGGTGAGACCCAGCGGAACAATTCTCTCTACTCCAGCTCACAATTCTTCTTTCGTTTTGCAGGGGACTATGTGAAGGCACCGCCGGCACTGGAGGCACACCCAAAGATCCGCATGGCACGCATTGTCTTCTCCTTTCCCATGCTCATCCTCCTATCGACGATCTATGTGCTGTTTGCGGCCGTTTTCATGCTCCGTAATGGGCCCGAGTATCGGCGGAAGCAGCAGCAACTAAGTTTGCACAAGCAACGGTTTTTTGTCAGATGTTGAGCCAGTCCCCAAAAGTGGGGCTGCCAACTCATAGCGGCGTGCGTTTTTGTATTATTAATTTTGCCAGTTGGGCAACTCTGCAGTTTGTATATGCAGTTAAGTTATTTTTGTTGATATTGGAAACGATTTTGGTTTCACTCGAATACTCGAATTTTTGTAGATGATAGGACTCGACTCACTATGACTCTATTATCTTTACGTTGCGCAACGCAAAGTTAACGCTTTAATTTATTGAATACATTTAGTATACTTAGTAGGATTTTCTATTTAGTTGCAAAAGACGCACACATTAGTAATTCTCATTTTTCATTCTCATTTGTTTCGCTTTTGAAGCTTTCGTTGGAGCTTTTGTAGTTATTGTTTTTGTGGTAACATTTTGTTACGTTACGTTACGCTACGCTACGTACGTTAAATTAACCATAACGAAATATTTAGAATGTGCTTAGAACATAATCTTAGCGCCTACTCCTCCAGTTACCGCACAACTACTTATTTCCGTAACACTCTGTTACATATCCAATCGTATTGTATGTAGAAACACGTACACATATATTTTTTTGTAGTAGTAGTGCATTAAAGAGAAATGGGACTCGAAACGGGACTCAACCAAACAAACGTTCTCAAACTGTGTTTTCCTTTGATTTTTGTTTTTCTTTCAGCCTCGATTTTGATTGGGCTTACCCTGTGTTTGTTCTGGGTCTGGTAGTGAAGCACGCTGTTGGGTTTTTATATTTTATAATATATATTTTATCCAATATTTCGTCCAAAAATTCTTTACAAATTTCTTCGAACTTACAGTTAAATGTATAGTAGAAATTATTCAAAAAATTCTCCTCACATTCATCATCATTATCATCGTTTCGCGTATGGATTGTTGTATGGTGGTGGTGGTGTTCTTTCCTTCTATCAAGATCTTCAATATGAGAATGGTATGTATGCGCGTGTGTGTGTGAGGGGAGTACGAGTATACGTGTGTATGCGTTTAGGTGTATAGTGGAAGGAGGGGAGGAGTGGTATGCGAATGAGGCGAATTTATTCCCATTAACTGGGGGAATGGAATCCAATCCCCCCTCTTATGGAATTCAGATGCACCAACACGGAACAGTGGCTGCCGCGTCTATTGGTGGGTGTGGATGTGTGCAGTGTGTGGGTGGTAGATGTTGTGTTTGTGTTTGTGTGTGTGTGTGTGTGTGTCAAGTGCAACTCTGACTTTATCTTGGATTAGGGATATGAAGTTCGTACAAAAATTATTAAAATATGTAAATGTTAAAAAATGTATTTTTACTTTTGTTTTGTTTTTGTTTTTTTGTTTGTTCTCTCTCTCGTTTATCTTGTAATTGTTTTTTACGTTGCGTTCTTTTGTTTCTTGTATCGTTTTGTTGTTGCTTTCTTATTTGTTTTTGTTGTTTTTTTTTGTTGGTTTTCTGTTTTAATAATATGTAATATTATATATAATAATTATGAGTAGGATTATTCGCATGTAACGGGCAGTTCCTGTGTTGTCTGGTCTGCCGCGGCATTCTTCTCCTTCAGATCCTTGGCGATATCCTAACAAAGATATAGAAATACTTGAATTAGTAATATTCATATGAATGGGGGGCGTGTATTTTTCGTGTGTCTTTATGCAAACAGAGTGGGGGGAAAAAACTTAAAGCACAACAACAACAATTAAGAAAAAAGTATAGGGACGACGGGGCAAAGAGGATCGCCCCTTCGCCCTCAGCCAACGCAACAACAAAACAAAATGTTACCAAAAAAATGAATCATAATTAATTAATGTAAGCGATTTTCGGATGTACAACAATTATAAATGTGTAGGTACAGTTGTGTGTGTGTATGGTCTGGTGTGTTTAGTGTGACAGAGAGACAGGAGACAGAGAGAGCGCAAGAGTAACGGCAGCCAAACAGATGGAGGGTGGTGAACAGAGAGTTATTGTATATGTGGGAGTGGGCAGAATTTGTCACTTGTGTGTTTTTGTGTGTGTGTGTTTTTTTGTTTGTGTAGGTGTTTGAGTTTAACAGGATTGGGATGTATGCGGTTTTCATATGTGTTTGGATTGGATTTCTTTTTGATTTTTTATTTGTTAGTTCCAAAATGCAGCAGTCCCCACCCAAAATACACTTAACACTCTGTTTGATTATCCCCTGATTTAGTAATACATCATTCCGTAGGGGGGTTACATCACCAAAGATTCATGCAATATGGTATGGATTGTTGTTAACCATCAATGTCAACACTAAATTAACTACATTTAACTACGGCAACAAAGCGCACGCAATATAAACTGTGGTATTCCTGTAAATGTTTTCGAATGCCAAAATCAAACACCTATAATGACATCACAATGGATTTCAGTTGTATATTTAATTTACTGCATAATTTTGTTGTTAAATTCATCAACATTTACACGAATACCACTCACAACAACTGATTTATGTAGATGCAAATGGGAGTAGGACACACAGAAGAGAGAGGACAGAAAGCAAAGAGGAGAACGTGGAGAGCGCGCGGCTGAGTGAGTGAGTGAGTGAGAGTGGCGGCGCTCCAACCATACAGATGCAAATGGCTCACGATGGACGATTGCTATTCACCTTGTTGTTGCTCTCTTCCTCTGCTTCGTTCACTCGGACATCCACCTGTGGCAGTTCCCCAATTTTAGTGATGAGCGTAGCAGCCGCCTGTTCGCTGATGATGTTATCGACAGTGCTGTCGTTATCGCTTTGCGATTCTACGATTGGCTCCTGTTCTGGCGTTCTTGGCTCTTTATCCTCATCATCATCATCATCCGCTGGTGTCGGCTTAGCTGGCACTTCATCATCATCATTATCATCCGTGATAAGACATATGACTGGTGTAGTTTCCTCGTCGACCAGCTGTCCCAGCTCCTTCACTACTTCGTGCTTCTCTTTTCTGTCTTCGGTCACAATCTCGGCCGCCTGTTCGGTTATTTCATCCACAATGCTGATGGCCTGCTTCTCGATTTCCGAGTGTTCTGTCTCAGTCGGTGAGTCCTGTGCCTGTGTCTGTTCTGGCTCTTCGATCGAATCTTCGGCCAGGACAAAGGCAGAGACACGGGACGGTGGCGGCGACTTGGGCAAAGGTGGTGGACTGCTGTTCCTTGTCTCTACAACTACAACGGCATCGGCAGGATCAGAGCGGGGCTCTGAAACGGACTCTGTATCGACTGGAATTTCGGTGTGTTCGCCTTTGGACACAGGGGAATCGGCGGGTACAACAGCTTCGCTTTGGGACTCAAGTACGGATTCGGGTTCGGTTTCGGGTTCAGTTTTGGGTTCAGTTTCGGTTTCGGGGTCAACAACAACGAATCCCTCGGAATCGGCATCGGCCTCCACCTCGCTACTAACCGCTTGAATGATTGCCTCAACGACTTGAGCTTCTTCTTCTGCTGAGGCTTGTTCTTCTGCTGCTGCCTGGAGGATCGTGTTGGTAGTGTTTTTGGTGGTTAGGATTGTTTGGGTCTGAACTAACTCTGCGGCTGCTACAACAGTCTCGGTCTCAGTGATTGTTTCTGTTGTGGTGTTCTCTGTGGTTTCGGTTTCGTTTTCGGTTGTTGTGGTTGTTATTGTTGTACTTGTATTTACAGTGTTGTTGTTGTTTTGTTGTTGTGCGTTGGAGGAGTTAAAAGTGGTGGTTGTGGTGGTGTCTGTGTTGGTGGTGGGGTTTACCTCAATTTGCGACTTGTTCTTGATCTGTTCGGCCTCAGAGGACTCGTCGGCGGTGACGGCAACGGGTGTGGGCGGTGGCGTGGCACTGCCGGAAGAGACACCGTTCGTGCCATTCTGGTGTGGCTCCTCATCGACGCTGCTTGGAATGTTCTCGGCTGCTGCTGCCTCAACCACAGGTGATGATTCAGAGAGACCATTGCTATCGCCATTGGTGAGCGCCTCGCCGGCAGCTGCAGCACCATGGCCATTGGTCACAACAACCTCGGCGGTCTCTGGCAGGCTCTCTTTGACGGCTTCTTCGGTGGTAGTGGTGGCGGCAACAACATTCGTCTCGGTGGTCGTGGCAGTGACAGTGACAGTGGCAGTAGTGATTGGTTCTTCGGCGGCCTTGGGCTTGTCCGCTTCTACGACTGTTGCTGCTGGGGATGGCGCCGCCGCCTTCTCCTCCTCTCCGTTGGCCTGTTTCTCCTGCTCGCTCGCCGAACCGTTTTCAGCGGGCTTTGCTTCATCCTTGGACGTGGTCTCAGTGGCAGGCGCATCGCTGGCATTCTGATAATCATAATAAAAGAGCAGATTAGACACATCTCATCAAACTTATTAAAAACTTATTCAGTTCACTTACCTCTGCTGCTGCTGCGGGCTGCTCGGTTTCTCCGTTTGTTGTGGCCGCTGGCTCAGCGGCGGCAGGAGAGGCTGCCTCAGCCGTGGTCGGTGATGTTGTGGCCGATGTCGGGGAGACGGGCTCCTCGGTCTTGGCTGGCTTTTGTTTGTCCTTCTTGCCAAACGAGATGCTTCGGAAGGACCACTTCTTTTTGACCTTATCCTTCTTGGACTTGGACTTGATGCTCTCGTCAGCCAATGGCGAGATCTCCTCTCCGGCGGCTGCCTCCTTGGGGGACGAACCCTCTGGGGAGGCAGCATCGCTTTTCGGCGTTTCGGCCGCTGCTGCCACTTCTCCAGAGGCACCCTCACCTGCTGCGGCTGTATTCTTCTCGGTGGTCAGATCTTTATCGTTCTCCGAGTGCTCCTCAGTTTCCTTTTTCTAGATAGATAAGAGAGAGTAGGTTAGTGGCTGACATTAGGCTGACGTCATTATTTCATTCACTTACATCGCCGCCAGCTGCTTCCGCACCAGCTCCATCCTTGGGCGTGGCCGCATCCCCATTCACTGCCGGCGCTGCCGCCTTCTGGTCGGGATCCTCGATCTTCTCCACCTTCCCGGCCACCGCATCTCCCTCGCCGACCTTCTTGGGATCGGTGGTAATGTCGATCGAACGCTTGCTCTGAGCTTTACCCATATTCCTGCTGTTCCTCTTTTATCTGTTCGTTCCTGTAAACTGCAATAAGAAGAACTGTTTAGTTATACTGCGAGTGGCGTATTTTCATTATTTATTTTTAAATTTGCTTCTATTCTTATTTATACATTTGACATTTACACATTGTATTGGCTGGCTTCCCCACAGATACCCAAATCGATCGGTCGATTGATCGTTTTTTATTTCTTTCTGCTCCCAATTCGATGACCTCGTTAAGGGGAACCCAGTCAGGGTGGAGCTTTTGGCTTATCTGGGATCCGGTCAAGCCCATTTAATAATGCAATTACGGAAAAGCAGTGCAACTAACTGTGTAGCAATCGTAAACTGTAGTAAGCAGCGTCCGTCCCATGAATCATTCGACACAATTGAACGTGTGTTGTTTTTTTTTCCTGTGTTATCCGTATACTTGGAAATTTGTATGAAACAACGGCACCAGACTACGATGCCCTCCCTGAGGAGGAGTAGGTCGGGGTGGGGGATGGCATGCAATGCGTCACTTTGAAGAAAATCGAATTACACACAAAAATTAAAGCTCACTTTTGCGGCAACGAAGTTGATATACCCTTGTTTTTTCGGCGAGCCAGCCAGCCAGCTCTATTTCCATAATAATATGTAATTACCCTGTATAAGGGTATTTTAAATTTGCCAAAGGCAATGAAACCGAAACCGTAGCAAAAAGAAATTTAAAGAGAGCTCAGTGCAGCAGTACACGAACATCGAAGGGAGTGGTGGGGAAGGGGAGAGACACAAAAAGTTTGCATTTTTTAGGGGTTGTAAGGTAAAACACGATAATAGGGGGAAGGGCGGTCGGGCGGGCGGAAGGTAGGACTGGTCGTTCCGTTAGTCAACAAAAATGGCGGCAATTTCGCCACACACCTACACCCAAACCACACATGCACACATGGAGAAAGAGAGAGAGAGTGAGTGGGGAGAGTGAAAATTGAGTTAGTGCAAACACACGTACGCACAAGAGCACAGACAACAGACAGCAGATGTTCCTGCTCCCCTTCCCAACACCAACAGCAACTAGCAGCAGCTTCCTCTCTACACATTCCGCATATCCGCAAGAGCACGTGCGGCGTCGCCATATGCAAATAAAGAATCTCTGAGAACTAATAAATGACTCACTCATCATTAAACTACATACAGTTAGTGGAAATGAGTCAAAAAGCATAGACCAAAAATCCAATGCAGTACACAAACACACACACACAGACATACTTGTGTCAATTTAAATACGTAACAAGACATCAAGTTTCATGGAAGAAGGGGTAGGGGGAGGGAAGGTTCAGTGAACCCCACACAACAGCAATTCAGTTACGTATTTCGATGACAGCGATATAGCTACAGCAGACACCAGAACAGCAGACAGTTAAAATTTGATGCTCGCGCCAAAAGAGAGAGCGAGGGAGAAAGAGGCACAATTAATTCTTTGCCTATTCAAACAACAGCAACAACGTTGATGAGTAATTGCCAAAATATGCCGGGAAACTACCAAACACACACACACATAAAAAACGTAATACAACCCCTCTCTCTCTCCCAACAGCCAGGTACTATAGTATATGTATATGTATGTACGTACGAATGTATGTGTAAGGTAATAACATAAAAGCGTAAGTAAACTTGAGCGCATGACGCATCAAGGCAAAAAAGGACATCGAGCGAACCACTGACAGAGAAGGCAGAGGGCAAAAATAGCAGCTGCTTTGACAGAGGGTTGTGTGGCCATTGTTGGTTTTCCCTGCAGCAGCGCACAAGCTTTAAGGAAACGTAACGTAACGGGGATCGGGTCTGGTCATTGCACGTTGCCATGGCAACGGCTTTAGTTGTCTCTTTTGCCGCTGCTTCCGTCCCGTTTCTCTGCCGAGCGTCCGACAAATGCGGGGGCGTGTGAAAATAATTGAGTGCGGTCCGAAATATGTTGGGATGCAATAGAAGCAGCGTTGCCAGAACGGGGAAAGTTATGCATTAGCCCTAGGCTGTTCATCCTTCGTCCACTCTTGACAACTACATTAATCGTAAAGCTACCATTAGAGAGTAGATCGACGCCTGCGACAAGGGAGCGCCGCCCTCCCTTAAAGCATTGTGTCTTGTTTCTTTTTCGTTTTTTATTAGTTTAATTCAATTTAGACATGACTTTTGACATGCCGCACTCACTACTCTCACACCAATACAGATAGACAATGCTTTCACACGCATTCGGCTGCTTGTAAGCCACCATCGCCACACCTCTGACAAAGAAGAACGAAGAGAGCAGAAGCAGAGCTCACAACAGCAGCAGAAGCAACCGCCAGTCTATAAATAAAAGCGCATTTATCAACAATGAAGCAGCAGCAGCAGCCGCTACACAAAGCGCCGCTGCTTGCATAAGTGTGTGTGTGTGTTTGTGTGAGTGCGAGTCTGGGTTTCAATTCTCTGCGCGCTGCCCATCAATTTTGACACTTCAAGCTGTTGTGTGTATCACTCCTACTCTTACTCTTGCACGCACTCCCTCTCACACACACTGTCGCTCTCTCCCTCGATGTACAGTTAGAGAGAAGGAGATGCGCCGTAAATTAAATTGATTGTACTGGAATGTGCCGGCTGAGTGACTGTGTATCTTTCGACTGGCTGTCTAGCCGGCCGGCCTCCCATCCTCTTAACTGGTCAAACATTAATTTCACATCTATCTATCCCGCTTGCTCTTTTGTCTGCCTGCCTGTGGCTGCATGTCAAAGCGCAGGCGCGCGAGCATTCCATTTGCAAGATCAGTGGCAGTGGCAGGGCACAGCACAGGCTCTGCCTGCCACATTGTTGTACAATTAAAATTGAAAAGTGCCCCCCCATTTAAGTGCATGAGCACTCGGGGGCCGCACAATTGAACTTTTATAAACTAATCAAAAAAGATCGTTAATAGCTCAGCCTCTGCCTCGGCCTCTCTCTTCAATTGAGTGGAAAGTTTTCTTCAATCAGTCCCCGGACAGGCTCAAGTACGAATAAGTAGGAGGAGGCGTAGACCTACAACAATAGCAACAACAATAAGAATAAGAAAGAAAGCTGCTGATAAGCCACGCCTAGGTCGCAATCATGCAAGCAGCAGCAGCTGCTGCTGTAACTGCAGTCGAATGATCTCTACATAATACATAAATATATCTGTGTGTTTGTGTGTGTGCTGTCGCAGTCCACTTTAATTGTCATCAAGAGACAGACAGCCACCCACGCAACTTATTCTTCCACAAATTGCATAGAGCTTCTTCTCTCTCTCTCTCACTCTCCCCCGAAATCCATGCGAAAAATTCAAGAAGAGCAAAGAATAAAGCTCAAAGAACGAGCGAGCGAGCGAGTGAGTGAGTGTTGAGTGAGCCTCAACAATGTCTCAAGTAACCACCGGATATAATTGTTGTTGCTGTTGCATGTGTGTGCTGTACTGGAGGAATTGAGCGTTATGGCAAAATGAAAATGATACGTAAAATGAATGCATTCCATAATTAGTAACAAGTACAATACACATCACTCATACGCATACACACGCACACACACACGCAGTGTTGTCAAGAGAACGAATCCAAAGAAAAGAGAAAATATTTTGTGTTCAATTATCATTTCCGGTCAATTTTGAATGTTCTGACGGTACTAAAACTCTACAATGCTAGCCTTCCTCTCTCCCTTTTTTGATATGATATGATACTATAGTACATTCCACATGGCTAAAAATAAATAACGGTAAAGTATTCCCCGAAAGAACTTGATTTGCTTGCTACTCGAATATCTATCTTGCAGTAGCGCACAGCACAGCACAGCAAGTGATATGTCTTAGAGGAAGTAGAAGCAGAAGCAGAAGCAGTGGGGGCAGCAACAAAAAGAACCCAACGGTGGGTTCTACAGGAACAGCACGATTACTAAATTGATAAATCGAATGGGAAGAGGAAGAGAGCGGGTGGGGTGGGTGCACATATAAGAAACAAAGAAAACCCATATCAGTAATACACAAGTGATTCAGAATGTCTCCGGAACAGCAAAAAAACAAGAAGGGATTTCGACTTAAGAGTGGGTGCTACGTGATCTAGGCTGGGTGCACACACTTGTGTCTTGTTTTTTTTTAGTACATTCATGCGTATTAAAAATACATAGTAGTAGTATATATCTTTCGTGAAGACAAGCAGCTACAGCTCCGCCGTAAAGCAAACATTACCTTCCCCACATTGTTGTAGACGTGCTCTAGTCAAGTTTTCACTGGCTGACAGCTAGATACCGGCTTATCTAGCCGGTTTTTATCGTCCCCATCTTCAAGATATTCTTCTTGTACTTCACTCTACCGTCAGAGGCACACTCTGCATACACACGCACGCACATGTGTATCCATCCCACCATCCATAGGGAAAGGAAAAGAGGCAATACATAGTAGAATTGGGGTCCATCCATCGATCGTAAAATTAGACGCACTTGAAAATATCTTCTTCCCCTTGGGCCATGCCATTCAAAAACTATCAAAACAGACAATCGCATAGACACTGGCATAGGCACAGGCACAGATACAGCAACAGATTCAAACTATAATGATGAGACCCAAAACGCATAAAATCATCAGCAAGAACCATCAAATTTTATGAGCTCGTTGAGAACGTCTCTCATATGCACGCGTACACGAGTATTTGTGTGTGTGTGTAAGCCACAACAACTTCTTTTCGCAAATGGCATACGAATTTGGTATTGCTATTTGGTTAACGCATACGCATACGCATGTATGGGTGCCGCGCACTCATCAAATTCTTGAAAATATTTCAACAATGTGTAATGCCCGTCAGGCCCCCTTATACGAAAGTACATAACAAGAACAACAAAGATATAACAATATCAAGTAGCGAGTAGCTATAGCCGAGTATTTCGACTATCAAATACCATAGCCGTTTCTTTTTGTCGACTTTTACAATATGGAAATTTTAAGATTTACATTTGAAAAGGCTTCCACAATCACTTTTAAAGTGAGAGGAACTAGGAACATCTTTTAAATTGTAGATATTTATGGGTTTGAGTTGTCAAAACCAATATACCCACTGCACCAAATGTGTGTAGGGTATATTTAAAAGCGCGCACTTCACTCCACACACTCGAACTACTGTGGGCCGGCCGATGAAAATAATTACAATAAATATTTGAATATTCAAAGCTATGCTGCTGCCTTTTCAAATAAGAGAGAGAGCTATGAAGATGGGAGTGCGAGCGAGATAGACTGTGAGTAAGTGCCAATAAATTTGTCGCCTGCCCACGCTTATTCGAACCCCACACCACTGTAGACGCAAGGATAAACGAACATAAAGTAAATCAGAAAAATCAGCAACAACAAAAAAACAAGAAGGTGTGCTCTGGCGCTGCAAGTCGTCCAGTAAACCGGTTCGAGCTCTCCTCTCTTCTTGTTCTCTCTCTCACTTACTACTTTAAACTCTGTTTTTTTTTGCCTTCTTTTGCTAGATTCCCGCTCTCTCTCTCTCACTCGTTGCGGTTAATTAAAACTCCAAAGCGTGCGACAATTGTAAGTTGTGTATTAAAAAGTAGTAACAACAAGAAAGGCAGCAACCAGCAGCAACGGGCCAATTAGTCGCTTCGCCTCTTCGGTCTTAGAATTAGCATTCCGAAACAAAATGAATCGAGTATGGCGAGGAGGATTGAGTGAGTTGTCGTCCCAAGTGGCGCGCGCGCGCCCGCACTTTTCTGATTAGAAATTCACAAGGGGCAACTCTCTGCGAGTCCGTCTTTGTCTCGGTTGTAAACGTCTTTTTAATGCATAATTCATAGTGTAGCGGTAACTCCTATGCCTCTCTCTCTGTTCCTTCGTCTTCTTCCTCTTCTTCAGCTTCCGGTACTTACTCAGCCAGTCGCGGGTGGTCTCCTAGTGAAAGGCTATCTTCTCTGTGTGTCTGCGCACTTATCTAGTGAGAGTGCTTTCTTAATTAAACCGTTTAGCTGTCTCGCACTTCAATTTGCCGTTTATTCTTTAATTTTATCAACTAGAACTTCTCAAGAGCACAATTTTAATGGCGGCTGAAGAGGCACACAGAGTTGTTTTTTTTTTTATTCCGGGAGAGCGCGTTGCAAGCAAATACGAACCGTTAAGTCGAGCGACAAACGACGACTGGCTCGATCAATGGGGAGCAACTTCTGTTGCACTCAACCAAAAACTCGACAGCGAAGTCAACAGAAGCAGAAGCAGACAAAGAGCAGCAGAGCAGCAGCAGCATCAGCAGTGGCTGGCCGCAGGCAGAGCAGAGTGACGCTTGCCGGAAGCGTTGGCAGAGCAGTCACCGTCATCGAGCGTCAGAAAGAGTAGCAGTAGCTAAAATGCGGGCGGGCAAAGACATTTTACACATGGATTGACCATCATCATCATCATCATCAGTAACCGATAAAGGCAAGAGAGGTCTTCTCTCCTTCTTTCTTTCTACCCCGCCCCCACTGCCCCGCGGATCCAGCCTTAGTCAATAACAAACTAATGAGCCTTGGCGGCGTCAATGCGTATGCTTTATTGCTTTATTTTGCTGCTGCTTCTGCTGCCGCTGCCATTCATGCCTGGCTCTCATACACAATGACCCCACATGCCAGCGCAGTCCACTCCAGACGCAGGCCGCTGCGGCAGAATAACAGCAGCAGCAGCCACCAAGCGGGCGGGCATAAACCATATGCATAAGTGTGCATACACTTTCACACATAAACATACAGACATACAGTCGCAGCATGCTTGGATGCATTCGCTATTGTTGTTGGCACAATGAAAACGGGAGGAAGGGAGGGAGGCAGGCGTGAAGAATCACCGAAATTCTGTACCCCTACCCCCTCCTCATGATGCTGTTGGTTTTTATGGTGTAACATTGAACGGATTTCTGGTATTGTTATTTAATTATCGCTTCGGATGGGAAAGTAATTGTGTGTTATACATACACACACACACACATAAAGATGCCAGCAACAATTGTGGGGGCACACTAATTGAGGGATATATCACTGGCTATTTCTTGGGCATTGCCCCGCAGGGAATAAGAGAGTGGGAGGAGTACTGTTCCATTGATGGATATCATCCGGAAAGAACAACAGTTACATGTACCATATTGAAGATTAATCAAATATCGAAACGATCTATTGCAAAAGTGTTAGTGAGATGTTTATCATATCAGCAAGACGATCGATCAATTCAAGTTTCGTTCTTTAAAAGGAAGTACTCCACTCACATATCATATGCAAATGTACATTCCGAGAGAGAGAGAGAGCAAGCACAAAGTCCGAAGCTCAACTCTCCCCACACACAGAGAGGAAGTAAGCCAAAGTGTTGAAAAGTCGTCTCTTGTCACCGACATACGACCACAGAGATTCTTGTATGGGGGAACCAGAAGAACAGAACCACACACAAGGCTACAGGGTACATTTCTCTCGTTTAAAATATATGCAAACATCTGTGTGAAAGATGTTGCGGAGGCAATCGCCAGCCCAGCAGCCTGTAGGCGGCAAGGCAGGCGCAGGCAGGCAGGCAGCAGTGGATTTTCATTCTCCATTTCGTTTTTCTTTATTTGAAAATTGGATCCTCTATATACCACTTGAGGCCAACTACTCTACTCGTAATTCCCCAGGAATGTGTTCCCCTACCACCCCATACGAAAAAAAAACAAAACAAAAACATAATTGCCGTTCTGCATATTTTTTTATGAGGCATTTGGCATGGCCGCGAATGAGAAGCTAGAACTTAAATCTGAATTGTTTTAATGCCAAATCAACAGAAATAGAAAAATATTTGTAATCCAAACGAAAATCAATCGCAAAAGCAGCAGAAACAGCAGCAACAAGAATAAACAAAAGCGATGGAGGAGCAGAGATAAGCTGCCCGGCCGGCCCTGGGATCCGATTTGCCTATGCTGCTTGCTACTGCTCCTCTCCTATTCCCCCTCCCACTCCAATCCACTCACTCGGTACCCCATTTAAATTTAAGCTTTTGGCGTACAATTTCGTTATTGTGGTTTTCTGTTTTGTTTCGTTTCAATTTCAATTTCTGTTTACGCCTTGCTGTTCTACTGCTGCTGCTGCTGCTCGCTGTCACTGCTCCCATCGCTGCTGCAGCACTGCTGCTATTGCTTATCAATGCCGCCCGCAATTTGCACACCTCGTACTCATGCTCTACAAAGGGTATATGCATCAGAGAAAGTTCTAGGTCTATAAACATTCAGTACTTTTGCACAAAGTTTGAGTCTTCTAAGAGCTGGATCCAGTTAACGCCGAACAAATATGTTATATTTCTGGCGTACTGGCTTAGGTACCTTTAATTCGTTTTATTTCAAAGTTTTAATGTTTGTGTGTTTATTTCTATCTATGATACATGCGTGGGGCGTTCCGTAGCCAGAAGGAACCTGCACTCAGAGATTAGACGACAGGCCAGGCCAGGCCAATTGTGCGATCGGTCGCCGGTCTACGTTAACCACAATTCGCACTTGATGACGACCCACAATTCACGGAACGGTTTATTTGCTGTCACAATCCCCTATCTTCCATCTCCCCCTTGTGCTATCTTTGCTCTGAATGTTTATTCGAGTTTGAGCAAACGTTAACAAATTCACCAACAATTCAATCATTCTCCCTCCCAGTAGAAGGGAGGGGCAGGCAAGCAAATATGTAATTTGAAACGACTTCAACGAAACCGCACAACGCGTCTCGATTCGATTCTCCTCAGACACAAACCTAGACCGATTCGGATGAAGAATGTTACCTGAAACTCTGAAACTTTATCCAAAATAAATACATTTCATATTACGAGTAGGATAATCTGCACTTGAAATCGATGAAGAGCAAGAGCTGGAACCTTTTCTTATATTTTTAGATTAAGAATTTTCCTATGCAAGTATTACGGAACAAAAGAAAGGTGGTTGCAGATCAAAGCGATCATATCCTGGTGTTACAAAATTGTTTCAAAACTGCATATCAAATAAATTTATACTCGTACTATAAAGGGTCTTCTCTGGCATGCCAAACTCTTGTGCTGGGCCCTAATTATATTGGGTCTCCTCTGCCAGGGTATAAAAATACTTCCAACAATTGCAATGACAATCAAGGCTCCTCTTCTTATTCTTTGATACACCCACTCCCTCTGTGGACGACGAAGACAACGACGACGACAGTGAAGGACCGACACGCACACACAATTACACTCTCACCAACACAAGTGCATTTAAGCGGTGGGGCGGGGCGGGGTGAGCATACCCATACGCGGGCAGGGCATGTAGGCGACGACGCCAGGGCGGTGGCTGGCAGCCGTCTGATGAGTGACGACTGCTGGCGCTGCAAAAATGCGACGCAATTTTTCGTAACAAAACTGTAGAATAAATAAAAAAGACGATCCTCAGTTAGCGACGCCAGCGGCGACGATCGATAATCTCGGAGCGTGTAAACCTAAACCGAGACGCAATATGGGGAGGGAGCGAGCTGCTGTGCAGGGGGAGATCGACTTCCGTCAAATAACAGTCAACACTGGACAACAAATTTCAGTCGACTGCACCTTGCACAAGGATGTGGCGGCAGCCGTGTCCGAAAAACATGTTAGCAAGTGTAATCAGGCGTGCAGTGCAAACAAAGAACACGATTCCCCCTTCCCTTCCCCACACAACAACTCTGGGGCAGGGCAAGGCAAGACAACGACAATGAAAAAGAAGTCAAGTCAAGGCAACAAGGCGAAGCGAATATACACAGGGAGATACATGCATACATACATACAAATGCATACGCACAAAGGAAAAGGCAGGCGTGCGTGGCTGTATGCATGTGTGTGTGTGTGTGTGTGGGTACAGCACAAAGCGTAAAGGATAAATGAAGCACGCAAAGGAAGAATGTTGATAAGCGGCATAGAGCGCAAAAACAGGCAACAGAGAGCGAGTAGAGTCAGGAAAGAGAGAGTGAGAGAGAGTGCGCTAGCGAGAGAGCAAAAACGGATACAAGCCCCACCGGCATGGGCATGGGCATGCCTGTGCCTGTTGTCTGCTAGAGACGCCGACGTGGTGGCAACGCCGACGATTCGAAGGCGGCACACCCAAAAAATTGTGAAAAACGCTGCTCAAAAGTGGCGAAATTTAAAGGGCATCCAGGGGCGGGGTAGGTGTCATAGTAACAAAGGAAGACCGGCTTTTGTCTATTTGTGGAGCTAAATTTAAACGAATTTAAGGCAAAACAGGCTTTAATTTAATGCATATATTGAGCCACTCGCACACACACACACACTAAGCCAACGTGCATGGCGTCCTTTTTTCCTGACTTTGTGTGCTGATGCATGTGTATGGGTGTGCGTCGGCGTCTGCGGCGTCGCCACTGTCTGTGTGTGTCTAGAGCCGGACGACACTTGTGCCAATATTGAGAGAAACATGTATGAATTCGCAATCGACACTTAACATTTAATATAATTTAAACATTTCTTTATGTGGACACACACAACTTTGTCCTGTACACAGACGCGGAGCACAAAAGCGGGTATAGAGAATTTCAAAAGTACCACTTACACACGCACACACATACACATATAGGCAGACTGCATGGCTTGGCTTTTCAAAAATTGTTTGCTTGTCGTCGGGTTGGGAAGCATTGTTTGATGAAATGATTACTGAAATTGCAATTTACCTGGCTCAATAGTCTAGCTAAACACACGCACTTTGTTCTTTCGTTGCTCTGCGAATAATGTAAACTCTTTACTTTCTTTCCGTTTCGGTTTCTCGTTCTTTTCTTGTTGCGCGCTCCACAAATAAAAAATGTCCGCTTCCCAGCAGTGTGACCGCGGACTTATCGATAGAATATACCGCCTGACTCAGAAATATACCGAAATATACCTTCTTATTTTTAAAACCTACCGCGGAAAAAAACGAATCTAACCCACTTACCAGTCCTCTATTTAAACATGATTTAAACCGCGGAAAATAACTTTTTGTATATTCTTTTTGTAGTAAATCCTTCCAACCATCCTTCCAATGATAATGAGCATGATATCTTTCATTTGATATGGGTAAAAGTTTCATACATTTCGTGGGTATATTAAATGACCTCCTGGTCAACAATGGGTTAATCGTTCTCTGTTGATGTTCGGAAATCATATTCCTTGATTTTAATATTCGGCGCAGAACTAAGATCTAGCTAGAAATCTTAACACTAAACACAAAATTAAATCCGATGGATGAATCAATTTTCTACAAGACTGGCTAATTTTAAGGACTCCCTTTTATTGGGTTGCTTATAACAAAACGTTTAAAAAAAGAGCTCAACAGAAATGTAAATGGTTTTACATGGTAACTACACTGTAACTACACACTTGCTACAAGTCAACAAAATATTGAAGTAGTATGGACATTTTTGTACCCTATTTTCTTTAATTAATGTGCTTATTCTGTAAACAAAGCTGATTTAAAACCCAAGTGGTAATTATTTATTAAAAATATGACTGTATAGAAAGAGCATTTATGAAAATATATTTTGTGCAGACTCCGCTGCAGAGTACCTCTACTGTCAGGGTTATTGCTGCAACGCGTTAGTGCTGCTCTGCAGCTGAACAGAGAGTTGCGCTGTCGCTCACAATTGCGCCATAAAACAGAGCATGGAAAAAGTCGCAAAAGCAAAGTTTTATTATACCTTCCACAAATCAGCTCACAAATAACAACAATAGACGTATGGCATAACACGTAATAGGCAGAGAATTCAGCTGCAGCTTTTGCAGAAAAGTCAAGCAACGATAAGCCCCAAAAAGTTTGTCAGCAGCAGCAGCAAGTGGGTCGTGAGTGGTGTGGTGTGGTGGGTGGGTGGGAGTGGGTCCGTCCCTGAGTAGTGTTATCTACTTGCGTAGGCTCTGATGCCTGCAGAGATAAGACACGAACCTGGAGCCGTAACCAGGCGGATCAACCCATCCCGGTATTTATCACATATCCCCCCCACTAAATCGAGTCCACACTCATCCATCATGTTTCTTTTAGGAGCCGCCATGGGCTGCATCACCAGCACCAACAAGCTGAATGAGCTGCGCCACGACAATGTCTTTCGGGTGCGGGTGGCCCACCTGCAGCCCAGTCCCGGTACGCCCATCATCCGCAGCGGTTACCTGGAACTGACTCCGCGTGAATTGATCTTCCTTACGCCTGGTTGCGAACCGATTGTGTGGGCCCTGCAGCACCTACGTCGCTACGGCCTCAATGCGGACCTCTTCTCGTTCGAGGCGGGGCGACGCTGCATGTCCGGGCCCGGCATTTACACGTTTCGCGTGCACAATGCCGAACAGCTTTATCCGATGTTCCAGCGCTACATCAATGCGGTCAACACGGACGCCTTTGCCCAAGGCGAACGCGAGAGAATAAACTCGGCGCACTCTGCGTCCGTGCTGATGGGGCGCACGGATGCAAATCCACACAGCAACAACTACTTGGAGCCAGCGCCAATAATCGCCCGGAACCTGGGAAGCAATCTGCCAGAATCCTCCAATGCCAATGCCAATGCCTCCTTCCAGATGCCAATGCAGATGCCGACTGAGGCCACAGCACAGCTCGAGGATGCTCAAAGTCTCCACTCGCCCGTGCTGCCCTTCACGACGTACGCCAATGCCCAGACCAATGTTTATCTCGACCAGCCACTGAGGGCTATACCAGATTGCTGCAAAGATGCAGGAGCCTCCACTGGGGGCTTGCCCGCCAGCAAGGAAACGCCGCCCAGCAGGCTGAGCATGCGTCGCCGCACGCTGGATATGCCACCGCTAGAGACGGCACCACAACCAGCTCCCGTCACTCCCATTGAGGGTTTGCACATGTATGCCAATGTGGAGACGCCCGTCTTCGACCTAAGCTCGGAGCGCTGCTATGAGAATGTAAACCGCTTGGAGCTGCCGCTGTTGCCGCCGCTGCCGCCACGCGAGGTGAGCCGCGAGTCCTCCGAGCCTGCCACGCCCACCAGTCTGGCGGGCAACTTCAGCGGTGTCAACTATATAGTCCTAGATTTGGATCAGCCGCGCAGCCCCGTCAGCCAGTGCTCACCAAGATTGTATAATGGCTTTGGCAGCGGTCTCTCGTTGGTCACTGTGACCACCGCCGAATCTTTGGCACAGGCCAAAACAGCCCCTGTTACGCCCGAGGCGAGCTCCGTGCTGGATGTGGCCATGCCACCGCCACAGTCCCATAGCCTGAACAGTGTGTCCAGTGCCGTGGCGACCACGGATATGGTGGACACTGCACCGAGCAAGCCAGCAACCAAAGCAGCAGTAGAATCATCCACGACACAGGGCTACTCCACCATTGACTTTATTCGCACCTATGCCCTGAATAAGTCATCGACGGAGTTGCCGGAGCTGCGCCATCATACGCCGCACGAGGCCGAGGAGTTGAGGATAACGCGGCACAGCAAATGCATCCGAAAAGCCTACTCGATCAGCGAATGAGCGGGCACAACGAATTTTATCAACGCCAAGCCAGAGGGGAGCAAAGCACACTACCCCAAGGCATATTAAATAGAGGTTAAGGGGGTGTGGTGTCCCACTCTCTGCATATTGAATGTACTTTGACACAAATGGTAACCAGCAGGTTGTTTCAGTCACACTTATGACTTGCATACGTACTTAATATGTATTTATATAGTTGTACTTAGACATAACGGGCTGTTAAGAGCTAGTCATTTGGATATTTTACGCAAATTAATCGTAGACAAAAACATGAAATAAAGGCTTTTAAGGTAAGGTTGTAGTTTTTAAGCACATGAAAGAATTGTTGTGGAATCGGTGGTAACGCTTTTGTAGTTTTCTTTTTTGTTGCCAAAAAAAAAAAAAAAGAAAGCATCACCGCATTGCATTGTCAGCTGTGAGTTTTTAATTTTTATATATTTATCGCTAAATTGTTATCCAAGTTGTTAAGTATTATACACACACACACACACACACACAAAAGGTTTTTTGCAGTTGCATACAACATCCATACATCAAATATAATTATTGTTAGTGTCTAAGACGAATTTGTGCAATAAAACGAAAGGACCTTTTAATCAGTTTTAGTTTATTAATTTTTTTTTTGTATTTCATAAGGAATGCAGTTATCGCTGTTTTAATGTAAGAAATCAAGTTACAAGTTAAGCACTACTATATAATATACAAATGTTGAAATGAAGCTAATAACTGTGGGAGCGCCCACACCTTTTATTAATATGCATTGCACTGCTACTCAGAGCAACTCAGAAGCACCGTTACTTGATTCGAATTGAGAGAGAGAGCACAAAACATTGAATGACAATCAGCATCCGCCTGAGTACTTTAACCTCTGATAAGAAGAGAGTCCCGTTCCTCTCCGATGTCACATACATATATGTAGATGCACTTAACAACCACAATTACACGTACTCCCCCCTCTTTGCACTATTTCAGTGAGAGGGAGAGAGAGAGAGAGTAAGTTTTCCCGCCCGCCTGTCATTCAATTGTTTTTGTAGCGAGCGGTGCCATTGAAAAATCTGGAGTTGCTGTGATTGCTGGGATCAATACCAAATGCAGAAAACATGGATTCTGGCCTTGGCCATTCTAGTACGAATGTGCCCAGGCCTTGGCCTTGGAATGGGGCCCGAGCTGGCCACGCACTTGGCCCCGAATACGTTGCCGGACGTGCAGGAGGAGGCGGCGCGTGCGTTGATCCGAAGAGTGATCGGTCCGCGCTCCTCACAGCTCTTTATAGTGGAAGTCAGCAGGCTCCTGGAATTGCGCAGCTTTCAGGTGAGTCCGCATCCAGTGCATTGAAGATGAATTTAGAGATGGAATCTCGTCTTGGGCACAGATTAGCATGCTGGATAGCGGGCAGATTCTTATAGCTGGCTGGGATGGCGTGTCCGTGTGCAAGGGCTTCCATCATTATCTGAAGTACGTGCTGGATCGAGACGTGGACTGGTTCAAGATGCGCATTGAGCTGCCGACGAACCTGCAGCTGCCCAATGTCACCATACGCTCCACCTCGGCCAGCCCCATACTGTACCATCAGAATGTGTGCACGTGGAGCTACAGTTTCGCGTGGTGGGGATTCGAGCAGTGGCGACGGCACATCGACTGGATGGCACTGATGGGCATCAGTCTGACCATAGCCCCCGTCCAGGAGGCCATCTGGCAGGAGGTGTACACTAAGCTGGGCCTCAGCGTCGCGGAGATCGAGGCCCATTTGGCTGGACCGGCTTTTCAGGCGTGGCAGCGCATGGGCAACATTCGTGGCTGGGGCGGGCCCCTAAAACCGGAGTATCAACGCCTCCAGGAACTGCTGCAGCAGGAGATTCTGGGCGCCCAGCGAGATCTGGGAATGAGCGTGGCTCTGCCGGCTTTTGCTGGCCACGTGCCCACAGCTATGCGTCGCCTCTATCCGAATGTCAATTACACAGAGGTGGAGCGATGGAACAGCTTCCCAGATCCCTACTGCTGTGGGTTGTTCGTCGATCCGCAGGATCCTCTCTTTGATCTGGTGGCCACACTCTTCCTGCGGCGCGTGGTTCAGCGCTACGGCTCCAATCACATCTTCTTTTGCGATCCCTTTAACGAGCTCCAACCGGCGGTGGCGCAACCCGAGTACCTGCGATCTACGTCCGCGGCGATACACAACTCCATGAGGCGTGTAGATCCGGAGGCTGTGTGGCTGCTGCAGGGCTGGATGTTTGTGAAGAACATCTTCTGGACGGACGCCATGATGGAGGCGTTCCTCACGGCGGTGCCCATTGGCCGCCTGCTTGTCCTAGACCTACAGAGCGAGCAATTCCCGCAGTACCAGCGCACGGACTCCTACTACGGCCAGCCGTTCGTGTGGTGCATGCTCCACAACTTTGGCGGCACTCTGGGCATGTTCGGATCGGCCGATCTGGTCAACACCGGCATTGAGGCGGCACGGCGCATGCCCAACAGCAGCATCGTAGGCGTTGGCATCACACCGGAGGGCATAGGCCAGAACTATGTGATGTATTCGCTGGCCCTGGAGCGAGGCTGGAGTGAGCCTAACTTGGATTTGGACAGCTGGTTCCGTCACTTTGCTCTGACACGCTATGGCGTAGAGAATGAGGATCTGCAGCAAGCGTGGCAGCTGCTGAGGCACAGCGTTTACGCCTTCCGTGGTCTACAGAAAATGCGCGGAGGATACACGGTGACACGGCGGCCGGCGCTCAATCAGGATCCCTTCACCTGGTACAATGCCAGCGATGTGCTGGAGGCCTGGGAGCTGATGCTGTCGGCACGGGCCATCATACCGCTGGAGGATGACAAGTATGCGATCTATGAGCACGATCTGGTGGACATTACGCGGCAGTATCTGCAGATCAGCGCCGATCAGTTGTATGTCAATCTGAAGTCGGCCTACCGGAAGCGGCAGGTGGAACGCTTCGAGTACCTTGGCTCCAAGCTGCTGCAGCTGTTTGACGATCTGGAGCGCATCCTGGCCAGCGGCTGGAACTTTCTGCTGGGCACCTGGCTGGCAGATGCTAAGCGAGCGGCACCCAGCGCCACAGACAAGCCAAATTTCGAATTTAATGCCCGCAACCAGATCACCGCCTGGGGTCCAGATGCCCAAATCTTGGATTACGCCTGCAAGCAGTGGTCCGGCCTAGTGGGGATTATTATAGGCCCCGCTGGACCCGCTTTCTGGACGATGTTACCCTGGCTCTGCACTCGAATCGCAGCTTTAATAGCACTGCCTTCAAGCGGCGCGTGCTCCAGGAGGTGGAGCTGCCGTTTAGCAACAAGTCGGATGTGTATCCGGTAGAGCCCATGGGCAATACTTGGTTTATCTCTCAGAATATCTACGAGCGGTGGAAGGGTTACTTGAGCGATACGCACTTTCTGCACAACAATCGGGTGTACGTGAAGCTCAAGTTGGGTGTCCATTGAGCGCTTGAAATATATTTCAATAATTCTAGCTTTTAGAAGTGCTCCAAAGACAAATCCAAATACATTGTAATCCTAATGCTTATGCTAATTAAAGAAAAGAACACACATATTGCAGCACATATCCTGGATTTGCATCATACATAAATGTAGTTTTAATTGATTTTTATTTAAATTAATGTACAAACTAATTATGTAAAAATTTAAACATGATCATTAATACGCATTTCTATGTTTACTCTTTTTTGTTTTTTCTTGTTCTTTTTTTTTATATATTTATTTTTATTTTTTTTCTTCTTGTGTGTATCTGTATTTTGTATCTGTGTGTGGTGTGTGTGTGTATGTTTTGGGGTAATTGCGTTTTTAGTTCTATTTCTCACGCACACACACACACACACATGAAATGAACTTCAACTCCAAAAAATTCTGTTTACTCGTGTTGCTGTTGTTGTTGTTGTTGGTTGATCTGTTTCCGCTGCTTATTCGTATATGCCGTTATTAATGCTAATTTTATGCAAACTAATTTTTGCATAGAACTTTTGTTACATCTGCCACTGCCGCCGCTGCTGCTGCTTATTATGATCTCCTCTGTCCTGTCGCTACTTTAAATTTAGTTCTTTTAAATTATTGTGGTTTTGTTAGGCTTTGTATCTGTGTGTGTGTGTGTGTTTGTTGTGTTGTGTTTGCTCATTCATCATTCATACACAATATTCTACATTTAAAAAATTCCCAAACAAAACTTTTCAATGGTATTCCTTACGTTGCCTTTTAGGTGTTTTTTTTTAGGATGTGGAGGGGAGGAAGGTAGGTAGGATGGTATCTTGGTTGTTTGTGGTGTCACGTATGTCGAGGACATTGCGCAAAAATATGTTTTAATCATATTAATCGTATATGTAATTGCGCACGAATAACCATATCGTTTTTGTTTTTTGCACTCTCTCTCATTCAGCCACAACAAAACGCAACTTGTATGTGTATATGTGTGTGTGTATTGGTAGGTGTATGTGTGTGTGTGTGTGTGCTCAGTGTATGTGTGTGTGTATATATATATATAACGTACTTATATGCATTCAATCAAACAAACATTTATACTCTTTCTCGATGGAGAAACACTCATACGTCCAATCATTGTCATCAACTGAATATTCTCAACTGGTTCTGAATCTGAATATCTGAATCATACTCAATCAAGCATCAACTAAAAACATGCTAATTGGGGGGAGGGTGGTGGAGGGGGGGGTACGGTACACATCCTGACATCTCTCTCTCTCCCCTCTATTCATCCTGCATATCCTCGGGCAATTCGTGAGGATTCAACATGCCTGGAATATTCCGCTGCATCTGATGCTTATTCGACTGCTCCTCAGCCAGGGCTGCCTCACGCTCCTCCAGATACAAATCGGAATCATCCTCGCCAGTGGCCTCCTATTTGAAACAACAACAACAAAATGATTAATCAAACATCCACAAGTGGGAGGGGGGAGGCATCCCTTTGGTACTCACGCGAATCTGTATGAGAAAATCTCTCAAATGCTCCTTAAATGCTTGCACATTCTCGTCCAAATTGAATAGGCCAGTGACAAAGACTTTAATCTGATTATCGGATAGATGATTGAAGGCCGACTTCAGCAGCGAGGCAACATACTCCTGTATGAATATCATATTATCGGGTATGGGTCCCAGGTCCACTGTTATCTTGCGATTCTCCACCAGCGAGAACATGTACGCCAATATGATGGCATGATTGGGCAGTCCAGCCGTGTGTGAGGTGTCCGTCACCACTGAGAAGATTTGCATTAGAATATCCGTGAAATATGTCTGATAAAAGCTCTGCGCTGCATTCGGATGCATTTCCAGGTTTTGCAGCATCTGTAATATAGTTCATTTCGGGTATTACAAATATGCTACAATCTATACCTCTCTATATGTCTTGTGTACGTACCTTGAAGAGTATATTTAAACCCATATCGGCCACATTGCGCATTGTGTGCTTAAAGGCCCACACCACAGAGTCAAATACCAGTTTGAACTGTGCCGGCGGTATGTTGAGGAACGCCTTGAAACAGTGCGCATTGACCGCCTGCAGTAGCTCATAGAAACTGAGCCGATGCTGGGGGAAATCTTCGAAATTCTTATTGATCATATCCAGTGTGCACTCGAAGACGGCATCGAATATTTTTGGTACTTCATTGGTGATATGCTGGCGCAGTTTATGAACAATTGTGGCCATCGCACTCAGGACTTTTGGCTCGCGTGCCGATGGTACTTTACAACGCTGCAAAAACATTTGAAATATTTATATTATATATAATGTATAGGCTTCTCTTTATATATGTATGTTAAGAGACCTCCTCTCACCTGATAGTCTAGTAATATAGCGTCTAGCAAGGGCGGTATAAAGTTGTCCATTACTAGCTGATTGTCATTGGAGCGCGAGACCCATTCGGCTATCAAGTTTAAAGTCTCTTTTTTGACCACATGCATGGTCTTGATCAGTGGCTGATTGTTCACATTGACGCCATTCACCTCAATCGCCTGGATAATGTTCTCCGATGTGATCTTGTACACATTCAGCATATCCAGATATATGCGCCCCAGCTGAATGACATACGCATGCCCGAGTGCTTTGCAGGCGGCCACATTTGTTTTCAGAATGCTGCCCAACTGCTTGACCGCCGTCATGTTCTTCAGAAAATCAACATTTTTCGATGCACGCGATATGATGTCGTCCCAGACCTGATTGGGCAGCTGCATATAGCGTTCGATAAGCGCGTCCTGCTGTACCTGATCCACCTGGGCGGAGATCATATAGCCGACAGCTTCGTAGAAGGTGTGCACCTATATGGCGGTGGGAGGTATCACATTAGCAAGCCATTCAGTAGTTGGAATTTCTACCCCCTAAGTTATAGCTCACCTGCTGCGGCTGCAGATCACAGATGATGCTGCTCATTGTGCTGAGAATCTCGTCAATGAATGTGCATGCCTCGTTTGGCTGGATGGTGACAAAGTAGCGGCGGCACTTGATGGCGATCTTAATGAACGTATCGCAGGCCATGTCCTGCACGCCATCGTGTGTCTCGTGCATAAATTCAAACAGTTTGTTTACCACAGTCTTCAGGAATTTCCAATGGGCGCGCAGAAAGCGCGGATACTGGCCCACCACATACATGATATTGGAGGCAATGATGGCCTTGTTGTCCTTGCCCTTCTTCTGCTCGCACAGACCCAGCAGATCCTTGATCACAGTGACCAGAAAACGCTTCTCGTCTTCTTCACAAAATGCACCTAAAAACGGAACCAAAAAGCGAAACAGATTGGATGAGCAAAGGCAGAGAGAGTAGTGGGGGAGACTTCGAAAGCTTACCAGAAATGGAGCCAATGGCCCAACACAGCGTGTTGAGGTTCTTCCAGGAGAACTCTGTGCCATTCACTTGATTGAGTAGCTTCAGCGTCATAATGCGATCCGTGTCCACGCAGTCCAAGTGGGTGAGAAAGACGAGAGTCTCTCGCATGTTCTTGTACAGGTTAATTGAGTTTGTGTCCTTCATGAACTCTCGCACAACCTCGCCGTTCTCGTTCTCCACCACCAGCACCTCCTCCGGCTTGGCCATGCGTGATATCATGATGAAGCGCACCTTGGACAGAATGGGGGCATAGAAGCGGCGGCGCGGATACACTTGCTGGCGCTTCGACGACTCGAGTGTTGGGTGGAAGAACTCCGAATTGTACAGATCCTCAACTAGACTGTTCCAGTACTCGAGACAGATCTTGAACACCTCCACATCCTCGACCTCGCTGATCATGACCAAGTACATGAGCGCCTGATTCAGAAAGTCCACGTACTTGGAATCCTCCACCAGTTTGCCGTGCTCCTTGAGGAAGGTGCACAGGAACATGGACAGATTCAGCACCAGCTCCTGTTCGGTGTCGGTGCCGTGCTTGAACACATGATTCATGTTCATGTTCTGGCCAATTATCTGGTCTAGCTGCACCATCGTGTCCTTAAATAGCGTCGCAAAGTTATCATCGTAGTTGGTCGCCGTCAGGCCGGCGATCTCGGACAGGCACTTCAGTGTCACATTGCGGAACATGGGCACGGTGAGAAACTTGAATATCAGCGTCTCAATGAGCGTCGTCTCGAATATGTAGCCCAGCGGTATCCAGTTGAGGAATCGTAGCAGGGTCTCCAGTGTGACGTGGATTAGGGCAGCATTCATCGAGTTCTCCAGCACAAACGAACAGAGCGTAAAGATTTGCGAGAACTCCGAGCACATGGTGTCCTTCAGGTGCTTGGCCTTTGTCTGCGTGATCTGGCCCAGCGAGAAGTCGAAGACCTCCTCGCTCAGGTTCTTCAGAATCACCATATTGTTCATGCAGAGGCTCTCGTTCGTCTTTGAGGCACCGACAATGTCGCTGATGAAGGTCTCCCAGTTGCGGGGCCATTCACGCTTCAGGATCTGCACCAGAATCATATTCAGTTTGTTCAGATAGACTTTGTTCTGTTCCATCACCGTGGGATCGGAGGATGTCTTGATGATCAGGCTGACCACATATTTCTTGATGCCCTCGCACTGATTGCGCGGCAGCACCTTCCAGCGGGTCTTGATCACCTCCTCGAGTATTTGGAGGGCATAGAACTTTGTTTGCTGGTTCTGTGAATATTCGAGAATGCTATCGACGCGCGTCCATGCCTCCGGATGCTCCTTGAGTGTGGTCAGTATGTCTTGGGCAAGGCGCAGCTGATCGCCCTGCGATGCGTATACCACCTCGACAATCTTATCGAGCAGATTGATGTCGAGCTTCTGCGAGAAGTCGAGGAGCTTGCTCGCCTCTTCTGAGGTCAACATCGCCATCGCTTTGTAGTAGAAGCGGCGTTCGCGTCTGCGTCGCTCAGAGGTTGTCTCCGCGTTAATTTTGATTGCTTTAGCTTATTCCTCCGGCCTGAGGTGAACAGTGTTGTGTACGGCGTACGTACGGGCACGGACACGGGCACGGGCGCAAACTGTGATGATGATGGTTGTGGAGCGGGAGCGATGCGATTCGGTGTGTGGCAAGGCAATGTGGATGTCGATGTCGATCCCTGGGCTCTGGACCGCTGCACTGAACTGGAAAAAATCCAGTCAATAGATGAACGAAACAGTTGAAATTGAATTTATTGCGTTTTCGGCATGCAGGCAACCATATTTTTTTTTTGATTTTCTTATTTTCTTTTTTGGAACACTCATACAACTACAGGCAAACCACACGCTTGCTTTGCTGCTGCCTGCGCGCGCTTACACTTTTTCGCACACTCACACACACAGGAGGAGCATACCGCACACGCACACACACACACACACACAAATACAACTGAACGCATCGTCGTTGGCTGTCGCCGCCGCGACGAGTCTGCGGCGGCATTTCACAACTAATACTACTGTTTGCACCTTGCTGCGATGCTGTGCAGAACAATTGTTGTTAGGGCTAACGTTATTAACTTATTTAACTTACCTATTCCAATTCCAGAAAAGAGCAGCGTGTGAAAACGACGACGGAGACGGACAATGCGAAATGCAATTTGTGTGAACAATGTGACCGTATAGTGTGTTGTTCGATAGGCAAAACATATATAATGCTACAGCAGCCCTAGTTCAGACAGTTGATAGTCATATTGATTTCAAAAACTACTAGATTGAATGTAAAAATCATGTACAAATGGCATCTCTGGCCGTTTCGCATGGAGTATATGATTGCTTTAGATATAAAAAAGGGATTTTGTATGGTATTTGTCAATTTTGTTGGTATTTTTACATTTTACATTACCAGATGAGACACGCCCGTCAGGTGTCTCCTTTGCCACTTCAACTCTGTGTATCTGTAGAAGAATTATTTCAATGAGAAAAGAGTATTTCCTAGCGTATGGTTGTGTGTGTGCGTACCGACCTAACGGGATCTAATGGTATTTCGCTTTAAAAAGGTAAATTTCTTCAGTATTCTGGTATAATACGGTATATTTCTTAGGTTCAGACGGTTTATTTTTCCGCTAAATCCGCGGTCACTCTGATGCGTGTGTGTGTGTGTGGCAGAATTTTAATTTTTGTTTATTGGGTGCGTGCCGCGACTTTTTTTTAAATCGCATAATTGGGTGCTTAAAATGTCCATTTATCTGTTGTGTTTGACAACAAACGGTGGTTTGCCAGTGTTTACACGCAAAAAGGGAGAATGTGACAATGTGAGTGGGTATTTTTTTGGCCCCTCCAAACCCTCTTATTAATTTCCACTTTGCTTGTCCCACCCAGCTTCCGTTTTCAACTGTTGCTTCGCTCAACGGGTTTCATATGTTCTTTAAATCGCTGGGGATTCAATTAGAAGCGACAACGACCAGTAAGCAGCCGCTACAAGGGCAGGGTTCGGTTCCCGCCGATCCGGAGGAGTGGACCTACATTTGGCGGGACCGCAATGCGGTCACATTGATTGTGTGCAGCAGCGGAGTGGGTTCGGAGCAGCTCCTCCAGTCGCTGGCCGACCTGGTCTTTGGCGCCATTGGAATGTTCATCACGCGAGCATCTGAGATGGCCCACGCCACGCTGCTGGAGCGCCTCAAGAAGGACGCCAAAAAGTATGTGCCCATTGTGGATGCCATACTGGAGGCAGCCTGTGCTGGCACTCAGCTGCTGGGCTACACCGACTGTGTGCTGGCCTCGGATAATGGCCAACTGCTGCAGTGCCTCAACGAGTTCAGCGCACATTGCGGCTCCTTGTTTTGCTGTCTGGTGGTGGGTCATCGCATTGCCGTGGCCACCGAGGGCTGGTGGGATTTGGATACCATAGACAGAGAACTCCTGCTGTTCCTGCTGAACTCTTCCAGC
This sequence comes from Drosophila bifasciata, assembly GCA_009664405.1. NCBI lineage: Eukaryota > Metazoa > Arthropoda > Insecta > Diptera > Drosophilidae > Drosophila > Drosophila bifasciata. The sequence continues at coordinate 42,689,496 of CM019042.1, read as the reverse complement.
AGTCTGCAGCATGATGTGCCTGTCTATCTGCCCGTAAAGAGTCCGAACATTGCCTACCGCTTCGTCAGCATACCCGTGGCCCCGAACAGTGCTCTCTGTGTGCTTTGCGGTGCGGAGAATGCATCCTTCAGGGAGCTGCACATGCACGCCATGAATGCCTATAAAAACGAGGGCAATGTGCTGGCAGCCGCCGAACGCTGCGTGCCCCGCAGTCTGCCCGAACATCTGGATATTGATGGCAATGTGTTGGCCATTATCCTAATTAATCGGCAATCCCGCAAAAGCCTCTTCACCCGGAATCTCCACCAGTCGTCCAGCGCCAAGCGCATTATTGTGGGCGATCTGCAGCGCCTGGACATGCTCAAGAAGTTCTTTGACCAAACCATGGAGACAATCCAGCAGTTCGAGGCCAAGTCTTCGTCCAACAAAACCGTGCTGATGGATCAGTACAGCTGCTCGGACTATCACAAGTGCTATGCCTATGCGGATGAGCAAAGCAATGTCATTTTCCTTTTATTTGTGGCTGCTGTACCCACGCATGCAATGAGGTGGGTAGCAATCTGGATGTGTTGTGATCTGTGTGTGGGACTCTTATTTTAATTGTGTTCCTTTTTACAGATTCCTGGCACAGCGAGTCCATGCAGGGATACTGCAGGAAAAGTCTGTGTGCTGGTAAATATTTATATACAATCGAAATCCTAAAAGACTGATATATTGTTCTACAACTATACACTAGCTTATAAGTCAAATGCATTCCATCCATTCTAATTTCTTTTCTATAATATAACAATATTGTGTGGCTGGGAATACACCCATTGTTTGTTTCGTAGCTGAAGAGGCTTCTTGTTCGAATGGAGATAAAATTCCAGCCTGGAGCCAACACGAACTGCATCAGCCATGTCCGTGTGCAGGAGAATATTAAGCGTTGAATCTCCACTGCTTGTGCCTGCGACTGGCTCTACTCGGGCCATATGAACGCCAAACTCTTTGGAGACATCCAGCACGTGAACTTTGTGGTTGGCAGCTCTGTTACTGAGATGGCGCCGATCCATGCGAACTCGCTTCATCGTTTTCCTGAACTCCTCCACGTAGCCTCCTTTAACACATCGCGGCATGCGCTGAGAATTGGCCGCCTTCTTGCAACTGCCAGATGGCAGGTATTGACGTTGGGTTGATTCCGGCGCTACTTGAGTTACTGGTAGGGAATCAATGTAGCTGTCGTCGGACTCCGACACGGACACGTCAGTGTCAGTGTTGCTCAAACCATTCAGTGACTGTTCGCTTAGTTCTCTCCAAAGTTCCGATATCTTTCGATGCGAAGCTGGATCTCTGTTACCCCTTTGTTTGCTGGCGGGTCTATTCGAGCTGTTTAACCTGCAGATTGGTAAGGCTTTTGACCTACTCGTCATTCCTGGGCTACTGGTGTTCAATAACTGCGAACATATCGACTGCCTGTTGTCCCAATGCGATGTTCTTGGACTTTCCTTGGAATTGCTTAGCTTTTGCCAGGAGTTTACGAACATGGAAGAAGTATTTTGAGAGTTTAAGGACTCCACCAAGGGTGATTTTGGCTGACACAGTTGCTTGGCGCTTGTCCCGGCGCTAGTTCCGGCGCCGGCAGCCGCATTCTCCTGTTGCTCGTAGTCGGCAAAAAGGGAACTGTATTTACGTTTGGTGAACATTGAAACACGCACAATATTGCTTTTAGTTTAAAGTATTTGCGGCGTCTTTGTTTCCAATTACAAGCAGCTACATTTTTAATCCTTATTCCATATCAAAAGTTGTTTGTTTATTTTTTGGCAGGGCTGCAATAAATTCTAATGTGTCGATAAATTCTATTGCGAATTTACAGTGTCGATAAGTTTCAGTGTGCATTTGCAGTACCGATAGGTGCATTTGCAGTACCGATTTTGTGAGGATATCGACAAATCGAAGTTACAAGCGCCAAATAAAACTGTATTTGAAAAATGTAGCTAGATTTTTCCACAGAAAAATTTTAGGGCAGAAACCAATTTAAATGTAATTATAAATATATATGTATTTAATAAGTTATGTATATGTATATGCATACATATGTGTAGCCATAAGTTAAGTGGATTTTTGAATTGAAGTTGGATTACTATAGATTAAATTATGATGACTATAAATCATCTGATACAATGGCGTATGAATGATAAGAAATTCGCAGAATTTCGATCAAGTCAAAAGTCCCATTTGTATAATTCACACGAAAAATATAATCTTATCGAAGGTCGACGTCTTTACTTATTAATATAACTATGTTAAAAAAAGGAAAAAAATTAAATAAATTCTTTGTTTACTTCTGCTATGAATGGCATATTTATTGAATGAATTAATGAAATACCCCTTTACCCCGCACTGCTGTTACCATTTGTCAGTTACTAGATAGGGTGTTCTTATGGAACGTCGCTTGCGTTTGCCAACTAACGCCTGTCCCAATCCGGAGACAGTGCCCAATTGCAGCAGCAGCGGATTGGTAACCAATGCGGCGGCAATGCCCAGCACAGCCGCACTTGCCAGCGGTATTAAGAAACTCTTGGCCAGCAGGGCTTTCGACGTGAGATCGGTATGCCCCTGGGCCTTGTGTGCGGGCTCCACAGGATAATGATAGGCGTATTCCGGCGCAACAGGCGCATAGTGCGCATGGCCCAAGGCACCGCCATGACGCGTTCCATAGACATCGAATGGTATGCCACCAGTTTCGCCGCTGGAGCCGCCATAATAGCCTGCAGCTCCAGACACACCCCCAGCAGAGCCCCCATTGCTGTGTGGGCTGTACTCATAGGGATATGGATGGCTATGGGTGTTGCTCTCAAAGCTAACGTGGTTCTGTCCATGCGATGCTACTCCACCTCCATAGTGGCCTAATAATAAATCCATTTGTGTAGAGCCAAAAGACATGCGAAGATGTCTACAACTTACCCACAATAATCCGCTCCTGTGCACCAGCTGCAGCTCCATGACGCCACTTGCTGTAGGCCTGGCTGAGACTCTCACCCAACCTGCCCAACGATGGGTGTAGACCTGAAGCAGCCTGTGACTCCTCTGAAGAATGGGTGCCGCTCTCTGTGTAGTACTCTGCCGAGGGATTGAAACTTTTGCCAGATGCTGAGCTATCCGAATCTATGTTATTGCTGGCTGGATCAGGCTGGCTGCTGGGCTCCTCTGCCAGCGACTCTGAGACTGAGAGGAGGCTAAGCCAAAGGCTTAACGCTGCCTGAACCTTTCGTTTGGTGGGCCACATTGTGACTAAGCTCGCCCGGCAGCGATGTCATCGACTTTATAATAATGCTGTTTGGGGGAATTTGGGGATTACTACTTACACTGCCTCCTCCACAGGCAGTGCGAGGGGCGACAAATTGTGCGCCTTGTGCTTTGGCAATTGTCTGCTTCGTTGCGCCAATCAGTCTCGCTAGACCGTGTGGCGGAATTTCACTTTTTATTTTGGCTAAGAGGTTTCATCAGTGTGTGGAGCAGCGAAGCTTTGGATTTGTCAATGGGTAAATGGAATTACATACAAGTACTATAGTACATGTGGGGTATGTTAATGTGTAAGAGCAGATCTAGAGATCTGTCTGGGGCGTAAAACTTCACGAACCACCCAGGGGAAATGATTGCAGGTGCTCCCGGGCATAGTTAAGAATCGTTAAGAAATTATCACTGCCTCTGTTCATGTTGGCTGCATTCCGATGCCACAAACAAGACCAATTCATTAGATGTTTGTCCAATTGGAAACGCAGATCCAAAAATAGTTAGCAAGAAAATTTCCGGCCAAGTCTCGATGAACAAACATTTAGCAAAATGTCTGAAATTTCCTGCTTGCTAGTCTACGAAAAAAACGTGTCAGCGCACCTTATCAGCCAGCACCTTATTGAGAATTGCCCTGATATTTCGCAGAATTGCTATCATACCAAAAAAAAAGAGCAAAAAAAATGAGTAACATTGAAAAGAAATAGAAAAACATTTCCCCAGACTTATCAATGGCCCCAAAGCGCTACTGGAACTTTTGTAGTTAATTTCTGTTATCTAAAGCCATAAGTTCTCCCTGTAAAACGAAATCGATCTAATCAAGACACTGCAGCTGGTAGTAGGGGCAATCCATTGCGCATTCAATGAATATTTGTTTTGTTTATTTGTATTAGCCTAACAAAACCATGGCCTACAGTTATTAGCTGAAGGTTTCGGCGGACAACAGTAGCAATAGTTGATGTACTTGCAGGGCACACAACATTTCAGTGGCTTCAAAATCGGTCGGTTCTGCACCGATGATGTGGATGGTTTCCATTTGGCATCTTTGTTCTTGCAATTATCCTTGCCCGACGATGAGGATGCTCGCCGTTTCTTGGCAATCTCTTTGGAGGATGCTCTTTTGTTTGGCTCTTTGGTTGTCCTCTTGTTGGATTTTGCCAACGGTTGGCTGCCTTGGGGACCGCTCTTGGGGCTGCGTTTGCCGCCAAGCTTGCCCACGGAAGACACTTTCTTGCTGGCCAAGGCTTGAGCTCGTGAAGGAATTTTCCGTTCTTTGGCGTTGGCTGAGCCACTGGGAGAATTCTTCTCTTCCGACTCACTGGCTGGGACGTCGGGGGAATCATTTTGTTTCACAACACTGGCTGTAGATTGCATACTGTGACTCGAGCCAGGGGGAGAACTCTTCTCTTCTGCAGCACTGGCTAGAGGTAGAGCACTCTGATAGGAGCAACGAGGCGAGCACGAGCCACGAGGAGAATCCTTCTGTTCGGCAGCATTTCCGGAAGATTTTGTACTGTGCATGGAGCCAGGGGGTGATTCCTTGCGTTCTGCAGCACTGGCTGTAGATTTGCCACTCTTAATCGATTCACGGGTGGAATCCTTCTGTTCCCCTGCATAACGTACACTGTGGATTGAGCCAGGAGGTGAATCCTTTCGTTCTGCAGCACTGGCTGTAGATTTGCCACTCTTAATCGATTCACGTGTGGAATCCTTCTGTTCCCCTGCATAACGTACGCTGTGGATTGAGCCAGGAGGTGAATCCTTTCGTTCTGCAGCACTGGCTGTAGATTTGCCACTCTTAATCGATTCACGTGGTGAATCCTTCTGTTCCTCTGCATATCGTATACTGTGGATGGAGCCAGGGGGTGAATCCTTTTGTTCTTTAGCACTGGCTGTAGATTTGCCACTTCGAATGGATTCACGAGGGGAAGTTTTCTGTACCGCAGCGTTGCCTGCATTTCGTACACTGTGGATGGAGCCAGGGGGTGATGAATCCTTCCGATCTGCAACACTGGCTGTAGCGCTCCGAACCGAGCAACGAGCACTACTGCAATGCCGCTCTGAAGCAGTGGCTGAGCCTTGAGGAGAACTCTTCTGTTCCGCAGCAATGCCTGAAGATTTGTTACTCTTGATGGAATCACGAGAGGAGCTCTTACGTTCTGTATCACTAACTGATACACGTGGCGACTTCTTCTTGTCCTTGGCACTGGTTGAGCCACGAGGAGACTTCTCGTCCGTAGCACTGGCTGAGCCACGAGGAGACTTCTTCTCGTCCGTAGCATTAACCGACACACGAGGAGACTTCTTCTCGTTCGTAGCAGCGACTGAGCCACTGCGAGAACTCCGCCGCTTGGTAGCACTGGCTGAAGAACTCTTCCGTTCGTTAGCTGCAGCTGCAGCACTCTGATTTGAGCAACGCTCAATGCATTTCTGTTCCGAGGCACTGACAGAGCCACGAGGCGACTTCTTCTCATCCGCAGCACTGGCCGAGCCACGAGGAGACTTTTTCTTGCTCAAAATCTTCCGTTTCGCAGCACTCGCTGAAGATCTTGTACTCTGTGTGGAGACACGTGGAGTACGAGCACTCTTCCTACTACCAACCGAAGATCGTGTCGACTTTGCGGTGTCTTGGGTTAGTGAAGCAAAATCGTCTGGTGCAATTTTCGATTCCCCTTTGGCAGATGGTTGCCTGATCCCGAATTCTGATGCTTGCACCTCCAACTGCTGCTGTATCGATCTTAAAGTGTACGCAGATTGTTCAGCAGAGTTCTCTTCTGGGTTCTCCGCTAGGATGTTCTCTGCTGTATTGATCTGAACTGCTGCCGCAGCCTCAGCATCTGTGGTAGCTTCTTCTGGCTCAATGAGCAGCGGTGGGTTGATATGCTGCGTCATGATGCTCGGCTGGGTGTCTACCCAGGATCGCGATATCAAGGGTCTTTCGTATGTTTCCGTTGTATCCGGTGTCTGTTCCAAAAAGTAGCTCGACTCTCGGGTTACCCAGTTGCTGGCGGAACGACCATGCCCCAGATTATGGGGCAACTTGCTGGCAGCCTCCACAGCCGCTGTGGCACAGGCAACCATGGCGTGACCCAGTGACTCACAGATCGTCTTGATGTACTCCAGATCCGGAGCAGTTGGGCATTCCTGGGTATTTGTATTGGTGCTCTGATCCCTTCGGTAGGCATCTTCGGTCTTCGGTTCCTTTTGATCATCATTGTCGTCGGTATTCTCTTGGCTTCTCGGAGCATTATACTGAGCGCTTAGGTCATCTTTGGTTGCAAGTTCTTCGCTCTGGTTTGGCATTGTCTTCTCCTCCTGCTCCTGTGGGTTCGGTGGTCTCTCGCTTTGACATGTCTTACATTGCTGGAACTTACATCTGCGTGGTATATTCCCCATGGGATAGTTGAAATCCTGTTCCGCCTGCGAGTCCTGATCATCGCTGCAGAACTGATCGCTGCCGCGCACATCGCTGAACTGATTGCAGGAGCAGGGATTCGCTGGCTGTTGGCCATATATGGCATCCTCTGGACACAGCATGTACTCCACTTTGTAGCACACCTGTCGGCACCTTCTGTTTCCGTTGGATCGCCCTCCGTCTCTGCCCGGGGGCACAGGCAGATCCTTCGTTGAACATTCACAACAATAGGCCTGCACGGGCTGGCGTACGGGTCTGCTTCTGGATTGCCTCTGCGAGGTTCTCGTTGTATAATTTGGATTCCTGGTAGGCGGCTGTTGATCCACAGCAAACTTCTGCAGCTGTTGGCATTGCTGCGCCATGGGATATAGGGGAATAGCATGCACGGATATGGGCATATACTGTGGCTGTCCGTTGGCTCCCGATGGCTCCTGCATCAGGCGTATCACGATGGTATGCTGACCTTGGACACCGTCTGACTGCACCACCAACGGCGTACCCGGCTCCATTTCCAGTAATAATTTACTCTAAATTTTAATACATCATTATTTGGCCACAACAAACACTAAAGTGGATGTGACATTAGATGCTATGTAACTATGATTATTGTGTAGATATTGGGAATTTTCTGCGAGGTCAAATACCTGTAAAGTTCTTTAGAAATATATTCTATCATACCTACTAGGGAGTGCAGAAGGTACGACTGTCATCTTTGTTTAATAATTCCCCGAAAGTATACCCTTGGAGGTGTAACTAGTGGAGATAGACTCCTGTGGATACTGTCAAATGGAGCAGCATGGAATGCTATATGAATCCTCTGCCCTATATAGAAGCAAACCATTATAATTATGCGTATTCCAGTAACTGTTTAAGTGCTTAAGAAAGTTCTTAAAAATTGAAAAAATTTAATCAATGGTGGATCCTAACTGACCTTGCTAAACGTCCCCCCACATACATATCTCCCTAGTGCTTCAATCGTGGAACGGGGTAACATACGACAACGGAGATTCTAATGCCGCTACACCGTGTGATTAGTTTTTCAATGCTTCAACTATATAGTGTGTGTGTACATATAGTACACCCAAAATAGAAATTATCAAGGAGCGGTAGCCCGCTCAGATAGTAGCCCGGTATCTGGTGTGTATGTGTGTTTGTGTGTGGGAGGCTCGAGTATAAAATGTAGAACTTTTGCAGCACCAACTCACATTCGCACGAGTAACATTCAACATGAAAGCCGGTAGGTGTTTGGTGTTCAACAAAACGTATCAAAAACTGATTGAAAATTCTTCTTATATGCAGCTTTAGTCTTCCTGCTTCTGGCCCTGTTCGTGGCTGTCTGCTATGCGGATAGCGACTGCAATCCCGATGACAATGGCATGCCCAATTGCGTCGGCAATGTGGGACAAAAATTCCGCAATAACTGGGATCCCACACGCTACTGGGTGTGCAACACAGCTGGTGTGCCAGAGGTTGTGCTTTGCGATATCCAAGGATACGATCCCATCTCCCAGCAATGCGTCGACTGGGGCGTCTGGCAGTGGTATCCTGTATGCCCTTAAACAACATATGAAAACCGAAAATAAAATGTGAAAACAACACTCTAAACTGTACTGCAATGGGCTTTGATTTAAAGTGGATTAATTACTTTACTTGTAAACAAAATAAAATGGATAAATTTTAATTAAAAAAGGCTTAAATTTTTACTTTAGCGTAGACTCTTTTTCAAAATTCAAAGAACTGACTAATTGTTATCCACAGATATGTTTAAATTTCATAATGATTGGATTTAATTTTTAAAGATACAATTATTGTCTCTACTCTAAATTAAACACAAATAAAATAGAGCAAAAAATATATTTGATATAGATATAATTTTATAGGGTATAAATAGGTAGTATAGGGTACGTAAAGTACAACCTTTGGAGCACAACCCTTTAGCGGTTTGGATCTCAGAAGTTGCGGAATTTTTTTCCCACGTTTCCAGCGCATGTGGGCCATCGGGATTGCAATCGCTATCAGTATATATCTATATAGATTTAACGTGACACATGTAAGGGAATATAATCAGAGTTTGGCAGTCAAGGCCACACGTTAGATTATGATTGCGGCATTACTTAAAGAAATATTTCACTTTTAATATGTAAGGGTCATATCAGCTATCCAGAACGTATTGTTGCTCTAGCTATAACTATTAATAAATAAACAATATAGAGGCAATTACCAATGTACGATATGTGCTTTTATTTTAATTAATATTTAATCTTGTTTTAAATGAAACAAAATTTCATATGTCCAACTGATAGTTGCTAGGTGCGAAATTATGCCCAAAAAAAGCCAGAACAATATTTAGTTTATATTCCATCATCATTTTATTTATCAAATTTGCTTAGGGGCATGGTGCATACCACTGCCAGACGGCCCAATCGACGCATTGTCCTGTCTTGGGATCGAATCCCTGCTGCTGGCATTCGGCGAGCACGGCATTGCCGGAGTTATCGCACACCCAGTAGTGGGTGGGATCCCAAAAGTCGCGGGCAACAAGTCCAGCACGTCCAGCGCAGTCGGGTTTGCCATCGCCATCGGGATTGCAGCTAGAATCGGCCAGGGACACTCCCACGAACAGGGCCAGGCACAGGAATACTAGAGCTGCATTCAATGAAACTTCCATGAGTTAGTGGTATTCCCTAGGCACTGGGACTATGTCTTACCGGATTTCATTTTGGTATAACAGACAAATGTTACTCTTGTTCTGAATGTTCTTTCCCCATTGGGAGCACTGTCTTATATAGTCGGAAATGCTACTGTCATTCGGTATCTCATCCGGTAGTGCAGCATTACAAATAGATGCAGTGCATGAGATATCCAAAAATAGAGCACAGGAAGAGAAAAGCTACTTTCATTTTGGTTGAACATCCGCGATTATTTCTGCATGTTTCTCGATATGATACGCTATCTTATAGAGTCTCTCTCTCTTTCTTTCTTGGGTATTGTTGCTTGCATGTAATTGGGATCAAATGTTGTGCAAAAATGATAACACCTACCGGCAGCATAATCTGCAGCAAAAATCTCTCTCTCTCCCTATCAAACTTGCACACGCAAGGTTCCTCCTTCCTATAACCACCGATGGCGTCAACCAGACTTTTGGGGGGCACGAGCCGCCCCTCCAGAAGGCAAAAGAAGTTATCGCTGGCTGATACATGGCACGATTAATTTTAAGCGATTCCATGTTACTGCCAAAATAGAAATTATCTACACAAGAGAGTGTATGTATGCCGCATGCCACTCCCGACTATATAAGATCGTGTTTGCATTGGGGAAAAACAATCAGAACAAGAGAATCATTTGTCTGTTATACCAAAATGAAATCCGGTAAGTCGTAGTAGTAGTCCCAGTGCCTAGGGAATACCAGTAGTAACTCATGGATGTTTGCTTCAATGCAGCTCTAGTATTCCTGTGTGTGGCCCTGTTCGTGGGAGTCTCCTTGGGAGCATCAATCTGCAATCCCGATGGCGATGGCAAACCCGACTGCGCTGGACGTGCTGGACTTGTTGCCCGCGACTTTTGGGATCCCACCCACTACTGGGTCTGCGATAACTCTGGCAATGCCGTGCTCGCCGAATGCCAGCAGCAGGGATTCGATCCCAAGACAGGACAATGCGTCGATTGGGCCGTCTGGCAGTGGTATGCACCATGCCCCTAAGCAACTTTTGATAAATAAAATGATGATGGAATATAACTAAATATTGTTTGGTCTTTGATTTGGCTTCATTATCCATCTAGACATCATCGAAGTGACACAAATTTTCGTTCAATTTTTGTTTGTTTTGTTTTGGGAATTTTCGAAATGGGAAGACTTGAGACTGAACTACCTGTGGCGCCTTGGCATCGCGGCTTGTCGCTGGCACAGATCCAAGCGGCCTGCCAACTGCAGGTCGAACTGAGCCGCGACCTGGAGGAGGAGACCACGCATCGGGTGCACGATTGCTTGCGACGGCTGGGCGTTTGTGGCAAGCTCGATTGTTGCCTGCTGGACAAGATAATGCAGCTGAGTCAGGGCAATAATTTGGCCTTTCTTTATTTTCTATATACGATGCAGTACGAATCGGAGAGCCCGCACAAGAAGTACACGATCAATGAGCAGGTTATACTGTCGGCCATCGCGTACTTGGATATGCCGGCCACGATTGAGGCCCTAGAGAAAGTACTGCCCATACCCGAGCAGCGTCCAAATACGCGGTCTTTAAAGCCGTTTCCGTGCGAAAGAAGAGCCAAAGCAGACACCAAACAGGACTCCAAAAGGCTGCCCTACTTTCAAAAGCAACACAGACCCAAGCAGAAGAGTAGGGATCTACTTTCAGCACCGCTGCCCTACGCGGCGAGCATTCCAAATGAATTCAAGGACTCGCAGCAGCCAGATAATCGCTGGTTTGCCGACTACGAATTCCATCCGGTCAAGCGTATTATCAAATCTGTAATCAGCCAAGAGATTCTCAAGCTATTCGATAAATTAGATAAGTCCCAGCAGAGTTCAGAGACAGCGCCGCAGGATATGTGTGAATATCATCGGGAGAGTCGTTCGCTGGAGCGGGCAGCGTATCTGGAAAAGCAGCGTCAGCAGTGCCTGGCCATGCTTGACTTGGATGAGGAACGAAAGCTGGTGAGTGGAAAGAGCTACCCTAGCCACATATACGTGCTCTATTCTTGCCACATTCCACAGCTAACGAGGCAACGTATTGCCAAACAACTGCAGCTCGATGTGCAGAGATATATGCAAAAGTTTGGCAACAATCGCTGGAGTCCCGGCGTGCCAGCATTTCGGCAAATCGGATGCACTGCCTGCCAGCTGCTGGGTCCCACACCGCTGCCCGTAATGGTGCTGGACGGTGCGGGTGAAGGCCATCACTGGCAATCGAAGATGGAGGGCAGCAGTGAGCAGGTGCTGCGGCTCACCGGGGGGCAGGATTCGAGGCGACCCATTAGCCCCACGAGCATTAACTACTTCCAAGGCCCCAAGCTGCATGCCCCCTACATATTCGATTATATTGGACTGTTTGGCCGATATAGCCAGATGTCTTTGGCTCCTGGCGAGTGCATTGATGGCGCCGTGCTAAAAGCCCTCCAAGAGGAGGATGTGAGTGAAAGAAAGAGACCCATAATGATCACACGATGGCACATTAGCGATGCCGTCAATCAGTGTGTGAGAAGAATCTATGAGAAGAGTCTGATGGCTGTCAAACACTGTGACGAGCCAAGGCAGCGTCTCAGCTATGGGGAGAACCAACAATTCAATCCCGACGATGAGGTTTTTATGGACCGCATGCTTGCGGATGCCTTTAGGATACTGCAAAAGAACAAGAAGCTCGTGCTGGTTACCCTGTGCCATGGCCACCAGGTGCCCGAGCTGCGGGAATGGATTAGGCGGCACTATGGCAAGCGGTATACGGCGGCAACACGGGCCGAACTGCATCACTCGGCTCACACAATGATGCAGCTGGCGGAGATGCACCAGCGAGAGCTGTACACCATTTTGATGGGGCAACACTCGGAATCCAAGCAGCAGCGCAGCATTAGCTATGCGCACTATGACCTATTCCTTGCCAGGGCCCAGAAGTTTCGGGTTTGCTTCAAGGATCACGTCAACGAGATTGTCATGGAACGGACGCGCCTCTGCTGGCGGGCCATGAATTATTTGCGCACCAAAAACTACACCGGCCTGCAGAAGACCTTCTTCTCGTATCTGCCGGGCTGTGCCTGTGAGACGGTTCCCATGTTTGCAAATACCAAAAAAGTTAATGGCAAATGTGGCAGATCACTGGGCAAATGATTATTGGCTGAATTAATGAACATTACACAATGGACAGTAAGTGAAAGTTATTTCTCACTTATCCCTGGCATTGTTCATTAATTTGGGTAAATATTTATCAAAATAAGAAAGAATGAGAATATTCCTGATTCATAAACAATCTAATGTAAATGTTGGTAACTTTGCATTGGATTGTTTATGCATTACGAGGAATTCTTTTTTAAAAAAAATTAACAGAACTATTTTCATTATTTGACTTAACCAAAATTATATAATTTTATCTTTTGATATATTTTTAAAATTTCCATAAAATAATAAACATTAAAATTTTTTAAATCATTAAAAAATAATATATTAATTTAAGATTTAATTTAATTTTCATTAACTAAATTACATTTAAATTTTAAAATCAATTTTAATGCATTAAATATTTTTTTTTTTATAATATTTAACTTAATAAAATATCCTTTAAAAAAACTGGTGAACGGCTTTCTTATGTGCCAGCCGTTCGTTTATGTGTTCCATCCTTGTCTAGGGGAGTGCTAACTGGCTCTCCTTCCAAACTACACGCTGACTTTCGACGCGCAACGCGGTTATATACGAACGCAGCGGAGAAAAAAAACTTGGGAATTACAAGCGCATGTGCAATGCATTTGCTTGGATTAGAACGTTTGGCTGATTGAATGCCGCTATTTAAATGCGTTGAGTATGGAAAAAATGCTTGGGAATTATGCGAAATAGGTTCTAATTTTAATTTAAATATTTTTGTAGTATTAATTATTATTTAAAAAAAACATTTTTTAACATTTAACATTGACACTGAAATTAATTGCTTTGCTTGACTTCCCGTTTTGGGTAGCTGCAACGTGACATGACCGATCGACCTACCTCATACAAGGGCCATCGATAATTAACCATTAACCATATGACCACGTCTTAGCACCCAAAAATTAATCAACCCAACCACGTAGCTCCAAGTCCAGCATATAAATAGGCAAGTTTCCAGCACTCAATTATCAATCAACGAATAGTTTTTCAACAGTTTGGTTGTCTGTCCATCGAAATAATTACAAGAATTTTGACCATGTGCAGCTACGCCAAAAATGTGTGTGCCTTGTTGGTGGTGATGCTGGCTCTGGGATCGATTGAAGCTCAGCCAGCAAGATCCGCCAAACGACTAGCAAAACAGCAGGCAGCAGCGCCTTACCCATCCGCCGAGGAGCTTAAGCCAGAGATACCCTTCGAGGAGGGTGTGCCCGATCAGACCTATGGTCCCCCGGATCTAACCTATGGACCGCCACCAACCGATCAAGTGGAGCAGCTGCCCAGCGCTGCTGAGCCGCAGGACTTTACACCCGATCCAGATGCAGAAGAGGTGCAGCCCATCGATCAGGCACCAGCGCGGCTCAGTAACCAGCTCAGACGTCAGCCCCAGCCACAGCCACAGTCCCAACGATTTGTTATACTCTCCGAGAGTCCCTCCTTGAGACTGATTAGCCCACAAAATGTGGCTGTTCGCGTGCCTGTGCTGTGGTAGAGATGCGAAAAAACATAAACGTGATATTGGATTTTTATAAACATTACATTAATTATTGTCTTTTGTTACTGTTTGAACAATTAAAGAACATTATGTGGATATACACCGAGTATACATATATGTATATACACAGGAGATTGGGGGAACAGAACGGAACCCTTTCCTTTATGGGGAGTATAATATAATAACGATAAAAGTATGTGGTTAAAAGCTATAGCTAACATTCGTTTTCTATTTCTGTATCTATTTCTGGTAAATTCTTTTAGCCGTTGCTTTGGAATGATCTGCCCCGATCCTACTACATCTACTGTAGTACTGTGGGGGTCGGTGATCCATAGTAAAATCTAAACAATAATTTATTTAAGAATACTACGACAAAAAATCACTTTCGGCATTGTGCGGCGCGTTCCTCGAATAAAATCAAAACCTCATTCGAACTAAGGTACTAAATCGAGCAAGAGAAACCTATATATAATATATAAAAAAATTCTATACTTAAAATGCTAGTTATTGTCTGGTACAAGAATTGTAGCTAATGGATAACACAGAATTGCACATAATTCGTGGACAAAAAAGGAATAAATTAAATAAATTTGAGCACCGCCACTGGGTTCGATGCCCGTTTAAAAAAAGAGCGCGGGGGGGAGAAACAACCAAATTGTATAAATAATCGTAGAGTCTCAAGTGAAGTTCTCTACGTAAAGCCTTCGTCATTCGTAAATTCGCACAGCACTTTACTTTCCCGTTCCTTGCTAATGAGTTCTGTCGTTTAAAATTTGAGCCAAGCTTGCCCAAGTGCCAAAGACAAAGCCGCACAGTCCAAAGATCAGTATAAGAAAGTCCTTCCATAGCATCCAATTGTAGCGGCCATAGCCCACATGATAGAACGTAATAATCTCAATAATTGGCGGTGCAATGAGAGCCAGTGCCGAGCTGCTAACAGCGCCCACCAACGATATAATGGAGCCCAGATTAGGAATGCAGGTGGCCAACAAAACTGTGTGTTAAGGAAGAAACGGGTTATAAGAAAGGAAAGCAAAGATTTTTATTTATATACGTACAAGTAAAGGTGACCAGAACTACTCGCAGAATAGTCGCTGACAAATCCTTGCCACGCGTAGTGTCAAAATGGCTGCGCACAAACGGCTCGACGATATTTACGGGCACATAAAACTGCAGCGTATAAGAGAGGAATATGGCCACGGCCATGGAAAGCCGCACCAGCTGCGAGAGACTGCAAGATTAAGAGTATAAGAGATGTGTGCGTGTAATGAGGGAATGGTGAATGGAAAGTTTTGTCAACTTACCCGTCGCCTTGCGGCAGATTAAGTGTAACGCTGCCCTTGACATCTTCGCCGTACTTCAGGTAGCCAAAGAAGCCCACAGATGTGTACAGACAGGCGACCACTACCATGCCCGTGTTGAGAACGCCCGTGGTGCCGCTAAAGTCGTCGGGTGTGCGCATATTGTTCTCAAGCGGCAGCACCACTCCGATGCCCTCAAAGGCGTAGATGGCGGTGCCAAAGTAGAGGGGCAGTGTCGCCCATGTGGCTACCGGCTTGACCGTGTGCACATCGGGCAGATCGTGCAGCATATACGAGAAGGTAATGGCCAATCCGGCCACCGTGAGTATGGCCGCAATAAGCGAAACGGGCGTCAGATACTTGAGATTTCGCACCAGATTCAGCACAATCATGGGCATCAGCATAATCAGCAAGTAGATGTGCAGATTGATCGTGTAGTAGTGATCCATCACATCCTTAATGTTCAGCGCCACAAACAGAAAGTAGACGCAGCAGAAGCCAATCTGTGTGATGAACAGAAAGGTGGTTACGATCCGCCTAACCAGTAGAGAGTATCGCCGCAGACCCATCGGCCCTGTCTCGAAGCTGCAGTAGGCCACATCCGAAAAGTCTAGGGCCGGCTGCTGCAGACGGCGGCACAGCTCGTGGGAGCAGTTGACCAGCATGTGCATGCAGTGCGTGCAAATGGCGCCCATAATCAGGGTGCCAAAGAGGCCCACATAGAGGCCGGCATTCTTGAAGGCGTCCGGCATGGCCAGAATGCCAGTGCCAATGTTGCCCTTCAGCAGATGCACCAGCGTCTCTGAGTTGGATGTGGGATGTTCCAGGGTGCGATGGAGGGTGGGATTATAGCTGGCCTTGTCCAAAGCCGCCTGATCATCGTCTCCGGATCCCGATGCCGAGGCTGCCGCATGCACTGTGGGGGTGAACTCTTTATTCGAACCATTGCACCTTTGGCACGCACTTACCTGCCATGCTGTCCTCGCTGTGCACATTAACGAGCGTGTTGTCAGGCGGTGAGCTGCGGGCGGGTCGTGCTGGTGCCCCACGGCTACCCTCATAATCGGATGCATCGCTTTGGAGCAGCAACGGCTGGCGTTCTGTCATCTTTTTCTTGCGTGCCGCACCCTCCGGAATCGGAATCTATAAGAGACGTATGTACAAGTTGATGCGTTCAGTTGATCGACTGAATTGAGAGCGACTGGGACTAGATGTATTCTCTTCGAACGCAACGAACGTACTGAAACTCGATGGGTTAACGATGCCCGCTTTTCGACTTGTAAAATTTTCCACTGACTCAGTTTTTCCCACTAGTTCGCCGATTTCAATAACAAATTTTCTGATAGTGCAGAACAGAAGTGTAGTGTAGACAGAAAGAAGCGTGTCCCAGTCCCCTGGCCAATGAGCAGCAGCGGAGGGAGTGGAAAATTTCGAGACAGAGGAAACAGATAGCCAGACACACAGACTGCGGTTGCAGTCGACAGCCTTGGACTTGAATCGAGTCGAAGTTCGGCCTGATATAATGCAAGCCACTCCAGTCCAGTCCATGCACATCATAAATCGATATCAAATTTTCGAGTCCAGTGACTCACTTTCCGTCCGTATAGCCTGACGAAGCTCGTAAACACAAAAACAAGCTCTACAGGGGCGCGATAAGACCTACATATCATCAAGCCAGGCCATGCGATCAGAATACCACAATTATATAATATATATCCAAACAAGTTATCAAATATCCACCCATATTTTTCTCATTGTTGATTCAGCAGTAAGTTGTTGCTTGTAGTAGTTCTGTCAATTAAGCGTTGTTTAATACATCCGATTAAGTATACACTGGCGCGATATTACTTTTAAGAGCAAAGGAACACCAAAGAATGGCTATCAATGGAACTCTTTTGTTCAACTTATGGGCTCTAAGTCTTAAATATATTTAACAAGCAGCTGCGAAAAGGTTCTAGCAGAGATTTAGATACACAATAGAGATAGTTAAAGTAGGGTAAAGTTAAGTACTTGTATCTTTGCAGGTCTACAACTTTATCGCTAGACGTTTGGGTAGTGATTTTCAGCATCTCCCTCATAATTAGACTAAGCTTTATTTGTGCACCATAATGGTGGAGTATATCTTCTTATCTTCACTGTACCTTGCACCACCGACACTTGCGTCATAAAACTTAAAGCCATTTAAAAGATATGCATGTAATATGGTTTGTTCACTTACGAAGTATAAGTCACAACTTATAGAGGGAATGCCCAGTAGTTATTTTGGAATTATTGGAACTAAAACTGTAAGAAATCATATTTAAAAAGAAGGAAAATTAACTCAAAATTTAATAATAAATCATATAAAATGCATGCAGATACATATACATATGTATGTATGTATGTGTGTGTGTAAATTTTCTACCTGTTGAAGGTTGGTTAACGGTGTCAAGTCCTCCATTGATTTTTCCTTCTTTGGCACTGACAATGAAAACGGTGCAGAAGAAGATACGAGACGAGACCCACTCCTGCGAAGGTCACAGCGTCGAGTCGATGCGCAAGTGTTGGTACCAACACTTATGGTCTGGGTGCAAAATCAAATTAAAATTCAAGCACCCAAATATTCCATGTGAAGTGTTAGGTGCAGTGGGGGGACGCGTGTGCCAGCAGTGGGTGTTATTCGCGCGATTGTGCTACCTATGGGATTTCGCTGTGAATCTGTGAATCCAAGCAACAAGAAAACAACAACAATGATTCACGTTGTCATTCCACTACGTCTTCATTCATGAAAACTTATTTTTGGTAACAGCTTGCAGCGCTTTTCAGCCTGTTGCAACATCACTTAGGTTAATGTTTTGTTATTGTCACCGCACACATTTATTTGCATACGTTACGATCTTTTTTTGAATCAGTTTACATTAATTATTATATACCTGCGACCTAATCTGCTCTGCCAATTAAATCAACAACTATCGGTGCACAATCGAAAACGTTTTTAGCCCAATTTACCATTCTAGTGCTGCAAAATGGCCTAAACCATCGATCTATCGCATAATTCCAAAAACATCGATTGTGTGTCAGCTCTATTCGTGACGTGTCTGGGCGAATTTAATAAAAAATTCGACTTTTTGTTCAATTCCCGTAGAAATTACTTGAGAAAACATCAGCAAGATGGTCGAAATCACAAGCGTCATATCAAAGTTCTACAACGACTATGTGCAGAACACGACAAAGAAACTTAAGCTGGTGGACATCTACTTGTGCTACATTCTGTTGACCGGCATCATCCAGTTTGTTTACTGCTGCCTGGTGGGCACCTTTCCGTTCAACTCGTTCCTGTCCGGCTTCATCAGCACCGTCAGTTGCTTCGTCCTGGGAGTGTGCCTGCGTCTCCAGGCCAATCCGCAGAACAAGGCCGTGTTTGCAGGCATCTCACCGGAGCGTGGCTTTGCTGACTTCATCTTTGCCCATGTGATTCTGCATTTGGTGGTCATGAACTTTATCGGTTAATTGGACGAAAATAACAACATTTGCACGGCTCCACCATTCGCATATATTAATGTATCGTAAAATAAATTATAACTTTATTTGAAGATTTTCTTGTACGCCTCGAGAAAGTTGAACGGCTCCGGTTTATACTCCAAGTGAAGCTCGGGCTCTGGTATAATCAATTCCCTGGGCACTGTTGGCTCCAGATAGTCCTCAAGTTCTGGCTCTGCAGTCTTTGCTCTATTCTCCTTGGAATGTTTACCCTTTGACGGCTTGCGTGCCATCTTTTGGGGCGGCAGTATCGAATCGTTGACGTTTAGAGGTACTAAACCCTTGAAGACCGCTTGGTCTGGTAGAAAGTTCATCTTTTGGGTAATCTATAAGAATTTGGATCGTTTAACAATGACACCGTTTAGTTTATAACACTACAAACCCACCTTTGGAGCCACTGCAGCCTGGGTCTGCGGCGTGAGATCCAAGTCCTCCATGATAGTCACACAGTCTCTTAATACGCTTGCTATTTCGTTCTCCGCGCGTACAGCAGAATTGTAAGTGGGAAAAGCAAACACATTGTTTGGCTCCTTGGCCGGCGACTCTGGCCGATCTGGATTTGGATTTCCTCGCGATTTTCGTTTTTGAGGCATTTTCAAAACAAGCAAAGTAAAGGCGAAGGCACGCCACAGAACTTACAGATTTTACAACACTGTGTCTACAACAACATTACAGGAAAGGCACATTTAGTTTGTACGTTTAAATATATTGAGCGGAAGGCACAAGACCAAAATGTGATGGTTCCCGGAATCGAATCGGAATTATCGTAATAGAATGAAATCTGTGATAAAAGTGCTCCCTCAATAATTTTATTTCCCACTGCATCACCGGTTCTCTGCTTTACAACACTGTTGTACATAAACTGTTGCAACAGCTGTTGTCAGCCGATAAATATTTTTATTTATTAAAATAAAATGGCACTGTCTCGCGCAAAGCCCGAGCAGCTACCCAAAGATGCTGTTATAATCTCCGAGGATCAAGCCTTAAAGTACCAATGGAAGATAATCACAGCCTGGGACAAGATTGGAGAGGTGTACGTTTAAAACACACATGTGTGATTGCCGCTTACCTAACAACTAAACAAAACCCTTTATAGATGGTCGCTGCGCTATGCGCCTGGAATTCTGAGTGTACTGGCTGCTGCAACTGGCGGCTATATTAATAATCACTACCGCACCAAGCTGCGGCTCGGCAGCCATGGCCGGCTGTCCAGCTATATGCCCATTGTGGTCGTTCCCGCCATATTCACCATGCTCACTCACAAGTTCTTCATACAGCGCCCCATACTGTTAAATCCGCTGGGCGAGTGCCCCATTTGCAGACAAGTACGGAGTGCAGCGTTCCAAACAAGCTTCGGGATCATCTACCCCACGATACTGGCGCCCGTTGCAGCATTTATGTTTGCCACCCGTTGCTACACATACCGGATACCTTCGGTTACGGAGAGCCCCAAGGAAGTGTTTATGCTGTGGCGACAGTTTACGCGTCCCCTAGTACCTTCACTGGCGACCATTATAGCCTTCCAGGCTTTCCTGGCCATGTATTTTACGTACAAACAAGAAAAGCAGAACTTCAGTGTGATGCTGCGCATGAAGGAGATCGAATATCAATTGGAACAGGATCATATGCCACAGCGAATGGAAATGTAATTGTTTTATTTTGTTAAATAAATTTTCATTCAATATAACTGCATTTTTCAATTTAAAACTTAAGTATCGATAGACGCGATACCTTTGCCGCAACAGTTATCGGGACGTCGCACACGTTGCTGCAGTCGGCTGACGAAATTTGTTTGCATTTGCATTTATTGTGGAAAACGTGAGTAATACATAACTTGTTTTGATCCAAGAGCTCTGCTGCTATGATCCGAAGTGTGATATCAAACAACTGATTGATATTCTACTTATAAATAGCCTGATAGTTGTGTAATTTCATCACGTAGAGCAGTGGAGACTTTCACTGTCTTGGCTATTGGACCTCTGTTGTGGTTAGGGGAGCAGCGCTGCGCTCACAAAGTCTGAGACAATTGTCGCGTGGCAACCATTTTTTTTGCACAACCATTCACCAACCTCGAACTCCTGTCGTTGCAGCAGCACCCAACAAAATGAAGTACTTGACCGCCAAGGAGGTGCGCGACGCCTATCTGGGCTTCTTCAAGGAGCAGAAGCACATTTATGTCCACTCATCCAGCACCATTCCGCTGGACGATCCAACGCTGCTGTTTGCCAACGCTGGCATGAACCAGTTCAAGCCCATCTTCCTGGGCACCGCCGATCCCAACAGCGAGATGTCCAAGTGGGTGCGTGTGTGCAACACACAGAAGTGCATCCGTGCCGGTGGCAAACACAACGATCTGGATGATGTGGGCAAGGATGTCTACCACCACACGTTCTTTGAAATGCTGGGAAATTGGTCATTCGGCGACTATTTCAAGAAGGAGATCTGCACCTGGGCCTGGGAGTTCCTCACGGATCGCCTTAATCTGCCCAAGGATCGTCTGTATGTGACGTACTTTGGCGGCGACGAGGCCAGCGGCCTGGAGCCCGATCTGGAGTGCAAGCAATTGTGGCTGGATTTGGGCCTGAAGCCGGAGCACATTTTGCCGGGCAGCATGAAGGACAATTTCTGGGAAATGGGCGAGACCGGACCCTGTGGACCCTGCTCTGAGCTGCATTTTGATCGCATCGGTGGACGCAGCGTGCCGGAGCTGGTCAACATGGATGATCCCGACGTGCTGGAGATCTGGAATCTTGTGTTCATCCAATACAACCGTGAGTCCGATGGCAGCCTGAAGCAGTTGCCCAAAAAGCACATCGACTGCGGCATGGGATTCGAGCGCCTGGTCTCGGTCATCCAGAACAAGCGTTCCAACTACGATACGGATCTGTTTGTGCCACTCTTCGAGGCCATTCAGGCGGGCACTGGTGCCCCAGTGTACCAGGGCCGCGTGGGTGCCGATGATGTCGATGGCATTGATATGGCCTATCGCGTTCTGGCCGATCATGCCCGTACCATCACCATTGCCCTGGCCGATGGCGGTACCCCAGATAACACTGGTCGTGGCTATGTGCTACGCCGCATCCTCAGACGTGCTGTGCGGTGAGCATTCCTTCGTAGAGAGATTATAGAACCCTTAAGAACTTATCTTTTCACACAGCTATGCCACAGAGAAGCTGAATGCTAAGCCAGGATTCTTTGGCACGCTGGTAAACACCGTTGTTGATCTGCTGGGCGATGCCTTCCCGGAGGTCAAGCGAGACCCACAAAACATCATTGACATCATCAATGAGGAGGAGTTGCAGTTCCTGAAAACCTTGACGCGTGGCCGCAATCTACTCAATCGCACCATTGAGAAGTTGGGCAACCAGTCCGTCATACCGGGAGACGTTGCGTGGCGCCTCTACGACACCTACGGCTTTCCCGTGGATCTCACCCAACTGATGGCCGAGGAGAAGTCGCTGGAAATCGACATGGCCGGCTATGAGGCGGCCAAACAGAACTCCTATGTGCTCTCGCAGGGCAAGGGTGCCAGCAAAATAGAGGAAATCAATCTGGATGTGCATGCCATCTCACAGCTGCAGGAGCAGGGCGTACCAACCACCAACGATTCGTTTAAATACAAGTACGAGTCTGTGTCGGAGGAGCGGACTCTGCCTACAACTATCAGGAGTGCACAAGTAAAATTTTGGCTCTGCGCTTCGAGAATCAGTTCGTGAACGAGATCAGCAATGGCCAGAAGGCGGGCATTGTGCTGGACAAGACGAACTTCTATGCGGAGAGCGGTGGCCAGATCTTCGATCAGGGTGCACTTGTCAAGCTGAACGACGAGGCCAATGAGTTCCTGGTCGATCGTGTCTACAATCGTGGTGGCTACATCCTGCACATTGGCGTCGTCGAGGGCACCCTGAAAGTCGGTGATGAACTGCAGCTGCATATCGACGAGGAGCGTCGTTGGCTCACCATGAAGAACCATTCGGCTACGCATGCCCTCAACCACTGCCTGCTGCAGGTTCTGGGCAAGGACACCGAACAGAAGGGCTCGCTGGTGGTGCCAGAGAAGCTGCGCTTCGATTTCAACACCAAGGCCGCCATGACCATCGAGCAGGTGGCCAAGACGGAGCAGCTCACGAAGGATATGGTCTACAAGAACGTCCCCATCTACGCCAAGGAGTCGAAGCTGGCTCTGGCCAAGCGTATACGCGGGCTGCGTTCGGTCTTCGACGAGGTCTACCCCGATCCAGTGCGAGTCATTTCGTTTGGGGTGCCTGTGGACGAGCTTGAGCAGAATCCCGATGCTGAGGCCGGAGAGCAGACCTCGGTGGAGTTCTGCGGTGGCACTCATCTGCGACGCTCGGGACACATCATGGAGTTTGTCATCAGCAGCGAGGAGGCCATAGCCAAGGGTATTCGCCGTATTGTCGCCTTGACCGGACCGGAAGCCCTGAAGGCCATCAAGAAATCGGAGGCCTTTGAGCAGGAGATTGTGAAGCTGAAGGCCACCATAGATGCGGATAAATCGGGCAAGGATTCCAAAGCACACGTCAAGGAGATTGTCGAGCTCACAGAACAGATATCCCACGCCACGGTTCCATATGTGAAAAAGGACGAGATGCGCAACTTGTTGAAGGGTCTGAAGAAGACGCTGGACGACAAGGAGCGCTCCCTGCGGGCAGCCGTTTCTGTGAATGTGGTGGAGCGTGCCAAGGAACTGTGTGAGGCCAATCCCGGTGCCAGTGTGCTCGTCCAGCAGCTGGAGGCCTTCAACAACACCAAGGCACTCGATGCCGCACTCAAGCAGGTGCGCACCCAGCTGCCCGATGCTGCCGCCATGTTCTTCTCCATTGATGCGGACTCCAAGAAGATATTCTGCCTGAGCTCGGTGCCCAAGAGTGCTGTGGAGAAGGGTCTGAAGGCCAACGAATGGGTGCAGCATGTCTCCCCGACTCTGGGCGGCAAGGGTGGCGGCAAGCCAGAGTCCGCCCAAGCTTCGGGCAGCAACTACGAGCGCATCGAGGAGATCCTTCAGTTGGCCACCAAGTTTGCACAGTCAAAGCTGGCCTAAGCGCTCCGAGATATCCAGTGGAAGTCCTATAATTACTCAGAAATTCGATACACAAACTTTTGCATACTGCTTTGATCTGTTCCAAACAGCATTTCAAACGAATTTTATCGCTTATTTATAAAACTAAAGCATTTTGTATACACTTATACCTATAAGCCGGAGGTTTTTATTTTTATTCGGTTTTAGGTTTGATTTTTCTCGAGTATCCAATCGACTGCTTCGGCGAAATTCTCCACCAGAGCTGTGGGTGGTGGCGACAGTACGACATCGGGCAGATATTTTCCAGTCTTCACGAGTACGCCTTGTAGGCCCATGGCCATTGCACCGCCTATATCATCATTGGCATCCTACGAACAGAACTTAAAGCCAGAATCGAACATTTAAACGTTGGCCTTTGCCTACATCACCTATCATGACGCACGAGGCTGGATCCAGGCCATCCAAAGCACCTTGGAAGAAGTATGGATTCGGTTTGCCAATCAGCTCGGCCGTGCATCCTGCGGCATACTCTAGACCCTTGACGAAACAGCCAGGACCCAGGGCCAGGCCATCCGATCGCTTGTAGTATTTACCCTGATGTATGGCCACCAGTTTGTGCTCCTTTTGCTGCAGCAGCACACTGTGACAGAGAGGCGAAACCAAATTAATGAACCAAACCGCAAACGCCTCCCTGGGAAATTGTTCCTACTTGAAAGCCTTATTCATTTGCTCATAGTTGAAGGCCTTGGGCGCCAGGCCAACAACCACAGAGTCGTGGCAACGATTGGGATCTTCGGGCGGAAAGTCCTGGCGTGCATCTTCCGACAAGAGATAGTATGGATTTAGTTTTCCACTTTGCACAAAGGTAACGGCTGCGCTCAGCGAACTGTAGATCTCCGAGCGGTCCAATTGGAAGCCAATCCTACAGAGGCGTTCGTGCAAAGTTCCCTTTGAGTCTTTGGTGGTATTGGTGACGAATTTAACTGTAACTCCAGAATCACGTAACCTGTAAAGGGCATCAATTGCATATGAATTATATATGTAATTGTGTTTTTTTTTGTATATATTCCGTGATAATCCTAAAATAATAGATAACATTACTCTTAAATGTTAACGACTTTCTAATATCGCCTTTCTATGCGCTTCTCATAAGTTGTAGGTAAGCTGGCAAGATTTTCAAATTAAAGAAATTTAATTTCTCTCTCTACTGTGATCTCCCCTATCTCTCTCTCCAGCATCTCACTCTCTCTCCCCTATGGCACTCTCCGTACTGTCCTCTCTTACTCTCTCCCTACTGTCATCTCTCACTCTCTCCCTACTGTCCTCTCACACTCTCACACTACTGTCCTCTCTCACTCTCACCATACTGTCCTATGTCACTCTCTCGTCTTCCCTGTCACTCTCTCACCCGTTTTCTTTGGTTCTATTTTATATATACCTGGCCAATGCCTCAACTGCATTTGGTGTGGGCTCATCCTCCACGTGCAGGGTGCCACTCAGATCTATGAGCGCCGCTTTAATGGACATCGTTCTTAGTTGTCCGGCAATTCTAGTCCCACGGCCACTTAAAAACATTTAATAACAATTTCCGAACATCCATCGATACTTTCGCCATGGAAGAAGTATCGATATGTGGCTGCATCAGCTGTTGTTCATCTCAACCGGTACGTTTAACAATGTTGTTCTTCACCGGCAGATCGCTGCTGCTGCGTGCATTTAATGAAATATCTAAGAATTTTGTTAACCAAAATGGACAGCAAGTTAACTACTGCAAAGCAGCGACTGCGCTGCGTCCAAAGAAACCAAAGTCCAAACGCAAAGAGGTACCAGGTGTTCCAGAGTCTATGTGGAATTTACATAACGGTTTTGGTTCACTTTTAGGCGCAATACTTTTCGGATGCCAAGCGGGTGCGTGCTGTGGGTGGGAAGGGTGGCGATGGATGCGTCTCCTTCCTGCAGCTGTGGTGCAACGAGCGAGCCGGTCCGGACGGCGGAGATGGCGGCAACGGTGGCCATGTGGTCTTCCAGGCCTCCAACGATGTGCGCAACTTCAATCACGTTGGCAGCGTGCTGCGCGCCGAGGAGGGGGAACGTGGAAACGCCAAAGACTGCCACGGCAAGAATGCCAAGCATGCTGTGATCAAAGTACCAATTGGCACGGTCATCCGGAACTCCCAGGGTCTGATTGTCGGAGATCTGGGACACGCGGACTTGATGTTCGTGGCCGCGCGCGGTGGAGCCGGCGGCAAGGGCAACCGCTTCTTTACCACAGACAAGGAGACCAGTCCCAAGGTCTGCGAATTTGGACCAACTGGCGAGGATATCTCCTACACCATAGAGCTGCGCAGCATGGCCGATGTCGGCTTAATTGGCTATCCAAATGCCGGTAAAAGCACCCTGCTGAATGCCCTAACCCGTGCCAAGCCAAAGATTGCTCCGTATGCCTTCACCACTCTACGGCCCCATCTGGGCACCGTCCAGTATGACGATCTGGTGCAGATCACCATTGCCGATCTGCCAGGACTCGTGCCCGATGCACATCTCAACAAGGGCCTGGGCATACAATTCCTCAAACACGCCGAGCGTTGCACTCTGCTGTTGTTTGTGCTGGACGCCAGTGCACCCGAGCCGTGGACTCACTATGAACAGCTTATGCACGAGCTGCGACAGTTTGGTGGCACCTTGGCGAGTCGCCCGCAGCTGGTGGTGGCCAATAAAATCGACATGGAAGACAGTGCGGCCAACTTTGAGGAACTGCAGCGCAGGCTGCAGAATCCTGTGCTCGGCATAAGCGCCAAAATGGGTCAAAATCTCGCCCAACTGCTAAGCAGCATCCGCTTGGGCTTCGACCGCCACAAAGCACAGGAAAGATCTAATAGCTAGGCTAGAGATGGGGAGTGGATGGATTGCTGTAAGTTTTTAGATTTTATTTTTATTGTAAAAGTAAAATTTTATTTTATCTTATAATGTACGACAAAGGATGGGCTGCAATTATTTACGGACCCTCCTCTGATGTGGGCAGCCAAAAGGCCATGTTTGTGCACGCAGAGGCCAACATCATGTATTTTGGATTGAACTGAATGCACTGCACGGGGCCGGGATGATCGCCGTTGAGCACAGATATTTTATTGCCGGTGTCGGCATTCCAGATATGCACACGGCCGTCTGTGCTGCCCGAGAATATGAACTGCGAGTCCGGACTGAAGCTGGCCTCGATGGCCAGGCCTTTGTTATTCGGATAGCCGGTGAACGTTTGCAGTGGTGTGCCATGGAAGGCGTCCACCAGACGTATAACCGAACCATTTGTGCTGATCAATATAGTTTTGCCATCCCGCGAGAACTTCAGGCCGGTCCAGTCGCACTCCTTCTCCTGGTTAAGTTTGAAGGTGACAAAGGGACCCTTGTCAAAGGACCGCAGGTCGTACAGTTTTATGCTCTCCGAATTGACGCCGGCTGCAAAGATGAGTCCCTCTGGATCGTAGGCGGCAATGGGGCGTCCCGATAGGTGCATCAGACCCTGACAATTTGGCGAGCGTAGGTCCCACAGTCGCAGTGTTTTGTCCAATGAGCCGGATAGAAAGGTGTCCTCCACTGGTGATATGCACAGCGAGATGACCTTTTTGGTGTGGCCGGGAAAGTAGCGCAGATATTTGTTGTCGTGCAGGCTCAGATATCTGATGGTGTCGTCCACTTTGGTGGAGCTGTGTATGGCCGTGTTGTTGGCATGTGTGAAGTGTATCAAATCCACTCCGTACTTCTTTGAGTTGACCGTGCGCGACTGGGTGCCCTTTTCGCAGTCGTAGATCACAATTTGGTCGTCCTCGCTGCAGGAAATTAAATGCTCCCCGTTTGGTGCAAAATCGATTGCATTGATTTTGTCGGTGTTCTCGCGAAATATTTTTGCCACCTTGAAGCTACGCACAACTGAATCAATTAGTTTTATCTTCATTTTGGCCGCGAAAACAACTTTGTTTTATTTTCAATAATTTTTTAACGCGAGGCTGCTTTACTAGTGATGTGTTTAGTCTGACTGCGCAGCTATCGATAAAAACTACCCACAAAAATATACCATACCCCAAATATACCTTATCATTCTCATAATATACCAAGAAATATACCGGCACAAAAATATGCGCGCGAAAATAGAATTATTTGAAAATGGTTGCACTGTTTGCTGGAGAATTTTTGATCCTTTTAGAGCTTGTTTGCATATTCAAACTGGAAAATTGTATAAAAAACACAGCTTTATGGTCAACAACAAAATTTTAAGTATTTATTTCTGGTGATGTGAAGAAGTTTTCATAAAAGAAAGCGTAGATTCCGATACATTTTATAAATGTAAAGGAGAATTCGTAACTAAAAAGAACATCAAATCGGTTTGATTGAGTGGCGCGGCTCGCACGAGTAGCCATGGGTATTTTCCAGCAGCTCCTTGGGATCCACATATATTGTACCCTCCTTGCCACGGGCAAAAGGTGTTTGTCCATTGGTTTGTAAGTAAAAGTTGCCATGAATCCTGCACAGCAAAAAGAGACAAATATTAGCTTTGTTTTACTCGCCAGCAGCTTCATTATCTGCAAAGTTTCTTACGTTGTGGGACAGTGATGACCCATCACCACGGGGGGACAGGTTTCAGAGGTTTTATTTTGCTTGAAATCCGACCAGCTTCGACACGGTACGGCATCGAATCTTATCGGAAAACGATCCGAGACGCTCTCGGCCCAGAACCACCAGCTACGCCGATGACTAGACAGATCATTATCGCTGAGCATTTTGTAGTTCCGCTTGGGGCAGCCGGGCTGTAGGCTATTGCCGCCATTGGGCCAGAAATCCGCCGTACCCGTGCTCGAGGGGGCGCCATATAGCCAAGCGTCTGTGTGTATGACATCCACGAATACGGCATCATTGGCAGTTAGATGTGCGCCCAGAGGATAGTAGAGTGGAAAAGCCGGATCTAGGGCAGAAATTCTACAACAAAATTGTAGTTTAGCTTTGTCGGTGACTTTCCAAAGTTATATAATTGGCATTACCTTTTTATCTTTCGTACACCTTTGGTGCGCTTAATTATTTCACGACCAATATTACCGGCCAGCTGTCCGCCCATCGAGTGGCCGACAATATGCAGCTTATCAATATCCAATCCATGGTCAAACATCTCTAGCAGGACCTTGGCCAGCTCGGGCGCCAGTTGCTTGGCATTCACCATGGCATCGAATATATAGTTGCCATCCGCCAGCTCTCCCCAGTCGAGGACAATCAGATTTGTGTCCTTGCGCTCCAGATAGGCCTCCGCTATCACATGTATGCTCTCCACATCCGGATCTTCCAGATAGCCATGCAAATAGAGTACGGTGTTCTTGCTCAAATCCAAATTCTCGTCCTCCAATAGACTCTTGTGGTCTTTCAAATCATAGATATCGCTATCTGCCACCGTGGGTCTGAGAGATAAGGCTTGAGGTGAGACATATCTGAATGACATATTTATCGGTAGGCCGTTACGTACCCGTAATATAATATAAACTTGGCCGTGGTCAGATCCGCCTTCGCGTTCTTGAGGCCACAGAGCAGCCCTAAAAAAATCATTAAACCGAAAGTTTGGTAAAGGAATTTTCCATTTTTCACAAATCTCAGTCCACGACTTACTGGATTTATTTTTAATGGCCTTGTGCATTTTGGTGTGATGTGTCCATAAAATGATTGATTGAGAAGAGTACGTGTCCAAGTGGGTTATCCGGATATCCTCCGCTTCCAGGCAGTGATTAACCAAGACTGAAGTGGCGGCCACTCGAATTGCTGCCCGCAGCGGGCTGGTGTGTGGCGAGCGCGCGGACTGACCGGGCCTAAAACGGCATACGAATTGATAACTCTAATTAAATTTGAATCGTTTGGATAAGATAAAAGGCGGCTAATACACTTCTACGACACACTAGCATCGTGATTCATGCATATGGTACTAGTATGGGCCAAACGAAAGCCCACACCACTGGAAGCAAAGTCCTGTCCCAAAAAACTTTTGCCTGTCTGTCTGTCCATGCATCATTCATGTGGACATGTGCTATTTATATACCCACGCAGAGGCTATTAACTATGTAGAATCTTATGTACAAAAAATACCTAGCAAATTAGTTCAGAAGGTAAATTAAAATCCCATCATTTCTGATGTCAAATGTAGCTATAAAAAATATGCAAAGGTATCTTAAATCTCAGCGCAAAAACTAATTACAACAATTAAAATTTTAACTGACCTGCAGCAAACAAAATTACAAAAATAATGACAGAAAAATCGTAAGAATTATTTTAATGAAATTCGAGCCTATCTCACTTTTGCATCTACACTTAAGTCTGGCAGCCAATTTTGCCAGTGCCTTTCGAATGACACAAGAACACGTCTTAATCGGATTCAATCATCCATAATTATTGCATAAGTATTATGTATTATCTTAAGCAATGCAATTATTTTTAAATCAAGCCTTTCCTTTTTCAATCTATCTATCTCTTTTTAGCGTACATGCAATAACAGATTTTTTTGAAGCGCAGCGCAGTGTTGCTTTGAATCGATTAAACCGTATGCAAGAGATCGATGTGCAACGCGGTTTGAAATTGATCTATCTGTACTGAAAGACAGACATGTCATGCTTCCATCATAATTCAGGGTTTACTTGGCCCATTAATTTCCACATAATGTTGAGTTCACTGTCGGCCTAATGGCATGGATTACCTTAACCCGGGCACTGTGTATGAACAAACAAACAATAGTGCTTAAATATGCACACTCTTGGGTATATTACAGCAATGCCCCCCCCCACACACACACACATACACATTTTCGACATAGTTTTTTTTTACAAATTGTTGTGTGTTTGTGTGATGAAATCAAAGCACGGCATAGGCATGGCCCTCGAGCGCTCTCGAGACCATTGTAATTTAAATACCGGCTGTTTATTTTTGTTTTTGTTGTAAATTCGGCTTTATAAATAAAGAGACACTTCAATTTAGATTCACGCTTATCGGGGGGAAATTAGACCATTGATAGATACGGTACATGTACATATGTGTGGTGGGGAAGGGCAACAAAGCTCAGCGCCAAGCTCGTTTCATAAAACGCGCCACAAAGTTAATATTAAAAGTAAGCAGTAGAAGTAGCAGATTTTTGACATATTCGCGTAATTAATGTGCGACGAAGCGGCCGGACTATAGACACTTGTTGCGCCGTCGCGACAATGTGGTGGGATTGGGGGGAGGGTCAGTGCACGAAAAACGAACGCGGATGCGGAGATTGCGACAGCAGTAGGAAATTGATTATAATGACCAGCTGTGAGGTGTCTACATATGTATGTGCATACTATGTGCAGGCAATGGATTGATTGGTTCCACTCGTTTAGCCAAAACCAATTTGCATCTGTTATTTTCCCCCATTTGACTTTCCGTTCCGGCAAGTCAAGTCTGAACGATTTGATTATCGATTCAAATGACACTTACGAGGGCACTCTGCGTGGTATTGTATTGCCCCAGTAAATATTTACAGACGCTCTACGAATGAATGACTTTTGGACCGCGTCGATTGCGAGAGCAGATGGAGAGGCAGCGCAGACCAGACCAAACGAACCACCGAAATAAACAACAGAAAAACAGCGTCGAACCACGCCGCCGCAAAAGTTCGACTGATCTCTCGCTCGCTGAAGCAACTCGCGCGGTCGCCAAAGCAAAACCTGAAAACAGACAGAAACTATCGCACAGGTGCGATTGTGATATCATCATTAGAAACTATCGATATGGGGCGGGCTAATTGTTTTTAAATGGTATCTTATAGAGGTGGTAGGTTTCAGTTAAAAGCTTTCAAAGCAAACTCAAAATATAGCAGTAGATTAGATATTCAATTCCACATATTTTATCCCAACACCATTCTGGGAAACTTGATTTCTCTCAATATAGACATCTAAAAAGGTTTATCTTGTGTTGAATTCAAGCTGGGCATTTTTATACTGTTTTACTACAATTTTGTTTTATTTTAAATTTTATTTTTTGTTGCATTCAGATGCGCTCAAATGTTTCAACTCTACAATGCGTTTTAATAATGAATGCTTATGTGGTAAGGTTGTTTATCATATAATATAAGTATGTAGTTAAATTTTGTTTTCTGTGTTGCGATTTTTGTGGCTCTTCCTCCTCCTCCTCCCATGCTGGCATTGATGGCTCCGCTCCTCTTTGCTTCCTCTTCATTAATGATTCCTCCTTCTCTCCTCTATGAACTGTAAACTCAAACTCGATTCGATTCGATTCGAAAATTTCCACCGACTCTATCTCCTCCATTTGCCAGCCAGCATCTGCTGCAGGCGTTAAACACCTTCTCGCGCGGGTGGTGGGGGGCTTGCGGATCCACTACAAGTTTCCATTTTTAAGTGTGGTTGCTACATATAATATGTGTGTGTTTTGTTGCCGGCGTTAAATACATACAGTTTAAAAATAGAATAAAAAAGATGCAAGAAGATTGATTACGCTGTAAACAAAAGCGAAAGTACACAAAATTAAAACAACGACAGCCACGTGGATGAAATACCGGGAAAGAGACAAGAATATGTGATAGAAAATTAGTTTCATATTATTACATTTGGGGGGGAATAACAATTTAATTTAACAAACAATATGTATGTGACACTCGTATAATGATTTGGGATAACATTTGATAGTGTTTGGGGGCTGGCTGGGGGTGTGTGTTAAAAACATCATCACTGGCATTGGGGGGTTGGCACAGAACAGGCGGCGGCACATTTCTTGATTTTTTGGCTACTCATCCTCTAACATTCCAATTCAATTCTCGACTCTCGATCCTGGCTGACAACCAATGCTTCATCATTTGCGCTTCCTCCTCCTAAAATGCCATCATCGTTGGGGCTCGTCACCAATGCCGGCGCTTCTGAAATCAGCTTCGAGTCCATGGCCGCCTCAATTTTAGCACCCATGCACGGCGGCACCGCCGTTCTAAACACATTGAATTCCATCTCTAATGGCAACGGATATCAATTTTATATTTAAACAGCAGACGGACAAAGGTTCTCTTAAAAGATGTACGAGTTGTGGGTATTGTGCGGGAATTGAATGCCAGCGACTTGCTGGCATAATTAGTGTCTCGGAGATTCTCATTAGGCAGAATCGTTCAATACCCAATTCTGTACACCTTTTATCTTATTCTAGAGCTACCGGGGTGGGAGCTTTAGCTTACCTGCTGCTATTCCGGCTATAGCCTGCGCAGCAAAATGCTTAACATCGACATCGGAATCCACATTAAGTTTGTCGAGTGCGGGCTTGACTTGGCCATCGATGACGCTGGCCTCAAGGAACGGGGAAATCTTCTGCAATGTTTTGGCAACATTAAAGCGTACATTGGCCACAGGATCGGCGGCGAGCAACAGGACTGTGGGCAGCAGCAGCTTAGTGGTGATATCCGTGCCGCAAGCCTCAGCCAGAACATTTAGGCAGAACAAGCAGGTCATTCCTAAAGCAAAAACATTGGTAAGATAGTCTCTAGAGTCCCAGGCCTTTGCCCACACTCACTGTGCAAATAGTTCTTGTTGCGTGACATGACCAGGATCATTGGGATGATGGCCTGTTCGGCCCAGGGGGCACCGAACTGCTCCACCAACTTCTTCATGTTGAGAGTGGCCGCCTCGCGAATAGCGTACACATGATCGTTCAGCCAGCCCATGCAGAGGCCGCGCAGCTTCTGATCGAAGAACTCCTGTCCCAGCTGACCGGCCAGGGCGGGCATGTACTCAATGATGGCCAGGCGCACGCGCCACTTGGAATCCTCGGCCAGCTCGACAATGGCGGGCAGAAGGGACTGCGATAGCTGCTGAATGCCGATGACATCGTTGACGCAGTCCAGGTTCGAGATGATATTGAGACGCACTTCGGGGCACTCGTCCTTCAGCTGAATGAGGAATAGGGGCAACAACTGCTCGACTGTCTGATAGGCGCCCAGCATTGGACTCAGACCCATGATGACAGAGGCCAGAGCCGACTTGACATGTGGATTCGGATCGGAAACCAAATCGCGAACATACGGTAAGATGGAGCTCAAGATGATTTGAACTTGATTGGCCTTGTCCAGATTGGCGCAAAAGTCCTTGACTTTGGTGGCCACAGCAGCGCGCACCTCGGCCTCGGCATCCTTGAGCAAGTACTGGAATGCTGGCACCAAATCGACGCGTGTGATTTCCGGTCCCACAGCCTTTTGTAGATCAACAAACTTCTCGGCTACCATATAGCGGACGCGCCACGACGAATCGCTGGCACACTGACGCAGCGTGGGCAGAACCAGCTAAACGAAGACATTCGAGTTAGATGTGAAGCCATTGTGGCATGACAATGTTGCCAGCTAATTGGACTTACGTGCTCGACATCATCCTGGGGCAGCAGCTGGGCAATGCTAACGCAAGCCTCCACAGCCAGCAGACGAACAGAGTCCTAAAGGTTGGGAGGGAGGATGTTTATATTAACAAGTTTTTATATATATATTGAGAGGTTTACGCACCTGATCGTCCTGGGCCAATTGGACAAAGTTTGGTATCAAGTCAGACTTTAGATATTCCGTCTCCACGACTTTGGCAAACTCGCCCAGCTTGTTGGCAGCTGCCCGCCGTACCATCGGGGTCTCATCCTGGCAGAGCTTGCGGAAATTGGCACGCAACTCTGACTTGACGGGCTGTGTGACGCGTGGATAGCAGACCGAGAAGAGACCGCATGCGGAGGTGCGGGAGGTGAACCAGTCACCAGAGACGAGACGCTGCAGCGTTGGCACCACATGAATCTCCAAATCCTGGGCACTGTGCTCGGCGGCCACCGTGCGTAGAGATTCAACGGCCTTGTCCCGCACCACAGTCTCCTCGACGGTGGCCAAACTCTCGAGGGGCGGTATTAAATACATGGCAAATTCGGGACCGCCAACAAGGCCTATTTACAAGGTACACAAGGTATATTAATAGCACCCGAATTGTGCTGTGTAAATTTGTCTTATATTTTGCTTACTTGTAAAGTTTCCCAGTTGGTCGGCCAGTGCCAAAAGAACCTCATCCTCATCGTATATGGTCTCGGTTAGGAACGGTATCAACTCGGAACGTGTGCGCTCTTCGCCCAAGGCCAAAGCAATGGTCGACAGCTTCTTTATGGAGTTGAGGCGCAGCTGCGTATATCACGAGTGGAATGGGGAGGAATTTCGTTTAGTTGCTCATTAAAAAAGTACACAAAAAATCATCGATGAAGATGCGAGCGACACGCACACGCACACATTCACATGCAAGGGCAGCTAACACCCACACCCACACAACATTACTATGCACACAAATGACGCATTTTTTTTTTTTTTTGCACAAATACACAGACGGTGCAGGATGCGGCCATGCCTCTGCCACTGCCTTTTAATTAGAATGCTAACTTGTGGTTGTGGATTTTGATAACTAACTCTAGGTTATGCACACGGATACTACTAACCTGCACATCCTCGTTTTTTAACTCGTCAATTAATACCGCAATGGGATAAAGAGAATCATCGACTGATTTGTCGCTCGCTGCCATTTTTTTCTTTTCACACACACGCACTGAAAATCGGTTTTTCTATTCTGCAAGTGACCAACTTGATTTAGCTGCCTTGCTGCTTACAATGCGGACTGTACAGGGTAATTAATTAATTTCGCTAGCTTGTTGAATTTCTATTATCAATTTTCCACATATATTACTAAATATTTGTTAACGCCTGCTGCAAATTACTATTTTTTCACTTCCAAATGACACAACGAGACCGATAGCTAACAACGATAACAACTCGATACAAGTTCACACAGGCAAAATACTAAATAATACTAATAGCGGAATTGCAAAATACCAAAAATCCAAGTGTTCAATTTGAGTGATTTTTATTCATTTAATTCTCTAAGAATGTAACAAACTCGGTTAATTTGAGCAACTGATCATCGTTGCCGCCTGTGGGCGGAGTTTCCTTGGCCTTGGGCAGCCAGATAACATCATCGCCGTCCTGTTCCCGTGTCCATTCTAAGGCTGCGGCGGCATTTTTCAGCTCATCCTCAGTCATTTGTGCCATTTTTAGCAGATTGTTCTGGTAGATGGAAACATAGGCGTTGCCGGTCAGAGTAAAGAGATCCTCCCGCTGTTTTGCTATACAAAAATATACCTTTAATTCGGCTCAGACTCATTGCTTGCACTCCTTACCCAAGAGATCTTCCATTGCCGGCTTGACGCACTCGGACCAATCGTATCTGATCTTTTGAAAGAATTCGGCAAAGTTGTTGTTCTGCAGGGCTAGATTTAGCTGATTTAGATGCAGCAACTCTTTGTCCTCCTTCAATTTATCTGGTATACGCATCCACAACAATTTGGCATTGGCCCTAAAAAGAGATTTGAATGTTTGGGAATATTCGTCGTTGGGGCGCAAAGCATTCATTTCACTAACAGTTTGTTTTGGTAGAGATAAATCGCCAGCAGTTGCTGGTAGACTTCGGCTCCCAGTTCGACTTGCTGTGGAAACGCATATATCGAAAAAGTTACTGGTTTATTCATTTACTTTGTGCTACTCACCTCCAATTCCTCATTTTCTAGCCGGTCCAGCAAATCGTTGTATTTATTTGAGTGCATTTTTATTAATTTATGTACGCGACGAGATATCGGAAAATACTAGCCAAAGCAGCTCTGAAACTTTGTAGAGATTAGCTGTCAGAATAGTTCTCAAACGATAGTTGTGTGTATGTATTTTACAAATTCGGGTCTTATT
Source organism: Drosophila bifasciata (assembly GCA_009664405.1). Lineage (NCBI taxonomy): Eukaryota > Metazoa > Arthropoda > Insecta > Diptera > Drosophilidae > Drosophila > Drosophila bifasciata. The sequence goes on along the minus strand of CM019042.1, from coordinate 42,652,826 downwards.
ACAATACTGATTACCAGGTTTGATTGCAAAGTGGCTTAATTAATTTAAATAACATGGAATTGTTTATATTTCCCAACTCATTTTAAACCGATAGTATCGATACATCCGTCTTAGCAACTCTAAAAAGTGTAGAGCTGTCAACGTGCCAAAAGTCTCCACTTTCTTTTCGGTAAAAAAAACTAGACTATCAAGATGGGTCGTATGCACGCTCCTGGGTAAAAATGCAATTTTTTATAGTTTGAACTGCAGCTACGCGGACAAATACATTTGCAAAATGTGCCTGCCCCAGGGGACAATCCAATTATCATGTTACATTTAGTGCGTGGGCCCTGCTCTCGGCCTAAAATTGTTCACAAAGGCAAGCACATGGTGCAGACGTATTCACACACACACACATTGGCAGAGCAGCCCAGCCGCCTTAATATATGAACTAACAAAATTATTTTATTCACAGCAAGGGTATTTCCCAATCAGCTCTCCCCTACAGACGCACAGTGCCATCCTGGCTTAAGCTGAACGCTGAGGATGTCAAGGATCAGATCAAGAAGCTCGGCAAGAAGGGTTTGACCCCATCGAAAATCGGTAATATGTTTGTGTGTGTGTGTGTTTGTTGTTTGAGGTTATGTTAACGCCACTGTTGTATTGCTTCCAGGTATCATCTTGCGTGACTCCCATGGCGTTGCCCAGGTCCGATTCGTCAATGGAAACAAGATCCTGCGTATCATGAAGTCGGTGGGTCTGAAGCCCGACATTCCCGAGGATCTGTACCACATGATCAAGAAGGCCGTTGCCATCCGCAAGCATTTGGAGCGCAACCGCAAGGACAAGGACGGCAAGTTCCGTCTTATTCTGGTCGAGTCCAGAATTCACCGTCTGGCCCGCTACTACAAGACAAAGAGCGTTCTGCCACCCAACTGGAAATACGAGTCGAGCACCGCCTCTGCCCTGGTTGCCTAAGTGTTCCCGATTCGCGCGTTAGTTGGTAATTTTCTTTTTCAATTTTGTGGGAGCATACATTTTACCAATGTACAACAACCAATAAACCCAACAGAAATAAACTGGAAATCATAACTATATTTTAGAATACTAGACAATGCAAAGGATTTATTTGAAATAGGTGCCAGAAATGCCGCCTACGGGCGGCACGGTGAAAGTTTTTTAAAAGTTTACAGAAGAGGAGTGCAAGAGGTGGGTGGTTGAATATATATTTTTTGAAGATTGCACATGCATTATTTGTACATACATACGTTAATGTATGTATGCATTTAATATGCATACATATGTATGTATGTGCATTGATTACACTTGTTGATTCCTCTCGTGTGCAATCGGTACAAGTCGTTTCGGAATTGTACATTCAACATACACAAATACACGCGCAAATAAAAAGCGTTTGTACATGGCGGCGGGCATTCGTTAAAACCGCTGATAGTCGCCAGCTGCTCGTCATTGCCCTTTTCTCTGCGCGGACGGGCGGTTGGTTCTGTTCTGTTCTGTTTATTTGGTTTTATTATATTTTTGCGTTGCCAACGCCGCACCGCAGTGGACACACACGGACGTGTATATGTGGTGTATGCCGCTCCCCGGCTCTACAAAATCTCTCGCTCCCACGTTCCACGGGAAGTAATCGCCAGTTTTTTGTTATTGTTAAATGTAAACAATATTTGAAACAAAAGTACGTAAACTTTTTAGCTAGCGCCAATTCATGGCAATTATTCTAATTGTGTGCTTAAAGATGATTTTGTAATTTGTGTATGCGAAAAAAATACATGTGATTAGATAATTTACAGGCAAGCAGCGACGCGCAAACCATATCGAATTGGGCTTTATCTGAATTGAATTTTAGTTTATTCGGCGATTAAGTGATTTTCGGTGTTACATGCTTTGTACATACATACATATATTTGTACATATGCTAATTTTTTCGTTGAGTTACAACGTGGTACGGCACCCACACAGTTGTACCGAAGCAACGGTAAAGGCATGCCTATTTTGGGTGCAAATGAATGAAACAAGCGAGAGGGGAAAGGAAAGAGAGAGAGCGAAAGAAGCAACAAGGCGAAATGGCGCCCGTGGACATTTCAATAACTGTTCTCTTCCAGAAAGTTGTGCGTGTCCGGGAAGGAAGGGAATTAATTAAATATCCCCCTAATGACGCATCGCCATTGCGGGCCCTATGACGGCGATGACCCCCACATACATAAATAAGTAGATACATCATAAACAATAACGTAGATATACATATGCCAGTCGCCAAGCCAACAAGAATTCGATTCGCTTTCGCTGATAAGCAAGTAAAACAACAGCAAGGTTTGTTTGGATAAGACAATTTGCGTTGCTTTTCAAGGAAAAAAGGGGCGATGCCGATTACGAATCATCCACTCAACAGAATTGGTATTATATCTATGTACATATGTAACAATGGTTGCGTGTTTTGTATCCAGAGGAAAATGCAGCAGCAGTGGCTTACAGTCGTCTTTTGGCCCTGAAAAATTATGCTCTGAGCGATCTGAAAACAGACGTACAATCCATAGACTTTATGAAAACAAGATACCTGGCTTCTGCACACAAATTACATTATCATCTTGAGACCCTGACTTTAGCCTTATACTTATTTTTTATTTATTTTAGAGTTCCTTTAGCTAGAATACACAATGCAGTCGATTAAGACGGCAGATCTGCCGGAGAATCCGCGAGAGAGTGCCAATTTTATATCAGCAGCATGCTTCTGGTAAGTATTAATAAATGCCCCTCCCCAGTATTTATTAAATAATTATTTGTGTTTATTTTTTGTAGGTATACCATGCCCATATTTGTTAAGGGACGCAAGGACACCTTGGATACTACGGATCTGTATAGAGCCCTAAAGGAGCACAAGTCTGGTATGTTTAATATTGTTATGAAATTAAACAGACACCACATGATGAATTCAATTATCAACGATCCCTATCGATTCTAGAACATATCAGCCATAATGGCTTAGACAATGAGTTTTGGTTGTCGTCACATAAGATAAGAAATGAGGAAATTCGATATTTCCATTGTTCATTATTTGTCCAGTCATGGTAGATCTGCCTTATGGTTTCGCCCCGTACTGTATGTAATCACGAGAATCATTAATTTGACTGATCGTTGCACATAGTATGTTCGTTGACCGCGTAAATTGATGTGTTTCTTTTTTAAATTTTATTTGTTGGCTTTAATTGTTCCGCGAGCTGTTTTCCTTTTTTTTTTATTTTCTCAAATTGATAACTGTCTGGTCTCTGGTCTGTCCTCACTCTCTGTCTCTTTCTGTTGTTTTCGTAATCCGAATAAATAGAGCCAATCCGTAGAACCAATCCAATCAATTCCGTATCTTTAATTAATTTGTTTTACTTTTACTCTTCGCAGAGACACTGGGCAACAAATTGTGCGCCGCCTGGGAGCGAGAGCAGCAGCAGGGCGCCAAGAGGCGACCCAATCTGCTGCGTGCACTGCTGCGTGTCTTTGGCTGGTACTTTGGGCTGCTTGGCCTGGTGCTGTTCCTCCTGGAGCTGGGTCTGCGCACCCTGCAACCGCTTTTCCTGCTTAAACTGATCGCCTACTATTCCCATGGCTCGGAGTCGATCGAGGCGGCGTACTACTATGCGGCCGGTGTGATTCTGTGCAGTGCACTCAATGTAATCATCATGCATCCCTATATGCTAGGCACCATGCACGTAGGTCAGTTATCAGTCAGTTATGGAAACCCTAAACTATGCAACTAATTTCTTGTGGTTTTCCGTTTAGGTATGAAAATGCGTGTGGGAATGTGCAGCATGATCTATCGCAAGGCTTTGCGGCTGAGCAAAACCGCACTGGGAGACACCACAGCTGGCCATGTGGTTAATCTGATGTCCAACGATGTGGGACGGCTGGATTTGGCCACCATATTTGTGCACTACCTGTGGGTAGGACCACTGGAGACGGTTTTCATAACGTTTCTCATGTACCAGGAGGTAAACAGAGCGAAAGAGAGATAATCTTTTGAACTTGCCTCTGACTTGCACTTAAATTTCTTTCAGATTGGTATTGCCGCCGTGTTTGGTGTGGCCTTTATGCTGCTGTTTATACCCCTGCAGGCGTATCTGGGCAAGAAGACCTCTGTGCTGCGCCTGCGAACGGCACTGCGGACGGACGAGCGGGTGCGGATGATGAATGAGATCATATCGGGCATACAGGTGATCAAGATGTATGCCTGGGAGCTGCCCTTCGAGACGATGGTGGCGTATGCGCGCAAAAAGGAGATCAATGCCATACGACACGTGTCCTACATACGCGGCATCCTGCTCTCGTTCATCATCTTCCTAACGCGCGTCTCCATATTCCTCAGTCTGGTGGGATACGTGCTGCTGGGCACTTTCCTCACGCCCGAAGTGGCCTTCCTAATCACCGCCTACTACAATATCCTGCGCACCACGATGACGGTCTTCTTTCCACAAGGCATCTCTCAAATGGCCGAGACACTGGTGTCCATCAAGCGCGTGGAGAAGTACATGCAGTCCGAGGAAACGGATGTATCGGACAAGAGTGTGGATTGGCCGCTGGACACGCCGGGCAGCAATCAGGCGACGGTTCATGGTGAGACAGAGGAGGATCACGACGAAGTCGAGGATAAGCTTTGCCCTCACCCTTGGCGATGCCCGTACCCGTGCCGCTGGCCAAGATCAATGAGAATGCCGTTCTATCCGAAGCGGGAATTGCCATCAACGGGCTGAACGCCAAGTGGGATGTCCACTCGCCCGACTACACGCTCAATGGCGTGAATCTGCGCGTCCAGCCGGGCACCATGCTGGGCATTGTGGGACGCACTGGCTCTGGCAAGTCCAGTCTCATACAGGCGATACTCGGGGAGCTGCGCTCGGAGTCGGGAGAGATCAAGGTGAACGGCTCGATGTCGTATGCCTCCCAGGAGCCGTGGCTCTTCTCCGGCACCGTGCGACAGAACATTCTCTTTGGCCAGCCCATGGACAGGCGGCGCTACATGAAGGTGGTGAAGAAGTGCGCCCTCGAGCGGGACTTTGACCTTCTGCCGTTCAAGGACAAGACAATTGTGGGCGAACGCGGTGCCTCGCTGTCCGGTGGCCAAAAGGCGAGAATCAGTCTGGCGCGAGCCGTCTACCGAGAGACATCCATCTACCTGCTCGATGATCCCCTCAGCGCTGTCGACACTCATGTGGCCCGCCATCTCTTCGAGCAGTGCATGCGCGGCTATCTGAGGGAGCGCATTGTCATTTTGGCCACCCATCAGCTGCAGTTCTTGCAGCGGGCCGACCAGATTGTAATCATGGACAAGGGCCAAGTGAGTGCTGTGGGCACATACGAGTCGTTGCGCGATTCCGGTGTGGATTTCGCCTCAATGCTGAACGAGGAGACACACGAGGAGCAAACGGAGGAACGCTCACGCTCTCGGTCGGGCAGTCAAGTGGATCAGCGACGCAACAGCGAGATATCTCTGGTATCTGTAACCGATTCCGTGCTAGCTGCCGGCGCAGATCAAATGGTCAATCAGGAGCGGCAGACGCAGGGTCGCATCGGCCTGGGCCTGTACAACAAGTACTTCAAAGCTGGCGGCGGTTTCTTTGCCTTCTTCGTGATGATGGCCTTCTGTGTGCTGTCGCAAGTGCTGGCATCGCTGGGCGATTACTTTCTGTCATATTGGTAAGGGTTCACTTGTGGGATCTACAAAAATGGTTACTTAATGCTTTTCCAACTCCTTTCTAGGGTCACCAAAAAAGGCAACGATGCTGTGCTCGCCAGCAATGCAGAGAATGATACAGTGAGCTCTAGTACCATGCTGGAGAAGCGACTCTCCCACTGGCTGAATGAGCAGGGCTTGCCCGTGGAAGCCGAAATGCTGGATACCTATATATTCACGCTAATTACGATTCTCACCATTGTGGTGACGGTGGCCCGTTCATTTCTGTTCTTCAATCTGGCCATGAAGGCCTCCATTAGTCTGCACAATTCCATGTTTCACGGCATTAGCCGTGCTGCCATGTATTTCTTCAATACGAATCCGTCCGGACGCATTTTGAATCGCTTCTCCAAGGATATGGGCCAAGTGGACGAGATACTGCCCGCTGTGATGATGGATGTCATACAGATATTTCTCGCACTGGCCGGCATTGTCATTGTGATTGCAATTGTCAATCCGCTGTTTCTCATACCCACGGTGGTGTTGGGCATTATTTTCTATCAGCTGCGGACGTTCTATCTGAAAACCTCACGTGATGTCAAGCGCATGGAGGCCATCAGTAAGTGTAGCTCTATCTATCAATTGCGAGGGTTTTTCATTGTTGTTTTTTTTACACCTGTAGCTCGCTCGCCCGTGTATTCGCATTTGGCTGCCTCGCTGACGGGTCTGTCCACCATTCGCGCCTTTGGGGCCCAGCGTGTGCTGGAGGCAGAGTTCGACAATTATCAGGATATGCACAGCTCGGCTTTCTACATGTTTATCAGCACATCGCGCGCCTTTGGCTACTGGCTGGACTGTTTCTGTGTGATTTATATAGCGATTATCACACTCAGTTTCTTTGTCTATCCGCCGGCCAATGGCGGCGATGTGGGTCTGGCCATTACACAGGTGCGCCCCGAACACTATCACACTATCACATCTATCAGCCAAAGCCATGTCTTACTTATCTTTTCCGCTCTTTTGACAGGCCATGGGCATGACAGGCATGGTACAGTGGGGCATGCGACAGTCTGCCGAGCTGGAGAACACAATGACCGCCGTGGAGCGAGTGGTTGAATACGAGGACATTGAGCCTGAGGGAGAGCTGGAGGCAGCAGACCCGGAGAAGAAGCCACCCAAGTCATGGCCCGCAGAGGGAAAGATTATGTTTGACGAGCTGAGCTTGCGCTACGCACCTGATCCCAAGGCAGAGTACGTGCTCAAGTCCCTGAATTTTGTCATCAAACCGCGTGAAAAGGTGGGCATCGTGGGACGCACAGGTGCGGGCAAATCCTCGCTTATCAATGCCCTGTTTCGCCTGTCCTACAACGATGGATCCATTCTGATCGATAAGCGGGACACGAACGAGATGGGACTTCACGATCTGCGCAGCAAGATCTCAATCATTCCCCAGGAACCGGTGCTATTCTCTGGCACAATGCGCTACAATTTGGATCCCTTTGATGAGTACAAAGACGAGAAGCTGTGGCGCTCCTTGGAGGAGGTGAAGCTAAAGGAAGTTGTGGCCGATCTGCCCAGTGGACTGCAGAGCAAAATAACCGAAGGTGGCACAAACTTCAGCGTGGGCCAGCGTCAGTTGGTGTGTCTGGCCAGGGCTATACTCCGCGAGAATCGCATTCTGGTGATGGATGAGGCCACGGCCAATGTGGATCCTCAGACGGATGGCCTCATCCAGACCACTATACGCAACAAGTTCAAGGATTGCACTGTCCTGACGATAGCCCATCGCCTGCACACCATCATGGACTCGGACAAGGTGCTGGTTATGGATGCCGGCAGAGTGGTGGAGTTTGGTACGCCGTACGAGCTGTTGACAGTCGCAGATACCAAGGTGTTCCACGGCATGGTGAAGCAGACGGGGCAGGCCACATACGATGGCCTACTGAAGGTCGCACAAAAGGTAAGCCCAAGTAATATTTGCTTGGTAAATATTTGTATTAACACTCCATCTTTACATGTTCAGGCCTTTGAAGACGCCCAGAAGCAGAGTCGGCGTCTGTCCTCTTGAGACTCGACAAACACCCAAAAAAGAAAGGTGTCAAGGAATTGAGCCGTTGTCGGCATTATATATTTAGTTGAAATATTCCTAATGTTTTTGAATCTGTGTGTGTTTTTTGTATGAATGTTTCGTTGAATGAATGAATGGAGCTCGAAATGATAGATAGCATCCACGAGTTGCTTTGGAATCTGTTGCTATATATAATATTTTGTATTTATTAAAATTTCTATAAGTGCAAAGAATAAGTGCCTTCGTAAAGAAATAAAGTTATATATTGTGTATCGGGAACTGAATTTGAATTTGCTTTATTTACATCGATTACTCAACATTCGACTTCAAAAATGTCCACCCTAAAAAATAGAACCGAAACGCCTTGAAAAATAAGTAAAATGTGTGTACATACATACGTTTGATTACACTTGCCGTATCTTTATCAATTTCAATTGTTTACTTATTAATTGAAAACCACTCCACACATAATTTGATTGTGTATTGATGTTATCGATTAGCTGGACTGAACTTTTCAAATGGTTTAATCACTTGGCGCCATAAATATGTAAATAAGATACTAAAAATGCCGAAAAATACATACATACAAATACCTTGCGCTAAAAATGCCCACGCACTACAAACATAATAGAGATATGGTCGTATGACACCACAACTGGCTACACTCTCTTATATGAAAAACAGAGAGAAAATAGGCACGGTTTCCCGTAGGTAGTGTCATACGATCACAATGCTAAATGACGAACAGCTGTTTGTAGCTCTGATTGATTTTTTTTTGTTTTGCTAGCTTTTGGTGCGGCGACATGGAACGAACAGAATGATTGGAATTGCGGGGCGTCGTGGTTGAGTTCTGGCTTATGTGCTTAGTTTTTTTATTTCAACTTGTTGAATGGAAAGTTTTGGATGTTTAATTAGCTATCACGTGCTCGCGCTTAAATAAATGTATAATTCAACACCCACATCCTGATTCTGTAATTGTAACGGTATCAGCGTCGGCACAGCCTGTGATGAAATTCTCCCGTTTTGTGTGATGATGAAATAGCATCCCATCCCCCGGAAGTGAAAACCAAGCATATTTTTGTGTTAGAATAGTTTAAATAAAAGCATAGCATAATCATGCAGGCCAACAAGTTGCCAACGAATCCACGCGAGTCGGCAGGTATTTTGTCCTCGCTAATGTTCTGGTACGCACAGGTTTACAGTTACCGTTAAGAATGAAATTATATACATGTGTGTGTGTGTGTGTGTGTGTGTGTGTATATTGTTTATCTATACGCCGCCATTTGGGTTATCACATATGGGAATATGTGATAAAAAAAAAAATACCGTTTAAATTACAACAGAAGCTGAAAAAATAGACAACAACCCGAGAAGACAACTCTTATCGATACGATATTGTTCGTATCATATTTTTGTAATTATACATTATGACGAAATAGATTTACATAAGCTTCTCTCTTTTGCAGCTTTGCCCTGCCCATACTGTTCAAGGGGCGGAAGAAGACGCTGCAGCCCACGGATCTGTACAATGCCCTCGAGGAGCATAAGGCCGAAAGCCTGGGGGATCGCTTCTATCGCACCTGGGAGGATGAAGTGGAGGCATGCCGCCGCAAGGACTCGCGCCGGGAGCCCAGTATCCTGCGGGTCGTCGTCCGTGTCTTTCGTTGGGAACTCTTGCGTTCTGCTGTAATTATTGCCGCTCTGGAGCTCGGCACCAGGTGAGTGGAAGCTAATTTAATGGGGAATAATGATTCGAATTGCTTTGTTCTTGCAGAGCCACTGTTCCTCTGATCCTGGCTGGACTTATATCCGAGTTTAGCATGCATGGCGAAGATGGCAGCAGCAGCAGCACTGCACAGCTCTATGCTGTGGCCTTGATCATGTGTGTGCTGGCCAGCGTGCTCCTCACGCATCCCTATATGATGGGAATGATGGTAAGAAAGTCCAAAATGCATGCCTCCATTTATTAATCTTTGATTAACATTTCAGCACTTGGCCATGAAGATGAGGGTGGCCGTCAGTTGTGCCATCTACCGCAAGGCGCTCCGCCTCAGCCGCACTGCCATGGGCGATACAACCATCGGGCAGGTGGTCAATCTGTTGTCCAACGATCTGAATCGATTCGATCGCGCGCTCATCCATTTGCATTTCCTGTGGCTGGGTCCGCTGGTGCTGCTGATTGCCGCCTTCTTTTTGTATCAGCAAATCGGACCCGCCTCCTTCTTCGGCATTGGCATCCTGGTGCTCTACTTGCCCCTGCAAACGTATCTGAGCAAGGTCACCTCAAAGCTGCGATTGCAGACCGCCCTGCGGACAGACCAGCGTGTGCGGATGATGAACGAGATCATATCGGGCATACAGGTGATCAAGATGTACACCTGGGAGCGGCCCTTCGGCATGCTCATCGAGCAGCTGCGACGCAGCGAGATGAGTTCCATTCGCCAGGTGAATTTGTTGCGTGGCGTTCTGCTGTCCTTTGAGATCACCTTGGGACGTATTGCCATCTTTGTCAGCCTCATGGGGTTCGTCGTCATGGGCGGTGAACTCACTGCGGAGCGGGCCTTCTGTGTGACGGCCTTCTACAACATCCTGAGGCGGACAGTGGCCAAGTTCTTCCCCGCTGGAATGTCGCAATTCGCGGAACTGTTGGTCTCGCTGCGTCGCATCAAAACGTTTATGATGCGCGACGAGTCCAATGTGGATCATATGCCGTATCAAGTGGAAGAGGAACCCGCCGAGAGTCAACACTTGCTGGCCGAAAAGGAGCAGCACTCCGATCAAATCGGAGATGGCTATAAGCCCGATGTGCTGGTGGATATCAAGGATTTCAGAGCACGCTGGAGTCCAGAGCCTCACGAACCAGTTCTGGACAACATCACCATGACGCTGCGACGCCGCCAATTGGTGGCCGTCATTGGACCTGTGGGAGCTGGCAAATCTAGCCTCATCCAAGCCATCCTGGGAGAACTGTCGCCCGAGGCGGGAAGTGTTAATGTGCACGGAAGATTCTCCTATGCCTCGCAGGAGCCCTGGCTGTTCAACGCCTCCGTACGCGATAATATACTGTTCGGGCTGCCCATGGATAAGCAACGCTATCGCACGGTTGTGAAGAAGTGCGCCCTGGAGCGGGACTTGGAGCTGCTGCATGGCGATGGAACGATTGTGGGCGAGCGTGGTGCTTCGCTGTCGGGTGGCCAGCGGGCGAGGATCAGCCTGGCCCGGGCTGTGTATCGCAAGGCGGATGTTTACCTGCTGGACGATCCCCTCAGCGCCGTGGATACCCATGTGGGCAGGCATCTGTTCGATGAATGCATGCGGGGATTTCTGCGCCACAAACTAGTCGTTCTGGTCACCCATCAGCTGCAGTTCCTGGAGCAGGCCGATCTGATTGTGATCATGGACAAAGGAAAGGTCACGGCCATCGGTAGCTACTCGGAAATGCTCCAGAGTGGCCAGGATTTTGCACAACTCTTGGCAGAGACAACCCAAAATGAGGAGAGCGGAGCTGGCGATGCAGCGCAAGAAAATAACTCGCTCTCCCGCCAGAACAGCACACAGAGCACGGCCAGTGCTTCTTCCCAGGAGTCGCTGGTGCCACAGGAAAGGAGAAAAGAGAAACCGAAGCCGAGTTCGGTGCAGGTGAAGGAATCGCACAGTGGCGGCAAGATCGGTCTGGCCATGTACAAGAAATACTTTGCAGCAGGTTGTGGGGTGCTAACGTTTGCCCTGCTGGCCGTCCTGTGCATTGGCACACAACTGCTGGCCTCTGGCGGCGATTACTTTTTGTCCTATTGGTGAGTAAGGGAAGATATAGTGAAGAAAACCTTTAATAAGTATAATTTTTCCTCTGATAGGGTCAAGAACGCCACATCTTCCTCTTCGTTGGATATTTACTTCTTTGCTGCGATCAACATTTCGCTGGTGATCTGTGCCCTGCTGCGCACGCTGCTGTTCTTCAGCATGACCATGCACTCGTCCACGGAGCTGCACAACACCATGTTCCGCGGTGTGTCGCGCACTGCATTGTATTTCTTTCACACGAATCCCTCGGGCAGGATCCTCAACCGTTTCGCCATGGACCTGGGCCAGGTGGATGAGATGTTGCCCGCCGTAATGCTGGATTGCATTCAGATCTTTCTAACGCTGACGGGCATCATCAGTGTGCTGTGCGTTACCAATCCCTGGTACCTGGTCAACACCATAGCCATGGTGTTGGCATTCTACTACTGGCGGGAGTTCTACCTGAAGACGTCGCGCGATGTGAAGCGGCTCGAGGCGGTGGCTCGCTCGCCCATGTACTCGCACTTTAGTGCCACGCTCAATGGCCTACCCACGATACGGGCCATGGGCGCCCAGAGGACACTGATTCGGGAGTACGACAACTATCAGGATTTGCACAGCTCCGGCTACTACACGTTCATCTCGACCAGTCGTGCCTTTGGCTACTATTTGGATCTGTTCTGCGTGGCCTATGTCGTTTCGGTGATTCTCAATAGTTTCTTCAATCCGCCGGTCAGCAATCCCGGCCAGATTGGTCTGGCCATCACCCAGGCTCTGGGCATGACGGGCATGGTACAGTGGGGCATGCGACAGTCGGCCGAGCTGGAGAACTCGATGACATCCGTGGAGCGCGTTCTCGAGTATAAGAATCTGCAGGCAGAAGGCGATTTCTCCTCTACAACTGACAAACAGCCGCCGAAGAGTTGGCCGGAAGAGGGTCAAGTGGTGGCCAAGGATTTGAGCTTGCGATATGCGCCCGATCCCGAAACGGATTCCGTGCTCAAGTCGCTGAATTTTGTCATCAAACCGCGTGAAAAGGTGGGCATCGTGGGACGCACGGGTGCGGGCAAATCCTCGTTGATTAATGCCCTGTTCCGCCTGTCCTACAACGATGGATCCATTCTGATCGATAAGCGGGACACGAATGAGATGGGACTTCACGATCTGCGCAGCAAGATCTCAATCATTCCCCAGGAACCGGTGCTATTCTCTGGCACAATGCGCTACAATTTAGATCCCTTTGAGCAGTATCCGGATGATAAGCTGTGGCAGGCCTTGGAAGAGGTATGATTCGGATTACTCTTATAATATTTACAGGGTATACTTATGTTCTTTGTTGTTTTCAGGTGCATCTCAAGGAGGAAATCTCTGAGCTGCCAACGGGCCTGCAGAGCAACATTTCCGAAGGTGGCACCAACTTTAGCGTGGGCCAGCGTCAGTTGGTGTGTCTGGCCAGAGCTATACTCCGTGAGAATCGCATTCTGGTGATGGACGAGGCCACGGCCAATGTGGATCCTCAGACGGATGGCCTCATCCAGACCACTATTCGCAACAAGTTCAAGGACTGCACTGTCCTGACGATAGCCCATCGCCTGAACACTATTATGGACTCGGACAAGGTGATGGTTCTGGATGCTGGCAGAGTTGTGGAGTTTGGATCCCCCTACGAGCTCTTGACGGCGTCTGAGAGCAAAGTATTCCATGGAATGGTAATGCAGACGGGAAAATCCAGCTTCGAGCATTTACTTAAAGTGGCCCAGGATGTAAGTTTTCACTTTTATTTATTTATAAGTATTATTTACTAATTTATTATAATTTCAGGCCCAGAAAAACATTGTTTAATATTCACAGCCGAATACCTCTTCAAAACGTTAGCTGTAGTACGTGCTTAAATGACAATATGAACTTTAGGAACATGAAAATTGTGTTCTAAATGAAAAGTGTTACTTAACAGAGTACAGAGTGTACTTAAACTATTACAAATAAATTTTAAAACATGAAAACCCACAAAATGGTTTTAAATTGGCGCTTTTTCAAATTTATTTTCAAAAAATGTCCCCTTTTACAACACAGAAAAGTGTTAGCAATACCAAATTTGGTATTTCTCAATAGCTGAGGTTCGCACAAGTTGGCAGTCAGTATTTCTCGCGCCAATTTCATTTGTCAAAAGTTGGCAATACCTGCTGCCGTTCATTATACCCGTACTCGAAGAGTAAAAGGGTATATTGTATTTGTGCTAAAAGTGGATGTGTGTAACATAGAGAAGGAGTAATTTCCGACCATATAAAGTATATATATTCTTGATCAGCATCAATAGCCGAGTCGATATAGCCCTGTCTGTCCGTCCGTCTGTCCGTCTGTCCGTCCGTCCGTCTGTCCGTCTGTCCGTCTGTCCGTCTTGTTCGTCGCCCATTGCTCGAAGGCTAAAAGAGATAGAGCAACCAAATTTTTTTTCCAGACTGATGTATTCTCTCACCCTAGAAAAAGTTTAAAAATTCCGCCCCGCCCACTTCCGCCCCCACAAAGGGCGCACATCTGTGGCGTCCACAATTTTGAAGATAGCAGAAAACGAAAATGCAGAACCATAGAGAAAGACCATATCTATCAGGGGCTCAAATCTGAATCGGATCGGATCATTAATATAGCCACAATAGACAAAAACATACGCAAAAACTTCGCTCCATCCCTTTCGCACTCACACAAAATCGAGTCGATTTGGTTTTTGTATTTTGTGTAGCCTGGATCTCAGAGACTATAAGAGCTAGAGCAACCAAACTTTTGGCCAAGACTCCTGTGATACCAAACCTGAACAAGTGTATTTCAAAATTTCGCCCCGCCCCCTTCCGCCCCCACAAAAGACGAAAATCCACAATTTTGAAGATAGAAAAACCAAAAATGCAGTATCATAGGAAATGATCATATCTACCGGATTCCCGAATTTGGTTCAGATCGGATCATTATTGTAGCCACAATGATCAAATGAATTTTCGTTCATTCAGTGTTTCCCCGCCGTTAGTGTTTCCCCTCGCCAGATTGCTGCGTAAGTCATTTATTGGGGTTGATTGTCGCAGCAGATTCTCTCACACACACACACTCACGCTCAAACATGCTGCCTCGTGCAGTGTACGTGTGTTGTTGTGAGAACTGATGTAGATGATGTAGATGTAGATGTAGATGTCGATGACAGATGTAGCAAAAAATGTAAAATGTAAAAAATGGTAAAACATTTTAAAATTCCACATAAATCACTGAGTACGGGTATAAAAGTAGAGTCGCGTTCGACGCGACTCCGTACGTTCTCTCTCGTTTTTCATATAACGTTTTATTTATTTCCAACTTGCTTTTTGTTTAATATAATCCTGCATAAAGTGCGTTTTTTAATCAGTTAAAATTCGATTATGGTTATGTTAAAAAGTGCTTTGATAGTGCGCGATGTGTGTTGTGTTGGAAAAACCTGGTTAAGTGATCTTCTGGCTTAGAAAAACAGCCACCGGCGTGTGTCTGCACGGAGGGACGCCAAATAAACTTGCTGATCACGTTCTTGTGTGAATTTAAGGTAGGAAAACACCTGAAATCATTGGGTATTAAAAATATGAGCACACATGCCACAAACATTTTGCATAAAGTTAAGAATTTGTAAAAGTTGGGGGCGGCGCTGTGCCAGTTCCGTGGCGCTCCGCCGTGTTAACCTTTTACGACGAATTATTGAATAAATAGTTCTGCACACCGAAAGGGGTTCACTACGGCAAACCAAATAAATTATACAACATGCAAGCCCGAACTCCCGCCCGACCCAGACCCGCACGTGACACCCAAAGCCGACCCACAGTCATAAAGTTATATATTTTTGTTGTTGCTTTGCTGTCCTTAGCTCATCATCGGCTTGGTGGCGTGCGTGCGCACTCGACTCGACCCATCGTCGCCGCCGTCGCCGTCGAGACAATCTGTGGCCTAGCCGGGCTTATAAATGATGCACACAGGCAAAGGAGTGGGCACTGGCGGTGGGTGGTGTGGGTGGCCTACGGCTGTGTGGGCGGTGCGTTCTGCGGTGGTGGCGGCGCAGACGTAACTCTTAAGTTCGAGACTTCAACGCTTCGATTGTCGGGCTGTAATTCAACGCCATTTACGTGACCCCCAACCTTCGCAGTCGTCGTCGTCGTCGTCTGCCGCCAGGCAACGCAGCATGCTGCCAGAAATGATTGCTCTCTGCAGCATGGGTGGTGGCGCCTCGTCTCGTCACGGTACTCCGCCCCCTTCCTCCTTTTTCTCACTGCGCTTTAGGGGGGTGCGAAGGCAATGCCATGCCGCGTGCTGTAACACAGGATAAGGTCCAAACTTTGACAAGGACTGCAGCGAAAGGCTTCTGCAAGGCTTGCATAATGTGTCCCCATGCCTACAGTCATAGTGTGTGTGGGTTGAGCAGGACTCCCAGCAACGCTAGTCAAATGGAGTTCGGGAATCTCAGAGTTAATTGGACAACTGATTGGATAAGCAATCCACTCAATTCTAGCACTAGGATTTCTCTGTGATTGAAACAGATTTGGCGATCCTAGCAAGCCTTGAAAGCAGCCCCGTAGAAATTTCCCAAAATTAGCCATTTGAATGCCATTTAAAGGATGCCTTTGAAAAAAACATTCACCTTTTGATTAACAACTTGTGGGGGTCCAAACACCATGTCCGACGTTGAGGCGACATTCGATCGCCTGTTGAAACTGCCGGGCGTCCTGGGCGCCATACTGGTCAATGGCGAGGGCGTACCCCTTCGCACATCCATGGATACGGCGTCTAGTCATATATTTGCGGGAAAAATGGGACCAATGGTGAAGATGGCACGCGAATTGGTGCGCGAGGTGGAGCCCACAGATGAGCTTACGTATCTGCGGATGCGCACCATCAAGACGGAGATTCTGGTGGCCGCTGAGAACGAGCATATGATCATACTCGTCCAGGACTCGAATACATTGGATGAGGCGCGACGGACTAGCACATCGTCGTCCAGGAAGAGTTCGTGAATTCCATACGAAACTTCAACCCACTCCCGCAGCCGTCAACTCCCCCCACAACAGCAGGTGAAAGAACTACAAAAAAATATCAAAATGAACAAAAAGTGCGCAGTGCACGTCATGTGGGCAGCATAAACAAAATGGCATAAACAAGCTGCGCCAGCGGGAGGTGGCTGTGGGAAGATGAAAAGTCCTTGCACGAACTCTCTCCCCTTGCCACCTCTCTCTTCTCCGCCACCGCAAATCGGAAGCACAGAGCAATACAACAACAAAAGTAAAATTGTGAGAGCAGAGAAAAAGAAAGGACGCAAAAAAATAAAATTCACATCCAGGCGAGGCAAATTGTATTTGCTGCTGTTTTTTTTTCGTTCATCGGAGTCGTAGTCGTTGGCGGCGTCGTCCTCGTTGGCTGACTGCCTGTGGCCCCCACACCCCCTTTGCCATGCTCGTTCCAATTGCTGGCAACAACCGGCTGCCGTCACGCCATCAAGCATTCATGCCAGCAACAACAACAACAGCAGGGCATGGCAGCCTGTCGCCTGCACACTCGCCCACACCCACACATACATATACGCACGCACACCGAGGCAAAAGCTTTACACGCCTCCGCACGCGTCACACGAAAGCACGAAACCAATTTAAGCACCCACATTCTCTCACCCAATTAGTCGCACACAGCACAGCAGCAGCAGTAGCAGTAGCAGCACATCCCCTTCCCTGCCCCCTGCCCTGTGTGCGTCCCCATCCCTCGTATTTTCGACCCACGCCGACACACACACACACACACATACACTCTGTCGGGCTTGTTGTCGTCCTCCGTCGAGTCGTTATCCTCGCGTGCGCACGCTGCATACTTTTTGGCCAGGGCTCGCTGCTGGATGCGATGTCTTATTGGGCTTTGGGACAAAATATGCCCCATTTTAGTGCAGTGTAAAAATGTATTTCTTATTTTTTGTAAAGTATAAACCGTAAGTCGATCGTTTATCAATTCTGTTTATAAATATTTTACAACACTATGAAACCTGTTGGAAAATGCAACCATGTTTAGTTTTAGTATACGATCTTTGGGTATCATTTAGTCGACACCTGAACCAAAGTATTGGTTGTTGTTGTGATTGTGCCATCATCAACGCCATAAGTAGCAGTCAGCAGTTGCCTCCGTCAGCGCCAGTAAGTTGTCGAAGAGATGGTGGGTTGGTGTGCAAGGGGGCGGGGATACACTGCCAGAGTGGGTGGAGAGTTTGTGCGCAGCCACAGAAGCACCAACAACAATGGGATGGGGCTGTCTGTGTGTGTCGCGTGTGTGTGTAAGTGTACGGGTGTTAGTGTTAGTGTACGGATGGGGACGACCAACAAGCGACACGATAATCTCGCACGTCGCATTTTTAGTTGCCATTGCCGCACCCACCGCACTGCTGGCACAGGCAGCACGAGTCCTGGAGTCTGGCACTGGCAGAAAGCCAAATGTGGCAAGTGGCTGCTCCTGCTGCTGCTGCTGCTACTGCCTGCTTCTGTGTGTCCTGGAGTGGGGCCGTGTGGTTGGGTGTGGGATTTTGTGTCTGCGCGGGGCGAGCGACCGACAAATGCTTTCGAATTGCCATGACAATCAAACCGCTTACAAGTACAGTGGGATAATACGTTAGGATTTTCGCAATTTCCCTTGCCAATAATATGAGCGCATTATTCAACTCTGCTTTGGGCTACTTTACAGCACTATCAATGCTTCAAGTTGTCCACTTTTTCTTGATCTATAATGAAGATCAAGTTTAAGATGTTGTAGCATACTTTTTTGGGTATTTGGGTTGAATTTCTTCTCCTGATCAAGGGACCAGGACAAGTCTTCTACGCTACAATGCCACACTTCAGTTTCAGTGTGCGCGCCTTTTTCATGCCGTTTCGCCGCTGGCTCTCGTCTTGAGTGGTGCGGTAGTGGCGGTACGGATGTGTGTGTCTCGCGCTCGGTCTGGGTCTGTTTATTATCGCCAGCACCCATCAACGACCTCAACTCAGCTCGCACCCGCCCGTGGCAGCCATCTCCCACCTCCCTCTGCAACGCGGGTGCAGAACTTTGTCGTTGTCACCGCGCCACCGCCACCGTCACCCCCACGCCACTGCCGTCGCCGTCGCCCGTCTTGTTGTCAGGCGAATTCCGTTGCCGCCAACGATGACGATGACAAATAAAAAACTTTGGCACGGCACGGAAGCATGCTGGCGGCATTCGCATAACGATGTCGGTGACTGCGACGATGACTCCTTCTCGACGGAGGCCTGGAGAGGTCCTCCAACTCCGTCTGCTCCACATCTATATCTACCCAATCGCTGCCCATGCTCAAATCCTACTTATAGCCCTGAGACCAGAGCCCCAGACTGGCGCACTTTTGAAGTTTGAGCTAAGTGACATGCTGTTTATTGTTGAGAGTGTTAAAATGTGCGCCCTGAATCTACACGGTGGCATTGTATGTCGTTGTATGTGTGTGTGTGCGCTTCAATGCGGAGCAAGAAATTATAATGCCAAGCTTGAACACCGCACGCGCAGGCCGCAACGCCTTAGCCGGGGATACACAGAACCAAAAAATATTATCAGCTACTTGAACAGATTGATCTACATATAGTATATCGATATTTAAATGTGAACATTATTGTAGGGTTGAATCCAGAATTTTTGCCATATCCAACACTAATCCTATTCGAATTCGAACTTTAATTACAACAAAGAAAGAGAGAGGAACATATTATGAAGATCAGCTCCCATCGATCTCTTTATTTTTCTCTCTCTATTCTATTCTTAGCAATCCCCCCGATTGTTGGAACATTTTCTTTTAGTGTATCTTTTCACTAAAGGTTCTGCATGTTACGGTTCACGTTCTCGCCGCCATGCCGCCAAATATACAAACAGACAAGCGACGACGGAATAGGAATGGCTGCTGGTACGACTAGTAGCTATGTAATCCATGAATGTGCCACAGCAGAGCAGAGCATAGCAGAGCGCCAAAGTTGCCTGGCGGTTGTGGCAAAAGATGGCAATGGCTATGGCGATGGCACTGGCGTTGGCTGCCGTCCATTTGTCCGTGGCACGTACTTTAGAAATTCCATGCAGATGTGCGCCGCACGCCGAGACGTGTGTTTTGATTTTCAGGCAAAAAAGGACGATGGCAAATAGCATGGCAAAGGGAGGAGAAGAGCGAGGAGTAGAGGGCATGAAGAGCAGGCAGCCAAGCCAAAGCTCAACGAACGACTGAGCGCCGCGAACCCCAAAGAAAAACAAGCAGTAGGAAGGATTGGGTTGCGGATGGCGTTGGAGAATGAGGTATGGAGGGGGGATGCGGTTGAAATTGTTGATGGTTGGAGCTGGAGGAATACGGCTTTGGCACTGGGACTGCCACTGCCACTGCCACTGGCACTGGCACTGGCAACGCACGAAAGAGCAGCCAAGCGAGCAAGCCGTGAAAAAAGTGTCGACAAAAACAGCAACGGCAACCGGCAACAGGACGACGACTCGCATAGGATGAGTGGAAGGCCCAAAGGAAAACAGCAGCTGCACTTGTTGGTGTGAGTAACGAGCGATGCGGACGCGCCTTTTCTCCTCTGTTTTGTTGTGTGTGTGTGGCTGAATGGATGGGTGGAGAGGGATTGCGGGGGAGAAAGCGAGTGGAGTAGAGTGGAGTGGACTGGATTGGTGAGTGGGAGAGGGGTGACCCAACACTAACGGAATAATTGCAGGCAACTCTCCGACAGCACATACACATACACACAACGGAAGCCAGACGAACAGGCGGCGGCGGCAGCTTGCGTTTGAGTTGGCTGATTTCGCACACTCCCTCACACCCACACAATACAGACAGACAGAGGGCGAAGGGTCGAGATGGAGCTTACTCCTTATTGTTGTGGCTGTGGGTGTGCGGATGGATGTGAGGATGGATAGAGATAGGAGTGGGAATGGGAGTGTGAGTGGAACAGAACAGAACAGCAGCAGTTGCTCTCCATTTCCATGGTGTTTGGCGAGTGTCGTCTGGAGCGTGGATGTTGCTCTAGTAGTATACCCTGGTATTGGTCAATGTTTAGGGTATATTGTAGCTACGATTTCAAACTATGTCAATATATAAAAGCATAAAAATCACAAATATTCCCACTCATTTCCAATAAAGTCAGGAAGAGAGCGGACACTTGTGGAACAGTGTGAACAATGGAAAAGGTTAACTTCCGATCGCTTGCCGATGATCGCTAAATCGATAGTTCGACCATTTTCAACACCTACGTAATTTGAATTTAAATAGTTTGAGCTTAAGGATTCTACTAGGTATTCCTATGGTCCAAAGACTACCCAAATCGCTTGTTGTTGCTGTTGTCGTATTTAGGCATTCCATGACTGTGCTGTGGCTGCTTCTGGTTGCCTTGAAGCACTGGCATGGCATGTCATGGCATAGTATGGCTTTTTAGCCGCAATGCCGCTGCAGTGGTGTGAGTATGAGTGGTGAGTGGTGTGGCATGGTGCTCCACGTCCGTCCGTCCGTCCATTCATCCGTTACGTGCGACCGTCTGCTGGTTGTGTCGCCCCTTGGCATGCCCTGATCCCTGCCCGTTACGGACGCTTCCTCCCGTGGCTGGTTACATGAGAAAACTTTGAAACTGGAGACATGATAACGGGATCGGAATGGTGAGACGCAGCACACAAAACAGTTGGACGTTGGACAGCATGGGACGGACATGGACACGGAATACACGGACAAGGGACACCGCACCGCACCGACATGGACATGGACACGGGACACGGACATTGGCGACCGACTGGCCCCGGCCTGCAGCAGTAGCAAGCAGCAGAAGCAGCAGCAGCCTCAACGAGTGGCGGTGGCAATGTCTGATTGTTAGTTGGATTTAGTCTCAGGGTTGGAGGTGGCTTGGCATGGCTTGAACCCCAAGAGCAGAGCTCGAGGGACGTGGCCAGGGAAAGGGAAAGGGAAAGGGAAAGGGAAGGGAGCTTCGCTGAGCAGTTGCCACTTGCCAGCTATAGAAAATTGTCATAGGAATCATCATCGGCTTCGTTAGATGTGGATGTGGATGTGGCCTCAGTGGTAATTGTGGGACATTTTGTTGCCAAAGTGGTGGAGCAATGTGGTTGCTGTTGCTGGCTCTACGGGTGAAGTGTGGCGGAAATGATGGGTGGGGGGCAAAAGGAAAAAGATGGTGGAAGGAAGGTGTCTGTGTCTGTGTGCTATGTGTGTGCACCATACGGCCATGACTGGCTCTGATTGCCGCCACCGACGACGACACTGCCACCACCACCTCAACGCAGATAAACGTTGAGAGTCGAGCCCCGTCCCTTGCCTTTGGCAGGTGGCTTATAAAGGCTAGGTCGTGCTAAGGGGAGGGGACTGGTGAGGCAAAGGAGTCCGTGCGTAACTTTTTATGCCAGTCCTTGTCCCTTGGCAGTATCCAGCACACCCATACCCCAGGCTGTCTGTCGTCTGGCCCGCCTGACTGTCACAGGTGCCGCTGTGTTTGTGAGTGTGGGGGAGAACTGAAACTGGAGCTGAACCCAGAAGCCTGACACTGAAGCTGGAGGAGGTGGATGGTTGGGTTCTGTCCCTGCCCGGTTGGTTGGGTATCCGTAATAGCTAAAGAATTACACACTCACACCAAATTGGCTGAGGCAGGAAACGCAGTCGTTGCTTCATTAAGCAGAATATTTCAAGGGACTCTCGTACTTGCCGCCCCCAGGCCATCGGCACCAGCAAAAATCAGTTAAAGAGAGCCACTGATTGTGACCAGAACATGGGGATATAAACATACTCGTATGCCAGGCACTCGAACAGTCATATGGGGGTTGGAAATCCAATTGAAATTTCACTTTGATGGGGGTTCTACTTCAGTTAAATGGTTTTTAGATTCAGCCAGTAGTAGGAGGATCATTTCAGTGTACTAGAAAACCGTTTTAGTGTACCAGAAAAGTGGTGATATGATTGGGGGCAATCTTTCGACCATAGCAGAATTTTTCAAATTCAAATTTAACTTTTGAACAAGAAGGTGTTGGGAATGTTTGAACTATCGGTGGCAAATTCGAAGATCGAATTCGAATTCCAAAGTAAGCTCAAAACCCTTTTGCATTGTTAACACTGTTTTTATTCGTTATCACAGCGCATTAATCTCTTTTTCTCTTGTATTTAACCCACGTAAATCTAAATGAAATCACTTTGAGGTACAGCAGTTTCTACAGGAAATATAGCTTGTTCTTTGATCAGCCTTTCTGGATAATATGATTATATCTCTCCCTTGAAATCAGATTAATATTTCTACTCAATCTATGTACTTAAACGCTCCACTACCTCTCAGAAAGACCTCTCCACCTTGCCGAATCTCCCAATATGGAATTGTTCCTTCCCATCATATCGTTTTACACTCGCACTTTGCTGGGCTGCCATGGCAACGATCTTTTGGTCAGGATAATTGGGCTTCGTTCTCTTTGAAGTTGCTGGCTTTTCCCTGTTATTTTCTTGCTTTTTTTTGTGTTGAATTTCTTTGCTGTTTTGCGCCACTGTGCCCCCCCAAGCATTGTGTGTGTTTTGTGTTTGTGTGCGCATGTATTTAAGTGGCGTCACGGACAGACAGCTGAACGTACACTTGGATTGCCCTCCTCCTCCTCCTCGTCCTCTTACTGTTAGTTGTCGTCTCTGTGAGGGTGGGGGTGTGGTGTGGCTGTGTTTGCTAACGTATTACTTGCCACGCTCCCACATCGAGAAGTAGCTGCAGGGGTAATGACAGCACTTGGGGCAGGAGAGCACCAGGCACCAGGCGGCAGCAGCAGCAGCAGGAGCTTAACTTTCTAACACGCCACCAATTAATGGGCACAAGCAAGGGGAAAGGGGGACCAGCAGTCGAGGGGCAGCGCAGGGCAGGGGTATCCAGGGCGCCTTTGAATGTTTGCGGATTTGTGTTTGAACTTGAAGTCAACAACTTAAAGAAGCTGCCACGCCCAGTTCCCTCTAGCCCCCACCACATTGCCAAAAGAGAGAGAGAGAGGAGACAAGTTTCTCAACTCTCGGCGATTATCTAGCAATTAGCGTAGAAGGCATCGTAGTCGTCGTCGTCGTCGTCTCGTCTGCCTCCATCCGGCAACGCCAACGTTGAAGGTTTTTTTTCGTTGCTGAAAATTGTAAATGTGGCAAATCAATATGGATAAGCGGGGGGGCTTGGAATCAAGAGAGTGAGGGGGGCCACTCAGTGGCAGAACAATCGAGGGACAATCGAGGGAGAAGGGAGGGACTGAATGGCAGAGGTGCCAGCGAGGTGCCAGAGCGAAACCATAAAATATTTCTGACGCTCGTCAATCGTACCTTTTTTTTTTGGTTTTTGTTTTGTGGCTACCCAGTATTTGCCAAAGCTATATAAATTCTACAAATATATAAAGCTTGAACCTGAAATACATATACATAAATCTAGATGTAATTGTAGGAAGAGGCATACAGTAGAAATTATTCTAAGGGACAGGTTGCTGGATAGAAGGAACTAAATAAATAAATATATAATTTACAAAGAATTTAAAGAAGATTATGTAGATATAGAAATAGATACTGGATAATGGATATATTAGTCCCTTTTTTATGCTCTGCAAACAAAGCTACTCAAAATCCTCGAAGGGAGTGTCTAGCCTCTTTTTCAAGTTTCCAACTTAAGACTAAGACTCTTTTCCACTTTAAATAGAGATATGTAGGTACATATATCTGCCAATCCCTTTACGATCTGTGCCGCATTTGATTAGCATATACTCTATTCATTAATGCACCCATTGGCAGGGGTGAGACTTCTTTCTACCCTATCAGTGCTGTCCGCCCCAAGGCAACTTTCACTGTATATAATCCCAGACACATACAGCAGACAGCGCCGCCCCCCCCACCCAAAAAGCAGACCGCAAACAGCCTTGATGACTGACGAACCGACGCTCTGGGGCCCGAACCTGAATCGAACACCACTGTGGGTCCCACAACGCACAACCCACAACCCACAACCCACAACCACACCTTATCCATGAGTCCATGAGACCATGAGTAGAGGTCCCCAAACGGCAAACGGGTCTCGATTTGCCCCGGTGCGTAGGCAACGGCAAAAGCAAAAGCAAAAGCATTTTGAGCGTCAAAGTCGGTCTGTTGCGTGGCGTGGCAGGTCACGCTTGTTTGGCAGCAGACGGCAGCTAGCAGCGAGCAGGCCCCAAAGCGCTGATGGGTGATGATGTGGCACGTGTGACGCGTAGGGTTGGGGTTAGGTGGCAGACAACGACTTTAGTCGACTGTGGATCCAAAGCTACTGCGAGGGAAAATGCACTGCAGGAAAAAGGGGGAATCTAAATGTTAATCTTAAAAGAGATATTTGTATATTCTTCGCTGGCTCTCTCGCAAAGTGGCTTAGCAGCTAAGAGTGAATACTCTCTTCACCGCTTGCTCTATTCCAGAGCGACTCGTTCTCGAAATAATTCTCATTAAAATCCCACTCAAAATTCCTTTCAAAAATATTTTCTGAATCTACTCGTACATCACTGATCCTTTAAGCTTTTCTTTCAGTGTGATCCTGTTGTTGCTTCTGCTGCTCGTTCGTTTATACTTTTTTGGCCGCCAGCGCGCGTGCTTTTTGCGTCAAATTTAATGCGGCAAAAGTTGTGTGCGAAATGTGGCTGAATGCCAGAATGACGGAGGGTCGGAGGTGGCTGGAGAGGGGTCATCTGTAGGTGGGTTTGACATGTGGCAGCCGGCGGCGGCGGCAACAGCAGCAAAGGCAAAGGCAAGTCATTGACGCGCAAAAGGGCGCCATGGCAAAACACGGCTCGGATCCGACAACGACCCAGGCAGGGCCCACGGATCAGGCGCAGCATTTAAAACACACACACACACACCCCGCCGAACACCCGCACACTGACGACCCTCACACATAAGCAAACTTTTGCCACTTGTCGTCAGTGCAAAAAAAAAAAAAGTAAAAAAAAAACGCTCTGTGGAACCTTTTTTTTTAAGTTTAATTTTGTTGCCTTCAAGTTTTATAACAGAATTTGCAGCAGCAGCGGAATGGGGCAGCATTTGTTGTATTTTTCGGGCAGCAGAATGGGCGTGTGTGGGCGAGTGTTGGTTAACGTCATTAGGGATTAGGCTTTGGTCGAATGTTTGGTCACCCTTTTCATTTTTTGTTTTGTTTTGTTTTTTTTCTTTTTGGTGCATGGACACTTTTTTCATGCAAAAATTGGATTCCAAAAAAAAGCGTTGCCTACATATGCGCGCCGCTGTGTTGAGTTGCCATTGTTGTTTCGTTGACAAGCAGTGCACACTCCTCCCCTTCCTGATCCTCCCCTCCCACACTCACACATGGTTCACTCCTGTCGCTGTCACCCGCCCACACTGCCAATCCCAAAAAAATGCCCAAAACGAACAAGCGACACGCGTCGTCCTGGTCATGGCCTGTCCCTGTCCCTGTGCCAGTCCCCCAGTCTCTGATCCGTAGTCCGTAGTCCGCAGTTCCATGCCCATACCCCGCGCTGTAACCCGGCTCCGGTTGCCCCCTCCATCCACACGGAGAAAATGTCGACGACAGACGTCGCTGCCAAGCCAACATTAGCATTGAAGTGCAAACGACGCCCACACACACAGACATTTGCCCACACCCGCCAGCACACCCATCCCATCCCATTCCACCGCGCACACTGCGAGACTGGAGGTTTGGAAGGCAGCCAAAGCGCTGCTGCCTGTCGTGGGAATGTCGGTGGCAGGCGGGGAGGAAGGCCATGCCATGCCACGCCATGCCGCAGTTGGAGCACTCACGCAAATTTCAATTTTTTTCACACCACTGCTCCGCTTCTGTTTGCATTTGCCGTCTGCCTCTGCCATATTGCGGCCATGCCAGTGCACCCGACAAAAGTTTCCACAAAGAAGTGTAAAAGTTTTCAGTTCATAGAAATGATTTTAAATGGGTTATTTCATTGGCTTTTTTTTGCCTTTATATCTGCAGTTATATCAGTTGTCTGTTCTTAAGATCATCTATGTAAATCTAGTGATTTATTCATAAATTCATTAATGGGTAAACCCTAAGTCACCTGTTGATTCACGCTTCTTCTGCATTTAGTCTCCTGCTGAGAGTTGATTCTTTTTTCTATTGGTTTATTCTTCTTTAGATTCTTGAGTTTATCCTGTGTTCCACTGATTCTCACTGATCGTTGATCATTCTTCTACTGATTCATTCTTTTATATATTCATTCTTCTGTTGGTTCATTCTGTTTAGAGTTGACTCCCTTTAATAGTTCACTCCCCCGATAGCTCTAATATTTATGCTACATTTTTATCTCTCCATCAGTATTCTCTATTATTTCTCCTTTGTTATTTTTGTGTGGTGCTCCTAGCCGTCATGCTGTCGGTCTTCGAAGCACGCGCCAGCACACACAGACACACCCGCACCCGCTCTCACACTCACTCAATCACACAAACACACGCCAACAGTCATGCACACTCGAGCACACACCGATACACTGGCGCACACCCAACCACACAGACACTGGAGACGGCGGCGACGGCGGCGGCGGCACTGGAGCTCCGTCGCTCCATCCTGGCGTATTGTACGTGCTCTTACACCGCACAGTGTGGCGCACTTCCTTTTGATTTAGTCATTTTTCTCTCTTTAGCCGACAGCACCAGCAAGGCAGAGGGAGCAGAAGCAAGAGGTGGAGAGTGAGCAGAAGGAGCAGGAGCAGCAGGTCGTGTCATGGCCCCACCCGTGTGGCACCCGTGGCACCCTCTACACCGCACTTCTCTTCTTCTCTCTTCTTTCTCTTTCTCTGTCCCTCTGCACCGCACAGCACAGCACTTCTGTTCTTTCCATTCCCTGTACACCGCGCACTTCCTCTCTCTGCCGCCACTTGACAAACTGCCTTTCTCGTGCCGCACTCTCTTCCTGGCCTCCTCCCTTTGTTCCCGGCCTGTCCGTGCCGTACTGTGCCCTGGTCCTCGTCCTCGTCCTCGTCCTTGTCCTGCCTCTGCCTCTGCCTCTGGTCCCGTCCTGTCCGTCCTGCTTCCGTTGCCATTGCGGCAGTGAGCGCACTTCCGAAGCTTTTCCTGTGGGGAATTTCCCTGCCTTTCTTTCCCCCCACCCTGCTCTACGTGTATGCGTGCGTGTGTGTGTGTTGGGTGTTTTTTCCCCCTCAGTTTGATTTTCATTTCTGTTTTGCCACCAATACCTTTTTGTGCCAGTCGCTCCAGTCTCTCCAGGATCGCCAGGCTCTTCCTATACCTTTGGACTCTGGCTTTGGTGCTGCGTCCTTCATCCGTTGACTATTGTGTGGCCTGCCCATCGATTGTGGAGATTGGATTGCAGGGTATTTACCACAGTCCACACTTTCCTGAGACCTGGCCAAAAGGTTGCATGTTGCCGGCTGTTACAGGGCTACTGCATGGGCAGTGGCATGGGGGTGGCATGCCACACACAGCACAGTGTGGACGTCGACTGCTCTGGAGTGGCAGCCAGTGGGGCCTGTCAAGTCGACCAGAAACATTGGCAGCATTGTTGGTGTTTGGGTTCGGGGTTCGGGGGCTTAGCAGAAACGTAGCCATAGCCCTGCCCAGAGATGTGTGGCAGCAGCAGAAGCAGGAGCGGGAGCTGTGTGGCATGAGACTGGAGACCCCAGTCAGAGTCATGGACGTGGCAGAGCTTTTAGCGCCGACAACAACGAGGACGAGCAGGACGACGAGGACGACGATGACGGTCATGACGATGATGGCGCTGGCGGCTTGGCCTGGCTTCTGCCCCCGCCCCGGCCTCGATCTCGGGTCTCGGTGTGGCTATAAACGATTTATGTGTGTGCCAGCACCACATGACTGCCCCCAACCAATGCCGCATGCCACCCTCTCGTGAATCCTCCCACCCATCCGCATTCAAGTCATCGTTCAGTTCAGTAATTTGGCTGACGGCGACGGCAGCTGGCTGGCAACATGCGCCAAGTGGATGTGGGGGAGTTTGTGCCCCAATCCCAATCCCAAACCCCTGCCCCATGCCACATGCCACGTGCAACTGTGGGTGAATGCGTAGAACTCTCTGTTTCAGTGTCTGTGAGTGTGTGTGTGTGTGCGTTCGACTATGATTACACCTGGCTAAGCCGCATAAAAAAAGAGCCAACGACCCAAGCGGCTCGCACTTATGCGGCTGGCCCGTCTCCGTGTGACCATCACACGAAGTAGGAGACCCTCCGAATCCCCAATCCTCATCAAGGGTCCCCCCACTCTGCCACATGGGGTGTGGATGCTAATTGCTCATTACGCTTCGAAGAATTCTCAGAGGCGTCTCTGGACTTTTGCTGGAGAAGGTGGCAAATCCCATGAGGCATTTATTCTTTTATTTATTAAATATTTCTGTGGCCAACATTGGGGGGAACTTTTGGAGATATGGAGTTGATTCTGCATGCAGAAGAGTTGGATGTTTGTAGGTCCCATTTGTATGTAGAAACTGGAGTCCAAGCTATTCCCCCAGGGGGGGCTTCACTTTGCTTCAAATGTGTTGGGAAAAATATTAAACACACATATGGAAACATCTTCCAGTCCATAAATTATAAATAAACAGTTCTTATCCGTGAGATTCAAGTCGAACAACAATGTGGCTCGTCAGGCACACGGGATGTATTTTGTTTTTAGACATTCTCTTTGGCAGTTTTCGAAGAATACATTACTGAGCAATGACAGCCATGGAAGGCATTAGCTTAATGTTGCCAAATCGTATTCTTAATCAGGATTAAAAAGCTAAGGAAGCCTCGAATTTGGTTATCTGTAGACACCATTTGAAGTGGATGGGGAGGATGCTCTCCCCCTTAGAATATGTTAACCCATGATGCATATGTGAATATGCGGGCCTGTCACCTCTGACCAAGTGATAGATGTTATGGCTTAGGCTTTGGGCTTATCCTGGCGCCAGACACCGCCTGCCTGCTGTTGCATTATGCTTTATACAAATTCGATTGGCTTTGGCCTGAGATTTGCTTGGGATTTGAATAATTCCCTTGCAAACGGAAGAGAGGAGAGGCACTGCAGCAGGAGCAGGAGCAGGAGGAGCAGCAATAACAAATGGAAAGTTTGCATAGCATACAGTTTTGGGGGGCACTTGTTGTCGGTACGCGCTGCGCACCTTGTTAAGCTTCGCCTGATGTGTGCGGCACGGCACTATCCACTGCAATTTGTTGCCATCAACCTTGTTGCCACACCACACCACACCGCACCGCACCGCACCGCATCCCTCCTGCCATCGCTACTTTCCTGCCAGCGTATTTATCTAATAGTCCCTGCCACTGCCACAGCCACTGCCCCTTTCCTGCCCGCTGTGTCACAGTTGTCTTCGTCTGGCTGCTCCCACCCCCACATACCATCCGGTTCTCCTATGGCCATGGCACCTCCATCCGGTCCTGCCCATCCGTCTCCTCTCTGCCCCACAGCCAGTTTTGTCGCCTGCTGCCTGGCTTATTATTTGCCACGACTGCTGCTGCTGCTGACTGCTGGCTGCGGCGCAGAAGTTTCGCCTCGTTGGTGTTATGATTTCGATGCGGGCAGCCGAATGGCAAAGTCAGCGACTCCCCGCAGCCACCCATAGCACCCCATCAGCCAGCCACCGCTCCCCCACCACTGACCCTGGTGACCCCGCAACAGTCAGAGGTTCTGCGTCGCCACCCGCAGGCCACAACTAAGGCTAACCCGACTGCTGACAGAGCGCTGTGACGCAGTGTCCACCCAATGAACAGATGCGTTGAATGAAAGTTTTGTTCAAGGAACTCTAAATATAATGGATGGAAAGTGTGCTTAAAAAACTCTGATTTCAAGGGGTTCTATAGTAGGATCGTAGGTGGCATATAAAAATTAACAAGAGTTAGATTTATTTTTATAGAAAAGATCTTTTTGCAGATCGAGAATCCAAAGACAAAATACAGACGTGAAAGCACAGAGACTCGAGACCGAGAACTCGAGGTCAGAGAAAACAAACAAAACAACATACATGTCGTGTACAAAATAACTAAAGATCTACCTGTATGTACATAAATCACATAGGTATATAAGTACATATATCTATTCCACTCCTAGATACTGCGAGACTCATTCTCCACATTCAAAATGTCTGCTTGGATATTTCCTATTTGCGCCTAAACGAATTGATTTGTATGCCTGTGTGTGGGGGGGTATCTCTGTGTGTATGAGTTTGTATCTGTGTTAGAGTGTCTGTATCGCAGCATGAGTGTGTGTGTGTATGTGCGCGCTAAAGCCAGACATGGTCACGCCGTCCGTCTGTCCGGCTTGGCGGCACGTCGGCCTGTCGCTTGTGCTGCCTGACATTTGCCGCAGCCAACGCCCGCCCACTGGCAACATGCCTCTACTGCTGCTACTGCTGCTGCTGCGTCGTTAAGCTCTGTGTCCCTGTGTCTGTGTGTGTGTGTGGCAACCATTACCACAACCACCATTAACGTGGCAGGCAGGCAGGCAGGGAGGCATGTAGCAGGCGTTGCTGTTGCTGTTGGTGTTGCTTTTATTGTCGGTTGACTCCAATCTGCTTTGGTTGCTGCGCCACACGATGACGGCTGGCAAACTTTGTGCCTCGTGGCCGATGGCTCGTGCCACTGCCACATTCAGTAGCAAGCAGAAGCAGCAGAACTAGCAGGAGCTGTAGCAGCACCATTCAGTCGGGAAATTTTGCACAAACGAAGCGCACGCGACAGCGGAAAAATCCAACCGCCGGCAAACTGAGTTGAAAACAAAAAAAAAAAAAAAACGTTGAAAAATTCACAGCTCAGCTTTTACCAGTGGTTTTACCGTCAGTTAGCCGTGAACCGTCGAGCCATACGGACGTCGTTTGCTATCCTTTGGATACGCCATTTCCTCTAAGGAAATTACAAGCGGAAAGCCAAAAAAAGACGTAAAATTTCTGTCTATCTGTGGCGCGGAAATACTCGACTACTCTGTGAAAATTTCCAAAGAAAAACGGATTAAATTGAACGTTAAATTGCAAGTGGGAAAACCCTCTTTAAAAAACTTATCTCTGGCGCAACAAAGAATTCTTGTGAATTCCGTAAAAATGAGAAAATGACAGCAAAACGTGATAAGGATTACTCGAAAAATAAATCGGCAACTGGTAATAAAAAAGCTACATTTAAAAATTGTTTGAATAGTAATACTTGGAAAAGGATAACACATAAATGAAAACTAAAGCTCTTTTTCAATGGAACTGAACTTGATTTAATGCACACAATTTTCCTTTATTCAAGGCTTAAACATTTATTTCAAGGTCTTCTTTCTAAGAAATGTATCCTCCTTCAATCAGTAAATATAATTCTGGCAGCCATTTCATAGAATAAATCGGATAGTAAAGATTATTAAAAGATTCTAAGAATTGCATACAATAAATTGCGTTCTGTTTAAAAGTTACAGGATACACAAATAGAGATTCTAGATATCTAGAATATTCCACAATTATTTAAGTGGTTACTAAAGTTCTTATTCATGTACAAAATATTTAATTGAAAGGAAACTACAGTGCGTTTCACAGAAATAAACACCTGTAGGCGCGCCTTAACGTTTGGGACTTTCTGCTTTCTGTATGAGGAGTGCTGTTTCTGTGGCTGTTTTTGGCTTTAATGCCACAGAAGTTATGTTGAGAAAAACATAAATAGTTTAAGGACAAACTTATAAATTTAGAGCTTAAATTTTATGGAAAAGTTTCATTTAAATATAATTTATTCTTAAATATTAACCAAGAATATATTTTATTAGTGAGGGAATGTGAAATAAAATATATTTTCCATGGTTGTATTCGTATTTCTTGGTAAAAATACATATTAAAGATTTCAAAAAAAAGAAATAGAAAATAATTTAAAATAAAATGGAAAGAAAAAAAAAAATAATTAAAATGAAATGGGATTTTTTAAGCGTAGTTCTTGGCTATAAAATAAATTCTAGACTCTTAGAAATTATAAAAAGATTTAAAGGAAATGCCCATTGAAAAGGAAACAGACTTTAAATATCCCTAACGAGATTCAAAGATCCCTGAAATTATGTCCTAAAACAAAAGAATATATAAAAAAAATAAAATAAATAAATTACATTTATACCACAACAAAATCTTAAAAAAAAAATTATTTAAGATATGAGAAATGATAGGAACACAAAATACGAATATGCACTTCGTTTCGGTGGCCATTCTGCTGCATAAATGCCCTACAGCTAGAATAAGATATTCTCTGGTGTTCCAGCTAATCATTGAGTTTCGTTTTGTCTTTTTTTTTGCTGTGCAGGCATCGGATTCACCGCCGCCGGCTCGACCGCCAATGGCAGCGGCATAAAGTCCATTGGGCTGGTGAGCTCCACGCAGAATGTAACCTCGTCGCAGGACATCAGCAAGCGTACAAATAAACCACTCATGGAGAAGCGACGAAGGGCGCGCATCAACCAGAGCCTGGCCATCCTGAAGGCCCTCATTCTCGAGTCCACAAAGAGCCAGAATGCCAAGAACGGCGAGGGCCAGGCCAAGCACACGAAGCTGGAGAAGGCGGACATCCTAGAGCTGACGGTGCGACACTTTCAGCGGCATCGCAATCTCGATGATCCATGTGAGTGTTTCGGGATGGCATCCCCTCATGTCTCACGTATCTTATTGAATGAATTTTCCATCCCTACAGCTGTCAACAAGTATCGAGCTGGATATACGGACTGTGCTCGAGAGGTGGCTCGTTATTTGGCCACGCCAGAGCCCCCGCCAATGGGCAGCATGCCCACACTGGGCGAGCCCGGCTCCAAGGCGCGCTTGCTGCGGCATCTGGATCAGTGCATAGCAGAGATCGATGTGGAGATTTGTCCCCATTCGACGGCCAACTTTGTGGAGAGTCCGAGCAGCAGCAGCTGCTTCGATCTGAACAACTCGAAGAAGTCGCAGCCGGACGAGCATTCGTTGGACTACAGCAGCCAGGACTCGAATCCCCTGGACTACAGCAAGGGCCTGAAGCTGGGCGCTGATCAGCGACTCCTGCAGGCCACGACGCCGGCGCCACAGGACGAGAACAACAATCGTGGCCAGCAGATCCAACAGATGCCAGCACAGTCGATCCAGTCTCAGGTGGACGCTGGGGCAGCGACCAGCAGCATCGTCTCGGAGCTGAGCTACGAGGACGATCGTAATAAAGTATGTGCCAATGTCCTCGAGCAGTACAAGCAGCAGCTGAAGCAGGCCCAGCAGATCCAGCAACAGCACCAGCCCGACAGCGCCAACGGGGTGCTCGTCCTCCCTCCCCACTACGTGCAACTGGCGGCGGCTCTGGGCCTCAGTGCCCAGCCCCTGGTCGATCCGATTGCCACGCGCACGGACTTTGAGCGGCTCATTGAGCTGCAGCGTGTCCAGCCGCATTTGGCCGGCAAGCTGAGTCCCAACTTTCCCGGTGGACTGGAGGCCGCTCATGTGGCTGCCGCCGCTGCGGCTGCGTATGCCAACAGCATGGCAGTGGCCGCGTCCGCAGGAGCCACCGTCTCCGTCATGACAGCGGCAACAGAACGGCCAGCCTCAGTGGCAGCTTCGGTTAGCTCTGGCGTCTCTGTGAACGAGCTGAAGTCGATGCCCGCGACGCAGCAGTCATCGCCGCGATCGGAGAGTGGCATCGGCTCCAATGAGAACGAGGCCCTGGAGGCCAGTCCACGGCCGCAGACGAGCAGTGCAGCGCGCCAGGCGCTGAGGCAGCGTCAGGAGGAGGAATACCACTATATGGCGCAGGCAGGAGCAGCCGGGCAGCCCGGTCCTGGCCAGGATGAGAGCATGTGGCGGCCATGGTGAATGAGGAGAAGGAGAGGAGGCTAGATTTTATGTACCAAGTATGTAGACTGCACAAGTTTGTTGGGCTTATATGGTGATGGTAAATGGTGTCGCCGGCAACCGGCGGACCGCCACCCCAAATCGCAAAGAGAATGGATGGATGAAGATGGATCAGAAACCTATTGTTATAACTGCTCGTCTACGAAGCTCCTTTTCTGAATTTGCATTTTATACGTGTGCCAATGCCCAAAGAAGAGATTCTTTGGCTAGATTTGTATGGATCGAGAGAGCATGGAGATGGAGAGGCGATCCTATGATTTACCTATGGAATATGTATGTTTTTGCCCTGAACTATGCGTTAAATGTATTTAATTCTATACTAAAACTAAGATATTTACAAAAAAAAACAATGATGCTGGTGGTTTTGAATTATTTGAATTTGAATTTCGATTGTTGATTATATTCTGTGATCGCTTATCGTTCCAAAGACAGCATTGCCAGAGCAAAATCTAACAGAATTATTATCGAGATCCTAGTAATCGCTGATCGTTCGGTGCCAGAGGAAAATCGAACAGAAGAATTGATTTTAATTTGGATAATTGTCCTCTTTTTTTTTTTGCAACTTTATTAAAAGTATTTCCTCTAAAAATACTATATAGATCAGATACATGCGGATATCGAATAAATACTTGCGTTATATATATATAATTATTTATATAAATGTTCAAACAAACCCCTGGCGATGAAATATGTCCTTAAATTAATCGAATGCCACCCATTCCCTGCGCCCCTACTTTGATTTCATTGCACTTAGTGATTTGCGTGGCGCCGATTGTCGCTGGCGTGCCAGAAATGTCTGTCCCGAGCCCATTAATATGGCCAATTTCGAGTCAACAGCATCGCGCTGGGCATTGACACCCAATCTGTAGAAGGCCGAGGTCATCAATTGCTCTTCCATAACGCTCATTTTTGGCTTTGGCTCCTCCTCAACGACATCGAAATACTTCTCCAAGGCACTTGCATCGATTGCTGCAAAGTGTATGTATAATTTAATGCATTTTCTTGAGTGTTTGTTAGGGCTATAAATACCACTGGCTATACGCGGATCGAAGCTCTTGATAACCTCCTTGGCCTTTTCCAAACATTTTCGGTATTTCGCATCGTAGGCCATTACTTCCTGCTCGCGAGCAGTCAGATTAGTTTCCAGCTGCGTAACCTTGCACTGCAGCGAGGAGCTCTGCGTCACCGACTCCTCCAATTGTGCGGCTGTAAGAAAGTTTAAATGAAATTTTATTCCTTTTTCTGTTAAAAACTTCCTTTAGACTCACTCTTTTGTTCGTTGAGCTCCATTAGCTGTTTGATTTGCTTGCCAAACTCGCTTCTGCAATGGCAAGAAATGTTTGTAAACATATTTTAATGGTTGATTGAATATTTATTTACTCTTTAAGTATGGGATCGTCGCTCTGGGAGGCATGTGATAGGGAGAGTATTCGCTCATTGGCTGTCTTTAGCTGCTCACGTAGATTCTCGCAGCGTTTGTTGGCATCATCCAGAAGTTGCTGCAGTGCAAGATAAAGAAATGTATAGAGAAAGCATTACAGAATCTTCCATAGCTTACCGCCAAAGCCGTTTGACCGCCCTGCCCTTCGCGCAAAGCCTTGTTCTCCGCCTCGAGACGCTGCATCTTCTCCACTGTGGCTGGGGGCTGCAGCTCCCGGGAAACTGTGGTGCCAGTGAGACCAGAATTGGAAGACAGATGCCCGCACTTGAGCTCGTCAACGGCCTCGCGCAGATTGTCACGTTCCTTCAACAAACTATCCTTGGCCCGCTGCAGGGCCAGATTCTTGCCCTCCAGATTCTTGTTGTCAAACTCCAGCTTTACATTCTTGCTGCTCTCGCTGTCCAGCTTGGTGTGCAGGTCCTGGATCTCCTTCTTGAACAGCTCTATTTGGCCCTTGGTGTTGGCATATCGCTTGGCATCCTCCTCGAACTGTGCGTTCTGCTGCACATAGTCCGCACTGCGCTCCTCTAGTATTTTGACCTGCTTCTTCAAGTCATTGTAGTCCTCCAGCTTCTTTTTGTACGTATCCAGCTGCCCCTCGCAGATCTTGAGCTTGTCATTCGATTCCCGCAGCACGTCCACTTCATCCTTCAGTGTCGTCACCTCAGCAGTGCTTTTCTGTGGGAAATTAGAATATAATTAACCAAAAGAATGGCTGAAAGGCTGATATATCCATACCAATAGCTCATCTATACGCATTTGCATGTGCAACAGGTCTGTCTCCTGCTGCTGGGCCTTTAGCTTCACATCCTCGCGCGCACCCTCCGACTGCAAGAGCTCTTCCTTCAGCAAATCGAGCTGTCGCCGCAGCTCGTTGTAGCGCACAGAGCCCGTTTGGACGGGCCCCAACGAAACACCATCGTCGCCAATGACTGTGGAGCTGTGCTCCAGACGTGCAAACTCCTGCTGCAGTTTCTGCAGCTCCTGCTGTAGGTTTGTCTTCTCGTCGATCAGCAGCAGCATTTTCTTTTCGGTTTCGAAACATTTCTGGGCCATGGCATCGCGCTCCTCTTGCAGCACCTTGCCATCCAGCATGCCACTGATGGAACTGCGCGACAGCGACGTGACGATGCCTCCCTCGGCGGCATTACGGGTGGACTCCAGCTCCTGCAGGGCGCGCATAATGTTCGCCTGCAGCTCCTCCTCCAGGCACATGATCTCGGTTATATACGATTGCTTTTTGGCACAGTTGACCGCACAGCCCAGGACCAGCTGCAGCAAACGCTCCAGCTCGACCAGGTCGCATTTCTCGGCAATGCGCTGTACATCGGGCTTCACAAAGTCGCTCAGGGTGTAGTTGAGAACCTCGCTGTAGTAGTCGTATAACGATTGTGTTACTTTCTTTAGATTACTCATACGCAAACGCCAGTTGATGCCCACGGCACTGGCTTTGATTTTCGCCAGCCACGAGTCCGTGAATGATTCGGGAGCGAATTGATTTAGCGCTTGGGCCACGGCTACGCCGTCTGCCAGTGACTCGGCATCTGCGTGGGGAGCATTCAGATTAAGGGTTTTAAACCACTCCAGCAGGCTGTAATACATTTCGTTCTTGGCAGCGGACATGTTACGTGTCTTCTGAACGGAACAACGGAGAACGGAACAAAACAAACGCTAATTAAATATAGAAAATTTCACAAAAAACCACAGCTGTTGCAGTGAAAACAAAACAGAAATAGAGATGCGCCAACACTATCGATAGGCAATACGCCCCTATCGTTGCAGCTTGACGTCAATCATATGGTGGTGACACTTCTTAAATGATTGAGAAAGTAGTAGCAATCGATTTAAACAAGGTGGATACGATACATAAATTTATTAAAATTGAAACCATTTTAATCATGATTAATATTAAAGTCAATAGCCATGGCAGAGCCTCGTCCACTGTCCAAGGCCTTCTCCATGCATTCCTCCGCCCATCTGAGCCTCTCATCTTGCTGTTTTATCTTGTCCAGCGGTGTCCAACTTAAATCAAATTCTAGCCTATAGCTGCCTTTATATGTCTGGTCGACCGAATGATTCCATTCCTGAAAATGAAGTAAAAGAATAATGAAATCAGGTGTACAAGCTGTATTTTTTTGGCAGTCTTACTTCCGGTGAGAGCATGCTGAAATATGTTTGACCCGATGCCCTTTGATAAAGATGATAGATTTGTCCGGGTTTCTTCGTAAAGTTACAAGCGGCATTGTGCAGATCACGGTTGACATTCGACTCTTTTAGTATTTCCATGGCCTGAGCTTGCAGCATCTTGATCTAGGAGTATAATTGATGTTATTCAAATCCATTTAAGCATGTTGGTATCCTTACCTGATCCATTATTACTCCTAGCTTGTGGCAAGTGGTGTTTTTGAGTTGTTTGTCAGCATTCTGGATTTGTTGAGCCAAAGC
Source organism: Drosophila bifasciata (assembly GCA_009664405.1). Taxonomy (NCBI): domain Eukaryota; kingdom Metazoa; phylum Arthropoda; class Insecta; order Diptera; family Drosophilidae; genus Drosophila; species Drosophila bifasciata. The sequence goes on along the minus strand of CM019042.1, from coordinate 42,614,589 downwards.
AATAATGTCCTCCTGGTCGTGCATAGAAACACGCAGGGGATCAAGCTGAGATTGCGGATTTCTCTCCACCAGTTGTGCTGTAAGAAGTAAAGTTTTAATAAATATTTTATTATTCATTGTTGAATGCTTTAAATACGATACCCTTTTTAATTGCTGTGGTGTATGTCAACTGATCCATTGTGGCAGCTCTTTTCATTACCCGCTCAAGTACATTAATAGGAATTAATTAAATGGTTAAATTTTAGTATTTGCTTGGGCCAATAATTACACAAACAACATGTGTTTGGGAATGTTGTTCTTTTTTTTCTATATATCGATGTTGGTGTATCGGTGTGGACACCCGATCGAATGCCAATCGAATACATCGATGGGTGGCAGTAATTTTGCACTGCCATCTTTAGGCCAGACCTAGAGCAAGAAGAAGAAAGCCAAATTTTAGTTGTAGTTGCTAGCAAAATTCTACATTTTTTTGTTCAAATATATAAATTACAGTGTTATGGTTTACAAGAGAAGGCGTACTTGTGCGATGCTGGTGTGATTATACTGAAAAGAGCATCGAGTGGAAAAAAAACAAGAGTAAAATAATGCCTTAAATTGTGGGCCGTAGCAACGGTTTCAAGTGGAGGGGAAATATATATTAGGGAAACATTAAATGCCAATTAAAAAAGCGCACGCGCGCATAAAAATGCAACATTAGAGCCAAAACGAAAAACTTGAACTTTACATTAAACGGAAACAGCTGCGTGGAAAAGTGATTATATACGTGACACAATAAATATATCTAGAAATTGCATTCGGTAAGCAATTGGCCCCCCCCAAAAAACAAAAAAAAGAATCATTTTTCATTTGTATATATGTACTACATATATATATATATATATATACATTATCTGTGTGCGTGTGTGTGAGTTCGTAAACAACATGCGGGTCAATTATAAATTTTTCTGTTTGTGTATTATCCCAAAATGCTGAGTGTGTACCATTTCACTTATTATTATCATTCAGAGACCACACAAGAAATACACTCGCATATATTATACACAAATATATGTATATATATATGTACATATGTATACCCTCCATATGTCTTATCGGCATGCGTCATATGCACGTCCGATTGTCCGACTACTCCCGCACCATGGTATGGCATGGCATGGCGCTGGAGCTGAGTTCCATACACAATGATGGTCATGAGACCTTCTAATTCCATATCCGTTGAACAGTCAGATCCAATCTCAGTCTCAGTTCCAGTGCCATCCATTTGATTGCATTGCATTGCAGTTTCCTCAGGTACAGAATATACAGAATATGTGGCTGTGTTGCTGCTGATAGTCATGCGCTGACTTTGTACCAGTTATCTGACCCAAATATTAACCAGGTCCCCAGATCCAACCCAGAACAGAACACAACTCCCATCCAGCCAAAACGAAGCCAAAACCTAATGTCAAATGTCATATCTGTGTGCCCCTCTGTGTTCCTCCTTCTTGCAGGCACAAAACCGAATCGAAGTTATAACCCGAATACCGAAACGGAGCGGAGCGGAGCTGAATACACACGCCACAAAGAAATTACATAAAAATTGAATTTGAATTTTGGCTAAAGCGAGCAGCGCCATGCGAGCCTCCATTCCGCCCGGCATACGTGTGGTACGCGGACCCAATTGGATCTGGTCGAATCAAGGTAAGAATCAAATGGAGAATATACATACACCCAAAAAAAAAAAGAACTAACTCTGACGCTGTGGCGCCCTCGTACATATGGGCTGCACACGGACGGTGTGTGCTGTGTGTTGTGTGTGTGGCATGATGCGTTGCGTTGCTCAGGGCGTTGTTGTGTTGTTTTGTGTGTAAAAAGAGGACGCGCCTCTCTATTTATAGCAACACTCAATGCGCCAGCGAAATTCTTTTCGCTTACCAATTGCTTTTTTGCCTTTCCCTCGCTTCATTCTATATATATACATACGTAGATATATATCTATATATATATATACATATATATATATATATACATGTGTATGTATGTGTATTGGGCAGTTCACTGGAAAATAAGATTACATTATTATTCGGTCTGTAGTTATTATTAATTCAATTAATGCTTTTAACCATTCATATTTATTGTACTTTTTGATGTGTGAACAATTATCATATAAATGAATGTGCTTCGATGGCGGTGGCTCTTATACACACGTTGTGGAATACCCTTTAATTGCAGGGCGGGGATTAGTTGAAGAGGTCTGAAAGATATAAGGGTAGGGTCAATACCCTAATGGAAAGTTTATTGTAGAAATTATATTGGCCAAAAAGTATTGCAAACATTTTTCCAAATATTTTTGGCACTAGTGGAATATTTCTAAATTCGTAGGCATCTAAAATTTAAATGTTCTAAATATACTCCATTAAATAATCATATTTATGCATTTTCTCTTAATAATTGAACTTTAATTTATTATTTCTTCGACTCTATTTGGCCAATAGTTGGAGGGAGAGGAATTCAAATTTTAATTTAATTTTATTTCTTGGCTTTAATTTTTGCCTGATGTAATGTAATGGATCAACAGCTCAGAAATATTAGTCCAAAAAGCATTAAAAACTTCTAAATACACCTTGTTAGGAGTCTACTTAATTATTCAGAACTAAAACAGTATAAAGAGAAAAGAAAATGTTTGCCAAGGTTTCCGAAAAAAACTTCTAAGTTGAGCTATAGTAATGCCATTTCAATTTCTTGTACCTTTGGTAGAACTTTAATCTACTATTAGTGTAAGTTCCCTTTCTTTATCCCAAAGAGAAATATCCCCATTCTCTACTTATTCTCGTGACTAATATGTAGTTCCATAGACCCTATAGAAGAGTCGCCCATTTGCAGCTGCAGCTGCATATCTCTGGAGTGTGTCTACCCATGAGCACAATAAATGTATCTACAATTCGTTGGATCCATCCAACAGATATAAACAGATTAGGTCATGGTATGTGTCTTTTTCCTGCCGTGCCGAGCCGTGCCGCCCGGCAGGCATAAATGTCTGGCGGCTGTCATGTCAGACGGCGGCAGCCCAGCCCAGCCGCGCAAGGGCGCGTGCCATTTTGTCTCCAACATTTTTTGGGTGGAGTGTTTATTTATAGTAGAAGCGGCCGGGGGGATCGTGTGCAACAGCTCCAGGGGCTGCTGCAATGTGGCAAGCAGACACACACGAGAGAGTGTGTTTGGTTTTGGAGAGTTTTATTTTTGGGGCATACACAACACAACAGCCCCCCAATCCTGCACAGGACTAGGAGCGTGTCTCTCTGTTTGTCTGTCTGTATATAATTATAAGAGGCAGCTGCCTGCCTTCTGTTGCATTTTGAGTGCATAACCAAATCGGGGGATTGGAGCTGCCTGCTCCCCAGAGTCAATGATTAAATGTATTTATAGCTGGCGTTGTTTATGGGGAGGAAGTCTTGCCACCGGATGTGCCACAACAGAACGTAGTTTATATCCGTAATGAAGCTAGAACGAGCAACAGCAACCAGAACCTTCTCTCTAACAAATTGTTTACCCTGGGCATTCTCTTTCTCGATTTCATTGCTTGCGCAACAGACGACGGAGAAGGTCACGTTGGGACGGTATGCGAAATCGGTCGTTGCGGCTCCACACATTCACCAGAGAACACCGTGGTCGTCAATTGGGATTCGGGACATCGCACCAATTACCGTGTGGGCTACCAGAGTCAATACGATTTAATTATTGTGGATAATGCACAAGTTGGTAAGTGAATCTGAATCATCAGATAACATAGATCATTCCCTCTTAATACCCCCCACCTCTTTGTTTGGCAGGCGTTCGTCATTCAAATGTTGTCTGCGACGGCTGCTCGAAGGCCGGCATAGCGGGCATTGTGTTCAAGTGTGCGCAGTGTGCCAATTATCATCTGTGTGCCTTTTGCTACGCCGAGGATCTGCACGATCTGGAGCATCCCTTCATCAGATATACCACGCCCAATTCCCTGGGTGTGCGAGTGCCAACGCGCAAGGGCTCGAAGCGCATTCAGTTGCGTGGCATTTTCGTTGGCTCGAAGGTTGTGCGCGGCCCGGACTGGGAGTGGAACGACCAGGACGGCGGCGAGGGCAAGACGGGACGGGTTATGGAAATTCGTGGCTGGGACAACGAATCCTGTCGCAGTGTGGCCAACGTCTCGTGGGTAACGGGCTCAACGAACGTCTATCGTCTGGGCCATAAGGGCAACGTCGACCTCAAGTACATATCGGCAACGGGCGGCGGCCACTACTACAAGGATCACATGCCAGTGCTGGGCCAGCCGGAGGAGCAGCAGCCGGTGGCGCCGATGGTGAAGCCAAGCTTCTCTGTGGGCGATCGCGTCAAGGTTTGCCTCGAGGTGGATGCCCTCATGAAGCTGCAGCAGGGCCATGGCGGCTGGAATCCACGAATGGTCGAGCATCTGGCCAAGCTGGGCACAGTTCATCGCATCACGGATAAAGGAGATATACGGTAAGCAGCACACGAGCTTTGATACCTTTACGAGGATTCCTTCTAATTATTTCCTCCCTCTGGCAGTGTGCAATATGAAAATTGTCCCAATCGCTGGACCTTTCATCCCGCCGCACTCGTCAAAGTTGTCTCCTTTCGTGTGGGCGATCTGGTGACCATTATCAACGATGCCAACAAGGTCCAACAGTTGCAGAAGGGTCACGGCGAATGGATTGATATTATGCGATTTGTAAGCGAGGTCCTGGAGATCCCTGAATACCGAGATTTCTAATGAGAATTTGTCCCCTTGCAGGCCTTGGGTAAAATCTGTAAAGTGGTTAAAGTCTACTCGGATGGGGATCTGCGCATTCAGCAGCTGGACGATGGCTTCGAGTGGACCCTCAATCCCAAATGTGTCAAACTGGAGCGTTCGCCATTGGCCACGGCTGCGGAACGCTCCAACAGCATGATGGATCTGAGCCATCGGCGTGCCGATCATGTAATGACACCCCTCTCCGGCCTCTCGGGCAGCTCTGTGGCGGATAAGCTGGTGCGGGAGGCGGCACAGGGGCATCTGGAGTTTGTGCGCCAATATCTGGACATGAATCCCGCCCAGGTGGATGTCATGAGTGGCGGCAAGGCGTGCATACAGGTGGCCTCGCATCAGGGCTACGTCGAGCTGGTCAGCTACCTCATCTCCAAGGGCGCCAATGTGAATGCGGTGGACAAGGAGGGCGACTCGGCGCTGCATTACGCCGCCTTTGGCAATCAGCCGGCCACAATGCGCGTCCTGCTGCAGCACGGGGCCGAAGTGAATTTCCTCAACTCGAGCCACTGCTCCGCCCTGCACATTTGTGCGCACAAGAAGACGCCGCACTGTGTGCGCGAGCTGCTGCAGCACCAGGCCAACGTGAACATTCAGGACTCCTACGGCGACACGGCGCTGCACGATGCCATTGGCAAGGAGAACACCGAGGTGGTGGAGCTGCTGTGCAATGCCCCGAATCTGGATTTCACGGTGAAGAACAATCGCGGCTTCAATGTGCTGCACCATGCGGCGCTCAAAGGCAATGTGGTGGCCGCCCGTCGCATACTACAGCTCTCCCGCCAGCTGGTGAATGTGCGCAAGGATGATGGATTCGCGGCCCTGCATCTGGCCGCCCTCAATGGCCATGCCCAGGTAGTGGAGACTCTTGTCACCGAGGGTCAGGCCGAGCTGGACATCCGCAACAATCGACGTCAGACGCCGTTCTTGCTGGCCGTCTCGCAGGGCCATGCTGGCGTGATCGAGCGTCTCGTGCGGCTGTCGTGCGATGTGAATGCCAAGGACGAGGACGGGGACAATGCCATGCACCTGTGCGTGATCAAGAAGTCCAATCTGCAGTCGGCGGCAGAACCGAATCCCGAGGAGGCGCCCGAGATCCAGAAATTCTACATGAGTCTCGTGCAGACGAGTGTGCGGCCCGAGGATCGACTGATGTACAGCATTCTCATCTATCTGTCGCGAGCCGGCTGCCGCGTGGAGCTGAACAATGCCAATGCCAGCATATTCGAGTGGATCACCGACCGCAACATCAGGCAGATGATCTTTGGCCAGCAGCAGCCACCGGAGGCGGAATCCTCGAGTGCCGCAGCCTTGCTACGCCTGCAGGCGCTCGATATGTCTGAAGAAGAAATGCCAACGGGGGGAGGTGGAACAGGGAGCGCGGAAACGAACGGAGCGGCGCCCGTTCCGCCGCCACCACAGCGTCAGCATCTAGATGTAATGCCAAAGCCCAACGATATGGCCGGAGCAACGCCCTCGCCATCAGTAGCCGTTGCCCCAGCCACACCATCAGCATCGCCGGGAGTCAAGAAACTCAATTCGGATGCCCAATCATTGACGGCGCCACCGAATGTTTCGCCACAGGTTGCGCCACGCAAGAAGGCCCCCAAGCCGCCAGCTACCTCAAGCAGCAGCACAGTCATAGCCAGTCACGCCGCAGGAGAGCAGCCATGTGGAGCGGCTGCAGTTGCCGTTCTGCCGTGTCCGGTTCCGGGTCCTAGTCCGGCGGCCATGGTCGCAGGTCCACTGGAGTGCATCGTGTGCAATGAGATCCTGCCCCTGGTGCGCTTCGAGCCGTGTCAGCATCAAATCGCCTGCGAGGAGTGCGGCATACGCATGAAGAAATGCCTAAGATGCGGTGTGGTCATCGAACGCCGTGTGACCTCCAGCGGGCGGGTAGTCTCCCTGCAAACGTCCACATCATCGCCCAGCGATCCGGCGCGTCTGCCCTCGGGCGATCTGCTGCGCTACTTGGAGAACAAAGTGCAAGAGTTCGAGGAGTCGCATTTCTGTGGCATTTGCATGGAGCGCAAACGGGATGTGGCGTTCCTATGCGGCCATGGCGCTTGCTCCCACTGTGCCGAGACGCTGCGCACGTGTCACATGTGCCGCAAAACGATACTCAAGAAGATCAATCTGTACTGAAGCGTGTCCAAGCAGCAGCAGCAGGAGCAGCAGCAGCATGTGCAAGAGCAATTCGCAACCAAAGTGGCTTGTAAATACATACATACACACCATACACACATACATAGAGAGCATTTAAAATTATACTTAGTGTACGTACGGCCCCCAGATTGAAGTACATGCGTATGAGTGGTATTGGCATTGGTAGGTAGGCCTTTATTTGCAGTAATGTTATGTGAGTAACTCGAAGTTATTATTTATTGAACACACCCCCGCCCGACCGAATGTTACTCGTTCTTATTTTGTAACGGATTATCTAATGGCATCGTATACATAGAAATATTGTGCACCCTTTACGTGTCTAGTTATTAGCATCGTTTAACTATGTCTGGCAACGAAAAAACCAACTAAAAGCGAAAGATATTTAATAGTCATTAAAAATTGCAAAATATACAAATTAAAAACTAAAAAACAGTTGAAACGCAGTGTAGTTGCGCTTTATTTTCTTATCGATAGGAGCATGCACATATCGAGTGTAGTGAGTTCGTTCTTTCTACATTTGACTCATCACTGGCAAGCATCGATGGCCAATAATCGATAGCACTTGGAATGCTGGTTGGAAAAAAAAGTTACACACGTCACAACAAAAAAAGAGTCCCACGCGTATATTTATAATGGCCAAACAATTGGCCGATATTCAGAGCAGCAAGCTTCAATTCTACCAGAAGCTTGCACTTGTCGTTATCCTTGGTGGCATCCTGCTCTCCCTACCGTCGTTATGCGGTGGCCAGGGCAATCCCAGCTTTAAATACTCGCGCGAAGCGAATGAAAATTTTGATGCCAAGAATGCTCCGCCGGCAGTTCACCATCACGATCATGATGATCACGATCACGATCACGGTCATCATCATAACGACCATGATGATCATCATCATCAACATCACGATGATCACGATCATCATCATCACGGGCATGAAGAGGCGCACGTCCATCACACCAAAACGAAGCCGGCACTTGGTAAGCAAGTCTCTCAGTGATATTGTCTCTCAGTATTGACATAGGTGACTTCATCTTACTCCCTATAGATATGAGCACCGTATGGTTGCATTCAATTGGCTCCACGTTGCTTATCAGTGCCGCGCCTTTTGTATTGCTGTACATCATACCCCTTGATAACAGCGATGCGATGAAACCCCGTCTAAAGGTTCTGCTAGCCTTTGCATCCGGCGGGCTCTTGGGCGATGCCTTCCTGCACTTGATACCACATGCAACGCATCCACATAGTCACGGAGAGCACGACCACGAGCATGGTCATGGCCACGGACACGGACACGAACATCATCATGAAGGCGAGGAGCATGGACACAGCCACGACATGAGCGTTGGTCTGTGGGTTCTGGGCGGAATTATCGCCTTCCTGTCGGTGGAGAAACTTGTGCGCATACTGAAGGGCGGCGGCGGTGGACACGGGCACAGCCACGGTGCACCCAAGCCCAAACCTGTTGCTGAGAAGAAAAAGCCAACAAAAGAGGGCAACGGAAACGGAGATGGGGACAAACAAGGCAAATCCACCAAAGCCAAGGCATCCAAGAAATCCGAACCCGAGCCGGAGCCTGAGGGAGAAGTGGAGATCTCAGGGTACCTGAACTTAGCGGCAGATTTTGCCCACAACTTCACCGATGGACTGGCAATTGGTGCTTCCTATTTGGCTGGCAACAGCATTGGCATAGTCACAACCATCACCATCCTGCTGCACGAGGTGCCGCACGAGATTGGTGACTTTGCGATACTCATCAAGTCGGGCTGCTCCCGCAGAAAGGCGATGATGCTGCAGCTGGTGACGGCGCTGGGTGCCGTGGCAGGCACAGCGCTGGCCCTGATTGGCGCCGGCAGCGGTGAGGACAACTCCGCACCCTGGGTGCTGCCCTTCACAGCTGGCGGATTCATTTACATTGCCACAGTCAGTGTGCTGCCAGAGCTGCTGGAGGAGTCGACCAAGCTGAAGCAATCGCTGAAGGAGATACTGGCCCTGCTCACCGGCGTGGCGCTGATGATTGTTATAGCCAAGTTTGAATAGTGTCTTGGAACGTTACTTAAACATCCACATAATTTCAGAGAGTTAGAGAAGGAGAGAGAGTTTTATATATGCATTCAAAATTATGCTTTACTATACGAACGGTTTGAATTAGTCAAAAAATACACTTTACAAGGAAAACCTCAACCTCATTCGCCCTTCGCCCCATTAATGGTGGCCTTGATCTCGTTGAGGCAATACTCGGCCTGCTCGATGGCATCGGGATTCTTGTGCTGTTTCCCCATTTTCCAAGCCAGCTTGCAGGACTTTTCCGCCTGCTGCATCAGGCCCTCGCGCAGGTAAACCAGACCCAGATTGGCCAGCAGCACTCCCTCCTGGCTGACGTCATTCAGCTCTTTGGCCAGGGCCAAGGCTTGCATAAGAGTTTCCTTGGCTTCTGCGTAATTTTCAAGCTAAAATAATTAACTTGAGGTTACAGGTAGAGACTGCATATAGGGAAGAACAGAACTTACATTCACGTACGCCACACTGATGTTATTCAAAATGGTCACCGAAGCATCGTTGACGGCGCCATACACATCGCAGAGGGTGTCGAAGGCTTCCTTAAAAAGGTTCTTGGCCTCTGTGTACTTGCCCTGCTTCATCAGCAGCTGGCCAAACCTGCAAATAGAGTACATACAAACGTCGTTATGGATACGGTTTGATTGGAGAGTGTGTGGGAGTTACAAGTGCTTGGAAATGGAATATGGAAACACCTTCAATACCAATTCTTTGTCAGGCCATAAAGCTCTTGGACGTCTTTGTCTTCGGGCATCTTCTCAATCAACTTGGCCAGCTGCTCCAGAGTCCAGATGAAGCCTTGGTAGCTCTTCTCCAGGTCCCCTTGCAGCTGTGACATGTGCGCTATCTTGGAGCTTATGTGCAGGATCTAGAAACAAGGAACCATGCTTGGGGTTTTAATGTGTTTGTACACAAGTGAGGGGACAAACCTTTGGGCTCTCCTCCGTGTGGCCATCGGCAAAGAGACGTTTCATCACATCCGTGAATATCTTCTCTGCCTTTTTGAACTGCTCTCGTTCCATGGCCAGGTTGGCCATCACATCGTACACATACGTGATGCCATCTTTGCTCTGCAAGTCTTGAGCCATCCGCAGTGCCAGGTGGAGCATCTGCTCCGCCTTGTCGTACTGTTCTCGCTGTACACATAGAATGGATCGCTTGATCTGGTTGATTAGTTTCTCTTCGGGTGTCTCCTCCTTCTCACTGCCGCTGTTGCCAAACAGGTTGAATGTAAAGGCCGCTGTAAATGCCAAGGCCGTGCCTCTGTATGCATTTCCCGAGTCTGAGCCCGTACCATGGTGGTGGTGGCGACCCACAATAGGGCAGAGCGACGATAATCCCGATTCCGACCGTTGCTGGTGGTTGTTGGCTCTTCGAAATTTAGCCAATTGGCAATATTCCCTTGGACTTGGGCCTACACGAAGCCTGGCCACAGCTTGGCTTAGTCTGGAAATATTCGTAACAATCATTTTAACAATTAGTTAACGCATTTTATGCCTAAAATCAAAAGTTAGAATTTTTGATAGTCTAGTCGACTTATGAAATGCGCTCCAGTGTTGCAAAGTGGAAAAACAGTGTGGCCAAATGCACCACACATAACTATTTAATTAAATATTGAGATACTTGTCAAATATAATTAAAAAGTGAAGTTTACGCAGTGCAATTTAAAGAAAAACTAAAGTAATTGTAAAGCGGAAAGAGTTAATTTTGCATTTTCAAGAACAGCAAATATTTATCGATAGTCCGACCATCAATGCAACCCTGCATATTGATGGCGGACTTGACGCTCTTCTTTTGCTGGCAAAATAATTTTCTCGAAGAAGAAAAGGTGCATATCGCTAAAGTTAGGAGCTAAACGTTCATCAGTGCATTAAATAACAGACGTGCCGACATATAGAAGTTCACGCGCATTTTATTTCAGATTTTTTACAGTGCTGTGTGCCGCAGGCGCCTATTTTTTACAGCTATGAGACGGCGTAGCGAGCGAAAAAAATCTACATCGCCCGCACCGTTGCCGGCACGACGTAGTCGACGCTCCCGCAAAGTGTCTGACAATGAAAGAACCGAGGAGGAGAACAGCGTAGCAGTGCACAAAGATGCTGAAAATCAGGAAGTGCCACAGGCCGCCGCCGCATCGCGCGAAGAAATCAATGATGCTCAAGATCGCGAGCGTGCCTCCAGCGAGGAGCAGCGTGCTGCATCGCCATCGCCAGTGCGCAAGAGCCGCAGCAGCCGCACGACGCCTAAAAAGCGCGTGGATAGCAAAAGCGTCGACAAGAAGGTGGAAACCATACCGGAGGAGGGAGAAAACGGCGCCGATTCGGACAAATGGCAGTCGAGCAGAAACAACGCCAATGTCGTCAAGCCAGAGAAGAGGACTCCGCCGCAGGCTGCAGACAGCGTAGAGATGGAGCCCAAAAGCGATGCGGAATCTGTAGCAGATACGCAGCCCAAGACGGAGCCAAAAGCTGACGTCGAGATGCCGAAACCAGAGCCAGGTAATGCCAAGAAGGACGTTGACAAATCGGATGATGAAAAGCCAACCGCAGACGATGACGATGACGCTGATGATGACGATGGCAGGCAGAGAATTCACAAACAAGAGGTAAAAGTTCCTTCTCCTTCGATTAGCCTAACAGCAAGTAAGGAGGAGGAACATCTAAAAACATCCAGTGATGTATTAGACATTCAAACAGAGGACGTTGAAGAAAGGGATGATGAGGCTGCCGCCGCCGCCGCCGCCACCGAGGACACTCCAAAGTCGGAGCGCAGGGAGGAGAGGAAGAGGAAGCATAAGGAACAGCTGCAGGAGAGGATCCCCATCAAGACGAAGGACGAGCAAAAGGAGAATCGCAAACAGTCAGCAGAACAGCCAGCCCCAGCTGAGGACGAGGCCATTGATAACAAGCACGAGACCTCAGTGACCGCGACACCACCCACAGTAGCGTCAGCAGGAGCAGCTGCCACTGTGCTGCAGAGTCAGCGCTCCGTGCGCAAGCGCAAGTGGTTGACAAACAAAAAGTCATCAGATCGCGCACCGCCCGTGCTGGCCATTTCGACGGATTCGCTAAAGAACATCATTTCGGATGTGGTCCCAGTGCCGCTCAGCGATGTCCAGCTGGACTCATCCTCGGAGGAGGAGGGCCTTGTCACCAGCGACCACGAAACGGATCGTTCCGTGTCGCCAGTGGTGCGCAAGGAGCGTGAGCGTGAATGTGACGAGAGTGGTACCGTCACGGTCGTCACTGCCAATGACAGCAGCAGCGTCGCCGAGTCAAATGCCGCAAAGGAGGCCACCGCCGGCACAGGTCGCACCACACCGGCGCTCGCCACAGACATTGTGCAGGTGCATATCGGCGGGGGGCCGAGTAAATCCACAGTTCCATCTGCGAAACCCAATGTAGTCCGCTCACCGAGTCCAGCCCGCAATCGTTCCAGCCATGTGCTCTACATAACCAACTTGGTGCGTCCCTTCACTGTGCTCCAGCTGAAGGGGCTGCTGGCACGAACCGGAAAGATAGTCGAAGACGGTTTCTGGATAGATCGCATCAAGTCCAAGTGCTTTGTTGCCTATTCCAATGAAGAGTTAGTATTAGTCCCATTGCCACATAAATGTCCCTGTCTCTCTTATATTAATTTGGTTTTTGCTTTGCAGCGAGGCTATTGAAACACGCCATGCCCTGCACGGCGTGCGCTGGCCGGTCTCGAATCCAAAGTGCTTGAATGTGGACTTCGGCAGTCGCACAGACATGGATCGTGCGATACAATTGACAAAGGACGAGCCGCCACGCTATGGCCAGGAAAACACCAGAGATAATCAGCAATCAGGCAATACTTGGTCTCGATTGGACGCGACTGATAAAAAGGTAAAAGGGAATCTAATCTGTTTATCCATCGTTATTATAATTTATGCTCTGAGCAGCCTGCCCGCCCTGTACGGGAATGGGATGTGGGCAAGAAGGAGCCCAATGATCGTGACAAAGTCACCAATGACAGGCGTCGTGGGAGCAAGGAGCGTGCGCTGGATTCCCGATCACGAGATGTGGAGGGCCGACCGGGACAGGATCGCAAGCGCTCCAGGGAAGGCGATGGCATACGGGGACGCGAGCGTGAGCGCAATGAACGTAATAACGATCGCAATGCACACGGACGTAGCCGCTCTGGATCACCACGTAAGGCGTTACTATCCAACTGCTCCTTGTGTAAGGCTTTCTGATTAACAAATCTATTTTGAAACAGTGCCCAAGACAAAAAGAAAGGAGAACGAGCCGCCCATTAGGCTGCTGGATGATCTGTTTCGCAAAACTAAGGGCACACCCTGCATCTACTGGCTGCCACTTACGCCTGAAGCGGTAAGCTTTTTCGAATTTCGAATCCTATGGGAGCGGAGTCTTATATGAATCCGGCATCTTTGCTGCATCAACAGATTGCAGAGAAGGAGGCATTCCGCCAGAAACGCATCGAGGAGCATAAGCTACGCATTAAGGAACGGGAGGACCGCCAGAAGGAGCGTGATAAGGATCGTGATCGTCAGCGCGATACGCGTCGCAATCGTTCGAACGAGCGGCGTCATTCGCGGAGTCGCGAGAGGGAGCGACGACGTTACTAGGCATTACCGCGACAGCGGATGCGGCGTCTTGAGATTGAACAAATAAACAATGAATTATATCTCAATAATTAGCATCAACCAATCATCATCCACAACAACAACAAAAGTGAAGAACAGCAACTAAAACAAAAAACAAAAATACTTCAATGTGGTCTCACATTACCCGCAAAATGTTCAATTTCTTCGAACGTTATCGCGCGTTCCATTAAATATATATTGTCGACGTTCTTAACTAATATTCAACTTGAAGTCAAATCGACTTCAAATTGAATATTTTTGGCAACGTTTTCACAAAACCAAACTTAACTTTGAGATTTTCCACTTCTCTTCCTTACTTTTCTTTCACCCTCCATTCTATTTCTCTTTGTTGTTGTTCTATACGCCCACATATATATTTTGATATATATATACCACCATATATAACCTGATATGATTTCTTTCCTCAAATGTAGCAATTCTTACAGCGCCTAACGTCATCATCTCACCTCCAACAAACAATATTAAAACTACACCACAGCCCTCAACATTCAAAAGCGACAGCGGCAGCGGCATCAACGCAAGGATAATCGTCTGTATCGGCGGAATTAAAAAAAAAGCAAAAGAAAACTCTTATATACTAAATGAGCAAAAAACAATTAATAATTATTAAACAAATGTAAAATTAATATTTCTTGAAATTTTAATGAACTTAGAAATACAATTTAATAACAGACGGCAAGCTTGTGACCATGCCAATAAAATAATGTGTTTTTTTTTTAATCTTAGACATACAAAAAGGGCGGGCAGTTTTGCCCCTCAAACTTTTAAAATTAATAATTTATTTCATTTTACAAATATATAAAAAGAAAGCATTAAAAGTGTTCATAATAGCGATGGTTAAAACCTCAACGATAGTGTCACTACAGTAATCGATAGTAAAAGTGCCAGCTGTCTCTGTTGTAATCGATATCCCTATTATCACTCAATTAACATTAAAAAATAGTGAAAAAATGTGGTCCGACACCATATTAATAGTTTTTATATCAGTTTGTACCGCCTTTTTGGGCGAAGGTGAGTTAAACATCAGAAAGCAGTGGAATTTCTAACATATTCATTCATTTTTACCTTAAAAGGGCTCACCTGGGTCTTGGTGTACCGCACGGACAAATATCAAAAGCTGAAAACCGAAGTGGAAAAGCAGAGCAAGAAACGTAAGTACTAGAAACTGGGTTATCATTATCATAAATTAACGTGTGTTTAATTACTTAAAGTGGAGCGCCGCAAGGAAATCCATGGCGACTCTCTGGACAAGGCGGTGAAAAAGAAAATAGAGCGTGATGAGGAGAAGCTGAAGAATAATAACCGCGACTTGTCGCTGGTGAAAATGAAGTCCATGTTCGCCACCGGTTTTGCTTTCACCGCCCTGCTCAGCATGTTCAATAGCATATTTGATGGACGCGTTGTGGCCCAATTGCCCTTTACCCCCATCTCCTGGATTCAGGGCCTGAGCCATCGCAATCTGGCCGGCGAAGACTACACGGACTGCTCGTTCATCTTCCTCTACATATTGTGCACCATGTCTATTCGCCAGAACATACAGAAAATGTTGGGCTTTGCACCCTCGCGGGCCGCCAGCAAACAGGGCGGTGGTCTCTTTGGCGCGCCGCCAGGACAATTCAAATAGTAAAATGAAACTTTAATAGTGTACAATACATTGTACTTTCAACAGACACTAACTTAGAACATTATTCAACTCGTACATGGGGCTGTCGACAATTAATCTATCGAAGCCCAGTCGCGACAGGTCGATGGTGCGAAACTGGCCATCCACAATCAGCTCGGATATGGCTCGACCCACAGCCACTGACTGCTGGATGCCGTGTCCACTGAACCCTGTCGCAATGTACAAATTGTGGTAGTATGGATGTGGTCCCACAATCCCATTCTCATCGTAGACATTGTGCTCGTACAGGCCTGCCCAGCTGTCCACAACTGTGGCCGCCTCAAAGGCGGGCACTCGGTCCACGAGTGCGGGCCTAATCTGCTGGTCAAAGTACTGCGGATCAACGACGAAATTATCACTGTTTGGATCGACTTGCGGATCGGAGTCGTGCCCGCAGATGTAGTTGCCGCCCAAGCCATCTCGCCGAATGAATGTTCCATTCGAATCGATGGTTATGGGCATGGCGATGCCGGGTGCGTTCTGTGCCTGCGTGGTGATTGCATACATGTACCGCTTTCGTGCATCTATGGGCAGGGGAATATGCAGCATTCCCGACCCGGTGCCAACGCGTGCCAGTCGTGCCACATTCCCGGAATTCGCTCCGGCTGCTACCACACAGATAGAAAACTTGCACGTGCGTCTTGTGCCATCCGGCAGTTGGATAACAGCCTTGTCCAGACCAACGTAGCTGCCCTCGTTGGAGCTGTTGTCCCCCGACAGGGATATATCCGGCTGTTCTTGGAAGGCAAAGTCCACCACCTCTCCATTGACGAAATGCGCGCCATAGCCGCCGGCAGAGCGACGAAAGTTCGTGAGTAGCGCCCACGAATTGAACCAGCCCTCCTTCTCGAGCCCATGGCAGCCCACAGCAATGCCCTTGGTGTTAAGCCAGGGGAAACGTGCCGCCAGTCGGTCAGGCGTGAGCAGCTCATTCCGGGCACCCAGCTCGTTCTGCAGATGCGAAGCATGCTTCAGGCTCTCGGCGCCCTCTTCCCCAGCGAGCAGCAGATGGCCATGGGGCGTAAAGTTGAGCGGCACCTCCGAGCCAAAGTGCTCGTTGGCGTTGCGCAAAAAGTCGGCGGCAAAGAGAGACATTTGTATGTTCTCCGGCAGGGAGAACTGCTGACACAGGCCGCCAACAGAGACGCGGGTTGCAGACTGGGCGTACTATAAAAATACAAGAGATAGATTACTCTGTGGCGACTTGGCCATGATTGTCACACATACCGTATCATCCTTTTCGACAACCACAACGTTTAGGCCATCGCGCGCTTTCTCCTTTAGCCAATATGCAATGGAACTGCCTATACCGCCACCGCCGATGATTAGCACATCGCAGTGTGTCTGGAATTCATCCGGCTGACTGGGATTCCGTCGTTTGTCGCCCTCAAAGTTGAATTTACTTTGTGTCAGAACTCGTTGCGAGGTGTCTTCTGGAATGGGGTCCTTGGGCACAAAGAATTCCTTGACTTTGCGCATATCATTGCCAAGTAACCGAAACGTTCGCCTAATTGGATGGTTGTCGTCGTCGGGACTCCCATTTCCACTATTGCCAGCGGCACCAGCCGAATAGGATCGGTGAGCCAGAATGCGCACAACGTGTCTGTATCGTAACATCTTTAAACTTGAGAATTTATATATATTTTCATTCACATTCCGTCCGGTGGATTTTGTAATAGCGATAACGTTCACAGAAATTCTGTGATTCTGTGACAAAATCCCAGATGCAGTGACACTGACCCTCAGAAATATACCAAAATATACCGTTCTCTGTACATTTACAGCATATTTGTCAAGTACAACACTTCACAACACTTGTCAAAAAAAAAGAAGCAGCAGCAACATTACTAGGCATTTTTGAGATCGTTTGGAAAATAAAAAACGAAAAGTTGGCCATTTAATCGCAAATTAAACGTTCTACAATATGACTAACGCTGCTGATATTGGTACTCAGGATGTTGAGATGGAGGTTGATCCTCCAACGACCGAAGTATCACTGGCGGACGAAAAGAAAAACCAAGATGTGGCCGCTGTCCAAGAAATACGCGAGCAAATACGCCAAATCGAAAAGAGTGTCGCCTCGAAGGAGTCGCGGTAAGCTCTCGCACCCATATGCCATAATTTCAATGATGATTTTTATGTATTCTCTTGCCACAGATTCATCTTGCGCGTGCTGAGAAATTTGCCCAACACCCGACGCAAGCTGAACGGCGTTGTGTTCCGCAATCTGTCGCAGAGCATTTACCCAGCTGGCGCGGATCGCGAAGCTGCACTGGCTCTGATGCCCGCTGTGGAGAAGGACGCCACCGAGCTGCCTGATGTGAGTAAAAAACTTGTGGCTACGAAGGCACCGATAGCCGAGGTGGATGCCTACTTCTATCTGCTGCTGCTGGTCAAGTTGATCGACGCCAGCGATCTGAAACGCGCCGGTACGTGCGCCGATGCCTTGATGGCCAAAATATCCATCCAGAACCGTCGCACCCTGGACCTCATCGGGGCCAAGTCCTATTTCTACTTTTCGCGAGTGGCTGAGCTCAACAACGCCCTGGAGGGCATTCGCGCCTTCCTGCACGCCCGTCTGCGTACCGCCACACTGCGCAACGACTTCGAGGGTCAGGCGGTGCTCATTAATTGCCTGCTCAGAAACTATCTGCACTATGCCCTGTACGACCAGGCGGACAAGTTGGTGAAGAAGTCCGTCTACCCCGAGTCGGCCAGCAACAATGAATGGGCCCGTTTCCTCTACTATCTGGGTCGCATAAAGGCCGCCAAGCTGGAGTACAGCGACGCACACAAGCATCTGGTCCAAGCCCTGCGCAAATCGCCTCAGCATGCGGCCATCGGCTTCCGCCAGACCGTGCAGAAGCTGATCATTGTTGTGGAACTGTTGCTGGGCAATATACCCGAGCGCGTTGTGTTCCGCCAGGCTGGACTACGACAGTCGCTTGGTGCATACTTCCAGCTAACCCAGGCTGTGCGTTTGGGCAACCTGAAACGCTTCGGCGACGTGGTGTCGCAGTACGGACCCAAGTTCCAGCTGGATCACACCTTCACACTGATCATCCGCTTGCGTCACAATGTCATCAAGACTGCCATCCGTTCGATTGGTCTCTCCTACTCGCGAATCTCGCCCCAGGATATCGCCAGGCGCTTGATGCTGGACTCGTCCGAGGATGCCGAATTCATTGTGTCCAAGGCCATACGAGACGGTGTCATTGAGGCCACCCTGGATCCGGCACAGAACTACATGCGCAGCAAGGAGAGCACCGACATTTATAGCACACGGGAGCCCCAGTTGGCCTTCCACGAGCGCATCTCGTTTTGCCTGAATCTACACAATCAGAGCGTCAAGGCTATGCGCTATCCGCCCAAGTCGTACGGCAAGGACCTGGAGAGTGCCGAGGAGAGACGCGAGCGTGAGCAGCAGGATCTGGAATTGGCCAAGGAGATGGCTGAAGATGATGAGGATGGTTTCTAAACTACTGCAGTTTCTTTGTACTTGTATTCATTTTTCATAGAAATATAACCAACAATTAAATAAGTTACTAAATGAATTCAAAATTGTTGGTTAAAAAATTAGGGTTTAAAAAATCACTGTTTACCGTTCACCAGAAGTAGCAGTATTGTATAAAAGTAGTAATCACAGTTATCGAATATAGAACATCCCTGGCTGCGATACCGATAGCAAACTAGCCAACGCCAGCGAGTCTGTGGAGAACAGAAAATTTATGAAAAAGCACACACAATGCAAAGTAAATGACGTGTTTAAACTATAAATGTAGAGTATTTAGTGCCAGTGAGCCGGAAAGTGTTCAACATCGTTGAAGAGTGCGCGTGGAATGGTGAAGCAGTTAATTGCAGAAATTCGCATCGGCGAGTCACAAATAACAGCGGCCCCAGCAGCAGCGAGTAGTAAACTAGCCAACGCCGACGAGTCTCTGGCCAATGTGGTGCAGCCCCCCGCTACCCGTGAGCACCCCTCCTCCACCCGCTAACGCGCAAATATATGCGACGACAACTAGTTGTAGTGGGCAGCCTTTGTGGAAGCAGCAGGCGAAAAATTGTGCAAACGCCAAACAAGGGAAGCAAGCGCATAAAAGTTAATTAGCAGTGGAAGCGAAGCTGCGTTGTGTGTTCAGGCACCCATCCGAACCGAGGCACAGCACAGCACAGCCTTTGCGGCAGTGATGCAGCAGCAGCTGCGCCAACTATCGAGATTCTAGTTATTGTTGTTGTGGTTTTTGCACCCACCACACGTAACTAGAGCACACAGACACACGCCACACACAAACACACACACATACACAACACATACACACCACATACACACAGACACAAACAGAAGAACTCTGTTTCAAGAAAGGGTATCCAACATCGACTCCAAACCGCTGCCCATCCGCGTCCATTCATACACACACTCACTCATATACAACATACACACACACACACATCCATTGGGAGTAGATGCAGCAGCAAAAACATTGGAAATGATTTGTAAACAAGACGTCCTGCAGTGGTTTGAGAAACTCGAGAGCTACAATCGCATTGAAACGATGTACGCACTGCTCACCGCTTGCCTGCCGTTCGAGCTGCGCTTCCTGGGCACGTTGCTCGAGGAGCAGGGCAGATGCGATTCGGAGACGCTGCGCGGAATGGAGCTGCGTGCGAACAATCCCCTAGAGCTGGCCGCCGATATGTTCACCTGCCAGAAGGGCGATCCAACCGACAGGAAGATACGCCGCAAAATGGCCCTCTACCTGGCCCTGATCCGTGCCTGCAACCGGAACTGTGTCAGCGAGATCTATCGCACGCTCGAGTGCTGGGGCGAGTGTGATTTTGGGTGCATCAATGACCAGGACACGCTACTGGAGCTGCTGCTTGTCTACACAATGGCCGCCATTCATCCCGTCTTCTCGATGGACGAGCAGAAAAAGATCTTTGGCATACTGGGCAAGATCAAGGAGAACAAACTGGTGTCGGATAATTTTCCGCAAGCGCAAATGGAGCAGCTACAGACACCTTCCCATCCACATCCACCGCACCCGCACGCGCCGTCCCAGCATGATTTGATAATGCAACAACAGCAGCAGCAGCAGCAACAACAACAGCAGCAGCAGCATGTAATGCATCAAATACAGGCCCAGCAGCAGCATCCCCAGATGGTCCAGGTAGTGCAAACGCCGCAAGGCAATATACCAATGATATTCCCCCAACATTTTCAAAAGGTAAGTGGCTGAGACCTTAAACAATTCGTAACGCTTCTTCCTCAATATCCGCTGCAAGTAACTAACTTATATGTAACTAAAATCTGCTCTTTCTCCTCTCTCTTTCTGTTAGCTTGTGCCTGGAAGCGATGGAACACACCAGATAAGCGTCGATGGCGTGCCACACATGATGCAATCGAATATCACCATTCCAGCGGACACAAGTGCCATACTCGGCCACCAGAACACGGCCGCGGCTTGGTCAATGCGTCACTACGCACCACCGCCACACCCGCAGTCTGCTGCTCAGCAGCAGCAGAACCTAGATCATCATGTGCCTCCAGCCTCCAGTTCGCCGATGCTGAGCCAGCAGTCCTCACCGTCAAGCAGCCGCACGACGAGTCCACAGCGCTCCAACGTTCCACTGCAGTCGCAGCAAATGCGCAACTTGTCACAACGTTTGACCGGCCACAAGCATCATGCGGCGCGGCGTCCCTCAGCAGAGACCACGCCGCCGCCCTCTTCCATTAGCGGGGAGCTGCAGCATGAGAACATCAACGAAGGCGGCAGCAGCAGTTCCAGCGGCACGAGTCTTCCCAGCCTGATACGCAACGGTTTCCAGCGGCCCTCGCATCATCATCGAGTCAAGGCGAATGCCTACATACCGCCCCATCAGCAGCAGCAGCAGCAGCAGCACTTTCAGAACAACGCTTACATGAACAGCCTGATGCAAAGCATGAGCATGAATGATGATGGGAGCGGGTCCGTGATCAAGAGTGTTGCCACCACTGGCAGCGAATCGGGCAGTTCGAATGGCTCTTGCGGGGACCTATCGCCGCCAGAGACACCAACGCCGCATCCACTGCCATTACACAGCACTGTCGGCAATCCCGGCATGGGCATGGTCACGACTGTCGTGCACAGCGGCATGGGAGGAGGCTACCAGCAGAAGCACCATCTAACCTATAAGCAGCAGCAGCTGCAGATGAACCTGCAGCAGCGACTGAACGGACGTAATGGGATGGAGAAGAGCTACCAGCAGATATACACAACGGGTACGCCAAGCATTGTGAGCGATGCCCAGACGATGAGCAGCGGGAACATGCAGCAGCAGCAGCAGCAGGCGCTGCTTATCAGTCCGTCTCCGGTGAGCACGCCCACGACTACGGTTTTGCTGCAGCAACAGCCACAGCAGCAGCAGCAGCCACCACCACCCACAGCCTACAATACAGCCTCCTATCCATATCACACACGAGGACCCCCGCCGCAGCAGACGATATTCCAGGCGCATAATGCACCGCCACCGCCGCAATCTGTTCGTGGCGGCTACCGGTTTCCCATGGCTCCGGTTTCCCACAACGGCGAGCTCATCTATCCGGCGTTCCACACGAGTCTTGCCTTCCTGCCTGTACCCGGCACTGGTGGCACGCCCACAGCCGTTACGCCGCCCCAGCTGCAGAACACGGCCGCTGTGGTCAGCACGAATGCTGTGGGGGTACAGACGACAGCGCCCCAGCAGCAACAACTGCCGACCACGCCGCCATACAGTGCGCTGACCGTTTGCCCCATAACTGGGGTGGGCGGCGGCGGAGCACCGAAGATATCCTGCTACAATTGCGGCTCGCAGACGCACATTGGACGGGACTGCCAGGAGGCGTCTATGGAGGATGTGACGCGCAGCGCCAGCTATAAGCTGGACTACTCAGAGACTCAGAGCATAGAGGCGAACTCCATAGGTGATCACAGCAGCAAGGATATGGGCAGCATTCAAATGAACTCGTCGGTGACAGCGCCGACGGCGTCAACGGTGCTGTCCACGGCAGCGGCGGCGGCGGTGACGAGCATCGGGAAATAGCAAGGTGTGGGTAAATCCAGAGTAAGCTTAAAGTCTATATATACGGACCTATATGGAGGAGCATAATTACGTACGTCTATATTAATGTTTATACATAATCCTTATCTACTTATACTGAGAATACCATTTATTATGATTGTGTAGTTAGTGCGGAAATCAAATTTCTCGCCCTTACCACGTCTCCTAGTTTTTTGTATAAGAGCCTCTCAATTCGCGTTATGGAGAATCGGAATAGGAATCGGAATCGGAATACGGGTCGGAATAATAGTCGTGCTGCCTAAACACTCTTGACAAACCCTTATCCAGCCCCCCCTCCGCCTTTTCCTCTTCACATATAAGAATAATTTAAACGCGTAGCCCACACCCTGCCCTCCCCCCACACACCCACACACACACACAGATAGTCGATAACGAATTTTAGTCATATGCCACTTTGAATATTTCTAATATTAAGTTGAATGTACAACAGCAATAAGTAAACAAAATAATCCTAATCTACGTTATGCGGTACGCACTGCCGCAGGAAGGAAGGAAGGATCGAATCGGATCATGGGCGAATGTTAGTTACCGTTTATCAAGATATCGAAATAAGTTAAAGAGACAGGCCCACACACATATATCGTATATCGGAGGAAAACTATGATGCGATGGTCATAATGTAACGTAACGTAGAAATCGAAAGAGCAACCACGCGATGGGCAACGGGAAGAACAGTAACGGCAGAACAGTGACAGTAACTGTAAGAAGAAGAAAAGGCAGAAGTTAGAAACGAGATAACGGTAAACAAAATAAGAAATTTCGTAGCATACAAAATACTTAGCAAATATAACAAAAAACAAATTGATTATGTGTATAAAAACAAATGAGCGTAGCAGCACAATGTGCTTAGTGAACGTTTTTCGTATTCCAAACCCCCCCACCCACACCCACACCCACACTCTCCCCACTCTTCTTACCATTTTCATACTGTAGTTATTCTATTTATTTTGAAGCTCCACCTCTGTTTAAAAATGTTTTTTTAGAAATGTTCCCTTAATATTTTTTTTTTTTATTTTTATATACATAACTACATATATACATACATCTATATATATATATATATATATAAATATTATTTTAAAGCATAAAAAACCGTATATGATACAAACTATGTGGATAGGGCGTATATTAATGCTAATCACGCTGTCTAATTATTATTTTATGTACTCAAAACTTGACTTCCCCCCCTGCCCCCCTCGAACATGTGTGGGCATTCATCTGTCGAACAATTGGCCAAGTTATAGTAAAACCAAAAACACAGACGCCCACAGATGAACAAAAAATAAGTTTAAAAAAAATTGCCTGCCCTTAGTTTTTTATGTACAGACGTTGTTAAAATTTTTGTAAAGCCCCAGCAATTTGTAATCGAGTAAAGAGCGACAAAGAGCAACAAAGCGCCAGAAAAACAAAAAAATGTAAAGAAAGAAAGGAAAGAAAAACAAAAAACGATTTAAGAGAAATACACAATTTACTGAGTTTTGCTGATAATGATGCGTAGGCCGCATGACAAACAATTATTATTATATTTCATTGAAATAATAAAAAAGAATCCAATTGTTTCTAAAATTCGTGTAACAAAACACAAGCTACAAAAACAAACCACCCAAGTGACTATTCTTTATAAAAATATATCAAAGTAAATCTCTTTCAGAATTGACGGATGAAAGAAAGAGATGTTGCAGGTGCAGGTGCAAGCTGCTCTTAAAACGGTTTGGTTGGGCGGGCACCCACCCTCTCTAAATTGGTGCGTCTTTTGCTGTGCTTTATCAGCTAGCATTACAGCAGAGCCACAATAAGTGGGAAAACAAACGGAAATTCCGCACTACACGAACGAACCCCTGCATGCCCATCAAGCCTTCACTGTACACACTGTATGGCTTGAGCGCAACTTGGGGATTTGGGCAATACGAACACGAACATAAACCAGCAGCGGCGGGTGGATGGATGGGGATGTTGGGGAATAGGCAACACTGACGTTCTCTCAAGCGTGTCTGTCTTACCGTAACGGCACAGTCAAAGCCATAGTTATTGTGTTCGTTCGTCTTCAGCTGAGCAGACGCATCGCGAGTGAGCGGGTGCTAGATATTTCCCGAGTACTCATAGAATGTAGGTGTAGAAAACTCCTTGTGCAATTAGTGAAACATACAAAGAAAGAACAAAAGAGTGGAGGATTCTTTTACAAATCGGGTGGTGATCAGTGCATTGTACGGGTATGTATTTCCACAGAGAAGTACATATAAGAAATCTGAAATGATCGCCACTCTGTAGGTGCTCGTTGATGCATAGCCAAGTGCTGTGCAATGCTGTTGTAGTCTGGGTATCGTTCCGGCCCCCAGGTTCGGCGTCTTTGCCAAGAGTTAAAGAAAACGAAAACATAGACAGCAGCAGCAGCAGAGACTGAAACAATGCTTAAAGCCACAAGGAAACCGACGGATATATACAAGTCGAAACTAAAAGTTAATGCCAGCAATAACAACAGCGTCAAACCGCCGCTGCCCATCGAGCTGTCGGAGGAGGGAAATGGCAGCGCCAGCAGCCCCACCACTCCGCAGAAGCTCAGCCTGAAGGGCAGCCAGCTGGGTGGAAGCATTTTGATTGGCAATTACAACGTGAGTGTCCGTCCGTTCGTCCGCCCACTTCTTTCCGTGCTACTACAACTTCCTACTCATCGTTTTCTCTTTTTCGCTCGCTGGCCTGACAGTACTTGACCCAACTGGAGGTGTGCGAAAATGAAATGGAGGTCTTGGACCTCAGCTCGCTGGCACAACTGGAGACGCTCAAGTGCAGCCGGAACAAGCTAATGGAGCTGATCGTAAACGCCACCAATTTGCAGGCACTTTTAGCCGACCACAACTGTAAGCTTCCATTTTCCTTTGAGAGTTTACTATATTAAATGTGTATTTAATTATTTGCAGGCCTTCATAACATCTCCACAACCAACACACATCCTGTGCCGCTAAAGCTCCATCGGATTGACATCTCGCACAATAATTTCAACGAGCTGCCCAACTGGATTGGCGCCTGTGTGGCGTTGTCCACACTGGATGCATCGCATAATCGATTGACCAACATAACGGGAATGCTTCGAAACTATCGAATCAATCAACTGCTTGCTCTGAATTTGTCCTACAATGAATTGCAGCAGCTTGAGTATTTGCCCGAGGGATTTGGCAGCCTCCAAAAGCTCCAATTGCAAAGCAACGAACTGCAGTGTCTGCCGGAGAATTTCTTTGCCGTCACCCATTCCCGCTTGGACACACTGAATGCGGCCTGCAACAAGCTGTCGACTCTGCCGCGATACGAGCAGAATAATCATGCGGCCTTGGTGCATCTGTTTCTGGCTGGGAATCAGCTGAACGACAGCATCTTTGAGGCTCTGCACAACGCAGCACGATTGAAGGTGCTCCATCTCGCCTACAATCGCATTGGAATCCTACCTCCGGCATGCGTACGCAATTGGTCGGAGCTGGAGATTCTGGTTCTATCGGGAAACATGCTGCAACAACTGCCCGAGGAGGTGGCCACGCTGGACCACTTGAAGGTGCTGCGTTGTTGCAATAATCTGTTGCTTTGCACGCCGCAGCTGGCCAAGTTGGGCAAGCTGAAGGTACTCGATCTGTCACACAATCATCTGGATCGCGTCAATTTGCTGTCCCTAGTGCCCTCGCGGAATCTCAAGTACTTGGATCTATCGGGGAATTTGCAGCTGCAGGTGGGCTTAAATATGCCC
Organism: Drosophila bifasciata; assembly: GCA_009664405.1. Taxonomy (NCBI): domain Eukaryota; kingdom Metazoa; phylum Arthropoda; class Insecta; order Diptera; family Drosophilidae; genus Drosophila; species Drosophila bifasciata. The sequence goes on along the minus strand of CM019042.1, from coordinate 42,588,448 downwards.
AAAATAGTCTTCATTCCAATAATAATCTGAGACCTTCGTATTCCCAGGTGGATGAGCAACAGTTCAAGGTATGCCAGACCCAGAGTCAGCGTAACTGGAGCCTAATCGATGTGTCCGGCAATAACCGAGCTGCCCTGCCCACCAGTACGTTGCGGCTGGCGACGGCGCAGCGAAATCAAAACAAGAACTCGCCCTGGACAATGGGCTTTGCAGAGACGCCTGGATCCGGAGACTGCCGCAAGCTGCTGGTTTGCCAGTTGCGAGCGGCCAACTATGGCGGCGCAGATGAGGCTCTCTATGGCATGTTTGAGGCGGCAGATGGCAATGGACGCGTGGCACAGGAGATGGCTCAACTGGTGCCGGGTCTAATGAAGCAGGAGCAGCTGGTCAAGGATGCTCCTCTCAGAGATTACATGAAGTTCACGTTGCTGACGGCCCAGCAGCAGTGCGGAAGTGTGCGGAGTGCCGCCTTGTTCCATCTAACCCGGACACGGGCACCCTCAAAAGTGAGGCCTTTGAAGAGCAAGCGCTATGTGCTGCGTATGGCTAGCACGGGTCGGCTGGATGCCTATCTGGTGCGTCGCACCACACAGCTGCGCCTGACAGACACGGAATCAAGCGCCAAAGATCTGGGACCAACTCTTGCAATGCCTGACCCACAGGTTCTCGAGGTAGGTTGTTCTCTTCTCTCTCCTCTGAAGCCAACTAAAATGTAGTTTAATTTTTTTCCAGCTAACGCTGAGCAATGATGATGAGTACCTTGTTGTGGGCAATGCCCAGCTCTGGTCGGTCATGGATGTTGGTCGCGCGGCTCGAGAGATTCGCAAGGAGGAAAACGCTTTGCTGGCTGCCAAGCGACTTGTGGACATTGCCCAGAGCTTCGGCGCATCGGAGAACCTCAGCGTGATTGTGGTGCGCTTCCGACATCTGGGAACGGACGTGGATCACCTCATTCGCGAGCTCAAGCAGAGTGTTCGCAAAAAGCCGCCCCTGGTGCAGCCGCCCACTGTCTCCGTGTGCAAGCGTACCTGCTGTGATCGCAGCAATGCCTGTCGTCATAGGGCGATCGAGCAGGATCCGCTGGCCGGTCGCTCCTCGCCGAGCGGTCAGAGTGATCGTGATCTGCTGTCCAAGGACGCGCCAAGCGTTGTGCCCAACGATGAGTTCATACTGGCGCATGCACGCGTGATGCAGGAGGAGCAGCAGCTGGAAATGCTCGACGAAACGGAGTCAGTGCTGTCGGAGGAGCAGTTCAAGTGCTGGGAGTACATGCTCGAGCAGAATACCCAGCTGCTGTTTGACAAGGAGCTCAATACCATTTCCAAGTCGTTCACCAAGCAGCGAGCCATCCCGAGCACGAATCAAGCGCTGCCGGAACGCAACGATTTCACCACCAATCTAGTGCGGAGCGTGGCCAATAAGTTCATCTCCACGAGCACACCGCAGCTGCCACAACCACTGGCATCCACTCCCACGCCGATTGGCTCCTACCATCATATAAATCCACCGATGCCCGGCCACTTTGGCAGCACGCTCTCCTTCCAGCAGGCCCAGAACTGTGGCTATAATCTGTTTGATGGCAAACCCCGCAAGATGGTTGGAGCCCCCGTGAAGCGTGGACCCCACTCGGCTTACTTTGGATCCCTGCAGCGTTTGATGCCCTACAATTTTGAATATGATTTCGCCGTTACGCACGAACGTGAGCGTAACATATTGGACGAGGAGGAGATCGATGAGGATGAGTTCAATGAGCACGAGAGTCGTATGCGCAAGTATTGGGGCGTGGCAACAACAGAGCTTTAGCGGGCCTCGCGAAAACAATTAAAAATCAAAACATTCCAAATAATTATAGCCGTTATAGCCCTACACTATCGAACTATCGAAATGAGTCTCCACTGAACTATCGATACACCTTGCCGACTCTCACGTGGCTCTGCTCTTTCACGCTTCTCTATATTTAATGTTTACAAGTATATTTGATTAATTAAACATGCATTTGCCACAACAAAGGCCGCATCATGACATTTCCGCTTTATTTGCGGCTGCCCAGCCCGACTTTCTGAGGGTAAGTGCGCCCATGGTGCGATACAGTAAGCTAGAGTTTCGAAGATTGGTGCGAATGAATGGAGTGCAACTGGCCTTCACACCCATGATGATATCCGAATCCATCAACAACAGCGAAAAGGCACGACAGAACGAGTTCACCACAGACCCCGACGATCAGCCACTTATTGCACAGTTTGCGGCCAAGGATGCGACAGAGTTTGTCACGTCAGCACAGCTCATCTATCCCTATGTTGATGGCATTGATTTAAACTGCGGCTGCCCACAGGGCTGGGCGATGTCAAAGGGGTATGGATGCGGGCTGCTGCGACAGCCGGAAAAGGTGCGAGAGGTGGTGCAACAGGTTCGACGGACCCTGCCCTCGGACTTTAGTGTCTCTGTGAAGATGCGTCTTCTTGGCGGCAGTGAAGTGGATTCTGTGGAGAGGACCATCGATTTGGCCCGCCAACTGGAGCAGGCTGGAGTCACTTTTCTAACCCTGCACGGTCGGACGCCTGCCCAGAAGCATTCCAAGGACACGCTCAACATCTCCGCCATGGAAGAAGTGCGAAAATCCCTGAAGATTCCCCTGATTGTGAACGGAAACGTGGAATCCTGGTCAGATGCCTGCGAACTACACGCTCAGACTGGTGCGGCCGGCGTAATGGCTGCCCGGGGTCTTCTCGCGAATCCGGCGCTCTTCAACAGTGATTACCCGACAGCCACGACTACTCCTGTGGCCTGTGTAGAGCAGTGGCTGGACATTGCCTCTGCTGCCGGGGACAATTTGCTTTTCCAATGTTTCCATCATCATCTGACGTTCATGTGGAGCAGCGAAATGAAGCGATCTCTGCGCGTACAGTTCAACAGTTTGAGCACCAAACAACAGGTTGCGGACTTTCTCGGAGAGCACTACAATGTACGAACCAGTAGAGCCCGGCCAGAGCCGGCCCTTTATACAGATTGCACGTACACGCACTTTACACCGCCCAGGCATGCGAGACACATTGCTGCCGAGGCGGAGGAGAAAGCCTGGAGTTCTAAAAGCGATGGAAAATTCTTTACAGAGTTCAAGGCGCATCAAATTTCCAGTCCAGTAGGAGATGACCTGGAGCTGGGTGGTCTTTTTGGTGGAGAGGAATGAGCAATCACTTAATGTACATGTAATTAAAAGTTGGCAACTTTAAATTTTTGGTTTTCTTCACATTCGATTGTCAAATCAACGATAACCATAACAACCATTTATCGTTGCTTAAGAGTGTGACCACACATGATATCACCCATTTTCAGGGCTGCTAAATTCAACCAACATAAACAAAGAAATATCAATTGATATTTTTCCCAAAAAAAGCTGTGATATTAAATAGCATTTAGCTCTTACTCGGTGCCGCTTTCCACAATCTATTATGTATCAATTTTAGGGGTAAAATAAAGCGCTTTCACTTAAGGTTTTCACCTGTTCAAATAAAAGGGGTTTAAGTGGGTTAATTCGTTGTTTTTTTTCCGAAAGTCGGACGATAAATCCGCGGTAACTCTGGGAGCCATATTCTAGAACACAATTAATTTTCACCATCAAGATGGGGCGCAGCAAATTCGCTCCGGCGAAGAAGGTACGAAACGCAGAATTGAAGCAGGTGGTTGCAGAACATTGTACATATCTTCGTTGTATTCCAGGTGATGCAGCACGACGAGTTTATTAATCGGATACGAAAAACGCTTTATTATGGCGTTGGCACAGCAGACGGTGAAATGGAGGTGTCCATGCCCTTTGCCGAATATGCATCGGAGATATTTTCAGAGCCCCATCGGGGCCACTCACTGCATCGCCTGAGCTGCGTGACAGCTGGCAAAATCCAGACAACACCCTGCTCCCTCATCATGGCCCTCATCTACTTGGATCGCTTGAATGTAATTGATCCAGGCTATGGCTATAGAATCACGCCACAGGAGCTGTTTGTTGTGTCATTGGTAAGTACGATCAGTCGTACGATTATAGTCATATGCCTGCCTGCATACCTGTTGATTGATAACCTACACAGTGCAAAACGAGTGCAAAAACAAAAAAAAACGCCACCAGATTGTGGAGCACGCGCACACACACTCTCATCTCTCTGCCATAGTGTGTGTGTGAATTATCTCTTTTTATTGCTGCTACTGCACTATATACGATGTAGAAGATGTTTAGAAGATTATTTATTTATGTAAATGAGAGGACAGGTTTCGATAGTATGTGCGCATTACTTATATAACGTTAACCCCCCCCCACACACGATATTCGATATGTTATTTATAGCGTCGTCGTGCACGCTGGCATGCCACTGCAGTGACGTCATTTGTTGTTGTAAGGGGCTTACTCATTGCGCGTTTCGCTTTGTTTACAGATGATTTCTACCAAGTTCTATGCCGGCCACGATGAGAGGTTTTATCTGGAAGACTGGGCCAAAGAGGGCCACATGACCGAAGCAAGACTCAAGGAAATGGAACTCGAGTTTCTCTCGGCAATAGTAAGGATAATCTAAAGAGAAAGTCTCAAGAGAAAGTAAAATATAAACGTATATTTGATTTTTTTTAGGACTGGAACATATACATATCGAATGAACAATTCTTTGCGAAGCTCACGAGCGTGGAGCGAACCCTGGCCGAGCGTGAGGGACTGCGTCGGGGCTGGCTAACCTACAGTGAACTGATGCAACTGCTGCCCAGCTTTACGTGGATGAAGTTTCTGTTGAACAGCATAACCGTAATGGCACTGAGCTATGCGGCGAGTGTGATTACCTTGGCGGGTGCCTTTTTCATCGCCAGCCAAGTGCCGGGCACGCTATGGCATCGTCGAACGGCCACAAACGATGTGGCATCCACGGCAAACACCACGACACTCATCACGACACCTGCAACTGCCCCACACGCTACCCAAGCTGCTCCGGTTATTTCCAGCGACATGAACCCGTCCTCGCCGGCAAACGATAGCTGTGGGGCGCTGAATGTGGAAGCGGAACTGCTGAAGCTGGAGCAACAATATTGCGACGAGGCAAGACTGAATGAGATGGGCAGCAACACGCAACGCTACATTCGATCCGTACCTAATCTACCACTAAAAACGACTAACCGAAAGCCCGAAATGTTTGCTCCGCGGGACAATGCAGATCACTGGCTAAGCATCAAATCCGAATATAGCGACAGTCGGGACAGTCCAAACTATTGGATATCTGGTCACCGCAACCGACACCAACACGACGACATGGCAACAGACCACTGGCTTCACGCACAAAACGCATCCGTGTTCTGGCAATTGGTCAACGATGCTGTGCAGAGTTCGTTCCTTGTCCGCTGGCCAGAAGTTTGGCCCAAATTAATCTAAACGAAAAAAATCAAATCTATTTTATTACATTATCACGTTTTAAAGTTCGTTTCCTGCAGTTGGGCCAAGTCTCCCTCCTTTGTCTGTAACGTTAACAACAATCTTTAATCGTGCAAATAAACGTATATATATATTTTTTCAACTAATGGCCAAGCAATCGAAGCTAAATATATTTTGGTTTATTCTTTCAATAAGCTCTCTAGTACAATTTGGACTGCTAACATTATATTATGCATATGTTGTATATTTATTTACTCATCTGTGAAGCCTGGGGATTGGGGTGGGGAATATTTCAGTCCAGTCGTTCAAGCATTTTCTTGGGGTCACAAAACTGGGGCCCCCAACTCCGCCAATTCCAAACAGATACAGACGTGATACGTGTCTTCATGAGCGGAAAGGTTTCTGTGTTCTTTGAATCCATCAAAGACTTCAATATTTTGTAATAGATAGGCCTTAATAGACCAGCCAGAGAATAATTAAAAAAGCCAACTCCGTGGTTTGCCGTGGTTTTTAAATATATTTGACTTGCCTCAGGACTTGACTCTCCTCGTGTTCGGGATATCATTTTCCCCGAGTTATCCCGATCGTAAGAAATCAGATTGCATCAAAGACAATAAGGATAATGCACCTTCATGAGTTTGGAAACATCTTCTGGGTCGACAGAGAATTAGATAAATACAGGACGCAGATTTATAAAGCATTTTCTTAGGCACTTTGCAGTGTGGCTTAGTGGAAAGGAAAAGTCAAAGTCAAAGCAGTTTCTACGTGAGTTTTTTTCTGTTCTATAAATACGAGTACTGGTATTGCTTTCGTTATAGCACATCCCCAATGGGTTCTACAATTTGTTTGTTGTCTAATTTGTGCTTGCCATTTGCTAATTTCTCTACAAAAAATGACTTTTTTTTTTCGATTCCATTTGGACCATTTACAGCTACAATACAATATTCTAATATATATATATTTATATGTATCTAAGAATACTTATAGGTATTCCGTTAGGAAACCAAAAAAATATCCAAACAAATAGCAGAAAGAAAGGCTAGCTTCGAGAGCCGAAGATTGTGCTAGTACCCAAGCAGATAATTGGGTTTTATACCTAAAAAACAATTGCTTAATGATATAGTAAACCGATTTGGACTTATTTTGGCAGGATTATATAGGATATAGAGTTTTTCTGATAGTAAAACAGACAGACGGTTAGAAATGGCTTTTGATTATACGTTCAGGTTTCTGGAATATAAAACCCTCTGCAAGGCATACATAACTTAAGTATTCAGAGCTTATTATAGAGTGTGAGTTGATGCTCTATCTAAACCAATATTAGTTGCAGTCAGAGCAGCGTCAGTGCGGGAAAATGTACATGTTCTAGAGCCTAATTAATGTGTTTTTGCTATAAAAGAGTATAGTACATGTAGATTATGAACTAGGGTGAACTTTAATAGATTAGTAGGTACATTGAGTGTCTCATTAGTTCGTTTATGCATTGCAACTGGGGCGCATCCGTTTCGATGGAAATACAATCTGTTGTTGTCTGTTCGTTGAAGGAAATGCCAGGACGCGTTAAGCAAATCAATCATCTGGCAGTTTAAGTCTAATATCAGAATATCAAAATAAAATCGTCAGATGGTGTAACAATAAATTAAACATAATAAAGACAAAACAGCATCTCTAATTGACCAGCGTAACTTTAAGCTAATTAAGTACAACTTTTGCCTCTTCTGAGTCGGCTGCAACCACGGGCACGGCAGCCACAGCAGGCGCTTGCTGCTTGCCTGCCGCTTCGTCGTCCATAAACCACAAGGGGCACATGCCCAGCAAACAGCCCACCGTGATGCCCACAATTCGACCCTGGAATAATTGAATTATTATCATTAGCTGGCTGTTCCTTTGGAGGGTGTTCCTTGTTAACTTACAATACTGGAGGCTCGCTTGCTGGACTTGAGCTCAAATTGCGCTGGCGCCATTTGTGGCTGCTTGAGGCCCAATATCTGACAGCCGTGCTCCACATACGTGGCCATGGTAATGCCCATTATATCGCTAATCGTATTCCCCAGGCCCGCAGCAGCCATTGTGGAGAGCGTAATGAAATGACCCAAATATACCTCAATGTATTCACCCTGCAATAGATAATCTTTAGCATTTACTTTGGCTATTTATTCAAAGACAAACTTACAGCCTCGATCATGATGAAATTGTCCAAGAACCCAAAGGCTATAAATGGCACAGCATTCACAAAGAAAACTGCAAACAGGGCTTTAATCAGTGGAATTGTACATACTATACTCAATACTTACTGCTGTACAATTGTCCTGCGGTGGGTGGCGCTGCAGATTCAACTGTGAAAGAGAGAAATTAAAGAAAAATACGGTCAACTCCAGTACAGAAAAAAAATGGGTTAAAACGTTTAGTCGACTTGCAGTTGAATCAGTTGGGAAGTGTGGGGCAGGACACCTTTTTTTTTGTTAGTAGCTGATTGTTTTTCTTTACCCAGTTTCTTTTTCAGCCATTCATCGGGAACGGCACAAAAGGAGCCGGAAGGATCCACCTGGCCCAATGTCGTTTTATTCGAGAGCCGTCCAAAGCGTGTCCGCCAACTGCCAACAGCCAGATGGCCTACAGAATGCGGGTGTGGGTGGGTCATTCGTACACATGTAATTGTCAGGTGGTGTGTGGACAGACAGTGTGTGTTTGGTTGTTTGGAGTGTATGTGTGTAGAGTAGAGACAGGATTGATTGAGTGTTTCCAGTGTTCAAGTAGAGAGTTGTTTGTGATTCAAATGGTTCAAAATCAAGAGGCGATGTAAAATATGAAAAAAAAAACAAGAATCAATTAATTGCAGTAATTGTAAATATTTGATGGCTTAAACATAAACTTAATTATGGTATGTCTGCTGCATGCTTAGAGATAGATTAGAGATAGAATAGAATGTTTAATAGAATATAGAAAATAGGAAATTGTTGTTGGTTGGTTGGTTGTTTTATTTATGCTTCACGGCAGCTTGTTTCCGCTTATCAAATATTTTAATAATATAGTAGAGGATTTTTCCTCTTGCATCTCCCCTCCCTGGCTCTTTAGCATGCCGCTCTTGGCTATTTACGACCTGCATTTAAGCCACATAAAATGCAAATTGAATGCACTATGACCTTGCTGTTGTGTGCGTGTGTGTGTGTGTGTGTTTGTTTATGTGGTCTATGAAAATGTTCATATATAACAGCTCCCCCCTATGGAGTAGAAGCAGAAGTGTGTGTGTTTGCGAGTAGTTTTCTCACATCATCATTTTATCCTGGTAATCGTGGAGCGGAGGGTATATTTGTTGTGGCGATACTTCCAACAAGGGAGATAAAAGACCAACTAAAGCAAACTATAAGATGTGTCATTGCAGATAAATATAAATAAATACAATACCCTATGCAATTATTTTTTATTTTTATTTATTTTATATATAGAAATAAATACAATACCCATTGCATTTTTTTATATTTTTATTAGTTTTATTTTATTTTTATAATTCATTTTATATAACCTTTTTTCTGTTTTAATTTCATGTCAAGTTTGCTTGCCACTTCGTTCCCACCCTTAACCCTTTTTCTCTTTCCATTCGATAATTTTCTCTCTAAAAAGTGACTAGTGGGTATCCCCAGAGTCGCTTCTATGAGTAATCGCCTCCTTCATAGTTTTACCGTTGCACACTTTCACGCCTTTCAAACGCGCCCGTGCATGCGTGTACGTGTGTGCACACATGATGTTATGTGACGCGTGTGTGTGTGTGTGCTAAAGGCCTGTTAATGGAAGCATTTTACGCTTGTTTTAGCGGAATTTAGTTAGTGGCAACGCATTCACGCGCCGGGACTAGAAATATACAAACTAATTACATTTGAAGGCCGAATGTCAATGGACAGAATCCCTATTTCCCACATTTCTTTCTTCTACAAAAGTTGGAGAGTCCTGCCATAATTAGTATACACCATAAAATCATTAAATGATCATTATCAGCAGCAGGCTTCCCAATTAATTATTCCACCCCTCTGACTCTTAGCGGGGACTCTCGTAGCAATCAACTGAACCGCAAATAATACCCAGCAGAAGCAGCAGCAGCGGCCGCAAGGGCGCAATTTGTCAGACAGTGTCACACATAAGCATATACACACTCGCGTACGTGTATGTATAAATTATATGCTTGGCATTCACTGGTGACACTGGCGGCCATAAGCTGGGTAATTATGCCATCTCTTGCCTCCTCTTGTCTCCCTTCTTGACCTGCAAACTGTTTAACATTAGACAATTCCCACTTGGGTCGCTTAAATCATGTCATAAAATCCCAGGGAATGCCTTCGGGAGCAATCCTGACCTTGCCACATACGGTGGCACACACTGGGGGGACCCCTATCCTATTTGGGCGTGATTTTTTTTTCTCTGTATTCTCAATTGAAGTGCCTTTCGGTTCGCGTTTCCTTGGCACGCGACTTTTTCTCTCAAATCAAGAAATTCTCTCAGAGAGTGGCTGTTGCTGCCAGGTGTCTAGTTTGTCTCTTTGAAATTCAATTCCAAATATAATATTCAAGTACTTTTCAAGTCAAGAGCGCGCCACCTTCCACCTTTTTTGAAGAGAGTCAAAAAAGAGAGAAGGAAAAAACTTCATAAAAAAGTTTATTTTGCAGAAGTTTTTTTATACTCTTTTGAGAGTTGGCAAAAAAATGGCTGAAGAGCTAGAAACAGACAGGAAAGGATACATATCGCTTCTGTGCATAATCCTGAATAAAAAGTGAAATATAACTTATGGCATTGGCAGTTACTTTTTCTATTTCTTCTTACCACAATCTACCTCCGGCAGGGTATAAAAAAAGAAATACTTTCTCCTTAGATTTTCACATTTATGGGGGGGGCCACAAATGATAAACGGTGTGCCATGTTGGCTGAGCAATTTTCTCATCGACTAAGGAACGGGGCAAGCCACCACCACCCAACCAACCAACCCATAAAGGAAGCAACAGGAAGTCACGTCCCCCTTTCTCACCCACTTGGATGGTATATACATACTCGTACTACATATACGATGTAGGGTACGTTGTGTGTGTGCTTTTGAGTATCTGTTGCTGCTGTGAACGATTTCCCAGGCAGTTCACGGCCAGGCAAGGAGCAGAGGCAGCACACCATAAAGAGACAGAAGGCAGGACCATGGCCCATCATCAAGAGCAGGCAGCAGGCAGCAGAAGCATCCCATCAAGAAGTATGTGTATAAGGATGATATATGTTCGTATCCACACACATACATATGTACATATGTCTGTAGAGCAGAGTAGAGTGGAGTGGAGTGGAGCTGTCGTGGTGCTGTTGGTTTCTCCTTTACAATTTGCATAACACTTACTTTACATTTAAATTGCACAAAACCATATCAACACATCTCTCATATTTGCTTGCCTTTTATCAGGTCATCAGGTGTGAAAAGAGGGGCACTTTGAGGTCAAACATTGAGACTAGAGTTTTGTACTATAAAACCTATCAAAGGGCTCCTTGGCATTGCCAAAAGCAATTCAGTTGCTGGCGAATTAAAGCTTAAATAAGCTGCGAATATAACTCAGTTCTTTTGCCGTTTCTGTTAAGGCGTTACTGCCTTTAACAATACATAGTATAGTATACCCAGAGCTAATCCCAGCGACCACAATGTGTTACAATCAGAGAAGAAATAAAAGCGCCCGAAGCTCTCAAGCTGAAGGAAGCCCCCCCCCCCACACAAAACAAGCAGCCTTGTCAGAGAGCATGGTTTTCTGTATCTGTATAACCCAACCCACTTTATCCAGGGTCCTACAGAATCCCAGGCATCCCAGGCCAGCCAGCAGCCAGCAGCCAGGGAGAGCCTTAAACGCACTGTTTTCACTTTTATTGCTGCGCCGCACCTTTGTGTGTGTGCTGCTCTCTCTGACTAACGATTTTCTTTTGTTTTATGACCCGAAAAAAAAACACAAGCAGAAAGCAATTTCCTTTGGGTATTCCGATTAGAGGATACACAGCAGTAGGAGCACCAGTAGGAGCAGCAGTAGGAGCAGCAGCTGTTGCTTCCAAAGTAGCCAGAGATTACTCCCACAGTATAGAACTCTCCTCTGCGAGGCATGTTGGCACGTGGTTCACAGAAATTGCCTCACACATTGAATCAAATTACTATAGCTACGCGCTGTCAGGTTTTATTTAGAAGATAAATTGCAGCACTGAATGCAGCACAAAATTAAACTGCTGTTTGGCTAAAGGCTGCACTTTATATTGAGGGATAATTCACCCCATTTTCAATTGAAATTTCCATGATTTTTCTTGCATTATTGATTTTTCAGTCGAAAGTTTTTTATCCGATGGCTTTGGCTTTCGAAATTTATAGCCAATCCATTTTTGTGCGACAGTGTAATTGTTATAAAGTGGAACGAATTTTCAGAGATTAAAGCACTGAGATTCTGTGCAGGGCAAAGTGGGTCAACATCGGGATTTAATAGAATATGTTCTCCATCCCCAAAAGGGCACTTCTTCCCACAGCCTGTCAAGCCTCATGACTTTTCGCCATACAGCCCACACACACAATGAACACCATTTAATGCTTACAGAACCTTGGGCAATGGGGGGTTGAAGCACACCCCAAAACCAAGCCAACCAACGACCCACCCCAATGGCAAACAAATTGTTCGACTTTCAAGAGTTTTGGCAGCCTGTGGCGTGGAACTTTTCTTGTGGCGGTGCTTCCTTATAGGAGTGAAGTGTGCCTAGCGAACCGCTAATTTCATTAACTTGGGCTAGTACAAGTGATTCAAGCTTTATGGCCTCCTGCCTGTCTTGCCTGGCCATTCAAGTCATACAAAAAAGCTTCCCCCCATTCCCACAGAGGGTAGAAAAAACTTTGCGGTTGGCAGCAGGAAGCAACAGGAAATAAATGGTGTGTTTTCCTTGGCATTACAATCGTTTCGGTTTATCTATCTTACCATTTTGAATTGTTTCTACGTTTTCTGGTTAGTTATTTCCCTAGAAACTGTAGGTATAGTATTTTCTTGCACTCCAAAACAAAGTTAAGTGGCCGTTTAAACACCAAATTGAAGACAACGAAAGTTTTTTCATTTCTGTTGATTCGTTACAAAGTTTTTCAAGAGGAAGGCAGCCACTCAATGCGTTTATTTCTATAAGTACTATTTAAAGGCGAAACTTTGATAGTACATATAGTACTATATATTGTAGATATAGTGTTCAGATAATAGTGTTTCTGACGTTGGAAATTGATGGCCGAATAAGATGTGTCAGTGCAGAGTTATCAGAGATAGCGTCGGATATATCTTGCGTGTAATAAAATGAGAAACCAATATGAATATAGTGACTCAAATTTTAATGATGATTTGGAAACATTTTGGCATCTGCACATGTCATACTCTGCTGCATTTCTCGCTTGTGCATCTGAATGGCGTGAGTTATCAATGGATAAATCTCAGAGCCAACAGAGACAGCAGCTGGGATCAAGGACGTGCTGGTTTATAGCATTGGAAGTCATTCATGCACATCATGCAAATTTGTAGAATTTTGTTAATTTTCAGTAAAAATTTCTCATAGCTGAATGGGCACATTTGTTTCCAATGACCATTTGCCGCAGGAGAACCCTAATTTTAAGACTTAATGAGTTCTAGAACTTCAAAGTTCTCCAAAATTTGGCCTTAAAAATTAACTCCTCTACCCAAAAATCCCTCTAATTACCTTTAAAAATTTCCAACTATCTCTCGAGCACGTGCTGCCTCCTGGTAGCTCTCTCTCTCTCTTTGGTGTTTAAACATTTGTTCAACATTCTGGCCGGCTTCCACTAAATCACCGTCAACGAGTTCTTATCTGCATTTGCCGCAGGGTGACAGGCGTTACGTGAGCGAACCGCGAAGTGCTTTCGCTGATTAGTTAAGACAATGCCGTCAACAGACGCCTCCGAGCCAACGACCAACGCGTTGTTGGCGACTGTTTTAAGTCCAAGGCATTTTCCCACCCAACATTTTCGCTATGACAACATCACAGGCAGCGACATTTTGCCCAAAGGTTGCGGAAAAACTAATCAGAAAGTTTGCAGTTTGCTAATGTTTTGCTTAACGCTGGGATGGAGTAGAAGGGTATTTTAAATATGGCAAGGTCTTTGTTAATCAGTCAGGGCTTTTCATTGAATATATTTTAAGAAAAGTACATCTTTTAGGCAGCTGTTCTAGCTCATAATTTGAGGGCAGATATTCAACCATACGGCATGATTTTATGATTTGAAAAGTCTCTCAATAATGTTTCAGGTGTCTGAAGTTCTACGGGTAGAGCAATACCTTTTATAGAAGAAACTCAAAAATGGTGAGAAACTATTAAATAAGGAAGCTTTTTAGAGCCCTTGAAGGACCCATTAGCAGGACCCTTTAGTAGGCAGAAACCATCACGAGTCACCTGACAGTCTTTATAAATACACTCTGTGGGGTCTGAAAGTGTACGAGTGTTCTGAAAGTGTATCTAATGCTACATGTACATTATTTCATATTCAATTAAAATCAACTTGCAACAAGAGCAACGTGAAAGCGGCTAAAGTTGTTCCTTGCTCTTTTTTTTGCGCTGTTTATTCGAAAAGCTCTCTAAGGTCCGACAGTCGCTGCTCAAATTTTAATGAGCAGCGAAAAAATTCAAACGTAACTAAACCCAGGGCATTGCTTTTACTTTTGCTTTTACTTTTGCCGTTCTGTTGTGCTTTAGCTGCGTAAATAAATGCACATATTTAAAGAGTTTTGTTTTTGCTGGACAGCACCAGCGATGGTTGCTGCTGCCTGCAGGCGGCGTTAGAGAATATTCAGTTTTCATTTGAATTCCAGGCAAACCGAGCGAGGCAAAGGCTAAAACAAATATTGTGTTATTGTTTGTTTGTCAAACAACCAGTTTTTTCCGCCTGCAAACTGGTAAATTCTAAAATATTTTTGTGTATTTTCTGGCGTTTATAATATATGCGATAGAGATATACGCGCTGTGGTATACATACATGTGTATATCATTTTTGTAAGATTTAAGGTTACCCTTCGGTTGAGTTATAGATTAAATTTGTTTATCTATTACATTTCCTTTATTTATTTTAATCGGGTAGTTATTAAGTGGCTTTATTTAGTGTTTTGGGTATCTACAATTTTATGATTAATATAATTTTTTTGTGCTACATTTATAAATCTACCCAAAAACCATTCACATGCGAATGGTAAGAAAATACGAAATGTGGGGAATGGTTTTTTTGCTCCTTTTTATCCGTCAAACGCAATTTGTGTGGCCTGGTGTCTAACTGAATGATGAACAGCCGCACGTGGGGATTGATTTTTGGTGCCAAAAATATACACATGTTGCACGTAGTGCCAAAAAAAAGAATAGATCAGAAACTGCTACCATTGAAACGCAGGCAGAGCGAATGGGAAATGGCAAATCTGTGGTGATTTCGGGAACAAGAAAGGACCTTGGTCACGTACGCACAAAGTTCAGAGGACTGTCCTGCCAGATATAGAATGAGAATGAATGAGACTTCCTTTCAGAAGTAGAAAAAACTCTCCAGTCACGATGAGATGACATTGGGAGCCCCCTTTTTGTCTAGTTTGCTGTTTGGATGGGTGGGTGGGAGAGTACAATACTCGTATTTCTGTGGAGGCCTGCGTGTCGGATGGGGGCGGTGGCTGGTGGCGGTAGCTGGTATGTGTTTCAGTTATTGCTTACAGCTTAGCAAGCTGGCAAAAATTCAAATAGTACTCGCCATACTTGCATACAGAGCTGGAGGTAAAATTTAAATAATAACAATTGCGATTTGGGCAATTAGCTGTGCTGTGCTGTGTGTGTGGGGACATTGTAAAGTTTCGTTAAACGACATGGTATATCATTTCACAGCTGAGCGAATCTCCCCCCAATAATGCTTTTGGCGGGGACTATATAAATGTGGGCCATATCTTTGGAGATAAATCAGTTTGTCATTCGATTCATTGGGATAACATCTACTAAATAGCAATCAAATATGCCTCGCTTTGTGTGCTCTCTGGTCGTTGTGGTGCTCCTGGGCGCCGTTCTGGTGCGCGGCTTTGACGAGAAGGAGGCCATGGCCAAGATGATGGAGGCCGCCGAGACCTGTCTGGGCGAAGTGGGAGCCAAGGACAGTGATCTGCAGGATCTGGTCAAGAAGCAGCCGGCCAGCACCTACGAGGGCAAGTGCCTGCGTGCCTGTGTGATGAAGAAGTTTGGCCTGATCGATGGCAACGGCAAGCTGGACACGGCCGCCGGACACGAGAAGGCCAAGCAGTATACCGGCAACGATCCTGCCAAGCTAAAGATTGCCATGGAGATCGGTGATATCTGCGCGGCCATCAGTGTGCCCGATGATCATTGCGAGGCTGCCGAAGCCTATGGCGCCTGCTTCAAGAGCGAGGCCGTCAAACATGGCTTGATGTAAAGGAAACCTGGAAAATTGATTGAACCGGACTCGTGAGACCCGTACCCGGAGTGGCCACTCCACTAGGAAATCTGTTTAAGTTTGATGTATGTAATTGTCGTAGACATATGTACACACATATGAAGTAAATGATGGCATTTTGAAAAGCAAAGCACTTACTCTCGTACATCTTCTTCTCCTTGTCGGCATCTATTTTGCCCATGGCATCGCGCAGATTGTGGCGCTCCTCCTCATCCAAATTGCACAGCAACTCCATGGCCCGCTCCTCGTTTAGATGGGTACTAAATTTCGAGTACCGTCTGTGGGTCAGCAGGGGCGTCTTTTGGATCATGGGCGTCGCTTGGAGCAGGCAGTATCTTCGGGCGGCTCCCATTGTCGCTGTTGTCGTTGTTGTTATCGTTGTTGGGGCTGCTGCTGTCGCCTGGCAGTGACGCACCAGGTGCCTGAATGCAGCCTGACATTGTCGTCGCATTTTCAATGTGTTTGCTGTTGTCTGATTTGTATTGTTTATATTAATAAACTATTACACAATTTGCAAGTGCACAGTAAAATGATCGAATCGTTGTGTTGTGACGTCACAAGTAAGTGAGAGCGGCGTAGGAGTATAAACAAAAACACAAACTTTGCCACGCACACACACACACACACACACACACACACACGCAAAGCACGCACGCACACAGACGGTTTTTTCTGAATTCAGAAAATAATTCCTCACTAGTCTTCCGCGGTTTCCTTGTTTTTCGCGACTCACTCATTCATGCTCACTGATGATTTCTTGGGGCTTTTGGGGACGGCCGAGAGAGCGTTTTTGCGCACTAAAACTCATTTTTGCGTTTCAAGTATGGGCTGGGACCAAATACGAGAGTAGGGTACGGAAGACCCTACACCCTATGTTCTTTACTCTAACCTGATATTGAAATTTTATATATTCTAGAGAGCGGCCACAACTGAGTGCTAAATGTAATCTTTTACCTATGGTTCATGTTAGTTGAAAATAATATATCTCTCAAATTAAGAGTATATTGAAATGCATGTTAAGTAAAACCTAACAACTCGGACAGCGGAAAGGGTAGTAAACAGCTGATTGAGCAAACTAGCGATGTGACATACAATACTTTTGAACTATACAATACTTTTTGAACGATATTCCAATGACTGGTCACTTTGTAAATAATAGCGGGAGTTTGAAAATGTCAGCAATTATTATTGGCAAAATATTAATTCTCAATTATGGCTAGTAATCAAAATAAAGATCTTGATTTTTGTATCATAAAATATCAGTTTATTGTGGGGATTGGTTTCGGTTCGTGCTTATACAACTAAATGGCAAAAATCTTGACAATAGATTGCGAGCCCAGTCAGCAGCAATGGGTGTTTTGGGTGTTTAGGATTAGATCACTTAGTAATATTCCAAAAATGATTATTATGTGCAATCGTTGGCCCGCTGTCCGGGTATGCCGCGCAGCTCCTGGTTGAGGGTGCGCAGCAGCGGATGCTTGCCACAGCCGCAACGACCGTGGAAATCATCCAGATCCAGGGCCCAGACCATGCCGCCTCCAAGTTTCAGACTCCGCACGAACTGCGCCTTGCGTCGAATGTCCGCCACATCGTCGTAGGAGACCCATTGGTTGCCACTGTAGGCATACGGGCCGATGCGACCCTCCTCATCCCTGACCACAGTCCAGCCACCATTGCTAACCTTCTCGCAGATCTCGTAGTAGGCCAGGAAACCACCGGCACGCGTGTAGGTGCCCGCTTGCCCCGGTCCCGCGGTCTTATCGTTCAGCGAGCGATGCTTTTGGTCGGTGAGCGAAAAGGATTGTCCATAGAGGGGCATGCCCATGATCAGCTTGCTCGCGGGAGTCCCCTGATCCAGCCAGTAGTGAATGCTAAAGTTTCCATTAAAGTAGGGATTGGCATCGCCCTCCACATAGTACAGTGGCGCCACATGGCCTGTCTGCTTGTCCCAGTGCCCGTGGAAGTCGTATGTCATCACGGCGATCCAATCGAAGTACCGCGACAGCTGGGGCACATCGTAGCCCGCATCGATTACCATTTTACTGGGCGACACAGCGGCAGACAGAAGCAATCCCTTGGGCCGGAAGGCCTCCGAGAGTTCCCTCACCAGAGCCGCAAATCCTTGCTTCTCAGCGGACGATCCCTTGGCGCAGTCCACCTGCCAGCACACGGGATACTCCCAGTCGAGGTCCAATCCCTCGAAGCCATACTTCTCCACAAACTGCAGGACACTCTCGATGAAGCGCGCCCGCGCCTGTGGATCGAGCACCAGACGTGCATATTTGCTGCCCAGCGAATCATTCCATCCACCAATGGCCACCGTTACACGGAGTCCCTTCTGCTTGTACTCCACCACGCGCTCATAGAACCTATTGTCGATATCCGCCCACGAGTCATGGGTCTTGATGGTCAGCGAATTGCTGTTGAGCACCGCAAAGCCATAGACAATGTGGGTGCACAGATTGGCATCGATATCCTCGGGCACGTACTTGCCCTGCCCCGGGCGATACCATGCCCAATTGGTGAAGTAGCAGACGACCTTGTAGTCCTCCTTACTGCCCAATGGCGGTGACGGCGTTGGCTTGGGCCTCGAAATGGGCTTCTTATTGGGTGGCGTAAAGGGTTTCTTGGTGGGCTTTGTGGCTGCAGGAGTGACTGTGGTGGAGCTACTGGTGGGTTTGGGTCGATGCACAGCCGGTGCTTGAGTAGTTTGATCCGCGCGTACCGAGCATTTGGCATTGTTGGGCCAATCGCAGTAGTTTTCATTCCAATGCAGACCCGCGGGGCAGCTATAAAGGGGGAACTTTTAGTATGAATAAAGGGCACATGGGAATAGTATTTTGAGTGTCTTACCGCTGCTCGACCAGCTCTCCGTATTGGCATATGTAATACTTATTGCAATCACGCTCATGGGCCAAATAATTTCTGCCTTTGCAGTCAATTTGTTGTCCAGCAGCGGCTGCTCCAGTGGTTTCTACGAGAGGAGCAGCACTCGTATTGATGGTAGGCTTGGGTGACTCCTTATCGCCAGAAACTAAAACAATTAAAGTATACATTAATCCTCGTTAGGTATATTCTATTTGCCATCTGACTTACTCATAGTTTTCTCACTATTTTCGAGCAAACACTTGGGATGCGGTCCACCGTAGCCACGCAGCACACGATTAATGGTCTTTAGCAGGGGATACGATTCACAGCCGCAGTCGTTTTTGAAATCATCCAAATCGAGTGCCCAAATCATGGCACCACCCAACCCCATGGCCTTCACATACTCGCTCTTGTGGCGGATCATGGGCGCATCGTCAAAGGACACCCACTGATCCCGGAGGTAGGCAAAGGGACCCATTCTGCCACGGGCATCTCTAACCACATTCCAGCCACGCTGTCGGATGTACGAACAGATCTCGTAGTAGGCAAGGAATCCACGTGCTCGGGTGGCCTCTCCCGCCTCGCCACCGCCATAGGTGGGGGCATTCAGCTGATGATCACTCGACTGGGCCAAGGAGAAGGACTGGCCGTACATGGGCATGCCCATGATGAGTTTCCGCCGATCGGCGCCACTCTCCAGCCAATAGTTAATGGAGAAGTTGGCATTGAAGGTGGCGGTGCCATCGGGATGCTCGTACATGGGCGCAACATGCCCCGTTTGCTTGTCCCACTGCCCATGGTAGTCGTAGGCCATCACAGCGATCCAATCGAAGTAGCGCGACAGCTGGGGCACATCATAGCCCGCATCGATGACCTTCTTGTTGGGCGACACGGCAGAGGACAACAGCAAACCCTTCGGTTTGAATGCAACGGATAATTCCCTTACCAAATCCGTGAATCCTTGCTTCTCATCCGTGGTGCCCTTCTTGCAGTCCACCTGCCAGCACACGGGATACTCCCAGTCCAGATCCAGGCCATCGAAGCCATATTGCTCGATAAAGTCCATCACATGGCGAATGAATCTCGCTCGGGCCTGGGCACTCCTCACCAAGCGCGCATACTTATCGCCTGCCGAATCGTTCCAGCCGCCAATGGCCACGGTGACCTTGACGCCCTTCTTCCTGTAGGCCACCACACGCTCGTAGAACTTGTTGTCCAGATCCGCCCACGAATCATGCGGCTGTATGGTCAGCTTATCCCGATTCAGCACCGCAAATCCATAGACAATGTGGGTGCAAAGATCCGCATCGATGTCCTCGGGCAGGAACTTGCCACCGCCCTGACGATACCACGCCCAATTGGTGAAGTAGCAGACGACCTTGAAATCGCCTGGGGCTGCCGTTTCGGTTTCCATTTCAAAGTCACCCTCCTCGATGTCTTCGTTGGGATCGACTTCGTTTTCTTGCGAGGACTCTGAGGAGCCGCCCGCCTCGTTGCTGGACTCTTGGGAGGAGGTGTGCTCTGGCTGTGCAGCCTCCACTTCCACAGCTTCGCCTTCGTTTTCATCTTCTCCTGAGGATCCTTCTGCTTCGCCTCCTGCGGCTTCCTGAGAGGTTTCTCCTTCTCCTACTCCTGCCGCTTCCTGAGAGGTTTCTCCTCCTCCTCCTGCTGCTTCCTGTGAGATTCCTCCACCTGTCTCATTCTCCACAGATGCGGTGCCTCCTTCCTCCGAAATGGCCTGTTCTTCCACAGATTCCGGTTCCACAGGGTTTAAGCCAGCTATAAAGGAGAATTTTGGAACATTTTCAAACCAAAACTAAAACTAACTTCGGCTGAAACTTACGCGCTGGTTCATAGCCACTAGGTGGATCCTTGAGGACATCATGGATTTCCCTTAGCAAGGGATGCACACCCTCGCCGCAACGATTACGGAAATCATCCAAATCGAGGGCCCACACCATGCCGCCGCCCAAATCCATAGATCTGACCAGCTGGGACTTCTTTCGAATCATCTGCGGATCGTCATAGGACACCCATTGGGTGCCCTTGCGCGCATAAGGACCCATGCGGCCACGTTCGTCCTGGATAACCTCCCAGCCCTGATGCTTCACACGATCGCATATCTAGGGGTGGAAAAGGGGTTCGAGTTTGCTTTATGTTTTTGGGGTAATCCAAGACGCACCTCGTAGTAGGCCAAAAAGCCGGCAGCTTTGGTGAATTCTCCTGCCTGGCCGGGTCCTGGCGCCTTGGCATTCAGACCATTATTGTTGGCATTCTCCAGGGTAAAGGATTGCCCATAAAGCGGCATGCCCATCACAATTTTACGCGAAGGAGCACCCTTTTCAATCCAGTAGTTCAGGGAGTAGTTCTATAGGGAAAAAGAAAATAATCAAAGATAATTGAATAGAAATTCTCCTACTGTAACCCACCGCATTGAAGTAATCAAAATCATCATCTGGATGATGATACAGCGGGGCCACATGTCCTGTCTTCTTGTCCCACTGCCCATGGAAGTCGTAGGTCATGACGGCAATCCAATCGAAGTAACGCGACAGTTCGGGCACATCATAGCCCGCATCGATGATCTTTTTGCTGGGCGACACGGCTGTGGACAGGAGCAGTCCACGTGGCTTGAATGCCTCCGAGAGCTCACGCACCCAGGCGGTGAATCCTTCCTTTTCCTCAGCGAATCCCTTGTTGCATTCGGTCTGCCAGCACACGGGATACTCCCAGTCGAGATCCAAGCCCTCAAAGCCATACTTTTCAATGAACTCGAGGGCATGCCGTGTGAATCTCGCACGTGCCGAGGGACTGCGCACCAGGCGACTGTACTTGTCGCCCTGCGAGTCATTCCAGCCGCCCAGAGCCAGGCTCACCTTGATGCCCTTGCTCTTGAGGCCACTGACACGCGTGTAGAAGTTGTTGTCAATGTCCGCCCAGGAGTCGTGGGTGCGCAGCGTCAGCTCCGAGTAGTCGAGCACTGCAAATCCGTAGACCACATGGGTGCACAGATCCGTGTTGATGTCGTCGGGTGTGTAGCGACCCAAGCCCTTGCGATACCAGGCCCAGTTGGTGAAGTAGCAAACGACCTTGTAGTAGCCATCGAGTGGCTCCAGTAGTGGCTTCTCCGTGGGATAAGTGGGTCTCGGCGTAGTTGTGGGTTTCTTTGTGGTTGGGGCAGGCTTGGCTGCTGCTGGTGGCTTTGGTTTGGATCCACCACTACTGCCGCCTCCATTCTGATTGCATTTGGCAGCTGCCGGCCAATCGCAGTTCCCCAGCGCTTCATTGTAGTGCAATCCCGGCGGACAATCGGCTGCCTGTAGGCGATTCCACAAGCAAAACAAATACTTAGAGCAGTCGCCCGGATAGGGCACTCGCTCCTCCCCATTGCAGGGATCCTCTTCGCTGTTGCGCGTGGACTGGGTGATTCTCAGATACTTTTTGCTCGTCACACACTGCACATTCTGCGGCCAGTCGCAGATCTTTCGTATGCCATCCCAGTGGAGATCTCCGCCGCATTCGCTGGGCACCAGGGCGCCATTGATGCAGATGTAGTACTTGCCACAGTTCTTGTGCGTGTAGTATTCCCCCTCGTTGCAGCGCGCAGACATGGGGGGTCTGGGGCGCTTGGTGGTGCGATGGGGTCGCTTGGTGGTGCTTCCAGCCACGGCGGGTGGTCTTCTCGTGGTGCTTCCACCCACTGCCGCCTGCTGCTGCGAGGGTTTTGTGGGTTTCCGAGTGGGCTTGGCTGTGGTTGTGGTCTTTCTGGGTTTCTTCGATGTGGAAGGAGCCTGAGGTTTCGCTGTGGAAGGAGCCGTAGGTCCTGCCGTACTCGTCTCTCGCTTCACCGAACATTGTGCCGATGCTGGCCAATCACAGCTCTTGGCATCGTTGTTCCAGTGCAGACCGCCGGGACAGAACTGCTGCCGGAGCTCACCCGCAACGATGCAGTGGTAGTAGGCATTGCAGTTCTTCGCATCCGCATAGAACTCTCCTGCGGAGCAGCTCGAAGGCTGCACCACGGGATAGATGACAGCAGCAGCGGGTATTGTGGTGTGTGCCGGTCTGGCGGTGGTTCTTGTGGGCTTACTCGGACGTCTTGTTGTGGTAGAACTCCACCAGGAGATCGTAGTGCTTGTAGTGCTGGCTGTGGTGGTGCTCTTGGGTCTCTTGGTTGTGGTAGTAGTGGCTCTGGTGGTTGTTGTTGTGCTTGGCTTGGGCTTCTGTGTGGTGCTGCTGCTTGCCTCCCAACTGGGCCAGGCTGTTGTATGCTGATGATTCTGCCCGGAACCCGCTGATCCATCGCTGCTTATGGTCGTCATTTGAGGCGGCACAGGTGTCACCGCTGCCGGTGGACGTTCGCAGTTGGAGCGCGTTGGTGGCTCTGTATTCAGACGACCCAGTGCCCGATTGATGGCCTTCAGCAGGGGATACGCTTCACTGCAGCAACGATTCTGGAAGTCATCCAGGTCCACCGTCCAGGCGGCCACACCAGCAAAGTCATTGTTGGCCGCATACCGGGCCTTGGCCTCCACACTGGCGGGATCCTCGTAGCCCACCCACTGGTCTTTGATCATGGCATAGGGACCGGATCGCCTGTTCGAGTCCCTGCCCGTCAGCCACTTGGACTTGCGAATGCGCTGACAAATCTCGTAGTAGGCCAGCATGCCCGGTTGTTTGGTCAGCTCTCCCGCCTCGCCGGGTCCTGTGGCTGCCACGCCCTCGCCCACCAGCTTCTGTTGAGTGCGTCCCAGGGTGAAACTCTGGCCGTAGAAGGGTATGCTAAGTATGAGCTTCTCCCGTCGGGCGCCCATCTTAACGAGCAGCTGCATGGTGTAGTCTGTGTTGTATTGCGGATATTTATCCGTGCTCTGGCCATACAGCGGACTCACATGTCCCGTCTGCCCCTCCCAGGCCCCATGATAGTCGTACGTCATCACGGTCATGTAGTCGACAATGTCCGAGAGGGCCGAAAGCTCGTAGGCCTCTGTGATGATCTCCTTATAGCCGGATATGGCCACTCCCAGCTGGAGCTTGGGATTGACGCGCTGGAACTCCGTTCGCAGTTCCCTTAGGAGTTTCGTGAGATTTGGTTTATCGCTCGCCGGACCCTTGGAGCAGTCGCTCTGCCAGCATTTCGGATAATTCCAATCCAGATGGAGGCCACTGAAGCCATGTCGCTGCAGGAAGCCCGTCACACTGGAGGCAAAGACCTTCCGCTTGATGTCATCGCTCACCAAACGGGAATACTTGTCCCCGCTGGAGTCCGTCCAGCCGCCCATGGCAATTAGCACGGGTACGCCCAACGAGGTGATCCTCTTGTAGTACTGATTCTCAATGTCCACCCAGGGATCGAACTCTCTTATGGTCAAGTGATCCGGATCCAGCGAGGCAAAGGAGTAGATAAGGGCAGAGCACAGCCTCGGATCGATCTGTTCGGGTGCAAAGTGTCCATCAGCCTTGCGGTAGAAGGCCCAATTGGACATGTAGCACAGCACCTTGGGTGCCGCATTGTAGTTTTTCTTCTTCTCAGCTGCCTTGAGATGTGCCAGGGCACCATATGCGGGCGCCAGCTCCTCCTCCTCCAGATTGGCCTGGGCCAGTGCGCCATAGGACTGGGGCTCCCTATACGGATCGAGTTCATCTATATGCTCCAATTGCTCAATGTTCACGGTCTTCAGCAGATGCTCCTCAATGTCCACCGCCTTGAGCAGTTCCTGATGCGCAGAGCCCGCTCTATAGGGCTGTGGATAATAGTCATCTGTGGTTCCGGGCGCAATGAAGGCCGCGTATTTATCCGACACCGTCCAGGGATCCGGTTCCAGCAATTGCGTGAGCTTTTCCGGCTTTAGCTCCTCCCCCACATCGATATCCCGCACATAGCTTTCAAAATTGATGGGCTCCTCAAAGTCTTCCTCCTCGTCACTTGGGGGCGCCTCCACCGAGTCCCTTACAAAGGAACGCAACGGCGAGGATTCCCTTAGCTGAGCCACATTCTTCTCGTTCACCGTGGGCACACTCTCCACGGCGCTGCGCAGCGGCAGAAAGCTGTCGCCAAATGAGGGTCGGACGCTGAAACGACTCAGGGCACCGCCATCATCCTCCAGGGGCATGCTCTCCACGGCAGAGCGTACGAATGCCGGCTTATAGCTGGGCGCCACATGCACTTCCGGGGCCTCGATGCGTATGTGTCCATTGGCGGACACGGCACAGAGCCCGAGGAGCTAAAGGAAGGTAGAGAAAATGAATTTTAATTGTGGTTTTAGGTATAATTTAAAGAGTTGTACGCACCAGCAGCCTGCATAGCGTAGTAGGGCTACGCATCTCGAGATTGGAATCTCCTTCCAGTCAGTCTGTAAAGATGGGAAATTCATGATATAGTAGAGGAGAGGTAATTCCCGAATATCCCATTTCCCATTCATGTTTAATTTTTGGTAACTGCCTGCTGCATGCTCTTCTGTGTATATGATTTATTAAGGCATGAAGCATGAGGCATAAAGCACACCCTACCCTTCTACATTGTCACGTCTGCCTACGGTGTCCTCTCATATCACAACGACGACTCATGGGAGGCTTGGGGCATGGCATACATACAAATTAAGTTAGGGGCTCTCGACCAACGTTCTTGGATGACAAATTGGGAAGTAAATGGAGGGGAAGTTCATTATTGTGCGCCGTCTGCCCGGAACTTATTGAAATGCCTTTTGTTGTTTGTTTTGTATAGCCTGTAAGTCAATTGATTATATTAATTGTCTATAGGCTGGGCACGTCCTAAATCTAGCAGAACCTTGAGGATTTTCGCTGGTTTTTATTAAAATCTAAATAACTTTCCCACCGCTTGTCAAATGGTTATAAATTCGCATGAAAGTAAACATTTAAACTGGTTTTTTGTTGTTTGTGCCCGTGACATTTTTAATGCCAGCAAAATTGGTCATTAATTTCATATGTACGCGTATATTATTCTGTTTATTGTGCAAAAACAATTCAACTAATTCGATTGAAAGTGCCGAAAGATTATAAATTTACTTGTGGTTTCTGCGGTTTTGCTTTTGCGAGCGATGATTAAATTCAATTGTTTGTATTTTGTACCCCATGGGACGGTAGAGGGTTAAAGTGTCCTTTGCACTCATCATAGAATAGAATGTTGGAGAGTGGAGAGCAGAGAGAGAGAGTGCAGTTAGAAGCTACGTATGCTGCTCAATTGCCGCGGGAAAATTGGCGACAAAGATTAAATCGGTTTCGGAATCATAATATTTGTAGTTTTTGTGTGAAAAGTGTTAATAATCAATGCGGTTTGTGCAACATCAATAAACCATATGGAAAAGCGGCTTAAATCGAGTTTACTGGTGTGTAAACATATCCCCAAGTGCTAGCAAAATAAACGTTTATAATTGCTGCCGCCCACAGCAATACACCCCTCGCCGGCGCTCTCCAAAGCAAAATGTTTAATAGTTTAATTTGTTTTATTGCAGTTTTGTGGCATTGGTCCGTTGTATGTGCGCTGGCGGAAAAAAAGGAGAGAGGCTGAGCAACGGACCAGATGATCCGTTATTCGGCTTAGAATACGCCATTGACAGTGGTGGAGTGCACAAGGCAATGGAAGTAAAGAATGTACTCAAGAAAGAGTGAAATATTGAGTGAAGTGGAACAGTGTTCGGAAAGAATGAAAACTTAGTTCAAATGAAATGACATTATTATTTGCGCCGTGATTATCGTCGAAAAAAGAATGTAAGTCATTTTTGATTTATTTATTACAGATTATTGATTACAGATCCATGCATAATATTAAATAGGGTACCTGCTAGCCGGTTAATCTTTTATATATTCACTATATTCCTTTTAAGGTTAATTACGTACGAAATTGTCACCCTGCGGCTTTTTCCTACTAACTGGCCCTAAAACCACATGGAATTCATAATCATATGTGGCCCAGTTCTGCCAAATTATCTATTTGTTTGCCTTCTGGTAATTGATTTATTATCTGTCGTGGGATGCCAAGCCCCTTTCCCTTTTTCCCACTTCCCCCACACACCATGCCGAAAGGCGCTCTGTTTTGCCAATTTCTTTTCTTCTTTCGACTGATATGCAAATGGGCTTAGAATTGGGTTAAGTGCTTAACGATCTTAACCGGTTTTCGTATATTGATGTTGTTCTTTTGGGTTGGAGGTGGTGGCGGTGGTGGTGGTCCCCAAAAAACGATACGTAACATCGCCGATTTTATGGTAATTATGTATAAAGAAATGTAACCAACGACAGCAGCAAAAATATGTGTAAAAAAGACGTTGGACAAGTTTTTGGGGGATAAACAATCTTGGTGGGGGATAAAACTCTTTCTCTTAGGGGGAAGCGCCTGCAGCGCCTGAACGGTTCAGGTTCTGGGGGGTTCATTGAACGGCAAGATCCAGAGATCCAGAGATCTTCTTCTCTCTCTTCTCCCTGGATCCTCGTTGGATGCTCCATGGGATTGCGCAATGTGTGTCCGGTTTTTGGCAGCTTTCTTCGTGGGAGTGTAAGGTGAAAGGTGTTCTGTTCTGGTCTTAGAAAAAATATTCTTTTGCCAGCGTGGAAGATTTTACGAGAAGTCACCAAGACTTTGGGGATATATTCACACTGGAAGAGTAGTATATATATACTCATATATATAGTATACGACACATGTAGACAGACTCGTGTGGAGTTTTGTGGCACTATTAAAAATACATAAAGTTCTTTGGGGTCTGTGTTTCAACTTAAAATTTCCCATGCACTTCACGTACAACCGCACGACTCACTCAATCCATCAACCAACCACTGGACACAACACTGTACTGTACATATGCATTCGTACATTAATTTTACTGTTTTTTTTCTTTCTGTTTCTGAACAACTGGCGACACAAATTCTAGAAAAAAGGTGTGTGTACCCCACACAGAACACAAAACACTCCTGCACTCCTCCCACTCACTCAGTTATTTAAGACGGTATTCCAATGGGTAAGCCAAAACTTTTTTAATTCCTTCACTCGATTCGCGTTCAACGTTCACGCATGCGCAGACGCCATCAAACTGTTGGCGAACCGGCCTGTGGAGCCTCCTATTTATACTCGATTGAACGCAAAAAAGAAAAAAAAACGAACGTCACCCAGCAGAACGTTCTAAAGTTTTGTAAAAAGAAAGATGAAAGGGCGAGCTTTGTCTAGCCCCAAAGCGTTGACTGTATGCTCTTCGAATTGGGTTTATATCTAGCCATAATGTGGGGGATTTAAAAGTGCTAAAAATAAGAAAGAGCTGCCATTAAAAATATAACCCACAAATTGCCAATTCAATGCAAAAATAACATATATTTTATCTGAGCAATAAAGTGAAATTATAAGCCGATTAGTTAGGGTATCCCAAAGAACTATCTTTACTTCTTATAATTTATGCAGACATCATGTTACCAGTTCTTGAGGCAATTTCTGTTCTTCTTGTTTATGTGAGAATATTGAAATAAAAACAAAAATTCGCAAGCAACACTGGCAAATGTCAACGCCCACGTTGACGTAAAACTGGTTGATTTCCTTGGGATGGGATGGGATGGGATGGCATGAGATGACGATACGAAGAAGATCAATTAATATGATCTTTGAAATTTTTGCATAATGGTAGGGTTCTTCTGGTCGGCTTTGTAAATGACAGGAGTCGGATGCAGTCGGGATGATTAATGGATGTTGAAGTGCTAAAAAGAGGCGTTTAATTGGGGAGTATTGAGGATAGGAGGTCCATTAATATGTTTTAATTTCAGGGGGCATTCACTTGTAACTGTATAAGAAGCGGTTACATTTTTAAATGAAACGAAAGATTACTAGAGAGTGCTATATAGATTAGATTTTGAAACTTTTAATTTTATAAATTTTCAAAAATTTCAGATTATTTTTAAATTGTTTATAAATTCTCATGTAATATTTTACATACCAAAAGACATTAATTTGACTATTATTTTATTTTTATTGATGAATAATTAAGAATTAAATATTTGAAGTATTTATTATTAAAATGTAAAAATTACCAACATTTAAATAACCGATAAAGTTTGAAATTTTCGCGCTCTCATAAAATCCCACATAAAATCTCCTAACGCTTGCTACCCCACCATCTATCGATATTCATCGATCCAACACAATAGTTATCGCATGGTGCGTGCGCATGAACGAAGCAACCTGTGAACCTCTTGGTGGTAAACAAAATAGTTGGAAAATTGTTGAGAAAAGTGTGGAGAAAAGCAACACGAACGCATACGCTATTATTGCAGCTATTAGCAGCACGAAAACAATTTGCATTGTAGCCAGGAGCAACATCAAAGGACAGCTGCAGTGCCGCAAAAAACAACGACACAAACAACAACAGGAGCTGTAGATAGGAACTGCAGCTGCTCTGGGAGGTTATTTATAGCAACCAAACAGCCTGCTGCCACCCCCGAAACACTTAAGGAGGAGTGGATGTGTGTGTGGGTGTCCCGTGCCCCTGTAATTGGCCGCAAAGTCCAAGGATACGTGTGATATTATATCCTTCTCCAGTCAAAGTCAAGGTAAGTGTGGCAAGGGGTGACGTGACGCGGTCGGTCGGTCGTCTCCATTTTAGGCCTCCTTTTCGCTTGCGTGAGTTATGAAATTACCGCAAAACGAGTGCTGTGCTGCCTGCTGCCTGCTTGTCGCTTGTATTAAAAACTATATGAAAACTTTCTACCTTCAGTTATTCGAGAATCACTTGCGGAAATGGAGTCGTCGGCAGCTGTGGCAAATATCGTGAGTCCCCCCACGGCAGTGGGCACCAATGCAACGACAGCGGCCGCCAGCAAGCGGAACAATCAGCAGGGACGCAAGAAATCTGGCCCCAAATTCGAGCTATCCGACGCACAAAAGTCGGACATCAAGGAGGCCTTCGATTTGTTCGACAACGAATGCACCGGCTACATCGAAGTGAAAGAGCTGAAGGTGGCCATCAGGGCGCTGGGCTTCGAGCCAAAAAAGGAGGAAATCAAACGTATGATTGCCGAAATCGATAAGGATGGGAGTGGCAGGATTGCGTTCAATGATTTCTTGCATCTAATGACCATGAAAATGGCCGAAAAGGACACGAAAGAGGAGATACTGAAGGCCTTTCGGCTGTTCGATGACGATGAGACAGGGAAGATATCGTTTAAGAATCTGAAACGTGTGGCCCGCGAGCTGGGGGAGACCCTCACCGACGAGGAGCTGCGCGAGATGATCGATGAGGCGGATCTGGACAACGATGGGGAGGTCAATCAGGAGGAGTTTCTGCGGATTATGAAAAAGACCAGTTTGTATTAGAGAGGAGTGTCCTTTCGTTTTAATTTAAGATTTGCATTTCGTTTAGTAAATATTAAGTTTCTGTGGCTAAGCTTTAGATGTGCCCAATCCAATCCATTCATTGCCTCGTGTCTCTCTCTGTTTCTCGCTCTCCTCTGGAGGTTGCTTTATATGTAAGTTTAAGCTGTGTTCCTTTCAAGTGTCCCACTGACATACAATACCCATGTATATGCATGTATGTGCAACCACACAACAATTGTACAACATTCAATTAGCAGGCTAAGACTAAGTAAACAATGAACAAAACCTCCGCGCACTGGCTGTATTTTTGCACACCAAAAAACACACACAAAATAATCTCAAGAATGTTGAAATAAAATTAAAAAAAAAACAAAAAACTATCGTAACTAGTGTTGTTCAAAGATGATCTAACATTGTGAAATGCAATAAATGTTGTTGAATTACATGTTACATCGAAATGCTATTACCTTTTGGGGGATTATGTTGTGGAAGTCTAGATGGAAGTCTCTCTCTCCATTGTTCGGTGCAGAAGAACTCCCTTAACTCCCGTTTTCCCGACCCAGACTCGAGCGCTGTAACCCCCTAATAATGCAAAAACAATATGCATTGCGTGTGCATGAGTTGCTGATCCACTCGACAAGGCACGTTTCCAGGAAAACAAAGCAACACCGCGTGTCCTCTGTTTTGTTCTTATTGCTGCTTTCAAAATTAAAAAAAGGTTTCCTTCCATTTATTTCTCTTTTAATAATTTTCGTTGCCATTCTTTTTATTAGGGGGGAAAACATTTAATACTTTTTTGCCAAACTTAAGAACTAAACAAAACTCTCTCTCTCTCTCGTTTGCATATTAAAATAAACTTAAATTCGTTGCCATATCTTTATATCCTCTAGAGTCCTAGACAAAGGGCGCATTGAAGTAGATTTTACGTTTGCTGGGCAATGGTTTCGTACTGAGGCCCGAACCCTCGATGAACTTTTCAAAACTGGCCAAATTCTTCTTCATTTGCGTGGCCTTGGCGGGCGAGAGTTGTGGCTTCAGCTGTGGCAAAGGTTCCTCTTCCTCCTCCTCCATTTCTGGCTGCATTAGAAGATCCTCTGCTTGATGATGGAACTGGTCGTGGTCCTGGTCCTCCTCCTGCTGGTACTCCTCATCCAGATTGTACTCATCCGCATCGGCATTGATCAGGCATTCATTATCCTCGCTAATCTCCTCCAGCATGCCCTCCGTTTGGGGACTCTTCGTAGTCGAAGTCACCTCCTGACTGCGATCGTACTCCGCATCGAGATTGTACCAATCGAATTCCGCCTGCAGGGGCAGATCGCTGGGTGCGTCTGCCAGTTGGAGCAGGGACTTGGATACGGGCGTGCTGTTGTGCAGGCTCTTGGGCGTTGTGGGAGTCGTTGGAGAGCTGGGCAGACTCATGCGCTTGTTGATCTCCGCCAGAATGTTGGGCACATGCTTCCGTTTGTATTGCGACTGCAGTGGCGAGGGCTGCGGGGGCAGCTGCAGCTGCAGCTCCTGCCTCTTGGGCGTCATCATCAGATACTCGGAGGCGGATTGCTTGGGCGCTATAATGGCCGCCACATTGGGTAGCTTTGGTATATCGGCGAAAATCTCTTCGATTTCCTCAGTCTTGTGCGATTGATTGTCATCGGAGTCCAGCTCGGGCTCCATCTGGGGCGTGTCCACCGCTGGCGGTGTTGTGGCGCATTCCGGGGCCTTGTGTATATCGGCCACAATCTGCACACGCACACTGGCGCCCACCTCCGAAATGGAGCAGTAGTCCGGCTCCGAGACTGTGGCACAATCATCTTCGAGCAGCGCCGCCTCATCCTCGAGGGTTTCCTCCAGCTGGTGCAGCGATTTCTTGAACTTCAACAGATTGGCAGGCTTGGGCGGCAGGGCAGGTGGCAGCTTCTGCTGTGGCAGCTGCTTCGAGGCATTGCCGGTGGCCGCAGACTCGCCTGCCCCACTGGCCGCAGCAGCCGCCATATCGACATACAAATTGGAGGCACGCTCCGAGCCAATCGGCTCGTATTCATTGCTGTAGATGCTCTCGTAGGCAGAGGTCATGGGATGATAGTGTGAGATCATTGGAGCGGCCATCTGGTGGGACTCCTGCTCCTCGGGCTCCTCCTCCTCGTCGTGGTCGTCGTGGCGTGGCACATGCACCATGCTGTTCTTGGTGGAAAAGTGCACCCGCTTGCGGCCATTGGAGACGCTTCTGCCGCTGAGAGAGCTCCGGCGTGGCAGATTCGAGGCTGCGCCAGCCATCGCGGACTTGGGTGTGGGCTCCCGCAGTGTCTCCTCCATGGATTGCTGCAGGAGGATCTGATTGACGCACTCAAGCACGGGATTGACGGCACCATGGCCATAGGGCTTCACAGTCGACACCCTGGCCGTGGAGGTTGTCTCCTCTTGGTCCGAGGCACTGGCATACCAATCATCGGTGGTCGTTTCATAGATCTGCTTGGGCGAGGCCTCCG
Source organism: Drosophila bifasciata (assembly GCA_009664405.1). Taxonomy (NCBI): domain Eukaryota; kingdom Metazoa; phylum Arthropoda; class Insecta; order Diptera; family Drosophilidae; genus Drosophila; species Drosophila bifasciata. The sequence goes on along the minus strand of CM019042.1, from coordinate 42,555,920 downwards.
AGAAATCGGCACACCGTCGCTGTACGATTTTCAGGGCTCCACGTGACATCATTTGCTGCTCCTGCTCGGGATCCAGTTCATCAAAGTCCTCGTCGTCCTGGGTGGGCGAGAAGATGCCATCATCCTCCTCCATCAGTTGTGGAGTCGTTGTCTTGCTGCTGCGACTGTTGCTGCTGCGACTGGAGGAACTGTTGCGCCTCCTTTGCTGCTGTTGCTGCTGCTGCTGCTCCAGCTCCAGGCTGCTCTGCTCGGAGTATTCCCCATCCTCCATCGAGGAGGGTTTCACACCGTGCATACGCTCCATGGCCCGCGAATAGTTATGCAGCTGTTCGTAGCTCGTCTGGGAATCCTCGCGTGAGATGCTGCTGGTGTTCTCCTCCGACTGCTGCTCCAGGGCGGCATCATCGATGTGCATGGCCCGCGAGCGCATGTAGTCCCGGAATGTGCCCGCCGTACGCTTGCTGGTATACCGGACGCTGCGTCTGGCGCCGTAGAACGACGATGAGACGGTGTCATCGCTGGAAGAGCCAGGCTCTGCTATAAAGAGGGAAATCAGCGATTAAGAGGGTGTCTTTACAGGAAGAAACTGTCTGTGTGGAACTCACCCTTTCCGCTAACGCCTTGCAACTCCTTGCTGCACGTCTGTGTGCCGCATGCTGTCACTTCAATGTCATAGAATTGCTTGCGGCAATTCTGGCATTGCAAAGCCTCCAGCACCAGACACTCATCCGAGTCCTGATCAGCTATGCCCTCATCCGGCTGCTGATCCTCCAGACGCTTCCTCAGTGCCCGATTCTGTCGCATCAGACGACAGATCTCCGTATCCCTGTCCACCAGCCGCTGATTGACGGCCTTCATGTCGGTCTTTAGCTTCGATTCGAAACAGATCAAGGACTTTACCACGCAGGCCAGCTCCTCGGTGCGACGTCGCTTCTCCTTGGCCAGATCCCGATGCAGTTGCTTGTTCTGCTGATCGTAGTTCGAGATCATCTGGAGCAGACGTCTCCGCTGTAGTCTCTCGGGAGAGGACACTGCCCGCTCCGCTGTGGCAGGTGGAACCGCGCCCGAGGAACTGGAACCCGATGAGGAGCGTTGCACCTCGCTGCCACTGCCACTGCTGCGTGCATTACGCGAGGATGTCTGCGAATTGTCCGAGTTCTGTGAATTGTATAGAGAGAAAAGGTTTTTTAGTTGGGGTATGGCTAGAGGTTCCCCCTTGGCTACCTTTGAGTGTCCTAACATATGAAAATGTTTCCATTTTCCCACCATTTTCCGGCAATGAACTTTGCCTGGTGCCCTCCCAATGACAAGTGTCTGTGCGGGTTGGGTCTAACTTTGATTGATAGCCCGGGAGCTACATTTTGTTTATCTGCGGACTCGAAACGTAATGCAAATGACGCACAGGTTGTTGGGTCTGGGATTACCATGATTACCAACCACCACCTGCAGTGTTGGATAATACACTACTCGAAAGTGGATCTTTGGAAGCTCAAACTTTTTAGTGTTAAACAACAATCGTGTAATGGTAAATATTCCCTCTAAAGACTTTATTTCTGGTAATCCAAATCCATCAATACTACTCCTTTCATTCCCTATATCGTAGAGTAGCTATAGTTCGTTTTTATAAACCTTTCACAGCATTTCTTTTGGTATCTTATCAACTGCTTGGGGGTTGATTGTCCCCCCAAATATATATCACAAACAAATACATGGCGCTACTTACTATAGATATAGTACATATATATTCAGATCTACATATATGTATTTAGCTCATATATTATTTCAACGCCTTTTCGGGGTATAATATATGGCATTGTTTTTGGCTCTTTGTTGTGTGTACTCCACTGACCCCCCCGAAAGCAATGTCCAATGAAGGTCTATATCGGCATGATATTTTAGCCCCAAAACAGATACGAGTATCACACACGTCGGTACGTGCAACTGCATCTGCAGATGGTAGATACATACGTGTCCGGGCTATGCGAAACATGCAACAGACAGACGGACGGACAGACAGACGGACGGACAGAACTACACGGGCCAAAAGGTGATGCAATATCTCTTTTGGATGTCGGTCAAGTAATTACGGCCAAGGCGATCATTAAATGTGGGCCACTTTCCCGGCTCATTAGAAAGCAATCAAGGGCAAAAAAGTCTTCGCTGTGTGACACATTTCTACGGCTATTTGTTTAGAGATTCACTTTATCTACAGCTACAGAAAATACGTGTAAAGAGTTATCTCTGGGTTATGGGAAAGTGTCGTAATGTTTGCTCGAGATATCTGGTAGATAAATCTTTGATTAGGGTACCTAGGGATGCCCTTTAAGTGTCTTTTGATGCCCAAAGTTCTTTATTTTTACTCACCTGTTCGACATTTTGCTTCTGTAAACGTGAACCAAAACCCAATTTCTTGTAGGCTGGTGTATGGCCAGCTGCTTGGGTGTTGAACGTGGACTCCAAAGTGGCTTCCGGCAGCTTCTGGTAGTGCTGCAGCAGTATGGTGGAGGAGGAGGAGGATGATGTACCCTTGGAACGCATATTCACTTCGTTGCTGCCACACGACGGTGACTGTGAGTGTGACTGTGACTGCGACTGTGGCTGTGCCTGTGTGGTTGTGGACTTGACCTGCACGGCCTCATAGAACTCGCCGTCGCCGTGACTCCGATAGCTACCCTGGAGGCAACTGAAGCCGCCCCAATCCGAGGATGTCTGTAGATTGGAGTACAGGGGAGTGCTGCTGTTATTCTCGGTTGGGGATGTTGCTGAGGACTTTCCACCACTCTGGTGGCACTTGAGATTGTCGTAGCCGTTGAGCAATTCACTTTTGATGAACTTTTCGATGAACTGGCTGGGCGATTTGCCACTCAAATGCGAAAAGAACTTGCCCCCAGTGTCGCTTAGGCTGCTGGTGGATCTGCGATGCTGCGTGGCAGCTGTGGCACCCTTCTTGTGGGGCAGGCTGTTACTTTTCGAGGCTTCGGCTGTGGATTGATGATGATCTGCTGCTGCTGTTGGTGCGGGCTGTAGTCCATAGATTTGGGAGTTGCTCAACAATCCAAACATATTGATTGGCTGGCAAGGATCTGGTGTGTGTGTGTCTGTAGGGGATTCCTGCTGGCGGTTCCTGCTACTGGGCGTCGGGCAATGACTGCTTCATTGTCTTTTTGTTTGTTTTTTTAGAGAGCGCTGTAAGGTAGAGAGAAACAAAGAGATATTATTTAATATTCGGTGAAAGATGAAAATTATAGCAAAAAAATATGATTTAACGTAGACAAAATGCAGATGGCTTGCAATTATTTCTCAACTCGTCGTTAGCCAAGCAATTTCCTTTTGTAGAAACTAGTTACACATTCAATCTGTGAGATGCACACGTAACCCCTGTAGATACAATTCATTCGTCTGCATACATATATTCGTAATCATTTTCCACAATTAAACCGCATCGCAGACACAGTCTGTGGTACACAGTACAAGATATCATGTCTCGAATGATTAGACGATCAAAGATTTAGCAATCCATTAAGTTGTCACAGACATTTTTCACTTACATACATGCATACTATACATATTACATAGTATGTAGTATGTAGTATGTCGCGTGTGTTTTTTTTTTCTCTCTATTTATTTGTCTTTATTTATTTCTTTTGTAATTTTACTTGTGGCAATCTTTGGCATTTGCTTATGAGAAGAATTTCGACATGAAAAAGAGGATTAGGTGGTTGAATATAGCAATGGAAAAAGTGCAAAGATTTTATAGGAATTTAATAAATAGGTAGGTAAATATTAAATAAATTCAATAAATAGTTAAAGAAATATATTTATTTATTATATTTTAATTTGAGTATTATTTATTTATTTATTTTTATAGATTATTATTATTATCCCTTGCATAGAAAAGTGTAACTAATTTCTCCCTGCTTCCCACTACTGCTCCAATCAAAGGCAAATAAAATATTCTAACGAAACATCATAAATAAATATATATCATATTTTATTAGCAGCTCCCCCCAATCAGTTTTCCTCATTTAGTGTCGTGTAACCTTCCATTTGGACATTTTGGGCAGAGGCCCCTAAAAGCGATTATAAATACGAAACATTTTCCTGCTGACAGATTGAGCCATCAATATGACTTATGTGCTTCCCATTGCTATGACGTATGTATTGGAGCAACACATCAATGAATTTTTGATTTGCTTTTTTTTATGGTCCCTAATTAAATTTACGAACGAACGAGCCAACGAACGATCCAACGATCCAACGATCGATTTTTAGGCTTCATTTTTGGTTTTTCTCTTATCTTCATGGACTGTGGTGGAATGGTGTGTCCGTCCCCCTTTTGTTGTCGCCTCTTTTTTTCAACATTAATTTACAACAATAGCTCATTTATTTATTAATTTTCAAACAAGCTGAAAATTGGTTGCAGACCATGGGGCAAACGACCTTGATAATGGGTGGGGGTGTGTGGGTATGTCGAAGGTTCTTTGTTTCTTTGTGTATTTATTTCTTTCGTTGCAACAGACAGACTTCCGGAACACACACACCACCGTATGACAGGTGCCAAAAGAGTGTTACATATCCAAGGGATTATTTCATATATTATATATATACATATTATATGATTTCTCCTACAACTTAAGTAAGATGGTGAGGTTCTCGCGGAGGCACCATAGCAGACCCCTCTCTGTCGACCTCGTTACGCTACACAAAAAACAGAAACTTTTTTTTTGCCTGCTTTATGAGCTGTAAAGTGGTTAAAAAAAATGTGGCTTAAAAATGGTAAAAAATATAAAAACATGGTTTAAAATGGCAATTAAAAAGGAAAACTAACGCAAACAGTGAAAAAAAAAATGAATGCTGCCAGCAAAATGAAGTCGAAGTCTACTGGCTGCTCAGTCATTTGGTTGTGGCTTTGTAGCTTTAGCTTTTCCTTCCATTTTCATTTGGATTTTCATTTGTTTCTTCTTCTGTTTTCCTCCGTGTTTTCTGCGCGTGTTTGCAACTAATTAAATCACAAAGAGCCTCCCCCCAGCTGATGATGATGATGATATGCAGCAGTGCAATCCGCAGAAAGGAAATTTTCAATTCAAATACAAACCAAAACTAAAACGCACATAAAACACACATAAAGCATTTCCAAATTAAGTTAAAAGTTAAAGCCATAATCATGCCACAAGTAAATATAAAAAAAAACATAACAACAGTGCTCTTTCACTCTCTCTCTTTCTCTCTCTCTTTCTCTCTGTCGATGGGAAAGTTGAGCGTTGGAAATTCAAAGATACTTTTATTGTAGAGACTTATGAATATCATCACACTACACTCAATTAGGAATGGAATCGAATCTGATGTCTAGAAGGAGGCTTAATTGATAGGGAAATTATATATGGGACTCTCTTCTTTGGTAATATGATATATGTTTTTCATAGGGTCTGCTTGAAAGATCTTTTCTGACAGTCAAAACAAACAAAAATCATAAGAATATTAAAGAAAGTCGTTTGGAAAATAATATAGAAATTTATGAATTTTATTCAAAGATTTTGAGACATCAGACACTCCATTTAGTGTATGGGAAATGTATTTTGAAATTAATATAGGCGCCTGCCGTGGCATTTTATGATAGACAGGTGATAAAAAACACGCCACAAGTAATTTATAGGCCTGTATAAGTCCAAACATATTAGACCCAAACAAATCTGAATAAATTATTTAATCAATGACAATTTCTATCGTTTGTTTTTATGATGTTTGAAAATTTCCCATGAATTCATTTTCCCAAAGTAATGTAGACCCTTAAAAATTCCTTAAAAAGTCATGTCGTTTTCCATTAAAATCCTTGAGGCAAATATGTTTTTTTATAGTTATTGAACCTTATTTCGAAACTACCTTTATAGCTCAACTTTACCCCAGAACTCTGTACTAAATTCACAAATTCGCAATCCCATCAAAGACATACTATATATAAGACATACATATGTTCGTTCAGCCTATCCTAATTATCCATCAATTGATTGGCAAATCCATAAACCAATTATCTTAAACGAGAAATCAGAGCCAGAGCCAACGACAGCGACAGAGACGAGATGGTAGACGGCTTTTGTGTGGACATGTGTCCATTTGTTAGCCCCTTTTATGCTGTTTGTTGGCCATCTAATCATTTGTCTAACTAGATTTTACCATATTCGCTTTATAAATATTTCATATCGGGTCGCCAGTATCGATCGTTCCTCCTCTGTCCTCTCCGTTCAAGATTTATTATAAATTCGAATCTCCCCAGTTCCAGCCTCGCTCCGCTCTACGCTCTGCGCTCCGATGACAGAGTCTGAAACAGAGTCTAAGCCCCGGCCTAGAGACTAAACAAATTTGTCTTAATTGGCCAAGACGAATTGCTGTTGCTGCCTTTTTAGGCTCGAAACGGGGCTCGGACCGGGTCCGCCTTACCCGGCCAGTGGGCCCACCCCGAGAGTCGCCTCGGGCTATAGAAAACTAAGAGATGTTGGAGAGAGAGAAAAATCGTCTTGCTTTTGAAATATTAAAATCTCGTTAATGCCGCAGATCTCTTGGATTAACTAAAATAAATAGAGGGAAAGGTAGCGCCCACCAGAGAACGCCTCTCTCTCTCTGCTGCCACCCATCCCATCCCCTGCCACTAAGCCTAAACATTTGTCGCAGATTTAATTTCCACAGCGAGGGAAATGGGAATGCGAACAGGTACTGAAAGGTATTCCTACCATCTTCTGGCTTTTGTTTTCTTGATCCTCTGCTGCTGCTGCTGTCATCTCCTGCTGTTTTTGCGGATAAAAAGTGTCTCTTAAGGGATCCTAGGGATCCTTCGAAGAGCGAACAAATGTGGCTAATCTATCAAATAGGAGTTTGTGTGTTTTTAGTTGGCTAGGGTACTATTCCGGGAATGGTTGCCAAAAAGAAAAACGAAAGAAAAAATCTAAAGAAGATCTAAGATAAATAGGTATAGCTATTCCGGGAGTAGATCTATCTTTTATAACTAGTTTTTGTGTATTTTAAGTAAAGAAATTGTCAGTGGAGGAATGTTTCCTCGATCTGCAATGATCTTGTAGAGGAAAGGAGCTTCTCTACGCAGTTTTATCATAGAAAAAAGATCAAGGAACTATACATATTTATAAGAGTGGGAGTGGATGTTTCTTCCTACGTATCTACCTAATTTCTTTAATTTAAAATTAAGAAATCTTCCAAAAAATATCTAAAAAAGTTTCCCAAGTGTACATTTCAATCTGAAACAAATTCTTTCTAGATCTCCTACTCTGATTCATCCAAAAAACATAAACTAAAACATTTAATGACTGGACCTGAACCTGCAGCAATTTCAAATGCTAATCCCAAAGTCTGTGAGCTCTTTTTGGGCCACCCTGCCACAACCTGTAGGATGCGGGTGCCTCCAGCTGTGCCTTGGATACACAACAAAAAAAAAAAAACAAAAAAAAAAAAAAGTGAAAGGAGAATTCTAATCTGTGGAACAGGGTCTCGTCTCGTCTTGGCTCTTTGGTGTGACACTTTGTCGCCTTTTAGGGACGTGCCACTGCCTCAACAGCTTGGACTTAAGACATGCCACACGGGGGGGCAGAACCTGCATAACTGTTACAATTTTCTAGCCAAAAATCGCTCACCTTGGGTGGTGTCTGTGCCAGTGTAGATATGGATATGGATTCATGACAGGTTCAAGGTGTGTGGAAATTAATCAAAAAGTAAAGAAAAGCCGAGAGAAAAAAGGAAAGCAATAGGAAGGAGGGATCATAGAACAAAGGAATACCGCATCGAAACGGGGCAGGGGCATTGCATAAATATGCCCTGGAAAAAAAGGACATTCCGGCTGATAACAGTCAAAGGAAGGGAACATTTTACCTGACCTTTAGGATTTTCAACTCTGCTGAGTGGAACTACAGGAATCCCTCTTTTAATGCATCTACCTTTACAATTTCCGATAAAGAATCTCCGGTTGCATCTTCAAGGTTTCTCGTCCGAGTGTGTTTTGGACATTAATTAGTGGCCCATTGAGGTGGCATTTGACATATACTCGTACTCGTACTCGTTCTCTCCTCTACCATTCCCTCAATGAAATCCTAGCCAAAGAATGTAAACGACTTCTCCCAGATCAAACGATCATCGAATGTTAACGATCGCAAACAACAATCTTAATGAGGCAGAGACCAGAACTATCATAGAAGAACCTACCTACCTCCTACTCGAACAAAGGGGGAACCAAAAACCTATGCGGGAGTTGGAGATGCTTAAAAAGAAAGAACTATCCATAGAAAATGATGCAATGAACGAACGGTAAATGTTATGGAAATGGGTCAAAACTCTGTAGATGGTCAATTAAATTGTCAGCTTTTCAAGAATTCCATCGATCTCTTTTTCTGTTGAGCGGAATGAGAATGGGAAGGCGGGCACGGGGGGGCGTTGACAAATGATCTCCCCCAACATTTGACCTGATTTTCGAAAGCAGAGCTGAACGGGAGAATGACTGTCCAGTGACAGGGCTGCCCTCTAAAAGAAAAGCCCCCCTGAAGGAACTTAACTTTGGGAGAACCGAAGTGTAAATACTCTTGAATTTATAATTATTTTTTAAATTTACGAATAATCTACCCAGAGCAGTTTTTTTCTTACTAGTTTTTGAATATTTCTTTCAATTAAAACTTTATATTGTAGATTTGTATTTTGAGTTTGTTTTATGATCTGTTTTTTATAAAGAATCAATTTTATGAAGATATCTAGATATTTTTCTTATTGGGGATCGTTTCTACTTTTATTCTCCTCATGCCATAATACCCTCCTTATGTGAGGGTATATGAAAAACAATGAAACCCAAAAAACACTTGGAAAAATGACTTATTTTTTTTTTTTTTTTTTTTTAGAGTTTTTCCACCTCCCTTGCCATTCCGTTCCATCAACTTGCATAACGGTTTATGACTGCTGACCGCTTACTGATTTTTACCAGAAAATCAGTTGAAAGAAAAGAAAAACGTCATAAAACTCTGAAGTGTAGTGTAGAGACTGGACTGGAGTATACTGGAGTGTTAGTGTTGTGCCCCTAATAAAAGAAGGAAGTTGTGTTGCATGCAACTCAAGATATGAGATATGAAGTACGCTGCACGGATCGGTGACACGTGCAGAGGGCGCGCACACACACGCAGTGCGAAAGAGAGAGAGAGGGAGAGGTGGGCAGTGGCATAAAACTATTGACAATACCTTTTGGCAAAAACCCTCTGGGTAAAGTGTGAAATGTGATTGTTAAACTACCTGTCACTCTGTAGGTAGTAGACGCTTTCGGGTCCAAACACACTCCCTCCAAACACCCAAACACTCGAATACTATTCAAATTACTTTCATTCAATCTGTGAATGTTTTGCAGCTCGGTTTCCTCTTTCTTTTTGCTGTTTGACTCTTTGACTGTTCGCTGTTCGTGATTGATTAGGCGAAAGAGTCGTCCACAGAGAGTCGACGCAGAGTTTCAGGTTTGACGCGTGTTTGACAAATGTTTTTCGGTGGATAGTTTTCGAGTATTGTATGGTATGATAGTGCCATAAGCTCTCGTGTTACTTTGCTCACTTCCGCGTGTCTTTGGGTGACTTAAACTTTGACTTCCAATGCAGCAGCTAATGGTTACAAATAAATGATATTCTATGAATGAAAGTTGAGTCCAGAAAAGTAGTAAGAAATTGAGGATGATTCAGGCTTTCTTTTATGAGGAAATGAGATTATCCCTGCCATTCAAAAGGTTACATTAAAGAGCGTGTTCGACTGGTATTTTATTGGCAAATCAAAGGATTCATAGAAAGAATTCTTCTATTAATTAAAGAACTTCAAATCTCATCTAGTTATTTCTATCTATTTTTATACAGCTATTTTTTCTACTATACCCGGAACTGTTGTGTCTCTCCGCTAAGTACAGATTTTACTGCCATTTCCGTTGGTTATGTAAACGTTCTTTAACTGCAAAAAATCAGTTACCTAAGTCCGTCTTTCTTTTTGCCATTAAAGTTTGCTCTTTTTTAGGAGGTCAGCCAACTGTAAGTAAGCTTTGATTCTAGCAGAACACAGCACACATTCTACCATCCACATGCCATATATCTACTACTATATATACAACATCATGGTGAATCGGTTTATGCCTTTGCTTTTTGCTTTGGTCTGTCTCTGCAAGAGCTCTCCTCTCTCTAATTGGATTAGAAGAAAGGGCGTACCGAACCGACACCGAACTGAACCGACAGAAAACCCCGCAGAACAAAATGCGCGTAATGCCCGTTGTGGCTCTTCTGTGGATCTCATTCAACCATTCTACCATCACTGCTGTGCTGTTCTTTTGCTTTAATTTAATTAAAAGGTCAATAAACCTTTGAATGAAACCCTTTTTTTTGGCTGCTGCTGCTGCTGCTGCTGGTCGATGAAGAGAGTTTCGCTCTCAGGCGCTGAAGAGCTTTTTTTTTTGTTAATCATTTTACAATTAGTTGGGGGATTGAAACGCTGTAGAATGCTGTAGATCCAGTTTTTTCGCATACTACTGTGAGGTATTTCCATCCCCCCAATCATGGGGTTATTTTTTGATTATAGACGTCACTCAAGAGTGTATTTTTATGATTTTAAATACTCTCTCAGAAAGGGTGTTTGAACTTTAAGAAGATTTTTAGATAGAATAAAAGCCTTTGACTTTTCTGGGTTATTCAATTTAGCATACAGCAGAGCAGTATTTTGAAGAGATTCTTTAAGAAATGTCCTTTCACTTATGGGAAATTTGCTAAGCTACTTCGGAGCTTAGACTTTCTTTCAATAGATCTTTTATCCATACAGTAAGTGTATCCAAAGTCTTCGTTTCGTTCGCTTTATTTGCGCTTTCTTGTTTCTATTTTTTTTTGTTTCTTTAAATTTAATTTGCATGTTTAAAAATCATTAATTTGCTTGCTATTAAAAACAATTTGCTAGCAGGCGAAATTTTTGTGTTACGCCGCTGGAACGTTGTTGTTGATTTCGGTTTGGTTTTAGCAACAAATTAGCCAAAAAAACGAAGCCCGAAAACTTGGCTCAAAGTTATTTGCATTTTTTCGGCTGTTTTCTTCTTTCCTATGGTTGGGTTTTTGTTTTTGTTTTTTTTTGGGGCTTTTAATGCAACTAACGGTTCGTAAAATTGGTGAAATCTTTCTCAAAGGTTTTTTTTTTTTTTTAGTTTTAGTTTTACTTCGATGCACATTTTACTTTCGTTTTTTTTTTTTTGGTTTCTTTTAGTTGTAAATTTTCTAGCTGGTTGTCAAAGTAAATTAAAGATTTCTCTCCCTCTCTCGATCTACCTTTTGGGCTTTTAGAAACTTCCTCTTAAGTGTAGGTTAACTGACAGTTAGCCAAGTTACAGCCACAATTACGAGTGCTTTAAAGTTTATTGAACTTTCGATCAGCCATTCAAAAAAAGCCAAAACCAAAGCGGCGATAAGACCCTTATATAGCACGAAGTTAGTAGAAAGATTTGACTTAAGTCAGAACGATTAGCAAACCGGTTAAACTACCATCGAAAATTGTACGCTAACTGGATTGGGTGCGCGGCAAGAGAGGACTACGAAATTGTATCTCGTGAATTGTATCTCATGTTTGCTATCTACATGGCACATGCCACTGTTTGGGGAGTTATGTAAAGGGTAAAGAGTTGTGTCTTTTGGTAAAATGTTTAAAGAAATGTTCTGCAAGTTCAATAATGAATTGAGTTTGCTTGAAAAACTTCCAGTATTTCTAGGCCTTCCCATACGCTTGCAATATCTTGTGAAATGAATTTCTGTCTGCGGTTTTGTCTGGTAAAATAAAATATGCCTCTGTAGGCTCTTAGTCATGATGACAACTGTATTTATATATATATATGTATATAAATAGCATATTTAGTGAATGGTGTCATATACCCCATTAGGGTTTTTTTTTTTTGTTTTTCTTCTTTCTGCCGCAGCATTTTTGCGGCTTCTTTTTTGTGCATATGTATATTTTATGGTGAAATATGGAAAGTATATTTGCCATTTCAATTGCACAAAAGACAACAGTTTTGCATGGAGCAAACGTATTTGCAATTACTTCAGCTATTCCTGGCCTAATCCCACACTCTCTTGGCCCGCTCGACTCTTACCTTCAAAACACGAGCTTCTTTGCTGCTTTTCGTTCTTTCACAAATTGCCGTCACTGAGATCTGTAATTAAAAATGAAATATTGTGGACATTAGTTGGTTGTAGATCTGATCGATAAAGGAGTGAGAGAGAGAGAGGTGCGGGGTAAATCTTAAAGATACAGAGACAGAGAGATGGCGATGCCTGGCATCCTTTAATGTGTGTGTGTGTGTGTGGAGAGAGAACTGTGGGCCGTAACCAGTCTTCTAACTGAACCAATTTTAACTGTAAATGCAGTTAATTACACTCGCTTTAAAGCCATGCAATAAATAAATATGTGTACATAAAAAAAAAACTTGTCTGTTAATTAGCATCTCTGCCTCCCGGTAGCACTTCGGATGCGCTTTCAGGTATCTCGGTAGTCCAAAGCCCCTTTTCTCAGAGGGAGGTCGGGGTGGAGCAAAGAAAGTGCAACCTGCAACCTGCAACCCAGAGTGGGGAGAGAAGCCACTGAGACCCTCAGAGTCCCCCCCTCGAGAGGCATTACAACTGTCGACTCGACCCTAATTTCCTCTTTAAACATGTAGTTTCCAGCCAAAAGCAAATGCCGCAAAGAATCCACGTAGAATGAGAACCCATGAGAGAGGGTAACCCAATGCCACTTTTTCAAGCCATTTCCAGTCCATTCCATTGGGGTAGTCTGTGTTCGGGCGCACTTGGCATGCGTATGTCAAGTATTTAGGCAAATACATACGAGTATATGTAACTTCCTTTTCAGATGAGAATCAGTTACATTTTGAAGGGCTTCTCCACAGGGTGGGAACAAGTATTTTTTCTGAAGCTTAGAGTAGAATCTAAAAGATTTTTAAATGGATAATTTGTTGCTGTGAAAGCGGGTATATGTGTAGAAAATATTGAGGTAACTCTTCAAACATAAAAAGAATGAAAATAAAGCTAGATTGAATTTTCTAATCACCCATAGATCCACAAAGTCTGACACAGAATGGGCCAAATATTCAATTAAATAATATTAAAGAATTTCAATATCAATGATATCAATGATCAATATTATAATATCCATACTGTCAACATATCCCCAAAACACTTTGACATTGAATCATTCAAAAGAATTCAATATAAATCGCTGGAAATTACAAAACTTCTGGAATTCAGTCTTTCGACTGTTATTGGATTTTGCTGACAAAACAAAGACTGAGGCTGAGGCAGAAATGCTGCCGACAGCAATAAAATAAATTCAACAGGTAAATACATACAATAATTATCAATACACAAAAACCGCAAAAAAAACAACAAATAAAAATAAATTTAAAAATCATATAAATTAAGACAAAGGCAAAGGGGAAAAGAGCACCGAAAAATGCATTTAACATGTTTCTTTGGGTGAAAATTTATGTAAATTGAATGCCAAAAGTATTTCTCCCTTTCCCTTTAAACATATAACTCTTTTATTTATTTAAATTTTTATATAGAAAATAAATTAATTTAAATCGACAACTGCACCCCCAACAAAACTGCTGGGAACAAGTTTTGTATAAGTTTTAAATTAAAATAAACAAACGAAAATAACATCTGTGCACATGTGGAGCGGAATGGAACAACAATAATATTGTTAATAATAATAAAAAAAACTCTACAACAAAAATTAAACGAAAGTTCAGGGCCTGCCATTGTCGGTTGCTTCAACCAAAAGAAATTTCATTGAAACATTCCTCGGCCACTGAGAGAGATTCTAAAAATACTCGAGTTCTGGCCCCATTGGTGGTCGCCTTTTGTTGGATTCATAACTGGGTTATGGGTCGTACCATTGGATACAAAAGGAAGTTCTATACATTGACAAATGTGATCATCTGCATAGTTTCGACTTATAAAAGAGTCGCCCCCCAAAGCAAGGTTTATTATCTGAAAGAATGCTCTTGTTGGTTGAGGGAAATTATGAAGTCCGAAGAATTTTTTAGATCTTAATAAAGCAGAAATAATGAGGGGAAATGGTAACCTAGTAAGATAAATGAGACATTCCTGCGATTATAATATAATATGATGATTATTTCCAGCTTTTCTTTGGCTTTAGTAAATTTCTTTTGATGGTTTTCTATTTGAAAAGTTTTTTAGCTTCATTTTGTGTATTATTTAAAGAGAATAAGGACTTCAGAAAACTAAAGCTGTATTTTGCTGGTATTGGAAGGTTATTTGCACCCAAAAGCCCAACCGAGTGCCACGTAAACTCCACACCAACCTTTATCATTGTTTTGTGTCAAGTTTTTCCCTGCATTCCCTGTGTTGAAGGTTGGAACACCTTGCTGGCACCCGCATTTCATTTACGATTACAATTTCCGCAAAACACAAAACATCAGCCAATTGCCATCGCCATTGCCATTGTACTCGTACTCGTACTCGTATTTGAAGACCATGTTAATGTGGTTTTTATCTAAAGTATTTGGCATGCATGTTACTGTTTTGTTACCCAAAGTTTGGCGATATCAAATACTGGCTCTGACACTGCCACTGCCAGCTGGGGCTGGTGTGCCACAAAATGAAGCGAAAATTAAAAATGTTATCTATGCAGCGCGTTAAAATGAAAACACTTCAAATAGGTAGAGTTTTAATTGAAAAAAAAATATATATACAACTTTAAGATAAATGAGCAACAGAGGGGGGCTATCCCCCCTACAGTGCTCGCTTATGTAATCAACTATTGAATGAGAGATTCTTCTGGTCCCGCCGACACTCCATTCGACTCGACTCATAACTGATTAATAGCCAAAATGTTTATACGAAATGAAAGCGAAAATAACTTTTAAATCATCGCATTAAAAAAAGCAGACCTCAAACTACAACAAAAATATCCCAAAAACACACACCTACAACACATTATAAAATAAAAAAAAAATAAAAATCAACGTGTTATGGCGGAGAAAAGCTCCTCAAAACCCAAGACCACGTCTCGAGAGCTCTGATAATTCTTTATTTAAGTTTCAGAGCTGCAGAGAGAGAGAGAGACGACCGAGGCGTCGCTTTTGCCTCTGCCGCTCGATGATGTAAACGGGAATTCAAATTTATGGTAATAAAAGAAATAACAGTCAGATTTAAAGTGGTGTGGAACTTAAAGTCCGACTCTAAACCCAGTGTCTGATCTCTGGTGTTTGTGTGTGTGTACGAAAAATGAGTATCAAAAAAGTGAAAGTTTTCACTTTTGTTTCAGTTTCCATTTACCCATCATCATTTTTTTTGTGTGTGTGTGTTTTTTGGCTGCATTTAAGGTAATTTTTCACCGAGTTTCAGTTGAGTTTAGGGCAGCCATGCGGAATAGATTTATTGTTGCAGAGGCATTCGAGAGGGTTTATAGGAAAAGAGAGCAAACGGAAATGTCTGCACAAGCGAGCTTAGAATGGGAAAATTCGAGGGAATATTCATGAATATGTTTTGGTTTAGAGTAGGACAAATTTCGTTTAAATTTGTGAACAAGAAATTTAATTTAGAGCTAGTTTAAATATATCCATTAACATATGACAATCCCTGAATATAATCCTATAGATCAGAAATAAAATGGCCAATAGAGAGTCGCACTTCTGTTACCCATTTCAAGCCACATTTCCACACACATAACACACAATTTTTCCACATAGATTCCATCAAATTATGAACATACTTTTCATTAACAATTTTTTCGACATTTTTCTTTAGATGTACCCCCCCACACATTCCATTGACATTTCTATTGTCATTTGGTAGAGTATTGACTTAGAAAGTTCTTGTATAGATAGAATGCACATGCAGCCGAAGAGAAGTGCACTTGTCACACATCACTTTTGTGTTCTGTGTCTCTTCTCCTCTAATTAAAATCAACAAAAAAATATCTAAGAATTTTGTCATTGTGCAAGCACGAGGCATGGGCCATGGCCCATGGATGGGGCACACAGACCAAAGAGCAAACACTTGGAAAATGGAAAACATCTATGGCTGTGTGGAAACTCTAAATAAGCGAAGGGAGGAGGAAGGGAGGTCTACGATCCTATCAAATATCAGTCGCCGCATTTTTGAAGACTTAGAACTATGCCGGCATCGGCACTCGACTTGAAGACAAAGAAAAATACACACAGCCAACCCAATGCAAAGGCAAAGGCTCAAAAAAAGACTCAAAAATTTACATAATTTAACCAAAAAAAAAAAAAAAAAAAATAAAGAAAAACCAAAAGTCTGTTATGTAATCGTGGGGACAGTCGCCCAAAAAAAGCCAGAGATCGGTGGGGGCAGCAGCAGCAGTTTCTGTGTCGCTCTGTGACTCATTCCGCCTTGTGACATTTTTCCTTTCGGTTGATCATTAAAAGTTTTGACATTTGCATAGCAGACGCCAAAACCAAAATAAAAAAAACCGAAGAAAATAAAGCCTGACAATGAAAATTAATGAACTGCAAAAGTCCAGGGGGGGGGATGGAGAGAGGTAGGGAGGGAGCCTTCTAACGTGGGCACAGCTCCACCGATATGGGCATAGAGGGACACGTGTGTGTCTGTTGATCGGCGGCCCACTTACAGGTCCCCAGTCTGTGTATTGTTCTGTGGGGAGCTCCATTCAACAGCAAACTCGGGTAGGCACCAAAGTGCATACTATGAGGCCCCTACATATGACTCACAGACCCCCCGCCACCACCACCCCCCTTGCAGTTGTAGTCGCCTTGGTAGGTGGGGGGGTGCTGTGCTGTTGGAGCTGTGGTTCGGATTTGGATTTGGATTGTTTACTTGGATTCTTGGTTTGGTTCTCTTTTGTCTGAATGTCAGTCAGTCTCCCGCCTCTCTGTGTGTGTCTGCCATATATGTATGTACGGCTGTCTATATAGAATTTAGAAATTAATGGAGTTTGTTTAGAGTGAAATGTGAGTACAATTTGTACGCTTATGGGCCGCCTGTGGGCTTGGCCTCCTGGTCGTGTCATTAGAACCGGAAAAAGGTTTATAAATGGTAGACTAACGGAACGCTCTTTGCCTCAATAACTTTGTGTGTGTCTTGTCTGCAGTTGAAGGGGAGTGGGTTTCTTGGGGGCAAAAATTCTTAGAATGTTCCATACCACTTGCTAATGGAGGTGTGGATGGATAGGAGGACATTAACGACTGCAATTTCCGGTTAGAATTTCGTAAGAGATGGAGAGTAAAAACTAACTTTTGGTATTCGTTTATTATAAATCTGAACTTTCCAACAACATTACACAACACTGTTACACTTTACAATACTTGACAGTTCCTGCAAGTGTGACCATGTGCGCTCATACATGAGTACATAAATATAACAATTAATCAATAAAAATGCCCAAGAAACGTGCCCCGAAAGAGTGATTCCGATAAAGAAAAGACAGAGAGCGAGAGATAAGGAGATGGAGATGGAAAGAGAAGATGGCGCGGGGAGGATGCTGATCGGCACTTCATTAAGTAAGTGCCAAAGGAGAGCAAAAATCAACAATAATCGAAGTGAATTTTATTTTATTTTTGGCAAACAGGAAACCAACAAACTGCAGCAGCACAAACTGGAAACCAACAAATAAACATATATAAAAAAAAAAGCAAAGCAAAAACTGGGAACTGGAATTGCTTTTATTGTAATTGCAACGAAAACGATCTCGAAGCGAATCTCCAGACGAATGCCAAGAAGAGGAGCCGTGGGGGTGCAAGAGGGGAACGCGCCCACCACAAATAAAAATTGCAATAAATAAAGGCTCGAAAGAGGAAAGAGCAAGAGCAAGTGAGTGGGAGAGAGAGAGAGAGAGAAAAAGGAGAAACAAAAATCACCTAATTAGCAATGAGATCTTCCCTGACATTAAACGAGTTTTATTTTTTCTTTCGTATTTATTTTACTCTGTTCGATTTTTTCCGTTTATTTTTTTTGTATTTTTTTTTGCACACACAAAAGAGACGAACAACACAACACAGAGAAAAAAAAATAACCCAAAAGAAAGGAAGCGACAGGATGCTCGGTATAAAAGTGGAACAAAAGTAATTGGAAACTGAAAGTCTTTTGTTCACAGACCATTCCATTCCCTATAGTAGTACCCGTACCATTCCCATTCCCAATTCCCAAAAAGAGTTTTTTTCTTTTGCGCCAAGTCATGCGTAGATCTATCTTCTTGAAAGATGGGAGACAAGACTTTGGTTGGGATCATACAAATTGCACAACTTCCTTGAAAATGTTGATAAAAATGACTCGACATCATTCCCACAAAAATAAATGGAATGGAAAAGTGTAATATGAATATGCATAAAGTATGTTTTTGTTGCCACAATATAAGCAACAAAACAAAGTCATAATTATATTTTTATTGTTTGTACAAAATGAAAATTACCCACGCTTTCCACACACAAACACACCAGCAAATGCATTCTCTCTTCCGAAAATAAACAAAGACCAGTGACATTAAGGGAAGACTTGAAAGACAATTGCTAAAACTGGGGGCCCAACAGGGCTCAGACCTGAACAAACACTCAAACTCTGACACATAGCGGTGTGGATTTACGATCCGCTCGTTTCTGAATAATTTAGCATACGTTCCAAGTGGTTCTCTTTGGTGCGCGCTGTTCTTTATGCGCGAACGGTCTAATTAGCGTCACGAAATTGTCACAGAAAAGCGTTAAAAAAGAACTCGAAACTGGCAACTGGCAACTGGACAGGGGGAGGTCGTGTCTGGGATCGTGGCTAGTGGAACGTGGAACATAAAACCGAAAACGTGCTTGTACGAGTACTCATACTATTTAAATGGGAAATGGTCTACTGATATTTATAAAATATATATATAATTTCGCATTATATTTCAAGATTTTATTGTAACTGGAGTCACAAATTATATTGCAATTATAATGCTAGAACTAATACAAAATAAATACCAAATTGAAGTAGCAGTATTCCCCTGTTAGCTATCCCTCTACTCTGGAACGATCAATCGACACGTAATAAATACTTTTATACATTTATTCCGATCACTGGCATTTACCCTGCTGGCAACCCTTTCACCATAAAATACTCGTACGTTTAATTGCATTTAATGGAGGTTTTTTTCAAGCTTTTAACAGAAGTCACTCATCAGATCAGATCGGATCAGATGATCGAGCCAGCCAGCCAGCCCCCTGTCAAAGTTCCCCCCAAAGTTGGACTGACGGATGCGATCCGTTTGTTGGCCTCTGGCTTTGGCCCCAATTTCTATCGTTGAAGCTACTGTCAACTGCCGTTTAGAATTCTCTCTCTCTCTCTACCGCTGTGGGTCAAAACTAATTAGAAAAAAGTGCCGCGTGCCATGGAACTTGGATACGGTCTCTGTTTCTGTTTCTGTTTCTGCTTCTGGCTCTGGCTTGGACTCTCTGCTCAGTCGTAATTAGACGCGCTTTCTGCTTCGAATCTTGCTCAATGAAAGTCTCTCACGATTCGGTTTTGCTTTTCAAGAATTATGGCTTTTATATTGCTATAGAGATACAATACGATATATATATATGTATATCTGCCTGTCATTTGTCGCTCATTCGTTCACTTTCTTGCCGCCAGAAGGCATGGCATTCATTCGAGCGTAGATCAAAGCCAAAACCAGACGGCAGACAGCAGACAGCAGCAGCAGTGAGAGAAGAAACAAGAAAATTTCACCACTTTCATTCTTGACTGTCGATTTTTAGTGTTTTATTATAGCCCGCGTTTTGGCGTCATCATTCACATAAATAACCAACAACAAGCAAACAGATCTCGTCTTGGCCATTGTCTTGGACTATCTCTCTCTGTCTCTCTCTGTCTCTCTTTCTGTTAGCCTGTTTGATTAGCCAAATGCACAGACAGGGGCCTGGGAAGTGGCACAGGTTCAATGCGGAGACGACACTCTTCGCTCATTCGGCTCTTTCGGGTCTTCGGCCTCTTCGGGAGCAGGTTCCGCTTTTGGCATTGGCCATCATGCATTTTGTCTTTATTTAACAAAATATATATCGCATCGCATCTGTATCGTATTTGTAGCATTGCAGCACGATTTTAAAGAGGCTTTTGAAATGAGTTTTTATGTGTTTACTCCACTCTGCGCCGTCTTTTACTTATACTCTTGGTACATATATTTCATGGCACGACTTTGGGCGCTTAAGAACTACCAAAATACACCACAAAAATCGTGCCTCGATGACCCATTTGTGTGTGCGGCATGTAAAGCAGCCAACAAAAAGAAAAAAACAACAAACAATTAATTGAAACAAAAAAATAAAAAACAACATTTAAAAAAACAAAAATTTGTTGTTCACAAACAATTTGAGGAATCCAATAAAACAATTAGGCTTGAAAGGAGAAAGAGGAGAGAGCAAAAATGTTAAGACATAAAATACTCTGGATTATGGAGCTTATAAAAGAGTTGCCTCGGATAGATGCCAATAAATAGTTTAGCCTCGTGGAAAATATTTAATTCAATCTTATCTGTCATATATATTTTCTCTGCCAGTTGTTCCGAATGCACTCCCATATGTACATATATCTGATGGTGCCACAAAATGTGGACTTACCACACAGACATACTGGTGCTACGCTCTGTGGTCTGTGGGTTAATTTCGAGTAAGTGCACTCACGAGTGCACTCATTTACATAACTCCCGACGAAAGACAACAGCGACCACGACCACGATGTCCACGACGCCGACCCATGGATGGATGGCTGGATGGAAACCAGGTCAGAAGACAATTGTATTGTCCAATCCGTGGCCGGGCTTATCGCGCGTCTCCTTCCGCCCGCCTGCCACCCTTCCCCTTTTTTTTTGTCGGACAATTAAATGGCGTTTATGATGGCGCTTTATCTCCGTCTCTATCTGTTGGCTTCGAAGAAAACCCACAGCAGAAATAGACGGCAACAGCAAGCCCCGCTAGTATCCGCTATTTTTGGTAGGTTTCGTGGATTGCAGACTATTTTTCTGTCTTCTTTTTTTGGTGTTTTCAGACGGGGGGTTAGGTTATTATTTTGTGATTATGGCAGCAACGTTTTCCGTTTGCAACATTTTCGTCAGTCAAGTGAAGTGAAGTGTGTGTGTGCCCCAGCGGAGTGACATAATTTCATATATGGGAATCGTAACGGTGTGGGGAAATGTGACCCAATTAAAGGGTATTCCATAAGCACACGGATTCTATCCCATATCCCCTTCTCTATTAGGTATTTCCCGCCTTCATTCTACAGAAGTTTTGTTACAGTTTTTAAACTTAGATTTTACCTTGACTTTGGCTTTTGTATTCTTATAAAGTGACCTCTATCTGATCCCACTATTTCTCGTTGTTCACTGTATTTCTTTAGTTTGTTTTCTGTTTCAATTTCATACTGAATGAAATGAATGAATGATCTATTAAGTGGCGTTTCGAACAAATGAAATCAAAACATTTTTAATGGCTAATTGTTGCCCAGTAGCCGCCGCGGCTGGCTGGCCCTGGCTTGGCTGCTCTGTCTTGGCATGAAATTTTGTATTAACTTAGAGTAGAAATTGGTTTGCTCACTTGCTTCCGCAATTATGTTTTTCTTGTATCTTTATATATATAGATACACATGTCTATAACACCCATGTGAATGGTATTTGCCCAATTTGGTTTAATGAGCTGACAAGTGCGTGCTGAGAGGCCGTGTTGATGGCGGTCGGTGATAGGCGCGGGGGTTAACATTGGTATTTGGATTATTTTAATATGATTAATGATGTGGAATTGTTGAAATAGTACAAGCTGATTTAAAGCTTTATTTGAAAGATATGTATTAGGAAAAGGCCATTCATCACTATATATTTTGTATTGCTTCGTTTAACGTCAAACAACTATTTTTAAACCATTAGAAGAACTTGCTAAACTTTCAAAACCCTACTCCAGTTATCGAAGACTTCTATTTAAAGCTCTTACTGTTTTCGATACTTATCGATAACCATCACGCATCACTAATTACCACACATACACGCCCACACATCGAAGTCGAACTAACGAGAGCTGTTTCGATGACAGCTCTCCTCAAGTGCTGTTCAAGTGCTCAAGTTCAAGCCTCTCCAGAGTACTATTTTTACTTTTATTCCAAACGAAAATAAACCAAAATTAAGTCTTTCATTTAATGATCTCTTGACGGGACGGTACGACTCTGTGTAGGCTCTCGAGTGCCTCACAATTTTTTGCTATTTTTGGGGGCAAGTTCTGGCAAATTACTTTTGCTTTTTATTATTATCTATCTAGCTGGCGGCGGGATACTCGTATGCAAATATTTACCTAATATTTAATTGTATGCCCTCGACGCATTTGCAACATATATATTTTATGATGGATTAGCATACGTTTGCTGAATTTTTTGGGATTCGAATCATATAACTAGGTCAAAGTTTAACCTCGCCAAAAAAAAAAAAAAAAGGTAACATATCCACACAGAAAACAACGCAAAAAAAGGCAAATACACACTACATTTGAAATATAATATAAAAAAAAATAAACCTTATACAAAAAGGGGTTTATGCTTAATGCTATCAAAATCCAATTGGCATTTGGCCAGCAAATGATTAATTAGGCGATGAGCCAACGCAATGACAGTTAATTACTGGTTACCATCGATGCGGGCTCCTATTTGTTTGAGTTGCGGGAAGGACAAACCCATTGACATATTACAAAACCTTCAATTAAAAGATTATGCTAAGGAGTGGGTTTTGTGTATTTCATAATTTGATAGTTGATAGGTTGCGTAATATCTTTAATGTCCTACCATCTCTCTAGCTATCGATAAATTTCGATTAAAAGTGCAGCAACCGTAACTATTTTTAGAACGATGCATAAGGTTTTTTCACTACGTGTTCGAATTATAGGCCAAAAACCCCATAAAATATCAGATAACCCTGCAACACTTGTGTACATAAGTATACAAACGTACGTACACTTTCAAGGTCCCCCGAAAACCGAAAAAAAGAAACGGTATCAACGTGATATTTGCACAGCAGCAACGAAACGCATTCATCCATCAGCTGTGGGGAGATCGTGTGATGTCGCAGCTTTTTTTTTTGGAGAAGAGAATCTTTGGAATGGGATGACAAAAGGGAAGTACAAGAAAAGATACAGCAAGAAGGAAGATAAGCGAAGATAAGCGCAGCAAAATGAAATGCCAAAAAAAGAAGAAACTACATAATGAGTAACCCGAACGAAAGAACACCTGCTGGATGCTGAATTGAATTTGCCAAAAAAAAAGATACCCTCCAGGGATCTTGTCCTGTCTCTACCATCTTTAACTCTTTAATTCCCTTTTGGGGATCTCTTTCTTTTCTCTCTTTGTCGGTACTTATTTTTTGGGTGTTTTTTTTCGTGTTATTTTCTTTGGTATTCTTTCTTGTATTTTTTTTGTTTTGTTTGGTAATTCATTCATTCATGCATTTCGTGTACATTTCTTGTGTTTTGTGTAATTCCTCTTTGCGGTTGCATGCAAATTTTTGCGTTTCATTTTGCTTTTTGCTCTCCTGTATAGAATTACGCTTGAGTGTGCATACAAGAGCTATGGGCTATGGAGACAGAGACAGAGCCGAGAGACAAGAGACAAAAGGCTACATACAAATAAAAAACTAAATAAACCACAAAGAGACCGAGGGACCGAGAGACCGACCTCCTCCAACCGTCAGCCGATCTCTTCACAATTCCTGGATATTGTGGCAGTGGCACGGCATTGTGTTGTTGCCCAGGGTCATGCCTCTCCAGTCATAAGCCAAGCCGCGCGATCGGAGCAACTTTCATTAAAGCCAAACCCACAAAAAAGCGATCCAAACAAAACGGTCATTATACCAGAGACTAAAGCTATGGATACCCCATATATATAGCCATACCC
This sequence comes from Drosophila bifasciata, assembly GCA_009664405.1. NCBI lineage: Eukaryota > Metazoa > Arthropoda > Insecta > Diptera > Drosophilidae > Drosophila > Drosophila bifasciata. The sequence continues at coordinate 42,531,993 of CM019042.1, read as the reverse complement.
ATACCCATAGATTTCCCATTCAATCTCAAGCTCTAGACATGTCAAAGATCAAAGACACAAAAGTATTATTATTATTAGAGACAGAGACTGCAGCCCCGATTGTGGCCTTAACTGTTTGGGGGCAACCACAACATTATTTGTATTATGCAATGGCCCCCAAAAGAGAGGCGACTGTCATGCAACCGAAATGTATCCTAGAATTCTCTCTACTCCAACACTTGCAATTCCTTCTATAGTATAGTAGTTTTGGGGGGATTCTGGGGATCTGTGTGTGGAGATTTGCTTTTGGGAGCCACCTTTTGGAAATTTCTTGCTTTTCTCGAAATCTTCTTTACGATCTTTTTTCGGTGCGTGTGTGTGCATTGGACTGTCGTCTCTCATCCGAGGTCCGAGAAGAGGCAGTGCTGCAGCTTCTGTAGCCGTTCCCGTTCCCATTCCCGGCTTCCTTTACTTCACTTCACTTCACAGTTTGCTCAAAGATTCGCCTCGGCCCTAGTCAACGTTTTTATTTTTTCTTTTCCTTTTCTCTCTTTCTCTCTCTCGGTTTAGGTTTTGTTTTATTTTTTTTTTACCTTTTTCCTGCCTTGGCGCATGCGCCGCTTTAGCTGCAAACTGGTTTTAACAGTTTTTTTTTTGCCTTCTCCCTCGAATGTCTGTTGAATTTATTTATTTTTTGCGCTTTGTAAGACTGGAAACTTTGCATTACCCAGCAACACCACCCCGCATCGCGATGGAGGGAAAAACAATAGACCAAGAAAATGTTATTCCTCTATTCTTGTTGATCTTTTGGCAGCTGATAAACTTTTGGCTTCCTCAATGTTTTATTTGTGCATGAAATTCAGCTTGAAAGACGTTTTCTCAGCTGTTTCAGTAAAAATTTGAATAAAATACGAGTGTGAGTACAAACCTTTTGGAGATTTAACGCCCTTTCGTTTCGTGTTGGTCTTAACTTGGTTTTGGGGTTTTCTTTAATTTTCTACACCAATTTAATTGCACTCTTTGTTATAATTTCAATTGCATTTTATTTGTTGTTTATTTTTTTCTTTCTTTTTTGGCCACCCTTCCTCTTTTCTGCGGCAAAAGATTTCTTTATTTTGGGTATATGTATGTATTATTTATTGCCTTTTGCCAATTAATTTTCTAAAATCTCATTCAAAATTCAATTTCACTTTGCTTTCTTGCTGTGTTATCTTTTTTATCTTTTGTGTAATATATTCCACATTTTGTTGTATACATATATCTATCTGCCCGATTGAATGTCCGATGTCCGAACAAAAAACCAAACATAGAGTCGCGTCGTTATGGTGCTGCCTCTTGACTTTCGTTCGTTCCGAAACACGTTCACTTCGTTCACGGCTCAAAGCACCTTCCGCGGAATGCTACCAACACGGCCAGCTGACGTTCAAGAACTGAGGTGGTAGGTGGCACGACACGGGCTCTGAATCGGGGAAAAACTGAAAGACAAGAGACCCACACAGCAGATACTACAAGACGTCAGTGGCATGGTATATTGTTATGAAGGTATGGTCTGTGGAGGCAGTATGAGAAGATAGGAAGAACTCAGCGAGTGAACTATTTCATTGTGAACGAACAATTTATTGTACATACACGCGTAAAATTGGCCCCAAAAATATATTTATTTGACACAAAAAATAACTTAAACATCTCACATATCTTACTCAGTAAATTCTTAAATTTGATTAAATTCAATAGGCCAATCGCAGAGATGTTCCCCACCTTTAAGATAATTCTACCCTGTATGTCGTTCCTTCTTGTGGATCGTGCACTTGCGCCCGCTCTCTTGCTCTCGCTCTCGCTCTCTCTCTCTCACCATCTTTTACCTGGCTTGCTCACCTGTACGAAGCAGAGCGACGCCAAGCAGCTGATTGTGCTTGTGATAGGTTCCACAACTTGAGGATGGCATTGATAAAAAACCGTTGAAACGGTTAAGCGCGGGATTCGAAACGGTTAAGCATGAAATATGAAAACTGTGACTCTACTGTAAGTGCGGGGGGGCAGTGGCAAAGAGATATTGAAGCGCCACATAATAATTGAAATGATAAATGTAAATGATATCATCTACCAAACAAAAAAATAATTGTAACATTTGAAGGAGGGTAAAAATACACATTCTCATCCTCACATAGAAAACTTAAAAATCGTTACATACAGCAAAAACAATTAACAAATAAATCTACAGAGCCCGATAAATACGTAAAGTACACGTAACGATTTACGGAATTTCCATTAAGGTTTATCTAAATTAAGAAATACCTATAGTCGTGGCCAAGTAAATTGGCCCTGCGGATCTATATAAAAACGGTTTCCACAGGTTCCAACAATATCAGTCTAGAAATTGTATAGCTTTCTATTAGTTCAAGATGATTTGGCTATGGTGTCTTTTCATTTTGGGAACACTAAGTTCAACAGGACTTGCAGCCGAAGGTGACGGTCTTAATACTCAAAATACTCCACCTGTCACCACGTCTGCAACTGTAACTGCATCTGAAACTACTTCATCTGGATCAACAGCAAGTTCTACGCTGTCTGAAGGAATATCTACCACTACAGCTACTCCTCCGCCGACTCAGGCAGCACCAACTACTACTACTGTTACACCCAAACCTGAAACTACTACAGATGATAACACCAATCAGGATGCAGTCGAAACGGCTAAACTAATAGATATACTGAATTCCCCTGAGGGTAAATTCATTGGAAACAGAGAGTATACCCAATGGATTATGAGTATTCGTGACGCCAGTAAATGGGGAAAAGAACCAGCTGCAAGGTAAGAGGCACATTCGCGAAAAGTTTGAGGCCTACAATACCATTCGTCTGGGGTTGGAACACAAAATCCAGGAACGCATAGATGAGCTTGATGTGCTTATACCACAACAGAGGCCGAATAGCAATTGCTCAAATTTCTATCAACAACAGAAGAGTCGTCTCAAGACTGCTTTTACACTACCCAATATCGAAAAACAGCAAAGGCTGTCGGAAAACTCCAACATGTGTCCGTATGGTAGTAATGACTGTGATGATGATTATTATTACGACTATCCATTATTTGATTTGATTGACGACTACTATAGCGATGAATACTACTAACCAGTGACCAAATGGTACTTTGGGGTAGAGAAAGTTCTCACGAGGACTAAGTAAATAAAAATAAATATCATAATGTGTAGAAAATATTCTATTCTAAATGTGCATATCTGAAATATAATGTAGTGTTGTATATTATAACAAAAGGGCAAATCCAGTTGGTCGACTATATTAGTCGACAAAATGTTCTCGAACTTTTCTTTGCATCATCAATGGACATATACATATACATTGCTGTATACGCACACGACCACAGATATAGATACATATTTAGAGATTGAATAACTTAACGTAACTAAAGTCACATTTCATGTTTAACCTTTTACGACTTTAAAGCGTATTAAATCAATTAGTTATAGACCAAGAAAATCGAACAAGTTATGCCGCTCAATATAGAAATGTCAGTTCCATTTGAGTTTTCTTCGCAAAAAGATGTTCTTTTGGTTCATCTTAGTTCATCTGGCAAGTTACCGTAAGTGAATGGCCCTTCACACCAATCATGTAAGGCTTATAAATGAAATATTCTTTGCCAGATTTGGTTAACGCTCAGTTGCCTAATGTACAAGGCCACGGTCCACTGTACTATGCAAAACTACTAACGAACAGTTCGCTGGGGCACGGTAAGGTCGTTAAGCTTCTCATCGAAGCAATCAAGATACAGGCGGAGATCAGTAATGATACACCGCAGCATGGAGGACGCCCAACAAGAAACCCTTGGCCAACATCTCAAAAACTTATTAATCCATGGCCTTCGGGGACGACAGTTAAAAAACCAGCAATTAATCAATGGCCGACTACAAAATGGTGGCCAGCAAATCAAACTAATATTGGGAATTATTGGCCTACCACTGCAAAATGGTGGTCTACCACTGCAAAGTGGTGGCCAACAACTCCAACTAAAACTTTGAATTGGCCAACACCACAAAAATCTAGTGTTGGACAAGGACATTTTTGGACGACAACTGCAAAGTGGTGGCCAACAACTCCAACTAAAACTTTGAATTGGCCAACAACTACAACTACTGGCCCCCAAAGGCCAACCGAATGGTATCCAACGACCCGTTTTCCAACACACCACACGACAAGTGTTATACATCCGATTCCAACTACTAATCCATGTCCCAATCGTAATGAATGCACAATTACCAAACCTGGACAAACAAATGAGCAATTGGCAGCAGCATTAAAAAAAGTGGAAGATGAATTAAAAAAAATGAAACAGGAGGAAAAAGAAAAAGAGAGAAAGGAGAAAGAAGAAAAAGAGAGAAAGAAGAAAGAAGAAGACGCGAGAAAGCAAAAGGAAGCAAACGAGAGAAAGCAAAAGGAAGCAGACGAGAGAAGAAAGAAGAAAGAAGCAGACGAAAGGAAAAAGAAGGAGAAAGAAGAAGCCGAGAGACAGCGAAGAGAAGCAGACGAGAGAAAGAAGAAAAAAGAAAAGGAGGATTACGACGAAATGATACGGGATATGAATGAATCAGCTAACAGACCATTACGTGATATCCTGAAGGAGTGGGAGCACAAATCCCACAATAACATTGAGCTCAAAGATTGGATGAAACGAGTACGCGTGGCACTCGGACTTGGTTCCGCGCAATATGACCAAAAGAGGAAAATCAGAATTGACTTCGACGATTACACTTTAAATCATGAGAAAATGGATGAGAAAGTCCAAGAGCGCCTTTTTCAAATCAGATTCGAAATGCGCCGTACGGGAATCTACTGCAAGAAGCATTATCAGGATCAAATAAATAATCTCGAGCGGCTAAAAAAAGACGATACCCTCGCAACGAAAAATGATGTATTAGCGAAAAATTCTGCTAACTGTGTGAGAAGAAGACGCTTTAGATATGATGATTTATATGATTTATATCATGATAGTTCGTCTGATAGTTCGTAAAACGGAAGTCCCTTTTTTTCCAGATTGAAGTTGATGATCAATTAAATCCTTTCAAAATGTTTGAATATGCCACAATTGAGTTTTCTTTTAAACAAGATGAAGTTACTTTTCTCCATTCTTCTAGCAAATGCAATTTAATGTAAATAAAGAAGGAAGAAACAGGAAGAACAAGAAGAAGAATCTCCATATCCTGAGACCCTAACGATTCCAATTATACCGATACCGCTGAGAATGGTGATGACGATTATTTGAATGCAGCGTATTAGAATAAGAGGAAATCGTTTGGTTACGCTTAAAGAAAAATCTATAAGCTAAGTTTCTCAATTTTTACATTTAGTATATTTAAGTTTTCTTTAGAACAAGATGAAACTTGTGTTAACAATTCTCCTAGCAAATGCAGGTTGCTGTAAGTGAATGGCGGCTCTCTACACAAACTATGGGATGCCACCACGTCTGCAACTGTAACTGCATCTGAAACTACTTCATCTGGATCAACAGCAAGTTCTACGCTGTCTGAAGGAACATCTACCACTACAGCTACTCCTCCGCCGACTCAGGGAGCACCTACTACTACTACTACTACTACTGTTATTTCAAAAACACCCGTTCCAACAACACCAAAACTTGAAACTACTACAGAAGATAACACCAATCTGAATGCAGTCGAAACGGCTAAACTAATAGATATACTGAATTCCCCTGAGGGTAAATTCATTGGAAACAGAGAGTATACCCAATGGATTATGAGTATTCGTGACGCCAGTAAATGGGAAAAGAACCAGCTGCAAGGTAAGAGGCACATTCGCGAAAAGTTTGAGGCCTACAATACCATTCGTCTGGGGTTGGAACACAAAATCCAGGAACGCATAGATGAGCTTGATGTGCTTATACCACAACAGAGGCCGAATAGCAATTGCTCAAAGTTCTATCAACAACAGAAGAGTAATCTCAAGAATGCTTTTATACAATCCAATATCGAACGAGAAAGAACGTACGGAGTCGCTGTAAACGCGACTCTACTCAGTCAGTACACATGTGATTTATGTGGAATTTTCAAATGTTGTATCAGTTTTTACATTTTTCATTTGTTTGCTGCATCTGTCATCTACTCGTACATCTACATCAGTTCTCACAACAACACACGTACACTGCACGAGGCAGAGTCCTGTGGGCGTGAGTGTGAGTGTGAGAGAATCAGTAGCAGCAGCTACTGCCATCAACCCTAATAATATAATACGAGAAAGAACGTACGGAGTCGCTGTTGCCGCGACTCTACTTTTATACCCGTACTCAGTCAGCACACATGTGATTAATGTGGAATTTGCAAATTTTTATAAGTTTTACATCTTACATTTGTTTGCTACATCAGTCATCTACATCTACTTCATCTACATCACTTCTCACAACAACACACGTACACTGCACGAGACAGTATGTTTGCGTATATTTGCCTCTATTGTGGCTATATTAATGATTCGATCCGATTCAGATTTCGGCCCCTGATAGATATGGGCTGTCTCTATGATTCTGCATTTTTAGTTTTTGTTATTTTCAAAATTGTGGCCGCCACAGATGTGCGCCCTTTGTGGGGGCGGAAGTGGGCGGGGCGAAATTTTGAAACACTTTTCTAGGAGTGAGATACCACATCAGACTGGATAAAAGTTTGGTTGCTCTAGCTCTTATAGCCTTCGAGCAATGGGCGACAAACAAGACGGACGGACGGACAGACAGGGCCATATCGACTCGGCTATTGATGCTGATCAAGAATATATATACTTTATATGGTCGGAAATGACTCCTTCTCTATGTTACACACATCCACTTTTACCACAAATACAATATACCCTTTTACTCTTCGAGTACGGGTATAAAAACAGCAAGAGCTGTCGGAAAACTCCAACGTGTGTCCGTATAGTAGTAATGACTGTGATGATGATTATTATTACGACTATCCATTATTTGATTTGATTGACTAGTAGTCGTAGCGATGAATACTACTAACCAGTGACCAAATGGTACTTTGGGGGAGAGAAAGTTCTCACGAGGACTAAGTAAATAAAAATAAATATCATAATGTATAGAAAATATATTAAGAAGTAAATGTGCATATCTGAAATATAATGTAGTTTTGTATATTATATCAAAAGGGCAAATCCAGTTGGTCGACTATACTAGTAGTCGACAAAAAGATTCTCGAACTTTTCCTTGCATCATCAATGGATATATACATATACATACATTGCTGTATACGCACACGACCACAGATATAGATACATATTTAGAGATTGAATAACTTTCACGTTTAACCTTTTACGACTTTAAAGCGTATTAAATCAATTAGTTATAGACCAAGAAAATCGAACAAGTTATGCCGCTCAATATAGAAATGTCAGTTCCATTTGAGTTTTCTTCGCAAAAAGATGTTCTTTTGGTTCATCTTAGTTCATCTGGCAAGTTACCGTAAGTGAATGGCCCTTCACACAATCATGTAAGGCTTATAAATGAAATATTCTTTGCCAGATTTGGTTAACGCTCAGTTGCCTAATGTACAAGGTAAGGTCGTTAATCTTCACATCCAAGCAATCAAGATACAGGCGGAGATCAGAAATGATACACCGAAGCATGGAGGACGCCCAACAACATACCCTTGGCCAACATCTCAAAAAACTTATTAATCCATGGCCTTCGGGGACGACAGTTAAAAACCAGCAATTAATCAATGGCCGACTACAAAATGGTGGCCAGCAAATCAAACTAATATTGGGAATTATTGGCCTACCACTGCAAAATGGTGGTCTACCACTGCAAAGTGGTGGCCAACAACTCCAACTAAAACTTTGAATTGGCCAACACCACAAAAATCTAGTGTTGGACAAGGACATTTTTGGACGACAACTGCAAAGTGGTGGCCAACAACTCCAACTAAAACTTTGGATTGGCCAACACCACAAAAATCTAGTGTTGACAAGGACATTTTGACGACAACTGCAAAGTGGTGGCCAACAACTCCAACTAAAACTTTGAATTGGCCAACAACTACAACTACTGGCCCCCAAAGGCCAACCGAATGGTATCCAACGACCCGTTTTCCAACACACCACACGACAAGTGTTATACAGCCGATTACAACCAAACAAGCCCAAACCAAACCAAACCCTACTAAATGTATTGGAACATGTCCATGTCCAAATCATAATCAATGCATAACTACCAAACCTGGACCTACAAAAGAGGAATTGGCAGCAGCATTAAAAAAAATGCAAGATGAATTCAAAAAAATGACACAGGAAGAAGTGAGAAAACTGAAGGCAGAAATGGATGAAAAAGAAAAACAGAGAAAGCTCAAAGAAGACAACGAGAGATGGCAAAAGGAAGAAGAAGACAGAAGAAAGAAGAAAGAAGCAGACGACAGAAGAAAGAAGGAGGAAGCAGAAGCCGAGAGAAAGCGAAGAGAAGAAGACGAGAGAAAGCGAAGAGAAGAAGACGAGAGAAAGCGAAGAGAAGAAGCCGAAAGAATGCGAAGAGAAGAAGACGAGAAAAAGAAGCATTTGGATAATAAAATCAAAGAACGCATTTGTGCAATCGGAAAGGAAATGCGCCGAAATCGCGGAAGCAAATGCAAGAAGCATTATAAGAAACAAATAAATAATCTCAAGCGGCTAAAAGACAATGATACCCTCGCAAAGAAAACTGATGTACTAGCGAAAAATTCTGCTAAATGTGTGAAGAAAAAACGCTCTATATTTGAAGAAATATATGATTATTTTTTGAAGATTGAAGTTGATGATCAATTAAATCCTTTCAAAAATGTTTGAATATGCCACAATTGAGTTTTCTTTTTAAACAAGATGAAGTTACTTTTCTCCATTCTTCTAGCAAAATGCAATTTAATGTAAATAAAGAAGGAAGAAACAGGAAGAACAAGAAGAAGAATCTCCCTATCCTGAGACCCTAACGATTCCAATTATACCGATACCGCTGAGAATGGTGATGACGATTATTTGGAATGCAGCGTATTAGAATAAGAGGAAATCGTTTGGTTACGCTTAAAAAGAAAAATCTATAAGCTAAGTTTCTCAATTTTTACATTTAGTATATTTAAGTTTTCTTTAGAACAAGATGAAACTTGTGTTAACAATTCTCCTAGCAAATGCAGGTTGCTGTAAGTGAATGGCGGCTCTCTAGACAAACTATGGGATATATGTATGTATATGTATATGTGTATATCTTTGATAGATTTAGTGGACGCTGTGCTGTCGAAACCCCACATAAATCGGCAATACAACAAGGATCTACTGCCCGATAATGGTCCCATGTCGGATGAACCCATTATCGAGGCTCTACGACAGAGAATCTACCAAAAGATCGAAACGGTTAAGTGGAAGGGTCACCTAAAATCCTGGGTAGATGTCGGTGTTCATCTGGTAAGTGGCCCCATCTCCAGGGTTAATGAGGCGGTCAATGCCATGGGATACCATCCCACATACGAGCAGTTCAAGGCCAAGGTGCGACAGTTTCTATGGGAGAAGACCCATCGGGCCATGGATGTAGTATGGGGAAAGCTTTCCTGGCTTCTGGGTGTCATTCATGCCAAGATATTGACTAACCTCGAGCAAAAAAAGGTTGGTGAATAGTATTTATTGAAGGATTGAAGTTTCTAAGTTTCTGTGTGTGTGTGTTTTTGTTTTTATTCAGAAACAAAACGCTGAACAGATGGAAGTACTTGAGCAACCGGAAAAATTAGATGCATATAAGGACTATGAAGAGTACATGAGGGAATCCCGAAAGTAAAGTGAAGTTTCTGTATTATCAGAATATATGTACTATTCATATACGTATATAGACTTTGATTAAAGAAAAACTGTTAATCAGCAGGTTTAAGAAGGAACCAGGAACAAACAATTTCAAAGTCTCAAATCTCACAGAAAAAGTTGATTCGGTTGGGTAGTGTGATGATCTGTGACTAATGCCACATCTGAGCGTGACCTGGAAAACTCTAATAAATATTTGAATCAGACACAGCCATCAATCATTTCCATCCACGAGAGCTCACAAATATAAGTCCCCGAACAGATTCCCGCAGAGGCCATGTCGATTCTGGTAATCGTTCTTCCAGCGATTCTGCTGGTTTTCCAGGGACTTCCAGTGCATTCCCGTTCCAGAAAAATGCACGGTTTCGTAGAACTGAATGATGCTGTGACAAATAAGATTAAAAAGACAATGGGGGAGCTTGCCGATTCCAGCAATCCAGAGGCTCAGGCAAACTTCAGGAGTCTGCAGAAGGCTGCCGAACTGCCATTTCTACAGCTGGATGAAAAAATTATGGCATACAACAACTACCAGAAGGGCTACGGAGCACGGAAGAACCCAGAGCTCGAAGACGCTGACGAGCCCCCGAAAGGAGTCAAAGTGGAGCCACGCTCAAAAAGCTTTGAGAAGAAAATAGCAAAGCTCCTCAAGAAACTGGGAATGAAGGATGACTTTGCCGATCGCGTCTGGAAGGCCATACTCTGTGATCCGAAAAAGCTAAAGGAGCTCAAGAAGAAGCTCGCCGAAATATCCGTTTCGAAACAGTATGATAATTGCGACACGGATTATTATTATGATTCTGTCTATCAAACCATGTTGTATGAGTATGATGATTATGATTATTATCTATGCATGGGCATGCTTGAATACATTACCAGTCTATGGAGAAATTGATTCCAAACAGTTCTTTGGTATAATACAACTAAGGAATCTTTTTAGTTATTAATATGTATACATACATACATATATGAATCTTCGAATATTCGAAATACTCTACAATTAAAGATAGTCTGTGACTAATCCCACATCAAACTGTGACTTCGGAAACTCTATAAATTATTTAAATGCCTGTCAGACACAGCCCTCAATCATTTCCATCCATTCCATATATAGTAGTAGGTCCCACACATATCCCCGCAGAGGCCATGTCGATACTGGTTGCCGTTCTTCCAACGATTCTGCTGGCTTTTCAGGCACTTCCAGTCCATTTCCATTCGATTGAAATGCAGCCTTTCGTAAAACTAAATGATGCTGTGACAAATGAGATAAAAAGGACGATGGAGGAGCTTGCCGATTCCAGCAATCCAGAGGCTCAGGCAAGCTTCAGGAGTCTGCAGAAGGCTGCCGAACTGCCATTCCTACGGCTCGATGAAAAAATCATGGCATACAACAACTACCAGAAGGGCTACGGGGCACGGAAGAACCCAGAGCTCGAAGACGCTGACGAGCCGAAAGGAGTCAACGTGGAGCCACGCTCGAAAAGCTTTGAGAAGAAGGTAGCCAAGCTCCTGAAGAAACTGGGGATGAAGAACGATTTTGCCGACCGCGTCTGGAAGGCCATACTCTGTGATCCGAAAAAGCTAAAGCAGCTGAAGAAGAAGCTCGCCGAACTATCCGATTCGGATGAGTGCGACTATGATTATGGTATATTCAATATTTTCCTTTATGGAATCTGCGAAACCCTCTATGATTTTATTACCAGTCTATGGAGAGGATGATTTCAATCACTTTTTTTGGTTTAATAATACTAAGGAAACTTGAGCGATTTTTGTTATACATAATAAGGTATATTCTATATCTTCTAACACAATTGAATTCAGGGAAAATAATTTGAAAAATTCGAAATATTCCACACCTTTTAAAAGATAATCTGTGACTAATCCCACATCCAACTGTGACTTTAAAAACTCTACTTAAATGCCTGTCAGACACAGCCATCAATTATTTCCATTCACGAGAGCCAGCATACAGAAGTCCCCGATAGATACCCGCAGAGGCCATGTCGATTCTGGTTGTCGTTTTTCTAGTGATCCTACTGGTTTTCCAGGGGAAGTCCCTGGAAAACCATTCCCGTTACAGTCCAATTAGGCATTTTATGAGACTGAACGATGCTGTGACAAATAAGATCAAAAGGACGATGGAGGAGCTTGCAGACTCCAGCATTCCACAGGCCCTGGCGAGCTACAGAAGTCTACAGGAAGCTGCCGAGCTGCCATTGCTACAGCTGGATGAAAAAATTAAGGCATTCGACAAATACCAGAATGGCTACGGGGCACGGAAGAACCCTGAGCTCGAAGCAAACGCTGACGAGGAGTCGAAAGAATTCATGGCCGATCTACGCTCAAGCAGCTTCGAGAGAAAGGTCATAAAGGTCCTTGAGAAAGTGGGCTTGTACGATAGTTTTGCCGACCGCGTCTGGGATGCCATATTGTGTGACCACAAAAGGCTAAAGAAGCTCAAGGAGGCCCTCGCAAACCTGGCCTCAAGTTCGAGTTCGAGTGTCACTTACTGCGATGAGGATAAAGGAAAAGGTAGGAGAAAAGATAGTGCCTGCAAAAAGTTACTTGATCTCATTATGAGTTTATTTAAATGATAATCAAATCATTTTTTTGGTGTAATAAAACACAGAAAACTTTGAGAGATTTTTTGTAATATATAGTAGTACATTCCAACGCAAATGAAGTCAGGGAAAATACTATGAAAAATTGGAAAAATTTCCACACTTCATTAAAGATAATCGTGTGGCCCCCAACTCCACTAAACAACTAATCCACTCAGCTACCGAAGTGAACTGAAAGCCTAGCAAAATCTATTAATATTTAAGTGCTTGTCAAAGACGGACACATAACTCATATCAATCCACGAGTGCCAAAGGGGCTTTAAAATGCCAGCGATCCATAGAAGCCACACACACAAGACACCGCCGATCCGGAGAAGCTACAACCGATCCGTAGAGACAACAAATAGAAGCCATGATTCTGGTTGCTGTTCTACCAGCAATCCTACTGCTCCTTCAGGGACTTCCCATCCGTGGAGAGCAGCCTGTGGAGCCGCTCAAGCAGCTAGATAAACTTGTGACAACCCGGATCAAGGAGATCCTCGAAAAGGACGCCAATACTCGCGAAGAAATCCTCGAACCCTACAGGAGCAGACTACAGGAGGCTGCCGACTGGCCATTCGCACAATTAGATGAAAAAATCATGGCATATAACAGCTACAAATCCTATGAGGAGGCAACCGCTATCGATTCCATAGTGAGTCTACGCAAAGCTGCGACTACTGTGGCTCCCCCAGTAACCCAAAACGCACAGGAGGCCAGAGTTTTCCGAAAGAAAGTTATAAAGGTACTCAGGCGACTGGGCATCTATGATCCGATTGGCAAGCGCGTCTGGAAGGCCATCTTCAGTGATGAGGAAAACCTAAAGAAGCTCAAAAAGAAGCTGGGCGCCATCAAGGATTCGAATGAAGACGATTCGGATGACGATTACGGCTTGTGGGACTTTGTCTTTAGTTTCTGGAATTGAGTTCGGTTTCGGTTTCGGCTTCTATAAATAATTAAGTTTCGTTTCAGTTTCAGATTTATTTTTTTTTAAATAAAGCTCTACATGCATTGCATCTGTGTGTGTGGTTTATCTCTGTGTCTATAGACTGCCTTTTGTGCTGTTGTTTTCCAGTGATTTACATGCGGACAAAGCCAATTGACAGCTGGCCCCCAAGCCCCAAAGGAGTGCAGAAAGAGACAGAGTGAGAGTGAGAGGGGAGAGCAAGGGAATGTTGTCAGAGGCAAAAACAAACAAAATGCATTTAAGTGTGCCGGGAATCTCAACCCCTCGCCCCCACCAACCACTTAGCCTGTCGTCTGCTGTGGATCCAAGGGATAGGGCTGAGGCCAGGCTCCTTCTTGGACATTTCACTATCGTGTGTGTGTGCGCTGAAACGCGTTGAAACAAAAAAAGTGTTGGCGTGCATCCTGGTGCAAGATCAGCCTAAGCCGGCTGCTGGCTGCAACTGGATGTTGCAAGAGAGGCGCAGATGCAATCGCCAGACAGTTGCCCACTCAGCAGGCACCTCCAGAGCTCTCCTCTATGTTGTTGGAACTGATGCTGCTTCGGCTGCTTCGGCTGCTGTCGCGTTTCGCGGACAGTTTGAAGTTTAACAAGTTGTCGAACTACGCAGATCCGCAGAGTAGAGGTTTTATAAATAGCCCCAGAGATGCGGAGTGGCTGGCTGTGGAGTCTGGTATCTGGAGTCTACACAGTGTGGAGCAGTGGAGTCTCTGGTTGTGTCTGGCAGAGGTCACAGACGGACCGTACGTACCTCTCTCTGGCTTTCGGTTTCTATCTCGTGTCATAGTTTTGGCACTGTCCAGCCTGCTGGGGAGGATGGGATTTATTCCACTCGATTATAGACACTTTTGCCATATCGTAAGCGGGTCATCTCAGTGGACCCCTCTCTCTTCACTGGGGCCAGACAAACAAAATCCAGCTAGAATGTGTTGTAAGAAGATTAATATTTGAGTTCTACTTGGACTATATTCGTACAGTACTAAGTACTCTAACGCTAGCTCTATAGATTCTTGAACATTCCTCAAGTCAGAAGCAAAGCCCTGACAAACCCATCCGCAAACTCACGGATCGAAGATGCTGCTGCTGCCTGTTCGATCGGTGATAAATCATTGGCTGCTGGCTGCTGGGCACCAGCAAAGTAGAGCGTTGACATGGGAGCAGAAAGCAGCAGCAGCAGCAGCAGCATAGACCGATCCAAAGAGCCAAATGCCAGGCCAGTCGCCGAGAAGAAAAATGCGCACAACACGGAATTAATGTCAACGGCATTAGAAGATTGACAACAAACACAAGGCAGCAACAGCAGCAGCAGCCACAGAGATACAACAACAACAGAAACAGCAACAGCAACAGCAACAGACCATAGCCATAGTCACACAATCACGGATCGTCGATCGTCCATACCGATTGATCATGGAAAGAGAAATTGTCAGCGAAAACGGCAATGACAAACTTCTGACAATTAAAAACCAAGAAAGGAACATAACAACAGCAGCCGCAATGACCATTGAATGCTCTATGCCAATACTTGGAAATTATCATTGAGCAATCAAGAACTTTCGATGGAAACATTAAGCGTAAAAATCTGTTGGGGTTGGCATAGCTATAGGCCATAAACATTCTAGAAATTGAAGATCCAGAACATGCCTATTCATAGAGAGAGTATCCAAAAACATTGAACTACTATCCATGAGAGAGAGAGGGAGAGTCTATGTACTCCTGTATGTGTCTGTGCAGTCAATGATTATGAAAATCGATAGTCAGTCGATGGTTTGTTTTGGTTTGGGTTGGGTCCTGGGTTTTCTTGCCTCGAGTTGAGAACTGTCGGAGCTGTCGGTGCCTGCTGTCAGTCCGATGTTCCTTTTGGCCCATGTGCAGCCTGCTGACATGTGATATTTAGGCATTGAGGCTATAATTGCTCATCAAGCGGAGCTATCATAAAGCGGGCCTCCATCCCTCTATATATAAGGTGGCAGCGCCAGGACTTTATTCAGCACTTGAAAATGCAAAAGTTCTGGCTGCTATTGGGTCTGCTGCTGAGTCGGGAAGCCTGGACAAGGGTCTCCTATCTGCCTGCGAATGAGTCGGATGTGGCCATAGGTACGAGTATTAGGTGCATCTTTTAGATGGAATTCTATCTCAAAAATCCACCTTGCATTCGGGCAGCTCTTTCGCAGATCATCAATGGCCTGAGACCGCGTCCTTTGGCCATTTTGGCCCTGCCTTCGTTCAGTTTGATGAGTGCCTGCTGCGAGAACGATCAGGGCATACAGGTGGATGATTTTATACGGCGCCTCCATCGCCTGTACTACAAGTCGGTGATCTTCAACGACACGGAACTGTTTTTCCAGCACATTGAGGCGAATCTGCAGGGCGCCATCGAGTGCGTGAGTCTGATACTGGATGAGCCCAAGGAGCTATCCGAGCGCATACAGGAGCGTCGTCTGGCCCATCGTCTTAGCCTGTTTATCTTCTACTGGGGCGCCCGCTGGCCGCCCACAGCCAGTGCCATGAGCTTTGAGGAGCCCATGCGGGCGGTGGTCATAACACGACCCCGCCAAAAGGCATTTCGCATCTACTACAATCAGGCGAGGCCCACAAGCGATGGCCAACTGAGACTCGTGAATTGGTACGATGGGGATAATCTGGGACTGCAGAGAACCCCCTGCTGCCGCCTGCTGGATCGGTTTATGCCAACTTTGAGGGCAGAATCTTTCGTGTGCCTGTGTTTCATGTATGACAGATCAGAGATTGATTGAGGATTCCCCTGGTGATTGTAGATATATGTATTCTTCTTTTAGTCGCCTCCTTGGTTTTGGGTCAGCTATGGGCAGAACAGCAGCGACTCCAGCGAGGGAGGTGGCTCGGGCGAGGCTTCGGGAGAGATGTCCGGCGAATCGGGCGACAATCTCGAGTGCAATGAAGTCAAGGTCACGGGAGGACGTGACCATCGACTGCTCATGCTGCTGGCAGAGCACATGAACTTTCGTTTCGAGTATATTGAGGCCCCAGGACGCACCCAAGGATCCCTTAAGTCCGATGATGCCAAAGAGTCGAATGAAAGCTTTACTGGAGGCATAGGACTGTTGCAGAGCAGAGTGGGTATCAAATCCTAAATGGGGGACAAACTCAAATCCCAAACCTATTTATCATTTGGCAGATGGCAGATTTCTTCCTCGGCGACGTGGGCTTGAGTTGGGAGCGTCACAAGGCCATAGAGTTCTCATTCTTTACCCTCGCGGACTCGGGCGCCTTTGCCACGCATGCCCCGCGGCGCCTCAACGAGGCCCTGGCCATCATGCGACCCTTCAAGCAGGACATTTGGCCCTATCTGATACTCACGATTGTTTTCTCGGGCCCCATTTTCTATGGCATCATAGCCATGCCCTATATTTGGCGGCGGCGACATGTCAACTTGGATGTGGAGCAGCTGGGGGAGCTGTGCATCTACATGGCGTACATCAAGGAGATTACACCCTGTGTGCTGAAGGTCAAGCGAAGAAGGCCTCCATCGGCACCCAAAATGCCCGAGCAGTTGTTCGAGAAGTGCATTTGGTTCACCCTACGATTGTTCCTGAAGCAGTGTAAGTGGATTCATCGGAAATCATTGCTGGAGGTGATGGCTCTTTCTTTTTGCAGCCTGTCAGGAGCTGTACCATGGCTATCGGGCCAAGTTCTTGACCATCGTTTACTGGATAGCCGCCACCTATGTCCTGGCCGATGTGTATGCCGCCCAATTGACCTCACAGTTTGCCCGGCCCGCCCATGAGGCGCCCATCAACACGCTGCAGCGCCTGCAGTCGGCCATGATACGTGACGGCTATCGTTTGTATGTGGAGAAGGAGAGCAGCTCCCTGGAGATGCTGGAGAACGGCACCGAGCTCTTTCGGCAGTTGTATGCCCTGATGCGACAGCAGCAGCCCGATGCCCATCAGGGTTTCCTCATTGACTCGGTGGAGGCGGGCATCAAGCTCATTGCCGATGGCGGGGAGAATAAGGCAGTGCTGGGGGGCAGGGAGACCCTCTACTTCAACATACAGCAATATGGAGCCAAGAACTTTCAATTGAGTCAGAAATTGTATACCCGCTACTCTGCAGTGGCTGTGCAGATTGGTTGTCCCTTTCTGGACAGCTTGAATGATGTGTAAGGAATGCTATTGGTAGGGTACTGAATCTGTAAATTATAATTTCTCCTGGCAGACTCATACACCTGTTTGAGGGTGGAATACTGGACAAAATGACCACCGCAGAGTACACTGCTCAGTCCCGACAGATGACCAAAGATCAGGCCCAACAATCAAAGGAACTAGCAGCCGTTGAAAGCGCCAAAGCCAACTCCAATGCAAAGAGCAGCGAGACTCCGGCCCAGGAGCTCAATCAGGATAGTGAAGTGATAAGTCCCCTCAATCTAAGGATGCTACAGGGCGCCTTTATAGCCCTAGGTGTGGGCTCTATGGCGGCAGGTAGGATTAACCAAAGGATTGAAAGCATTTCTCATTTATTTGTATATGCTTCCAGCTTCCATGTTGCTTCTGGAGCTGCTTTTCCGTTGGCTACCAATCGCCAGAGCTTTGAGGCGTTGCTACCATCGTAGCATGCGTCGCTGGCGTCGACTCAAGCGTTCCACACGTCTCTTAACCGTTCGAATCTTTGCACCTAAACTCCGCTGAGAATACATCGGACTGGGAAGGTCTTTGCTTTGTCAGTTGCGAATATTTATTTGCACTTTAGTTTTTGTGGCATAAATAAGTGCACTCTTTGGTGTTTTTTTAATTCTTATTTTATACGCGAATTTAGATGCAAATCGACTGGCTTTAATTTATGTTTGAAATGCATTTCAGCTGGGTCTGAAAATACATTTAATTCTTGGCAATGGCGTTTGTTTTATTGGCCATCAATCAATCCACAATAATTTCAACACTCTGTGTGTGTTCCTGTCTCGCGCCCTGTCGCTTGGCCATAATTGATGTGAGCTTTTGAGGCCAAAACACACACTCCAACACTGGTGTGTCTATGGAAGATGTTGTTATAATTTAATTTGCATTCAAGAGATGCGGGGCTCCAGCTGTAGCTACTGCCACTGGATGATGTTCCCCCCATTGTCAGCTGGTTGATTTGGCTCCACCAACCACCAATGCGCTTGTTTCTTAAGTCTTTTGTTTGAATTTTGTTGTTGTTGGTGTTGTTTTTTTTGTGTATTCATTTCGTGCGCTCCAATTCCAATTCCTATTTCCCAAGCAAAAGCATAATTTTCGTAATAATTTTCCATTTCCTTTGCCACGGGAAACTGCGATAGAAAGGGAGAAGCAGAAGAGCAGCAATAGCAGCAGAAGAGAAGCCCCCCCCCGGGGCAGTGTTAACAAGAAATACAAATTCCCCCTCAGGGTCAAACGGTAGCCGAAAGTTTTGCTACCTTTTAAATGAATACTTAAAGGGTGTATTCAATCGCAATAAATACATGTAACAGGCTCGCTTCTTTTATACTTAATCAGCATCAATATCCGATATTTAATTGCTATACGTGTGGCTATAAAATTGCCAAAAAAGTAATAAATAAAAATTAAAAAATACTATATATATTTTTAAAATTAAATATCAATTTTATAAGTATATGCACATTATTTCTTTTACACTTTTCTTACTCTCAAGAGGTTCTCTTACGATATAGAGTTATCCTTTAGTCGTAAGACCCTTTATTAATACTTAATTTCCCTTGATTCGGTGGCCCCTAAAACCTAAAACGTTTTATGATTTGTTCACGGTGTAATTAAGCAAAAACAAAAAGAAACAAAAGGCTGTAAAAAAAGGCAAAGAAAAAACTGAAACAGAAATTGAAACGTCTTCCTCCAGTCAGTCCAGTGCCGTGGTGCGGCCGGTGTCCGCTTTGGGGGTAACAAGAAATAAACTTTTACTTTGGTCTGCGGTCCGTGGTCCGTGGTCTGCGATCGGTCGGTAACTCTGTAGAAAGTGGTTCTAGCCAGTTTACCGGCATTTGCAGGCCATCGAGACATCAAAACATCGACATGGGTAAGAGTACTCTCGTACTCTCATACTCGTACCCGTTCCTGATGGGTTCCATTCCAGATACATCATTACCCATTACCATTTACCCTGGGATCGCTGCATTCACACAAGCTCTGTGTTCCTCCTCAAGTGTCAGGCGATGCGAAAGTCAATTGCCTCTCAGTTTCCGATACCCCTCGTTCTTCAGCCCAATTCCATTTCCATTTCTTTTGGGGTTTCAGTTTCGTTTTCAAGAATCCCCCATGCCCCATACATCATTGTCAGCTTCATCTTCATATCGTGAGATGGAGAGTTTCGGTTTCGTTTGGGGCCTCTTTTTGGGGCATTTGTTTGTTTGTTGCCATTGCAGCTGCGGATGGGCCTGGGACTGGGTCTGGAGCTTTGGGGGCCTTAGAAATGTTCGTATGGTAACGCCTTGGGGCGTACCCACAGCCATTACTAATTATATAGTTTCTATTTTTTGGCTTTCCAAGGGAAATTTATGCTATCTGCCTGCCCTTTTTGTACGGCCAGAAGTACTCTGTATACTGCCACAGAAGTGGGCTATAATAATAACAGTTTGTTTGTTGGATGGCATCGGATGATTGTCGGCTGGGATCCAAAAGGTTACCAGATCATCATTTGGAACGGATCGTGTGATTCAGCACATGTTCAACATGGGCCATCTTCTAACTCTTGGGAATACACACACACACACACATACACTTTAAAGAGATACTCATGATTTATACGTAATGATGCTGCGATTGTATATACTTCCCCTCCCCAACCCCAAAAGAGAATGTGTATATTATATATTTTATACGTACAATTTAACTTTATTGTTTGGGGTGTTCTCTGTGGTGTGTTAATGGAGCTTATAAATTACTTTAATTATTTAAAGCTGAAATTTAAACAATTGAAAGTGTTTCCTCACACACAAAAACATCCCATTAAAATTGTA
Source organism: Drosophila bifasciata (assembly GCA_009664405.1). NCBI lineage: Eukaryota > Metazoa > Arthropoda > Insecta > Diptera > Drosophilidae > Drosophila > Drosophila bifasciata. The sequence goes on along the minus strand of CM019042.1, from coordinate 42,511,649 downwards.
TTTAACACAACTGACAGTTTGAAATCTATAAAAAGTTCACACATACTTCCCCCGAAATGGAATATTTTTGTGGATTTTTTCCAAGTCTTCGATGAGTTATCTCTTATTTATAGAATAGATTTATTCAATAGCTGAAACCTAAATCTAGATCTAGAATATATGAATTAGATGATTCTCTGTTCCGATTTAAAATATACGAAATATTTCCTCTTGGGTTGTGGATCGTGGCAGACTTTAATCTTGACTCTGATTGAATTTCTTTTGAAAAGTTCTAGTTAATCCTCTGGGCCACTTTGAAGTACTTCTTCAACAGCTCAGCCACATATTGGAGCAGCTCTTTCCTGCCAGTTTTCAGCTTCGTTAGCTGAAAAAACAAATTCTAACCGTTTCGCTTTCTTATCTTGTATTTTTCGGGTAATTTGTGTGCCCCTTCCATGCACAATTGGGTCACATAAGCACTACCTGAGCCGTACCCCTACTTATATATATGTAGTATTGTATCTTTGGAGATATACAAATTTGTTTTTGACGCTTCGTTAATTTTCCTTCCACACACTCCTCCCCCACTCGTAAAACTCGCATTAAGAAGCGTTTCCCAAAGTCACTCGGAAGCGGCCAGGCAGGGGGGCCAAGCCCCAAGGCAAATAAACGCCTCGCTTCCTAGTCAGAGTTGGATTTGTATAAGTGGGCGTGGTCAGGCCACCACGCATATTGCCTTACCCTACACTGCCTCATATATGTACGGGTACGGGTATGTTGCAATATGATGGTTGGATGATGGATATATGTATAGTATGTAAGAAAGATTCAATGTGCCGTGAATTATGGCTTGCCATTTCCATTTCTGTTGAATAACAGTTGGCTGGTGTGGGGGAGTGGGAAGAAAGAGATAGCCTGCTGGGAGTAGGGGAGAAGCGCTCCACGAATGACCATTGCCATGATTGCATATTGCAGCTACAGGGAGGCTTCCTTTTGGTGGGGAAAAAGCAACAGGGAGACCCTTAATAGCCAGCGACTGCAGTGAGTGATAGTAGGTGGCTGGCTGGCTGGCTGGCTGGATGTATGTATATTAAATCAAAATCTTTCCACATTTCCCCAGTTGATCTGTGGAACTTCTGCTCTCTGGATTGAAGTGCAGCCGACCATGGCCGTGGCTCTCAATGCGTCTTTGTGCCTCCTCCTCCGCCAGCGGCGGCGGCGACGGCGGGCAGCCAAACGTCAAATTAAAAAAACACTTTGTCCGCCTGCAATTGCTGCTGCAACAGCAGCCGTAGTAGCAGCAGATGCTACAGAGCCGTGGCTCTGCAATCCAGATCTCAGCGAAATGAAAAGTCATCATAATCAACAATTTTAAAATATTAGTTTACAGAAACCGCCATCGGCGCAGACGTTCAATGATAGTGAACTTGATTTGGGGCCAATTTTCTCTTTCATTGGGCTCCATCCACTGGGACTGCACTCTTAACGATCCACAGCCACAGCCACAGCCGGTTCCTGGTGCAGCAACAACTGCAACTGCATGCAAAAATGCCAATTAAAGTGTGTCTGTGTGTTTGTGTGTGTGTCTGGGGTGCCCCTCATCGAATGCCGACTGCCGACTGCTGGCTGCGGCACAGTTTTTCACAAAAGAATCTGCCATGTCTGGCCAAGCTCTGGACTTGGTGTCGTTGGCGGTGGTGGCTTCGATGGAAACCTGGCAGCCAGGCGGCAACCAACCACTTTCTAATCTCTTACCCAGCCACCGACTGACTCTCCTCGGACTTGGCCACAAATTTTTGGGCCCACTCTAGACTGCGTCTCCGTCACCGTTACCGTCTGCGGGGACTTTGGCATTGGCTTTTGGCTATTTTTATAGTATACGACTACCAACCAACCAGCATATGGCATTTTTTATTCCGATATTTTCTTTTTCCTTCTTCTGCCTGTAGTTGTTTTTTTTTTTTTTTGCTTGGCTTGGGTTTGTTGTATTTTTTGGCGGATGCGCAGCCACTTTCCCAGTCTAAAATGCGGAAAAATAGCGAGAGTGAAAATTCGTTTGCCGGCATAAATTAACTGTAAACTGTAAATATGAAAAGCGAAGGCAATGCGAGAGCGAGCAGCAGCCAGCGGGGGGATGCGAAAGTGAAAACCCAATGCCACTTGCTTTTATTTATTGTATGTATTTTTTTTCTGTATTTTTTCCCTCGTCTATCTATCGTCTGATGTCTGCTATCTGCTGTCTGCTGTCCACTGTCCCCCTGCCCCCCAGTTCTTGGCCACTGCGATAAAACGCGACTCATTTGCATGCAAAGAAACCAACAGACAAATGCCGAAAGACCCAAAGAGATGCCGACGAGAAATAAAGTGAAGCATGGCAAAAGTGTAAGTAAGTATATACATACTATAGTACATAGTATACTACATCATACTCGTAAAATTGGAATGGCATTTGGCATTGGCATTGGGGGTACTTGGTCATTAGTTTAGACTAGAGTCTGAGGGAGCAAAAAAATCAGAGAAAATGTAGCACCCTTTTACCCACATTCTATAGATTAAATCTTAGATAAAGTATTTTTCCTAATTTTTTTGGGGTACATTTTCAGCGATTTCCCGCAAGCCCAAAAAGTTCCACTACACCGAAATTTTCCTTAAAGATTAGTATAAATTATTGGGCTTTCTTTCTGCGTTCCCAAATCTCAGCTCAAGAAATATCTAGAGCACATCGGATGGTGTGTAATTTATGGCCATTGAAGCGTTCCAAAATCTCCCCCGAGCAGCCTTAGGGTATATGGATAGTCGATGATCCAATGTCGCTACATTTGCGATGTTCCCGGTGTTAATCTAACAGTTATGCTGTTATAGCCAAAATGTATACGGCATAGGAAATTTCTCCACGCACTTGCGCTGCTTTACTTTGGATGGACAATCCATACACTCCATACTCGTACCTGTACTCGTACTCGTATAAGTATTTCTAGGCAGTTGCGTTGCTATTTTTATGGGCTTTTGAAAGTGTTTTCGGGAGGGAGTGTGGGGAGGTAGGTAGGGAGCTTCTGTGTATTGTGCAGTGCTTGCCATGAACTTAATTATAATAGCAGCTACTCGTGGCAGTCTAGCTAGCAGTGATCGTGTTTTACACACAGACAATAAGACTGGAAAGACAGTCGTCGTGCGGACAAAAGGTACCTACCAATGTACATATATATTAACAAATAGCCAGGCCACGCAAATGTTGAAATATTTGTAGTAATATGTATTTTCCTTTGAGCTTTGAAAACTCTACAAGTTAATGCAATGATGTGCAACGGAGCGTGCAGCATGGAAAATGTTTGCCTGCCTGCCTGCCCAGAACGTTGAACCAAAAAATGAATTTGCAATCAAGACATTATTGTTGTTGCTGCTTTAATTACCACAACTATTCATCTTCGTGGTAGAGTCTTCCAAGCCAGCCAGCCATCCATCCATCCATCCATCCAATTCGTGGTCTTTTTCTTTCTTTTGGATTTTGCAAGCCTTCAGCTCTGACTCGAAGTTCGCGCTCCAAAAGCCACAGCCACAGCGTCCATTGTATTAAAGCCAGCCAGCAATTAATTTTGGGCAAATGAATAAAATGAAAATTAAATAAAATAAAAATGTAAATCCGCATTAGTGTTTGAAGGCTGCTGCTACGGGGCTGCTGCTGCTGCTGCTGCGGTGTCTGTGGCACTCTGTGGAGGCGGCTCTGGCGGTGGCAACGACATCCAAACACAGCTGTTGCGGCAGCTGACCCAAATGTGGCAGCCAACCTCGCACACACTTCGTGGCTTTTCCACAAATGTGCAACATGACCAATAATTTGAAAGTGTAATTTATGACGGCACCGCCACGGAGCTGCTGCTGCTGCTGCTACTTAAAGCTGGAGCACAGGCAAAAGGCGAAAATAGTTTTTGCTTTTTTTTTAGTTCTCAGAAATATGTAGGATATCCTGTATAGGTTTCTATTTTAAAGTGTCCAAAAAATGGGGCGATTAATAATGTGGAGGCTTCAACAGCATTAAGGGTTTAATTTTCTATTATACTAAACTATTCGTAAATTGTGCAGGGAATAAGTTAAAGGCAAAAAAGCATTGAGAAAATAGGAGAATTTAAGTACATCAATCATAGATTATAAATACAAGGTAATTCTTTCCTTGTTCTTCAAAACGTGTTTATTTAATAAACTATCAGAAAAAACTCTGTCCAACCTTAGAAATGCTTTCGACATGACACAAAAGTATGCAACATTTTAATTCAGTTGTAATTTAAGCCAAAATCAACCTGTAAATATGCTTTAAATTATAAAGAAAAGTTTTATTGTTCATTAATATGTTATTGTTCCAAAATCCTATTAATATTTCTACGAAATATACACATTTTCTATTATTTAGGGTACAGATTATAATCACAATATTTTTCCTTATTTTTTCAAAATATCCCTTCCAAATGAAGGGATAGCAGTGGCAGAATGAACATTTAAGCCCAGTAGCAGTAACAGTAACAGTAACACTGAGTTAAGTTTACAGTAATTTTACAGTAAAAAACAACTGCTAAAAGTGTGCTCTGAACCGGTTTCCCAGTTTTAGTGGTTCACATTATTCATGGCAGGGCTGCCTAGCCACTTCTTACATGGCGGCAAATTTAAAAATTGGATCCATATTAGATTTTGCAATTTATGGAAAACATTTATATAAAAAATAAATTCATAAAAGCTGATTCACAAACCTTAAGCAGACTTACGAGCTAATTTAAAACTAGAATATCACGCACAGGCTCATTATCTCATTAGCTATCATAGAAATATCATAGAATTAGTATATATACAAATTATGTACAGTGCTTAGAATTGGCTAAAATTGTTCTGTTCATCCCGCTATAGAGGGTGGGGGGCCGGCTGTCTGTTCATCGCTAGAAACTCATTCCTGTGGCATGCTCAATCTCGTATCGTTCCATTTTGTCAATTATCCTGTTGTTGATCACCTCCTTGACATTGGTGGACCAGAGAAAGTCATAGTGGTTCCAGTCGGAGTAGGGAATGCGGTAGAGCTCTGCGCAGGGCAGCAGGGTGGCCAGATACTCGACATCCTCCACGGCGGACATGTAGTCGTTGTCGCTGTAGTACATGTGGACGCAGCTGTTGATATTCTTCACATTGTAGGCGGGCGGCGTTGCCTGCTGGTAGATGATCTCGTTCTGCTCCCTGCCATGATCGTACTGCCGAAAGTCCCCAGAGTTGTAGAGCTGCAGGTAATGGATGATCTGACTGGTTGAGGCACCCGCCGGATGGGTGGCACACACGTCCGTTAAAAGGGTCTAAGAGGCAAATGGGTCATAATTTTAGATCAGGATAATGGAATGGGATTGATTTGGATGCTCACCTGATTGAGATGTCGCGTGCCCCAGCCACCGATAAAGTCGAGCAGACCCGAGCACAGGAACTTGAACATGGATCCCTCGGAGCAGACATGCTCGCACATCAGTTTCTGCATGCTGGTAATGGGCAGCAGCTCCATGCTGCCCAGAATCCAGCTGAGGAAGGAGGGGGAGCCCAGGAAGATGCCGCCCAGCTTGGACAGGATGAACGAGTGGTTGCGCATGTAGGCAATCGGAGCGAGTAGATGCACCGATCGCACCTTCTCGTTGTACCACGGCAGCGAGGACATCAGCACAAAGAACGTCGTCGTGCCCTGCGAGTGGGCCACAAAGTGCAGCGAATTGGCATTACTCGCCGACAGGGCATAGTCCAGCATGGCGGCCAGATCGTAGACTCCAATCTCATGCCAACTGAACTTCCAGAAGTCCGAGGTGTCCGGATGGATGTGCTTGTGCTTTCGGGAGTATGTATTCCCCCTGGCATTGCCCAGCCACACATCGTAGCCCGCATCGGCAAACATGTAGGCCAGCGACGTTTCCGGCCCGTTGATGATCCAGTCATCGGAGGCGCACAGTATGCCATGCTGCAGGAATACCACTGGCTTCTGGATCGTCTCATTCGACCGGTGTGGCTGCCGCAGCTTTGGGGATGTGGGAATGCGATAGATGGTGAGAATGTAGTCATCGGGCGTGTTCACAGTGTGCTCCTCCACCGGGTAGTTGTGGTTTGTGATTAGAGTGGCCTGCAAAAAAAAAAAAAAAGAAGAAAGGCTGTTAAAGAAAGTGAAATTGCCTTCAAATATTCCCCAAATATACGCTTTATCTATTTAAAGAATTGGACCAACTATCAATGTATCTACTACGGCTATCTATCAGCTGCACAGGTGTATCTGTATCTCTACCTATATCTTAGGTAGCTTTTTGCACAAAATATAAAGGGTAAGAATGCTGCTACGCTTTAGATAATGTCATTAACAAAGCCGCGAGGTGAAGTGCTTTCAGCACACTCTCGCCCAGCCCCAACCAGCCGAACCGACTACAGAGGCCAAAGTCCAATCCACACAGAGCGCGTCATAGCAGACCGACGACGAGCGATAAACATGGGAATAATAGAAACGTCGAGCAAAAACCAAAGGAATCAGCCCATGTCGTGGGCCATTCATTAGACCGACTATTATATATAGTATATATACATATAATATATAGACATTTTGGCAAGCTTTCTTTTTGTTTCTTCGATTAGCGCAAGAGTTGATTTGTGGGCTGGCTGCGGCTATACATAGTTACGTACTTAAACATCTTATCAGAGTAACCGAGCAGCAATCGTGGGATCAGAAGCAGATCGGGTGATCGCTGCTGCTATATAACTTACGTGTTCCCTCCTACTACTATATACATATATATTATTATGTTCATTGCGTTCCCCCAACACACACAAAAAGGAATATATATTTATGACACGCTCGTTGTTGATTTGTTTTTTCGCCAATCATGCGCGAGAACGGAAGCATTTTAATGGTGTGGGGGGGAGGCGGGGGTTGGCAAATGTGGAAAAGGGGAAAGCCAAGAGGCCTGCCTGCCTGCCTGTCGCATGTTCTAACAGAAACTACAGAATTTAGTTATCAATAAGTGCGAAAGACTTATCAAGAAACATGCATACATATAGTACTCGTGGCTTCATATATCATGCCTGATACTTTGATAAACGATCATATTCATATCGTACAGCGATCAGGTGTGCAAAAAGTTTAAGCAAGTGTTCAACAATCTCTCGATTTATCAATGAGTCATAAGTAATTGCACTCCACTATGTTGTAATTGAGGGGGAACTTTCTTGGGAACTCTGCCTTCTGCAATCATTTGAATCTTCCCTACACTAGATCTACTGCTGAACCGGATCCCTAAACTATTTTACTATTTTGTTGCTAAGCAAATGCACTCTAATCTCAATGAGTATTCCTTTGTTTTGGTAATCTTTGAACTGCAACAAATAAAATACACAAATTTGTGCAATTATAGCCGCCATATAAACGATGAAACGTTTCCAAAGTGTTCTTGTGTTTCCTTTTTTAAAGCAGACTCTCTGAGTAAGTGGCCTAATCTAATCGGGGAAAAGTTGAGAAATTATGGATTTCCGATTGTCTAGAACATGACCTTCAGAGCGCATAATGTTCTCCAATATCTGCATTCTATGATTGAATCTCTTCTACCCGCTTGATCAAGTATACGCAATGCAGGCCAAATTGTTTAATTTGACGTTACCCAACGGATAGATATCTGGCCAATCTTGGCCAATCTTCCAGCTTGACCACTTTTTTTTGGTTGCACACCGCGCACATTCGCTTACCGTCACTTTGTGGCCATCCACCGGCTCGATATGTCCGCTCAGCTGCAGCAGCAACATCAGCAGCAGCAGCACCAGTCGGGGCACAACCGATTTGCAGTTGACGACGCCGCCGCCGCTGCTGCTGCTGCTGCAAAAACTTATTTTGTTGATGGTGGCAGACCATTGCATTAGCCGTTTGTACAACATGTTGTATGTGTGCTCGCAATATTTTGTAATAACTTTTTGGTAATTTCTTGCAGGGAGCGTTAACTCGGTTAACACGGTTGGCTCGGGAACAGGAACAAGCGCCGTCGAAGTCATCCAAGCACTGACACAGTTTGGCCTGCGTGCAGTCGGTTTTTGTTACCTCCTCTCTGCTGGCCAAATGGCTGGCTGGCTGGCCAGTGGGCTGGCTGCCTCGCTGGCTGCCTGCCTCTCGGATTTACGGCTCTACGACTCTATGGGCTATATGGCTCTATGGCTCTCTGTATTTTAGTCACCTGCCAAACAGCCACCAGAGACGTGGCCCCTTCACGGCCTGCTCCGTTTGGTGTTACGAGCTGATACTAAAAACCAAAAACTACGAATATGGGAATTTCTTTCGTTATAAATTTTGTTCGGCTTGCTTGTACATTTTATATTTTTGTTGTACTATTATTATTGTTTTTTTGTTTTTGCAATTGTTGTTACGTTAGTTGTGCACACGCGTCAGTAACACTTTTGTTTTCACAATGGTTTTAAATCGTTTTCTACGCGCACTGATAGGTTGGTCGATCCATTGGGGTCCATCGATGCTGCGATTATTGTACTTACTATATAGTATAATACACTTATAGTAGTACGCTCTGACACTTAATCAGTTGCACTTCATGGGTGCATGGGTGTATGTATTTTGCAATTGTTATTTTCAATTAATTATGCGTAATATTTGCGACCATCTGCTATGGCTCTTGGCCGATTTCAACGAGCGATAGGCGATAGAACAAGGCTCTTCGATGCGATTCAATTCGATTCGATTCGATTGACACTGAGGGCTTCCGGCGCGTGCCGTTGTTCTTTAGCAATGTTCAAGGGTTTCAAGGGCACAAAGTACATGCATAATACACTCTCTTTTGGGTAATTTACACTCATAAAGGAATACTCGTACAAAGGCCCCTAAGCTGATTAGAAATTTCTACCGACTCTCTGCGACACACCAGGGAAAGTGACGTCAATATGAACTTTTGGACAGACGAAAACGACGACGACGACGACTGTCTGGACTGGTCTGGTCTGGTCTTGTGTGATTGTGGTGTGGAGAAGGTTGTTCAACTGCAAGTGAATGAAATCGAATTGCTATAAATGTGATGTTCATAAATGGTATTTATTTTATTGCATGAAGATCAAGTGGAAGGATTGCCGGATGTACACCTTTGTGTGTTTGCAAATATCTCTTGGTCCAATCGAAAGTTTGCTAATCTCCATAAAGATTATAAGCCGAACAACGCTACAATGATTTACCTTATCTATGAGCTTAGCTATCAGCGATTCGGGACCACCCATTCAAGACTTTGCCTTTGTCTAATTATAACCCTTTACGCCTTAGTATTTTCCACTCCATAATCAGTTTTTGTTTCTTTTTTTTCGTGGGGGGTCCGAAGTTTAATGGGAGAGATGATCGTGTCAATGACTGCCAGCTGAACAATGGCAAGATGACATTTAGCAATGATGTCAAAGATGAGCTCAAAGATGATCTCAAAATATATGAATAGTAGCTATAGACTTCAGGTGTATTCAATTAGCAATGATACTTTGTTTATGGTCATTTCCAAGAAAACCAAAGGTACACATAAGTTTAGCCACCAATAGATAGCTCTAGAAACATTTTAGTAGGTCATTGTCGCACCAGGCAATGCCCCCCTTGATCTAATTATGTGGGCTTCTCTCTGGATGACTTATTTGCTATGAATTTATATGCAAATTTATAAAAGAAAAGCTTTGAAATACGATTAGCGTATGTCGCTCGATTCAATCAATTTCCATTTGCAAACTCAATTCCAACAAAAATTAACCTTTTGCTTGTCTTTTTTATTATTATTTATTTTATTTTGTTGTTAGGCAAGGTCGTATCTGCTGCGACCGATCCGAAGATCCACTTCCATGACAACGCGGGACAAAATGTTGAATTAAATCTCTTTTTCTTACCGGCACACAGTCAACGAAAATCACAAAACCCAAAGATTTCCCGGCAATTTCTCGATGTGAAAATATGAAATGTTTGTTGTTTTTCGTTTGGTTTCTTTCTGGTTGCTGTTTTTCTTTAATTGAATTTATTTATTTATAGTATATACCGGCTCGTGTCGCTCCGCTGCCCGTCCGATGTCGGTGCGTAAGTTTTCAAACTACGAATAAAACTAGCTTAAAGATCGTCGGCATTCATCGGCGAGAAAGCTCGCAAAAAGCTGGTTGCCCGCTCGCTCGCTTCGGATCGATCGGATCGGATCGGAACGGCAAAGCTTTTGCCTGACATGACGGAAGCAACAGAAGCATCAGCTGTTGTTGTTGTTCTCTGCGTTTGCGTTCTCTGCGGCGTATGAGTGTTGTGTGTTCTTTACTGAGGAATTCTGTTTACAAGAAAGCGACTCATACCACAACATCGTAATATGATTTTTGTTTACTTCAGAGCAAGATGTTGAGGTAATGACAAATATTGAGTGTAGTGGGTTAATATCTAATCAGAGGGCGGACGACACGCAACGTTTGCGGGTCAAGTTCAACCGAACCGGTTTCGTATTCGGCCATTCGACTATTCGACTATTACCGTTTCTCCTCAGCTTTCTTCCCCCCCCCCCCATCGCATCCATCCCACTCTCTCGGAAAGCCCCCGAGCACTGGCCTAACATGTTTTGAGCAACGTCGTCGCGTCGCTCAAAAATGGGGCTTGTAATAGCAGACATTTTGCAAGCAATTTCAAGGTTAATTTTGCAAATGAATTTTGAATTCATACATCTTTTTTTTGGATCTGCTTTAAAGCGTTCAACGCATGTCACGAATCAGTCCGCAGCATTTGGTTGCACGCCGTGACAATTTGGAAGAATCTGCGGAAATTCTGGCAAAGATTTTGGACACGGAACTCAAGAACTTATTGAAGAAGATTCTTCGCTCGAGATTGGACTGGGCTGTAGTATAATCATGGGAGAATAAATTGATATAAAAAAATTATGGACATCACAGCACTTTTACAAATTAGGAAATACGGAAGAGACGTGAACAAAATATAAATCAAGTGTTCAACACCAAATCAAAAACAATAATAAACGGCATTCAAAATTTAAGTTTCCGAAATTATCATTGCTTTTCCACTCAATTCGATATAAATGCTCTACTTTTTATTTAGTTGTGCGTTTCACACCTGTAGTAATTATAATGGAATCAAAATTGTCATGTGGATTTATCCAAAGATATCTCACAGATAAAGTACTGAGTCTCATCGCACATTCTGTCGTTCATTCCACCTCCGGATGAAGAGGAATGTAGCTCGACGCAATGTTCAGAGTGCAATGCGTTATTGGGTTCATTTGCCTGCCAGTGAAAGAAGGTTCCATTGACACCAGTAGTGGCCGAAATAAACTCTCCTTCTGTTTCCAGATCGTTCAGATCTATCCAATAGTTGTGATTCGGCTTCAGCCGCCTGCGGAGTGCCTTCATCTCATCCTCGCTTTGCAGACTCGCCAAATGGGCTCCCATCTCACGGCATTTATCTAGGGCACCCTGCCAGCTCGATTTATTCTCATTTTCAATGTAATAGAATTTCGAACCAATACTTTTGAAGAGTTCTAAATTTTTAGCTCTAGGTTTTGGTATTTCTTCCTTCTTGGCTGCCAGTTGTTGCTCCAACTTCTGAATTTTCGCCTGCGAGCTCTTCTCCAGTTCCTGCTGGATCGCCATTTGTCTGCCCAGAGTCTCCAACTTTTCTTCCATTAGGGCGATTTTCGAGAGTGTGTCTGCCGGCTGCTTGGCCTCACAGGCCTCCACTCGCTTCTGCAAGATGGCGAGATACTCCAGCATCGGTTTTACAGCGCTGTAACAGTATCCACCGCACAGAGATTCCGTATCTTGGGATTCCACATCAATGTCCAACGTAGTGCTTTGTTGCTGAGTTGCTTTAGAAGTCGAAAACTGTGATAGGGATCTCCCAAAGGTTATCGCCAATAATATAAATAGAATTGAACACCGCATTGCTACTACAATACTGCTCCGAACGCAATCTAAATAAGGACTGACGGCTTTAGCAGAGTGTCATAGGGATATTTATACTGCCGTTGATTCCGATGGGAGCTGATATTACCCTGCAATTCAGAAATCTGGTCATCTAATTTTAATACACAGTGATGGACAAAATAATAGAAACGGCATTTTTTTTCGCATTTTTCAAAATTTTCTTCAGTCAACAATATTTTTTTTTTAAGTTTAATAATTTTAATAGATAGTATATATAGTAATATATCAAAATGGAACAAAATATTAATTTTCAAAAACCCATTGTAACAGAAAATAATTTTTGAAATATTTAGGCCTGGAAAAATAATAGAAAACGGCCGACTTAAAGCTATGAAAAACCATTTTGTAGCTTCAAAGGATATTAATTTGATTTCTAACTCTATTATTTAGTTGTGCCACCGCAATTTTTGATGACTTGGGTGCATCGACCACCCATAGAATTTCACCAGATTGGCACTATTTGATGGATCAATGGAGTACCAGTCGGACTTCACTTTTTTCCACAAATCTTCCATTTTTTGGGCAGTGCTCTCAGTGCACCCTACACTTGGTTTCCCATCAGATCTAAGAGAATTCATCTTGGTTTCGTCCGACTAAAAAAAAAAAATTCCATTTTGAACGCAAAAAAATGCACCTTCGCGAAATGTACCCTTTTGAAAATATTTTTTTTAATATGGTTTGGTACCTTTTAAGGTAAATGGCTCCTTATGTCTTCTTAACCCAGCTTATTTATTATAGTACGATTAATAACCTGTGCATTGTGATCAATTTTAATATCTTTCGACGAGAGAAATGTTTTTTTTTTTTATTTTCGAACAAGGCTTAGGTTGAAGTTCACCGATGTTGCTGGCTTTTTTTCGCGTTTCTCTGGTTCGTTTTTGTTGTAAACCGCCTTAAACACTTTTTTTTTTGAACATTTAAGAGTTGTAGCTATAGCTGACATTGTATTGCCTTAATTTCTGAACGTTAGGATATGTCATATATCAATATCCTTACGATGCATGCCACGGCCCATTCTAAACCGAATATCAACAACAAATATAACAGGATCCGCGGGAAAAGTTATTGAGCATCTTCTTTTAACGTTAGTTTATGAAATGATATCTATGTATATAATTCGATTACATCCGATTCAAAACAAGATAAAAACCAAATTGAAGTGCGTTTCTATTATTTTTTCCAAGACAAAATCTAGGTCTACCCACAATTTTACATACACAGCTAATAATTCTTATGTTATAAGCCCAAAAAGAGAGTCCAAAGAAAGCTACATTATCCTGAAACCAAGCACAGTGCTTTTCATGCCAACAATTTGGTCCAAAAATGAAATATTTGGTTTCAAATGTGAATGTGCCTGTCGTTTCTATTATTTTTTCCATCACTGTATAAATAGTATATATAGTAAAGTAGTTTGGCAGTAGGAATTCCCAACTGGCCATACAGTCATACAGTCAATTCACCATACAGCAATACAGTCATGACGCTGCGATAATGCGATAATTGAAATGCGATAAGCAAAGTTCAAAAGCTGATCAATGCAGTTAGAAAGTAGACAAGTAGTTTTGCAGTTGGAATTCCCAACTGGTTCTAGCCATACAGTCATGAGGTGGTGGATGATTGCAGTACCGCCGGGATTTTCAGCCCAACTAAATAATCAATTTTCACACCCGCAGTAAATGTTATACTTTCTTTATTGTGTTTCACGCCACCTACAATATAATGTGATACAAATTGGGTTAATCCTAAGTCATCTCACAAATAAAATGTTCAGGACTGTTGCACTTTCTGTCGTTCATTCCAACTTTGGGCCAGGATTTGGTATTTAACTCGACACAATGTTCATTATTCACATAGTTATTGGGTTCATTTTCGTACCAGTGAAAGAAGGTTCCCTTGACACCAGTAGTGGCCGAAATAAATTCTCCTTCTTTGTCTAGATCGTTCATATCGATCCAATAGTTACTCAACGGCTTCAGCAACCAGCGGAGTACATTCATCTCATCCTCGCTTTGGATACTCGCCAAATGGCCTCCCATCTCACCGCATTTATGCAAGGCATACAGCCAGTTCGTTTTTTTTTCATTTTCTATGTAATAGTATTTTGAACCTATTTTTTGGAAGAGATCTAAATTTTTAGGTCTAGGTTTTGGTATTTCTTCCTGCTTGGCTGCCAGTTGTTGCTCCAAATTCTGAATTTTCGCCTGCGAGCTCTTCTCCAGTTCCTGCTGGATCGCCATTTGTCTGCCCAGAGTCTCCAACTTTTCTTCCATTAGGGCGATTTTCGAGAGTGTGTCTGCCGGCTGTTTGGCCTCACAGGACTCCACTCGCTTCTGCAGGATGGCGACGTACTCCAGGACCGGTTTCACAGCGCTGTAACAGTATCCTCCGCACTCGTGTTCGGATTCATCTATCTAGTGGAAAATTTTTGTGATTTTGGCAGTCAATAAACTGAATGTTGCACTCACTTCACAGTTCTGCGAAATAGATTGCCCAAAGGTTATCGCGAATAATATTAAAACAATGGGACACCGCATTGCAATTACTTTACTGAATGCAATCTACAAGAGAATTGTCGTTGGCAGATTTCCGTAGAGGTATTTATACTCCCGTTGTGAAGTGATAACAAATCGGAGTGGGATAATGATATTTATTTGTAATAATTTTGTTTTAAAATGTTGAATCTTGTATATAATATAATCTCTCAATGTTATCTCAAATATGTATAAATTTATGAAACTCGTCGCATGGTCTGTCGTTCTTTCTAGGTGCGGGGTTGTTTTGGGAATGAAGCTGGACGCAATGTTCACCATCCCAAAAGTTATTGGGTTAATTTTTCTGCCAATGAAAGAAACTACTGAAACTCTCTTATAGTCTCTGTAGTGTGCTGTAGATGTAGATGACAGATGCAACAACAAAATGTTAAATGTAGATCTCCCAAAGGTAAGTACCAATAATATAAGTTAAATGGAACACCGCATTTCTTTTACTTTTTCGAACGCAATCTAAACGAGAAAGAACATACGGAGTCGCTGTTAACGCGACTCTACTTTTAACCCGTACTCAGTCAGTACACATGTGATTTATGTGGAATTTTTAAATATTTAATCATTTTTTATATTTTACATTTTAAATTTGTTCCTACATCTGTCATCTTCATGACTTCTTACAACAACACTGCTCGGCAGAGGGTTGGCGGCTAGCTGCTGAAAATTCATTTCATCAATGTGATTCATCAATGATCCGATCTGAACCAGATTCGGAAATCTGGTAGATATAATCATTCTCTACAATATTGCATTTTTCGTTTTTTCCTATCTTCAAAATTGTGGACTTTCGTTTTTTGTGGGGGTCGAAGGGGGCTGGGCGAAATTTTGAAATACACTTGTCGTGGTTCGATATTACAGGAGTCTGGAAAGAAAGTTTGGTTGCTCTAGCTCTTATAGTCTCTGAGATCCAGGCGTTCATTTGTACGAAAAACCAAATCAAAGCGTTTTTGTGTGAGTGCGAGCAAGAGGGAATGATGTTTTTTAAAATGGTTTTCTCCATTGTGGCAATACTAATGATCCGATCCAATTCAGATTTGGGCCTCTGATAGATATGGTCTATGGTCTTTTCTATGATTCTGCATTTTTAGTTTTCTGCTATCTTAAAAATTGTGAACGCTCTTATTGGGGGCGGAAGTGGGCGGGTCGAAATTTTAGAACATTTTTCTAGGAGAGATATAACATTAGTATGGAAACATTAGTTTGGTTGCTCTACCTCTAATAGCCTCCGAGTAATTGGCGACAAACAAGACGGGCGGACAGACAGACGGACGGACAGACAACACTATATCGACTCGGCTGTTGATGCTGATCAAGAATATATGTATATACTTTATAGGGTCGGAAATGATTCGATCTCTATGTTACACACATCCACTTTTACCATAAATACAATATACCCTTTTACTCTTCGAGTACGGGTATAAAAATAGACAATAATTGGAATGATTTATTCGTTCTATAACACTACCCGACATGATTTTTTCTCAAGGAACCGAACCTACCTTTTCTGATAGATTTGGGGCTTTCAAATCGTTTGATGTAATTTTTGTCAACTGGTTGTAATGAACCAAGTTGAAAAGCCGATAAATGCATTTATAAAGTAGTAAAGTAGTTTTGCAGTTGGAATTCCCAACTAGTTCTAGCCATACAGTCATGAGGTGGTGGATGATTTCTATGTTCAGGTTATCGCTTCTCGGCCTTATGGCTAAGATCAAAGTGTAGTATCTGTTCTTATCAGCTTAACATCTGATAGTTTCTCCATTGGAGAACAACAAATGTTAAACTGATTTTTGGAATGAGACGGAGTGCTAGGGGCTTGCTCCACCTCTGTCGCGGGTTGGCCCGGTATTGCAGTGCCGCCGGGATTTTCAGCCCAACTAAATAATCAATTTTCACACCCAAAGTAATTGCTCTAATTTCTTTATTGTGTTTCACACCACCTAGAATACTATAATGTGATACAAATTGGATTAATCCAAAGACATCTCACAGATAAATTTTTCAGTCTGGTCGCACCGCCTGTCGTTCATCAAAGCTTTGGGCCAGTATTGGGTATGTAGCTCGATGCAATTTTCACCTTTAAAATTGTTATTGGGTTCATGTTTCTGCCAGTGAAAGAAGGTTCCCTTGACACCAGTAGTGGCCGAAACAAACTCTCCTTCTGTTTCCAGATCGTTCAGATCTATCCAATAGTTGTGATTCGGCTTCAGCCGCCTGCGGAGTGCCTTCATCTCATCCTCGCTTTGCAGACTCGCCAAATGGGCTCCCATCTCACGGCATTTATCCAGGGCACCCTGCCAGCTCGATTTATTCTCATTTTCTATGTAATAGAATTTCGAACCAATACTTTTGAAGAGTTCTAAATTTTTAGCTCTAGGTTTTGGTATTTCTTCCTGCTTGGCTGCCAGTTGCTGCTCCAAGTTCTGAATTTTCGCCTGCGAGCTCTTCTCCAGTTCCTGCTGGATCGCCATCTGTCTGCCCAGAATATCCAGCTTTTCGTCCATTAGGGCGATTTTCGAGAGTGTGTCTGCCGGCTGCTTGGCCTCACAGGACTCCACTCGCCTTTGAAGGATGGCGAGGTACTCCAGCATCGGTTTTACACCGCTGTAACAGTATCCACCGCACAGAGATTCCGCATCTTTGGATTCCACATCATTGTCCAACGTAGTGCTTTGTTGCTGTGTTGGTTTAGAAATCGTAGACTGTGATAGGGATCTCCCAGAGGTTATCGCCAATACTATAATTAAAATTGAACACCGCATTGCTACTAAAATACTGCTCCGAACGCAATCTAAATAAGGACTGACCGCTTTAGCAGAGTAGCATAGGCGTATTTATACTGCCGTTGATTCCGTTCGTAACTGATAATAAATTAAAATGTGATAATCCCTGCAATTAAGAAATAAAAATAGACAACATTTTTAAATGATTAAATCATTCTATAACACTACCCGACATGATGTTTTCTCAAGAAACTCAACCTACCTTTTCTAATAGATTTGAGGCCTTGAAATCGTTTGATGTAATTTTTGTCATCTGGTTGTAATTCCCAACTGGTTCTAGCCATACAGTCATGAGGTGGTGGATGATTTCTATGTTCAGGTTATCGCTTCTCGGCCTTATGGCTAAGATCAAAGTGTAGTATCTGTTCTTATCAGCTTAACATCTGATAGTTTCTCCATTGGAGAACAACAAATGTTAAACTGATTTTTGGAATCAGACGGAGTGCTAGGGGCTTGCTCCACCTCTGTCGCGGGTTGGCCCGGTATTGCAGTACCGCCGGGATTTTCAGCCCAACTAAATAATCAATTTTCACACCCTCCGTAAATGTTCTACTTTCTTTATTGTGTTTCACACCACCTCCAATATAATGTGATACAAATTGGATTAATCCAAAGACTTCTCACAGATAAATTTTTCAATCTGGTCGCACCGCCTGTCGTTCATCAAAGCTTTGGGCCAGTATTGGGTATTTAGCTCGATGCAATTTTCAACATTCTTGGAGTTATTGGGTTCATGTTGCTGCCAGTGAAAGAATGTTCCCTTGACACCAGTAGTGGCCGAAATAAACTCTCCTTCTGTTTCCAGATCGTTCATATCGATCCAATAGTTGCTCCACGGCATCAGCATCCAGTGGAGTGCATTCATCTCAGCCTCGCTTTGGATACTCGCCAAATGGCCTCCCATCTCACCGCATTTATGCAAGGCATCCAGCCAGTTCATTTTATCTTCATTTTCTATATAATAGTATTTTGAACCTATTTTTTTGAAGAGTTCTAAATTTTGAGGTTTAAGCTTAGATATTTCTTCCTGCTTGGCTGCCAGTTGCTGCTCCAACATCTGAATTTTCGCCTGCGAGCTCTTCTCCAGTTCCTGCTGGATCGCCATTTGTCTGTCCAGGGCCTCCAACTTTTCGTATATAAGGGGGATTTTCAAGAGTGTGTCTGCCGGCTGCTTGGCCTCAAGGGACTCCACTTGCTTCTGCAGGATGGCGACGTACTCCAGGACCGGTTTCACAGCGCTGTAACAGTATCCCCCACACTCGTGCTCGGATTCATCTATCTAGTGGAACATTTTTTTGTGATTTTGGCAGTCAATAAACTGAATGTAGCACTCACTTCACAGTGCTGCGATAGAGATTGCCCAAAGGTTATCGCGAATAATATTAAAACAATGGAACACCGCATTGATATTACTTTACTGAATGCAATCTACAAGAGAACTGTCGTTAGCAGATTTTCGTACTAGTCTTTATACTCCCGTTGATTCCGTTGTGAAGTGATAACAGATCGGAATGGGATGGTATTTATTTATAATTTTGTTTTATAATGTTGAATTTTGTGTATATTATATTACACAAAATTCAACATAATATAATATAATATGATCTTTTGTGGCGGGGTTTGCTGCAGCACTATGTTGACTCAACTTTCCATCGTTTAAATTGCAGAAAACGGTTAAATTCAAATCTGTTTTTTTTTTTTAGAACTTTTCTAGTATATTTCTGAGGGTCAGACGTTAGGTCGCTTGGTCACACTGCACACCACCTCTTTAAATATAGGGGGGGTGAAGTGGGTTAATTGGTGCTGCCAGACGGCGTGGAATTGCGCTCTCTCTCTCTCCTTGGGCGTGCAAATGCGCTGTCATACATATTGAAATTGTGCACTCACACAAATAAGCGCCTCGCTCCATCTCCCTTCTGCACTCATTCGAAAGAACGGGCAGAAAGTTTAGTGCTGGAATTTGTTAGAGAAAGAAAAAACAATAATAAAACGTTTTGCTTTCATTCCAAACAAAATTGAAGTGCTATAAATAAGAAACCGAGCCGGCTGTGCAGAAAAACCTTTCGGATCAATCGAATCGTGCTAAAATCGTCTGATATTCGAGAATTTGTAAATTGGTGTGTGGCTGGTTGCATAAAAGGTAACTTGCAGCCTTAATTTGTGAAAACGAATGGTGCCCCATATATAATGTGCTGGGGGTATTAGCAAAGGCATTGCGGCATGCTTGAGACATCAATGAGCTTAGTGAAAGGTCGAAATAGTGGCGGCAGCCGCTCGAATTTATGAATTTTGTGTCGCATACATATTTTCTGTCTCATCGTCGCCATTTTTAATCAGTCGTTTTTCCCTGCCTTTTGTGTCTACACTATATTCGTCTCGCTTGCGCACTTGAACGTAGTTGGCGTCGCGTGTTTCAGTGTTGGATAACGTCAAGCAGCGATTTCACATGCAGCTGGAAATAAATAAAATATTATTACAATATTTTTTACAATATACTGCTCTTCTGTTCAAAGTGACCTGCCTACACGATGGAAGACATCACCAAAAACATAATCTTCACAAATGCTATCAACGGGCAACCGGCCACAATCCAATATCAAACAGCAGACGGCACAATTCTGAAGCAGCCGAAAATCGAGGGCCAAAAAAACGAGCAGCAGCCAACATTTTACTATACAACAAATGTGAGTTGTCAGCGAGTTTTTTTGTTGACTGTATCCCTCTAATTCCTCCGTGTGGTGTGTCTTCGTTTAGGGTAATGGAGGCACTGTGAATCTCGCACAGCTGGCTACCTCGGAGGACAACAAGACTTGCTACATAGCCCAGCCTGTGGGCGGCTATAACTATGCGCTGGTCAACGGAATGCCCCTCAACCAGGGCACTGCTCTGGGCATAGCCACTGTGGATGCCCAGGGACGCATACAAATCGTCAATCAGAACAAGCCCATAGCAGCGGTAAGTAGCACACTTGCAGAGGAGCTCTCGATATCAGATTTAAAGCGTAAGCCCGCTGTCTCCTTTGCAGAATACCATATCCAACATAAGCTTCAAGTGCGACGTCTGCTCCGACATGTTCCCACACCTGGCCCTGCTCAATGCCCACAAGCGGATGCACACCGAGGGTGAGCAGCAGCAGCAGCAGCAGCATAATTCCCAGCAGGGAGGCGACTCCATCGCTGTGGTGAATGCCCAGGGCATGGTGCAGGCCCAGAACATCATCAACAACGGGCAGATGGGCCAAATACAAATCGTGGCGTCCGATACGCTGGATCCCGTACAGCAGTCTGTGATGCAGCAACAGCAGCACGATTCCAAGGCTAACAAGTGCATCACTTGCGGAACATCCATGCTGCCGCAGTCCAAGCGGAAGGGTCCAAAGCAGGTCCGATGCGAGTCCTGCATGCAGGCGGAACAGGCAGCCCAGCAGCAGCAACTTTTCGTCGCGCAGGATGGTGAGTGGTGGCGCAATCTGATTGTGAGCGATATTTAATACATTCCCTTGCAATGTAGGTCAAATGGCGCATCCCGTGCAGATCATATCAACCACACCACAGGCTCAGGCGCAGTTACAGCAAATAGTGGCCGCACAGACGGGTGGCACGACACCCAAGCGTGAGCCGAATACGGGAACAGGGCACCATCCAGTGAAAAAGCGCAACTCACAGCAAATGACCAAGTGCCAAAAGTGCAATGGCTCTGGCGTGGTGCTGGTCGGGCAGCATTCCCACGGCACCGGAGCCGGTGGCTCGGTCAAGTCGTCCGTCACCGTCAAAACCGAGTGAGTAGTAAGCTAAAGATCAACCCCAAATCTACGCTAACAAAACCAAGGTGTTCGTCATGCAGGAATCCTTCGAAACCCTTCAGCTGTAATATTTGCGGTGGTCTATTCTCGCGCTACTCGAGTCTGTGGTCCCACAAGAAGCTTCACAGTGGCGAAAAGAACTACAAATGCAGCATCTGTGGCCTGGCCTTCGCCAAGGCTGTCTATCTGAAGAATCACGCGCGCATCCATACGGGGGAAAAGCCGTACAAGTAAGAGTTAATTTACTATCCATATCCGTATTGTTTTCCTAATCGGTTTTCCCGTTTCGCGTAGATGCCAAACCTGCGGCATGCAGTTCTCCCAATCGCCACATCTTAAGAATCACGAGCGGACGCACAGCGGGGAGCGGCCGTACGTGTGTGGAGTGTGTGACAAGGGATTCGCACGCCATGCCACGCTCTGGAATCATCGCCGCATTCACACCGGCGAGAAGCCTTACAAGTGTGAAATATGCGGTTCGGCCTTCTCCCAGGCGGCGCATCTCAAGAATCACGCCAAGGTTCACTCCGGAGAAAAGCCCTACAAGTGCGAAATCTGCTCGGCGGCATTTGCCGATCGCTTTGCGCTGAAGCGCCATCGTGGCATCCACCAGAAGTACGGCCAGACGGCCCCCCGCCAGCCCGGAGCGGATGGTATGATAGTGCACAAGCAGGAGATCCCCGATATGGATGACGAAGCCCAGCAGGAGGTGATTATCGGTGGATTATAGATAAGAGCAACGAATGCCAATGCCAAGCCGATGATCAACTCCGAGGGTCCGGCAGCGCCAGAAGCAACACCGTCGGGCTACCATTCTGGAGAAACGTATTCCCCTCCCACGCAGCCGTATCCCGGCTACTACTACCAGATGCCGCCACCGCCGCCCCTTCCAACCGAAACGGAAAGCGCTGCTGCTGCATTCACATCATCGAGATACTGAGTGGACAGGGTGGGCAGGGAGGACATGGACAGGGAGGACCTAATCATCAGCACTACCAACAACACTAGCTAGGCATCGCATAGGATATATACATATACATAAATATATATACATATATTTTTTTTACTCTAGCTTTCCTGTAGGCTCTACGAAAACGCTTTTTACGTTAAACAAACGAATGAACCTAATTTATTTGGTAGTCTGTAACATACACATAGATATTCGTATAGGTTTTAATGCGTACATATATATAACATATATATACATATATATATATATATAGACGAGTATGTGGTATGGTATGGTATATTTAAGTGTTATAGTCTATTTCCGTATACAAAGTGTAGGTGTAATTAAACGGATTTAAAGTACGGCGGGGTCAGGGCGGGGTACGACAGGAGCGCATCGAGAAGCAAAAAAATACGTAAGAATCTGCGCAGGCAAAAAAACAAACAAACAACCACATACAGCTGTATATATTCAAGGAAAATATATACATAAAATATAGATACAACAAACATTGCGTTCGAAAACAATATTAGACGTAAGCCGAAAACCATTTAAATACAATTTATGTACATTTAAATAAGTATTACCATAATGCATAAATCAAATAAATATTTGAATAAAAATTAACATTTTTACTAACCCTCTTCTTGCTCGTCTTGCTTCTTACTTAAAGACTTCGTCGGGCCGGAAAATACATTTTTGTATCCTTGATAAGGACTCCAGACAATCGACGAGTATCATCCGATAACGAGGACACGTTCAACTTTTTGTTCCGAAATGTCGAAGTTAAAGCAATTTTATACTGCCGAGTAAGTCTACGTAGTGGATGGCACACATATTTTCTTGTATCGAAAGAAAAGCATCCCCACAACATGATGTGTCCACCGTCGTGCTCAACTTTTCAAATAGAGTACTTTAGGTCGTGGGCAGTGTTCTCAGGGGCCCCTTCAAATCGATCATTTGGAAAAAAGCGGGGCAGACAAACACACCTTTAAATTTCGCGCCGCAGGGCAGCTGTCAGAACTGTCAGAAATAAATCGATAATCTGGTCAGATATACGATAAATTGCAAGGCGCTGCCAGACCGAGTAAAAAAGAACTTGTTCTTGTTCTGAACTTGTAGTTCTTTTTTCTGAACTTGAGTTCTCGTTCTGAACTTGTAGTTCTTTTTTCTGAACTTTTTATCCATTGCAGCCTGACCGCCACTGACCGATGCGAAACTGAGCTAATCCATACTGTCGAGCCTTTGTCGGGCAGCAGTGGCCGCGAAATTCAAATGTACATAACAATAACATTCCTTATTTGTGGTTCGATCGGGACGTGCCACGCCTTCCCGTAATCGGAAGAATGTGCTCGATTTTCGCGCAACCAATCCCAAACATGCCGAATGAACTAGCTTGCTTTAGTTTGAATGCATTTTATTTATTGTTTTGTCAAGTCCTTCTTAGATACACACTAAACAACTTTGTTTTATTTCTGCGAGAACCAATGAAATCTGCAAACCTGCTCACAGGACCAAGTGATATATGTATAGTCGTAAGTGTTGTAGTCATCATGTTGTGGGTCA
This sequence comes from Drosophila bifasciata, assembly GCA_009664405.1. Taxonomy (NCBI): domain Eukaryota; kingdom Metazoa; phylum Arthropoda; class Insecta; order Diptera; family Drosophilidae; genus Drosophila; species Drosophila bifasciata. The sequence goes on along the minus strand of CM019042.1, from coordinate 42,488,051 downwards.
TCAAATACACGTTTGCTTAGTATTATTTACACAAAAATGTAGTGTTTATGTTATGCACTTAAGTTCTGACATTGAGTTAAGCTGCTTGAACTAGCGTAAAGGAGGGAGGGAGGGAGGGGGTTAATTAATCATTCTAAATATTTATGTTAGCTAAATGCAAAAAACTCAAAATCTCATCTGACATTCGTATGGGTTTTGATTTTCAACTCGAGTTATTGGTACAGAAATTTAACTAATACAAGAGTACATCAACATACATAGTATATAGTATGTATGTATATTTTAGCTAACCTATATTCGCTCTCAATTCAATCCACCTTACACATAGTAAATCATTAAAACCTATTTCGAAAAGCTACAAAATGATTTTTTGTTGGTTTGGACTGAACAAATTTAACAAACTTTAAATAAGGCCATAAGCAAGATTTGTTGCTTACATTGTGGACTAACACACATAGAATATGTTCGACAATTATATTTAGTTATTTAGTTAGTTAATTAGTTAGTTAGTTAGTGTGATATTCCGTTTGAATTGCTTTATAAAAAGTGAGGTTGCGCTGCAGCTTAGTAGGAAATTCCTAGCGAATTTTTTTGGGGGGTTACTTCTCCTATTCACGATCACAATCACGATCATGTAGTATTACTTGGGGGTTTTTTGTTTTGTTTATTGGAAGCTGCAGGATATATGTATGTAAGGATCTCCTTGTTTGGATAACTGAATGCTGAATGTCGCTCCCATAAGCTCAGATATATGTATGATGTATCCTTTATGTAGATAGTAGTAAAGCTTGGCTTGGTATCGATAGATAGAGTTGAAAAGGTTAACCAACTTGCTGCTGGTACGAGTATTTATGATTTGATTGGGGTAATACGAATATGCTTGTTTTTGTTTTGTTTTTGTGGTGTTTCAGACAACAAGTGGAGGGCCCTACTGATATATGGAGGAGATTCTGGCTATGCCATCGAACAGACACGCCCACTAACTACTCGGAGATTAACTCGACTAACTACGCGAGGGCACTACAACATCATCATATGACTAATTTTGGGATGGGATGATTATATGTTTTCTAGATATTGATTTGCATATAACTTCATTGAGATGGAGACTGAGAGTGTAGTGCCCCCGATGAGAAGTTGTATTTTGTATAGAGTTTAAAGAACAATGCATAGAAGCCGCTTGTAAGCCATCGAGGGAAGGAGCAACCTTCACATCCGCGTGCTCTCCAGGCCACACCCCAGGGCGTCGCTATATAATGAGGCATGTGGAGGCGTCACGCTGCCACTTCTCCTGGGCCGATTGCTGCTACTGCTGCTGGTGGCCTTTAATCAACTCGCTGGCGTGATGCGGGTCAGCAGCTCATCATCATCCAGCTGGGCGAGAGCTGCCGGCGAGCCGACATCGATGGTGGTCACTCGATTGCCGCCATCGGCTGCCGAGGGCAGCTTGATGAACTCGCTGTCCGTGTGCACCGGCATGATGATGCAGACGAAGCTCTGGCCCGTCTGTGAGTCCCGCGGATGCAGCGTCACGGGATGGAACTTGTCAGTCTGGCCCTCGGTGTAGGTCTGCAGGCGCTGAAAGATCTCCGGGTAGTGCTTGCGCAGCAGCACTCCGCGGCGCGACAGAATGTCCAGGATGTTGGACAGGATGAGCTCCCGACTCCCGGGCACTGCACGCAGCCCGGGATTGAAGGTGAGTATGAGGATTTCAGTGCGTTCTGGCACGGCTACCACGGCCAGCGGCTGCTGCATGGCCTGCTGCTGTATCTCCAGCTCCGCCAGGACACTCTTGCAGAGCTTCAGCTTTGCACAGCGCGAGACCAGCTGCCGTTCCCAGCGCACGGGAGCCTGTCCCATTCCGGGCGCCTCGGAGACCACACAGATGGCCACGTAGATCAGCATCTTCGACTCCGGCTTGTACTCGGTGCTCAGCTTCAGCAGCTCCGAATACAGCTCCAGGCCCATTTCGGCGGGCATCAGGTCTGGCCACCGCACGTAGGAGGCCTCGCCCATGCACTGAAAGCCGTTCTTGATGAACCCCTCGGCGGCCTCGGCGCTGCGGAAGAGTACGCGCACCACGCCCCGTCCCTGGGAGATGCTGCCTTTGCGGGCCAGCAGACTGAGGTGCCGCTGCGAGTCGAGGTCGTCCTTGCAGGTGGCTAGCACCTGGCGGCACAGGTTGGAGGCACGCGAGTGCAGGCACGCCTTCCGATGCTTCTCCCAGTGGGCGCGCCGACACTCACGTGAACAGTATAGATGGGAACAATTGTGGCATGATTTGTACAGCTTCTTGGCATCGGCGGGCGAGGCGCTCTGCTCGCATTTGGTGTTCCGGCAGCGGATCTGCAGTCCCCCCGGCTCCCCATTGAGCTGGCTACCGCTGCCACAGCCCTTGTTGTCCGTGTTCGCGGAGTCGCCCAATGAGACGCGCCTGCTCCCGCTGCTGGCATTTGCCTGCTGATGTGCTGCTGCTCCTATTCCTGCTCCTGCTCCTGCTCCTGCTGCTGTTCCTACTCCGGCTGACTGTGATTGGGATTGGTTGTGGGTCTGTGGTTGGTTCTGCGATAACTGTTGCTGTTTCTTCTGATTGGGGGCGTCTCCCTCGCTGCGTCGCCGCAGCCTCTGCTGTTCGGCAGCCGATAGCACCTCCAGCTGTTGGCGACTAGCTGAATCTCCCGCTGCAGATGAGAGATGGAACACAATCAGTCAGTTAGTATCTTTGAATGGATCACAACTCCAAGATCACATTATATATAGTTCAACAATAACAAAGAACAACAACAAAGAGCAAAGAGATGGCATTCAATGGATGTGGGGCAGTCATCCAACATGCTGGAAGGAACGATATGGGTACTATAGGTTCATGTAGTTTCTTTTTCTCAGTGTAATTTGAAGGTAGAAATGATGATTTAGACTATCGATATATTGTTGTAGGAAACTCCTACACTAAAAAACTAAAATCGAAATGGAATATAAATGAAACTATTCTTTAGGGGACTATTGTGGATTATATTTGGTTTAGAAAAACGGAAAACAAAGGAAAGCAAAGGAAGCTCCCAAGAATGAACTGCATTCAGTGAGTTATCCTTTTGATCCATAGAATATATATATATAACATTTATAGGGATTATATGTAGGTATAGTATTACGTATATTATAGTATGCGAACAACAAACAAGAACGGAATTAGTTTTTGCCTATACCCATATTTGCACTTTCTTTCTTTCACTTTATTCTTTTGTCAAGTTATTTAGTTTTTATTTGTGTAATGTTTTCTTCTTTTTTTTTTTTTTTTTGGGTTTATATTGGAACAAAAACTTACAGGTTCATACCTGTCGTCTGCGTGGGCTGTGCCTTGTTATTCGCTTGTGTTCTGTTGTTGTTGTTCTGATGATGACTGTTCTGATGGCTGTTCTGGCTGCTCTGGGACGAGGAGGCTGTTGGCAGTCCTAGAAGCGAGGCAAGGACATCTTCTAGCGATGCGCTGCTCAAGGAGCGTTCGGGCGCTACTTTTACCAGTTTTTTTTGATATTTTTTGTTGTTTTGTGTTTTTAATTTTCAATTTAAATTTACATAATTTAAGGAGAGGGCCAAAAAAACGTATAAGAATGCAAAAAGAAATGGAAATAAATTTGTTAGGCTTTTGTAGGCATTAAATGGATGGACTTACTAGCTAAATAAGTGGTTGAGTGATTCAGGTTTGACTGTGCTCAAAATTACACTGAGAAAATGTGTAGAGTATTAAGAGTTTGTGACAAACAAAAGACATACACTACAAACAGAAATATATAAATACCAACTTTAGCTTGAACATAAAGTTTAAATTAAAAACAAAACAAAAGTAAATTCAATATATAAATCAGTTTTTATTATATAGCCACCATATAATGCAAGGGCTTGGCCAGATTGTATATCGTATATATAAAGCACGTATCTAATAGTCTATACAAAATATATGATATATGTATGTAGTTCCAATAGTTGTATTTTATTGTATTGTATATAAAAAGATATTGATCTTCGTTGCATAAATGATCATTTGTAAGAGTTTTTGTTTGATTTTTTTTTTACTATAGCACGCTTAGGTTTTAAAAGTTCTTGTCAGCCTGTCAGCCAGTCGTCGGTCTGTCAAGGATGAATTTTGAGGAGGGGTGAATTTATCTAGTTTTAAAAACCAAGCCTAAAATAGAAAATTCCAAAATAAAAATGATACAATATGGGGGGAAAATTTCAATTGAATTGGGACAATGGAGTGTGTGAGGGGGGTAGGGGGTAGGGGGATTCATAGCAAAATTATCCATAGATAAAAATGCTATGAAAGATTTGTGTGTGTGTGTGTTTGTTTGATTGGCGCTGACAAAAATTAATAATTAAAATTATGATAATAATACAATAATTAATTGTAGACCATTGCTTTGTGTGTGTGTGTTTTATTTAAAAGTTAAACATAAAATTAAGGCATTAAATTTAATAAAATTATTAAACACTAAAACATTTGAGCAAATTGTGAATTTGTTCAACAAAAAAACTCGCAAAAAACGGAAATTTCTTCTTTTTTGTTTTTAATTTACAGTCGTTTAAAAAAATGCACCCTACGATATTAAAAATGGTTTCTCATTAAATTATATCTAGTATATGTATAAACAGACAAACAAATGTAGAAAATTGCATTTTCATCTGTATGAGTGTGTGTGTGTAGGGTAGTGTAGGGTAGGGTATGTAGTGGGTGTCGTTTGTCGTTAACTCTACAGATATATTAGATATATAATAGATATATATTCTCAGATATTCTCATGTGGCTGTGCTTGCTCTTTTTCTGCGCTTCAGACAGAACCAATCAATCAATAATTTGTGTGATTTGAAATTAGAAATTTAAAATCAAAAACAAGAACTAAGCATCGCATCTGGGAAAACTACTTCTATTTGGGGGGGGGTTTTGTATATGTGTAGCTACGTGTATGTACTATACGTTTGTCGAATAATTCAGTTTTTTTCAGATATATATGGTGGACTCACCGCCACCGCCGCCGATTCGGCTCAGTCCGTTCATGCGTAGTGGCGGCTGTCCAGCGGCTACCAACACCGACGATGTGGTGGCATCCAGTTGGGGATAATGCTGATGCAGATAGTGCTGCTGCTGCTGATATTGCTGATACTGCTGCTGGTACTGCTGCTGCTGCTGCTGCTGGGCTGTGGCGGGGGGACTGCTGTCAATTACGGGCGTCTGCGGCGAGTCCAATGGTCGTGTGCCCACAAAGCTGCTCTCCAGCCAGCACTTTCTGTTGGAATACAACACACACACATATGCTCGTTAGTGGGAGTTTCTGGTACAGATTTCAATTTACAATTAAAATGGCAAAAAATCAATAAATGACATCACACAAACGAGTCTCTCCCTGCTGCACTTGTGGCTGCCACAAAACGGGGGGGTAGGCACGAAGCAGTGTCACTAACCTCCGACAACTCTGCACAAATTGCGGCACTCACTCGCCAAAAGTTTTGACTTTGCAGCCTTTTAGCTAATTGACGAAAAAAAGGATTTGAATTGGAATTTGAATTTGGATATCCCCTTCCCTTCCCCACGCTATCTTTTCCGTTTATATAATTTCTTAACTGACACTTTTGCAACTGGACGAAATATTTTCCTTGTGATTTTCACTCCGTCTCTCTGTTGAAGCGAGCGACTTGCAGCAGACGTCGCACACGAATGAAAAGCGGATGGCGGATGCGGACAAAAATAGCCAAAGAGGCCAAAAAGTGGGTGGGTGGCCCCTTCCCTTGGGGGGTCGGCCTCAAAAGTTGGGGTTGTCCTCTGCGATACACAAGCAGCCGATAGGACACCACAGACAGAAACAGCGAGAGAGAGAGAGAGCGCGCGCGAGAATCGCAGAGCAAGAGAGAGAGCAGGACATATGGAGAGCAAATGTGGTGGTTGCTGGATGCTGCCGGAGGATGCTGCTACTGGCGCCCATATGGCGCCCTGATTACAGAGACAACAAATAAAATAAAAGTGAAATTACAGATACTCTGAAGATGATACTCAAAAGTGGGGGTGATGTTGCAATCTTAAAGATATGAAATAAATTGGGATTTGGGGAGCTACACAGGCAGAACTAAAAGCAAAGAAAGAACTCTAACCGGGAAGAGTGTTTGCTCTAGAGATATCAGTGACATAAGCAGAGATCAAACGCTCTTAAAGCTAACAAAATACAGTGGTTCTGGGTAGATATAGGTCAAGAAATAGGTATATGTTATCAGGGATAGATGAAGAAAACATAAAAGATTACTTTTAACTACAATTAAGAAGAGTTTAAAAGGGATTTATGCGAAAAGATATTCGTAGATGTTTAAACAACAAATCAAACATTAAGTAAACTCTGAAACCCTATGGAAAACTCAATTCAAAAGTTCCCAAAAGAGTTAGTTATTTAGGAAACAAAATTGAAATTAAATTGTAAATTTATCAAATGTTCCTTCTACTATCTAAAGGTAATCATTAAGCACAAATATGCAGTAGTATTCATATAACATTTGTAGCTATAATTCTTCTACACTTTGTGGCAAACTTTGTTCTCTATTAAATGATCCCTTTGGTTTTCTAGCTAAATCTGTTGCACCCTTTTCCGTGGTATTTTCTGCACTTGTCCTAGCTACTATTATTGATTTTCATAATGATTGGCGGGGCACACTCAAAGGAGTAGAACGAAAAGAGGGGGGCTAGAGGCTAAAAGCTAGATAGGGGGAGAATTGCAACAGAATTGAAACGTGTACAAGTGGCCTCCGCTGATTGCATTGGGGTGCAACTGCTGTTGTGGCAGCAATGGTGGCAGGGAGAAGGAGACCCCCACCTGGTCTTTCCTTGCTGACCTGCTCCTGTTCGGTAAACGTATTTATACTAGGGTATGCATACCGTAGCGGACCATCAGTTGCATGGCTGACATTTAAATTGCTTGGCAACGGACAGCAGTATGTGGCAACAGTATAAGAGGCAAAGGAGAAGGCAGCAGCTGATGGGAGGTGCTGGTGGCACACACAGAGTCTTTTTATGTCGCTTTATTAATGGCATCGGACCACATTTGAATGGCATACACGAGAATAGAGAGGGAGTCAGGGGGTCTATTCAAGAGGAGCATTCATCCAAGCGGAGCACTGACTATGTATAGTACAATATGTGCCACAGAGTTCTCAATCCATCTCGCCTTTGTGCTTGAAGTGAAGTACTGAAACGAGAACGAGGCACAATACTCGACTGATACATAAATGCAACTGATTTCGATTGCCACATGCCACATGCCACAGATATATGGCATATGACCTACTCTGCTGCTCTCCATAGAGGCATTGTGTGAGTGGCAGGGAAATATTAATCACATTTGTTAAGGAGAGCGCGCAGCACTCATAATTGAATTGCTGGGCCAAGAATCTATTGTCAGAGTAGATGTAAAAGGGAGCAGATGATAGTCAATGAAAGGAAAAGCATTTAAGGGTAGAAAAAATATACAACTTGGTAGTAGAATAAAAGCTGTAACAGCTCTATGGAGAAGTGAAGTTCTCCAAAGGAAAGTCATTCAGGGGTAGCACAATTGCAGCCAAGAAGACATGAATTGAATGTACAGCTTAGAAACGGGAATAAAGAAATAATTTATATAGTATATGGAAGTATTCTGTAGTTGCTCAACTTCTATTACTTTTATAGCTTTAGCTTCAACGAAGGAAATTCCATTCAAAGGCAAATGGCAAAGGCACTTAAGAAGCGAGTTAAGAATTTAATTCTCATCTTTGAAGCTAAAAAGCATCCATAATTTATCTCGCAACCATCTTTGGCTCCTTCCTGTAATCATTTGCTCAAAGATTTCTCTATATTTTTCTCTTATTTTTCTCTGCATCTGTTTGACCTATTTCTACTATTCTCCAATTTTGGCATTGCTCCAAGCGAGCCTCCAAGGAGAGAGAAGTTTTTTTTGGTTTGCTTTTGCTGGAAGCGAGGAAAGTTTTTTATGTTTTTAGTGTTCTTTGTTTAGTTGTTTTAGTATCTAGCATTACGAACACACACACACCAATAAATACACATACTAACGTGTAGTAGTAGTTCTTTGGATTAGTCACAGATATTAGCCACACGGAGGAGTAGGAGCCGCACCTTTATGGCGGTGGCATCTCTTACCTCTGACAGAGCCTGGATAGTCTGCTTTTCATTTCTTTTCTTTCTATTTCGGTAGTTTATGTCAATTGGTTTTTTGGTGGTGCTGCTGTTGGTGGTTTTGGTGGTGGTGCTGAAGACTTTTACAGGTAGCTACGCGTTTTGTGTGGTTTTTGAAAGAAGTAAAATTATAAATGGGAACATCGAAATGGGTTTCGAATCGAGGGGTGCGAGGATGAAGCACGAAGCTGGGAGTTGGCTATGAAGAATGGATACAGATGGGGATAGAATGGGGTTTGCAGATGGATGGTACAGCTACACACAGGTGGGATGGAGCAACAGATGGATACGACAGATGGATACCACAACATCGACAAGACATCAACAAGGAAGCTTTCTACGTTATCTATTTTAGCTCTGATATTCGTTTAGCTCTGAGCAAAAGGGAGCAACGGACTGTTTGACCGCTGCCTACCTCGAATTTGGACTGGCGGATCGGCTGCGATTCTGCTGCTGCTGTTGCTGGTGCTGCTGCTGGTCATTCACGTAGTGAACAATCGCCGAGGTGACCTCCTTGATGGAGCTCTGAATCTCTGGCGTTACCGCCTGCAGATTGCGTCCACCATTTGGAGCCGCCGCTGTGGGGGATGGGGTTGTGCGTTGTGCCAGCAGAGAGCTGGCGAGACTGCAATACCAATAGAGAGAGATACAAATTAGTTATCAGAGATCCACAAAAGGGGTATGACACTCACCGTTCATGTGGCGTCCGCTGGGATAGCTTCTCCGTGCTGCGCCATCCGAGATATGGCTGGCGGTAGGAGTTCCTCAGTACGCTGCTATTGTTGCTGGCCACCGACATGAAGCTGCTGTTGATGGGCGCCCCACGGGCGAAGCTGCCACGCTGCGACACGCTCGGCGACGTCTGTGTGGAGTTCAGGTGCGAGGTGGACCACCTGGTGGCACCCACCCCACCGCCCTGCTGCTGTCCCTGGTGGCCATGCGCGTGCACTGGTCCCCCTGCCGCGGAGCCGCCGCTCACACTGCTGCTCTGGCCGCCATGGTGGCTGTGCGCCGAGGGACTCAACAGCAGAGGACTGCGATCGGAGCGCTGCGAGTGCGAGCCGAGCGAACTGAGCGAGGTCGTCTTCGAGTTGAGTCCCTGCCAGCGGCCCGAGTCCTGGGTGCGCTTACGCGTAAAGTTGCCCGGCCGATAGCCGCCGCCAGAGGCCCCTGAAGTGGCGGCGCCTCCTTCCGGCGGCGCCTGTGCGGCATTCTGATTGTAGGCACGGAACCATTCGGGTATATTCAAACGCTGCAGCGAGGCCTGGACACGCAGCTGATGCTCACTCAGGGCGGCCGGATTGTGATCGTGTGATTTCTGTAGCTCATTCTCAGGGGGCTGCAAAATAGAAGAGAAAAAGGGGGGAGGTTAAAGCTTAAAATTTATATTGATTGCAGATATTTATTACAAAAGAAAAACCATTAAAAGAACTCATCTTAATCATCGCCCAAGCCCAATGATTGTCGCCCACAAAAGTTTCCACTTGCAGGGGGTAGGATGAGGTGCAGCCTGTGCCCCAGACCTAGCCCAATGCTCCATTTACCTTGTGCCTAATACGCATTCAACGGGACAATAACATCGCTCCATGCCACATGCCACATAACCCAGAAATGTCATGGAGCAACTTTTCTCCCTGCTGCTGGTTTTTTTTATGCATTTCATTGTTGTTCTTACGAAGGGAGAAGGTCCCGGGGTTGTCTGTTCTAATGCCAAAGCTTTTCTTTTATATATGAGCCGCAAGAAAAACTTTTTTTTTACAGCCGCCCGACTGACACAATTGAATGGCACACAGCCCCCCCACCTGCCACCCACCAAACGAATGAGTGTCCTAAACAACCAACAAACAAACAAACAAACAAGCAAACAAAATAAAACTGAAAGTTTTACCCCCGAGAATTCTGGACGGAAGTTTGCCCCCCCCTCCCTCTCCGATGACTCATCATAACTGAGAGACAGAAAGACACTGAGGATGTGGATATGTGCCCCCAAAAATATGGCAGATTATATCATCACAAGTGTCGCTTTATGCCCAAAAACAAACTTAAAACATAACTCTTATAATTTATGGATGGGTCTTAAAGTAATACAAAAAGTTTGTGTAGAATCGTAGAGGAATGGAGTATGGAATGGGCAGACGGGGAGAGGTAGGTATGAGGTTGTCTATAGGAAAGTGTGAATGAAGAACCTGTTGATGCGAGTAGGTTTTGGCAGGGGTTTAACGTATTGAATAATACTCGAATGAAAGGAACAAATGAGGTTATCCCATGATAATAATAACAGAATATCCAGACAGCACAAAGACTGCCTCCCAAGACGGTTCTCTTCCATACCATTCCTACATTCCCAAACGAAAGACTTTGTCTCCAAGAAAGTCTGCCCGGGCTTTAAGCCGAGTTTTCTTGGCAATAGTTTTCCCCCGAGACGCTAAGCAGACTTTAAGTAGACTTAAAACCTGCCGCTAAAGTACCTTTTCGTAGTGCAAAAAACTGCCTCTCTTTGTGGCAGACCGCCTTCTGCTTAATAAAGGATTTCAAGAGCATTGCAAAAACCTTAAGACTGCTGCCCAAGTGCAAACAATGCCGCCCCGCACCCCACCGCGTACAACCAACCCCCGCTCAAAGCCCACTTTAGTGGCAAGAGTGTGCCAACATTTTGTCTTGGCTGTAGCTTTGGCTTCTTCTGTCTTCGGGCCTCAACTGGAGGCAAAGGACAAACGAGAGACAAAAGTTAATCACAGTCGTCAGTGGCACTCGAGGGAGGCAGCCACGAAGCAGGTGGCAAGCACAGAAAAGCTACGGGGGCAGAGTCAGGTGTGTGTGGGAGCGTCTAAGCTGCCACAACCAGGTGGGCAGGGCATACCATGGCATGCCGGCAGCAAAAAACGACAACGACGTCGTTGACAATTGTTATGGCACCGCCCCTCCGCACCGCCCCCCACCGCTTTCTGCGGCTGTTATTGCGGCTTGTTGCAGCTGCTGCAATTGAATATTCTCAGAAGAGACATCAATGGAGATGCGGAGATGCAGGCGGGAGACCTGAGTGTCTCAGAGTCAGAGGCTGTGACAGTGTCATCTACCGATTTGGGTCATATTTCGTTTGTTGGCAGCTGATTCTGACAGTGTCAACCAGTCCCTCAGTCCCCACAGTTCCCCCTGAAAGTTATGAGAACAGCTTTGGGGGTCGAAATATGTAATACCCTTGGAAGGTTGATTGTTTCTGGGAGCCGCCTCTCACATCTGTGATTTGTAATCCCAAGGAACACACATGAAACTACAGAAGGAATATGCCCCCAAGAAAGTTGCTTTAATGGCTAAATAATTCCTATAGTTGTAGGCTTCAAAAAAAGATAAATAAACTGTGATATATGGGATTCCATCTAAAGAAATTTAAAATAATTTAAATGCGCTATGGAATCAAAGATAATTCCTTCTTAGCAAAGAGAGGAGATTTAAGAGGCATAACAACACATAAAGATGGAAATGGAGGGGATCTACTACTCCTTTGCCTTGGAAACCCTCTTAAATTCGAATACCTTCCGCAGATTACTCTCAAATGATTAAAAGTACAACCAAAACACTTTTGTTCCTTGGTTGGATTTCTGTTTCAAGAGGCATAACAACACTTAAAGATGGAAATGGAGGGGATCTGCTACTCCTTTGCCTTGGAAACCCTCTTAAAATCCAAATAACTTTTTTGCAGATTACTCTCAAATGATTAAAAGTGCAACAAAAACACTTCTGTTCCTTGGTTGATTTTCTTCTTTTAAATTTACCTGATCGTATTGCAGCATAACTCACTATAGTAGGATGGCTAGACAGCATACAATTTGATTCAAGTTTTGTTATTCCTTTTCGTGGATTTCGATTCGATTTCGATTGTTAATTTTGAAAGATAAGAGAACACATACTTATAGCACACACTTTAAATCGGAAAATTTGACACTTGGGTTGGGGAATTTGATGGGAAAATCCAAGGCAAAAATCAAGGTAAAATAATGGAAAGAAGCTAAAAGAAAGGTACGCTGAAAGCAAAAAAGAAAGTACCAGCAAAAAACAAAAAAAAAAAAAAAACGCAAACTCAATTAGCATACGCACACAAACAAAAGACGGTACACACACACACACACGGAGCTCTAGTAGTACTAGAAGAGGAAGTCAATAAACACACACACACGCACAGGCATACAAAGAAAGAGGGAAATGGAGGGAGAGCAAGAGCAGGATAGAGAAAGCAAACGGGAGAGAGAGAGAGTAGGAGAGAGAGCGAGGGAAGTGCAAGTCACACCCAAAAAGGAAAAAAGGTGCCTGCCGCCCCCCGATTGCCACAAAATGGGAGTATGTATACATAAATATTTGATGAAAATAACTTTTTGGCAATAATTTATTTTTAATGCAGGCGAGCAGAGAGTTCCCTCTATAAATAGGAGAGTGCCAACCCCACCCCACCCCCCACCCCATCTATAACTGTATGCTGTGTGACCTTAAAAAAAAGGAAACACAAGGAAGGGAATGGCATGGAGCAAAAAAAGGGGAACAAAATGGGAACACGGACACGCACACGAATAACGGCACACAGCGCGCGCATCAATTCAGATTTTGATTGTAAAAAATAAAAGGGGAGAAGAGGGAGAGAGAGAGGGGAAGAAATAACGACAGAGGGAGCGGCAGAGGGAGAGTGGCACCCTCCTCGAAAGTGGAAGAAGGGACACACACAATTTTCTAGGGCTTCCTCTTCTGCTTCGGTTTCTTCTGCTATCTCCCCCCCTTCGATTTTCCACACATTTTCTTTTAAGCTGCGAAAATTAATTAATCAAATTTTGGCTTTTACTTGAGCAAACATGGCGCGCGACATGCAACAACAGCAGCAGCAGCACTGCTGCTGGGACTGCCACACACACACACTCACGACACACACACACGCACACACACACAGGAGGCAGGAGGCACACTACGACGCGCCGTTTGCCATTTCCGGCGCACAAAAGTATGCTTCGCTTTTGGACTTGTGATAGATACTGCGGCGGGCGTCCATTCCAACGTTGCTGCAACCAGGAAGCGCCACACGCCACAGCAGTAGCAGCGCAAGTTTATGGCAGCTTTTGTATGCGCATGTCCGTCCTGCTTCAGTGCTGCGAAAGCTTTCCATTTCCCCTTTGCTTTTATGGCACGCAACACAGGATGCAGCAGCAGGGCGGGACACCCTGTGTGACGGCTGCCTACACCCTGTGCTGAAATCCAAAACAAACGAGCAACAGGCAGTGGCAGCAGGCTAGAGAGGGGCGACAGAGGCAGTGATAGCAAGAGGCGCCACTTGGTCTATCTATTTTTAGACACAAGATGGAAAAACACTTTGAAAAAAAAAAAAAAAAAGAGTGAGTGGGAATCAGAGCTCAGAGGGGGGGACGTTCAGGGAATCCCTTGTAACATCAACGACAGCTCAGATTATCTCTCAGACGGATGGGATCCACATGATGGGAGACAATCATGTCACTGGGTCGTCGTCGCCGCCCCAACAAGTACGGGAAACGGAAAGACACAACGGCACAGGGGGGGAGGTGGACGGAGGCAGCGATGGAATTAATGGGGATAGATGTGAGTTGTGTATGATGTGAGATGCTACAGACGGGAAGCTCGTGTTGGTTGGTATGAAAGATTTACAATAGGATTTGCACTGGCAATCGATTGAATTCTCTGATTGGAGTTCGAGACATCAAACGTCAGAATAAAAAGGAGAAGCTAACGAGATAGATTCTGTAACCACTGTGGCACTAAAGAAACAACCAAGGGAGAGTCTACATACTATAAGGAAGAGTATGTCGAGTATTGTTTACAATATCTCGAATGGAAGAGCATGACTTTTGTCTCTACAACTACTTTCAGAGTGTCGTAAACAAGACAAACATTTGGAAGTATCCCTATAGCTGATGTCCCCCCTCTCTTTACTCTCCAAGTTCCCCTCAAAATCTACTTTCAATTTAAATTCTTTTCTCAATTTTTAATTATTAAAAATGTTTTACAAACAAAATCTAAAGCTAAGGCTATGGCTATGCAAGACTATAGGAAGGAATAAAGCTGATATCACAATCACAAAGTGAGATAGCGCAGTGCCTTGTCTAGGAATCGCTCCTCGGCGGAACCCTCGCTGCAGGCAATGGCCCGTCGGGTGGACTTCGTGGACAGCTGTGAGTACTGGTGCTGGATGGTTTCGTTGAGCAGCCGATCGCAGCGCTCCTTCTGGTCGAGCGCCTCGGCGGAGGGCGCCTTCATGTACTCCCGCTTGAGCACCATGCTGATGATGCGGGAGCGGGTGGTCCGATGCTTGGGCTGTGTGATCACCTGGGAGCGTGGACGCAGCGGTGGCGGCGACTGCGAGACGGCGCCATAGATGCCAGACTCGGAGGAACCCGAATTGATGCTGGACAATCCACCGCAGGAGCAGTAGGTGACACTGCTCCTGGGCGAGTGGGCAGCACTGCCGTATGCCTCATCGTCGCAGGAGTAGTAGTCGGGGGGCGTGTGGCTGCGCTTGGGCGCTGTGGCCACTGCCTCGGACACCGCATAGGGTATGCACTTGGCCTCCATATACATGAGCGGCTCATCGATGGCCTCCTCGGCACTGGGCGTGGGACTCACACACCGCTCATCCTCCAGCTCGGCGATGCGTGCCTGCTGCAGCTTCTGTTGCCGCCTGCGCTGACGACGCTCGTGTCGCTCCTTCTCCAGCCGGGAGATAGTCTCCAGGCTCTCGATGAAGAGGTTCAGATCACGCTGGCCAAAGCGCGCTGCATCCAGGGTAAAGGTTGTCGTGGAAGACTTCTCGTTGAGGTTCAGGAATTGTGTGGTAGTGTAGGTGGCCATGGTTTCTGCTGGTGTTGTAGCTTTGCTGATTGCTGTGCAACTGATGATGGATGCTCCTTTTGCACTGGTTTATATATTGCTGCAGCAGGTAGGGTAGCGACGAGGATTATCCTGCCTGCCTGCCTGCCGCTTGACCTGTGACCCAAGCCAGGCCCACATAACCCACCTACAGGTAGGAGGCAGGATTCCGATGATGGGGCAGTGTCATTTGGGTATTTCCTTGATTGCTTTTTAATTTCAGGCATTTCCCCTAACCCACACACGTGTTCGGTTCCTTTCTGTTCTGCCTGTGACCGCCTTTATAAGGTCGCTTTGCCATATGGCAGACAGGCAGACAACAACCTCCATAAAATGCACAACACAACCCGAACAATTCACAATCCAATCGAAATTCTCCTCCTCCTTGGGTCTGTGGGCCACCTTCTGCTGGGACATCCGTCTGGTTTTGACACCTGGTCATGCATATTGTATAAACACTTCGACGATGGGAATGGGAATGGTTATGGGAATGCCATTGCCTTCTTTCTACCTTAAATCAATACTCGGAACAATTTGCAATCTGCCTCACTCCGTCCAAGGTGCCGTCACATACATAGTTCCACTTTGTGCTGAAATTGTCTGAATCTGAATGTAATTTCCATTTTCATGGACACTCCACTGATGACACGAAGGGTGCAAGCAGAGGAGGGGAGATTGCAGCAGAGGAGAGTATGAATCAATATAAAGAAGCACTAAGTTTACAGGAATTATAGAGATATTGGAATCTCTGATATAATGGGATATATCTGCAAGATATATGCAGATCTCAGGACAGAGGAAACTTCATGAGAGAAGTGGATCTAGAAATGATCAAGTGCAATGGAAAATGCTCTCGAATGCCATGTAGATGCCATTTTAAACAGTTCAATTTCTTGGATCTATATCCTTGGATATCTGTTCCACAGATATAGTATTTTTTTTAACAAAGAACATCTCTAGATCTGTAGATAGTCTATCTTTTAAATGCTCTAAAAGAAAGCTAAGATCTATGGCTAATACCAAGTACTTTTGTTGCCAAAAACATCACAAGATCTTCAGATTTTCAAGTACCCTGATCTAAGAGCAAACCCAAAGGTTATCCCCAGACAGGTATGCCATGATCTAGGGATCAATAGACACCCTGACTAAGTTTATTTACTTAACCTGAAACGCTAGAAGTCCAAGGATAAACAAAGACCTTTTGCTTATTCTTCTACATGTGCAGAAAAATTACTTCCAGCTTAAGCTTAGATTATGATAGATTATGATAAGCTGGCGCTAAGCCATAGAACTACCAATATTCTACTCTAAAATCAATAATTACCTGAAAAATGCAACCAACCATCTTTGTGGTTCTTTCACCCGCCAATACTTAATCTTTCAATCTAATACTCGTAGATTTAGTGAGCTAAAAATTCATTTGCCAAAGAGTTAGTTAAGCTACTAATTCATTTTTCCAAAAGATTAATTTCAAAGCCAGACGAAGTGCCATTTAGATACGAGTGTATCTATAGCAAGAGTGCCACATATTTATTGTATCTTCCTGCCAAGGCAACTAATCGTTAAACAGTCGCGACTGAGAGAATTACATTAGCCACAGGGAGTGAGAGACGAAGAGACCAAGAGACCATCTCCCATATGAAAGTCAAGGGCTGTGCTGGGACTATGGTTCTATGGCTCTATGGATGGGTTGGCCTTTGTCTAGACTTTCTCTAGGGCGGCAGCGTCGAGACATTGTCGCCAGTTGGCCAATAATTCCACTAAAAATAATGACATTTGCTGCTGCCAAAAATCTCATAGAAGAAAGAAGGTCGTGACTGTCTTTTGTTTTTGTTTTCAAGCTGCATGCAAATCATGTGGCAGCTGCTGCTGCTGTTGCACTCTCAAAATATAAGTGGAGGAGTGTGGACTCTGTATAAATCCATTGAACTTCCAATTAAGCACGTTCCATGCTGCTCTCCTTCAAAGAAAACTTCTCAAAAAACAAAAAAAGAGGGGCACTTAACCCCTTGTTGGCTTTTTTTATGATCTTTTTTTTCGGTTGCCACTCAACACACAAAAATTTAAATTAATTAATTGCCTTGAAAATAAAATAAAATAAATGCCGCACTTAAAGGCCAGCAAGAGCCCCGAAATAATTTGATTTACTTACGATACAAAGTATTTTTTTGTGTGGATTGAAATACGATATACGAAACGGGTTTAAATGGAGCGGAGGGATACATACCTGCAATGAAAAGAAGATAAAAAGTGGAACAAATTAGTTAAATTGCTTCTCAAATGCCAGTTGCAAGTATTTTTTATGGCTGGCAGCGAGGGAAATGGAAATGGAAAAAAGGAAAAGACTGCTCTGCTGCACCCAGAAGTACATAGTAGCAGCAGCGGAAATATCAATTTACAAGAAAACACACACAGAACTCGGGCACTCGCACATAAAAATATCAATTGGCAAATGACACAAGACGCCCGACCGCCCTGTGGGGGTAGGAGTGGGTTAAGAAGTGGGGTAGGGATGGGCTTAAGCTGGAGCTTCATTCTCCTGGACAATGAACGTGCGCCCCACCAGCACCACCAATCAAGCAAAGACATTGTCAATTGCTTCAAGTAACAACAAAGTTGAGGTTTGGAATATAATTTGTGTAACGAATTGTAGAATACCCTGGGAATCATTCCCACGAAGCTTCCCCCTTGAAAGCAACACCCCTTTGTCCAGAGTGATCCTCTTTCCGTCTCCACAACGCAATAATTCGGTCACCCCCACAAATGAAAACAAAAGTTGCCACGCCATCGCCGCCGACTGTTGCTGCTGCTGGTTGCGTGCCTCTCGATCGTATCTGGCCTCTGTTCTGGGTTCTGGATATGATCTTTTTCTCCTCTATTTATAGCAGCATTGTAATAACTCCATCAGCATTTCAGTGGTGCGCGATCCCTGGAAGTAGTAGTTCCCCCCCCATCGGGGTGACTGCTGCTGCTGGCCAGCATAAAAACTTCAAACAGATGTCAAGCGAGCGGCCCCGGCTCGTCATGTAATTATTATTAATGTGGTGCCACCACCCCCTCCTACACCCCCCCGTGACAGCACCTAATATCAATAGAGTCGCCTCTGATCTCATCTATGAAATATGTGAGGCATTAAGCGATGGCCATTGGTATTCCTATGGGCTTGGAGAGGGCCCACTCACTTCTGTTTTACATTACGCGTACAAAAATTATTGCCAGAGATTCTTTTTCATTTGTTGGGGGGGTCACTGAACTCTCGTCGCACGTACACTTACATTCCTTCCCCCCTTCTTTTCTCTCGGATTCTCTCTGTTGGCAAATTGTCTCTACAAGTATACGGGGGAATATATAGCCAGCCGAGTAAAAAGTCTACCCATGAATGACGGGGCTTTGATGATAAATGGCACATGGCAGCAGCAGCCACTCGTATTCGTAGTATATCGAATATCGCACACTCAAGCTCGACCTTTTATGGCTTTCTTTCCAGTGAATTTCTCTCTTCTGTAGAGCATTCAGTGCCTGCACTGCTTGAAAATTGCACTTGAGGCTTGCCCGCCCCCCCCACGCAAAAAACAATCTACAGATTATGGGCGGAGGCGTTACAGAATGCGTGCAAAAATCTTGAAAAATTAAATTGAAATTAAAGTGTGATTGTAGCTGGCAATTTTGTTATGCAAATTGAAGAGTGGAGAGTGTAGCCCCCCTCGCCAGTTGTCTCTGCCATTGTTAAGTAATTCTCTATCCAATTCCACGAAATTCACGACAAAAAGGCGCGTGTTTCTCTGGTGATTTCCCTTGGGGCTATTGGCTTTGAGGTAACTTGGAATATTCCAATTCTTATCAGGGGTAACTGTTCCGTAATACTACTATATATAACCTAATTGAAATTGAACCGCCAAGCACACTCAGAGTGCGGCAAACCCAAACGTGACGCAGAATCAAAATCGAAATTGAAATTTTTTATGTAGTATTTAAATTAAATAAGAAATAGCCAAGTAGTATCTGCATTACCTTCTGCTGCTGCTGCTGCTCTTTGTTTTGTGGGCAATGAGCCAAGTGAAATGAAAATCTGCTGCACAATTAACTTTTCAATAGGGGAAACAATTTGTGGCATGCGGCAGACAGCAGATAAACGACGAGATCTCTCACTCTGTATCTCTTGGGGCCACTCGGTCAGTGGGAGTTCGTAGCACCTTAACATTTTAGGCAATAAAGGAAAAACTATGTCGCCAATTGGCTGACTCAGAGTAAGTGAAGGAGGGTGGGAGAGTAGAGTGACTGCAGCAGGGAGGGAAAGAGTAGGAATAGGTGTCCAAGGAGAGAGTGAAAGAGAGATAGGAAAAAGTGCGAGACAAAAGTGCGAGTCTTCACATAATTCTCAATGGGGCATTTTGCAATTGGAATTAATTGCCTTAAGCTCTGTGGCTCTGACTCTGGCTGTGGTTGCTGGCTGCTGGCTGGCACTTGGCACTTGGGACTGGAGGGCGTTAATCAAGCCTAATTGCTGACATCATCCCAAACAGCGTTATGGCAGCGACTGGAGAATGTCGTGTCTCAATGGTTGCTTATGAAACGAGGGTTGATTGTGGAAGTTAAGAGAAGGTTTTGATATATGCCATAGAAAAATGTATAGCCTCAGCAGAAAAATAACTTAGAAATACATAGAAATATAGAAGAAGTAAAGGATTAATTCTACATATAATTCTTGTAGATGGATGAACAAATAGTGAGTGGAATATGCAAATAGTTGACTGGGAAAATCATTATTTTGCTCGTAAAGAATTCATCAAAGAACAAACTATAAATAGGAAACCCCTCCCAAAAACTTCTCCATCGTTCTCCCCACATAATCTAACAAATATTCTCAGCAAACCCTCGTTTATAATCCCGCGCATCATATATCATCATCATCATCATTTGTGCCCCACTGCCTCCCTCCCTCCATCTAGACGATCGAGTCATTGCGTAAGCCTTAAAGTCTGACTCAATGGATATTGCCATAAAGCCAAAAGTCGCGATTGGAATTTCAAATATAGTAAATAAATAAACAACAAACGAGTTCTATTACAATAAAAAATAAACACAAAAACACAAATTGCACAAAGTCAACGAGAAATCGAGTTTCAACAGCTGAATCGAATCGAACCTATGGGGCTGTGTTATCTCTCATTTGTTTATTCTACAGACAGACATATATACCTACTATATATACTATATACATATATGATCGTTGTAGTTCTGTCAAAGTCAGCAGAAGGTTTGCCAATTGCTCAGTTTCAGTTTTATAAATAAATATGCAATAATTTGTCCAGGCTGTTTTTTTTTGCTGCTGTTTTTTTTGTTTGATTATACGAGTTGCTGTGATTGAAAGATGCCATCAATCATCCAGAGACCACAATAGAGAAAGGGACAGTGAGTACGGGAGAGAGAGCTCTGATGGGAGTATAATACATAAATAAATGACCTTGAATATTTTGATGATTTCGTTCCGGCAGTCCGATTACCTTAATTTCAGTCACAAAAAAAAAACTAGAATTTGTAGAACTGTAGAATCCAAATAGAATATGGCATAGTAGAGCGGATATATATGTGTATGAAGTAATTTCAGCAATTGAGTGAATAAATCAACTTTGATAAGTCCATTGGGTCAATCTCTGTATTCTGTCTGTATCTCTCTATATGGGCACACAAATGTGGGGCACAGCAAAATAAAAACTAAGGCAACTATCGCAACTCTGTGGAGGTCGCTCTGTACATTGATTGTACAGATAGAGGAGATACTCAAGTGCATATTTGCAGGTTCTAGAAACTACTATATACCAGACCTCGTGGCATTGCACATGTGCTGATTTCTAATTAAAAAATAGAAACAGTTGAGTGTTTGGAATTATTTGGTTGATTGAATTTGTAATCTTTAAGGGGAGTATATTGAAATGAGTTCTATATAAATCCTTCAATGTTCGCTGTAAAATATATAACTATTCTTTAAATAGTTAATGGAATCTTGGAATCTATAAATCTATTCTTAAAAATGTTATTCTTCTTTATTCTCTGCTCTTTAATCAGTATCTCTGTCCAAGTAAATTGCAATAATTCTAGGAATCTCTGATAGAACCTCTACTGGAAACTCTGCATAAATCTCGGAGCTCAAACATTTTCTACTTGGATTGTTTCGTTTTTTGTGGCATTCTTTCCTGAGGGTAAGTTCTTTTACCTGTAGATGAAATACAGGTTGATAAGCTCGCGTGGCATTCACCCATGTTGCAACCCCCATTTTGTGGCCCCTGGTCAACCCTTCTACAACTTGCACAGCAATTTGTTTAGCTGCAAGCATAAACTTTGTGCCTCACTGAGTTCCGTTCATATTCATTGAAGGGAACACCTGCCCCAGGAACGAACCACTAAACAGGGTGCCAGTCGCTGTGGTGGGTCACCCTCCTCCAACCGGAGGTCAGTGACTCCTCCATTTGCTGTTGTTGATGGATTGACACTGCCACAACGTAGGAGTGGCAACTGTTGCCTAGTTGCTGCCCCGTCAGTTTCCATGGAAGTAACCCTTGTGGGGGCACCTCTTTGCCAAAAATGCAGCAAGTTCTCTTCGCTGGGCGGTGGGGCGGAAGAGCGGATATGAAAATCGTTTTAGAACGGGTTTCGGATGAGGAAAAACTACTACTCGTATAGTATATGGTATGCAAGTCTCCCCATTGCATAATTATGTTTATGGGCTACGGGAATAATGCAGTTCTGTGTCTCCACTACTATGCCGCTTCCTGTGGCTGTTGCAATTAGGCAAACATGTCAGGTAATTATGGGGTATAGCAGCTTGAGCAAAAAAGGCAATCAGACAGACAGACAGAGAGGGGCAAAATGGGGTTGCCTGGAGGCGTTTGTCGTGTGAAGTGGCACCCAAGAGAGTGACTCTTCCCAGATTTGCTTGATGACAAGCCACAAAAAAAAAAACAGAAACAATGTTGTGGCCAAATACGTATAGAACTCTATGACTCTAAGACTCAAGTATGGCTCTTCACTTTTGGAAAATTATAGGCTTCTGCTATGGTGGATAGCTGTAAATGTAAGAGGCTTTTCCACACACGTGCCAAGCATTTATCAAACGCATTTCACGCCTGCCTGAATCCAGCGTACGACTAATGAGCGACGAG
The DNA here is from genome assembly GCA_009664405.1 of Drosophila bifasciata. Lineage (NCBI taxonomy): Eukaryota > Metazoa > Arthropoda > Insecta > Diptera > Drosophilidae > Drosophila > Drosophila bifasciata. The sequence continues at coordinate 42,465,812 of CM019042.1, read as the reverse complement.
ATACCCCAGGGGAGAGATATAGAACCTATGACTGGGGCGGGCTATCTCTACGCACAATCCATCCAAGTGAAACAACAATGCGAGTATATACTATGATACACTATACTATACTACACACTCGTGTATAATTCACTGATGAATCAGCTGTCGTTTGCCGTTGAACTCCAAAACATATACATTCCATTCCATTCCATGGCCCTGACCTTTTCTATTCTTAATTGTTTCGGAATGTTGAAGAGGGACCCAGCTGGCTGGTTTGATAATGCTTTCAGCATTCAGTTCTCTCTATGTTTTGGGTCTCATTTGCATGTGTCCCTCGACACATCCACAGACCCCCCAAAGAAATGTTTTGTAAATTAAATGTTTTGGGTACCACTATGCCATGCCAGTCGTACCATAACCAATTGACATGTGGCAAAGGGGCATGCTCTTTTCACAATTGAAATAGAACTAGAATAAAACGAATTTCAGTGCTTCCATGTACAAATTTCCCCTAAGCAAAAGGATACCATATCGAATAGAGTAAACATTTGAATGTTCTCCCATAGAAAATACCTTAAAAATCCACTTAAGAAAATTAGTTTCCCGTGTGAGATTCTTTATATTTACACTCCCATCATTTAGGGCATAAAAAACTCCGAGTTTTTCCTCTATAAAAGGTGTTGAAAGATGCCTGATTCCATGAGAGAGAGATCACACCCTTTAATGAAACTTGAGATTTAGAGTGCATTAACGATTCCCCAAGCCACTTGGCATACACCAACCTGAATGCCTACCACCATTCCGAGGACAATCTACTTTGGGAATGTCCTTCAAACAGTTTTCCAAGGGGAATGAAAAGAGCAAGGCAGAGGCAAAAGTGGAAAGCGAATACTTCAGCTTCAGCCCCCAAACTATTCTCTCCCGCATATGGGATGCATTTTACATAACCGTCACACAATTCCCCAAAAACCACAGACCAGTGTTGCCTCAATCCCTTCTCCCTCACTCTCGCGGTTCGCTCTTCCATGTGGCATGTGGCACATGTTGAAGGTAAAACGAGAATGTGGCTGCTGCTGCTGGCATAAACGACAGAGAACGAGAGACCCAGAGAGAGAACGAGCGGCAGAGTATGGGCATCTTCTGGGAGTGAAAGATGTGTGGCGCACATTAAAATGTGATTTATTTGAAAATGCCAAAACGGGGGAAAACTATTTTTGGAATGCATCAGAGAGTACTACAACAACAGTGCAGGAAAAGCGGGTAAAAGAGGGAAGGAGGAGGGAGATGTATGTATAGTTGTGAGCGGAAAAAGGAAGTGCGCTTTATTTGTTTGCCGGTGCCGCTTTGAGGGTGTTCTCTCGACTTCTGTTCTCTCTCTCTTTCTCTCTTTCTCTCTGTATTCTCTGAGCCCCGTGGCAGGTGTGCATTATCGGTATCATGTAGGGGGAAACCAGAGCGACAGCTGACACTCTCTCTTCTTCTGCTCTTTTGGTTTCTGTTTTCGGTTCTCTGGTTATTCTCTGTTCATTTTCCAATTAGCATTCGGGTTTGCCATGAAAATCGTTAACTTAATTTGCGGGCCATTGCCACAGGCCTCACCCCACATACATATATGTATATATAGTATATATATGTATCTTTTAGGTACATATTTGCATGGAATAGTATGTCGAATGTGTCGCCTCTATCGTCTCTGTTTTCAGCTCTCTGATAGTTGAGGTCTGGCTAGACAAAATCGTATGGAAAATTCGCAGGTCTGGAAGGTGTTGGTGTGGAATGTGTGGGTAGTAGTACTTGTACTACTTTTTTGGATTGCCTGCCTAGGCGTATGACCCACAAATTGAAACTGTTATGAAACGGTTGTTCTTCATTATCGTGAATGATTTGAATGTAGGTGGCAAGAAAATACTTGAGGATTGGCTGAAACCAAAAGGTAGAAGCACTATGAAGTGCTTTCTGTTCTCTTTTGCTTATAGAAATCTTCAGAGATTTCTCTTTCTTTTTAAAGAGTTCTCCCTTTTGATCAAAGAGTGCTATAGATATTTCTTTTAGAAGAGAGCTTTCTTTCCCTTTTCAATCGTAAAACTCTATAGAATCCAATAGTTAGCTTTTATTCTGTTATATAGCAAATTATAGACAGTGTCGTGCATCTTATCTATGGGATAATTAGTCTGACATTGACTTTGCTACACGAATATTGTGTTATATGATGCTGCTGGTGTCATATCTAACTGTTATATACGACTGTAGATAGTATGACAGCTGGTACAAGTTCATTTATGATGTTATACAATTGATAACAACTATTTATTGGTCATACGAGCAATTAAAAAGAATATATCATTGTTTAGTCTGCTTCAAAGCTTAATAAATTGTTATACACTATTCAGGAAAAGTGTTATACAAACTGTTATACAACTGTTATACACTTTTTATATACACAAAGGTTGATATTAAAATAGCTAATAAGTAAAACTGTTCTAAATAGTGTTATACTGTTATATAAAACATACGATGTATCCACGAATAACTGATACAATCTCCAATCAAAAACCCTACCTCATAGCCTTAAATCTCCCTACAAAACTATTCCTCAAAGTGTTATACTGTCATACAAACTGTTATACTCGCACACAAACCAACCTTCCTTCTCCTTTCATGCCATTCACATTGTTTCAAGTCTTTCAGCCCCCCCATCCTAAGCCTACATTTAAACGGTTTAAAAGTTCACCAACATTGCAACATGCAGCAGAGGCAGCAGGCCAAATTAAGCACACAACCAACGGCAGGCAGTCTCAGTCCCAGTCGACTGACTGACTGACTGTCTCTCTCTCCTGGCTCATAGTCGTCGCTCCTTTTGGCCACCACTTCAGCTTTCATTCAGCTTCCAGGCAGTTGCCTTTTAAGGCCACTAGCTACAGCAGCGGAGGCGCAACCAACGACTAGGAGGCATCCACCCACCCAACCGCCACAGTTCGCGACATAATAAAGTCCTTTAACCTTTTGCTCGAGATTTCACCTAGTCTTTTTTCACTCTTTTTCTCTATCCTCTTTTTGCAGTTTCCTCATCTTTTTGTATGGAACTTCCGCATGCACTGGGGATGATGGGGATTCCTCAAAGCCTAAGCATTGAAAGGTACTCAAAAGAGAATGATTCCAGTGGTTCTCGGAAGCTTTCTTCTCCGATAGAAACCATTTTCAACGGTTGAAAATTCAATTTAAAACTCAAATTAAATGCCATTCGATTGGTTTTCAAAGGGGGGTTGTGGGACGTGCAGTCTGTGGAAATAATTAGTGGGAAAGCCGAATGCAGACGACCGTCTGTGGGCGATAGAAAATTATAGAACACAACACATTCGTGTCACATAATCATGACAGTAATTGGACTTTGCCGGGGACCATTGTTGTCGCCCATGCATAAATTAGTCAGCAATCAGCAGCAGAAGGGGAAGACTGAATCATATTCTACATGTATCTGCTAGATGGATGCTCACTGTGTGTATCTGTATCTGTTTTATATATTTTACGAAAACAACACACAGCTGGCTGGCCACGCAATAAAAATAGAAAGAAAGAAAGGAATCAGAATCGACTCTAAAGATTAGGGTGCGGCCGGTGCTAGCCACTTGGCAAATAAATATCCAAAATATCCAAAAAAAAATTCCTATAAACAAAAACTCAAAACTCGTGTGCTTAAAATTCTATATACATCTATGTATTATATTTTTCGAATTTTTGTATGTTTATGGATGGTTTTTCGGTTCGTTTATTTTTGGAATGGAAATATCGCAAGTTCACTTTTGCACACAGAAAACATTTTGCAAATGCTACAAAAATATTCAAATATTCGTAGCTCGTACCTCGTATTCGTACTCGTTCGAATAATTAACGGCTTGTGAAAATTTGCACTGGCTACTAAGTGTAAAAATTGCTTTTGAAATCCATCGTAAAAAAGAATAAAGCGAAAAAAGGCGTAAACAACAGACAGAATCGTTGGGTGCTGGCGGATGGATTTGCTTTATATAATTCAGAATCTGTTTTGTGCTGATGAGTCAAGTGGGATCGTAGACGATTTTATGCACAAAGGGGGGTGCACCCATGTGACCAGATAAAAAGCAGGCTAAATGGCAATTTGTAGGCGTTAAATGGGTATTAAATCAGCAAATAAATAAAGTCATATTATTTGCATATTTTCTTGGAGTTTAGCACAGAGATTTACTCAAGGGGAAAGCATGTGTGAAACAGACACAAAATGTACCCAAAAGAAACCACAAATTTCGGTGTTTATAGATAGCCACAAAAATCTGCTTATTCTCATCGCCAATCGAAATGGCCAAAAGCAATAGACAAAGTGCCTCATTTCATGTATATCCAAAACAGATTTGAGAGCTTGAGGGGCGGAACCCACCATCAGAGTGATCTCTGAACGGAAAAGCCGCCGCCGCCTATAAACAAGTTCCCACCGAAGGCCAAACATTCGGCGTAAAAGATTTGGACAGACGGACACGCCCCAACAGACAGACAGTAAATCGAGTACTAAAAAAGGCGTATAATACCGAGATGTGGTAGAAAAGTTATCCATTATTAATTTTAATCCACTTTAAGAAGACCTTTTCAGACTAATTTGAAAGAAATTAACTTAAAAACAAGCCGATAATTTGAGATAATTACAGCTTAAGTTAATTCAATTTTCTTTATAACACCCACCTAACACCCACCCACCCACTGACACCCACTGGTCCGGTGCCTGTCCCCTCATTTATCTGCGTTCTGGAAAAACAAATGCTCTGTTTACGCAATGAAACCGGTGATGGAAAAATGCAAAAGAAAAACAAAAACAAAAACGGAAAATGGAAAAATTACACGCTGCGAAAAACGAATGCGAAACGAAATTAAAAGAGTGTGAAAAATAAATTGTGGCGCAAATCCGAAATGAAATAAAAATCAAGCGGCTCTAAACAAAAGCAAAACCGCACAAAATGGACTTTAAATTAATTCAATTTCCTGCTGCCCCGAGCAGACCCCAGGGTTAATGTGGCGAGAGGCGAGTGTTGGTAACAATTTGAGCTGTCTGTAATGTAGAGCAAACCAGTGGCAATATTGCGAGAGGCGTGTGTGGGAGGGCGGTATGCGAGTATTGCGAGAGGCGCGATCTAATATCGCAAGAGGCCAGTGTTACAGGGTAAAGAGTCTCACAATCACACACACAATATTGCGTGAAGCCAGTGTCTGTCTGTCTTAAATGGAAGACAAAATTCCGTTTTAATTTGAATAAATTATAGTCGTCTCAGGGACAATGGAAATGCCTGAGCAATGATCTCAGAGCCCCCGACAATCCAACAATCCACTAAATGCTCAAGTATTTTAATTAATTTACTGTGCTGAGACTTTGAAACTACCATTAGAAAGTGGTTTCAAAGTATTTTTCGTACCAAATATTTCACAATTTGACTTTTTCCGCAAGCAGGTTGCATTTTCCAGGTATTTTCCAGTAGACAATTTTCTTTGACAACTGTGAAGAGAGAAGGGGAAAAGCAAGGGAGGTAGGGGGAAGGTGCAATCGTTCAAGCAAAACAAATTGCTACAAATATGGCAAAGAAATTGTTTAGGCGGTTCCTCAAAAACCGTCCATCTATAGAGATAGGCCATAGTAAAACAGGTAAAGCCACGAAAACATCGAAACTGTTCGAGAGTGTAAATCAAAGAGAGCGCTAGATCGCAAGAGAGTTGTAATAGCAGCAGAAGAGAGACCACGCAGCTAACATTACCTGAGCAATGTTAACAGCTCTGTTGGCAGATTATGTTGCAGCAAATCATTTAAGACTCTGTTAAGGATGTGTATGCTCAGATGCCTTTACATTAGTACTAACATTAGAAGTAGCAGCAGAGCATTCTCTTGCCTTTTACATTTACAGCAAGAGAGCATACAACAGACAGCTGAAATAACAGCATAACAATCAGAGAATGCTTCCTAACGAAAAGAAAAGAATTCCACTGCAGTAGATCAAGCAATTTGTTCTGTTAAGTAAACTCTTTAGATTGCTCTCCTTTTCGAGCTTCTCTTCTCTTTAATTGCATTTTGGCACACCTCCAAGCGGCCCCCAATTCATTCCATATTCGTTTACCTTCGCCTTCGTCGCCACCTTCAGCTTTTACAACGTCGCCGGGCCATAAACTGAATGAGAATCAAGAATTCCAACAACAAATATTTGAGCAGCACAGAGAAAAACAAATCCAAACGCACAAAAACAATTGAAAGAAAGTACCGTTTGCTTAAGGCACATTAGAAACTAATTTGAAGAGTGGGTAAAGGGGGGCGGTGTAGCAGTAGGCAAGACAGAGACAGAGAGAGGAAGAAGCACCGCTAGTTTGAACCTTAGCATTAGTAATACTAATGTCGCCTGTCGCTGTCATCGGTGTTTGGTGCTTCTTATCAGCAAAACATGAAAATTGTACAAGAAAAGATAAGCAAATAAATAGAGACGTAGTTTGTTGGTTTACGCTTTTTGTTGTTGTTGTTATTTTTATGCTTTCTTTTTTTGTTTTAGTTAGCGGCCAAATATAGTGTGGAGTGGGAGGTGTAGTGACCAACAAGAACATCGGTGTAAGTGTGCTTACGCTAAGCGTGTATAGACTATCGGATCCCCTATAGGGTTATTTGGGAGTGTACCACATGAAAGTGTGACTATACATATGTATAGCGGAACCTTCTAATAAGAATGGAATTTAACAGTATTCCAGAGAAAAGCTCAAGAAGAGATCCCTTCTGTTATTTCTACAGAAGGTTACATATTTCTTGTAAGCAACAATATACCTCTCTCCCATCACTAGCACCCGTTACAGCGCCAAGCTTTTGTCCACAGCAAGTGGCACACTTTACCCTCCCCCTGAACCACCCACAGACAGACAGACAGACAGAGTAGGATTACAGGGACAGGGAGACACACACACACTATCTGCTGTTCTCCGGGACTCTCTTTTTCTTATCGGAAGAGCAGACATTGGATTTGTTTACATTACATGTGAAAATAATGAAAAATTTAATTAGAGTTTATTTGTTGTATGCTGGGGGGTCCACCACCATCATCATCATTTCTTTCTTTAGCTCTGCTTTCTTTTTCTTGTACTCGCTCCCGTAATTATTTTTTGTAGTATAATTATTCACATGACAACTGTCGGGCGGGCACAGCAGCGACAAATTTCCGCAAGAGCAGACAGTAGACAGAGCTCGGAGCGACAGAGCTGCATTTTCATGGGATTGAAATAGTTTTTCGGATTCGAGCGGAAATCAAGGCGAAAGTTTTGGCATTAAGTGGGAGAGACAGAGCGATGTAGGAGTAGTCCAAGTCCAAGACCAACTCGAATTCGTACGAAAACTAAGAAGAGAAGCAGCACAGAAGAGGAAAACAAAAATAAAAGAAGGCGCAGCTTAATAGTTTTTTCTGTTTCTGTTTTACAAGGCAAGGCAGACGACGAAGCAGACACAAAAAAAAATGTGGGAGAGGTACTTCAAAAAAAAAGTTCACTTAAGTCGATTCTTGAATGCCCTTCGTAGCCTTTAAAAGGTCTGAAAAAATACTAGGGTTCCCAGTGGCTGTCATAACTGTCATATTGTATACTTCACCCTTTTGTTGTTGCATTTGCAACCTACTTTTACTTTTTATAAAACTTTTCTTATTCAAAATTCCAACATTTTTCATTACAAAACAGTTTGTGGGCCCAGAAAGTTTTGTTTATTATATGACACTATTAATTATATTTATTAATCACGAACAGGCGATTTCTAAAACAGAAAAATATCAAAAGTACGTGAGTGGAAAACCTTAACGAAAAGCTCAACATAGATTTGTATCTTACATAAAAAAAAAATGCTAGCAGACAGGCACACCATAAAAATCAAAACAAATATTTCTGAATTTTATATAATATATTCAGTCAACAAAATAATAAATATAATTAAATTAGAGAAATTTTCTAGCTATAAAACAAATATATAGAATTAAATATAAGATAATTTTTCCTATTTATTAATTATTGCATCATAAATCAGAAATTCTATCTTCTCTTCAGGAAAAATGTTGACTGATAAAACATAAATTTGAATAATCAAATACATAATGAGGAGAATGGAAGCGGGGCCTGTGATAAATTTTGTGTTCATTATTTCTATCTTTTAAACTTTTTCCAAGGCTAAAACACACTCTAAATTGAAACTGTAATCAAACACAAATGTTAAACAATATCCGCAGCAGACTCCCCTAGCCACAAAAAAACGAAACCCACAAGTTGCTGTTAGCCGAAAAGCGCTCTTTAAGCCATGATGTTAATGGGTCAGAGACGTGGAAAAAAGTGCCAAGTAAACATCGAGTTAATTGGGTCTACCGCCAGCACCACCACCCATCACCCAAGCGGACTTACTATCCGCAAAAGTAAAAGAAACCCGAGGTTTGACCGAAAACTGTAGGGCTTTTTCGCTCGTTATTAAACAAAAGCCACCGCCCCAATGCCCCCCAATGCATGCCCCAACGCCCATCGTTCGCCATCGACTCAATTAACGTAATGAGAGAGAGAAAAACAGGCAGCAAAAATGTGAGAGCCCCCCAGAAAACAAAGGCTGTCCAGTGGCATAAGGGCGTGGTGGGGCACGGACACTACTCGGGGGCATTCACACACACACACACACACACACAGGCACATACATATATTACGGAAACTAAGGTCAAGTGGTCATTGTCTCTGTGGCAAGGCAGGCAGCATCGTCGGGGCATCATCGCGCAAGTAATTTGTAGGAGCCATAAAAAAACGCACCAAAGAAGCACCCAGAAGAAAACTGAGGAAAATGTGAAACTGAAACTGAGGCAGAGGCAGAGAGGCGAGAAAAACAACATCAACCATTGATTTATGCGCTCAAGGATTACGGTTGGAGGGGGAGAGGCGAAGGCAGTGAGGCAGTCACTGTGTGGAATGGAATGTGTCGCCTAATAAATCAAAAAATAAAGAATAACATCACGAGTCTCCTCTGGCCGTTTTAAATCTCAGTCAGCGCTAAGCCGCTTAGACAGAGGCACCCCTCCGCAGGGTTGAAAGGATAATGGATATAGAAAATTTGATGTTGATAGAGCACAGGGTCGATCCTGTCATCCAACATTTGTGGGTCATAAAAACGGAAGGCGCAAAGGCGGAAAAGCAAAGAAAAGCGTGAGGAAATGTACGAGCATTAAAGTTGTCACAGTTCATTGAGCATTTTGGACGTAGGCTGTTGCTTGGGTTGGTGTTGCACCTCTCTCTCTCTCGCCCACCCGCCAAAATCAATTAACATCCATAATGTCCACCCCCCCAAAAAGAAGACAAGATCAAAGTCGCCCATTGTCGCCGTTCGAGCGGAAACGGGAACAAACTTTGGGAGCAGCTTTTGGGAGCTCCTCACGAGAAAGATTGCATCGTTTGCATAATTTTTTCGTGCCTTTTTTCACAGAGAGAAAGAGACAAAGAAAAACAGAAAGAAAAACACACACAATGACAGCTGTAATCGGGGGCAAAAACAAACGAAAGGAAAGAATTCAACGAATTGGAAGTGCTCTTAAAGGAATGGAAATTCGGATTCAAATTTGAGAGTGCAAGTAGTTAGGGATTAAGGATAATCTCTGTATTAAAGACTGTATTAAGGCGCACTTCCAGGACACTAGTTCTGCTATTTTGAACAATATATTTCTACGGAAAGAATATAATGTGTTGGTTTGAAACATAAATACACTGGCAAGAGATATATAAACACCACATTCCCCTGCGAATCCAATACCAAAACAAATATTTATCTAATCAAGACTCTTGACTTTTACCGATTTGAGCCATTAATCGATTCAAGAAACAACAAAAAATCAAACAAAAAATGTCTCAGAGCTTGTTTTGCTTTTATAAGAAATTATCTAATCAAAATTGAATAAAGTTAGGGTACCATTCAATGGGAATAAGCCACAAAAGCGACTAAAACTTGAGCCTAATACCAGCTGGTACAACTTGGGTATTTATTTTAGCTATGTATAATATTCTTCCTTTTTATACCCGTACTCGAAGAGTAATAGGGTATATTGTATTTGTGCTAAAAGTGGATGTGCGTAACACACAGAAGGAGGCGTTTCCGACCCCATAAAGTATATATATTCTTGATCAGCATCAATAGCCGAGTCGATATAGCCCTGTCTGTCCGTCCGTCTGTCCGTCTGTCCGTCCGTCCGTCCGTCCGTCCGTCCGTCTTGTTTGTCGCCCATTGCTCGAAGGCTATAAGAGCTAGAGCAACCAAACTTTTATCCAGTCTGATGTGGTATCTCACTCCTAGAAAAGTGTTTCAAAATTTCGCCCCGCCCACTTCCGCCCCCACAAAGGGCGCACATCTGTGGCGGCCACAATTTTGACAATAACAAAAACTAAAAATGCAGAATCATAGAGACAGCCCATATCTATCAGGGGCCCAAATCTGAATCGGATCGGATCATTAATATAGCCACAATAGACAAAAACATACGCAAAAACTTCGCTCCATCCCTTTCGCACTCACACAAAATCGAGTCGATTTGGTTTTCGTAAATATGAACGCCTGGATCTCAGAGACTATAAGAGCTAGAGCAACCAAACTTTTGGCCAAGACTCCTGTGATACCAAACCTGAACAAGTGTATTTCAAAATTTCGCCCCGCCCCCTTCCGCCCCCACAAAAGACGAAAATCCACAATTTTGAAGATAGAAAAAAACCAAAAATGCAGTATCAAAGGAAATGATCATATCTACCAGATTCCCGAATTTGGTTCAGATCGGATCATTATTGTAGCCACAATGATCAAATGAATTTTCCGCAGCGGGAATACCCCCGCTGTTGTGTTTCCCCTCGCCAGATTGCTGCTTAAGTCATTTATTGGGGTTGATTGTTGCTTCAGCTTCTCTCACACACACACTCACGCTCAAACATGCTGCCTCGTGCAGTGTACGTGTGTTGTTGTGAGAACTGATGTAGATGATGTAGATGTAGATGTCGATGACAGATGTAGCAAAAATGTAAAATGTAAAAGCTGATAAAACATTTTAAAATTCCACATAAATCACTGAGTACGGGTATAAAAGTAGAGTCGCGTTCGAAGCGACTCCGTACGTTCTTTCTCGTTTTTTTAAAGAAATATTAGAAAAAACTCATAATATTTAACAATTTAAAATATTCTTTCAAACAATATTATAATAGAACTTGACTGAAACATCATTGTATAAAATTCCTAACAACAAAACTCTGCTGCTAGCTGATAAACCTCTTCACAAAACAAACAAAAGATTTCCCCACCCAAAACTTTGGGAGCGGCATGCCCCAAATACGTGCCACACCAACCACTAAGGGATGATAATGCTGCTGCTGTTAGCTGCTGCTGGCTGGCTGACTGGAATGCCCAGACAAAAGGCATAAAAACTACGAATGCGAAAACGAAATAGTTTTACATCCAAAAAAGAGGGTGAGAGGTTTAGAGGGCAGTGGGAGTGGCTGTGTGTGGTACTCACCAAAACATTCCTTTGATTCTCTTTATCCAACAGAAACTCCATGCTCTTGTGCGGTCTCCTAACGGATGCTATCTGCACACGGCCGGCAGCTGGTGAGGATTTGATGCGATGTCCATTGACCACCACATCCCCATCGAGCAGGTCATCATCGTCCACATCCACATCGTAGGCGGCACTGGTCACATTTAGACGCTTCACCAAATACCGCTTGTGGGGCTGGCTCAGTGGATTGCAGGTGATGTCCATCAGGGAGCGGGTTTTGCCCGATATGACCGTCTCGTGGGTGTCCAGATTCGTCTCAATCAGACCCATTTTACCGGAACCATCCACATCCTCATCATCCATTACGGGCGATACTTGCACGGGCACGGCAGTGACCATTGTGGGGCGCATTCCGCCACCGGCAACGGCGCCGGCTCCCAGCTGATTGAACATTTGCGTCTTTTGGGCAACGGTGGCCCGCGAGGGCGACTCGGTGTCCCGCATCCTCGCCGCTTGCATGCCCGCCGACAACTGGTCCGCAAATTCGCGATACTGTTCCCGTTCGGCGCTCAGCAAAGCCTCCGAGGCATGGGTAGCACTTGCTACCGTTACGGGCACCATTGGCGGAGGCGCATGCGTCAATCTGGGCGGCTGTTTGGGCAACGGCGGCTTGCCGGTAACCACCTTCCGCAATGTGGATGTCTTGGCCAGAGTCGAACCACTGTGCACACTCGCGGTGCTGGCCTCCGAGGCATTGCTGTCGTCCAGCGTCGTCTGCACATTGGACGCTGCTGCACTCCGTGGTGGCTTCAGGGGTATGTGTATAAAGTCTGCCGACTTTCCATTGCTCTGTTGTTTGGTGATGGCCTTTACAGGCGCCGCCTTGGTCAGCGGTGGCTTCTGTTCGAGTTGCTGCTGCTGCTGTTGCTGCTTCTTTTTGCGTCTCAGGGAGAAGCGCAGGCCATTGGCGAATCTGGAGAGGAAGCTCTTGGAGCTGGGATGCTTGTCGTCTGTTTTTCCCGGCGATTTTCCACCCTTTTGTTGTGTGGGGGAGTCCACGGTACCACTGGCGGCGGGTGCCATTTGGCGGCGATCCTCGCGCTGGTGCGGCTCCTCCTCGTCGTAGCGCTGCAGCAGCTGTTGGGAGGCGTAGAGTATGTGGTGGGCGCGGTTCGTGGGCGGTTCACTGAGGATCGGTAGATGTAGGCTTAGGGGACGCTGTGGGGGCGCGGTATCACGACTGGCGGAGAATGGCAAAGAGTGCGATGTCGATGTCGATGTCGGTAACGATGGTTGCGCGACGCGTGGTGGTTCGAGAATGAATGCAGTGCTTGAAACGGGCTCGCGTCGGGGCTCCGAATCGAGTTCGGCTACGGCTACGGCAGCGGCAGCAGCGGCTGCGATGTTTGCGATGTTTTCGTTGTTGTCATCGCTCTCTTCGCCATCGCTCTCTGCGGTTGCGATCGCGGCTAAACTCTCTTCGCCTGTTGTTGTCTCTTCTGCTGTTGCCCGCTCTTCCAGCTCGATGCTCACTTCGACCACAACGCTCTCTTCTTTCGGCTGCGTTTCTCTTTTCTGCTGCTCTTGATTGTAGCGCGCCGCTATGTTCTCATTCTCTTTGGTGTTGTGCATTACAGTGGCGTCCACATTGTCCATTAGCTCATCCTCGTCGTCCGAGTGCCCACCAGTGTCGCTGCCAAGGCCTGGATCCTCCTGTGGCTCCTCCGAGGATTGCTCCTGCCAGCAGTACTTGCTGACCACGGGACAAAAGCTCACCTCCTTGCTGAAAGAGTTCCGGGAGCCCGCTGGCAGGAGTATGCCCAAAGGCTTGGGCTGATTCGCCGACTGTGGCAGCTGGTGCATCGATGTGTGAGCACTGCTCACATAGATATCGTCCTCCGTCTCCCCGTTGCTGTTGTCGAAGGCCGAGAGATTGGGTGTGCTGCTGACGAGGTTCTTTTGCTTGGCCGCCGCCGCTTGCGACTGGAAGCGTCTCTTGGGCAGCGCCCTGGGTGGCGGCACCTTCGTGGGACTCACCTCGTGGGCATCGAAATTGCACTGCTCCAGCGACTGGGCATAGGAGGTGCGCAGATTTGTGGGATCCTGATCGAAGGTCTTGCCGAAGCTCGAGAAACTCAGCACAGCAGCGGGCGGTAGATTGGGTCTCTGCGTGGGCGTGGGCGAGGGATTGGCCTCTGCACTGGCTCTCTTCTGGCGTGGCGGAGGCTTCCTTATGGTCAGTTGTACATGCTGCACCAGTGGGGGTTCCTCTACCTCCAATTTGTGTGAGGAATCCACCTGATCCTCCGCTGTGTCTGCCTCTGCTGGTTTGTCATTCAGAATGGACACATTCTTGTCATAGATTTTGCTCAGTTCATCCAACAGGAAGTTGCCCTTGCAGATGATCTGCTCGTAGTCCCCGCCGGAGAGGCTGCTCCGATTCGACATCTCCAAGGGTTGACTGCTCCTATCAGACATTTCCAGGGGCTCTGCTGTGGGTTGACTTCTCTTCGAGTTTCTCTGCAAATCGCCCGCCTCTGGCTGTGTATCCGTGTAATCCAAAAGCGTTAGATTCTGGTAGCTGGCGTTCATATAACCCGCGCCCGTGGATGCTGCCGCAGCAGAAGAAGATGAGGCACCTCCTCCTCCTCCGCCCAGTCCTCTCTTGCCCACGTTCCAGCTGCAGCTTCTGCGTATCCTTGGCAGCTGGCAAAAGTCCAGAAAGAAGTCGTCGCGACGCTCTTCCTCCTCCAAGTCGTAATCCTCGCTGGAGCTATTGCCTCCGCTGCTGTTGCTGTGGCAGTTCCGTGGCGCTGGACGATTGTGGCGCGTACGCGTTCTGCGGCGCCCCAGCTGCTGCAGCTCGTTGGGCAGGGAGGTGGCCCCAAGGACAGGGGAGCAGTCTGCGGAGGAGGAGGAGCTGCTGCTGCTGCTGCGGCTACTCCGACTGCAACGTGGATTTCCGCTGCTGGCCAGCACGTAGCCGTGTAGTTCGTTTTCCGCTGGGAAACACTTGGACGATGACGGCGACGACGACGGTGAGGGCGAGGAGGGATCGATGGCGGCGATGATGTGGCGCTGGCGGCTGCTGGCGGACGTTGGCGATGACGATGAACCTCGCGGCTCGCGTATGTCGGGCAAACTGTTGCGCAGCCAAGTGAACGAGGCGGCGGACGACGATGAGGCTGCCGATGATCCGCTGGGCGATGCCAGTGGCGATGGCAGTGGCGATGGCGATGCTGACGATGCTCTCTCCGTGCTGCTATTAATAGACTCCGATGGCGAGAGAGGAGGCATGGGCATAGACATAGGCATTGGCGATGCTGCTGCGGCCGGCGTAGTAGCCTCCGTCGTCTGCTCTATTTTCGTCTGACACAAATCATGTCCGCCATTGGAGTTTTTGGAATGTGGCACGACGGTTGCAGACTCCTCCAGCAGCAGCTCCTCCTCCTCCTCGCACAGCTTGTCGAAATTCTTTGGTATGGATTTAGATTTCTCGCGTCGCAATGTGCTCGGCTCACAGTAGCCGGAATCCTCCGATAGATTCTCCGCCGAATTGAGCGGTATACGCCGCGAGGCGGCACCATCCTGCTTCCCACTTGCCACTCCACCACTGCCCTGGCAGGAGCTCAGCAGACTGTGCCCACTGCTGTCGCTGGAGGAGCTCGTGCTCGACTCTGAATCCGATTTGATTTCCGCTTGGAGCAGATTCTTGGCAAACAGTTCGCGCTGCTGCTCCTCAAAGTTCAGTTTGTTCAGCTCGAAGTACGTCTGATGCAGTCGCCCATCGCTGGACTCGTAGCGTTTCATCAGCGACAGGGAGCTGGCGGATCCCCGCCTGCTCTCGGGATTGCTGTCGCTGGCTCCGCCCATTTCGCAATTGAACAGCGAGGGCGAACTGTTGCCCAGGCTGTTCATGCTCTGGTGTTGCTCTTGCAGCGTCAGCTGCCGCTCCAGCGACTCGAATTGCACCAGCGAGGAGCTGCGCGACAGCGAATGAAACGAATCATTGTCGGAGTAGTAGTCATCAAAGATACCGCCGCCACGACGACTGCCTGTGCTGCTGCGCTGACCCTGACTGCCATAACTATCGCGGGCACAGGCCTCCAGGGCCAGAAATCTCTCCAGACTGTTGTGCGATTCGGCATCGTAGCGGCGATGCAGTCGCATTTGGACACCATCCTCCAGACTGTGCGGCTGTTCGGGCTCCTGGCAGCGTCTGGGACGCTTGGGCGGGCAGGCAAAGTCTCTTTCCGAAATGGCATCGATATCTAAAAAGAGTTTTCATTGTTAGTTCCATGTTTCAACTGATTTTTAAAGGTATTTCCCTTACCTTTTGTCACTTCGATGCGTATTACGGAACCCCTTTCGGACTCTGTGGAGCTCCAGAAGCCACCCGTGGAGCCCCGATGCTGCTGCTGCTGCTGTTCGTGATAGCCATTCCAACTGTTTTGTGCATGCTCCTCATCCTCGCTGGTCTCCTCGATGATGGGCTCCAGCATTTGCCGCGAATTCGACAAGTAAATGGCATCTGTAAGATACAGAAAAAAGTGAGATAAGTTAATTGTCTGTCGGACTCTGCTGTGTCTTTTCCTAGTCCCCCCACTTAGCATCAGTGCCTGCTGCCATTTGCGCATCTTCATGGTTGGAAGAACCATCTCCAGCTGTGACTACAACAAAACTAAATCCAAGAAACCAAGCGACAATCTGTCAGAGCAGCAGCAGAAAAGAGCCAAAGACAGAGGAGTCGCCTTAGTTCCCTATTCCTATCCCTGCCACAGCCACTTCCACTGCCTTTGCCTCTGCCTCTGCCTTGCTGCCTTGCTGCCACTGCATCTGTCTGTCATCCAATTCCATTTAGCTGCTGCTGCTGCTGCTCTCGATCTTATCTGCCACTACTGTGCGGCATTATTCATGCCTCTTAATTATGCAATTTATTAATAAAGAGCCCCATAAAGACAGGGCATTCAGCACAGACTGACCCAAAGCCAGACATTCCTTTCTTTGCTCCTCCCTTACCTTGCTGCTCGAAACTGTTGCCCAAACTGTTCCATGTTGTGGGGGGTGCATTACTCAGATAACCCGCCAGATCGAGATGCTCCATTTTTTCCGAGCTTTTCCTCTGTTCTTTTTTTTGGCAAGTCTTTTTTCTTAGCACTCAAGTCTTTTGCTTCTAATTCAATAGATTGATTTTATATATCGATCGTTTAATTCTTTATAATTTCAAATATCACATCGGTTCGTCTTCTATATGCTGTAGCTTCTGCTTCTATCGTTCGACTTTTGGGTCAGTTTCTCTTCGGTGAATGTGAATGCGAATGTGAATCGGAGTTTGAGTGCATCTGGAGCGTTACTGTGGTTGTGTAGCACCTTCCCATTTCCAATCGCGTTGCCTTTTGCGTTGCTTTTTGTTCTTTTCGGTTTCGATTTCTGCAATTCGGTGGCAGCATTCGTAGTACAGAATTTTGTTCTATTTTCGATAAGCGAAAACGATATCTGATGAAAGAGAGAGCGAGAAAGAGGGGAGAGAAAATAAGTTAGTTCAATTTGTGGCGATAAGAATTCAGAGTCAGATTGTATGTATGAATGGGCCAAAAGAAGGTCAAATATACAAACTGGGTTAATACGTATAATAGCACATATAAAGTAATATAATTTCAATAGAGCTACATACATATATAATATTTTGGCTATAATTTAAAAAATTTTCAAGGGTTATTTTGTATTTAAAAATTTTTATATAAATTCTTTAGACCAGCTGCAGCTTCAAATAGGTACTAAATAAATCATTGAGATATGTACAATTCGAAAGTTTCCATATACCTTTAAAGATTTAGTAAATGTTTTAAATGGCTCAAAATACACCCTAATTATCCGTATTTTAACTAATCGAACTCCAACTCGAGTGCAACTTAAAAGCTAAATGCTGTACTAATTAGCTGCCTGCATGCCGTTCTAAAAACTTGTTGGTCATTAATTAACTAATTTGAAAGTATTTAGAGCTTGGAAACAGCGTAATAAATGAGTTTCCCAAATATGTACAAAAATTAATTTTTGAACTACTTAATATATTTCATATTAAACTAAAGGCCAAAAGTTTAATACTTCTATCAATAAAATTTTATTTTGTTTAGATTTACAGATACTTAATGCTTTACACCATTTTAAAGCGCTTTAAGATCTTAAACCCCTTACTAAATGGGTTTTCCTCCTCTTCTAATTGATTTTTCTCACCACTTGATGTTTTCTACTTAATCCTCCCATCAATGCAAGTGCTACTCGGAACCCCAAAGAACTATTTTTGAATTGTACTTTAATGCAAGGGATCTATAGATACTCTACTTAATCGATTGCAATAACATTTGGACAGGCAATCTCCCCTGCCCCCTTGCCTTCTGCCCTCCTGCCATTGCATATCATTGGTATTGGGGCATTGGATTTCAATTGAAATTTTAATGTTTCTTTTTTTTCTGCTGCTGCTTGGACTGTGTGTTGTTGTGAAATGTGTGTGCTGTTGTGTTGTGTTTCCAATCTGTTTATAAATATATACCCTGAAGTTTACATAGTAGCTCGGGAATTGTGAAATAAATACGAGGCGGCGGCACACACACGGATGCCCCAGTGACGTTAGCGCAAATATTTGTTGCTGCTGCTGCTGCCCCCTGTTTACATTTGGGGCATAATTTAAGCGCCCAGACTCCAGACACCCCCCGCCCTTATGACATTGAAATGGAATACGAAATCGAAATGTGGAATCTGGGTTATCAGCATCTATAATAAACAGAAAAAAATCAGTTTCATATGTACGGGAATCTATAAATTATAAACTGCAACTGGAGGCAATATTTGTGCAAAACAATTTCACATTTTCATTGTTGTTGCCCCACTCGATGTGGCTGATTCGCCCACTGAATCGCCATGCAGCTGGTGGGGTGTTCCGGGGCAGCTATTTTTGATTTATATTTATAATTTTGTATGCCATGTGCAAGGGGCATATGAGCCCAGGCCTCGTGCACTTTTACAGAAATTACAGAATTGCTTACTATATAAGTATTGTGGGGTTGCTGGCGGGGCTGCAGAGGCTGACTGCAATTAAAGACACCCACATGGCATGCTCCAAGGGGCGGTTGTACAGGTGCAATGATTAAGCTAAATGCAACTCTGCTACTTTTTCCATTTATTCCAAAGCGGGGTAAAGTCGTGAATTTGTATGGTGATGTGTGGGTGGGTTAGGTGCACTTAAATGTGATTAAAGTTAGCCGGAACTTTGATGTAAAGTTTTAAGCGACTTAAAAGGTAAGGCAAAGTGAATTCCATTTCCATTTTTAGCTGGTTTGAATAATCATTTAGATCGTTAAAAAAAAATTTTAGTACGGAATAGATAAACATAATTTAGATCGCTAGGATAACGATTTACTACAAAGTTATAAAAGCTATAACGACTTTAAAAACATTATATCATTTAGGTGCTGCCCATATAGTAGCTTAAGAATCAATATATCAATTCTAAAGCCCTTTAGATCAACAAATAAGTTGGCTTAGCAATAAAAAATACATTCTAAGCTGGATTCAGTACTGGAGCCTTATTTAGTACACATAAATAGCTGTTTTAAACACATTTAGATCACCAAATTAGTTGCCTTAACATAAAAAATACATACTAATCTCATTTAATACACATACGAAAAACATTATCTAAACTTTTTACATAATTCTACACCAAATCAAATACTAGAGGATTAGTTTCTGCCTTCCCACTTTCATTGCTTTGATCTATGAATGATTTATAGAACTACGCAAATTTAGTACACATATTTAGCACCCACTACGTAAACATTTCCCTTTGGCAGAATCCAGAAAAGCGGAAAGCGGAAATCCACTGACGACAACAGCAGCTGAATGTTTTCATCTAACACTTTAGCACTTTTAGAACGCATTCATATTCATCTATCTGGCATTCCCTTTCTTTGAGGCAAAAGTTTTCACTTTCTTCGCGCCACTTTCCCCTCCCGCAGCTGTCACATACGCCGCGTGTCTGTGTCTGTGTCATAAGTAGCTGTCGGGTGTATGTGCAAGAAATATCACTCTAATTAATCATGCAGATGAGATGAGTTGAGGATGCCACCATATTTAGATGTTTTGGCATGTAAACAAAAACTTTGACAGCTGTCCAAGAAAACAAAAGAAGAAAGGGTGCAGCGGTAGGGGGAGGGGTGTCATCAGCGGTGGACAAGAGCGTGACATCAATCATTTATCTCTTGGCTTATCTCTCGGCCCAAGGAATACTATGCCTTCATGTCTATATGAAGTGCTCATACAAAGATAGAGAGATATATGGAGGAGTACTTAAACAGCGAGATATACCAGACAAGAGCAAGAGGAACATATATTTTTTGTTTAGTACATGTTCTAGTAGATTCAACAAAAATTAATTGTAAAATATACCCACAAACAACGATAAGATAGGGGGAACTACAATGTATACTCCATAGGAAAGTTACCAATCGACTGACCAGACACCCTGTATATAGTCGGCGGGGGCACACAGATAATTATAAATCGGAAGTTGTTTGCTTTTGGGCTTTGCTCAACGCATCCATCAAAAGGTGGAGCAACTAAGCCCTCCTCCGGCCATTGAAGGTGAACTTTGGAGCCTGCTCGCAAAAATAAACATGAATAAAAGCAAGCGCCAAGCATGGTATATGATTGTGCTATACACTGGTAGATCGGTGGAATTGGAGAGACTTTTGGCATGATATATAAGGTGTGCTATAGCTTCAAAGATCGATAGATTGAGGGATGCACTTTGCTGGCAGAATGATAGTGACTCTTGGCATTATATCAGGTGTGAAATATCTTTGAAGATCGCCAGAACCTCTCTCTCTCTATCTGCTGCACTTCCCTAACGCTTCGACATGCAGCAGCGCCCCTCGGTCACTGCAAGTCAACGTTCTGCAACACCTGCATAGAACTACAAACTACTCGACAGACTCTCTTCCCTGTGACATAAGGTGTGCTCCCTCCTACCTTGACAGATCTGTACAATGAGGCACAGAGACACTCTACTCTTCTCAGGGCTTTGATCAATTGAAACATTGTCACTTGTACCAACATACAAGTCATTCACATTTCGCTTCGAATAAATACAAAAAAAAAACGACGAGAGAGATAAACAAAATAAAAAGAAAATAAGTTCACATGCCAACGTTAAACGAAATGCGTCACATTTCAGACTCCTCTATAAATAAAATGCTTAAAAAACCTCCAACCAAAAAGAAGACCTCAACCACCGCACAACATTTGGCTACGCTTCGATAGAAGGGCCAGGCCAGGCCAGGCCAGACCACGAGAGAATGTTCTTAGAAAAGCATAAATTATTTTATAAGATAGGTAAAAAACTACAGAGATAGATAGGCAAAGAGAGAGAGCACTAGAGCAGCTGAATGCCAGAGAATATTGCGGAAAACTTGGGGCCATCTGGCTTTCTTGGCCCGTACCAAGCCGCCGTTGATCTTACGAGTAATTGCAAAAGTTCCACGAGTTCATGTGCCCCGTGCCATCGCCCAGATGCAGTTATAAATTGCTTTATATTGCCCATCTCTCTTCCGTATCGCCTTCAATGGCCAAGAGCCCGCATGGCCACCACGCATTGTGCCGATCATCTTTTACACACAGTTCCTCCCCGATCCTCTGTTTATTTTGGTTTCTCGTTTAATTTCTTGCCCCGTTGCCGGGCTTTTCGGTTTGGCCTTTCATAAATACAACAACAACCAAAAAAAAAAAAAGCTCAAATAAAATATTGGATATACATATGTAAGGGGGGGAAATGCTTGCTTTTTGGCCTGTCCGATGAGTCATTCCGTTGTACAAATTGCATATCCAATGGGGCGGCTCTACGTTGCGATATCTTTTCGTAATATGCCTAAATAGGCAAGTAAATAATGGTATGTATAGGTAGATATTTTAGGGTCTTTAGGTGGAATTAGCACATTTAGCACACAGCATTTACAAAAGTAGACCTTGACTAATGGGGGAACTTTCATATGTAGTTTTAGTACATGTAAAGCAAGGAAGAAAATTGTTGAATTTTGCAAATAAATTTGGACTTTGGAGTGTGATTTCTGATTTTAAATATATTTACTTTTAGTTCATGTATGGGAAAGACGGAAATTGTTGTAAGAAAATAAAAAGAAGTCGCTCTTAATCAAAGAAATAATTATAGAGAAATTATTACAACTCCTTCCAAGTCAGTGTGCACATTTAACTAAGTGAAAAATTTCACAAAAATGTACTACTAACTTTTTAATGGTTACTCATATATTATCAAACTTAAATGATATCTACTTTACTTTTTTAAGCACACTTCACATTTACTTTTAGTTGCAGCTTTTAGACTTTTTGAACGTCATTTCAGTTGAAGAATATTCGATTTAGATCACAATTTTTAACCCCTAATTCAAACCTTTCAAACATGTGAGTGCCTTCAAAGCATAGACAATTTAGATCACTTAATTTAAGGCCAAATATAATGATATTTCCACCCCCATTTCCCTGCCAACAAATCGAATCGTATAAAAATCCATTATTTGTGCAGTTCTCGCCGCCAGTTCAGAGAATCTTATCTTTCACACACTCCACACCCCACACACCCCCGTGTGTAAACAAATGTTTACTTTTCTTAATTATCAATTAAAAACAGGCCGCACCCTTCTGTAGAATGGAACACACTTCTGTGGAACCTGTAGAACTCCCCCACTTCCCCCCCTGTAGTACTATATCTGCTCTCACCTGTGTTCGTTGAGAAACTGCTCGTTCGTTTGTTGTAATCCCTTAAACGTTGTGCTAAAAACCTAAAATCGTTTTTAACACCAAGGCACTAACTGTATTTCGTATTTAGCTCAATGTGTGCAATGTACAGCCAAGAGTTAAATGTCGTTAAATATATATCTACATATATATATTTTGTATAGGGTGATTATCGTGAAGTGCAGATTATATAGGAGTACTATATGTATGGAATATTATACACACAGAAATCAAACACTGAAAAATGTTCTAATATAGTAACACCAAAATAATAATAATAATCGTGCGGTGCGGTGCGGTTCCGTGTGTGGACGTGTGTGATAAGGCCGATTCTCTTAACACACAAAAACACGACGAAAAAAAAAAACAACGCAAAACAGCGGCACGTCGTCGTCGTATGGCAATCGCCGGAAACTAGAGGGAGGGTCGAACGGCTACGCTTCGCGCTACTTCTACTAACGGTTGGCTCTGTAATCTTATTGCCAATTTCTACTATGTGCTTCGTGCTTTTTTTTAGTACATGTGCTAAAACGTAAGGGAGTCCCCCGGCGACACAAAACGTTCCACTCAAACCGAAACCGCGAAACGCACAGCACCACCCGACCCACCGACCGACCGCAGCAGCGTCTGTGGTACGTTTGAGTACTAGCGAAAAAAAAAAACACTCATTCGGGAGGAGGCGTTCAGCGTTCAGCGTTGATGATGATGATGATGATGATACTCGGCGACACACACGATCATAATTCTTTTGTTTCTGATTTTTATTTACAATATTTTTCGTTCATATATTTTTTCAACGCAGCCGCTTCGTCGTCGTCGTGCGCGATTGCAGTCGCGAAACACCCATAAATACACCAACCCATAAATAAATATAGTATATAATATTTCGAAAAAATGGAAGAACAAAAACTTGACGCGTTATCCCCGCATCATTTGCAAATGATCTCTTACCACATATTGAAGTGCCCCGGCCGGCTGTTTACGCCCCCACCAATCGACGATGCCAACTGACAAACCCAAACTGATCGTCCAGTCTATGGTGATTTGTTTGCATTAAAAAAACACATTTCTTGTGTGTTTTTTTTTTGGTGCTGCTGGTCAGCGATAAGAACTTATCGCTTACAATGTCACTGGCTTATACTACTGGCTATCATTTTTTTGGCTCATTATCTGGAGAAGGCTCTTGGGGACACTGTGACGAATGCAATCTGGCGATAAAAAGAGGTCTAGGCCAACAACTATACTATAAAGGGGGTGATTGAAGAAGTGCAATATAGACGCTTTCTTAGAGGAATTCTAGAAAGGATAGTGATTGAACTGAGGTGCATAATATTAGGTATAGTGGGTAGAAAATTAACTATAATTGTTCTTTGTAGTTGGTATAGAAAAGAAACCCCCAAATACCTTGGGCACAAGTTAGAATGTTTGTATAGGTGTGATCCTCTGTAAATTCTTCTCATTGGTGCATCCCATAAAAGCTATTGGTTCCACTTCATTGGTTTCTAGCCCACTCCTAAGCTTAGGAGGCTTTCAAAGCCACCTAATAAAATCACTAAATGGATTTAAACTAATGTATTTTAAGGCACTAGTCAAGCACTTTTCATGCACTTTCAGTTTTCCAACACTGAGCCTCTCTAAGCCTCTCTAGGGTAAGCTACGCTTAGACTCCATCTCCAATCTCCATCCTCTGACTTCACGCCAATCTGCCAGTTGCCAAAGTAAACTCAAAATAACTTTTCACACCTTTCGCTGCTGTCATGTAACTCGCCCCAAATTCATTTTATATTTTCGTTACGTTTTTTTCTCTCTCTATCTTGGCATTATAGTATGGTATGGCATTTTTTTGCGCCAACAAGTCAAAGTTGAAAGTGTAATAAACTTGCGTGTGAAACGCACCAAATTCGAACAAAAGGCAAACCCATTCGCTTGGCTCTGGTCTTTCTGTTTTTTTTGCACACCACTCCAGATGTCTAATGGACTTTCACTTTCCCTCACTCTCTGTGACTCAGAGATTCACAGAGACTCCTCTGCCTCTCAGTGTACGAGGCGAATGAATCTCCATTTGATGCGCGGGTAACTAAAGTCAGCCTCAGCCTCCGCCACGAATAACAGTGCTGCGGCACAGAGCACATTTTCAGATTCATTAACATTCAGTGTTTTTTTTTTTGCAGTTGCAAAAGTCTGGGAGACAAAATTTGGAATGGGAATGAAGGGGGAGGGACGTTACACTCTGCAATTGCAGTGGCAATCGCAATAGTAGACTTTTAAATTTTCAGTGGAAACCAAAAAACTCCTACAAACAGCAAAACAATAAAATAAATAACTGCGAGGGGGTTGCTGTCTAAATAACGACTAGGGAATACCGCGTAAGGAATCATTTAAGAGGGATTCCACAGGCAGTAAGTATGGAAAGTGGAACCAACCTTACAAAGAAAAAAGAGAGTTTCGATTGAATGAAGATTAATCTCAGATATTAAAAACCTACTTTCCATATTCTGCTTATAATTATGAACTAAATCTTTGTGCAGATCGCAGTTACGGAACATGGAGAGATCACTCTTTTCATTGTAGACATCCCTTCTGCTGTAAAGATTGACACTAAAGTTAATCCTCTACAAAAATAAACATTTAAATTTATTTTAAGGACTCGTAACCCCTTTCCTCTGCATATACAGAAACCCTCTGCACTTCACTTACAGAGTACCAAACACAGAGTACTCTTAACTCTTAACACAATTGCAAATATACATTTTGGTGGGTCTTTCTTCACCATTTTTTTTCGGTGTCTCTTTGGGGCATCGCTTGCGAAATTCGTGAATTGCTATAACCACAATTCTCAGTCTCAGTTGCAGTCTCAATCTCTCAGCGAGACACTGTGCAAATGGTTGTTCCCTATAGTTTTTTCCCAACTTTCAACAAAACATTGGGGAAACAAGCGTAGCCATTGCGGCGAGCAGGAAGTAACCGCAAAAAGTGAATGCCATGAAATAATGTCTATCTGTCTGGCAGTCTCCTATAGTATAACTTATGAAAATGTCTGTCTGGCAATCCTACAACTTATGACTTAGGTGGGGTCTCCGCAATGCACATTAATTGATCTGTGTAGACTCGGTGTTTCCCTCTTTCCATTGGGCACGCGCCACGCCTACTGTTTCACTTTTGTTTCGTTTTTTTTGTTTATGCAAATTTTGTAGCTTTTTTGTAGTTGCTGCCTGCCTGCCTTTGTTGCTCATTATAATTCATATTTTTCTGATTTTCTGCTCTAATGAAATGTTTGGTTGGGAAGCCGTTGCCGCCACCGTTGCAGCAACCTTGTGGCAATATTGCACTAAGCAACAGTTTTTTTGTTGTTAGCTATTGGAGAATGGAATTAATTATGAAATTATGGTTTGCTGATTTCTTTACGTTTTTTAATGTTCAGTGAGCAGATTTCTAGGGGTGCCCTGTTAGCTAGGAGAAAGTTATGGGTTCTGAAATGGTTTGCTGATTTTTTAAGGATTTTATAAATGTTTAAAGATCAGATCTAGAAAGAAAACTGATTATATTTTGAAGAACAAAAGCTGGAATAGTTTTACCGATTATTTCTTTGATTTTATTATTGTAGTTTTATTAAGGTAATTATTTATATTTATACCACTTATAGAGACACACCCATGAGGCATAAGATAACCCTACTCCCCTTAACCTACCTCAAATTTGTTGCTTAGTGTTACATTTTCCTCCTGTGCACCTCCGGCACTTGGTTTTGGTCTAATAATTTCCAAACAATCTTAGGTTTTTTTTCATTTTCCAAGCTTGTGTAATTATTATTAAGATTCCTGTTTGATCGACTTAACAAACGGCTCAGCGAAAAGTGTGCCAACTTTGAAACTTCCAGAGTATTTTTGCCAGTGTATGTGTTGACATTTTAGACAGGGAGAGAGAGAAAGAGAAGCAGAGAAAAATGTATATAGAGATCTCTATGAGAAACGCTAAATCACTTGAGCAAACATCAACAAAAGTTCGTGGGAAAACCGCAAAACTTGTTGCCAGATTCGAATCGATTGTCGCGCTCGATTTGTGTTTATAAAGTCACTCCGGACTCAAACTCAATGGAGAGGCAACAGTTGTTGTAGTCGGTTGTCATTATGCAAAAAATTCCAATTTTGCAGTCGATCTATAAACACATTGTGCTATACATACAAATACTATACAGCCACGTATCATTTATATATACATATATTGTTTGTATGTGTGGCTATAAGTCATCATTCTGTATGGCTTTATTTTATATTTTTATGCCAGAGAACAAGTTTTAATACGTTCTAATACAGTTTTTTTTGTGTAAGGAATTTAAATGTTAGAAGGTGGGTTTGTTATGATTTTACAGGTGTCAATTGGTTATGATTCTATCTATAAGTGGGTGGGATACATGGGAGGAATGACATAATATCTATGAAATCAAACTAAATGGAACGTTATTGAATAGGCATGCTGGAATGGTTCGCAGTTATAGATTAGGAATGACGGAATGGAACACCCTTCAGTGATTCTGAATTTTTGGAAATATTAATATTATTTTTGACTCCAAAAATATTTGAAACTAAACCTTAGAAAGGAGAAAAATTAAATCGCTTTGTATACTGTTTTCTTTGAGTTCTGTAAAAACATTCAACTATAATCAATTATTGTTTACTCAATTATCTGTGAAATTCTATATTAATTTGGAAGACAGAAATATCCGCCTTAATATCAATTCTCTGCTAAAACATATTTGTCGAAACTGAAATGAAGAACAAGGCTAATTGTTGATTGTTTATTAACATTTGTAAGGTATTACACATTGCACATGTTTTTGGAAGCTGTTTTCTTGCAATTATAATTATAAATAGTAAATAATATTACAGCTATAATTTTAAAGCTGTATTTAAAGTTACCTCAACTTTTTCTAACCATCCCAAAGTCGGATTATATACTCTAAATACACTTAAATAATTTTCCATAATTTATTCATAGAAATTTCTTGATGACTTCCCACCGTTTCCAACCCATTTACGATGCATAATTTCCATCACAGAATTAATAAAAAACAAAATTGTTATCACTTCACAACAGAATCAACGGGAGCATATAGTTAATATCTCTACGGAAATAAGCTAACGACAATTCTCTTGTAGATTGCATTTAGTGAAGTAATATCAATGCGGTGTTCCATTGCTTTCATATTATTCGCGATAACCTTTGGGAAATCTTTAAAAGAAATGCGGTGTTCCATTATACTTATATTATTGGTTCTAACCTTTGGGAGATCTACATTTAACATTTTGTTGTTGCATCTGTCATCTACATCTACAGCACACTACAGAGACTATTAGACAGTTTCAGTAGCTTCTTTCATTGGCAGAAAAACGAACCCAATAACTTTGGGAATGGTGAAAATTGCGTCCAGCTTCATTCCCAAACAACCCCGCACCTAGAATGAACGACAGACCATGCGACGAGTTTCATAAATTTATATTTGAGATAACATTGAGAGATTATATTATATACAAGATTCAACATTTTAAAACAAAATTATAAAGAAAAATATCATCCCATTTCGATCTATTATCAGTCACTTCACAATAGAATTAACGGAGGTATAAATACTTGTACGAAATCTGCTAACGACAGTTCTCTTGTAGATTGCATTCAGTAAAGTAATATCAATGCGGTTTCCCATTGTTTTAATATTATTCGCGATAACCTTTGGGCAATCTATTTCGCAGAACTGTGAAGTGAGTGCTACATTCAGTTTATTGACTGCCAAAATCACAAAAATTTTCCACTAGATAGATGAATCCGAACACGAGTGCGGGGGCTACTGTTACAGCGCTGTGAAACCGGTCCTGGAGTACGTCGCCATCCTGCAGAAGCAAGTGGAGTCCCGCGGGGCCAAGCAGCCGGCAGACACACTCTCGAAAATCGCCCTAATAGACGAAAAGCTGGAGACTCTGGGCAGACAGATGGCTGGGATCCAGCAGGAACTGGAGAAGAGCTCGCATGCGAAAATTCAGAAGTTGGAGCAACAACTGGCAGCCAAGCAGGAAAAAATACCAAAACCTAAACTCTTCAAAAAAATAGGTTCAAAATTCTATTATATAGAAACTGAAGATGCAAAGAAATGGCTGGATGCCTTGCATAAATGCAGTGAGATGGGAGCCCATTTGGCGAGTCTGCAAAGCGAGGATGAGATGAAGGCACTCCGCTGGATGCTGAAGCCGTTCGCCTTCTATTGGATCGATATGAACGATCTAGACAAAGAAGGAGAGTTTATTTCGGCCACTACTGGTGTCAAGGGAACCTTCTTTCACTGGTACGAAAATGAACCCAATAACTATGTGAATAATGAACATTGTGTCGAGTTAAATACCAAATTCTGGCCCAAAGTTGGAATGAACGACAAGAAGTGCGACAGTCCTGAACATTTTATTTGTGAGATGCCTTAGGATTAACCCAATTTGTATCACAATATATTGTAGGTGGCGTGAAACACAATAAAGAAAGTATATAACATTTACTGCGGATGTGAAAATTGATTATTTAGTTGGGCTGAAAATCCCGGCGGTACTGCAATACCGGGCCAACCCGCGACAGAGGTGGAGCAAGCCCCTAGCACTCCGTCTCATTCCAAAAATCAGTTTAACATTTGTTGTTCTCCAATGGAGAAACTATCAGATGTTAAGCTGATAAGAACAGATACTACACTTTGATCTTAGCCATAAGGCCGAGAAGCGATAACCTGAACATAGAAATCATCCACCACCTCATGACTGTATGGCTAGAACCAGTTGGGAATTCCAATTGCAAGACTACTTTACTACTTTATAACTGCATTTATCGGCTTTTCAACTTGGTTCATTACAACCAGTTGACAAAAATTACATCAAACGATTTCAAGGCCTCAAATCTATTAGAAAAGGTAGGTTGAGTTTCTTGAGAAAACATCATGTCGGGTAGTGTTATAGAATGATTTAATCATTTAAAAATGTTGTCTATTTTTATTTCTTAATTGCAGGGATTATCACATTTTAATTTATTATCAGTTACGAACGGAATCAACGGCAGTATAAATACGCCTATGCTACTCTGCTAAAGCCGTCAGTCCTTATTTAGATTGCGTTCGGAGCAGTATTTTAGTAGCAATGCGGTGTTCAATTTTAATTATAGTATTGGCGATAACCTCTGGGAGATCCCTATCACAGTCTACGATTTCTGAACCAACACCGGTCCCACGTATTGATGTGGAATCCAAAGATGCGGAATCTCTGTGCGGTGGATACTGTTACAGCGCTGTAAAACCGATGCTGGAGTATCTCGCCATCTTGCAGAAGCGAGTGGAGTCCTGTGAGGCCAAGCAGCCGGCAGACACACTCTCGAAAATCGCCCTAATGGACGAAAAGCTGGATATTCTGGGCAGACAGATGGCGATCCAGCAGGAACTGGAGAAGAGCTCGCAGGCGAAAATTCAGAACTTGGAGCAGCAACTGGCAGCCAAGCAGGAAGAAATACCAAAACCTAGTCGTAAAAATTTAGAACTCTTCAAAAGTATTGGTTCGAAATTCTATTACATAGAAAATGAGAATAAATCGAGCTGGCAGGGTGCCCTGGATAAATGCCGTGAGATGGGAGCCCATTTGGCGAGTCTGCAGAGCGAGGATGAGATGAAGGCACTCCGCAGGCGGCTGAAGCCGAATCACAACTATTGGATAGATCTGAACGATCTGGAAACAGAAGGAGAGTGTTTTTCGGCCACCACTGGTGTCAATGGAACCTTCTTTCACTGGCAGGCAAATGAACCCAATAACGCATTGAACTCTGAACATTGCGTCGAGCTACATTCCTCTTCATCCGGAGGTGGAATGAACGACGGAATGTGCGATGAGACTCATAAATTTATCTGTGAGCTATCTTTGGATTAATCCACATGACAATTTTGATTCCATTATAATTACTATAGGTGTGAAACGCATGAAACTAAATAAAAAGTTGAGAATTTTGAGTGGAAAAGCAATGATAATTTGCAGTGTCCATAATTTTATATTCAATTTTTTCTCCCATGATTATATTATAGCCAAGCCCAATCTCGAGCGAAGAATCTTCTTCAATAAGTTCTTAAACAAAGCAGGATTCCACAATCTTTGCCAGAATTTCCGCAGATTCTTCCATATTGTCACGACGTGCATCCAAATGCTGTCGATACTTTCGTGACATGCGTGACAACGCTTTAAAGCAGATACAAACGAGAATGGACGTGTTGGGTCGCTGTTAAAGCGACACTACTTTTATACCCGTACTCAGCCATTACAAATGTGATTTACATTTTACATTTTACATTTTTTCTTGCATCTGTCATCAACATCTACATCACTTTATACAACAACACAGCGAAGGGTGGTCGGCTAGCTGCTAAAAATTCATTTCATCATTGTGGCTACAATAATTATTTGATCTGAGCCATGCTCGGAAATCTGTTAGATATGATCACTCTCTACGATACTGCATTTCTTCAAAATTGTGGATTTTCATCTTTTGAGGGGGCGAAAGGGGGCGTGTCGAAATTTGGAAACACACTTGTCTTGGTTTGGTATCACAGAAGTCTAGACAGAAAGATTGTTTGCTCTAGCTCTTATAGTCTCTGAGATACAGGCGTTCATCTGTACGAAAAACAAAAACGACTCGTTTTTGTGTGAGTGCGAGCGAGAGAGAACGATGTTTTTCGATGTGGTTTTTTCTATTGTGGCTATACTAATGATACGATCGAATTCAGATTTGGGAAATCGAAACACTTTTCTAGGAATGAGATATCACATAAGTCGGGAAACAAAATTTGGTTGCACTATCTTTTATAGCCTCCGAGCATTGGGCGACAAGCAAGACGGATGGACAAACGGACGGACAGACAGGGCTATATCGGCTCGGCTATTGATGCTGATCAAGAATACATATACTTTATAGGGTCGAAAATTATTCCTTCTCTATGTTACACACATCCACTTTTACCACAAATACAATATACCCTTTTACTCTTCGAGTACGGGTATAATTAAATCGCTTTATATTCTGTATTCTGTGAAGTTTGTAAAGCCATTCAACTATAGTCCAAATGTTTACTGTACAATTATCTATGAAATTCTATATTAATTTGGAAGACAGAAATATCCGCATTTATGTATATCAATTCTCTGCTAAAACATATTTTTCGAAATTGAAATGGAGAAAAAAGGATTGTTTATAAACATTTGTAAGGTATTACACATTGCACATGTTTTTGGAAGCTGTTTTCATACAATTATAATTAGAAATAGTAAATAATATTGCAGCTATAATTTTCAAGCTTTATTTAAAGTTCCCTCAAACCATTTCAATACCTGATTAGAATTTCTAAATACACTTAAATAATTTTCCATAATTTATATATAGAAATTTCTTGATGCTTTCCCACCGTTTCCAACCCATTTACGATGCATAAAATTTCCATTACAAAATTAATGAAAAAAAAAGGCAATTAAATACGAGTAAAAAAATATTACTTGAAGAACCGCAGCAGCAGCAACAGAGAGAGAGAAGAGAGTCTCCAAGAGGGCGTGTGGAAAGGTAGTAAAACCGGCAAAAAAAGACAACACAGAAAAACGCAAATATATCTTTGTATCTTTTATTGCGACACGCTGCAAGAGTGTCTCGAGAGACTCGACTCGGGTGTGTGCCAAATTCGCAGGGAAGTGGCACAACAGCCAGCAAAAAAAAAAAGTATATATAAAGATGATTGAAAACGGGAATGAGAGATAGAATGACGCGTCTGCATTCAAGATGAGAACTGGACACGCCTCAGCGCATGCGCAGCAGCAGCACTGGCACTGGCACTGCCACCGGCAACCAAACAAAGTGCCACTTAAGAATACACTCGTGAATGAATGAATGAATGGCCGACAGTCAGGCAAACTGGCAATTCCAGATGATAAGATGACTTAGACAGACAGATATACGGAGGAGGAGTTCCACATCCACATTCAGAGGGAATGACGAAAGTAGGTGGGCGTTTAATCAACGGCTTCAGGCGGAATGCTGGAATGGTGGGATTGTGGCATGGAAATGTGTGTATTTTAGTGGCATGAGGGAACGAAGGTCTCAAAAACGTGGGTGCAGCTCTCTGGAGTAGCGATCATTGGTACGTGTCTCGGTTGCACAAATCAAATGAAATCTCTCTCTCTACCACAGACCGTAAATTAAGCTCAGACTTTGATTTGAATTTTTATTTTAAGTCTCTCTCTCTCAGAGCATTCTTGCTGGTTCTCTTTCTGTGGTTTCTAGATGGGAGTTTTTTTGCTGCTTTTTTTTGTTGTGTGTTTTGTGGGAACAAGGTCATACGAAAATGCTTTTTGGGAAATTAAGTTGTTGTCAACTTCTTTGGGTAGTAGAAAATGTGACAGCAAACGCGACTCCGACCTTCTAAAGTGTTTTAGCGGTGTTCTCTTGGGAAGTGAGGCACAGAGAAATGGCTTTGTTTAGGCCAAAGAATTGCCGGAACTTGAGTCTGAGCAACGGTTAGGCGATTAGGCAGCGAAAGATCTTCAATTAGAGATAGTTGTTAACCCAAAAAGAGAGAGGTTCTGGTATCATTAGGGGTAGGGTGCGAAAAATTTAGAGGAATCTTTAATGGTGCTATAGAATGGTACAACAAATATTTAGAGATCAGAAAGCATTTAAAGGGTATTCCACTATTTGTGTAGTCTTAAAGCACATAATTATAGTGTATTAAAAACATGTATAAACATCGAAAAAATAGCTAGAAGATCTTCTGCATATAACACATAAAAACCTGTGATTTCTTCCTTCCCACAATTTAATTATCCATTAATTTCAGATCTACAACGAAAGTCGTTGCCAATGATTGGATAATAAACCAAAATCTAACCCATAATTAAGTCTAAGAACAACGCTTAATGGAATAGTAAAAACAGATACATATCTCTGAAAAAGTAGAAAGTTTTTTGCTGCAAGAAAAACCCAAGAAAGCGGCAGAAAAAAATGTGTAAAAGAAATAAAAATAAAATACAAACAAAATATGATGAAAATCAAACAAATAAAATATATATTTAACTGCGCATTTTTCCTTAACAACTGTATAATATTCGTAATGAATATGTCTAGCAGAAATGCTTTAAATTATACGATATCTTTAGCACTTAATAATTGTCTCAAATTTCAATCAAATCTGATGCTCGTGCCCGGGCCATTCAAAAGCTACGTGAGGCCGTCGCTCATAAATTTATATCGCAAATATTTAAGTGAAATTGTTAGAAATTAACCATCAAATTGTTAGATAAACACACAGCCAAAGAAGAAGTAAAACACAAACAAAAACCAAAAAATAACCAAACCAAAATTGTGTGGTGTTTTATGGAGCAACAAAAACTGAACAGAAATTACATAAATTATGCAAATTGAGGCCAAGATAGTCGCCCCCCAAAAGAGGAAGCTTTACAAAACAGAAAGAAAGAAATCGGATCGGATCGTATTCAAAGTTAAACACCTACACACAGAGATTCCCCCCCATCACCATTCAGTGCCAGGTGTCAAAACTGTGACGGTGACTGTGACCGGTGACACAAGACCGAGAGAAATACTCATATCATTTTCGATTCGATGTGGCCGAAGGAGTCGCAGTCATTTGTATACATTGAATGGAGTGAAAGTCTGTCTGTCTGCCACACAATAGCAAAACTCTCAATCAAATGCATTATAATTGCCAGTAAATTAACAAAATGATTTTGCAATTGATTGAGAAAGAGAGAGAGAGAGAAGGAGACACCAACCCATAATGCCATTTGGTAAAAGTGTGGCCAATTCCAGAGCGGAAGTTTCCCCAAAAATTTATTTAACACATTTAAAAAAAAATAAAAAGAAGAGTGCGTGCCTCCGGTTGAATGAACTCTCCTCTAAAAAACTAATCAAATCTTAACCAAAAAAACCATTACCACAGACTTTCAGACGCGTTCTTCTGTAATCAAAACTTTAATGGTTCAAAAATTAGTTGGCATTACATTTGTTCGATGCGATCTGTGGCTTTTTGTGGCTGCCTGAACAAAATCGATTTAAGGCAATTTTTGTTTGCAATTGGTTTGGGATTTTTAGTTGGTCATTGAAGAATTTTTTTGTTGGAAAAGTAAAGCAAATGAAAGAATTTTTTTAATGAAAATTGTGGTTTTTGGTTGCTAAATTATAATAGGGTATACTTTTTTTGTTTGTTATAGTATTGATCTAGTTTTGGGTAATTCTAAGAATTTATTTCGGGTTCATATTTAATTTTATCTGAATTTTATTTGCTTTTATTTGATTAATTATCAACTATATTTTTGGCTTAATTGTGGCCGAATGCTGCCAAGTGGTAATTGAGTTTTATAATACAAAATATTCCTCTCTAATAGAGTGTATATTTAAGCCTCATATTTATTCCAACAATCACAGCAGGGACACTACCAAGCAATCTAAAAATCTTCCCAAAGTCTGTACTCAATTTATGAATTGATTAATTTGAAAATTCCCTTTCCAATTTCCATTCTTAAAGTTCAGTCCCAAAGTTGGATTAGTAATTCCATTTATGAATTCCCTTTCCAATTCCCAAACTCATTTCCATTCTTAAAGGCAGAGGCACATTCCTTCACACTTTTTAGCCCGGATCTGTCCGGGGAGCAGTGCCTTTGGCCAATTGTTTTTTTGCGTTTCTCAATCGTAGTCGAGTTGTAGTGGAGTTTTGCGATGAAAATAAATGAAATGAAATGCAATGGGAAACCAGTTTCGTTTCAATTCAGTTTCTCAAGACATAGTTAAGCTGTTGTGCCTGTTGGGCTGTCTGTCTGTTGGCCTGGCCTGTGTCTTGCCTTATAGCATGCAAATCGGTGGCATTATTAGTCATTATGCGGCTGGCTGTATGTGTATGTGTATGTGTGTGTGCTGCCACAAGAGCCGGTTCGGCCTTCACGCTGCCCCGCGAGCGGTGTGCGGCATGGAGTGGACTGGACTCGACTGTAGTGGAGTGGATTGGACCGGAGCGAATCGGTTTAGTTCAAGCGGCGGCCCAAATTTGGGGCGTTGAAAATGCTGTAGTATTTCAATTGGTTTTCCATTTGGCATGTTTCGGATTTGGAAAAGTGTTGGGAAATGTTAATTAATATGGAAAAGAGGTAACGAGAACACAAGACGGGACAGCACTGCCAAAGGTAATTCTTCTCAGGGAACATTGATGATTTGAAGGTTGAAATAATTAACATAAAAAAGATCTGCATAGTCACACTTTCATGTCAGCAGTACGTGTATCTGGCACAGCATGAAGTTCTTCTTCCTCTCACCTGAGAAGAGTGGAGCCACAGCCACAGAAGGGAGCCAGAGCCCTAGCCAAAAGCCGGCTGACCCACTTGATCGCAGCCATCAATCGTTGAGCACTTCTTCGTGGGCCCCAGGCTATATTGGAATCGGAATGAAATTATGGCATATAGGATACCGATGATTTCTTTTAATTTGTATTTAGCTCAGTCATCGCTTGGCCT
The DNA here is from genome assembly GCA_009664405.1 of Drosophila bifasciata. Classification (NCBI taxonomy): domain Eukaryota; kingdom Metazoa; phylum Arthropoda; class Insecta; order Diptera; family Drosophilidae; genus Drosophila; species Drosophila bifasciata. The sequence continues at coordinate 42,429,940 of CM019042.1, read as the reverse complement.
TTGGCCAAAAAGAGAAGAAGTATATAAATACATTTTGTAATTCCCTCTTCTACTGCTTCTACGCGTTGACCTGAATCATGACAGAATGCCAAGGCACGCACGATCCAAAGCCAAAGCCAAAGCCGATCTACCAGAAGAGAGCTCTCTGGACTGTAGAAAGTGTCGCCGCTGCTGCCTGTTGCCACTCTCTTTTTTTCTCTCTGACATTTGCTAGCGGAGGAGGGGGGGCTTAATGAACTTATTGGGGCTTGGCACCACTACCCCCCCACATAATTGATAAACCATCTTAAAGCCGCATGGAAGTTGCCTCAACTTTGACATACTCCAAAGTGCCAGCCAGCCAGCCAACGGTTCATTGAAAAGGCCACAAAAAAAGGCAGCAGCAAAAAATAATATAACATTTGAATGGCTTTCTGCTTGAGGCTAAGTCTGAAAGAATATACACATCCATCTATGTATACTATAGATGTTTGTATATGTATTTTTTTTCATAACTGCCAGTTAGGAAATTCTAATTAAATTGTTCAGAGCTCTGCTCTGATGGAATCTTCTCACATTTATGAGTGCTGACTTCTTGTGGGTTTTACAAAGTCCATTGTTTTTGTGTGGCAAAGATATTGCGTATGGGAATGGGAATGGGCATACGATATAAAGCAGGCAGCTCTGCAACTTAGAGTTTAAAAACTTAATTGAAGGCCAAAGATGAAGCAAAACTTAAATAGAAATCAGTTGGAAAGTTAATCTAATAATTATTTAATTTAACATTCAACATTGTGGAGTGACAATTCAGTGACCCAGGCACACACAATCATTTATTAATTAAAAATTAAATATGAATTAATAAGTTCAAATAAATTAAAGAAAAATAAACTAAATGCCACATTTATTTATAATAACAAAACGAAGCTGTCTAACAACTTCAAATTGTGGCAGCTGCTTGTGGCTGTCTAAGGATTAGCTAATAAAACATTTTGAAGATCAACTGAAGACGGGTTGTTTGTACCTGGAAAGGCCCAAAAAGGCCAAAACAACTACCATCAATATGAAAACATGAAACAACTAAGAACGAGATCTTAAGAGAATCTATCAAGGGATACCCTGTACTTAGAGCAGGTTCAAAAAGCTCTCGAACTGAGGTGGAAAATATACAAAAATACTGCCAAGATATATTCAATAAATTGTTAGATTTAAAAGGTAAGAAAAGGTAATAAAAAGGTAAGAATATTGAAATAAATAACTCCATATTCTGCTTGTAATATGAGTTCTAAAATAATGACATTTGTAGTAATAATTCTAGCATTTTCTGCACTCCATAACTATAGCTTTTAAAGTCTCAAAAATGCAGCTAATCTGTCTACCCATTCCATCTCTTTGCTTTCCCCCACAACATGCCCCCTCTTTATAATGGGTATCAAAACCACTCTAGAGAGGTAGCTGACACTTTGATGTGTTTGTTTGTGTGTGTGTTGGACAGGCCCAAAAGTGCTGGCCTGGCCTGCCCCGCGCTTGGCTACTACCTACCACAAAAGTAAGTCTAAAAGTATGGCCAAGACACGCGTGATTTATGGGCACGTCTCTGTGGTCCGTGGGTCCGTCTATTCATCCAAGAATGTGTAATGTACGAGAGAGAATACATGTTTGTGGGGGGAGGGGAGGAGGAGAAACAGCAGCAGAGATATTGATGCGGCCATAACCATTTCGGTTGAGTTCAACGCCGTCTCCTACCCCCGTTCCCCGTCCCCATCCACATCCCCATCACATTTGAAGTCACTTTTGAGTTGTTCACGCTTCGTGGGACTCTGCCGGTTGTTGTTTGGTGGTGGCTGCTGTTGCTGCTGCGGCTGCAATTGCAATTTGCAACATGCAACAGATCCTAAAACAATGCACAACACACACCACACCACGCACTACCAACGGCTGCAGCATTGCCAATCAAAATTGTTAACATATTGTGCAAAAAAACAACAGCAACAAAAATGAGAAAACAACTCAACAACTCAGCGGCAGGCTACAACATTTACATGGCGGTTGTGTTTTAGACAAATAACAATGGAATGGGCCCTGCACTGCACTGCACTGTGCACTACACAGTGAGAAATTATCATACGATAAGCCAAGTAATTGGGGGAGTAATTTCAAAGGGGGGGAAAGGCAGGGAGGGAATTTTGATATTGCAAAAGGCACTGAAAAGAGATTATGATCGAAAAGAAGATTCAATTTATATGCAGATTGCAGTACACTGTGAGAAATGATTACATAAACCACTAATTATGATGCAAATTTAAGGGAAAAAAGAATTTAAAGAGTTTCTCAGACAACCGCTTAAGGTATCAGCGTACACCTATAATTATGACGCGTAGCGTGGCAACAGGCCTCTTTTTATTTTGAATTTTTTTTCGGTTATCCCCAAACAACAGCAGTTGCAGCATGCCACATGGCTACTCGATGCTCGATGTTCGATGCTGTGGCAGGTTCAATCAACTCTCGATCTACCACTGCCTCATGGAGAGACTGAGAGAGAGAGAGTTACAGGTAGAGAGAGAGTGCCTTAATGGCCTTGGCTTACGCCTGGGCCAACACACTCGAATTAGCTTGGCTAAGCGGTTTGACGCGCCCCATGGATGATCTAATCGTCATACACTTAGCACTTAATTGTGGCTCCTCCACCGACGACGAGACGACAGAGACGACGTTGACAGCGACGCAGCTGAATGCGACTGCGACTGCGATAATGATAAATCACAGTCACAAAACAGCAGCGAGCAGCCAGCAACAAGCACATCAAATATAATATTCATATCTAAGGCTAAACACGAATTTGATTTTGACTCTGAATCATCAGAGGGTAGAGCATCCCAAGGTGGAAATAATGCACTTCCGAGATGATCTCTCATTGAATTTAAAGGGAAGAAGGGTGCTAGAGTTCAGTTGTGACTGAATCATAATATTAAATAAATCAGAAGCAGAAAGAGAAATCCCCTTTAAAGTCTTAGGTTTTTACTCTGCTTTACTATGAAAAAGTTCACGATTAAATTAGGATTATTAGATCTAATCTAGGGTGGAAATATTGCACTTTTAAATGTATATTTAAAAAGCATATTCCCTAAACCATTTCAAAATCTATATTCAAGTTAAAAATCTTCCTTAGCAGGCAGAGAAATAAGTAAAGTTAATGATAGATGATCTTTCCATATATCTTTGAAGAAAACTTTGAAGAAAACGCACAAAATCAGAGCAGATCGATCAGAGATAATCTGAGCCTCAGAGCTGACTTCAATCCACACTGAATCATAGGTAGGAATAATGATTCAAGTCAAGATATATTTATATACTTCACAGCTTTGTTACATATATCGTTTAGGATTACTCAAGTTCTCACCAAAGTGAATCACAGGGCAGATCTTTTATTGTTTGGAAATGCTGATTTAATATTTAATTTTACCCAACTGAAACATTCGAGTACATAATCTAAAGCCTTGATCTTGCCTTTCTAATACTTATTTCTGAGACACAAAAAGCTAAAAAGCTAAAGCTGAAGCTAACTGAATCATCACAAGATATAATATCTAAGACAGCAAAAATGCAATAAAATTCGTACAAATTCCCCTAAAATTCAAACCCAAAATGAATCATCAATAAACCCTAAGCCATATTCTATATTATTAAGTAGTTTCAATCAATAGTTTTACTCACTTATTTAGCGTTATAGACTGAGGTATAACGTAAAAAATATTCCAATTGTCGACTGAAGATAATCCACATAGAATGATTCCAAAGAATGCATGCAGTAGAGATACATCAGTACATATGTACTATGTATATTTATGTATGATGTAGTATGTTGAAGATGGGTAGAAAGATACACAGAGAGAAAAATGGACTGGTACTGTTGCTGCTACTGAACTGATATCAAGAGAGAGAGAGAGAGAGAGAGAGACGAACGCAGTGCAGCTTTATAGAGTTGCACGATCTTCTTCTGGTTATAAATTTTTCTTATTTTCTGCACGCTTATTTATCTGTATTTTGTTGTTGTTGTTGTATTTAACCCGCTTTGAATAGTGTATTATTATTGAAAAGAAAAAACTTTTTCTGCCTAGGCAAGCACTTTTTTTTCTTCTATATAGTAGAAGCCACTTTTTTTTTGTTTTGTTTTTCTTTTGAGGAAGAGACCGAAACGAACGCGCATTAAAGCTTGGAGATGTTGGTATTTCAGTATATATACGACAGTGTGTGTGTGTGTATGTATGTACAACTGTTAACTGGTGGGGCCGCGGGTATTGGCCATAAAAAGAGAGTGAAGCGCGATCTCCGCTTGTGTTGGTCTGGCAGTGGCGACGTTCAAAAAGTGACTGAACAAAGCGCAACGAAGCTGCAAACGTGTCTTAAACATTCGAAACTAGCCGCGAGCACCGAGCGGTAAGCGAGAGAGAGAGAGAGAGAGTGGCAAGCGGGAGAGCAGGCAGCGATCCCAAGCCAAGAATGAAAGACACAAAGAAACTGGTTAGACTTCTGCAGACCCGGCACAATTCTTGGCCAAAAGAAGCCACCCAAAGGAAGCTTCAAGCAGCTCTCTCTCTCTCTCTCTCTCCCCTGCCCCTGCACAGTTTTGCCAAGGTTAATAACATTGTTGCGGGCTTCTGCTGCAGCCGAGGCTGCCTGCTGCATATGTACACATATGTAACTATAGGGAACTATAAATCTGCAACTCCTTACCTGTCTGTCTGTCTGTCTTCAGCTCGCGCACACCCTCAGGCATGGCATCTCTGTGTCTCTGTCTCTGGGAGACTTCCTCAAGTCGAAAATAGAAACTCGTTTTCCCTCGAGGAACTTCCCTCGCGAGATTTTGTATTCAAATTTAGCCAGGCCGCCGCTGTTGGTGGTGGTTGGTGGTTGGTGGTTATGCAAAAATAAAGACAAATGTTTCCCACTGCGACAAAAGTGGGCGGCACAGTGCAGGCAGTTGCAAGTTGCTGCCACGTCCGGCACATAGCCAAAACTCCTGTTAGTTGGCTGCTGGCTGCAAACGAGTCCCAGTGCCCGTGCCCGTTCCCGTGCCCGTTCCCGTGCCCGCTGTCCAGCGCAGCAATCAGATCCGCGCTCTGTTGACCGCATTATTGGATGTCTGCCGAAGAGCAATTTGCAGTGAGAGACGTAAATGTACAACTGGAAAGGCTTGTTATAAATAGTTTCGTACCTCAACTATGCCAAGGCGCTGCAGTCGCTGCTAATTGTTGTCGAAGCATGGTCATGGACGAGAGCAACAAGTGCTGCGGCTGCGGCCTGGCAACGGGCGCCGGTTCGGATTTCGCTACCGCGTTTAAATTTGTGTGTAATTTGCGATACCAGCAATTGCAGGGGCTGCAATGACAAGCATTTGACCACTTGGACACCACCATTACGTTAATAACTATTGTTAAAAGCAATAAAAACAATTAATTATAGCAATCTCCACAAAGGAGGGAAAATGTAACGAGGATTTCTAAGGAACGATAGGACTATCGATTTGTTGCCGCCAAATTTCTAGCAGATTATTAAAATCAAATTCAATATAGTTATTTATAGCTTAAAGTTATATTAAGTAATACAAATGAAAATGATACATTTAATAATTAATAACTAAGTAGCAATATGTAAATAATTTCTTTACACTTACCTTACTTTAAATACGATACATCTATCGGCGCTCATTTGTTATTATCGATATATCATTTTCACCCACTTTGCACAGTTTATCAACACTCGTCGCTAGGGTTGCCAGCCAAAGATTACAAAAGAGAAATATTTTTCCACGTATTAAATCAATTGTACATTTATTTATGAATTACACCAAAATTAGCAAGTTATTAAGTAGGTAAATTAAAGTAAAGTGCAAGATCGTTCGCCCTGCCATGCCCCTGTCGTGCCGAGTGCTCCAGTACCATCCCTAGCACTGACAGCAACACGCAGCACCACATCGCACCATCGAACCGACCCGACCCGAGGCGAGCCGGAAAAGAGCGATGCCTTGCTGGTATTATGACAAAAAGGAACTGCGAGAGACACCGTCAATTCTGGATGGGATCACGTTCGAGAATGAGCGCCGCTACCGCAAGGAGGGCGCCCGCTTCATCATGGAGTGCGGCACAAAGATGGGACTCGGCCACAACACGATGGCCACCGGAGTGGTGTACTTCCATCGCTTCTACATGTTCCACTCGTTCCGGAGCTTTCCACGCTACGTCACTGCCTGCTGTTGCCTCTTCTTCGCCGGCAAGGTGGAGGAGACGCCCAAAAAGTGTCGCGACATCATCAAAACGGCCCGCGGCATCCTCAACGACAACTACTTCTACTCGTTTGGTGAGGATCCCAAGGAGGAGGTAATGACACTGGAGCGCATACTGCTGCAGACAATCAAGTTCGATCTGCAGGTGGAGCATCCGTACACATTTCTCCTGAAGTACGCCAAGTGCTTCAAGGGCGACCAGCAGAAGCTGCAGAAGATGGTCCAAATGGCCTGGAACTTTGTCAACGACTCCCTCAGCACCGTCGTCTGTCTGCAGTGGGAGCCGGAGATCATAGCCGTGGCGCTTATCCATCTGGCCAGCAAGCTGAGCAAGTTCACGGTCCAGGACTGGGAGGGCCGTCAGCCGCAGCATCAGCGCTGGTGGGACATGTTCGTGTCGGATGTGACGATGGAAATACTGGAGGACATATGCCACCAGGTGCTGGACCTGTACCAGTCCACACAGAAGGAGGCACAACTGCCCAACAGTCCGCCCCAGAAGCCACCCAGTCGCGCCGACAGTCCCACAATTGTTAAGCCCATGAATCCCAGTGGAGGAGGAGGAGGAGCACCCGCCCAGCAGCAGCAGCCACCGCCACCGCCGCCCACAAACAGCAGCAGCAGTGGCAATGGCAACCATTTGGACCTCAACAACATACAGAGCATCAAATCGCTGGCCAATGCGGTGCCCTCCGCTCTCAGCCTCAGCATGAACAACAGCAACAACGATGGACTGCTGCCGCTGGTGCCGCCGGGACCAAATGGGCCGACTGGTGGTGGACAGGGACAGGCCAACTATCACATGTACCATGCGCCACCGCCACCGCCGCCACCCGTAGTGCCTATGCCACAGTATGCCGCAACCGCATGGAATGTCCAGCAGCCGCCGCCCACGCATTACAATGCTGCCGTCGCACCGCCACCACCAATGCCCCCGAATATGGGTGCACCAGGCGGTGGACCTGGCGGTGGCTATTACAATGCAGGCGGGCGACAGCCACAGCAGCGATACCAATAGACAACAGGGAGGACAGCAGTAGGGGGGGTGGGCTTGCAAGTACAGCGGATTATACATATTAATAATTAATTAATAAAGCGTAATTTTATTAAAAACAAAAAACATTCTCACCGTTTTACACATCAAATCGGAGTCGAGTCGAGGGGAGGGAGGAGCAGTAGCAGCAGCAGGAGGATTCCCTGCCTGCCTGAATGAGATGATTCCTCTCCTTTTGTGGGGGGTGGACTGGGCTGCAGCTGTAGCTGTGTGTGTGTCTGTCTGAGTTTTACTTTCCTACTTAGAGTTTATTCAGATTTCTTTTTTGTTTCCTTTGTTTTGTTGTTGTTTTCGTAGTATACAAGCTAAGCTATGTACGAGTTATACATAATGATGTATTATGTACTGTATGTTTATATATATGTATGATGTATATTATGCATGTATATGTTTATGTATATGGGTGATATACGAGGGAGGCGTGGGGGCGGTACTGGTACTGTAACTATATTCGATATTGCAAAACTCGGTTAACGATTAAATTGTAAGACATAAAACGTAGCGTTTACATCCGTTTCTTTCTTCTTTTTGTTTGTTTTACTTAAGTACACACTAAAGGGAGGACTCTTCCTCACTTAGCTGTGCCACTCTCCATGGGGGGAAACATTTGTGGATTTCCTCAATTTGGAATACAACATAAAACGGCCTGCATATAAGCATTACAAATTGTTCACTTTCCATTTATAGTGTGGATGAATGTGCGTGTTTGTGTTGTGTTGTGGGGGGGGTGTCCTTTTTGCCACTTAACATTTGCGCGTTAATGTCAGCTCTCCACTATCATAATACTGCGGTATCATCAGAAACTCGGGCAGCGCACGCCGCGTTGCCGATTTTGAGGTTGAAGAGGCGACGACAGCGCTGGCTGCGGCACTGGAAGCTGCAGCTGCCTGGCGCACAATTTGTCCAACTTTTCCTGTTCAAATACAAAGATTCAAAGAGTTAACTAAAGCTGCCAAGGGATCACTTGTGAGTGGTTTACCCAGCACATTGGCGCGATGGAAACGCGCATCCAATTGCCGCAACACAGAGAGATCTCGATGGCGTGCCCAGGAATCCAATATATCCGCCACCTTAACGGGCACCAAAGCTGTGCTGGTTTCCCCTTCATTTGTCTAGTAATCATAAAGACAGAAGATTAATGGCTTGAATCTTTAGATTGGACTGCACGACATACCCTTTTAAATTGCACCTGAAGTTGCTGCTGGGTGGCCAGTTCGATCAGCTTCTTGAGCTTGCGATGGTTACACTGCCGCTTGGAGGCCTGCAGCAGCAGCTGCTTGAGATTCCCGACACTGCTGCTGCTGCCGCTGCTTCTGCTGACTGGCTTGGATAGCTGCTCGAAGTATGTGTGCAGCAGGGATTTGTCGTAGGAAATGTGTAGCTTGTCCAGCGCCTGCACCAGATGCTCCTCATCGCACAGTTGTCCTGTGGACAGACGCGCCACCAGCGGCTCAGTCGAAAAGCTTTGCTTGAGCAGCTGCAACGGAGAATGGGGAGAGAGAAGCATTTAAGCAACAATCCCTCACTGGGACTCCTTTGGGGCCTCTCACCTGCACGCCGCCAAAATTATTATCACACGAAATAAACCTTTGGTTATAGGCGGGACCCAGACTGGGACCGGCGCCAGCTGCACCACTGTGCCAGCCGGCAAACAGGCCACCAGCCTCATCAAAGTAACCCGGCGATCCGCTGCGACATCGTGTCTGCTCCGCCCGGGTGTAGAGCGAGAGACTGCTGCCCCGGTTGCTGCCCACCCGTCGCCGGCACTTGGGGCAGGTGCTCATATCGAGCGCCTTGCCAATGGTGTTCGCCAGAAACTCCTTCTCCAGACAGTCCAGGCAGTTCTCCTCGTTGCTGCTCGTCAAGTCAAAGTGCGCCATGGACGAGGATGAGGAGGCGGCCATGGCCACCACCGCAGCAGCAGCCACCAGCATGGGAGCCACCGTATCCGCAGCCTGCAGTGGCAGCTGCTGGCAGGAGGAGGCGGAAGTCGCCCGAAAGTCCGTGCAGCTGTAGCAGCGCTCATCGAAACTGGCCGAGGGCTGAGAGCGTCGCGACTTCGAGGAAGAGCTGCTCTTGGACATCACCGACGAGGAGTTGGACAGCCGCTTGGGCTTGGCTCCCGTCAGCTTCGGTTCGGGATGATCGCTGGGCACGCTGGTGCTCCGACTGAAGCTGGAGCCGGTGTACAATGTGCTGGGCAGGGATTGGGCCAGCGCTGTGTCCGCCAGCTGTCCACCCACGTGAGGCGGAACGCCCTCCTCCTCGGTGACGCCAATCATTTCATCCAAATCCATGTCCACGCCACTGCCAGTGCCGTCCTTGATCTGATCCAGATTGAGACTGATCCGGGCAAACTTCTTGTTCAGCCGCTGCTTCTGCTGTTGCAGGACATCCTCCTGGGGGAAATCATCGATGGGCGAGCTGTACAGCTGCCTGCCCTGCGTGGGCGTGACCATGCCCATGCCGCTCATCTGGCTGTAGTCCCGCTGCATGAGCAGAAGATTGGCCTGTGGCATAGCGCCGAGATCCTGGGCACCGCTGGCAAACTCCAGCTCGGAGGAGGGATCCGGTTCGAAGTCCATTTCCAGAAACTCGGTTTCATCATCGGGCCCCAGCAGATCTGGCATACCCACGGGCAGGCCAAAGTCGAGATGATGCCGTCCGCCGCGTCCCATGGCGGCGGCATCCATCGATAGGTCAAAGTCGGCTCCATCGCCGCGATAAGCGTAGACACAATCGTCCGAATTGAGGGATATCTCCTCCGCCTCCACATCGTCGTCGTCGAGCAGGATGAGATCGTCGCCGTAGAAGTTGTCGCTGGCGTAGCTCAGGTTCTCCGTGGAGTTGTTCATGGAGGTTCGGCTGGAGCTGAGCCCACCACCAAATGCCGCATCGGTGGGCGATAAGGCAGCGGCGGCAGCTGCCATCCCATAGCCGGTCACATCCAGATCCAAGGCGCAGTAGGCGGCTGCCGCGCCTCCAATCTGTGTGTGTGTATGTGTGTGTGTGTGTATGTGGGAGGGGGTAAAAAGGGCAGTGAAAATTGCATATACACGACAGAGTGAGAGCGAGAGTGCACTTGCCTTATCACCGACGACGCCACCGCCCTCGGTTTCAAGAGACGCCGCCACTGCTGCTGCTACTGCTGCTGCAGCGCAGTCTCCAGTCCCAGTCCCAGTCCCTGTCCCTGTCCCCACGGCGCCACCACCACCGCCCCCCTCGTCATCGGCGCTTATGGCTGAGGCAGAGGCTGGTGTTGTTGGTGCCTGTTTTTGTTTCGTGCCCATTGTCGTCGCCCCTGTCGCACAATCGATTTGTCTGAGGTGTTTTGGATGCTCGTCCGGCACATCGGAAGTCGTGTACTTGTTCACCGCACTGCTGTATTCGACAAGACTGTTGTTGTTATTCAGATTTAAACGCCAATTCAATTTATTTATTTCACGAAAATCCATTCCATCTAAAGTCTAGGGATGGCAGCAAACAATCGATTGCGGTGGCACAGCGCGTATCGAAAGCGCCAACGGTGGTATGTTTGTTGTACACAATATATTGAATAGGGAATTAGGCCCGATAAAATCACTGTTTATATATATGCACTGAAAGAAAGCTAATACTCGTTTTCTGTAACTGCACTGAAACTGTAAATGTAACTGAAACTTTCTTTGATATGTAAGTCAAAACTCTTACTAAGGCTTTGTTTGTAAAGATAATTTTAATGAAAATTCAACAAAAAGCTCAACACAGTTGCTGAGATTTTTGAAATTTTACAGTACCGACACTTGGAAATATATTTCAAATTCAAAATTCAAAGTATATCGATCTCGAGTCTGGTGCTATCGCCACTTGGCCACCCACCCACACAAAACGAAGGAAAATCATCGATAGCCACACATTCGATAGCGCAAGCAGCGCTTCTGTTGACGCTGTCGCTGCTTCTGCTCCAATGCTTCAAGAATCACTGTCGTTTTGCTCCACAAACAGAGAGAAAGGCTTTCCCCGCTTTCCACGGTCAGCTGCGGTTGCAACGACGACCCAAACACACGCTGGGGCCTGTGTGCATAAGAATACAACAACGACAGCAACAACAGAGAACGGATTGAGTGGCAGTGTTCAAATGAATCTGTGAATAATCATTTGAAAGTGTCATGAGAAAGTACAACTCGTAAACGGAATAATATACTGCTCAAAATTAAACTGCTAAACGGAGGCGTTATCCACCCACGCCACAAAATACGGGAATTACGAAAAAAAAGTGCAATAAGTGAAAATTGATTTTTAACCAGTGTCAAGTGTAAATTGAGACCACAAGAACAACAGCAAGATGGTGCAGAAATTCCAGTCCCCCGTTCGGGTCTACAAATATCCCTTTGAGCTGGTGATGAAGGTGTGTATCTTATTTGCAGCACGCAGGCAGGCAGCAGAAAAACCAGACCAACAACAGTCGTGTAGGCGTGTCTCTTCCGTGTCTTTTTTCCTCCTCCTCCGCCAACGCGCTGCTCTGCTCCATAGACATACATGTTTTGTTTTATTTATATTTTTCGTGAATAATGCTGGTTACAACACACTCTTAATTATGCAAACAGCAGCTGTTGATTGATTTTCATTCGGAAGCGCAATCATCTTGCACTCAGATTTCCCTTAATTTTTGCATCAAATGCAGAAGATAAATAAAATTAACCTTGGACAGCCATAATTTCCCCCTCTCATGCACACAGAGAGTGGCGCTCTATGTCAAGCTATTTCACTCTATCTCTGATGTTGCTCTCTCTCGCTCTCTCTGTCCGTCTGTAGTTTATGAATGGGAAATCGCTCTCATAACAAAAGATGATTGTGAGGGGGAAAGGGTGAGAGATGCTGGAGGATAAGTGCTAGGCGGACAGCAGAGGACAGTTTTGAAGGCCACAACTTGTGATACCCTCACCTACGAATTAATATGTGAGAAAACGCATGAAACTACAGTTACATTGATTTTTCTTTTCTTTGTAACAAACATCTGCTTAATATCATAATACCCTCTCAGAGAGCACAATGTTGGGAGAGGACAGTGGCTTCCCATTGAAAGAAGAGTAGCACAGCGGGAGTGATAGAGATGGAGAGGATAACAGTGCGCTCATGTTCGTGTTTTGCATTCGCAAGATCCCGTCTTTTCGTCTCTCACACAATGGGACAAAACTGACAATTGAGACAGGAAATAAGCGATTACGGCCCATTTGTACAATAACAATCAGTGAAAATGAGACATAAAAGCACAAAAAACTATATATTATACGTTGGTATGCATGTGTGTGTGTGTGTCTGTTATACAACTGATAACAGTGCTGGCTGTCAGATACAGCAGTTGTACAGTGGGCACTCTATAGGAATTACTTACATCTGTTTTAGGGTCTAAAATGCTTACGGAATGTGTTTGCTTTCAAGCTTAAATTATTTTTTATTTGATTTATTTGGTTTGTGTGTGTGTGTGTACACAGCAACTGTCTGTGGTACAGTGGGAACTCTTTAGAAATTACTTAGCTAGTCTCCCAATATGAATTATCGAATCTTGACTGTATTACTGTTGGTATATAAACATTCCATCAAATTGGCTTATACGCATAACATTGATATTTTTTTACTGATAAAATCCCACTGCCAAACCTCGAATATTTAATCACGCATTTTATATATGTATTTTCTATATATTTATTATCTAGAACTTATCATAGGAAAAAACCCCACACAATTTAATTAGTTTCTTTTACCACAGATGTCGCAATTATTTTATTATCAGTATTTATTAATAAATACATATTATATACTATATTTTTGCTCTCTTTAGTTGCGAGTCCAAAAGTCCAGAGCATAATGTCATTGACTTGAAAACATTTCTATGTAGATAAATGGGAGACTCATACATGCCCACTGTATGCCATTTGGCTTGCGAGTAAAGTAAAAAACTAATTGGCTTAACAGTAAATAATCGCATTATACTATCTATCTATCTATCTGTCTATTAGTCTGTCCCATCTATCACCCACTGAACGAGTGGTCACGTTTTCAAATGTATGAAAGTCCCTGCCCCTGTCCCACTGTTCTCTGTCTCTCTGCGTAATTCTGAGGGTATTACGAGTTGTTTGTTTGTTTGTTTGTTTGTTTTTTTTTTGCCCACTGGGGAATGCACCAATTCATGATATGAGTTAAATTATAGTTTAAATTGTACAATCAACTACACACAAGTGATATTTGTTCGCACAATAAACGTAATAAGCATTGTAAATTCCTCTTTGGTAACTGGTACGAGGCAATACCAAGGCTAGACATTGGATATCTTTTCACTTGAGCCAGCAACCAACCTCCCCCCACCACCACACAGCAGAACTTTCAAATTAAATAAATATCAGGTGTCAAAGCTGAATCGGTTTTGGAGGAAGCAGCAAAAGCAAAATCAGTTGGGAATATCAAATTCCAAGAAAAGTTGTGTTTATCCTTTTCCATCATCTAGGAGTGGGTTTTGATTTTTATTTGAGACTGGAAATAGGAAAGAGCTTTAAATTTATCATTGAAAATTGCTACATAAATTCTGTTATAAGATTTTCTAGATCTAGCAATTTATTACACTTAATTGAACAATCTTTAGTACCCATTTATAATTGTCTCCTATAAATGACTGGAATTAATTATCGTAACAATTTGTTTACAGAGATTTTTTTGCCAGCGTCAATGCACAAAACAGAAAGTACGAATAGTATTTTATAATATTTTGCATTATTGACGTAACAGTCATTGGGCTGAAATGCATTTGTGGCGGTAGATCAAGGCCATCATCAATTTACATTGGAGCTCGGAGCGACGACATCGACACGCTCTCGAAAGTCACAACGCTGCGAGTCTCAGTCTAAGGGCAGCGGGAGTGGGGTTGGGGGGGAGAGAGAAGTTTCAGCACGTACATATATATACGCCTGACTGATGATACTACGTCACATGTGCCAAGTGAATTTGCACACTTTCTATATATAGTATTGGGAGCCGCTGTAAAAAGCGAAAACAAAAGCAGAACCCGTGCCAGTGACTCCCCCTGCCTGGTGCCTGCTACCTCTCGCTGCTGCGTTTTTGAGTCACTGCTAAAGTCGAGCAACGAACTGGCAAAGTTTTTAATGGCCAATTAGCATAAGCCATGACTCCACGGGAACAAGGACAACCCATCCATGCGTTGGATAGTCTAATAGAAGGGTTTTAGTGTGTGGGCGAAAGGCCCATTTCGTTCTGGCCATAAATCTGTTGCGGAACCTTAAGGCCTTACCCAATGCAGAGGTCGTAAATCATTGCTCATGTGGCTGTTCACACGTTTTACCCGGATAAATAATTCAGCAATTGATGGGGGAGCCACGGGAGCCAACAAGTTGTCCTGGGCCTCGCATTTTCCCAGACCGCCTACGGGCCGGATTCGTCCGGACGTGTCCTGACAACACAGGCCCGTGGCGACACAATCTGCCTTGAACTTTTTAATTATTAAACAAGTTCGCCGTAATTACGAACGTTCGCCTGCGCTAGTCAGAGCAAAATGTCAGCCTTCGAGTGCATCTTAAAGGACACGCGACCATGGAGAAAGTGACCTTGGTGTGGGGCCAGGCCAGGAAATGTCTGTGGCGCCTCTAGCTTCCACATTTCTTTGTTCTGCATAATTTGTAAACTTTTATGGAAGGGAATTCTGTTTGAAACAAAAAATCAATGAGCTCTAAACTTCTGGCATGGCCATTCCGTGTGAGAATTAACAGCAGCAGCGCCTTTTGGTTAATTATAATAAATTGCACAAAGGAGGGGGGAAAATACTCACACACACAAAGGAATGTTTGTAGTACATGCCACACATATTTAAACACTTTTTTTTGTGCAATAAGCAATTTATTTAGATATTTCCAAAGTACATTTTTTGTGTGCAATAAGTGGGAAAATGATCTAATGGGAATTCCAGAGGCGAAAATTGGGTAGATTTTACCCAAATAGTAAACATTTCACAATTAGGTAGACAGAGAAATATCTATACTTTCAGTTGAAAATCAAAGTGGGAGAAAATCTTGAATAGATCTGTAAATAAAAGAGTCTGTTCCACGATTGGCATTTTATTTCTTTGGCCCCCGATATTTATGTTTCATTTGTTACTCATTTTCATTGATTAGTATTAGAATTAAGAGTACAATCTCTGAGTATCTTGTACGAGTTTTAAAATCCACTTTCTAGTCTCCTTTTTTCCGCACAGTGTAGCTCTAAATGGTCTGGTGGTAAATGCTGCGTAGTTTGCTCATTTGTTTATGCCACCCGACGACAAGATAAAGCTGAAGAAGCTCTCAGTTTGCCTGAGGCACCATACAAAAAAAGTAGGCCAAAAGCAGCACGAAACACAGATGCCCTACCTCTAATTAGAGCAACTAAAAATAGTTTAAAGCAAAAGCAAATACTGCTCAAAGAAGAAATATATTTGAGCATCAAATTATGAACGTGTTCAATCGAATATAAATATAAATTATTAAACAAAAAATCCAATAACGAACCCAAAGAGTATACCAAAAATAGAATTTTGTTTGGGTTGAACATTTTTGGCAAATATTTTGCCAAATGTTTTGTATCACAGAGCGAAGCGGCAGGGTGCAGGGACCAAAGTTCTGGCCAAGTTCATGTTCATAAATTGGCCAACGTTCAAGGCCGATTGGCATTGTGCCCTAGCCAGACAGCGAGCCAACCCTTACCCTCAAAATCTGAAAATCTCAATAGTTTCACATACCCAAAACTCATCCCTCAATCCATACCCTCTTTGTTTTTTTGCAGGCCTATGAGCGACGTTTTCCCAAATGCCCACAGATGCCCATTGTCCTCGACTGCGATATCATCAAGGATGAGTCGCTGGAGAATGGGGCGAAGCGGAATACCAGCCGTCGCTGCAAGCTGGCCGTGGATGCCCCCTACATCTTCAAGAAGCTGATTGGCGTTGACTTTGTGTACTTTCTGCAGCACAACTATCTGGACATGAGCGCCCGCACGCTGAGCATCGAGGCCGTCAACGAGAGCTTCTCGTCGCGCATCGAAATCTTCGAGCGGTGTCGCTACTACGCCCATCCGGACAATGCCGAATGGACGTGCTTCGATCAGACGGCCACGCTGGACATTAAGAACTTCTTTGGCTTTGAGCATTCCATGGAGAAGATGGGCATGAAGCAGTACACACAGACGACGCTCAAGGGCAAGGAGATCATCGAGTATTTCATCAGTCAACTGGAGGCCGAGGGCATCACACATGTGGAGCGTTGGGTGCCGCCACTCGATGCACCCAAGTCGCCAACACCGGACAAGGAACAGCAGCAGCATCACGATATACTGTTGGATGGCGACTTTATAGCCCGCAATCTGGGCCAGTTGTCACCGATGCAGGAGTCCAAGCTGCTGGAGCTGAGAAAAATGCTCGATGGTGTCGATGATCTGGAGCGTGTGCCCAGTTATCAGACCATCCTGCGTTTCTTGTCAGCCAGGGACTGGCATGTGAGCCAAGCCTTTGCCATGCTCTGCGATTCGCTGCAATGGCGCAAGGAGCATCGCATTGATGCGCTCCTCGAGGAGTATACCAAGCCGTCGGTGGTGGTGGAGCACTTTCCCGGCGGCTGGCATCATCACGACAAGGATGGTAGGCCCATCTATATACTGCGTTTGGGTCATATGGATGTCAAGGGTTTGCTCAAGAGTCTGGGCATGGAGGGGCTGCTAAAATTGGTAAGGTTTAGATCCTCTTTCAGCTCTCGAACCACTGTTTAATCATTCCGCCAATATAGGCCTTACACATTT
Organism: Drosophila bifasciata; assembly: GCA_009664405.1. Classification (NCBI taxonomy): domain Eukaryota; kingdom Metazoa; phylum Arthropoda; class Insecta; order Diptera; family Drosophilidae; genus Drosophila; species Drosophila bifasciata. The sequence continues at coordinate 42,412,811 of CM019042.1, read as the reverse complement.
GCGAGGAGGGCATACAAAAGATCAATGAATCCGCTGAGCGCTTGGATAAGCCTGTCTTGAACTGGTCTCTGCTGGTGGATCTGGAGGGTCTGTCCATGCGTCATCTGTGGCGTCCCGGCATCAAGGCGCTGCTGTACATCATCGAGACGGTGGAGCGTAATTATCCCGAGACCATGGGACGTGTGCTGGTGGTGCGGGCGCCTCGAGTGTTTCCCATTGCCTGGACCATTGTGAGCGCATTCATTGGTGAGTGTGTGAGGATTTCCCTTTGAGCCACTACATAGTGACAGTCTGATAATCGTTTCCTGCAGATGAGCACACACGCTCAAAGTTCCTGTTCTATGGCCCTGATTGTGCACACACGACGGACGGTCTGGCCCAGTACATTGACGAGGAGATAGTGCCCGATTTTCTCGGCGGACCCTGCAAGGTAAGTCGCTCAGGGAGCCGCCTCATTTTCGATTCATACGTATGTAGTTGTGGTTTTGCAGTCAGTTTTATTCGGATGCCAGTGTAGATAAAAGTATATTTGATTCGTTATTTTTATTCATTTGTTTAACATTTGATTGCCTCTTTTCGCGCGGCTCTGCGGTTGGTTAACTGCAGCCTGTGTCGCATGTGGAGCAAGTCAGTCAGAAATATTTTACGCATTGTTATTTAGCCAATTGCGATTGTGTAAGCAGCTCCTCCTCCAACTAAAACTCTTTCTCGTTGCGCTCTCTCTCTATCTATTTGCGATATGTCTCCTCATGTCTCATGTCTGTCACACAGTTTATATGCCTTTATGTCCATCGTTCTGTTTTAACACTCTCTTTGTGTGTGTACATTTCCTTTTTGTCGTCTTTTGTTGTGTTCTTTTGTTGTCTTCTTTTTTTTGTGTCAAGTCCATATATATATATGTATATATCCGCCGCTGCTTTAGCATTGACATTCGCAAGCCATGTCCGCGTCCTCTGTGTGTCTCACTTGAAACTGTTTTAACGCTTACTTCTAGCCAAAAATAGATCCTACTTCCTGCGCCAATGTAAGTGCTGTAATTAATTATTTGCCATTTGTTCCCCAGACCATGATACACGAGGGTGGACTGGTGCCAAAGACGCTCTACAAGATGAATTCCCTGGAGGAACATGATGATGATGTGACCATTGTTTCGCCAGCCAATGGCGATGCATTGGCTGCTCCAGTGGCTGTGGCACCCATGAAGCGTCTGTCGGCTGCCCATCAGCATGATCATCAGAATCTGTACAAGAGTGTGGACCTGAAGGCCGGGTTCAGTCACGAGCTGCTCATCCGAAACGAGGATCCCAAGAGTGTGCTGACATGGGACTTTGATGTGATGCGCAACGATTTGCACTTTACGTTGTATCGCGTGACCCAAGAGCTGCCCGAGAAGAATGGTAAGCTCAAAAGAGTCCATGCTTAAAGGAGTTTTCATTGTTTCTTTGTCGCTCTCTCGCCAACAGATGATGCTGTTTCCTACTTTGATCTGCAGGACTTTGTCGAGGGCGTCAACTACTTTAGGGAGGAGCCCACCCTCGTCTGTCGGCACAAGGAGAGTGTGCAGGGCTCCCATGTGATGCACCACAACGATAGCTATCTGATGCACTGGTTCAGTCCGACGGGTGCCCAGCTGAATCTCTTCTATGAGGTGCTCAGCTCTGTCAACTACAAGGGCTCGATGACCAGCCTGCAGTCGGCATTCTCCTCCAACTCGTCGGCGGCCAGCTCGGTGCAGAGTCGATGATATGAGACGAATGCTGAGGGTGGACGGGGTGCTGCTTCTACAGCTGTACGACCGTCACCCCTCGAGGAGCCGATGGAGGCGGCGGACCTGCTGTCTGGAACGCTAATGGAGAAGAGCCTCAATCTGTACGACACGCCGGATATATTCTTTTAACGGGACATCACGCCACACACCACAGTTGCAATCTCTTCTATAGTTTAGTTTCTATTTAAATTTTAAACCCTTAGTTAATTTAGCAAAATGTTTAGTTTTGGTTCTTTTTAAATTATATTTAGCACAAAGCATTTTGTAGCCTATTTCCTTGATACCCTACCCTACCCCCGCAATCGATATATCTACGACTATTTGGGGATTATCCAAATACTTTGATTAGCCTAAGATCTGCTGAAGAAATTTTGTGACTCTCATACGTACGGTTGTAATTCGAGAAGAAAAAGAGAAGCAGGAGGAAATTTTAAAAAATATCACACAATGCAACACAAAACATTCATTTAAAACCAATTCGTCAATTAGTATATATTTTAGCAAGTATATAAATTATATTTAGCAGCTTAAATGCGAAATTTAAAGTTAGAAATTACGTAAATATGTTTGGTAGGGCGGCGGCAGCTGCAGCTGCATTTTTATAATGCTTTTTATATACATATGCAACAGAAATTATGAGATTTACAAAATGCAAAACAAATATCTATCTAATCAATGACTACGACTACGACTACGTGTTACCTAAATAGTTTAATTCTTTGTGAAGCCTAACCAAGAGGTGCTGCTTCACCCCTCTGTCAAAACGTAACTTTTAGTGGATTTCAAAAATGATTTTAATAAACAAAAAACAAAACAAAAAACCCAACCAGAACTTAAGTACAACAAAATATATAAAATATATACAAATACAATTTTAATTTGTGCTCCAAGTTAGCTGCGACAAAAACCAAGTAACGAAATCTATATTTATGACTTAAGAAACATGATAATCACTAAACGTAAACCAGTAACAAATAACAAAAAAATACAAAATACAAACTAGAAATCTATTGAGAAAACGAAAAGCCAAGTACGCAAGACCGATAGCGCGCATTGCATGTTAACTAAGTGTAAGTTGTAATAGTTATAATTATGGCATCAAATAAAAAGCGATTAGATCAATTAAAAGTGTATTTATAAGCGGACTGTCATTTCGATCTGTGACACAAATTCTGGGAAACCAAACAGCTGAAGTTTAATAGGGAATTAAATATTATCATGCAGGGGTTTGCACAGATCTAAATTTAGGTTTTAAGTGGTTAATTTTTGCACAGAACCCTTTGCTAACAAGAGTTAATTTGTGGGAAAGGCAGCAGAGCTATTTAATTACTGCAAAATATAATTGCTGCAGGAGCAACTAATTGGTTTTTAACGATATAGTAGAGATAAACCAACGAAAACTTGACAATTTTGAGCCCAATATATCTTCACATAATCCATCAGAATTATACACACATTGAGCTGCATTAGGAAATGATTTCTACTATCTGACTGGTCACTTTCTCTGCTCAATACTAACCAAATATAGCACTTACCACATTTATTATTTAATTCTTCTACGAATACAGACTGCAATCATCCGAAATTCGACGACAATCAGTCGCCTTATCTAACACTCGAACCTGCAATTGAAATAATTAAACATATATATTTTATTTATTATCTAAGATACTCAAACGAGATTTCACAGGTGTTTGTTTAATCATCGCAATCAATTTGACAAAATTCTAATCTATCAGGTTGGGTAGAAAAGTTCCACAGTTCAAATAAATTTGAATGCGCGCCCATGTCTGTCGTTGTAATGCAACACTGAAACAAACAATTATCGATAGTTTCCTTTGCTCTCTTGTCTTCGTTCTGATAAGAACTATAATTTATGGCTATAAATTTTAGTTTATAAATAAAGTAACACCTAGCTGCGCTGCCCTGTGCCACACAAACAAATAGGCATAGGCAACAATGTGGAATTTTGGCTTCTTCTAGGCATGTTTTGGGCGCTCTTATCTTATCCAAGGCGGATGCGCGCGTTGAAGAGGTAATTCTTAGCCGGCCCGACCGGCTGGCCCTGAATGGCGGATAAGCTTGTTAAATCTTATCGCTGACCACTTTCCTTCGACCTTTTTTCAATAATAGTTCGGCAATGGTTAATTTTCAAACAGTTCGAGCAGAGCCGTGACCGTTAGCACATCCACAGCAGAAGACCAACGAGCCAAAAGAAAGAGATAGCAAGAGACATGGTTGCAATCAAGTGAGTACACCGCCGATAACGATACATTCAACAATTCAGCCATGGCCAGCTCCGAAGACGGGAAATCCGCCGCCAATCAAATAAATGAGATTTTAACTTCATTATCGGACTATTACAGTGGAGAGGAAAATGGCCAGCAGGCGGGCAACCTGTTTGACGACAAGAAGATCTTTCCGGAGTTCCGCAGCGGACCCCTGGACGCTTATCGCCAGAAGGCGAGTTTCTGCTACAAGCGGATGAACGTGCTTCTAGAGGGCGAAGAGCATATTCGATTGAAGGTAACAAAGAGACATTAATTACATTTTAATTGCCTAGCATTAAATGTGGATCGATCGATCGATCGACCCACTGCTACTGTGCTGCGGTACAAAGTACAATGTGCCTCTTTGTCTTTGTGCTGCTATCTGCGGGGGAAAGTGCACTTAAGCCCACCATCTAATCTTACACGTAGGCCTTCTTATCTGGTATTCGCTCACTAATCGAACTTACATCCCGCTATCCATACAGCACAAAGTGTGGCAATGGATGGAGCAGCACCCAGACTACCAGCGGGAGCCGGAGGTGGCCACATTGGAGCGCACCCGAGAGTTGGCCAACAAGCGGCAGCATTTGCTCTGGGAGCAGCACTTCTTTGGTGTGAATGAGGTAAGCAGACATCCCACAGATGGGAAGTTCCACTCCAAATAATCTTGTAACCCCTTTTAGTACTTGGGCACACCGCATCTGCTGCTGGCCTTTGGTCAGGCCATCTTCAGCTATGACTTCAGCACCTCGGTGAAGTTTGGCCTCTCGAATGGCATGTTCCCCAGCACTCTGGTGTCCAATGGCTCGGGCCGTTTGGGCAAGTACATTGCCAAGATCTCCGATAATAGGATATTGGGCGCCTACGCTCTCACAGAGTTCTCGCACGGCACCAATGCGCTGGGCATGCGCACCCGTGCCACCTATGATCTGAAGACCAAAGAGTTTATCATTCACACACCCGACTTCGAGGCATCCAAGTGCTGGGTGGGCAATCTGGGCAAGACCTGCACCCATGCCATTGTCTATGCGCAGCTGTTTGTGCCCGATGACAAGCATCAGGGCTTGCAGGCCTTCCTGGTGCCCATTCGCGATGAGCGCACGCTGCTGCCCTTCCCGGGCGTCACCGTGGGCGACATGGGGGAGAAGATCGGCCTGAATGGCATTGACAATGGGTAGGTGCCGCCAGACACGACATTTATCCACCCATTCTAATCCAAAATCTCTTTAGCTTTGTGAGCTTCAATCAGTATCGCATTCCCAAGGCCAATCTGCTGTCCAAGACGGGCGACATCGATGCCCAGGGCAACTACAACAGTCCCATCAAGGATGAGCGCAAGCGTTTGGGTGCCTCGCTGGGCGCCCTCTCCCAGGGCCGTGTCAACATCACAGCCATCACGTATGTGGCCCTCAGCAAGGCCGTGTCCATAGCCACTCGGTATGGAGCGAGTCGCAGGCAGTTCGGACCCAACAACAGCCAGACGGAGTGGCCCGTGATTGAGTATCAGTCGCAGCAGTATCGTCTGATTCCCCATTTGGCCACCACAATTGCGCTGCGCGTGGCCACGCTGTGGATTGGCAAAGAGAACGTGGACATGACCATGAAGGGCTTCATGGGCGAGGATACCTCCAAGGCGGGCATGGAAATCCATGCCATATCGTCGGCCCTCAAGCCTGTGGCCACTTGGGCTGCGCGCGATGGCATTCAGGAGTGCCGCGAGGCCTGCGGCGGACATGGCTACCTTAAGTCCGCTGGTCTGGGTGATCTGAGGAACGACAATGATGCCAATTGCACATACGAGGGCGAGAACAATACGCTCATCCAGCAGGCCTCCAATTGGTTGGTCAGTCTGCGTCGCGGCAATGCGGACTTTGTGGCTGTATCACCGCTGGAAACGGTGTCCTTCCTGAGCGATATCAATAGCATTCTGCAGAGCAAGGCAGAGGAACGCACGCCAGCTCAAGCATTGGATGCAGACAGTGAGTCAATAGTGCTTTAAAAGATAGATTTGTGGTTTAATCTCTTTCCATTTTAAGATCTCCTGAAGGCGCTGAACTGGCTCACCGCCTGGCAGCTGGAAACCACTGTCAAGCGTGCCGAGCAGCTGCAGCGCGAGGGCAAGGATGCCTTTGAGACGCGCAACAACATTCAGGTCTTTGCCGCACAGAAACTGTCCATCATCTATGGCGAGGTGAGTGCCCCAAGAAATACCTTTTGGTTGGGCATAATCTGACCCGCTTTGTTACCCATTTCAGCGCACCATTTACTATGTGTTCTACAAGTTTGTGAAGAGTCTGCCTGCGTCTGCCGAGAAGCAGGTGCTGCAGCAGCTGCTCTCATTCTATGGCGCCCATTTGGTTACCAAGTATTCGGCTATATTCTATCAGGGCGGCTATTTCCGCGACAGTCCACACATTGAGCTGTATCAGCAGGGCATACTGCAGCTGCTGCCAGTGCTGAAGGATGAGGCCATAGCACTGATTGATGCCATTGCACCCACAGACTTTATTCTCAATTCACCGCTTGGCATGAGTGATGGCAATGTAAGTTCTAAGAGTGCCTATCCTTCCTTCTCTTTGAATGCTAACCGTTTGGGGATACTCTTACAGATCTATCAGCATTTGCAAAAGACAATTGTCTCGACGCCTGGTGTCTTTGAACGTCCCGAATGGTGGCGCGATGTCACCTACAAGGATTATCTGAAGCGCGCCAAGTTGTAGGCTGCTAACTCTTAAATTCATATGTGCAATAATAAGTTACTTAAGTTTTATGATGACGTATGATGCTTTGTTGATCGCTAAGCGATGTTTAATTACATTATAAAATATATTCCACAATTATAGGAAATACTTCAACACACAAGAAGCACAAATTTATGCAAGTATTTGGGTAGTTATCTATGGAAAAAGTTAGCTAGACCAATCCACAGTTCACAAAGTACACAAGTACCCCCCTTGGCTATTAGATTAGCCTTTTGCAATCCAGATAAAACAAATCTTAAAGAAAAACTACAGCATTAAATCAGTTTCTTAGCATATGTCATATTTACATGTTGTCCAGGGAACCCCTTCAGGCTTCCCCCCAAACTTGGAATAAATGCCACAATATATGATGGACTTATATACAAATTGCTACTTAATTAAATATACATATACACATATATAGATAGCACTACTACTCGTACGTATTGATTGATTTGTTTTGTGCATTGATTTGCATAAACTGTCCAGCAGCAGATTGTTATTATTATTATTTTTGGTTAGTTCTTTAAGCCTAAATACGATCACAGATCACAGTCTGACAAACAGCATAGAAAAATATACACGAAAATAAATAACTGAAAGAATTTGCTACTTGGAGGAGGGGTGTGGTGTCAGGGCAGGAAGCCCGAGCCGGAGAACTCATAGGATTCCGGTGGTATGGATGCGCTGCTTCGAGCGATGTGTGGTGCAGATCTCATTTGGGCCAGCTGCTCGCCCGCCTCGCTCTCCGTTTGTATGAGCATCGGTAGCTGTTGCGGCAGATCGCTAGTGGCCCACAAATACAGATCGAGCGTACGTTCGGTGCAGTCCGCAATGAAGCGCACAAAGGGGCGTATGTCGCCCTCATTGGCCAGCTTCAGGAAGTGATAGTATTTGCTGCGCTGTTGCTTCGGTATGATTACGGGCGGATAGCCAGCCCGCATCAGCAGGGTGTTCATCAGGAGGCGCGATGTGCGTCCATTGCCATCGATAAAGGGATGTATGTGCACCAGTTTGTAGTGCGCATAGGCAGCATAGCTATAGGAAGGAAAACAGATGCTTTACTCTAACCATAATTGGGAGCCTTCTTCCACTCACTTTACGGGATGCAGGGAGCTGCTGTGCTCCGAATTCAGCCAACGTTCGAAGCGTTGCATTAACAGTGCCAAGTCTCCAGGGCCAGGCGGCACATGTCCCCGACATAGACCTGATTCCGTCTGAATTCACCGCCCTCAATGGGATCCACATGCCCCAAGACGCGACGATGCAGCTCCAGTATGTCCTTGATGGTTATTTCCAGTCTTTAAGTAAAGATTTCCATTAGTTGAGGTTCAAATAAATGGAAGTTATGATCTTACTTTTGCACCAGGCTCGCATTGATGTACTTCATGGCCAGATCCATGCCCAGGATTTCGTTGTGCTCGTCTATGGACTTCCCGTCGACGGCCATGCGTGTCTCCAGAATGGATCGCGTCTGTGCCAGTGTCATGGTGTTGCCCTCAATGCCCACCGAGTGGTAGATGTGCTGAAAGTAAGCCTCCTTCTTGGCGCGACGCAAAGCCGAGCTGGACTCGTGTATGGCCGACAGTGCGTCCCGCTTGGAGTCCAGCGATTGCAAGCGCCGCTCATCCAGCGTCTGCACCACCTCTGCCGTGCGCTGGCGATTGGCCAGAGCCTCCGAGTTGCTCGGACAGATGGTCAGAGCCTGAAAGTAGTACTGATCCGCCAGCACAATGTTGCGTTGATTGTGCTCCAAGAACTCGCCATAGCGCAGCAGCACCTCCGGATGCTTGGGCGCCAGAGCCAGCGCATGCTCGAACAGCCGCGACGCCTTATCATCCTTGCCCGACAGATGCATATCCTGGGCAAGTCTGAGCGCGCCCAAAGCCTCCTTAATGTTGGTCTGCTCCGCCTCCGAGTAGCTCGACCCCACGCTGTCGCTGATGCTCTTGTCGTAGAACTCCTTGAACGCATTCAGCTCCTCCACCGAGTAGACGGCGAACTCGTCCCGCGTCTGCAGATAGTGGGCATTGGGCAGATGATGCAATTGTCGCAGCCGCCAGCTGGATGAAGTCAGCGCGTGAAACAAGAAGGCAGCAAAGCTGCCAGCAATGAAGAACAAAGCAAAACGATAGAACTGCACCCGTTTCGATGGTCGGCCATGTTGGTGGGGGTTGGGGTGCTGCTCCTTGGCCTTCTCTGTGCTGACTTCCGCTTCCGCATTCACTTGCTCCGGTGCATGCAGAATGGCCATGCCCATGTCGTGCGCTTCTCTCTCTCACTCTCTCTCTATCTCTATGACAGTTTATGTTTTACACGTATTTTGGCCACGCTGCACAGTAGGTACATTTTCCAACGTTTCACACTAATTGTGGCCGTGTGTTTTAGTCAATTATTTCCACAAGTTTCCACGTATTTAGCTGCTTCTTCTTTGTATTGTCAAGTGTGTGCACCCACCTTGGGACGTTATTTTTGGCACCCTTTCTGATATTCTGTTGGGTTTTTTTCACACAGCTAGCACAGTCAGCATTGTACACATAATTTTAACGAATAAATTAATCAATTTTCTACTTGATAGGCTAATTTTAAGGCACTCTCACTTGTTGCATTATTTTTAAAATTTGTTTAAACTTTTTTTGTCCAAACTTTCGACATATGCTAGAAAGGTGTGTGAGCATAAGAAGGTGCGTGCACAATTCGATATTTTTATGCGACTAGCCGATATATATCTAATGAACTGCAAGGTAAGCTAGAGAGGGTTGATTACCCAATAATTGTTTTACAACACTTAAGCCAATAGATGGCGCTGCCACATCTTATTTTGAATTTAAATTTGAACTTGAAATTTTGCCCAAAAAAACCGGATATTGGCTAATTATTATTTGTTGCGCTTTGTTGTTTACATTATTCCTAAGAATCCCACTGAGTCTGCTCGCAGCTTACTATGAGTAACCCCACTTCACGTCATTTACCGAATTTGAAATACAATTGTTTTTGTTTTTGTTTTATTTATAAATCTGCTGATTTTTATAGAACGCATTGTGACATGGTGTCTAAAGCACAAGCAATAATAAGTCACAGCTCGTCGTTGAGCCAAACATAATGTGGTCAATGATTTATGAGTTTGGTGAGAGTTTTTTGGCTAAAGAGCACTTCAGCTTCTGTTCTATGGCGCTCAGAGGGGGATTCCTAGCAAAGAAAACGACAAAGAAATGAAAGAAAAGCAAGAAAGAATGCCACAGGCAACTATAACGACCCATGGTATACCTGTTAATGGAACTTATATATTGGATTCTAAGAAAAGTAAAGCGAAAAGCTGGCTCTCGCCTTCAGCTTATTTAATCTGATTTTTGGGGGTAAAATATAATACGCAATTCCATGGAAAATAAAAGCCCCCTTGTGATCTCCAAATATTGTATAATCATCTTGTGGTTAGGCATGCTAATTAGTTCAAATAGAAATCATAACATTCTAAGTGGCAGCCAGGATGCTCAAAAACCTGCGCTTCGGTTTAACCACTTTGCGGTTTTTTTGTCGCTTATCAAAGCCAATTGAAATGTCAGGCCAGTGGGGGGGGTAGGTCGCCAAGGTCACATTTAGATTTGCATATTTCTCGTCTAATTGTTTTGAATCACTCACAGAGACAGACACCCAAACAGACACTTGTTAAACACACACACACGCCCCCACGCAAATCCCCCCAATCTGTCATGTAATACAGAGAATGTCTCTCTGCAGTATCTCAGGCTGCAGTTGTCTCAGTTGTCTCATGAGATCACGCATACTATATTCATTCTATTATATTCATTATTTCAATTCTCATCATATTGATCTATTGCCCAGTTCGCAGTGCAAATAAAATTAAGCCACAGCCAGCAGCGAGCAGCCTCTGATTCATTTGGAGGTAGGAGGAGGTAGGAGAATATGAGCTCATTGAAGTGCTGCTGCCATTCATAAAGCGAACCGGCTTTTGGCTTTCCGTTTGGGCCATGACGTAGCCAAATGGATCTATTATTTTCTTTGCGATAAATATTTTTTGTTTTTGGTTTTTTTTTTAGGAAATTCCCAAGCAAGAGACAAGTGATAAGAGAAGGTAGCTTCACTCTAAGATGCTGCTCTCTATATCTCTCTGTTTGCCTCGCTCTCTATCTCTCTGTCTGTGTCTCTCTATCTCTATCTAACGCTGAGAATTTTTCCAATATAAGATTCGATGCCTGCCGCTTGGCTGTCAGTTGCGGCAGCGCCACGAAGCGCAACGGTTCATTCTAATTCGAAAAATAAACGCAAAACATAACGGTATAAAGTGCAGTGAAAGTACAGTGAAGTGTCCTGTGAAACGAACAAACAAAGATATAAACAAGGCACAAGTGTAGGCCCCTTTGGAAAGTGAGTAGAAAAATCTTTGCATAAAACAACACAAAAGAAAACACTCGAAAAATCAAGAAAAAAACACTCGAAAAATCAAGAAAAAATATAGAAAAAAAAGGAAAAGACTTGCATATAATTTAAAAATAAAAATAATATTAATTTAAAAATAAACCAGCCGCAGCAGCAGCGACGACTGCAGTGGCTGTGTTGTTCCAGAAATAAAAATAACACTGAAAATTTAGGCAGGAAAAATGCATTCGAATGGTTTGAGTTGTGTGACCCATTTGGGCAGAAAATAAAGACAGAAAAAAATAAGAAAAAATTGTGTGAAGGTGTCCAAGTTTAGCTAAAGTAAATCAGACATTATGTTGCCATGTCCAATGGTTGCTACTTATCACCAAACACCGGATGGAAAGGGAATTGTGGGGCCACTGAGGTCCCGAAACAAATAAGAGCCCAAAAAATTCGATGTGTGCCCATTGGAATCCATACAATCCGCATTCAAATACGATTGTCAGTACGAGTACGCCTTATATTATCGCCTGATTAACCTTTTGGCGACCCACAAACCGCGATAATCCCCATGGCTCTGAATCTGAAACTGGTCTAGATTTCAATTCCACAACCGAGCCTTATCGGCAGCCCAAAAAGCAGCCTATATATATAGATGACTATAGATGGGCCCCTCCAAAAAGTCAGATTTCTGCCAAGGCCTTTGCTATAATTAATATTTACCATTAGTTTATGAATGACATAGTTTTCTCGCTCTATTCGCTGCAGGTTTTTCCGGTATGAGAGCTTGGGGTTTGTGTGCCCTGCTCTTGGCTGTGGCCAGCTGTCAGGGCTACGATGGTTACTCCAGATCGAGCTATAGCTCCCGTCAGTCAACGTCGTCATCCTATGGCGGTGTGCAGGCGGCACCACAGCTGAGCACCTGGGCGTATGCGCATTTCAATGATGTGCGAGAGTTGGCGAATCATTTGAAACAGAAATACAATACATTGTCCCAGGGAGGCAGCAACAGTCAAGGCTATGCAGATGCCTGGAGTGGTGAGTATTCCCTCTATTACCATCCCGAAACTCTTTTGATATAAACCTCTACCTATCAGCTTCCATTTTGGATCTTTGCGGCAAGAGTGCTGGCCAGCTGGATGCTCTGAGCTCTCAGATTAGTCAGGAACTGGTGGCGGATATGCGGCAGGGCAGCATTAGCTATGCCACCGTTTCGCAGCCAAATTTCTTCGAGTCGAAGGCCGCCGAACTGCTGGAACGCTTCTCCACCGAGGAGAGCGGCAATCTGCAGCAGAGCGTGGACTTGAGCTCGTTCCAGCCGGTGGATTTGAGCGGCTTCGATGAGGTCAAGAACTATGCCTATCCCGCCGAGGTGAAGGTCATCGATGGCAAGACCTATGTGGTGCATCGCAACTGCACGGAGGCCACCAAGTTGACGGGCGGCTATGGGAATGCGGCCCAAATGAATCAGGGTTTCTATTCGCAGGCGCAGACCTCGCTGCCAGCTGGCAGCAGCACCACTACCACCATCACCCGGAAGAAGACCATTCACGATTGGGTGCGTGAGAATATGGAACCCACTGTCGTGGGTTACAATTCGGTGGTGCATGTTGATGGTGGTGTCCATGGCATGGGCATACCCAGCAGTTCTTCCTACATCAGCCCACCTAGCTCCAGCTCCACGGTGGTCATTCGGAGATTCAACAAGACAATTACCACACATCCCGATGGCACCAGCTCTGTGGGTGGCTCCGAGTCGCAGCAGCGCTGGCAGGATGGCAAACTGGTGCTCGATGAGCAGCGTCCCTTTGGCCAGTCGTCGGTGCCACGTGACGAGCAGTGGAAGCGGGAGGAGCGGGAGCGCTTCTTCTGGTATTTAACGACTCCACAGCGACTGGAGGATTGGCAGTATCAGCAGGAGGAGCGCCTGTCGGGCGTGGCGCAGCGCTATCAGATCTCAGTGGCCATGCTGGAGGAGTTCCATCGTCGTGAACTGTCAAGGTATCAGGAGCTGCTGGGGCAGTACCAGTCGCAGGTGCAGGATGCCAGCGCGTGGCAGCGACAGGAGAGGAGTCGCCTCGACTGGCTGATACATCAGAATGGCTTCTCCGCACAGGACATTGCCCGCTGGCAGCAGGAGAACGGCCGGAAGCTGTCCCAGCTGGCCCAGCAGCATGGCGTCAGTCAGGATCAGCTGCAGCAGTGGCAGCGGCAGGAACTGCAGCGGCTGTATGTGTACTTCAATAAGGTGAACGAATCGCTGGCGCCACAGGTGCCACAGCTACCGAGCTATCCCACCTCGAGCTCCCTCACCGAGGACAACACCAAGGAGCAGGCGCGTCTGGATGAGCTGATTCGTCAGCACAACTCCACAATTGCCGCACTCCAGAGCTCCATTTGGAATGATCAGCAGCGACTGAAGGATCTGTCGATCAAGTACCAGGGCGATATGCAGAACCAAACACAGTGGCTGCGCGGTGAGGTGGCACGCATTGAGGATCTCATCAAGGAGCAGAACGAACAGGTATCCAAGATCTCCGCCTGGCAGAGCTCGGAGCGTACGCGCCTTGAGAGCATTCTGCGGCAGCATCAGGGCTCGGTGGGTGATCTGCAGCAGCAGATGATCCAGGATCGCAACTACATCCAGTCGCTGGCCACCAAGTATCGCGTGAGCGTCGACGAGCTGGAAAAGTGGCAGCGGGAGGAGCTCCAAAGGTTGCAAGTGCGCGGCCAGCAGCAGCTGGAGGAGCACATCAAGGACTGGCAGATCAGCGTCAGCACGAATCTGCGCGACATTCTGGGGCAGAATCAACTGACCATCGAGCAGTTCCAGAGCTCGATCATCAATGATCGCTCCAGACTCGAGCAAATGGCACGCATGTACAAGGTCAAGGTGGAGGAGATCGAGGGCTGGATCAAGAGCGAACTGAAGAAGTTCCAGTCGGAGGGTCTGCTCAAGGAAGTCGAACAGGAGCTGGTCCTGTGGCAGCAGAAGGAGCGTGAGCGCCTGCAGCAGCTTGTCCAGCACAATTCGCTGACGGTGGAGCAGCTGGAGGCCAAGATCAAGAGCGATCAGACGCACTTCTTTGAGCTGGCCAACACCTATCAGGTGCGCGTCGAGGACATTCAGGAGTGGCTGAAGAAGGAGCTGCTGCGCCTGCAGAGTGAGGGTCTGGTCAAGGCTGAGGCACTCAAGGATTGGCAGCAGGTCGAGCGCGTGGAAATTGCCAAGCTGGTGCAGCAAAACAAGTACTCCCTGGAGGACTTTGAGCGGAAACTGCTGGCCGATCGTGCACGACTCCAGGATCTGTCCAGCACCTACAATGTGCAGGTCTCTGAGATTGAGAAGTGGATCCAGGCGGAGGGCGATCGCTTGCAGCGCGAGGGTCGTCTGCGCATGGAAACGGAGCTCAATCACTGGCAGAAGATCGAGCGCCAGCGCCTGCTGGATCTGATCAACAAGAATGATCTGTCCATCGATGAGATCGAGACGAAGATCAGCCGCGATCAGACGCATCTCTACAGTCTCGCCCAGCAGCATCAGGTGCGCGTCGAGGAGATCGAACAGTGGATCAAGCAGCAGATCCAGAAGCTGCAGGACGAGGGCCTCATCGAGATGCAACGCCTGAAGAACTGGCAGCTGGAGTGGCGCGGCAATCTCACCAATATGGTGCAGGATCGCGACTTCACTGTCGAGGAGTTCCACAAGTGGCTGCTCAAGGATCGCGCCCAGCTGCAGAGCCTCGCCATGCAGCACAACGTGCAGATCGAGGAGATCGAACAGTTTGTCAAGAAGGAGGAGCAACGCTTCATTGGCATGGGTCTGCTCAAGCCCAGCGAGAAGCTCACCAACTGGCAGGAGGTGGAGCGTCTCCATCTCAAGAATCTCGCCCAGCAGCAGTACAAGTCCACCGAACAGCTGGAGGCACGCCTGCGCCAGGATCGTGAGCTCCTCGAGCAGCTGGCACGCCAGTACAGCGTTCAGGTGGAGGAGGTTGAGGTGTGGATGAAGCAGGAGCTGGCACGCATGCGCGACGAGGGTCAGCTGCAGATCGACAATCTGACCTCGTGGCAGCTGGCCGAACGCGAACGCCTCGAGGCACTGATCGCCCAGAACAAACAGTGGAGCGCCGAGGAGCTGCGCGCCGAGCTGGAGAAGGATCGCGAGCATATGCAGACCATGGCCTTCCAGTATCACACCTCGGTTGAGGAGATCGAGCGTTGGGTGCAGACGGAGATTGAGCGACTCAAGCAGCAGGGCAAACTGAACATTGAGCAGCTAACCGCGTGGCAAAGAACCGAACAGCAGCGCATCTTATCGCTCCTCCAGCAACACTCGAACATTACGCTGGAACAATTTCAAGCTAAGGTAAGGGAGAGAGCTCTTTCTATTAGCCAAACAAATTTTAATCCTTAATCTATTTGACAGGTACAAAATGATCGTCGCTTCTTGATCAAACTCGCTGAACAGCATCATGTAAGCGTTGTGGAGGTGGAGACCTATGTCAAGCAGGTCATCGAGGATCTGCACAAGAAGGGACAATTTGAAATGGAGCAACTGCAGAACTGGCAGCTGGTGGAACGTGATTACATCAAGAACTTGATAGCCGAATACAAGAATGGCCTGTCCACAGCGGAATACGAACAGAAGCTGCTCGCGGATCGTGCCCATCTCAATCAGCTCGCGGATCAGTATCGGCTCAGTGTGGAGCAGATCGAGCAGTGGATGATCAGCGAGCTGAAGCGTCTGCGCGGCCATACCGAGGAGTCGCTGAAGAGTCTCAGTGCCTGGCAGGTGTCCGAGCTGGAGCGTCTGCAGAATCTCGTCAAGCAGCAGAACCATCTGACCTATGTGGAGTTTGAAATGGAATTGAATCAGGAGCGTGAGCGCCTGCAGAAGCTGGCCAATCAGTACTCCGTGAATGTGGTGGAGATTGAGGAGTGGCTGCGCCAGCAGTTGGTCAATCTGAAGACCACGGGCCAGGGCAAGGTGGAGAACCTAACCAAATGGCAGGCCGTGGAGCAGCAGCGACTCATTGAGTTGCTGCTCAAGAAGCAACAGGAACTGCCCTACGAGGATGTGGAACGTGAGCTGACCAAGGATCACGATCGTCTGGAGAGTCTCTCGCAGACTCACCACGTGAGCATCGATCAGGTGGAGCAGTGGACACGAGAGGAACTGAAGCGTCTGCAGAGCTCCGGGCTGGTGCAGTTCGAGCAGCAAACCCAGTGGCAGCAGCAGATTAGCCAAGGCTTCAATGACTGGCTGCAGCAGCAGCGAAATGGTGCCAGCTACCAGGAGTTTGTGGACTTCCTGAAGCGTGACAAGCAGCGACTGGAGGGCATTGCCAGTGACTATCATGTGACCGTCGAGCAGGTGGAGAAATGGGTCCAAAAGGAGGCAGCGCGTCTCTCGCTCATCGGAGAGATTGAGCGGCCACAGAACAACGTCAAGTACGAGGAGATTGTCAACATTTGGCAGGATCAACAGCAGCAGCAGCAGCAGCAACCCGCCTGGAAGAACGATCTGCTGTCGCGCCTGAGAAGCGTCACCAAGTGGCGTCCCATGACACGGCAGGAGTTCCAGAGTTATCTCATTCGCAACAAGGCGGTGCACGAGCAGATTGCCCGGCAGTATCATGTGACCATCGAGGACATTCATCTCTGGCTGGAGAATAGCGCCCGGCAGGAGGGCCTCGTCACAGTGCCCGTCACCTTGGAGGCGTGGCAGCTGCAGGAGCAGCAGCACATCCACGATCTGATCAGCCAGCAGCAGCGCAAGCAGCTCAAGTGGACCATCGAGGAGTTGCAGCTGCGACTGAACAACGACCAGCAGCATCTGCAGCAGGCCAGTCAGCAGTATCACGTGACCATTGAGGAGCTCAAAGCCTGGTATAAGGACGAACTGAAGCGGCTGCTGGATCAGCGCAAGATCGATCGTGCCTCGGGCCTGTCCTGGCAGAGCCGCGAACTGGAACGCATCTATCTGCAGGCCGTGAGCAAGCCGGACATTGGCAGGCAAGCGCTGGAGACGCTGCTGCTCCGGGATGTCCACGCGTTGGCGCCACAATACCAGATATCCGTGGAGACACTGCGCCTGTTCATACACGAGAAACTGAGTCGCTTTGCGGACATGGGCCTGACCACGGACACCGTGAACCGAGTGGTGAACAATTGGCACGAACAGGAGCGCCTTCGCCTGCGTGAGGTCGCCACCAAACTGGTGATCACCGAGCAGGAGCTGCTCGAGTTCATATCGCACGACGACAACTTCCAGAGCCAGCTGGCGCAGGGCTATCAGGTGGGTCTGGGGCAGCTGGCGCCCGTGCAGCGCATTATCATTGGCAACCTGAACAAGGAGCAGCTGCTGGAGCAGCGTCAGCTGAATCAGCTGACCAACTGGCAGCGCCGCGAAAGGGATCGCCTGTACGAGTTCATTCGCACCCAGAACATGACCCAGACACAGCTGAAGAGCTGGCAGAACCAGGACACCAAGCTGCTGCAGGAATTTGCCGGCAAGTACGAGATCTCCGTGCAGCAGCTGAAGGAGTGGCAAAAGCAGGAGCTGGAGCGCATCCAGAAGGTGGCCTACTACTACGGCATGACGCAGAGCGATCTGCAGCAGTTCCGCGAGGGCGAACTCCGTTGGCTGACCTATGTGAATCATCGCAAGCTGATGGCCGCCGCCGAGGCACAGAACTGGGAGAAGACCCACAACTGGACGCTGGGCAGGCTCCAGAGCAGATATGGCAAATTCGGACAGGAGTTGGTCATCTGGCGACGTGTCCTGTATCTGCTCAGTCAGGGTTTGATCGATCTGCCAGCGGGTGGCAGTGCCGATGGTGGCTATGTGGTGGATCCTGGCAGCACCAATGCCACGCATGTCTACAGGCCCATCTTCTCCAAGGATCGCGGAGATCAGCCACCACACACCTACGAGGAGTCCTACGATGAGACAGACGAACCCGGCCTAGAGGGTGAGACGCGTACGCCACGTCCCTACCCCCGTCCATCGCCCATTCTGTCCACACCGACACCGCCACTGCCCTACAGCCGGGTGTCATCGCCCAGCGGTGGCTACGAGTACACTCGCCGCGACTACACCTTCAATGTGCCCGTGGCAGGTGCCTCTGCCTCCGCCAGTGGCGGACCCACTGGCTCCTCGGCCACGGCCAGTGCCAACTTGGGCAAATGGAGTCGTGCCGCCGGCGAGGAGCCACAGGTCGAGGACTGGGGCCAGCAGCAGCAGGTGGAACTGGACTGGAACGAGGGACAGCAGCAGCAGCAAGAGGAGGAGCAGGACACGAACTGGAATGCCAAGTACGAGGCGGGCCAACAGCAGTCCCAGAATATCGAGGATCTTGGCCAGCAGCAGCAGCAGATCGAAGTCGAGGATTTGAATAGCCTAGGGGGCTATAACAGTGGTCATAATTATGGCCACCACAGCGCCAGTGGACAGTTGCAGAAGCAGCAGCAACCCTCACAGGTGAGTTTTAGCCACAAATCTCTACCCAAAGAAAGTCTCTTAAAATATTTCCATAATTCTCTTTTTAGCAAGTGGAAGTGGAGGCCACAGCGGAGCCCTCGTTCTGGGATAAACTCAAGAGCAAAATCGGTTAGAGAGTCCTAAACAGAAATGCAAAAACTGCCATTTATCGAATATCGAATACGATTAGTTATGATTTGTTAAACGAATACCTAAACAAAAGCACACTCTACTATATATACACGTACTCGTATATTTTCTACAAATGTTTCTTTAATATTTAGTTTATAAATAAATAAATGAGATTCTGAGGAAAGGTCACACTTGTTTGTACCCCGTCGCATAACGAAAAAATTCATTAATAAATATAATATATTCGTAATTTCTGTTACACAAATAACTCTCCATAAGAATTTTCTGTTGCTCCCATAACTCTCTTTTTTTCTCTCTATAAGAATTTTCGTTTGCTTCCCTAACTCTACCCATCTTTGAAGGGACTTTCCGTTCCTTCCATAATTTCTTTCCCTCTCTAAAGAGACTTTCTGTTCCTTCCCTAACTCTCCTTTTTTTTGAAGGGACTTTCTTTTCCTCTTCCTAACTCTTCGTTATCTTTAAGGACGTAATTATTTTTGTATTTTGTTCGCTTTCATTAATAAACTTTGAAAATATAATAGGCTTTGCTTTGGTATGGGTTTGGTTTGGTTTGGGTTTGGTTTGATTTCTCTCTGCAAAATAGAATAGTATTCAAAGCGATTACTCTATGCTCTATAAGTACTTTATAGTATAGGAAAATTGATTTATCTGTGCTGCTAATCTTTGCGGGTTTACGATATGCTTGAAGAAGGCTTTACTTTATTTTTCTGTGAATTTCTGGGAGTAAAGAATTCCATTCCAATCTGCTGATGGAATGGGTTATGAGGCTAGGCACTTCATTTGCTTTGGATCATCAGATACTATGTACAGTACACGCTCGATAGAGTAGAGGAATTATTAAAAACTAAAAATTATGATTAGAAAACCAGCAGAACCCTAGTTCAAAATCAAAATAAATAATATATGTAAATAAATAAAGTAAAATAAAAGATTATTAGAAATACTGCAGAACTCTAGTTTCAAATTAAAATATAACAAATCGATTTATAAATGAATCGAGTGTTGGCTTAAATCATATTTAAAAGCAGAGAATTTTGATTTTCTATGGCAGCTAAAAGTTCTAAAGTTCTTTCGAGCGTGCACTGATTTGTGTTATTTGGAATCTACGGGTATACCCATCTATATATTTGCTATAAATCCAGAATTATTCTATTACAATATACTAAATACACTGCCCTCATAGGATACTCATACATTCTCATCCTCTTTTAGTCCCCTAAAATACTCTTATGTACATCAACTGCTCTCTCTCTCTCTTTGCTCTTTGCACTCGAAATCAACTTATGGATGCCTCCAGCTCGGAGCCGCCTCCGAAATGTGTGGCCCTAAACTGCAGACCCTCCGTCACCTCCCCGACGACAGCCACCGCTGCGCCCATGCTCAGACCATCGCCCGTTTCCTGGAGCACATGATGCTTCAGCTGCTCGATTTGGTGCAGCAGCTTGAGCGTCTCATCGTCCAGATTGTCGTCCTCTTGGCGCAGCTGCAGCTGCTGTTCCCGCTCCTCGTCGACATCCCACTCCAGCGACTCCGGGGTGGAGATGTGCGACCACGAGTTCTGTGTGGAGGAGCAGCAGGAGGTGCGCGTAAAGGAGCCGCCGTGCCGATGGCTGCCCAGACGGGGATATCGCGTGGCTCCATGTCGGCCATGGCTGCCGGCAGCCATCGAGGCAGCTGTGGCTAGTTGGTCCAGGGAAGCGTAACGCGGCTGTTTGGCCGCCATCGGTGGGGTGTTCTCTGCCGCAGGCTGCTCCTTTTGCTCCTGCTGGTAGTTCCGCAGCTGCGAGTACTCGTGCTCCCACTCCAGATCCAGCGATGAGCTGGCCCTCGAGCTGGCCATCCGCTGATAGTTGCCATGCATCTCAGTCTCCTTGCTGGGCGTGGCCTGGGCATTGAGCAGCTTGAAAACATCCAAATTCTGCAGCTGTATATCGGATATTGCACTGCACACACAAAAAAGGGTTATTGGTTATTGAAGTCGCAAGTCGCACCTGTCCACCCACCTGTCATTCTGTAGCTTTGCATAGGTCGGCTGTTGCTCCCAGTATTTGTCCAGGAACTGGGGGCATTGCTGCTTCCTCTTGAACTTCAGAATGCGATAGACAAGGCCGCGTCGCTGCTGGCACCTCTGTCCGCCCCCACTCGATATGAGCTCTGTCTCGGGCTCCTGCTCCGCCTGCTCGTCGGTGGCCAGCCTAGCCCGTGGCCTGCGGAGACGCCTGAAAGTGGCAAAATGCAAATTGTATTTTCAGTGCATAAGTTGCACCTTTTTTGTGGTCTTCGATGTTCGGTGTGGTTTT
Source organism: Drosophila bifasciata (assembly GCA_009664405.1). NCBI lineage: Eukaryota > Metazoa > Arthropoda > Insecta > Diptera > Drosophilidae > Drosophila > Drosophila bifasciata. Next base: position 42,391,713 of record CM019042.1, on the reverse strand, counting down.
CTTCGATTAGTTGTTTTTAGAGGGTATATTGGTTTAGGAGTGTGCAGTGCTGGTTAGTGCTATGAAGTTTTGGATAGTGCTGATCGATAGTGCTGTATGGTGATCAATAGTGTTGTATAACGATCGATGGGGCTGTATAATGATCGGCGGTTTATTGATGATGGTGATGATGGATAGTATTGTATCACGATAGATAGTGTTGTGTAATGATTGACAGTGTTGTTTAACGATCGTTAGTGTTGGCTAGCATACAATCAGTGGCAGATTTTAATTCCAATTTGTTGGTTTCCCAATTTCCACTACTTCTATAACCTGTGGTCTGGTTTTGTTAGAGAATATTGTTCTTCTACGAATATGTTTAGTTGATTCTTCAAGTAATCATCAAGTATTTGGTTCACTTGTTCTCCATTTTCGTGTTCCATTTTCGTGTTCCTTTTTCTGCGTGTTAATTGCGTCCACAATTTCAGCACTTTTTCTGCTTCACCAGTGGGTGGGTATACATAGGGTATGGTTCACGTCCGCTTGATTTGATTAACTTGTGGCTTTTGTTTCCCTTGTTTATGTGTGACCAACAACCAACCCCCACTTACGGGTGCAATCCACTCCATGCACACACATCCATGGAAGCCCGTCGTCGTCGTCGTTGTCGTCTGTGGCATTATTTGTGGCAACATGCAGGCCCTCGAGCATTGCATACTTTCAGGCTGTTGACCCTTCTCCATTGAACGGAGCTCTCCATACAAATACCCACTCCACCTATTCGCAAATTATGTTTGCTTATGCAATTTGGACAATGGACTAAGGCGTTCGGACATCAAGCGTGCAAGCATTTAATGGAGCAATCCTAGCACTAATTAGTAGCCCCAACCCCCACTTTGGGGTTGTGCCTAAGCCCGTATTGATTGGGGGGCCTCGCCTCGCGCTTATTGGATTTGGCGAATGCCTTGCTATGCCACAAAGTCAACGAAATTAAATTTTAATTAACTGCTGCACAGCTATATCACGTACTCCCAGTGGGGAGAGGAGAGGAGATGGAGACGAAGACGAAGACCTTACCAAAGCCAGCTGTTGGCAGCTGCCGCTGCTGTCACACAGGAGGACGATGAGGCCGTGGAGGAAGACGATGCTGTGGATGTGCTGGAGCTGTTGGTGTTGCTGGTGTTGGTGGCAGCGGCGGCTGTGACGCAGCTGCCAAGACATGAACCCATGCTCCAGGGCTCCAGGGCAGATGCGTAAAAGTAGGCCACACCGTAGAGCAGCACCTCTCTTCGGGGTTCCCCTCTGGTTACTGCCTTTCCTTTCCCTCTTTGTTGGCCTTTCACGTTATTGTTGCTGCCGCTGTTAATTGGTGGTGCCTCATGATGCGGCGACTCTTTGCCTGCCGCTGCTGCTGTGGTGCCACCTTTTCCGCTTGGCTTGCCTTGCTTTGGGTCAAGGTCTATAGTTTCTTGGCGTTGTTTTTTTAGGGCTATTGTTTGGACTCTTGAAAAACGTTTTTCAATGCAACTCCGCGACTATACTGCACACACACACACACACAAAGAACACTCGTACACTACGCGTAACTGTTTTGCATGCGCCCCGTTAGTCGACGTCACTGGGTGACGCACCCCGCGTCCATGGCGATACCAACGACCATTTGGGGGCGCACAGAACGGTACCAAGCGACAAAGTTACTGTTTTCCCTCGGCAGCTGGCAGTTAACGGCGCGCGGGCGGTATGTTGGGGCGCGACTTTTGACAATCAGCTGATTGCCATTACTCTCTGCTCTCTGAACTATGCACTCTCTCTCTCTCTGTTTGATTTTTGGCTTTTCTTTTAGAGCTGTCAAGTTGTTTGGGAAGTTCAAGTTGGAAGTTTAAATTGAACTTTAATCGAACTTGGAAAGTTTATTGGCTTTGAAAGCTTTCGGATAAAGCTGCACTCTTTGCATAAGGGGTTAATAACGGTATATTCTAAAGGTGCGCAGTTAACAGGGGGCTGTAAGAGCGTTACTGCGCTCTCTTTGAACTGCCAATGTAACAGTTACTATGTTAGCGTCAGTTTAGAAGGGGTATTGCGCTTTTAGAAGGCATGTTAACTGTAACAGTAGGCAAAGAGAATGCCTTTGGGCTAACATTGAGCTGTTAAATGTCACTTAAAAGCTAAGAGAAGTTATTTCACTAACAGACCTATGTTAGTTTTACCCCTCAAAAGTCTTAAATGTTAGCTAAGAGGCAAAGAATGTTATATGTAGTTATCTTTCTGAATTAACATAACAGAATATTTGGCATAGATCGCATACAAAATGAAAGCAGTTTTATTCTTGGACAATGCATTGCAATTTTTAGAAGTTTTCTGCATAATTTGACAATACTAAAACCTCAAATCTGGGAAATATAAGAGCTCAGTATTGAAATAGAGTACTAAAACTCTTTCTAGAGCTACTACAGTAGAGAAGGACTTTGCAAAAGAATTGAATACAAATGAGACGAGCCTCAAATAGCTGAAAGTTGTAGGAACTGCGGGCCACAAAATGTAGTTCATGGATTAAGTTAAGTAGTTCTAAGTGTTCCTCCATTAAGCTTAATAAGTAAGTTTTTAGTTAAAAGGGTTCTACCATAATATTAACAGAAGCTTTCCTAAAAATTTATTAAAATTAATGAAGCCAAATTGTATATTTCAATGACTAGTCTTCATTTATATGCACATATTTTTAGTAAGAGCTTTAAAAAATTCTATAATTTAAGACATCATCTTAAACCAAGTGTGTTTAATTTCTGTGAAATTATAAAACCACTTAGGACTCCCACATTATTTCTCCCCTTTTCCAACAAGTTTTCTAAATTAATTTAGTTGTTCAAGCTAAGACAAAACACTTAGCAAAGGCAGAAAAACTCTTCCAAGAATTGCCTAAATTTCCGGCTTCGTGTTAATCCCAGCATCTTAATTATATTCCCTTGCATACACAAAACACTTTAGTCTTACAGCTGTGTTTCCCCTTTTTTTTTGGGGCGCCTGATCTTTAACTTTTCTCACACATTCATCTCACATGATAAACATAAAACGCGTCAAAGAACATTTCGACGCATTTGTTCCAGGCACTAAAAGTGCTGTAATGTAAGCATTTGCATTGGACATGCTAACAGCTGTTAGCAGGAGCAGCAGCAGCACCACCAGCATGTGGGTGTGAATGTGCGCCTGTTAAATGTGTGCTGTAAACAGATGTAAATGTAACATAAATCACGGCCAACCGCAACATTTGTTTATCTTTTTAACAGGCGGCTGGAGCCGAAGCGACTGCCAGACGACGACCAGACACGACAGCCTTACTTCGGCTGATGCTGTGACTCGTCTCGGCGGCTATTTGATGTGTGTGCTGCTGCAGCTCGTTTACTATGTTCAATCGTGTGGCAGACATCGTGTCTCAGTGCCAAATATACCGTTGCGCGTGGCAGTCGTGTTCTCGTTCGTGCTCCGAAATCTCCTTCAAATCGCTGTGCGTGGTACCGTTAGTAGTTATTTCGCGTGCATTTCCACGACCTTTGGTGGCTTGAAATAATATTATCTCTGATCCATTAATAATTACAAAATTTGTGGTCTCTATCAACGGTTTGTGTGCGAGTGTTTATTTTGATTGGCCATGCCACAACCAGCCAGCACACATTGTTGTTGCAACATTGCTCGAATTGTTGTTGATTTTTGTGTGTTGCCCCATCTTACCGGCTCGCGGCGTTTGGCGTCTCTGGGTCTATCGTTCTACTAATTAAATTATGTTGCAAATACAAAAAATGAAGACAACAGCAATGGCAATAGCAGCAGCAGGAAACATGGAAAGGCGTTGTTCTTCTGTCGTCTCGCTGGTCTATTTATAAATTGATTTGCTGATTCCTACTGACAATTCGCCCCCAGATGGTCTACCACTGTGCTGCAGCCAGCCCAGCCCAGCCCCACTGCAACAAACCAGACAGACATACTACACACTGCTGCCACGGTGAGTTATTAGCGCAAATAATGGGGAGATTCGCACAGGGGATAGCTTGAAGATTAAGCGGAAAGGGAGATAGAATTCGCAGAATACATATTGGATTCATTTGCGATGGCCACCCTTAAGACTTTATATACAGGGTACATGATCGGGGTTCAATAACCGGTGTGGAAAACTTACAGCTGGAAAGATCATACAAAGTCAACTTGGACTTCATGTAGATGGGGGGTATTTTCTATTACATTTTGTGAATATATTTTAGTAAAGATTTCTACAAATAGCAAACATTCCAAAGTCCTACAAAAATACAGAAAATCATACAGATCGGATGAGGATTAAGTTCGGAGAGGTTACATTTAAATAAGATTATATTTCGAAAGATCTCCTCATGTAATCCTTTTGATCGATTAAACAAAGATCCCTCCAAAATGACTGCATTACAATCAATAGATCAATCCTTGATCCCTTCTTATTGCATTCCAATTGATAGAAATATCGAAACTTAGCTGCTGCTATGCTCGTTTGTCATCGATAATAGTCTCTTTCGATTAACAAACGATCAACACTGACTTGCATTGCAATCATTAGACCAATTCAAGCGCTGTCTATAGCCTCTGTGCTCTGATGGCATCGATAATAAGACCCAACTAACAAGTATTTGTAACAACTAAAATAGCATTTCATGTTGGCTCCCTGCTCTGTCGCTAATGGTAAGGCTACGGCCAGCTGCTCTCACTCTCACTCCCACAGCCAATCCCATTCGCAGCCCACTTCTATGGCCTTGCCGCCGCCTTGAGTTATTAAACACTTTTGCTGTCTTGCATTGTTGGTTTATGCGGGTGTGCCGCCCCTTCGCCCCGCAGTAGAAGCTGCAAAATGTTTGCCTTTTGTGCTCTGGCTTCATTTCTTCAGTTGTTTATGCGCGCGGTGCTTCCCCCCCAGCCAGAGCAGGAACAGGATGAGCACAAACTGCAGCTCCATCGAGCAAACCGCTCTCCCTCTCTCTCTCTCTCTCTCTCTCTCTCTGTCCATCTATTTTCCCCCCTCTGAAGTGCTTCACTCTGCCCCCCTCCCTTTTGCTGTTGAATGCAGCGTATTAACCTCTTTGGGGTAAAAGTTTTCCACCGTCTGCAGAACTATGCGCATGAAAAATCACGCTGCTCAGCATTGAAGTAAACTTTCTTTATGTACTATACTGTACCCTTCTTTGCTATAGTTATACTATATACATACATATATATGTATATTTATGGAGGCAACGGTATACATATTTATTTAACAAAAGCATTTACGCTTTACACTGGCTTGCGCAGCGTGTTAAATGCAGTAGGAAATTGCCTTGTTGTCAATGAGGTAGAGCTACCTTTAATGGGCCATTTTCCAGGTGGAAATGTGGCAGGGCAGCGCTTGTGGAAAATGGATTTTAAAGAGCTTAAAAGTGGGCAGCCATGGACAGAAAAAGTGCAACGGATATGCTGTATTAAGTTGCAATTAAAAGTAGTAAGAATATTAATCTGAAAAAATCTACTTAAAATTATCTCTCTTCCATTTTGATACGAAATACATCAGTGATCAGATATCTCTACGCAGAAATTCTACAACTTCTGTAGCAGGGAAAAAGCAAAAGAAAAACCTGAATTCTTGATTACAAAACGGATGCATTTCTCTCAGATATTCTCAGTGGTATTGTATTCTTGTGTTGAATATTTTTGTTAATTATTTATGCTGATTATGAATTAAATGACAAAACATTTTCTGTTTGTTCCGCCTTAAATTACTTATCATTAAAATTACTTTATCAGAGAGGGAAATTCCACTTGCAGCTAGCTGTATTTCCATTGCACTTCCTGCCTTTTTCCGCTGCTCATTCGAGACTCTGGCGTCTTGATGTCTAACAAACAAATGGCAGTAGGAACAGAAACAGAAACAGAGGCAGTTGCAGCTGCAGCTGCTGAGAGCTCAGTGTCTGAACATTGACATGGATATGACCGTTGGGGGGGCAGACGAGCTAACTGTTGATTTACATCAACACTCTTTTGCATAAATCTCTCGCGATTCGCTTATTGCCACTGCCATTTCCCACGACTCGAAACAGGACACTAACAAACGTTGGGTATTTAGCATATTTTATGCTCATTAAGTGCATCCATTCCCGTTGTCCCTAAATGGCCAACAGACGAAGAAGAAGATTTCCATGAAAATTAAGAAGGAAAAGTCCCTTGCCATTCCCCTGCCCTTTTTACTTCTTCTGTTTTTATTTTTACCCATTCTTACAGCTGTTTCATTGATGGTGATCAATTCTGTTGGCTGTGATTTAAGTGCGCGTAAATCTCTGCGGTGAAAAGTGTTTCACCCATTCCCAACATCTTTCATTTACCATTTCCTTCCCCCAATGGCCATCAGCGCAGGATTCGTACGTAGTGCCTGCTCCTGCCACCAAGCTCCGTTTGTTGCCATTATTTGCATTTCATTTTTGCGTGTGGCGAGAGAAAATGTAAATTGATTTATTATGCACAAGCGAATGAATGCTTCGTGGGAGACTCCAGGAGTCGTCGTCATCGAAGCAGGAGTCACAGCAGAAGGAGTCACAGCAAAGGGAGTCACAGCAAAGGGAGTCACAGCAGACAGAACCGGAGTCAGAGGAGGAGACTGAGTGGGAGTCAGAGTAGGAGAAGGAGGAGTCTCAGCAGCAGCAGGAGGAGCATAGCCGACCATCATTCAGTCGGATACAGCGCATTCGTGCGTGCATTTCTTCCTTATTTTTTTTATTGTTGTTGTACTCATCAGGAAAACAGGAGGAGATTGCCGGAGACTGCAGGAGACTGCAGGAGACTGCAAAAAGGTACCACCATCGGGCACCACTGGCACCATCATCATCATCACAGCCTGCAGGGCGTAAACATCGCTATTAATATTGATTTAAACGAAACGAAACCCGTCAGGATGAGACCGTTCCACAGTCAAGATATTGCCCATTACCCTCCCTCGCACACGGAGTTTAAAAAAATAAAAGTGAAATAAAACAAACATTACTCACTGTCATTGGCCCGAATCAAAAGCCCCGGCGGCAGTGTTGACTTTTCGCTATTAGCCAGATTGCTAAAATCAAAACGCTTTAAGAGCCGAACCCAAAACTACTACTGGCAACTACTGCAGATGGGTTTTTAGTTGATCAAAAGTTAACAATGGGAATACCCTTTTGAGGGGTTTTAGTTGGAACATTTGAAAGTAGGAACATGGGGTAATAGTTTGAGAAATTCACTTACCAATTGATGGATTATTAGAGCGTTGTAGAAAATTAAAAAAAACTGAAATATGAGAGAAGAAATTACATTTTAGATAAAAGTAAAAATGCCGATAAAAGTGCCTCTAAAAATGCCTTTAAAAATATTATTATTTTTTATGATAATTAACATTGTTACCCACCATTCAAAAACTGCACTACAAAAGGTTTTGTAATTTTAGAAATTTTAAAAAGAGCTCACTGTAATGGCAGATACAATTAGGCATATAAGATGAAGATTTTTAAGTGCCCTTCAACCATTATTAAAGTACCGAAAAATGTAGATCTTACGTAGAAATTAATTCTAGAAATTAGAATGGGGAAAATATTGTGAGCTCAAACTGCATAATGTATGATATTTACAGCCAAAAATTTGTATATATGTTAACACTGATGTAGCCGCTAATATGATTCAATGAAGCACCATTAAAACTCCTGATAAATATCCAATTTTCCAATGAAAATTCCGGAAAATTCCGCAAAAGATTTCACTTAAGCGGGTCGCAGCAAACGGCACTGTGACATCGGCATTCCTTATTTCGTGGAAAGGCAAAAAACTTTTCCAGTCAACCGCAAAGTATGCACCGCAACGCCATGGAGAGAGGAGAGGGAGGCTACAGATGAAGATATACAAAGAGTGAGGAGAGGGGTGAGTAGGGATAAGAGTGAGTGAGGGGGCAGGCAGGAAACAAAACAAAAATTGGATGGCTCCACCCGCCATAATAACTTTTGGCAATAATACAAAAAGCATTTTTTTGCTTTACTTTTTTTTTTTTTGCTTCTTTCTAGTTTTTGCATGCGAAAAAACACATAGATGGGGGTGGCGAGGGGGAGTTGTTTTTGGGAGTACCTCTAGATGGGTGTGTGTGTGTGTGCTGTGGTTGCCTTGTTCCAAATTGTTGGGGCGTGAAAAAAAATAGAAGAAATATTGTGAAATATGCATAGACATCGAGAGAGAGAGTTGTGGGAGCTAGTACTACAGGAGCTACTACGACTACTTCAGCTAATAGAGATGCCAAACAGTGTGGGTTTCCCCCTTTTTTTGAAGGTTCCTCAGCAAGGCTAAAAAGTCGCGGCGGAGCGGGTAGACACAGGCCCCTTTAAATGTACACAAAAAAGGAGGAGGAAATCAATTAAGTTCACAAAATGGATTTCAATAACTTTGACTGAACCGAAAACGGCAAATCCACAACAGCTGGCCCCGAAGGAACTTCTACTGGCATTCTAATTGAAATGCATTCATATTGCAATACAATGAAGAAGAAATTGAAGGAGTCGCAGGAGGAGGAGGAGCAAGGAGATGCTGCCTGCCGATCCAAGAACCGGAGATAGACTCTGCACGGATACGGAGATGGACGACAGATAGAGGGGGAACTGGGGGAGTGTAAAACAACAGCTGACAGAGCAAATTGCTTTGCGCTTATGACACAACCAGCAAGACTAGAAGGCAAACAGAAAGCAAAAAAAAAAGAATGAATCTACATACATGCAGCAGCCACAGATAACCACAGAAGAGCAGGGGTAGGAGTATGATGCTGCTGATGATACTAAAGCTGATGATGATGATGATGCTGATGCCAATGGTACTGCAACCTGACAGTGCACTGAGAAAAAAAGGTGGAACTTTCAGCTACAATATATATTCATTTATTGGCAGAAAGAAATGCGAGAAACAAATGAACATATAATGATTTTGGGTATGGATTGTGGATCTACAGATGGAATATATGTATATAGTTTTAGGTGTTACAAATATCAGGTGTATGTATGTGTGGGTAGGCTGGAGGGTAATAATTTCCCTCTAAAAGGTATTGAGGGAAATGCATTGCTCTTGCTCTTCCTTTTGTCTTCTGTTCTTTTTGTGTGTCTTCTGACTACTGGTACTTCTTTGAATTACTGAAAAACTAAACAGTTTTACGATCCCCAAGCTGTTTGGTCATGGCAGAACCCGAAGCCACTGGCACTGGCGCAGGCACCCCATATGGTGGAAGCTTGACAATCTCCAGCTTGAAATCCTTAAACAGACTGCGTGCCAGATAAAGAAACGGTCCATCGATATTCGTATTCGACTTGACCGATATTTCGTTATAATTGCGATCCTCCGGGTCGCTGCCACAGCCCAAAAAGGTCTCCGGACTCAGTTCGTCATCGAAATTCACCTTGATATCCGCCTTGTTGCCACAGATGGCTATGGGAATATCTGCAATGTACTTCTCCAGCATGACAGCGTAGTTGGGAAAAGTATCCGTGGCACCCGCCGCGGCCAGATCGAACATCAAGATCGAGCAGTCGCTGTCCTTGTAGAAATCAACCGGATAGCGCTCCAGCTCCTCATCCTCCTTGCCCCAGTCCCACACATCGAAGCGAATGGGTCCACGAGTGGTGCTGAACATCAGCGTCTCTATATTCGTCTCATACTTTCCCGTGGGGACATATTCCTGCTTAAATTCTCCAAGCAGATGGCGTCGCAGAAACGTGGTCTTGCCACAGTTGGCGTCACCCATAATGATACACTTGAAGGTTGGCACTTCCATAGTTACAGATTCCTGAATGGAGTATTATTTTACGGAGTAATTTCCATAATTGTGAATCTCTGGTATTCTACTCACCACAAAAATAGTTTCGAACACGAAAGATTAGAGAAAGTTGAAGCAAAACGTTGCTTGAATGCCGGAGCTTCTATAATTTTCGACGCTTACTTTATAGTGCTGTACAACTAGTAATGCTAGAAATACTTGTTAGTGTTGTACAACTTCTAATTATCAGATGTATCGATACTTTTATCCCGCTTTAATACAACTTTGAATTGAGTCTGGCATTTTCTGCACATTTTACACATCGACGCTTGCTTTATAGTGTTGTGCAACTGCCAATGCTAGCAATACATTATAGTGTTGTACAACTTTTAATTATCAGATGTATCGATACTTTTATCCCGCTTCAATACAACTTTGAATTGAGTCTGGAATTTTCTGCACATTTTACAAATCTTCTTTTTACCATTTTAAAATAATTTTTAAAACTTTTAGACGCCTTGTTTTTTGCAGTGTTATGTTTGACTATCAAGTCTCTGTGTCCCCTAAGCGGTTTAGTTCAGGTTGTGAATGGGGAGACGTGGGGGTCTTGGGTGGTTTTTTAATACTGTTCTCTGGTCTGAGCCACGTTTAATGGAGTATCTGATTAGGTTTTAATTAAGGCGATGGGGGGACTTGAGGCATGAGATATCAATTGTGGTCGGGTTGAATTTCAATTCAAAGCGAGGAGGGGCACTTGAATTGGAAGCCAGTTAATTGTTAAATTAAAGCTTAAATAAATTAATTGCTTTTGAATTTAAATTGAATATATATAGAAATATATATACTAATTTGAACATTCCATTGTACAGTGCGTTTAATGTGTGTAAAATAGGTAGAAGCTTTTGGTTATTAATCAATGTTTTGTTGACGTTTCTTTTGTATATTTTTTCGAATTTCATGCCGCCCAATTTGGGGCGCGACATTTGTCCTCTTTGGCTGCTGCGTTTTTATGACTTGACCGCCATATCTCTCCCTTTACTTTCCTTCTTTCTTTCCTGCTGTTGTGTTGTGTGTGTGTTGTGTTTTATGCCTTCTCATAGAATTTATTTTTAATCCGCTTACGTCAGGCGAAATTCAATCAAGAATTTTGCACATCCCCACCATACCCAGACTGGAAACTGGGGAACTCAATGTCTGCTGTCGTCTGGGGCGGCGGCGTCTGTGTTCGGGGGGGTTCGGGTATCATATAAATCAGCAGAGTCTGCCTTTAAATACAATACATATAGTATATAAATCTATAAGCAAATTGGACCACGCGTCTCGTTTAATGTTGGTTTTTTCCCTTTAAATTTATGTTTCAGTCTGTGATTAATGATGGCACATTTCAATTCATAATTTTTCCCTTACATTTCAGGCAAAATAATCCATGAAAAAAACTTCGTGTATACCAATTAAATGTGCAGCATAATAAAAACATAAACAGCATTAAACAATCTGGTTATAAAAACTGTGCAGCGATTTCAATTAAAAAACAAGAAAAAGTAGTGAAAAAAACAAAACAAAAAATTATTAATAAAAAATAATAATGATAAGAAAAAATTGCACTGCCGTGGCACTAATTAATTAAAACCGTTTTCTTGCATAATTGATAAGGCAAAACAAAGCGTTCGAATACAAAGTGTAATCCATATACCGTTTAAGCCAACATGTTTAATCACTGTGTAATATTTCTAATGCATTTCACGCTGGTTTTGGCCTGTTTGTTGGCCTCAACGTTGGCTCTGAGCACCGATACGGGCAGCGAGGGAAATGGCGTTAGCGTGGGCGGTTCCACTCTCAATAATGGTGAGTAAATTATTAACATAAGAAAAGCATTTTAAAATATAAGTTTGAATTAAATATATCGGCATCTGCCAGCTGATTTCTGCTAGTTAAGATGGCAGCGCTTTAACAGCACTATCGTCCCAAACATTAGTAGTTTTACAACACTATAAAGTAAGCGTCGATAATTCTACTACTATAGAAGCTCGGCATTCAAACAGAGTTTTGCTTTAAGCATTCTCTAATCATTCTTTTACGAAACTCTTTACCAAAAATATGACAAATATCTCTGAATATTATGTGGCAAATATTACAAATATTAATATTTTGCGCATAAATGTATCGATTTTATTTATGCAAAAATACGTGAATTTCCACTACAAAAGATATTTGCAAACTGTTCGGTCATTTCGTTACTGATTTCGGATATTGCTGGGACAAATGTGTCCGGCGGCATATTATATTTAATTATTCATTTAATTGCATTACAATCATGGCCAGCACGTGCGCGGAATGCTGGCCCACAAAGAATGTATGTAATGTATGTAAAAAAAAAAGAAAATTGTAAATCACTTGTTATTTAACATGTTGCATGACATTCCGGCGGTGTGGCAGAATGAGGTACAGTCCGTGCTGGTTACTGGAGGGTGGAGTCGGAGGCCAGGAAGCGTACTAACTAAATTAATGGCTGCTCTGTGTGGGGGGGAGCAGCGCTGACAGCGTCAGGGCAATTAAAATGTGACATGGGGGATGGATTTGGATGGATATGTGGCTGACGCACTGCATCCCAAAACGGAACGATACGTGTATTATAAAAGCATAATTACATGATGAGACTTTTTAAGCCATAGATTAACAAAAAAGAACCATTGTTCGTATAGCTAAATACACTTTAAATACACACAAACAATTCGCTGGCCTTTTTCCAGGCCAATTAACATGGTTGTAATCTACTTAGACTCGAACTAAATTGCACAAGTTGATTATGCTCTAATGATCCTTATTTACAATACGATTGAATGAACTCTCTCTCTCTCTCTGATTGATTGTGGCAGTGGGCGGGGAGGGAAGGGAGCACTTTCAAGTGCTTAATTGGTGTGGCAAAATAATAATCCGTTTTGGCATAGAAAAAAAATGCGAGAAAATGTATAAAAAATTCAACAAAATTTCTGATTTTTCCAGTGAATAAATTTTGTCTGTGGAAAATTTAATTATCTCTGCTTAAATACTGCTCAAGTGAAGGTTTTTTTCTGCGGCTTATTATATGCCTAACAACGAATGTAAGCTTACGTATGGCTTACACTGAAATAAATGTCTTTTGGTTTTTGGAAAATATGCACGTGACAGTTATGGTAGAAAGTTCTTAAGATTTCTGCTCCACACACACTCACAATTTTCATAACCAATTTAATAATGAAATGCATTCAATTTGTGCACACTCTGCTGCCTGGCAGGACACTGGCAAACAAAGTTTTGGGTACTTAAAAGTCATCAAAGTCTCATGACAAATTCATTAAGTTTGCTATGCGGAAAACACACACAAAAAAATTATGTTCCCACTGACCGCAAGAGTAGTGTATTAATGCCGGTTTGAAACCAATTAATCATTCTTATTTTGACAGGTGGGGGTGGGGGTGATTAATGATCGTTAAAAAGTGACAGGTGGGGGTGGGGAGGTAGTGATTAATGGTTAATTATGGTAAAAGTGACAGGTGGGGGGTGGGGGAGGTAGTGATTAATGGTTAATTATGGTAAAAGTGACAGGTGGGGGGGGGGGGGTAGGGATTGATCGTTAATTATGGTAAAAGGGTCAGGTGGGAGGTGGGGGAAGGCAATTAACAATCGTTAGTTACGGTAAAAGGGTTAGGTGGGAGGTGGGGAAGACAATTAAAAGCATTAGTTACGGTAAAAAAGGTTACATTCATATAGGTGATACCCCCAGGCGGTGTTTTTTTTTATCCCAGAGATCTCAAAAGGGTCATCGGTATCCCACCCGAAGGCGTTTTCGTGACCTAGATAAATAAAAAGGTTCATAGCTACTTGTAGGCACAGGTGCGGTTTTGTTTATCAGCTACTCTGGGTTACACTACTATGGTATTAGGTGGGGAGGGGTAATTAATGACCCATAAATATCAAAAGGGTTCACATGCTCATGCGTAAGTGGTTCACACGGTGATAGGTGGCGGGGAGGGGTAATTAATGACCAATGTGCTTGCACGATCATGTTTACACACACATCTTATTAACGATCGGGCGGGCGGACTAGTATCAATGGGGCACACGTGCTCATGCGTAAGTGGTTTACTGGATTGGGGAGGGGGGAGTGTGCTTGCACGATCATGTTTCTCATGCGTGCACATGCGTAACGGTGGTAAAGTAGCTATCATCGCCATCGGTGGTTTTGTTTAACAGGTTCTCTTGTGTGTCTAAAGATATTAATTGATAGATTTTCCCAGGCTAAAGAGTGGGTAATAAAGAAATGTGTTGAAGATGTGTACCTTGGTGGTTTTCTTTAACAGGTACTCTTGTGTGTGTGTCTGAAGATATTAATTGATTGATTATTCATGGCTAAAAAGAGTGGGTAATACAGAAATGTGTTGAAGATGTGTACCTTTGTTTACACTCACACCTGATCACTAACAACCCAGATAACCAGATCTTAGCGGTTAGATGAGATGGTACGTCACTAGATTGCTAGCGATGGAGGGAAGAGAGGGGGTATGTGTATTTGGTGCAACCTGTTTTTTTTTTTGGCTTTTGCTACGCATTCAAAAAGAAAGAAGGTAAGAACAAAAATGCAATAGATTTTTTTTTTTTGTTTTTGTATACAAGTATTTGTTTATTTAGAGAATTGTATTAAAACTGGTTTTGTATTTCATCAGATATGTTTATGTATGTATGTATGTATGTATGTATGTATGTATGTATGTATGTATGTATGTATGTGTGTGTGAATCTATTTTCTAGTTTTTGTAATCAAACGTTTATGTAGCTTGTAATATTTTGAAATTAAATCCTTAGCATCTGCCCGATCTCTTACAATGTGGTGGCAGCTACACACTAAATTGCTAGGGAGGGAGGGATTTCCCCGCACAGAATACCTTTTGTTAGGTAGTCAAAGAACGTTCTATCGTATTTTTATTCAGATTCAAGGTCAAATATACCATCGAGCTGGCTCTTTGTTACCTTTCGAGAACGCGTACCACCAATTTTGGCAATTATATTTTATCGGGAACGCGGAAGACGAAGCTGATAGTCGGTGTGCCATTATTACCAACACGCGAAAAAAAAATGGTTTTCGATTTGCAAGATATGTTCCATCAGCATAACAAATTGGTTCAGTTATTCAAAACTTCTCCTGATTGAATGCCATCGGACGATAATAAAATTGTTATTCGAGCTGATAAAACACCGGGTGGTCAACATGCAAGGCGTATCAATGCACAAACAGTTGACGAAGTGGTAATAGTCATAGTTGGTGACCAATATAATAATCGTGACATTGTGCTTCATCGTAGAAATGAGCAACTTGACCGTGTATCCGAGACTCATCGCTGTTATGATGCATTACAATATCAGATATTGTTTTGGAGCGGCCAAGATGGCTATCATTTCAACATTAAAATGATAAATTCAGTTAACGGTAAATTGATGAATAATTTATGATCGATTTATATTTTAATTGAATCTAAATTTAATTGAATTGTATGTTGAGAAGGAAAAAAGAAAGTTAGTGCTATGAATTATTACGCATACAGGCTGTAGATACCACACAATCCAGACAACCACATATTGAAGTGTCCAGCACTTTTTCACCAGTATATTGTTGACATGTATGCACAAATTTTTTATCGGAACTGTTGAATTTCCTTCGATTCAACCAAACCAAAATACGTTCCAAAGATGTATGTTCATTTGCGTGATGCTATTTACATCGATGGAACTGCACAAAACGTTGGAAGTATGATAATATTACCGTCATCGTATGGTTGAAGGGAAATGCTCCAAACGTTTTCCAAAAAATTTGGTCTCCGATACAGTGACGGGCAACGATGGATATTCCGAATATCAGCATCGATCAACTGAAGATAATGGTCATTCGGTAAGTTTGAGAGTTCAAAATCAAGATTTGAAAATTGATAATCGTTGGGTTGTGAGATATATTTAAAGATTTATAAAGCGCACATAAACGTAGAGGTCTGCATTTCAGTTCAATCTATTAAATACATTTGCAAGTACATCCACAAAGGAAGTGACATGGCTGTTTTGGAGCAGTTGCTAATGTTACCGATGAAATCACTCAATTTCAAATGGGCAGATACATCAGTTCAAATGAACATTATCATTTCCGCTCCATGATAGGCATCCAACTGTAGTTCATTTAGCTGTTCATCTTGAAAACGGTCAACGCGTTTTTTTTTTTTTTTTTTTTCACACCCGGAAATGCAATGCGAAGAGCTGCGCAACCACCAGCACCAACTTTAACTGCATTTTTTTTGCGTTGTGTCAAGCAGATGATTTTGCGAAAACATTGCTTTACGCTGAAGTACCCGAATATTATACGTGGAATAATTCGTCAAAGGTTTTTCAAAGGCGAAGACGCGGAGAAGCCGTTTATGGTAAGCCAAAATTGTTTCACTCAGATTCGATAGGACGAATTTAAACAGTTCAGCCTAATAATCAATCCTAATATTATTTGCTATTGTTGAGAATAAATGTTCGTGGACCAACATCATTTGAATCTATTCGAACTGTTGATGAAGAATTGTGTGGGACGTATCGCAAAGCATGCGAACGATTGAATTTGCTTGAGAATGACATGCATTGGGATCTTACACTTGCAGATGCAGTATTGTCATCAAGTCCACATCAAATTCGGACACTTTTCGCAATTATTATTGCCACGTGCAGTCCAGCAAAGCCAACTAAATTGTAGCAAAAACATTAAAATCATTTGTCAGAGGATTTTTTCGATTGCGCCGTCAAACGGGTGATATAAACCAGGACTATACGCTGAAATTTACAACGAAGCATTGATCGCTATTGAATACCTTTGCTTGATAATGGCATGCAAAGCATTAGCTCAATTAGGTATGACAGCGCCTAATCGTAAAATACAAGACCTTTTCAACAAAGAACTGGAGCGTGAACAACAGTATGATCGTGCCGAGCTTAATGCGTTTGTGCAAAACAATGAGCCAAGGTTAAATATCAATCAAAGACCAATCAATCGGCTTACGACCAATTATTTCGAGCTATCGAAGAACAACATGGTGGACTGTTCTTTTTGGATGCAGCTGGAGGTACCGGAAAAACGTTTGTAATTTCGAATTTTTTGGCTTCCATCCGAGCACAAGGTAGAATCGCATTGGCTCTGGCTTCGTCAGGCATCGCTGCCCTTAAGTTGCCCTTGAACATGCAGGCTGACGATAATCCTACATGCAACATTTCAAAAAGATCTGCAATGGCGAGAGTGCAGCAGCAATGCTCTCTTTATTGTATGGGATGTACAATGGCAAACAAGAAGTCACTGGAAGCACTAAATCGTACGTTGAAAGATATTCGTGGAGATAATCGATTGTTTGGTGGTGCATTGATATTGTTAGCAGGTGATTTCAGACAAGTCAAACAAGGAACTGCTGCTGATGAAATTAATGCGTGTTTGAAAACATCTCATTTGTGGCAGTCTGTAAAACACTTAGATTGACTACAAATGTACGTGTTCAATTGCAAAATGATGCTTCAGCAGATTTGTTTTCCAGTCAACTGACTCTTAATGTTAGGAATACTTCGAAGGAATACTTGATTTAGAGTGTTTCCAAATCTGTACTATAAATTTGTAGAAAAAAAAAAATCTGCGTGTATGCTTCTCAAATTTGGTCTAAAAATGTGTTTTTAAACGTCTATTTCATTTCATTTTGTGTCATTCTGTAACAGAACATTTTGTGTTAGATTTTTTTTTTAGAACTTTTTTTGTCAAACATTGTTTTCTGAAAAATTGTAATCTAATATATAAAAATAAGTCGGGTTTTCTTATTGACGTAATAACTCCAGAACGCACGAACCGATTTGCACGGTTTTGCATTCGTTGAAAGGTCTCGGCTCCGTTAGGTTTATAGCAAAAAAAATTCACGAAAAATTTTAAAAAGAAAAGCGGAAAATGCATTTGTATTATCTACTATATACTACATACAGCGCCATCTCTGATACATTGCATGTACTACAAACCAATATTTTAAGTAGGCGCCGGTGCGTGATACATTGTTTGACAGCTACTCATTGTTCTCTGCTCAGTTAATTTCATGTAACAAACAGGTATTGTGTTCACTGTGAAAACGAAATTAAAAAAAAAAAGTTATTCGTTTCCTCACATTTCAATTGGAAACCATCAAATCAATGACGTGTATTGTGAAAATTGTTATTCAATTTGAAAAGAAGGCATTTGTCTTTAAGGTGGTAAGTTGAACTGTGTAAATTATGTGGATCGTGCATTTAGAGGTTAAAGTGGACAGAGTCCACAGTCCAAAATGCCTAAAGGACGACGTGCGAACATCGGCCGCCGCACAAGACATGCAAGCCAGCAACAAGTGCAATCACAGAACTTAAGCGAAGAAAGACAAAATATAATAAGAGAAAATTCCCGATTGGGGCAACGCGTGAGGACACGAGGTCATTGGTATCATACAATCGCTTGGCATTCCAATATGATCCCACTGCGAACTACAGTGATGATGAAAATTTAGATAATGGACCAATGACGACTATATGCTGATATTGCAATGCGTTAAAGTTAAAAAGAGAAACGGCTGGATTGTGCTGCGCAAGTGGAAAAGTCAAACTGGATCCATTACTTACACCACCACAGCCACTGAAACCATTGTTCGATGGAAGTGATCCCGATTCCAGCCATTTTCTTCAACACATCCATGAATACAATAACTGCTTTCGCATGACTTTCTTTGGAGCTAATATCATTCGAGAAGGCGACTTCATTCCGACTTGCAAAGTAAAAGATACAACACACATAACCCCAATCACTCACACCAACACAATGAATTGTGTTGTGTACACCATCACACGATCAGAAGTTACTCTGTATTCTTCAACAAATGATTGTTTGCAATTACAGATACAATGGTGCCAACACCAGATGAACCGCATCAATTTCTGCAAATATATTTCATTTCGTCGATGGTGGATCAGCTGAATGTGCGGTGCAATATACAGGGAACACAACAGTTTAAGAGACGAATTATTGAACAGTTGCAAGCATTTTTTCACGCTAATAATGCTGTGAATAATAATACTGGTAATCTTTTTCTTCCTGGACGCACCTGGAGGAACAGGGAACAAATTTGTCATTTCATTGATTTTGGCCACTATTCGATCAAGATGTGACATAGCTTTGGCGTTAGCATCATCTGGAATTGCGCACATTCTGCGCTTAAGTTGCCACTCAATTTAAACAAAATTGATACTCCAACATGCAATATTTCCCGATCCAGTGCATTGGGAAAATTGTTGATGCAATGCAAGCTCATTGTTTGGGATGAGTGCACAAAGGCACATAAGAAATCACTTGAAGCACTTAACTTCACACTGAAGGATCTTCGGTGAAATAACAACATCTTTGGCGGCTTGATGAAATTATTGGCAGGCGATTTCAGGCAGACTTTGCCAGTAATTCCCCGTGGAACGCCTGCAGATGAATTGAATGCTTGCCTGAAGGCATCACCTTTATGGAATAACGTAAAAACATTATCGCTAACCACTAATATGAGAGTTCAACTTCAAAATGATCAAAGTGCTGCACAATTTTCCAACAATTGTTAGCTGTTGGAAATGGAAAAGACCCAGTTGATGGGAAATCTGGATTAATTACTCTTACCAACGACTTTTGCCGATTTACAGACTCTCAATTAGTTCTCTTATTGCAATTGCAATTATTGAATTATCAGAATTATGTTTGGTTAAGTCAACGAGCAATTCTTGCCGCAAAAGAATAATGATGTACACGCACTGAATTTCACAATTCAATCAAAAATTGCTGGCGATTTGGTGACATACAAATCTGTTGATTCCATAACAAATCCCGATGATGTAGTAAATTATCCAACAGAGTTTTTGAACTCTCTGGAGTTACCAGGATTTCCACCACATAACTTGCAACTCAAAGTTGGTACAGTTATTATGATATTGCGTAATTTGAATCCACCGCGACTTTGCAACGGTACTCGACTTTCGGTAAAAAGACTTATGTCGAATTTGATTGAGGCAACCATTATTAACGGAAAGTACGCAGGTGAAAATGTATGTATTCCTCGAATACCAATGATTCCGACTAATCTTCCGTTTGACTTCAAACGATTGCAATTTCCAGTTCGCCTTGCGTTCGCAATGACAATTAATAAGTAGCAAGGCAAATCGTTTTGTGTGTGCGGGATAAATTTAGAAAATCATTGTTTTTCACATGGGCATGGGAAACCATCCGCTTTGTTTGTGTTAACGTCAGACCAAAGAACAAAAATGTGGTTTACCAAAGTGCACTTCAATGAAACGGATAATTTGCGAACACGTATAACGCTTTGATTCAGTATTTACTTTGGATTCACTTTCATTTACTTAGAGAAGTTCAACTAAATAACACTTCATTATACCCGTACTCGAAGAGTAATAGGGTATATTGTATTTGTGGTAAAAGTGGATGTGTGTAACACACAGAAGGAGGCGTTTCCGACCATATAAAAACATATATATTTCTTGATCAGCATCAATAGCCGAGTCGATATAGCCATGTCTGTCCGTCCGTCTGTCCGTCTGTCCGTCCGTCTTGTTTTTCACTCATTGCACGAAGGCTATTAGAGCTAGACCAATCAAATTTTTTTTTCCAGACTGATGTGATATCTCACTCCTAGAAAAGTGTTTCAAAATTTCGCCCCGCCCACTTTCACCCCCACAAAGGGCGCACATCTGTGGCATCCACAATTTTAAAGATAGCAGAAAACGAAAAAATGCAGAATCATAGAGAGTCAGCCCATATCTATCAGGGGCCCAAATCTGAATCGGATCGGATCATTAATATAGCCACAATAGAGGCAAATGTACGAAAAAACTTCGCTCCCTCTCTTTCGCACTCACACAAAAAATCGAGTTGATTTGGATTTTTTGTATTTTGTGTCGCCTGGATCTCAGAGACTATAAGAGCTAGAGCAACCAAATTTTTGCCAAGACTCCTGTGATACCAAACCTGAACAAGTGTATTTCAAAATTTCGCCCCGCCCCCTTCCGCCCCCACAAATGACGAAAATCCACAATTTTTAAGATAGAAAAAAAAAAAAAAAAATGCAGTTTTGTAGAGAATGACCATATCTACCAGATTCCCGAATTTGGTTCAGATCGGATCATTATTATAGCCACAATGATGAAATGAATTTTCAGCAGCAATCCCCCACCTCCTCTTGCGGCGTAAGTCAATTATTGGGGTTGATTGTTGCTTCAGCTTCTCTCAAACGCACACTCACGCTCAAACATGCTGCCTCGTGCAGTGTACGTGTGTTGTTGTGAGAACTGATGTAGATGTAGATGTCGATGACAGATGTAGCAAAAAAAATGTAAAATGTAAAAAATGATAAAACATTTTAAAATTCCACATAAATCACATGTGTACTGACTGAGTACGGGTATAAAAAAAGAGTCGCGTTCGAAGCGACTCCGTACGTTCTTTCTCGTTTTTGTAATCGAAATGAACTCATTTCTGTTGTGAAATGAAATAAAATTTTTCCTTTTCAAATATAAAACAAACAAAAAATTGTTCTTCATCTTTTAATCACCAAACGAATTGTTACATAAAACGAAGCCATCTGGTGGCGAAACGGAGTTCGCCGGGTTTTCTAGTTTGTGTATAAGTATATTTGTTTCTGTTCAAAATGGATTTCATTGGATTCATTGGATTTACCAGGATCGCCACCATACAATTTAGAAGGAAAAGTTGGAGCCACCATAATTATGCTGTGGAATTCAATCCACCACGACTTTGCAATGGTACAAGACTTGCTGTGAAAATAGTTATGACTAATTTACTTGAAGCAACTATTTTGACTGGAAAATTGTGTGGTGAACACGTTTTTGATTCCGAGAATTCCGAGAATTCCGATGATTCCGACTGACATGTCATTTGATTTCAAACGACTACAATTTCCCATCATTGGTACCCCTATCTAAGGCTATCAACTTAGAATCAACTTCATTAGAAACATAAAATTGGCATCCTCACCTTCTAAAAACTCCCCTCTTTCCATATTCTAAAAGGAATTTTTGGGAATGAGGTTTAAAACCTCTAAAAAAATTACTGCATTTAAACGTGATTTTCCATATAATGTATTTATTTTTAATACTTCATCACCCTTATGAGGTTTCTCGGCATTAGTAAGATATTCATCTAATAACTGATCTGTCTCTTCTTAATCCTGTAAATACTATTCAGTTAGCGATAGTGCTTGATCACTCTGAATTTCTGTGAAATAAGGTACTGGCATATTATCCTCTTTTTTTGATTTGTACACAATAAACAACTGTATTCTATTGTGTACTTGTTTTCTGTATAGATGTGATCTGAGTTATTTATCTCTTGCTCTCTTTATTTGCAATGCTGTAGGACTGAGAACTTCTGCAAATTCAAAACAATTTATTCTTAATATAGGTGTAAATTTATTCGGAGATGAGACTTCCCTATACAGCTTAGACCTGTAGTGACATTTTACACCAATATCTATATTCGCGAAATCAACTAGAAAATATCTATTGAAGCCTCTCTGCCCGCATCTACAAAACCTCCTATTGAGGCTTCCTTTTCAAGAAGAGTACTTTTAAAGTTAGCTATAATTGGTGTTTTTACCCGTACTCGAAGAGTAAAAGGGTATATTGTATTAGTGGTAAAAGTGGATATTCTTGATCAGCATCAATAGCCGAGTCGATAAAGCCATGTCTGTCCGTCTGTCTGTCTGTCTGTCTGACTGCCTGTCTGTCCGTCTTGTTTGTCGCCCATTGCTCGGAGGCTGTAAGAGCAATAGAAACTAGATGTAACATCTCACTCCTAGAAAAGTGTTTCAAAATTTCGTCCCGCAAAATTGTTGGGTTGTTCAGACTGTCTGCATCAATCGAATATTCAGTTGTTGCTCTCTCCAGTCATTTTCATTGTGTGTGCGCCTGTTATTACTAATTTGAAAATGTATACTATATCAGTTATATTAGTTTTGATTTGTCTCGCTCTGAATAATATGATTTAAAAATGTTTTTATAAGACTCTAGATCATTTTAAGAGTAATCATTATTACTATGAAAAATCAATGAATCAATAGACCAGGTGATAAGTTCCAAGTGTTCCCAAGTGATAATTGAATTTTAATATTTTTTATATTTAGTATGCTGCTACCCAACATAAGTTGTGATTGGGAAGCTCCATTAATAGGACCTTATTAAGCCTTATCTAAAAGTTTATCTCTTGATAGTTGGAAGCTGTTGATATTAAGAATCAAACTATCACTTGTTGATCTCTCAACTTCATTCTCAGCTACGAGTATATTTGATTGAGAAAAGAATTCATCATTGTCATCGTCGTCATCATCCTCTTCATCATCATCATCATCATCATCATCATCACCATCAAGAACATTTTCATTTCCATCAAAATGAATACTAGTACTAGTATCAGCATACATGGGTTCTCCATTCGAATTTCGTTTCTTAATAGAGACATTTTTTTTAATTCTTAAAATCATTAACACTAAAAAGTCTGCTCCAGCTTCTTCTTCTTCTGATCTCTGAGTTCATGTTTAATATCTTCAATTTCGAGTTTCTTATTCTTGTTAACAAGTTCATGTTAAGGTTCTGTAATCAATCCAAAAAGTTTCTTCCAATTGAAAAGCGTTTTCATTTTTCAGCTGCTTAAGCTCATGCAATTTTCGAGTCTTAGTCAATTGTTCTAAAATATTACGACTCATTGTTCAATCTAGATGTAACAACAAACAATACAAAAGTTATACTGTTCAATATTAAAATGAAGTAATATTTATACATATATCCATTTGTTTTCAACAATAGAAATTACAATAGATATTAAAAAAAAAATACAAGATCAAATTTGGTTGTGAAATATATGTTTTTTTATTTATTTATTAATTTCCAAATGATTTCCAATATTGTCTTCAGTCTTTTTAATGACACGATAATGCTTATTTTTAAAAGATTCGAATGTTTCATCACTAATTCTAGTATTCCTCTCTGGTAGATATAACATGAATTCCTCCAGCTCCAGGGCAAGGGAGTTGCTTTTGCCTACGAGTCGCTTTTTAAAATTGAGAATCTAATATCCGCTTCCATTTTCAGTTTTGTTAGTAGGGGCTTAAGCACTGTAGACTTAAAAATTCCATTAAAGTCCTTGAGTACTGGATCATTATTCTGAGTCATGTTTCTTCTGGTTGTGGAACAGGTGCTGGATCAGGTACTGTACAGGAGCTGATACACAAGCTGTTGTAGCTGGTTCTGGAGCTGTTTAGCTGATACACGAGCTGTTTTTTGAGGCTGTTGTACCTGGTTCTGGAGCTGTTTAGCTGATACACGAGCTGTTTTTGAGGCTGTTGTAGCTGGTTCTGGAGCTGTTTAGCTGATGCAGGAGCTGTTTTTGAGGCTGTTGTACCTGGTTTTGGAGCTGTTTAGCTGATACACGAGTTGTTTTTGAGGCTGTTGTACCTGGTTTTGGAGCTGTTTAGCTGATGCAGGAGCTGTTTTTGAGGCTGTTGTACCTGGTTTTGGAGCTGTTTAGCTGATGCAGGAGCTGTTGTAGTTGGTTCTGGAGCTGTTTTTTAGTGGATGCTGGAACTGGTATTGTTCTTGTTGTTGTTGTTGCTGTTGTTGCAGAGTCTAGGTAATAACTTTATATGTGCTTCATATATCTATATTCTATATTCTACTAGCAAACCCGGCGAACTCCGTTTCGCCACCAGATGGCTTCGTTTTATGTAACAATTCGTTTGGTGATTAAAAGATGAAGAACAATTTTTTGTTTGTTTTATATTTGAAAAGGAAAAAATTTTATTTCATTTCACAACAGTAATGAGTTCATTTCGATTACAAAAATGAAGTGTTATTTAGTTGAACTTCTCTAAGTAAATGAAAGTGAATCCAAAGTAAATACTGAATCAAAGCGTTATACGTGTTCGCAAATTATCCGTTTCATTGAAGTGCACTTTGGTAAACCACATTTTTTGTTCTTTGGTCTGACGTTAACACAAACAAAGCGGATGGTTTCCCATGCCCATGTGAAAAACAATGATTTTCTAAATTTATCCCGCACACACAAAACGATTTGCCTTGCTACTTATTAATTGTCATTGCGAACGCAAGGCGAACTGGAAATTGCAATCGTTTGAAGTCAAACGGAAGATTAGTCGGAATCATTGGTATTCGAGGAATACATACATTTTCACCTGCGTACTTTCCGTTAATAATGGTTGCCTCAATCAAATTCGACATAAGTCTTTTTACCGAAAGTCGAGTACCGTTGCAAAGTCGCGGTGGATTCAAATTACGCAATATCATAATAACTGTACCAACTTTGAGTTGCAAGTTATGTGGTGGAAATCCTGGTAACTCCAGAGAGTTCAAAAACTCTGTTGGATAATTTACTACATCATCGGGATTTGTTATGGAATCAACAGATTTGTATGTCACCAAATCGCCAGCAATTTTTGATTGAATTGTGAAATTCAGTGCGTGTACATCATTATTCTTTGCGGCAAGAATTGCTCGTTGACTTAACCAAACATAATTCTGATAATTCAATAATTGCAATTGCAATAAGAACTAATTGAGAGTCTGTAAATCGGCAAAAAGTCGTTGGTAAGAGTAATTAATCCAGATTTCCCATCAACTGGGTCTTTTCCATTTCCAACAGCTAACAATTGTTGGAAAATTGTGCAGCACTTTGATCATTTTGAAGTTGAACTCTCATATTAGTGGTTAGCGATAATGTTTTTACGTTATTCCATAAAGGTGATGCCTTCAGGCAAGCATTCAATTCATCTGCAGGCGTTCCACGGGGAATTACTGGCAAAGTCTGCCTGAAATCGCCTGCCAATAATTTCATCAAGCCGCCAAAGATGTTGTTATTTCACCGAAGATCCTTCAGTGTGAAGTTAAGTGCTTCAAGTGATTTCTTATGTGCCTTTGTGCACTCATCCCAAACAATGAGCTTGCATTGCATCAACAATTTTCCCAATGCACTGGATCGGGAAATATTGCATGTTGGAGTATCAATTTTGTTTAAATTGAGTGGCAACTTAAGCGCAGAATGTGCGCAATTCCAGATGATGCTAACGCCAAAGCTATGTCACATCTTGATCGAATAGTGGCCAAAATCAATGAAATGACAAATTTGTTCCCTGTTCCTCCAGGTGCGTCCAGGAAGAAAAGATTACCAGTATTATTATTCACAGCATTATTAGCGTGAAAAATGCTTGCAACTGTTCAATAATTCGTCTCTTAAACTGTTGTGTTCCCTGTATATTGCACCGCACATTCAGCTGATCCACCATCGACGAAATGAAATATATTTGCAGAAATTGATGCGGTTCATCTGGTGTTGGCACCATTGTATCTGTAATTGCAAACAATCATTTGTTGAAGAATACAGAGTAACTTCTGATCGTGTGATGGTGTACACAACACAATTCATTGTGTTGGTGTGAGTGATTGGGGTTATGTGTGTTGTATCTTTTACTTTGCAAGTCGGAATGAAGTCGCCTTCTCGAATGATATTAGCTCCAAAGAAAGTCATGCGAAAGCAGTTATTGTATTCATGGATGTGTTGAAGAAAATGGCTGGAATCGGGATCACTTCCATCGAACAATGGTTTCAGTGGCTGTGGTGGTGTAAGTAATGGATCCAGTTTGACTTTTCCACTTGCGCAGCACAATCCAGCCGTTTCTCTTTTTAACTTTAACGCATTGCAATATCAGCATATAGTCGTCATTGGTCCATTATCTAAATTTTCATCATCACTGTAGTTCGCAGTGGGATCATATTGGAATGCCAAGCGATTGTATGATACCAATGACCTCGTGTCCTCACGCGTTGCCCCAATCGGGAATTTTCTCTTATTATATTTTGTCTTTCTTCGCTTAAGTTCTGTGATTGCACTTGTTGCTGGCTTGCATGTCTTGTGCGGCGGCCGATGTTCGCACGTCGTCCTTTAGGCATTTTGGACTGTGGACTCTGTCCACTTTAACCTCTAAATGCACGATCCACATAATTTACACAGTTCAACTTACCACCTTAAAGACAAATGCCTTCTTTTCAAATTGAATAACAATTTTCACAATACACGTCATTGATTTGATGGTTTCCAATTGAAATGTGAGGAAACGAATAACTTTTTTTTTTTCATTTCGTTTTCACAGTGAACACAATACCTGTTTGTTACATGAAATTAACTGAGCAGAGAACAATGAGTAGCTGTCAAACAATGTATCACGCACCGGCGCCTACTTAAAATATTGGTTTGTAGTACATGCAATGTATCAGAGATGGCGCTGTATGTAGTATATAGTAGATAATACAAATGCATTTTCCGCTTTTCTTTTTAAAATTTTTCGTGAATTTTCTTTTGCTATAAACCTAACGGAGCCCGAGACCTTTTCCAACGAATGCAAAACCGTGCAAATCGGTTCGTGCGTTCTGGAGTTATTACGTCAATAAGAAAACCCGACTTATTTTTATATATTAGATTACAATTTTTCAGAAAACAATGTTTGACATAAAAGTTCTAAAAAAAAAAAAAAATCTAACATTAAATGTTCTGTTACAGAATGACACAAAATGAAATGAAATAGACGTTTAAAAACACATTTGTAGACCAAATTTGAGAAGCATACACGCAGAATTTTTTTCTACAAATTTATAGTACAGATTTGGAAACACACTCTAAATCAAGTATTCCTTCGAAGTATTCCTAACATTAAGAGTCAGTTGACTGGAAAACAAATCTGCTGAAGCATCATTTTGCAATTGAACACGTACATTTGTAGTCAATCTAAGTGTTTTTACAGACTGCCACAAATGAGATGTTTTCAAACACGCATTAATTTCATCAGCAGCAGTTCCTTGTTTGACTTGTCTGAAATCACCTGCTAACAATATCAATGCACCACCAAACAATCGATTATCTCCACGAATATCTTTCAACGTACGATTTAGTGCTTCCAGTGACTTCTTGTTTGCCATTGTACATCCCATACAATAAGAGAGCATTGCTGCTGCACTCTCGCCATTGCAGATCTTTTTGAAATGTTGCATGTAGGATTATCGTCAGCCTGCATGTTCAAGGGCAACTTAAGGGCAGCGATGCCTGACGAAGCCAGAGCCAATGCGATTCTACCTTGTGCTCGGATGGAAGCCAAAAATTCGAAATTACAAACGTTTTTCCGGTACCTCCAGCTGCATCCAAAAAGAACAGTCCACCATGTTGTTCTTCGATAGCTCGAAATAATTGGTCGTAAGCCGATTGATTGGTCTTTGATTGATATTTAACCTTGGCTCATTGTTTTGCACAAACGCATTAAGCTCGGCACGATCATACTGTTGTTCACGCTCCAGTTCTTTGTTGAAAAGGTCTTGTATTTTACGATTAGGCGCTGTCATACCTAATTGAGCTAATGCTTTGCATGCCATTATCAAGCAAAGGTATTCAATAGCGATCAATGCTTCGTTGTAAATTTCCAGCGTATAGTCCTGGTTTATATCACCCGTTTGACGGCGCAATCGAAAAAATCCTCTGACAAATGATTTTAATGTTTTTGCTACAATTTAGTTGGCTTTGCTGGACTGCACGTGGCAATAATAATTGCGAAAAGTGTCCGAATTTGATGTGGACTTGATGACAATACTGCATCTGCAAGTGTAAGATCCCAATGCATGTCATTCTCAAGCAAATTCAATCGTTCGCATGCTTTGCGATACGTCCCACACAATTCTTCATCAACAGTTCGAATAGATTCAAATGATGTTGGTCCACGAACATTTATTCTCAACAATAGCAAATAATATTAGGATTGATTATTAGGCTGAACTGTTTAAATTCGTCCTATCGAATCTGAGTGAAACAATTTTGGCTTACCATAAACGGCTTCTCCGCGTCTTCGCCTTTGAAAAACCTTTGACGAATTATTCCACGTATAATATTCGGGTACTTCAGCGTAAAGCAATGTTTTCGCAAAATCATCTGCTTGACACAACGCAAAAAATGCAGTTAAAGTTGGTGCTGGTGGTTGCGCAGCTCTTCGCATTGCATTTCCGGGTGTGAAAAAACGCGTTGACCGTTTTCAAGATGAACAGCTAAATGAACTACAGTTGGATGCCTATCATGGAGCGGAAATGATAATGTTCATTTGAACTGATGTATCTGCCCATTTGAAATTGAGTGATTTCATCGGTAACATTAGCAACTGCTCCAAAACAGCCATGTCACTTCCTTTGTGGATGTACTTGCAAATGTATTTAATAGATTGAACTGAAATGCAGACCTCTACGTTTATGTGCGCTTTATAAATCTTTAAATATATCTCACAACCCAACGATTATCAATTTTCAAATCTTGATTTTGAACTCTCAAACTTACCGAATGACCATTATCTTCAGTTGATCGATGCTGATATTCGGAATATCCATCGTTGCCCGTCACTGTATCGGAGACCAAATTTTTTGAAAACGTTTGGAGCATTTCCTTCAACCATACGATGACGGTAATATTATCATACTTCAACGTTTTGTGCAGTTCCATCGATGTAAATAGCATCACGCAAATTAACATACATACTTTTGGAACGTATTTTGGTTTGGTTTAATCGAAGGAAATTCAACAGTTCCGATAAAATTTGTGCATACATGTCAACAATATACTGGTGAAAAAGTGCTGGACACTTCAATATGTGGTTGTCTGGATTGTGTGGTATCTACAGCCTGTATGCGTAATAATTCATAGCACTAACTTTTTTTTTTTTCCTTCTCAACATACAATTCAATTAAATTTAGATTCAATTAAAATATAAATCGATCATAAATTATTCATCAATTTACCGTTAACTGAATTTATCATTTTAATGTTGAAATGATAGCCATCTTGGCCGCTCCAAAACAATATCTGATATTGTAATGCATCATAACAGCGATGAGTCTCGGATACACGGTCAAGTTGCTCATTTCTACGATGAAGCACAATGTCACGATTATTATATTGGTCACCAACTATGACTATTACCACTTCGTCAACTGTTTGTGCATTGATACGCCTTGCATGTTGACCACCCGGTGTTTTATCAGCTCGAATAACAATTTTATTATCGTCCGATGGCATTCAATCAGGAGAAGTTTTGAATAACTGAACCAATTTGTTATGCTGATGGAACATATCTTGCAAATCGAAAACCATTTTTTTTTTCGCGTGTTGGTAATAATGGCACACCGACTATCAGCTTCGTCTTCCGCGTTCCCGATAAAATATAATTGCCAAAATTGGTGGTACGCGTTCTCGAAAGGTAACAAAGAGCCAGCTCGATGGTATATTTGACCTTGAATCTGAATAAAAATACGATAGAACGTTCTTTGACTACCTAACAAAAGGTATTCTGTGCGGGGAAATCCCTCCCTCCCTAGCAATTTAGTGTGTAGCTGCCACCACATTGTAAGAGATCGGGCAGATGCTAAAGATTTAATTTCAAAATATTACAAGCTACATAAACGTTTGATTACAAAAACTAGAAAATAGATACACACACACACATACATACATACATACATACATACATACATACATACATACATACATACATACATAAAAACATATCTGATGAAATACAAAACCAGTTTTAATACAATTCTCTAAATAAACAAATACTTGTATACAAAAACAAAACAAAAAAATTCTAATGCATTTTTGTTCTTACCTTCTTTCCTTTTGAATGCGTAGCAAAAGCCAAAAACAGGTTGCACCAAATACACATACCCCCCTCTCTTCCCTCCATCGCTAGCAATCTAGTGACGTACCATCTCATCTAACCGCTAAGATCTGGTTATCTGGGTTGTTAGTGATCAGGTGTGAGTGTAAACAAAGGTACACATCTTCAACACATTTCTGTATTACCCACTCTTTAGCCATGAATAATCAATCAATTAATATCTTCAGACACACACAAAGAGTACCTGTTAAAGAAAACCACCAAGGTACACATCTTCAACACATTTCTTTATTACCCACTCTTTAGCCTGGGAAAATCTATCAATTAATATCTTTAGACACACAAGAGAACCTGTTAAACAAAACCACCGATGGCGATGATAGCTACTTTACCACCGTTACGCATGTGCACGCATGAGAAACATGATCGTGCAAACACCCCCCTCCCAATCCAGTAAACCACTTACGCATGAGCACGTGTGCCCCATTGATACTAGTCCGCCCGCCCGATCGTTAATAAGATGTGTGTGTGTAAAAACATGATCGTGCAAGCACATTGGTCATTAATTACCCCTCCCCGCCACCTATCACCGTGTGAACCACTTACGCATGAGCATGTGAACCCTTTTGATATTTATGGGTCATTAATTACCCCTCCCCACCTAATACCATAGTAGTGTAACCCAGAGTAGCTGATAAACAAAACCGCACCTGTGCCTACAAGTAGCTATGAACCTTTTTATTTATCTAGGTCACGAAAACGCCTTCGGGTGGGATACCGATGACCCTTTTGAGATCTCTGGGATCAAAAACACCGCCTGGGGTATCACCTATATGAATGTAACCTTTTTTACCGTAACTAATGCTTTTAATTGTCTTCCCCCACCTCCCACCTAACCCTTTTACCGTAACTAACGATTGTTAATTGCCTTCCCCCACCTCCCACCTGACCCTTTTACCATAATTAACGATCAATCCCTACCTCCCCCCCCCCCCACCTGTCACTTTTACCATTTAATTAACCATTAATCACTACCTCCCCCACCCCCACCTGTCACTTTTACCATAATTAACCATTAATCACTACCTCCCCACCCCCCACCTGTCACTTTTAACGATCATTAATCACCCCCCACCCCCACCTGTCAAAATAAGAATGATTAATTGGTTTCAAACCGGCATTAATACACTACTCGCAAGCACGCACACAAGCAGCACACACACAGCCACACACATATATGAACACGCCCCCACAATCACACACACACACCCAGGCACACACACTCAAAAGGCATTTAAAGTTTTTTTTGCTGCCTACTTAGCGGGGCAAATATTTGTTCTGTGAGACAAGAGAGAGACGCAGAATGGAAGGCAGAGAGTGAGAGCGTAGGAGAAACAGAGTGGAAGGCAGAGAGTGAGCGTAGGAGTAGGCCAAAGACAGCAGCAAGACGAATGTCTGTGCAAGGTATACTTAAAGGAAGGTAGGGCTGTACAGCTCTCGTTCTGTTAGCTCTCTATCTTAGGCAGCGACGATCGAAGGGCTCTGTTAGTGCTCCGCCACTTACTGCAGCCTTAAGCCATAACTCTCGCACTTTGGCCGCTGCCTTACCTTCCATTTAATCTGCCTTGTGCTTTGCGTGGCATTAACTTAACCCTTGGCATGTCACTTGTCGCCTCCAAACAGCGCACTATGGTCCCAACGACCACTTTTGTTGGCCAAAACCCATTTTGTGAAAGTTAATAAGTAACCGTTTTTTGATTGAACTGTATTAGAAAAAGAGTGACCATAAAAGTTGCATACCCGAAATTTCCATAGATGGCGCCACATTCGCGAATTCAGCTGTTAAAACAGCTGTTGGCACTCACATGCACGCGCAGTGAAAAAGTGTAAATTTAATTGCAGTTTTAAATCTCTCATAAATTGAAAAATACGATTAACTGATCAAATTTTTGTGTTGTATTTCAATCAGTAGGGTTTCTACTACGTGTTTGGTAAAGTTACCTGTATCTAGTATTTGTGATGTCTTCTTAATTTGAGGTTCAAGTGAGGCCTTTTACATCTGTCAATACGTAATGAAAACTGATTTTTAAATAGATATAACTTTTGATTCCAACCTATTCCAACCTTAAAACCTATTGTGTGTCGTAGAGTTACAAATTCTTGTTGAAATGTATATAGTAGAAAATGCCACATTTCACCACAAATTTTATAATTTGCATTAGTAGATCATAACCTCAAATTTAAAAATTCAGAGTTGTTTGCCGCGTGAACATCAGAGAAGCGAAAAACATGCAAGGAACTCAATTATTTGAAAAGTAAACGTAATGGCGACATTTTATATGAAATTAATAAGTTTTTAAGGATAATTATATGAGTTTTTGTTACCTTTTGGCCACAAAATGGAAAAATTTGAAGGCAAATACAGAGACGTTAATCGAAAGTATATGGATTGGCTAAATATACAGGAAAGTGTTCAAAAGCCTTAAAGCCAGTGGATCGCACTTTGCTATCACACTTCAACAAATGTTGTAGACCAGAAAGAAGGCAGGCTGGAGATCTTGTAGTATCGGAAGGATGAAACATAAAATTATTGATTTAAGCCGCTAGCATGATCGCACGAATACGAATCAAATACGAGCTCGCATTTGTTTTAAAACTTTTATCCTTATGCCCAGATAAGTCTAAATTTATTCTTATATGTTTCAGAACACCTTATCAAAGCGTTCTTCTCTTAGCGGCAACTTTTTAAAATTTAATTTTATTTTAAATAAAAAATTAGTTTTGGGCGTGCCACGCCCCATTAAAAATATATAAAAATTAATTGAATTGATTTCTTAATATAAATGTTGAAAATATACTCAATACTCGTAATTCACTATAGCTAAAAATTTAAATATGCATTTAAAAAAAAGGGGCGGTGCCACACCCATTTTTGTTGTTATCCCAGTTCCTATTGATTATATATACCCAATGCAAAAAACCAAATCGAAATATCTTGTTTCGTTCGCGAGTTATTAATTTTGGCCAACAAAAGTGGTCGTTGGGACCATAGTGCAGCGTCCCCGCCATCACCGAGCCCTTCTCTCATTAACATTGTTATCCCTCCCTACCACCCCGTACGACAGCCATGTCTGTGCTTTTTGCCGCCCAAGCAAATGAGAATTTCATTAACGTTATTAATATTTTCATTGTTGAGTATTTTGCGTATCTCTCCCGCGGCCCGACAACCCGCTCAGCTCCCGCTCTCTGTCTCTCTTCTCGCTTGCTCTGTGTCTCTCGGATAATAACTTTATTATGACGCCTGTTGTTGTTTTTGTTGCTGCTATTGTTGTTGCTCTTGTTGTTGCTGTTGCTGGGGTGTTTTTTACATTTTTCATGGCTTAATAATTGCTCATTTCACTTGCAGCTGCCTTTTGTTTGCCTTTTATTATGATATTTGTTCTTCTTGTTGTTAACAATTATGAGGCCACTTAAATAAATTTTATTGCTGTCAGGCAGAGTCGCCCAGCCCATCGTCTTCCTGCAGGGCTAGCTCCCTTTTCGGTGCCACAAAACAAATTGACAATTATTCTTGGACTCCCCCGCTCCTACCGTTCGTTCGGTTCTGCGGCAGTTAACCAGGAAAATGACAAACGAGGCGAAACCCAGAAAACTTTTCCATGCCATTTATTAGCCAGCAAAGTTTTAGAGTCTTTGGTGCGATTTTGATTTAGCTTCGGGCTAGGAGATCAACTTGGCATCACTTTTAGGGGCATGCCACTAAAGGGAGCGATAAATATTGTGGTGGAGTGTAGGAGGGTACTAATTAGGTTTGTGGAGTGTAGAGTCCTAAAAATATTTGTGGAAGTGTAGGAGTGTCCTAATTATGTTTGTGGGGACGATGAAGCCAGTCATCATACTTATGTCCAAGTGCAGGCAGCAATTAAATGTCTTAATTGGGGAGGTGTATAATTAATACATATACTATATTGAATAAACTATCCCAATCTAAAGCATAACTACGCGTAATACAACAAAAGAAAAAGAATGATTTATACAACAATTAAGATAAAATCATAAACGTAAACATTCATCCATTCATCCATCCATCAGTTATTCCCATGATACCCTACCCTTCGACGCTCCCTTTGCCACACCACCCCATTGAATGGTCTACTAATTGGATGCATCCTCGTGCAGGACACACGCTCTAACGAGGCTCATTTGTAGCGTATGTCTATAAGGGTAAGGGATGACAACCAAAAAAAAATAAGCCCGTCCTGTCAACTAAATTTCATATGCAAATCCTTAACTGCGACTATCGCTACCTGATAATCTCCTTGATTTATGCGACTGCACACACGAAGAGGGGGATGGTGGGTCCCAAATCCAAATCCTAAGCGTAGAAGAAATGGGTTTCCCATATCCTTAGCTGCCGCCACCACTCGGGGCAACATCATTAATCTCGGGGACTCCCCATGATGCCCGACGGTCGACGCTCGACGCCCATGCGGGATGTTGCTGTGACGGGCCACAGCCGCCCATTCGGACATTGGCCTCGGTCTCTGTCTCGGCCATGGCCTGACCTTCGCCATAATAACTCAATGCTGTTGCTATTGCTGCCCCGTTGGGCCGACAGAAGACACGGACACACGAAACGGACACGTGCTAATTGCTAATCAAGGCAGATAAGCAGCACAGGGGCACGACCACGCCCCACATTCCACATGCCCCATGCCACATTCCCGCATTCACCCATTTACCGATTTACCCATTAAGCGATGAAGCGAAGCGCAAAATCATTTTATTTTTATTGCTTCGAATCTTCTCTTTTATAGTAAATCAGGTTCTGAGTGGACTGAGGGAATGTCCTTTAAAAGGCCAAGAAGATTTTATCGAAGCAGGAAAATTAAGTTCACATCAAATGGGTATGATATATGGGAGAATGATATATGGAAGGTGCTGGAAATATTCGATTAAATTCAATTAAAGTAGAATTTTTGAAGCATTATTCTTATGTCAAAATTAATGTAGATATCATTTGATAAATTTATTTAGTTGCAGTAATGGAGTTTGTATAGAGGGATTATTTGCCTATTATAGTCTTTTGGTTTTAATTCCAAATCAGCCTTGATATGCTGATTACGAGCCCCGACCACTATTAATTCGTACGGCAAGCTTTTTCACCCATATGCAATGTTTAACAGACGATATTTCCAATACCAATGTAGATAACACATGCAAACTTATTTTTTTTTCTGAAAGATCATTTTATTCTCTTAAGCTTAGAACAAAAAGTTTTGTTGTACTTCAACAACAACAATAATAACAAATATTTTTTTGAATGTCTTGCTTAACTGATAAGAAAAATATTGCCACTAATTATACGTACGGTGCGCTAGCTTAGCTTAGAATTGAAAGAAGATCAAAACAAAAGGAAGCAGTGTAACATAATCATTATCTAGTCTTAATCTGGAAGCAGTCTTACAATACGAAATGTAAGAAATATGTAATTGCTTCAAATTAGTCAAAGTTTAGCAACTATGGCACGTGGTAAGCCTATTTGCAACGAAATAAGAAGTTTAGTTGTTGATTATTATAAATCGGGGAACACTTTTGGTGAAATTGCCAAGAAATTAAATCTGGCAAAGTCGTCCGTTCAAGGCATTATAAACACTTTTAAGAAAAATGGCAACATAAAAAATAATGTCGCAAATAGAGGTCGAAAATCTGCAATAACAGCTCGTGACAAAAGAGCCTTGGCCACAATTGTGAAGGCTGATCGTCGCCAAAGCTTGAGAAATGTAGCCTCTAAATGTTCTGATCAAATCGGAAAAAGTGTGAAGCGTGAATGGACGCGCCTACAGTTGCGAAATATTGGATATAAATTCTATAAAGTATGTATAGTGATTATCCATGTTACACACTCAATAGCTTAAAAATACTCTTAGGCCAAGGAAAAACCATTGCTTACGCTTCTTCAAAAGAAGAAGCGTTTACAATGGGCTCGGGAATGGGTGTCTTGGACTCAAAGGCAATGGAACACCATCATATTTAGCGATGAATATAAATTTGATGTGTGTATCGGTGATGCGCGAAGGAGAATCATCCGTAACAAAAGAGAAGCTTACCATAAAGACTGCCTGAAAAGGACCGTTAAGTTCCCTGCAAGCATAATAGTGTGGGGTTGTATGTCTGCCAAAGGTGTAGGACAACTCCACTTTATTCAGGAATAGTTAACGCAGAAAAAATATGTGAACATTTTAGATGAAAGTTTGCTGCCATCAATACCAAAACTCGCTGACTGTGGTGAATACACTTTTCAGCAGGATGGAGCATCATCTCATACTGCCAAACGAACCAAATCCTGGCTGCAGTACAAGGAAATTGAGGTCTTAGATTGGCCATCAAATAGCCCGGACCTAAGCCCAATCGAAAATATATGGGGAATAATGAAAAGAAATTTAAAAAATGATCCTCAAAGAACCCTTCCTGACCTGAAAAGAAAACTTCAAGAGATGTGGGACTCTGTTTCAAAAGAACAATGCCAGGATTTATTGAAATCTATGCCAAAGCGTTGTAAATGTGTTGTAGAGGCCAAAGGGGGCCAAAGGCCAAATATTAATATTAAAAAAAAATTATATTTTATATAATTATATAATCAAACAGTTAATATTTAACGCACCGTACGTATAATTAGTGGCAATATTTTTCTTATCAGTTAAGCAAGACATTCAAAAAATATTTGTTATTATTGTTGTTGTTGAAGTACAACAAAACTTTTTTGTTCTAAGCTTAAGAGAATAAAATGATCTTTCAGAAAAAAATAAGTTTGCATGTGTTATCTACATTGGTATTGGAAATATCGTCTGTTAAACATTGCATATGGGTGAAAAAAAAAGCTTGCCGTACGAATTAATAGTGGTCGGGGCTCGTAAATAGTTGCAATTGAATGGCAAAAAATGCCTTACAAGAATGTGGCACAAAAGAGCAACTTCTACAACAAAAAAACTTCTCGACTAAGACCCAGTGACAATACATATATCATAGTTATTGATTGGATTTACAAGATTTTTAAAGAATTTTTCTTTTTGTGACAGAATAAATAAATAAAAAAAAGTAAAGTGGTTCAGTGCATATCGCTTCAAAGGTTATCAATGTTTACAGACTTTTTTTCATATCAATGAAATATTTTCTATATATAGTATGGTATACATATATAATTTTTTGTAATATTGTCAACATCATGGGCCATTGTTTCCAGCATCATTCAGTTACAATTGAATCGTGCTGTCGAGAACAAGTAAGAGTATCAAAAGAAGCTCTAAAACCCTATAAATATGATTTGGATTCTGAAGTTATTCTCTTTTCTGTGGATCCTTTTGATGATTCTAAAATTGGCAATTGGCCACAATTGTTGCCGCAGTGATTGTCAATTTTATGATATATATGGAAACTGCATCAGACGCGGCTAAGAATGAGTAACAATATATGTATCATTGTTATTGATTGGATATACAATTGAATTTGAATAGAAAAATGTTAAAAATCATTTTCTTTTTGTGAAAACTTTTTAGACAAATAATATATATTCTTAAATACCAAAAAATTAATGTGGTACCCAAAGGAATGTTTTACTGTACCCCCTTGCCATCTCTCCACTGATTGCATTTGGATTTGCGTTCTTCTACGCTTTTCGGCTGACAAATGATCTGCGGCTGCTCTTATGGAAAATAACTCATTGTGTTTGCCTTTGTGCTTTATCTGTCATCTGGCCTTATAATGGGATTTCGCCCTCACCCATTACTATGCCCTCAAGGGCAGCCCTAGCTAAGTATTTCCCCTGCCTTATTATGCGAGTAGTTTCAACAACAACAATCACTTGACTCTGGAATCATTTCTTGAGTTTCCTTTTGACTTTGACTTGGGTTTTCCTTCCTTTTTTTCACACGTTAACAAATGTCACACACACACTTGAAGCACTCTGGCAGCAGCAAAGGGGCAGGGGCATTTCCTTTGTTTAAATGTGACATTACATAATGATACTTAACACTCAAGCAACTTCTTGGCACGCGGGGGTAGGACGGGCAGGGTATGTTCAATGGCTTTTTATGGTTTTTTCATATTTTTTTTTTTGGTGGGGGAAAGCAAAAACACTTCTCGTGTGTGTGCTTCTTGTTGTGATTGTGTGTGTCGCCACTTAAATACCAAATTAAGTGTAAATTTTTATTGTCCTGAATAACACACACATGTACGCACAAACACACAACCTAAATATACACTGAGAGAAAAGGGATTTCTTACCGATTAGAGCTGTGATTATAACTCCCTTTACAACATACAAAAATGATTAAAAAAATGATTAAAAATATTATTAAAATTATAAAAAATTTATTACGAAATGTATTATTTTCTCTGCGTGTATATAGCATACACACACTCACATCCGCATATAAGACTTGACAAATTTGATTTTTCCCGAGTGACATTCTCGATTTTTCCCTTTTCCTCTATGCCAACTTTCGACTTCTCCTACGCGTCTCATCATTACTGTCGTTTAGTTGTTGTTGTTGTTGCTGTTTTGTAATTGTTTATGTAATGTCACACACGCACACATACAGAGAAAGAGCACAAGAGAGCCACAAAAGTGAGCGACAGAGCAAAAGAGGAAAGAGACAGAGACAGGCACAGGCACAGTGAGAAACACGAAGGCGTCTGTCGTCTGTTGTCTGTCGTTTGGCTGGAAGTTAAATCATTTGGCTGCCGCTTAATGAAGTTAAGTGCAGGAGGATATGAAGGATCTGCCACATGATGTGTGGCATCTGCGAACGAGCAGCAGGAAGCGTGACGAGGCAAGATGAGGCGAGACGAGGCGAGAGGCGCCAAAAGAGCGCTTGACGAGATTGAATCAGAGTCGTTTTATGACCCAGTGTCCTGTTTTGCTACCAAAATGAAGGTGACGAGCGCCAGAGCAAAAGGAACATTAATATGACTGTAAAGATTTATGTATCCAAGGATTATACTATATATAACACTATGCAACAGCAGCGAAAATTAGGATTGAACTATGGCGCGGCTAATGAAATGTGTGTGGCACACAGGAAACTACTAAGAGTAGAACAGGGAAGAAATTAAAGAAATAACTATGGAAATATATGGAAAAAATGGGGAAAACTGTTACCCACTATTTCGTTACATTTAGCTTTGTGTATACCATAACAAATTGGAACTATTTCGATATAAATATTTAATAAAAGTGCAGCAATCCGAGAAATCTACTGCACACATTTAATGCTTATATTTTGAATAATTTTTGAGATCTGAAGGGAAACAAACTCTTCCCTTATTAAGGAAACTCAACCTAAGTTAATATTTACACAATTTCTTTAGCATATATGTACCCAACACAGGGATTTTATAATCCTTCTAGTTCTTTAAGTACTCATAAAAACTTAGGCATAGAAAAACTCAAACTAAAACACAACCTTAAAACGATTTACTCTTTTCAAAAGACCTTCGCACTCCTTTCAAAACTTGACCGATTTCACACAGTCTGGGCTGCCTACTTGGCAATGACCTCGATATTTCTGTGTAGCTAAATAAATATATAAATATTTTTTGTGTATAAATATATAAATATTTGTGTATGTAAATGGTATTAAAACCCTTTCCCTGTTGTCCTAAACCAACGTTTAGATAACTTGCTTAATGAGTTTCTTACCTAATGACCACTTTGCAAATTTTCCTAGCAGCAGAAGCATTCCATCTTCTACCTTGCCACCAGTGCCCCACTCCAGGGCAGGGCATCAAGGCATCATTTGGTTAATTAACAGGCCACTTGGCCCAACGTGCCACCGAGCTACCGTTGCCACTGCCACTGACAGTGGCACCTCTCCACCATCGTGTCGACCTTTCTCAACCACACTGCAACACCACTGATGATTGCCGTTTTGCTCACTTGGTTTGCTGCTGCTTTTTTGTGTGTTAGCCGAGGCATTTTTCTTGGAAAATTTTGTAGCCTGCCAAAGACAGGACTGGATCTGGGATCTTGTGTCTAGGGGGGGAGGGACTATGGCCTTGTCGCCATCGCAGCAGCCGCTGATTTTAATTAAATTAACAACACGAATTGTCAAACGCAGCCACACACAGCCAGCACAAGCCAGGAATGTCAGTCAGTGCCCCAGAAAACAGCAACAGAACCGCAAATAGCAGCAGCAGCAGGGGCAGCAACAGCAGCAGCAACAGCCACTGGAAGGTAAACTCTGAAGCAGAAGTTTTTGTTGAAGGCAGGAAGGAAGAGGAACAAACCTTATTAAAAACGTGTCAGAAACATTTTCATAAATATTTCAGGTGCAAGCTGAAATTTTTTTTCAACCCTGTACCGTGCCATGCCGCTTGTCAAAGTGCCAAAACCAAAGTGTCAAACTGTTTGCCACGAAATCAATAAGCTGTTTCGGAGTTTCTTTCCACTGTCGAAGCCTGTCCGTTTTGGATGTCCAAAAAGTTCAGCAAAGGAGAGCAACAAGTTTATAAATAAATGAATGGCGCATAAAAATGTAAATTTACATTCAATACAAAGTCAACACAAGTCTGGGGTCTTTGGGAGCAAATAAATGAATATTTATGCGCACAAAAAAAAAAAGGGTTAAAGCGTATTAAATTTAGGCACAGATTGGGTTTGATTTTTGTGAGATTTAAATCAACATAAATTGCTAGAAAATAAAGAAATAATTCTCGTATTAAATCAGACAACATTTAAGGCAAATACTTTCCACATTTCCCTTTTCCATACATCGGCTCAAACATTTCCTACAATAAAAGTAAAGGAATATCA
Organism: Drosophila bifasciata; assembly: GCA_009664405.1. Classification (NCBI taxonomy): domain Eukaryota; kingdom Metazoa; phylum Arthropoda; class Insecta; order Diptera; family Drosophilidae; genus Drosophila; species Drosophila bifasciata. Next base: position 42,350,306 of record CM019042.1, on the reverse strand, counting down.
GCTGAAATCAGTCAGGAAATGGCCCTTTTCTGTAGCCGGAACATGTGGGCAACCCACAGAAAAGAAATGCCAATAAAAAACCCCCCCAACTGCAAATGAAAATTGGTAACCAAAATGGAATCTGTCCCCTTTTTTTTCTGTGACGAAGATAGCCACTAATAAAATCAAAATAACACACGATATCAATAAGTGAGGCAAATAAAATCAATTGCTACGATGCCATAACACATGACGGCTCCCTGCCCTGCCCTGCCGTCACACCACTCAATCGGAGGCACAGATAAAGTGCCCCACAGGATATATATGAACATGAAGGGGCACATGGGACATTGCATTGTGCGTTTTCCCAAAAGTTTTCCCTTCGGGCGGGCGGACTCTCTCTCTCTTTCCTTTTGTTTTGTCTGCGTTGGCGGAAAAACTTCGGAACCCTTCAGCATGGATGTGCCAGTTGTACGAGGAGTATTTTCATCTTCTGGTGCTACGACGACTTGGGATAAACAAAGCCATAATTCAAGCAACGTTTTGCCCTCAAGCTAGCTGCCTCCCTGCCTGCCCCACCACTTTGCGACTTGCATAAACAAATTGTGCGCCCAGTGTACATGTCTTTGGGGGGGGGGCAATCCCCCTAGATTTCAGGCTCATACTCTTGCGGCCTGAGCTCGTCAAGCTTCAGCGTAAACATGATAGATTTATAGTTGGATCTGCCGCTGCTCCCCCGCTCCACTGCTGCTGCTGCCACTACTGCCACTGTGGTTCGGTGGCGACATTGCAGTGGGCAACGTGTGGCATACTTAATGTGGAATCGGCCAGCAGTTTGCTGCCTGCCTGCTGCTCCTTAAGCTTATCGCCACAGCTCGTAAACACATGGAAGGATGGACCCCAATGGGATCCATGGGCATGCAATCTGATGTGAGAGTCGTACTACGTCCTTCGTCCTTCGCTTGTGGCTTGCCTCTCTCTTGTGTGTGGGGGTGGTCTTCCTTAGCACTTGACTTTGTTTTCGTCAATAAATTTTCAGACAAGTTTTTTTCCTTTTTTCTATTTTTTTGTTCTCCTTTTTTTTCTGCCCGGTTTCGTCTCTCTCGTCTGGCAGCCCAGGCAGCCGGAAAAACCGCATGCCGGGCGCCTGTTGGCATGCCACAGTTTTCTGGTTTTCCTTCCATTTTTTGTGTGTTGTTGTTGTTTCTCCTTTTCCATGACCGACCGGCGTCGACTGTAGGCAAATGTTCGCTGTGCAAATTTGTGTGTTTAAATGGCGTGTTAACATTTAAATGTTATTTTTACGCCTAATAAAATTGGTGGCTCCATAAAATAAAGCCAAACAATCAAATAAAAGTTCTCGAAATGCTTTGGCTAGGATTTTCACCAAAAAATTTTAAATGTGTGACTCGTAGGAGAGAGATTTGGAGAGACTGAGAGCAGGAGAGTTTTGTTGCAAGAAGGTTTATGGCTCTCAGCCATACATGGCTTTTGCGGCTTTTAATTGGTAAAGCGGTCATGGATATTGGGATTAATCATTACGGGTTGGATATCGGTATTAATCATTAATACATTATTACGGAATTAAATTAAATGTGATGCTGAAACAATTGTTAACTTATTTATGTAAAGGTTTTGCCTTTGGGCAGACACTTTTACTCGTCTCTCGTATCGATTGCGGTTACAACAGAGAATATTATATATTTATTATGCTGTAATATTGGTAATGAAACGATTTTTAAATTGAATTATGTAAATACATTTACTTTTGGGCATTGATTCGGTTAATATTTGCATAAAGGAAAATGCTGGAAAAGTTAAGGAATATATTAATGTATGCGCAATCGAAAAAGATAGTGGGTGTTTGACTGTATGTATGTAGCTATGAATAGTGAGTGAGTTTATTTAAGTTTCAGCTAAACAAATTTAAGTTTTAATATCAACAATAAAATCTTTCAAGCGTAGCTTATTTCTATATATATTTATCTGCCAGAATGTCTGAGTAATCACTTATTGGTGGGGTTTGATACAAGGCTGAGTTCTATAGTAAAAAACGTTTCTTTCGACTATATTAAAGTATAAGATTATACTGCAGCACCTGTAATCATTTTGATACTGATAATATCGATAGTTCCAGGAAGCCTTTCTTTTTGTATATTTTTATTTTGGATTCTGGTGACCGAAACAGACCAAAAATCTCAGCCTCAGTGCAGCCTTTTGGTATCTTTTACAATATCTTGGTAATTTTGTAGACTTTTAAACATTGAGTATTTCGGCACCTTAAACAGTCGCTTCTACTAATTAAGTACCCAGAAACGATTATCCCCAGTAACAGAACCCACAAGCAAACGAAAAACAATAAATTTATTTAACCAATTTCCATGGAGTCTCCATTTCAGGTTAACAAAAAACTCTGAGAAAATCAGCTTATGCTTTATTGGCCAACCTTTTTTCTAGCCCCAACTATGGCTGCTCAGGAGGACATTCTTCCTTTGTGCCCGGAGAAGCTTTTGCTTTGTTTTACTGCTTATGCAAATTGCCTTGGCTAATTTCGTAGCAAATCCCTTCATTCACTTTCGACCGCTTAGAGGAGAACCTTTTCCCCTGCAATTTCCATTTCCATTCCCATTTCCATTTGCCCCTTTTTCCATGCCAGACTTTGCCGCTGGGCCTGCACTGTGGCTTTATCTAGTCCGATTTTCCTTTTGATTTCACACGCAGTCAGGGGCGCAGGGGTGGGGGCAGGGTAGTAGCAGCAAAGAAAAGGAAACTTCTTCGGTTTGGATTCTTTCTTATTATTTCTTTCTATCTTTCTTTCTTTCCTTTCGTTTTTTTTTTTTTTTTTTTTCTTTGGTAGCGAACTTTATTTTCGCTTAATTCGCTTGAATGAGTTGGGCGTGAGTTTGTGTTTTCTGTGCCGTTACTTGTTTGCACGTTTTTATTGTTTTAAGATATATGGATATATTTTTTGTTGTTTTTGGTTTCACTGAGATTTGGTTGTAGGGTTTGTGTTTTTTTTTCTCTCCGGTATGCAATTTTTGGGGACTTAGTTTTGGGACTATCTTATGCAGATTTAAGTGGTGGAATTTTAGATATTTCTGGGGATATCTTTTATAGGTTTAAGTGGAAGAATTCTATATATTTGTGGGGGTATCTTATGCACTTTTAAGTGGTAGAATTCTATATATTTTTGGGGGTATCTTTTGCACATTTAAGTGGCAGAATTCTATATATTTCTGGGGTACCAAAGTAGGTTTTAGTGGCAGAATTCTATATATTTCTGGGGCTATCTTATGCAGATTTAAGTGGGAGAATTTGAGATATTTCTGGGGGTATTTTATGCAGTTTTAAGTGGCAGAATTCTATATATTTGTGTGGGTATCTAATGCAGATGTTATTGGGAGAATTCCCTATTTTTTTAGGGACATTGCAGACGTAGAAAAAACAGGAAAATATAAATATTTTAAGGGCACTAAATATGGTGTTTTCTAGAGTTCCATGAACATTTTTCCGATTTCCTATAGCTACCGTATAATCGATTAATCTTTAAGAATTACCAATGACTTTCTCTCTATTTTTCTTTGAAGTTTAATATTGGATAACACTCTCTGATTTCAGTCGAGAAAATTCTTAAATTTTCCTTTAATTTCCTCCCAAAAATATCCGCAAATAAAATATGATTTAAGGTCGGTGGGAAAAAAAAAGTATGGGTGTTCGTGGGGGGCAATGCGGGTGCCCTCTGCGTGCCACACAAAATTTATGCTTTTTGGTTTGGTTGATTTTTTTGTGGGTTTGTGTGCCATGTACTCTCTGTACAGTCTGCACTCTACACTCTACACTCTGTGGCGCTGGAAGCACGCCCCGATGCCGCTTAAAGGACTCAGAACTTGCGACTCGACTCGACGCCAAGGTCCTTTATCAAAGCGAAAGTTGTTGCACAGTTGCATGGCCAACACAGGCACACACACATACACACACACAGAGAAATACCCATACAAATATAGAGGCAAACCTCGTGGCATAGAGATTCCCTCTCACTCGCTTGCTTGCGGGTCAATTATCGCGCTTTGCATGCCACGAACAGTTGTCGTCCATCCTCGAATCCGCTCTGCCCCCTCTCGCACTCACCCTCTATTGCTGCAGCCGCCTGTGGCAGGTGCAGCACAGCTTTTCGCCTGGTATACAAAAAATAAAGCAGAACATCACCGAAAGCCAAACAAATTTTTGCAGCTTGAAGTTGCCCCATTGAGTTGGCCTTGTGTCTGTTTGTGTTTGTGCCACACCGCTCCCACCATTCCTGTTTCTACTGTCTGTCTGTCTGTGTGTTTGTGCAGCCTGCGGTTAGCCATTGCTATGGAAACTTTTTGGCTTCAACGCTAATTAGGCATTACTCGTATACACTCGTACTCGCTATTCGTATGCTATTCGTACACGATTCGTATGCTCCTTGCATCGAGCATCTTCAAGCTCATTCCGCACTAAATTGCGCTAATCATAAGGCACGCACTTCTCCCCTACCCTACCCCTGAAACTTACAGTTGTGTTCTACAACTATCTCTTGCCACACACGCTCCTCTGTGGCTCTCTGTGGCTCTCACAGTGCCTGTGTGTTGGCCTTTGTGCAATGGTTTGTTTCAAGTGCCTTGCCTTCCATGTAAATTATGCCACCAAGAGGCAAATGCAACAGTAGCAACAGCAGCAACCACAGCAACAGCAACAGTAGCAACAACAATAGCAACACTCCAAGAATTGTGGCAATGTGCACTCAGCATCATTTAGTGTGGCACGCCTACACATTTGCACCCCAGAGCATTAAAGGCGATCCCCTCCCACATACTGTTGTGCTCTTGGTGGAAGGGTATAATGATTCTAGAGCTATAGTTGGCTTTTTTGAGCGCGTAGAGTTATGAACCAACAGAGTTGCTGGTGATGCAGCAGCGCCCCTCGGTCTGTTTTGCGTTCTTGCTTGGGATTCGCGATGAGAAAGGTTCTAAAAGGTTTCAAGATCTTATGTACGTTAGCCTCTCTGTATAAACCTATTAAAATCAGATCGCTATCTCATACCCTTGCCATAAATTCCATAGACCTTTAAGGGTATCCAAACTTCTACTTTATCGTTCACCTTAAACTGCCTTCTCTGATGTTATTCTGTTGCCTGCCAACCAAGTGTCTAAGCCCTGAAAACGATTGTGAGTGAGAGACGATTGTTGATGCTGCAAGTGAGAGCGACTCTGAGTGAAGTTCTGTCTGCCTTTGCCATGAAAACTGGTTAAATCCACAAAACGTTTATCAAGGCATTTAATGCTCGAGAAAGCAGAGCCAATTTGCATTACACATTTCCCAAGATGAATTATTAAAAACCGAAAGACTTTTAGTCATCTATTATTGTATCAATTTTCCATTTGTTTATGCCCAAAAAAGTATTTCTCAGCAGAAAATACGAGCATTTGATTTATGCAAAAGAAGAGAAGGAAAGACAGAGAGTGAGGTTTGGAGAAAGTGTGTTGGGGTAGTGAGAAAATATTTGATTAAAAAAAAGTGCATAGGAAATTGTAGAAAGAAATACACACACAGAGCAAAACTAAACATTATTGTTGGTGCAGAGAAAATGCCCCCAGGTGGCCGTCGCCCCCAAGAGTTTGCTGCATAAACAAAATAAATGAAATAGTCAAACAGAAATGAAATGCTGGAAAAATATACACACAAATGCCATACGAGAAAATGGAACAACACTCACACTCTCGAACATTTTGTATGCATTTCATAGATATCCATAGATATATATTTGAATTCCTTTTTTTTCACATATTTTTATTACATCCATCGATATGCAAAAAGCAAGCTTATGATAATGCCATGGCTCTTTGTGTAAAATGGCCAAGAGTGTTAATAGTAGGAATGTCGTGCGCCAGCAACAACAATTACAAAGCCATGACAGGACGAACCCCAGGATCAGGCTGGGGTCTCGAAGCCATCGTAGGATGATGATGGAACTAGAAAAATACATCCTGAAAAACGGCTTCAAAATGATGTATGCAAAAATAACAAAAGACACACAACATACACATACTTACAGCATAAAGCAAGACATACAGAGAGAAAGAGAGAGAGAAAGACAGACAGAGAGACAGACTTAAAGACAGCTGGAGAAGAAGAGTCCAGCAGAGGGGAACTACATATATTTCTTTGCAGTGGCTATGTTTTGGGCGGAGAGGAGTTTCAGGAGTTTGGGAGAATGAAACAGGCAGAAGAAACTACATTTAAACGACTTTTAGAAATCCATAAAAATTATATACATAGTAAAATTTAAACCATATTTAAATTAATTATTTGATTATTAATAAAAAAAAGATAAAATAAATAGAATTCACTTTGTTTTAAACATATACGTATTGTAAATGTGTATTTTAATACGACCAATATTTAATCTAAATGTGAAACAAAATGGATAGTAAAATGTATTCTAAAAATATTCAAATATTTATTTTATATATGAAAAATATTTATTTCAAATATGAAGTATATTAAATAAATTAAAAATGAAAATATTTTCAATATGAGAGAGCTTATTTTGAGCTTAAAATAAGTGCAACACCTCCGTAGCTAAGACTAATAAAAAAAATAATTAAACAAAACCGAAGTCATTAGCCTTACCCCATTACTTTCCTTCTTTTAATGTAATTAGGTACCCATATTAATAATTTTTGGTATCCTTTACTGCAAATAATTTTCTTGGCAACTTTTTCTTTGGTTCTTTTATTCTGTAGTTTTGCCCAACTTTTCAATCACACCTCTGTGCCGAGGCCGTGCCGCCTCTGTGCCTCATCATTGCTCATATGGCGTTATGCATAAGTAATATCATGTTAGTGTCAATAGTTGTCAACGAAACGTAGTTGACAGGACCAGTACCCCACCCCACCCCAGCCCCAGCTACCAGATAGTCGCCTGCCTTCGTTCGCAGTTCGTTATCGTCCTTTTTGGCTGGGGCAATGTCGTCGTCACCTTCCTTTGAGGGGCGGCAGGCTGCAGGCAGACAGGCCCGTCGCCAAATGGCCCACATATGTACGCTCTTATTCCGTATTATTTCAGACAAGCATTACTTTTTTTTTTTTTTTGCTTTCTTTTTGGTTGGAGAGGGAGAGCCTCGCAGCTAAATATGGGGGGCAGGGAGAAGCTCGTTAGTTTTGCTCTTGGCATTTCGATTCGAATTCGTTTCCGGGCCAGGGCCTTGTTAGTGTTGAAGGCAACGTAACGCACTCAAGTGTCCAGATCCAGATCTGAGAACCATCTACCCGGCTTCCAGCTTCCCGAGGAGGGGGTGAGGGTCGCATATGTTACTTTATTGGCATTCAATTTGAGTTATCGCTATTTTTTCCTGTTCATATGCGCCGCTGCTGCTTCTGCTGCTGTTATGTTCACTTATTTTCTCTCTCTGTCTGTCTCTCTGTGCCTTTCTTTGGCCTGTTTGCCGTGTCCGTTCTATTTTCGTTTTTATTTTATTCTATTTTTTTTTGGGGTGAAAATGAATTTTCCACTTCTCACACATCCACGCTGCCAGGCCGCCATTGTGTTATGCAGCAGCAGCAGCAGTCAGCCATTGAATGCAATCCAACCACCAAGGGTCTGAGATTTCATCGACAGTTTACGTTTTTCGGGGGGAGGGCACGTTCAAGGCAGGGGGAATAGGGGGCATCGGCACCGGCACCGAAATATATAATCACATTTTATTCTCCCAACTTTTATTTCACTTTATTTGATTTGATTCCATTTGCCATTTTTAGTTTGGATTTTCCTACAAGTTTTGCTCACTCTCTCTCTATGTTAGTATTTTCCTTCAGCAGTTTGTTTGCTTTTGTTGCTTTCCCTACCCCACACAAACACAAACACAAACACAAACACACAGAAACACAAACACACACAACACACACACACACACATAAAGGCCATAGATACAGTAGAATGGTATAGAAAAGTTCAAAGTTTATTTCTATTGATTGGCCTTCGGAGGTCATTTGGGTATTGGAGGGGAATCGAATTGAACCTTACATCAACGAACCGAAACTGAAACTGAAACATTTGCCTAAATTTTGATTGATACGAGTTTTCAAGTTGAATTTAATTAAAAATGTCTACGTCTATATATAGTAAATGTATGTATGACCTTTGACCATACGATAATAGTTGAGGCTGATGATACGTAAATGGATGGATGGGCAAAACTTCTGCCAAATGGGATAAGTGGTTTGTATTACTTTGGCAAGCAGGATAACAGCATTCTAATAATACTCTAAAGATACTCTGATAATATTTTAATCATACTTTGATGGTGCTCTAATGATACTCTGAAGATACTCTGTTGATACTCTGTTGATACTCTAATGATACTCTTGTTCATACTCTAAGGACACTCTGTTGATACTCTGTTGATACTTTGTGGATACTCTGATACTAGTCTGTTGATACTCTTGATGATACTCTGATAATACTCTGATGATATTCTAATGATACGCTGTTGGTACTCTGTTGATACTCTGATGATAGTCTATGGATACTCTTGATGATACTCTCATGATACTCTCATGATACTCTCATGATACTCTGAAGATACATTAATGATACTCTGTTGATACTTTGTGGATACTCTGATGATAGTCTGTTGATACTCTAATGATACTCTAACGATGCACTGATGATACTCTGATAATCCTCTGACGTTATCCTAATGATACTCAAATGATATTCTAATGATACTCTGTTGATACTCTGACGTTATCCTAATGATACTCTAATGATATTCTAATGATACTCTGTTGATACTCTGATGATACTCCTATGATGCTCTGTTGATACTCTGACGTTATCCTAATGATACTCTGAAGATATTCTGTACTCCTTTTGTCATTTTTAAAGCTACAAAAAATTGATTTAAATTTATCGAAGCATAGCCCGTACTCTCTCTCTCTCTCTCTCTCGGCTGTATGCCTCTCCTGTCCGCTCCGCTCCTCTCCTCTTCAATTCATTCTATCGTGTCATTAATATGCAGCATTATTTACAAGCCCAAGCACCGGAAGAGTTTACTTAACCAAAGTGATTGCTGCCTGCCTGCCTGGTGGCTGGCCCCTGTAAGGTTCTGTTCTGTTTCTATTAATTATAGACGAACGGACTGTGCCCTTCGAAATCTAAGACACAGAAATCAGCGCTGGTTGGTTTCTCCCTTTAGGTTGGGGTGTGTGTGTGTAAACAAATACTTGAATGCCACACGCGCCAGTCATTAAATTTTGCGATTTCGTGGCAAGTACTTCACGGCTTTTGAAGTTTTGTACTTGCACAGTTCATGGGTGGTTTTTCGGGGTTGCAAGTACCATCAAGTGGAAGCAGGTGGAGTGTGTGGCATAGGTGTTGCATTTTGCGCCCTTCCTTCACACACCTCCTGCCACAAAATGTTGCCACAATTCGCGGCTTCCTGGTGGGCCGCCCAAAACTTGTGCCGTGTCGCCTAATGAGTAGACTTTCTAATTAATCTCTAGATCTTCAAATGTTTTCATTGCGGAAATTGGCAATTACTAGGTTGGATGGTTGGTTGGTTGGATTGCGAGTTCTAAGAGTTCATTCCACAGACAATTTCCATAGAGCAGATCCCAATGAGGTTTGAGTGCATCTTAGATGCCAGTTCTCAACTTCTCTGGGTAGTCAGTGTCCCTCCCTCGTATTCTCCAGTACAGGATGCAGTAGCTGTATCTCAGCTTTAATCGAATAGATTCGTCAGTGCATTCCCCACTGTCACCCTCAATGCTGCAACTGCCACACTAAGCGTCAATACTGTCCACTGGTCTCTGGTTCTAATGCCATTTGGGCCTCGTAATTATTATCGAGTACACACACAGGTCAATCGAGTGAGTGAATGAGTGTGTTCGCTGCAGTACAAAGTGCATAATTAAGAGGATGCTTCTTTGAGGCAGCAACAGCAGGAGCAGGTGCTGCGGCAGTTGCAGTTTGTGCGACTCCTGGTAGCCTGGCTTGTTTGTTGTGGCCAATGTTCAATGTTGAAGCGTCATCTGATGGTCCTACTCTCTTAATGCTATTCCTATATAGCATCTTCTTCTCTGGCTGCTTATTGCTATAGCTTCTCCTCCTTCCATTTGATGCTTGTCCTTCGCCAGGTGATGCTGCTGCTCCTGTTTCTCTGTGCTCCTTCTGATGGTCCTGCTGCTCCTATTGACTCTTGGTTAATAAAGCAGCACTTAGTGCCTCAATAGAGGCCAATGGCAGAGCACAGAACCCATTCCTCGTTACGCATCCTCCCCCTCCATCCTACTTTCAATGTGTGGCGGCTACTTAAAGTTTTCCTCCTCCTTCTCCTCCTCCATGTGTGTGAGTGCGTAGCTGTGTGTGTCTGTCTGTATGGCTGCTGATGTGTGTGTGTGTTGTGGCTGTGATGCAGTTATGCGCATTTCCGCCTGAGTAGCTTCTGACTTTGCTTTTGCTTACATATACTCATGCATGCCAGGGGCAGCAGCCACTTACACACATACAGGAGTTACTCTCCTACCGTACCGTACCTTACCCTACCTTACCTACATATGTATATGTATGTTTATTTGTGGAGAAGCAAACAGCGAGGGTTGTGCCTAAAGTTTGGTGTTAGAGAGGGTATGGAATTCTGATGGAAAATGCTGCTGCTGTACTCGAGACACCAAGAGGGCTAGAAATCCCATGATATATCAATGAAATTGAATATAAAAGGAAACGTTTTGCAATGCCAAAATATATAAACAGAGTATTTGAATGAACGAATATCGAAATAATCGATTCCCAGCCCTGAAGCACCTTCAACTTCTATAAACTCTTCTATCAACCCTCTTGCATATGCAATTGCCTCGTACTCGTATTCGTACATAAACAACAAGAGTGACAACAGTGCAACAAGGAGGAGGTGGAGGAGGAGGGACGTACACACACACACACACACACATATACACCGATGTCACTCATTCGCTCATTCACTCAGTCGAAACTGTCAATGCTCGTTTCAATCTTTGTATTTTGTGCTTTTGCCTGCAATTGGCAGCCAGGGCAAGGGCATTACATTTGCTTGATTGAACTTCGCCTCCACCACCAGAGTCACCGCCGTCACAGTCGCCACTTGTAGTTGTTCCAGGTTTAGCTAGTTGTCTGACAGTTCAGTTCAGTCCCTATCTCTTTCCCAATCCCAGTCGCAGTCCCGTTCCCAGTCTCAGTCCCAGTTCCAGTCCCGAAACAGTTGACAGTCGAAAAAAAGTGCTGGGGCTAACCTTAGCGACTTTGGCCATAAAACTCTGATAAAGAGCCAGACGAGACTCAAGTAAGAGAGAATCCTGATACGGTTACCTATAGCCGTAGCGTGTGGAGAGGAGACTTCTCTACTCCACGTACATGTCTCTAAATGCATAAACACCGGAGATCTCACCCTTCCAGCAACAACCCACATACAAACCCTGACCCAAATACCCGACACTGCCCCCCACACCACACGCTGTCACTGTGTGGCGCAGCTTCCAGTTACAGTTGCAGTCACAGTTGCCCGTCACAGTTTCCCCGTTTCAGTTTCTGTTGCAGTTGCAGTTGCAGCTGCAGTTACAGTTACAGTTACCAGTTAGAGTCCCTTTTTGTGGCATTCCTTATGGCGGGTGCAATTTAAAGTGCACTCTTCATCAGCGCTGGGTTGGGGGCCAAAAGTAAACTTGAAAAATATATATTTGCTTTATGTTCAACTCGCTGCTCCCGCTGGCTGTTCCGTTTCTGTTTCTGTTCCTTTTGAGCCATCACTTAATCTGCCAACTTGATATAACAATGAAGCAAAATAGCAAAAGACGGATAAGTAGATCAACAATGAGATGGATAGAGTACGAGTAGAGTGCGAGTGGATTACGGGGGGAAACATAAATATATAAGTAGTATGGAGTAGTGCTTCAGTTGGAGTTGCAGTAAGGTCAAATGTTCCCGGGAGGAAAGTAAGATCGGATTAGAAAATATGCTAAGTAAAGGGCAGGGAATTGCTGGGTTTGATTACTAATTTTCGGTAAGAATTTAATCTGATGCAGATCGTATAAGTTCCAAGTATATTTATGTGGATATGCTTTGTGTTATGAATTTTTGGAGGGTAAAATAAAGAGGATAAAAAAATACTAAAAAGTTTTAGCAATGAAGGGAACTTATATCATGGATTATTGAATGTAAACCAAAATATAATGACCCCTACTTATACATGAATATATCTACATACAAATGTACCTCTTACTTCTTTAAACTCCACTCTATATTTGTAGAATATTTCAGATTTTTCCTTTACTTCTTCTAACTCTACCAATTTCCCATTTTAACATGGAAATATTTGCTTTCTCTTTTGGGCTGCTTCTTCAATTTTCAACTGGTTATTTCTATATAATAGTAAGCCAAAGTAGAAGCATTCGTTTCAGTTTGCGAAGCGTATAGCTGTTGGGGCCAATTGACTGTGACAGCCACAAACAGAGACAGAAAGTGGTAGAAGGAGACACAGAGTGGATGAGGGAGTCGCTGAGAGGTAGAAGGAGACACAGAGAGGAAAAAGGAGAAACTGAGAGGGAAAAGGAAAGGAGGGGAAATTGTAGTTTGTTGGGTGTTGGGGGAAGTGATAGTATGCAGGAATGGTGCAGATAGTTTTGTTTTCCATGGAAAACTTTTCTGCCCGGTCTCACATTTCAGTGAACTGTCGTCGCTCGCTCTCGACTGTTGTTCTTTCTAAGCATATCAATTAGGTTTGGCGTTGGCTTTTGGGGGGGCTGTGGCTGTGGCTTTCCCGCTGGATGATAGTTGGCTCATCATTTGCATCCAAATTACCCTATCTCATAGCTAGCTTACTCTCCTCTCCTTTCCCACAGTGGGGCAGCATAACTGAAAGTCCGCTTTGGGTGCGGGAAGCGACAAAGTTTACAACTTTAAGCCAAATCACAGTAGGAGAAAACAATTGTGAAACGCACAAAAGCTCAAAATGTTTCCAGCCAAAAGAAGAAAACGAAAAAAGAAATAAAAAGAAAAAAAAAAAAAACTCCAAGAGCTAAAGAAAAAAAAAAAAAAAAATTGTTCCAAAAATAAAACAAAAGTTTAACTCTTTTAAATTCATTTAAACGCTTTTAGCACTTTTCACGCCCCTGACCAGCGCTGGTGCCCCTTCTCCTCCCAGCTCCCTGCTCCCGGCTCCTGGCTCCAGTCGTCGTCGCCTTTATAGACGTCCTGGCCAAAGCGTGGCAAAGTTTTGTTTCGGCTTTGTTAACAAAAGGCACAAAAAGAAAGCAACAAAATATATATAAAAAAATGCTTGGCGACGATGGAAAAAAAACGTGGCAAAGTTTGCCCTCAAAGGCACAACAAAAAGAAATAGCGGGATAATGCTGGCTGCAGCGCGAGAAGTAAAGCGGCAAAGAGTTATAGATGGATGCTCTATAAAAAGGAGTACTATAAATAGAATTAGTTTTATTTGCTTCAATTGATCAATTTATTGCCACTTTACCACTGCGTTTGTCTTTACTGGTTGCTGTTTATTGCACTTCTAGCTAAATTTACTCGCTTTCTAACACTGGTTAGGTTTGCTCAAGAAGTTTCAACGCTGCTGAAGATTGAGCGTGTTAAAGAAGCAATTTTTGAATTTCCTATATATTAAAATTACTACTTCTTTCTCATGGTTTAAATTGAGTGTCTGCTTCCTTCCCATTTTTTTTTCTAATTGCTAATCAAATGAATACGCTGTTCAACACTTATCAGTGTTGGTTGAAACCTGACGGAACAGTACAAAGCAAATACTTTAATCCTCTTTAACTGCCATTTAACTTTCTCTAGAAATTACATCACTGAAATGCCAGAAAAGAATGAATGAATGACGCTGTTCAACACTAATAAGTGTTGGTTGAAACCTGACGGAACAGTACAAAGCAAATCCTTTAATCCCCTTTAACTGCCGTTTAACTTTTACCCGAAATTACATCACTGAAATGCCATAAGTACCCAAGAAATGTCTCAAATTCTCCTGCGAATCTCTCTTCAGATAGAATGCCTTAACCTTCGGGCGCAATGTTTGGTATCAAAATGCCGACCGCCATTCAGGCGAATGCGTAGCGCATGCCAATTGTGCAATTGTTGGAAAATTTTCCACTTCTATTCTTTTGCTTTTGCTTTGCTTTTTCCTGGCTAAAAACTTGTACGTTTGGTGCTGCTGCTCTGCTCTCTCTCGTATTTCCTACACTTTTTACGCTTTTGGCCAAGCCGTAAACCGAGTTTGTTGTGGCCTGCTGGGCTTTTGGTGCCCGCTGATGTCTTGCGAGGGATATTGTAGGTGTTTGGCAATCATGAAGTTGCCCCAGCCGCCGCAGAAGCAGCAGCCAAGTTTCAATTTACGGGATTGTGTGTGGGAAGGGGGGTGGCATCAACCACTCCATGGCCATTAGTCGCTTTGATCAAATATTTAAAGCTAATGAACAAGGTTGCCAAAAACAAAAAAAAACCAAGAAGGGAAAGAGCAAAAGAAATCGAAACTAAACTCGAATGTTGGCCAAAGGCCAGGCAAAGAGTTCAATCAACCTGACAAATTTCAATCAAGCTGTGGCAAAAAAAGTGCCACACAGCCAACTCGGGGCTCTTGGCTGTCGTGTGCCCAGGTATCCCCCTCTAACCATACCCAATTCCATGCCACACAGAACACATCCCACAAGCCGAGTCACGCCACAGTACAATTAGGATGCCGTTGAAGTTTTGTCAATGAATGGAAAGCGTCTGCAACTTTTATTTAACTTGTGAGCAGAGAGGCAGATACACATCGTCGGACTAGTATAGGTATAGGAATCCAGAGCTTGGTCAACACAATTGCCCCACGTAGATGGGAAAACGGTAGGAAAGAAGGAGGAGAGGCTGACTTTTGCACTCACGTGCACTCACAAACACACACACAGATACACACATACATACATACATAGATTTATATGGCTGTTTACAGCAAAAACTTGTTATACTCTATTGAGTGTTTGGAGGGTATTTGGAATTTTGGAAAGGTTTTAAAATTGTTGTGGAGATAAGTGCTGGCCTTTAGTAAATGCTACCCATCAGCCAGTGCTGCCAAGCAGCAGTGTTGCCAAGCAGCAGTATTTCCAGCTTAATGATAGTGCATTAACAATACTAAAACAAGGCAGTGTTGGTCAGTAAATAAATTCTACAACAATGAAAGAGACTGCTAAAGAGAGAGACTGTTAAATAAAATCCTTTGACTGACTGCTTTAAGTTCTTAAAATTAATTAGAATATTCCAAATTCCCCACTCACTTTTTCAACTACTAGTTGGCTTTTTGGTTGGCCTTTTTTTTGCCGCACTTGCCCTTGTCATGGGCCCTAACTTAAATTGGTTCTGGCTTGTGGGGCTAACCACAGCTGTGGTGTGGTCTAGCGCCGGACTCGGGCCTGCCACAACATTTCTCCCGGTGCACAGTTCAGTGCAGATAAGAGGCAGAGAGCAACAGAGCAACAACGGGCTCAGCCTCGTTCAGTTTGCAGCTTCGTTCATTCATCAGCTGTCAGCTGTATCAAGCAGCCAACCCGTGCCTCATCGACTGACCCCGGACAAATCCTCTGTGTCTCCCTCCCGCCAGAGATCTCCATG
This sequence comes from Drosophila bifasciata, assembly GCA_009664405.1. Classification (NCBI taxonomy): domain Eukaryota; kingdom Metazoa; phylum Arthropoda; class Insecta; order Diptera; family Drosophilidae; genus Drosophila; species Drosophila bifasciata. The sequence continues at coordinate 42,334,670 of CM019042.1, read as the reverse complement.
TGCTAATCAGTCGATTCGATTCGATGTTTACACTTGCGATTGAGACTGAGAGATTGCTGCTACGACGGGCAGCTGCCTCAATCAGTTGGCCAGCCCAAGCCCTATTGCGAAGATGTTTGAGTGGTCGTTGATTCTGTGTCTGTGCCTCGGTGCGTGGGTGCTGCTGGTGTCTGCTGCTGTGGATCCACTTTTGCCACTTAATGCCAAGGACTTTCAGCTGGACTTTTTGCGTGGACTGGCCGACCAGGCCGAACAGCGTGCGGAAATGAGTCTCAATGGTTTTCTGGCCCAGCTGGAGGGGCATCCGCGTTACACCAACTACACGGCAGTTCTGAGTGCTGCGAGAGCCAGCACAAAGCTGCAACCGAAGGTGACGCTCATCAAGCAGCTAATAGATGCCCATCATCACCCGGATACGAATCTGGAGCATACCTCTGTGCTGCGGAATCTAGTGTTTCTCAATCGACTGAAATCCATGCTCAGGGCAGCCAGAGAGTCCAGTGCCCAGGAAATACGACAGCTGCGTTTGCATCGTCTCTGTCAGCAGTTCGATCATCCACTGCCCGTGCGTAGGCCGCAACTGATCAATGATCAGACAGTGGGCGCTGCCCTGGAGCAGTTGAATCTTACACAGACCAAAGGAAACTCCACCAGCATAGATCTCAATCAGTTTGGACAGCAACTGTACGAGCGGGTGAAGCTCTCCGGCGCCGAGATCATCGACAACTATCTGCTGATCCTCCGCGGTCTGCTGCAGGACATCATCGAGGGCGAACATGCGGATCTGGCGGACAGCACCCCGAAGCTGGACAACATGCTGCAGCAGCTGGATGGCATGTTGGCCACCCAGGACTTTTTCGAGAAGCGTCAGAAGGTCTATGCCTATCTGGATCGGCATTTGACCACAGACTACGAGCAGCTAATGGACACGGCCAGTGCCGAGCAGCATCTCACACAGAAACTGCTGGAGCAACTGAAAGCCAAGGGTCTGGATTTGTTTGTCATCTTTCTGTTCAGCAACTTTGAGTTCTTGGAGCAGGTGCACGAACAGTGGTCACTGCTGCTGCCCCAGACACCCAGTCTACTGTATGACGACACCTCACGGCAGTTGTACGATCTCCAGCAGCTCTACGAGATCTTCAAGCTGGACACGGAGAGTGAGGCCAAGTACGAGGCCTACACGACGGCTCTGCGACAGCTGCACGAGCGCACTGTGGAGCAGGGCCAACGGAATCGTCACATCTTTGAGCTGCTGTCGAATGCGGCACAGAATGTGGGCAGTGTTACCTTCAACATGATCAAAGCCAAGTGCCAGGAGTTGCTCTAGATACCAACTACTGCTCTAGGCTTAGCTAGGATAAGACACAGAAATTGCAAGATTATCTAACTAATAAAAGAAAAGTATTCTGCCGAAGACAATCTTGGCTAAAACGTTTGAGGCGGAAACAGGGGATTGAAGTATCAAAAGCTGAAAGTTGATGCCATAAGATGTCTCTCCGGTGCAGCTCCTGCGGGAAGGAAGTTTCTACGTTCCACAACTTAATTATATTTTGAGATTCGTTGTTGCATCTGGCAGCTTTTAATATCCGTTGGGTAGTTGCATCTCTCTCTCTTGGCATCTGTCGCATCGGATGTCGTTTAAATGGCCCATTCCCATCTTACCCATCTTCCCATCTTCTTCTTGGGCTGCTTCTGAGAGGCTTCCTTTGCCGCATTATGCTGATGTTGCTACACTAGTGTTTGTTGTTTATCTACCATGGCATCCAAGTTCTGCACACTATGACCCCTCCACTGGCTGGGTGGGGCGGTAGGAACTGCCAAACTAATGACTGCTGCTGCCACTGTCGTTGGCCAAAGCCAGCTAATTAATTGTCGTCGTTGCAGGTGATTAGAACTTAAATGAGTTGGCCGTTGCATCACGGAGTAGCAGTAGCAGCAGCAGCAGCTACATCCGGGCTGGACAGGACAGCAGTAGCATCAAGCGAGTAACGAGCCAACAAGGATAACGATACCAAAAACCAAAACCCATAATGATGCTACTACCCCAGGCTATGTGCAGCTGACAGCCATGGCTTTTACATGCCTTCAGGCCATGCCAGTCCATGCCAATCCATGCCAGTCCTGGCTCTCCCCTCCTGCCTGTCTGACATTTCATTCGCCCCGTATTGACACAACAAAATGATTTCAGATTTCTGATTACGGATTTTGTATGTGTCAAAAGTGTCATAAGTCCGGGCCAGAGAGTTTCCATTGCACCTGTCTGATGTCTGCAAAATAATTTGTCTATATTTCAAATAAGGCAAAATATTATGTGGCTAACAAAAGGGAATTAGTAAATGCAATTAACGATTAGCATATTATGTCTAGACACAAAGACAGGCTTGGCTTTGTTTTGGGTTGCACAATATAAGCAATCTTTGGGTCTGCAATTTGTTGATAATTGTTTTGGTTTTATGTAGCAAGAAATCTGTAGACCAAAAGGTATGATATTGAAATAAATTTCAAGTTTAAATTATGGCATAAAATAAAGTTATAAACCAAAACTTGAAGCATTTGATCTGTTTAATCGGCACTTTAAGCAGCGTTCAAGCGCTTACCCACTACGCTAGCAGACAGCAAAAATATATTGAGGGCGACCTGTGTGTCCCATGGCCGTGCCCCAGCCACGTGCTCTGCCTGCCGTACTCCTCCGCACAATTCCAATAGCAACACCGGAGAGCAGAGAGCTGCCAACCGTTTGCACAACATTTATCACCTTTAATGCACCAAATACAACAGCAACACCCACACTGTGTGTCCCGGATGGAGCACGAGTGGTGCTCATTCTCGAAACAAAAGGCAATATAACAGGCAGGCCAACGTTTACAAACGATACAAAAGCAGCAGCAACAACAACAATGCAACGAAATGCAATTTCACACTAGGCTAAACCGAATGCCAAACCGGACCTGGGAGCCTGAATCTCCAGCGAGAGGGATACGAGTACTCCGGCCTGCATCGAAAAATGGCAAAGCCTCGAAAAAGGCGTAAGGCATACAATTTAATTATGATTTATGGCTTTGGCAGAAATCAGATACTTTTGTGCGCATCAGAGACTCAAAACATTTAATGTCCAAATCGAATTTAACCTTCTACTCCCCCTTGCACTTAAATCCAGATATGTGATTCGACACTCGAAAGATTTTTTGGTGCTGTCAAAACCTCAACAGACAGACAGGGAGAGGGAGGGATGGCTTCCCTTTATTGCTCTTAATTTTTAAGTATTCCCATAAATCTTTATGCCCAAAATTAGAACTATAAAAATCAACAGACACTCAATGGAAATGTCTACTATTTATAGAGGGTGGAGGAAAACCAGAAAGAAAACTCAAGGGGGTAAAGACAGAAAGAAAACTCAAGGGGGAAAGACTGAAAGAATACTTAAGGAGGGTGAAAACAAAACTAATTGAGTGACTGCCTTAATTACTTTTACTAATCCCAACACACACACTTATAGTACATCCCCTCCATTCTGTTTATCGTTGCAGTCATCAGCGAAGATCCCGAATTCACAGATGTCATTGAGAATATTACTGTGCCCGCGGGGCGTAATGTCAAGTTGGCCTGTTCGGTCAAGAATCTGGGCTCCTACAAGGTGAGTGAGTGTATTACTTGTTGTGTATTTATTACGAGAAATCATAATTAAACTTCAGAGCTTCAGTGCTCAAAGGATAGAGGCAAAATTTATTGCTTTGCTATACAATTTATTAGTTACTTGGAAATACTTACAGTAAAATTGTCATGGAATGAACTGAAAAAATAACAAATATTTTGTGATATATTCGAAATGTTTTATAAATATATTATAAATATAAATATGGTTTAAAAACAATAAAATTAAAATTAAATATAAAAAATAGCATAATTTTGATAGTTTTCAAAGAGATAATTCGGAGAGAATATTTTTTAGAATATTTAAATTTAATTTAAATTAAATTTGTTCAAAGTATCGCGCCAGGAGTATCGCGAAGCAACATAACGCATTTATCGATACCTGAATATCGAGTGTCTAGTTTTTACGATGTTCCAGAAGAGCACGCGTTTGCTTTATACTTTACTTTCTGTCACATTATTTCCATGAACTACAGTATCAATAAAATAACTTAAACAGGTTATGGGCCCAGACACACAAATAATAGAAATCAGTGAGAAACAAGAAAATAACAATTGTTTGTGCTTAGTGAAAAGCAGTGTCGAAAAAAACGACATCGACTCATTGGTGTGTGCGTGTGTGTACGGGAGAGAAAAGTGAAACAAGTGAAAACAGACATTCGCATAGTGTTTTTTGATCAGAAGTTTGCAGCGAGTCGGACCGTTGCCGTGGTCTAAAGTCCAAAATAAAGAAGTCCCAACAGATCAAGAAACACAAAAGCGAACGGAGGCTCAAGTGTGTATACCAAAGAAACGAAACCAAGTGTGTATACCACGGAACAGAAAGTCGTGCGTGTGTGTGAGATATTCGTTGGAAAACATACAAGAACAGGCGCGTTTTGGCGCAAGAAAAGGAACCAAAAAGAAACAGAGACAACAGTTATAGTCGCCGTAGTTGCTTTGTGCATGAAACGAGCGACAGAAACATATGTCTGTTCATATGTAAGCATTTGCAGAGTGGAACAATAACAATACAAAATGAGTGGAAATATGAATTTCAATATAGAGAAACTGGATGAAAACAATTATAGCACGTGGGAAGTTTTGATGAGAAGTGTTCTTATACAAAATGATTTGTGGCCAGTTGTCAGTGGTAAAATAGAGCTTAGTGAAAATGCAACAAATGAGCAACGTGCAGCTTATGAGCTGAAGGATCAAAAGGCGTTGGCCTCAATATTACTTTGTGTTAAATCGACCCAACTGAACAATGTAAAAATTGTGTATCGTCTTCGCAGGCCTGGCAAAAGTTAAATGCAATTCACAGGCCAAGCGGTCCAGCAAGATGTGTACTGTTGATTAAGCAGCTATTGTCGTTGAAAATGTCAGAAGACATGAGTGCACAGGAATATTTGCACAAATTCCAGGTAGTTCATGAGGCATTAGCCGAGATCAGCGTAAATGTTGATGAAAAGCTTTTATCTGTTGTATTGCTAAATGGTCTGCCAAAATCGTATGAAAGTTTTGTGGTTGCTATTGAGACGCGGGATGATTTACCGAACTTAAGTGTGCTAAAAATTAAAATTTCTGAAGAAGCGAATAGACAGGAAGATATAGTTGGCAAGGAAATCACAAGCACTGCAGAACTACATGTTAGCTATGACAACAAAAACTTTAAGAAAAACTTTAAGAAAGGCAAAAAGTGTTTTAATTGCGGAAAAGAAGGGCATTTTAAATCAGAATGTCGGGTCAAAAGAAAGCAAGAAGAAGCAAACAACAACCGCGCCAGCTACAAAGGTGGAGAAAAATCGGGTACATTGCTTTGTGTAACCAAAGATACCAAAGTAGAACCTGAACAAATTGTAACAATTTTAAATGTTGCTAAGCCTGATGACCGGATGGTAAATGCATGGTGCATAGACAGCGGCGCAACAGCGCATCTATGTTGCGACAAGGAACGCTTTGTGTCGTTCACGGAAGATAATCAAAAGGTATTTTTAGCCGGCGGGAAATCACTAATTGCTGAAGGGCATGGAACTGTTAAAGTAAAGTTCGGTGATAGGGCGGTTACAATGGAAAATGTTATCTTGGTACCAGATTTAAAGTACAATTTTATATCAGTTACAAAAGCATTAAGCAGTGGTAAAGAAGTTTTGTTTAAGAAAAATCAAGCGATGATTTTTGAAAACGGAAATGTGTTAGTAAGGGCACATCTAGAAAATGGATTGTTTATGGTTAATGACAATCAGGAAAAGTGCATGAACATTGTAAATGTTGAGGTAGACACATTTAAATGGCACAACAGGTTTGGCCATGTACATTTTGACGCACTAAAGGAAATGGCTATTAAGGAGATGGTAATAGGCCTCAAAGGCATTTGCAACCCAAAAAAGGTATGCGCAACGTGCGCAAAAAGTAAGATTTGCGTGAAACCATTTCAATCGAGCTCAAACAGGTCAAAGGGTGTACTAGACGTGATACATAGTGACGTATGCGGTCCAATGCAAACGCAATCAATGGGAGGAAATCGATATTTCGCAACTTTTATTGATGATTGTTCCAGATATGTATCAGTACATTTCCTAAAATCCAAGGACCAGGTTTTCGAGGCTTTTAAGGTGTTTAAAAGTCAGGTTGAGTGCCAAACTGGAAAAAAAAGTGAAAGTTTTACGAAGCGACAATGGCCGGGAATACATATCAAACGTTTTTGATAATTACCTGAAAGAAAATGGAATAATAAGAAATTTAACAGTGCCATATACACCGCAACAAAATGGGGTTGCAGAAAGGGCCAACAGAACATTCGTTGAAATGGCAAGAAGCATGTTGTTGCATGCTGGGTTAAGTGAATGCTATTGGGCTGAAGCGATTCGGACTGCCGCGTATTTGCGAAATAGAGTGGCAACTAGTTCCCTGAATGGTGTTACACCATTTGAAATCTGGACAGGTAGAAAGCCAGTGGTATCGCACTTAAGAGTTTTTGGCTCAGTAGCGGTTGCTTTAGATAAAACAAAGAAATCAAAGTTCGCACAAAAAGGTTTAGAGTATGTAATGGTGGGATACTCCGATACGGCTAAAAAGCATATCGATTGGTCAGCAAAGAGACAAGAAAGCTCGTAGAGAGTAGGGATGTCATTTTTGTAGAACCTGAAGGGGGCAGATTAGAGCCATCAGATTCTAATGACATTGCATCAGTTGGGTTTCAACAAAACCTGGACTCTAAATCCGAGATATTTTGCGAGATTCAGGAGGAGAATAGGCCCACTAATGAAATCCTTGCAATTCCAGAACCCAAGAGAGGACCAGGTCGTCCGTCCATTGTACGTACAGGCAAAACAGGAAGACCGAGAAAAGAGTATCATATACTCAATGCGATAATGGCTGCTGATGTACAAGTTCCTCAAAACTACGAAGAAGCTGAACAGTCAACTGAATTCGAGCTATGGAAAGCATCCATGAAGGACGAGTACGAATCTCTCGTCAAGAATGGCACGTGGTCACTTACTAAATTGCCTAACGACATGAAAGCTATTGGATGCAGATGGGTTTACACTGTCAAGTCCAATCCGGATGGAAGCGTAAAAAAACTCAAATCACGATTGGTGGCTAAAGGTTGTAGCCAACGCTATGGGATCGACTACAAGGAGACATTCGCACCGGTTGTTCGCCATGCAACCATCAGGTTGATAATTGCACTTGCAGTCGAACATGGTCTCCACCTACATCAAATGGATGTTGCAACCGCATATCTAAACGGCGAATTGGAAGATGAGGTTTATATGAGGCAACCCAAAGGCTTCGTCAGCGTTGATTATCCAAATCACGTTTTGAGACTTCACAAAAGCATATATGGGCTCAAACAGTCGGGAAGAGTTTGGAACTTTATGTTAGATGCAACGTTGCGACGCTTTGGATTTGTGCCAACTGCCAATGAGCCATGCCTCTATTATAGGCCAGGTAATAATATGTGTCTATTAGCTGTGTACGTAGATGACATTATTTTGGCGTGTGAAGACTTGGATGAACTCTCTGATATCAAGACTAAGATCGCCGCAGAGTTTGAAGTAGTTGACATCGGGCCTATGCAATACTTCTTAGGTATTGAGGTAAAACGTAAAGGAAGTACTGGAGCAATTTCAATCAGCCAACGGAAGTACATTAAAAAGAATTGCTCGTACAATACAACATGAACGATTGTCGACAGACGCCCACGCCGCTGGAAGCTGGTTACCAGGTCGCATGCAACAAGGAGGACTGCCGCAAAGTTGATATGACATCGTTTCAAAAGCTAATTGGGGAGTTGTCTTATCTTTCAGTTATGACTCGTCCAGACATTGCACATTCAGTGAACAAATTAGCACAACGTAACAAGGATCCCCATTCCGAGCATGAAGCGGCAGCCAAGCACATCCTTCGATATTTAGCTAAAACTATCGACTGGGAGATTTGCTACATAAAACAAGGCAAGGCAATTGAGTGTTTTGTCGATGCAGATTGGGCAAGTGATATGACAAACCGCAAGTCATTCACTGGCTATGTATGCACCTTGGCAGGAGGAGCAATTTCTTGGGAGTCAAGAAAGCAATCGACAGTCGCGCTCAGTTCCACGGAGGCTGAGTACATCGCCTTATCATCCGCAGCAAAGGAGGCGATATACTTTCGCAACCTACTCATTGACCTGAAGCTAATGTCAAATGAGTCACCTATTCAGATGTATGGCGACAACATAGGAGCACAGCAGCTAGCTAGAAACCCGATGTTTCATGCACGAACAAAACACATCGACGTCAAGGTTCATCATGTTCGAGAGGTTCTGAAGAGAGGTGAAGTCGACATTGCATATCTACCAACCGATGAAATGATAGCAGATGTCCTTACAAAGAACTTAGCTAAAGTTAAACACCATAAATTTGTATTCGCCTTTGGTTCAAAAAAAAAAATGTATAATTTGCCTTGACATGTATTTGAATGCTAGTTTAAGTAGCATTAAGTATGTTTAAACTTTGTAAACATGCGTTGTGTTGAGGAGGAGTGTTCAAAGTATCGCGCCAGGAGTATCGCGAAGCAACATAACGCATTTATCGATACCTGAATATCGAGTGTCTAGTTTTTACGATGTTCCAGAAGAGCACGCGTTTGCTTTATACTTTACTTTCTGTCACACATTATTTCCATGAACTACAGTATCAATAAAATAACTTAAACAAAATTGAGAATAAATAATAATAAATAAATAACACAGAATAAATAATAATTAAATAAAAAATTATAAAAATTGTATGGTATAGATAAAATTAAATATAAAAAATATTATACAAGCATAATTTTAATAATTTTGGACATATTCTGAGAGTTTTAAATATTATTTCTATATATGTATTTTAATTTCATATTCAAGGGTGTTAATAGTTTTTAAATATTATTGAACATATTAATATTATTTCTATAGAGTGCTGCATTTTTTTGTATTTTATATTTAATTTTTAATTATTATTTTTAACCCATTTTTGACATTTGTTTTCTCTGAAGTTTCTTGTGCACATCTCAGACTTGTACTTTGGTTTAATAAAAAGAGTTTTCACTGCCGTTTGTGTATGTCTACTGTATATAGTTGGTTTATGTCTATGCTGCACATATATGCACGCATTTCCAAAAACTTGAGTCGCCTCCAGAGGGCATTTGCAACTGATGCAGGACAGAAGGACAAGAACAAACAAGTCCAAGGCTCCTGCTCCTCTCTCTCTCTGGACTTACTCTAGGATGACTAGCAACAGGCGCCCTCTTGTTGACTCTGTCGCTTTCTCACTCACTCACACTCCCCCATTGTTACTCTCTCTCTCTCTCTCTAACTGCCACTGTGTTTGCAACAACAAGTTCTGTCATGTTTGCCTTTTGCTTGGGCTAAAACAAAGTTGGTCAACGCCAGAATGGGGCAAAAACAACTCGAGTATTTTCGTCTTCGTCTTTAATGAAGTAATTTGTGAGTCCCGGGCAACGAAATTCAAGTTGGTTGGGCCAAAAATTAATGGTTTTCCGGCATTCAAGGCACGATTGAAGCAATGAGAGTGGAGCAAAAGGGGAAGGGGTAGACAGACAGAGTGGGGGAAAAGATGAATGGGAGAATGGACTTGGTCACTGGGCTCATCGACACTGCTCAATATTTATTGTCTGGTGCATACTTTTAGGCTGCGCTTGATATGCATAGCAGTCAGCTATCTCTTTCACTCTATCACACTCTCTCTCTTTCTCTCTGCCTCTCTGTCTGTGTGACTCTTTGCTATGTGTGTGTTTGTGTGAGTGTCGGCAATTTAAATTTGCATCCAATTGAATTTCCATAATGTGCGTGCGACCGAAACGTGCATAAATTTCATTTTGACACGATGCTCCTTGTCTCTCTCTTCCTCTTCCACCCTCTCTCTCAGACATTCTCTCTACACGCTCATTCTACTCGCTCTCTCCTTCTTTATCGCTGTTCTTTCTGGCTCCCTTGCCGCATGTTATGTGGTGCTCGTAATAATTTTTATGACCCTTAAGTTTGGCATGCCCCAAAACCCCTTAGATCCCCGCTTAACCATTCATTCATTCATCTCTTTAGCTCTCTCTCTCTCTCTCTCTATCACTCTGTCTCTGTCTCTTGCTTCTGCCACATTGGCCTCAGGTAAGCTCAAAAGTTAACCAGCAACAAAAACAACAAATGGTGGGGGGTACCGCTCGTAGCTGCAATAAAACGTGACTTTGCATGCAAAATAGTTGCGTAGCCCCCGACGGTTAAGACCAACCTATGTATGTATGTACTCCTCCTGCCACTTCACTTCTCCTGCTCATGCTCATCTCCATCATCCTCGCTAACAGCCAGGTTACTTGGAATTGATTTTTATAGACCAGCTGGAGCTGGAGCAGGGGTATGACTGCTTGTTGGAGAGCCCTGGTCACAGTTGCTGGAGTGGATTTTGCTATGGCATCACAATGATCAAGACAAGACAAGAGATTTAAGCAGTTTCATTATGGAAATTCTGCAAAAATAGGAGAGAGATTTTTGAGAGATTTTTAAGGATTTTTTTTACCCTCAAACTACAAACAAGAACTTGGAGCGCAAAGGAAATTTTTAAATAAGATTTTGAACATTAAACAATCGAAATTTCATGCACAAATTAATTGCCTTTCGATGCTATTCAGAAATGTCTATTAAGGAGGTTTTTTCAGCATAAGATATAGCTCCTTTGACCACAGCATATAAGAGTATAATTATTGGTAGAATATAATAAAAAACACAAGAAAATTCAGCAACTCTTTTATTCCACAAATTTTATTTCCTCCTCCAAATGGCATTTTATTTTAAACTAAAATTCTAGTAATTATTTCTAGCATGTATTCATAATAGTACATAAATATATTCGTTCTACAAGTACCCTACTCTTTTTTACCAATTTTCTACTCTACACCGATAGAGCATACCCACTTCGTACTGTTCTCTATTTAATTTAATTTTTGTTGTGTGTGTGTGTGTGTTTTTTTTTTTGCTCCATTTCCGTCTGTGCAAATATTTGAGCTGCGTGTAAATTAACTCGCGTAGTGCTGTGACGCTCCTTTTAACACGTTTACGCTTAAATTGTTAATATTAAGCGAGACGCTTTTCATTTGCCAAGAGCTCTACCATACCCCCCGCTCTCCATCCTCCACAAGCTACTTGCCCCAACACAATTTTCATGCCCGACCAAGAGCCCAAGAAGACTGGGTGGGGGTGGGGCCTGTGTCTTTGTTTGTATTTCAATTTTCAACGCCTACACAAACAGTCGAGACAGAGACTCACACACACACATGCACACAGATAGGAGCACAAAAACATATATACACTTGCCATAAAGTTGGGCAGAATATAGTTTCAGGGGCCGATGCTATTGATACCCTTAAAGATACAGATTGGTATATCGGTATTGGATTTGGTTTAACTATACAAAAATACTTGAAACTACTAGTTGTAGGCTTAAGGTTTGGATATCTGCAGTCACCTATAAGTTTTCCTTACAAGGATATGTAGTTGGACCAATATTTCTCATGGCAACATTATGATATAGGAAACTTAATTCGGTTCTTATTGTATGAGGGAAATATCCGCATAAAAACTTCTGTTTCTTTCTCCAAGACTTGATTTTCGACCAATACTTTCAATCTCAGCTCTGATATATGTATAGTCTTCCGATCATCACCAATAAAACTATCTTCCAATCTATCTTCCACCAATTAAAGTATCTACCAAGTTAAGGGCTCTTCTTTAAGATTCTACTCCATAAAAACGTTGCTACAAACCCAACTTCAAAACCTATAATACTCTAGTTTCCAATTGTACAATAACGTTAGGAACATGAGCATAAGTTTCGTTTGTTTATGTTGCTGTTTGTACTGCTTGTGCTCCCCCCACACACACACACTCCCCCCCCCTTGGGGCAGGCAGCCCACCATCCATACATACAAAAGCATCAACATTTTCAGGCATAATAAAGTGTGTTTATTTTTGCTTCGGCTAAAAGTTTTTTCTAGTTGTTTTCCTTTTTAGTTTTTGTTTAAAATTTTATGACTTCATTTAGTGTTTTTTGGTACGGACAGGACAGCACAGGACTCTAGGAAGGAAGGGGAAACAACCCCAGATAGAAGAGTTGTGCCAGCCATTACGCAAATTGCAAATTGGCCATTCTGTCTGTCGTCTGCTATCGACTGGGGCCATCAGCATATGTACGGCCAGAGCCAGAGTGAAAGCCATGAAAATGAAGATAAATACGAGTACGAGCAGATTTCAAACTGGGCTAAAACTACTTGTACTAGTCGCATGTTTTGGGGGGGAATAATAGACAAAACTCTTTGAGTGTCAGATGACACATGTGAGCAACGGTTAGCCTGGCACTTATGAATGGAGACAGCAGGGTGGCTGTAGGTTGAGTATCGACTAAAGAATCAATATGAATCAATTCCAACACAAATGACACTTGATGAGCTCTGACTTGCTAACGATTTGGCTAAGGTATAACGTGTACTGCCGAAATCCCTAGCTATATATTCATTCTCTACCACTAAAGACTGCTCTTTGTTCCACTTAAGCACATCCTGCACCCATTTATGTCGCCTTTTGGGTACGTCATGTAACTCAAATTAGCCAAAAACTTTGAAAATTGAGATCAACTGAAGAGCCTCAAGGACCAACTAATGATAATCCAGTAGGAGCAGCAGCAGTGGCAGGACCTTTAGCCATTTCCACACAGCGCCATAAATGGACTTAAATATGCGTAAAATTTTAATAGCAGCAGCTGCTGTAGTGCCACTGCTGGGGGTGCCACTGTTCGGGGCAAAGCCTATTAAAAAGTCACACCGTCAGAGGCCAGCCAGCTATCAACTTTGCCTTGACTTTCGACCGACCAAAAATTCTAAAATATAATTTGGCCAAAGGCCACACACACTCACACACACACAAAGGACACACCACTTTTGTTGGCCCATACATGGCGCCTAATTAATTTCATTCAAATTACCCAAAAAAAAAAAAAGAAAAAAAACTGCAGCCAAAAAAAAGCAAACTAAAAATTTGTAAAATAAAAATGGCAACGGCAAAAAGCCAACTTGAAATTTGTAAAATGAAAATGGCAACGACTTAAAGCTCAAATTGTGTATAGACTGCAGTCTTAAATGCACTCTGAAAATGCATTTTTTATTGATTTTCATTGACTATATACTATAGTACCTTCTCCTGCCAATGCTCTCTCTCCCACACTGATGAATGCAAATGCATTAATTTTCCATGCTATAGTATATAGAAAGCTGACTTTTAATATGCCGAAGAGTAGACGCCCCATCCAAATAGAATAAGCAAGTCGCCTCATCTTTAGTTCCGGTTCTTGGCTCTCGGGGATCTCGACTCGGGGGTCTGCTGCACGTTTTCATTGCAGACATTGAAAAATTAACCGATATCTGTCTTTGTTTGTTCTGACACTATCGAAGGGGACTGGCTGACTGGTGTCTGGCAAGGATTGTCCTCCCTTAGATAGTGGGTTGCTTTTTGGTATTCTATTAGCTTTTTTGTTATCGCCCTTCTACCCTACGCTGATGTCTCTACGTTTTGGAATTTATCATTGCAATGGCATCGACACAAAACACATTTCCTCCTACCCCTCCGCTTACTACTCGTTCTGTCTGGCTCGCATTTAGCACGTCTTAGTCAATGGAATGGATGCTTAAATTTGCATAAATTGCTTGTTGTTTTCCCAACCAAAAAAGGAAGGAAAAAAACTCCAAAAGGAACAACAAAAACTATTGCATAATTCGTAGGCCAAAAAATATTTCAGCCAATGACGCACGCAGGCGGCTCAAATTTTTCGATTTCGTGTGTCGCAACATCTGCTGTGACATGTGGGGGCGTGTGGCAAAAAAAAAAAGTTTTGACCGGAAAATGCCATCGTTAATCCTTCATAAGAATTGATGATGATGGGCCCGGCCCGCAAGTTTGCGCCAATAAAAGCGATGACACTTTGTCATCAGCTGAAACTAATAAATGGTGGAGGGACATTTGATGAGACACCAGCATGACGTAGTAGGTGTGGGTATATACATATACATAGTAGCTATAGGAGTACCTAATCGCGTACAGTAGCTCCTAATATATAATGCCTACATTTTATTGTAATTTTCTTCCATTATTTCTACTATATTTCCTGCCATTCTTTATACATAATACATTTCTGGTTTTATTGGTTTTATTTCGCAGGTGGCGTGGATGCACTTTGAGCAATCGGCCATACTCACCGTACACAATCATGTGATAACGCGTAATCCGAGGATTAGTGTTACCCATGATAAGCATGACAAGCATCGCACCTGGTTCCTGCACATCAACAATGTACAGGAGGAGGACAAGGGACGGTATATGTGCCAGATCAATACGGTGACGGCAAAGACCCAATACGGTTTTGTCAAAGTTGTTGGTAAGTCAGACAGACAGCATCCCCCCAGCCCCAGCTGACATTGTGTCCTCGAAACCTTTGCATGTCCTTTGCATATTTTATTTCATTTGTCCGACAACTGCTACAAGGAATTAAGCGTTTCAGTCGGTGACAAGTGACTCCGGATACCTAAATTTAAGCGAGTTTTCCATTTGCCCTATTCCGATAATAGTCGGAGTTCGGGCCCATAAAAGTATGCTTTAAAAATTCTCCATATGGGAATGAGGCTGGAGCAAAACCCGAACCCAAATGCAAATGCAGATCTCAGCATGTTTCCATGTCCCCTGGCTGTTGTTGTTCGTCTGACAACTGCATTTGTGTGTGTGTGTCCGTGTATAGGTATTGACCATGGGTGGTGGTGTTTCATGGTGTTCCATGGCACAAGTAAACTCTCCTGCCCACACACCCAGTACGCATTTTGGCCAGCTGCGAGAACAGTAATCATTTATGGCCGAGAGAGACAAACTGACTGACTGCCTGACTGACATTCAAATGGAGTTTCCGGGCCTTAGAGTAGATAAATATTGAGCTAGCATAGAAGCACTAGTCTAGAGCTATTAAGTGGGTGGTTTTTCCTGGGTGTCTTTAAATCAAAATTGTATTTGATTCGTAGTAGAAATATTCTTTAACATTGAACAAATATTATTAAATATTATGTAGAAATTTTCAAACTCTTTTGAGCTTTAAAAAATTAACAGAAAATTCTCCTTTAATTCATTTTCTCGATACCCCCCGCACAGTTATCGTTTTAAATATCGTTTAAATCTTTGCCAAATTGTTAACTTTTGCCAAACCCATTTGCTTCACTTCAATTTCCGCTTTTCAAATCGATGACTTCTACCAATTTTCATTGCAAACAAAAACATGCAAATTGCTTGCGGTTAGTTTTAGTCACTCTCTCTCTCCCTCTCTCCATATGTATATAAAAAAAGGAACTCAACAAAATGCTAATAGCCGCAACAAAATCGAAATTCAAATAGTGGCAAAACTTTCCACACGACCTAGGAGTAGTACAACAAATGTTAATTGCTATTTGTTTGTTCATTTGCTGCCAGTTCAGAGTGCCCGTTTTCAATGTTAATTGTTTTGGCGTATGTACCTAAATTTTGTTGGCTTTATTTTTACTGAGTGTTGGGCGGGGAGGCAAATCGTTTTGGTTTGCAATAAATCTAATAAAAAAAACTCTGCCGAAAAAAAAACCTGCGTTTCAATGTGCTGCTGCTGCTGGAGGAAATGCAAGGAAATTTTCGAACAAGATCCGCTTTTCAAGTTGACAAATCAACATCATCCGGTGGACAAACAGAAACGGACGGGAGGCGAACAGTTCACATCGTAACTGAATAGCACGGCAGCAGGGCAGCAGGGAAGCATGGAAGCACGGCAGCAGTACGGGGCACCCCCAATAGCTATGGCTACTGCATGGGGCAATGGGCAACGGAGGGACACAGCAGACAGCAGACAGTGGGCGTGCCACTGGGTCCACTCGCATAAATCAGTTTTTGTGGCAAAACTTGAAAAATATGTGTGCGCAAACAAATGGCAGGCAGGCCGGCAGGCAGGCAGGCAGGCAGGCAGCGTACGATGAAGTGAAAGGAGGAGGAGAATGGACCATGGACCGGGCCATGCAACAGTTAGGATATGGTTGGGCGGAAGCAGCAAGAGGCCAGAGGCAGAGGCAGCAGCAAGAGAGAGATGCGGGGCCAGAGGTAGAGGCAGCAGCAAGAGAGAGAGATGCCGGCCCAGAGGCAGAGGCAGTGGCAGCGGCACAGACATAGACATAGACGCCGCATGGAAATGCAAGGACACATATGCTGCACGTTGCAGGATTTTCTGTTTAGGCTGTGCTTTTGGCTATTGCATACCAAGGGATTTAAGCTGTGCGATACCCTGTAAAAATCTCTAAAATTCTTTCTCAGAAAGGAAATTATGGTAGTCTGATTTCTATTACAATATTCAGTCTATAAAGATTTTTCAGGCACTCCTTTATGGTGCCTGTCTGCCTACATCCAAAAAAACAAAGCTGAGCCTTTGATGGTGCCTTGATAAATCACTCTCGCACACCGGTTTATAAATATAAAGTAGCTTTAGCTTATAGATAGTTCAATGCATTGGCACAGCCATAAACCATATGGCAGCTTTGCAGCTTTCACGCACATACTATCTGCCGCTGTTCTACTTCAGCTACAGCTCCATCTCGCATTGAGCATACCCCTTAACACTTTGCCAGGTATACAAATGGCTCTGGCATATTTTAAAATATTTTTTTACTGCCTTTTCCCGTATGCGTTTGCTCGTTTTGTTGGCTTTGACCAGACCAGAGAGCTGTCATAGTGGTATTTTTTCATATATATATATTTTTTTTTTTTCGTTGGTTGTCCCTCCTCCCCACTGGCAAATTTGCCTTGCATTTCCCCATTTGGTGCCCGGACTTTTGCCACATCAGCGTGTGTGGCCTGCCGGGGCGGCCTGTCTCTCTCCCTACACTTGTCTGTCGGTGTGTGTGTTGTTATACAGTCTGTGTGAGATAACTGTAATCTCTGCAAGTGTGTGTGTGTGTGCGTGTGCGGTTGCAAAAAATGGCAAAAATGGCGACAACGTTGCAACCGAAAAACAGAAAAGAAAGAAACGGTAAAAAACCATCGTGGAAACAGTTGCCTCCGCCCGGGCGCCCGTTGCTCTCTGGTCACGCCACATCAAATTGCGAGGACGCGCGTGGTGCGTGTGAGGCGTGTTATTGGAGCGTTTTACAACACTGGAGCGTGCTTAACGGCTTTTTAAAAAGTCCTATCAGAGGGCACATGGGGGGCTGGCGGCCCGCAAAGCCGAAAAAAAGGGAAGCACGGGAAAATATTGTGAGTGGCCTTTGCGCTATGAAGCTAAAGAGAGAGGGACTCTGCTCGATGCTTGTCATTCTTTTTGTTTTTTTGGAGTAGAATACTTTGTGTGCTCTATTAGGTAGAGAGGTATTAGGATTTTCGAGCGATGTTTGACATGCTGAGGAAGCATTTTGAAGCAAGGTTTCATTGAGTATTCTATGGTTTGAGAAATAGTAGGATTACTTATACATAATAGCAATAACATCTGCATGGAATGATATCAGTTCACTTAGGCGCAATTTGTACTATGTATGAATGCTATTATTGCAATATTTATTGTTGCTTAAATAGCTAGAAAAGGGAAATTATTATTTATATTTTTTATTTTTTTATTATATTATATTTTTTTTTAAATATTTATTTAATATTTTTTAATATATGTAATGAGTTTTTAAGAATAGACTACATCTCATGGTTCAATAAATATTTAAATTTAATTTGTATAATTAATTTGAATTTGAATTAATTTGTAATTAAAAAATAATTCATAATAATAATTCATAAAATAAATAATAATTAAAAATAAGATTTATTTCTGTTTCAAATAATAAAAATTATTTTACATTTCCAATGAACTTTGATTTTATTATTTGTAAAATTAATTTTTTAAATATAAATTAAATCTTTTAAGTAGTGTAGCAAAGCCTTTGGGCACTCAAAAACCCGAATATTCCTGCCATGCTTGTTAAAAACATGTTGTATTTTTTTTTGGTAATGTTAGGCTAGCGAAATTTGTGGAATAAATTATGTTGTCCATTAGTGGGTCGTTTGTGCGCAATTGCATTTTCCCCATTTTACCATTTTTCCCATTTTCCATTGTCTAAACAAGATTGATACTTGTGATGTGAACGGGGGGACGGACGTTGCAGCGAAATCAAATGAATTTCATTTACATAACAAATCCAATTAAATGCAACAAAATTAAATGGTGCGCAATGTTGGATATATGTATGTATATAAAAATCTGCAGCAATATTCCTCCCTCCCCCTAGTTACTGCCTGCTCTATGGAACAGTCAATTGAACAAAACACAAAATAGGTACCCC
This sequence comes from Drosophila bifasciata, assembly GCA_009664405.1. Taxonomy (NCBI): domain Eukaryota; kingdom Metazoa; phylum Arthropoda; class Insecta; order Diptera; family Drosophilidae; genus Drosophila; species Drosophila bifasciata. The sequence goes on along the minus strand of CM019042.1, from coordinate 42,316,136 downwards.
GAAAAAAATAGAACATAATTACATTGTGCAAGCAGATATTTAATGAAATTAAAATGTTGCATTTGTCGTTTGCAACAGAATTGTTTTTGGTCGTTCGTCGGTCGCTGTTTGCTCCACAAATGAGTGAATAAATAAATATGTACATATATATTTTGTTTTTTCGGGCCGATGCGGCGGCGACACATTTGTGAATTTAATTTGCTGACTCAAATGCAAAATGCGCAACGTGCAACGTGCAACGCGAAATGTGAAATGCGCCAAATGGCATAAAATGTTGCACAGAAACAGACACAAAATTTGTGGCTTGAGTATGCAAAAAAAACACACACGCAGACAAACATTTAAACGCGTCTGAATTTATGAGGCATGCACACAAAATGCATTTAAATGTGACCAGCGCCTGCTGCAAACTACACGGACAGGCTGCTGCTGCCCCAGACCCCAGAGGCAGCATCCACACACTGAACAAATGACCGCACCAAATGCCAAGCCCAATGCAACGTGCAACATGCAACTGAAGCAAACACCAATGTGTCCCTGGGTCTGGGCCTGGCCCTGGATCTGGCTCTGACTCTCCCTCTAGAGTGCCTCTCTCTCTCTCGCCACGGGTTGGCGCATAATTTCTCATTTCTGCCTCACATAATGAGGCAATTTATTAAATTCAATTATTTTGTTGACATTGCCCGGGTCTGCAGCTGTACGTGCCCCCATGAGGCATTATCTGGCCAACGTGCAACTACTGGTAAATAATGTTCATCAAATATTCATGGCCAAGGGCATTGCAAGAACTTTTGGGAAGAATTATTTGGTATGGAAAATGTCTGTTCTATAATTCAGCGTTCAAAATATAGCATTAGATATAAAATATAATATCAAAAAAAAAATATATATTATTTTTAATATATTTATCCATAAAGTCTTCTAAAGTTACTGCTTTAAATTTCTAATAATTTAAATGTAATAAATACCCAAAAAAAGTCCAAAAAGGTATCCTTCCCAAAACTCTAATCACCATTTAAATAAAACTACTAAAATATTGTTAGATGCACCATTTACCAGTTAGGCAGCCAGTCAGGCAGTCAGTTAGTCCACTGTAGTAGTACTTGGTCCACCAACTTTTTTTTAGCCAACAGATTTATGAGCCGCAAGATAAACTTGCGACGCTGCGACCTGCAATGTGCTGCTTGTGGTAAATATGAAGAGTAATTGCCGCTCATTAGATGGCCGGAGGCTTCTCCATGCCACGTCGTTATCCGCGCCTGAGACAAACAAAAATAATAATAATAAAAATGAAGAGAAAACTTTGCCAGAATTTAATAATTAAGCGCATGCCGAGTGTGTAACATTTTAGACCCGAAAAAAATGAAAACTGCAATTAGAAATTGTGCCAAAACAATTGAAGGATTATAGGAAATCCTAATACTAATGTCCTACCAAAAATGTTGTTGTAGTTTGTTCGCTAATTAAACGCCTCATACACCAGGGATTCTCCGAGGGGGTGAGCGGTGAGCGGCAGAGAAAACTTTCATGGCAAACATTTTTGGGTTGCTAAAACTTTTTCTGTTATCGCCAGCTGCTAAAAATATATCAATAAAGAAAACTAATATGTCAAAAAAAAAAACTATGAAACAGCAGCAGCTGTTGGCTAACCCATGTCCTCTACTCTACACAGTGCTGTCCCTGTCCTTTACTCTCCACAGTGCTGTCCCTGTCCTTTACTCCACACAGTAGTGTCCAGTCCGGGGTGCTCTGAGGGCTCTGTGGTGTCCTTGCTGTCCTGCGATTAGCACATCAAGCGTTTATTAATAGTATGACACACAAAAAAAGAAGGAGATGGAAACTTTTTCGGTCATTATTGGGGATATATGTATAAGAAGCGCAAAAAGGTATAAAGACAAAAGTTTACAAAAGTTTCCGCTTTTAATTACAGTTTTTTTTTTCTTAAGGTTCTGCTTTGCACCCCCTTTAGGGCGAAAAGTTGAATGATAATGGGGGTAGCTCTGGTGGGATGGCAGATTGCAGCATATATAAGGATCATAAAGGGAGAATAAAAAGCTACCTGTAAGCAAGATCGGTGGAGCTAAACGAAATTAAAGAAAATATGTAAGAAAAATATTAAATATTAAAGAAGTAAATAAGTAGACAAATAATTCCTTAAAGAAGGAAACTGAACCCCTAAATCCCTAAGCATTTCCCCCCTAAATACCCAAGTCAAATATTAAGGAATAAAGCACAATTGCTGTATGTCTCTCTCACCTGCCAACGATATGGCCAGATATTCGTTATTACGCGTGCCCATAGATAATATAGACGGCCTGTCAGTTACTGCCTGACACGCCCCGTCACTGGCTTCATTGATTAGTGGTTTGGGTTTGGCTTTGGGTTTGGGCATTCAATTGGATTTGGGGGCTCCGATGGGTCGTCACATTTTCGGAGGGGGCCTCCAATACGTATAGACAGTAGGCGTCAACGCCAGACAGCTAGACGTAACTAAACGTTCGATGGCTACGTGACTCTCGGCCAATGTCCAGGCTTTGAAGTTAGAGTGTTGAAAAAATCGCATGCTATAAGTTTTGATTACAGAAAATGTTCAGAATATAAAATGAGGCTAAGGCTGTGGCTAAGGCTAAGGGAGAACTGCAGCAACTGTCAGCCAGAAGTCAGCAATTGCGACAGTCAATGGTCGATCCATATGTCCTGCGTCCTGCGTACTGCGGAGGAGCATCCTTAGACCACTGGCTGCTGTCTCTCCTTTGTGATGCTGTGATTTGCATAGATTTTTCATTACAGATTTGTGAGGGGGCCTTAACGCCAAAAAAGGGTTTCCCCCGGCAATTGAAAGAATCTTTGGGCCGTGGTTGGGTGGGGGTGCGAGAAAGGAGTGAGCTGAGAGAAAGGAGTGAGCCGAGTGAAAGGACAGTAAGAAGAGTAAAGGAGTGACCCAAGTGAAAGGAGAGTGAAACTGATGACAATTTGATGAAGGTTGCCGCATCGATTTTTAAATTAACAAAACTTCTTGAGTCTCTCCCCACCACCCGCCAAAAAAAAGAGAACTTCTTTGCTCTTTGTAGCAAAAAAAAAAATATATATAAAATGGGGAAAAGCTTCAGCCGGCCAGAACCTGGTGGCAAAGCTAATTGGCCTTAAAGTAAAGTTTCGCAGTGACTTTGAGTGGAACCAAAAAAAAACTTGGCTTTTGCCGAGTGTCAGTGCATCGGAGTCAACAATGCGTGAAATTTTCTATTTTTCTTTAGCTGTACTCTATAGTTTTTTTTCCATTTGGGGTATGCGCGAATTTTTAGAATTTTTGGCAGAAAAAAATATAAAAAAATTCAATATAAACAATATGAAATTTTTGGTTTTAAAAAAATTTAAAAAATGAGAGAAAATAATACGATTTTGTCGCTAGAAGTCTAATATAACCCATGAGAATATATTACATTTATAATTCAAATTTAGTAGAGACAAAAAAAAAGTCAAAAATATCCATGAATTAATTCTTTATTTCCTTAAAGTTTCTAGTCTCTGTATTAATATAAATTAACCCCAAAAGAGCATACATAATTCTGCCATACCCTAAAAAGCCTTCTCTGCCTGTTCCTTTTTCTTGGCAAAGAAGCTGCAAAAATAGTTTCAGTATTATTTTTTTCTGCGTGTGTATTTTGCTTGTAAATCTTGTGGTTTTCGCGCCGAGATTATATTTCTGTCTGGCAGTTATAATGAGACTTTCCCAACCACTCACTTCCTTTTCTCGTCTGTCCCCCTGCAGTGCCACCGAACATCGACGATGCCCTGACCTCCAGTGACGTCATCGTGCGTGAGGGCGATAACGTGACGTTGCGTTGCAAAGCGAAAGGCAGCCCCGAGCCGACCATCAAATGGAAGCGAGACGATGGACACAAAATTGTCATAAATAAAACGCTGGAAGGTGAGAGTGCCAGCCCAAACAAATATACAACTTTTAGTGCATATTTAAACTTATTTTGGTGTCAGTGAACGACCTGGAGACGGACTCGCTGGAGCTGGAGCGCATCTCGCGGCTGCATATGGGCGCCTACCTCTGCATTGCCTCCAATGGAGTGCCGCCCAGCGTCTCCAAACGGATTAAAGTTAGCGTGGATTGTAAGTTTTTCTTTTTAATTTGATATTCCATATATTTATGGGATTTTCCGCCACTACAGTTTCCCCCATGGTTTGGATACCTCATCAACTGGTGGGCATACCCATGAGCTTCAATGTGACACTCGAGTGTTTCATTGAGGCAAATCCCACATCGCTTAACTACTGGACACGCGAAAATGATCAAATGATCACCGAATCACCAAAGTACAAGTAAGTTTAGCATAAATTATGAAAAAGGCATGGCATGGGGGAGCCAATCGCCATCCGATTAATCAGTTATTTCTAGGCCTCATTTATTTGTGTGTTTCAATCTAACCTAAAGTAAGTTGCGCCTACTACCAGACCCTGCAGCGCTGTTTGGCCTGCATTTTGGTGCGCTTCTCGCAGCCAAATTCCCGCGAGAATTCCTCGTAATTGGCCAGTGTTTGCATCACTCTCAGCTCGTCAACGGCATGCTCCAGATGTGACTGTGCCTGCAGACTGAGGGCCGGCATCTTGCCGCAAAAGAATTGCCCAAAGCTGATGAAGAAGAGCTGCCGCTGGCTAAACTGTGCCAGCAGCGGATCCCGCGGCTCCCGTGGCTTTGCCTTCAGGCCAAAGAAGGTCTCGTAGACCAGCCGCAGTGCCTCATAGTCGGCCAGCTTCTCGTTGAGGGACCTCGAACCGGTGGCCAGCTGCTGTTGCATGCAGCGCAGACCCTGGATGAAGCGCTGATTGCCGGCAATCTCCTCACTGGGACCCATAATGTTGCCCAGGCCATCGTAGTCAATGCCGGAGGCATCGTAGCCATGGATCAGCTCATGGGCGAGGGCAAAGCCCAGCACCGCATGCTGTTGCAGCGCACTTGTGTTGCGATGCCACACGGGTAGCTGCAGCAGCCCGTAGGGCATGAGGACCAGATTCCGTGGCTTCACATACAGCGGCGAGGAGCTGCTGGCCAGCCAGGACTCCGTCAGGTAGCTGACATTGCCCAGATCTGTGGCTGTGCCGACAGAGAGCAATTCGTGATTCTTCTCGACGCGCAGGCGCAGCAGCTTCAGCTGATTCGCATAGAAGTTGTGGCCATTCAGCTCCATCTGCTGGTAGTACTCCTCCACGTAGCCGGAGTCGTTCAGCTGGACAAAGCCCAGCTGGAGGCGCATGGCGCGCAGCTTCTCCTGCAGCACATGCACAATGAGCGGGGCCAGCTGCAGCCGGTTCTCCTCCAGGATGTGGCCGAACCTGCGCTTGAGCTGCTGGAACAGCGAGCCCACATCCTGCTCGGCCTCGGGATCGTACAGCCGCTGGCCGATCATCAAGCTGCTAGCCAGCGGCATGGCACGCCTCATGCTGGCCACACACTCGCCCCGCGATATCTCCGCCGGGCCCTGCTGCTTGAGGTAGGCCAGCCACTTCAGCATGATGTAGTTGCAGATGGTATCCGGCGGCTGGCGTTCCACCAGCTCGTGCAGCGCCCTCATGTAGGGTATGTTCTGTATGATCAGCGTGGAGCGCACATCGGGTTCGGTGTCCACGCGAATCTCTCGCATGAACGGCAGCCACTTGAGCTCCGGCACATACTCGGCCAGATAGCCCAACTGCATTTCCTTGGCCCCCTCGTCATCCTCCAGCTCCTGCAACCGGTGCAGTCGCCGCTCAAAGTCATCCACCTGACGGGCCAAGGCATTCGCCACGCGCTTCGTCTGCCCAATATCGAGGAGCAGCTCGATCATGGCTCCCTCGCCCATGGGCAGCGTCTCCACCAGACTCGGCTTATCCAGATAGATAGAGTAGAGGCTCGAGTCGTCCCAGCGGGGCAGCACCTGCTCCTTGAGCAGCACTCCATTCAGGCCATGCAGTCGCAGTCGGCCAATGGTCGTCAGCCAATGGAACTTCTCGGGTCGCCAGCTGCGACTCAGCAGCGGCCAGTGGCTGCCATTTCCCGGCGACAGCAGCTGTAGATATTTCTTGAGGTTGTACGGCTTCAGTCGCTTGCAGGAGCGATAGTAGAGGCGCAGCTTATCATAGATGGGCGGCTCCTCCTCCATGGTGCTCTCGTTGGAGCGTCGCAGTGCCAGCTCCAGCTGTCGATTTAGATTGTGATCGAGCACGCCCAGTGTGTCGCTGGGCAGCAGCTGCTCCTGTTCCCTTATTTGCTCCTTTTCCCTGTGCTCCCTGTGCTGTGGGTTGGGGGGCTGGTCCTGCTGCAGCTGCCAGTTGCCACAGGCATACTGATAGAAATTCTCACACGGACGCGCTGTGGTGTCCATGTAGCTCTGCAATTGGGTGGCCAGCAGCTGGCGTATGGTCTGGGGCGGACGGGTCTGGCGACAGCTGGTGGGCGTGGTGCGCCAGGCCAGCGAGAAGAGCAGCCAAACGATCAGTGAAAGCTTCAGCATGCTGGACAAATTGCAACTGGGCTGGAGATTATCGTTCACCCCCAGAGACACTGCGCCAAGAGATTCGGCTCAACAACCAGGCCTGTCAGTCTTCATTCGTAACCAAGTGGGTACAGTGGGTACCAAGTGTTGTTGTACGAGACACTCAACATGTTCCAGTAGATTCTAGGCACTTGTAGCCACTGTTCCCATGGTGTGCCGGGTCGCATTCTGATTAGATTTAAGTGAAACATAGCCCCGGGGACTTATCAGTTTCACCTTGGCCTTGATTCCTGATTGCCTCTGATTTGTATTGTTCTCTAGGGGGTTCTCTAGGGGTCTCTCTCTGAGGCCGAGGCTGTGGCTGACCTACAGTATGTGTTATATATTGCCTGTCATTGAACTTGCCCCGAAAAACAAGTTGCTTTAACCACTTTCCTCCCCCCCCTTGCTTTTGCAGAACCGAAACAATTCCGGGCCATCCATCGTACAAGGCAACCATGCGGCTGACGATCACCAATGTCCAGGGCAGCGATTATGGCAACTACAAGTGTGTCGCCAAAAATCCGCGTGGCGACATGGATGGCAACATCAAGCTATACAGTAAGTACTACCAGAGACTACCCACTAATATGTGTTATTTATACTTTCTAATATTGGTGCCACACCATCCATATAGACGAAGCGCAACATAAATTACAAGAGGCAGGCGGACTTCACATCCACAGAGGAGTGGGTAGGATTGGGTAGGATTGGGTAGGGATGGGTAGGAGTGGGTTAGAGTGGGTAGCAGTTGGGTGGAGCGGGTTGTAGTGGTGACTTTTGGGTGGAAATTCAAAACTGCATCATTTTGTGGTTTTAATTATGGCGGCCAGAGAGACAGTGACCATCATTTATGTGTCTGCATGGAATACATTTCTGTCAAGTGCATGGACATTGGAGAATGTATTTAGGTTGTTGTCCCCCACACCACCCCACAACCCATTCAGGGGGCGGGTTTAATAAATGAAAACGAATGAGAGAAGGCTTCAGCATCATTACTACTAGCTGTTCAGATTTGTAATTGGTAATTCTATAGGTATGGGAAAAAAGGTATAGAAAAGAGAGGTAGAAGAATGAAATGTCAGGTAGCATTTAGGTAGGATTTAAAGGGGTTTCGAATTTTTAATAATTATGATTTTAGGTTGAATTTTAGTTCAAGCAAATATTAATTTAATTTATTAAATGTCGGGTCTAAGAACGGAGGCAAAAAAAAAAAATTTGCGAAGCTGATACATATGTATATATAAATTTAATAGTTTCAAAGTTCTATAAGAACAGATATGAATATACTATATATCCATTCAAATGTGCAAGAATCGTACTTATGTATATTTATATAAAATCATTCGCCTTTAAGTATTTAATTTGGTGTTTGAATCTCAATGAGAGCAGCCTAATTCTCAACCTACTACCCTCCCAATTGCTGCTTATAAATACTCCCATTTCTGCATCTTGTACAGTCTCAAAAATCTCAGTTTTTTAAAACCTAAAAACATCCATTAATACAGCAATAAAAACCCTGTCTTAAGGTGTGTACACACCTTCATTTACGAGTATTTTATGAACTTAAAACCCACACATAAATAACTAACTCTACAAACCTGAGTTTCTACTCCATTGATTTCGGTACTATATAATGATTTATATACCCACCACTTCGAAGGATATTTTGAACACCAACCAAAACATTAGCTTTATCAATTGATTGCCTTACAGTTCGTTAACACGTTACGCAACCAGCGAGGAAAGAGTAATGCTCCAAAAGCTCAGAAATGGCAAACCATTTGGCAATTAAAGTCACTTTTTTGGGGCCAATAAAGTGTCAATAATCTGTCAATTTGCCAAATCACTCCCCAGTTACGGCAGTTACGAGGTTTTTTTTCCGGGTTGGATTGGGGCAGGGGGGAGCATGCCATTAAAGTGGCAACTTCAATGCTGGACACAAAAGTTCATAAAACAATATAAAATATATCGATGCGTTGGCATCCATAAAAAGAACAACTTAATTTATATATATATACAATACGTTTACGTCTACATATACGTATATACTATATATGTGTGCCATAGATATATTTTTTTATATGGGACTGTCACAACAAAGGAGCGAAGTAGGACTGGGAAGTATATGTAGTACGGAAGTGGGTGTCGTTCTACCAATTAAAGGTAACAATGGGCCCGGCCCACACAAAACCAAGAGGCGACTGCCAGGCAGATAATAATAAGGGGGGCGGTGCGATGCGGCTGCGTTGCCAACAATGAGAACAATGAACCTGTGACAATTTTATTAAGTGGTTGGTCAGAAGCAAAAGAAGATGTCCCAGTGTCAGGGAGTAGTTTTTGGCGTAGGGCAAATGCCGGGCCCCATAAATTTCCTCAACAAATTGTCGTCAATAATGCCAAAGGAGGAGCGCACCAGGGAGACCAGGAACCAGGGAGCAGCGAACCGAAAAAAAAGAAAAGAAAAAAGAAAAGAAAAGAATAAGAAGCGCCACCTCTCGCTCTCTCTCTCGCTTGCTCTCTCCCTGTCTCTCTTTGATGCCAACAAAAAGCCAAGAAATTGAAAACGAAAGGAGAGCGAGCGAAAACCTGAATTTACGATGCCTGGAAAAGTGAGGAAAACTCTGCATTGGGGGAAAAAGAGAGGCAAAAGCGCAGTTAAGATATTGACTCTGAAAATGGTTATGGGTAGGGGGTAGGATGTCCTGTGTCTGGCCATTAAATTAAGTTGGAAGCGTTGTTTATGATTGCATCCGACGGGGGCCACTGAATAAGAAGAACTCTCTTGTTGTATTGTCTATTCATTGATTACCCTTGCACAAAATACTATATATATATAACTATTTCGTATTCAAATCGATTCGTTTCGTTTCGTTTTTGCCATTGCAGTGTCGAGTCCACCCACCACACAGCCACCGCCCACAACCACAACACTGCGGCGCACAACAACCACAACGATGGCAAACACACTGGACACCCAACTGAATGGCATTATGGGTGGTGGGGGGCCAACGAATTCGGTGATTGTGATTGACAAATGTGAGTACACTCACTCCTCCACTCATTGTTTAACCGCCAATTGACTTCCCCCTTGTTTTTACCCCCTTCTCTGTTTGCTTGTTTTCTGTTTTTAGTGGGCATCAAATATCAATCGAATCTGAATGAGATTGGCAAATCCGAACAGAAGCTGACGGGCAACAATCCCAAGGGCTATGACTGGTCAAAGGGCAAGGGCTGCGCCAGTTGTCTCCAACGATGCCCCCTAATGATTTGCTGGCTCCTGGCACTACTCTCACTGCTGCTGATGGTTAGAGCTCGATTGCAATAGATAATATATATATCCTTATATTATATATACACACAAATATATATATAAAGTGCCATTAAAACATACCAAAACAGACACACACACGCCCATAAAAAATTATGAAAAAAAAATTGTGTATGAAAACCTCAACACAAAATATGAACTTAATTAAGCAAATTGCCAAACGCAAAACCCATTTCAAGTTTTTGGTTAGCATTGTGTTTGTCTTTCCCGCGCCACCTCCCCCTGCCAACGCAAAGCTTCATAAATATTTGATTCGATTTTTGGTATTCCATACAAAAAAGAGGCCTAGCACACACATTATTAAAACAGCAACAAAAAAATGTTTGTGTACAAACAAAAGGCAGTAAATTAATCAACAAAGAGCTGCGTTTCCACAACACTCCGACTAGGGGGTTACACTCCTCCACAGGTGAAATTATGTTCGATAGAAGGAATGAGGGTATTAAATGCAATTAAAAATATATTTAAAATATCAGAGAACATTTTTAAAGAGTATTTTAATTCGTGATTTTTTTTATATATTATTCCATCATTTTGGGGTTTAAGAAAAAATTACTAAAATTATTAAGCGGAAAGAGAAACATCTCCAGATGCATTAAATACGTTACGATTTATAACACATTTCCGATAGTTTAGGGAACATTAAAGCAGCTAAAAAAGGATATTAAAATAAATTAAATTTAGTTCTTTTATTTTTTGGTTCTATAAACACTATAAAGTTAAAACCAAATATTGCGGATTTTTAAAGAATTTCAATTGGAAACTGTGGATTTTTCATGCATTAAATGAAGTAAACACAAATTAAAAATTGTTCAACCTAGTCGGAGGTTAAACTACGCTCTAAAAAACATCAAATCTTTAATCATATCTAGCAGACTAACTAAAATTAAAAACAATTAATTAATATTATCATTACTATCATTATTTGATTGTAATTTTTTAAATATTTTTTTAAACCTATTATCCTTTGAATTGAACAGGGTTTTAGTAAGGGTATTTGCACCAAAATAAATGAATATACAATTTTTGTGGACAGATATTTTCCAAAAAAAAAAACCAAAACACACGCACACACACACAGACCGATGCAGGTTAGTTAGTTGAAACATAAATTAATTTAAATAAACAATTCTGAATAAAAAATATACATTTCAAATGTTGCCAAATTGTTGAAAAAAAAAACACGAAAGAAAGAAAGAAAAACCAAAAAAAAAAGATAAACAAAAGCACACACACAATACCCACACACTGTAAATAGGCAAAAAAAAAAGAAAAACACATACAACCAACGCAAATGCAATTGTAAATTATGTACTCGTTATAAGCTATACAAATGATTGCTCATTTGTAATACAATATGAAAATTAAGCAATTTATAATATTAATAAACGATACTCAGAGCCAAAAGAGAAAGAAAGATATAGAGACGGAGAGCAAGAGAGAGAGAAGGAGCGCACGCAAGTGCGGTAATAATCAAAAACCAATTAAAGAATATACATAAAATCAGAATAGAAGTTAGAGGATAGCAGGAGACTCCCCACAGAGAGATAGAGAGAGTGGGACAGAGAAAATAATTAAGTTGGTTGGCCAAAATTCGTATTGATTGAAGCATATTTATATATATCCATTTAAGCCCGGACCTAAAGCCCCCAGATGCCAACCATAAGTAAAACTATGTTCTAAACTAAACATATACATACATAAATACACATGAATATACACTTAAATACCATATATCATAGGCTTTAGTTTGTGTTTCTTAGTGTTAAGAGTGATAATGTACATTTAATGATATTATATGGTTACCCCCCCAAAACTCCTTCAGGAACAGACGTTGAGAAGCGGAGAGAAACTGCGCAAACGACAGAGAGAGAGAGAGAGAACACAAATAAAATATCTATTTGGGATTGCTTCATATAAACATTGTTTTTTTTTGTCCTTCCTTCCACAACGAGAAGCCACTGACCAGAAGAAGAACATCGCATAAATGCTAAGCTTCGTTTTATTCCGGATTTATATTTGATTCCATGTTTGCACAGCACTTTGGGGCACGTGAAATTGTTATTGAACCGCAGGCGGTTCTCAGTTGGTTCTCAGTTCTCAGTGTTCTGTTACTGGGCTACCATTTCCTTTTCCATTTAACTGCACTGCAAACGGCAATTGCACAAACATTGTTGCCATGGCAGAAATCCTTTTCTGCTGCTTACGTGATGCCTTTGGCCCATGTCCTACGTGGCGTATGCGCAATGCAAACAAATAGTCAGCCTTGCATTGGGCTGGACAACGCTCGAGGCAAGAGGCTGATGCAGCAGCCAGTTAAACATTTTTAAGCTGCCCCAAACAAAAAGTTCTTTGATTTTTTAAGGTAATCCAAAGACGAGAGTTCAGAAATACATATTGATGAATGCTTTTTTGAATGTAGAGTTTGAATCTTCTTTGTTCAGTTAATAAACATACTACATATTTACTTTTAGTTCTTAAACAATCAGTTTACACTTAGTCATCAGTGCTGACAGCATACCTACATATCTGTATGTACCGACATTCTATACATTTACTTAGCCCAAAAGGTGTTGCATGCTTTTGGGGTAGAGCAACAAAAATAGTACCAATATTTTATCGCATGCGAGTTTCATATAAGTTTTGGTGTCTATTGAGAAGGTTGAGTTCTTTGGCAGAAAAGTGATATATAATTATGGATTGCTTACGTCAGTGGAATGCTAAATTGTTGTACTATAAGCATACAACAACATATTTGTGGCTGGGGAGACTCCTTTTCCTCAGAGGAAAGGTATGGGAGAAGGACTCAAAAAATCATTCAAATTGAATTAACTTCTTTCTTTTAAAGTTTATTTATTTAAAATACAATATTTTTAACATTAAATGTTGCTGCTTACAATACTAATTTGCATGACAACTTAAGCTAAGGACATATTACAATTGTAGAGGATCTCATTTTCGATCCATATTTGCTCAAACCTCCACAGAACGACGATCGAGCAGAGTGTCCAATATCTTGTCCATATGCTCGCTGCAGTTGGCCAGACACACATCCGCATATTCGCTGAGGAAGTACATGAAGCTCTCCAGCTGTTCCATGGAGCAGGTGCGGAAGCCATTGTCCCGCCCAATGTTGTCAATGGCACGGATAATGGAGCGCAGCTTCTGCACATATTCGGGTGTGTTGCGGCAGTGCTCGAGCGAATCATCCGCCAGATTCGATGGCTTTGAGTAGCTGCGAATGCGTTCCTCCACATTCTTAAGCTTCGTTTGCTGCTGCTTCAGTACCTGCATCATTTGTGGCATGGACATGGCTGGTGAACGCACCACCGGTGTCGCCTTGGCGAACAGCTCATCCAGGGGCACCGCCTCGTAGTCCAGGGAGAAGAGTTCCGGCGAGAAGGAGAGCCTTCGGCTGCCGTTGCCGCTGTTGTTGCTGAAGCTATCCGACTCGAACTCCGTTTGATCGAGGTCGCTCGTTTTGATGGTATTGTTGGCATTGCTGCCGACATTCGGCCAGGCGTACTTGCTGCGCCCCTCCAGCCCATTGCTGGCGCCCGTCTGCAGTCCCACGAGCATGCTGTAGCTGCTCTCGATGGAGTACTTCTGGGTGGTGGGCCAGAACTCGGGCACGCAGCTGAACTCCAGATGATCCACGCCAAAGCGCAGCTCCGCCTGCTCGTTCAGCTCCGCATCCAGGAACTCGAACAGCCGCTCCACCTTCTCGCTGGAGAGCAGCTTGCCGCTGAAGGGCACCGCCAGGTCACCGCTGGCGAACCAATAGTGGGAGCATCCCTTCACGCTGGGCGGACGCTCGGGCAGCGATTGGCCGCCCTTGGCTGCCTCCAGGCTGCCGCCTCGCACAAACTTGTGCGCATCGATGCCAAAGGCCATGTCCCGCGTTTCCCAGCTCTTCTGCGTGAAGATCTCGTACAGCAGACCCAACCGCTCGGGCGTATTGTGGAAGATCTCCAGGGAGACGGTGAAATCTCCAGCGGATATCCAGAACATGGACTTTGGCTTAGGCGCGGGCATCTCGTCCTGTGAGGAATTCATCTCCACTGTCGGTGCATTCGCAAAGAACTCTCGCTCGCTGCATGGCGTCCTTGGCGAGCTGTTCGTATCATCTAGATCCAACGGATGATCCTCGCGGATCACCTGCATGGCCAGGGAGCTGCGTCGCGGTCTATTGTCCTGTGCCGGCGTCAAGATCGGGCTGAACAACTGCTGCTGGGCGGGGCTCACTGCCTGGCGACCACCCTTCACGGGTGTCGAAAATCCGGAGGGCTTGCCACCCGTCGTGCCCATGGAGGAACGTCTCAGGGGACTGCCTCCATCCATGGCATCGTTCGAGCATGTCTCAAAGCCCTGATCGATGAAGCTGTCCCTCATGGTCTGATCCAGTGACTGCCTGGGCGTCTGTGCCGGCGACTGATCGCTGTCCGCATTGGGCGACGGTGAGGACATCACCGTCAGCGTGTAGGCGGACTTGATCTTGCGGGGGGAATTCACCTGCCGCATCAGTGACTTGTCCAGCTCAATGTAGCTCTGCTCGGGCATTTGGATATTCGATGGAGTCTTCTTTTTGGTGGGTGCTGCCAGTGCTGGCTTGTAGTCCGAGTCGGAGTCCGTGGAGGTAATGGCATTGGCGGTGGCCTCCACAATGGAGTTCTCCTTCTTCCAGGTGAGTGTGCGGCGCATTTTCTTCTTGCGTGGCGGACGCTGCGGCTTGGCAAAGTCAAAGTCGTTCGTTTGATGGGTTTCCTTTTGCATTTCCGGCTGAGATTCATCGCTGGTTATCTTTAGGGGATAAGAATAAACGTTAGTGGATGCTGGGAGTGAAAGGATTTGCATGTAAGGACTTACCTTTGGTAGTGTAGACAACCCGGATTCACTTTCTTCAGCCTCCGATTGCTTGCGACTGGAGGAGCTGCTGGACATGGCGCAGGTGGACTGCGTCTGGCTCAAACTTGGACGTGGCGCTGGCACTGGCGGTGCCTGGCGCTTCTTCTTGCGTGGCGTTACTGTGGGCGTGTCCTTGGTGTCCACTTCCTTTTCCTCCGACTGGCTGGACTCCTTCACCTTATTCTCCAGCTCCAGCTTGGCAATGGCCTCCTCCAGCAGCCGCTCCACTGCCGATCGCTGGCTCACCTCACCCATCGATGTGGCCGTCTGCTCCTGCGGCGCCTGCCCCGAGTTCTCTGTCTCTTCGAGGGCAATCTCTATGGTCTGCTCGCTATTGGACACGCAGGTAATGTCGAATTGTACGCCATTCTCGGCACTTAGCCAACTGTAGAAGAGACTCTCCAGCGGCTCGTTCTGAAAAAACATCTGATGGTCGGTGCCACTACGCTCCTGACGCGTTCGTCGGATCTTCTTGGGCGGTGCAAAGGCCTCCATGGGCAGGACACTGCGTATGGAGGCGAGATTCCGCTTCTGGGATCCCTCGCGCCCATGACTCTCACTCTGGCGCTCCAGGCAACGTCTGGGTCGCGGCTGTGGAGCCCGTCGCTCGGGACTGGGCTTCAGGATCACCGTCAGTGTGCTCACATGGAAATGTGAGGTGCAGGTGGTTGTTTCTGTTGTCTTCTCCTCCTCCTGCGTGGCTGTACTGTTCTCCTTGGGTGGACTCGTTGTGGTGGAGAGTCCGGCAGGTCGCGGTGGCGTGCCCGGCTCTAGTATGCACTTTGCTTCGAGCTCCTTGGCCAACAGCTTGACACTCGCCTGCTGTTCGGCCACTACCTCGCCGCGGGCCATCTGTTTCTTCACCTTTGCCTTGAGATCCGCTGCATGGGCCGTGAATTTCGGATGCTTTGCTGCCATATCGCCAACGAATTGGTTGAACAGCAACGCCTTATCCCGCACACTCAGCTCACGGAATACCTCCTCGGCCACCAGGCAGGGGCCCTGTCGTGACTCCAATCTCGACCGTGGCTGTGGCTTTGCCTCCGGCGAGAATTCATTGTGCAGTTGGACATACTGGGGCTCTTCGCCGCGTCGCATCACTTGGCTAATCTTCGAGTTGAAAAGCTGTGCCATTTCACGCACTTTCATGGGCAATTTACCCGCTGACTTGGCTCCAGTTCCTCCTGCTGCTCTGCTGGATGATTGTGGTGTCTCCGGTTGCTGTTCGTATTTTTGCTTCAGTTCGCTAATCTTTATCTTGCCAGCATCCACCTTGGGCTTGGGCGGACTCAAAACCATTTCTGGCTGCTGATTCGCCAGCTTGGCAATGGCACTGGCCACCTTGCCGGAGCAGGCAACCAGTTTGGCTGCCTCCGCAGACTTGGTGGGTGTGACGGGCACCTCCTCGTCAAAGTACTTCATGAGATTCTCAATGCTGGACAGATCCAAGTCGGTTACCTGGACCCGCGACTTGGTGGGCGTCGCATACGAATTCTGATGCTCCAGGGCGCTCAGAAAGCGATCATCATCCAGCGAGGAGATCTCAAAGAGCTCCTCTCGTGTCATGGTGGCCCTCAGCAGGCCACAGGCATCACTGCTATGACGACTGGAGCGCCGATGCTCCTCAATCTCCGCATTCAGTTGGAGTAGTTCACTCAGATCCTGGCTATTCATGGCCGCCGTGTCCACCATCATAAGCTCGTGGTGTGGCTTCTGGTTGGGTGTGGAATTGCTTAGAACCATCGTTGAATATTGTTCGTTGTTCACGTTAGACGTTCCAGTTTGTAACTGTGCTGGCTGTGTGCTTGTGCAGCAGTCTTATAGCAATGGCAGGTACCTTTAGGATAAGTTTAAGGTGCAACCTATACGTTTATGATCATCCGCTAATCCGCACTGATCAATCAGGTAAATTCCGGCAGCAGCTGCGCATATAACTGGGGGTTTTTCGCGTACCCGTTTCCAGGAACGATTTGCGCCTTCAAAGTGACCTGTGACAGGTAATCATTTTAATAATTTTTATGATCAACACTCTACAAGAAAAGGGCCACAATTTGACTTGGAAAATTCTAGATTTCTACAAGAGACACAGCCAGAGAAGAAGAATAGAGTATAAAGAGATCAAATGGCACATAGAAATAATGGCTACGACAGCTAAAGAATTTCCAAAGAAACACACAATGTTAAAACCAAATAAGAGCCACCCCAAAAACCCAGAAAATATGCTTAAATTTTCAACAGCAATTAAAATCTCATAAACGTAGCATAAACCCCCCAACCCCACCCTCTTTGCGAGTGTACTAACAAGACCCCAGCGGATTGCAGCAGCATCGACAATAAAAATCACACACGCAGAATGTATGGAAAATTTGTTGCAACTTGTCGATTTGGGATGGAACTCCATCCCAGAGTTCCTCGGGAGAAATGGTAAAACTTTTGTGTGCCATTTGCTGCCACCTTATGCAAATCACCAAGCCAAAAAGCAATGAAAAATCCAAAGGGAAACCAAAGATTTGCAAGGGGGGGCAAACTCAGGTGACAAATTTTTGGTTTCCTAATGATAATGATGATGATGTTGATGAAAGCGTAAATTCTGTTGTGGCCCTTTAAATAGACAGATTTCAATTTGCTAATAGCCACGTGGCATACATATTTCCCCTGCAAATGGGGCACGGCACTCCACTCACTTTTCTTGTTTCTTTTTGTGATTTAGTCTAGACAACAAATTGAAAAAGTAAAAGGTTTTGGCTCTCTCTCTCTCTCTGCATCTCTATTTGCCTTTTGTCTGTTTTGTTTGCTCTCGCAGCACAGTGCTTTCAATAACTTTAATATCGTTTGTACGGGCGGAAATTGAATTGAATTACTCCGCGAGTAACTCGAGAGCGAAATGCGCGAGTAAAAACCTCGAGAGTTTTTCCTTCAGTCTGCACTGTTTCTCTGTGTTCTGCTCTGTGAAAAGTGAGAGGAGTCTCTGGAAGTGGAAGTGGAAGTGAACCGCAGATATTTTTTAATGCTCGCCTTCACTCAGCGTAAAACGCAGCAGAAAATCTACTTGGCTGAAGCTGCGAAAAATGCGGGGGGAAAGGGCATGTTGGCTCAGACGATGCGTAAGTGTGGATTTTTGCACCAAAAAGAAAAAAATCAACACTGAATGAAAATACAAAAAATGAAGACTGAACAAAAGTAACTGAGATAATATTATTTATACATTTTTTTATATGGGATTTAAATTACTTAAGAATGCCTATAAGTCTGGAAGACATCTGTAGAAGGTTTATACTAGTGGCTGAAGCGGGATCATGCAGATAATTCAACGATGGTTAATATTTATTTTTCCATTTTTATTTAATTGAAAATATGTTTTAAATATTAAACAAATTTTATTCGCTTTAGAATTTGTTAAAAAATTATTCTATTTTCCGATAAAATTGTTCTAAAATTTCCAATCATATATTCAGTTTCTATTATTAAACCTTTTTTTTAGATCTCCATAATACCATCCATAAGACATGCCCTTAAAGACATTCCTCTCTAGACATTCCTCTTAAGGAACATCTCTCTCTCCTTTAGATTTTCTGCCTGCAGCATTTTCCTATCTTTCAGATGCATATACATATATATGTATATACCCTTAGTCAAGCCTCGTACACACACTGCGTTGTATAAGTATATTCGCTCTCGAAGTCCTGTGAGGCGTAATTGAAATATGAAATTGGTGATTCAACAAGGCGTCCATTGACGTCCTCGCACGCATCCTCGGCGCACTGGTTCTGGGTCCTTGGAGTTCAGTGAAACGAGCAAAAGCTGCCCCTGCCTCCCAGCCTGCTTGCTCACTGCTTGCCTGTCCAACAAAAGAGGAGCTGCCGCAGAAGTGTTGGGTTCCCCATTGAACCGTTAACGACTCGGCATTCTTCACGGCCTTTCTCTCTCTCTCTTTCTCGCGTCTCTCTTTTGGCCAGGGCCAGGACCCAGCCTGGGATGCAGAGATTAATTTTCGCTCGCTTGTTAATAAATTAATAAATTAAATTGCATATTTTCTCTTTGGCATACCGCCTTTATCCACGATACGATACGATATCATAAGAGTTATAGTATGTGCCCAAAAAAAAAGTATGTGCAAATTTTAATATAAATAATTTTCGCTTGATTTTCTCTTTGATACAAACAACATTCTACACATTATTTTCACTCCTCTCCACTCCTGTCGCCTTTCTCCTGTCACTCTCTGTGTCACTTGTGTGCCTTGAAAACTATTTTCAATCATTTTGCATAAATTTTGTGTGACTTTCTCTTTACGGAAAATGCAAAATTATTTCACCTGTTTAAAGTGTCACACCGCACGTATTAAAAATGATTAATTAATATATATTTTTATGTATATTATGGAATTTTTACTGAGCTACTAACGGATTTATTTCCCCACTTTTTCTCCTTTTTTTTCTGTTTGCTAAACTGCAATTAATTAAAATCGAATCAATTAAAATCAAATGAAGGATTGCAGCTTAATGATTAGGAACTGTTGAAGTATGAATCATGAATAAATTATGCGACAAAAATTATGTTATATGAATATTTTAATGGGTTTTTTGGGAATGGGAATGGAAAAGAAATGAGGCTACTATTTTTAACTATTTTTTAAATGCATTAAAAAATAACTTATTTCAACGCAAATTGAAGTCTTAAAGCTATTATTTTATTTCTATTTAGTACGAAAAATATTTAATTATTAAAAAATAATCTAAAAATATTTAATATACATTTCTATTTAATATTTTAAATCCACTAAAAACAAAGTTAAGAAAATCTAAAAGAAAAAATTAATTATAATAGAATCCAATGACTAGAAAAAATCCCTAAAACTAACACCAACAAATTATAGGCACAGAATTATGTATAGATCTTTGGAATTAGTTTTAACATTTTCATCAAAAATCTCAATCTGCATGGACAAACCTCCTCCAAAAATAACCATCGAATCGAGAGCACTATCTTTGCTATATGTATGTATAAATGTAGATGTATGTACACGTACACTTGTGACCCCTTGTGTCGGGGATCACCTCTCGTGCTTGGGGTTAATCGTTAATCGGTAATCGTTAGCCGCAATCATGAATTGCAGCTCAAATTGCGTCATACGTTAATTCGAACAGATAATCGGGTTCCGATTTCCGAGCTACGATCATAATTAATAACTAAAACACGATGTGTTACAAAAAAAAAACAGCGACTACGGAGAATGCGAGTGTCATTATTCATGCACTGAGAGAAAACCGAAAATTTAGGAATATAAAAAATAAATTTAAATTAAATTGATATAAAAATTAAAAATGTGAATAAAATGTTTAAACATCTATATTATTAAAATAAATTATTTAATTAAATATTAAAATAAAAAATAAAATTAAAAAAAAACTAAAAATAAAAAAATAATAGTAAAAAAATAAACTAAAAATAAATCAAAAAATAAAATACAAAAAGTAAAAAAAAATTTTTTTAAATAAAATAATAGCCGAACAAAAAAAAGAGATAAATAAAATTAAAATAAATCAAGTCAAGTCCTCAAGTCAATATATATATATGTACATATAGTACTATATTTCATTTCCCGATAAATCTCTACAAAAATATTATTTTTTTTTATTTAAAAAAAACCTTTGAGTTCTGCTCGAAACTCCCTTCCCCTTTCTTGCGTTCAGTGTATTTCCCATAGATAAGAAATCCAAAAGAAAAGACGTATTTAAATTGCTTTAAGCGTTATCAGCTAACCAAGCGAAAAAAAGAGCCGAGCTGCAAGAATCTCATACACACACACACACACTAGCACCCGGACAGACAGAATCGAGCGGACAGTGGAATACTTGAGGAATACTCGAGGAATACTTAAAAGTGATTTTACGAGTAGTACACTCGTTCGGTATATATGGGGTTTTATATTTCGCTTGGAGCCGAGACCAAGACGAGCCGAACAGCACACAGGGAGCGGGGGGAGAATGGGGGGAAATGGAAATGCGAAATGCGAGAGAATGAGAATGGAGAACATAAAAAACGGAACCGCGTGAAACAAGTTTTTAGTTGATTTTTAGCAAGCGGCAAACGCGCAACAAATCGTACAGACATCCAAAATCCAAATCCAAAATCAGAAACGATCCGCGTGAAATTGTGAAATACATTTTTGCTATATAAATTTTGACATGATTGCGATTAAAAATCCACAAAGTGAACAAATCAAAAGGCCTACAGCTATTGCCAGTTGGAACAAATAACCCAAAGAAAAAGGGAAAAAAGGAAGAAAGTAAAGTGAAAACTAATAAAAAAAAGTGAAAGAAATTTCAAGGAAATTTTTGGAACCCAAAGAAATGGCGAGAGTTCTGTGGACTTTCTTTTTGCTGCTGCCCCTGCTGCTATCCATCGAGGCAATGCCACCCACATATCAACTAAATCAGAGCTGTCCGTATCAAAGCCAATGCGATCCTTCGATCAATTGGCAGCACATTCGCCGACTGGAGAGCTATGTGCGTGCGGATGTGGATCCCTGTGTGGATTTCTATGCCTATGCCTGTGGCAATTGGCGGCGCATACACGGCGAGGGTGGCACCGCCACAACGATAAGTGAGGCAAAAATCAATCAGCGCTTTGAGGATTTATTTCTGCGTCTGCTGCAAGATCCACGTGCGGAGGAACACGGATATCCCATGCAGCAGAAACTGCTGAGCCACTATGAGAGCTGCCTGGCGCTGAGGAGCCCCAATTTGAGGCAATATCTGCAGCTGCTGCCGCCACTGCCGTCGCTGAATACCTCCCACTGGATGCAGCTGGTCTCTATCCTCGGGCGGTATGGCTATCACGATCATTTTGTGCAGATCGAGGTGCGATATCACAACATCAGCCAGCACATGATCTTCATACAGCCGCACAACTACAATCTGAGTCTGAATCTGACGCGAGAGATCTACGATGCTTTGCCCCAGCGGCATCTGAGTTTTGAGCAGCTCAAGCAAATGTTTGCTTGGCTGGAGGCACATCTCAATCGGCTGGCCAAACCCAATGTTGCAGATGATAGTTTTCACAATCTAACACTGGAGGAGATTCGCCGAAGAGTGCCGGAGTTGGATTGGTTGGGCGCGCTGAAGCGGCAGCTGAACCGCTCCTCCGTGAGCGCTGATCATTCGTTTCAGGTGGATGAACTGTCGGCCATTAGGCAGGTGATACTGTACCTCAATCGGCAGGACAGACTGCTGCTGAATCTGTACAGCCTGGCGAGGTTTCTCAGTCACCTCCTCCAGCTGCCACACAATCCATTGGGCAGTCTGTCATCGGGTTCCTTGGACACCTCGAAATCCCTGTCCATCGCCTGCATTCGTCACATGAGGCGAACCCTCTATCTGCCCATGATCTATGCCTACGAGAGGGTTTACTATGCCCAGCAGCGACCATCTGATGAGCGTGTCATCCACAGTGTCTTCCGAGAGCTCAAGGATCAGCTGGTGCAGACGCTGGACCAGAACAACTTCTACTTGAACCGCGGATTGGTGGAGGCGCTGCAGTCAAAGGTCCAGGGCATGCGCCTGAATGTCGGCAATTTGCCCAGAAATGTCACCGAGGATTTCTTCTGGGCCGCCGACAGAAACTGGAAATTGGGTCGCAACTTTCACGAGAATCATCTGAACAGCCTGCTCTACTACTACTCGCTGACGGCCAAGCTGGAGGATAATCCCGATGCCACAGAGAAGGCGATTTGGTACAGTTTCAACAATCATTCGCCCGATCTGACGGACAACATCGATGCCACGCCCTACTTCTACTGCCTCGGGAATATCATCATTATTCCCTACTCGTACGCCCAGCTGCCGTTCTACAACGCTGAGCTCTGGCCTGCCATGCTGTACGGGGATCTGGCCAACACTCTGGGCCACGAGATGCTGCACGCCTTCGACACGGACCTCGTGGACTACGATGTGCAGGGGAATATGCGGGACTACAGCGAACAGCTGCAACAGCAGCCACTCTATGTGGAGGCCGTGAGGTGCCTCAATGACAGCTCCATCGTGCTGAATGAACGCACCTCGGATGTCAGTGGATCCCGCCTGGCATTCCGCACCTACATGAAGGATGCCCCGAGCCGTCAGTCGAATGGCAGATACTACTTCCTGCAGTATTCGCATTTCTTTTGCGGCGACGAGGGCGACAGATACCACGACATGGGCAGCACCCGTCTCAATTATGCCTTGAGTCAGATGCCCGAGTTTGCCGAGTACTTTCAGTGTGCCAGGGGCACGCCCATGAATTCTGCCCAGCAATGCCAGTTTTGGTAGCCAATCTATAGTATATATATGTATATCGATTGAGTATCTTTAGCATTTAGTTTAGTGTTTATTTTAGTCGGTGTATAGCTTTAATTAGTTGAACCCCCCATCCAACCCCAGACCCTTTCAAGTATTGTGAATAAATTTCCTTATTTAGGAACCTTTAACTTTAACACCTCTTTTGTTGTGTTTCTATTTTGGTTTCTTTTTTGGTATGCGGCACGCATCTGTCGAGCGCATTTTGGGGCAGGCGTCGCAGACGAGTTAATTTTCAATTACGTGGCACAACGTAAGAGACATTCCAAGGCATGGCGGAGGCTGTAAGGTAAGGTAAGGATATATCTATGGATTATGAACAGTGGTTCATGCTTTAGGATTTTGTGGCTTAAGTAGATAGATTTATCTACGGACTACGAGGTGCTAAGTGAAGGGAATTAAACACCAAGTATTGCGTGGGGTTTAGAAAGAATAATAGCCCAAGAATTTCATTTTGAGAATATTTTTACTACACTAAATAAATGTAATTAAATCTATAAAATATCTTTCCATATTCGAAGCTGTGGAACTATCAAATGCCAGCTCTTTTGGTACCCGAAATAAGTTTTAAAAGTCAAAACTTTCTGCTAATTATGAGTATATACTTTATAGGAACCACATTGGAAGAGTATAAACCTTATAGTTCCCATTTTTCCACTACTATTTGCATTACAAACCCCTCAGCAAAGCCAGAACACCCTTCGGATACCCACAAAAGTACAAAAAAACTGCAGAAGCGGCACAAAGATTTGTTTCGTCATGCATTGAAATCAAAAACCGGGCAGTACGTACCTACCAGTCGAAGCACAGCAACAGCAACGCACACACAGATACTACTCACGCACACAGCAGAGTGTTGTGTGTGTGCTCTGTATCTATGTGCGTATTTCCCGGCATGCTTTTTTTTATGTATTTGCTAATTAACACGCTTCCTGCCGCACAACAGAGCACAGCAGCCGCAGCCACAGTCGTGTAGTCGTGTAGCCATAGCCGAAGCCAACGCAGATGCTGAATGCCGAAGCCAAAAAACTGGGTAGGGGTGTAGGGGGGAAGAGATGTCGTTGGCTTTCACTTGGCAACTTGTTGAAGGTCGTTGCGCATATTACTCATACGACGCGTGGCCTGGCAGCATGGGGTATGGCACCTTCACCGGTATGGCAACCGCATTAATAGACCATTAACAACATGGTCCCCGGTACACGCTGCACGTGAGTGAAATGACAAAACCCCAAAAGGGGGTTGGGGTCGGTCAACCCCACAAATGGGTATTCAAACACACAGCCAGACAGAGTCGCTGTCTAGCTGTCTAAGGTATTGCTGATGAAGGCAAATCGCAGAAGCTTTTGTGGAGTTTTAAAAGGAGAGAAAGATATCAGTTGTATAGATAGAAATGTCTATTAAGATATCTCTGACTTAAGTTCAGCATGAGTTCAACTCAAATCAAGGGCATTTCATAGAAGAAGATTATAGTAGAGCTCTGTGAACATTTAAGAATTATATTAAATATTTTAAGGAGTCTAAAATGTCATTAAAGTATCGGTACGAAGCATAGGACTATGAACTGGTCTTTAAAGATATTCGACACAGAGATTGTGTTTAGCAAATCGTTTCAGTATTACGTTTCGTTTACTATAGAATCATTAGGAATCATCATCAGGCAGCATCCTCAACTACAGATTCATATAAATATATCTACTAGGTGCATCAGAAACCTTTTATAAATGTAACTAAAATAATAGGTAGATCTCTGCTGGGTTCAAATATTCCCTAATCATTATCCCAAGTTCATTTCTAATGATTCCTAATCAACGTACTCTAAACAGATCTATAAAATAAGTACAACACTTGGAATGAGTCAAGAAACTCTTAGCATTTGTACGTACTATCTGTCGTTCCACTATCGTTTATAGGTTCATTAGTTCCTGAATAGTAACTCAAGTGCGCTTCAATTGATTCGAAATCAAAGTACTACTACGGAGCTTAACAAATCCATAAACCATAGCTGGGGGCACTTGTAATGAGTATTTCCCAAGTTTCCCAGTAATCACACAGACACAGAGAGAGCGAGAGAGAGTGGAAGAGAGAGAGACAGCGAGAACACTTGAATAAATGCGAATGTCTAGCTATGTCTGGGGTTTGTCGGACTAGCGACTAGCCACTGGGGACTGGGGGGTTGGCATTATGCTGAGTCGCGCGATTTGCTTGGGTCCCATACCCGTACCCTCCCAACTACCGATTTACTTGGAATCGCGACGCGGTCAGCGGGGCTGAGCGAGGGGGGAGGCCGACCGACTGAGACGCGCGACGACGACGCGTGGCTTATCAGTTCCGAGGGCCGAAGGGGCTTTTCATTCATTCATGTAAGTCAAATTGGTTGTGTGGCAGGCGGGGTGCGCAGGGCCGGGCCGGGCAGGGTAGCATTATTGTTGGGCTTTCGGTTTATAATTAAGTTTAATTTTAAACCGCTTCGCACAGCGGAATTTGCACACATTTCGAGTGACGCAATCCACACGGAGAATTGTATCAGAAAAAAAAGCTTTATGGCATTTAATGCCATCTCATTCGTGCTGCCTGTACTGTTCCGCACTGTACGTTGGGTTGGCTGAATGGTGCGGGGTAGTGTCACATGTCACGTGTGACCCAATGGGTTTGGGTTTCCTCTCTCTCTCTCTCTCTCTCTCGGTTGCCGGCCGGACTTGTTTCACACGTGTTGCATGATTGCCGTTTGCCCTGTCCGCACATTGATTGATTGTTGAGCCAATGATTATTGGTTGAAATGATGCAATTGCCATCCATGGCATCGTCATACATCAGTTAAGTGTTCGGACATAATACCATAATATTTCATAAGGCTATAAATAATTATGCCAAAGAGTTGGGGGAGAGGGTTTCTACGCATTTTATGTCTGAGATTTTTGCACATTTAATTGCCATCTTTTGTTGTTGTTTATTTCAGCCGAAATTCCATGATAACCTGCACCTACATATACCCAATCGACCCACAAAGAACACAAGAGAGGGAGGAGCTGGGGTCGCCGCTTTGAATTTCAAAACAAAATGCGCATAATGCCGGTCGTTGGTGGCCTCTCCTCTCCTCTCTTCCTCTCTCTCTCACCCAAATAACAAATCCAAATCTCTGCGGCTGCGATTCTCACGTTCTAGTGTCACTGACAGCAGCGTTGGTTTGGTTCTCTCCGCTCGTCCGGTGTCTGATGTTCGCCTGACCACCGTCTGGTGTCTGGTGTCCGTTGTACGCTGTCCGCCGTTCCGAATGTTTGACAGTGTGTCTGTCCGTTCGTTCGTTCGTTTTTGTACGACAGTCTAGTTAGCCCGCAAAAACCCCAAGCCGCATGTGTTTATTATATAACACTCTCTCTGTATTCGTATCTCCCACTCACACACACACTCTCTCTCCTTCTCTCCATCTCTCTCTCTCTCTCTCTGACAAGTGTATTTTTTCAGCGACCACAATGTTTGTAAATGCTTTTCAACATTCGTTGGGATTTTTGGGAATTGGTTTTGTCTGCCATTTTTCTGCTGCTGTTGTTGTTGCCTCCATGTCCCACCATGTCCCACAGTTTGTTTGACTAACTATGGAGTTGTGTCCTATTGGTGGTGCGACTGATTTTTGTCGTCTGCTGCCGCTGCTGTTGTTGTTAGCATCATTGTTATGCCTTTCAAACAAGACAGACAGGGGGACAGACAGACATACAGCCAGGGGAACAGCCAGACAGACAGAGAGACAGAGAGACACGTGCTGATTTTCACACGAACAAAAAAGGTATTTTTATTGGTGACTTTTTTATTGTAAAAATCAGTAATTGGAGAGAGCAGAATTAAAAGTGCTCAGAGTCTATCAAAAAGTAACTTTTGCTGATAAAAACACTTGTAAAATATATTTGGTTAATTGTTTGTTAAATTAAGAACGTTAAACAGAGGGGAAATATATAATAAAAGTGTGCACAAAAAACAGTGGTTGAAAAGGCATTTAAAGGAAAGGTTAAACATAGATAAAGGAGAAAGATAAATGTAGATACTAGTAATATTTAAGGAGTGCAGCACTTACCTTAGTTATTTAAATACATATACATTTATGTACATTAAAAAACATTAATAAAACGAAGCGTCTCTATAATAATATCTGTAATAGAAAGAGAAACGATTAAAAAACTTGAATAAAATATGTTTATTTTTAAACACTCAAAAATACTTCATTAGTATAAAAAATCCTCAAAAATTCATTGATAACTTTAATAGAACCTAAATAGATAATAATAATAAATATATAAATATATATCTAAATATTTGTGTATTACTTTATTTATTAAACCATATCGACACATCACTATATCCTTCCCCATTTAGTTGTGAAATGTTCTCTAAATGAATTGCCAACTTTGACAGTAGATATGCATATGTATGCAGGCAAAGCTTTTGATGTCTTCATCTAACTGCCAAGTTTCAAAATCAATCAGTAACATATGCAATCTTTATGTACGTACATTGCTAACAGCGACGAGGAATAAACATGGTTTCGAAAGTGCATCAATCATCAAATAGTAGTAGAAGCAGAACATAAAACCATCAAACCAATGCCAGAGTTGTGTCCACACTGTGGTGGTAGCGGCTGGTGGAGTGGGAGTTAACAAATAAACCATCAAAACGGGACGGGGGGATGGTAGTGGTGGTGCAAAACCAATTCAAACATATTTTCCAATGCCGACAAAATATTTCGGCGCCCGAAAGTATGCAATCATTTATTGAAATCTGAGCGTTCTCTGCGTGTGTGTTGCGTGCTTCTCTCTCTCTTTGCGAGTGTATCAGAGAGTGTTAGTACATATATCTATATGTGTTAGTGTACTGCAATTAACTAACAGACAAGCCGTTAGGCAAAGCAAAGGCAATTTTGATGAGACACAGTTCCTGGATATGATATGGGAAAAGGCAGATAGAGAGAGAGAGACAAGAGGCAGCTTTTACATATTCTGACCACTTGATTAATATGCCAACTGTAATTATGTCTCCTGCATGTGTGCATTGATTGCAAGATATGAGCAAACATCAATACACAGGATATGCGTAACAGAAACATTTTCCAATATCGAAACGTGCTTGAGAGGCTTCCCCGCACCCGCACCCGCACTCCACCAACCCAAAGATTGTTCTACCATTTTAATTGCCGCACAAAACGGCGGCTTCCATATTTTTATATATTTTTTTTGCATTCCCTTCTGCTCCTCGTTTGCATATTTACGCGCGCCGCAATTTTAATTAGTTTGTACCCCGCGCCTGCCATCGCTTAAAAATTGAAAGAAGGAAGCCGACAGCATGAGCAAAAGTCACGAAAGGGACCGACTATGACGATGACGATGTGACGATGACATCACAGATGACTTTAAAGTTTTCGTTTAAAGTCACAAAGGGAGAGAGCCAAGCCAGTGCTGGAGCAAGTGATGGACGGGGTCGTCTATTTAAGTACAAATATGTGCGCGGAAAAAATATATATAAAAAAATAAAAATATAATATTATATTTGACATTTCGAAAAAAGGATACCCCGTATACAAAGACTGTTTACAGAGAATAAGGATTGAAAATACTGGAATAATAATAAACCTCTTCGCTACATTTTCCCACTTGCCGATGCTCTTACGATCATCTCAAGAGCTTCCCTTTTCAAAGCTATAACAATTGTTCCGCCTTTATTACCTACCCTTTCTAGCATCACACAATATACCCCTAAATACCACTCGTACCCTGTATAAAAACAAGTACTAATACGCGGAAAAAGACAGAGGAGGGAGAACAGAGGATACAATACACATACACAAACATATCAGTGATGGCCGGCGTCGCCGCCGCTGCTGCTGCTCTCTCTCTCATGTTGGCAAACATATGAAATGGGGAAAGTCGTCAGGCTTGATTATTGTCAAACAGAAAGCCAAGAAAGACGTGTGGACAGTTGTCGTCGTCGACAACATCAACAAGAAGATCCGCTAAGGCTGCTGCAGCAGCAAGAGTCCAAATCAAATAGCAAACTGGTGATAATAAATAAAACGACACTGTCAATACTCTAAGAATTCATCTCCTACTTAAGCCAAGAGCGCCAAATGGCATACCAGAGATTTGAAGTTTAAGGAGCGGAGCATATGCCCCACACCAGATGTAAGGTATACTCGTACCAGAGGCAGCAACAGCAGCAGACACATCCAACGGTCGCTGGGGCACTTCGACTGGCTCGTAAAGTCAAACGATGTGAGGACTCGGCACAAACACTACACCCACACCCATACAGACACACACCCACACACACACACATGTGACCTGTCAGTAACACAGGCATTTGGCAGGAGAGTTCAGACTGGAGACTCCTACGAGGAGTGTATTCCCTGGCCCTGGCCCTGCCCCTGCTCTGCCAGGCGGCTATCTTACAACATTTTATCGCCAAAGCTCCTCTCACTGTGGCTTTTATTTGTCAAACAAAGTATTTTTATTGGCTTTTTTTTTGTTTTTTGGAAAGCTGGGAAACTCTCTGCCCCTCAGCTGCCAAGGGGCAGGGACACACAGGGACCGTGGGAATGGGATTGGGGGTTGGCGGCGTATGTGTTGTCTGCTAAATACTCGACACTTGGTATGTGATTGAAATAATGCCTTGGCGATAATCCTTGTCTTATTAAACCGTCCCGGCAACACATATGCCACTCCTAGATTTGGGTTTGGCAGGTGGATATATATATATACATACACATATCTACTCCTATATAATATACCTACTATACATGGCGTGTGACTGTGACCCTTAATAAAATTAAAATCACTTTCTGTTGACATTTTGACAGCCATTTGATTTCACTTGCTCCTGCCTGCTTTTTCTTATTAACGAAAGTCTGTGGAAAGGATATGCTCCCACTCCTCTCTGAAGTTCATTTCCTGGACAGTAATTTCCTCAGATTAAAGCTGACTGATAAGGCAACTTTAATGGGGGATCCGTTAAGGTAACTCTGGCCTTCACAAACAGAGCATAAACCTCGCACAAAGTGTTATGAGCCAACATTAAATTTTTGCTGCAAAAAAAAACAACAAAAAACATTTTCATGGACAAACAAATTTGTTGGTAGGTTTCTTTTACAAAACTGTTTGCATTATGGCCAGAAATTAGTGAATCAAAAGAAGGCCTCTCCCGTCGTTAGGGTTCCCATCCCGCTCAGCGAGAGTGAAAAATCGAATGCAAACAAGAAAATTTGTTGGCAGGATTGTGTCTGATATGAAAATGCGTCAACATAAAAGGCAGATTCGATTAACTCTCACGAATGGTGGCAGCAGGGTGGGTGGGGTTGGGCGAGGATTGCGGATGGCTTTGAGATGGGGGTACAATACTGTGAAATCCAATCAGTAGCTCTACACCACCCCAAAAAATGTGTAGAGTGGGGCGAAAACCGGCATTGAAAATTAGGTAAATTACCGAATGTGCTGGTTGCCACACTCCTGCCACTGCCACTCCCTCCTCCCTCTCTCTCTGTATTTATCCCCAGTGCCAACAAAACCGCGACACACCGCAAATCGCGACCAACCAGAGGGTATACCTAGAGCTACAGATGGTGGAGCGGGGCTTTAAATACAGCTGGCAGAGCGGCCTGTAGATACATTTGGGATGAGAAGGGGGGACTGTAGATACAATTGGAGGAGGGGATTGCAGATAGGGGATGCTTATGAGTTATGTGACCCCACACACACACACACACACACACAGTGTAAACATTCAAATTTCGATTATCCAACAGGAAAACGCCTGCCTGTTTCGCCTGTCTGCCTTCCTGCATGATTTAATGACTGATTTGTTCATATATTAAAAGAATTTATTAAAATTGCACCAGCACACACAAACACACATTTGGCTAGGTGGCAGGCAATTGGCGTTCCGCCCCCTTTGGTGCAGACTGAAGTCAGAGATCAGGTCAGACGAGGGGACACATAGTCCCAACATACCAATCGACCCATCCACCCACCATGCAGCAAGTGGGTGTACGTACATTCATAAAGCGCCGATGGCGATAAAGTTAATTTGCTGATTACAAAGTAACCTCTTTGCCATAATTTATGAGACAAGGTGATAAGGGAAAGAGAGAGAGACTGAGTGTGTGTCCGGCAGAGAACCCACTGCAAATGCACTGCAAAATGGTCGAAATTGTGGAGAGGTTATGCTCCTGATATGAATCCAGACTGGCAGGGAAAGAGATATTGAGCTTAGCCACGTCTGGGCAGGGGTTGGCTTTATTCTGAATTTAAGAGAATTCAGTACATAGATAATAAGCAGTCGATTATTTTAATTTAATTTAATTTAAACCACATATAAATGATTCCATTAATTTTGCTTTAAAAATAAATGCATCCATTACGAAACTGTTCCACCCGATATTCGCATATGCCACACTCCCCACTTGTTTATCCCCTACAGTTGGGGCACACACAAAAAAGAGTTTAAAAAAGAGTCTGCATCGCTGACCAAGCGACTCCTAGACGGGTAGACTGAGTCCTGTGCCTGTGCCCCATGTTGTCTTTGGCCGCGGGGCGTATGCGGAACCAAAGGACAACACAGTGCCACCTAATTACCGCAAAAATGGGTTGTCGCAGATTTTCTGTTTAGATATTATTAAACCAAGCCATGAGTGCACACATGAGTGGACTAGCAAATTAGCAACATTCAAAATGTATAAAGAAACGGCCATACATTTCAAAAGACAGGCATGTGCATATGTGAATTTAAGGCAACAGAAGAATGCGATTGTTAGGGTGACTTTCTAGGCAAAAAAAAAAAACTCAAGCTGAAAGCTTGAAACTCAAATCATGCCATGGTGCCGTTACCTCTGACTTTCTGCCATCCAATGCGCTCAAATTTGTTTTGCGCTCATTCCTGCACTCACAAAATCGCCGCTCATTGTACTGCTTAGAGCCGTTAGCCGTGCACTGCCTTGCCGACTGGCACCTCTTGATGTCTTTTTCGTGCACCTGCGCCAGGCGCTTAGATTTGACTCAGCTCTCTCTTCGCACAGCAAGCAGTCGGTCAGTCGGTGAGAGTATTTGAGAGCGATTTTGCATTTGCAATGTGTGTGTTGTTGTTGCTTGGGCAAACGGAGTTTCGTTGAAGAGTTTTTGTCTTTGTTCTTCACTTCCCACTACAGTTGTTGTTGGCAGTGCAATTACCGCAAGAGGTAGCGAAAACTTAAAGCGCGAAGGAAAGAAAAGAGAGGCTTTTGCTTTTGCTTGCCGGTGAGTATTTCAGATTCAAACACATTCCTTATGCCTTATCCTTACAAATTCCAACTCAGTTTATGCCCCATGCCCTTCTGCTCAGTTTTATGCGGATAATGTCCGTAACCTCTTCACGTTTTTTTTTTTTTCACAGAGAATCCTCGCATTGCGATTTCTTTGATACGTTTCTCTGTTTATTTACTGGATATCCCTGGAGTTTGTTGGCTTCACCTGGAACCTGGAACCGGGCCATAACCCCAGATGGTGCCAACCGTTGCCTTTTGCCCTTTTTTTGTCCACTGGTCTTTGCTTTGCCTTCTTTTATTCCCTGTTTCTCAAGATAAAAACTCGCCAGAGCTGGGGGAAAAATAGCAACAGGAATAACAACAACAACAACAAGAATCGCCGCTAAACTGTTAAAAAATTCAAGCACAAATATTTGTTTCTTGGTCTGTTTGTTAGCTTGTTTGTAAAACTAATGAAATTTTTGCCATATTCGACCCCAAAGAGAGGGCACACAAAAAAAGCATAAAACTTGACCGCAAAAAAAATTAAAAAAAAAAAAAAGAACAGCAAAAAAAAATTAACGCCACCTTGGCAATCCCCCACCCAGAAAAAGGAACGAGTAGGATATATAGTGCGCCCAGAAAAAGAAATGAGAAGGAGAGACAAGGGCAAAGAACCGAAAAAAAAACTCAAAATCAAAAGGCAAAAGTGCAAAAGACAAAGCCAGCGGGCGAGTCGGAACCGTCGGAATCGCGCCAGCCAGATTATTATGTCAAGTCACGTTTATGAGCGTAATTTCGACAAGACACCCTGCCATATCCGACTCCCCAAAAAAAAAAGAAACCCCCACATCCGGATGGAGCGAAACGGCAGCGCAGCTTGTTAAGCGGCAAACGCGACATTGCAGCAGTTAAGACACCGCCCGCGGCCAGTCAATAAACCGTTAAAAACTCACTAGAAAAAAACAAAAAGATGATGAGATATATTCGGGTAGATGTTCATAAAGATGGCTGGAAATCAAATAGACGATATGAAAAATGTATATCAGAACTTTAACTAGAATTAAAAATATATATTTTGGCATTAGCTTGGGAATAACTAAGAACTGAAGTGGAAGAATTATAGAGATTATCCCATTCTAGATTCATTTAAAAGAAGTGGAAGATTAAAAATATAAATAAATATATGTATATAGCCTTAAATGTAAGTGGATTCATATCAAGCAGGCCAGGCTAAGTTATTTCTAATAAATATACATTCAATACTGTCAGAGAAACCAAACAATCATTTCCCACAAATATTCTCATTTGGCTGTAAAAATGTTCCAGTCAGACTACGAAAGTTCCAGCTTTATTGGCATTGAAACAGAAGGAAAGCCCAGTCCCATGGGATCCTCTGTCATTGGGATACGCTACGACAAAGGAGTACTCATTGCTGCCGATACAGCGGTATGTGAGGCAACTATTCCTCGATACAAGAATGTGGATCGGGTTTTTAAGATCAACAAGCAGATTATAATGGGCGGCGGTGGCAACTTTCATGATGTCCAAATGTACAGGCGCACGATTGAGAGGCAGGTCATTTCGGATCGTATATATCAGGATGCATTCGAGATGAAACCGAAGGGGCTAGCCAGCTGGCTGAGGAACACCATAAGTGCGCGTCGCATAGCCTTAGATGCCACGAATGTGGCTCTAATTGTGGGTGGCATGCAGCCAAATGAAGGGCCTTACCTAGCCCTCACTGACAGTGGTCCAGCAGCAAGCATTTCCGATGACTATGTGGCAGCCACTGGACCTGCCCGGGTGCAGGTAATTTCTATGGTGCGCGACAAGAAACCCCAGCAGCGGGATTTTACGGAGAAAGAAGCTTTGGCCATGATTCGCTCGTGCATGGAAAAGCTACAGTGCTGCGATCCCTGTGCAATACCCCAGTACACGGTGGGCGTCTGCAACGCCTACGAATGCCACATCGAAGGACCCTACAAAGTGCCCGAAGACTGGACTCTTGCCCGCCGCAAAAAAGAAGAGCAGGGGACTACCCAAACAACGCCAAACCCAAATACCAATTAAATTTACAAGCACACTTATCATTTTTAATATTTAAAAGACACACAAATAATTAGTTAATTTATTAATGATATATTATGGGGGATATTTTACGGATAGATTCAAATTATGAATAAAATATGCTGCATGT
The DNA here is from genome assembly GCA_009664405.1 of Drosophila bifasciata. Taxonomy (NCBI): domain Eukaryota; kingdom Metazoa; phylum Arthropoda; class Insecta; order Diptera; family Drosophilidae; genus Drosophila; species Drosophila bifasciata. The sequence goes on along the minus strand of CM019042.1, from coordinate 42,281,590 downwards.
CCGTTAAATAGAAACTTCAAAATTAAAAGCGCCCCCACGAGGCGAGTAGTAGAACCTGGCTTTGTCCTTTATCTTTGGCATTCCACGTTTTGTACCCTATCTGAGTACATTTTCTATATTTTACAAAATTCCACGTTTTGTATCCTATCTAAGAACATTTTCTATATTTTAGTACATTCCCTGTTCTATATATTTAAGTACACTCCATGTTCTATATTCTATTATATTCGTTTTAGCTATTTCATTTTGAATCTTCTATACTCTACTAATTCTACGTTCTTCGCGTTCTGAAATGCGCATGCGCAAAAAAAGCTTCGAATTTCGCTAAACCTTTGCCGTAAGCTTTTTAGAATCTTTTATCCAGTAAAAGAACCAAAGAAACGCCACGTTTAAGCTCAAATACATTTACTTGTTAACCATTTAATGAAAGATCTATATATCTTTTGGAATGACAAAATAATATTCTTATATGTAGAATACCTTACAGAATATATCTATTGATGTTTATACATATTTATATTTTTTAATGCAAATTATTTTATTTATTTATTATTTATTTATTACATGTAAGTATTAATATTTAAAATACCATTTATCATTTAAACATTTCTAAAGAATGACAAAGCTACGAACTTCTGATTAAATCAACACGCAATCAACTGATATATTTTCTTATATTTTTAAAAAAAATTCAAAAAATCACTCAAGAGACCACTTGTTGCTTGGAGTCTCATTGCGTTGATTTTCAAGAACTTCATTGATAAGATAAATATACATATGTATATTATTCTGCGTTTACGGTTTTATTGGTTTGCTGAAATTTGAGCGATTTGAATGTGCCGAAAAGGGTGTGCCAAAAAGCACAATGGTGTGTGAGCAATAAGATAAATCCCATCAAATCATGATAAGAAATACTATATATAAAAACAATTCCATTCCATGGCTCATTGCAGTTAGCTCTTGTCAGCGGGTTATAATGGAGTCAATGTGGATATACGGCTTGCTAGTGTTTCTCTGTTTTCTCGGCAAAAGCACAGTCTTGACGGATGTTGGAGTGGTAAAGACATTAGACGTAATAAGCAAAAATGTAGCAAAGAAATGACAAAAAATCCTACTTTCAGAATTCTGTTCAAGCGTTGAATTTGGATGATCAAAACATCGCTGGGTATCCCTATAGCCAATGTCCTTTCTATCCCAATGCCCATGGTATATATAGCATACAGGTGGGGTCCCTAGAACCCTTCCAAGTGTCCTGCGACGCAAAGATTGCGGGTCCTGGCTGGACTGTAATCGCACGTCGAACAAATGGAGATCTCAACTTCTATCGCAACTGGCAGGAGTGCAAGACGGGATTTGGTAATATAAGAAGTGACTTTTTCATAGGATTGGATAAGCTGCACGCCATAACGAAAGCACAAACCCAAGAGCTATACGTACACCTCGAAGATTTCGAGGGGAACACACGCTATGCCCGATACGATGAGTTCTTTGTCGAGAGTGAAAATGAATTATATCGGCTGACAAAGCTGGGATCTTACACAGGAGATGCGGGTGATTCGTTTAGTGGTCAGCAGGGCCACAACTTTACCACCTACGACAGGGACAACGATATCAAACCGGAATCAAACTGCGCAATGGACTACATGGGTCCCTGGTGGCACCGTCATTGTACCTATAGGTATTTCTGTATATTTTCTATTGTGTTATTTCTAATCGAATAATTTCAGTAACCTTTTCGCCATGTATGTGAATGGTACCGTGGCCGGCATGGAAAGAAAGGCAGTAAATTGGGCCGGTTGGCGTGGATTTACATATTCGCTGAAAGTAATTCAAATGATGGTTCGTCCAAAGTGCACTTGCTCCATATAGAAATATAATATTCAAGTATTTTACAATGCCAGAAATTTTCGAAATTATTTATTATTTATTTCTTTTTGATATGCCTCAATCTCTGCCAATAAAACTGCGGCACTTTGATCAGTCCAAAGTAGAGAAGCTCAAGCAGACTGATTATGGAGCAGCCGAGGCACAGCTGGCAAATGCCACCAAATGAAACTGAGACACAAAAGATACAAAAAGTAAAGTTTAGGCTGCTGTAGAAACTGTGGCATAAAACTCCAACACATACCCAACAAATCCACCCAGGTGTAGATCAGATTGGTTTTGTAGACCAACATGGAGGGCTTCTTGAAGAAAACATTTAGCCACATGCCATCGATCTGCGTTGATTGATTGGGCTGCAGCCAGGGCTGCAGGACACTCTTTCGCAGCTCCGTTACCAGGGTCAGTGACTTGCAGTTGTTCAGGCAGTCGCACATGAGACCCGCATTCTCGGAGTGGACATACGGATGCTCGCCGGACTGCTCAAAGTTCTGCAGCAAACGATTATGGGCCGCCAGGCAGGGCAGATCCACAGCCTGACAGGCGCTGTAATTCGAGGGCGGATAGAACAGATCCATGGTGCAGTTGCAGTAGCGCAGCAGATACCTCTGCTGGCACTCGGCCTGGCAGTTCTCCAGCATGTACTTCTGCCCCAGCAGCGTGTGAAAGTGATCGCTCTCCTGCTCGTAGTCCATCACACAGCGCCGCCGACCCGAGGGTAGACTCAGAGTGAGTTCATCAAAGTAATGATAGACGGCGGTCACTGCCACATTGGTGCGTGTGTGAGGCACCACAGCGATGGGAAAACCGAACCATACAGCGGACTCCACTATATTTAGCTGTGGGTTATACAAATAAGAAGCTATTCTGCATTTAGACCGAGTACAACACACAATAAATCCTTTGGACTCCAGATTGCCCGGTGCATGCTGATCGGCATGGAGCATCAGCCGTACCAGCAAACCCGTATCAATGCCATAGGCACCATTGCGTCGCTCCTCTAGCTCATTGAAGGCCAGACAGTACCCCAAGGGCAGGCGACGTGGCCGAAAAAGATGACAGCAATTCCGAGCCGCCATCTGCCAGCTGCAATTACTCAGGATCTCATCACATCGCCAGGCCATTTCGCTGACAATCTGCGTAAAATTCAGATGATTGAGCGCCTGCAGCGGCTGATTCTCTAGCGAATCAAAGACATTAAAACGATGAAAACTCAATGCATCGTAGGCGGTTAGTATACGCTCGAACAGGGGCTCCTCGGCTGCACTAATATTGTATCGACTTCGAACCTCGGCCAGTCGGGACCAATTCAGGCGATTCTTGTTGCATATTATGACCACTGGAAAGGCAATCTGCTGTATGGAGGCATGCGAGTGGGCGATTATGGTCTGAAAGTGCCTGTTGTGGTAGCGCCTGGCCAACAGATAGCTCACATAAATCAGCACAGAGCAGGCACAGATCAAAGCCAAACTCCAGAGCACTCTAAAGTTAGAACTCGACATTAATTTGGCTAACAATTTGAGCTGTTAAATCTTCACTCTACTCACCGCATACGTCGTCGCATGGTTGGTAAAAATAGCACATATAAACCGTGTATATGCGATCGAGCTATATAGCTATCGATTAACTGCATCCAGTGGGTCGAGGCTTTAGGCTTGCTGCTGCCCTTTGATCCTTTTGTTGCATCCTGACACTCACGCCAGGCCACCACTGGCAGTCGACTCTGGAGTTTTCCCACTTTACTGGCGTACATTTTGTACTTTTTGAAGTTCTTTGCCATAGAGTGCTGCCTTTTATAGAACTATTTGGGTGGGTTCTCGATTTTTAGGGCATCTTTTTGGTACAGTTCATGTGCTGATTGGGTTTGCCAGTGGCTGAGTTTTACGATCTTTCTTTGCCTCACAGATGGGTTAAAAGTTTAAAATTATCGATAAAAATCGATAGATTTCGATATTTTTCATCGATAAACTCATTTAGAGTGCAATAGATCCAGCTATGAAAACCGCTAAGCTCTTTAAAATCGATTTAAAATTCATTATCGATATTTCAATCGATAAATTTCAAAATGTTAACACGCTTATATAATGGGGAATGCTGTAATGCTCACAAACATCCGCCATTTTGTAGTTATCAGATATGAAAATCCATTTATTTAAAACATAATTCTATGTTATCGATTTAAAACCAGTTATCGATGCCAAAATCGATAGCAATTATGGATCTGGAGTAGTTTAAGCCATTTAGAATACGCTAATCAAATGTGCGAAGAAAATCCACATAGTTACAACCACTTAAAGGGTATTCAAACATCCACCTGAACTTTCGAATAACTTTCTTTCCGTCTGCTCCATTGTGAATGCTTTCTAATCGTTGTGTGCAAATCATTTGCGATTGATTGCATTCAATTGAATTCATTTTGCTGCCAATTAGCCTGACACATGTACTCCGTACACCGTTTGGAATTCCGGGGCGGGATGCAAATCTCTTGGGGGATATGCAATCGATTGGCGTGACATTTAGTGGCAGTCGGACAGTGGCAGACTGGAGGGTTAATAGGAGCCAAGCACGTCAGAGCCGCTGGTCGTGTGCCGGAACATGACAAGGCGCTAAACGGCATCTAATTACCAATGAAACGCCATCACGCATATGGGCCAAAAAGCGATATAAAAGCGCTTTCCGTCGCATTGGTTGGATTTAGTTGGTTTAAATCCGACATGACGCTGGTTTATTTTCCACCACCGCAGTCGCAGTCGCAGCCACAGCAATCGCTGGCTCGTCGCTATGCCCGAGAGCTGGGAAAATCTGCCTGGCAGTTGGCCTTAAGATTTGGCAAACGGACCACGATTCATGGCCTGGACAGGCTGCTGGGAGCGCGGGCCAGTCGCTGGGAGAGATTCGTGTGGCTGTGCACTTTTGTGAGCGCCTTTCTGGGCGCCGTCTATGTCTGCCTGATACTCTCGCAGCGCTACAACGCGGGACACTTCCAGACGGTGGTGGACAGCACCCGATATCCGGTATATCGCATACCCTTCCCGGTGATCACCATCTGCAATCGGAATCGGCTCAACTGGGATCGTTTGGGCCAGGCAAAGAGCAGGTTCCTGCCCAATGTTACGGATGCTGTCCAATTGAATCTCTTTGAGCGGATTATCAGCACCTACGATGACGTTAGTTTCGGGCACTTTCAGTCCTTCGAGCGACTGCGAAATCAGCCCACGGAGCTGCTGAGTCACTTGAACTTCAGTCTGGTGGTGGATTTTATGACCTGGCGCTGCGATGAGCTGCTTGCCGACTGTCTGTGGCGGCATTATGCCCAAAATTGCTGTGAGATCTTCTCGAAACGCCGCAGCAAGAATGGGCTGTGTTGGGCCTTTAACTCCCTGGAGACCATCGAGGGCAGACGCATGCAGCTGCTGGATCCCATGTGGCCCTGGCGTATAGGTTCCGCCGGTCCCATGAGCGCCCTGTCCGTCCGTGTGCTCCTGCAGGCGGACAAACACTGGCCGGGCCGAAAGAACGAAAAGGGCATCGATGTGATGGTCACCGAGCCATTTGTGTGGCACAAGGATCCCTTTTATATACCCGCCAATACGGAGACAACGCTGGAAATAGAACCGATCATTTATTTCTATGATAATGATACGCGGGCAGTGCGTTCCGATCTGCGACAGTGCGTCTTCGATGTGAGTATTGCCATCCAGTCTGTCCTTTAAGTTCTCCACTTTAAACTCTTGACAAAGGACGAACATACGAGTGAGGATTTCAAGTCGCTGCTGGGCTACGTTTATATGATTGAGAATTGCCAATCGGAGTGCAATCAGGAGTACTTAGTACGCTACTGCAATTGCACAATGGATCTGTTCTTTCCACCCGGTAAGCACGTTCCGTTCAACCGCAGACCAAAAACCTTAAAAACTTCATGCTTTCCGGTGTCTACTTCATGTGCCTCCTATGCCACGTGCCTCCTGCTGATGCTCCTGCTGCTGCTGCTTCGTGTGTCCAGGCCAATATCGGTCGTGCCGTTCACAGGATTTACTCTGTCTGGCAGAGCACAATGGTTCGTAGACAGTCCAGACCCAGCCCCAGTCCTGTCCAGCCTGCCAGGCTACTTGTTCTAATCCCAGAGTACGCTTCCCATCCTCAGACCGACTTCAACACTCACACCAGCCCGGAGAGGAGGTCTTTGTGCGCACCAATTTCCCAGGCATGGTCTGTAAATGCTTTCGGAATTGTTACTCCCTCAACTACATCAGCGATGTCCGGCCCGCCTTTCTGCCGCCCGATGTCTATGGGAATTACTCATATGTGGATTTGGATGTGCATTATCGCTTCGAGACCCTAATGGTATATCGCACAAGTCTTGTCTTTGGCTGGGTGGATCTAATGGGTAAGCAAACAGGCCTAAAGAAGAGGGATTTGTGACTGTCTCTCCATTCTTGCAGTTAGTTTTGGTGGCATTGCTGGTCTCTTTTTGGGCTGCTCTTTAATTAGTGGCATGGAATTGGCCTATTTTCTGTGCATTGAAATACCCGCCTATGCCATCGAGGGACTGCGTAAACGTTGGCTCGCCCGTCGACAAATGGCAACGACTGGGGGCATCGACTCTACGGCAACACCGCCCACACTTAATTTCCGCCAGACCATGCCCAGTCAGCTGATGGAGCAGTATATAATGCAGCTAAGAACGGAGCAAAGTCAGCACAAAATGTTGAAACAAAAGGCCGCCAATCTACAGAATTGGCAACGCCTAACATTCGCCCATAAGCATGTTATTAGCAAATGAATAATGATCACGAATAAAATTTGTATTTGTTCAGGAAATCATTGGCAAGAGTATGGCAGGAGAGGGAAGAGTGGCAAGAGTATGGCAGGAGTGGCAAGTGTTGTGGTTTGGGGCCAGTACCAGCTGCCAACAAGTCAACAAACAAATTGTCCTCATTTTTCAGGCTTGCAATTTGCCCAGAACCATTGGCATCCCTTACCAATCCATCCAGCCATCCATTTATCCCTTCCCCTTCATTCACACTACAGCAGGAAGGAGCTCCCCAGAGTGGTGGTGGCGAGGGCATGTGTCTGTCTGCCTTTTGGGTTCTGCTGCCTCTCCTACTCTGAAGTTCTGAGGTTCTTCTGCCTCTCCTACTCTGAAGTTCTGAGGTTCTGCTCCCTCCTACTCTGAGGTTCAGAGGTTCTCCTGCCTCCCCTACTCTGAGATTCTGAGCTTCTCCTGGCCGCATGTTGACAGCTTCATTGCCAGACGACATTGTTAATCAAAATTGAGGTTAAGTTGGGCTCCCCCAGCGGATTGCTGCCACAGACCTTCCGTTTATTGAGACATTCCCTTGACTTTTGGTTAGGCGTTCGGCGGCGTCTCATTGCAATTAAACCCAAAAGTTTTGTTTGTTGTCGTAGGTCCAGAACTTTTGTGAGTGGGTGGTTCCCTTTGGGAGCTCAAGCCAAGTGCCTTTTGCCATTTAATCACAGCACTGTTTGCATAATTTTATTTATTTATTTATACCGTATTTTCAACGGATTTTCAGCACATTCTGTGTGTGTGTGCGTGTATGTGTGTAAAAACAGCAGGCAATCATTTATCATTTGTATGGCGCGACGGCATTATTATGATTATTACTGTGCCCCCAAAGGAGGCATGGAAAGGCATGGAGACTGACATACAGACTGATACGGGGTAGGTGGGGGTTTTTATAGCGGCAATTGTGAAATTGCAGGAAAAATTGTATGACTCAAGCTTTAAATTCAGCTCAAAAATGTTCTTTATGGATCGATTTTTGTACCTTTTATGTGTCAGACACAGCGAGAAAGGTTTTAAATTTAGGTAGAAATGTTGTTTTAAAATATAAAATTGTAGAATTAAATATACTAATATATTAAATAGTTAAATAATTATTAAAATTATTGAAATGCTTTGAATATTGAATTAAAATATGGATTCATTTATTTTGAATTTAAATAGATTTTTAACAACGATTAGATCGATGCATTTAAATGTTTGGATCTTTTTAAAAATATATAAAGAATATACAGAATTTATATAGTATTATGTATGTAATATACATGTATGTATTTACATGTGGACTATATGTGTATATTAATATTCCAATTACCAAAAAAGACTCTAAAAAGTAAAGAAAAAAAAAATCATTAGACATATAATTTGTAGACTAAAATTGTATACAATAAAAATTCAGTCTCCCACCATCAGCAAGCCATAGCAAACCACCAAAAATTAAATTAAATATATCCAACAATCAATGTGAAACCTATTGAAATTCAAAAGTCAATCCGAGGGGGCGTGTGTGTGTGGTGGAAAGATTACCAAGATTACGGGTTACGGGCACACGAAAAAGGGCAGTCGAGCGTGAGAAGAAATCAAGAATTCCATAGCATTTTCAGTGCTGAGAAAATATTGTATAAAAATATTATCACATTTGATTTATGTCAAGCGGCCAAATTGACTCAATGCCAACACAATGGCTGAAACGAACCAACGAAGGAGGGAAGGCAGGGAGGAAGGCAATTCCATGACTCCGTATGGCATCCATTCAGGTGTTAGTTTTTTTGGAGTTGGTAAAATATTTACGCTGTCAGCGCACAAACCGTCAAATGGTGCCGCTGCATGTGGCAGAAGACAGAGGCAAGTGCAACCAGGAGGTAAGGCAGGGCAGAGCAGAGCAGTGGCATGGCTTTTGGGCCAATAAATGTCATGGCAGACTGACTTTTCCCTTCAGTTTTGTGGCGCGCAAAGTATTTTGTCTAGTGACATCGTCTTGACACAGTTTGACATGGGCGGTGGCAACACATGCAACATTATCATTCACAACTTTTGACAGCAGTCCCCTTCCACGTCAAGGGTGCGGGGTACACACGCCAAAAAGTTAAGTAATTAAAATATGAAGCATGCAAATTATACGACACATGACATCGTCTCGAGTGCTTTATTTATGCCAAATACTTGTCGTGTTTTCCCGCCTAATTGATTTACAGCCATGTCAGTGTTCACCCCACACTCAGCTACTGGCTATTATGGAAATATTGCTTCTGGCCAGCCCCGAAGTCCGCCTTAATTGTAAGCACTTGTTAGTTAATTAAAAATGCAAATAAGTTTCCTGGCCTGCGTTCCCTGTCAAACTTTCAGAGGGGGGTGTGCCGCCCATGCATGTGGCTGTCTGGTTGGGGCTTTACAGTGGCCCATGTGTGGCTCTGCTTCCCTGATGTATATGTTAATCGAATGTGACAGTTTTGCACTGGCTTTTTGGGGCAGACAATTTAAACTTTTTCCTGTTTATATAGTAAAAGTCCTTTAAAGTACGGACATAATACAGCGAAGATGAGAGCTTAATTACCACAACCAAAGAGCGTATAAATGCCTTGGGTTTCTCATGTCAAAAATCTTCAAGTTTCATTTCTTTTTTATGACCAAATCTTTTTTAATTAAAACTGCCATTGAAAACGTAGAAAAAGAAACAAAAACATGCAGCAGCACAGTAAATATTTATACCCCTGGGGGGTTATACGTATTTGAGCAAGTAAAATCAATAGCTTTGGCAAATGTTGATTGTCAAGGAGAAGATGAGGCTAACGAGAACAAGACTTCAGACTCCAAGCAATTGACCCGAGTCTGTCAATCAGTCGGAAGTCTGAGCTGGCTAAAAGACTAACAAGAAGCCAAGGAGTGTACCCAAGAACTGTGTGGCACATCTGACCTCTGCTTTGGTCCTGTATCCATACACGTGGCAGCTGTCCTTGCGTTACCTGCCTGACAACATGTCCCAATTATTGTGCTCCACTGAAGCTGAAAATACACATGGAGCGAGCTACATGGATTTAATAAGCCACACGACACCAGGGGGCAAGAACGCACCAGCGATGAGTCGCAAGTTCTCTCTCGTCTGGCATAATTATGCGGAGAATTTTAGGGAATAGTTGCTGTAGAGATGCTCTAGGAATTGAAGAGAGTATTCAGCAGAAAAGAATATGCCTGTGAATGCTTGAGAATGCAGAGAAATTATGGAAAAAAGTGCGGGAAAAATGCGACAAAAATCTCTGGATATTTTATAATATCTACAGTATATCTGTGATTCAGTAACAGCCCCGCAAATAATTTGTTTAATTTTCTTCAAAATCTAACAAAATATTTGTTGCTCTGCCCAACCAACTACCATGACCATAACACCCTTCCCTTTGTGAGAGCAAAAGCAACATATGATTCATGATATGTAAGCTGCGGCTAAATCCACTTTACTCCTCATACATAAATACAGCATAAATACATACGTACATCATGCTACAGCCATGACATTCAGTCCCGTCATCTATCCATCCATCAAAACGGCTTGTGGCCACAGCGAGGGTGGGGCTTGAGGCCCCCATCAAAAGGTAAGATCAAAAGCAAAAAGAAATATACGTATAATATATTGCAATGGAAAAAAGCAACCACCCGCCGCCGCAAAAAAAGCAATGGCGACTGCTGATTTTATTATTAAAATATTATTAAAATCCTGGCTAAGAGAGGCGGGGGGATTCCACCTTCCGGTTGGCTAGGGGACCTGCCCCCATGTTGACAATTCGATTGTTACAATATTATTGCATACTTTGTGGGGCAGCGAGTACACTTTCTATTCGTACTTTTTTGCTGCTTTATCGGCTTACCCCCGCGTCGCTTTGGGGATTTATGCGAATAAAGTTGCACTTTGATGTCGCACAAAGCCAGAGAGAGAAAAAGAGAGAGAGAGATGGGGAAAATTGCAACCAAAATCTGTGCTTTTGAAATATATTTTCCTTTCTAAATGAAAAATCAAGGACATCTGTTACGAGCCAACTCTGTCTATGCGTCTCCTGCCTGTCTCGTATCGTTTCTCTCTCTCTCGCTCTTTGTGTGGGTGTGGGTGGAGTGTATTTTTCCCAGTGGACGCAAGATTAACTCTTATTTCATGCAGACACACTCTTCGTGTCCCCAAGCGAATGAAGGAAAGTGGAAGAAAATGCTAGGAAAAAGGTTACAGGGAAGGACATGCCAAGGAAATTGCAGGCAAAGAGCAGAAAGTTGGCATTGTAATGCCCGGCATTCAACAATAAAATGCAAATGTCGCTTTGAATGTTTCTTATGGAAAATATATCTAATACAGGGTGAGACAAATTGGGGAGAGTAGATGTAAAAGAAAATGATAACTGGGGGGACAGAAAAATGCAGTAAATAATTACATAAAGGGAACATTTTTAGGATTCAATTCTGAATTCAATCCCTAAGAGATTTAAATTTTTTTTTAATTTTTAACGTATATTTTTTTAATATTTTAATTTAATATTCAGAATATTATTATATTTATTTAATAATAGTTACTTTAATCAAATTTAATTTTTAAAATTTTATTTTAATTTTTTTTAATTTAATTGTTTATTTAATTTTTGATTTATTAAATTTTTTAAATTTTTAATTTTTTAATTTTATTCTTAATTTTTATTTTGTACATGTCAGATTAATAAAAAAATGCAAATCCCTAACATTATTTTAGTTTCAATATACTTAAATCAAACACCCTTTAAGTGCAGACAAATTTTTCGAATAAAAAAACTGATAAAAGAAGAAAAGGGAAACCCTGTACAGGCAATTTCCTGCAACAATTTTTCTTTGCCGGACAACAGCTTAAAGGATTTATCTATAGTTTAGCCAAAGAGCAGCAGCAGCAGGAGGGGCAGCAGGAGCAGGAAGGAAAGTGCACTTGAAGTAGTAAAAATTCAAATTCAAATATGATTCGTTTCGCATAAATCACACCTACGTCAGCGAAAGCTGCAGAAAAACTTTTGCCCTTGACATTTTTGCCGTCTAAATGATGATGACATTGGTAGAGACAGTCGCTGACATTCGTGGAATGCCAGCAGACAAAAACTCTCTCTCTGTCTATCTCTATCTCTGTGGCAATGCAACAGCTATTAATTTTGCATTGTTGCATGGGGTGTGGATTTTGTGGCATTTGTGACAGAAGCCATGCAATGCACTCTCTCACTCACCTTTCACTCACTCTCTCTCTCTGTCTCTGTCATATCAAATGTCAATGTCTCCTCTGGTACTGGCTGTTTGTGTGTGTATCTCTGTTTGCACAGTCTAGACATTGTCTAGCTGCCATTATCAACACATTTATATGAAATTTAATCTAATAAAATTGTCAAATATGCACGCACCAGTCTCTGTCTTAAAGCAGAACCTCTCTATCTCCCTTTATTGACCTTCAAACGGGGGGAGGCGGTAGCTAGCGGTGTGCCCGAAAAAGTATGCTATACTCTCTGCATAATTCATAATACCCAGATCCTGGGTGCCCTCCCCTTAACAGCCCCTGTGAGAGGGAGCGATCAAAATTTATGAATTTTTATGGCTGCCATGTCTGAGATTTTATGCCACGCCTTCCCCCTCTGTCAACTCAATAACGCCTTCCTCAGTCGCGTTGACAGTTGCTCGCTATTTCTCACCCTTATTTGCTTATTTCTTTTCTTCTCTTCTTTCGTTTTTTGTGTTGGTTAGCTTTCGCACCTTAAGAGCAAAAACCGTAACCAAAACCCCAAAAACCAACGTAGCACGCTTTCAACTTTCAATGTGCTTTGCATTCGTAAATAGTTCGGTGTTGGTTTTTGCCTTTCTCGTGATACCTTATAGCCCCAAGGAGCTGTGGGGGTATATGAGGCATTATTGGGAATGTGTGACAGGCAGAAGGAGTCTTTTTCTGTGCCAGAGAATGCCAGAAACTTCAGAGATCTTGCTTGGGCAATAATCAATTATTTTGTACATTTTTTGCCCATTATTTACATTATTTAAAATTTGCTAATAATTTTAATTTATTTATCATTGGTCATTCTATTTTTTAAAAATCATCAAAATTATCTTAGAATAAGGGAAGAAATTTCAAGTACAAATACATTGTACCTATATTTTTTTGTTACAGATTTTGCATTATTATCTTTCACATTATTGATTCAACAACTTTTTGGGACCCTTGAATCTTAGAAACTGTATAGTCAATTTTTAAAAAATTATAGGGTTAACTATTAGAAAAATACCTTACAAAAATGATTAAAGAATATTCTAATTTATATCCAGAGAGTGCAGAAAATAATTTGAAAAGTAGGAAATAATTTTGTATCTTTTAAAATCTTTTAAAAAATTATTATACTACCATCCATCTTCTTAAAATTATATTTTAAATATATCCAAAACATAAGAAAAAATAAAAAATAAAACATAATAAGCATCCCTTTAGTCGTAATCTACAACCCGCAACCGCTACCGTTCTGGTCTAGTCCCCCCCAAACCGGAAGGCAATAGGACCAGAGTAAAGGGGGGGAAAATTTCGGTAGGGCGGGTGGTAGCAGACTACGGACTGGCACGTTGTGGACACGTTGCGAGCGGAGCGACTGACTGTCACCGGAAAGTTAATTTCGCGTTGTATTTATTATTTATGTGCATTACTTGGGCGCTCTTAGAAGATTTTCACTTAACGTCGCCAGCTGCGGCGACTGCGGCATTATATTTTTTTTTTCAGTTTTTATTTTCTTTTTTTTCATTTTATTTCTGGCTTTGAAAATGTGTTGACGTCGGTTTCCGCAGGGAAAGCTTGTGATTTATGCGAGATTTTTCAGGGGCAGGATTATGCAGTACAAAAAAATATTGAAAATCTTGCCCAAAACTTAAGCCAAAAATACTATATTAAATAATAGATTTATATTAAATAAATTTATATATTAAATAAGTGATTTAAAATAGAAATTTAATAGATTTTCAACAGTCACTCAAAGGCGTCTTAGCCATGTCTTAGAGGCAAATTAATTGACGGTGGTGTCTCCTCCCCATCTTTGAGCCTTTTACTCAAATTTCAATGAGAATTATAGGAGGGGTCTTTTGTCTAATTGGTTTTGCGCCTAAAATGGGTTAATGATGTCAGCAGGCAGGCAAAGTGAATCTCTGGTTCGATTGTCTACTACTTAAAATCGTATTAATTAACACTCATTTGTAAAGTGCCAGAGCTCTACCCAATCACAGTCGCCATCCTTCCTACCGTCTACCAGTGGAGTGGAGTGGAGTTCTTTGTTCTTCCTGGAAAGGGGTTGGGTGTGGAAGGAGTTTCGTTTGTAAACGTAATCATTTGGCAAATTTGTGTGCCTGTCTCTGAGTCTGTCTCTCTGTAGCTCTGGCTGTGGTGGTGGTGCGGGGTTCTTGTGGTCGTTTTGGGTAGTGATGTATATGGCAGAAGGTGATGGCGGGTACTGGTGGCAAGCTTAAATTTGCTTTTAATTAGAGCTCAAGTGGAGGAGCAGGCACAGTAGGAGCAGCAGCAGCAGCAGTAGATGAAGAAGAACAAGGAACAGCAGCAGAAGGAGCAGCAGTAGGAGAAGCAGAAGGAGCAGCAGTAGGACCAGCAGCAGTAGGACGAGGAGCAGCAGCTGTAGTAGCACAAGCAGCACCACTTGGCACAGCATGAGGCTGCCATCTGTCTTTGCGACTTGCGAACAATGCGTCAAAGTGTTGTATGCAAATAAGCAGGAATGGGCGGGGGATGGGATCCCCCCACTACTGCTGCAAAATGGCGGCGAACGCGCGCTCAACGGACATGTTTGATTACAAGTGCATGTTGTGCATGCATCATGGCTGCAAAAGCCTGGTCGGTCGGTCGGTTGGTCGGCTATGCCTCTGCCACAACATGAGCTGCATATTAAATGCAGGGACAGCACAGCACAGAACATTCGAGGGGCATTCAAGCAGAGAGAGAGAGAGAGAGAGTGGCATACCATAGACTCAGCAGCCAGCCAGCAGCCGGAAATGCAACTAAAGTGACGACTCCAAGTGCGGTCAGAATGTTGCACAAATGCTGGATGGGGCGCAGTAGGGGGGGCACAGACTTGATGAAGGATTGTAGGTGCATATAAAGCGATAGCTGATGGCAGTCACAACACAACCAAATGGAAGTTGTTCTTAGGGTTTTTGATAAGGTATTTGGAATTATTATTTAATTTTATAAATAAATTTCAGTCTACAGAGTGGAAGCCCAAGCAGATCTTACACTCAACTGAGTTTAAAAAATATATAAATTAACTTATTAATCTATGATTGATAACAGAAAATATAAAAGAAACCTCCACGCTACCGAAAAACCTTCTGGAAATCTTTCAAATTTCAGTCGCCAAAGTAGCTTTGCTTTTCTTTCAAATAAATTCCTTTAGCCCATCCGAAACCCCCCCTTTAATGCTTACATATTTCCCCTACACTATCATAAATTCATTTTATTAAATCCACTCGGATACTCATATGTTTTTCAGGCCCATTCGCATTGCCATTTTTTGTGTTCCCAAGCATATAATCATTTCATTTCATTTTCCCCTTTTTCCATTTTCCATTTCCCCATGCCCTTTATGCCAGACTAATTTCATTTAATGCTCTCTCTCTCTTTCGCACACAGCACACGCCCCCAATGTGTCCCTTTACAATGACATTTCGAGAGAGACAAGTTAAAATGTTTAAAAAGTGTAATTAAACTGCAATTTTGCACTGACGGCACTGACGGAACGACGGCACGACGACAACTCCTTTGCGTTGACATTCAGTGAAATGAACTTTCGCTCTGTTTGGAAAAAGCAAAGAACAAATGACCTTAAATGAGGCAAAAGTCAGAAGAGAACGACTGGCCAGAACAGTCAGTCTCCCCAAGTGAGATTCCATAAAAATAAGGCAAAAAGTAGTGAAGGAAATCCAGGCCCTAAGAGAGCAGCCAGCACATGGGGCCATATGCGCTTGTATTTTCATTAAAATCAAAAGTATAATTAAATTCTTGGACTCTAGACCATTTGAGAGTTCCCCCCACATCCACTCTGCCAGTCGCCAACTCTCTCTCTCTCTCTCTCTCTCTCTTTCTCTGTACCACTCGGGAGACACACATGCTGGGAATTTGTTTGTTATGACAGCAGGAAAAACTGCTGTAAATGGAAGTTGCTTTCTTCCGGCTCATGGAGTGGAGTGGAGTGGAGGGTGGGAGAGTGAAGCAGGATCATCCCTAGACCATTAGACCAACATGTTAGTTCAGCAGAAAAAATAGAAAAAAAAAGTAATTTGGTTTATTGTGTTGCTGCTGTCCCTTCTCGTTGTTGGCTTCTAATGAAGTGCAGTGATTAATGCACACTCACCATGGAGTAGACCACAATAATAATATTCAAAAGAGAAAAAACATATTAAAAATATGTTCATTGAATGTTCAATGTAATCAACAATTCCAACAATTTATTTAGGCAACAGAAACTCCCAACACTGCAACAGTCACTTGACAACACTTGCTCGAATTTATGAACCCTTAGCCAGCACTGAATGGTGAGTCCTTAGCCAGCATTGAATGGTGAGCCCTTAGCCAACACTGAATGGTGTTTAGGGGTACGAGTAGCAAAACACAGCTGCATCGTTTTATAGTTTTTATTTCATTGTTAAAACTCCACTTATGTCCGAGTTATTTCCCTTTTTTTATAGCTATCTACATATATACAGATAGAAATATATTTAAACATATAAGTATGTATATTCATCCACCCACTTCCCTCTACTACTCCTTTATTCCACTGCCCATTTATTGCATTATTTTATGCTCACTGCAAATGTTAAAAAACAGCAAACACTTGAAATTTGTTTGTTTGTTTTTGCCAAATGTGGCACGTCACCAGGCGGCAGCAGCCATTCACATGCACTCCACCATGGTGCAGGGAATGTCCTGTGTGCAGTCCAGTATATCCGCATATCCTGCAGCCAATTGCTGTGGTAACTGTCCATTGGACATTGGGCTTATCTCTGGCCAAAACCCGCACCCCAACCGCTCAGACCAAAAGATTTATATACTGTTGCCAAGCGGAACTATTAGAAATAACTTGGCATCCAGCGAGGAGGGTGAGAGACATGGCCAAAAAGGACACAGGATGAGGGGTGTAGCAAAAAGGGTTCTACTTGTATCTGCTACACACAATAAATGTCTTTCAATTTGAATGTTAAATTTATGGCCAAACACAAGACACAACAAAATGTTTTTCATTTCATTTGAATTTTTCTCAACTGAATTTTCATTCCAAGAAGAGATTTTTTCCTACGAGATTTCATTCCAAGAAGAGTCTTTTTCGAGATTTCATTTAAGGTAGAGATTTTTTCTTTTGAGATTTCATTTAACGTAGAGATTTTCTAGGTGGTCGAGGGCAATTATGGTTACTTCCCAGCAAATCGCACTGTGCAAATAAATCAGCTTTATTACAGAGTACCTCTTAGTACCTATATGTATAAATAGAACAGGCCTGCCTCCATATTTACAGCTGAGCAAAGTATTTCATTTGACTTATTGTTGACAAGCTTTTAAATAAATTGAATTTACTGACAGCCCACTGGCAACAGGATATACGGTGGTAGCTGCGAGTACGAGCAGCGTGGAGCCATCAGCGACCTGCTTTGGCAAACATTTGCAAAAAGATTTACGAGTCGGTCCGTCCATCCACACTCCCCTCTTCCACCTCTGCCACCTCTTCTGACCCTGTGTGCTCCACCTGCTTACTGCCACCGCTCGTAATGCCAACAAACTGCAAATTGCTACAAAATCACTTGACTGTACACTTTTATAGCATCTTTTTCGCCATGCCAAAGGAAAACAAAGCCACAAACGCTTTAACTGTGCGGCGGGGAAAGGAAAAGTAGGGAGAGAGATTGTAAGCAACACAAGTGAAAGAAATGTTCTGAAAAACGGTTTCACTTTTCTTTGGATAAAGGTTTCGTTTTAGAGATAATACAGTTTGAGATTCTGACATTAAAGATATAATTTTTAACAGTTTTGTTTGTTTTTTTTGGGATCAAAGGTTGGAAAGATTATCACTTCATTCTCCTTGCCAGCAACTTGCTAGCAACAGCTAGAAAATAAAGGAAATATATATATAGTGTTTAATGTTTAAGGCATCTTCTGGGCACTCATTTCTCCACTATTTTTATTTACACAATAATTATCTATAAATCGATTTCCTTTTTAAAGTTAAACTCCCCTAAATACCTATAGAAAATGCTTGCCAGAACACCTTCAAAAATGGAAATTATGAAACGGTTTCCTTCCAAGAGGATTCTTTCTCAGTGGGCCAAAAGCGAAGCAAATACAATTGTCTGCCACAGTGCTGCCTGCCCCATTGTCAGTCAGTCAGGTTGAACATTTTGTTGTTGCTTTTAATGTTGCCATTGTGGCTGTTGCTTCCTGTTGTTGTTGGCAGTTAAGAGAGCTCTTCCATTGCGTTTTATGGCATTGCAAAAGCGTAACCCCATCGCTGTACATCTGTCCTTTGGCCTTTTTTTTGTTTGTTTGTTGTTGTGTGGCTTTACGGCTATTTTGCATTAAATTGCAAATTGCAAACGCACAAAAAAAAAAGAAATCTACAAAAAAGGTAAAGCGCTAACACCAACACGGATAGTCCCATTGTGTATTGTTATGCTGGCATTTTAATTGAAGTTTTTCCTCCTGCACTCCAAACAACACGCAGCAGTCGGATATCTCATCAGCAGATTCACCCCAACCTCTCTGTGTGTGTGTGTGGGTGTGTGTATCTGTGTGTATTTCAGAACATTAAAGTGTTAAATGTCTGTTTGTTTTACCCATGTCGTGTCGTGCATATCAAATGAATGAATCAGCTTCTCATTTTGGGGTCACATTCCCCGACTGTTACGCCAGGAATATGACACCTGAAAGCAGCACCACCCCCCAACAAAGAGAGAGACAACTTCACCACCCCCCAACAAAGAGACAGAGAGAGTGAGAGAGACAGCGCTGTGTGTGTGTGTGTCCTGGGTTCGTGTAGTGTCCAGAGTCCTGGTTTGGGGCCAAACAGATGTCTGAAATAGTTGTGGCTGGGTCTGGAGCTGGGGCTTAATTGGTAAAAGGAAGTTCTGAACATGGAATACTAACTAGCAGCATGCCCAGCAGTGGGATTATTACGCATAAATGGAATGGATAGGGCTCATATCACATATATATGTATACCTTGAGCGGAAACAATTTTTCTACCACTCAGATAAGCTCTGGACAAATGGAATCCTTTTGAGCCACGAAAAACAATTGGGCGTGGGTTGTGTCACCTTTTAAGGATACCCTGTGAGTGGATGTGGGTTTTTTTTGTGGGTTAATGGATGAACAGCTGCGGTTCTATATGCTGTATGGGTTAGTGTCTTGAGCAGATCTTCGGGAGCTTTATTATGGGTGCTACCAATAGGATTTACAACAAAAGTTCGTAGTAGAAATGGGGCATGGGGGATTGTCATAATTCCGAATAGAAAATAAATAAAAATATTAAACTAACAAAATTATATACATATATAAAAAAATAACAAATAAATAAACATTAAATTTAAAAAATAAATAAAAATTAAAAATAATATACTTTAAAATCATTAAAAACGATATTAAAAATTAATTTCAAAATAAGATCACTCAAATTTAATATAACTAATATTTAAATACTCTTTAAAAACACACATAAAAACATATAAATCACACATATAAAAAAAAAAAAAATTACTATAAATAAATAATGTAAAAATACTTTTGAAAAATTAAATTGTAGAAAATATTCTACAGAATAATAACAATAGTAGCAGACTACAAAATACTATACAAAATAAAATGATTTAAAATAAAATAAAATACCATAATGCATAAAAAAAACATGTAAAATAAAATACACTAACAAATAATAATAAAAAAATAAAATAAACATAAAAATTATTTAACAAAATTAAATACTCTACAAAATCATATCAAAATAATAATAATTAATTTTTAAAATACCCAAGAAAAGTACCCTGAGATATGTAAAAAAATTATACTTTTGCTAGTCAACATTGACTTTAGTTTCCATTCCTTCAACTATAACGAACCCCCTTTCCCCACCAATCGATCCGCATAAATTGGCAGCCATCAAAATCGCCTTAACTTTAATATTTGAAGCTTTAGTTGTAAAACCAACAGGCTTACGGACACTTTCAGGTGCCCTGAGTTGCACACTTCATAAATAAATAATTAGAACTCCAACGAGGAGTCCAACGAGGAGGACGACGCCTAGGATGTGGCTGACATTTGTGTAGGTTCACAGGGAATAACTATTAGGTCCGACTAGCAGTAGTAGTTCAACGACCATTAACCTTTTCCCTTATTCCCTTCTCCATTTATTTATATATTTTTTTGCATTGCTAATCGCCCAAGTCCTGTGGATGGATAGACCTTTTGGCATTGCCCTTGTCCAACTGTCGCTCACATAATAAGCGTTTAATAACCACTAAGGGCTCGTTGTATTTGTCTGGGCTTAAAGGGATACTATGCCACGTTTGCCCCTTTGCCTCCTTTACCCCCTTTGTTCCTTTTTCCTTTACCCAGTTAAACATATCAAAACAGTTTCCGCTTCCGGCTGTATTCTCTTTCCAATTTCGGCTACCAAAAACTTCTCTCGTTTCTTGTGAAAATAAAGCGGAAAACTTACGCATTATTGTTGTTCCCT
Source organism: Drosophila bifasciata (assembly GCA_009664405.1). Lineage (NCBI taxonomy): Eukaryota > Metazoa > Arthropoda > Insecta > Diptera > Drosophilidae > Drosophila > Drosophila bifasciata. Next base: position 42,261,163 of record CM019042.1, on the reverse strand, counting down.
GTGTTTTGGCCTTAATGGAGGATTGGGATTGGGATTGCCACTGGCATTGGGTTTGGTTTCGTGGGGGGCTGTGAAGGTTGCCTCGTTTGTCTGCAAAGTTTTTGGGGGTTTTTGCAAATATCATTGCGTACCTTGCGGCGCCTGTCAGCTTAATCAAATATGCAATGCACCAGGAGCAGCGCCTCTTGTGGCATGAGTCCTGGCAATGGCAATAAGTGTCATGGGGAGGAGTCACCGAACGATGGAAGCCACCGAACGTTGGAGGACCTCACGGCACACGGTAGTGCTGCTCCTCGCGGCAGTGTGCGCACACTTCAAATGTCAGTTAATAAATTGCAAAACGTTTTTCTGCGAATCGACAAACCAACTGCACTTAATGTCACCGACATACACTCACACACACACACAGCCCGTACATCCCGTACTTCCCATCGAGACAATGAAGTTGCCCCTGTTGACATGGAGCGCCGTGACGACGACAACGACAATGACAAGGACTCGTGCTGCTCCTGCAACTCGATGCGTCGCTTCAGACATTTACAAATAAACAGCGCTAAATTATAGGTGCCTTGTGGGCGAATAACAGGGATACCTGTGCGCCTCCCCGCCCCACCTTAACCTACAACCTACGAGTATCCCTATTTCTTCGTTGCCCTTGTAAATAATATGGCAGTGGGTTCCCGCCTGCCAACGGTGCTCCCTGCTCGACGTTGCCGTTGCTGTCTAACTTTTAACTACAACAATTACAGGAACAACAGCCAGAGGAGCAGCTACCAACTTGGTTACCAATTACAGGGAGGCAACTCCATGAATGAAGGTGTCATCGAAGATTGTAGACTCTTTTTGTGGGGCATCTTTTTGGGCGAACGGGTAAGTAAGGAATAAGCTAGAGATTTCTTTGTTAGATTTATATCCATTTTTTATGCAATTAATTCAATGTTTGGTTCATTATTTCGTTGATTATTGATCGTGTCATAAGTTATCGATAACATAGCACTATAATTCCCACTATTAATTCCCATCGTAATGCAGAACTGTGAACCGAAAATATATTTTCTTTTAAATCTTAATAAATATATTTGCATTCAGTGGATTTTCCGACCCATTTTCTACTTTTAATTAGTTGATTAATAATCGTTTCACAAGTTATCGATAACAACAATGCTGTAATGTTAACTGAAAGTGGTTTATCTTTGCAGACTAAATATATTTTTGTATGCCAAAATATTCATATATTTTATTTCAATTTTCTAAGAATAATTCTTCCCTTCTTTAATTAATTTCAAATAAATTAAAAATCATATCGAAATGAATCGATAACAAACACGATAACAAATCAATAATTCCCATTTGTATGCGACCGAAAAAAAAAACCTGTGCAACAAAACTTTGCCACGCTGCATGCAACGAAACGAAACGAAACACAGAGAGAAAAGTTCAAGTTGACGCTGAATTGCACTTTGGCGAAACGAAACGTAACGAAACGTGGGGCACAAAAGTTTCGCCTCAAGATGTCACACACACACACCCAACCACACACCCACATACACCAACTCAGCCGCCACACTACTTGTGAATGTATCTCAGCCCCCGCACTACTCTAGAATGTATCTCATTCTCTCCCTCTCTCTCTTGCTATCATTTCTCCATTGTTAGGCTGAACATTGTCGCCATTTTTATTGATGATACACACACGACGAGAGACAAGACAAGACACGACTGCCGTTAGCTTTTCAAATACAACAACTAACGGTAATTACAATACTTTTTGTCGCCATAGGAAAAGAAAACTCTCTGGCAAACTTTTTCAATTAAATTGATTCTCTTCTCTCTGGACTGCCTTCGGGGGCATTTTTTTTCCACCTGCAATCAATGCTATAAAAATTGTTTCTCAAATGCGTTGACAATTAATTGCATTTTTCTACCATGTCTTGCGCATTTAATGAGAGAGTACAAGCGACATGCGAGTGTGTGTGTGTGTATCTTTAGCTTCTCCTTCTCCGAGTATCTGAAACGTGTTAAAAGTTTATTTCCAAGTTTATCTTTTTGCCTGTCACGTTGGCTGCCTGCTGCTGGTAAAAACTTTAAACAGAAATTATCTCTTTGTGTGTTCGGGTGGGGGAATGCTCGCTGATGTTTCCTTTTGGATCAGGTCAGTGTTTTTTCTCGCTGCGAAATCTTTGCTATAAATTTGAAAAAAAAAAACTTTCGAGACTGCCAAAAGGTGGGGGTAAACAATGAGAATACAAGAGTTTCTTCTGGTGTTAATTTGGGGGCGGGAAAACACCTCGGTGACAATGCGGGTGTTATTTTTGGAGTGGGGGTGGGAAAACCAATGACAATGCGGGTGCGAGTTCCTAAAAGTTGTTAGAAATTCTGATTTATCATGAAATCTTAAGGGGAAACTCTTTTGGTTTCTTTGTAACTAAATAAACCTCATCTTAATTTAAATTTTCAGCTACTTGTCTGAAAGTTATGAGAGTATTCTGCCATTTAAAAACTGTTCAATCTGCAAGTCATATTTTCAGCAGATTTTTATAGGTTCTTTAAATTCTATTAAGTTCTTTCTAAAGCTACAACATTTTTTAAACATTTATGTATATGGATTTATATGGGTTCTTTTGAATTCTATTAAGTTCTCTTTATAGCTACAAAAATTATTAAACATTCCTCCTTTTCCTCTTTAAAATATATTTAGAATTTATCTGCGACAAAAATACAATTCTAAGATGTTTCATAACATATTCTGCATTAATTTTTTTACCAAAATTTTATCTTTCACATCCCAAACAATTTCTTCAAAAAGAAACCTCATAGCCTCATCTTCCATGCTGCAGTCTTTGCTCTTTCTTTTTTTCACCCATCAAGATTGAATCAACTCTGGCTGCACATCAGAGAGTACAAAAACTTATCATTCAGTTGTTCTCCATCTCAATTGTGGGTGGACATTTGCTTGCGTTTTTTTGGACAAGTTGCAGCAGCAGCAGCAACAGCAGACTGGGTCCTGCGCCTGTGCCTCCTTTTGTTGTGCGTCCATCGTGCCACATTGCCTGGCAGTGTGGGGGGCGGAGGACGACGTTCCATGTCACATTGCCAGTCGCATGCGTCTGGCTTGAAATCCGTGATTTAATGGCGTGGAAAATTAGAAAACGTTTGCCTGCTGCTGCTGCTGCTGCGCTTTTGCCTTAGACTCTGGTCCCTTGCCCTTGCTCTATCTGTTAGCCCTATCCCTGCCACTTACTTGACTTATCCGTCTGGCAGCTGTCCCCAGAGTTGACTACTGGCCCCAATTTTTATATTCCATGGCCATGGAGACAATTGCAGCGAGCGACGGTTTGAACGCCTGCCAAATGGCTATGGCTATGGCTCCTTGTGCTCGCTCGCTTGCTCAGGTGCTCGAAAATTGCATCTAATGAGTGCCATAAATTAAAGCCAAACTTTCAGCTCTGCAGCTGTGGCAGGGTCCCAGCCATGGCCCCGTCTCCCTGGGCAACTTCATTCCCATGAAGCCATTTTAAGCGTATCCCCTCGGCATCCTTTTTCCTTCCTCTCTCTTTCGTGTGCATTTTTAATGAAGTTTGGCGCGTTGCGGTTTTGCTTGTTGCTCATATAGTAGCTGCTGCTGCTGCTGCCACGCCCACATCTTTAGCGGTTAAAAATTTGCAAAAAGGCTCAAGTTCCAACGGTTTCCATGCCACAAACCAACACACACACAAAAAACAAAGAAGAAATTCTTTATGAAATGGCTGTTAATAGCGACTAGGGGAATGCTCAGTAATGCACAGAAAAATGCTATAAAGTTTGATATATTTGTAGATATTTTTGGGCTGCAATTATTTATACATTTTAATGATTTTAAATCGTTACATAGGTAGGCAGTTATTACATAAATATTTGTATTAAATTTAGTTGCTATATCTTTGAAATAATGGAACACCACAAAGCTCTTTATAGTCTTGCCTTTTCTTAGAAGAAATATCTACAGCTCAAAGACTGACTGCTCTGAAGCTCCTACATCCTTTGCCAATGAATCTGTGTACCTTATAGTATCATTATCATTATCCAAACACACACTCTTTAGTATCTCCTAAGACATCTAACCGGATATGCTCGCATATATAGTAGAGTGGAAGGAAGGAAGCCATTCTTTCAGCTGCGACTCCCTGCACTACTAATAAATGTGTCTGCCTTGAAGTCTACAAAGTGGTTTTAATTAGTTGTGTTAGCCTTCTTTCTACCAAAGGCAAGAAAGGAGTAAGCCAGAGAGATAGAGACCTCTCTTTATGCCATTCTCGCTTTGGTGCTTCGCTGCTTTCCTGCTTGGCTGCTTTCCTGCTTTTGGCTGCTCCATTTTGTGTTGTGTGTGTAACAAGTTGAGTGTTAATTTTATTGAAACTTTTGTCGGTTTTTCGGCTTTTGTGTGAGAAATGTTTTGCAAATTAAATGAGCTTCAGTTTTGCCGCTTCGATGGCTTAAGTATATTCCCTGGATAGGCTGCCACGATGGCTTAAGTACACTCCCTGGATCAGGCTCCCTCTGCGGATTTTCTGCTGAAAGGTGAGCATAAGGATGCCTGCCAGTAGATTGCCTGGCAGATTAATCTATCGCTTAAAAAAGCCAAATTTCATGGCCTGCCTGACTCGGCTAATGTTAATTTATCAAAAAGGAACAAACTTTTGCATATGGCTGCATCATTTTATGGCAGTTTCAACTTTTTTTTCGTTGGCAATTTTCCAGCTCAACGCGTGGCAGGGCAATAAAGTCGCTCCAAAAAAGATGAGCAAAAAATGTTGCAGAGATTTTTAAACTCAACTTGGTGTTAGTTAGCTATGAGGCTGCAGTTTTAGGTTTATTTCTAAATATTTTGCATAAATCTAAAGAGATTAAAAATTGCTTTAAATATTAAAAAATAAAAGCAAATAAAATCCCTTGCTTTTTAAGTTGTGGCTGCCACAACTCTGGGGCTTTGGTTAACAACGTATCCACGTATGACATGTGGGTGTTTGCTTGTAGAAAATCAACTAAATTTTCACTCCCAAGCTGCAACTCATGTGCAGATTTTCGTGCGGTATGCCACTGTGCGTGTAGAACATGTGTAAAATATGTCATAAGCATTTGTTGTATGCCAAAAATGGCTCAAAAATGTAGAGGTGGACAGGTGCAAGAACCTCAGGTACGAAGGAAGGAAGGAAGGCAGGAAGGCGAGCGGGAAGTCTAAGCCCAAAGATGTCAGTAGAAGTCAAAACCATAAGTCAAACCGCAGCACACGACTAAAGGACTGTAGGAAGGACTGTTGGACGGACTGTTGGACGGACTGTTGCTGCTGCTGCTGTTGCTGCTGCTGTTCCCCCTACTGATGTTGCTGCTGTTCCCCCTACTGCTGTTTCTGTTGCTGCTGCTGCTCCTGCTGCTACTACTGCTGCTACTACTGCTGCTGCTGCTGCTCCTGTTGCTGCTGCTACTGCTGTTGATGTGTGTTTTGTGTAACATTGGTCTCTGTGGCTTTGCCAGCCAGAACTCTCCCTGCCACCCACAGCAACACCATTTTAATTCCAAATTCCAATGCAACTTTAAGCCGCCTAAAAAAGTACAACAGACCCCCCAAAAAAAAAAACTGTCACTCAATTTATGCAAAAACATGGAGGCTGGGGGTGGGGCACAGCAATTGGCCAAATGCTTGGCTGCCCTTTGATCTTTGGCAGTAAATCAAATGAAGTTGAAATCAAGGAGGGACCCTGCCTGGATTAGCCATAGGAACGGGGCCCGGCGTGAATGTCTTTTGGGTTTTTGATTTTTTTGATTACTTTCTTTGTTGAATTTTTGTTTCTTCTTTAAGTTTACTTTTTAGATTTTTAGAGAGAGCGAGGCCGAATGTGTGAGGCAAATCAAAAGCTTTACATTTCCCCATTGCACGCATTCTACCGGAAACGGAAATGGCAAGCAGCAGACGGAAGTGTCTTTCTCTGTGTCTCTCTCTCTGTTTGTTTGTTTGTGTGTGTGTTTCTCCCACTTAGAATTCAATTTAAATGCGGCACTGAGTGGAGCGTTTAAAGCAATCATGTCCTAACAGGATTTACAGAGGGAGTGCCACAGCCTTTTGGTTAATTATTCCAGTGTGGGTAGTGGGTAGTGGGTTGTAGCCTGCCACGCCCCAAAGCTCACACCTAATTAGTGACGAGTGCACATCGAGTCGTCCAGCAGCAGCAGCAGCAGCATCGTTGTCGAGTTGCCAAAATCTACATCAGAGATACGCCAGATATTTGCAAAATTTACGACTTCTCATCAGCCGTTACCCGCAACTCCACGTGAAATGGGTGTGAGGAATTTAAGCCAGCAACCACCCTTGCCCAGGGGCGTGGTCTGAAGTGGTAGAGAGAGAGAGAGAGAGAGTGAAGGGATAGAGGAATAATGCTTAAGGGTGCTACACACACTATTAATCATTGCTCTGAGATTTGCTAGTCTTTGATTAGATTAACATTTTTTGTTGTTGTACAATTCAATTTTTCAATTTACGTTTTATGTAAATTTGTTTGAGAATTTCGAGGGGTATACTATACCCTCTCGTACTCCCAATATAAACAATTTTTGTAGAGTATCCTTATATGCCTGACAAATCAGAAGGTACTGTAGAATTATAGAGGGTACTCGGATATTTATACGGGAGTCTTTTCTTATATCTCTTACATTATACCCCAAGGATTTTAGTTCCCTTCCTGTGGCACCCTTTCTCAATATTTTCTGTCTTATTCATTCATTTTTCTCTTTGGCACTCAATCGTAATCTTTTTTTAATTCTTAAAGTTCCATGTCGCAGCCCTTTCCATGCTTTAGCTGCCAATGGACAATGGACCCCCCACCCACCTAATCAAAAATTCATCTAGCCCCATGTTTACCAAATGAATGCCTCCAGGAAATCAACGGTAATGTGAGCTTTTTAATGACGGCACACGCGCGCCCAGCTACCCCCCAGCCACCCACAGGGCAGGACAATCGCACTTTTGAGCAGCAGTAGAAAATGTGCAAACCCCTTGGGGGGGTACAAAGGGTACACGGGAGGGAGGCCGCACAGGCGGAACAATGCCCTGATTTATGACACCTTGAAATGCAAACGGTAAATCGCATGTTAATTACATTTCAGTCGGAAACTACACGCAATGCTGCGGGGCAGATGCAACAATAGGCAGAGAACTTGCCACCGATAGCAGGCCGCAAACAAAATGCACTGGGGGAAATCTTGCTGCTTGAGAATTGGGTAAGATATCTTGGGAAAGTAGAGGAAAGTTTGAAAGAAATATAGTAAATAGTGTATGAATAATACGAGTAGGAAGCCAAAAATATATTCTTCGATTTTTTGATGCTATTTACACAGAAAAATGAAATACAAAATTAAGGTAAATTTCATCTCATTTTAGGTATTTCTTATGTTATTTAAAGATTAATAAAATTCCATTTAACGTTTGGAATATGTCATAATTATAACTTAAAAATTCCTTTAGATATATTCAAAATAAAGCTGTGCACTCCGCAGCATCATTACATTGGAAATATATCACTATATCCGACGAAAAAGAGGTTCCCATAAATAAAAATCTTTATCACAAATAATAAAGAATCTTAAGCGATTAATAATTGTTAAATTATGATTTTTCATAAATATATTATCTCTGTTTAAGGAGCATTTTGTTGGCATAATTCATCAACAAATAAGAATGTTTGCCACCAAAAATTTCGATTGTTTAATAATTATATTATCAGTATTGTTTAATTATATTTAAAGCTGAATGGGTGATCATAGTCAAATTTAAATAATTCCAAATCCATTTCAGACTACTAGAACTAGTAGAACTTTTCGTACCAAATATTCCACCCACTTTCAAGTACGATTTATGCTGGTATTTCAAATTCTCTTATTAACCAATCTTACCCCATTTTGACTGTCTTAAATCATATAGAAAAATGAAATTCTCTCCCTAATATTTGCCCTCAGTGCATAGAGAACTGTGCACCATATAATATACTAGTACTAGTATACACCTCTTGTCACAACTGTTTTTTTTTCCACCGTGAAGAAATTAGAAACTAACGAAGGTGGCGGCTGGCTGGCACGTTGCCACGTTGCCACGCTGCCACACTGCCATTTCCTGGACGCCAGGCCGCAGCAACCACATGCAATATATACGCGCAACATACACAACCTGAAATGCAACACCCTCATATCCATGCAACATAGCAACAGCAGCCGAGCAGCAGCAGCCATGGGGCAATCAACTGGTGTTTCAGTTTCCATTTAGAGACAGACACCCCACCCCTTCGAGGGCAGGGGGCAGGCACCTGGCGGCGATGGCATCGTCTGCGACTTGAATGCGGAACAAGGAAATCCCATCCACACACACACACCACCCAAAAGATTTTCCGCCTGCACAAAATAACCCAAAACAAAAGGAATTCTCTCTCTCATTCACTCTCTTGTGGCAGAGAGAAATGTCCTGGAAGTGAGTACCCCTGATTCGGGGATATTTACTGCCCCTTTGCACAGCCTTTGGGAGGGTAGTTTTTACCCCTCCGGTCTCATCAAATTTCACTTTATATGTTGGGTATAACATTGGACTTAATTGCCGGATGACATTTATTGGCGTCCAGCGTGTCATTCAGTCGCATCGCATCATTGTCCATCGACATCGACTCGGGGATATACTGTGAGGTATTCAGGAATCCACTTGGGTGGGGAAGAGGCACTCCTGGCTACAGTTTCAGCTTGGGTTTGGGTGGGCTGAGGCACTCCTGGCTACAGTTACAGCTTGGGTTTGGTTAGAGGGGAGCTACTCCTGGCTACAGTTCCTGCTTGGGTTTGGGGGACTGCGATTGTCAACGGCATACATATATCAAAAGGTACATCTATATGGTCTGTCATTTGGCGGAAACTCTCGGTTTGATGTTGATTTCGATGATGCCAGGAGGCATGCGAATTGTCAGAGGGGAAGAGATTTGTATTTACATGGGATGAATGGTATTTTGCAGGTCTGTTGTAAAAGTGAAAGCCAGAATGAAAGTCAGAAGAATGGCCAGAGATTAAAGTGCAGAATGGCTACAGATTAAAGTGCATTATCGTAGATACTTTAAGCCAGGCCTAACCCTCAGAGGAAAAACTGATATTCTAACCCATAATTTAACACAATATTTCTAGGGGTTGCCTAGGTCTAGGCTCTGTTTGCTGACAGCTGTCAGACAAACCAATCATATTAGCCTTGTGATTTGATCAACAGAATATACTTGATTGCATGTTGTCTCTAGCAATTTACTATTCAAAGCTCTCTCTCCATAACGGACAGCTCGGGCTAGGGGCTAATGGCGGTAATAACATGCAGAGAATATGGAGAAACATTTATGGAAATTAAATATCCCCATTACAAATAGGATTTAATGCCGAAATGCTGAATACTCGTAAATGTTTAACACAGAAATGAGCAAAAGTTTTGGAGCCCCATGGCAACGGGATTAAAGGGGACGCCACTCCAAACCCCCCAAAGCACACAGCAGACGGGGAGCCATATGTCAGCAGGGGATATGGGTTGGGTAGGGGGGTATGCTGCATCCACCAAACAGAAGCACACAAATAAACTGATAAGCGACAGGCGGCTGAAAAAACAAAAGGCGGGAGGGATGGACAAACCACCAAAAAATGGAGAGAGTACGATGGGAATTATGCAGGAATCCCCGCAGCGCAGCACCAGTGAAAATATGTTGCATGCAACGACAGCAGCAGCAGCAGGAGCAGCAGTAGGAGCAGCAGGAGCAACAGCGACAAACAAATAAACAATGCGACCAACCAACAAACAAACAAACCAACAAACTGACAAATGAATGAGCGACAATGAGTGAAAGGAGAGAAATGAGAGAGGGAGAAAGACATGGTCAGAGGAAGAGCCAAATATGTGGAGAGACAATGAGAGATATAGAGAGGGAGAGAGAGAGATAGAGAGAGTAATGGAGGGCGAAAAAGTCGCCACTTTGGGCAATGGAAATCAATTATTCATGCGCTCGGCCACGCAGCTAAAAAGTATGCAAAGCATTTCGTCGCTCCCGTGAGCCCCCCTGCCGCCACCACCCCCAATGGTATGCAACAGTTTTTCGGCAACAAGCAGACCCAACAGATCCACAGTTGAAGGAAGGGCGTGAGTCTCTATTTGGCTGCTCAAACTGTTGATGCTCTTGCAGATCGATACATTCTTGGGGAGAATTAAGTCGTAGGATTTTGTGTAGCATTTAGTTTTAGGGGTGGCAAAGTAACACCCAAAGGTAGCACCTGTGGAGTAGTGTTGGTTGGAATATTTTCAGGAACAATGAAGGTTTTTCCGTACTAATAATTATTTTTTCAAACGTAACTTTACGATTTAATTATGCTGTTTTGATCATAGTAAAAATATAAAATATTATTAAATAAAAAAATCAACTAGTATGCAAAAAATTAAAAAAAAAAATTAATATAAAATAAATTTAAAAAAAAAAAAAATCAATATATTCAAAAATTATAAAAAAAATATAAAAAAAAAATTTTTTTTAAATTAAATTAAATTTTAATAAGAACAAAAAAAAAAAAAAATTAAAATTAAAATAAAATGTTATTTGAATTTTTTATATTTAAATTATTTAAATTTATATTTAAAAATTATATTTAAATGGAACATAACATTTTTTTTTTTAAAGTTTGATAATAAACTTTCGATTTTTTGTACCAACGACAGTTACAGGCTATTGTTATCTGATCGATTGATAGCTCAGATATAGCTCAGACTTCTCTCAACTCTATAGAATCCGCTAGAAAATAACCCCTTAGGAATTACAAATACCTACTAAAAATAGTTATACCCTCCTACAAAGGGTATACTCCTGCTCCACTCGCACCAAAGAATGCATTTTGAAAACAGGCAGAGACACGGCACTCAGTCCTCGGATGCTCCCTATGATGTCTACTATGTGCGTGTGCATGTGGATGTGGATGGTGCCTGGCATTTGTTTGTGTTTGATTTGCCCCAACTGTGATTAAAGGCCAGGCGGCCCCGGACTGGCTCGAAGCCCGTCGACACCCAGAGCGACATTTTCAGAAATGAAGTTTAATTTAACTGTAGCCGAAGCGATGTCAAAGAAGGCAGGAACCCTGACACTGCCCCCGATAAGGGCAGTTTGGGGCAGGCAAATAGGATAATGAATGGAACTGAGTTAAGGGGGAATAATTGAAGAATATGCAGTCCAAATTGGGGGAGAAATTTTGCCAGAGAAAACGAGTCTAATTTCTACATTTCGTATAGCAACAAAATGATGGAATTTTCTACCAAAAAGTTAAAACAAATTAAATATTTCTAGACATCATGTAAAATATTTGCCCACCCTATTACAGCTCCCCTCTTTGAAACCACCAACAAAGCTAATTCCCTCATCCATTAGATAGAGTATTTTTCGCCAAAAACTAAAGGCCCAATGGAGGGTACTAATTAAATCTGGCCACCGGCGACAGCGTCTACAAAACACTGGATGCACAGCAGATAGTAGGAACAGACAGACCCACTCTTTTGTATCTGTATCTGCTGCTCAGCTTAGGCGGCCGTCATTCGGTTGCTTTCTTCATCAGCAGCAGCAGGAATCATCAACAGGGAATGGGAAGAGCCAAAGAGAGGTAGGACCTTCTGCATGCTTTCAGGCGTAAAGTGTTTGATTATGGTCATTTATTCCGTGCGTTGTCCGCTACTCTGTCTCTCTGTCTGTCTGTCTGTCTGTCTGTTTGTTTGGTTGTCTGTTGTGTTGTGTCTACTTTTTGGGACAACCCCACGAAGCAGCATGCACACACACACATACATATGCAGAGAGGACTCCATTATGCTTTGTCTCTCGCGCCAGGAATGAGGTTGCCATGGATTTTGGTTTGCCTTTACTCCCAGTACTCCTTTCCTCTCCCACTCTTGCAGTCACATCATCATGTTTATGTCTGAGCGTACGATTAAAATCCCATACATCAGCGAGGGGTTCGAATCGGATAGCGGGTATGTGGGGTGTGCTGGGATCTGGGGTGCTCTATGTAGGGTGGGATCTGGGGAATCTGGGGTTTGGTTTGGAGTTTCATTCGATTCGTCTGGCCTCCTCTCTGCTCACTAATTTGTGTGCAATCGCGCATTTAAACGCTGTTGTTTATTAATGCATTTCGTTTAACGAGAAAATGTAATGCAAAATTTATGCCGCATACGCAAAAGGTGGAGCAAAACCCCCCCAAAAATAAACTAACAAAATAAAATCAGTGGCGGGGCGAAAAACGGAAATCTCTGTGTCGTGTCTGTGTGCTTAAAGCGAGTAAAATAAAAATAAAAATAAAAAGAAAAGAAAAGAAAAGAAAAACTAACATGCAAGTTAATTAAGCCGTCATGAACTGCAAAAAACACGTGACATGCAGAGAAGCTAGCGATGTACACAGTATGTACGAATATTCATACATACATATGTACATATGTACATAAACATTAATGCACTGCGAAAAATGCGCTAGAAAATTAGGAATATTCTGAGCTATATAAGGAAAAAAATTCGATCAGTAAATCAGAACAAGGAGAGTATTAATTATTTCAAAAATTCTTTTTTTTACTATTGATATTATTATTATTTTTTTTTTTTAAATCCCATTTCAAATTAAAGAAATAAATAGACCAGAATATCTATTTTGCTTTTAATTAATATTTTTTTAATAACAGGATTTTTTCTGTTTTCCATTTTTTTTGTATTTTTTTTTTATTTTATATTTGTTTTATATAAAATTTTTTTATTTTTATTTTAGTTTTATTAGTTTTTATTTATTTTTAATATTTATTTTTTATTTATTTTTATTTATTTATTTTTATTTTATTATTTGTATTCTTTTTCCTGCCTTAAAAATTGTCTAAAATTCATACATAGTTTTTTTTCCACAGTGCAGCGTCCAGTGCTGCACCCGAGGCGACTCAAAGGCAAAGAGCCAAACCCGCTGCCTGGCCTTTCATACATGTGGAGTACACTTCGCATTCTGTTACCGACCCCTGGACTGACCTCAACGCCTACCCCAATCCCCTGACCACCTACTATATAGAGAACCGCCCCATCGCCCCGGGGGGGTTCGCTCAAAAAAGCAACTGGTGATGCGTATCGCCAAAGCACAGGGAAACCCGCCACGGAAAAAAAATTCCATATAAAGTAAAAAATTCGAGCGTACGTTGAGGTTTCCTCTCTGGCGTGCTCTCCATTTCCGTCGCTTTTGTAAGCGGTTCTCGCAGAGTATAAGGATATATGGAATTCGTGTAAGGGTTTATCTATGTATGTAACAAATGGAAGGAAGTCTTTATAACACCATAAACTACTACGAGTATAAATGTACATATGTAGTCTTGATCAAAATCTATAGACATTATGTTCCATCCAGTGGTATTTTTTGAATAGATTTTTCACATAAAACTATATCATCCTTACGGTTCACAAATTTAATGACATTGTTCCCTAAATATTAAGAGTTCTGTGTTTATAAATCATCATAAAAAAATGTTTAAATATAAAAGAGCCAGGTAATTTATTTTATTTAATATAATCGGATTGTTGGAATACTTTTTCTTTCCCTAAATTAAAAATCAAAAGAAATTCCGCTTAAAATACCAGTTTAAAATTTCCTTGTAAATGTATTAGGGAATTTACATATATTCCTAGGGCACAAATATTTCGGGTACCAATTAAATAAATAGCTAAACTTCAAACCAACTCCGAAACACGCCATAAATAAGGGTAACAAATATTTATTCCCTTTAGCATCATAATATTTGGCATAAAATAAACCCTTATTTAAGAATATCTAGTACACAAACCAACTCCGAAAAATATCCTTAAGCTGGGAAATATTTTCACTGAAATTTGCTGAAAAATATCCTGAACCGAAAAATATCCTTAAACTGGGATATAATTGCATTGAAATATCCTGCAAAATGTACCTCTGGGCAAATGTTTAGGGAAATTACCGAGACGTTTGGTTTAAAATCACAAAATTCATAATTATACTATAGTATATTCTCCTATGTGCCGATTTCGCCCTACTGATAAATGTTCAGTGCGTGAATAACATAAAAAGTTTTATCTATGAGGCATATCTGCTCTTGGGCCATATACGGCACGTGTTGAATTGTCTCCAGAGGCGCATACCCAAGGGGGGGCTTGCCAAGAAACAACCGGTCTAGGCTATCTATATCTTGGTAATCTTTAAGTAAACACTCTTGATATGCTTGGCAGCAGATAAGGCAGACTAGATAATGTTTTAATTAATATATTCTACAGATATTTTGTACCAGAACACTTATTACGATTACGAGGTATGACCACACCCCATTTATAGACGTAAGTAGTACGAGTAGGTACATATAATGATGACAGCATTAGCGTCATTAAGTGGCTAGTTTTTTTTTTATGACTTAACAATATATAGAATTCTAGGGTAGAGGGAGGGTATGTTTTATTTTTAAAGTGCGAAATATTATTTAAAACCCATAGAAACTATGCTAAGTATTTTCCAAAATTTTTCAAAATTTATTTCAGACACGAATTATTTATGGAATAACATCCTCTTATGGTCATCTCTGGAAGAACAATTGCCTTTAGTGGTAAGAAATATTGTAGCAGAATAAATCTAAATAAATAGTTCAAAAAAAAATACTAAAAAAAATTACCATCAATGCTAAAGAAATTATCTAAATATATTAAAAAAATATCTACACTATTCCTGATACTATAGTATATATCTATGGTATCCACGTGACATCTTACCTATCTGGTATGTGTACAGGGAATTTCATAGTCTAACTTGTCAAAGTTCTCTTTATTTCTAGATGCTTCAGATAGTATATGTACTACCTTAGGTATGCCCTCTAAAAAAGATACAAATTAGACCCCCTCTGAAATGACATTGATTTAAACTAGAGATTACGTTTTTAGACTTAACGACAAAGTAATCGCTTCCCCGGTTCCAACTCAATTCTATTCTTTAGAGAGAATTATATTCTTCTCACTCATTTGTAGGGTTACGGGGCTAAATTGTATACTATAATCAGCATTCATAAAGCGTGCGAAACCAAAAAAAAACCTTTTGGCGTCATGGAAAAACAAACTAAAACTAAATCTAAATTATACGACACACGACAAGCATACCCATAGGTACATATGTACATATATGGTATAGCCAAGCACACGCATCTAATACGAGTACATAACACTGGGATGATAACACGTAGATCAAACATTCAAAATACACATATAGAACTAGTACTAGTTCTGTTGACCCATTTACAGACAGGCGGTGCTTCAGCCATCGGAGCACCGCCTGTCTGGCTGCCACACCACAGGCAAACACTGTGCCCCACACACACCTGAGCGGAATTGAGTCTCAAAATATTGGTGGAGTCTCCCTCTGTGGAGAGAGCAGCATTCATGACGTGGCCGAACAGCCGGTTAGCCGGTGTCAAGAGCCACGTAAATAACACGTAAAAAAAACAGAATTAATTACTCCACTATCAACCCACAAGCATGTGTAGTCCAAGATCTCTCATTAGTGTTTTGCTTTTTGTTTTTTCTTTCTTTTTTTGTTTTATTATTAAAAAGTCAATGACTATGCACAAAAACCCCCCCACTGAAACTAGAAGAAGCTACGAGATAGAGAGACTAGTTGTGTTTATTAAGTGGAAACAGTGGAACGAGAATTATTTAAGCACGGATTATAGAAATTTAGAGAGAAAAAAAAAAAAAAAATTAATAATAAATTATATAAGAAATTAATTCTGTGTGTGGGTATACCTAAGGCTGATAGGAAATTTATGAAAATTAAATAAATAATTCTAATATGGATATATATATATATAAATAGATAAATAAATAAATAATAATATATATAAATAATGGATATATAAATGATACAAAAACAAATGTAGAAATGTATTGCATAAAATTTAGTTGGATGATTGAACATAATTTTCACACATTTTTATAATAATAAAAATTATTAAATAAATTATATAAAAATGATTTGACAATTTTTTGAGAAACAATTTCTATTTTCAATATTTATTTAAAGCCATTTTCTTTAAACAAATTTGTAAAAACATAAAAAAATAGAAAAGAAATAAAAAAAATAATTTAAAAAATAAAATATTAACTAAAACCAGAGTAATAGTCCCATAACCTTCCCATTTATTTTAGCCAGTAAATTGTCTACTCTCTGGCAACCCATCCAATATTTAATTTACGAGACTATCTTTTTTTTATAGTCATTTTATCACCCATTCCATCATTACTTAGACACTCTTTATATAGTAAAAATAAGCAAAAGCAAACACTCTTTATATAGTACAAAATAAAAGCAACTAACTAACCCCAATTAGAACCCCCGCAATAAACATAAAGTTTCTAGCACTTTCAAGCAGTTCTCTAGCCACTGTGTCCCCATCTGCCTGCTTGTCGCTGAATGAATTCAGTTTTCATGATGACACCACAGGCCACAGGCAGTGCCATTTGTAGATTTGGAGAGTACTATACACCTGCCGAAACCGAACGACAAAATCAAATCAAACTTACTATATAAAGCGCTGCGTTCTCTGTGCCACTGAAATCAGTCTGAGGCGGAAGGTTAGCGCGAAAGTGTGCCCCGGACAAAGAGAAATCTACAGTGAAAAATAGTTGAAAAATTCACAATAAAAACCACTCAAAATGGTGATAATAAATAATGAGCAAAAGATTTCAGTGCCCGAGTACTTGAACGAACAATTCTTTACGGAAACACTAGAAGAGGGTTTGCGGGAGACAAAGGTTACACTGAAAGAAATCAACTTTGAGTGGGGCAGCAATCCGGGGGATAACTACTGCTCGGCCATTTATCGCGTACAGGTGACATTCGCCAAATGGTCGGATGGCAAGGAGTCCGCTAAGACGGAGCAACTCTCGCTGATTGTTAAGACCATTCCGATCACAGAGGCCACACAGTTCCTCGAGGATGTCAGTGTTTTCATCAAGGAGAAGCAGACCTATACAGACATTCTGCCACGATTGGATATACTCAGTCGGGGAGATAAGTTTGGTGCCAAGTGAGTGAAAGGCACACCCAAAAAAAGTTACCCAAATTAATGTGTGCCCCTCTATAGATACTATTATTCTGTCAAGGGACCCGTGCAGACGATTGTCTTTAGTGATCTGAAAGTTGAGGGCTTCAGGGTGGCCTCACGCGAGTCTGGACTCGACTGGAATCATGCCTCGCTTATATTGCAGCAGCTGGGCAAATTCCATGCCACTTCCATGGTGTTGGCCAAGAAGGTAAGGGGGAGAGATCTGCACACCATAAATCCTTTCTAATAAGAGATCTTGCCTCTACAGGATCCAGAGATTGTGAAGCAGTACACCCGCGGCATGCTCAGCGAGGATATCCTGATGAAGAGCGACACCTTTGAGAACATGTTTGGTGGCTTCCTCAAGGGTCTCATCAAGAGTTCTGCCAGCTGGCCGGGCTACAAGCATATCAGTGAGCATCTCCAACGTTTGAGTGACAATTTCCGGAATGTTTGTGCAGCGGCCCCGAAGCCCAAAGCCGGCGATCGTTATGTGGTGCTCAATCATGGTGATATGTGGACCAATAACTTCATGTATGGCTATGACAATGCCGCACAGCCCGAGGTGCCCACGCGTGCCATTTTCGTGGACTTTCAGCTGTCCTTCTACGGCAGCCCGGCCTGCGATCTGAACTTCTTCCTGAACACCAGCCTCAAGTTTGAGTTGCTTCAGGAGCGTCGCGAGGAGCTCATCAAGGTGTACTACCAGGCCTTCCGGGATGCCCTGGAGTACGCACGCTTTGAGAACATTCCCAGCTACGAAGATCTGCTCTACGAGCTGCGTAGCCGCGAAACCTATGGGCTGTTCGGTCTGTTTGCCTTCCTGCCCATGATAACCATGCCCAAGGAGCTGTCGGCGGACAATAGCATCGACAACATGCAGGACGAGGCCTTCAAGCAGAAGAAACTGGATGCCATATTTGCCCAAAAGTCTCTCAATGATTACCAGAAATGGGCACTCAAGCGTTTCGATACGCTCGGCGTCTTTGGGGATTACTAGACGATGGAGGAGACCTCTTCATATTGGGGTTGGACACACACTAACCTTTGTGATAAAAGATATATACGAGATGATGGTTTGGCAACGAGCACCACATCTGTGGCAACAGAGCAGCTTGGCCTCTTGTAGATTTTTTTGTAAAAGTATCTGCAAGTTGTACTATTGTAGAAATGGATTTCAATTAAACGAATCCCAAGCAATTGGATTTTATAATGAAATTTAAGTGATTTTTTTAATGGGTTAGCAACTGCTGTGGGAGGTCATGGATGGTTTTCTTGTAAGCTTCTATAAGTGGTTATATTTGGAAATATTTCTTGTCACATTATCACGATAAAGCATATGATATGCTGTGGAAAATCAAAAGATAGCAACAAACTGATAAGATAAGATACAAAGTTAGTCTAAGCAAGTGAGTTAAGCATTAAAAAACCAAGTAAATTTTATGTTTAGCCATTTCAAATCGCAGAGAATGCTTTTTCGAGGATTATCATAAAAAACAGATATATTTAACATATTTAACTCGATACTGGACTACGTTCCTGCTGCCAACTGCTTCCATCGCTCAACTATTCGACACGCACAAGCGAATTTATGCAAAAGAGAATGCCCGAGAAGAGCAAGAAAAACAATTTACATGTCATGTGCATTACGCATAATATAGATGCTCAACTGGAGACGCGGTAGCGAGTGCTGCAGAAGGAATACAAAAACCAATTGAGGTGCTTGAGGCTCTACTGCTGTTTTTGGACTGCTTCGAAGTCGAGTCCAATCAATCCCTAAGAGAAACAGAAATATTGATTCAACTCTGGAACTCAGAAAACGAAAGAACTTTTAAGTAAATGTCTCCACAATCTGTTCAATTTTTTACGTTATTCACTTCAGCAACAAACTAGTCAATAGTTAAAGCTATTCCCAGTATAATCAAAGCTTTGAGTGCTAGGGAAATACATACTACCCAAAACAAATGAAAATGAAACAGCATTTAGTCTCCCTTCAATTTTCTATTGTCTAGACTTTAACGCTGTCGTAGTCTAATTTTAGCGTATACCAAACAATTTAATAACATAAATATAACTCTTTCTGCTGCATCAATCACTAGTACTCTTCAGGCATCTTCATTATGTCTTCATCGCATCAAAAGCCCAGACCGCTAATCCACCGCACAGAGAATGCACTTCGATTAAGCCAATTGACGGGGCAGTTCCAGTGCCCCAATGCCCCGAACCCATTAAGATCAATTGGAAGCAAGCAGAAATCAGTTGGAAACATCGATGAGATTTCCACATATATAAAAACACTGAATAATGCACCGATCAATGGCATATTGAGGCACCATGTCGGACACAACGGAGGAACAGCTGCCGCTATATCTGACGCCGCAGTTCTTTAAGCGCACCCTCGAGCACGGTCTGCAGCAGCAGGATCTAAAGGTCCTCGAGGTGCAACTCACGAATCTGACACGTGGCGGGGAGAACTACTGCAGCAACATATACAGGGCCAACATACAGTATCGGAATGCGGAGGGCAGACAGGTGGAGACATCGCTGATTGTCAAGTCCATGCCGGACGAGAAGCAGGCCATACTGGCCAGGTTGCACATCTACAACAAGGAGAGCATCTTCTATATGCACATCAAGCCCAAGCTGGAGACACTCATGTGGGGCAAAGAGCCCTGGACATTGGGCGCCAGGTGAGAGCTTGGTCTTCCCCTCTCCTTTCCCTCTATCTTATCTCTCTCTTTGGGGCAGACACTACTACTCCACTGCACAGCCCGAGCAGACAATTATCTTTGAGGATCTCTGCTCCGAGGGTTACCAATTGAAATGCCGTCAACTCGGACTGGATATGGATCATGCCACGCTAGTGATGCGCAAACTGGCAGAGTACCATGCCCTCACGATGGTAATGGCCGAGCACGAACCAGAGACCATTATCGATCGTTATCCCTTTGGGCTGCTGCATATGGATGCCATCAAGTCGGAGCCTTTCAAGCTGCTCTTTGGCACACAGCTGCTGAAGCTGGCAGCACTGGTGGGTGATATCGAGGGTTTTGGTGCTATAACCTCGAAGCTGTATCGTTATCACGAGCATTTTACGGAGCGCATTCTCAAGGCGGTGTATCCCTTGAGGGGCAATCTGAATGTGCTCAATCATGGCGATCTGTGGGTGAATAATATATTCTTTAAATACAATCCGGAATACAAAGTGGAGCAGGTGAAGATTGTAAGTGCCTCTGCTTCTCCGGAACTTCCTCTCTCTTTATATAGAAATCCCCTCTTTTAGATCGACTTTCAGTTATGTTTCTATGGCAGTCTGGGCTTTGACATCAACTACTTTCTAAACACGAGCCTGGAACTGGAGGTGCTGCGTGGCCAGCGTCAGCGGCTCATTGACATCTACTATGAGGCACTGGTGGCGTGTCTGGAGCAGCTGCCCTGGTCCAAGCCACTGCCCACATATGATGCTGTTATGGCGGAGATCCGAGCACGCGAGGCTTACGGCTTCTTTGTGGCCTTTGGCTTCTTTCCGCTGATGAGCATGATTGGCGTGGATTCGGAGGATAACTCTTTGAAGAACTTCCACGACGAGACCTTTGCCCGCCAGAAGGTGCAGCTGATGTTCGAGGGAAATGCACGAACACTGGAGACCCTAAAGTGCACACTAAAGCGTCTCGATGAGATGCATCTATTCGAATGAACAAAATAAATTCTTTTTAAAATATAGTACTGCCTTTTGGAAAATTAATAAAAAGAATTCGTACAACAGACAGTTTTGATTGCTGCTCTACACCCCCCATAAATTGTTTTTTGTTATATATGAGATCATGTGGGAATTAAAAACAAATATTACTAGCGATAATAACGTGTTGGCAGGCATCACTTTAAGCCACATTGCATGCAGCTAATGGCAATAAATTGATAAGAAATTATATGGGTATGAATATGTAGAGATAAGCACAAGATAATGGCAACAAATTGGTATAAATGATATATAGATATTAGTTGGTATTTAAATTATAATAATCAACAGAATTTTACATGGTTTTTGCCACATAAATTCACAATAATTTGCATATACTTGGAGGTACTTATTTTTAGATTTACACAAGTTTTAAATTATATATAATGAATGTAGAATATTTTCTAAAATTCCTGCTTAATGAGGAAGTATTTTTTAACCTTACAAGGGTTCCTCTTTTAAAAAGCCCTATAATTTTTGTATGGCTAAAAAATACTTCCTTTTAGAGTAGGAATTTTGGGAAATATTTTTAAAAATTTATAGGGCTTATAATTGAGCAATTTTTAAATATTTTAGCAGGCACATTTCTGTAGTAAAAGTGTAGTGTAAAGTAAAAGTGTAAATGGCATAAAAGGGGACTAGTTTTTCACCAATTAATAAATAATGAAACATTAAAAACAATCATTAAGAGCAATCGTTATTCTACAGATTTGAAGATTACTCATAAAATAAGTTTATAGAGCGCTCAAAACTGCAATAGATTCAGTCTTAAGTGACTTTTAATATATATATTTATATTCCCTATTATTTGTTTAAGTAAAAGGAAACATTTATTGATTTCTACAAGAGAATTTCATAGTAAATTAATTAAATTTAATTAATAATTTAAATAAATAAAATTCCAGAATATAATTCAAAATGAAGCTACCTTTATACCGATAAATGTAATTACAGAGTATTATAAAAATCAAGATAAATCCAAAATTCGTGCAATCATTTATCCACAGACCGCACCCTATCTATATATATGTAATATATACTATAAAGAACCTCTGTAATACCGATTAAAATAATGCAAATACGCAGCTACGTAAGCTTGATAAGATAATCGGTTGTCAATCAAGGTTGGAATGAAAGCTATAGCCACAGAGCGCCAAGCAGATGATTTTCAAACGAAAACTGAAACTGACTACAGGAAATCGAATTACTACTAGCCCCCGCCCAAAAACTGAATGAAAATAAAAGGTCGCCCCGTGTGTGTGTTGCGTGTTTTGAGCATATCGAAAATTAGACAACAAGTTTACGCCTATTAAGAGAATTTCTACGCTCGTCTCGAAAAAAATAAAAGCGAATATAACTATAATTAATTGGCAAAAATGGAAACAGAAGCATTCCGAGTCTCGTGTCTGGGATTGTATATAAAATAGAGTGGCACTCGCTCGTCGCCTTTCAAACGATCACAGAATGTGCAGCATTGTGTATGATGCGGAAGTGGCCGCTCCGCCCAAGCATCTGGATGTGGCCTTCTTCGAGGAGGTGCTAGAGACAGCCCTGAGGACGGCCAGGATTCAGCTGCTGAGCATACACATTCGCATGGGCAGCAGCACCGGCGAGAACTATTGCAGTCAGATCTATCGCACAAAGGTGGCCTATAGGCTGCCCGGGCAGGCGGATGACCAGCACATGATGTTCATTGTGAAGAGCATACCGCGCGTGGAGTCTGTGGAGTTTATTGAGGATCTGCAGGTGTACCTCAAGGAGAAGATCACCTATCACGATGTGCTGCCACGCCTCGAGCTGCTCATGCAATGCAAGCGGCGCTTTGGACCCAAGTAAGAGGAGTAGCAGGATATAAATAATACACGCATTTAATCCGAACTTTTCGCAGACTCTTTCATAGCCTTAAGCAGCCGGAGAACACGCTGGTGTTTGAGGATCTCGGCCATTTGGGCTTTGTGATGGCCTGCCGCGAATCGGGCCTGAATGAGGAACACTGCCGCCTGGTTATGGAGCGACTGGCCGAGTTCCATGCCACCTCCATGGCCTTGGCCGTGCTGGATCCGCATATCTTTGAGTCCTACAGCGATGGCATGCTGTCGCCCCAAGGCCTGGCCAAGGACGATGGCCTGCTGATGCGTTTCTTTGCGGGCAATGGCGAGGAGCTGCACACACTGGTGAGCAGCTGGGCCGGATACGAGCGCATTGCCGAAAAGATTGGCAAGTACATGAAGAACCAGCGAACGAATCTGGTGCGCAGCCAGGCGCCGCAGCCGAAGGAGATACGAGTGCTCAACCACGGCGATCTGTGGGTCAATAATCTGCTCTTCAAGTACGACAGCGGCAAGCGGCCCCAGGATCTAATCCTCATTGACTTTCAGCTGAGCGTCTGGGGCAGTCCGGGCATCGATCTGAACTACTTCTTCTACACCAGCCTCAGCCTCGAGGTGCTGCGGCACAAGCGGCCCCAGCTGCTGCGCATCTACCACACGCGCCTGTCCGAGACGCTGCTGCACCTGGATCTGGGCATACCGGTGCCCAGCTACGAGCAAATACAGGAGGAGGTGCACCGGCGCGAGTGCTACGGCTTCTTTGCCAGCTACGGCATATTCCCCACCGTCAGCCAGGACAAGTCCCAGACCGCCGACAATAATCTCGAGAATTTCACGGACGCCGATTTTGCCAAGCAGAAGGTGCGACAAATGTTCGAGTCGCCGCGACTGCGGGAGACTTTGCGCTACACTTTGCCGCATTTCGAGCGTGCCGGGGTCTTAGATTAATGTTATAATAGCACTTACTTGTTAACGAAATACGTTTAGACGATTGCGCATAGCTTAAATTGTAGTTAAAACACTTTAAATATCACCAAATACATACACTAGCAATGTTTTTGCCACCAAAAATTTTATTTGTTTGCCGTTAACCGTTATGGCCATTAACAGCACTTTGTGGGCAGCAGCAACAGTGCGCTGTTAAGCTTAACATTGTGCTATACAAATTCAACTCTGATTCATCGATCGATCGCCTTGCTATCGAACTTTAAATGCATGTTTAAAAACAAACACTTTATATGGTAAAAATATCTATATATTTGATTTGTTTTTGTTTTTTTTTATTTGTAAAAATACAATTTCAGTGTCATTTTCAGTTTAAAATTGCACAACATGTCTCGTATCTTTGTTTTGAAATCACCAAGAGAATACAAATTAAAATGCATGTAAAAATGTGTTTTTAAATTAATAATCGCACACACATACAAAAGAACTACTTATAACAATAACTTGATTACATATATAATCATTTTTTGTTTAAACTAAATGTACATATACATACATAATAATCATTACTACTCTCATTCACTGTTTGTTGAACCGCAGAAGTAGTTCCCAAACCAAAGAAATTATTACGCCTATTTACGCTTAACGAACTAGACAACTTTAAGCTTATCGTGTGTGGCCTATATATGGGTTATCCATTGTGTGTGTGTGTGTCGACTCTCACTCTCTCTCTCTCTCTGTCTGTGTGGGCGCTCCGATTAGCTCCAGACATCGGCAGAGTAGCGCTTCTGGGCCTCCATCTTCTTGATATACTGCACGGCATCGGCCTCGCTCATGTTACCCTTGGTGGACAAAATTTTCACTAAAATGTTTCTAACGTCCACGGCCATGTTCTTGGCGTCACTACAAACAGAAACGAAAGGTCAAAAGTCGGTTTTCCCTAAGCAGCAGCAGCGTAAAACTCACCCGCATATGTAAAAGTGTCCCTTATTCTCGCCAATCGCATTCCATATCAGATCCGCATCCTGCTCCAGCAGATGCTGCACATAGACCTTCTTGCCGGAGTCGCGGGAGAAGGCCGCCTTGAGATTGAGCGTGCCCTTCTTGACCCATTCCTCCAGCTCGGACTCGTAGATGTAGTCCTCGCTGCGCTTGCGGCAGCCGAAATAGAGCACCGACTCGCCCACAGTCTTGCCCTCGTCCCGCAGGAACTGTCGCTCCTGAATGAAGCCGCGGAAGGGCGCCAATCCGGTGCCCGGTCCCACCATGATAATGGGCGTCTCGGGCTTTGTGGGCAGCCTAAACTGCGATTTGCGTATGAAGACGGGCACCCTCACCTCCTCGCTGCCGCTGCCGGGCACCTTGTGCTTCAGGTAGGTGGTGGCCACACCCCTGTTCGTACGGCCCGTGGGCGTTTTGTACTCGACCAGAACGGCCGTCACATGCACATCGGTCGGATGCAGCTTGGCCGACGATGAGATGGAGTAGTAGCGTGGCTGCAGGCGCGGCAGCAGCTCGCACACATGATCGATGGGCGGCCTGCAGGACTTGATGTCCTCCAGAATGTGGACAACATTGCGGCAGGCATCCTGTATCCAGCTCTGGTACTTCTCCTTGCCCTCCGGACTAATCGAGGCCATGCTGCGCAGCAGCTCCTTGTCCTTCTCGTCCGTGCAGTACTCGGCCAGCTCCTTGAGAATGTGCGTGCGCGGAATGGCCGTGATCTCCAGGTAGTGCGTCAGAGCGGTGCGATAGGTGGTGGGGCAGGGGAACGGATGCTTCTTGCTGCTGTCCGTGTCCGTGTTGATCAGCGAGAACACCGTATCCAGATCGGCCTTGCACAGCTCCCCGAGCTTCTCCACGAGGCTCTTGTCGTTGATCGGATACATGGCCACATGGTCGCCGGCATCGTAGCGCATCTTGGAGCCCTCGATGCTTAGCTCGATGTGCATGCACGACCTGCCGCCGCCCTTGTGCAGCTCCCGATTGACCTTGATGGGCGCCAGGAACGGATTCTTGGCATCGAAGGGCGGTCGCTGATTCTGCATCGAGTGCAGGCGAGCAATCTCGCCCGTATAGATCCGATCGGGCTGCACATCGGGCTGTTCCAGCAGACGGTACTGGCGTATCAGCACCTCCTCGCCGCCACCCTCGATGCCAAAGTGATCGCAAACGGCTGGCCAGAAGCGATCCTTCCACGTAATGAAGTCATCCTCAATGCTGCCAAGTAGGAAAGGGAGGATTAATACTCATTAAACTTTACTTTAGTTGGGTACGTACTTGGCATCATCATCGCCCATTCCCAGCTCAAAGACACGATTGGCGCCCAGCTCCTCCAGCCGCTTGTCCACATAGATGGCCACCTTATTGTAGTGCTCATAGGTTTTGTTTCCCAGTCCAAAGACCTGAATTCATAGAGTAAGGAAACACGAGACATTATAGTTTGTATGGACAGAGCACTATGCACGAGCTGTGGTGTATGTACTTAGGTGATTAGGTATTACCGCATATTGCGTCTGTCTGTGTAGTTTTTTTGTTGTTTTATTACATAAACTATAAATTAGGCCGCGCAAAGTTCGCAGCCTCTGGGGACGGCGGCGGCACGTGCCAAGGCCAGCAGCAGCGGAAACGGCAACGAGCGTGTTCAGCATGTTGAATCGGTTCAACAGGTGGGTGGGACGGGGGGAGCGTTACATTATCTATTAATCATCGGCATTTAATACAACTTTTTTTAAAAAACAATTATTGTAAACCGACGAGCGGCGTGCTCACAAAATATACCATAAATATACTGAGAACAAAAGAATATACCAAAAATATACCGAGATACGAACACCGTTTCACTACAAAAGCTGACTGCTATGTACTCTCGATAACGATTTTATGAACATCGATAACCAGTTGGCGCTTGCAATCGAATTTCGGATTAAAAATTCATTTTGATTAGAATGTGTTGCTATAAAACCTGCACAGATAAGTTATTAATCGCAAACGTATTAAAAGATTATTTTATAGCTAAACACAGGCTAGACTTTAGTCGCCATATAACAGAAAGCAATCTGGTACAGAGAAAGGGGCTTGATAGTGATACAGTACAGTGCGTTTCAGCAAGGTAGTTCCAAATGAGGGATTTTTTAAAGCAAAAATTATAAGAATTTTGATATTTAGAAGGAATTTCTAAGCTTTTAAGACTTTAATTTACATTAAAAAGATAATTTCATGATTGAAATCAGCCCCTAAATGCTCTTGAATCATACGATTAAGGAATATAATCAATCAAGGCAAAGTCAAAGTCTACGAAATTCGCACTTCCTAATATAATTAGATGATTCACACGCACACGGATAGGCCACGGACCGAATGCATTGTGGCTAATCATTGAACAAACAAGTTTAGACGCTCAAAGCAAACCCCAGACACATCATCTGGGGTAATCTGGAAATCCAAATATATATTTCCAATAAATCAAAACAACACGGAAATGCCATTACATCAGCGGAGAGCGTATCGCGGAGATCAACAAACAAAACAAAACACTCGGGCGGACACACACGCGGCAAAGCCGAACGCGAAAATAGACACCAAATTGTAGTTGGGGCTGGGGGCTTATCAAAAGGCAGGCCACTGTTCGATAAGCGCCAACCGTGAACCGTGCCCGACTGAAGGCCAGAGCAGACAGACTGCTCATACTCATGTAATCGACGTTTGTTTAGATAGCAGCAGGAGCAGCAGGGGCGCTGCTGGTTTTTATCAGTGTACTACTCACCGCATAATTAAGCCCAGTTAGATCGACATCGCCGTTGGTTATCCACTCGTAGAACTCCATGGCATTGTCCGTGGGATCACCCTCGCCGTAGGTGGCCAGGCAGAATACGGCCAGCGAGTTGGAGATGTCCTTCAGCTGCAGCAGCTCCTCCATATCACATTCCTCGGGATCGGCAACCATGCCCTTGAGACGATAACGAATGCCCTCCTTGGCCAGACGGCCGGCAAACTCCTCGCCAGTGCCCGTCTGTGAGCCATAGAAGACAACGAGACTGCGTCCCGAGGCCTTGAGCTTCTTGATGAACGAATTATCGGCCGCACTGGTCGTGCACACAGTTGTGGGTCTACACAGGAGGCGAGATTCAAATGAGAATTTCATTTTTTTTAAATGAAAAATCCTTTCCAAAAATACTTACTGTATGGAATAGCTGCGTGTGGGCTCCTCCTCCTTCTTGCGGCTGCGCAGAAAATAAAAGGCAGCACCGCCAATCAGGACAGCGAGCAGTGCCACATCGAGGAGTCCCAGAAAGGGTTCGTCTCCGGCAGCGACGACGGCATCGGCGGCGGCTCCCTCCATTGTCTGCTCACTAGCCATTTAGGTGACACAAGTCCGACTGCAAAAAGGGCACAACATTCACGACGATTTAGTTTAGTTTTTTCTTTCTGTTCAGCTGCTGCCTGCTGGCTGTTGTTCTGCGTATCGACGCAGAGGTTTTAGGTTTAGTTCGCTTTGCATAACATTTGTTGTGGCCTGTTCATTTGCATGTGGTGCTGCCGCACTTTGGACACGCATTTTAATGTATGCCACGTAACCCACGAAACACTATACTACAAACACATCGGGCACATCGGCCCATCGCAACACACAGCAACAACAAAAATTGAAGCGGAATGAAGCGATTCTATTGAGCTACTGTTTTGCATCTAACGGTACGCTGCTTCCGCACTTGTTTTAACGGTACTCTCACTAGCTGTCGCTCACTCTCTCCATCTCTTTCATGCGGCGCCTCCTCGATGACATTGAAAACGTAACGCGAAAATGTGATTTTAATCGATTGCACCTTGAAATATGTTTTATTATACCCGTACTCGAAGAGTTAAAGGGTATATTGTATTTGTGGTAAAAGTGGAGTATCGTACAGAATGATAAAATCTACTAGAATCCTCCTCCCTCAGTACTGAGTACGGGTATAAAAGTAGTATCGTGGTAACTGCGACTCAACGTTCCCTCTCGTTGTTTACCTGTTTTTGTTTTTATTTATTTATTTTTATTGCTGCACTTGCCCCGCACGTCTGACACAATTTGCAGTTATTGTTGCAATTATAAAAATACTAATTTCATTTGGTGTTTGGCTTTGTGCGCGACGCTTAACAGTGAACTGTTAAATGTTAACTGTTTGTCGGCATTGGCCCAGCAACAGGTTTTATTCACAATCAGCTTATCGGTATCGGTGCCCGGGTGAGGAAAGCAAAACGAAGCAAAGCAAAGCGAAGCGCAAGATATGATGAAAACGAACAAATGTTTCTTGCAATCGAAAAACTTTGGGCAAACATTTACAACCTTTATAAAAAGGTTTCGTTTGTTTGTCACCTGTGTCTGGGGAAGACTATGAGAGAAGGAGAGGAAATCAATCTTGATTTGAAGATAACAGAGATGCAAAGCTTTATTATTTTTATTTGAAATATATGCAATGCCTTGTGAAACACGCAGAAATCGTGCAAGAGTTGTGTTGTTATGAAAGTTTGATATATTTATTTATTTATATATTTTAAAAATATTAATAGCAATTTTTATATTGCTATATATTTTATAATATTAAAAACTCTTTCTAAAAGCCATTTAACCACTCAGAAACTTGTCTAAAAGTATGATATTTATTTAATAAATAAATATAACTAATATATCTTTCGAATTACACACCAAATAGGGACGAATTTCCGCTCTGCTGTCTAGAATTTAAAAATAAATCCCAAGAAAACGTTCTAAAAATTCATTTCCCTACACGCTTTTTGTGTGCGTCTGTAACTGAAGTCTGACCCGATTTGACCCGATCTTTTGTATATATAGTAGTAGTAGTATTATATTTCGAGCATAGCATTGTGCATTCGCTGTCGCATGTAGAAGTGGACGTAAAACCTCAAGTGTTGCTTGCTTGGGCACCTTGAATTTGGAATTGACTTAATACTTTAATGTTACTACTAATGCGACGACGCCGCCGCCAGTCACCGACAGACAGTTTTGCTCGGTATTCGGTTCGGTTCGGGTCGGCGGGGGGCGTACGTGTGTATACATACGTCGCGTATACGACATGGTGTATTTCGTCTACTTTGCATAGAGAAGCAGCAGGGAGCAGCAGCAGCAAGCAACAGCAATACTCGCGCGTAATACTTTTAAAGGCATACAGCAGCGTATACAACGTATAGTTCTCGTTGTTTTTTGTTGCTGTGGTCAGCAAATGGCAAAAAAATAAATATTAAACATGTGCCAGACAGACAGACAGACACAGTCGAAACCCCTTGGCGATTAGGCAGTGCCACATGCAAATCAGTCAGCGTAATAGTAATGTCGTCGGTTTCGTTGTCGTCGTCACAGTCACCATCCGATTCGGAGCATTTGATTTGGTTTAGCCGAAAGGTGCCTCAATCAAATTGAAGCAAAAATCCAAGCAGCAAGTGTGTTAGGGAAACTTTTGGTCCGTTTATAGGTCAGACAACAGAGACAGAAAGTGTGACGATTGCAGCGGGGGGATAGAAGTGCGATGGTTAACAGGGGTTTTTGATTAAAAGAAATACTTCAGAAGAGAACAAGAAGAGTGCAAAAAGAGTAAAGATATCCAGAAATTAAATACTATAACTATAAGTTCAAATTTGAACAGCATTCTACTATAATTTAACACACAGAACAACAAACATCTTACAGAAGAAAGAAAAGGGGGAATACAAACAAAAATTTCAGATCTAAATTAGCAATTTAGATGCAATGAAAGTGAAGTTTGGAAAGAATATACAACCATGTAAGAATGAATGAATATATAAATAATAATGAATAAAACGCAATACAGTGGCCAGTCAGCAGTGAGAATGAATGACCGACAGATGAGGGAGAGTGTTATTTTTAGACCCAAAAGGGAAGTTAACTTATTAATGGGAGAACAAATGAAGATTAAAGGGAAGAAAGTACGTTAGTTAAGGCTTAAACGATCTACAAGAATCGGGTTACCCCTTCAAAGAAAAATCAAAGAAAATCTATCATTAAATTATACTTTATTCCTTAATCTTGACTCACTTTTGACTGAAATTTTGTTCAATCTTGACTCACTTTTGATTGAAATTTTTGAACTTATTTGTAGCTAGTTTATGTGTCTAAAAAACAACTATTGTTACAGACTAATAAGCTGAAATCTGTATACAAATATTAACTACTAAATTGCCAATCAATCATTCATATTACGGAATACAAAAAACCACATTTGTAGCTATAACTTTGACTCGTAAAAAATACACGTGCCAATTAATGTATTCCTAGACGGCGAACGCATATGTAGGCGATGCATTCAGAACTATTCAATACAAAGTAACGTAAACAAACAACTTTTAGCACAGAAATAAGAGAAATAATAGATCTTAAAGAGAAATTATAGAGTACTTGGATCACTATAACTCTGAGTTTAAGAGCGTAAATCGTATACTAATTGAATCTTGAATGCTTTAGGTGTCCCCCATGCTAATTGAATCTTTAATGCCATTTCCACACAATTTAGTTTGAGTCATAGCCAAATAGTTATGCTAATAATTAATGCCAACAAATCATCATAAAATCCCTTAATTATGTTCTTAACTAATACTAAAGATAATCGCTTCAATGGATCTCAAAAAGAAAACACAGTGACTGCTGCTGCTCCGTCACTTGTCCAATCAAATAATTCAGCAGTCAAAACAAATGCAATGCTAACCCCAGTCATACTTACTATCAGTTAGTTAGTACTGCTACTCCTACAATTCTAAGTATTCCACGCGATAATGCTGAGTGGGCGTGGCACGGAATCTTTTGCTTTGTGGGCGAAAAAATAATCCCTTAGCCAGCATGATATTCGCAATTTTGTTCGGGGGCACGTTACCCGATCTTCGATTCGGTTCGTTTCGCAGCCGACGATCTACCCTTCGGATCGGCCACGAAAAAAATGCTTACAGTAAGCATGAGTCAGCAGTTTCAAAGCAACTGTAGATCGTACGTCTTATCAGTAGCAAATTTAGAGTTAATTTAGGCATTTTTTTGTAGCAAAGTAAAAAGTTTATTAACCAAAGAGAGAGAGAGTAACACTTAAGGTGGAAATAGATAAAACCCATATCTGGCGACCTCCTATTAGCCTTTTTTAATGTTTCAATGTCAAGTGCTGGCTAATTACTGGGTACGTTCACATCGGAAAATGACCTCAAAGTATGTCAAAATTAATTATTATATTATTAGTAGGGAACTTTCCATATGACTTTCGAATTATTTAAGAGCATAAGCAAGAGGTAACAAATATTTTGTTTTGAAAGGAGGTGTGACTAACCAGGCAGAGTTTAGATTACGAGATTTTATAACATACTTAGCATATGTACAATACTATATATGGACAGTTACACCCCATATCTATATCTTTAACTGCAGACGCTGCCTGGTCTGTCTATCTACGATAACTTATCTCCCGACTTGAAAAATATTTTCGTACGCAAATCTTTAGCTACAGACACATCTTATCACATCTACATTAGCTAGAGTTTACTCTATCGAGAGCACACTGTATGAAACATCTCTGTGGCTTATCTACAGCTGTTTTTTGCTCAATGGCGACAGCTGACAAGATTGAATTGATTACACCCCTGGGGTTACGTAATTCCCGACTCAATTAATGCGGAATTGATGCGTGAAACAATATCAAAATCGTAATAACAAAAAAATTATTAAAGAGAATTACACGCGATGTTTTCCAAGTGCCCCAGACACAGACACAATGCAGTGCATCAGAGCGAGAGAGAGGGTAAGAGAGAGCCAGAGAGCGGCCAGGCGTATGTGTAAGCCTGGCTGGACAGCGCGCGTGTCAGAGCGAGAACGAACTAGTAACAGATTTTGGGCAACGCAACAGATGTCCGATAGAGGGAGAGAGAGAGAGAGCAACGATTGAAGCAACAGGTAGTGAACTTTAAACTCTCTTTCTCTCCATTTGTTTCACTCGACTTATATTGGTTATATATGTGTGTGTGTGCGTTGTAACCTTGACCATCAATGCGACGCCGCTTGTGGCGTGTATAAAATATCAATTAATTTATGGATTTCGGCTGGCTGCGCGTGGCCTGGCATTGGCCCCAAAAAAATTCCACCGTTCGGGTGGGGCAATGGAAAAGGAAAACTCTTAATCGGGAGGGGGGGGTGGAACTCTTACCGTGCAACGGATGTGAGGTTTGTAACGATTATACACACGATCGGATTTACAGATGCGCCTCTTCCTTCCTGTTTTCTTCGATTCGCTTCTCTTCTCACTCTTTGGTTTATTTTCTGTACACGTTTTCTCGCTAGCTGCTTTACATGCACCGCGAAGTGGACGACGACAACGACTGCGCGGCCAGCGCTTAATTTGTTTTATTTAGTTAAAGTGGAAGCCACGACGACGGACGACTGCGACGGTAGCTGCGAGTACATATGTATTTCTACATATATGTATGTATATATACACACATCCGTGCAGTGCGTTAGTATCAGTGTGACCGACACTCAGAAATATACCAAAAACATACCTTATGTTTTTACATGCTTGCTACACATCTACATCAGAATAAACAACAGAAGTTGCAAGGTGGGTAACCTGGAGAGGGTCACACATTTCGTTCATTCATATTTCTCGATTTGGTTGCTGGTGTGTTTGATATTCCATTAATTTCCCCTTTCCGTTACTGTATTTCTTTCATTAAGAGTCATTTGGTTGCAGGAAAATGAAGGAATTCTGCAGAGTTTGCATGGGTACATCCGGTCCATTCACAAACATTTTAATGAGACACTAAAAGGGGACGCTTGCCTTGGTGTCATGATATCGGAATGTACGTGGTACTTTGTTAGGCGAGGGGATTCGCTATCTGAAAACATAGCGCGCTGGCCAAAAAGTTTCTCCCAAAAACATTTTCTCAACGAACACAGCCGTAGTCACACGCGCGCAGTGCGAAAAGTCCTTACTGGAAAATGATGGCAGTCTTCAAGAACATATCTGTACACACACGCGGGAGCTTTCTTATCTGTGTCCCCAATGCCCTAGTAGGGCCTATGAAGAGAAAGTGCATCTGCAGACCCACCTGCTTACGCACATGGGTAAAGGACCCTACTTATGCCCCGAATGCCAAAAGTCATTTAGACAAAGATGCAAACTAGCAGAACACATCCTTACGCACTCAGAGGATCGACCCGTCAAGTGCTCTCACTGCGAGAAGTCATTTAAGCAAAATACACATCTGAATGAATGAATGTGTTTCAAAATGTTTTTTGTAAAATACTTATGTTAATAAAAAAGTTTAATCAAAAGTTTAACTCCACGCAAGTCTCGGGTATGTTTGTACATGGTAACTACACATCTACACTGCGGTGTATTAGCACAACGAGGTGAGTCCACAAACAACAAGTTGCAAGTTGCAAGCTACCTAGAGAGGGTGACACATATTATTTTCGACAAAAACAAAAAACAACAAATAATTCCCGGATTGGTTGCTTGTGTGTTAAATATTCCATGTAGTTCTCTGTACATTGTTGTACTCCGTTCATTAAGATTCATTCGGAGTGTACGGAGTATGTGGTTAGGCGAGGGGATTTGCTATCGGAAAACCTGTGTCCGACTTGCCTGGAGGATACAATGAGCGCCTTCAAGCTGAAGAAAACAGGCGAAAGACCCTACAAGAGCGCGCACTGCCCAGAAACCTTTACACAAAAAGGCAATCTCAACGAACATCTCAGCGCGCACCTTTGTGAGTTAACATTCAAGTGTACGAAGTGCGAAAATTCCTTTCTGGAATATTCCAGTCTTCGAGAACATTCCCGTACGCACTCGGAGGGTCGCCGCTACGTGTGCTTTCACTGCTCCAAGTTATTTAAGCGAAAAAAACATTTAGCAAGTCACATTCGTCGTATTCACAATGGAAAACCAACGGAGCATCGAAAGGAAGTAAAAACTGTTTCCAGTCCTCAAGAACATTCCCGTACGCGTTCAGAGGAGCACCGAAAGGAAGTGAAAACTGTTTCCAGTTTTCGTGAAAATTCCCGTACGCGTTCAGAGGATCCACACTACGTGTGCTTTCACTGCTCCGAGTCATTTAAGCGAAAAAAACATTTAGTAAATCACATTCGTCGTATTCACAATGGAAAACCAACGGAAGGCCGAAAGGAAGCGAACGAATTTGGGGAGGGACCCTACAAATGCTCTCAGTGCTCGAAGTCGTTTAATCATAAAACATATCTCAAAGTACACATCCGTTGTCACACGGAAGATCGACCATTTAAGTGTTCTCACTGCTCTATGTCGTTTCGGAAATCCACGCATCTACAAATGCATATGCGTATCCACTCAAGTGAAAGACCCCACCAATGCACCCAATGTACAAAAGCCTTCTCAGAAGAATCCAGTCTTAGAACACACATGCTTAAGCACGCAGTTAAGGGACTGCACCAGTGCCCCAAATGCTCAGAGTCCTTCATATACAAATACCGACTACGAAGACACCTCCGTACGCACCCAGAGGATGATAAAGCCTACCAGTGTACTCACTGCTCGAAATCATTTAAGCGTAAGAACCATTTGAGCACTCACAAGCGTATTCACACTGCAAAGAAAAAGGCCAAACCAGTGGAAGACCGAAAGGAAGTGAACGAATCTGAAGATCGACGCTACGAGTGCATTCACTGCTCGAAGTCATATAAAAAAAACGAATATCTTCTCAAGCACATTCGTCGTAATCACAATGCGAAACCCAGGGAAGACCGAAAGACCGACCACAAATGCTCTCACTGTTCGAAGTCATTTAGTAGTAAATCGTCTCTCCAACGACACATCCACTGTCACACGGGAGATCGCCCATTTAAGTGTTCTCACTGCTCGATGAAGTTTCGACAATCCGGCCATCTACGAATGCATATACGCATCCACTCAACTGAAAGACCCCACAGATGCTCCCAATGCGTAAAATCCTTCACAGAAGAATCCAGTCTTAAAGAACACATGCTTAAGCACACAGTTAAAGTACTGCACAAATGCCCCCAATGCTCAAAGTCATGTGTATCTAAATACAGACTAGGAATACACATCCGTACGCACTCAGAGGATCGACCCTACCACTGCACTCATTGCTCGAAGACATTTAAGCAAAATGTCCATCTCAACGCTCACATTTTACGTATTCACACTGGAAAAGAACAGACCGAACCCATAGAAGACCGAAAGGAAGCGAACGAATCTGGAGAGCGGCCCGGCTTTTGTATACACTGATCTCATCAGTCATAATTGTATCTGCACTCCAAAAGAAAACCAACCCGAACCCAAACCAATTGAAGACCGAAAGGAAGCGCCCGAATCTGGGAAGCAATCGTTTCAGAATGCTTTTCCAAATTATTTATGATAATGGAAAAATAGGTTGCACCTAAAATCCAAAAATACTAAAGTTTGAAACATAGTTGTGATTGTTACTAAAATAAGTAATAAACTATACAAGTTGAATCCTGCGAAAAAGTTCCTCTTATCGCACAAAACTACTGTTATTTGCTTGAACTTAACATCACTTAACATTATATTTTTAGAATTAATTCCGAAAAAACTAAAATTTGAAATATATTTGTGATTGTTATTAAAAATAAGAACTATACTATAAACGTTGAAAACCGCCGATAAGTTCCATTGATCGCACATAACTACCGTTATTTGCTTTGTACTTAATCGATATCATCTATTGATCCCCTCGATTGATCACTGTACTTGTAAATATTCCGCACAGATCGAAATATATATTGTTGACAAACAAGTTACGTGATCTGAGTATTAGTCCTTAAGGGTGGGGAATGGGATGGATCTTAAGGCAGAATTTAGAAACAGCATAATTTTTTTGCGTTTTAACTGAAGAAGTTCACCTGTTGAAGTTCACCTGTTAGTTTATTTTTTCTTCGGTATATTTTCAAAATGAGTAGGTATATTTCGGTATATTTCAGAGTATATCAGACAGTATATTTGATCGAAAATCCGCGGTCACACTGACCACCTACTCGTTTTTTTTTAGTTTTTGTTAACAACTTTTTATTTATTTTATTTAGCACGGTCTCCGGGGCTGGTTTTAGCCAATTATTTAACGGACGTGACGCGTGTGCCATTGTGCCCCCAGCCGCAGTGCCTTAGCAGCTGTTCGCGGACAGCCTGCAAAACGAACGAAAACGTTTCCAATTGTGTAATTTACATGCAAATTCCTGAGGAGCGCTGAAAGAAACGACACCTCCTCCCCCCGTTGGCCAGGTCTTAGTTCCCCTCCCCCATACGCCCCTGAAGTGAAGCCTCGAGCATCGAGCGACGCTCTGAGCACGGCACGGAAATGCCATTTAAATTCTTGAAAAAGTGTCGCCAATATAATGTGACGTCTAAAAGTTTATTTGTTATATCAGTGCATCATTTGTTGGGTGAGTAAACGTAAACCCTCCCAGTCAGCCAGAAAGGGGGCGTAGCACCCACCTATCAGCCATATAATCTATCTATGAGTCGTCGTCGTCGTCTATCCACAAAACAGCTGCCATTACATTTGTTGATTTATTTAATTGCAAATCTACACATAATTGTAGATTTTTTGTAGTTTTATGGCCAACGCCACATGATAAGCATTTGGTTTATCATGGCCTGATGCAAGTGTTACCAGTTTTTTCTTTTTTTGTTTGCAATTGGCCAACATTTTAGGCCTTAAAAAATGCGGCAACAACAACACAACGCTGCAAAACCTGTTGCAGCTGTTATCCTGCCTTAACAGCGGGACACAGTAACAGTGGATCTATGTATGAGAGTGCTCTGTTAGCGTACATTACCATTGGAAAACCATTAAGAAACACACAAAAAACCTCGACAATTTCCGTTTTTTAAAACAAATAAGGTCTCACAAGAGATTAAAAAGAAGTCAGTAAGACTTTTACTTTGGTGTGGCGGCTGTTTAGATACCCTTTTTTGACACCAAAAGCATAAAAGTCGTGACAAAATCATTTGATTTTCATAAATGTAGTTAGATAGAGAAAATCTATGGCACACTTAAGACTAGATAAAACGTCTACCTACGCTTAGCCCAAACCCATTATACTCCCTCTGTAAAGGGTATTTTCAAATGTATTTACATATTTGCGCGTGCTTGTGGGCCAGGCCCAGAGAGCCAAGCATTTTTGTGTCTTTTTTTCCGAGCACGTTTTTAATCGCTCAAGCTCTGACTCTCTCTCTCTCTCTCTGTTTTTTTAGACACCTCCAGTACCGTTGATTGTACCATAAGTTCGGAGAGCAAGGGCCAGGAGTGCTTGGACAATGTGTGCCAGCGTCTGCTCATCCAGCAGCCAGAGTTCTTTGGACTGCGTTACCTCGTCCGTGGCAAGGAGGATGAGTACAAATGGATCGATCTGGAGCGATCGCTGAGCCGCCAGCTGGAGAAGTATGCGGCGGGGCCAAAGATCTATCTGCGTGTGCGCCACTATGTGACGACGGGTGTGCGGCACCTGAGCGACGAGGCCACCAGATTCTACTACTTTCTGCAGCTGAAGAGCGACATTTATGAGGGGAAGATCGCCTGCGACATTCGTACCGCCATACTGCTGGCTCTGTACTGCCGCCAGGCGGAATACGACAGCTACCAGGGGGACAAGCAGAGCAAGGATTACCTTAAGAAGTCGCTGGTGCTGCCGCGCAATATGCAAGGGCTGGCCAACGATGACAGCATGCTGGAGGGCCTCATTATGGAGGTGCTGCAGCAGCAGGCCACCCTCGCGCATCTCACCCAGAGCCAGGCGGAGGAGATGTACATTCAGTGCTGCCAGCAGCTAGATGGCTATGGGGAGGAGCGCTTCTCCGCCAAGGATACGCTCGGCAACGATCTGCTCCTCGGTCTGGCCATCAACGGAATGGTGGTGAATGCCGACAACGGGCGGCAGTACTTCCCCTGGAAGGACTTTCACACGGTGACCATCGACAAGCGAACCATCAAGATCGAGCAGAACAAACTCGATGGCGATGGCAGCATTGTGGGCAGCTTCATCTTCGGGGAGGCCGACACCGCACGCTACTTCTGGAAGCTCTGCATTAGCCAGCACAAGTTCTTCAAGCGCTACATCGACACGGCCACGCCCTCGAGCATGGGCAGTGCCGCGGACGTGGAGAGCAGCGGTCACATTGGAGGCGACAGTGTGGGCTATGTGGACTATGACTATGGAGAGGCGGCAGCCGTCGAGCAACTCCAGCAGCAGCAGCAGCAACACCAACAGATGCAACAGCAGCAGCAGCAGCAGCTACAACAGCAGCAGCAGCAGCAACAGATGCAACAGCAACATCAATTGCAACAGCAGCAGCAACATCAGATGCTATCCTCCAATATGTCGCTCACGACCAGCGCAAATCACAGCCACAGCCAGCTCCTGGGGCAGAGCAGCTCCTGCCTCGACTTGAGCAACAATAATCTGCACAGCAGCAATGGCATGCTGCACCACAACAACAACAACGAGGAAAGGGAGCGCCTCAAAGCCATGCTGCCCACCTACAGACCCGCTCCGGACTACGAGACGGCGGTACAGCTGAAATATCGCACTCCCTCCGCCGAGCTGCACAATGTGACGCTTGCATTGGCCGCCCCGGGGAATGCCTACTATGCGGGCTCCCAGCCGGATGTCCACAATCCGGGCGGATACAATGAGAACGTAGTCTTTGGCCACCTGACGGCGCATCGGTATCCGGATGTGGCCCAGCCAGCCGCTGCCCTGCATCATCACATCAATCTCTACCAGACGCAGCAGCAGCAGCAACAACAACAACAGCCAGCTGTGGGCACAGCCCAGGCATATCTGGAGCTGTCGCATCGGATGCACATGATGCGGCACAAGGCACCGCCGCCATATCCCGTCAATCGATTGAGCTCCTCATCGACGCCCGATCTGGCGGTGGCCACGCCCCGACCGCTGCAGGGATACCGCAACTATGTGAGCGGCTCATCGCCAGATCTAGTCTCCAATCGCACGCTCCTCAATGGCGGACAGTTTGTGGCCTTGGCTGCCGGTGGACATGGCGGCAATATGCCCACCTCCTCGGGCGCCACCATGCTGCATCACTACATAGGACACATGGGGCATTCGCAGCCGTATTTGCCGCCGCATGGCACCTTCGAGAACCTCAATATGATCGAGGAGCAGCCGTCCATTATGTCGCAGCTGCGGCAATCGGCCATGAGTCAGGCGGCGGCACAAGCAGCCGTTGTGGCCACACAGAGGTAAGTTTATAGCAGGAAGAAAAGGTGCAAAAGCCACCCATAAGGTGAATAATTAAGCAGAATTCAAGATATCAAACGTTTTCTATGGAAATTCTGGCTTAAGGTGGAAGAAACTTGAGATATCCGACAGATTGTGGGAGTCTGTTCCCCACAGCTGTGATAATTGTTTCTCGATAAAAAGAAAAGAAAGCTGTAGATATTCCTAGATCTGCATTCCCTTTACTAATCCAACTCCTTTTCCCTCTTGCAGTTCACCCACTCTCCCACCGAGTGGCTATCGCAGCTCTGCACCACCGCCAGCCAGCAGTCCACAGCCACCGACAGTGGTGGTGCCGCCACAGAAATCCACCACGCCCACGCCCTTGCAGCGTAGCGTAATTAACGGTTCGATTGAACCAATCTACGAGAATGTGCCACTGCCACAGAGGGCCTCGGGTGGCAGCAGTGGAGCCGCAGCTGCCCACGCCGAGGCAATGCGTCAGCGTGCCTCCTCCATACAGTCGGCGCCGCCAGGGGTGGTGCCTGTGCCGGCGTTGCGTCATGCCAGCACCAATAACGTGGTCACCGTGACAGTGAATGCACAGCCGAGTGATGAGATTACGCGGAATATACAGAAGTTTGCAGCAGATCGAGCGGTCAGCAGCGAGATGCAGTTCCTGGAGCCACAGGCGCCGCAGCGAGCGGCAAGGGCGGCCAGTGCTGCGCCTGCCATAGGGGCAACAGCGCCACCGCGACAGCATAGGTCGACGGCGAGCCTGAACAAATCCACGACGGTGGATGTGATTTCACACGCAGGCGATTCGCTTCATCAACAATTCAGTGCCATGAA
Organism: Drosophila bifasciata; assembly: GCA_009664405.1. Lineage (NCBI taxonomy): Eukaryota > Metazoa > Arthropoda > Insecta > Diptera > Drosophilidae > Drosophila > Drosophila bifasciata. The sequence continues at coordinate 42,220,418 of CM019042.1, read as the reverse complement.
TCTGTCAGCCAATACATCAGCATCCACCTCATCCATGTTCAATTCGACGCTGGAGACGACCACCTCGTCGGCGGCCAGCAAAGATGCCAAGCGGAAGAAGCGCTGGAATTTTCTGGCGCGCAGCAAAACCCCCGACAAGCAGAAGGCGGCCACGCTGGGCAGGGAGAAGGCCAACTCCTCCAATCAGCAGGCAAAGCTGGCGGCAAAAATGAAGCTAGCCCAGGACGATCTCAATCTGCCCAATCGTTGGTCAACGGGGGTGAGCAAACCGCAGCCCATATCGGGACAATATTCCAAGGATAAGCTGGTAAGATGATACAAAAGGCATGCCTTGGGGATTGTGTGTCTAATGATGGTAACATTTCAGTGCCAGATTCTCAATGAGAAACTACAGGATACGCAGCTATTTATGGAGTTTGAGCGCATACCGAAGCGACGGGAGCATGCGCTGTACGATTGCGCCTTGCTGGAGGAGAACGAACCGAAGAATCATGATCCCAATTTTCTGCCCTACGACGATAATCGTGTGAAACTAACGCCCGCAATGGACAATCGCCATGGCTATGTGAATGCCTCCTATATATCGGTATATCTTTCGCATCTTTATTAGAGCTTTCAGTTTGATGATTTTCGTTCGTTTTTTAGGCCACTGTGGGCACTAAGCAACGCTTTTATATTGTGGCCCAATCCCCGCAAGAGTCACAGACGATGCGCATCTTTTGGCAGTGTGTGTGGGAGGCCGATGTCTATCTGGTGGTGCAGCTAACCGAAGATATGAGCTACATTCCCCTGAGCAGTCAGCAGCGTTTGGAGTTTGGACAGGTACGACAAGCATTTCCCTGACTCTGCGGCAGTTCTTAATGTAGTTTCCTTTTGCAGTTTCAAGTGTATCAGGAGTTCTCACAGACCACCGATCGTTGCACCACCAGCAAGCTGCGTCTATATCATGCACCCTCGCGTCGCTATCGTTCTGTGTGGCATCTGCAGTACGCCGACTGGGCGGAACAGAATTGTCCGCGTGATGTCAATCATTTTCTTGATTTTCTCGAGGAACTCAACTCGGTGCGATTGGCCTCGACACATGAGGTGCCGCCAGGACACAACACAAATCCGCCGGTGCTCATACACTGCCTGGAAGGTGGCGGGAGGTCTGGTGTAACCCTAACAGCAGATCTGCTGCTTTATACCTTGGATCACAATGAGGTAAGGCAGCAAACGTTCGCCTGATTGGAATATCAATTATATTTCTTTGATATTTATAGGACTTGGACATACCCCGTGTCATTGGACAGCTGCGTCATCAGCGGGACAGCATTATACCATCCCTGGCGCAATATAAATTCATATACAATCTGCTCATCACGTATCTGAAGCGCACGAGATTGATTTAATGGAGAAACAGGACAGGAGGACGACAGAGGGCGAGAGCTTCCCCAAAAAGTATTTTTCATTCTCTAAGATATTTACACACATACGACAAAAAGCGAACAATTTTACTTAAGACTTTGTCCATTTTCGATATACATACATATACTATAGTACAGTGCGTGCCATGGCTATATATAGTACTGTGTCGCACTGTAGTGAGACCACAAACTGTTCTTCCTTTTGCGGGCAGCTATTTTTATAACAGAAACAAACCCCCCTCCCAACATTGTTTTAAGTTTGTTACCAAAACTAGAACCACAATCAAATGTTGTTAAATATACGACTAACGCGTAGTAGTGCCTAGGTTTAAAGCCAAATTATTTATACATATAGTACATATATATATAGATATTTAAAAAGAAATTAAGAGCAACAACAAAAGCAAAAGCGAAAACCAATTAACGAATTGATATATCCCACAGAAAGCAATAAAAATTATATATACATAAATTTTATACATGGTTTATATTTGATTTATTTATCGACTGATGTTCCAATACACATATCTGTATACATATAGAATTTTTCAATGAATTACAAAATACAATTCAAATACTGTTTTGTGTAAATATTAATTTTTGTTTATTTTATTTGATTTGATTTTTTTAACTCTGCAAAAAGTTATGTTTATTTATTTTTGATTGATTGAAGACGGAGGGGGGGTATCATATTAGTGTTAGGACTTGCCATACGGATTGGGAAAAGTGTGCTGGAAATTATTGGGCAACGGTTCTAGACAGTTTTGAAATTTTTGGAATTTTTTTTGTCCCTCAAATATTGCTTTAGGAAGTAGATTTAATTATCCTCAAAATAGTTAGATAGTTTTTTGGCACTTCTTTCAAATCGAAATAGATTCGAAAACATTTTACAACCCATAATATTTATTCAAAAACATCCATTGAAAATTTTGGTCAAACTGGGAATCAAAAATAGGATACACAATACCCTCATTGGGAATTCTTCATACTTCTTGCTACTCTCCCCCTTGAAAAAACAAAACCCTTCTAAAAAGTTTGTACTTTAATTGCTGCCTCGTTCTGGGTGTACATTGGGTTATCAATTTAAGCAAAATGCACAATTTGGTTTTATTTTTTTTATTACAATATTTGAGTTTTGTTTGCTAACCTTCTGGTGAGGTTCATAAACAAAATGGAGATTGGTTTTAATACCCGATACTCAAAGAATACAGGGGTATGCTCAATTTTAGACTTAATACAAGATACAAAGCGCACGATGTATGCCATTTATTATATTTCTGTCTTTAGCTAAATATTTACTTTGTTTATACGAACCATTTTGGGAAACGCTACAAATTCACGAAAAAAGGTGCTAGATCTGTATTACTTAGGCTTCCTTTTCTGCACCATTCAGTAGTGCCCATGCAGCAGTGATTCCAGGCAGAAACGACCGAGGAAAGTTCCTGGATGACGAAATTTCTTAAGGAAGTTATTAGGAAGTTTTAAATAATGATTTAGGAGCCTCATTAATGCGCCTGTTATTATCTGGCTAAAGTCTGTTGCAAAATGTCCGTCGTATAAACAAAATAAACATTTCTTAAAGGTATTTCTGGTTCGAATTTCGTTTAGGGTTGCTAGCAAAACATAAATACATTTTTGCATTGGAATTCAGGCTAGTTTTTTTGTTCAGGTTTTTGTGTTTGTGTTTTTGTTGTATACATAAATATAGTATAGAGATTTCTTGTATATAGGTTTTGTATATATATTTCATATATTCTATGTATATAACGGCAATCATGCACACACCAAAAAATATATATATAGTATATATGTACATATATTGTAGATTTATATTGGAGTCAAAAAATGATTACATTCGGTTATGTTGCGTTCAAGTCTCAGGGGGGTCTTTTTTTTAATGTTTTCTTGTCTTTTATATAAACTTTTGTTTCTGCTTGATATTAGATTTGTTTTTTTTTTGAGTGTAGTTGTACTTTGATGTTCTCATTTCTCGTGTCTAGGTCGGTATTGCATTTTGTCTTTCATTACATTTCCATTTTTTGTTTTTTTTTTTGTATTCTAACCTTCGCCTTAAAAAATACGCATAAATACAACGAATGATTGGAAAAAATATTCGAAATCGTTTTCTCCCACTTTTGGGCTTACAAACTAAATATTTGGAATTGGAGCGAAGGTTTTTTTTTCAGCGTGTGTGTGTATATAGTATATCGTATATATAAGTAGTGTATATGTATATAGTATAACTAACTTGTACATAAGCATAAAAAAGAAGTATACATTAATGGAATTCGCAAGAGAGTTATTGAGTAAATGCTCTCTAGTCCGTCCTCTTTTTCTGTGTGTGTGAGTGTGGATCGTCTCGGAGAAATTCTGTTCGATTTTCTGTCTGTAAATGCCGACGTGTAAGTCTTCATATAGAGTTAAATTTTGGATTTCTGCTTGGTGTGGGTGGGGGTCTGCCTGCAGACGTCGTTTTCTTCTACAAGAAAAGGCAACTACTAAACGCTCGTAGGCGGTGAATGTTTTCTTCATCTGTTTTGGGGAGGTGTGTGGGGGAACCTTGTGTACAAAGAATTTAGCTAAATTAAATTATAAATTGTAAGCCACTAGAGCAACTTAAAATTAAACTGTAAGACACTTAAGCTACATTCTAAATTATATACGCGACACAATTGGGTTCCAGTTACTCGTCTCTCTCTCTCACTTTTGGGATGTTCCCTCTTCTGCGCCTCCAACTCCGATGAAGGGTATTAATGTGGGTGCGGGCGGGGAGGTCTCTGTTTGTCTTTTATGCTTGGGGTTTTTTTTGCTGGCGAAATGGAAACCACACAACCATTAACAAATTTTGGCAACTCTACTATATGCTGCAAGAAAGAGAGATATACTTGATTTAGTTTGGATTTAGGAATATATATTGGATGTTGCAGTGTCTTTTGGAATGAAATACTAGATTAGAAAAAGAAAAACAAATTGCATGTCTTGTGCATGACTTTTAGTTAGCAAGGTGTTTTTCTGTTGTTGTTCGAATGCAGATCTAATTATTTCCACTTCCAAAACACACTGTAAAATATTTTAAATATTTTTAAAGTACTCACAACTAATTAAATTAACATTTTAGTAGTTAAAACAGCACAATTTGATTTGATTTCATTATTGATTCATGGGTGGCATGGGGCATATGGTACACTTGGTGCTATCCATAAAATTTGGCGGGCCACCTGCGAAAAAGAACGAACGATAATTAGTTATTTGATCAAGAAATGCTGTTCCTATATAAACACAATAAAACATATTAGTTTTTTAGGGCAAAAACTCATCTATTGCTAAACACAGATAAGACCTGAGAGACTCGAGACTCAACTCCTCTGCTTTGCATTGGTTCTGTGGTTGTTCTTGGTGGTTTATTTGGGTGGGTAGTGGTTCTGCTGCCCCTTGGATCTGCCGATCTCTGCTTACCATGCATGTGGTTGAGGTGCCTACTAGCCGCCGCATTGCTATGATGATGATTGTATAGACTGGCCAGCGGTGGCACATTGTACGGCGGTGGTGGTGGCGGTGGCATGGCCAGAGATTGTTGCTGTTGGAGCTGCTGCTGCTGTTGCTGCTGCTGCTGTTGACTTCGCATGTGCATGTAGGCCGCAGCGGTTGGTGGTGCAGAAAGCTGTATGGTGGGTGTGGCGCCCGCAATTGTTGCCTGTGACGTTGTTTGTGTTGCTGTTTGTGGTGGTGGTGGTGGTGTGGGCGTGCTGGGTGGTGTGTGGTTTGTGCTCTGGCAGGGACTGTTCAGATTGCGGGTGACCGCATTATTCGATATCTGCTGTAAGAGACGGCAATCGGCTGCCGTATAAACCGGAGGCGATGGCTCGTGTGTGTTGTGTTGTTGTTGTTGGTATTGTAAATGGTGCTGTTGTTGTTGTTGGTGGTGATGCACCTGCTGCTGTTGCTGCTGCTGCTGATGCACATAGCCGCTGTCACATGACGATATGGAACCTGTTGGATGTGTGTGAAAGTAGGCGTAAAGAAAAAGTTTTGGTCTCTACCATTGAAAATGGATTAGCCCCATAAAAGGGATAACCATTCAAGGTGTGTGTCTGTGTGTGTGTACGGTTTGTTTGCGTGTGTGTGTGTAGTGTAGTATAGTGTAAGCCACAACCAAATTCCATAAATCCAAAACCAACCACCAAAATATATGTGGGGGAAAATCAAATGCAAGCAGGGGGGAACCAGAGTCTAAAGCGCAAAAACTAACATTTTTTTTGTCCACTAAATGGCAACTAAATTTAAGCTACAGTTTATATCTAGTATAGCTAATGATATGGGGGGAGATGCGGCATAGATACAAATATATTTTATACCAATAAAGTGCATTTAAAAAATTGTGTTTTTTGGGCAGCAAAAACCTGGCCAATGATATTGATTTTTGGTACAAATTTATCATAAGTGAAAGGATACAATACTCCAAAATGAAAGGAACTAGGAGTATAGGTACAATTCAATTTTTAGCCAGTAATTTTGGATATTTTTTGTGGCTATAACATGCCCAGGGAACACCATAAATAATCTGCTCACAGAACTCATCGTATATTGAACTTAAGCACTTTATATGGTATATATATGTATATGCATCTATCTATCAGTTTTTAGTAGCATCTAAAAGCATGTGGTTTTAGTCCATCAATCAGCTTTTGAGGATCTACTGAGCCTCAACTCGACTCGACTTACCGGAAGTCACGGATTTGCGCAAGGGTAAATCACGAAAGGTAGTCACACTACTGCTTTCCAGCGATAGATCCACCGATGGCAGCGGCGGCGGCGGTGCCGGCGTGTCCGAATGCGAACGCTCATGTATGGCCCGAACGGGCATTATGTTACCTGAAAACCATAACGAATCATTAGATAAACACTCGACAGATAATCCCCAGCTTAGGATTACAGCATTATCTGCATTGTCTGTTGCCGTACCTGCCGAAGCCAGACGTCGATGCGAACAGGGACTGGGACTCGGTGTGCATTGAGAGGCGGCAACGACGCCAGCAGCTGTGGCTGGCGATGTGCCGCCGCCCGTTCCTACGCCCGTACTGCCGGCGGCCACAGGCGTCGCAAAGCCATGAGCCGCATGCAAATGATGGAGGGGTGGGATGACTCCGGGCAGCGCAGAGTTGTGCCGTGGTATGAAGGGCTGGTGTGGCCTTATCTTGGATGATTCCGACAGCGAGAGCATCTTCTTGACGGCCTGCGGTGAGGCTGTGCCGAATTTGGGTCCATTGTTGTGCAGCTGCTGGCGCCGCTGGTTGTCGCTGGTGGAGCTCGTCGAGCTGGTCGTGGAGAGGGTGGGCGAACTGGGATGCCGCTTGCGCAGGGACAGCGAGGAATTCGGGGCTGAACTGGAGCTGGTGTGCGAGTAAATGCTGAGCTGATCGCCGGCATTCAGACTAGAGCTGCCGGCGCCCATGCTCCCAGCGATGCTTACGCCACCAGCGCCGCCACTGGAGCTGCCTCCACCGCCGCTACGATGCGAGGTGTTGCCATGCGAAATGCTGCCCGAGTAGGTGGACCCATGGGCGGGCTCGCATTCCAGCGAAAACTTGTGCAGCAGATCCTCGTCGCTGAGTATCTTCAGGCTGTTAAGATACGCCTTCACGCGGCGCACCATTTGTGCCTCCTCGAACATCTTCTTGGGATTCGGAGCCGCCGTGGACTTCTTTCTTCGCTTGATTGTCGCCTGTCCCGCATTGGCGGCTATCACCGTGCCAGCGGCCGCATTGCTCTGCGAGGCGGACATCTGATTGAGCGAGAACAGTGCATTCGAGGGCGACTGCCCCTTGAGCTCCAGAATGGCCAGCAGATCGTAGGGAGAGCTGCACATGTGCGTCAGCAGGCGCACCTCCTTGGACAGCATGCGCAGCTTCTCAAAGTTGATCAAACCATCGACACGCGTATCGTTGCCCAGGTGAATAAATGTCAGATCCTTCTTGACAATCGGATAGAATGGGATGATGGGATGCTGTGCCAGTAGCTCCGCGGAGACTAGCTGCCGATATTTGCTCATATTCCGCGAGGGATCCATGAGATCCTGTAGATCGTTGAACAACCGCTGGTACTTCGAGGGCAGCTTCTCCCAGGTGAGTCGCAGCCGCGAGACAGCGCCATGTCCCAGTCCCGAGATGATGGCGAACATGGAGTTGAAATTTCGACACTCCTTGCAGTGTCGCGCGATCTTGATGAACTGCTTGACGATCTTCATGCGCCGCACAATGTTGTGCTCGGCACAGATCTCGCTGACAACCCAGAACATCTCGCGATTCACGAGCTCTGAGAATTTGCTGAGCATGGGCACCCCATACTTCGATTGCAGCTCAAACAGCTCATCCACGTACTCCGTAGACTCGATCTGACGGAAGTTGGCAAAGTCCTGCAGCGTCAGCTGAATGGCCAATTCGTAGGCATTCAATTGAAGGAAATGTACGCCCGATTCGCGCACCAATTCCAGCGCCAATTCATCGGGCACTAGCGGCTCCGTGCTGTCGTTCAGCTTGAGATAGTAGCGTGCCGCAAAGCTAATCCTTTCGGCAAGATTCTGCAGCTGATCGGGCAGACGTCGCTGCTTGACCATGCCGCCCTCGCCCACGCTCACTTCGCAGAGCGAGAAATTCGAGCTGGGATCGTGTATGCCGAATTCCTGGAGTGTCAGCATCACCACCTCATGGGCGGTGGTCTCCTTGTAGATGAGCACGTACTTGCATGTCTGATCCGCCTTGTAGACCTTCAGCACATGCTCCGGATAGTCGGGCAGCATATGCGATTGCGTAGAGGTCGTCGTAAGCGTTGAGGCTGCCGAGGGGCGATGGTGCAGATGTGCACCCAGATAGTTAACCTGCAGCATGGCCGCAGCATCGCTGCCGCCATCGTAGTTGAGGCTCGTCAGATCCGGATTCGATTGCGATTGATACAGCCTGCCGCTGCTGCTGCTGGCCACACAGCCATTGATCGAGGACTGTGTGGAGCTGCTGCCCGAACTGGCGGACGATATCTTGGCCTTGGGTCCCGTCTGCGCGACTGGTTCGTTCAGCAGCGTGTCCGACGAGTCGTTGAGGCTGCCCACATGATGCTGCTGCTTGTTCAGGAGATTCATCTTGGCCAGTGCCTTCTGCAGGCGCCGCTTGGGCGCCAGAGTCATGAATCCTCCCTTTGTGTCCTGCTGATCGGCGTTGGAGCCCTTCTTGGCCGAACTATTGTTGACGCTCTGCAGCAGCTGGGCCATGAAATTGGAGGCCATGCTGCCGCCACCACCACCACCACTTACTGGCGGCGTCTGTGGCGGGGCACAGTCCGGCTGATCGAGCAGCATATCCACAGAGCTGAGGCGCACCATGTGGGCGCGATTGCTAGCATTCGTTAGCTCATCCGTGGTGCTGTCGGAGCGGCCGTGCAGCTTGGCAATGTCATTGGCGCAGATGCGTCGCGGGCTGCGCAGAACCTTGAAGCTGCCGCTGCCCGAGGACACACCGCCAGCGCCCGTGGCACTGCTGCCGCCATGTTCGAGGGCCTGCATGATCTCCTTGAAACCCAGCAGATTGCTCTTTACGTTGATGCTCAAGTGGGTGGTGCCCGTGAGTATTTCGTGGGCTCGCTTACTGGTCACATGATCGAGGGATTGGCCATTCACTTCGTGGATCTGATCGCCCCGCTTGAGGCCCACATCCTGGGCCTTGGAGCCAGGCTCCACGTGCGAGATGTAGATGCCAACGGCGGCATTGCCAGTGGCCGCTGCCACGCCTCGCAGTTCGTAGCCGCCAATGATCTGGAAATTGAGCGGCTCGTCGCGGGAAGAGCGCGTCAAAGTGCAGCTTCTCATGCGTGCCTTCGCGGCACACGCAATGTGCAGGAGTCGCAGCTGACTGAGGAGCTTCTTGCGCTCCAGCAGCGCCTCAAAGATCTCCAGGAACTCCATCATCTCGTGGTCAGCCTCGAAGTCCGTAAAGTGATTGTTCACCCAAAGGAGAACGACGCGCGTGACACGATCTCGCAGCTCCTGCGTCTTGTGGGAGTCCATTTGCTCGAGGTCGAACCAGTGGAGCAGCTTGGCGGTCACCTCCTGCTGATTGTGGATGAAAATGCGGTGCGTGAGTAGGAAATCCTCCACATAGGTGGGATCCGTCATGGAGTTCTCTTCGACAAGCTGCTGCAGCAGACGCTCGGGTGTGCCACGAATGACCACATGGCCGCGTTTCATGTTCAGAGCGGCAGCCGCACTTGTCACTGATCCGCTGGTAGCCTCTGCACCGCTGCCACCAATGGAACGCAGCTCTGTGACCATTACTACACGTCCCTGCTCATCCTCATGGCGGCGTGTGTTCTCCTCGCCCTGATGTTGGATGCGATAGTAGTCCGTCTGCGTGATGCACACAAACTGGCAATCGTCGCACTTGGTGCGCATCACTCCGCGATGATAGAGCTTATCCATTGTCGGGAGGATGCCAAAGGAGTCGCCCATCTGCAGCTCCTCGCGTGTGCCATTCGCATGCTCGATCTCCACAGCACCGTTGATCAGCACCGACCACGAATCAAGCTCCTCGCCATCCGACATGACCACAGTGCCGGCTTTATCCACGACAGCAAAGACCATTACGGAGCAGAGGGCACGCCGCACGGCCAGGGTGATGTTGGTAAAGGCCTTCAAGCCTTGGGTGAACTCCAGCAGGATCTCCACATCATCTTCGCTGCGCTCCGAGGGATCCTTTTCCAAACAATCGCGCACAGCATCCCGCACATTTAGACTCTGAATGAAAGCACGAAAAAGGAATAGAATTAGCGAGCGAATCAATGGGAATTTGTAGCAGTTTCACTTCAATTTATGATATGACCATCACTCACATCCATACTCTCGGCAAGATCCTCCTCGTCCGAGTCCACAACGGACTCCACCAGGCCGGAGAGATCAATCTCCTCGGCCTCCAGCGATGAGGCATAGTTTGAGGCCATCGTATCGCTGCCACTGTACGCAGAACTAGTGTCACTCGAATGCGATCCTCGGTTGCATTTTTGATGCAACTCCGGACGATTGATGGCCGTGCTACCCACAATCCCCCCTCCCGATGTGGCTGTGGTGCTTGTGGGTGGATACTGCCAATTGAAGAAGAAGACATGTAAGTTAATCGATGTACAATGGGCAGACAGACAGACAGGCAGACAGCCAGACAGAGACGAGCCACTCACATGATGTCTGATATGATGATATGGATCCATGAGGCGCGTTGCTGGTGCTGTTAGTGCGGGCCGCAGACGATGCTACGGCATGCCACCACCTCCCGCCGGATATGTGATATGTGAATGTGGACTCTAGACCCAACGTTTAGCTGTAAGTACAAGTTTAAGTTTATAATTAGTATATAATGTGTGCTAGATTGCTATTCTTTATGTTCTTAATGGGAAAACTACAAGAAGCTGCTGGAAAATTGATGAGGGATATGGACAAAGGTACTTTAGAATTTATCAGATTTATTAAGGGAATTTAAAAGAAAAATCTTCATTCACAAGAGTACTGCTTCCGCTCGATAGCTAATCGAAAAATCGATTAATAATCGCAGGCGAAATGGGAATCTCTTTGATTGTTGACTTTAAATCAATTGATACTTATCGGCTGGTACTTCGATCAAAAAATGATAACTAATAATAATCGAATTCTAAAATCGAAACAAAGGAACTAATTAACTTTTTTTTTTAAAGCTGAATGAAGTTGTAAACCTCTTATAGCATATTTCAACATAAATCCTTAACAGATATAACAACATCCAACATTTTAGCTGGGAACCAAAAATAAATAGACCGGCAAGAGTCCAATTTTAAGGCAATTTTCATAACATCCAATTTTAAAGAAAGATCCACAAAAGATATCATAAATCTTCGGCCATAGTCAAACAAAGCCCCCACAAAAAAAGAGAGTACGAAATCTTTTAGCTAAAACAAAACAAAAATTGCTGTGAGATTTTGTTGGTCAATTTTTAGTAAGGTTTTTGTTTTGTTTTGTTTTTTAGGTTTTTTGTTTTAAGTCTTTTGTTGCGGCTTTTTTGTGCTACTTTTTTTTGGGTTTTGGCTTGGGCTATTTATAGGGTATCAAGGGAGGGTAATATGGGTCTAATGAGAAGTTTGGTATCTAAGAGATTAAAGCATATTCGGAAAGGTTAACAGATCGGGTAATTTATACTATATAATTTACTATATTTACTACATCATCTAATTTGTATATAAATGATCTCCCCGAAAGTGTATCAAAATCATCGAACACCTGAAGCTAATCTCTTTTTCCACCTTTTTTTGTTGTTGCTTTTTTTTACCAGTTTTTTTTGTGTTGCTTTTGTTTCCCCGCAGCGAACACACACTTTCATTTTCTGCAACAACAAAAACTAAAACTAAAACTAAAACAAAACAAAAAAAATACACGACACAAAAACAATGTTGCTAATAAATTGAGTCAAGTGAGTGAAAGAGAGGGCAATAAAATTCTCATGCAATTGAGTCTGCGACGGCTAAGCAGCGACGTTGACTGCGACAGAGAGCATTCAGCTACTCGTAGGTATGTTTTCTATGTCCATGTGTGTGTGTACGTGTGGGAGCCAAAGCTGCTGCTGCTACTGTACATGTATATGCGTGTGTGTGTGTGTTAGTGGGCTTGATTGTTCGCGAGCGTGTGCGTGGGGGCGAAGAGCGACACAGAAAAATAATAAAACCAAATAAATTGTAGGCGACGACTTCCGTTCGTTCGTTCGTTTGGCGGGGGATAAGAGCGAATCAAATAATAAGAGCAGTTGCAAAATCAAAGTGTAATAAATAAAACACACACTTTGCACCACGCACACAAACACAAGCACAGCTGCACAGGGGCTGCACACACACAGACACTAAATATGGGCGTGTTTTTGTACAGTTCAATGATTTTGATACGACAGGGGGAAGCGCGACCATCCGTAAGGCCTTTTAAAGATACATCTCTATACATATGTATATACATATATTGCACTATCCATCCTGGGTGCTGCACTGTCTATAATTATACGCACATTTGTCGTTTTTTCTTCCTTCGCTCTTTCTCTTTTGCCCGCTGCCCTTTGCGTACACTCTTTGGCATAAAGAAATTTCAGGCAGCAGCAGCACCACCACCGTGTGTGTGTATTGGTATTGTGCTGCGCATTGTTGGAATTTTTTTTTTTGTATAAATTTCACTGGAGTTTGTTTTGCACAAAAATGCTTTTGATTTTTTTACGATTTTCCGATTGCAGCTCCTTGGCTGATGGTTTAAAATGTGATATTGCACTTGAAATGATATTAAATGGGTTTACAAATTTCCATTTTAATTTAGAAAAAAAATTAAAAGTCCGACGCGTATTATAGTGTGACCACACTGCACTGAAATTCCAAAAATTCTAGGACAAATTAACGTAATTTTACGAAAATATTAAAATACTAGAAAATGTTTGGTATTTTTAAAAGGCTGCCAACCTATGTAAATACCAAAAAAACGTTAAGTTCAAAATTCTACATCATTTTTACATGTAGGAAAAACGGTATATGTCCGACAGTTTAGTTCAAAATTCTACATAATTTCTACATGCAAGATAAATGGTACATGTCCGATTCATGTCTGATAATGTTCTTTTATTTGTGATTCCGATTCGATGGCAATATCCTTAAAAAATTCACAAATTAATATCATATTTTCAAATACCACTTTTCGTGCTGCCAACCTATGTAAATACCAAAAACCCGTTTAGTTCAAACGCGACATTGTCTCTTTCAATTTACATTAGCAAAAAAAGGTAAAATCCACTTAATCTACCACACCAAAAAAAGTGTCCCCCCAATCACAAAACAAATTTTTATTGAAAGTAGTGACCCCCATGGGATACAACGAAAAAAGGGGATTCAAAGGGGGTTGTGTACCAATTTCAATAAGCCGCCTCATCCTAATGCAAAAGCAAGCGACCTAAGTGCATGTTTGCGCCATTATTGATGACCCAAGGACCGGGCGAGTGTAACATCCCCTCACATCCATACCCGGCTCTAGGTATCTGGTAAGCCACAAAAAAACAGACGGAAAGCAACATGTTTCGGTTGTGGCTGCGTTTCTTCAAGGGGTTCGTATTCCCCCCTCCCCAACTCTTGGTGCGGCTCACAAGGGTGTGAAACTAGCGCAACGAATCGTCGAAGGGTGCCGCCGGGGCACGTGGCTAAAAACACACACACAGAGAGAACTAGAGCCAGACGCCGCATAGAAAAGAAAATAATAAACATAAAAAAAGGGCAAATCCTCGAAGCGCCCATGGGCATACCAGGGATCATGGGGGGTGTTCTACTTGATGACTTTATGTCCCCAAGGTGTGCAGCAGCAGCCGCAGCCAAAGCCGCACGCAGTGCAGTGACAGGTCCCGGCCGGGTCTGGGCGCCGGGCTTTATCAGTGGCTGCTGTGGAATATAAAAAAGTTAAATTTATGTGTGTCAATAGTAAAGATTCGAAATTGAAGGAAATTGATGATTAGCTAAAGGTTTTATTGGGTCAAAATAAAGTGCAGATAAGTCTAAAGGCAGTCGCTGGACATGGGGTTGAGGTGTCATAGTAGTTTCATCATTTTTATAGCCACGTACCATTCGTAATTCTGGAAAATTTGTAGATCATTTGCTCTTTTATAGTTCTTCCAAATTTATTTAAACAATTTTGATATTTTCAGGGAATTAAATACAAATTATACTTGTAGCTACTGAATTTTTCAGAAGTTTATTTGTAGCACTAGGTTCTGGAAAATTCTTCCTAAAGATGGTTTGGATGGTTACTGAATAACATAGCCATAGTCAGCCTCTCTGCCCGGTATAATTTTAGGACATCTTCTACAATCAATAAATGGACAAATTAAAAAATGCAGTTCTCTCTCTCCCACAAGCTCCCCACTCAATACTTACTCAGTCTTTATTTTCTTGATCAATTTGACTTTTGCTGTGTTTTTACCTCTGAGACCCAGAACACATTTCTCTCGCATCGCTCTATAGAATTCGTTACAGTGTCCTCTAATCTTCAGTTGCAGACCATTGCAAAGCGCAATCAGTGAATTCTCCAGATCTATTCTCGACTTGTTATACTTTTGATATTTCTGCAGATTCGCCAGCTTCTTTTGATTTTCCAAGGGACTCATGCTCAGTGACTCGACAATAAATTTATGCCAACCCAAGTACTCCTCATTTTCGTTGGCAAATCCGTGGATATTTTCCAATTCAGCTCTGATCTGAACATCGATTTCCAGTGCCTGCTTTACTTCATCAGCGGTCATACTCATCGCTAGCTCCAGCCAAAGGACTGCAATAATGGAATAGGTTGTAGATTTATAGAATATTTAAATGGATATTTTGCACTTGCATAACATTAACGGTAATACGAGTTTCATTCTACAGCGATCGGTTATCTCTATTGGACTAAACTTCTGGCCAGCGGGTGCAAGGGATCCCACAACGATATCGATTCGTTACCATTTAATTGCAAAAGTTGCGATAATAATTATGGTAATAGATCTGGAACTCGAACACCTTTTATAAAATAATAATAAATAATAATAATAATAATAATAATAATAAATAATAAATAAATAAAAATAATAAATAATAATAAAATATAATTATTAATGAATGATTTAAATAATTAAAAATTGGTTATTTTAATTCATAAATAAATCAACAATAAAATGAATATTTATTTTATTGAACATTTTAATTTTATTTTAATAATTTATAATTATTATTTTTTTGTTAATTTTAAATTTTACATTTTTAAATAATTGAAAATTTTTTATTTTTATTTTTTTAATTGTTAAAAATTAGAAATTAAATATTTTAATTTATAAATTCATTCATTCCCAATAAAATAATTTAAAATATTTGTTAATTATTTTTTATATTTAATTAATTAAAATTTAAAAATTTTAATTCATAAATTCATATATATTAACCCAATAAACAATGCAAATTGGATTTAAATTATTAATTTATTATTTAAATAATTACAAATTATATATTTTTATGCAAAAAAACAAATTTTGTTAGATCCATTTTATTTTCGGAATAAAATAAATGAAAATTAATTTGTTAATGATTCTGATGAGTCAGTACTATAATTGCGGGGGTGGCACTCATCATGAGTACGGGCACTCTTTTTCATAATTATTAAGGACTGATTAAGAACTGTCATCGATCAAAACCTGTTTCCACCACATTGAGCTAAAAATAGTCCTGTTCTTTACCTTCTATCATAAGTTCACATTCCCTAGAAAAAATATATGATAAATTTATAAATGATGTCTCTGTCTGTTTGTCTGTCTCTCATGTGATACTCACAATTTGGTCAATTTTTTAATCATTGCGGCCTTTTCTACGTTTCCATCTTGGAGTGCCTTAACACACTTTTGCCGCAGCTTTTTAAAGTGCTTATGACATTTTCCCTTAATTGCTTTCTGCAGCTTTTCGCAATGCACCAATAATTCCTTCTCCAGAGCCAGTCTCTGCGCGTTCCACTTTTGAAATTCTTGCAGATGTTGCAACTTCACTTGATTTCTGTCGGCACCCAGCTTGAGGGTTTTCCGCAGATGTCTATGCCAATCCTCGAACTCATCATTGCACCAGGCAAAGCCTTGCACATTTTCTAACTCAGCCTTGATCCACACATCGATTTCCAGGGCCTGCCTTATATCATCGGCTGTTATAGTATGACCACCAGAATGTGGTGGAAATTTTGGCGGATCTATTAGCCCACACACCATTAAGTTCAGCCAAAGATCTGTTAGTTTAGTTTTTTAAATTTAAACTCTGCTTTATAGCTGATTTGTCACTTACGTATTATAAATGTTAGTAAGTACTTCATCTTTCAGCGAAGGCGTCTGAACTGAGACTAAACTTTGTATTTGTCAGTTGATTCTAAAGAGAAACTATGACGATATCGATTCGATACGCATAAATATGATCTGCGATTATTTGCTTGAAGTAACCATGAAATATGATGTTTACATAGCTCGGAACTGGCACTCCCCCCATCCACCAAGATTGTGGTATGCGACTTGATATGTAGTTAAAAATATTTCAACGATTTAATAATATTTTAAAAATAAAAATGAGTGCCATAGGTGCCTAAACGATATTATTTTTCTTTGATTTAGATTTTAGCTTTAATACTAAGAAAAAAGCTCAGAATTTTCTCTGTTTCCATTGGCTATTATCCCTAGTGGAATCTTTTTGAGAAACCCACAGACGCAACCTTTTTCCATTTGCCCCACTTCACCCCACACACACATACACTCATATACACAACCATATATTTCCGCTCCTATCCTATACTCTGTTTTTTCAGTCCTAACCTAAATCTCTGAGCGCATTTGTTGCTCCCGGCACTTTTCTCTTACGGCTTCTCCCTTCCTTCTCTCACTCTATCTCTGTCTTTCTCCGTTACTGTTTCTGTTACTTTCCTGTTTGCTCTTTTGGCCTTTTGCTGTTTTCGTTTACTCACAGTAAAATCAAAGATTGCGTCTGGGATTTTGTTTTCGCAAAACCTTAAAAGAAAACCAAGTCAAATAAGCATCCAAAAACCCTCCGGGGATCTCCATCTGCGTGCCCAGAGTTGGTGGCATGTGGCATGGGGGCACAGACCGAGTGGCCATCCGAGTGTGTGCCAAATAATAACTTATTGATTTAGATTGCAACTTTAACTCGAGGTTAAAGGTTCTGGCGTATAGAAATATTAGCAAATATGTAGACAGCGGCCAGGTCCTGCAGGACCTTGCTGCGTCTCCTTACTGCGGGCATTTTTTCCAATTAGCAACAAAACAAAGGGAAATCAAATCCCAATCCCAGTCCCCCCCAATCCCAATCCCAAGCCCAGAGAAAAAACCGCACAAATAATTACATTGGCTGCCAAACGCAGCTGGAGGGCACAGAAAAAGCAGCAGCAGGAAAAACAGAATGCCAGTGAAGAGGAGCGAGAAGCAGAAACAGTAGCCGGAAAACGAAGCATACTTTCAGGCAGAGAAGCTTTAGATACTCTTACAGATTGATTGTTGTTATGGTAGATAAATGGGAGCTTGATTTGGGGGAGCTACTTTAGATGATCTACAAAGAAACTAAAGCTTGTGGATATAGATTTATATAGAAGAAGTTTGATTTTTGTTATGCTCATTGTTCATTGTTGCCCTGAGAGATTTATGAAAGATCAGGCCTCAACGGAAGCCTATGCTGAAAAAGAAGGGTCTGTGCCTATTTAACACTAGATATCTTCGAAATTGGATATATATCAGCATAGTAACTGGAAAGACGAAAAGAAAGACATCTACTGCAGCTACTTTCTACACTCACAAACGCTTTCGTCTCTGCCTTACAAACACCCTCTTAAAATAACGAATACCCTCTATTAAAGAGCATATAAAAGGTGGTATAACTTCCGGTTAGAGGATTAACTATGGCTGTGTGTATGTTTCTCTATCTGTGGATGTCAAATTGGCACCGGCAAAAGCAAAACCAGACACAGACACAGAATCAGCAGCAAAAAAAACGCAAAGAACATGGCGCTGGGCTTCTGCCGGCTAGGGGGGGACTTTGGGGTGCGGGGCGTGTCCTGGAAAATCTGTCTGTAATTGAGCTTGAGAGTCGCAGCTGTTTTGGCGGATTTAACAATGCGTTGATGATGAGCCCCATCCCGTTCTGACTTCGTCCCATTCTATGCACGGTATCCGGACTCCGGCTCTGTTCGGGTTCTGTTCTGTTTTCTGTTGGGCTCTTCTCTGGCTCCAGCAATGTCAGATTTTCTTAGTGGACACACAGGCGATCCTTTTGTGGCGCACTGTGGAATGAGAGTGATTTGTATTTAGGGTCTGAGAAGAATATAAGTGTAGGTACTGAATGATTTTCATGGGTTTTTTTTAAGGAGAAAGAGTTTTAAATTGCAAATAAAGTAATTGAAAAGAGGAGGTATCCTCTAGAGTAGGATAGGCCATTCTTATTGTCAGCTGGGAAATAGGTGTCTTTATTTTCTAGGAAGGGAAATCTAATAAAAAAATCCTCAAATTTAGAGGCTTAGACTTGAAAGAGTTTAAGCATTCCCCTAACGATTGGCACATTTATTTCTTTCACTAATAAATTCTTTCCCACTTTAAACATTTCTAAAATTCGCTTTGTTTGGACCTTCAACCACTGTGCCGTCAGTCTACCCTCTAGCACTGAAAACATTTCCCCCCAGCAATTTGAATTAATAAGTTTATTATTTTCCATTTTTGCCACTGGTGCCACCAGTTCTGCGTCAGTCCTCTCTGTGGCTCCTCTCTTGCAGCGACTTAAGCAGCGGATTTGTATTTTATGTTATTTAATTTGCTCGCGGGGCTAGCTGGGTGTGGGTATGGGTGTGGTGGGGGTTGACAGAGAGTCAGGTGCAAGTGTTATTGGGGCCAAGGATTTGTACTGCTCTTAGGATGCGGATGCGGACGCGCGGCGTGGGCCTCAGCTGTGGGCCCAGCACACAGCGGCTCAAAGTCTCATTTAGTTTTTCGGGAGCTTTGGGCTGCCACTTAAGAGCCCATGCCCCCTCCATGCCCAGCGTCCATTCCCCCTCCATGCCCAGCGTCCAATCCCCCTCCATTCCCACCGCCCAATCCCCCCGACCATTGAATTTCAAGATGTGCCTTTTCCTCTCTAGTTTTTCTCAGTTGTTTTTGGTTTTATTTCGCTGAAATTTCTTAAGCTTAAGTATTTAATATTTAATTGTTGTTTACACATAATTTGTCAGTTTTTCTGTTTTGTTTTTTAATGCGCTTACAATAGAATAGTTTTTGTCTTGTTTAATTTAATTTTCTTGTTTAATTTTCAACATGATTGTGCTCAACGATTCTCTGTTTTCTTTTGTTTTTCCATTTTCCCATTAGGTATATGTTTTTTTCTGCTTAATTTTTCTTTGTTGATTCGAAATTAAGTGATGCAAAATTTAAGTTCGTTGTGTTTTTTTTTTTGTTTTTCTTATGTATTTTATAATTAATTAAAAGAGCGTATAATTTATAATTTATTGTTTATTTTTAAACATTTTTTAGCATATTTAACAATGCAAAATCAGCACTTATGATTTGATATATTCTAAGAAATTAGATTGGGTTTTTTTTTGTGTTGAATGCAATTTTCAAATGGCATAAAGGGGGGCTAGGAAAGAAGGGAAGGAATTTCTGATAGAACTTTTAATGTATCAATTCCTTAGAGAAAAAATCACTAAAGATCACTTTTGATATAGAATACATAGAAAATCTTTTAAGTGCAACCTTAGACACTTAAATATTAAAGAAAGAAGTTCATCAGAGTGAATCTTTAGACCTCTGGGAGATCTTCTAAAAAGATCTTATCGGGTCACAAAAAATATAGAGAAAAATGCATGAAAATCTTCCTATTTTACTTTAACACGCCCTTATCTCAGCTATACAATAATCTTAATCTTATCTTTAAAATATTTCAAAATAAACCCTTTAGTAGTTTCCCACCTGAAAATTGCATTCCATTCTCGACAGGCCGAGCTTTTCGTTTTTTTTAATTGAAATTCAATAATGTCTTTTTTGTTTTGTTTTTAAATTCCTCATATAATTAGCTTTTCATTTGACTTTTTACTACAGCGAAACCTGGTTAAAGCTTTTCATAGAATGATAGAAATAATGGTAGATACATAGATACAAAGATACATTTATTACATGTACAATAAATATAATTAATTAATATTTGATTTATCCTGGCTCTTGAGAAAAAACACAAATCGAAAAGCAGGGTACAAAGGCACAGGGGAAATTTGTTTAAAGGAAAGATATCATTTGTGTTTTTCTTTTTGTGTTTGTTTGATATGCTAGACGTCTAATTGACCTTCGTTTAGACTTTTAGATTGTGTGGGGTTGGAGGGGGAAGGGAGAAATGTGTGTGTGTATCTCTGAGATTAGCCTAGGATACTTGTAGATAGCTCTTTCCTACAAAGCATTTTGCATAAAAGTTCTTGTTTTTTTTTATTGTCAAAATTATATGCAGGTGTTTTCCATGTTTGCTTTTCCATATAATCATCGAGTAGATAGATTTTCCATCATCAAAATTCAATTTTGAGCGTGAGATAGAGTGTCTTTTTTTTCAAGGGGTTCAGGGGCATGATACGATTAGTGGGGGAGGGGGCATGTGGTGGCATCATATAAATATAGATTCATTTCATTATATACAACAGGTTAAGCGAAAATGATTTAGATGGATCGATAGATAGAGATAGAGAGAGATAGAGAGAGAGAGAGAGCATTCAGGTGGAGGAGCGATAGGTACACACATATGTCAATGGTTTCGATCTTTTAGATTCTATTTGATAGAATACAGAGTTCTTTACTACGCTTACTTATACATCTTATACATCATTCATTATTTAATTGATTTTTCATTGTATATTATTTACATTCGTTTTCTTAAGTATTATATTCGGGTTTTTATCTCTTTTCGTGTTGCTGCTTTTTAGTGGGGTTTTTTAGTTGTAGTTTTTTTTTGTATAAGCTATTGACTCGATTGTGTTGTCTTAAACTTAGGCTATGACTAAGCGATACCTGTGTTTTACCAGAAACAAAAAAACAAATATATAAGAGTACCATCCTGATATATTTTAGGTGTTTTTTTTTTAAGAGAGGAATGCCATAGGTAGGGGGGATCTTTCTTTGAGAGATGGAAGCATGGAAGCATGGCTACCTTTTGTTCTTAAGTTTTTGCTAAAGAAAAGGAAATCCTAGGCGGCTTTTTTTATGTCCAGAAATTGTATATAAATATGAGCTTTATTATGGAAAAGACTATCTTGAAAGAAGATTGAGAAAGTCAACTTTTCACAGAAGTAGTCCCCAAAAAGGCAGCTAAAAGCGGTACTAGGAATTTATTTTCCCTATTTATGTTCTAATAATTATGCTATACACAGCAATTTTGGAGCAGATAAATATTATCTCTGAGAGATAATTATTTTCTAATTTTGAAAATAAATATATTAAATGTTAGACAAACTTGGGAACCCTTTTAAAACATCAGATAAACAAGACAAAATATTTATAAATCTAACAAAATATTGAACTACTCAAAGCAATAATACATATATGCCATATAAACCTGACATTTAAATTCAAATTAAAAATCCCCCACTTAAGGCATTCCTAACTACGACTTGCCGTAGTTTTTTTTCTTTCTTTTTTTACATTCAAAAACATTTATTTTTTTAAAATGCATTTCTCATTAAACTTTCTTCGAATGCATTCAAAAATTCGCATAGAATATACGAAATATTTATGTAGATTTTATGATGTGCTAAAAATTGCATTTAGTTTTGAGTTTTCTTTTGTTTAGTGTGTTGTTTTTGTTTGGAATCATTGGTTAGATTCCATCAATACATCAGCGTCTGTGACTGTGGCTTAAAACCAAGATTCTTGCGTTGCAAAAACAAATGTATCTCCCGGAAATTGGGTCGACTCGATTCGTTGCGCTGCCAGCACTCGCACATCAGATCGTAAATTTCACGCGGACAGTTGACGGGCATGGGCAGCAGTTCCTGCAACGCGACACAAAAAAAATATACAAAAATTCAGTTGATGTTTTAAGGGTTCTACTCACATGCATTTTATCATCCTGATAGATGTGTCCAATATTCTCAATAACATTCTCGTCTGTCATATGCTCGTAGGGCTGCTCCCGCGCGAATGTTAATATCTCCCAGAGGGCCACAGCAAACGACCAGACATCGGATTTTGTGGTGAATTTTCCCTGCAAGTCGAAGATTTTGGGGGATTAGTATTTAGATTAAAAATTAATATATTTTGTATATATTGTATCTGCAGGTTTTATATTGATTTACTAGATATTGAGGCGAGTTCTGTACGAATATAATCAGGAATATCGTCACAAAATCCCACCCCCAAATGCTCAGCTGCGCTGGAAGAGAAAGATAGCCTACGCAGGTAACTTTTCTACTGCATTTGGTTGGTAAAGTGTAAGCTAGCTGTTGGAATATTGAAGGAGTAGCAGATATAATCTCTGGGTACTTCGTTTAAGAGTCAATGGCAAGGCTGTTCTTATTTCTTATTTATTTCTTATTTTTCTTAACTATCTTCTATCGTAGTACACCTATATGTTTTATTTATTTGCCTGTCCATCTATGGGAAATATCTTTTCCAAATTCCAACAATAAAAGACACTCTCTGAAACCCCTTTAAAAATCTCTCTAGCCACAAAAATTGTTATGTTATCCTTTAAAACAAATTTTACTTTATTTTTTGGAGCAGTCTACACTATAATCCCCCCCACCACCACAGACCACCCTTAAACCTGGTAACCGAATACATTTTGCTATGAAAATAGAAATCCTCTTCATTGCCAAAAGGCCTTTTGATTTTGTTTACATGCTTTTTGGCTTAAGGATTATGCGGTTCCTGTGCCACAAAACAGAGCACGAACCGAACCTATTCATGTGCACAAATATCCTGTAACGCAACTTTTGCGCTTTTTAATATACACAGAGAGAACACCCCCCCTCCACCCAACCAGACATACCATGGGGGGTTCTATCCGTTCCGTTTACCACTTGGTGCCAGCCAGAGGGCATCCTCTAAAAGCAGCTTCTAAAAACCAGACACACACACACACACACATCTATGGAGGATACCTCGCTCCAACCCCATATCATGTGGGTATATGCTGCGTGAGTCCCTTTATCTAGTATCTCTTGATGGAAACTTTATACATGTCCCACTGTTTGGGTTTGTTTTTGGCCCATCCTCTGGCTCTAGCCTCTCTCCTCTCTTCTTTCTCTGCGTTTTTCGGTGTAGTTAATTAATTTATTTAGTGCGGTTTTTCGCTGGGGGATTTATAAAATATTTTACTCGGTTTTTGGTTTCCTTTTCCACTTTTCTATGTTATTTTTTATCCACGTTGTATTCTTAGCCGCAGTTTTTTTTGTTCGTTTTTTTGTTCGGTTTGGTTGGGTTCTGTTTACGTTTGGGGAATAAAATTCTGTGAAGTTTGTGGGGGTTCTGGAGGCAGGTTAATGTACTCGAAACATGTGCCGGTTAATTGGGATAACTGTCAGTCAGAGAGTCTGAGTCAGAGAGATAACTGCCCAGTAGCTAAATGGTGCTAACAGATATTTTATCTAGTTTAATGGATTTTTTAATTTGTGTGAATGTTTTAAAGTTGCTTTTGGATGACTTTGGGGCTTTGTTTTTCCTACTTACCAATAGCACACTCTCCCAGGACATCCAGCGTATGGGCATTGGCTGTGTCTGCCGGCCAGTGGTGCCCTCCAATTGGCAATAGTCCGACATGTAGGCCGATCGATTTATCACAGTGCCAATGGAGCAGACCTTGACGCTTAGCTCGGGCCCAATAATGCAGCTCCTGCAAAAAGGATGAAAAAGAATCACAGCGGGTAGTGAGTAGACGACATTGAAAATTCAATTAAAAATACCAGAAATTAAATAAGCAAACACTTCCGCAGGCCAAAAAGCCAAAAACCAACACACGCCACAGAGTGTGGGAGAGAGTCAAGGAGTCAGCATAACGGATTCAGGATATGCTCCTTTTTGGGCCAACAACATGAAGTTGATTGCTACGCCAGAGTTGTCGTCGTTGTCGTTGTCGTCGTCGCACATGCATTTCAAATGAGGCAACGGCAACCCCTCCAGGCTATCGCGTTGGCTTCTCTCCACCCACATTCAATGGATTTACGGATCTACTTTGCGCTCACAAAAAGGGGTTGATAGATGTTGTTTTCTTTTTGAGGAATAAATACCCTAAGTGAAAGGGTATTTCTTTTTGAGAAATCAAAAGAGATTTCATTATGAAAAGTATCAAGAAAAAATAGAAATAAAATCTTTAATTTCCGATTATACTTCCTTGGACATCTACACCTAATTTTAATTCTTTTAGCACTCTACAGGGTACACAACATTCTTATATGCCCACTGTTGCTTCCGTTTGGCTGCCAAGCAGATTTCACATTACGTTCTGGAAGCTGCCAAGTGGTCAGTGGATGCCCCCGATGCCTGCTGCCTGCTGCCCGTGTTGCACTGCGCAATGCCCCGCCCGAGGGAAACAGCAGCCGTTTGGCAGCTTTATATTTTTCGCCCCTGTATATGCGCCCCCATATTATTGTTTCACTCACACCCCAAAAGAACTGAGAAGAAGTTGACAAAAGAGGGGGAAGCGAATGGGTGGCAGGGCAGCGGTACAAAGCGAAACTCGGTGGGGGAATCAAAAAACATTCAAGCATCAGTGAAAATGACAATATAAGCGGAACGGGAAGTGGGGCAGAGTGGGCACTGATGGAAGAATGAAGGAAGGTATGGGGAGGGGACGGGCACTGAAGAGCAATGAATGGTAGGGGGACTCTGCAGTAAATGAAACCATGAAATGGTAAACACAATCAACATTTGATATTTGATATCACAAAAACAAACAAGAAGAAAAGGAGTAAAAAAAAGGAGTAAAAGTCACGAGTAAAAAGCAAATACGAGGACAGTTTCGTGGTTATGACTGATGACACATACCTTCGAGGACAATTGAATGCGCCATTGCGCCACAGGAGGGGGAAGAGAATGCAATAAAATATATATCAAAGGGGTAAAAAAATTTAAAGAATTTAAAAGGAATTCATATGAAGATAAATGAAGGTTTATGCTTGGAGTGAAATGTCGTGACTGTACTTGGTATTAATTGGTGGAAAGAGTGGCAAAATGAAGGGGAATGAATATACATAGTTCTTACTTTATAAATATATAAGCAAGTGCTGAAGAGCAGAAATGTATCTTACAGTTGAAACACTTTTTACAGACCATATAGATAGGATTATTTAACAATTATTCACTCAAATATCTTCGAGTACTCGTGTCAATTGCTAATTTAATTCCCTCTACCCTAACTTTATCCAAATCATTCATCGTTTTCCACATTAAACTTCACCTTCCATCAAGTTTTTATTGATTTAGCTTCACCTCTCATCAACATTTCTTGAATTTCAATTACTTTAGTGTCCGTTTTCGTTGATTTTCCCTTCTTTTGTACTCAATTTTCCTTGCATTTTACTCTGCACCTCAATCAACAATATTTTTGTGGGACTTTGCTAAGGAAATGGTCTTGGCCACATGTTTAGTTTTCCATACAAATCAAATGTCCAAATGTCTGGGGCGTAACCGATGGTACGATTATCTGACAAACTCATTAACTGACGAATGGAATCAAATATGCAAAGACCAAACACATGACAGGAGTGTGGTATGAGTTCCAATCCACCCACAAATGGGCCAGAATTCATCTCATTTCAGCCCTGTTTCATACCAGCGGGAGGGCATTCATGCTGTGGGCTCTGAGCCTGTGAGCCTGTGTGGCATGTGGTATGTGCATCCCCCCATATGATCTGATCTGTGGATGGGGCATTAGACATAAGCAGACAGGTCCTGACGTGCATAATTTCCTGCCTCTCTCAATATTGAAAAAGGATATGGAAGTGCTGTCATATTACAAATAAAATGTAAGCTTCGAGTGCTGTCTGAGTGACTGAGCGACGAACGGACGGGGCGGCCTTGTCTCGACGATGTAATGCGTTTAGGCCAGCCCACTCCTGCCCTCCCCTTGCAAGCATAAACCACATGAAGGGGAGCCTGCCAGGATATGGCAGGATATTACTGTCGAAAGAGTGCGGGGCAGGGGTATGAGCAGGGGTGTTGTGGGTGCAAAACAGTTTCTGATTTTCGGTGCGTTATAGATTTCGATTGTCGAAGACGAGTGGCAACAACAGCAGTTTGAGTCTCAGTCTCCCTGTTTCGGTTTCAGTTGAGTGAAAGGTTTAATTTTCACAAAACATGCAATGAGCGTGGGGAAGGGAAGAACACTCTTCTATATATAGTATATCCAGCTCTCTCTGCTCTGTACCAGATCGAGTGTCGGTCGGTTCGTTGCTTGTTGAGTGAGTAGTTAAGTAGACTTGTCGCTGCGTTGTTTATGGATTGGCTAGGATTTCCATTCTTGTGCTTTTGACATCCATTGACAGTGACGTCTCTCGACACGTGTCTTCTTCAGCCAGGATTCAGTGCAAGGGGGTTGGTTGGTTGGTTGGTAAAGTGAGAAGCGAATACACATCCCAAAGAGACCACACTTAAGTGAGGAATTGCCTGTTTGCTGTCTTTAAGTTGATTCAAGTGGGAATTTCATATTTCATTAGCCATTGAAGGGGGCATTCTTGGCAATAGCCAGGATTCCTAATGAATTTCATACCAATTTCTCTTGGGAAAAAGATAAGATTTCGATTGCATTAAAATTCATTAGAAATGACTCTGAAATATGTGTAACTAAGAAAAAAAATACTCTTCAAATTACTGCTTTAACGCCTTTACTATGCTGATGATCTCTTCAACGCACGCACCAGCTTCCTCCAGCTTCCTCCCAAGCTCCCAAGCAAGCTACAATAACAACGAGCCATACGCCAATGCAAAAAACAACAGCTAAACAACATAGCAAAAGCAAAGCCTCGCTTGGATACTCTCAGCTCTCTTTTCTTAAGCACTGCTTTATCTCATCCACAAATTTCAGCAACAACAAGCAGCGCACAAACCAGCAAAAGCTAAGTCGCTCGCTCTTAGATCCTCTCAGCAAAGGTGCGCTCTTTCCTTAAGCACTGCTTAATCAAGAAGAAAAGAAGCGGTGCCAGGCGGCAAGCAGTGCGCTGCAGTGCATGTAGATGTGGGCCTGTCGAGTTGCCGATATGTTTTGATTATGTAAAAAGTAAGGTAAGTCTACATTTTGTTTACACAATATTTTTTGTTGGGAATAATTTTGTACCGTTAAGAGCACCTTTAATGGGGCAGCCATTACAGCGATTTCTGCGCATTTTTTTGCTGCTGTTTGGATAGTTGTTGCTGCTCTAAATATAAAACCAAAAAAAAAAAAAGCAAACAATGGACAAAATCTAGTGGCAGAACATTCTTCTCTGCATTCTCCGCGTCCTTGGGTCCCCTCGCTTTCAACTTTCACTAACAAGATACTCGTACTGGCTGTGGCTGTGTGCCAGATACAGATACGAGTGCGAGCACACACAAGTGCTACACAAAAAACAACAACAACCAGAGAGCATTTTCATTGTTCTGCAAATGATTGTTGTTTCTTTTTTTGGTACTGGTTTTATATATATAGTATATGTTGTTTTTCTGGGCAGATATCCCGGCCAGATGGCAATTACAAGCATATTAGGTTAACACAAATGCACAACAAAATGTCCTTGGATTTGTGTGTGTGTCTGTGTGGAAAAATAAAAATAAAGGGGAAAAAAATAAAGCAAGAGAAAAAAAGGCATAGGAAAGTGCGCGCGTACAAAACGCAATAACAATAAATTTCAACAGCAACTTGCGGAGGAGCACTTTTAAAATGTGTCAGTAAAACATATAGTTATGGGTTTTTAGTTGTCCCCACCCGTACTACCCGCACTCCACCCCTGAAGGATCGTCGCAGGCTAACGTCCTTCTGCAAGGGATATAAATAAAGCGAAAGAGAGAGCGAGAGCAGCCGAGCAAATGAACGACTTTTGTGGATTTGCTTTGGTGTTTGCTTGCTGTCCATCTCCATTCAGCTGGACGGACGGACGCACGACGGACACTCGACGGACGTTTTATAAATTGGTTGAACGTGCCAGTCCTTGGCCTGGACAGGAGGCTTTAGCGGGTTAATTAAGGCGACAGCAACTTCAGACTTCAGACAGCATGAAAGGCCATTACGGACACGCCACCGACATTACGGACATTAAGTGCATCGAGCAACTAGAGCCGGAGCCGGAGCTGGAGCTAAAGTGCTGCTCCAATGGGCCCGTTGGTCAGTCGTTCAGTCAATAAGCAAGAAATACAAACAATTAAACACGAGTTGGGGTTAACAGAGTCTCAGGGAATGGGCTGGGATTAGGGCTTAAGAATGCCACCCTTAAGAAATAAAAGGGTTTCAGCGAGAGATTTAAAAGCGATTGAAGATGGAAATCGCCACACAGAAGTGTGCTTGAAATGCCATTAAAATGTGTAATTATAAATGGAAACTTGTTTCAAGAGATTGATGTATTTTTTTTAGATAGAATAATAGAATCAATAGAAGAAAAGAACCTCCTAATATTGCTGAAACATTCCCGAATTTATTAAACTTTAATCTATGAACCAATTTCTATTAGAATACGAACTAAACACGCTCATCCATTCCAAAAAATTAAAGATCAAACCGCACTCTAAAAAAACACAACTGAAAAAAGAGTTAACCAAAATGTAGTTTAATGAAGTCTGAACCACAGCACAAAAAAAGGCAACAAAAATTGAGTTCCCTTGCCACAATTGAAGCCGGACAAACCACACACAGAAAATAACAACTGAAATCAGTTTTAGGGAAGAGTGGATGGGAGTGGGGTGGGGGAAAAACAGGACCCTCAAGCGAAGCACCAAACAAAGTGTCCTTGCCCCAGTATCCTTCAGTATCCTCTCTCACTGTATCGTTCTCATCAGCATTCTCATTCTCCTCCACAGAACGCCAAACTCTGGGATATTACACGCTGCCACCGCTGTCCGTTCTCTGCGGCGGACTATTGCCGGACAGGACATATTGTCAAAGGACATCATCAACATAATGGACATGTTGTAGCCACAAAAACGGATGTTAAATTGAAAAAAAAAGGGGAAAAAAAGCAAAGCAGAAACCGAAACTATGAGTAGGAAATACGGACATGGAAACGGACAAGGCCGAAACGAGCTTATAAGCTTATGAGTGAAGCAGAGAGAGAGGAGTGGAGCGGAGTGTAGGAGAGCCACACGAACGTGAAATGTGACACTGGAGTCCTAAGGACCCATAGACGGAGCCGTAGCCGGACTTCGCGTATATCCGACTTTTCCGCACAATTGAAACGCTTGAATGAAGGCAACCAATGAATGAGGGACGACTGAAGGGAAGTACAATACAATGCATGGGCCTGGAACTGGGTTTTTTTTTCTTGCCATACTCTATAAAAACTTAGTGACGGATATTGGTTAAGAGGTGAGGAATGTCTGGAAGAGAAGAAACTTACTCTATTTTGGGTTCCAAATGGTTGAAAACGAAGTAAATATGAAGTAAAAGTTCTATAGTTTTTGCCATGCAAATAACATGCAGAAAGGGCATCCAAGTATCAGTATGCCATGTAATACTCTTCTTGTGGCTTTTTATCTGTTGTACAGCATCATCATGGAAGTGGTAGGGAAGGGTGACCCTTGTGTCTGTATATGGGATATGTGCTTGGGAGTCATCCTACAACAACTATTATCATTTGCCAGGACAAAGCGAAAAAGAGAGAGAGAGAGAGTGTCCTATAGAGAGAAAGACAGAGGGTTAGGGAGAAGACATCATAGGGAGAGAGTGACCCTAGCTCTGGGACAGTGAAACGTAGGGAGAGATCCTTGGACAAAAAGACAAACGAGCAGGAGGGGGGGAAAGGAAGGGGAAGCCAATAGAGCAACCGAACGAAAGCACATAATAGGCCATTGGGTAAGCACTTGAGGGTCAAGCCCGTAAATGTATGCTAATGATTATGATGAAGAGTGTGCTTGTAGCAGAAGACCCCCACCCTCTCTCCTCCATCTCTCTCTCTTTCTCTCTCTGTGTCCCTATCTCTATCTGATGTTTGACTTTTGGGGTTAAAGGTTATGATGGCCTCCCATTTCTCATTTATGGCTTGTTGTTTGGTATTGGCTTTTGGCTTTTTCCTATTTGGTTTTGTCCTGCACATTTGCCGATTGATTTTGTGCCACTAAATAGATGAAATATTTATCTTCCTTTTTTTTTTGCGTGCTGGGGTTTTGAGGTCAAACTTGATTTGGGCTTGCAGATTTCAGCATAAAAAGTGGGGCTTTATTGGGATGGAGAGAAGAGGCTGGAGGCCACTGGAGAGAGGCTTCCACTGGGGGTTTTTAATTAAAGAAAATGTGCCTCTATATCCCATAGCATTCACTTATTCAAAATGATTTCTATTACCTGTATAAATGTTCAAAGATTTCTAGAATTTCCGTAAATTTCCAGCGACTGCTACAATCCTTTATATCTGTCATTCTGCCATTCCAAAAACCTCATCTAAATTACTCGAAACACAGCCAAAATATTCCTCCATTTGACTGCTGCATTCAATCATTGGCATTTAATCATTGTTGCCCCCAAGTGGCATGTTATATTATGTGTGCAACAACTTTTGCTGGCTGCCAGTGTCACAGTTTTATCTTAATTTCCATTGGGAGATTGCGAGAGATTGGCAGCCATTTAACCTATTTGAATGCAGTTGACATATTGGCCATTAATTAAAACATCAACACCCCAGTGCCACACCCTTCCTGTCAGCCTGTCAGCCTGGCATCCTCCCCTTACAAACATCAGAGCAAACATCGCCTGGAGACTTGTGCAACAATTTCACATGTCAACGCATGCAAAAGGCAAAAAAAAAGAAAGGTACAGGGAAATGGCACGAAGGAGGGAATGTTCTCCCCTGTGAAATGTGATCAGAGGTGGAATGTGACACAGCGGAGGGGGGGTTGTCAGAGTAGAGGATGTTGCAAGGTAACGAACGCCAATAAAGGTCAAATTAAGGAGGGGGGGGACGGCTGCTGCAGGTTGCAGGTGCATCCATTTAACCCTTGACATCGCGATGCGAGCAAATAAAATGGGGGAGGAATAACGTCCCAGGTACTCCATGCCGTACTTCAGCATCAGCTTCCACCATCAGCAGCCAAACATCCGCTTTCATATCAGTGGCAGCAGCTCCTCCTGCTGCTCCACAGGACATAACGTTGCCATGACACTGTCGGAGGGACAAGCTCTTCTCTCTCTCTCCTCCTCGGAGGCAGGCCATTGAAGCGCATAGCGGAGCAGCAGCAGCAGGAAATAATGTGCAGCCATCCGGAAGTAGTTTCTCTATCAAAACGTATTGATTGACTTTGGGAATGTGCATGCCCCCTAATGGGGCAAGGTTGTTTGGCCAGCCAGGCAGGACATTCCTTTGAAATTGGAATTAAAGTTTGCCATAAACATAAATGTACGTAATCCGCATTGCAATCACGTAACATAATCTAAAGGCTAAATGGAGATGAAAGGGCTACTCTTTTTTATAACTTTATATTGGCAAGAAATCCAGGAGCTAGATATACTAGATACAGATACGCTTATGCCACTTAGATACCAGAATTTCCTAATTAGTTTTTGGCTCACGCTGCTGAATATTCAAACCCGATCGCATTCGCTCTCCCTTTCGCTGAAGATCTGGCATCTAAATGCGCCACGGAACTCACAAACGCCCACTTCTGGCTGCCACGCCTTCTTAGTTACTTCATTAGTGCGCAGTGTGCATCAGAGCGGGGGGTGGGTTGTGTATGGTGGCTTAGCTTGGGCTCGGGGTTTTTCCGTGTGACTGAGTGATGAACCTCGGGTTCGTTTCTCTCTCTGCCACAGGTGAAAATTTGCATTTATGCAAATGGTAGGCGTTTCACAACGCTTTCACTTTAACTACTTTCCCGCGTGGAAAGTGCTTTAGGTGACACCCCACCCCGCACCGTTGGATCGTTGCATTTTTGCCAAGTTTTTTCGCTTAATTTATGCGCATTTTTCGTGTACTCGTAGTAGATTTTGCGAGACTTTTTTGTTGGAACAATTTATTGCCCATCATCCGCGCTAAGTTCCAGGAGTTTTCCAGTTTTGCAGTTTTCATTTTCAAAATTGAGTGACTTTCACTTTTTCCGAAGGAGTTACCCCCAGAAATCTCCCCACTCCACTCCAAAAGTTCTCTTTGGGCAAATGTTGTGCATGTTCTGTTGCAATTTTTTTCGCTGCACATTTTTAATTAAAATTTTTAGCCACAGGCAGGTGGCAGGAGGTCGCCAAGGGGGCCAGCCGACATTTTAATGTTGATTTTATGCAAATGACAATTGATTGAAAACAGACGGGTGGCAAGGGAAAGGCTTCCCCACATGCCTGAGGAGAGAGTGGCGTAGCGGGAAGTACTGATTGAAAGGGATATTAAAATAAATGAAAGCCGCTGCCATAATGGCCATAATATGCCATAAACAATTACAATTTAATAAATTATTAACATGTAAATAGTAGGGTACTTAATGGGGGCAGCAGACATGAGCCATGTAAATATAAATATATATATAATATATATATATATATATTCCCCTCTATGATTTCTGATATAAATTTGAATATTCATATCTCATGCATTTATAAACAAATTTATATTTCGATTACTGATGGGGCGTGTATGCCAGGAGTAGAGCAAGGATGGGCAAGGAATGGCAAGAAGGGGCAAAGGAAGGGCAATGAGAAAGCACTGGCGTGGAAATTACTTAATCACAGGGGGGTTACTATTCGAATTTAATCTCTCTTTTCTTATCTCTCTCCCCAGCCCCCGCTCTCTAATGTTTTTCTTTGTTTTTCTTAATTACAGTTATTTAAAATAACACAAACCCCACCACACCGCACCCCCTCTCCCTGCAATGCCATATGCTCTTGCCGCTGTTTTGTAATTTATCTTTGTCATTGTTTGATTAAATCAATTATATTTATAACCCATACACAATGGCCAGTGCCATGTCCATGGCTGCCCCCTGTAAAGCCCCCACCCAACCCTACACCCTGCAGTACATACATTAATAATTATGCCGTTATCCGTTCAGTACCGTTCCCCTAATTGCGTTGGTCATTTAAACGTAAATCGTTTGGGCCTAAAAAAGGGGCAATGGGCTGGGGCCTGGGGGCTAGGGAGCTAGGGGCTAGGGAGCTGCTGGCTAGGGGTTGGGTGCTAGGGGCTGTGGCCTGGGTTGGCTTTTTGTCAAATTACTCAAAATCGAAACCAATTGAAATTTGGAAAACGCGTTTTTGTTGGCATATAGCTGGGAGTAGTCGGGAGTGGGGAATGTTGGCTGGTGGGGCCCATTTGAATTGAATTTCTACGCCGTCATTGATTTGCAATTATGACTAAAAGCCTCGCAGCCCGCAAATGCGGAGGCAGCAGCTGTTCCCTCGGTGCGCGGTGGCAGCTAATCTACACACAGAAATCTAACAATGCCCCCCCCAAACGATACCCAACGGCTAACAACAATCGTACTTAGAGATGGGTGAGTGAAAGTCGTGAGAGAGGAGCCACTGGTTAGAGTTTCCTTTATTCTATATATCTCTCCCACAAAACTCCTTCTCTTGCCCTGTCGTGTCACGCTACCATCTCTAATTGAATGCAACAAAACCATGACAGTAGCTTCCACTATCCCCATAGCACATTTTCCCTGGCCATTCTCTGCCCCTGCGGAAATCCTAGTCTCCTGTTGACTTTGACTTGTCGCGCGACATGAAACGATTAAGCCAGCGAAAACGCTTTTAGCCAACATCAACGCCAATGCCAATGGCTTTTGGACAGCCTTCGGCTGCGAGGTGTTTGTTGGTTTTAGCTTTTATTGGTGGTAGCAAGGGGAACAGTGGCACAGGGGGGGGCGGGCAGAGTGGACACACATTTATATTATCGTATGATTGATCACAATTTTCCAAAGTAATTAGGGGCCGCCACCCACGAAACACTTCTACACCCCCCTCGACACTCTCTCTTTGAGGATATGCCATGCCATACACTCTCTCGTACTATATGCATGACAGCAGAGAGCGGTGGCAGGGGGTGGTGGTGGAGAGCAGCCTTTAAGGGTAATTGCTTTGTAAATAATTCTGTGTCATTGGCCCTCTGCTCTGGTACACTCATTAAGAGGTGCAAAAGAAAGAAATTTTCCTCTACATCGAAAGGGAATTTTAGTGGTATGGAAAATTCCTAGAAATCTCCCGGATTTGGCTGTTCCGAAAACCAATTGAAATAGCCATAAATCAAGTTTTATGCTTCATATTTTGAATGGCTGATGCGTGCCTCTAAAACTCATATTCATTATGCTGCCTGGACTCTTTTGGTGGCTCTTTGCAGCATTCAGCATTCGCATTAAATTTAATTAACCTTCGCCCTAAGAGGTTTTCCCCCCCTGACAATGCCTGCGCCATCAGCGACTGCCATTACAAACCACATGAAAATAGTACAGACGCGTGCTCGTGCCACACGATGCTGCAGCGGCAGCCGCAGCCGGAGGATTGCCGCCGCGACGTCTTCTCTGACGGCCAACATATTGCATTGCCTCCTGCCCTGAAGCTGGAGTAGGACAATAATCAAGTCCAGAACTTAACGACAACTAAATCCAATTATTCCAGCGATTCCGGGAGGCAGCAGCGCAACAGGAGAAGCCAGGAATATGCCAGGGATATGGCAGGGATATACCAAAGGATATGGCAAGGATATGCCTCGGCAGTAGTAGGATATGCAGAATGATGCACATGGAACACGTGCGCGCAACGAATTTTTCCAATGGTTGAGGGAATGGGTGGCTGTGCAGAGTGGGTGCTAAGGGAGTGGGTGGCTTGGCGGAGTATATGCTGAGGGAGTGGGTGCCATAGCAGAGTGATTGCTGAGGGACTGGGTAGCTTGGCAGAGTGTATGCAGGAGAGTGGCTGGCTTGGCAGAGTGGGTGCTGCTTCTGCTACTGCTGCTACTACGGCTGGGGGGGTTACTTGGGTGGCTTGATGGGTCGCTCGCATGGCAGATTGCATGCCGCCCGCAGCGTTGCATAAAGGTTTACTTTTCATTTACGCGCCACCAAAAACCCCCACCCCACACCACCACCAACACCGCCACCCCACCACCTATGCCACGAAACGGGGACAAAGGGAACAACCCTTACAAATGCAATACACACACGCATGTCAAGAGGCACGGCGAACGGGTGGTGGTGGGGGGATAGATCCTTTGTGAGGTCTAGCTACCCCTACCCCTCCCTGCCTCTTGGCAGCACCGAAAAATTGTAATTAAATATAATCCGCTCAATTTGAAACGCACACCGAAGGAGAAGCAGAGGTACAGCGGTAGAGGCGAAGGCAGTAGTAGAGGCAGTGGTCGAGGCAATGGGTGGCCAAAAGTAAGGTACTTCTCCCCCACTCTCTAGCTCTGCCTCTACCTCTTTCTCTAGCTCTCTCTCCAGCTCTCTCTCTCTACCTCTTTATCTACCTCTTTCTCCCTATGTAATTTCATCTCCTTCTTGCATTAATGAATATTTTTTATTAATAAATAAAACATGAAAAATATTTTCAAAAATATAGAAATAAATTTTTAAATATAAAAAAAATATCACAACATTTTTAAAAGGTTTTTTATTTTATTTTAAATATATTTATTTTAAATTAAAATTTCTCTGCCTTGCAGGGCATTCAAAATTCGTTACAAAAATTGCAC
The DNA here is from genome assembly GCA_009664405.1 of Drosophila bifasciata. Taxonomy (NCBI): domain Eukaryota; kingdom Metazoa; phylum Arthropoda; class Insecta; order Diptera; family Drosophilidae; genus Drosophila; species Drosophila bifasciata. The sequence continues at coordinate 42,184,625 of CM019042.1, read as the reverse complement.
AAATTAACCAACTTTTAATTAAAATCATGGCAAAAAAGGATTTACGAATCCTTGCAAGTGGCTGCCCGCTGATCTGCCCTGTGGGCACACTCTCTCTCTCTCTCTCTTTCTCTGTGTCCAGTGACCGATGCGTTCATGCATTCAAAAATGTGCATAAATTATTGAATTAGTGCGTTGCCCTGCCCCTTGCCAACCCCTTGGCTTGCTGCTCCCTTGCCTGATGCTCCCTTGCCCTGCCCACAATTTTCACGCTTTTCGTTATTAACAAATAAAAAAGGAGCAGCGGAAGCCGAAAAAAAAGGAGCAACAATTTTTAAAGCATAAATTAAGGCGACAGTCGCACACTTGTTCAATAATTTATGCATGACGCTTGATGGTTGGAATTTAAATTTTAGAATTTCTGATGCTGGATTTGACTTTTGGTTTCATTTTTCGCCTTGCCCTTTCATTTATTTATTTATTTATAACACTCACCAAGAGGGGGTGGGCGGTGCACACCCGGCAATTAGTTCTCTGCCAGATCCTTGGGGATGTTTTAATTATCGTATTGTATAAAAAGAATATGGCCACCCTTTTTGTGTGTCTCTGCGATTTATGCAACCGATTTAATAATGCAAATTAATTCGGTGCTGCTATCTTTTGTTTTTTATTTTATAGCTTTAAGGGTAGAGTTTATGGGGGGCAGATATATGATTTATATTATAAATGATGGGAAAGAATTTTATTGCAGGTAAATGCGGGAGTTCATATGTGTGGGCTCTGTAATCTGTTGCACAATTTGCGCAATTTTCTTGCAAAGAAACAAAGTAAGATATATCTTTATATCTTTATATATTCCTGCAACTATCTGTGCAGTTAATGCAACAATTTAAGGGGCACACACTAAAACCCTCTTCGTATCGAAAGTTGCTATATAAATGGGTTGCGGAATTTCCATAAATATTTACCAATTTCTAGGATTTTCTTTACTAATTGTAAAAGCCAAAAGATTTTCTTTGTATCTTGTCTCTATTTCCCCTACACACTCCTTGCCATAAATTTCAAATGTGTAACAAATTGCCACAACAAACAATCAAGTCACTACGAGATTTTTCCACTAGCTTTTTCTTTTTGACTTTTCATCTGCCTTCTGCTTGTTGTTTTCCTGCAGCACTAGGATGGGGGCCACTTTACACGTTCCAACAACAAGAGAATGGCATCTCTTTCCCCTCCTCCTATGCTCTGGGTGCAGTCCTGCAGTGATTTCATTAAAATTTTGCTAAAAGTTTTATTATAAACTCGAGAAATGCTCTCTGCTGTTTGCTGTTTGCACTGCAAAACGTGAGCCAAAAATAACAAACAACCAAAGGGGAGTACATACAAAGAGGGGAGTGAGGAGAGTGTGGGTTATGCAACCCCCAAAAGAAGAGGACTCTGTACAAATCTGCCATCAAAAGTCAGCTCTCGCTTCAGCTTATATAGTAATTATGCTCCTTTCTGGTCTCTGGTCTGTCCAGACTGCACGCATTACCCAGAACCCTCCCCCCGTCAGACACATGCATATGCAACAAGCGGTGGCAGGAGCAACAGCAACCAACAAAGGGTAGTGCAAATCTAGCAGGAGAGTGTCTGTCTTTGATGGTGGTGTAGTGACTTGGGGATACCCAAGGGGACACCTTTCTGTGTTTCCTTAGCAGCAGCATGTTGCATCCATTCCCTACACTCTATAGGCTGATATACCCTTTGGCTACCCACTACCTACGATGGACCTGCATGCACTAGGCTCTAGGGTAGGTACTGGGGACCTACCATCCTCCCTTCCTTCTCTGTGTCTTCCTTCATCATCTTTACACAGTCCGACACCTTCTTGACTCTCTTTCGTCGCTACTTTCTGGGTCTGCTTTGCCTCTACTGTCTGTCCTGCCTCTCCATTCTTGGTCTGCTTTGCCTCTCCTGTCGCTCCTTTCTTGGTCTGCATTTTCCTCTCCTCTGTTCTTTCCTGTCTCTCATTTGCCTCTCTTCCTGCCTCTCTCTCATTTTCTCCTGGCATTTGCACAGTTTATGTGCTGCTGGCTGCTGGGCTGCTGCCTGCTCTGCTTTTAGGGCTAATGTGCTCATTTTATGCAAAAGTCTGTCCTGCAACTCACGTAGCACCCCCCAACCGTTCCCCCCTTTGCACCACCTTATCCACTTCAGCATCATGCACTGGGAAAAGTGTGCAAGAAGATTTTTTTATGCGCCCAACGGCAACATCTTTTCATTGTTTGCTGGCGTTTTTTTTTCTGTTGCTTTTTTCCTGGTGTTGGGGTAGTAGTGGAAAATGCAACAGCTTGTGTTTATAATTGAAATAATTGCAGAAAGCAGACATAATTATATTTTCATCGTTGTTGTTATTGCTGTTGCTGCTGCTGCTGTTGCTGTTGGCGGTGTTGCATCCACACAGTCATTGTCCCTAGAAGAGCGAGAGAGAGAAGAGTTCCCTGGCAGCAGACTGAATCTGAAGTTGGCTGGAGAATCTCCCCCTTGGTATCCTGGGTTTCATTTGTTTTTGTTTGGTTTTTTTTTGGTTCATTTAAAGGAATAGTTTTGGCTGGCAACTAAAAGAATTTAATGGGGAAATGGGAGAATTTCCAGTAGTTTATAAAGAATGGAAAAAAGGATGAGGAAAGGAAGTAGAGCTTCCTTAGTTTATGAATACTATGGAAAGTTAGTAAGTTAGTGGGAATTGTTTGCAAAATGCTTATGGAACATTAGCTGATGGATTATGAAAAAGATAATGGGTTGAAAAGAGACTAAAATTATGATACAAAATTTCAATATTCATTGCCGCTTTTACAGGCTTTTTGCTGCAACAAAAACAAAGCTCATAAATCGCCCTAAATCTGGTCTAAAAGTCTAACTTTTAGGGCTTGAAATTATCTTTATTTCTATACTTTGGAAATACATTTTTGCCTGGGATATAATTTCTTATAAATTTCGTAAAGAGAAAGGAAGAATTAGTGTCCTTTTTTGTATATTTTTTAAGTCGTTATTTCTTTTAATTTGATTTATAGTTTTATTTCGCATATTGTGCTATGAAATTGGGAAAAAATATTCCATAAATTCCATTGAATTTTCATTTCTATTGGTTCTATGAGAATATCTGCTTAACAAAGAACTTGGTAACTAATTTTTTATAGATACAAATTCTGTAGTTTATTTCAAGTAAAATAATAACTTTTCATAGATATGCCACTAAAAATGTCAGCCACTTGCTACTCAGCCTTTTCCCACATAATTTCTTTTTTCTCTAAGATGCTGTTGAGGGCACACACACCTCTAACTCTGTGTGTTGTGCCCTTGGCTACCATGCAACCAGCGGAGTGGGGGCTTAGGCTTATGTATGTCTCCTTGAGGGGCCAGCGAGCGCAAATAATTTTGCGCTTACAATGAACCAGCGACCAGGACTTAAGCCCCAAGCTCTATTGCCCCTGACAACGTGGCTCAAGTTTACCATCGCTCTACAGGCGGGTGGGGGGAAGGGTGAAGTGTAAGGGTAGGGGATAGAGATTGCTGTAGAGGAACTTTCCACCAAAGACGCTGGCAGGAGAACAGAGAGGCGGAGCCATGTGGCGTCTGGTCGCTTGCGCAATTTAACTAAAAGCTCAATCAATCATCTACTGGACGTGTAGGCGGGGGTGGAGCATGGGTATGGGGCATGGGCATCACCTCCATGGCAATGCTTAATTTGTGCTCATCCTGCCACAGCAGCAGCGCCTTCGTGTGCCCCAGCCGCGGGGCTCTTTTGTCAATGTTGTCATAGAGTTTCCTTCCTTCCTACCCAGAGAGGTTCCAGCCGAGCGAAGTTTTAAGCCGCTTTTCGGTCGCCTTTTGAAGTTTATCTGTATCTCAGAGCTGGGCTCTCTCTCCCACCTGATTGCGGCAATGTGTTGCATGCATTTAGGCGGCCTGTACACATATTTGTATTGCCTTGCCTGGCAGTTCCAAAAAGGGTTGCTTGTGTGATTATTTGGTGTGGGGGGGACACCATTCCGTGGCCTGAAGTAGGAGGAGCTTAGGAAATTGTTGCAGCTAATACGCTGAAAGAAGGATTACGTAGGATCGGGAAGAAACGAAGCGGAGGCGAAGGCGGAGAGCTGCCATCAAAATCAAAGTGATTCCGTGCTTAAGGTAATTGCTTGGAAATTGCAGACCAGCGAGACAGATTTAGGGGTTTAATTTGGGAAGAGACGAAGAGGTGCCTTTGAAGAAATGGTAACCTTTTGCTTAGATTTAGGTGTCCATGCACCTCAAAAAAATGCTTAGAAAGTGCAGAAAACTTAACAGATGCATAGATGCTCTTGAATCAGAGATATATCCATACTAACAGCAGTCTAAAATTTGTAAAAATCGTATCTATTCTCTATGCAATAGTGAGCTATAATTCAGGCAAGAATGTGCGCTTAAAAATGTATTTTAATTTCCATTAAACTACCTTTAAAATTGCCTAAACTTTAAGCAAACCTTTCCCCACAATTCTCATATTTTTAATCAATATACTTCCAGCAGCTAAAAGGTGTAAACTTCCCTTAACAGCGGCCCAGGGCATAACAGCCAGGCCTAGATATAACTCAGAGCCTAAAGTACTCCTGCCTATTTCTGCGCTACTCTGCCAGCTCCTGACAGCTGTGTTTACCCGTGAGTTTTTATGATAATCAAAAGTTTTGCCATATGTTTGTTGAGGTTGCCACAGCATTATACTCCCCAACCGCTCTCCCCCTCTCTCTCTATCTCTGTCTCTCTGGTTGACAAATCTATTAGTGCATTGCTCTCTTGGCGGTAGCGCCGCAAAAGCAAAAAAGGAAACGCTGAAAGAACAAACATTAGCGTATAATTCCCACTCGCGCAACAAATTCATCAACTGCCACATAATCCAGCAAATTTTTCAGCACTTAAATTTTAGGACATGACCTGAAACTTTGCCCTCGTCCAGCCGTCTGTCCGTTGGTCGCCCGCGCTCTCTCTCTCTTGCGTTTTGGGTCGCCTCCTAATCCCTAAACTGTCGCAAAACTTTTGGGCCCCACAAGAAGGAAAATGGCCCCAAACACACACAAACACACAGAGTAGGGGAAAATGCCTCAAACACAGCGAAAATGGGAAAGGCAGAGTAGCAGCAGGAGCAGCCGCCACACAACAGAGAAAAGCGCTGAGGAAAATGTACTAGAAAACAGAAAAAAACGAAGGAAAATGAGTGAAAAAGTCCAACAAAAGTTTTTTGCAACAGATAAAAGTGCAAAGTTTTAGATAGAGAGAGAGAAAGAGAGGGAGAGCCACAAATAGAGAGAGAATGAGAGAGAAAGAAAGCGAGGGAGAGCCACAGAGAGTGAGAGAGCTCCAAAGAAAGGACAGTGAAAATTACAAACATTTTCAATTATCACAAGGAGCAACAAACAACTGAAAGAAGGTGGCAGTAGGACCCCTCCAACCCAACTACCTTTCAGTTGATGTATTGTGTCTGTGGCACTCATTATAAGGACATCATCTACCGTCATATAATTACCGACTTACCGCCTGCCAGCCAGCCAGCCTGGGAGCCTGCCTGCCTGCCTGATGATTGTTTATTAAGTTACTCGTCAAATGGCGCTTACTCGTCCCCTTCACAGCATTTTGCCTGATGAATGGACATCACAGCTTTTGGGCGGTGCTGTACCTCTGGCTGTCACCTGTTTCAACAGTCATTTTTCAAAGGGTTTTCTCGGCCCAAACACACACAAAACAAAAACAAAGACAAGACAGGGCTTGGTAGCAGGGCATGGGAGTGGCAGTGGGACTGGAAGTATCTTTATATCTTTTTTGGGTGCTGTGTTTTATGTTCATTTTTCATAAGTTCTTGCGGTAGGCTCTACTACCTCTTGTATCTTTCCAACTCTTTATATTTTCAACTGTTGTTGTTTATACCTTGTTGTTGTTTGTTTTTGCTGCTGCTGTTTTTTTTTTTGGTGTTTTTTGGGTGGACATTTTTCAAGTGTCACTGTCAACGGGTGCGCCTTGACGCGGAGAGGTCCCTGCCCTTTTGGCGACACTTGATTGAAGGCAATTAGTGGAGGAGGAGCAGGAGCAGGAGCAACTGCTTTTTCCACAGTTTTTTGCAGCGCCAACAACATTATTAACATTAATAATAATACCTGCCTGAGGGTGGGAGTAGGGGGTATGCAGGTGGAATGTTGTATTCATGGAAATTTATGCTTCCGAAGTTCTAAAGAAGTTTTAAAAGATTTGAAGGCTAATGGCAGTGCTCAGTGATTGTGCTACGATGTGTGGCTGTTTATGTGCTTCATAGTTATCAGTAGTTGATTAGAATTAGTCATTAAGTGGGATTTTATATAATTTTTTTAATTGGTAAAAAGAAAAAAATTAATTGAATAATTTTTAAGAAAATGGAACTTCCTTTTTTTTATCTATTGATGCTTAAAATTTGCAGTTGAAGATAAGAAATTAAGCAATCGAGCTTCCAGGGGAAACATAATCTTTCTTTTTTCATTGCTCTCTCCCAGAGTAGCTAAGCAGTTAAGTTTAGGGTTTAGTTTCTCCTTTAGTTTTCAGAAAGAAGTTCTCACCTGTGAGACCAATCTCTACTGATTATATTTACCAGGGTATCTTCAGTGTCGTTTCACTCGAACACTGCTTTTCTCAGTTGTTGTTCCTATTTTTCCCCAGAGAATTTCAGAGGAATTTTCATTAATTAAATTAATTAATCACATTAAATGCTTTGCGGAGGGAGTCTCTCCCACTCTGCCCAGCCACCCAACCTCTCCCTGCTTTTCCCCTAAAGTAAAAAATTGTCAAAGCAAACTACTACCTGGTCGAAATAAATATTGGGACACTCACTTATCATAGATATTTTTCAAAATTTTAAAGAAATGGTAAGCATTTGTAACGACCCAGAAATTTTTTTGAATGTATCTGCATATAAAGAAAGTAAAGGCAGGTTAAAAGTTTATATTTTGTATTCGGGGTCTTTTTACTGACCAGTTTTGTGAGACGTGTTTTTTTTCTAGTACGAAATAATTATTGGTACAACATCAGGAAAGTGGTGCTAATTGACTGTGTATTCAAGTTTTTCGTAGTTAAAGGTTTTTTTTGTATTCTTTTTAGCAGTGAACAAGTAATTTAACAATCAAAGGCTAAATAAAAGTTCATTTAATACAGTTCCACACGTAAATAAAAGTACAAAATGGGGAATGGAGTAAAGTTGTCGGAGAATATGCAAAAAACTATCCTTAATCTGCACAGGGAAGGAAAAGCATTCGAGAAATAGCCAATATTGCGGAAATAAGCAAGAATACTGTCAAAAAATTAAAAAAAAAACCCGTCAGGATATAATAAAACAGTAAAAACCGGCCGACCTTGCTTAGTGTCTGATCGAACATAACGACAAATAATTAATTTGGCTTTAAACACAGCGACTAGTTCACGGGATATTAAGGCTAAACTGTCTCTTGACATCAGCACCCGTGGTATTCAGCAAATTTTAAGTTCAGATAGTAACATTAAGTATGAAAAAATGGTACGCAAACCTATGCTTCTGCCAAGGCACAAAGCAGCTCGTCTGGAATTTGCAAAAAGTACAAAATTTTGGACAAGTGAATGGGAGAAAGTTATCTTCAGTGACGAAAAAAAAGTTCAACTTGGATGGTCCTGACGATAAAATGATGTACTGGAGAAGATATACGCCGTGAACGCAATTTCGCAATTTTGGGGCGGCTCGCTCAGGTATGGGCTGCATTTGGACACCCCGGAAGATCGCCTGTATGTTTTGTATCATCTCGAATGAATTCTCAGCTGTACATAAGCCTCATAGACGACGTATTAATACCGTTTAGCGAAACATATCGGGATAAAAAGTTGATTTTTCAACAGGATAACGCTGCATTCCACGTATCCATAACCACAAAACAGTTCTTTAAGGACCGAAAAATAGATCTTTTGGGGTGGCCTGCATGTATTCCCGATTTAAAACCCAATCGAGAATGTTTCGTGAAATACTGTCCAGCAAAGTTTATAGCAATAGGCGACAATTTGAAAATTTGGTGCAGCTCAAAAAGCCAATTATCGAAGAAAGGGCCAAAATCGACGAAAAAAACGCTCCAAAATTTAATTCTATCAATGCCTAATCGCTTGGCTGAAGTTATTTCAAAGCGTGGAGGCAATACACAATATTAAGTAAGAAAACAAATTTATTTGTTCTAATTTTGGAATTTTAAAAATTATTTGTATTTTAGTGTACCAATAATTATTTCTAAGGCAGCAAAAAATAAGGACCTGAATTTTCTCGAAAAGGATCAGATATTTACAAAAAATTTATTTTATTTCAATGCATTTTCTCTTTATACTTGCGAATAAAATTAAAAAAAAAAAAATAGATAAGCAATTACGATTTACTTAAAAAGAAAAACTGAGTGTCCCAATATTTATTTCGACCAGGTATTAAGATCAAAGATATGCCATGCCACACACAAAAATAATGATGCCAAATGTTGTTGCCACAATTATGCTCCACTGACTGCTAATGGTGGAGCAAAGGTTCTGCTTAGCAGAGAGGGGGAGGTTGTTGGGAAAGGGAAGGAAATTAAAGGCATGGGGGAATGGGAGAGGCAAGAGGAAATGGGAATTAGGGATTGGTATGGCAATAAGTAGGCTGCTCTCTTTTTTTTTTTTTTTTGGCTGTCAAGTCGAAAGCATTTCAATTAATTAAATCACTTTTTGCTCTCTGTTTTAATGCAAATTGTTGATTCTAATGTGCGATAGATGGTAATTCTACTGTGGAGAATGCTTTATAATGATTGAAGTTGTTGCATAAATATATTATTGATGGATGTAGAGGCGTAGATATATATTTGCAAGTCACTTTGGTTTTTTAAACATTAAAAATCTGTTTTCTTTGTAAATTTCAAAAGATATTTCTAGGTTTTATTTTAAATTCCAATCAGAAATTCTAAAAAATAACTAAAAAGGTTTTTTAATTTTTCTTTTAATTATTATAATATTTGTGTCTTCAAAAGTGAGGAACCAGCATATCATTAATGCTATAGGCATTATATTATATTATATTTTTATTATTATTATTATATTTTATGACCAAATGAAACTGAAATCAATAAGAAACTTTTGAAAATTATTCAGAAAACTATTAAAAATCATTGATAAATATTTCCACCTTTTATAGAGCTTTGTCTACCCAAATATCTATACAAATAACTATTGGAATATTCTAAAATTTCAAATACAATTAAAGCATCTAAAACGTCTCAACCAACCCTCGTTTTAGGCATTTACATGAATGGATGGGAGGCCTTTTTGGCCGGCCTGTCATTTCCATTTCGATTTAGTCGTGCAGAATTTCCCTTTTGAATATCAAAACAACAAATGAACAGAACAGAACCGAAGAGAGAAGCAGCAAAAACATTCTACAAAACTTTATCTCAAGTGTAGAAAGTCCCTCCCCCGCTTTAACCCCCTGCCCTGAAAACAAAAACAAAAGCTGAGCAAAAGAAAATGTTTTTACAACTTCAGCCCCATACACAGAGAGGCAAAAGAAAATTCAGTCGAGTGTTAACAAAAAAAAACCTGAATAAGAGATGCGATACGATACGTTACGATACCCCTTTTATTTATTCAAGGCATTCAGGATTCAGGATTTCTTTTCAATGATTTTAATTTCAGGTTTTCCAACAGGGGGGAAAAATGCGTGAAAAATTCATCCGTAGAGATAATGCATTATGGGGTTTTTACACTGCCCGTCGACAGTGTCCTTCAATTAGCGTTAATCAAATAAATGATGATACGAATGGGGTTTATTTCCACATTCCCCCCACACCACATTTTCACATTTAACTTTTCTGACAGCCTTTTGTGATGCGGGTACAGGGGGAGTGGTGTCAGAGTCAGCGTCAGAGTTGGGGCCGCCAAATGGCTAATTGACACTGTGATTGGGAACGCCAGCAGAGGTAGAGAGGTGGACAGGTGGACTGGCAGGCTACACATTCAGCCTGACTCTCTCTGTCTCTGTCTCTGCCTCTTTTACTCAGTCTCAATCTCTCATCTTTCATCTGTTCATCTGTTGGCTGCCTTCTCTTACCCAGCCTCACATTCTCTCATCTGCTGTCTTCTTTCTCTGCTTCTCTGCCTCACATTCTCTCTCTTATCTGTTGGCTGCCTTCTCCTTCCCTGCCTCACATTCTCTTTCATCTGTTGGCTATTTTTTATTATATTTTATTTAATGGATTTGCTTGTTCTTTTGCTGTACTTTTTTGTTATTGTTGTTGAACCTCATGCCACAAAATTTCTGCCAAATTGACAGAAAAAGCATCAACAGAAATGTTGAATACATATATCCAATCTATCTATCCATCTGTCTGGTATTTATGTATATATGTATGTACAGCTGCATATGTATCTCCTAAAGTAAGTTAATTGTAAGCAAAAGTACAAAACTATTTCTCTACAGTGGTTTGCAGTTATGAGAATATGAATTATGTACACGGATTTTTTCATAGAATTTGATGGCATGGATGATATTTCTATCATGATAGAGAGACTTCCTTCAGTTATCGTAGAACTCCAGTGACATTTGGTTTATGTGTAGCTAATTTTCGACTCGTTAAGATGGTAGAATATTAAAGAGGAATTAATTAGAGTAGTAGTCAACAAAACATTTATAAAGTGGATCAAAATGGTGACTCCTTTGTTGGCTAACCTTTCACAGAGTCCTTTAGTGGCACTAATTTAAAGTTTGAACTGTAGTTCCAATTAATTTGATTGTCAAACTAACAATAATTATAATAGTTTAAGCTGAAAGCCCCTTTATAATTGTTAATCTAGGAATATAGAAGAGTCCTGTATGGAATACAGAGCAAAGGAATCGAACTATTGACAGCTGCAATTAATCCAAAAAAAATCTACTAAAAAACAATGAGAATAGCTTATACCTTTGAGTACCTATGAATGTACATAGCTTTATACATTGTTCATGTACCATATATGAACCTTCAAATATCCAACATATGTTTTCCATTTCCCATCCATATGCCCATTGTTTTTACACCACTGTTGCCACACACACATACACCTACACCAATCCATATAGACACTGAAAATATGTGAACTCTTCTTTTTCGAACTGCGAACTGTAACTGCCCTGTAGAACCAAAGGGGTGAATTGACCCTCTCGAACTAGCTCCGCGCCGATTACCGCGCAACTAGTTGTGCAACTAGTTACGCGGGAAGCGATCAGCGACCAGTCGAAAAAAAGAAAAACAGAAACGAAGCCGCCCTCGCTTTGTTTTCGAAGTCGACAAATAACCGTAAAACCGTGGAATTATGAAGAAACCGCGAAAAAGAGTTAGAATACAGTGCGGACTCAGTTAGTTTTTTAATTATGCTGCTACATGAAATTCGCACCAAAATGGTAAGTTATTCGTGATACTTTTTACTGTACTTGCACTCGTGGAATGCAAGAGACAAAAAGTACACAAACAAAATGCATTTGTTCTCCGCGTGTATGCTTTGTGCGTTGATTTTTTTTTTTTTTCCACTTCTGTGCCAGATCGAGTTGCTGGAACAAGCATTTTAAAATCTTTTTTGCGATTATTTAATTAAAAATTGAGAAAAACCACTTCAAATTAATAAATTAAACGCCATACAACAGGTACGTGACAAGACATTACATATTTTAAATAAAATGATGAGCAAACGGCATCTTTTTAAATCCTTCTATTTACAGATTTCAACAATAAAATACATTTTACAGCCAGCCGGAGTGCTCGTCAACTTAAAACATATTTTAAGTGACGAAATCGTACTGGCGTATAATGTGGATGGAGTACAAGGGAAGAAAGCCCTCAGGAGCCACTCTGAGTTTTATGGAGCTTTGCTAGGTAAAGTAAACTACTACTGTTTATTATATTTTAATTAAATTAAACATATATTTATTACAGAATGTATTCCGCCAGGAGACGAACCCCAGAAATGCTGATGCGCAAAGCGATGCAGAGGGTTAAAAACGTGTCTTCAAGCAAAGGTGTACCAAACCCAAAAATGAATTGGAAACTGTTTAGGCTAGGCTAGATTTTAATATATATTTTTAAGTTTGAATTTTGAAATAAACATTCATATAACACAATTTTGTATTTGATTTATTTATTATAAAGCCAGCAAGCTGCTGGTCAACCAGCTACTGGTAGTCGAAGGGTAATCGATCAGGAACTAGTTGCTGACGATCTACTGGTAACTAGGTCGGAACTAGCTCATAAGCAACTAGCTACTGGTAATCGAAGGGTAATCGATCGGGAACCAGGGGTGGTTACGCCCTAGGACATGCATGTGTTAAATTCTCCGCTGAAATACATTGTCGGGGAAACGAAGCGGAACTAGGGACATGAGAATGGTAGCTAGTTCGGCACCGGTACCGAACTAGTTGCCTGGTACTAGAGGGTGAAAAAGGACTTTCCACAGGACTCACTCTCTCTCTCTCTGTCGCTGCGATGTGCTGGCAAATGAAAACTAAACACAATTAAAACTAACGAACCTGGCAAAATTTACACAAAATAAATTTTGTTTTAAATGTTATGAGGCTCATCTCATATTGGAGAGGGGCAGCAGGCAGAGAGGGGGCTGCAAAATGTGTGTGGGAGAGTGCTGATGCTGCATTTTCCTGCCACTGCCGCTGCTGCTGTTGGTTCTAGTTGATTTAATTAAATGCATTTGAATGCAAAATGCCTGTGCAAGTGCGTATACGTACCAGTACATACCGCCGGGGATTTCTCTCTCAAAAACCATCAGCATATGTGTGGTTTACAAATACATAGATACACTCCCACACACACACACACACACATGTGGATGCAAATGCAGAGTTATGCACACTTGTTTTGATACATGAATGCGTATATGGCCCCGTCATTCTAGCGTTAGAGTTTTGTAACTAAAAACAAAAACACAAAAGCGGAAATAGGAAGCTTATGGCCTGATGCTGCTGCTGCTGCTGACAGCGCCCTCTGGTGTTATTTTATGGCACAAAATATGTGAAAGTCATCTAAGGGTTAACAGGGATGTACAGGGGTGGTGGGGGTGGTAAAAAGAGCTCCTGGATATACATTTTCATAATCTAAAATGGAACACACAGAACAGGCTGCAGCAGGCAGTGCCAGTGGATTTTCCCAGTGCTTCTTCTCCTCTCCCACACAAATAGCTGCGGGTTAAATTTAATCAAAAAGTGCATACTACACTACGTAACATATCACATTTGCAGCTACATATATACATATATCCAATTGTTGCCATAGTGTGCGGGCTGGAGAGCTAGGGGGCTACGTTGTGTAGGGGCTGCCTATACACCGGATAGGCTTAAAGTCAATTAAAATGTGAACCCAACCCAAAGCTGAGTGCAGCATGGGAATGTGTCCCCCAAATCCTTAGTTGAATGCAAAAATATGATGTACCGTCGTTGGATTGATTGATCTTTGGGCATATTGAAGACTAAAAATTAATGAAAATGAATGGCATTGAAGTGGGATTTATTGTGGATTAAAGCTACATATTAACATAAGTATAAGATATGGCGAGAGTCTGCTATTGAGGATTTAGAATTCAATTAAACATGAGTGGGAAAACTCAATTAATAATTGAAGATTAAAAGAAATCAATTATTCTAAGATGATTGAATGAGAATGCAAGTAAAATATATAGTAGTTGAAGTGTTGAATTTTTGGCTGAAAGATTAAGGAAGCTAAAGAAAATGAGCAGAATTTTTTGAAGAATTTTTAAGCAAATATTAAGATAATATTAAGGAATTATTAAGGAATTAATAAGGAATTAATGAGGAATTATGAAGAAATTACTAAGAAAATATTAAGGAACTATTTAAGGTACATCAAAAGAGAAATTAGAGAAAAGACTGCGCCAATTCATTCTCTTTTTAGCTTTCTAACATTTATTTTTCGAATACTTTTTATATATGCGTTTTTGAATTTAAAACGTTTGTATTCTTTTGAATTATTCCAACAAGTTAAATCGCAAATGAAAGGTAAGAACTCTGTAATAACTACCGCCATAATTTGCATAAATAAATAAGTAACCAAGAAACATCCTTTGATGTTGCAAAATGCCCTTTTGTTTCAATTATAATCTTAATACAATTACGGAATTAACAATTCTGCTTGCCCTACTCAAAGGTAAGTTCAGTTGACTCAGAAACTAAGCGCCATTTACGAGTTAATTTAAGCAGAGAATTCCTTTGCAGAGAGCAGCAAATATAAGTAGAAATTGCCATAGAAAGTTGCACACAGAAAATATCTAAGAAAATGCTAGTGGAAATGTTTGAGAAACTGTCTGGGAAAATGCTAAAGAAAATGTTTGAGAATGTGCTGGAGAATATCTAACTAAAAGTGCTCATCACACAATCATTGGCAAAAGTTAACGATTATGGCAGTAATCGTACACCTGATGGATACACCTGATGGATGGCACTGGCTGCTGGCTGGTGGCTGCAGAATTATGATAAACGGATAAACTGGAGCAAATTTAGCATGATTCAGTGAACAGAGACTATGAGAAAGAAGTGAACAGAGACTGTAAGAGAGAAGTGTACAGGGACTGAGAGAAAGGTGTACAAAGACTATGAGAGAGAAGTGAACAGAAGAAGTATACTGCAGCTGACACTAACATTATTAGCCATAGGAAGGGACTCGAAGTAGGGAGTCATATAGCCATAACAATATTCAAGATTAAATTGAAGATAGCAGCACTCTCTCTCTCTCTCTCTCTGTCTGTCTGTTTGAACCTCTCTGTAAATGGCATTTGGGGGCAGCCTGGCATAACTAATTGAATGCATAATTTACAATTAAGTACGTAAGCTACTTTAATATTTATGTCTATAAAATGCAGACATACACACAAAGATAGAGAGAGAGGCTATAGCAGAAAGAGACAGGAGAGAGAGAGAGCCAGCCCTAGCGCCTTCTGGCCTTCCCTCCATTATCGACCATCATTTGTGCCAACTGCAATAAATGTCAATTATTCATGAATTTTCAATAACTTCCAGAGTCCAGAGTCCAGGCAAAATAGAAAAGTTTACTTTTCATCGCTCTTTTTACCAAGGGTAGAGCAGGGTATGCTGTAGTTGGTAGAGTTTATGGTACAGAAAAAAGAAAAGTGTTAATCAGATAAAATGTCCTTCAAAAAATCTTAGAAATCTTCTAAGAGTTGGAAGTGGAATTGGGTACAAGGCAATGGAATTCACAGTTCTTTTATCTACTTTCTACTATATTAGTTGGTTTTATATAATCTTTCCCTAGTTCTAGGATATTTCTATGTCGAGTTACTTTTGATGAACTTTTAGTCTTTGCTTTTTCGCTGTTTTTTTAATGTTGTCTGAGCTACGGAAAACTTTTTAATAATATGTAAATATGGCCAAGAGCAAGAGGGAGATAGTTGTTGCGAAAGAGAGAGAAAGAGAGACAGAGAAAGAGTGTGGGAGAGGCAAGACATCGACATCGACTTTGGCGTTAACTAAGGAGCACATAAAATATGATGCCCAAACAATATGAAAGAAGCGAATTACTCGAGCGGCAATGACAGAGTGCGAAGAAGAGAGAATGCAAAAGAAAGAGAAAGGGAGAGAGAGAGAAGCTGCTAGTAGAGTGGGATAGATAGAGGAGTGGCTGTGTGGGAGTGGGTGGGAGCCAATGCGCCGCCATAAGCAAACAAGTTTCGGAACGTGCTTCGTCGTACAACAGCGTGGGGGAGAGGGAGAGAGGCTGGGCGAGCCATAGAGTATAGTAGTTATATAATGGTGAATAATTAACAGTTATTAATAATGACAAAAGCAGCTGCTGCCGTATTTTCGACATCGAAAGCAGCTTACAAAATGTATAGCATACTTTTTAGGGTGGGGAGTGGCACGTCACTCGGTAGTAGGGAGGCGGCACCAAGAGCCTCCCATAGAGACAGAGAGAGAGAGTGAGTGAGAGAGCGCTTTTTGATTTAAAATTCACCGCCAATAATAATAAAAATAAATCATTCTCTACCCCGAACTCTACCCCACCCTGTCGCATACACCACCACCTCCGCGCGTATACGCAATGTTTTAGTAGGACTTTCATTTTTCGTCGGCATTGGGTGTTGCGGGGTGGGCAGGGAAGAGAGGTCGCGTAGCATGGCGCGTGCGGTGGCAAAAGTTTTTCTGTTTTTGGTGACTTTTGCTTAATAATTTGCCATAATTTATGGCAGCAGAGCGCTGCTGCATCGTCTTTATTATTGGATATGTTCTCCCTCTACGGGAAAATACAGAATGGCAGAACCCCCAGAACCACAACACTGCGAAACCCCTAGCTATGGTTTGCCACCATGGATCCAACCAATTTCAACTTTATGCCAAAACGTTTTTGAATGCTTAATTAGTTGGTGGGGAAAATGCGAATAGGAAAACAAGTAGGCGAGAGGAGTGTGCTCTCCAGTCGGCAGAATAGTTGCTGGCACTGAATGGAGTCTATTTTTCATTCTGGGATGAGGTTCCAGCGAATTTCGAGGGGGATGAGGTTGCAGTGAACTTAGAGGTGGGGACTTCGTTCGTTTTGCTTGAAGAACATATTTCATTTAATTGACATTATTAAATTTAATGTTAAGCACTTTTTCACGAGTGAAATGGGCGTCTTTTGCCTTCGTTCCTTGTGATTCTGCTTCTTAGATCATTTGTTCCAGTAAATCTATGGATTTCCCGGCTAAATTTTCGGCTATTCTATTAAAAATAATTTCTAGAAATAAACTATTTTTATATTTAAGCGACATGCTAAATTTAAGATGATTTTTAGAGCGATTTAAGTTTTTTAATAATTTTTTATCATATTTTTAAACCTTTGAAAACCAGAAAAAATTTTAGAAAAATATAAGAAAAATGTTCTACTATTGCCATCATTTTATTCCTCACCTGAAACTCCATACAGTTTCTCTATCAAAGACACTATAGCTAGCCCTCAAACCGGATTCCTGGCATCCTTTTCTCTCCGCTTTCAATTTATTGAAGTGCCTGAAACCGAAGGCAAAGCCCGAATGCCCACAGCCCTGAATTGTTGTACGCTGATGTAATACATTTTCTCAGGCAGAACAAAGCCTTCAAATGGTTACCCATTTGCCTCCCCCCCCACCCTATCCTCAATCTGCCCACAGACATGTCTCCCGCTCTACTCTCTCTCTCTGCCCCTTCCTTTGTCTGTGTGGGACCTTTGCACCTTTCGGAAATGGCAGTGGGAGGCAGGCACAACTGTGCCCACATTAAACTCAATAAAATAAATGTGCAGCCATAAATTATACAAAGTGCGTCACTTACATACACCCACACAGACACAGGGACACACACACATACATTCAAACACCCATGAGTATTTTCAAGCAGCAGCCCCAAAAAGCAGACTATGCAAAAATTCGACAAGTGCCACAATTTTTTATGCAAAATAATCCTTTCTGCGCCAGGCCTCTGCCTTTGCCTTTTCTCTTGCCTTTCCTTTTGCGCCATTGATGAATTATAGCAAATTAATTTTCCACTAAAAAGGCGACAAAGCCATAGGCATATAGCCACGCCCACCCCCTCTCTGTAGCTGCTGCTCTTATCAGAACATTTGCATGGCTGACGTCGCTCTCGTCGTCGTCGTCGTCGTTGAAGTCGTTGGTTGCCTAGGCAAACAGTTTAAACCATATCAAATTCGAATTCGCATAAATTTCACAGCGTCTGAGAGAGCGAGAGAAATCGATTCCCCGCAGGAAGTGCATACCCTGCCGCTTTCCCCAGGAGTTGCTCCATTTTTCCATGTCTGAGGCTGGGGTAGGGACTCTCTGGCAGATGAGTTGTGGGTCGGGTCTGTGCCGCCCAAGCAAAACTCTCACCAAAGTCTAAATCGATTATTATTTTATCGCCTATGATGGGGTCCATGTCTTTGTCCTTTTGTGGGGTTGTAAAAATAAATTTAAATGTACCGACAAAATGTATCCAACAATTGAATATTTCACGTACTCTCGGGCCTGCCATTTTTTTTTCTGGTCTGTTCTTTTTTTTGTTGGCCAAAAAGTAAACCGTCAAAAATGGTACGTGACTGTTGATTGTTTGAACTGTTGCTAGTCGTCTGCCCCTCAGAGTCCATTGAGTGGGTGTCAGTGCTACGGCTACGAGGGCTGCTGTAACGATAAGTTCTTGATAAATGGCGTGCGAAATGTGTGGGTGGGTCTGGCAGATGCTTGCCTGAATTTTGTTAAAGAATTTGAAATATTGCAAAAAAAGGGAGCTATAGTATGTATGAGTGAATGAATGTCAGAGTTATTGGATGCAGGCTTGAATTAGTGGAAAACTCATTTAAATAGCAAGAGAAATCGATAAAGGTTATCGATGTTAGTTCGATTAATAATTGCTTTAGCATTTTTATAAAGAATATGTAATGAAGAAGTTCAATGAGCCATCACAATAATCACTTAAAAATTATATTCCCACAGAACTTGGTTTTACTTATGAAAATATTCCAATATTTATCATAAATTTATCGTTCCTCAATCATTTATTTATCGTTTATCACTATTTTTCTGCCTACTTGTGCGTTGCACACTCATTGATGGGATAATCCCCGCACGACAGAGAATATTGCACAAGAGAAAAGGCTGTAAGAATGGCCGTGAAGAGATAATCAAAGGCAAACTCCCGATCACAGGTGGTGCCCAAAATAATTAAATTCTGCAGCGGTTCCAACTTCTGATGAATGATCAATGAGGTATGCTATGGAAATCCAAAACAATTAGAGAGATAAAAAGACTTCAACCCGATAAAGACTCACCTCATTGTAGAGCACTTTGATGGCTTGAGTGCGGGAGGGAGCTTTCCTCAGGTACAGCCCATGAATGATGACAATCTGCTGCTGCAGCACAAGCTCTGCATCGCGCAAGCGATCTGTGCAGAGTCCTATGAGCAGGACATACAACAGGGGAATGAGAACGGGACCCAGACAGCCATCGGCAATGATATAGAGCTTATTCTCCAGCTCATCCTCCCCGAACATGATGCACTCGATCATCAGCTCCAGCCTGAAGCTGCAGACAAAAATCATCAGATAGATGGAGGTGGAGAGCCACGAGAGGCTGTCGTTGATGTTCCTGTGCAGGTTATTGATGCGCAAATGGAGCTCAAAGAGCCAGAACAGACGCCGATGATAGCGACCCATTATCCTCTCCCTATCCCTGTGATCATCGATGAAACGCTGCAGGAATGTGGTGATATTTCGATACCAATTGAGCAGCAGCTGCTGGTAGAGGAACCAGCCCATGAAGCAGTACTCGAGCAGCATCCAATAGAACAGATTGATGAGCAGAAAGTACGACTTGTACCAGTACGAACTCATGTACAAGTACAGCAGAAACAGCTTGAGGAAATACACACCCAAAAGACTCTCATCGCAGTGATAGATCAGTCCAAACTTTTGCTCAATCTCCTCCGATATCTGCAGTATCTCATTCACCGTCTGCCTTACGAACAGACGATCCTGTTTCAGATGCAAAAAGATAACCAAACGCCGAAACACATTATACTCGATGCCCTGTGAAAAGAGACCCATCACGAAATTCTGGGCACTGCTCTTCTCCACCAGCGAATAGTGAATGTAGACGGCCAGCAGCATCACAAAATACATCAGATATTGACTCGCAACGAGCACAAACTTTAGTATTATGATCAGTTTGTACACTATTCGATTGTATTGTCGCTCCTCGATGCGTCTCTCAACGGGATTCCACTTGGCCTTGAAGAACTGGCAGCCACAGGCGATGCCATAGAGCAACCAAGCGGTGGATTGTAGGAAAATTCGATAGCCCACATGTGTGGGACTTTTCCGCTCCCGCTGATATTCCACTTTGTTCCACATGGCCACATTGTGGTTGACTGCCAAGGGAATGACGGAGTTCTTTCCAAGGTGTATTTTGGTGTTGAGTTTTGGTGGGTATTAAGACGGAATGATGTGCCATTAGGATAGTCATTTCGATTAATTAAGTCATTAGCTATGGGAGCACAAAAAAGTCTAACAAACTGCTACAAAATTAACCCAAAACTATGAAAATTTCCTGCATTAAATATCAAAAAAATCCCCATGAAAAGGGAGAGCAAATGAACTGCAGGGCAACGCCAGAGAGCTGCTTAAAACGAGATAGAAAGTTCAATGCACCGCAAGGTTCTGCTCTATAGAGACTGAAAGACAGACAGATGGATAGACAGTCAGAAGGATGCGCGAGAGGCGCAATCCAGCCCAAAAGGTTGAGTGTAAAATGAGTGCCCGGAAAATGCAACCAACGCCATTGCGATTGCATATGGAAAAATGTGCGCTGAAGCGTTGCCTAGACAACACACACAAAAAACCACCCAACAGTAACAGCAACAGCAGCAACAACATTCGTACGGAATCCATCTCGAAAATCCCCATTCGCAATGGCATCCACTCAGACCAGGAGGGCCAGGAGAGCAAGCAGAGCCAGAAGAGCCGGGTGGAAGAAGAGCCAGGAGAGCCTGGAGGTAGAAGAGTCAGGAGAGCCAGCAGAGCCGGGAGGAAGAAAGGCCAGGAGAACCAAGAGAGCCAGGAGGCAGAAGAGCCAGGAGAGCCAGGAGAGCCAGCAGAGCCAAGAGCCAGACCCCCATTCATCTCTAAGCCGTGGCAGCATCATTACGCACATCACGGGCGGAAAATTGTAAATATATTTCTATGGCAGCAGCAGCGACGGCAACGGCGACTCTCTATAATATGATGGAAAAATTCTACTCAAAAATCCTCATGTTTCAATGAAATGAAAAATCTTAATGAATCCGCGCCACACACACACAGACACCACCAAATAAAATGGGTGAAAGCGACAGACACGTGAAGAGATTTAATATTTCTATGGGTATACTAGAACCAAAAGTAACCAGAAATACGTAGAAAGGGTTAAGACTTTGTGAGGGTAAATTGATTTCCGTGACAGCGGAAAGTGCTTTAAGGCATAGGTAGGTGTGTGGGAGATTCATCGAATTTATTCTGGAAATATATAGAGACACTAGAGGAGGGGTTCTGCTTTTGATTGATTCACTGGGTGCAGCCATAGTCGAGTTCCCTTTGCAATGCAGAAGTTTCTTGGCGTTATTTATCTATCAATTAAGGCACGTACTATATGGACAGGCCTCTCCACTTACACAAAGCAACAGGAGGGGTCAAAGTGCATTTTTGTCTGATGGGCGCTGTCCAAAAATTTGCCACGCCATCGTTGCAGTTCCATTGCCCGTTGCAAGTCCCATTGACAGCTGTTTTGTGCCTTGCCTACGATTATGGGGGGTGATGGGGTGCTGGGACTCGAACCTCTGACTAGATTGCAGTTATGGCTGTGCCCTAAGCGCCTTTTCGGCTGCATCCCACCCCCCTTCCAGCTGCACTGCACCACCCTCTTAAGCAGCACCCAGCTTAAGCTTTGCATTCAGTGACGCCCACCCACTAAATGAATTATGCGACGGTTTCGGCCTAAGTGGGGTGGGGTGGGCTGTACGTATGGAATTGGTGATTAAATGCCCTCACCCTGCGCCCCCCAACCCTCGTACCCCTCTCACTAGACTTTTATCTTTCATTCATTTGCCATGCCATTCAGGCTACAGCTACAGATTCTCTTTCAATTTTCCGCAGACGGGCAATATGCCGGGACTCCCGCTCTGTCTTTCACCGGGGGGTGGGGTGTGGGGCTTCTTCCATTCCTACTCTGTTACTCATTTCTGCCTGCTCTTCCATTTCTCCAGCGCCCCCTTGCCCCTTTATTCTTGCTCCATTGAAATATTTGAATTTTTTGCAATTATAACTCGCGCTCCGAAAAGAAGAATACAAAACAAAGTACAAGAGTTGGCAGGCAGTTGGGGAAGGGAACGACTAGGGGATACCCTGGCAATGACTTGAGAGTAGTTTGCAGCTACTGAAATGAGTTTTATTCTGACTTTCTTGAGTAGTTTCGTGAAAGTCTCTTCTAGCCATTTGTAGCCCAGATTTCCTGCAAAACATCATACCCGTAAACTTCAGCTACTTACAGGGTATGCAAAAGGGGGTAATGGGCGGATACCCCACCAGTGGGGGATTCTCGCGACTGAGTTTCTGTTTCTGAAATGTTGTAAGCATTTGCTCAAGTGGTTGGGTGGTGGTAAACGGCTTGCGGCTTGAGGCTTTGCCTCAAAACTAGACAATGCCTCCGGTTGGGGGGGGAAGTAGGGTGAATGTTAAAAAACAATGAGAGTATCCAGCCAAAGAAAAGAGAAAGATAGAGAGAAAGAGAGAGAGCGGTAGAGACGTTGCAACGTTGCCAAATTGTTAAAAGTAGGCTAATAACTGCGGGTAACACAGTGTCTTGAATGGAAAAGGAGTCTCTCTCTCTCTTCTGTCAAGTGAAGCAGCCACAACAATGCAGTCGAAATGAAGGAAAAGAAAACGAAGGGTTCTGCGGGGGAAATGAACTTCTTTTTTGTGGAGAATGGAAACTCTGGAAATTATAGACACCAAAGAAAAAAGTGAAAAACAGGGTTTCTGTTTGGAAAATGAAGGAAAGTTATCTCGATGGGTCTATGCCTTTATATGTTCGCTATAAACCAACTTCAGGTCTCAATTATAGTCGTGGCAATCTAACAAACTCCCCTTTAAATCTCCATAAATCATTATTCTATTTTTTTATGCGCTTTATTTAGTCTTCTTCTGTGCCGCCCCTTGAATTATTTGTGTAATATTGATAGAGAGAGAGAGCTGCTACTGCTGTGAATTTCTTGTCTTCATCTGTTTGTTTTAGTCCTCCTTCTTCTTGGAGGGTCCTCCTTCCTCAATGTAAACTTGTTCCAAATTGGGCGTGTCTTCATTTGGCGACTGCTTGGGCAAATCTTTGAGAGTGCTCTTGTACCAGATCACACATACGATGCTGAAGAGGAGGCCCAAGATGATGCCAATGACAGCCAGACCGGCCAGATAGGCCAAATAGTGTACCTCCATGAGTTGGCCCAGCAGGTCAATGATGGGCTGCACCACATAGACGCAGACAATTTCAATGGGATTCAGGATAACCATTTTGCTTGTCTTGTTACTGGAAAGTAGTTCCCAAAAAATACTTTGAACTGTTTTGGAATACTTTTGAAACTGAAGGATAAGTCAAGGCAAACCTCAAGGCAAACTTTAGGCAAAACTCAAGGCAAACCTCAGGGAGACAATTTCTTATGGAAATGTTGATCTAAGTTGTCTTTTCTTTTATGCTCTCGAGTCCCAAACAACAACAAAATTCTAATAAATTAGATAAATCAGATAAATTATCAAAAAAAAAAATGGATTATTTGGAATTTGTGGCGAACCGCGTAGCCTTGTTCCACAGCGAACTTCACACGAGCTTTGGCCACTTCATCAAGGCCGCCACCTGCATGGCCGTTGGTGTAATACTGGGCTGGATCATGACTCTGGTGGCCTTGTTTATCTATAAGATGGCACTGGTTTTGGGCGCCAAGCCCACTGCACTGCCCAGCGCAGAGGATGCAGAAATCGACATGGATCTGGATATGTCTAGGGAAGATATACACAACGATGAATGGGTGGAGATGTTTTGGGAGGAACAGCTGCGGCTGCGGCAGCAGCAGCAGCAGCATCAGCATCAGCATCTTCAGCGGGAGTTGCCAGCACTCTGAACCAATCAACCTTGGCGGCCACTTGAAAGTATCTTTCATGCTTGTCGCTCCTCTCCAGACAGTCTCGAGTGGCACATTCACAAAAAAAGCGCGCAAGAGACTTTCTTTTCTTTTGTTCTTCCCTGCTGCAAGCACAAATCATTAGCACAATTTTTACACCATCGATGGATGGCTTCAAAATTCAATTACCCCTCGAGGCACTCTCTCTGCTCACTCTCTCCCCACTATATACATACATATGTAGAGATCTACACCCACTCGTATGTGTTAGTGTGTGGCGATGGCCCCGGGGCTTCAAATATTTAATAAACCATATCGTTGCTTTTTTCTTCCTTATTTTATTCTTGGCTTTCTCTCTCCCTCTCTGTGTTTGATTTTCACACACAAATATCCGGCGGCTATTTTCTGCACAAATTTTATATAAAATGTGGCATATAGTAGAGTGTTTCTGGGCAAAGAGGCCCGAAGTTTGAAGGTCATGACTTGGTTTCGAATTTGAGTTTCATTTTTGAGAGAGAAAATCTTACTGCAGGCTAAATCGGATACACACGAAAATTGTTACTTTTCAATGAAATATTTACTATATATGAGTGAATAAAAAAATGAGAAAAACAAGTTTCCATGAGAGGAAAATATTGGCAATATTTAATAATTTATTTAATGTATTTAAATATAAAATTTTGGAATAATTGAATGGGTTTTATGATTCCTTTGAGAATTTTGTTTTTTTTTTTTTTTTTGGGTTCTTTTGAATCTGCATTCTAATGTCACGAATTTAAATGTAGGATATATATTTATATTTATTTTTTATATATATGTATATATTTTTATTTTTATAAATTTTTTTTTTTTTAAATTTTTTTTAGATAATTTTCTTATTTTGTATAGTTGTTCAATATTTCATTTTTATTTATATTTATTTTTTTAAAATATATTTTATTATAATTTTTTTTTAGTTTATAAGTATTTAAGTGTTTTCCATTCCTTTTTCTTTTATTGAATTTATATTTTTTTATTTTTGTTTGGTATTTGAATAGAAGTACATTACTTCTAGTACAGTTTCCTTACAACTATTTCTGTTATATATTTATCTATTCCCAAGAGACCTGTTTTCTTCCTAACGATAACCAACCCTTGCATAAATGCAAATGCACCCTTGAACTCTAACGATTACCGCATGCATCATGAAAAATATTGATTGATAAAAAAAGATACTTGTAAATCTTTGCAGTTGAATGACATGCACTCAAGACGACACCCATGAATGCATTCAACTTGCAAGCGAGTCATTGAACCCACCAACCACCCTCCCACACATACATTCCTCTACCCCCTCAAGCACTTCATTAGCATTGCGAAAGGCGCAGCGAATTGAATGGCAGGGGCGGGCACAGAGTCGAGCAGAGTGATACTTGTGTGTACATCAAGCTCCAAATCAATGGGCATGTCAGACGACATGAACGATGGATAGCGATTGGTTTTCCCCAACCCCCAAAACCCTCAGCTTTTTCCACCCTATTGTCAATATATGCACTCGAATAACATAGCGCCCCTAGAGCGCGAAAAATTGCAAAAGCAAATGAAATAATATTTGTGGTGCACAAACAGAGACACAAAAAAAAGGAAACCATAAAAAAGTGCAGCAGAAGGTGGAGAAAATGGATGGCTACACAAATAGGTACTGGGAGTTCTCAGAATTCTGAAATTTGAGTGGAGAAAATTCTTCCAAAATCAAAGAATACTTCATGAAGTACATGCCACACATATAGCTCTGAATCTTAAGAATTGAATAAAGAATAAAGTCCCAAAATTTACCTATTTGTATCTGCCACAATCCAGATTATACTATGGTATACATTCCTCCAATATACAAACTTTTACCTTGCTCAATGTCAAAGTTTGTTCGCTCTCCGTAAAGCATCTCCTACCCTACTCTTTCTGCTTTGGTTATTTACTCCGTTAAGCACATTTTAATTTCCCCCAGGAAACGGCGGCTACGTACGCAATCAGAAGGGCAAAAAACTAACCATAAACTGAATTTAGCCAAAAAGATTCACCCCCCTCCACCCAAAAGGGATGTCATTTTGCCAAAACGCAAAATATTTGCCAAAAAAAAAAGAGGAAGGAAGTCAGCCGCCATTGGCAGGGAGAGAGTGGTGGTCCAGCAGTGCGGCTAGGACTAGGACCAAAGGTTGAGTCAAAGGGCAACGTCTTAAGTAGCTGGTGAGGCGGTTATGCCATAGAGACAATTTACAGGGGGGACACCAGAGCAACAGAGTTGCCAGAGTTCATAAAGCGCAAGGAACGCTCGATAAAATGAGAAACGATGAAGCGGTAAAGGTGCAGTTAAACGATGGGTTTATTGCCGATGGTATTGTAGTATGGGGTAGCTATAAATAACAAACAATAAAGCTCATATTACAAAATACTGAAAAATAAAAAAAAAAAAATACACAAAACATTAAATGAACAAAAATGTATAGAATATATTAAAATACTAAAAAATATCAAACTGCAAAAATATACTAAAGAATACTAGATAATACTAGAAAATACCAAATCATCAAAATATAATAAAAATAAATAATATCTGTATAACACCATAAAAAAAATATATCTTAGATTTACAGAACTTCAAACAACTCCTTCGGTGGAAAACCCACCGTATAACTACAACTTATTGCAAACGAGCAAACCCGCCCTTTCCCTGTTTTGAAAAATAACCAATAAAATAAAATTTATTTTGGTAACAAAATTGCGTGACACAGACAAGGATGGGCCGGATGGGGCTGTACCTTGAGTCTAGGTCTAAGGAAGAGCCTGAGGATGGGTAGCCGCAGTAAATGGCAGTCGGCCAATGTGGCCGTCGCATTTGCAGACTATATTAAAATTTTGTCATCCCAAAACACAAGCTTCACGGGGCACACGGGGATTGGGACAGGGAGCAAAGGGATAGATTGGTTTTGTCGTCATCGTCGTCTGGCGCAGCGAAGCAACAAATAGCCAGGAACAACAACATGCAAACAAATGGCCAAAGTTTCAGCAACTGGCGGGAAAGTCGCAAGTTTTTGCCAGCGCTGCCAATGCAAAAACGACACCAAAAAAAAAAAAGCCAACCAACAACAAGCGACGGTGGAAAATTAAGTTTCTGCGCCGCTGCCTTGGCAAAGGAAAGGCAAAGGCAAAGGAAAGGCCTTTCCCCAAGCAGCGGCGGCAACGGCGGCGTCGACATCGTAGTCGCAGTCAGACGCGGTCAAATTAAAAGCGCATTGCAAATAGCACTAAAAAGGGGCAGAAGGACTATGGAATTTTAAGGTACCCTGTAGTGTCTGAAGGGTTTAAAAGAGTAGCCTCAAAACTCAGAAAATATATTCTCTTAGTTACAAACATTTTATATTAATTACTTACTCTCCATCTTTATGATTTATTTATGACTTTTCCGCATAAAATGTATGTTAAACCATTCAAAAACTCACCTGTAAATAGAAGAAAATATAAATATAGATTAGCTAGTGAAAGACTTTATGATAACTTAATCCTAATAGATATTCCCATCTCTCTTTAAAGTAATTTGATTTATGGAACTTTAGAACTTGTTCTTCTAAAATTATTTTAAATATATCCAAAATTTCGTAGAACCTTTTAATTAAACACAACTCCCCTTTGGAGCACAGGGCATCAATGGAATTGTAGCAAAAGCAAAGTGGTCGTTTTTTTGTGAGGGGTGTACGGGCGAGGGTACATAATGCAAAGCGGCGACTCCAACCAACGACTGTCTCTGCACTTTTATTGCTTACACATTGGCCTCAGGGAGTAAGGTGCAAAAGCAGCAGAAGGACTTGGAAACAGGTGAAAGAAGCAGCAGAAGGACTTGGAAACAGGTGAAAAAACAAGAAATGGAAACAGGAGGAACAGCAGGAGGATGAGCAGGAGGAGCAGCAGTAGGAAGAGCAGGAGTAGTAGGAAGACCAGCAACAGAACTATGTAGAAGCAGGAGGAGCAGCAGCAGCACCAAAAGAACTTCCAGAATCAACTAGCAGCCGAGCAGGCCTTCCCAGTATTTGCTCCATTTGTTTGACAATATCGTCCATAAAGCGACATTCTATCGTGGTCTTCTCTACCCCTTTCGTTTCCCTCTTTTCCTCAAGTCTGCCATTGGTATGCCGTTTTTATTGCTTTTTTCCCGCTCCAAAAACCCTTCACTGATTGTCAACCACTGCGTATGCGTGTTTTTTTGCATTCGTATTTTGTGTTTCTTTGCATTAATTTTCAAATATTTCCACCGTTTGTCTGCCTGCCTCTGTTTGCTGCTCTCTTTGTGTCCCCCTTTTGTGACTTTTGCAAATGGCAAATTTATTTATAGGTCTTTTCGATAGGCATCAGAGTTGGGTACTGCAGAGGAGGGTTGAGGTAGGCATTTTGCACTCTGTGGTGGTTTGGGTGTTGCTTATGGCGTTTGCTTTGGCTGTAAGCCAACTGCTTGGTGCCATTATGAAGCAAAGGACTTGGGGAATAGGTCTTTAATGAGTTGTTGTTAATCAGGGTGGTAAGAGGGGAGGCAGTGCAATGTAAACATTTATTGGTGGGGCATTAAATATGTAAAAGAAAGCGGAAAATTTGTGAACAATTGCTTTGAATGTGAGCGAAATGTAAGCTAAATAACGCAGAGGAATTATATTTAGCTTAGAGAATTGTTGCAGGAATATCTTGTTACCGTTTTGATCCTGCATTTTTTGAATTTATGTAGGCGAAATATTTATTTCATTTAAAATTTTTGATTTAGAAATTTTCGTAATCTTTTCTGGCACTATTTCAGTATATTATAAGAGCTGTTTCTTCTTCTTTTATAGACCTGTTGAGATCTGTTACAAATCGTAGATATACTATAGCCGCAGTTTTCCAAGAAAAAATGATAAATTTTCGACAGGTAAATCATTAATTTATTTGCCTTTTTTAAGCCACTGGCTGTCATTTTTAATCAAGCAATTTGAAAACTCTCTCTTCATTATTTCCACTTTTATATGTTGTTAATATTTTTGCCAATATTTCCCATACATTGCCATACATTCTTCCTTGTTTTTTTTTCGCCTACCAATCACTCCATCAATTTGTGTCTCTCATTCTTTGTGGCGTTTGGCAAAGTTCAAAAATGACAGTGAAACAGTCGCTGCCGCCGTTGCCGTCGTTGCCAATGCCACAATCCATCACAATCACAAAGCCAAATGCGGGAAGGCAGAAACATTGGAGCAGAAGATACTCTCACACACACTCACACAAGCTATATAAATGCACACAGATATACATGGGAGCAGTAGGGAGAGAGAGTCAGTCATTCAGTCAGTCAGTTTGGTGGAGGGACTGTCTGTCTGTCTGTCATTCAGCAATAATACCACGAAACCACGAAAACGCCTCACAACTCGCCTCGCCGCCCCCCGAAAATGTGTCCATATAAATGGATGTATGGCTGCGCGATCTCTGGGGCATGTGGCAGAAGGCAGCAGGCAAGAGGAGAAGCTGCCAGGCACCATGGCCATGATGGAGGAAGCTCGCGGGCCCAGACGTCGGCTTACCAACCACATTTGTCATTTAAGCTCAAACCAAATGTAATATGAAAATCGGCTGCATGAGTGGGGAAATGTCAACGGACATTTCTGTGCAGGCACTGGCACTGCCACTCCTAGGGGATTGCAGCGGGTGTGTGTGTGTGTATGTGTAGCATGTGGCATGGTGGTTTTTGGGTGGGCTGTGTGGTGGCTTTTGATGGTTTTTCCCTCTGTATTGTGTGGAATTTCCTGTCAAGCTAATTTCCTTTGGGTGCCTGCTGCTGCCTGCTGTTTGGCAGCCCATTGAATCAATTCACCTACCTGCATGCATAAAATATATATCTACTCCCCCTCTGCCACGCCCCCTCTTCTCACTATCCACCGCTGAAAAAAATAAGTAAAAACTTGTCTGCATATCGTGTATATGTATGTATTATATGTATATGTACGATATATACTACATAGTGGCGAATGTTGAGGGCATGTGCAAAATATTCCAAACATTGCATATTTTATAGTTTATTGACTGCAGTTTGTGGCCCATCGCCCCACCCACAAACATACAACAGGGGAGGGGTGGAGTTGCCCTTACCTTTTGGTGTTGTCAGCGGTGCTCTGTGGTTTTCTTTTTTGACTAGGTTGCTGGCCTTTGGGGTTACTATTTTGACTCTTTTTTAGCTGGTATATTGTAGGGTAAGAGGGTGTGCTGTATTCTGTACTGAATGTTTGAGAGTTGGTAGCTCATTTGACCTTATCAAGTGTGAAAGATTGGATGGATGGATAGGTTCAAAAGGATGATGTGTTCTGTCTGTTTATGCAGAAATACGAATTGGATGACGAAGGATCATTCTTTTGGTATAAAGACCTTGCATTGGGGGTATTTAAGTGCTAGAACTCTGCTAAATATATCATATAATATCTTTAGCCTTAACCAAACTAACTACAGAGTATTTTATTAGTCGTGCTCACAGTGTTCATTGGTTTATATTTTGTCGCATAGTTGACATAAAATGAGCGCCATGTAGGTCGTTCCCAGTGGAGTACAACCCGCCCCCTCCCAATGGAACAGGGTATGAACCTCCTGCTCCTACTTATCCTCTCCTCACCCGCTTCTATGTGTTTGTACTCCGCATATAGTGGAACTATTTGTTCCATTTGCCATTTACCACCTTGACTTGTTTGCCAATTGCAGCAGAAACTCTGCCACTCGGTAACGTGTCGCTACATTTGGGAATTGTTTTGTATTGCAACAGCAGCACCCCCCCCAGCCAGCAGCCATACAGACGCCCCTCCCCCATTATATCCATTCAGATACATATATGTAGGAGGATATAGCAGTGGATATATGTAGATATATATGGACATTGTGTGGGTGCGATTTACATGCATTGGAAGGGGTATCCACTTGCTAGTGGGAGTAGGGATTGCCACTGCTATGGGGATGGGTATGGGTAGGGTACCTCCTCTTTGACACGGGTATGGTGTGCTCCTGGTGGCTCCTCCTGTGGCATGTGTTATTAAAATTTATGTACGAAAAAGGTGTTGAAAACCGGACATGGGACATGGGTCATGGCACATGGGGACTCTGTGTCTGAAAGCATCTCTCAAATGAACAACAGAATATATAACTTTTCGGTTATAGGAAAGGATTCTTTAAACCTTCAACCGCGAAAATTAAAGAAAAATCATTAAGTTACCACAGAAAATATATCAAAAGTATGCTGAAAATCGAAGATATAAATGAGAACTAAGAGCAACTGTATATGAAATGAAAATTGAACCCCAATCAAATAAAAATTTAAATCTCATACAGCAACTAAATCAGATTTAATCTATTGCCAGCTCTCTTATTTTTTAAATGCATCAAACTGGTGTGTCCTTGCTGCAAGCACCCTTTCCCCCGGTGCCATGCCATGCTTCGTTCCTCAAGTTTTGTGTTTGGTTTTGCAAAAGCAAAGAACACGTAAAAAAAAAAGGAAAAGCTTAAAGCAAATATGACCGCCTGTAAAGCCAGTGTAAATATGGTCAAGGATGTGTTTTTTATTCCTGCACGAGTACATGCGCTACGGCGGATTCAAAAAGGAGCGCCCCCATATACTCGTAGGCTGCCTGCCAAGGCTGAAGTTTTGCCTCCCCAGAAAGAGGGGTAGGGCTGCTCAAAAGGAGGGGGATTTGTACACTTTAGAGGGGGCTGCGCTTAAAGTACAGCGCTAGAAAGGGCAAGCGATTAGGCAGAAGTGTAGGTAGTAGAGTTGAAGAATTTATAATAAATTTTATAACATTAAATTATTGAATTTTGAGGATTTATAGAGCGAAAGATAAACGTGGCATTATGCCCATTTTATGCCTTCGAATTTCATCCATAACTAACACCCATTTCTACATAGAGTATCCAAGTATCAACCTAGCCTAGCCTAGCCATTTCCCGCTCTTTGCATTTGCCTCTTGGTAGCACTCTACCCCATGGGGGTGGGGGGAATGGCTGAGGCCTACGAGTATTTGCATGTCTGCAATTTGTTGCATAGCTGCATTTTTGAGTCATTTCTGCTGCTGCCTTTCGAGTGGGGGGTAATTAAGAAAGCAGAAAAGCGAAACAGCCCCCGAGGAGCCCATGAAAATAGCCAGGCAGAAGAAGCCAAAAGGAAAATGTCACTCGAGGCGGCACAACCAGAGAGCCTAAGGAGAGGCAAAATACAGAGCAGCAGGAGGAGGAGGAGGTATGTGTTGGAGAAGCTTTTGTGGCAGAGGTTTATTTAAAACGAAAAATGCCATTAGCTGGACACAGATTTAAAGATGCAGGAGATGCTCGACTGCAATATGGTTCGCTCTCTCTCTCTCTCTTTCGGCTCAGTTTTATCAGTAACCAAACAGCACAGGCGACCCCACACTTTTTGCCTTTGTTGGTCAGAAAGATAAGCCTGTAATAAACAGAGGGAGGGGGTTAGAGTCTGCTCTGTCTAACTCTGTATGTGTGTGTGTGAGAGCCTTTATCCAGTGCTGTTTACACCTGCTGCACATTTTGGGGTTTTTGATGTTCTCAACTTTTCAGTTTACTTTTTGGTTATATTTTTGGATATTATAAACCCTTTGACATCCACTGGATCCACTGTTGCCGTTGCTGTTGCTGTGTTGTCATGCTGCTGCTGCTGCCAGAAGGATACAGCAGGCAGCCAGCTTCCAACTTTATCTACCATTCCATGCAACAACACTCACTGTGTGTGTGTGTGGCACACTGCTTCCTAGTTTTCACTGGGTTTTAGCAGCAGCAGCTAGAGCAGCAGAGAGCTGTCACTGTCAAAGTGACTGTCAACATGTCATTCAAAATGAAAATTAATAACAAAATATGTAAGCGGGCAGACAGGGCAAACAGAGGGCCAACACTTCCATGGCCAACACTTGCCACACACAGCCACACACGGGGTTATATGTATGTGACCCCAGAGCCATGCAATTGTCAAAGTTTTGGGGGCAGACAGCAGGCGCCACTAATCAATAGATCATCGAGGGAAAATTCATGGAAATTATGATATTGAAATTGGAAAAAGAAAGATACAAGTAGAGAGATTGTTAAGGAAATTAATGAGGGAATTGAGGAAGGAGCAAACTTTGAGCTTAGAAATATGGAAACTCAGGGAAGAGGTTATTATTTGATTGATTGCTGGAAGGATTCATAGATGAAGATTTAATTCTATGAACTTCCAGATTTTGTCAGTTATTTGTTACTTTTTCGTTAACCATTTATAGGAAATAATTGTTTCTCTCTAGTGCTACCCCACTTTTCTCTGAGTGTTGCATGTTAAGGAGCTGCTGAAGCTGCTCTCATTCAGGAATTTCGTATCCACACATATTTCATTTCAGCCTTTTGTTGCACCTTTCAATTTGTAACTGAATTTACCTGAACAATCATCATACTTAAGTGTTGGCCAAGATGCCACATTGTGAAAGAAGAGACAGAGAGAGAAGAGTGCAATGGGCATAAGGAGACTGCGAGAATGTGTGGAAGAGTGTTCGAAGTGCCAGGAAGAATGTGGGAGTGTGGACAGGGACAGTTCTTACATAAACCATAAATGATTTACATGCAGCGTTGCCGTCGTCGTCGTTGTCGTTGTTGCAGCTGGCAGCACTTTTATCAACATTTCCTGCCAACAAACAGAGAAATGGAGAGGCACAGCGAAATGGAGACATGGCAGAATATAGTAAGCGGGGGAAACACGAAGAAACTGAGAAAAACCGGATGAACGGAGATGCCGAGAAATGCTTCCATGTGAAGGATGTTGCGGCTGAACCACAGGATATGGAAATACTCGTACAACAGGAATGAATGCAAGGCAGAGATCCAGCGCGAACAGAGGGAATCCTTGCCTTCAAATTTGAGGGCAGTGCATAAAGAATCCTTGGGCCCCAGAAAGGGAAATGCATTTTTCAGTTGCGGGACTTTAAAAAAGGGTTCACCTACACTGAGGTGGAAAAGGGATACTTCTCGGGTGATTTTAATTTGGAATTCCATCTCTTAAATATTTTAAAAATATTTTCTGTATATTTTTCAAGCTTTTTTCGAATATATTCAATGAATTTTCGTCATGAATGAAATGGATCTTTAGTTTTGCTGAAGGCAAATGTCAGATATAATGATGCCCCAGCTCTGTAGCTGCAGTAGCAGCTACCATGCTCCCATTGCCTCCTCGGGCGCTGTTCTCCCTGTCTGTCACAGACTCTAGCCCCTCTCCAAGATCCATCTAACCCCTCTCCAAACGCCCTTCTTCTGTGCTCCTCCATGTCCGGGGGGGTGTAAGTTTACACTGTCCAAATATGCAGAAACCCAATACACTCTTCAGAGTACCCATTGGATACCCTTGCTGCTGCCGCTTCCTCTGCCTAGCCCCTCCATCCATCCCTCTACATATTGTATAACGATGCAGTTTCGTTTTTTTTTCTCGACGCTTCTTGGCCATTTTTTTCTGGCGTTGCTACCAAACAAAACCCCTTATCAGCGAGCCATTTCCGTACTTCTTTTGGCCCTGACTGAGTGTGGGTGGGTGCAAAGGAGGGATGTAGCTGGGGGAAGAACGTTGCGTGGCAGCAGAAATTGTTTAAAAATAGTTCGGGCAAGTGGAAAACCTCCAAGAAGAAGATGTGGCAAAAGCGAAATAACTGACGAGTTAATAGCGAAAATTATTGGACAGGAATGGTACCCTAGGAATTGGGAAGTAGATAAATGGAGATGTTAAAAGGGGTAAGAAACAGAACTGCTTTCCAACTCTACTCTATCTCTTCCCCATTTAGTATATACACCTCGTATTTACTCTCCCTTTTACAGGGTATTAACAACAACCAAAACCATTCAAAGTGAAAGCTCTCGCCCCTCTACTCTAGCCAAAAAGATATGAAATTTTCTGCTTCTGCTGCTGTTTCTGCTTTTGGTTTCTGCTGCTAAAGGAAATGTCATCGAGGGAGATGGTGAAAGCTGTATGACTGGGTGAAGGAGTGAGGGGTGGACGCCGTGTGGCTGGGTGAAGGGTGAAGCTGTGTGTGGCTGGGTGTGGTGTGTGTGGGGTGCCATACGCTGTTGTCATTTATTGCCATTTGCTCCTCAGCTGCAGTTTTCATGTAATTTTCAAGTATTTTTTCAACACCCTCTCACACACACACTCCCACACACACCCACACACTCCCACACACACCCACACACATATCTCTCGATCTGTTTCTCGTTCTCAACTGGCAGCCGCAATGCAGCAAAGTTTTTTCGGTCGTCTCCTCGTATCTGTGTTGCATGTGTATTCCCATTGCTGCAACACACACCCACACTTACACCCACACTCCTACACCCACACACACATCCCTGGTACATCCCTGGAGCTGCTGCCGTGCCATACCATCCCAGAGCTCACATCAGTTAAGTAAATAACATTTTTCGCACTCTTAGTCACGTTCCTAATCATTTTTATTTGGTAACTGTTTGGAAAATGTTTGCACTGCCACCAGCCCAGGAGTAGCTGCTGCCACACACACACACACACATGCACAGATGCAGCACACACACACACGTATACATATACATAGATACGCTGACAATATTTGTTGAAATGAGCTTTGGCACTAATATCGTTTATTAGCTTGGCACTTGAGTGTTTAAATGCTGAAAAATTGCTCGTGATAGTAGTGGTAGTAGTCCTGATGGTAGTCCTTCGCTGGCAGGACACGACCATTGAGTGGATGTGTGGATGGGGGGGGATGCCACGTCGCGTCGTTGAG
The DNA here is from genome assembly GCA_009664405.1 of Drosophila bifasciata. Taxonomy (NCBI): domain Eukaryota; kingdom Metazoa; phylum Arthropoda; class Insecta; order Diptera; family Drosophilidae; genus Drosophila; species Drosophila bifasciata. The sequence continues at coordinate 42,149,126 of CM019042.1, read as the reverse complement.
TTTAATTTGAAATTAGTTGAACACTTGCTAGTGTGGTTCCTTCGTTTCCTTTTTTTTTTGCTTTTCTGCTAACCCAAGCATTTTCCAAGGATTTTCACTGCCATCACCACCAACGCCTGCAATCCGCTTTTCTCAGTCTCTTTCGGGCTGTTGTAATACGTCGTGGGTTTTAGGGACCCAAAATAGAATGGGAACTGAGGCTGGGTAGGAGATTTTTGGGGTCTAAATATTAAGAAAGATTGTTGGTACTCTTGTGGCTTCCATGATTTTGAATGCACAACTTTGCATTGATCTTTGTAGTTGTTTTGCACTGGCCTGCTGTCAGAACTTTTCACACTTTTCCAGCTTCAAAAAACCCAAATGAATAATCAAAAGCAACAATTTCTTTGCCTTGAAAATACGTAAATTCCTTTACATACCAAATTTTGCTAACCAAAACTCAACATTGAGTGACAGACAGACAGACACAGGCCATGCCAACATCTGTTTGTGGTCAATAAATGCCTGCAAGGCAGTTCAAGAAATTATTTCCGCCTACTTGTAAGCCAAAAAAATAACTTAAACAATTGCAATCTCAACGAAAAATCTGCACAAAAAATTGTAAAATCAATGAGAGAATAGCCTTCGGGGTAGAGTCTGCACCAAGCCACATGCTGGAGTCCCCTGCAGTGTCTGCATTTCTCAACCAAAAAGTCCTAGAAACAAACCACAGAAATCCTAAAAGGATTTTCACATTTCCAAGCCGACACTTGGAATTGCCAGGGGGTGTGCAAGGGGGGGTTGGAAAATGGGAAAACATTTTCACAATATTTACAGGCAGCAATAAACTCATTTCCCTTTTTTTGCCCTAAGTAGAATTTACAACCGAAAGACAATGCCACTGCCACTTCCTGTTTTGACCAAAGGGGATGGACACACACACACAGACTTAGGGGGCGTGTGGGTCATGTCTGTGTGGCCTGTCTTTCTTCTTTTTTGGGTGGCATGCATTATTTTTGCCCACTATTTTCCCCGCTTTATCTTTGCACACCCAAAACATCTGTAAGGGAAGCACGAGGAGGAGCAGCAGCAGCACCACATTAGCTAAGTATAAAATTTTAATTGTAAGTCCGAGAGTACTTTAGGTGTAGGTCCTTCCACCCACCACCCCCGCTGAACCAACAATTTTTTGGCTGCTGTGTCACAAGGGGGCAAGGCTCTACCCGAGGAATGACTGGAAAATTGGTGCAAATTTGGCTTGTGGCCAAAACTACTTTATAGCCATGCAGGAGGGTGGAGGAATAGTGTGAAAATATGTGGAAACATGTAATGTTTGGCAGAGGAACGTTAGATACTAGCTTAACTAATTTTATGGGACATTTTCAGTAGCATTTTGAGCTGCTTTTATCATATTTTACCTTTACCACTGTACAAATATCATTCAATGTGTCGGGTTTTTGTTACTTTTGTGGTGGAGCTAAGCCCTCAGACTAGAGACTGCTGGATTCGTTCACCTTTTTGTGTCTGTGAAATCAAACAAAGCTCAATGGAAGCTCGCTCGTTGCATGCTACATACTATGTGTGTGGCAGTCTTCACCCTCTCTCTCCTTCTTTCATATTTGTCTACTGGCTACAGTCGCTCTCTTGCTCTTTCTATCTATATATACTCGTATCCTTGTGGCTGCTTGCTTCTTGTTTGCCTGCTGGCAAATGTAGCAGAAATCTTGTTTAAGTGAATTCAGGCTGAAATCTTAGTTAATTTTTATGGCAAATAGCAGAAATCTCTAGCCTGGAGTGCCATCCCGAGGGTTAGTGGCTTTTGCTTGGACTTGCAAATGCTAATTGCTCCCTTAAATTGGCCTTACTAAAAGCATAATAGAAGGCTTTTGGGGTCGTAGCCACATGGCATCTGGAATGTGTGTGCAATTATGCAAATTCATAATTATTGTATGGGCCACAGATGAAGGTGTCATGCATTTGAATGAAGGGTTCTGTGCGGTGACTAGTAATAGTTGATTGAGATGCCAGAGAAGAGATTCTGATGGAATGTTAAATGTCTGTTTGGAAAACGAAGTTTGAAATTAGAGAAATAAGTTCAGTCTATGTGCCGAAATCATCTGTAAAATTATATATTTGCAGCAATTCATAGAACTTCGTTAATTAAGTAAAGAAAATTGGTTTCTGGCTATGCAGAAAATAAGAAGAAATGCCGAGAAAATCCTATCAAATAACACCCGCTGGTATTATCCACAATTGTGATTCTATTTGTCAGCAAGCAGATGTTCCGCTCAATAAATATATATATCTATGTATCAATTTTCATAGAAATAGAAATTCAATTTGCAGCAACACATAACAAATTCACAAGATGGTCCTGCTTCTGCTCAGGTGTCTTTAATGACAAAATTGAATGAATGAATAATACCCAAAAAAAGATGTGCCACAAGTGTGCATAGACTGTTGCCAAGTTAAAGTTACTCACACATACATATATATATATATACTGTATGTGTAGCTATATATGCTCGTAAATTGGTAATTTAATATATTAGCAGGACACACCGCAAGAGCAGACGCTATAGAGGTTGCTCCTGTTGCTGCTGCTGCTTTCGCATAAAATGTAATCAATTAAAATTAATTTGCTAATGAAAATGTCAACGAGAAAAATGCCAGCAAAGAAAGCAACAACAATAGCAGTAGCCTCCCCTCTGCCCACCCACCCACTGGTGCCATTTATGAGCGAGTTTTTCTCCACAATTTTCCCTTACTTTTCTGCTGTTGCTTTTTTCCCTCCTGCTTTTCAGCTTATATAAATGAATGATAGACATTGTTGTTATAGCAGCAGCAAAAGTCGAAGGCGAATCAATAGACGACGTGTATGGCATGTGGCATGTTGCCGTTGCCGTTGCCTCAATGCTACCTTAGCTCCGCTTCTAGAGAAACGAAAATGTCTTGTTCTTTTTCTATTTTTTCGTTTTTGTATTTTTTTTTTTGTGCTGTTCAAATCCAATAAGAAAATTTGTGCTATTTTTAGGGGCACGCAATTGTCAAATGGTAGCTGGTAGCTGTGTGTGTGTGTGCGGCAGGTATCCTTGGTATCCATCGATTGCATAACCAATGAATGCAATAAGAAAAATGAATGTTCGAATGCTCCGCAATGTGAATGCTCGAATAAGTCGAAAGCAATATGCCATTTGACAGCAATTGGCCCACGAAAATGGCCAACGTGACGTATGAGTGTTCTCGTACTATCGTTCTAACGTGTGTATCTATGCACCGGTGTATCTGTATCTCTGTGTATTTGTATCTCTGTGTATCTATATCTCTGTATTTTGTATCTCTTACTACCCAAAAATTTGTTTCTTTGAGCCATATGCATGGCCATAAATTCAGCTTTTTGCGGTTTTGTACGCAATAAGCGGCTAAAATATTGCACAAATGTCGCTCTGCTTCAGGCGCATATCGGTGGTTTATTTATGATTTTGATCAAGCAACAAGGCAGACAATGGGAAGTGGGTTTTGTGGGGTGAAATTGTACAACTGATTAATAGTTTTTGGTAGCTATAAAATCGGTAGATGATGTGCCACGAATTAAGGAATTTTTAAAGTGTTTTTAAAGCTAAGCAGAAAGAAATTCAGCTCGCGCTTTGGAGGGTGTAGCAGCAGGAGGATGTCAACGCCATTGCCGTGTGCCTCCTTCCCCTCCTTCCCTTCTTTTCACTCTCTTTTCATTCTCTGTTATCTGTTTGTACGTTTCTGTGTGTGTTGGGGCGATAGCACTTACCTTGTTGCCAGATCCCGATGTACGAAATTCATTTGCTCCAAATGCTTCATGCCCGATGCAATTTGTGTGGCAATGTAGACTAAGCAGCCATAGCTGTTGGTGTGTGTGTGGCATGGTGTAGCGGAAGAGATGGCGCGACGGCATCAAATGAGAATTTCGCAAAAGTTTTTCCAAAGCGACAACGAGGCAAAAGTCGTACCGCAGCGAGGGGTGGTGCGGGGGCGGAGTCGGAGGCGGAGGAATGAGCCCCAAGTTAACGAAGTTTTTACATCCGTTTGCGCATGTTGCATGATGCGGCGTTGGTGGTGGTGGTGTTGCGGCGTTGGTGGTGGTGCGTCGTTCGGTGGCGGATCGTTGTAATCATTGAACACGAGACCGGAAGTGTAGCGTCGTCGTCGGTACAGGAAGTGCGATAACAGACGCACAGCAGCAGCAGCAGCAGTAAAAAGAAAGAGAAAAAAAAGTAATGGAAACCCCCAAAAGAGAGACCGAAAAACATTAGTTACAAAGTAGATCCTTAAAGGATGATTGCTTCCTCCCCTGGCGCACCCTGCTTACCTCAGACTCTTGTTGGCCATCAGCCCGCTGGTTTCGGCCACATGCTCTTGCAGGAACTGATTCAAGTCGCCCAAACAATTCGAATAGTCCTGCACAATGCAAATGGGCTCATCACGCAGGCAGGCGCCCACCAAACGTGCCACATTCGGATCCGAAAGACGCGCCAGTTGCTTGGCCTTGCAGCGGAACTCCTTGCGCAGATGATCGCTGGCACCAGGACGCAGTGTGGCAACAGCTACGAGAGTGGCACTAAAAGAAACGAAAGGGGTATGATTAGTGGGAGATTTCTGTAAGGGATTTGTCCCTCCTGTGAGTAGATTTGTAATTTAAGAACGCCCCGCTGGGACCACTTGTGTTTCCAGCAGCTAAAAGAATTATTTCATTTCATTGGTGAATGGCAAAACCACAGAGAAATCCACAGACAGAAACAGGCAGCAGCAGCAGACAAAGAGCAAATTTGTCGCCTACATGGTAGCAGGGGAGTGGAATTTCGAGTCGAAATCAAAAATTCGCATAACAATAGTTGACAATGACGGAAAACCGCAATCCGCAATACTTTAATGCGGCACACAGGTGGAGCGACAAAAGAGAGACAGGCAGACAGACAACAGACGTACAGACCGACATTCAGGTGGAGCGACAGACACCACAGACAGGCAGATATCCTGGCAGACACACGGAGAGAGAGTGAGTTGAAAGGAGATACTCCAGTGAGAGAGACAGAGAGGAAGGAAAGACATCAAAAATGGTTAGATGAAAAGGCATAAAGCAAAGTGAAAACGATATGAATATGATGTGTGTCCCACGTTCTCTCTCTCTCTCTCTCACTCTGGCAGGATGGAGTTACTCCTTTGACGACTGCTGTTGCTGCTGCTGCTGCTGGTTGTGGCTCTGCCTCTGCTTCTCCTTCTCTTGCATTGTTGTCACAAATAATGCCATGTCTGCGGTAACAGCAATAACAAGAATGGACAATGCTGGCAAGACCAGGTGGAATAGCACAAAGCTATGGATACTCTTGTAGCTGCAGGTTTTGAAGGGAAAAAGACAGAGGCTAACTGTGTAGCAACGTAGAAATCTGCACTTTGTAGAGCTCTTAGTTAGAAATTATTCGAATTGAGTTTAGTTTTGCTATCAATTATTTTGTTACTTTCCCTTAAAAAACCCGATTCAAAGAATCTCTTCTTCTGCGCGTTGCAAACACCTTCCCTGAATCAAAATACCCTGAAAAAGTGTGCAAAAACAATTGCTGAGGCACATGCTCTCTGGCCACAAAAAAGCTTATCAGAAATTCCATTATGAAAACTTGAAAAAACACAGAAAAAAACGAAAACGAATGGAAGTGGAAAGAAAATCCAGCAGTTAACGTCAACAGCCAGAGACCATGTCCCAGGAGTTCACATCCACAGGACATTCCCAGGACGTGAGATGAGTTTTTGGAGTCCACGCAGTGAGATGGAGAAAGAGAATTGTTGTTACCTTTGATTTCGTGTTGAGTTCCGTTTAATTGAAGCTTTTTATTGCACATTATGCATGATAGAGAGGGAACACGGAGGGAGTCCTGAGAGAGTCATAAAGGGTTCAAATTGGGATTGTGGTCTGTATTTTTTCGGGAATATTTCCGTAACAGCTCTGTGATTTTCGAAGGGATTGATTGCTTGAGTTTCTCAAGAATTTTTAAATAAAATTGCTACCAGAAATGTATTCAAAAATGACTAAAAATATATTTGAAATATACTAAAAACTATTTTCATAAATTTATCTAAAGTACAGAAATATACTAGAATCTTTTCCAGTAATTAATTAATTCCAGAAATATGAAATATACGAAAGATATACAAGAAAATAATTCAGAAATATACGATAAATATACCAGAAATAATTCAGAAACTATTTCAGAAATATGCCAAAAAAAATCGTAGTATCTATGAAACTTCATTAATTCTGAAAAAAATATTGCCAAGGTTTCATCAGCTTTGTCTAAAGATCAACAGAAGCAAATGATCCTTTAAACTAAAACCTGAACATTTGGTTCGTTCTTGGCTTCCCTGAAACCTGAAGGTTTAGTTCATTGAACTCATTCTACAAACCTGAAGGTTTGGTTCATTGACCTCATTCTACAAGCAGTTCGTTCATTGACTAAACCTGAAGGAGCGGTTCATTTTCATTTACCATACGTGCTGCTTTAACGACTAAGCCTGCCGCTTGCTGTGCGCTTTGCAAGCAGTGCATGCAAGAAACCTGAACGTTTGGTACGTTGCCAAAAAGGATCACTGGGAACACAAAGGAAGATATTTGAATGAATCTGTGACCGGCAAAAGTACTTCAAGAATATTCCTATCCATGTGCACACCTTTGCCAACAGTCTCTCTCTCTTGGAAGTGCTTTTCACTGTAATCAAATATGCCAGTGCTGTGACTCTGTCACATTTCCTTTTCGTTGCGATGTGCGTGAATTGTGGCTTTGATTTTCGAGCTCGCAAAATGTCTATTATAATTTTCATCTGTGGTCCTGTGGACAATAAAGTCCATCTGTTGTCTGATAACTGTCTATCCAGCTGTCTATTAATATTTTATCCAGCCATGCACCATGCAGCATGCAACCCAGGAGGCAAGGACAGCAGGGCACTCGAAGAGTGGCAATACTGCATGCGAGTGCCAGGAGAGTAACCAACTCTGCCTGTGTGTCTGTGTGTGTGAGTGTTAATTATTTTGCATACATCTATCTATCTATCTATTGGTTGCGTTGGGCTGGGTCTGCTCTGGTCTGGTCTGCGTCTGTCTGGGTATCTGTGAGGTTTCTCTGCTGGGTTTTTGCAGCCACTGCAGTGGTCTACTGGCAGGCACTGCACTCTCCTGTCGCCTCCTCCTGCCAGCACTCTCTTGTGGCATCATCCACTGTGCATCTGCTGGTGCAATATTACGTATACGTAATACGTTTTGTGGCTTTCCAACCGCAAAACTATTAAAGCAAGCAGGCAAATCGAATTGTTACGTTGAGTAACATATTAAAATGTGCCAGCAGACAGGACAGGATAGGCCATGCCAGGCAGTGGCAGAGAGAGAGAGGGGAGAGAGGCAGAATATTGGCCAGAAACTCTCGAACATTGTTCCCAAAGCCTTGGACTCTAATTGATTTTTGCATTGCAAAACCAATAGAAACGGAACCAGAAATCAGAGGTAGCAATTGTCATGGGCATATATTTCAATTGAAAGGCAGTGTAAGCAGTGGGGGGCAGGACTTGAATGTAATTGGATTGCAAAGAGAGCAAAGGTTTTGTGGTTAAAAGAAAAGTAGATGGCTACGAGGAGGATCAAAGCTGTCAGTGATGATTATTTTCTGTTGCAAAGGAATTTGCAAAGGAATTATGTGGATTAATTCTTTGAAGCATTTAGAAATGAATATAATTAATATTTCCTCGACTATCATGGCATTATCTTGTGTTTATTAAAGGAAAATTAATTGCTTAATCCAGCATTGAAGAATCGCAGCTACAAAGGGTAGAACTCTGTTAATCTGAGCTTCATTTTCCCCTGTGAAATTCCTCATTTCAGTTGCAGCTGCATGCACCCCCACAAACAGCAACTTGATTAGGCTTTCCATCCGCAGGAAAATGAACTGGATGTGAGGGTACTGCCACTGGCTGCTGTTTCTAGCTTCAAATGGGTTTTCCCTTTTTCCTTCCGCCCCCCTCCCGGTGTGTGTGTGTGTACTTACTTCAGGACATTTGTTTCGCACAAATGCAGTTCCCCGAATACGCCAGAGCCCAGCTTCTCGACGATGACCAGGGACTGACGTGGAAACTCCTGCACTTGGCAATTGGCCTGCTCTTCGTTAATGTCGGCGAAATTAGCGCTCATATCCAAATTGTAATGATGCGGTTTGATGCCACCACCACCACCACCACCACCCACAATGGTGGCATTGCCCATGCCCATGCCCATGCCTCCCCCAACACTGATGCCCGTGGGCGTGGTAGCTGCCGTTGTCGACGAGCTGAGACTCAACGAGCCACTACTCTGGGAGCCCGGTGGCGGCACGGACATGGGTTTGCTGCAAATTGGTGTGGCTGCATAATATTTCTCCGGCGGCGGCGGCACTGGCGGCGGTGGTGGCAGCAGCGGCAGGGCTCCAACAGGCAATGCCACGGGCAGTGGCAGTGGCAACGGCATGGGCAGGGGCAGCGGGAGTGTGGCAGCATTAAGAGAGTTGCGTGCACTGTTGGTTACGACGATGACGCCGCCAGCGGCGGAGGACCCTCCATTGCCAGCAGGAGGCGGCGGAGGTGGAGGTGCACCATTGGGCAGCAGCTGCTGCATGTGCGGCACCGCATAGTCCTGGCACACAATGTCCGGTACATCTGAAAGAGACAGCAATAGCAGAGACAGAGAAAGAGAGTGTTAATTTTTGACCGTAAAAATGGGTAGAAATTGTTGGGTAGAAATTGTAGCCAGCGGAAAGGAAAGGAAACTCTGGCAAAAACTTAACCTCACTAAACAATAAAACTTTTTTAAGCGCAAGACGAATAAAAGTTCCATCCCCCCTAAAAAAAAAAAGGGGATTATACAAATGAGAAAGGGAGAGGAAATCAGCTAGAGAGAGACAGAGAATGAGGGCAAGAGAAATTCAAGACTTTTCTTTCGACTCTCATAAAATAAGGTTAAGTTTTTTAGAGAGTTATAAAGTCTGGTAGAGAGACAGAGGAAGGATTGGGGTATTCCATATATATCTAAAATTAAAGGAAAAACACTTTTTCGTGGAAATCAAGTTTTTAGAAATAGTTTGCGGAACATTTTCAGTGTGGAAACTTTCAAGAAAGATTTTAAATTGTGCTTAAAATTACAGGGAATTAGAATATGTGCACTAAAGTAAAGTCTTTATAGCTACGAGGAGACTTTTGTGACTTCCCCTGGAGTGGAATCTTTTGGGTATTTCGTAGGGGAACTTGGGAATGTGAAAATCTTAATGTAAATAATTTAAAATATTTTTGGTACTGTTGGATTTGTGAAAATTTAACTTAAAATATCCTGGAATAAAGCTAATACTCTTTAGGAAATATACAATTATTTGTATATGGAATTACAGAGGAAATTGATATTTTGCTGGCCATTATTGTGTATTTTCATAGTTTTAGTTTATTTTTAGACTCTCCGGACTTTGTTTTGAACGTTAAAAAATACTAGAAATTATTTATCCACTTAGGGAATATTTTCCTGAAACATAGACACCTTAATTTAGGGTTTTCGCTGAATTTTGGCAAAGGAATATATCTTATATTTATTTCTAATTATTTTAATATTCCTCGAATTATTTTTAAACGTTTTGAAATATTATTAAATAAGTAAATATGAGTATGCACTGGTGACTAATTTAACATACTTTATTCTCTACATCTCAATGTCTATCTCACTCATTTATTTGAGGTAAGTTTTACCTAAAATTCCATCATTATTTAGTCTTTTTCTGGGCATAAACATCCAAGGGTAAGGTTTTTCCTCTTTCCTCTCTTCATCTGTCTGTGTTTTCCAGGAATTTACTTCCCCTCTCTCTCTCGCTCTCTCAGACATCTACCACATATGTTTTTTTGCGTACAGTTGTGTGGACAACTCTCCCACTCCCTCCTGAGCCAATAAATTCCGACGACAGGCCACAAAGTGCAATGGTTTGCATTTGTGAACATTTTTGCATTTGCCATTTCCTTAACATTTCCTTCGGCTCGAACATTTATCCCTGCCCCCCACCAATCGCTTTTTCCCTGGGTTTTCATTTGTCTTGTCCCGCAAAGTCCGAGAGACTTTTCTGCCTTCAACTTCAAACTTTTCCCATTTAGACCCCAAAAAAAAAACGAAGCAGAAGGAAAACCCCAAGACCTTGGAGGGAGAACAAGAAGGAAAGAGATCTTGGATGAGCGGGAATCTCTAAGGGAGGGGGGCGAAAGTAAGGGGCGAAAATGGCGTGTGGCGAAAAACTAAATGAAATTAATTGCAACTTGGGTGAAGGAGATAGAGTGAGAGGCAGAGAGAGTGTAGGAAGAGGCACCCAAGGAGGGAGAACTTTTAATTTTATTGTTGTTGTAATAATATTATTTAGTTTTCGTCTTCCCGTGTGTGTTTGTGTGTGTGTGTGTGCCAGTGCTGCCCCATTGTCTCGTTGTTGCAGGGGTAGACGGGGGCGCTGCTGTCATTTTTGCATTCGTTTTTGTGTCCAAAAAGTACCAGAAAAACATAAAATAACAGACAGAGAATGAAGGAAATAGACGCCCATCGAGTGCAAAAAGAGAGAGAGAGGAAGAAGGGAAGAGATGGCTGTGCAAAAGAGAGACAGAAAGATGCCCCATAGTTTGGTTGATAGAGACAGACGGACAGACAGACAGACACTCAACAAACGTTAATGACAAAACTTTTCGACGACTGAGCGAAATTCGTATGCAAGTTTTCTTCATCCAAATGTACTAGTATGCCCTCCCCGTATATGTAGCTGTGTCTTGTCTATACATATATATATATATAGTACTAGTGTATGTGTGTCTATGTCTGTGCAATCAGTGCCCTCTCAGTTTTTGAAGTTGCACTAAAGTTTTGTGGCCTTCCTCGCTCGGTACGACGAGCTATTCGTATTCCACAACTTGTAGAACATTTTCAGCAATTACCCTACGATTTTGTAGAGGTATTTTTGTAGGATTTTAGAGTCTTAAAGAGAGATTAGACTGGGAATCAGAAACATCTGATGCTAGCTGGGAATTTTGGAAGCTGAATTCTGGCAAGAACTGGCCAGCAACTCTCATATTTGATCAGCAACTAAACCCACAACTAAACCAATAAGCCAATAATTTATGCCTAATCGCAGCCCTAATTCTGCTCTAATCTAAGTGTATGCTTCATCAAATCAGCCTCCTCGTGCAGCTCACAAAACGAAGCCATTTCCAAGCCGATTCATAAATTGAATTTCCCTTTGAATGTGGCACTTTCCAGAGTATGCGAGTGACTCTGGTTCTTAGACCCGACCCGTGCATGGGTCGACCTGCTTTTAAACGACTTTCGTGTCTGGCCTCTCACGCTCCTTCTACATCCTTTCTGCTGCTCGGTTCCTCGGTTCTTATTGCCATGTTTATTTGCATGCAATGTTATTAAGTTTGTGGCATTCTCCGACTCTCTCTCTCGCTCTCTCACTCGCTTTCTGGTCGTGCAAATTGGCAGTTGACTTCAAAAATAGACTTTAATTTGAGTGAGTCGTGGCATGGACTCGCTGAAAGTTTTCCACAGCCAGAGTTTTCGAGACACAGAGCGAGAGAGAGGCAGAGAGAAAGAGAGAGAGAAGTAAGAGAGAAGTTTGAAGCACTCAATTTTGTGGCGCGTGCGATGTGCGCGCGAGACTGTGACGAGGTCTGTGGGGGTCTCTCAAACTTATAATTTATTTGAGCTAAATTAAATTATTATAGCAAGCAGGCAGCCAGACAACCAGACATCCTTGCAGGATACAGGAGGCAGTGGGGGAGAGAGCTATGACAAATATTTGCTGGCCAGTTATAAAATGCACCCAAAGGCAACATCAGAAAACTTTTTGGCAAATGACTCGAGCGCATGAAAGGCGTGCCATAAACGTTTATGATGAGCAACAGCAGCCGTAGATCCGGTAGATACAGAAGATGAGACGGGTAGCAGGATGAGCTACAGATGGGGCAGGATTCCGAATGAGTCGGGCAGCAGCTGAGGCAGCAGACAAAAAGGATGAGCTGCCAAAAGCTGAGGTGGTGGCTATGCCCATGGAATGTTCATAAAACAATGTGGACTGTGCCTCTGCAATCCACCTCTCCCCACCCGTTGCTTGGTTGCTTGTCGCAGCAACCCGTAACGTAACCCGAAACCAAAAGAGACCCCAAAAAAAAGAAGAGATTGTCTAGCATGCCCCTTAGGCGGCTCCATGAGAACGAACGAACCGGACAGAAGACATTAGAATTCATTACAATTTACGTAGCAGAGGTCGTAAACTCCTAACTGCAGCTCCCTGCAGTCCATCTGGCAATTAAAACACATGTGCCACACATGTCCCATGTGCTGTGGGGCACTAGAAAAAAAAATACCCAACCAAGATGCAGAAAAAATTGAGGTACTACGGCAGCATGATGAAAAGTGTTGATACTCTTTGGGGGATTGCCATGAATGAAGGGATTTTGGGAGCTTTGGCAGATTGTGAGTACATTTTGTAGAGGTTTATTAGAAATTTATTGAGCACGGTATTCGTAGGAGATTTTGAACTACGAGTAACTGTAAACGTAAGAGATCTATGAACTATCCGGGAAAGGAAAATTGAAGTGAATAGAATAAGTCACAGAATACAATTTAAGGGACAAAGAATATGGGAAGAATTATTTAACCCCTCTTTGTATACCTAGTATTTAGTTAATTGATTTAGTATTTTTAGTATTTTCAGTATATTTCAGTATTTCTTTTTAAATTTCTTTGTTTTCTTATTAGCAATCATCAGTATCATTTAGTATTTTTATTTGGTATTTTCTGGTATGTTTTAGTATTTTTAGTATTTTTGTTTTCTGATTTAGTATAATTTCATTTGACTTTACAATATATTTTCTGGAATTATATGGCTAATTTAAATGATTTTATTCCTTTGCCCTCTTCCACCCTACTATAAATCATCCCAAAAGCACACAAAATTCCCTCATACCCTTCCACTCAGATTGAGTACCCTCACTACTGCTGCTGCTGCTGCGAGAGTAACTGAAAACTACCGTCTGACTCAGCAATTCAAAAATTATGTCCTGCGGTGCGCACAACGCGCGTACCTCCCAAAAGCTCTTTTCTTCTGCTCCATCATTTCATTTTTTTTTTGGTGTCCAGTTTCTTTGTTGTGCTACTTCGGCAGTCCCTACCTCTGCCGCACCTGGTGGCAACTGCCAGCGAACTTTCAGGATCCATGTTGTGCGCTAAATTAAGCATTGCTTTCTCAGTGGGGGCTTTTTTTCTCTCTCTGTGCCCTGGCATCCCAACATGGCCTGCAGGATGAACATTTGCATGTCCTGTCACAGACAGGACGCAAAACATCAAACTCATCAAGAGGCGACACCATCAGGGGCAGGCCATACGAACAGGTGCGAAAGGGAGAGAGGGGGAGAGTCAAGTGCCATGCTGTGCCCGAGTTTTATGGCTGCTGGGCAAGAGACAGAGGCCCACACATCATTGTCATAGACGTTGCATCTCGTCGTACCCCATCAGCATCATCATCATCATCTCTACGTAGTAGTAGGTTCTATATATGAATATGTCGAGGAGTGGAGTGAGGGTAGTGTAGGGGGAACTCACCTGTATAGTCCGGCGTTACATGCTGACGCTGCAGGTCATTCATGGAGCATCCACTGGCCGCACTGGTGTACATGTTCACATTGAAGGGCTCATGGTACAGACTGTTCTTGTCAATGGACGACTCATTGTCATCCATTGTTGTGACCACCTGGGGGGAGGCAAAAAACGGGGCACGGGCGGCCAGTGTTGAATGAGTAAAAAAAATTGCACACCAGATAGTGAGAAAAAGTGTTCTGTTCAGTTGAGTTTTTTTTCTGTGCTGTGCTGCTGCTGCTGCTGGAATGCCAGTTACTAAAGTTTTTAATCATGATTTCTGGTGGAATATGTGCTGATGCTGCTGCTGCTGTGTGCTCCGGCGTTAAGGTTTTATATTCTCTTTTTTTTTGTTCTGTTGCCTCAATGTTTGACATGCATTCTGGGTGGTCCATCCATCCAATGGGGCCATGCCCCGCAGCCAGGATATGTGCAGCAGCAGCATCAGCATCAGCAGCCGTAGGAGCAGCATCAATTTATGCACTTTGCATGTAAAACCCATTGGGAGTTTTTTTTTCCCCTAGATTTTTAGGCAGCTTACCTTTAGGACATTGCCATTGCCGGTGTGGCAGAGTCGCTTATCGATGCCACCGAGCGTGTCCGGATTGAAATTATGCTGAAATGCATCCAAAACGTTGCCCCTGCCACGTCCGCGCTTATTCCGTGCCACAATCAGCAATATAATGGCGACAAGCAGCATAATAATGGACGCCAGCACAGTGATTATGACGCCAACAAAACTAGCGGCTTCCGCTTCCTGATGGTCAATGGGTTTTGGGGAGATAACTAAAGGGAAAGAGGGGGGGCAACAAAAAGAGTAAGAGAGTTGCAATTAAAAAAGGTATAAAGAGAGAGAAAAGAATGCTGCTATATTAATAAATTGTAGCCTGCTCGTTTTTCTGTATAGACTAGCAGCTCTCCCGCTGTTTTATTGTCTGATATTTTCAATTGCCTCTAGAGACCCCAGAGCCCCCAGAGCCCCAGGGCTTTTGTCTGCTGTGTGCCATGCCCTGCCCTGCGGCTCTGCTCTGCTCTGCCCTACGGCTCTGCTCTACCCTGCTTTGGGAGCTCTGCTCTGCCCTGCCCTGCTTCGGGGGCTAATGAGAGTGCCGGTCGGCTATAAGTAGTAATCTTCGAGAGAAAACTTTACAGCGTGCCTTAAACTTTTATTCCCCAGTTAGAAAGGTAGTTTAAATGAGGAAAATAATTAAAGGTGTTGTTGGTTTTGGGGTTTTAGTTGTTTAGTTTGAAAATTTGTTTAAAGTTTTTGGCAAGGCATTCGATTAGTTGAGGTTTGATTAGCCATTGAAAAAGTTCACTGGCTTTTGTATAGCCAATATACTGTAGAATAGAACTTCATTGAATAGGAACTCCCCCTTAATTGAGTAATTCCCCTACCCTAATTCAGTTACAGCGAATAGCTCTTGCCCCACCATTGAGAGCTGAAACCACAATTAATCAGCAAAATGCCTGGGACATATTGTACTACTATGCAGGGAATCCATCAAATCAAATCAGTTCGTTTCAGTTGGTGGTATGCACTTACCTTGTGTGGTATGTTGGCTCCTTTCGCCGCTGCTGACCGCTCGACCGACTTCATCGCGCTGCAGCGGATACTCCGATGTGTCCGACGGCTGTCTGATGCCATTGAGCAGGCCCTCATCCGTGAAATTGCCAACCACGGGCACTGAAAAAGGATAAGCGAGAGAGACAGAGAGAACCAAAGAATGTAGGTTAAGACTTGGCTGGCTAAGGATTGTATCTTAAGAGTACAGCGGAGAGATAAAAGGGAGGAGAAGGAGATTTGCAGGAGCAAGAAATTTGCAAGCCAAGTGGCAAAATGCAGCAGAAGGACGACAGCAGCCGCCAGGTGCCATGATGACGATGATGATGATGATGTTGATGATAATGGTGAAGGCGTGGCAGTGGCTGTGGCTGTGTGACAGCTGCCCCTCTGCCTTGATATACTGCCACGGCTAATGGGTCTCCGCCAGCAATTAGGGGGTGGCAGTGGGAGAGCCATGGAGAGCGATTATTATGATGATAAATGAGCAAGCTCTTCATGTCATATCAGAGACGGGCTACGACGACGACCAAGACGAAGACGAGGACCATGTCGACGTTGATGAGTGGCAATGGATGGGATGGGATGAAGATGAAAAAAAAAACCTAGCAAAAAGTCAAGGTGCAACGAGTTTGCGGATACCCAAGGATACACTCTACCACAAACCCCACACTCTAAACATCATACCCTATGCGAATGCAGCACGGATTAATGGGTATGACAAGAGCAGAAACAAGTTGAGTGCCAATTAGTGCTGCATACTTTTAGGTGCAGCGCCCAGCCATGACGGAAACGTTGCGATACTCCAACTTTAAGGCGTTGAAGCGTATGCCATCGGATTGTTTGCCATCGGTGTTGACATTTTGCTCCCCGACGCAGACAAAAACAGAAAAACACGAAAAAACAGAACAGAGCAAATCCATCGGAAAAACGCCAGACAGTCGTCAATAACAGCATATCGATGGGTGAAGGATATCCCCAGAAAATGTTTACCCATCGAAGGGGACTCTGTTGACTCTGTTTTTTTTCTATATCCTTTCTCCGCCACGGACAGCCATGGCCGGTATCGGACAGCATTTCCGCCTCGAGCGTTTGTTGAACTTTCTCCCAAAAAACAAAAAAAATACTCCGCTCCTCCCCCCCCCACCACACTCTCCTCTGATATTTAAAAACAAAAACCGGAAAACGGACAATTTTTAGTATAAATTCGAGGCGAAAAAAAAAAAACTCTTGAGGGAAATGCAAATTTGCGCCAGCTCTTGGCATTGATTTTGAATTTGTTTTTTGGCTGGAGCCCTACCTCCCTACCTCCCACACTTCCTTCTTTTTCTTTTTTTGGATCGTCTATTTTCTTTGGCAACAAAAGTTTTTGTTTTTCGTTTACTTTTGTGTGTGTGTGTATGTGTATGTTTGAATTTGCTATGCAAATAGCGACGACGGTGGAAAATGTTTTGTTTTCTTCTGCCCCTAACCCCAGAAAAGTGTCTGACAAAATGGGAACATTTTTGGGGGGAGGCATCCTGGAGCATCCTACGGCATTAGCTGTAACCAAAACTGAAGAAGCGTCATATGTTGCATGAAGTAAACCGTGAATATATATGTTAATGTGTGGGTGGCCCCTACAGCGAAATATTTTAATGGCAAGAAAACTATGAGATGCCAGATGAATGATTAGAAATTATGATAATTCCTAGAAATTATACAAGATTCCGAGGGAGGAATATTCCAGAAATAAATATATTCTTCATTCGATTTGGAATACGTTTGAATGATTTAAGTATGCTAGACAAGCTGGAGTACATAACTACTCTTATAAATTTAAGTTACTTTACGAGGTAAATGTAAATGTCGAAAAAAAATAACAATTTCATGAAATATTCCAAAATAAATAAAAAAAAGATACAAAATATTGTAAACAATTTTCCTGTCTTTCAAGGATACCCATTAATATTTCTTATTTCTTTCTCAGGGCTAAAAACCATGGAAATCAAGTCCAGTATGCAGAAAACTCTTTCCCAGAACCTCAAGCCTACCAATCGTCACACTTTCTATTAGAAAAACCATAGAAAACTTCTCCTTAAATTAATATAAAGCTTATAGCAGAATTCCTTAATTAAATTTCTACTTAAATGCCAAGAACTCTACTAATCAGATAGCTCTAAAAGGGGTTTGAAATAAATCAAATGCCGAGTGCCTTCTAAGTTTTAGAGCATCTTTTCAGTGCCATCTCAATGCTCATTTTCTTTCGACAGCCAGAATCTGATGCTTGCAAAATATCTGCTCTAATTGACAGTTAACCCTTGAAGATAATCTCCAGTATAACCTCTCTCATTTGTAGCTGATTGTCTTGCCATATCCTTGGCCTGTTTGAACCACTTGAAAATTATACATTTTGCAGCCTTAATGCTGATGCTTTTTCAATATCAATGCAGTGATGCTGCTCCAGCTGCCATTAAGCAAATTACGAGATGCAATTCTATTCGTGAAACGCCAAAATGATGCTCCAGTGCTCTCAAGGGCAGAGATGATGATGAAGGAGCGAGCAGCAGAAGCAGCAGGAGAATCAATTGAATTGAGTTGAGCAGCAGAGCAGAGAGAGAGAGGTGGAAGTGGTTTTCTATGGAGATATATCTCTGCATCGGATATGACACACAAAGCAGTCGTCCATATCGCACTCACATTCGCATACAAAGCGATTTTCAATTAGAAAGGATTAAGCGAGGCAAATTGCACAAGGATTTAAAGCGGAATAGCAGCAGCAGCAGCAGCGAAGTTATTGAAATGAATCCCTGCACGAATGACTGAATGAATGAATGACTGCCTGAATGCCAAATGCATCAAAATCCCAAAGAGAGAAAACAAACAAACAAACAAAAAAAGAGAAGAATCCAAGCAGGAAATAAGACACAGGCAGACAGATAAATACGAGTGCTGTATGCAGATATATGTACTATACATTGCAATGTTATTGATTTATAAAGGCAAAAGCACTTGCCATGGCTTAAATACGCCAAGATAGAAAAACAAAAAGAAAGTTGTAAAGCAACACAGATAGGGGGGTAAATCTGTAAGAAGAAAGTAAAGCAAATGGTAGGAAAAAAACCAAACAACAACAGCTAAAACAGCCCTACAGTGAACCCTTTATAGGAGTCCCCAAAAACGTATCCCCAATTATCTAAAATTCTCTTTAAATTCTTAACTTAAATCCCTGTAAATCTGGCAAAACCTCATAGACAGTTGCAAAAATGTATTTGCTGTACCAAAAATCTGTGTGTGCCTCATTATTGAGCATCAAACTATTTGGAAATGTTACCAGAGAGCAGCCAGCAGGCAGCAGCAGCAAAAAGGGAATGCATTGCTTTATTATGCAACGTGCAAAAAAAATGAAAAAGAGCTAACGAAAGAAAGGAATATAGGAAGCCAGGATGCCAGGAAAGCACGATGTACTCTCGAGCGATTTAACCTCACCTCCCTCCCCTAATTCAGCAATCTCCTCTCAATCCTGAATCCCCAATCCTACTTCAGAGGCTCTCGGCACTGCACGGGCACTGCACTGCACTGCTCATTGAGTTGCAAATTTCAAATGCACAAAAGTAATGCAACTCATTTAATTTTCACAATATCCTTGTGCTTTGGTTGTGCCACTGCCACTGCCACTGCTCCTGGGTTTTCTGTTGCTAGTGAAGCATATGCGTCGTGGCAAAGTCGAAGCTGCTGCTGCTGCTCGTACGAGCAGCTCTTCCGTTTCCTCTCTCTCTCTGCCCCCACCCCCTGTTACAATGCACATTCCTTTTCCTTCCTCCCTTTGAAGTCCTTCGCCTGCTTTGTATCACTATATGCACAATTGCACACGGCATACGGCATACGGCACACGGTAGAGCAGTGAAAACAAAGCTACCAGGATGCCACTCCCCTCCCTTGTGCTCACGCTCTCGTACGAGTACTCATCCCAGAGTTAAGTAAAAATTGGTTCATAGCCTACACACACAGTCATACACACACGGACCTACAGACACACAGTATAGTCATAGTTATTCCTATGTGGATGCACTGAGGGAAAATGTGGGGGTTTTTCCGAACAAGAAGTTAATGAAGAAGGAATAAAACCAAGAACGTGAATATCGATTATGATTCGATTTGGAAAGGTGTGTGGAATGGAATTCATTGAATTTGTAAATTTCATACAGTTTTGTCAGTATATCTTTAGAATTTTGCAGTATTTTAAAAGTATTTTTAGAGTATCTGTTTATAATCTACTCAGTATTCTTTTAAAAGTATATTCTCAATAACTTTTGTATCATATATTAAATTTTTTAGAATTTATTTCTGCAGTATATAAATATTTGAAGTAATCACTATTTGTATAGTATTTATTGCAGTATATTTACAGCATTTATCCAGTATTTATCAATTAGTATTTTAGTAGTTTTTCAGAATTTTAAAAGTATTTTTTCAATATTTGTTTGTTATATTTTCAGTACTTTTGTAAAACCTCTTAGATAAATTATCTGAACTTTTATACAGAAATTATTTAAAATATTCTACAAACACAAGTACTCCAGCAAATATTCTACACTTTAAGATCCTGTTTCATGGATGATAAAGAACTTCTATTTTCTCTCAGTGTTGCAATATATTTTGCACCATCGACTGTGAGACCGAGGACTCCCAGAGTTCTAGTTAGAGTCTGGAAGCTCTCTATGTGCTTTTGCATTTTGTGTTTTTTTTTTCTTTCTGTTTTTAATGAAATGCGCAACGAATTTTTAGTGTCAGTGGGAATTTTCAATTGCTCAAAGTTGTTCTTGTTGTTGCAGTTGTTGCAGTTGTTGTTGCAATTGCAGTTTATGTTTGAAGAGCTTCTGGCCCCCGAACAGAAGAGTTTGTCCGTCTGTCTGTACGTTCGTCTGTCCGTCCGTCTGTCTGTTGTTTTTGCAGTTTGCCTGGCTAAATTATGTTTACTGTTCGTTCGGATTCTGGTTCGAAATAGATGAGAGTAGAGAGTGTTCCTCTACAAATCGTACATGTGGATTGCAAAAAGGGTTAAAAGGGTCAGAGGGTAAAAGGGTAGCTGGGGAATGATGCAAGCAAATGCCGTAAATTGTATGTTGCACAGAGAAAGGAGATTATTTCCAAGTAGTAAAGGAAATTGATGATCCTTTAGGATGCTAAAGGTTTTAGGAATGCAAATAACTAGCAGGAAAATCGTTTGCTATAACGTACTATAACTGGTACTTTAAAACGGATACCCTTCTGCTCACTGTTTGAGCTTTAATCACGCACACATATCCTTGGGGCGATTCCACACTAACAAGTCAACAACACGGACATAAAAATTAATTTAAACTACAAACAATAAACCGCTCCCTGTGGGTACCATTCCCTACTGCCCCACACACCTCTCTCTCTCTCTGTGTCGCGCTGAAGGTGGCAGAAATGTCGCACCATGTGGCCTGCAACAGTAGAAGACATTTGCAGATTGCTCGACGCTGATATAACCAGTAATCGAATGGAAGAGCATAGAGGATGCAGGATAGAGGATACAGAAGGCAAGAAACAGAATGTGGAATGCTGTAAAAGAACATCTTTGGTACGTGATTCCAGAGATGCAGGAGATGCCTTTCTATGCAACATAATTGAGAGATAGTTGCAAGAACACATCCCAAGGTATCCCAATGGCTACGCGGTATCCCAGAGAGAGAGGGTGGGGAGTGGGCTGACAGCCCAGTTAACCCTTTTATCTGCTGGGTTCGTTTCCCCGTTTTTTGCGTGCCAGTGTTACATTTTTTAATAAAACAATTTCTCTGAGGCAGAGGTGTAGAGGCAGCAGCATCTGCAGAGAGAGAGAGGGAACACGAATGGGCAATGGCAATGGCTCTCTGTGGGTCGCCTGGTGGGTGCCAGTTGGTTGGACGGGGCCAGGAGACTGGGGTGGGGTGTGGCACTTACCTGATATAAACGTAATCTCGCTGAGCATCATCCAGCGGGCGGCGAAATACAAATGCAACTGCAGATAACGCCCCAGGCGATGATGTAATTTGATTGTCACGTCGCGTGCATGATCCAGCGCCAGGTCAGGCATATACGAGAATTGTACGGGCTCCCCCCCAAACTGTTGTCCCCCAATGCTGAAGAAGACTTTGGCATGGACAAACACCTGCAAAAAAAAAAAAAGAGGGAGAGAGAGGGGTAGAGGTAGACACACGATGAATGAGTAACTGTTTTTTTCATATATATTTATATACATTGTTGGTTGTTGGTCTGTGTCTGCTGTTTGTTATGTGTCTGTGTGTGTGTGGCTCTGTGAGTGGCATAATAATTAAAGTAATCATTAAATTAAATATACACTTTATGGAGTGGGGTATGTGCATTTGAAGGGTGAAGTTAAAACCGACATTAAAGCCATTTTCTGCTATCTAAAGAATTATACTCTTTTCTACTTTATACCCAGTGCTGATCTACAGCCAACCTAAAAGATCTATCAGTTATATTTGCAACATATCTGAAAGATCTGTAAGAGTATCTCCATCTCATCATATACCAAATTGTTTCTTCATTTTCTGTATTCAGCAAGCGGCTGCCTGCTTTCCTGACACTTTTGGTCAGTGCCAAAGTTCAGTTATGGCCCACAGACCACGGAAGTTGTTTGTAATAAAAAAAAAAGAAGGGGCCAAGAGAAGGTGGTCAAGAAGGGGCAGAAGAAGGAGGTAGAAGAGGGAGGCAAAGGCAGAAGTAAAGGTAGGGGGGTAATCCACGACAATTCAATTTTGGTCAGTCACTGGGGCTGGCTGGCACTCTTTTTGCTGGGCTGCCTGCCTGCCAGTAACCGTCAAGCCGGATGTGTAAGTGTTGTCTGCGGATGGGGCAAGGGGAACGTGTACGGGCCACGGATACTTCATGGCTAATGAGTTGTCGTTGGAGTGCACTCCCCATAGATATGGTGTGGGTTCTGTAGCACGGAAAGGTGTTCAAACCCAAAAAAGGTGTTGGGGATGTCTGACAGACAAAAATCGATTGAAAGTGATTTTTTTGGTGCGTCTGGTTACAAAAAGATTGTGATTTGAGTTGGAAGTTCAATGCGATTCGATTGGAATGATTCAATACGATGGGAATTTAATAGAAACGTACATCTGAATGGAGTCTATAACGGCATTACATTTGATTTGAATATTGATTTGAGTATTGATTTGAGTATTAGATAACAAACTGCAAGGGAATGCGGGTTTAATGCTGAATATTGATATGGATAATAACTATAAATTAAATAAAGTTTAAAAATACTTTTTGGGTATTTTAAAATGTAAAAAAATGTATACAGTTCCACCAAAGCGAAGAATGTTGGAAAAATTTAGGATTTTATTTAATTTAATACAGAATCTGTAGAGATTTAAGCTCGAAATTTAACTTGGAAGGAATTCCATATAGGATTTCTATATAGAGAGAAGTTATTTTCAGGTAAATATATATCAGAAATACTAATGGAAAATTATAGATATCATTGGCATAATATAAGTCGGAAATACCAATGGAGTATGCTAGATATTAGTGCTATCAGGAACATTCGTATAAATCCATCGTCAAGCCTATAGCTTTCCTCTTTTTCTTCTGCACATTCATATTCATATCAATGTCAATCTTCAACCATTAACTAACTTTACTAACATTCAAATGTACATAAATATATACATACATATGTAATACATGTATGTCTGTTGTATCTTTATTCATAATTTAACTCTGAAACTGGCTACGGCAAAGATTTCTTTAATGTTTTGTTCATTTAGGAAGCCATGGCTTTTTTTGCCATGGCTTAAGGCACTTATACGAGTCATTAAAGAAAGATGTCCACTCCAGATAATGCTTATTAGACACACAAACACACACACACATTCAGTCCATGATCTCCCATGCCCCTCCTACGTTGATCTGCCTCTTGCTGCCTCTCGCTAATTAACCACAAAGTCCACAAACCAATTGGCAGCAGCTTCACAAACGGCACATAAAATTTCAATTACCACAAATTTTCTTGCGGAGCGGCTTTGATTTGTGACCGCCATTTGGAGTGGCATTTTGGAGGTGGAGATGGAGGAGAAGGAGGAGTGGAGATGGAGTGGAGGTGGAGTAGCTCCTCTACCTGGTCTCTGGAACACACACACACTCTCCGCTGTCTCTCGCTGATGGTCTCTGACCATTCGGTTTATGGCCTATGCCATGGCCATTGCCCCATAATTTACAGCAGCAACGGCAGTGGCAGCATCAGCAGCGGCATCATCCTCTTCTATATCTGGTGGTGCTTCTCTCTCTCGTGTCGTCGTCGCTTTGCTATAATTCTTATTTTTATGATTTTTCATTACCATTTGCTTGCGCAGTGAGTTTTTGCCTCACGAAATGAACCATAAGTCATCAAATTACTACTACCCAGGTGGAGGGGAAAGCACAAATCACGAAGCAGGAAGATCTTTGGATCTCTTTGCGGTTGAAAAATGCCGTTTATGATGCATTTGATAAGCTTTAGAATTATGCTAATTGTGTTTTAATTATGTGAGATGCGTGTGGGCACCTGTCTGAGGGGGCGCTCCACACTCTGCACCATGCCACGCCACACCACAAACTCGTTGCATGTCGGAGATGTACTCGATAAGGGGGACCTTCTGTTTGTTTGTTTGTTTGACTTTGTCTTTAGCATTTCTAATGAGCGGTCGGTTGTCTTCCATCGTCTCCATCTCTCCTTCGCTACATCTTTGTGTTTGTTTGTTCTTTAAAATGCATGCCCCCCCAGCCCTGATTTATAATCACGATTAAGGCCATCAAATACGTGTGGTCCTCTTAATTATTATTGGGCATAGTGTGTGCTTGTCTGTGGTATGGGTTAGCATACTGCTTAGGCAGGTTCTCATGGGATTTCCGCTGCTAACTCCAGCGCTACCTGAGGGATATGTGTCCTATGTGACCCACTTTGAGCATTTGCTAACATATAAACCCATAAAACCTATAAAAATCACATGCCTTAATATGGTTTTAGCTTTTTTTATCTAACAATCGGCAGTACTTTGATGTGGGCCAAAACTAAACAAAAAGCAGCACAAAACTCAGGCACAACGCTGGCTTATACTATGAAGGGGTAAACTAGCAGTAAGACAGGCTAACCCTGATAAAAGTTCTACATAATTATGATGGAGCTATAACCTACCGTCTATTTAGTAGACGACCTATATATCCATACACCCCCTAGTACCACATTTACCCCATCAGAAAAAAAACATTGATTAATTTGACACAAATTTGACAAGCCTATTGCCATGGAGAGTGTTTCCAAGGGGGCGGACTCTACCATATATCACCTCTACGCAATAATAAACCCAAAAGAGAGAAAGAATAAGAGAGTGAGTGCCATGAGGCAGAGAGATAACATCGCATGGAAAGGAGGAGAGGTAGGTGTGTGTGTGTGTGTGTACATGGGAAATTATTAAACTGTCAAACGATACTCGAGACTGTCAGACTGTCGAGAAGGAAATTTACAACAAAATTATGACAGCAGTTGTGTGGGTGGGGTAAAGAAGAGATCTTTAGAAAGATTACAAGAAAGTGAGAAAAACTAAGAAAATTAATTAGAGATATTTGGGGGGGAGCAGCAGAAAAGTTGTTGATTACTGAGAGAAGAGTGAAAAACTAAAGGAAAGTTTTGGAAACTACTATAAGAATAAATATTGTTTCAACTGTTCATAAGATTCCAAATTACATTTCTGCATAGGAAAATCGAAATTTTGGGTATCATATATTTTTTTTAATTATAGGAGAAACTTGTAGAAATTATTGGACTGCGTTTAATCAAAATAATTCCTTTTTAAAAAATTTATTTTTAATTTATTTTTAATATTATTAATGCCAGAAATAGCAAATATTATTGGTTTTCTATTATATTCACATTTTCTAAATACAAAAGCCTTTTTTTAACACTTTTCTGCCTTTATTCCGCTTACTTCTAGTGCGAAGAATCGTATTAAAGATTCCTTTCTCCTAGTGAGCCCTTAAAATAGATATTTTTTATCGTTAAACTGCCCTCAGTAAGAGTATAACATATCAAAGACTAGACATAATCATTATGCCTTACAGATAGCCTAATTAATTCAAGTGTGAAAAAGAGTTTTAGTGTTGTTTAAGATGTCTGTCTACCTTCACTAATAAAGATCCCCACCTCAAGTTCCCTATGTACCTTTCCTAATTGTTTGAACACTCTTTCCCCGCCCAAACTTCCTTCGATTTCCGAGTAATTTTCTTCAATTCTTATCTGTCATTGTGGCCATAGCTCTGCCTCCTATACCGATTTTGTGCCCATAGCTCTCCCTCCTATCCCGATTTTGTGTACCGATTCGGAATGTTAACACATTGCCACTCTACTCTATATAGCCCATCAGTACTCGTACATCGCGTAATTTGGGTCAATGGACTTGAAAATTGTGTTGGTTCTGTTTCAAGTTCTGTTGCCAGATTGTGGCATGCGGGGGAGTTTGACTCTGTAGTGGTGGGGGTTAAGAAATAAACATGCTCCAATCATTTTTTATATGCACATATAAACAGATATATCCCCCATCTCTCTCTCTCTAGTATTTAATCGTTGCTTTATGTGTGTGTGTGCACACTCAAATGGTTTGTTTACTTTCGATAAAGACCGACAATGCGCGCGGAGTAAGGAAAATGACTCGATAATGGTAGTGGAGCACCCCTGCATTGCACTTCCCCCTTTTACACTCTGCACTCTGTACCCCTCCTGCTGCACTCTTGCACTCTGTACCCCTTCTGCTGCACTCCTGCACTCTGTACCCCTACCCACTACACCATCAGCGATCTCTTTACCGCTACCCCCTCTACCATTACATTCAAGCACCACCTGAGGTCTTTGCTATGCCCTAACCCCTGCCCACACTCTCTCTCACTCTCTCTTACACGTTCTCTTCCTATCAATTACCGTTTGTTTAGGTTCGATTTCGTATTTGCTTTGTTTATAAAATAACTTTTGCTTTTTCTTTTTCTTTTTTTTGTAGATTTTTATTCTTTTATTATTGCATTTGCTCTGTGGCTCTGTGGCATTTATTTGCTGCGCTTTTTTTTTCTTTTGCCGCCAGTTTGTCTGGCAATGGAATTGTATCGGTCTGGTGGGGGGTTTCGATATCGTATGGGGTCTGTGCTATTACATTTTACGATTTCCAAACACTAGAGAGTGCATTGAGAATTTAAACAGTGCAAACCATGAGTAAGTTTATAGGGTGCGGTACCATTTCCTATGATATGTACACATTTCCTATGATATTGTACACATTTCTTATGATTTCTGTATATTTTCTTAGATTTAAATCTTACCTGAACATCTTTGGAGAACATATTATTCGTGTGTATTATGACAGCACTGAAATTTCGTACAGTTTCAAATTCAAATGTAATTTCCACGGGTCGACCCAGTAGCGTGTCATTGCGCCAGCCAATCCATTCGTAACCTATCAAAATAAAATCAAAGATTAAATGGGCATCAAAAGGTGGAAAATATAGCCAACAGAAAGCTACGCAAAGCCCTCTAAAACCAGACGGATTCCAGCTTGGCATTTATCAATTCATTTAGTAGACTGTTTAGTGCCCCAGAGGATTGGCACACCTCCAAATGCATAGCGGACAGCGAACGGACAGCGTACGGACAGCGTAAGAGTATTATTGTGGAGTACTCCAGAGCTGCCATTAGTTATGTGGTCTATGGTCTAGTTGTTGGCAATTTTATGTGACATTTATGCAGAAGTCAGAGGTCTAGAAACTGCAATGGAAAGAGGGGATTTGTATGGAACTTCACTGAAGAGTCGGGGAACTAACTGCAGTGTGGGGGAATACCTGAAACTCCGCTGCAAAGTGAGGGAATAGCTAGCTTCTAAAGTCAGTGGACTACCAGAAACTCCTCTACAGTCTGTGGACTTTCTCAATCTCCTCTACATCGACTGCAGATTGGACTACAGTCTAGTTTATGTGACAATTACATGGACTACCTTTCCGTGCAATTTATACACTCGTATGCGGGGGAGCAAACTGCCTCCTCTCACATGGCCGCCTCAGATCAAAAGCCGACACAAATCACACACGAAACACGACACACGGACACACACTACACGACGAGACTTACCTTTGCCAAAGCCATTGATATCATTGCGAAAGTTATCCTTGCCCCGCTGTCCGTCCACCAGTTGGCCAAGACCATTCACATAGCGATCGGCCTCCTCATGGCCATCGTAGGTCTTGTCCGACAGATCGATTTCCATGCCCCGCTGCATGCCCTTGGGTATGCTGTACGAGACGATGCCCTCTACAAGGGTGAGAGAGAAAGGTAAAGGAAAATGTATCTAGAGTTCAGTTAAAGGCGATTTGTGGGGTCATATTTTCCACTTCCCAGTCTTCATTTTAAGCCTACTTTTTATGAGTATTTTTTGCTGCGTATTTGGTGGAGTTGGGGAGCTGGTAGCTGGGGGTATAACTGCCATGGAAAACTGTAAATTAAATAGTCGCCTCCTGCCACATTGCAATCTTTAATAAAACAATAAAAGAAAACTGAACTAAAGTTTCGAGCTCAGGATGGGGGAGCAGCCCCCCAATCGACAGCCAAAGCGAAACAAAGTCATCAAGGAATAACCGGTTCGGGCCTCTATGGCTGATTGCATGCTTGCAGATATTTGTAATACACTTTCCCGGCTTAAAAGGGTACATCAATGGATAGAAGATGTTTAAAATGGAAACAGGAATTTGTAGGGATTTTTTCGGTCTCTAAATTATATTTTAGAAGAGTTTTTTTTTATTAAAAAAAAAATAATAATGAGTAGATTTGTATATATTATGATAATTATTAATGTATTATTATTTTACTATTTTTAAATATTTTTATTAATTTTTTAAACATTTTTCCATTATTATAATATTTTTTGTATGTAAAACTGTAGGTATTTTTTATGTTTAAAATTTATTTTTAGACTTTTTCCCACATATTTAGTTATTAAGGGCATTTTCCATTCGCTTTGCCTCAAATAGAATTTTTCCCGCTTATTTTTGCAGCTAAAAAGATACTTTTTCTTGTTGTTGTTTGTGCCTGCCCCAAGACACGGAACAAGTGCGAAATTCTGAATGACAAAGGGGCAGGCTGATCAGAGTGGGAGAGGGGATCAATCCTCCCAAAGGGATAGCGATGTGTGAGAGCATAACTCAAGGCAAAGACATGAGGCATGGGGGGGAAGGGGCACTATTTAACTTACCTTCCCAGGCACAGCCAACGATCTCGGCGCGCAGGCAGACAGTCCGATCGTACTGGCTGTAGGGATAGATGCGCACCTTCGATGCAAAGATGCTCGGCTGCAGCACGTTCTCCACCTCGCTGTAGGTGTTTATATTACCCGGCAAAACCTGCAGAGAGGGAGAGAGATTATAAATGGGGTCCCATGAGGCTGGAAATATTCGTACGTTGTGTAGGTGGGTATCTGAGCGACCAGAAACCAAAAGGAGATACAAAAACAAAAGCGTTAAAATTGATTTTCCATTGCTTGCACACAATAAATCGATGGAGCAACCGATGGGGCAGGGGAGCTGGGGGTTTCGTGGAACACCTACGCAATTTTCGCCTCTCTTTTTGTGGGGCGATAGTTCGCACGTAAATTGTTTGGCTAAAAGATGCAATATCTTGCAGGCACCCAGAGGCTATTAAGATTCGTATCTGTTGGGGGAATGTTGCCTGGGCCTGGCCTCGTGATTAATGTGTGAATGAAGGAGAGAGAGAGAGAGAGCGAGAAAGAGAAAGGGAGAGAACGCTGGAGAATGTCTTTGGATATGGCAGCGTGAAAGGGTAAATATTTTAGAGTGTAAATGGGTGACTTTTGGGAGACTAAAGAGCTATTAATGAAGAAATTTGGGGTGTTATTTATTGGTGTTAACTTTGAGCTTGGAAAATCTACAATATAGATATATTTTCTGCTATTAAAGGACTTTGTGATACTAAAAGAAATTGCTATATAGATAAGAATATACTTATTTTGTGGTTTAATATATCAAACACACAATATCCAGCTGCTTAGAAATATTTACTAGAAGTTTTTCAGCACTCAAATTTAGGGTTTGTAGGAGGTTCAACCAACTAGGTTCCATTTTATGGGTTCACATATTTTATCAGCGATGAGAATTCCTCACGCATCCATCACGCACTCATCTCCAATGCCTGAAACCTACCTCTTTCCCTTGGTTACTCTTCCAGCGTATCCATTTCTCAAAGCCTGGCCGCCAATATTCCAGCACATAGGCCTCGGTGTACTCCTGGCCCTGACCTTTGCCAAAGCGACCCTGGGTGCGTATGGCGCTCACCAAATGCACCTGCAGCAGATCAATCTGTAGATATTCCTGCAGGCCACGTGATACCATATGCTTGGGACACCAGGCACCGCCATTATTATCCACCTTGAGTCTGCAATGATGCGTGAAAAAAGATACAAGAGATTAATTAAGGGGATGTGCCAGCAGTCAAAGAGAATGCAGAAATCCCTGTGTTACGTGTATGAAAAATGCATTAAATGTAAACCAATTTTTTTGTATTTATAATTCGCTCTTTTGTTTGTTATCTTTAATTACAAAATGTTTATTAAGTTTTTTTTTAAACCATTTTTTTTTTAGACATTTTTCTAGTGGTTTTTATGTAATTTTTCCAATCATTTAATGCCAGCCGAAGGTTGCACTGATTGAGTGCTTCCGCTGAAAAAATTAATTCATTCTGTTGCACCACGCCCATTTCTTGTTTTTTGCTGCCTTTCATTTGTTTTTTATATATTTTTTTGTGTATTGTTTGCTGTCATTTGCATGCGGCGTTAATTATTTAATTAAATTTACGTAGGTATTTTTTTGCTCCGATTAACAGATGAAAATTGTAATCGAGATGCACAATTGAGTGGGGGCTGAGAGAGTCTGTAATTAAATGATTGGCACCAACACGACAGGGTAGGGTACGGGGGCAGGGGTTTCACTGGCATTCTTCATTGAGAAAAAAATATATAAAAAATACATATACTGATTGCCACTTCATTGCTGTGGCAATTGTCATTGGGCTACTCATTTGCAACATTTTATTGGAAATGAAATATAGGTTGCCTCTGGGACTGAGTTGGGTTTCAAAATGGGGCGTTAATAATGCTTCAAATAATTAACATTTTGTGCTAATAAAACATTTTACAGAATTTGATTTACTTTTGTACTTTTGTCTAACATAAACTTATACTATAAATGAGGGGTTTAATCCCAAGTTGTACCTTTAAGTCTTAAAATATCCTAGTATTTTTAATTCAAACTAAAAGAAAACCGTAAGGAATCCTCCACTTCCCACTACTTTAAAAATGATTAACCCCTAACTTTCTTAACCCCACATTCACCTGCAAATCACAAACATATTTTGTCCAGCTCCATGGCTAATAGAAACATATTTCCACACACTGCCACATGTTGCATAGTATGCCAGCCCATAAATATGCAAAAAACTTCCATATGGCAGTGCCCCCCTTACACTCTTTTCCAACCCTTTTTCTCCTATATGTATTATGATTCTGCACTGCATGTGGGGCAAAATGTGCTGTGAAAATTGTTGTGCAAAAGAGTCAATAAAATTGCATGATTTACTAGAGTTTTGGTTGCCAGGGACTAGAAAACTAGATATAAAATATGGCTGATGTTTGTCTGTGTAGTGCAGTGTACACTGTACTTCAGTTAGGCACACTCATGTGTGTGTGTGCTGCTGCCACACAAAAGGAAATTGTCGCAATGCAGGTTGCAGGTTGCAGTTTGAGTTTTTCAAAGTTTGTTTTTGGATGTGTCCCTCCCCAAGCCCCCTGTCAAGTGACGCGGTGTGTGGTTAACATTTCTGTCGCTTTTCCTCCTGTATTCGAAAAGTGAAAGTGAAAAGTGCCACAAAATGCAGCAGCAGCAGCGGGGAAAATCCGGAGCTGCAGCAGCTGCTGCTGTTCGTGAGAGAATTTCTGCGGCAAAAAAAACTTGCAAAAGTCATTCAAAGCGATTCATTCAATTGTTGATTATGCAAATTGCCATTCACCTTGACACGCAAACATCATTCACACAAATATATTCTCCCCACCAATCAATAAAAACTATGAAAAATTGAGAGTGAAAATTCGTTTTAATATTTTCCAATAAAAGTTTTGAGTTATTTTTGCTGATTTGTTGTGGGGGGGGGCAAAGTTTTCAGCAAGAAAATACTTTCCCAAGTAGAGGCCAGAGAGAGCGTGGCAAGAGCCTGACTTCTTCTTCGTCTCTTTATAGGGAAAACCTCTTAAACCAATGCAGGGAAAATTGAGTAGGAAAAATGACATGGATATGGTTATGGTGATGGGGTGGCGCAGAGCAGGCCCGGGCAGGACTGTTTGTTTGTTTGTATATCCTGGCAGCCCATATGCATCCATCCCATCCATGACCTACATTCGGGGCCATCCTTTTCTCTGCTTCTTTGGCTGTTTGTGTTTTTATTTTCTTGCCACACATATGGTGGGGCACACACTGTGTGGGGCAACGTTTTTTTTGTTGTTTTTTATGCTATTTACGTTAATCGCGGTTTACAGCGCACAGCAGACAGTGGCACCGACAGGATCTACGCCACGATATATGCAAAACAGTCGGGGGAAAGACAGAGGAACAGGAACAGAGGCAGAGGCAGTGGCAGGCTGTGTGGCAGAGTCATGGGAGCATATTGCCACCAAGTTAACTCGGATGCCAAGCTGCCATATTGTGGTGTCCTTGCGCCACAAAAAAAACCCCACAAATCTCCATCTACCCATTGGGCCACCATATCTACCACCCCTCCCTCCTCCAGCCACAGTTTTCTGTGGGCCAATGCCTCCTATATTTGCGTACTCGTATTTTTTTTCTTAAAGCGCGTCGAGTTTTTCAACATTAATATCAATTTGGTTGTCATGAATCCAATGAGACTTGTATCCAGGGAAAAGCCATAGTGGGAGAGGGAAAGAGCCTGAAAGAAGGGGAAGGGTGAAGAAAAGGGAGAGGGATATGGCAAGAGAGACTGCATGAAAGTAGGGCAAGTGAGAGGGTAACGGCAGGCACTGACATTTGTCGCTGACTTTTACTTTTTTTTTTTAAGAGAATTTCTGAATATTTTTTAACACTCTGGAGGTAAATGCGGATTACATGCGGCTCAGGTAAAACTTCTATTGATTAAGTAATTGGTAGAGTATTTGTATTAAATCATTAAGGAATTCAATGAGTATTTTTAAGAGGTTTTTATTGGAGTCTTATATTGAAATCTAAGCACTTTCCGATTCTCGTTTTAATTGAAATGCATCACAAGCAACATCCTCGAGCCGTTCTCTTTTGAAATATCAGGAACGACCCGAGGAAGTTTGCTCTGATAGATCTCCAGCTTGGATAACACTCACGCGATTATTCAGTAATATTTTATTCACTCTTCCGCACTTTTGCTATGAACGATTTTAGCTGTAATCGATTTCCATCACAGGCAACAGAGAGAGAACTCCAACTTTTAATACACTCTATCAACATATTCACGAATATTTTATTCACTCTTCGATAAACGATTGTCGCTGTAAGCGATTTCCATCAATAACAAGATCCTCCGGCCGTTCTCTTTTCATATAACCGGAACGATCGGAGCAACTTCCCCGTGAGAGAACACCAACTTTGAATACACTCATTCAACATACTTACGAATCTTTTTATTCACTTTATCGATAAACGATTGTCGCTGTAAACGATTTCCATCACAGACAAGATGCTCCGGCCGTTCTCCTTTCATATAGCCGGAACGATCGGAGCAACTTCCCCGTGAGAGAACTCCAACTTTGAATACACTCTATCAACATATTCACGAATATTTTATTCACTCTTCGATAAACGATTGTCGCTGTAAGCGATTTCCATCACAGACAAGATGCTCCGGCCGTTCTCTTTTCATATAGCCGGAACGATCGGAGCAACTTCCCCGTGAGAGAGCTCCAACTTTGAATACACTCACTCAACATATTCACGAATCTTTTTTTTCAACTTATCGATAAACGATTGTCGCTGTAAACAATTTCCATCACAGACAAGATGCTCCGGCCGTTCTCCTTTCATATAGCCGGAACGATCGGAGCAACTTCCCCGTGAGAGAACTCCAGCTTTGAATACACCCATTCAACATACTTACGAATCTTTTTTTGCACTTTATCGATAAACGATTGTCGCTGTAAAGGATTTCCATCACAGACAAGATGCTCCGGCCGTTCTCCTTTCATATAGCCGGAACGATCGGAGCAACTTCCCCGTGAGAGAACTCCAACTTTGAATACACTCACTCAACATATTCACGAATCTTTTTTTGCACTTTATCGATAAGCGATTGTGGTTGTAATCGATTTCCATCACAGACAAGATGCTCCGGCCGTTCTCTTTTCATATAGCCGGAACGAACGGAGCAACTTCCCCGTGAGAGAACTCCAACTTTGAATACACCCATTCAACATACTTACGAATCTTTTTTTTTTGCACTTTATCGATAAACGATTGTCGCTGTAAAGGATTTCCATCACAGACAAGATGCTCCGGCCGTTCTCCTTTCATATAGCCGGAACGATCGGAGCAACTTCCCCGTGAGAGAACTCCAACTTTGAATACACTCACTCAACATATTCACGAATCTTTTTTTGCACTTTATCGATAAGCGATTGTGGTTGTAATCGATTTCCATCACAGACAAGATGCTCCGGCCGTTCTCTTTTCATATAGCCGGAACGAACGGAGCAACTTCCCCGTGAGAGAACTCCAACTTTGAATACACCCATTCAACATACTTACGAATCTTTTTTTGCACTTTATCGATAAACGATTGTCGCTGTAAAGGATTTCCATCACAGACAAGATGCTCCGGCCGTTCTCCTTTCATATAGCCGGAACGATCGGAGCAACTTCCCCGTGAGAGAACTCCAACTTTGAATACACTCACTCAACATATCCACGAATCTTTTTTTTCACTTTATCGATAAACGATTGTGGTTATAATCGATTTCCATCACACGCAACTTCCTCGGGTCGTTGCTTTTTCATAGAACATGAACGACCCGAGGAAGTTTGCTGTCATAGAACTCCATTTTGGTACATTTGAAAGGGTATTTAAATAGATGAGACTTTTCTTCAAAAATCCAACGAATGTAAGCTACATTCCCCCTACCCCTTGTTGTCTGCTGCTGCTGTTTATTACCGTTAACATATGGGTCACCTGGGAGCTGGCAACTGTGGACTGTGGGACTGTACTTTTAGCATAATTTGCATGACACCCAAAAGGCTCTGCTCGTAAAAATGTTTTCTCAATGCGCATACAGAAAATTGGCCAAATAATGTCAGGAGACGACTGCTGCTGCTTCCTCATTCTGCTCCACTTACATAATGCAAGAATGGAGGCAGGAAAAGGTGCCACTGCTGTTGGTGTCGCTTGTTAGGCGCTGCAGTTGGGCTGGCAGCCTCTTCAAATTCCATGCCAGATTCGTTTAGAATCATTTTACAAGCAACCGGCAGAGATCTTCCTTTCATTAGCATCGTTTTGGCTGGGCAGTAGAAACTGGCACTAACGAGGCGTACAGGTTATATAATACCCGAAAAACTATTTGCTTGCAACCCCCGCTCCATGCTACCCCCTAAAGGATGGGAAGTGCTGGCATTCCGTGCGAAAATTGTATAATATTCTTTGCTGCTTTTTCGGGGTGTAAGCTTCCACCTATATTTCGGTTTTGGGTTTTCCTTTTACTTCTGGAGGTGCTGTGGTTTCGTTTTATGGCAAATTGTTGCATACTTTGCGGGGCCTTAGCCATTTCCATAGCATACTTTGCAGCGTTATGGGTCAGCAGCAGGAAAAGGAGCAGCGGCAGAGCAGGAACCATGCATGGTCATGGAAGTAGGAGCGGTATAAAGAAGGGCAGTGAAAAGAGAAGCAGTGGAAAGAGGAGCAGCAGTAGTATACGGTGGCAGAATGGGCAATGGCACCTCCTTGGTGCCAGCCAAGGTTTTATTTTAAAGCAAAAGCCACTAAAATATGCCATAAAAGGTTCTTCCAGCTATCGCATAACTGCAGCACACGATGTTACGTGCCTTCGTTTCCGCTTTCCCTCACTGCCACCACGACACACTCTCCAACCCAGGCTGTTGTTGCCACAAAACACACAACTAAGTGGCGGCTGTAATGTTGCATTTTCACACACACACACACACACACAGGGACATACGGACACACATGCTTTCAGGGACTCCTGGCTCTGCCACACACGCTAACTGGGTCTTGTGTTACTTTATGCGACCACCAGGCGACGCCAGAAATTAGAACCGAAACACAGACATAGCAACACACACACACACACACACGCACATACAGATACACACATGCAGATACACAGATACAATTATGGGGCATCCTTTTGGGGGTAAGGGTAATGGTAGAATTCTGCTCGTTTTTAATATAAATTCATGTCGCTTTCACTTGCTCTTCCCTCCCTCTCTTTGGCTCCTTCTCTGGGTTACACATTTATTTAGTTAATTATGAAAATATATGAGAATGTGTGAGAGAGTGTGTGTGAGGGCACCTCTGGCACCATATGGCATTGGAGGGAAATGCGAGCATGCAGAGTGGAAGTGACAGAACGACCTTCCCTTTCTCTGTCTCTCGCTCTAACGCCCTGCCACCCTTCGGCAGATAACTAGTGAAAGTTTTTTGCATTCCATTTACTGGTTTTATCAATGCAAAAATATATTATATTATACGCAAAAGTTTTGCTTCGTTGTGTGGCTATAAGCAGGAAATGTTAACAAAAATGTTTACAACAAAATAAAAAGGAAGGAAAGAAAGAAGAGGAAGGATGGAAAGAAAAGGAAGGATAGACAGAAAAGGAAGGATAGAAAAAAGGAAAGACAAGCTAGGAAAATCTGTTGCAAATGGTTGAATGTACAAAGATGAAAATATATATAAAAATATTTCTAGAAATTAGAATTAATTTTATGTTTATTCAAGAAATTATTCATTATATTTCCACCATTTATACAATTAAAATAATCATATATTTGGATGTCCTACAAAAGATATATATTAATAATCAATTAACTTGTTTTCTCTGTCCTTAAGTCAGCTTAATTTTAATATTTTTAATAATAAATTGTAGCACTCAAGGAGATCCGCTAGCAACCTCAACCTTCTCACATCTTTAGCCTAGAGCACAGCCACCTGCCACCACATTTGACCCACTTTCCACACATGTATTCTGCGACTCCACTCGCCATTCTGGGTCCGAGCACACACACCCTATTAAGGGGCATGCTAATTTGATCATTTATTTCATTTCTATGCAGTAGACATTTCTATGCTCATTAGTTATTTAGATTCCCCCTCAACCCAAGACTATTCCACCTAAGAATATGCTTGTATTGTATGGTACTTTGATGGCTTTGTACCTATTTAGGTTTCCCTTAGAGTGGATGGTACTTTTGTACCCATTTATCCCATTCCGATGCTCCACTTTTGCCTCTAGTTCTTCCTCATTCCCATGCCCACTTTTGCCTCTAGTTCTTCTTCATTCTCTTACCCACTCTTACCTCTAGTCTCTAGTTCTTCTTCATTTTTGTCCCCTCTTTCGACCCATATTCATCCCCCATTTCGGTGCCACTTTTGCCTGCTCCCTAATTTATTTCATTTCGCTTTATGCAAAATCGAATTTGCATATGTTTCGAGCTCCTCTACTTAAAGGATAGCAGGAGGATAGCAGCCCCCTCCATATATATCGAGGCTTTCATTCACTCAATTGGCTTGTTTATCCACAGGACAATGCAAACATCCTTGTCTGTGACCCTTTTTTTTCCCTCAGTATAGATTTCCCTGCCTTTCTTTTGGGTTTTCTATTTTTTTTTTGTGTGTTTTTTCTAGCTCACTTTTTGCAGATTTTATTTTATATTTTATTTTTTGGGAGTGGGGGTGGAAAATCTTTATTAAATTTGCTTTATTTTGTATGTGTAGCCTTTTTGGTTTGAATTTTATTTTTTTAATGAGTCTCCAGATATGCAGAGGCAGCAGCACAAGAGGATTTAAAGTTTGCGCCTAGAAGTGGACTACAGTTTCTTCTGTTTCTGTGCGACACACAAAAAGTTAAGCTGATTTTCAGCAGCAAGTCGAGTGGGTCCTTGCCCAAAAGAAGTTTCGCTTGGCTGTGTGTCCCCTTGGCAACTTAACTTTTGCTTCGAGGAGAGGACCACATACAAAAAACTTAAGCGGCTTAAATTATTCGGGGAGGGGGACACCAATTTGAAGGAGTGAGCGTGCAGAGCGCCCTAACATATGTTGGGGCACACACATCAGTGGCTGTCTAATAGGAGAAAGGGGTGGTTGGAGAAGAGCTAGTAGCAGAAGGGGTATCAGCAGAAGGGATGGTAGGAGAAGGGCTGCCAGTGGAAGAGCTGCTCCTCATTGTTACATTTTTTCATTCCACCTGTGAGTGGGTGGGTGAATTCTGCTGCTCCACCTCTCTGTAACTCGGGAGTGTGAGAAGCTTGTAAAATATTTGCCTTACCAATTTTGCCCAATCAACATACGAGTGTCTGTAAGATGCTTAAGGGGGATACTCTTCAACCCGTTCCTTGCTTTTCTTTCTCTTTCCTTTATTTATTTTCCATTTTCTTTCTAGCTTTTTTTTTAATGCCACTTGATGCAATTAAAATGCCATGGCAACAGTTCCTTTTCCTTACATTTTTTCTTTATTTTCCCAGCCAGCGGCAGAGTCTCGTAAGCTACTAAAAATTATTTTTTACGATTGTCATAAAGACGGCGGTGCCTGCCTCAACCCCTTGCCGCTCTCACCCACGCCCATGGCACCCTCTCAATCGACCCCCCCTTTTGCCCAAAAACAATGAGGCCTTCCCTTTGTGTTGCCCGGGCGTTCTCCGACGACGCCAGAGTTTTTAATTAAAAATTCCCTCTGTGTGCCCATCCCTCCCTCTCCCTCTGCCTTTGCCCAACGCTTTTCTTCGCTCTGTTCTTTTTGCCAAAATATTTTGGTAAGCTCTCTCGTCTCTGTCTCCCTCTCTCGTCTCTCTCGTCAAAGGCGGCGAGGCGGTGCCCAATCCTTTAACAAATTAATTTTTAGCCTCAAAATGAGGCGGCAGCTGGCTTTAATTGGTTGTTGCCACGTACCTTGCTGGCACCCCCCTATAGTGTTCTGCAGATGAGTGGCATTCAGGCGATAGATTGACATTGAATTGAGTTTCTTCGAAAGGAGAGTATAAGACAGTTCGAATGCTTAAGGTAAATGGCTGAATTAAGCATTAAGGGAAAGAGTTTGGCTGGAGTGGAGATTTCTTGGGAGTAGTTGGCTGGAATGGAAGATAATTAATGTTGGATTCTCGCACTTAAATAGAAGAGCGGTGTAAAGATTTTAAATTAGTTCCAAGGAAGTTTAAACTTCCGCTTGAAAATGCTGGCAATTTCCTTTGATTTTTCTGCACAAGCTTTAAAGAATGTCATAAAGCAAACCATTCTCTGACATTCTCTGCCCCACCCTTTCTCACACTCTCTCTTACTCCCTCTCTGTCTAATGCTGTCTGTTTCGCATAACCCACATTAGAAGGGAAGCATAACCTCTATATGTGTCTTTCCTTTAGCTCCTCCTCCTGGCCATCCTGCTGCTGCTGCTGCTCCTTCTGCTACTGCTCCTTCTCCTGCTTCTTGCACCTCTCTCTACCTTCTTCTGCTGCTGCTTCTTCTTTGGCATGAAAGCATAATGGCTTTTGTGTTATGCTTTTATGATTGAAGGCGAAAAACAAAGCGTTGTGTGGAGGAGAGTGTGGAGAGAGAGAGAGCGGAAAGCGTTGCCCTCAACCCTTGCACGTCACACAAATTGCAAACGGAACGGACGACAAACATGTGGCGTATGTGTGAGTGTGTGGGTGTGTGGATGTGGGTGTGAGTGTGTGTGTGTTTATCGATTTTCCTTTTGGCCATAAAACGCTAATGGTCGGACCCAAAACGTCTTTTGTTACTCGCTCTCTCACACGTTTCTCCCATTCGCTGTGTCTCTTTCTACAGCAAACAGAAGCTGTCGGTCGCTGTCGCCATTTTGCTTTTCATATTTTCCATTGAACTTTAAGCCGACATCTCTCTGTTATTTTTTTTACAGGGTATTCTAAGGCAGCGGAGGGGTATTAGCGTAAGGTCAGGCATCAGAAGGGAGGAGCTAGGATTAATGGAGGGGACTTTTAGGAGTCTACATGGGACTGAATACACACATGAAAGGAGAAACAGAAATGAAATATCGCTGTAATTCCATATTCTTCGCGTATCTATGACAAAAGGTGGTTATAAATAATATTTATATGCTTAAAAATATTTAAAAAAATTTCAATTATAAAAAATAATTAAAATACATATATTTTTAAAATATTAAAAAATATTTTCAAGCAATTATGGAGCATATTCATCCTTCCCATCGACTGTATATAGATTAAAACGTACAGGATTGTCTTTTTTTAGGGGTATATAGATAAAAAATCTATAGATCAATGGTATCTATGATCGAACACAGAAAAAATGGCTCAAAAATTGTGTGTTTCTGGGGGAAATCTTTAACGAAACTGCAACCAAAACTTTAGAATATGTAACTAAATGGAACAGGTAACATTTCCAAAAAATGTTCAACTAAATCGAAAAACTAATAACCTTAAAAATGAATTATTATATATAATTTTGAAGTTTCAATTTTTAATAAAAATTTTCAACTGTAATTTGTTATATATTTTTAATAAATTAATAAACCATTTAATAGCTGGCAGCCACTGCAGTTCTTTTGCCTTATATCCTACAGGGTATCTACACTTCGCATTCCCGTTTGTGCTGCTCCAGCTGTCATGCATTTTTTATTGTTGCTTCTTTCGCCTAAGCCTTAGCCGCCATTTTTATTGTCATCTTTTGCGCTGTCGTCAGTCGGTCGGTTGGTCCCTGGTCGTCGCTCTGCTGCGTGTTTGCCATTTCATTTTTGTTCCACTATTCTCACCCCTCTTCCCACTTTTTAGCATTCATTCTTTCTGGGTTTTGCGCCTTGCAATTTCCACTTGACACAATGGCACACAAAATGCAAAACTCTTTTTCCGCCCCACGCCCACACCCCAAGCCTCCGTT
The DNA here is from genome assembly GCA_009664405.1 of Drosophila bifasciata. Lineage (NCBI taxonomy): Eukaryota > Metazoa > Arthropoda > Insecta > Diptera > Drosophilidae > Drosophila > Drosophila bifasciata. The sequence continues at coordinate 42,108,678 of CM019042.1, read as the reverse complement.
GCATGCCCCACACAGTGCGCTGCCACACGTTCCGCTTCTGTTGTCTGTTTGGCTTCTAAAGTGTTGCCGGCAATGCATTTGTGTACGTCTTTGGCTTTTCTTATCTTTTCCTTTATTTTTTTTGCTTTCCCTTCGGCTTCTGTTTTTTTCCACCATTCTTGTCCCTTGCATGTCATTTTCCATTTTCCGTCCCCACCCCATTTTTGGCAGCTGTTTTTCTTACGTTGGCAGTCAGCTTTAGCCGTTGCCGCTGCCTGTCTCTTTCACTCTTAGATTTCGCTGCTCCTTGTGGTTTCTGCCTTGCACTTTCTCCTAGGTTTCTCCCTAGGTCTTTCCCTAGCTTCCTCCTACTTCTCTATCTCTCTCCTGGGGACTCTGTTGCTGCTTCTTGTCCTTCCATTTGTTGCTACTTTCTCGTGTCATTATTGTCATGGCGCAATAACTGTGACAAAGTCATCCTCTTTTTTTCTCTTTTTGTTTCTTGCTTCTTGCATTATGTAAGCTGTTGCCTGCTCGCCTGCCTCCATCATTATCCATTGAGCCATCCGCCACTCTATGACTTGGCTTGCAACAATTTTGCTTTGACTATTTGTCGCTTTTTTTCGGGGCAACATGGGGCGTGACATTTGTTTTAATGGTTTTTGGCAGATTTTTGAATCGTTTTTTGGGGGTTTTTATTTGGTGTATAAATGCGATGAGGGAGGGGGGAATACAAGAATGGGAATGGCAGGAAACTAGCGCTGGGGGAGAGCTACAAACTGTGAATTGCGTACTGAGAAAAGGAGCTATATTCTCCCAACTGGTAGCTGTCTTTTGGCTATGGTCTCCTTCTCTTTGTCTCGTTTCTGGCACCCCAAATCTCAGCATAATTAGAGCTCTCTACTCCACTTGGCACCACCGTGTTGATGTCTAAATATCTGCCCCCTCTTAGCCCCTTCCGCAGGCAGAGTTAACTTTCCCAACAAAATGACACATACCCCTCCCTTGCCACACATACCCCCCTCCCTAGCATGCGACAGCGACTAAAAGACCAAAAGACTCAACCCAATTGAGGGGCATTCAGGCAGCAAATTGTTGTCTGGTTTTGTGGCGCGCATGCGTAACCATCAGCGGCAGCAGTGGCAGCAACAGACGGAGGCAGAACCATGAAAGCAGCCACAAAGGAGGCGCATTCGTCGCTTAGTTAAATTTAAATAGCCGCCAAGCAAATAGCAAAAGGCCAATGTTTGCCCGCAGTAATTGAAAGGCAAACACTGCAGACACGGCAGAGAAGAGGCCAGAGCAGAGGCCAGAGAAGACCGCCAGAAGGCCTGGAAGACCTGAAAGACTGCCCTGAAAGACTGCGCATGTGCAACGTAATGGATCCATTGGACAACTCAATCGAGAGGGGGGCATGGTGCCCAGAGGGTGGGCTATATTTGCCTTCAAAGTTGCTGGCTCTTGGCATGGCCTCTGTGTGTATGTTTGTAGAAGACGTTTTCACTCTTTCAACTACTTGCAACATCTCTAAACATAGAGAGACAGAGAGAGAGAGAGAGAGACAGTTAGAGGCAAACAGTTACAGCTTCTTGTCTATTTTTATTTGGTCAAGAGCAATGTTTAGAGCAAAAACGAAAGAATGCCCTATTTAAACAGCTGCAGGTGCAGCGCTCAAGAAAAAAAGTTGTGAGAGTTTCTGTTTTGGTCTTGGTCTTGGGTTGGAGAATTCTGCGAGTTTTCTGGCAAAGATATTTGTTGCTTTTCAGGGTTCAAATGTGATGAAAATAGTGCAGATATCTAGGAACATTTACTGTGTTCTTTGGGATATATTTTTTGCGACATTTATTTCCATTTTTAAACAAGTTCCCATACTTTTAGAAATACCCTTAAAGACTCTCTCAGCTCGCAAAACATTCTTCACTTAATTTTCTGCTTAAAGTTGAATCTGCCGCTTCGCTGGACGCCAGCTGCTGTGTCCTGGCATTCAGGCATTCGAGAGGCCTGTGGGGGCACCTTCAGCATCTTCGTGTCATTTTCTTGGAATTTTTCTTCCTGAACTTAAGAGGCAGCAAGGTAGCTGCCTCTGCCAGTCCCTGTTCTGCCCTTTCCTGCCCAGCACTGCCTCTGCCAGCTCCTGCCCTGCCTTGTCCCTGTCCTTCCCTGCATTTGTTTACCTGTACAAGCGAAGCGAAGCGAAGGAATTCCTGGCAAAATATAATGAAAATAACCCGCCGCACACAGTGTGTGTGCGTTTTTAATAAATGAAATTAATAAAACATGTTGTCGTTGGAGTACTCGCACGATGGATTCCATGCCGGCACTGCTCCTGCCTTCGTTCTTTATTAAATAAAAGTTGAAGCAAATTTGCTTTCATTCAATTAACTCGAGCATCGTGCAATGGAGTAAAGATTTTAACTGCCGTCTTGCCTGGCTCTGCTGCTGTCATATCGTTTTAAGCAAACCCAAACCCCACCCCAATCAATGCCCCTTCTCTGAAAAGGATATGGAATGTGGTGTGGCAAAATGAAGAAATTCAATAAAATGTTATAAATAATTCAATAAGCAATGAGGGGCCAAGTGGCAGGCTCTCCAAGTGAAAGTTTTCTCTCGCTCTCTCTCTAATCAGTGGAAGAGAAATGCCAAACCGTTATCAAAATTCGAATTCCATGACGCCAAATGGCCGAAAACCCCCTCCGGCATTAAATCATAAAAATTGACTCATTTGTAACATAAAAAGCACATTAACACATTAGGGGGGATGCCACCAGTGCCCCCCTACTACCAACAGTGCTGACAGCTGAAGCGAAACAAAAGTCGAAATCGTTGGCAGTGGAGGGAGGAGCGCCGCCATCAAATATTCCCAGGGCCAAGTGCCACCACAGCGATGAGTGTGAGAGAGAGCACTACGAGCAGCGGCAATAACACGAGGCACAATATATAGTCAAGGATACACAAAGGGAAGGGCAGTAAGGGGATAAGAATACCAGCGATGGAGATGGAAGTATATTGGGTAGGATACGAGGAGAGAGTGTCTTGATTGCGGAGGTTTCTTGGAAGTAGATTAAGATTTTAATATGAGCACAGATAAAAGAGACATTCATGTCACTATTAGGTCACTATTAACATAACAAATAATCGATTTTCCAATTATAGTTATCGATTTTTAATTGTTTTTTTTTTTTTTATATTATTAGATTTAATACAATATTTAAATATTTTACCATAAGTATCGATATTTCTCAATTATTTAGGATATTTATTTTGTCTTAGTGTTTTCATTCTGATATTTATCGATTTTACTTTTACAAACTCCATCGATTTCTATCGATAAAAGACATTCATTAATTTTAACATTTCTATTCTGATATGTTTCAAATTCCTCAAATAATAAATTATCTTGTTTCGATAATTATCGATATTTAGTTATCGATTATTATCGATAACATTTATATAACTTTTTTATCTTTTGTATTTTTTATAAATTTTTACTTAATATGTATAATTTGTAAGCAATGGTAAATCAAGTTGCATCCCCAAATTACGATTATGTGCCAAAAAAAGAAAATCAAAACCATTACTCTCTGGAACTCTCTGCTACTCACGCATCACGCTTCCATCTCTAACAAACACACACACCCACACAGCTTCCCAACTCCCCCACTCCGCTGTGGCAATCAATTCAATCGGGCAGACATTAAGCGCTGAAACGTTGAAACGTAGAACATTGCTGGGCTGCTGCCATGATTCCATTCTGCCCACGCAAAAGGCGCAAAAACCAAATCAAACATTAATGCAATAAAATGGAAAACGCGTTAACAACAATTGCCTCAGTGGCCAGAGAAACGAGCTCCAATGGCTGTGGCAGTGGCAAGTGGCAGGCGGCAGCACATGGCAATCAGTGCAGAGAGCGAGGGAGAGGAGAGTCCAACCCAAAAGGATCTGCTATGGCATCCAGCCTGCTGCCTAATAGTAGAATATGCCAAAAGCGAAAATCAATGCCACTGACAGGCCGATGCTCCCCCCAACAACAACAGCAACAACAAATGGGACTAAGTGAGCGACAGCCACAGAAGAGCGTCAGCCAGTGAGAGCCACAATAGGAAGGTAGCAGAAGTATCTAATGCGGGGGGAAGTACTGGGGCGTAACCCCCTCTAGATGTTTTGTGGCAACATGGGAATATGTCCCAGTCCTCCGCCTCCTTCTTCCTTCTGACTTAAACAGCAAAGGCAAATGCATGCAGCAGCGTCTAATGCGGCAATTAAGGAGTGGGGAATTAAGCAGGGGGGGGGGGGAAACCGATGAGGTAACAACCCCATGACATGGATGAGAGCTCTAAGAAGGTTGGGAGAAAGGTACTACAGCTCTATTGGGACTAAAATTGGAAGAGGAAAAAGGATGCCTGATGCAAGAGAGCAAGAGAAAGTTGGACTAAAGTTCTGCTAGAAGTCTATGGAATAAAGATTGTAAATGAATGTCTAGAATAAAGGCTGATTCGTAGACTTTTTTCATGCCAAATAAATGAATTTGTTAACTGCGATAATGGGCAAGAAATCTGCACTAAAAATGGGTTTAAAATATGATTTCATCAGTCCAAATATCTGCCCAAAAATTATCAGATTTGAGACCATTAAAATCCCACAAAGTTTTCGAATCTCACAGCTTTAAAAAGCTACTAGAGAACTCTTTTTCCATATCCAAATTTATACAAATTTAAGCCCAAGCCCACGCAATATTCTCTATGTACATACGAGTATATACTACATATATAACCTTCAAACTCTTTTCTATATAAATCTATTAAGCTCTGCGGCTCTCCATTCCGCCATTCACCAGCCTATGCTTTACCCAAATCTCGCTCAATTCAAACCCAAATCTCTAGCAATCCCTAAGCAAATCCCACGCCAAATGCCAAACATCTATTGACCTCTGTATTGACCCACTGGAGTGACCTCTGCACACAGCGACTGGGCATCGGGGGGGCATCAGCCAAGCGGCACTGATTAATAAAGTTAAATGACTTATAAGTCCATTAAACAAACTTCTCCATTCTGGCGTTAAGGAAAAATGCCAAAGAAATTAGCGAACGAGCAGCCAACGGCAGGGAAATAAAGAAAATGCTCCAAAGAAAATCCAACCAAAAAAAAAAAAAACAAACAAAAAAAAAACGAAAAGAAAACCAAAGAAAAAACGTCTGCAACAGATTGAAATACACATCAGAAAAAAGGAACAGGGGTGGGCTGGGAAAACAATTGCAAACACACAATTTTCGGGGGAGGGAGCTGCTAAATCTAAAGAAAAACTAAGGAAAAACTAAAGAAAAAACTGGGGGAGTACGAGTACATCAAATTGTGTTGGCAGCCGTGTGGCATGCAATAAGCAGAAATCAATTGACCCATTTGCTATATGTGCCGTGAAGAGAGAGCACCAAATCAAAAGGAACCCCAAAGACAGACCCCAAAGGCAGACCCCCAAAGCAGACCCTAAAGGCTGCCCTCCAAAGACAGCCCCCAAAAGCCACCCCAAAGGAACTCTTCAAACCAAAGCAAATAGTGAATTGTTTTCTCCCCCTCACATACATTTCTAATGACAGCGTGAAAATCGACAAATCAATGCATTTTCCTTTATTCAAGTTACGCTGTGGGAAAATGAAAAGCTGCTGCATTTTCATATGCGCCAATGCACACAACACAGCGAAAACCACAGGAAAAGCAAAAGGAAAAGTAAACTTTTACAACGTTTTTCAATCAATTCGAAATCGGCATTGGAATAGGAATAGGAATCGATGCGTTGCGTGGGGCAGTGGCAGACGTGGGGGGTGGTGGGGGTGGCGGTTAAGGTTTCTGAAGTTAGTGTCAAAGTCAATGCGAATGAAAATGTGAATGTGAATGCGACCAAATGTCAATGTCGTCTCACAGATAATATCGTTTGTGTCTGTCTGTCTGTCAGTGGGGTATCGACAGGGGGAAGGAGTATGGTGTATTCCTTGAATGTGGCAGGGACTTTGTTGCGTGTGTGTGCGGCAACATTTCGTATGATTTAAAGCAGTAAAGTACTAAGGGGAAACTTCGGCTGCAGTTTGATCTGTAATTTTCTATGATTTATAGAGAAAGAATTTTAAGGGGAAAAAATATATGAAATTATCATAAGAACTTCCTAGATTTAAAGAAATTTTGGCAAATTTTTATGGGTCCCATTTAAGCTTTCTAGACAAAAGAATTTTAAAAGGGGCAAAAAAATTTTTATACGAAAGTCTCTTAAAATCTAATTAAATGTTAAGGCATTTTTGGGTCATTCTTTTCTTAAGATTTTTATTTTGTAATTTTAAAGATAAATCTAACAAATTGAGTTACTTACTCTTAAGATTTTGTATGTATACATGTATGTATACCTACCATAATGTATTAGATATTTATAGCACAGACATTAGTATTAATTTTCAACAAAGAACATGCTTTTAAAGAACTTTATTTCTTGCTCCAAAAATAAACTCCCACCCACATTGAGTTGTGTGTTCCTTATGTTCCCTTTTGCTCCTTTTTGTTCGGTGTACTATGTATAGCATAGATTATTTTATGCAACACTTTAGCCTAAATGGCTTCAATTATGCCCCCCAAAAAAACAGCAGCAGCTAACATTTCCCACATGCAGAGCTTCCCTGACTGCTACTACTGCCTTTGCCACCGGTTAATATTTATGTGTAGCCTACATTTAGGCGCTTGGCAGTGGCCCCTGTCGAAAATAACTCAACTGTCAAAAATTTATGCCAAACACATACACGATGGGGCATGGGGCAGCGGCCAGGCAAATGGTTCGTGATGCGTGAGAATGAACGGGCAATAGAGAGAGAGAGAGAGAAAGCGAGAGAGACAGGAGGTAGTAAAATGATTGACAGAGATAGAAAGAGAGGAATAGAGAGAGAGACAGAGGGAAATGCCATGAGTGAGTCGCATATTTTCATTAAAAGACATCCATCAAAATTCACGCATGAATACTATGTATGAACTTTCTCCCACACACATACTCACACACACACACACCTACACACGATATGGCAACCAAAATAACGCAATGAATTCGCACACCCACACCCACACATTGTCACTTTCTAGCTATCAAAAAAAGGTGCAAATAAAGAAAGTTTTGTGCCCAACCAAAAATATTTATAGACTAAAACCCCATGCCGAAATTCTAATAGAGCACAGTCTCTGCCCCCCCAGAAAATCTTTATAGAACCCCTTGCAACAAAAAAGAAAGTAAAAAACCGCCATAGAAAAAAAGAAACCAAAGGCAAAGAGTTTTTGGTCACGTAAGGAGCTCATAAAGAATGGTTGGGGCGATGGCATAATTTGCACTCTACTGTTCTTGGCTTTTTCGCCTATTGTTTTGCAACAAACCCACCCCTTGCCCCTGCCACTGCCCCTGCCCCACCGACGACGATTTGGGGTGCCAGAAAGTAGGCTATATTCCACATTTTGGTAATAAGTTTTGTACCGCTGCCAAGTGGCCTAAAAGCATGCCATAAATCGTTGCAAAATATAGAACTTAAAGCGAAGGAAGCGAAAGGAACTTTTCTTTCTCTTTCTGCTATTTGTGGTGTGTGTGGCTTTAACCCGTTCCCCAAAGCGGAGAAGCAGTTGGAGTATATACGAAACTTTTGGCATTTCCATCATATGAGCGAAAGTGAATTTTACTCAATCTTTTTGTGACTTTCATTACTCTGCTGCTGTTTGCCCCTTTCTGTAGCTGGGCTTTCTGCCTCTCTATAGGCTGTATCTGTGGTTGCCCCTGTGACGCTGTCTTTCCCCTGTTTCTCTGTCTTCCCCTGGTCTCTCTGTCTTCCCTCTTTATCTCTGACTTCCCCCTGTATCACTGCCTGCTCCAGTATCGCTGCCTTCTTCTCTTTTCCCCTTCGCTGTATCTTCTGCAATTTTTTTTCATTTGTAATAAAATTCATATGACTTTGGCGCATGTTTAACGTTAAACTCCAGGTCCGTGCTCCCACTTCCCAACTCCTCCTTGTACCTCATATGGTGGCGGGTAGGAGGCCCATCATTAGGCCCCGGCACGCACATTTCTGTTACGAGTACCGCCACCGACGGACCGGCACCGACCGGCAGTCACTGGGCGCCACATGCAAAACGCCATGTGTGACATTTTTAGTACCAAACATTTGTTTTGCGCACCGGAGACGCCACCGAGAGAGAGAGTAAAAGGTAGAGGGGAACAGCAGGCTTAAAGAAGAGAGAGAGAGAGAGAGTGATGTGGCGTGGTATGCCCCCAGGAGAATGGGCTAGCGGTTGGGCTGTGTTGGGGGGGAGGGAGTAGTCAACACGTACCAGGGCACGGGCATTGGACCTTGTTGCCTGTCGCTCCGTCGTTTGGTCGCTTTTTCTGTTGACTTTGCATAATTTTATTGCTTTTCTTTTATTTTTATGCGAGTGTTTTCCACAGCCCCCCGCCTATGCCGGTCCATGCCCACACCCTTGGGGCGACATTGACATTATAATCAATATTTCTGCTACTCCAGTCATACATTTTGCCCTCGTGTGTGTTGCAGGTTTCAGCTAGGGCAAAGAAAAAGGAGTCGTTGGTGGAGTAAGAAAAGAAGACTTTGATAGGGTAAAGAAAAGGGAGTCTTTGCTTGGGTAAGAAAAGGAGTTTTTGCTTGAAGGAAAAGGAGTCTTTTCTTGAAGAAAAAGCAGTCTTTTGCCTACATTTTCCCTGTCTGTTTATGCATTTCATTAGGGGTATGCCTGCCTGTCTTTAAGGAACTTCTTTCGACATGAAGTAAACGTAAAGGTAACTAATTTCTATGGCTAGTATTTAGGCTAAAGGGTTTTATACGTTTCACTATATATTTCTCTGTTTTGCTGTTTTAAAATTAAAGTAAAAATCATTACAAAATGAAAACACATTCCCCTTGTTATCACTACTAATATTTCCATAGAATTTTCAAAATTTTTGCACTGATTTTCAGCTCCTCCCTCCTACCAGCCCACTTCCTGCGGTCATTTGGTTAACTTTTCAATTTTTATCGCATATTTTCCATCAAATATTATGCGGAAAAGTTCTATATTTTATGGCTTGTTTTGTTTCCGGCTAACGTTAACGCAATATATGATGGGGCAGAAACTTTTAGCCAAAAAGTTGTTTGTTTTTTTTTTGGTGTGTGACAATATTCTGTGGCTGTGTTTGCTTTGTGGCACTCATTTTCAAAATGATTTTAGTGCCTCGTAAAAATGTTTATAGAGAGAGAGGGAGAGAGAGCGACAGTAGGAGAGAGAGAGAGGGAGAGTGGGAGTCTGAGTGGGAGTAGTAAAGAGCGAGGGAGTGGGAGCGAGAGTTTATTACAGAATGTATGATGCCTGACATTATGCATTATATATTCATGATCCTGTCTCTCTGTATATCTGGTCAGTTCTTGAATTTGCGAATAATTACCCATGGAAATTCCCTCTTCTTCCTTCATTTTTTATACCCCCTCGACTCTCTTGATAAATCGTAAAGTGTGCCTGCCCTGTATAGTAGCTCCTCCTCGTCTTTTTTTATACCCGTACTCGAAGAGTAAAAGGGTATATTGTATTTGTGCTAAAAGTGGATGTGTGTAACATAGAGAAGGAGTAATTTCCGACCATATAAAGTATATATATTCTTGATCAGCATCAATAGCCGAGTCGATATAGCCCTGTCTGTCCGTCCGTCTGTCCGTCCGTCCGTCTTGTTTGTCGCCCATTGCTCGAAGGCTAAAAAGAGATAGAGCAAACCAAATTTTTTCCAGACTGATGTGTACTCTCACTCCTAGAAAAAAGTTTCAAAATTTCGCCCCGCCCACTTCCGCCCCCACAAAGGGCGCACATCTGTGGCGGCCACAATTTTGAAAAATAACACAAAACTAAAAAATGCAGAATCATAGAGACAGCCCATATCTATCAGGGGCCCAAATCTGAATCGGATCGGATCATTAATATAGCCACAATAGACAAAAAACATACGCAAAAACTTCGCTCCATCCCTTTCGCACTCACACAAAATCGAGTAATTTTGGTTTTTCGTATAAATGAGCGCCTCGATCTCAGAGACTATAAGAGCTAGAACAACCAAATTTTTTGCCTAGACTCCTGTGATATCGCTTCAGTGCAAGTTTATTTCAAAATTTTGCCACGCCCACTCCCGCCCCCCCAAAAGACGAAAATCCACAATTTTGAAGATAGAAAAAAAAAAAAAAATGCAGTATTGTAGAGAATGACCATATCTACCAGATTCCCGAATTTGGTTCAGATCGGATCATTATTGTAGCCACAATGATCAAATGAATTTTCGGCAGCGAGCTGCCCTTGCCCCTGCCCCACAAAATATACATTTTTATTAGGGTTGATGGCAGAAGCGGCTGCTGCTGATTCTCTCACACACACACACACGCGCTCAAACATGCTGCCTCGTGCAGTGTACGTGTGTTGTTGTGAGAACTGATGTAGATGATGTAGATGTAGATGTCGATGACAGATGTAGCAAAAATGTAAAATGTAAAACTGATAAAACATTTTAAAATTTCACATAAATCATTGAGTACGGGTATAAAAGTAGAGTCGCGTTCGAAGCGACTCCGTACGTTCTCTCTCGTTTCTGTTTGGAATGACAAATAAATGTCAGCAAAATATACATACGTAATGTCGCCCCCATATCATCATTTGTATCATTATTTTTGCCTCTTAATGTTTGGCTGTAAAATCATTTTGCATGTTCTGTTTGTTGTTGTTGTTGTTGCTGCTCTGTGCTTTAATTTATGTCATTTGTGTGTTTTCAGTGTTTCTCTGTGCTTCTCCTCTTTGACTCTCTCTCTTCTGTGACATTTAAGGCATTTAAACACGCCATAAAATAATTCATAATAATAATAATTTTCATGTAGAAGGCAGGAAACAAGACACAGGCAGGCATATCCCCTCCCTGTATCCTACTGCCTGCTGCTGTACCCACTGCTATACCCCCTTGTATACACCCTGCTATACCCCCTTCTTGTACATACAATGTACATACATCATCCTCATATAACGAGTCACAATTTTAATGGATCATTGCTGTTTATCAGACATTTACTGTTATCACATGTGACAAGGTTTTTTTCGTGTGTACGTAAAGGATTGTTGTAATGTTTTTTTGTGGGTGTGTTATGTTGTTTTAAGGCAGAATTTGGTATTAGAGTTAAAAGGCAGGAACTAAATTGATATATTTTTAACTGAATATACAAATTCTTTTATGATTTTAGTTTAAATTGGCAAGTAAGAAATAATATTTCTACCAGCAACTGCAATTGGGTGGATAACTGAAGGCAAGGAGCTAATAAATTTGGGTTTTATTTATCAAATATAAGCAGAAAAATTTGTTAGGAAATTCATACACACTGACAGACATTTTAATTGTGCATTTAATATTTTTTATTGCTACATATATAAGATTTAGCATAATATTTTATAAAATTTATTTATGCCCCAATAATGTACAAAATAACAACCTATTCTTTATATAATTCATTTTTGTATATTTATATTTTCCCCAGCCTTTATTTACACTATTTCAAACACATATTTAACCTCTTAAAATCTCTTCAGTCTTACCTGGCATGCTGTGGCCCCACATTTCCCATATCATGGGCCGAGCTGGCGCTTATTTGAAAATCAGCAATGGCGCCAGATTCCATGCCCAACGGCTGCTTGCAGGTGCCTAAAAGATACAAAAAGAAACAAAGAAAATATCAGATATATGTAAGATGATGTAATGATGAAAAATCTTTAATAATTATAATGATATATGGGCAGCACATAGGAAACAAAAATACCCCAAAGAAAAAGCTCAAAAAATGTATAGATAAAATCAAAGAAAAAATCATAGAAAAACCAAAAATGATTCGCCTCCATTCACCTGTCGAAATTGAATGCATAAATTAATTAAAACGAAAGACAAAAAGCGCTGGCCACAAATTGGAAAGAAGAGATACAAAGATACTGTATCTGCTGGGACTTTCAGCAACTCAATTTCCATTTGCCATCAATCTGTTGGCAGTGGAGGAGAATGCATGAAAAGCGCAATTATCATTTCCATTCCACTTGAACAAGGAGGGGGGGACTCCACCAGCCTCTTGTATCTCGTATACAGCCTCCAAGAGAGACCGCGAAAGGGTCATGAATAGGTCGTTGAGACATTGCCATCATCATCATCATCATTGTTGCTGCTGCCTGCTGCTTCCACAAATATTCTTCTGCTGCTTCAAGAATATTATCATTCAGTGAATAATTAGATGCAATCAGTCAGTGCTTAAGCACCATAAGTCAAAGACATAGCCCATAGTGAAGGGAAAAAATAGACAAAGGTCAGGGCCCCTCCCACAGACAACGAGACAGTGGGAAAGATAGGGAGGGACAGAGAGGGAGACAGTGCGAGAGACAGAGGGGGAGACAGAGAGGGAGAGACAGAGAGATACTTGACAGTCCAATCGCGCCATCTGCAGATATGGATACTTGGCCCACAGACCAGACCAGACCCTACTCTAGCCCCAGTCCCACAAGACCCTTGCTTCTTCATCTTCATCTTCTTGTTGTAGTTTCATTTTACAAAACCATTGAAGATCTTTCAAGCTTTCGTCTCTTTGCGCTTTTGGCCGAATGGCTTTGGAAATGCGAGGGTTGCTAGAGGAGTTGGTGGGAGAGAGTTTACAGCAATTTTTAGTTGTGGAAGTGGGGAAAAGACTCCTAAAGCACTTGAGTAGCAGTAGTAGTTCCAATCGAAGAATCGAAGATCTTTCTCAAGAGAATGTATTCAGCGATCATTAAGGTATTATTCATCATTAATAGATTTCCTAGAATAAAATTATTTTTTACCCACAATATAAACCCAAGTATGATCTGCAAGATCTTCCCCCATCATCATTCTCTATTTTTATGTGTTCTTGACTCCTCCCACTGCCCTTTTGACCCACACTTTTACGCACTGTTTGCTGTTTTGGCCATTCTTTCTCTGTCTGTCTGTCTTTCTTTCTGCCATTCTGCAGTTGTGAAAACTCATTTAGCCAGCAAAACGGGGTGGGGGGAAAAACGCAATTTCTTAATTATTGACAGACGCAACGACAGCTGAACGTAAGGAACTTTGGCAGTAAATTGTTGCAATCACTCAAAGGCCCCCTGCTTAGGGGGAAACCGCCACCCATCCTCGTTATATCTATGACATATTGAAGCTCATAAATTATTTTTAATTATTGGAAAGAAACAAAACGAAAAACTAAGCATGAAAATGGGGCAACAAAAACTGCTATAAAATGGGGGGCGAAAATTGTTGGAAAAATGGGGGAAAATTGTTGGATATGTGGGAGCGAAAAATACTTCTCTATTTAAGGGAAATTGATGGATATCTGCCAGCGCTTTTCAATTATGAGGAGGATCGGCTCTGCTTCCATGCCGATTGAGAGATGTAAAAATCAAAGAAAAACTAAACAAATATGCCAGCGAGAGTGGAGAACACATCTCCACTGTAGGGAAAACAAATAGTTTTCTATGTGGTGGGGGTAAAACTTTCGACGGTGGAAAATGCAAAACTACAAAGTGAAAAGTAAACAACGCATGCGGACGGCAGGGAAAACTCCACCAATTGTTGCTGCTGCTGCTGTTGGCTCAAAGTTTTTGCACAAAATAAATTGCGCAAAATTTAATTAACTGCCACTTGAGTGCATGGTTGAGAATCCTGGGGCGTACAGGGGGGTTCTGTCCGCTGCAGCCAGGCAGCTCCAATCCCTCCCCACGTGTGTTTGTGTGTGTGCGATAATCATAATTCAAAGTTCTCTCGCTCGCTCGCTCTCTCTCTCCTTGGGGGGAGGTTGAGTGTGTAAAACACAAACAAAATGTTGGGGAGAAAACACCGCGAAACTTTATGAAAATTGAAAATTGCACAATTTTACAGTTCAATGCTGCAGCAGCGGTTGTGGCCCCCATGCCCCATGCCCCATAAGCCAGGGGAAAATTGCTAACAAACATTTCACCGTATACACTTTCATATGCAGAAGATAACCTGATGAAGCGGTTAGAAGGGAAGCTGGAGTGTGTGAGGGATTTCCCCCTGGAGGGATTATCCAAGTTAATTACGCGCTAAACCACAAGGCAGAGGAGAAGCTGCAGAGGAAAGACTAGAAATATAAGAGATATAGTGCCTTCAAGTATGTGCATCTGACAGATACAAAATAAGACTTGCATTTCATGCAATTAGCATGAGTGCCCGAGGGATTTTTACCACTTTATGGGCATATAAATCCATGCAAAAGAAGTCAAGAGGCTCCGCAAAATCGCAGCTACTTTCTCAGAGTATCTGCCATTTCACCAATAAGTACTTGCAGAATCTCCTACAGTTCTTCGAGTTATAAAGAGGAGCCCCCACAAAGGAAGCAGCCAGCCAGCAGCGCGCTGTAGCGGCAAAAAAAAAGAAAAAGTTTTTCGAGCGACCGAAACAGCGAGCGAGCGAAACAAAAACGCGCCAGAAACGCGCTTAATGACGCGTATCTGCTGGCGCTCATAAACAACAAAAGCAACAAGGCGTACTTTATGGGCAGGACGCCCCCGCCACCGACACCGCCCCTCCGATCTACATCTCACCCTTGCTGCTGCTTTTGACCAAGAACGAAACGAACTTTTGGCCATGGTTCGTTGAGGCTGAAAGTAAACGGTGGTCCGGCAAAGGGATACCCCGCTACAACCCCGCTATACGTTTCCCGATTGTGTTAACAAATTACGCACGCATTTTAATTGCCCCTACCAAATGGGGTGTCTGTGCAGGGGCGGGGTGTTGTGTGTATCTCACGGATGCAATTAAAAAAAGTAGCTGTCGGACCACACAACCACCGACCAAAGCGAATGAACTGTGGAAAGGAGCTCCCTCTCTCTCTCTATCTTTCCGCAGCTCCGCTGACGTGACAAACATCTAACATGCAACATTAAACATTCAAATACGCGATAGATACAGATGTTCGATGGTGTAAACAAGAAATTTGCTAGGGATGAGTGCGTGAGAAGGCGTAGACATATATATTGGAAAAATAGAAATACGAACAATTATTGCTCTAATGGATTTCCATCATAGGCAACATCCTCGGGCCGCTCTATTTTCATATAACACGAACGACCCGAGGAAGTTTGCTGGGAGAGAACTCTAGCTTAGAAAATAGGCACTTTTCGATAAACGATTGTCGCTGTAATCGATTTCCATCACAGGCAACGTCCTCGGGTCGTTCTATTTTCATATAACACGAACGACCCGAGGAAGTTTGCTGTCACAGAACTCCAGCTTAGAAAATAGGTACCCTTCGATAAACGATTGTCACTGTAATCGATTTCCATCACAGGCAACATCCTCGGGCCGCTCTATTTTCATATAACACGAACGACCCGAGGAAGTTTGCTGTGAGAGAACTCTAGCTTAGAAAATAGGCACCCTGGGATAAACGATTGTCGCTGTAATCGATTTCCATCACAGGCAACATCCTCGGGCCGCTCTATTTTCATATAACACGAACGACCCGAGGAAGTTTGCTGTCATAGAACTCCAGCTTAGAAAGTACGCACTCTTCGATTAACGATTGTCGCTGTAATCGATTTCCATCACAGGCAACATCCTCGGGCCGCTCTATTTTCATATAACACGAACGACCCGAGGAAGTTTGCTGTGAGAGAACTCTAGCTTAGAAAATAGGCACCCTGGGATAAACGATTGTCGCTGTAATCGATTTCCATCACAGGCAACATCCTCGGGCCGCTCTATTTTCATATAACACGAACGACCCGAGGAAGTTTGCTGTCATAGAACTCCAGCTTAGAAAGTACGCACTCTTCGATCAACGATTGTCGTTGTAATCGATTTCCATCACAGGCAACATCCTCGGGCCGCTCTATTTTCATATAACACGAACGACCCGAGGAAGTTTGCTGTCATAGAACTCTAGCTTAGAAAAATAGGCACCCTTCGATAAACGATTGTCGCTGACATCGATTTCCTCGATTTTCAAACACGAACGACCCGAGGAAGTTTGCTGTGAGAGAACTCCAGCATAGAAAAGTACGCACTCTTCGATAAACGATTGTCGCTGTAATCGATTTCCATCACAGGCAACATCCTCGGGCCGCTCTATTTTCAAATAACACGAACGACCCGAGGAAGTTTGCTGTCATAGAACTCCAGCTTAGAAAGTACGCACTCTTCGATAAACGATTGTCGCTGTAATCTATTTCCATCACAGGCAACATCCTCGGGCCGCTCTATTTTCAAATAACACGAACGACCCGAGGAAGTTTGCTGTCAGAGAACTCCAGCATAGAAAGTACGCACTCTTCGATAAACGATTGTCGCTGTAATCTATTTCCATCACAGGCAACATCCTCGGGCCGCTCTATTTTCAAATAACACGAACGACCCGAGGAAGTTTGCTGTGAGAGAACTCCAGCATAGAAAGTACGCACTCTTCGATAAACGATTGTCGCTGTAATCGATTTCCATCACAGGCAACATCCTCGGGCCGCTCTATTTTCAAATAACACGAACGACCCGAGGAAGTTTGCTGTGAGAGAACTCCAGCTTAGAAAAATAGGCACCCTTCGATAAACGATTGTCGCTGACATCGATTTCCATCATTTCCTCGGGCCGCTCTATTTTCATATAACACGAACGACCCGAGGAAGTTTGCTGTATTTTCCAGCTTAGAAAATAGGCACCCTTCGATAAACGATTGTCGCTGACCCGATTCATTAGGCAACATCCTCGGGCCGCTCTATTTTCATATAACACGAACGACCCGAGGAAGTTTGCTGTGAGAGAACTCCAGCTTAGAAAACAGGCACCCTTCGATAAACGATTGTCGCTGACATCGATTTCCATCACAGGCAACATCCTCGGGCCGCTCTATTTTCATATAACACGAACGACCCGAGGAAGTTTGCTGTGAGAGAACTCTAGCTTAGAAAATAGACACCCTTCGATAAACGATTGTCGCTGTAATCGATTTCCATCACAGGCAACATCCTCGGGCCGCTCTATTTTCATATTACACGAACGACCCGAGGAAGTTTGCTGTGAGAGAACTCTAGCTTAGAAAATAGGCACCCTTCGATAAACGATTGTCGCTGTAATCGATTTCCATCACAGGCAACATCCTCGGGCCGCTCTATTTTCATATAACACGAACGACCCGAGGAAGTTTGCTGTGAGAGAACTCCAGCTTAGAAAACAGGCACCCTTCGATAAACGATTGTCGCTGTAATCGATTTCCATCACAGGCAACATCCTCGGGCCGCTCTATTTTCATATAACACGAACGACCCGAGGAAGTTTGCTGTGAGAGAACTCCAGCTTAGAAAACAGGCACCCTTCGATAAACGATTGTCGCTGACATCGATTTGCATTACACGCAACATCCTCGGGCCGCTCTATTTTTTCAAATAACACGAACGACCCGAGGAAGTTTGCTGTGAGAGAACTCTAGCTTAGAAAATAGGCACCCTGGGATAAACGATTGTCGCTGTAATCGATTTCCATCACAGGCAACATCCTCGGGCCGCTCTATTTTCATATAACACGAACGACCCGAGGAAGTTTGCTGTCATAGAACTCCAGCTTAGAAAGTACGCACTCTTCGATCAACGATTGTCGCTGTAATCGATTTCCATCACAGGCAACATCCTCGGGCCCGCTCTATTTTCATATAACACGAACGACCCGAGGAAGTTTGCTGTGAGAGAACTCCAGCTTAGAAAACAGGCACCCTTCGATAAACGATTGTCGCTGTAATCGATTTCCATCACAGGCAACATCCTCGGGCCGCTCTATTTTCATATAACACGAACGACCCGAGGAAGTTTGCTGTGAGAGAACTCTAGCTTAGAAAATAGACACCCTTCGATAAACGATTGTCGCTGTAATCGATTTCCATCACAGGCAACATCCTCGGGCCGCTCTATTTTCATATTACACGAACGACCCGAGGAAGTTTGCTGTGAGAGAACTCTAGCTTAGAAAATAGGCACCCTTCGATAAACGATTGTCGCTGTAATCGATTTCCATCACAGGCAACATCCTCGGGCCGCTCTATTTTCATATAACACGAACGACCCGAGGAAGTTTGCTGTCATAGAACTCCAGCTTAGAAAGTACGCAGTCTTCGATAAACGATTGTCGCTGTCATCGATTTGCATTACACGCAACATCCTCGGGCCGCTCTATTTTCAAATAACACGAACGACCCGAGGAAGTTTGCTGTGAGAGAACTCTAGCTTAGAAAATAGGCACCCTGGGATAAACGATTGTCGCTGTAATCGATTTCCATCACAGGCAACATCCTCGGGCCGCTCTATTTTCATATAACACGAACGACCCGAGGAAGTTTGCTGTCATAGAACTCCAGCTTAGAAAGTACGCAGTCTTCGATAAACGATTGTCGCTGTCATCGATTTGCATTACACGCAACATCCTCGGGCCGCTCTATTTTCAAATAACACGAACGACCCGAGGAAGTTTGCTGTGAGAGAACTCTAGCTTAGAAAATAGGCACCCTTCGATAAACGATTGTCGCTGTAATCGATTTCCATCACAGGCAACATCCTCGGGCCGCTCTATTTTCATATAACACGAACGACCCGAGGAAGTTTGCTGTGAGAGAACTCCAGCTTAGAAAACAGGCACCCTTCGATAAACGATTGTCGCTGTAATCGATTTCCATCACAGGCAACATCCTCGGGCCGCTCTATTTTCATATAACACGAACGACCCGAGGAAGTTTGCTGTGAGAGAACTCCAGCTTAGAAAACAGGCACCCTTCGATAAACGATTGTCGCTGACATCGATTTGCATTACACGCAACATCCTCGGGCCGCTCTATTTTCAAATAACACGAACGACCCGAGGAAGTTTGCTGTGAGAGAACTCTAGCTTAGAAAATAGGCACCCTGGGATAAACGATTGTCGCTGTAATCGATTTCCATCACAGGCAACATCCTCGGGCGCTCTATTTTCATATAACACGAACGACCCGAGGAAGTTTGCTGTCATAGAACTCCAGCTTAGAAAGTACGCACTCTTCGATCAACGATTGTCGCTGTAATCGATTTCATCACAGGCAACATCCTCGGGCCGCTCTATTTTCATATAACACGAACGACCCGAGGAAGTTTGCTGTGAGAGAACTCCAGCTTAGAAAACAGGCACCCTTCGATAAACGATTGTCGCTGTAATCGATTTCCATCACAGGCAACATCCTCGGGCCGCTCTATTTTCATATAACACGAACGACCCGAGGAAGTTTGCTGTGAGAGAACTCTAGCTTAGAAAATAGACACCCTTCGATAAACGATTGTCGCTGTAATCGATTTCATCACAGGCAACATCCTCGGGCCGCTCTATTTTCATATTACACGAACGACCCGAGGAAGTTTGCTGTGAGAGAACTCTAGCTTAGAAAATAGGCACCCTTCGATAAACGATTGTCGCTGTAATCGATTTCCATCACAGGCAACATCCTCGGGCCGCTCTATTTTCATATAACACGAACGACCTGAGGAAGTTTGCTGTCATAGAACTCCAGCTTAGAAAGTACGCAGTCTTCGATAAACGATTGTCGCTGTCATCGATTTGCATTACACGCAACATCCTCGGGCCGCTCTATTTTCAAATAACACGAACGACCCGAGGAAGTTTGCTGTGAGAGAACTCCAGCTTAGAAAATAGGCACTCTTCGATAAGCGAGTGTCGCTGTAATCGATTTCCATCACAGGCAACATCCTCGGGCCGCTCTATTTTCATATTACACGAACGACCCGAGGAAGTTTGCTGTGAGAGAACTCTAGCTTAGAAAATAGGCACCCTTCGATAAACGATTGTCGCTGTTATCGATTTCCATCACAGGCAACATCCTCGGGCCGCTCTATTTTCATATAACACGAACGACCCGAGGAAGTTTGCTGTCATAGAACTCCAGCATAGAAAATAGGCACCCTTCGATAAACGATTTTCGCTGTAATCGATTTCCATCACAGGCAACATCCTCGGGCCGCTCTATTTTCAAATAACACGAACGACCCGAGGAAGTTTGCTGTGAGAGAACTCCAGCTTAGAAAATAGGCACTCTTCGATAAGCGAGTGTCGCTGTAATCGATTTCCATCACAGGCAACATCCTCGGGCCGCTCTATTTTCATATAACACGAACGACCCGAGGAAGTTTGCTGTGAGAGAACTCCAGTTTGGAAAATAGGCACCCTTCGATAAACGATTGTCGCTGTAATCGATTTCCATCACAGGCAACATCCTCGGGCCGCTCTATTTTCATATAACACGAACGACCCGAGGAAGTTTGCTGTGAGAGAACTCCAGCTTCGAAAATAGGCACCCTTCCATAAACGATTGTCGCTGTAATCGATTTCCATCATTAGGCAACATCCTCGGGCCGCTCTATTTTCATATAACACGAACGACCCGAGGAAGTTTGCTGTGAGAGAACTCCAGCTTAGAAAACAGGCACCCTTCGATAAACGATTGTCGCTGTAATCGATTTCCATCACAGGCAACATCCTCGGGCCGCTCTATTTTCATATAACACGAACGACCCGAGGAAGTTTGCTGTCATAGAACTGCAGCTTAGAAAATACGCAGTCTTCGATAAACGATTGCCGCTGTCATCGATTTCCATTACACGCAACATCCTCGGGCCGCTCTATTTTCAAATAACACGAACGACCCGAGGAAGTTTGCTGTGAGAGAACTCCAGCATAGAAAATAGGCACCCTTCGATAAACGATTGTCGCTGTCATCGATTTCCATTACACGCAACATCCTCGGGCCGCTCTATTTTCAAATAACACGAACGACCCGAGGAAGTTTGCTGTGAGAGAACTCCACCTTAAAAACTCCAGCACCCTTCGATCAACGATTGTCGCTGTAATCGATTTCCATTACACGCAACATCCTCGGGCCGCTCTATTTTCATATAACACGAACGACCCGAGGAAGTTTGCTGTGAGAGAACTCCACCTTAAAAAACTCCAGCACCCTTCGATCAACGATTGTCGCTGTAATCGATTTCCATTACACGCAACATCCTCGGGCCGCTCTATTTTCATATAACACGAACGACCCGAGGAAGTTTGCTGTGAGAGAACTCCACCTTAAAAACTCCAGCACCCTTCGATAAACGATTGTCGCTGTAATCGATTTCCATCACAGGCAACATCCTCGGGCCGCTCTATTTTCATATAACACGAACGACCCGAGGAAGTTTGCTGTGAGAGAACTCCAGCTTAGAAAATAGGCACCCTTCGATAAACGATTGTCGCTGTCATCGATTTCCATCACAGGCAACATCCTCGGGCCGCTCTATTTTCATATAACACGAACGACCCGAGGAAGTTTGCTGTGAGAGAACTCCAGCTTAGAAAATAGGCACCCTTCGATAAACGATTGTCGCTGTCATCGATTTCCATCACAGGTAACATCCTCGGGCCGCTCTATTTTCATATAACACGAACGACCCGAGGAAGTTTGCTGTGAGAGAACTCCAGCTTAGAAAATAGGCACCCTTCGATAAACGATTGTCGCTGTAATCGATTTCCATCACAGGCAACATCCTCGGGCCGCTCTATTTTCATATAACACGAACGACCCGAGGAAGTTTGCTGTGAGAGAACTCCACCTTAAAAAACTCCAGCACCCTTCGATCAACGATTGTCGCTGTAATCGATTTCCATTACACGCAACATCCTCGGGCCGCTCTATTTTCATATAACACGAACGACCCGAGGAAGTTTGCTGTGAGAGAACTCCACCTTAAAAACTCCAGCACCCTTCGATAAACGATTGTCGCTGTAATCGATTTCATCACAGGCAACATCCTCGCCGCTCTATTTTCATATAACACGAACGACCCGAGGAAGTTTGCTGTGAGAGAACTCCAGCTTGGAAAATAGGCACCCTTCGATAAACGATTGTCGCTGTCATCGATTTCCATCACAGGCAACATCCTCGGGCCGCTCTATTTTCAAATAACACGAACGACCCGAGGAAGTTTGCTGTGAGAGAACTCCAGCTTAGAAAATACGCATTCTTCGATAAACGATTGTCGCTGACATCGATTTCCTTCACAGGCAACATCCTCGGGCCGCTCTATTTTCATATAACACGAACGACCCGAGGAAGTTTGCTGTGAGAGACCTCTAGCTTAGAAAATAGGCACCCTTCTATAAACGATTGTCGCTGACATCGATTTCCATCACAGGCAACATCCTCGGGCCGCTCTATTTTCATATAACACGAACGACCCGAGGAAGTTTGCTGTCATAGAACTCTAGATTAGAAAAATAGGCACCCTGCGATAAACGATTGTCGATGTAATCGATTTCCATCACAGGCAACATCCTCGGTTCGTTCTATTTTCAAATAACACGAACGACCCGAGGAAGTTTGCTGTGAGGGATCTCCACTCACTCCACTTATTCACGAATATTTTTCAACACATTTCCGCTTAAAGATTGTCGTTAATGTCAAGCTTCGATCATAAGCAACAAACGATCCGAGGAAGTTTACCCCTTTTTTGTAAAGAGTATTTAAAGCACTAATAAATATGAATAAAACAATTATTCATGCGTGTTCAAAATACCCCCAAAACACTTGTCACGCGTCCATCCCTATAGCCATAGTGGCAGAGGCCACTGTAGTAGTAGATATGGTAATAAATTAACATAATTTACAACCACGGGAGTATCTTAAATGCATGTCACCACCAGCCACATTGCGAGCATTCACTTTTACGCTGCTCTATCGGTGCAGACATAAATCCACTCCAACTCCACTCCACTCCACTGGCACTCCGAATGAGGGAAAACCAAAACATGTTCGATGTCTCCACTGGGCTCTAATCGTCGCCAAGTTATCAGAAAAGTTCAGGGGACGAGACAGAGACTTTTTAATTTATCGCCCAGAGAGTGGCTTCGGCTTTGGCTTTGGTTTTGGCTTTTGGCTGTTGGTGGGTGCTAAGCTATTAATTGTTATTTAATTTTTGTTTTCCAAGCGACGACACGGCCTGTCACATGGCTGCATCGTGGCGAATCTTATCGGATGCCAGCGATCATCGACAGTGTTGCAGCTGCACCCTGAAGGCAAAGCAAAGCCTGGGGCCTGGTGCCTGCAACCTGAAGCCTGGGCCAGCAAAATTTATAGATCACTCGGATCTATTGGCGATGGAAAAATGTATATCGCTGGTAAAAATGCAGTCATGTTTTTATGGCCAAAGCGCTAAAATGCCAAATGTTGTCGCTGGTTCGAGAGAGACTAACTTTAAAGCAAGGCTTTTAGGCACTTGAAGTGCGGGTTAGAGAAGTTTTTGGGAGAGCTTGCTAGCATTTTCTTTCTTTGTTTATTTAAATACTTTTTTCCTATTTTTTAAAAGGGAACAATTATTTATTTTTTTTTTCTGCCTCCAAAGACTCCCTTTTCTTCTCCTACCCTTTAAAAAAGAGCATTCACGTATTCGTTGTGATGTCTTTCTGCTCTCCATTTCATGGATTTTCAAACACCAAATAAATGCCCCACAAGTTGCTGCTGCTGCATGGCAGCGGACAGACGGACGGAGGGGACGCCTTAAGTGCCGCTACTAACTACAACTTCACCTACATAAACCGTTGCGATCCACTTCGCTGGCTGCTGCTGCTGCTGTTGCTGCCCCAACGGCCAAGCGGCATGCGGCAGCTGGGAGTTTAGTGTCGCATTTACTTTTGATTGCCACCGAGTGGTGCCACCGGCACATGGAGATTTCCATGCTGCAGCAGCAGCAGCAGCTCCCAAATTACATGCATTGCTGCAGTTTTGGTGTTTGGTTTATCGTGTGTTGTGTGTTCGCCACTGTTTTCGGGCCCAGACAACATCTAATACCAATTCCATATCAGGTTTTTTCCTCAGCGCGCTCTGAATAGTGGCTCTGGCAATGTGTGTGGGACTGTGAGATATTTTTGCTGGTGCTAGAAAGTAAAAGTGAGCCACGCATTGTGGGATATTGTGTAAATCGATGCATAAGCCACCAAGCAATTAGTTTGGGAAATTGGTTTTAGAGAGTCGGGGAGAGTTGCCGCTGCTGGTGGGTTTATGATTTTCATAAATTTTACACCGGTAAATACAGAGATTAGCGGAGCTTACACACCCATGGCAAGCATTTGGATAATAGAAAACTAGTTGGGAAATAGCTACATATAAAAACATTAGCTTGTAATCGAATTGCTGTTAAGTTAAGTTAAAACTGTTTAACCAAAGGTTTCCTCTCTCCATTTTAATGGTGTACGTGATCTTCTGACAATTTGAGTGCAACGCACTCTCACTCTCACTGTCCTGGAAATTGTCTCGTTTGTCACTCAAATCTCCTCCCACTCACTCTCAGTTTCAGTCGGCTGTCAGCCGGCAGGCATTCTTCTGCGTGAGAGAGCGGAGCATAAAATTAGCAAGAGCCAAGCTATCATTCACCTCTGTTGTTACTTAACAGTTTAACAGTGAAGTACCGCGAAGGCATGAGAGATGTTCATTTAGCAGTACTGTAAATGATCTTTGCGTAATTGATTGCCGAACCTAGGCTGCTGTTTCCATTCTAGCTGTCATTCTCTCTCAAGGCAATGCAATGACCGCTGTTGTTGCTGTACCTCTCACCTGATTACTGATTCCTAATACAAAGCACTCTTCTGTTCTGTCTATAAGCCATTCCAAAACGCATTCCCTTCTACTGGCTCTCCCACCTTCCTTTCAGGCATTCAATTTTTCATCCACTATATTGCATCCACACCTACTTAACCCGAACCCGAGCCATCCATTCTCTCTATAGGCATCCCCCACGACTGCATTCAAACTCGCATGTTTCCCAATCAGATCGGAGCAGAGCCAGAGCCCCAGACACCACTTGACCTCCAATTGTTGACTGTCGCACATTTATCAAGCGAGCTCCCAGACCCAGAGGGACGCAGAGACACAGAGCGGGAGTCCAGGGGTCTTACCTGATCTCTGGGCCACTTTTCAACGCATATTTCAGACAATTTATACGACCATTTAAACGGACCGAGCTTTAACATTATCAATTTAAATACAGGCATGGAGAGCTGGTGGAGCTGTGGACCGTGGTGTGGCATGGGAGAGTGGCAGGGTGTAATTTTTTATTTGGTCGCCGCAAAGCAATTCGAGCAACATTTCAACGCGCCTACGGTCAAATGAAATATGGCAGACGCATGCAGATATTTACGCATTTAAATAAATACATATACAGATACATACGTACCAGGAGTATTCACATTCGCATATTGGAATAAACAGCTGAACCATAAGACAGAAGGCAGACCGAACCAACATCAACATGGTTTTCATTCAGCTTCCCATTCATTTCCTGCTACCGTCGTGGCCTGGTTTTACACTCATTCACTCTCTCGCGAACACACCAAAGAAAAGATTATTAGCTTTGTTATAAACTTTGTTACAAAGGGAACGCTCGTTCTCTGTGTGCTCCAGTGCTCCAATTTTGTTTCATTTCTAAAGGGGAAACTCTATGCCTTTGGTGGAAATAATTTAACTAATCTTCGGCGCGCAGATATCTTATGTTGTGAAAAAAATTATTCTCAGCTTTAAATTGAGTGAAAATAACGTAGAAACACAGCACTGTTAGCGCAAGAGACAGCATGACAGAAAGAGAGCCTAACAGCGAGAGTTACAGACGAAGCCCAGTTTCTGCAAGCAGTAATGTAAGGATCGTTAACAGTACTGCTGCATTAATGCCTTCGCTGTACTACACTGTTAAGCTGTTAAAGTGAGAGCATCGCTGAATGATGGCTAGGCTCTTGCTAATTCTATGCTCTGCTCTCTCACGCTAATATTCTTATTGACAGCCGATGGCAATGCAAGAGAGAGAATGACAGCGAGAGTGGGAGAGCGTGAGTGACAACATACACACATAGAAATCTAATTGGACTGCACTCATCCTTTCCCACTCAAAACATTCGGAAAAAAAAACGGCGGGAATCGGTTGGACCCACAAGGGTCACGCGAGTGTTAATTGTGAAAAAACTATTTAAAAACTGTTCTTTTAAGTGTATTTCCCTATTCGTTGCTTGAAAATATTGTTTCCATTTCCTTGGGGGTTCGCAAAACAAGTTGGTGGCTAACGAGCCAGCGTCTCTGACAACAACAACGACGAAAAAAAACCTCTCTGGCCAACAAGATAATTTGTTATGCTCGGCAGACGAATATAAAATAACAACAAAGCCAGTGGAAACCATTGGAGGAGCCACCAGCTGTGATGGACGGGACCACACATGGACACGTGAGGCGGCTGTTGGGAGCCCAGCCGCCAGTCCGGCCAATCAGCAATGGTAATGAGGAGCAGCGCCACAGCACAGCGAAGGCAGGCGGCAGGCAGCAGCGGAAGAGGCAGCCAAGACGCAGTCATCTATCAAAAGAGCCGCTGAGCTGCTGCTGCCTGCTGCCTTCTGCTGCTGCTGCCTTCGATTTTGTATCCAAACATACAAACATACAATATATCTATCTATCTATCTATCGCTAAGTCAGAGCCAGAGCCAGAGCCACCCACTTGTACTACCTTATACACCATTCTGAGCCATACCGAGCCATTCTGCCCATCATTTTTCCACACGGCCCCATCTCTGAAGTTTATGCCTAACCTCATGTTTATTAATGACGTCCGATGGTGGAGTGGGCTCTGCTGGGATCTGGGCTTTGGGTTCGATGAGGGATCCTGGGCGCTTTGCGTAAATTTTCCGTAATTGGTTGTGGTTGAGTGCGTGCCGGGGCCGTAACCTGGACCGGTAACCCCAACTCGTATCTCCCCTCCCCTTCGACAGTTATTAGTTACGGGTTTGTGTTATTGGTAAATACTTGAACAGGAGACGCTGGCCAAGACCCAGGAGCAGCAGCAGAAGCCGGACCAGAGCCCGAACTCCAGACTCAGAATGAGGGATGAGGGCCAAGAACCCATGACTAGTAGGGGTTAGACCCTCATTCCGTTTTGCGGTTGATTGATTTCCATGTTGATTGCTGAATGCAAATGCAAATTCCCTGCGTGTGTGTGTGTGCCGCCTCGACTATTTAGTGCAATTCAGAATTAAGTGCATCGGGGATGTTGCTGCCGCTGCCGCATGCCCCAAACTGTTGCATCGTTGCATGTGTGCAATGATGCATGGACTTTGGGAAGTTTACTCCTGAGCGACTCCCGATCCCACCATGGCCTCCTGCCTCCTACATATACCTCATGCGATCCATTCGTCCGTGAACCAGACACAGAATTTTGGTTCCACATTTCCTATCCCTTTCTCTCTCTCTTTACCGATTGGCGATTGGCTTTGTTACAGCAATCGGAATTGTGCATAAATGTTGTATACAAAATACACTCTCGCATTTTCCATAATATTTCTTTGTATCGCTTTTTGTACCTTTTTTTTTTTGGTTCTTTCTTGTTTCCCTCTGTTGTACCTCGAAAAATGCATAAATTTTATTTCATGGGAAATGAACATATGGAATTTTTCCACATCGTTTCGGAGGGGGGTTGGGGTTTATCGAAAAATGTTTTGTAAACATTTTTTATTGAGAGGAGAAAAAAAAGCTAACAGAACTTTTTAGGTTCTATTCGAAAATGTGCAAAACTGTGAATATGAATATTTAATCCACAAAAACGGAATTTGTATTCGATTTCATGATGCATTTTGAATAAACATGAATAATTATACAATTTTTTTGTTTGTACTTTTTTTTTTTTTTTTGGGTAAAAATGCATACAAAAAATAGCAATGGAATCAAGGGCAGGATATTCCAGTTTAAATGTGGAAAATCTGTGGTATTTCTGGTGGTAAAATTATCCATTGTTTAATGGAATTTTATATATTGGGAGAAGTTTTTGTTGGTGTAAAAAAATTAATGAAAATTCGCTAGAAATTAAATTAAAATGAAAAGCTAGTAGGAATATGATTTGGAAGATCTATTACAATGAAATTAATGCCAAATATAATGCAAAATATATTATAAAATAATAAAAAATGTACCAAAAAGCATACATTTCTTCATACTTTACACTTGATAAATAAACGTAGAGCAACCAGTGCTATTTTAACATAAACTAAAATAATTTTATTTACCCATACAATGGTCATAAGAAAAGTCTTTTCTTTAATCAACATTTTGATCAGAAATGCACATAAGTAAAACACACCCCCAGTAACACCTTTCTCCATTCGATTACTTACCAATTTCCAATGCTGCCACGCCTCCAGTTGAAGCAACGCCAACAGCCGGTGCTCCCACGGCTGCTACTGCTACTGCTGCTCCTTCCGTGGCAGTGGCAGTGGCAATTGCCGTTCGTGCGCACAATAAAATCAAAGTCAGTGTCAGCCAACATAAAGTTTTATTGTTATTAACACCATGACGCTTAATGTGGCAATAACTTTTTAAATAATTTGTTGCAAAATGCCAGCACCCGCACCAGCACCAGGCGTTGTGTCGGTGTCCAGGTTCAGGTGCAGGTTCAGGTCCAGGTCGTGGTCCTTTCTTCTTGGCTTCTTCTTGTGAATGAATTGAATTCAATTGTTGTAATTTTATTGCTGGCATTTTGATTTTCGTTTCGTTTATTTCTCTCTTTCTGTTTTTCTATCGTTCCTTTTGAGTTGCCTGTGCCCTGTGCCTTTTTTGAGTAATGCCTCACGTTCTGCTGCTACATTTTACACTCTGCAAGAAAAATAAAATAAAGTCAAATAAGAAACGGGGAAATTAAGAAAAATTGTCAAGGGATTTTTTGCAAACAGTGGGGAGAAGTGAAAAATTCTCTTGTAGCCTTAATTGGCGGCATGGCTTTAAGAATGTCGCGAGACCGACCCGCTACCCTCCAGCAGGAATAGCGAGGAATTGGTCTCGTCTCGTCTCTCTCGCCCCCTAAATACATCATTGTCAGCAAATTAATGTGACGTGACCTTGCAAACTGTCGCGTTTTTGTCACATGACAGCAAAGTCATGGCAGTCGGAGGGCACTCTGCTGTCACAGTCCCGATGGTGTAGGGCAGGGAGTACCCGCTCTATAGTCCCCGTCACGATTTTCCAGCACTGCTGAGCAAGCAGAAATTTATGTAAAATGTCAGAGACATACGACATTCCCCCGGCCGGCCCCCCTTTTGCCATTTGCAGGGCACCTCCCTCGGCGACATGCCAAAACGTGTCAAAATACAAAAATATAAACAGCGCGAAAAACGTTGAACACAAGTGCGGCTCGCAGGGAGGAGAGTAGAGGAGATTTCGGGGCTGATTTAGGGGTGGTCTAGGGGCAGAGATCCGCGACGCGTTTTAGGGGGAGTGTCTGGTTGATGGTTGCCCTTTTTTGGCAGCCGGAAATGCGACAACGACAGCACCAGAGCACCAGAGCCTCTGCTCTGCTCTGCCTCTGACATTTAAACAATATTCAAAACTTAAAGGCTAAAGCACACACAAAAAACAAAACAGTTAAAACTAACAGTTTTGGCCAAGCTAGATTTATGACTCGTTGGAGAGTGTACGTAGTAGGAGAGTGTACACTGTACAGCTGTATGGCTGGTGGTAAATGGGTGAAAGTTTGACTTGAAGAAAATGAGAATTTAGCTGATTGATGAATGGATTTGAATATACTCACAAGTAGAATTTGCGGAATTTTACAGGGCGAAGGAAAAGAATGTGAAAATGGGAATTTAAGGAATGGAAAAGTGGAAAGAAGGGGGAAGAAGGAACTTCAAGAATGCTTGTCAGACATTTTAGAATGTATCTATGATCTATGGTTGGGAATATTGCATTAAGTGGAGTGTTTAATACGCATTCTAAATGCTGTTTTTGTAGCAGAAACTTAAGTTATAGAATTTAATAATTTATTTATGTATTTATTTAATGAACTTCTTGCCAATTTTATGACTCGTAGGAGTCTAGAAATTTTAGCTATTGCCAATAATTTGACTCTATGGATAATAAAGAGCAATGAGAAGGATTTATAGAAAGAGTTAGAGTAATATCTAACCATTCCATTTATCTTTAAAACCCCCTGCTAATGCCATCTGCTTCTATCTACCAGAAGTTCCTTCACTTCCCTCCATCCCCCATCGATAGTTTTTCATCTGTTAAAAGTGTCTCTACCGAGAAAGAGGATAAGATCAAAAGACTTCCCCCATTTTCACAGGCCTTATGCCAATGCAAAAATTCACTCGAGCAATTAATAAAAATGTGAAGAAGAAAAAAAAAACAGAAAAAGAAAAAAGGAAAACCAAACGACAAACAAAGTGTGGATGGAGAGAGGGTGCAGTGGGGCAGTGTCAGGCTCTGTTCGGTTCTGTGTTCTGTTCTGTGGCGCCCACACTTCCTTTCATATGCGAAATGGCGAAATTTTACGCCAACTTCACAGTGGAAGTGGCAGCAAAGTTGCAAATGTGCCGCAGTTTACTCTATAGTAGTTTTTCCCTCTGTAGTTGTTGTTGTTGTCACTATTATTAATGTTGTTGTTGTTGCTGTTGCTGCTGTTATTGCTGCTGCTGTTGTTGTTGTCGTCGGCAAAAGTCGCCAAAAATAAAAGGCATACAAATTTGTGTAGCAACAACAATGCGCATACTGGAAAACACTTGAATACACAGAAGAGAGAGAAAGAGAGAGAAAGAGAGATTGGCTGTGAAGTGGATGCACTGCGCGAAAATAAGGGATACTTTTGAAGGTATGTATGTATTATTATTAAAATATATTTTCAGCATTTAAAAATCTACTTTGGTAGAAAAAATGATGACTTTAATTTTAAAAAATTTATTTTTTAATATTTTTAGATTTCTAATTGATTTTAGACTTTCAAAATTCTTTTATTTATTTTTTATTTTATTTATATATTTTTTGTCATATATATATATATTTTTTTTTTTTTCCTATTTATTGGGAATGCTTAAAAAACCCTTTCAAGCGCTCATGCAAATTGCCCAGCTATTTTTCTCAGTGTACAAAAAGAACTACTCCGCATATTCGCGCATAGTTTTTATGGGCCTTATGGTTGGGCCTCCTTTTTATGCCACAGCAGCTATAGCTCTGCAACGGAGTTGCAATGAGGCAACGGCAGCAGCAGCTGGTGCTGGGGAGTCTGGGAGTTGTGCCGGAGTTGCAGTTGCATTCACAGATGGAAATGGAAATGAAGCCACAGTCGGGTGACGGGTGTCTGTGTCTATGGCCTATGGCCTATGGGGTTCTGGCGAGAACATTTTACTTTTTATCCGGTAGCCGGTGCCGTTGCCAGTGCCGCCTCCACCGCCAGACAGAATGCAAATTTTATATGTGACGAAAGCAATGGAAAAACAGTTGCGTTTTCCAACAGGGGGGCCAGGGAAATTGTAAGTGAAATGTGCGAGAGGATTGTGATGGGGCAAAAGGTGGGGCGCCCTCAATGGCCTAATCGATTCGATTCATATGCAAAAAGCGGTTCGATGGTTCGATTTATGGCTGATAAAAAATTACAATCTTGCAGATTTATTGAATACACAATTCAGGCCACAATAAAAGAGTTTCTCAAATCGAATTCTGAAGCGAAATAAAGTCCATTTATATGTGATTATATTCACATATACCAGCGTTTTATAAACCAATTCATAAGCCATTCATAAGCCATTTATAACTCATTCAATTTCAGCCACAAATTACTAGCAACAAAATTAATTTTATTTTAAAAGTATCTCTCAAGTACAGCACCCCCTCCCACCACTTGTTTCATTATATTTAACAAATAAATTGCCATCATCCAACATTTTATACGCTCTTCTTTCTCTCCTTCTTTCCCTTCTATCTCTCGTGGAGCGGGAAAGCACTTCTCTTTCCCACAATAAAATATCCATAACATTAACCACAATTACCATGAAATTTCATACCAAAAATTGCAGCAAAAAAAGGAAGATTACGCCATCTCTCTCACTCTCTGTTCGTTCTCCACTTCTCTACCCACTCCACTGTGCTGTCACCTCTGTTGTCCAAAAACGCCCACAAAGCCGAAATTAAAAAATGGTTTAAAAAATATTTTTCTATTAATTTTTCCAAGCTGTCCTTTTTTTTGCCGCCACAGCCACGGCGTTGGCGTTTGGCAACATGTGTTGCATGTGGCAATTAAATGCCAGCAGCAACAGCAACGGAGCAAATAAAAAAGAAGAAAGCCCCCAAATGAAATGGCAAAAGTAAAATAAGAAATAAAAAAGAAACAAAAAAGGGATGGGGCTTTAAAAGGGTAGAAGCTTTAGATGCCCTGGAATGTTGAGAGTTTTTGGGAAAAATATAGAAATGATGTAAATAAATAAAGAAAAATATATAAAAAATATTAAATTAAAATCTCTTTGGATATATTAAGTTAACTTAATAAAGTTAACTTTACGTAAAATGGATTTTTGTGGGTATAAAATGAGATAAATTTTATCTCTAATATGATTTAGATCTTTCAATTTTATTGTTCAAACAATTTTTACTAGCCAGATAAATTCAAGAAAAAGTATGGAATATTTCCCATTGAAAATTGGAAAAGTACAGATCTAGAATCACTATCTTATATACCATCGAAGAGTATTTTTTTAGCCTTTGCAAAATCATCATACCCTTTTTATACCATACCATAAAACAGTTTACACACTCCCTGTCGAGCGAGCGAGAGCGAGAGAGAGTATAATAATTTTTGGCGTTCGGGGTCTTGAAGAGCAAATAAAATGCAACTTTTTAGTGACTCAGTTGGTGGCAGCAGCAGCAGCAGCAGCAACAGCAACAACCACAGGCAGTGGTAGTGTGGCAACATGCAACAAAAGTCGGCAGTGGTAGTGGCAACATGCAACAAAAGTCGGCAGTTGGTAATTCTTTTTTTTTTCGGAGTTTGTTTGAGTGCGAAAATAATACGAACAAAACGTTGCCTGCCCGTAACGTGGGGCAAAGAGGAGGCGTAAAGAGGAGTAACGGGGGTAAAGAGGCAGCGTGGGGTACATGGAGCAGTGTTTTGTGAATGGGGAGGGACGCATGCGGCATAGAAAACCAAATGAATGACATGCCACAGCATCGTCGCCGTCGTCGTCGTCGTCTCTGCAGCAATGCCTTTGTCTGGTGTGTGGCAGACGACTTGTGGTCCATTCTGCGTTTGCCCCATCGTCTGCTGCTGCTGCTTTCCCATCCCCGTTCCTGTCTGCGACTGCGTCTGTGGCACTGGCTTCAATTAATTTCCAGCTTCGGTTATTGTTTGCGGGTGTTAATGGTTTCCCCCCCACAACCCCCTACTTATCAATGGAGTGGGTATACAGATGATGCAGCAAAAGCAAGGCACCTTGAGAGGGGTAATGGGGGTCTGCTGTAGCTGCTGTTGACATTGGCGGAAGATTGCAGGTATTTTATTTCCTCCAATGAGGGTCATCTATTGGGGCTATAGAAGCTGCAGGTTCGTGGAGAAAGCAAAAAGTATTTTCTTGGAGTAAAAGGTTGCTCTACAGGAGGATTCAAAAAAAGATCTCATATATTTTCCATTCCCAGAAATCCCATTTCAATTCACGAACTTGATTTTCCAACCAATATTACACCATGAAATTCACATATAAATCCCCCATTAACTTTTTAGCTTCATTGACTCCTCTTGCCTGGTTTATCCACACATTTCGTGCCTAATCATCAACTGCAATTTTCTCATTTTCCGCCAAAGAACCCCCTGCACAGAGACACAGAGAGAGAGAGAGACAGAGCGAACAGAGAATTATAGTCGCAAAAAAAACCCAAGTCCTAGGAGCTTCGCTTCGCCACGCCATTTACATGGTCATAAAATATAATTCAGACTGTGGAGCATGGGATGGTGGGGGGGCAAGGCACTAGGAGAGGGTCCAACTTTCGCTTTAGGAAAAACGAGAAAATTCCCAGAGCCATAATTCTTGCACGTCTCCGTTGCGACGCCGCATAATTGCAGCGTAATTTCTGCGCATTTAATTTCAATGTCTGGGCAGGCGGCGGCGGCGGCAGCTCGCAACCTTAACCTTAGACAAAAACAACAGAAAGAGAACAACAGAAAGTCCCACAAAAGCAACAACAACAGCAGCAGTAATAGAAAAAGCAAAAAGCGGAAATGCAGGAGAAACAGAAGAAACAGAGACGAGACGCGAAGGCGTGAAATATGTACCGTTGGCATTGGCCGGCATTGGCATTGCATGTGACGATTATTTGTGTTGTTTTTTTTTTTTGGGACCCCAGCGACCCCTCGAGGAGTTGCTTTTTTTTCGGCATGCAATTAACAAAAACAAAACAAAAGGAAGAATAAGAAAACACACAGACAAAGCCACGGACACGCACGCGCTTAATGCAAAAAAAAAATTTGCAAATACAACACTTTGCACTTTTCGACATGTCGTTGCGGGCCCCCTTCCCCACGCTATCTGCTGGCATTGACCATGATATTTTTTTTGGGACCGTGGAATACGTAGAAGTAAATGTTATACAGGTACGACATGGTGGATTACTTTCGGATTTTCGTTGTTTTTTAAATGCTTCCAAGGAAAACTCCTTGGGTACAAATATTTTACTGTTGTCGCTGTCATCGATTTCCATCACAGGCAACATTCTCGGGCCGTGTGATCTTTAAAGAGTACAGACACGACCCGAGGAAGTTTGCAGAGAGAGAAATCCGGTTAAGAAAATACTTCCTCGGCATATTTACGAATATTGTATTCACTCTTCTCTCAACGATTGCCGCTGTAATCGATTTCATCATTAGGTAACATCCTCGGGCCGTTCTATTTTCATATAATACGAACGACCCGAGGAAGTTTGCTGTGAAAGAACTCCAGCTTAGAAAGTACGCACTCTTCGATAAACGATTGTCGCTGTAATCGATTTCCATCACAGGCAACATCCTCGGGCCGCTCATTTTCATATAACACGAACGACCCGAGGAAGTTTGCTGTGAAAGAACTCTAGCTTAGAAAATAGGCACCCTTCGATAAACGATTGTCGCTGTCATCGATTTCCATCACAGGCAACATCCTCGGGCCGTTCTATTTTCACGAACACAAACGACCCGAGGAAGTTTGCTATCATAGAACTCCAGCTTAAAAAATACGCAGTCTTCGATAAACGATTGTCGCTGTCATCGATTTCCATCACAGGCAACATCCTCGGGCCGCTCTATTTTCATATAACACGAACGACCCGAGGAAGTTTGCTGTCATAGAACCCAGCTTAGAAAATAGGCACTCTTCGATAAACGATTGACGCTGTAATCGATTTCCATCATTAGTTCCTCCCGGCCGTTCTATTTTCATATTAAACGAACGACCGAGGAAGTTTGCTGTCATAGAACTCCAGCTTAGAAAGTACGCACTTTCGATAAACGATTGTCGCTGTAATCGATTTCATCACAGGCAACATCCCCGGGCCGCTCTATTTTCATATTACACGAACGACCCGAGGAAGTTTGCTGTCATAGAACCCAGCTTAGAAAGTACGCACTCTTCGATAAACGATTGTCGCTGTAATCGATTTCCATCACAGGCAACATCCTCGGGCCGTTCTATTTTCATATTAAACGAACGACCCGAGGAAGTTTGCTGTCATAGAACTCCAGCTTAGAAAATAGGCACCCTTCGATAAACGATTGTCGCTGTCATCGATTTCATCACAGGCAACATCCTCGGGCCGCTCTTTTTCATATAACACGAACGACCCGAGGAAGTTTGCTGTCATAGAACTCCAGCTTATAAAGTATTAACTTTCCGATAAACGATTGTCGCTGTAATCGATTTCCATCATTAACATCCTCGGGCCGCTCTATTTTCATATAACACGAACGACCTGAGGAAGTTTGCTGTCATAGAACTTTAGAAAGTACGCACTATAAACGATTGTCGCTGTAATCGATTTCCATCATTAGGCAACATCCTCGGGCCGTTCTATTTTCATATTAAACGAACGACCTGAGGAAGTTTGCTGTCATAGAACCCAGCTTAGAAAAAATACGAACTCTTCGATAAACGATTGTCGCTGTCATCGATTTCCATCACAGGCAACATCCTCGGGCCGCTCTATTTTCATATAACACGAACGACCCGAGGAAGTTTGCTGTGAAAGAACTCTGATAAACGATTGTCGCTGTCATCGATTTCCATCACAGGCAACATCCTCGGGCCGTTCTATTTTCACGAACACAAACGACCCGAGGAAGTTTTGTTATCATAGAACACTTAAAAAATACGCAGTTTCGATAAACGATTGTCGCTGTCATCGATTTCCATCATTAGGCAACATCCTCGGGCCGCTCTATTTTCATATTACACGAACGACCCGAGGAAGTTTTGCTGTGAGAGAACTCTAGCTTAGAAAATAGGCACCCTTCGATAAACGATTGTCGCTGTAATCGATTTCCATCACAGGCAACATCCTCGGGCCGTTCTATTTTCATATTAAACGAACGACCCGAGGAAGTTTGCTGTCATAGAACTCCAGCGTAGAAAGTACGCACTCTTCGATAAACGATTGTCGCTGTAATCGATTTCCATCACAGGCAACATCCTCGGGCCGCTCTATTTTCATATAGCACGAACGACCCGAGGAAGTTTGCTGTCATAGAACTCCAGCTTAGAAAGTACGCACTCTTCGATAAACGATTGTCGCTGTAATCGATTTCCATCATAGGCAACATCCTCGGGCCGCTCTATTTTTATATTACACGAACGACCCGAGGAAGTTTGCTGTCATAGAACTCCAGCTTAGAAAATATGCACTTTTCGATAAACGATTGTCGCTGTAATCGATTTCATCATAGGTAAATATCCTCGCCGCTCTATTTTCATATAGCACGAACGACCCGAGGAAGTTTGCTGTCATAGAACTCCAGCTTAGAAAGTACGCACTCTTCGATAAACGATTGTTGCTGTAATCGATTTCCATCATCCTCGGCCGTTCTATTTTCATATAACACGAACGACCCGAGGAAGTTTGCTGTCATGGAACTCCAGCTTAGAAAATAGGCATTCTTCGATAAACGATTGTCGCTGAAATCGATTTCCATCACAGGCAACATCCTCGGGCCGCTCTATTTTCATATAGCACGAACGACCCGAGGAAGTTTGCTGTCATAGAACTCCAGCTTAGAAAGTACGCACTCTTCGATAAACGATTGTTGCTGTAATCGATTTCCATCACAGGCAACATCCTCGGGCCGTTCTATTTTCATATATAACACGAACGACCTGAGGAAGTTTGCTGTCATAGAACTCCAGCTTAGAAAAATAGGCACTCTTCGATAAACGATTGTCGCTGTAATCGATTTCCATCATTAGCAAATATCCTCGGGCCGCTCTTTTTTCATATAACACGAACGACCCGAGGAAGTTTTGCTGTCATAGAACTCCAGCTTAGAAAGTACGCAGTCTTCGATAAACGATTGTCGCTGTCATCGATTTCATCACCCCTCGGGCCGCTCTATTTTCATATAACACGAACGACCCGAGGAAGTTTTGCTGTGAAAGAACTTTAGAAAATAGGCACCCTTCGATAAACGATTGTCGCTGTCATCGATTTCCATCACAGGCAACATCCTTCTATTTTCATATAACACGAACGACCCGAGGAAGTTTGCTTCATAGAACTCCAGCTAAGAAAACTCGACATATTCGCGAATATTTTATTCCTTTTTCCGCACTTTTGCTGCCATAGTACTCAAGCATAGAGTCAAAAACTGCTTTCAATTTGTATTTTGTGGTATGTTTTTAACCGAAACCCCCGCCTCACGCCCTCTCTTCACGGTCGTTCAGCCTCTTGTCGTCATCCGCAGTAGAATTTCTATGATAAAGTGTTTTTCGTGTTGCAAAAAAAATAATATTAAAAATATTACTACAAAAAAAAGTGAAGAAGTCTACCAAAAATGGTTCCTCTATTGTTATGCGGTCGCTCCGTCAAGCAGCAGCAGCAGGAGGAAAAAAGTGCAAAAGAATAAAAGTTTATGACGCTTTTTTTCTGCAGCCATTGGATGGGTGGAAAATTTATGCTCCGACATTGAATAGAATGCGACAGGGGGGCACGGAAGGCAGCGACTGTCGGCAACTGGTAAGCGAAGGCCAAGGGCAACTCCATTCTTGGCCCTGGCCAACACGCGTCGCTCTGCTCCAAATAATGGAATATTTTTGCAAAAGGCAGCAGACGAATGGCATTGAACTTTCATTCTGTGGCATTGGGAATGGGCGGGTAAACATCCAAGATTATATTTTTTCAAAGTTATTTTCTAGATGCAATTTTTAAATATTTTTAAGTATTTTGTATCTTGAATTTGTTTTGCATTTCGAGATCTTTCCCACTGCAAAACTTTTCCCATTCGCACACACCGAAAACTTTCCTCTATGACCCTTAGCCTTTTCGAGATACAATTCGTATCTGTTGCCAGAGATCATATCCGCAACGCAACGCAGCGATTTTCCATGCTCTGCATGGAGACCTGTGCCAGAGTCGTAAAAGGCAACACAAAAAACCTTTGGCCCTAACAGTCGTAAAAGGCAAATGATTCCAACGCCGTCGCGCAGCGGATGAGCTTCGAAGAGCTGTCAAAATGGCCCAAAGAAGGCGGTACGGGACGCACCTCCTCCACGTTGCAGCACACGCCCACACAGAGACGATGGGCACACGCACCAGCAGAAAAGAAAAACACATGTCCATGGTGGGGAAAACTCTTCCTGCCTTATGGAGTAGGTGGAGCTCCCCGTCTGTCTGGTTGTGCTTCCCATGGAAAGCAAAGGGGAAAAAGAAAAGGCCAAGTGCCAGTCGAAATTAAAATAAAAATGCATAAATATGAATGATGAAGACATAAAGGAGGGTTACCCCGTCTCCACCACTGCTTTATGGCTAGACTAGATCTAGGTGGAGGGAGAATGCAAGTTTTAGATACGCTTTTATTTATATTTTTCAACAAACAAATGTGCAGAATGATATTTATTTCCATTAAATAATATTTGGTTGGATTTTTTCTTCTCAAAGTAAAATCTCTAAAAAGTCTTCTAGCCTCGAAAATACTTTTTGCCCTTACAAACTTCTTCTTAAAGTTGTATTACCCCTTTTACAGGGTATCAAAATGCATCTAAAAGTTGTTTTCAATTCCCAGCATGAATGAGAATGAATTCTCTGGTGCGGTTCGTAACTTTAAACGACCGACGGACTGGTCGTCATAATATTTTGAAATCAAAGAACTGCAACATAAACTTGAATGCTAAATGGAGTTTCAGGCAGTGAGAGGAAACCAAGAAGAAAGATAGAGAGTGGGAGTGAGATAGCGACTGGTGAAGATCGAGCAGATAGAGTGGGAGATGTAGTATCTCACAGATACAGATGGCAGCAAAAGCAAAGGCAATGGTGAAGGTGGCAAAATATTTCTACAGCCAAAAGACGCAGCTGCCGTTGACAGTCCTCACAGCCATTCCACTCGCCTTCCCCCTCCCCACCGCAATTGTCTTTACGTTTGTCTCTGCCATTTAATGGGTTTTCTTCTCATTTTTGGTGGGGAGGGGGACACGGACACGCCTCCACTCTATGGGGCAGTTTTTGTTCTTGTTGTTGTTGTGCTGGTAACACGCCTATCTAATCATTTTGGTGTTGACACTTGACACTCGTGAAAATAAAACGAGACGAAAATTGCAATGTCTTTGTCTGCCCCCCCCGCCACGAACCACTCCAGCGATATAGAAGACTTGATTTAAATTTCATGCCACACTTGATGCCACAAACTGCTTATAGCAGAAGTCGGAGTCCATGTAATTTCAGTGTTTTTCTGTGGCTCGTTTGGAGATTGTTTTGTTTGTTTTTTTGTGGGTAAGATCATTGATAAATGAATGAGTTTGGATAGAAAATTCAGTGCTGAAGGGGAGGAATATGTGTAGATTTGATAGAAAAATAAATTTAATCAAAGCTGGACTACTTTTTCTTTATGGAAAAGAACATTTATTAGATGCCAAATTTTTAAAAAACTGTAAGAAAAAATGGTTGTGGATCGAAGATATATCTATATTTTGTAACCCCGAAAGTTGTTCTTTTTTAAATGTACCTTTGACTACGAGAGTACCCAAATATTAACACCTATAAATAAATGAAAAGACATTCCATTATCTCCAGTACGCCACACCACCCATTTCCCCCCTCGCACCGTGATTTGTGGCACTTAAATGTTGTCCCTTTTTCCCGCGATCTTTGACCAACGCGGATAATAAATTATCAAACTTTCCATAAAATACGAAAAGAAAAAAAAATAATCATCTTCCATAAGTAGGCGTTGAGGCGTGGCATGCAAAACAATGTCGCCAGCGAGCGCGAGAGCAAATGGTGCATGAAAGCAAAATCAATAAGAGAAAAGCCAAAAAAAGACTGAGACAGAGAGAGTGCGAAAAAGCGGAGGGGGGAGCTACGGTAGAGAGTAAGAGAAATGCCAACTCAGGCAATTTTTGTGGTCGGTTCATTTCACAGCCGTCCGTTCCCCAGTCCGTCCGTCCGTCTAACCGGCTGGCCGTCTGTACGTCCATTACCCGGGAAAACACGCTTATTTAAGCAATAATTTCCTTTTTCACTCACTCTTCCTCCGTCTTCAACGCTCTGCCTCCTCTTTTACTTTTCCTTTGGCTTTTCTTCCTCATCCATGGCCCTTGCCTTTGGCTTTTCTTCGCCTTTGCCTCTGCCACTGCCTTTTCGGTTTTCTTTTTGTTTTTTGATTAATGGTCGTGTTCATAAAGTGACACATTGAAAATTGGAAACCAAATCAAGCACAAAAAGCAACAGCAAACGCATGAAATCAGCAAAAAAAAAACACAAAAAAATTAAAGAAAATTATAAGGAAACGAGGCAAAGGATACCCTAGAAGAATGATTTGGAAATTAATCGAATCTATAAGAATTTCGGGCGAAAATACTCTTTCAGAAGGGAATTCTTTTTCATTGTTTGATTTTTGTAGTTTTTGAGTTAGATCCCTGGAACATTTCTCGAGAAATGCCATGGTAGATGAGTGCACACACTTTATTTACAAATATTCTATCGATTGGAACACTTTTTAGCGATGAACAATTATCGCTGTAATTGATTTCCATCACAGGCAACATCCTCGGGTCGTTCCATTTTTATTTAACACGAACGACCCGAGGAAGTTTGCTGTCATAGAACTCCAACTTAGAAACCACTCACTCAACATATTCACGAATATTTTATTCACTTTTCTAAAAATAAGTACTTTTTAAATATAGCATATCTTTTTTTTCTTGTACCATTTGTTTATGTTCACCTTTCCAATCAAAACCCCCGAGCAAACGATCCCAATTATTGCTGGCAATCATTTGAAGGGTATCAAAAGTAGAAATAAATAAATAATACAATTCTGAAGAGGGTGTGGGCAGGGCAGGGACTAAGGAAATTGCTGCTAAAAGTGTAAAAAGTTGAGCCTCGAGGCCTAAAGGTCGTCAAAGTGAAAAATTCGATAAATGAAAATGGACAAGCCAGAGAGAGAGAGCCTCAGAGAGAGGGCAGAGAATGGAGGGAAAGGCGGCGCACGAATTGAAACGGAAATCCTTATTGAACTAGAGTGAGAGGTGGCAGGAAGGGGGGACTCCTAGGGGCAGTGACAGGGACTGTGGCAAGGATAAGGAGTCGGAGTCGGCTGCTGCTGCTGCGTTGGCAAACCGGAAAAGCATGCTGCCGAAAATTTGTGCTGCTGAGTGGCAATGGAGAGTGCTCCCCATCCCTACCCTATTTACGTACACTGAGAGAAAGCTCAGAGGCAGCAGCTGGGATAAGAAATAATGAAGAATTCGTATGTCTTTCGCTCAGTGTAGCTCTGAGGGCTGCTGTCCAGCAGCGGATGCGAAATGGCAACGCGACACACACGAGAGATGAGCGGCAGCAGAGCGCAGGAAATGGCTGGCAATGCCTTTTTGCGATGTGGGATCTGAGAAGGAAGTAGAAGATGGGTGGGAGGAGGATGTGGGCGGCGAACGAACAGCAGCAGCAGCAACAGCAACGGGAATTAGGAGCCCCAAAAAGCTGAAGCAAAGGAAGCAGCAAATGTCAAGATGCCAGAAGCCAGAGCCCCAAATGTGCCACTGCCAGTGCCGCTGTCTCCACCGCTCTGAGAGTTTGGGGAATTTTAAATGATAATGATGGACGGACAGTGCATGGGGGCGCCACCAGGGGAAAAGCTTAACGAATGCGTGCGAATTTCTAGCAGAAATGTACCCTAGAAAGGGATTAAGGCATACCTGAGCATAAAATGAGAAAACCTTTGAAGTTGAAAGAATGTTGAGAATATGAATCATAATATGAATGTTTAAGAGAAAATAATACAAATAAAGAGATGATGGTGATACTTGATACTTGAGACTTTTTTCCGCACTTTTGGATGAACGATATTTTCAGTAATCGATTTCCATCACAGGCAACATCCTCGGGTCGTTCTATATTCATATAACACGAACGACCCGAGGAAGTTTGCTGTCATAGAACTCTATCTTAGAGAACACTCACTCGACATATTCACGAATATATTATTTACTTGTCGATAAACGCTTGTCGTTGTAATCGATTTCCATCACAGACAAGATGCTCCGGCCGTTCTCTTTTTATATAACCGGAACGATCGGAGCAACTTCCCCGTGAGAGAACTCCAGCCTTGAATACACTCACTCAACTTATTCACGAATCTTTTTTTTTCACTTTATCGATAAGCGACTATCGTTGTAATCGATTGATCGGAGCAACTTCCCCGTGAGAGAACTCCAGCTTTGAATACACTCACTTAACATTTTCACGAATCTTTTTTTTTTTCACACTATCGATAAGCGATTGTCGTTGTAATCGATTTCCATCACGACAAGATGCTCCGGCCGTTCTCTTTTCATATAGCCGGAACGATCGGAGCAACTTCCCCGTGAGAGAACTCCAGCTTTGAATACACTCACTCAATATATTCACGAATGTTTTTTTTCACTTTATCGATAAGCGATTTTCGTTGTAATCGATTTCCATCACATGCAACATCCTCGTTTCTTGTGGTTCTTAAAGAGCACAGACATGACCCGAGGAAGTTTGCTGTGAAAGAAATCCATTTTCAAATCTCCGCACTTTATGGGGAATAAACATAATTGATCGATTTTGACTATCAATAATCGCACTATAGATCGATAAACATTGCTTAAACTTTTTTATTAATTTCAAATTAGTTTTTTCCTGTCACTTGTTAAACTTATTAAAGAGACAAAAACCCCTTGGATGCATCTGCCATCGAAATTATTCATTAACCGTATAATAGGCCC
Organism: Drosophila bifasciata; assembly: GCA_009664405.1. Lineage (NCBI taxonomy): Eukaryota > Metazoa > Arthropoda > Insecta > Diptera > Drosophilidae > Drosophila > Drosophila bifasciata. Next base: position 42,065,354 of record CM019042.1, on the reverse strand, counting down.
TGTGCCCAACCGCACTTGATTTGCCCCAGTTAACTCATCAAATGGTTGCATGCCCCCCATCATGATGTCAGTGAAGCGTGGCGCCGCTTGAGACTCAACAGATTGCCGGGCACATTTTGAACATCCTTCAGTCGAGACTCTCGGCCTGCCCCCCCAGCCTGCCTGCCATCGAATCTGCATCTGGAACCATTGGAGCATTCGGCAGATTAACACGTTCCTTTGGCTACTACAAATACAGGGAGGGGGCATGGGGGCTTAGGGGTGGGCTGAAAGCCACAACAACTTTAATTAAGCCTTGGTCTGAGGGTGGACTCTGGCCGAGAGTTCTTCTAACCATTTGAATCGCACAAAAACAGGCAAACCCCTGAATGGGCCACAGAGAGAGGTGCACTGAATGAACTGAGGGTCGGTCGTCCTGTATGTTCTGTCTGTCCTGTCTGTCTGTCCTGTCCGTCCTAACTGCCAATTTACGTAAAAATGCTATGGAACAGGATGCAAATTTAGGCCAGAGCCAGTTGTCCAGGTGCTGTTGTGCCGTATGTTGCTGATTTTTCATTTATATCTGCTCAAAAAAGGGATGGTGCCCATCCGCACCACCACCTCCTCCAGCAGCAGTTCTGCAGCCTCATCCTTTTCCTAAACCTTTGGGAGTGCCTGCTTCTACTTCCCCCTCCCCTCTGGGGGCTGTGCTCTTCCTACTCCTCCTCTGGGGACTCTGCTCTTCCTACTCCACCCCTTTCTCTGGGGACTCTGCTTTGGCACCTCTGAAGCTCTGTATCTCTTTGGAGCAGGTGGACAGATGGACCCGTAGTTTTAAGCATAACGAATTGGATTGTCATGGCAATCGATAGATACGATATTTGCACACACACCTACACAAACACACACAGAGAATGGCACCACGTCCAAGGCAATGTCCTAATGTAGGCTAAGTGGCCGGACATGTGCATATGGAGACGTGAAGACGGGGTGTGGCATGAAGGCGAAACGATAAGCGAAACTGTTACTTCGGACATCACACAGCTCCAGCAACACTGATTAGAGTGTGAGGGAGGGAGGGGACTGTGGAGGAGTGTACTGTGAAGTGTGAAAAGAGTAAACCCATGACACGATGTGTGGGCTTAATTCTCGAAATTGGTAGAGCATTTTGGGATTTATGTGGGTTTGCTTAGGAAAATAGGGTAGGCAGGTAAATAATAAAGCAAATTTCCTTAGTAGTTAAACTAATACGTATTTGATTTTATTTTCCAATTATTATTTGGTATTTTATTTGTATTTTTAAAACTTTCATTTCTGGTATATTTACAAGAACTATTCTAAAATTGTTTAAAGATTTTTTCATGTTTTTGTTTATTTGTTTTTGGTTTATTAAAGCTTGTATCTAGTTTTCTTTTTGCAAATTCAAATACTTCTAGTATTTTTGAAAAAATTTTATATAAGTGTTTTAGTATATCTAGTATTTTACTAGTATATTTATCACCTTTAGAGACCCATTAGTTCGTGGCATTTTCTTACAAATAAGGAAGAGGCAGGGTCATAAGACAAAAGAATGCAAATCTCTCTCTATGGCCCCTTGGTCAATATTGGATGACAGATGGAGAGCCAAACGAAAAGCGTTCCAAAGGCGTGCGGGCTGGCAACCAAAAACAAAAAAAAGAAATAATAGAAAAAAAAGACCCCTCCATTGCTCACACTATTCAGGGAGCCCTCTTCAGTCCCACTGCCTTGTAGACCCTTTCCCCTTTGCATCAATCTCAGTGCCTTGTAGACCCTTTCCACCTATCTGACTACTAGCAGACCCTTTCCCCTATGCACCTATCTCACTACTAGCAGAGCCTTCCCACTCTATACCAATCTCAGTGCTCTGTAGACCCTTATCTCCATCGCTCAACCTATGGCCTCCTCAACTGGAGGACCGCTCCTCCCATTACCCTCACCATCAAGGCTCACTCCTCCATTGCTGCTGCTGCTGCTCCTCTTCCTGCTTTCCCCCTTTGCCAAATAGAATTTAAATCTGTTAAATCCTCGTACATGACAGTTTTCTGTGTGTTGAATTTTTCGGGTATGTCTGCTTCTTGTTGCTATTTGCCATTGCCTTTTGCCGTTGCCTCTATCTGTTTCTATTTCTGTTGCCTTTACCTTTGGTTTCTATCTTCTTGTGTTCTCCCGCTCTTATTTATTTTTTACTTATGGCCTGGCTCAGCCTCGGTACCTCGGTTCCATCTCATGTAATGCGGGATTTCATCTCTAGATCTTTCTTTTTCTCACTGTAGATTGTGTGTGTGTGGGGAGTGTTCTTTGTGTGTGTGTAGTAAAGAGTGTGCTTAGTGTGTGTGTGTAGTGTAGAGTGTTCTTGGTGTGTGTGTGGATGGATGGATGGATGGCTGCTTGAGGTGATTTTGATTGAGTGCGATTTGTACTTTGTGTTTCGCCTACGTGTTTCGGTTTTTTAAATAATATTTAACTCTCTCTCCTGTATGTGTGTGTGTGTGTTTTGTTGTGTGTGTGTGTGGAGGGGACTTTTGTTGTCTTTTGGTTTCTGATTGCACAAGGATATGAAGAAGAAAGTGGATGAGAGTGGACTTTTACTTTCCATTCCATTCGATTCGATACAATTCAATTCGATTGTAACGGATATAACGGATATTTCGATATTGTTTGCTGTGTGTTTGCCAATTTTATATTTTAGTTTCCCTGGAACAGCCCAATTTTGGGGTGGGTATAGGTACATATTTGCTTGGCAGGAAATGTGTTTTATTTGAGGCACAGTCAAGGGAAGCGTAGGGAGAAATGTAGAGGGTAACATAGGGGAAATGTAGGGGAAACATTGGGAAGAAACGCAAATGAAACTTGTAGGTGAACAGACTTGGGCACTTAAAATGATGATTTTTATTCAAAATTAAATTTAAATGCAAGTTTTATATGGAAATAATTTTAAGTGAAGATTTTTAACTCTATAAATATTTTTAAATGTGGATTTATTTATATTTATCTATCAAAAATACCCCAAAGTGGAGCTTTATATGCCCAAAAAGCATTCAAAATTACAGAAATATACACAAAAATTCTCCTAAGTATGTAGAAAAATCTTTAGTTCGGGGTTTTACCTAATTCCACTCTTAAATAAAATTCGCCCCAAGCATCTTCCTCAAAACCACACCTCTAAAACCTAAAACCAGGTCATGGATTCAGAGCCCAAGAAACCTTTCTAAAAATCAGCCAAAAACCTGTACTAAAAAGTGTATCGCTGAAGTTCAATGAATCTAGTATACGAGGGGGTTAATGTACTGCAAATTATCCGATCTGCAGAACCTGTGTACACAGATCATAAATAAAGTAGCCGGGCCATAAACTAAACACCATTTGAGCACGCGCGAGGGAGCAGCGGAGCGGAGTGTGCAAAGTATCTGTATCTGTGCGTATAGGCGCCGTGTATCTATGAGCAATCTGTAAGTGCTTAATGCTAAATCGATCATGAAAGAGCGAGCCCGGACAATAAAGTCGGTCAAAGAGTGAGATTTAACGAGTGCCGAGTGCCATCAAATGAAAAGGGCGAAACAATGCTGCCAATTGGAAATTGATTTACGAGGCGATAGCACGCCCCTTGTGCGAATAAAAAAAATATACAGTTAAATAGATCAACTGTGAAATGAACACCTGACGCATGCCACAAAGCCCTTACTTTGATTTGCTGCTATAAAAGACACTAGAATCTTCAGTTTGTGGCACAGTCAACCACTGAAGCTATCGACGTAGACAACCATGAGAGTTCTAAGTATTTTTGTAGTACTTGCAGCCTTTGTGGCTTTAAGTGCAGCTCAACGTGGCTCCAGCACAAATAATCGTAGGGATAGTGGTAAGAAAGGTATTCAGAAATAATTTTAGAAGCATTTTCTAAACGTTTCCTACCGTGCTTAGCCCTGGACAGGATCGTGCCACGTTTGCTGTGGAACCTGCGACGTGGAGACAACAATCAGGATAGCCAAAAGCAGGTGCAGCCCATCATCTACTATGTGCAGCCACCCACATCGAACTCGGACTCTGACAAGCATCATCATCATCAGCATCATGAGCATCCCCATTATCCCTACTATCCGTACTATCCACCACCACCACAGACACGTCCACCGCAGCCACAGTATCCCGGCATGGAGTATCTGGGCGCTGGTAGTGGCGGTGGACCCACCTTCTTGATTGTCAACCCGAACAACATGCAGGGCATCTATCTGCCCAGCTCCGGCAATAGCTCCAATAGCACGAGCGCCAGAAGGAGCGCCTATGTGCCCACGCTGGGTGATCTGCTGCAGGGCCTGAACTTTAACGATCTGATCGATGGCAGCATCTTCGAAGATGACTCTGAGGTGGTAGATGCCGCCGAGGAGGGCATGGTACAGCAGGGTCCGGCTCTGGTGAATGAGCGTCCCGGAGGATTGGCGGCTGCGGCTGCTGCTGCTGCCCCGGAGGATGATGGAGATGCAGATCTACTCAGCGATGATGAGATTGATGCCCTGGACCGTCAGAACAATCGTGGGCTGAGCCCCAAGCATCTGTTCTCGCTGCTCATGCAGGATAAGCGTCGCAAGCGCATACAGGAGGTCCTGGCTGGCATTTACCTGAGGAACACTCAACTGAATAGAAAGTGAGCCAGCCGGCCGTCGAGTGAATCGAACAAATTGAAATATTTTTCAGCGAGGCAGAGAATAAACAGAGAGGAAAGTAAAGGAGTAAAATAAAAAGAAAAGACCCAACTTCGCCCAAAAACAAACACACACAAAAAGTTTCCCTCCTTTCTCTTCATTATGTGGCCTGCACTTTATCATAGTTCCCTGGAGAAATCTAAGCTGAAACTATCCTTCGGAAGGACCTGCTGCCGCTGCTGCTGTTGCTGCTGCTCCTGCACCTTGTCTCAGCAGTTTTCTGGCTCTTTGTTTGCCGTTGCTGCAACCATTTTAGCGTGGATTGTTACGACTTTCAGTAGTTTTCGGACTAGCACTAAAATAATCTGCAACTGCAGTTGAAATATTTATTTGCAATTCCCCAAACTAACGTGTGCTACAATCCTCCGGAAAGAGGAGCATAAAAAAGGGAATTGTTGCCACCGCACGACAGGTGGCACAGGAAAGAGTCAGAAGGGGCTATAGCTATGGCTATGTGGCAGGCAGCCAGCAGACAGTAAAAGTTCTACACGAGAGATGAGGCAGCAGCAGCAGCAAGCAGTAGCAGCTGCAGTTATTGTTTTAAGGCGTAGCAACTTTTCCAATGAGCAAAAACCCAGGGACTATGGAACTTTGCAAATGTTTGTCGAGGCACAGAACTCCTTTGCAGGCAGGAGCGATGCTCTAGCATATAATTAGTGGAGACTGGCGGTTGCTTTTGGGTTAAAAATTGTAATGGAGAAAGTATTTTCAATGAAAGCAAATGATAAATGTTACTTTACTGCTAACCATAGGTGAATTTTGCACACAGAAATGGTAACCCCCGAACCTTAAAAATAATTAACAATATTTTATCGCTGCGAATAAATTCTGTTTCATTTTTAAGGCTTTTTTTTTCGTGGAGCTTAAAGACACTTTCATACCGCCTTTGGTGACCCCGAATCGGTTAAAATATTTCAAGCTTTAGCATTTATTTGTTATTTCTATAATGAAAAAGTCTTTAATGATGTAAAATATATAAACTAAAGTGCATATATTCAAGTTATTGATTTTTCTTACCCAAACCGATTTATTGCTTAATTGGTGACCCCGATGTTGCATTAAACTTGCACATGTGCAGTTTTTAGGATCTGTATCAACATATTCTACTCTTTTTTCAAATATACCTTCTATGTCAGCTCTTAAACATTTTTATTTTGATTTTTTCCTCGGACATATGTAACATTTTTAAAAATCTAACTCACGCGAGGAGATCTAAAATGTTTTTGGGAGACCTTTCGCTATAAAAAAAAAAATTTTTTTTTTCCTATAGAAAATTAAAATTTTAAAAAATTGAAAAAAAAATTGTTTTTCCTTTTTTTTTTTCTTCATAAATCAAATGCTTTAAAAACAGCCTTGTGCCTCAGCTATGTGCACTGAAAAAACCCGAACCCCAAGAATCCCCTTTTTGCCTTGAAACCTCAGCAGTTGGCTGCCATTTTCATTGTTGCTACCCGGCAGCAGCTCCTCCCCACAGCTACAGACCCTTTTCCATCTTTAGATCCTGCTCTGCTCTGCTCTGCTCCAGCCATGAAATAAGATAGAAAGCAGCAAAAGTGCAGACGAAAAAAGATGCTGCCAGGTGCTGGGCGGAGCAAACTATTCGGTGCCCCATTCCAGGAGTCATTTTTCGTGTTTCGAAAGGAGTCTGCGACTCCTATGGCTATGGCTCCCCATATATTTTTGTTGCCAGGTTGTCTGGGTGGTTGCATGTCCTGCGGCAGGCAGGCAGGGCGAAGGGTAGGGGAACTTGTTTGAAATTTGACGTGTGTGTAGTTTGTGCTGACCAGAGGGCTAGGGGGAAGGCGACTGGAGGTACACTGGCAACACTAGAAGCGAACGGAGAGTGTGGGTATGGAAACCCTGGGCCAAAAGGTATGCCCGGCGCCTGCACTTATTTTTGCAAATTTATATGCAAGCTGCTGCTGTTGCTGTAGCTCCAAAAATGTTCGTTTCAATTTCTCTTTTCTCTGCTTTTTGCTTGCATTTTTTTTTGTTCTCCACTGCACGGCTTCCCCTTAACAAATTGATGAATGTCTCTCGGTCTCTTGGTCTCACTCGGTCCTGCAACTAGGGAGCGACGCTCTTTGTTTGAAAGGGTTTGGGGGCACGGGGCACGAGACTCCGGTAGTCGCCTGGACAAACTTTAGTAAGATGAATGTTTGCCCAGGCAAATGACAGGCAGCCAGCAAACGAGTGGCTTCCATCTTGATTTTTGAGTCCATAATGACAGGAGTAGAATGCCAGGAGACTGTCGGAGAGCTGTGAGCCCCGTAGGCCATGTAATTGGTTAGCACTAGGTGGAGCGGCTGAAGAGCTCCAAAAGGAGGTGGCTCCACACTCCCGAGACTGACAGACAAAAGAACAGTTTTTTTTTGGAAGCGCTTAGAGGTGGATGCGTGAGGGCTGGCTAGAGTAGAGAAAAATCTCAAGGTTTAATGGGGGGAATTTTACTTTTAATAGTTATAAGTATGATAATCAGAGTTACAGGAACGAAGAAGTATCCAGGATTATTTGATATTACTACCATTTTTTTTACAGGCCTTAAATGGATGATATTTGTATGGATGATGGATGATATTTGTAATACAAACTCCTTGTATCCATAGAGCTCATCCGTAGATGAAAAACCTCCAAAATGTTGCAATAAGAATATTTTATAGATAGATCCACCTGTCAGTGAGCCGCGCCTCGAGCACCTTTGAGATCACTACAAAGATCTCCTGCGATATTCATCGCTCAGCATAAGCCCCACACCTAATCCTCAGAAATACCCCAAAAAAAAGGAGGAACAGAAAAAAAGAGCGACAGGCAAAAAAAAGGCCATCAAAGGCAACGTCCAGGATAAGCGGCAGGATACGAAGGCAGCGGAGATAAGCGGAGGAGCAGGAGGTGTACACCGGCTGCCTCCCCTCACTCTCTCTCCTTCATGGTTTCGGTTTGCAATTTTACAAATGGATTTGTTGTAATTTCTTTTGCCACAGCACCTGATGCTCACATAGTAGTACGAGGAGGAGTAGTGCAAACAGAGAGGGACACACACACACACACACACACACACAAAAAGAAAGCGTAAAAAGAAAGAAAGAAAAGGGAATATGCCAGAGAGCAGAGAGCCAAAACAGCAAGCAAACAAAATGGAATAGAAAACACACACAGAAAACACTAAAAATGAAGCAAGTAGAGGAGGGAGGCAGGCAGCCACAAAGCCAGGGGGAGCACAGAACCAACTTTTACACTTTACACATTTTCACATATGAAAATATATATAGTATTTTTTTTTTTTTGTGTGCAAGTTTTTAGCACTAAACCTACGACGACTGTGGCTACCCCATTCTCCATCTCTGCTCTGCTCCTCCTCCCTCCCCCATATAGAGAGAGGGGCACAAAACATTTATGGGATTTGTGTTTGCCAGACATGTTTGCATTTTGTATATGCGATATGTTTGAAATATCCCCCACCAAAGGATACCAGAGACACAGTAGAAACATCCAGAGGATGGTACTCTGTTCTTTTTTCCACATTTTATTTTTCATCTATTTGCTCTGAGGTAAGCGCATGGGTGTGTCCTGCGTCATGTGTCTGTCTGCGTCTGCTCTGAGGTTTGCCAAAGTTTCACATTCAGCTACCATATATATGGTATTATTATGGGTAGAAATGTTTGCTCACATACTATATACATAGTAGTAGTAGAAAGTAGGCAGGAAGTTAATGTGGAATATGATTAGCATTTCAGGCAGGAATATTCCCCACTGGCATTATAGACTGGACTCTCTTTGGGTGAGTGAATCACAGTGCAGAATTTGGGTGTGTTTTTGGAATGAAATTATTAAGAATTTGGAACTTCTTTGGATGCCATTTCAAGTGTAGATTCAAGATAATTTATACTATCTAGTGTAATTATGATCTTTAAAAGAGTCTATATATATAATTTTAAAAATTTGGAATGCATTTAGGCAACCTTTTAGCATTAAAACACTATCCAAATTCTTGTTTAAATATGATCTATGTTCTATATGATCTATCTTTGATCAAACCCATTAATTTAATAACTCCCTCTGCATAATTCTAACCCTTTAAATATTATCCAGTAAATTCTCTTTAAATATCCTCAGCCTTGCACCCCTTTTTGGCTTGGGCTTTCTATAACCCTTTCTGCCATTTTAAAAAACTTCTGTCTGGCCTTAAGGCCTTGGCCCCGTGATGACAAATTAGCACTTTGCGTGTCACTTTTATTGCGCTCCCTTTCAGCAGCTGCTGCTGCTGCTGTTGCAGCCAAAAGAAAGTTCTTTATATCTACCAGAGGAATATTCATTATTAATATTCAACGACTCGACGACTCCACCACTCGACCCCTTAGAGCCACCATAATGACCGCAAAACACTGACTCTCACTCTGACCATTGGTCGCCGCCGCCTGCTTGACCCTCTGGGGAACTGTTTGTTGGTGTTGTTGCTGTTGTCGTCTGGCGGTTGGCGCTTTACAAATGACTTTTATTCACGTTAGCGGCGGGCGTCGTGCGCGTTCGTCGCCAACTTAAGTCATAATTTTCCATCATAATTTTCCTATATATATATATAAGTTTTTTTTTTTCTTCTTTTTCTATTTATTGTTTTGTTTGTTTCTTGTGTTCTGTGCTTTCATGTCCTTGTTCTGCTTGATTAGTTCTATGTTTTTCCTTGCTTTTTCTTGGTTTTCTTTAGCTAAGGAATGTCCTTTTGGCGTATTTAACTTTGGCTATAAGCAAATCGAGGTTATGTTGACTTTGTTTTTAGTGGCCGGACTTTGCTTTTGTTTGTGATTTATGTTGGAATTTCTTTATTTTCACAGCCATGTGATTGATGTGCCTCGATATGTTGTTGATTGAGTGTTAAATGTTACAATTATTGGTGGGAGTTTTATGGCTTATAGAGTGGGGGGTGCGCTCATAAGATCTTTAGACAATTTGTGTTGCAAATTAAATCACAAAATATTGTCAAGAATCCATAAACAAATAACTCTTTTCGTTTCGCCATACCCACACATGAAATAAAAAGCCCCAAAACACAACAAATAACTGAAAAAAAAAAAAAAAAATAAGAAAACCTGTTCCGCCCCACAACCGAGGCGGTAATAAAATTATATAAAAAATCGCTGACGTCCCACAATAAATTCCGACTTGCAACACAGCGGTGGCAGTGGCACCGGCGACACCTGCTGCAGCATACACAGAAAAATCATAGGAAATGAGAGCGAAAAAAAATAACGAAAAGAAAAAAAAAAAATACTACGGAAGCAATGCATTTTTTCGATGGATACGTTTGGCGTTCTTTTTTTTTGGGGATTTTTTTTTGTGGGTGGTGACGTTGCCTTTGTAGACCACTCCGATTACAGAGACGGGGGGCATGTTTAGTGGCACCACCCTCATACCCTGAACCTGTGGAAAGACCATTCCATTCCACAGAATATACTATGGTTTTTTCTTTATTTTATTTTGTTTTTGTATTTTTTTGCGCTATTTTTACACAGCAGGTGGCGGCATGGGCCCTGTGAAGTGGCACCGAACGACAGAGAGAGAGCGAAAAGAACGTGACCAAGGCTTGACATATGTACATACAATACTACGTTGGGTTACCCCTGCCGTTCCGATGCCGTTCCATGTCGTTCCATGCCGTTCCCCTGCCTTTTCTTCACTTGAGTCTGTCAATAAATCAGTGAACATTTGTCATGCACACGCCCGCTGCTCTGCTTCGCTGCTGTGTAGTTCTGCTCTGCTCTGCTTTGCCGTGCTCTGTTCTGCTGCTCTGCGCTGCTGTAGCACTGCTCTGCTCTGCTCTGCTTCGCTCTGCTTCTCTGCTGCTCTGCGCTGCTCGGCTCTGCTCTGCCCAAAGATCAATACTTCAGCACTCTCTGCCCGCGCAGTGTCTTTGTTTTCTTCTCTTTCTTTGAATTTTTTGTTGTTTCGTTTCTACCTGTTGCGCAGGCGCCGCTTTGCAATGTTTTTGCTTTTGTTTTTGTTTTTTATGAGGGTCTCTTTCGCAGTTTCAGTTCTTCTCAGCGCCTAAACCAATGATTAGATTAACGAGATAACAAAAACACACATACAGCCAGCAACAACAATAAAACTGAGCAAAAATAACAGCTACAGTTAGTGAGTGAGTGACCATTGCAATGGTCAGTGTAGCGAGTTGGGTGGGGGCATGGGGGTTTGAGTCTTGCACTGCACTGCAGCAGACACATAAATCATTTTTGTTTATTAATATCTTTTCTCTACTCCTTCTTTTTTGTCTGTTTTGCGTCTTTCCTTTACCTTTGTTGCTGTTTTTGCAACTTTGTTTTTGTTAGTTTTATGAAAATCGATTTATAAATTTATATGCAGGCCGCTGGCTGGCTGGCTGGGCTGGTCTCTGGTAGGTGCTCTTTTGGGTTGCTGTTTTTTGGTTTGCCGTAGATGGTGAATTTTTATTGTATTTAGTTGGGCTGTTGCAAAGGAATTGTGTGGGTAAAAAATATAGTTCAAAAATATAGTTGTAGAGAGTTTTGATGGATTTTTATTTATTAGCAGAATTATTTTTTAATGATATTTGAAGACGAAAATATAAAGAATTTTTTTATGTTTATTGATTTCAAAATGTATTACAATTGATTAAAAAAAATTATTATGTGTATAAATATTAATTTTAATAAATATGAAAAAAATAATAAAAATACATAATAAATAAAAATAAAAAAAAAAAAAAAATAAATAGTAATTAAAAATTAATAAATAAAATAAATAAATATTAAATAAACACTTATTTATTTATAATATATGTACTATATTAATAAAAATATAATAATATTTATAAATATTTTTAGTGAAAACTATTTTCATTTGTATAATTAAAATATCAAATAAAATCTTTAAAATAACAATAGCCCTATGCTCCAGAGACTACAAATAAAAAACTAGTCGTTCTAAATGTAAATCCAAACATTCTAAAATGTATTTTTCCTTAAACACATCACCCTTTCCTCTCAAGAAAACACCTGAATTTCCTCATAGTTTGCACAGTTCACAAGTACCTCCTACATTATTCTAATTTGTTTAATAAATCATTTAAAAAAAGCCGAAATTCAGTAAACCAAACAAACTGTTTCGAGCATTTCATTTTGTTAATAGCAACACAAAAAATGTTAATTGTGCGATGGAAAAAAGGCCCAAAACAGACGAACTAAATTTCCAAAATAAATATTCATACCAGAGAGAGTGGTAAAGGCGGAGGGGAAACAGGCAACAAAAGGCAAAAGGCCAGTCCGGTTCGGTCCGACAACCACTTGAAGGGAAAATCAGATAAACGAACTTTGAATTGAATTAAATTTAGTTGGAAGATCATAATGATGATGATAATGATGATGATAATGATGATGGTCTCGAGATGAGAGTTCAGGAATTGAAATTATTATAATGCGTTACACATTGTGTAGGCAGCCGAAACGAAATCTGGTAATCGCAATCAAAATCGGAGGAATATCTCTTTTGAACAGAGCGTTAAATTATGCATCAATTTTTCTCTCTGTGTGTGTGTTTTCCCTCCCTTGGATATTTAAAATTCTGTTTGTTATTTTTCACTAATTAACAAAAACACAGAAATTTTGTAGAGAGCGCAGCACCGCCACCGGCTGCCCTTTAGGTTGGACCCATCCATTCGCTTACCCCCTGGTGGCGCATTGCATATGAAAATTGTTTAATAAATTAATTACCTTCAAAGATAGAATCGGAAAAAAAAAACAGAGACAAGTAGCTGAATGGCCAGTCGTAAAACTATATAATTTTGGGGGTTCCTTGATTGGAAAGGGATTCAAGGGTTTCAAGTTGCTGGCAGGTTTTTTACCTTTAGTTGGAGTTAATTCACTCACTTTAGAGAGGGTATATTGGCATAGAAGTTAGGTATGTAATCGTTTTGGAGATTTTACCTGGAAATAAAAGATATTTAATAAAATAAAATTGTTATTTTTGAGAGATTTAAGTGTATTAATTTAAAGATTTAGAGCTCTTATAGTTTAGTATAGATTTATTTAATTTTTGTACTTGAAAACACCATAAAATATGTCTGCAGTTCTACAGAAAAATTGCTTAGTATTTCTATTATTTCTGCTTGTATTTCTTCTATTTTTTCCCAATATTTATTCACTAATTCCCTTCGAAGAAAATCTTTTGTTGTGGTCCTCCCTTGCCCAAATACTTTAAATCTTACTTACATTTATGCCTCATATATCTCTTCCATCTTCATCATAGGGCATTCCACAGTCGTTACTCCCTCTCTTCCGCATATCTTAAATATTTTATCTTAAGATCTCTCGCTCTATCTGTCTTGGGCAGTCTAAGGCAGGCACTGTCTATCTTCCATATCTTTCCCAAACAAAATCGAAATCAATGAAAATGATTTAATTAAATTGTTTTTCTCTTTTTTTTTTTCTTTGTTGCAGTCATATCTTCATTATGGAAACTACTTAGTGGGGGGATATACCATATTTTTTCTTTTGGGTGCGTCATAAAACTCAGCAGCAGCAGCAGCAGTAGCATTCTAAGTTGAGTATTTCATTTTGTAGAATTCTATCTTTTTAATAGACAATCAGCCGCAAATAAACACACAGATACTCACACTCACACTAGCACTGGCACTGGCACGCAGTAGCAGTAGAGGCAGTAGCACTTGTTCTAAATTAATCTTCATTAGGGTCACTTAGACAATAACAAAAAACCGGAGTGTGGAGGTCGTTCATCGGGGCTTCGCGTGTACGTAGTACTACGTACAATATGTTGCAAGCACTAGACTCTGTTTCCCCCCTCTCCCATCCATCGTATGAGTGGCGCAAACTTTGATTGAATTTTCATTAAATTTTTGCGCTGCGGTTGCCATAAATCAAATATTCCAGCTAGCAGAGTAGAGAGAGGAGAATGTTGTCAACTTTTCACTTTTAATTAGTTTGGCAGTTGGGTGGAAAAAAATATTTTTTTTAGGTCACGCCCCGACACACACATACACACACATACAGAGAGCTGTGCACCATCGTGTGGCATGCGGCATAAATCACAAATTCACTTGCGCAAATATTTGTAGAACATTTTTCCACCTACCTTCCACCTGTGTGTACTGGTAGAGAGTAGGGCGACCAAAAAGTTGCGAAAAAATATTCTGTCATAGCCGCAGTATACTGTACTGGTACAGTGAAGCAGGAGCAGGCGAGTCCTGTGGCTTGCAGGCCTGCGGCTGGCTTTTGTTGTTTTTTTTTCGTAACAATTTTTGCTGCATAATTTTGGGCGCTTTGACAAGGCTGGAATTTTCTCAACAAATTTGATCAATATTTAAAAAGAAAAGCACAAAAAAGAACTCCATCAAAATTCATTTAAATATTTAATCAAATTCTTGCCAAAAAAGAGTTTTTAATATATAAGAATAAATTTTATAAGAAATTTAAGAATTTAAGCGGAGGAAGAGCAAGAATAACAACTGTTGCAAGTGCCTGGAATGGCGGTGGCACAAACAACCGATCGACCCCTTAGAGCCACCATAATGACCGCAAAACACTGACTCTCACTCTGACCATTGGTCGCCGCCGCCTGCTTGACCCTCTGGGGAACTGTTTGTTGGTGTTGTTGCTGTTGTCGTCTGGCGGTTGGCGCTTTACAAATGACTTTTTATTCATGTTAGCGGCGGGCGTCGTGCGCGTTCGTCGCCAACTTAAGTCATAATTTTCCATCATAATTTTCCTATATATATAGTATAATTTTTTTTTCTTCTCTTTTCTATTTATTGTTTTGTTTGTTTCTTGTGTTCTGTGCTTTCATGTCCTTGTTCTGCTTGATTAGTTCTATGTTTTTCTCTCTTTATTTCTTGCTGTTTCTTGGTTTTCTTTAGCTAAGGAATGTCCTTTGGCGTATTTAACTTTGGCTATAAGCAAATCGAGGTTATGTTGACTTTGTTTTTAGTGGCCGAGACTTTGCTTTTGTTTGTGATTTATGTTGGAATTTCTTTATTTTTCCCAGCCATTTGATTGATGTGCCTCGATAGATTGTTGATTGAGTGTTAAATGTTACAGTTTTCGGTGGGAGTTTTATGGCTTATAGAGTGGGGGTGCGCTCATAAGATCTTTAGACAATTTGTGTTGCAATTTAATCTCAAAATATTGTCAAGAATCCATAAACAAATAACTCTTTCGTTTCGCCATACCCACACATGAAATAAAAGCCCCCAAAACACAACAAATAACTGAAAAAAAAAATACAAATAAGAAAAACCTGTTCCGCCCCACAACCGAGGCGGTAATAAAATTATATAAAAATCGCTGACGTCCCACAATAAATTCCGACTTGCAACACAGCGGTGGCAGTGGCACCGGCGACACCTGCTGCAGCATACACAGAAAAAATCATAGGAAATGAGAGCGAAAAAAAAATAACGAAAAGAAAAAAAAAAAAAATACTACGGAAGCAATGCATTTTCGATGGATACGTTTGGCGTTCTTTTTTTTTTGGGGATTTTTTTTTTGTGGGTGGTGACGTTGCCTTTGTAGACCACTCCGATTACAGAGACGGGGGGCCGAAGCTGAATGTTTAGTGGCACCACCCTCATACCCTGAACTTGTGGAAAGACCATTCCATTCCACAGAATATACTATGGTTTTTTTATTTTATTATTATTTTTTTGTATTTTTTGCGCTATTTTTACACAGCAGGTGGCGGCATGGGCCCTGTGAAGTGGCACCGAACGACAGAGAGAGAGCGAAAAGAACGTGACCAAGGCTTGACATATGTACATACAATACTACGTTGGGTTACCCCTGCCGTTCCGATGCCGTTCCATGTCGTTCCATGCCGTTCCCCTGCCTTTCCATGCCGTTCCCCTGCCTTTTCTTCACTTGAGTCTGTCAATAAATCAGTGAACATTTGTCATGCACACGCCCGCTGCTCTGCTTCGCTGCTGTGTAGTTCTGCTCTGCTCTGCTCTGCCGTGCTCTGTTCTGCTGCTCTGTAGCTCTGCTCTGCTCTGCTTCGCTGCTCTGTTGCTCTGCGCTGCTCGGCTCTGCTCTGCCCAAAGATCAATACTTCAGCACTCTCTGCCCGCGCAGTGTCTTTGTTTTCTTCTCTTTCTTTGAATTTTTTGTTGTTTCGTTTCTACCTGTTGCGCAGGCGCCGCTGCAATGTTTTTGCTTTTTGTTTTTTGTTTTGTATGAGGGTCTCTTTCGCAGTTTCAGTTCTTCTCAGCGCCTAAACCAATGATTAGATTAACGAGATAACAAAACACACATACAGCCAGCAACAACAATAAAACTGAGCAAAAATAACAGCTACAGTTAGTGAGTGAGTGACCATTGCAATGGTCAGTGAGTGGAGGGGGGATGGGGGTCCGGAGTCTTGCACTGCACTGCAGTAGACACATAAATCATTTTTGTTTATTAATATCTTTTCTCTACTCCTTCTTTTTTTTGTTTGCGTCTTTCCTTTACCTTTGTTGCTGTTTTTGCAACTTTGTTTTTGTTAGTTTTATGAAAATCGATTTATAAATTTATATGCAGGCCGCTGGCTGGCTGGCTGGGCTGGTCTCTGGTAGGTGCTCTTTGGGTTGCTCTTTTTGTGGTTGCCGTAGATGGTGAATTTTTATTGTTTTAGTTGGGATATTGCAAAGGAATTGTATGGGTAAAAAATATAGTTCAAAAAAAATATAGTTGTAGAGAGTTTTGATGGAATTTTATTATTAACAGCAAAATTTTTAAGTGATATTTGAAGACGAAAATATAAAGAATTTTTTATGTTTATTGATTTCAAAATGTATTACAATTGATTAAAAAAAATTATTATGTGTATAAATATTAATTTTAATAAATATGAAAAAAATAATAAAAAATACATAATAAAAAAATAAATAAAATAAAAATAAATAGTAATTAAAAATTAATAAATAAAATAAATAAATATTAAATAAACACTTATTTATTTATAATATATGTACTATATTAATAATAATAATATTTATAAATATTTTTAGTGAAAACTATTTTCATTTGTATAATTAAAATATCAAATAAAATCTTTAAATAACAATAGCCCTATGCTCCAGAGACTACAACTAAAACTAGTCGTTCTAAATGTAAATCCAAACATTCTTCAACCATGTATTATTTCCCTTAAGCACATCACCCCTTCCTCTCAAGAAAACACCTGAATTTCCTCATAGTTTGCACAGTTCACAAGTACCTCCTACATTATTCTAATTTGTTTAATAAATCATTTAAAAAAAAGCCGAAATTCAGTAAACCAAACAAACTGTTTCGAGCATTTCATTTTGTTAATAGCAACACAAAAATGTTAATTGTGCGATGGAAAAAAAGGCCCAAAACAGACGAACTAAATTTCCAAAATAAATATTCATACCAGAGAGAGTGGTAAAGGCGGAGGGGAAACAGGCAACAAAAGGCAAAAGGCCAGTCCGGTTCGGTCCGACAACCACTTGAAGGGAAAAATCAGATAAACGAACTTTGAATTGAATTAAATTTAGTTGGAAGATCATAATGATGATGATAATGATGATGGTCTCGAGATGAGAGTTCAGGAATTGAAATTATTATAATGCGTTACACATTGTGTAGGCAGCCGAAACGAAATCTGGTAATCGCAATCAAAATCGGAGGAATATCTCTTTTGAACAGAGCGTTAAATTATGCATCAATTTTTCTCTCTGTGTGTGTGTTTCCCTCCCTTGGATATTTAAAATTCTGTTTGTTATTTTTCACTAATTAACAAAAAACACAGAAATTTTGTAGAGAGCTCAAAGGCCGCCACCGGCTGCCCTTTAGGTTGGACCCATCCGACTGCTTACCCCCTGGTGGCGCATTGCATATGAAAATTGTTTAATAAATTAATTACCTTCAAAGATAGAATCGAAAAAAAACAGAGACAAGTAGCTGAATGGCCAGTCGTAAAACTATATAATTTTGGGGGGTTCCTTGATTGCAAGGGATTCAAGGGTTTCAAGTTGCTGGCAGGTTTTTACCTTTAGTTGGAGTTAATTCACTCACTTTAGAGAGGGTATATTTGCATAGAAGTAAGGCATGTAATCGATTTGGTGATTTTACCTGGAAATAAAAAAGATATTTAATAAAAATAAAATTGTTATTTGAGAGATTTAAGTGTATTAATTTAAAGATTTAGAGCTCTTATAGTTTAGTATAGATTTATTTAATTTTTGTACTTGAAACACCATAAAATATGTCTGCAGTTCTACAGAAAAATTGCTTAGTATTTCTATTATTTCTGCTTGTATTTCTTCTATTTTTTTTCCCCAATATTTATTCACTAATTCCCTTCGAAGAAAATCTTTTGTTGTGGTCCTCCCTTGCCCAAATACTTTAAATCTTACTTATATGCTTCATATATCTCTTCCATCTTCATCATAGGGCATTCCACAGTCGTTACTCCCTCTCTTCAGCCTATCTTAAATATTTTATCTTAAGATCTCTCGCTCTATCTGTCTTGGGCAGTCTAAGGCAGGCACTGTCTATCTTCCATATCTTTCCCAAACAAAATCGAAATCAATGAAAATGATTTAATTAAATTGTTTTCTCTCTTTTTTGTTTCTTTGTTGCAGTCATATCTTCATTATGGAAACTACTTAGTGGGGGGGATATACCATATTTTTTTTTTTTTTTGGGTGCGTCATAAAACTCAGCAGCAGCAGCAGCAGTAGCATTCTAAGTTGAGTATTTCATTTTGTAGAATTCTATCTTTTTAATAGACAATCAGCCGCAAATAAACACACAGATACTCACACTCACACTAGCACTGGCACTGGCACGCAGTAGCAGTAGAGGCAGTAGCACTTGTTCTAAATTAATCTTCATTAGGGTCACTTAGACAATAACAAAAAAAACCGGAGTGTGGAGGTCGTTCATCGGGGCTTCGGGTGTACGTAGTACTACGTACAATATGTTGCAAGCACTAGACTCTGTTTCCCCCCTCTCTCCCATCCATCGTATGAGTGGCGCAAACTTTGATTG
The DNA here is from genome assembly GCA_009664405.1 of Drosophila bifasciata. Taxonomy (NCBI): domain Eukaryota; kingdom Metazoa; phylum Arthropoda; class Insecta; order Diptera; family Drosophilidae; genus Drosophila; species Drosophila bifasciata. Next base: position 42,046,642 of record CM019042.1, on the reverse strand, counting down.
AATTTTCATTAAATTTTTGCGCTGCGGTTGCCATAAATCAAATATTCCAGCTAGCAGAGTAGAGAGAGGAGAATGTTGTCAACTTTTCACTTTTAATTAGTTTGGCAGTTGGGTGGAAAAAATATTTTTTAGGTCACGCCCCGACACACACATACACAGAGAGAGCTGTGCACCATCGTGTGGCATGCGGCATAAATCACAAATTCACTTTGCGCAAATATTTGTAGAACATTTTTCCACCTACCTTCCACCTGTGTGTACTGGTAGAGAGTAGGGCGACCAAAAAGTTGCGAAAAATATTCTGTCATAGCCGCAGTATACTGTACTGGTACAGTGAAGCAGGAGCAGGCGAGTCCTGTGGCTTTGCAGGCCTGCGGCTGGCTTTTTGTTGTTTTTTTTTTTCGTAACAATTTTGCTGCATAATTTTGGGCGCTTTGACAAGGCTGGAATTTTCTCAACAAATTTGATCAATATTTAACAAGAAAAGCACAAAAAAAAACTTTATCAAAATTCATTTAAATATTTAATCAAATTCTTGCCAAAAAAGAGTTTTTAATATATAAGAATAAATGCTATAAGAAATCTAAGAATTTAAGCGGAGTATGAGCAAGAATAACAACTGTTGCAAGTGCCTGGAATGGCGGTGGCACAAACATGCTAAACAGACGCTACAGACGGGCGTTCCTCCTGGGCCTCGTTGCTCCTTCCTCTGACGCTTTCTGGCTACTTCTGGCTGGTTCTTCCTGTCTCACTGTCGATTTTCCACTGCAGACATGTAAATTATGTTGGTTTTTGGTCAGTTTTTCAGGGGAATTTCACAAGCGGTGTCTGATGGTCAGGCAGTCTGGCCGTACGGCAGACAGAGAGTCCACAGAGCAGGGCTAGGTCCAGGGCCAGGGCCAGGGAGTGGCTCTCTTTGCCACCTTTTTCGCATTTTTAGGGTGGGGGAGTATGTTCCTAGCTCTCTTCTCTTTTAGGGGGGAGTATCTCCCCGCTCTATTCTCTTTTAACTGCCAGTTTCTATCTCCTCTTCTCACTTTCTGTGGCGTCTCTTTGTCTCTTCTGCCTTTGTGGGAAACTCCCTTTCTGTTTTGGTAGTCTGTTATTGTTTCTACTTTAAACGTTACTAATTTTTGGCATTCCTATTTCTGGTTATAAATCTATGTAAAAGCCAGCAGCAGACTCTCTCACTCTATGTCTCTTTCGCTCTTTTCATTGCTAGCTCTCTGCCAGTAAGAATCCGAACTGGTATGTACTTTTTTCACTGTGTTTTGTCCATTCCTCATTTAATCTTTAATTGGACTTGGGGTAACATTAATTGTTTTATTTGTAGCAGAAAGCTTGCGATAAGCATGCTTCTTTTAAGAACATGGGTACACATAGTAGGTAGTCGTGAATTGAAAGAGCTACTGAAGAGACGTCCCATCCGGAATTCAATATGGAACCAAACACTAAGGATGGCATTACAATACGCACCATGACACTGGCGGACTATGAGACTATCAAACACCTTATCAAAGAGCAGTTCATCAGGGGCGAACCTCTCTCCGATTCCATTACTGGAGCAGTGGATCCAGAACTGTGGAATCTGTACGATAAATACCATCAATCGATGGTTGTTGACGGAACCTGTGTGGTGGCCATCGATGAGGCGAATGATGGACATGTTGTGGGTTTTGTGTTGGCTCAAGGACAGACCCCCGAAGATGTTGAGAAGCATCGCCAACAGGCCGAAGGCATACCGGACACAGATATCGTCGGACACATCAAGCGTATAATCTACAAAGTGGAAGTCGAGGCAGATATGTACAAGCACTATGGAGTATCTAAACTGCTGTACTCCCACCTGACATCTGTGGATGTACCAATGCGGGGCAAGGGATTGGGTTCGCGTTTGGCCACCAGTGCCATGGATCTGGGGCGAACCAAGGGTTTTCCGCTGATGACGGCTTTCTGTTCGAGTTTTTACTCTGCACGACAAAAGGAGGCACTGGGTATGGAATGTATCTACTCTCTTAAATATGAGGACTATAAAGATTCAGAGGGTAAAGTGGTATTTACACCGCCAGCACCTCACAGAGAAATACGCGTAATGGCCATAAAATTATGAGATATTGACTCTACGAATTTCTAAGAAATTCCAACACTTTATTCGGTAATAAAATGTATATTTGTATTCTCGGAAGATGTATGCTTAAAGCTTTCTCAGAGCGTACTATCAGCTGAGTTGAATATCGTTCTGAAACACTCTTTCTCTCTCTCTCATTGAGGTAGTCCAGTCCTTTCTCTCTCCCAGTAAGAATTATACTCTTAAAATGTGTACGTTATTATTTTTAAATTTATTGTGCAGCCTTAAATATGAAAAACTCGCATCTATATTGGAATTAAGGCTCACATTTTCTTTCTGAAGTCCCATTCAACCAAATTTAATCTTTAATTGGCCTTGGGGTAGCATTTAGTGTTTTATTAGTAGCAGAAAGTTTGCGATAAGAATTCTACTTTCTTTTAAGAAGAATCGTGGGTACACCTAGTGGGTAGTCGTGAATTGAAAGAGCTACTAAAGAGACGTCCCATCCGAATTCAATATGGAACCAAACACAAAAGGAAGGCATTACAATACGCACCATGACACTGGCGGACTATGAGACCATTAAAGACCTTATCCCAGAGCAGTTCTTTGAGGGCGAACCTCTCTTCGATTGTATTGGATGTGAAGTGAGTTCAGAATACCATAAATCGATGGTTGCGGCTGGCACCTGTGTGGTGGCCATCGATGAGACAAACGATGGACGTGTTGTGGGCTTTGTGTTGGCCGAAGGACAGACCCCCGAAAATATCAAGAAGCACCACCAAGTGGCAGAAGGGATACCAGAAACAGAAATCGTTGATCACATCAAGAGTTTACTGTACAAAGTGGAAGTCGAGGCAGATATCTACAAGCACTATGGAGTATCGAAGCTACTGTACTCCCACCTGACATCTGTGTCTGTACCGATGCGTGGCAAAGGATTGGGTTCGCGTCTGGCCACTAGCGCCATGGATCTGGGACGAGCTAAGGGTTATCCCCTGATGACGGCTTCCTGTTCGAGTTTTTATTCTGCGCGACAGAAGGAGGCACTGGGTATGGAGTGTATCTATTCGCTGAAATATGAGGACTATAAAGATTCAGAGGGTAAAGTGGTATTTACACCGCCAGCACCTCATAGGGAGATAAGCGTAATGGCTATAAAACTATGAGATATTGACTCTGCACATTTCTAAGAATTCGGTAATATTCAGTAATAAAATTTATATTTGTATTCCTCGAAGATGTATGCTTAAAGCTTGCCCAGAGCTTTCCCAGATCGTATGATCAGCTGAGTAGAATATCGTTCGTGAAACTCTCTTTCTTTCTCGCTCTCTCATTGAGGTAGTCCACACAGCAGTGGGTCAAATGTGGGCCCACCCCACCAAAGTAGAGCCCCAAAACCACACACGACACACACAGTCACAGACACACACGTACATGCAACTGTTACGTAATCAACGCGAAACAAAAGCAAAGTCAATGCACTATGGTGCCAAAGACCACTTTTGTTGGCCAAAATTAATAACTCGCGAACGAAACAAGATATTTGGATTTGGTTTTTGCATTGGGTAGATATAATCAATAGGAACTGGGGTAACAAATAAAAAATGGGTGTGGCACCTCCCCTTTTTTTTAATGCATATTTAAATTTTTAGTTATAGTGAATTAGAGTATTGAGAATATTTTCAACATGTAAATTAAGAAATCAATTAAATTGATTTTTATATATTTTTTAATGGGGCGTGGCACGCCCAAAAGAAATTTTTTATTTAAAAAAAAATCAAATTTTAAAAAGTTGCCGCTTAGAGAAGAACGCTTTTGATGAGGTGTTCTGAAACATAAAAAGAATAAATTTAGACTTATCTGGGCATAAGAATAAAAGTTTTAAAATAAATGCGAGTTCGTATTTGACTTGTATTCGTGCGATCATGCTTGCGGCTTGAATCAATAATTTGATTTTTCCTTCTTCCGATGCTACAAGATCTTCAGCCCACCTTCTTTGTGGTCTACAACATTTGTTGAAGTGTGATAGCAAAGGGCGACCCACTGGCTTTATGGCTTTTGAACATTTTCCTGTATATTTAGCCAATCCATATACTTTCGATTAACGTCTCTGTATTTGCTCTCCATTTTTTCCATTTTGTTGCCCAACGATAACAAAAACTCATAAAATTGTCTTTAAAGGCTTATTAATTTCATTTGAAATGTCACCATTAAGTTTACTTTTCAAATAATTGAGTTCTTTGCATGTTTTTTCGCTTCTCTGATGTTCACGCAGCAAAAAATTCTTCATTTTTTTTCCTTTTGAGGTTATGTTCTACTAATGCAAATTATAAAATTTTGTGGTGAAATGTGGGATTTTCTACTATATACATTTCAACTAGAATTGATAACTCTACGAAATACAATAGGTTTCAGGGTTGGAATAGGTTGGAATCAAAAGTTATGTCTATTCAAAAATCAGTTTTCTTTCCGAATTGTCAGATGTAAAACGCCTCACTTGAACCTCAAATTACAAACACATCACAAATACGAGATACAGGAAACTTTACAAAACACGTAGTAGAAACCCGACTGATTAAAATACAATACAAAAATTTGATCAGTTAATCGTATTTTTTCAATTTATGAGAGATTTAAAATTGCTATTAAATTTGCACTTTTTCACTGCGCGTTCATGTGGTAGTGACAACGGCTGTTTTTAACAGCTGATTTCGCGAATGTGGCGCCATCTATGGAAATTTCGGGTATGCAACTTTTATGGTCACTCTTTTTCTAATATAGTTTGATAAAAAACGGTTACTTCTTTACTTTCAAAAATGGGTTTTGGCCAACAAAATGGTCGTTGGGACCATAGTGCAATGTCGCAATGGCCAGTGGGAGGGAGAGGGAGTACGCATGTGTGTGTGGGTGGGTGTTTGTGGATACTTTTTCGCATGTATCGCATTGCCATGGCATCGCATGTGGTTAGCGTAACGCCCGCTCGCCCGTTCGCCCGCCATTGGATTGGATTACAAACACAATAAAATAACAATTAGTCTTAGTGCGAAGCAGAGGAGCAGAAGAAACAACAACAAAACCAAAGTGAGGAAAAGGAAAACCCCCGAAGAAAAGCAGCAGCCCGCCCAGCTCAGCTAGCGTTTGCCTTGTAACAGTAGAATATGGAAAATGGAAGACGAAGGAGTGGAGAAAGAGGGCAACACGAGGCAAAGTTTTTGGGGTACGTAATGTGTGAAGGAGCCAGAATAAACGATGGATGGGACTTTAAGAATTTAAGCATTGGGGAGGAGAGCGTGAAATGGTTCCCAGAATTATAGTTGGAGTGTGAAATATGTTGAAAACTTTAATCGATAATTATCGATAATTGCAAAGGGCAGACAGAGTTGATTAAGGGTTTCGAATAGACTTTTTTTGATAGTTCAAGCGCTTTTGCAGCATTTATCACAAACAAAATGACAAAAATCGAGACTTTTCTTCAAATTTTTCCAGCTTTAAAGATCTTCTATACCTTTTTGTTTATTTATTAATGCTTGTTATACCTCCACGTGTTCTCCACTTATAAGAAAGCTCTCTTGCTTGCGATAACATTGCCAATCATCTCGCACGTACAAAAAATCACTCCCAAAAGTTTTCAAACCATAAAAAATTGGTCTAACTAAGCTTTATTTCCACTCCCACTCACAGTGCTTTCTAATCTAACAATAGGCATATAAAATGTGTGTTTATGTGTATACATTCTTTGGTACCCTGTTCCATCACTCGTTCCACTCCTCTAAAGGCGTATGCCCATAACGCTAGCCATCGTGTGTGGTGCTGGTGGTCGTAGAACCACTCTACCCTGTTCGTCTTTGTAGTCGGCAAAGATCTGCGAGTGAATGCACTCCATTTTGAGGCCGGACATGAGGCGCGTGGAGTGCTGATTGGTGCAGGTGGAGACCATGGCGGGGAAGCCCTGCTTGCGGCCCACATCCATGAGAGCGGAGACCAAACGAGAGCCCAGACCCTGGCGACGCACCGACGAGTCTACGCCCAGAATATACAGATACAGGGCTCTGTCTACGCCGTAATGCTCAAAGTAGTTGGCGCTCTTTTCGATGCCCGAGAGAAATTTGTGTATGTGATGCAGCAGACAGGTGGGCACCAGCTGCTGGGCCTCCGCGTAGTGCTGCTCCACTTCTGCGGGCTTTTGGGCGCCGGCCAAAATGACGCCAACAATGCGATTTCCGTGCGCCTCATCGATGGCCACCAGGGAGAGGCCCTGCGGTATGAGCGACAAGTGCAGCTCCGATTCCTCGGGTATGACTGCCGCCGCGGACTGATCCTCTTGGGGGTGTGAGCATGAGGGGCTCCTCTTTGAAGAAATGCTGCCCGAGAAAGGCCTCCACCTCATCGTAATCCTCCAGTCGCATGCCGCGTATGCTGATGATCGCTGACGACATCTTTTCGAGTGCCTTCGCGTACACAAACTGAGAGAAATTTAACGCAATTTACTTGCTTTATATGCGCCGAGAATCAGACAGAGAATGAGAATGCGAGCGGCACTCACACTCATTGCATATATGTAGGGGGAGAGAGCACCGTTTGCTCGGAGCTTTTTTTTCTGCCTTTTTGTTGTTTTGTTTTGCGGCATCGCGACCTTCGCCACCCACCGAAACCTAACGGCGTTGTTCTTATCACGAAGCTTTATTAATAAACATATACATATATGTATATACATATGTATATAGTATTGTATTTTATATACGTACGACATTTGTTTATTTTCTTTGCTTGCTTTTTGTTTGCGGTTGAATGAGGTTGAATGACTTGCGGACCCCCGCTGCCCGGCCCCACCCCCCAGTGAACATGTGCCCCAAGAACACACACAAAACTGATGTTACATTTTTGGGGATTCATTTCTATATGTTTTAGGGAAGTTTTTAAAATTATATATCAAAAGTAACGCAAAGTGCAGTCAATGCGGAATAAGGAAGGAAGCGAAGGAAGGGAAATTATATCATTTGAATGATCTTAAAGATTGTTAAGATTCCATCCAAAGATAGCGAAAATTAATTAAGTTTTATGGGAGACAAAACGTTATCTATCAAGTCTATATTAGGTATATTTAGATAGTAGAAAAGTGAGAGAATTTTAGATATTTTTTAGAGCTTCTTTAGAGCTTGGATAAGTGAAGAGTATGAATTGAGACTTGTCTGCTTTCAAATTAAAAATGTTCTCAAAAAATACGAGTACATTCCTCCTAACGGCATTCAGTTTTTTTTCGGTCATCTATTAAGATCCAGTTAGCTAAATAAATATGCCGTAGGGGGAATTACAGCTGCGCTGATATTTTAATTTAATATTTTATAAAGGTTAGAAGGGAAAGCAAGAATCTGATGAAGAGTATGCTGAGGTGTATGCGGATTGTAGGTAGATTCTTTTAAATTATAAATATAGTTTTGAAGATGGTATTTCTTAGTAAAAAATTGTCATAAAAATGCCAATGAAATGCCACATTTGTTTACAATTTTTGTATCTATAAAGAATTTAGTTTTGAAAAAGATTTTTTTTTAAAATGCAAATGTATTTAACAGAAATTAAGATACCGAAATTTCGAACATTTGGGTGACTTTTCGGTATAAATATATATTCTATAACCTTTTAGCTTTCAGTTATACTTCTCTGATGATTTTGTATATTAAAACATATATTTCTATAATTAAAATACATGTTCTTTATATCTGTTAATATTTCTAAATTATTTTAAGAATTTATAGAATTCCATAAAAGCTAAATTACAATAAATTAAATCAAAAACCAGCTGCTAAGTCAGTTTAACAGGTAGCTGTAGTGCCAAACTAACTCTGTCTTTTGTTTATCATTCAAATGACAAGCAAACAAATTTGTTTTTTTTTTTTGTTGCTGAACAAATGAACCATAATTTTGGAACAGGTTTCAGATTTTAATAGAGAGTGAGAGTGGCAGAGAGAGAGGGATGGAGAGAGAGAGAGGGATTTGCTTCACTTTTGGTATCGCATCGCGTGATTCGATATGCAAAATGTCAGGTTGTTTGTGTTCCCAGCAGAACGTCTCTCCTCCCCCTTACCGCACACACATGCAAACACAATGCACCCTTGGTGGAATCCTTCAAATAAATTATGAATCGCTTCGGTGCTTAAAATGCAAAAATGCAATGCAAAATGCAGGTCATTAGTGCAATTTAACCCGCGCTCTCCCCCATTCCCCTGTAAAACCAACCCGCAATGCAATCAGCCCACCCCTTCCTCTCTTTACCCACACACTCCTTCTCCAATCATAACCACTCCACACTCGTTCACCCACTCCCTCACTCTTTCACCCCCTCCTACACTCACTCACTCTCTCCCTCTGCCTGAGGCACACTCGCACGCACTCATTAACCCTTTGTCGCCGTCTGTTGGCAGTTTTGCATCTACCACCCCCCCTTTCATATTCCACTCAGTCGGCTACGGCGGAGGCGCTACTTTGTTGTCTGCTTTGTTTGTTGCTTTATCGCGTTATTTCAGCGTTTCGTTTGACCCCCTCTGACCCATCCCATACTAATTCTTCGCTGATTTGCAATTGTCTACCCCCCTCTTTCAACACTCTTTTTAGTCGTTCCCCTACCCTTCATCTCTGGCTCTTTTAATGCCGCTCCCCCTGCTTTCTGTTGGTAGTCTTACCCTTACCCTTTATTTTCTGTGTGCCCCTCTCCATCTTTCATTCTCTTATCGTCGTCTTCGTTTATGGCATTTTGTTCTCATTTTAAACAAAATCCAATTTTTTATTTTATTCTTTGTTTATTTTTTATGGGAATTTAATTAGATTTAAAAGCCATAAACAAAATTCATTCGCTAACTGACATTGAAGATCGGGTTTTGGGTCTTTCACAACAGATACAGCAGCTTCGTTTATTTTTTACACTATTTTTGGAAGGGTATTGTTGTATTTAGGGAGGGGTAGCTATAATATTGTAGGGTATATAATCGAACAGTCAGAAGATCTAAGACTATATAGATTTACTCTCTGCCCATAAAAGTGCTCGTTCTCTTTAAAGATTCCTATTTTATTCAGTTCTTGGAAGCTTTTCGCACTCCTATAAACATATATATTTATTTATATATATATATATATTTGCTAAATTTTGTCTTCTATATTTCATAGCAACAATGTACCCTAAAGAGTAACTAAACCCCCGACTACCTCCTAACCATTTCCTTGCCCCCATTTTCTATTACTTTCTTTCGTGTGATGTGCCCTTTTTTTTTGGTAATTGTTTTTTCAATTATTGGCATTTAATTGTCTACGATATTGACGTAATTTTCAAGGTTTTAAATTGATCAAAACGGAAACTTTGCCCTTCGCAAAGAAAAACAAATTAAAGTTTATTGAAATCGATTTTCACTAAAGAAAACCCGACACATGGTGGCAGGGGAGCGGGTAAAATTTGTTGCCATTTTTTGTGTGTGTTTCAAGTTTAATTTTCGATTTTTATTTTCGTGTTGATGACACACGAAGATCAAGGGAGAGAGGATTGAAGTGGAGTACGTGACCCGCTTAACAAATTTGTGCGTGTTGCGAGGCGCCACCCTCCATGCCACCATGCCACTTAGCCCATGAAAACTCACCCTCCACCCCTCTACCGTTCAACCTCCTTAATAGTTATTGCAGTTTTATCTTCAGTTTCGGACCATTTCAAAAGTCACTTTTACCAATAGATAGCACTCTCTCTCTCTTCTTTAATTAAAAGCAAATGCATTTAAGTCTGTGAATGTTATTTCGGGGAGTGGTTTAATGGCAGACAATGGACATTTCCCACGCTGCCCATCGCAACTATTGACTCTACTATGAATATTTAAAAGAAATACCTACCAAATACCCAAATTCATAGATCGATTTCCAGGCCCATTTGTTTGCAGTTGGCGCTTAAATTGTCTGTTTGAATGGTAGTCAGTCTCACTTCATTTTCAAGGTTTTAATTAGCATCTTTTGGGGGTCTTTCCACGCTTCAAGCCAACACGCCTGCTGACTGCCTCTAACTAATGAGCGTTATTTTGGTTTTTTTGTGTTCAAACTACGACTGAATAATGGGGCGCTTTAAGCCATATAATAACTTCATCAGCCGAAAAGCCACCAAAGTGGCTGTCGATAAAAGGTGTAAACCTGTGGCATTATGTGACAGATTTGAAACGTTTGTTATGCAAAGACTTTGAGAGGAGTTGAGTGAGGATTACTACTACTATATATGTGATGTAATGAATAGTGTTTGTATGTTTGGAGTTTTAAAATGGAGTTGCACTTGGGGCTAGAGGATGGCAAAGAGGATTAGGAGTAGGCAGAGAAGTTCTTACTTGGGGTAGGTCATAGAAAATGTATTAAGTTTCTTGTTATTTGTATAGCTTAATGATAGATAGTTTTTAAGCCGTAAAACTGTTTGTGGCCCATCGTTAGGTGTGTAGCTAAAGAACCAGTGAAGTTTCAGTGAGCTTTTTGGTATCTACTATATAGTTTTCCATTAATTATTTGTACATAAATACTTGAAGATGGTTATTTCATAATTGGGTGCCATTTTATTTTATTAAACTTCATTAAAACTACATCTGTATATCAATCATCCCTAAAGAGTATAGAAAATACCTTTATCAGCCATAGCTTCTACCTATTTAATACCAACTTAGATACAACTATTGGAAAATTATGAATAATCTTTAAGAAACATTTCCATACATCAAAATTTAATTAGTTCAATGCAAAATCTTCCTTGAATTGTCTCTCCATCAGACTCTGTGCTCTAATTTTATTGATAACCACTCCAAAAATACTTCTTGTAACCCTAGAAACATCTAATAGCCCAAACACTACCCACCACTCCTCTTACCAGTCCCCTCAATCGCCTACTTCCCACAGTTTTTCCACTACTATCCTACCAACCCCATACGGAATCAGTTGCAATTTGTACTTAATTTGTGCCTTAAAACTTTTCATTTAATCTACACCCGCACAAACCCAACACACAGAGACAGACACACACCCACACACAGACACTGAACCATTGCCCAAATAGAGATAAACTTTTCCGGAAAATGCCCAATAAGTGGAAAACCGAAAAAGCGTGATACTTTGCCACACAGAACGAACTTTTTTTATTTTTATTTTATTTTCACATAATTAAATTGACATTAGACATCGTTTAACTTTTATCTAACTGTCGGTTAAAAAAGAAGGGAGGAAAATTGTAACTTTACGGGGGAGGGGGATGGAAAATTAGGGGGGGTGTGATGCTTACCTGTTTTTGTGGGGGAAGATTCTTCCTTTTAGATGGCTATACTTTCGGTTAGACTGTTGCATATGGAGTGAGACTCCGCCATCACGCCTCCTACGCCCACACCTGAGCCTCGCACACACACACGCGCGAACACACACGAACACACCACGAAAACTGAATACGAGACGAGAATTGCGATTGACGATTGACGATAACCGACAGGCAGATGAGACGATGGGCGATGGATGCCTTCGATGGATGGGAGCTGTGGATGGCCAGAAAATTGCGACGCCAATTGCGCGACACGTTACTCCAGCAAAAGTTTCGCAACGACTACTGGCCCGACAATTGGAGCTGCCTCAACGAGCGCCACAATGTCATCCACATGCCACACAGACACAAGGGGCAAGCAGACACTCACACACACACACACAAATGGAGGGGGAATAAATGGACGTAGAACATTTGCGATTTCCTCCTTGCTGCGTGACGTTTCCTGGCTGGCTGCCGTGAAAGAGCGGCAGAAGAGCGAGAGCCAGGAGAGAGAGTTTCATCAATCCATGCCTCGTGTGTGTGCACCTGTAAGCGGCAACGGTGGCGGCATTGAGTACCGTTAGCGCAACTCAACGAAGCCAAAGAGAGGCCAGCAACAGCAGCAGCGGTAGCAGCGGCAGAGGTAGCAACAGAGAGTGGGAGCGAAAAATGCATATGTGGATGGCATGTGGATCGCAATGGCAGCAGAGCGAGAGTATGGGCCGAAATGCAGTTGCTGTTGTGGGTGGAACAGGTGAGAGGCGGACTGCTACCCATGGAAGCAGTTTTTGAAATATATTTTGTATATTAATTAAATTTATTTCTATGCTAAAATAATATTTAAATCATTTATATATTTTTATTTATTTTTTAATATTTTTTCTTATATTTTCTGCATTCTATTTCCCTTTGTATATATCTGCTACCTGCCTTATTAAATATTTAAAATTATTGATTACATTTCTGGACGCTGCCACACCGACCATCCGCCCACACAAACAAAACACAGAACTTAACGTTACTTTGTATTTACTTCAAAACGGGCGCAAAGAGAGCACACTGAAAGAGAGTCGAATCGAGAGAGGCAGAAACTCTCTTGAATTTCCTTTCTCTGTGCTGTAGGGGTAACACGCGTATAAGACGGAACGTTGTGGGAAATGGAACATACACTTATGTTTGCTGTGGCAGCTAAGAGAGCGTTAAACATAGAGCCGGGTGGGTGTAAGAGAGAGCTGCCTGTTGATAAGCATTTACATTTACCGTCCGTACTATGATATGGAACATAAGGTAGTCCAGTGGGGGGCTGCCACTCACAGGGGGGGCTCTGCCTGTAGCACAAAAAATATGGGAGGCAATTTTTATTTTTATTCTTTACACAAATTCATGGAATAGAAAAAATATGCATATGAATTTTATGGAATAAATTGTGTGAAAATTAAGAAATTAAATTTATTTTACTTTATATACATATTTCACTACTAAAATAATTAATAAAATGATTAAATAAAAACTGAGAAATTCCACTAAAATTATATACATATTTTTTAGTATGTCGCGAATTTCTGAACACTATTTTTCTGTTTTCTAATAATTACGAAAAAAATAAGTCAAAGCATAACTAAAATTCGAGTAAAAATACTCTTCAAAATTGTACTCCCCAAGAACCAAACCAAAACACATTCCACAGTCAAGACACTTTCAACACAGACGACACCCTTTTCCCCCCACAGCACACCCCCAGCACACCCACCCTTCGCCAGCTCTAACCAGTCGTCCATCTATCCAACAGGTTCCAACATTTTCATTTCCAATTAGGGCCAACTGTGACCGTCTCGCTGTGGTCCCACAGCAGAGCCCAGCAGCAGCAGCAGACAGACAGCCCAGACACAACCCTATAGATAACTGAACAGCATAGTTAATCCCCTCGATGTCGTTGCCAAACATTCAATCAAATTCTGTCAAAAGTTGCAGCGCCAAAAAGCTTAGCGCAACTTTACAAAAAAATACTAAAGAAACAACAAAAAACAAAAGTAATGTCTAAACAAAAACAAGAAAATGCATATCAAATTGTTGACTTAATAAACGACAAGGGGAGGGGGCAGAGAGAAATGAGAGATAGATAGATTGGTGGCAGGGAGGGCCCATAGGTTTTTCTTATCAATTTGAGAAGTTTTTTTGTACTTTTTCTTGACTTATTTGTTCTACTGTTTTTTTTTTGGGTATTTTGTCACTTGGGATTTGGAAAGATTTTTTGGAAAGATTTTTCTTTTTTTTTTGCTGCTTTTTTGTTTTACTTTTGCGCACCTTTTTGGGCGAACATTTTTTTTGGGATCGATTTAATGTCTGCAAAGTTTTTCCCAACTGTTGATATCAGTTTGGGGATTTTCAAATTGAAGAGGCTGCAAGAAGTTTTGTCTAAAGCCACAGCATATGTGCGGGGAGTAGGGGATTAAGTCTGTGATATCAGTGGTGATAAAGGGGAATTCTTAAAGGCGAGAGACGCAGCGAGAATGCAGATATTTTAAATATATTTTATATATAATATTTATATTAATGAATGAAATTTGTCGTTTTTGGTTGCCATCTCTGGAAGGTTTTTTGAAGTTTTTAATTATTTAAATATATTTCTTGTTATTAGAATTATTTATAATATAATTTTTGAGGTTATTAGCTTTATTTATACGTATTAGATTTATTATCTATATACTTAAAATTCATTTTAATCTCTAAAAATAGCAAAACAATTTTATTTCTGTTTAAAAATGTCTAAAAATATATTTATAATTTTTTTTGACGCCTATCCACTTCGCATTTCTTTGGATTCCTTTTCAATTCAGCAAGTCTGGCGTTCTGTAATTGACTTAGGACGTCTACAATACCGCTAAGAAGGTTAGCCAGCAAATCCCAAAGTTAGCCAGAACATTCGTGAGGCAATTGACCTTGGCTGCTGGTTTCAAGGATAGCCCCAAAAATAGAACTCTCTCTGGCCATCTCAAAAAGGGATTTTCCAAGACACAGCCAAAGCAATTAGACAAAATGATTTGTGAAATAAGAGAAACGAAGGCGACACCTTGCCACCTGGCAGCTCTTAGGAGCAGACAGCTAGGGACAGAGGGACAGAGACAGGCTGCATGACATGACACAAAATCCAAGCGTAGGCCACATCAAAGCCAGAGACGGGGCAGTGGCAGTGTTGCATGAGGTGGGAGGTGGCAAATAGAAATATTGGAAAAAAAAACGAATTGAAAAGCAAAAGAAAAAGGAATAAAATCTTTGTGTGTGGATTGTGTGGGTTTTCGTTTCATTTCGTTCTTAAAGTCAAGACATCAAAGTGATTTCCACTGACATTTATGGCGAGAAGCAGAAGCTGAAAAAGTGTTGGAAAATCAATAGGAAAAAAGGCAACAGCACAAGAAAAAATACAGAGGAGGGAAACACACACAAACTGAAAAACGCCGCCGTGTGACGTGGCAAAACTATTTTACACCTGAACTGTCTGACCTGTCAAAAGTGAAGGCCGAGAAAAGCGGCCGGCAGCAGGCAGGCAGCAGGCAGGCGAGTGGGATAAAAAGGTTTTTGAAAAAACAAATAGAAAATCGCTTAAAGAAAGTAGAGAGCCACGGTCGGAAAAGTGCGCACGAGGGAAAAGTACAATGCGGGAGTAATGAAGATATTAGAGAAAGGGGAAAGAGAGCGGTTGTAGAGAGCTGAGGGGTATCTCTCTGACAGCCATGACAGTCATAATAAGGCAGGGGCTGTCATAAGCTGTTGAGAGTCGATTGAAAAGGTCGAAGACAATGCATGAAATTCACCTCCATCCACCTCCTACTCCCTGGTTTGTGGCACCTCTGGGCAAAAGTTTTCACCACATTGCACCTGAGCAGCAGCGAGGCAGTGGCAGTGGCAGGGAGGGCGCACAGTCAGCAGGCAGTCAGGCTTTGGGGCACAAGTTATAGCCAAACTATGCAAAAATTGCCATCAATATTTCAATCAAAACTGACGCAGTCTTCTTCTGTCTGGCTGTTTGCATGAACTGCTTTTTGCCTTCGGGTAAAACGAAATCTATATCGAGGGGAGAGCTTAGAATATTACAGGGGGTAAATTTAGGGGTATTAAGGAATTGGTTTTAGTAAAAGGCATTGGAATAGGAGGAAAAAATGCTATACAAAAAATAATCTCAATTTTTGTTATATTAAAAATTATAATAAAAAGATATAAAAGATAATATATAGATAATTTACTTAAAGAAGATAGTTTTTGAAGGAATATAAATATTACAAATATTTTTTTAAAGATATTCAGATTTATTTAATAAAATTTATTTTACTCCATTAATTTTCTGTAATTTATAATCTAATATAAATCAAAATCTTGTAACATTTAATATACTTATTTTTCTAGACACACTCTTAAGTATTTTCCTCCAGATTTTCACTTCAAATTCCTTACCATTTTTACACGCAACCCTCGTTTAAACTATTGTAGGTTCTCCCCCCTATAAAGACCCTACCACACACACACCTTTCCCCCACTCTCCCACCACCTGCCAAACAGAACCGCACAGTGCAAAAAAAAGAGTAAGAGGAGAAATAACCGTAGAGCCGGAGAACCCGACAACAACAACAACAACAAAAACGACAGAGTTGCCAACTTGTCAGCTGACAGGCAGCGTCAGGGTAGGCGCCAAGACTTAGGGAGCAGTGCTGCCACCTACCCCAAGACCACACACACAGCGTAACCCCCTACATGCATGTCAAGCAGGTGAAAAAATGCTTGAAGGGAAGGTGAAGTGTGGGAAGGAGTGGGTACAGGGAGGGAAATTCAAAGGCTGCCAATTGCCAATTGAAGCCGTAAAGTATGCTAAGCAATTTGCGTCGTGTGTGTGATGGGTGGAAAACGGGGGGTGGTGATGTGGGACAGAGTGGGCGTGGCAATTGGTAGGGTGTAAAGGGTACATGTGTGTGTTTGAGTGTGTGTGTGCGTGTGATATTTATTGTTGTTTTTTGCCAAATTGTCGGAAAGGAAACGGAGAGGAAGAAGTTCCAGTTTGAAGTCAGTGGAAGGAACCTGAGCACCTACCCGTACCGCCCCCCCCCAACACAGCTAACAGGCCGTCCCTCCGACTTCTAACAGCTCTGTCCCTCCCTCTTCTTACAGTCTGAACTGCTGCTGCCCCAACCCTCTCCTAACAGCCTGTCGTGCCACCTTTAACCATGCCTCTTCTAACAGCCTGTCATGCCACCTTTCCGCCTCCGTCTCTCCTAACAGTCTGTACCCCTTGACGCCTGTCGAGTGGACCCTTCATAAGTCGAACAAACTGCAGTGTGATTTTGATTTTTCGGTATTTTGGGGCGACTTCGTTTCCAGCGACTCTTGAGGCCGATGGAAGAGGCGTAACAATTTTTGTGCCTTCTACCGCCTTTCCATCTTGGGTTCTTTGGGGGGTATAATGAGTTTTGTGGCAACTCTGCCTGTGCAATGGCTTTGAAATGATTATTTGTGGAATGATATAAAGCAAGGGGTAGGCATATCAAAATGGCTCTAAAGTGGTTTTTTGGATTGGCACTTGGTGTGAAATATGATTTAAGGGGGTTTTTGTGTAGAAATTGCAAAGGTTTCTCTCGTTCTAGTTATTCGTTATTAAACATCAATGGGTAATTGAAGGAAAGGTTATTATGGTAAGGGATAAACGTATCTTATGATGTTTTGGTGTTTTAAGATACTTCTACCATACCTTCGAATAATATATTATGGAAGTATTGCATATTGGTATAAATAAATATAACTTTAATTTTTTTCTTTAAGAAAAACTTAAAATAAAGTTACAAAAATATTTTTCTTACCTTAAAAAAAATCATAAATAAATTTGCATAAATTGTATATTCATGGGAAGCAAAAGTACTACGAAAAATATAGGAAAAAACCTATTTTAAAACTATTCAAAATACAAGAAACATAATATTTTCTATACAATTTTAGTATACAGCTATTAAGTTTCTTTTACTCTTAGCTAAATCTAACAACATCTTATAAAAAACAATCCATAAACCTCATTCAACTTACATTTACAGGGTATACGGCTATTGCCAATCTATCGTATATTAATTTCTCCTTTCAGAAATACACAAATTTTTGTTGTACATATGTATTTGCCATTTCCGGCAGACGGACGTTCACTCGTCACAAAGCTAATCAAAATGTCCAACACACTCACACACACATGCTCCCCCCTACACACACTTACACACTCTCCCCACACACTTGCACACTCCTACACACACTCCTTCTCCTTCTGCTGCTCCTCCTCCTCCTTCCTTTTTCGAGTGCCAACTTTGACTCTTGGAGAGTGTGTGGAGTGTTGTTGTTCTTGTTTTTGCTTCTACCAAGTGGAGGAGGAGGTGGTGGATGGTTCGATGAAGTGTCCTTTGAAGAAGGGGCAGCCGCCTTGCAGGACACTTTAGTGTGTGTCCAACGGAAGGAGACACTCGTACAGGACAGTACAGGACACGACACACTCATTATTATTATTATTAATATTTTATATGCCGCTATTGCCGCCATTAGCTGTAACCACTTTTTGTGCACATTTCCGTTTCCGCTTAAACGATGCAGAGGGAATTTTCCTAGTGATAAATGGGAAAATCAATGAAGCAAAAAAAAAGAGGAATAGAATATGATAGAGTGGTTGCAGAGGTGGGGATGTGCTGGAGCCGTCTGCTGCACCGAAAGATAAAGAAAATAAAAGACAAACAATATGTTAATACACGTATAAAGAAAAGGTGGAAAAAGCAACCCAAGCACCACCCCCCTTGGCTGCATTATGCACAAGTTTTTCGAGTGTTTTTCCCCCGGAAAGATTACACCGAATTGAGATTTATGGGGACAAAATTTCGTGTTGCATCTTGTGGCTTAATGGCACTTTTATGATGGCTCGCTGCTGCCTTTCTTTTTTCTAGTGATTGATAGACCAAAAAGAGGTGGAAAAACTTAGACAAGGAGGAAAACCTCTTACTGGGTGGGTGGCAGGACGAGGGCAATTGGTCTCAGCTGTTTGTTGTCGAGGAAAAGATACACCCAGCGGAAGGGAAGAGGAATAAACTTGAGACAGTGGCGCAGCTTACACATGTAATCGAATATATCCCACGCTTTCCCAGTGCATTTCTCAATCCATCAAATGAGAGAAGGTGGATGGGGGGCTAAGAGGATGCAACTCTCGAATTACCCAAAAGGAACAATAGACGAAGAATTCACCCCTCTCTGCCACTTTCACTCCCACTCTGCACGGGGTCACATGTGTGTTTGTGTGTGTGTGTGCCTACCCCTTGGTTACAGTCACGAGAGGAAAAGTGTTTTCCTTTTTGTGGCTCTGTGTGTGATCTGCTGCAGATGTTTGCATTTATTTTGTAATTACTGTCACGCAATGTGACCATCAAATCAAATAGAAACGAAGCTCCCATTTGTTGCTAAAAGAGTAAACAGAATAAAGAGAGAGAGCGAGATGCGGATACGGATGCCCCGAGAGTGGCAGGAGTGGCACTTTCCTTCTTTCTACTTTCTACCCAAAAAGTTCTGCTTCAAGTTCTTGTATTACAAATCTCTGGTGAAAGTTTCCCTTTAAAGTTTCCACCCCTTTTTAGGAAATTAATGAATAAATAGAATAACGTAAAGTAGAGTAGAGTCGAGAGTACTTTCCGACCATTCAAGCCTTTGCGTTTCCACCGATAATGAATAAATAATGAACCAGTGACACAAATGCCAAAGAAAATGTTGGGGAAAATCTTGGGAAAATGGCAATACAGCGCTGCACAATTATTGGTGTCTTGGCGGATAATTATGCTAATCAATATTTGATTAGCATTTCGAGCAATGGCCGGGGTGGCAGTAATTTTAATGTTTAATTTTTTCTAAATTATGGGAACCAACAAATGGCCGCAAACTAATGGCGTTTATAATTATGAAAGGGGTGAAAGGGTTTTCTTTGGAAGAATTAAAGTAGTGAAAATTTTGGTTAAAGTGATTTTGGTTGGTAGTGTTTATAGATACTGAAATTTTCTGAATACACCAAAGAGACATTTCTCCTTTATATTAAGGAACAAAATAATCTAGAAACTAAATTTCCATTTAATTTTCAAAGAAAATTATATTAAATTAAAGCTAAAATAGTAAATAATCTTCGGCATAATTTTGATAGCTCAAACTCGTACAGTTCTGAAGATCTAAGTATATATTCCCCATAACGGACAGCAGAATCGATTTGTTTCTTTAATTTCAAGCATAGTTTTTCTCTAATTTCTTTTTCAACGAACCCAGAGCAATCATAAAAACTCTTCGTTTAATGCAGAATATATAATTTAATGCCTTTTATTGATGTCTTTTCGATGGCTATTGGCGAATTTCCAATTGCAGAAAGCAACTAACCTTACCCCATCCACACAGCCATGGAGAGCCAGACTGACACCCATACACACACCTATTCACAGTCAGAGCTACACCCAGTCAAACACCTATCCACGGTTAGACCTACACCCAGTCACATCCTACCCCCTACCACACAGACACCCCAATCCCCCAATTTGATGGCGCCCTCAAAAAAAAGTTCCCTTGAACCATTGAACTAATAAACTAAGCCAAAAATGCACGAGACAGACGAACACAAACGACTACAGACTACAGACATTGACTAATAACTTATTTATGAAGCAATTTTATTGTTATGACTATGACTACATCCACGACTACGACTATGGCTATGGGAATGACTGTATTTGTATCTCCATCATCATCATCTATGACCCCCAAATAGAAGCGAAAACCGAAAAGCGATCAACCGACAGGCAATAATAAATACACGCTAAAACTTTTCAATATTGATAAACTTTTACCATGCACTGTACTGCTGCTGCTGTGGGAAAGCCCATGGCCAATCGAGTGCCGAAACAAACAGCCAGAAGAGCCAGAAAGAAAGCAGCCAAGCCGGAAGCGACAGTCATAACACCGGAAATGGCTTAAGCACAAAAGGGAGAGAGAGACAGAGATAGAGTAGAGAAAGAGATAAGCATGGAAAAAGAGAGTAGGAGAGATTCAAATGGCATTTACAATTTTTGTACATAAAAGGCGCTTAAACAGCAGCACAGCACAGCACTCTCCTCTCACTCTCTCTCTCCACATTTGTGGCACTTCCTTTGGCTACTGCCACACTCCTACCTCCTACTGCTTGTTGCCCCTACATACCTCCCGCTTGTTGCCTCACTCCTTCCTCCCGCTTGTTGCCCCTTCTTTGTGTTGTGCTGCCCCCCACGCGACATGTAATTTGTTTTTATGTCTGTGCCCCAATACGTGAGATAACGCTGAGCAAATTTTTTTCTGGCTGCGCCTGCACACAACTTCGATTAACATTGGCAACACAGCCAAAAGGAAAGGAAAGGAAAGGATGGTAAAGAAAGGGAGGCAGGATACGGGACTACACACAGGACTGTTCTGCTGCTGCTGCCTGGGAATCTGTCTAGGGACTACTGACTCTGGCCAACAAGTGGCGTCGCGTCGCGTCGTGTCTCGGCCATGGCCGTGAATTCCATATATAATTTCCGTTTCTTTTTCGGGGGGCTGTCATGTGAGCGACGGTTGCTCTTCCTATTTCCTTTTTTTCGTGTGTCTACTTACTTCCTTTACTGAGAGTTTTTCAGACTTTGTTCTACGTTTTTTCATGCCCCTTTTTTCACTACTTTTTGCCCCCTTTTTGTCTTATTTTTCACTCATTTCTCTGGCTTTCTTTTTGGTTGGTTGTCTGTGTGGCAAAAGTAAAGTGAAAAATATCCTTGCCGTCTGGCGTTGCATTCGAAATTTTTGCCAGCCAGAAAATATTTGGCTAACGGGTTGTCTCTCTGTCTGTCGGTTGGATTTTCTTTTGGAGCAGTTTTGGAGGGCGTATTTTCCCCGTTAAGATTTCTGTGGAATTGTGCTGCAGTTTTTTTTTTTTATTTGAGTAATTGTTGTGGATTTTTCTTGCTTTTTTCTTTGGTAATATTTTGAAGGAAATTGTGCTTCCATTTTGACATTAATTGAAGTTATATTTTTAGACGAATGTTTACTGTTTTTTGTAGAGAGATTTATTAAGACATTGACATGCAACGACTGCAGTTTGAGTGGAGGCACTTCAGGCGACTTTTTGTGCGCGAATTACAGTAGGAAAATGCAGTAAACGATAGAGAGGCGCTGCTGTATGACGCGTGATAGGCGAAAGGGTGATATTTATTTTAGTTGAACATTTTTAAATTAGAAAATGCAATATTTAATCTGTGTTTTATGGTTTTTGGTTGCTGCTAATAATTATAATTATGATAAATAATTATAATTATAATAATTATGAAACATTTTTACTATTATTAAATTTTAGAAGAAATTCTTTCAATAAAAGCGCACTAATATTTCCTAAAATCCCAAAGAATCCTTAAATAAGATATTAAATCCACCATGCAGCACTAGACAGCTTTTCCCAAACTTCCTTGACTCCCAATTTTCACCATTTTCCGCTGAATCTATGCCCTAAAATGCTTATCCCAAAATATTGTATGGGTGAGGCGATACTTTGTCATTTTTTCGGGGCCATGGATATGGGATACTATTAACTCTTCTCACTTAGCGAACGGCAATTAAAGTCATTACCCGACTATCATCCTGATAGGGATAGTTTCCCAGACATTACCCCATCCCAGCCACCCCCCATCCACCCCTCCCCACCCCACTACACAGCAGAGTGTCTCATGTGTCCCTTTCGCTGGCTGTGTCCCTGTCCCTGTCTCTGTTGCTGTCTCTGTTGCTGGCTGTTTTGGGTCTCTGTGGCACCGAAAACTCTGCCGAAAAGTGCCACAAAAACTTTGACTCAAACCCCCCTCCATGGACGTCGCGCCCACAAATCCCCATAACCCTATCCGACCGCCTCCTGCACACCCCCCCCACCCGAAACGTTTAGCATACAATTAGCTCGGGAAAAAGGCAGAGAAGGAGCGTAGAGGGCCTGTGGGGTGGGAAAGTTGAAGACCGGCGAAAACTTCAGTGAAAATTATTAAAATTTTCTCGTTTGGGTTCGTTGCCTTTTTGAAAGGGTTGACCATATGGAAATTAGCATACGACAGGGGCGGAGCGGAGCGCTCTGGCGGTCTCACGGCATGGAGGAGGCTTTAAATTTTAAGTCCCCCCCACCACACTGAAACAAGAGAGAGAAAGGGAGGGAGAACTTTGTGTCTAGTCATGTGGCAGGAAGGCAGAGCTGGCAGGCAGGAGTAGTGCCTCAGCGCAGGAGGCAGGCATTCAGTAGAGCTCTTTGGAGGCGGAGTGCTCCACTGGTTTCTGGGTTTCATTGGGTGGGGGCAGGGCAGGGGTGACCCAAAGAACTGGGTGACGAGTTATGATTTTCCATTTTCCAGAGTCAGTTTTCTAGCGTTTTTTTTTGTTGCTTCTTTCTCTTTTTTTTTTGTAATATTTTCCTGTCGATGGTTTGACTCAGTTTTCAGTTATTTTCTATTGGTTTTTTCGGAAAGGGTATGCGGGAGGGTATGTGGGTTATGGGAAAAGCTTAGAGAAAATCAATCAATCCTAAATAGAATTCGAACCAACTTTTGATTAATTTAGTTATTTATATTTGATTTTAATTTAATTAAATATTTTATTTATTAAAAACTATGCAAATATTTGAATTTAATTAGGAATCTATTAAGATATAGTACTTATATTTTTTATACATTTTTTAAATATTTTTTAAACAAAAATACAATTTTATAATACAAAGTTAAAGTTAATAAAAAAATAACCTCTAATAATTTTTTACACGATTTTTAGCGACTTGAAAATGTTGAAAAAAATATGTAGAATGGAGAGTTAGATACTATTTAGAAATCCGTAGAAAATTCACATTATTTAACCTTAATTATACCCTCCCAAAACTAGTACCCAAAATTTCCAAAAAACTTTTATAAATATCCTAAAAATATTCCCAAAATTCCCATAGCAAAAGTTCCCCCAAAAGCGCATCCAAACTTCTTTATGTTTTCTATTTTTTTTGTTATTGTTGTTTTTCCCATCCCCGTTGTGTTCTTGGCGTAAATTTTCCACCTTTTACACATTTTACTTCCATTTGATTAGATCGGTCTTTTTAAGGGCGACACGTGGCATGTGGCAAGAGGCAGCGGCAACGCATCCTGTTTTGTTTTTTCCCTCCAGTAACGCCTCACGGTTATGCCTCCATGCCGTTTTTCCTTTTTCATCTCCGCTTCACACACTTTTGCCCTGCCCCCTGCCATTTTTTGGTTTTTTCTTTTTGTTGTTTTTTTTTTAGAAATTTGCACGTTCATCGCTTGAGAGTTTTCCATGCTACGTTCTCCGTTTTTTTTTTCTATCGTTGAGGCTTATCTGGCGGCAGCAACTTTTGTCATAATCAACATCAAACAGCACTCGAGAGTCGGGCAACATCATGAGCAGCAGCAGGAGCAGCAGCAGGAGCTATTATTATCCCCCTACCAAGCCATCAATGAAGGACTCAACGTGATGTTTGCCACAAAAAAGGATGTCATCAGTAGGAGGCAGCAGCAGCAGCAGCAGAGTATCTCTCTGCGATGTGAAGCTGCGGCTTGTGTTGCTGTATGCTGATTAAAATTTGTTTTGTCATATCGATAAGGTATGACTTTTTACAGTCCACCCCCTAACATGCCTCCCCTGAAGCTCTACCCTCTTTGGCATCGCTTCTATCTATCTATATTTTTAGAGGCAGTTCAATAACCGCATCACATCCCATCCCATCCCATCGCGTTGTGCTCTATCAGTTTCTCCAAGTGCCAGCCATCAGCCAGCAAGAAGGCCTCAAAATGCTTTCCGTACTTCTCCTTTAGGCCTTTTGTTTGATTTCTGGTTTATATTTTTTGTTGTCTACTTCTTCTTTCTTTTTGTAGTAATTTTGTGTAAAATCATGTTTTCACTTGGCTTTAATTTGGCACCTTTTTTTAATGGAGCAGGAGTTGGGTGTTTGGGGGAGGGATTTTTGGCGGCACATCATTAGACATCCACTTTTGTGGGGGATTTAATGGCATGAATGCCGGGGGAAGGGCAAGAGATGTGTCATAGAGAGATGCTTAATTTGTATATCTTTTGTGTGTACAATGGGATGGATAAATGTTTCTTAAAATGCGTGATTCGAAGTAGGTTTATGGGGTTGATTATAGGAGGTGGAGCGGTGGAAGATTGTAGCACGAGGAGGGGTATACGATTGTAGCAGCAGGAGGGGTAGAAGATTGTAGCAGTAGAATGGGTGGAAGATTGAAGAATGAGTGATTGATGGGGTGTGGGGTGTGCTGGTGTGTGTAATAATTAAATTGATGCTAAGATAAATGAGAATTTTGGCATAATAATAATAATATATTTCAATGTGCAAAATGTAGAAGAAAATCTATTAGAAATGATCAAATTTAATGGAAAATTTTGTTATTTTAGTTCTTAAATTGATAGTTAATATTTAACTATTAGTTTATTAACTAATCAATAATGTGAGTTGTGAGTTTTGTAAGCTGTGAGCTGCTTTTAATTGGGGGAAAATTAATTTCTGAGTATTAAATATTTTGCTTAGTTTAATATTAATTTTTGTGCAAGGAAAAGTCAGCTTAAAAAGTATGTTTTAAACTCTGCTGAAAGCTTATTATTAGCACTAAAATGATTAAATATGTTTAGCCTAATGGCATATGTTTTTCTGCCATTAATGATGCTAGACTTAAGGGCTCAAATTTACCTTTTTGTGTGCAAATGAATTGATTTATTTTCATTTGAATGTTCAAAATAAATTAATAAATTATTTGTAGAGCATTAAAATTGTTTGAAATCTGTTCACAAGATACTAGAGTACATATATTAGCAGCTTTCTACTTATAACAACTGCATTTCCACAGAACAACAAATAGAATTACCATAGCTACAAATGCCTCATAGACCCCATAGGCTTCATAGTCTTTGTACGCCCCTTGACTACATCTCTTTTAGAAAGTTTTTAGCACCCACTGCCAAAAGTATACGCACTCAAAATGATAAAAAGAATTCATTAGATGTTCCCCTCCAATACGTACCCTCTGTAGCACCCCCTCCCACTCTTATTGTTGCTTTTCCTTTTGTTATTGTATTTTGTGATTTTTGCTTACCTCTCCAAATATCTAAGTAAATATATTCTCTTTTTTTATTATTTCTTATTTTTAGCTGAATATTCTGCTTCATCTGGTATTATTTTTCCTTTTTTTTCTTTACTTTCTTTGTATTATTGTTGTTGTTGTTGCTGTTCCTCTTGTTGTTGTTGCTGTTGTTGTTGTTCCTCTTATCGTTGTTGCTGTTGTCTCCTGTGAAAGCGTTTAGCATATTCCCTTTGTGAGATGCGCATTTAATGGTCGCTGCGCTCCGCTCCGTTCCGTTGTATCTTGTAGTATTTGTGGACTCTGTGCTCTTTGGTGGTTGCTACCGTTGCTGGTCCTGCTACCAGGTGCCTTTCCCTGCGTCTTAGTGCTGCTTCCCCCCATGTCTGCGTTTTTAAGTTCAAAACACACAGCAGAAGAATGAGACGAATCACAGTCGCGGGGATAATAACCGCTGCTGCTGCTGGCAGCTTTTTTTGCAGCTTCTCTCCATTAACAAAAACAACAACAGCAGCAGTAGGGGGAGGAGGAGGAGCAAAAGCATGAGCAGGAGGAGCAGCAGCAGAAGGAGCAGCAGAAGCAGCATCAGAAGCAGCAGCAACAGCAGCAGGGGAATGAATGCCAGAAGGGGGGAAGTGAAGCTCCTCTGCGCATAATTTCATGTAGACTTTTGATAGAGGATTCAGTGTCGTGGCGTAGGGTGGGGCGGTGTGGGGTGTGTGGGTTTATAATGCCAGTCGCGTCGTCGCTTCACTACGCTTATTATTTGTAGCATACTTATTGGGGCGCGCTGCTTATTCTTTCTCTCTTTTAAATATGCATAAAAAAAAAGCAGGATACGGTGCTGGGAGGGGGACACATACCAACCTCTGGGTGATGGAGCTCTCTGCTGCGGTGAAAGTTCTGCCTCCCTTCCCTCTCTGTCTGCTGCTGCTGTTCACTTTTACGTGCTGCTTGTGCTTTCCTTTCAACTGATTTCACCTTTGGTTTGGCTTTTCTTTATTTGGCTTATTAAAATTTCAACTGCTGACAGCAGAGCAGAGCAACATAATTATGTGTGTTCGTTTTTTCTTTGCTTTTTTGATTGATTTTAAGGTTTTGGATTTTGATATTACGATGAGGATTAATGTTTAAGCAAAGATTTGGGCATTTAGCAAGGAGATTTAGGTAGGGCAGGGAGGTCTACGATGCCATAATTTACAGTACTACATAGTGGAGAACTTTCCTCTTTTCCTGATACATTTTATATATATTTCCACGTGCTACATAATTAGATATGGGTCGGGGTCGGGATCTCTCTCGTGCCACAAGTAAATCCCATAATTATCGAAGGGCATTAAAAAAACAGGAAAGTAAAGAGTGCGGCAGCAGGAACATGCAACATAACCGCAGCATCAGGAGCAGCAGCAGCAGCAGCAGCAGCCACACATGTGTCAAGGTCTGCTGGAAAGGGCTGGAGGCGTGACAGGATATATGAAACATGAAAAAACAAATTGAAGAGCCAACAGCCGTGACCAAAACCCGAATGATGCCTCAGTGGCAGCGCCACTGCCACAGCCACCGTCACTGCCTGTATGCTTGCCTCCTGTTGATGACGTCTGTCCTTGTCAATGTGCAACAATGACGACAATCAAATGACGTTTGCATCAATGAGCAATTGGCAAGCAGGCAGGCAGGCAGGGAGAGAGAGAGAGAAGCAGGCGGAAACGATAAAAAAGTAGCAGGATAGTAGGAAGGGAGGAAGGGAGGAAGGGAGGGGAAAAATGATAGCGTGGATTAAACGATTTTTAATGAAAAGCCTTCAGACGCTGGCCCCCGCTGCCTGAATGAATGACAGACAGACAGAGAAGAACGAGAAGACAGGACATGCACTGAGGGCAGGAGCACAAGGACACACACAAAAGGGACACACACACGCATGTACCGAATGATGGAACGTTGTTTTGTGTGTGCGTGGGGTAGGGGGGACTCACACAGGACCACACAGGACACAGCTGCAAAAAGGGAAATTGCATGATTGAAAATTGCACTTGAGGCTGCTGCTGATCGCGAAAAGGAAAAACTGGGAGGGAGATGGGAGAGATGGCAGAATGACTGAATCGTTTTTCCACGGCAAAAGTTGCTTCCTTTTCGGTTTCCTTATCAGTGGAACCAACTGCTGCCCAGGAGGTACTCCTCCACCATGCCCTAAGTGGGTGGCAGGGGAGAGTCGCGTTGATTCGAGTCCTTTTGTATTCCAACGATTATATTGGGCGCTCCTCCGTTCTGCTGCTGTTTGTCCATCTTCCATCTTCAAAGTACTCACTCGCTCGCTGGCTCCTTTTGTGTGCGGGTCCCCCCAGCAGCCACCCACCCCCTGATAAAATGGAGTGGAAAAGGGTGCAGGATATATCTGTTATGCTCGATTGTTGGTCAGCCAGTCAGCCTGTAAGTGGCGCCTGCATTGAGCATTGAATGAGAGTTTGCCCCCACACTCCCACACTCCCCCACAAAGCAAAGGGTTTTGGGCTGGCTGGCTCTCCTTTGAAGTGGACTCGTGGCCTCGTGTTTTGTGTTTGTGGCCAACTTAATGAAGTGGACATATCAGTTAACAGTTAAACGAAGAAAAGGCAAAAAGGGAAAGTGAACTTTCTAACCCATACACCCCACTCTTCCCTGCTTACAACAAATAAAGTCCTTTTCGAGAGAATGTTCTTCAAAAGATGAGAAGTCAAATGCAGAGAAAGATATGGCAACAGAAGTGGACTTAGAGAGTGGGAGAAAGTGAGGAAAGAGTGGCCAAGGAGTGGGAGAAAAGCAGGGAAGAGTAGCTAAGGAGTGGGAGAAGTGGGGAGGAACAGAGTGGCTGAGGAGCGGGAGGAATGGGAAGAAACAGAGTGGCTATGCAGTGCGGGAAAGGGGATAATGAGACTGGCTGAGGAGTGGAAAGAAAGGGAGGCATAGAGTGGCCAAAAAGCGGGAAGAAAGGGAGGCACAGAGTGACCAAGAAGTGGGCGGAAGGGAAGGCACAGATTGACCAAGAAATGGGTGGAAAGGGAGTCACAGATTGACCAAAAAGTAGTAGGAATGGTAGCTGAAAAAGTGCCCAAATAAATGTAGAAATTGCCAGGAGAAACACTGGGGGTAAGTAGCCATAGATACGCCACACACAATACAGATGAAAAGAGATCCTTAAACGGAACATCACAGGGATTTAAATTCAAGTAAACTTCTTCAATTGCGCAGTCACACAAAAAGAGTTGTTGATTCACTGGTAAATGGTTTATGGATTGAGGGATTGAAGATTGGCTACCTAGGAGATGGGACAAAGAAAATGTTAAGCAGATATAAAGATAAAGAAAAAAGAATAAAGAAAAGTTGAAGGACTTTAGCTAGCTAGATGTATGTATTCCATTGGGGGTTAAAATTCAGATAAGAAACCCCAAAAATGTAGAACTAATAACATAGATAGAACAACCCAAAAACTACGAGTATCTATGAGATATGAAAGGGACATATGTACTTCTGAGACATAGTGAAAAGGGATAGGCCAGGGAAAAGGAATGATCTCAAGTGGCACACACACAGAACCTGAACCAGAACCTTTCATAAAGCAAAAAACCACTTGAACTTATCACTGCCGAGCAGCAAACTATCCTTAATTTTCATTAGACTTTCCCTTTTGTGTCAGTCGGGTAAACACTGGGTACTTGTGGCACGTTTTATCGATGATGTGTTGTGCCTGCTGCCACATATGGTGGCATGCAAACACAGCTGATAAGAGAGAGCGGAGAGAGCGGCTTCCATTTACCATAAACAGCAGCAGCCGCAATCGTTGTCTTCGTACTTGATCCTTCCAAGGATTCCCGCTGTGTGCGCGGACACTGAAATAAATAACCCAAAAAAAAAAATGTCGACAGCACATTACACGCACCCGCAACCCGGTGTGGCATGGGGCATGGGACAGTGGCAGGGGAAGGAGCAACCGGGGGTGTCTAATTATGCAGCGTTGACAAAAACAAAAGCACCGAAAAAAGGACAGGACATACATAGGCGCCACGCAGGACAAGGACACACAGGACACAAGCAGCCAGACGTAGACAGAGAAGAAGTCGGAGCAAATGGAAACTATTAAGAAAACATATTTCGAAACGAAACGACGCACGCGGCGGCGCATTTAACACTAATCATTGTCATTATTATCGTTTACAGAGCTGGAGGGGGTAGAGGGGTTCCATTTGGGTACCATTTCCATGTCCTGGCCATTGGCTGTGTGCCAGGAGACCGCCGGGCAGAAGCAGCCGTAGACGACATTAGATATTCATGATTTTCAAGTGGGATTTTCCCTTGCCATTCGAGTCTTTCGTTTTTCGAATAAATTTTGAGTCGTTTTTCGAGTCTTTGTCGAGTCGTTTTCGAATCTTTTTTCGAGTTATTTTTCGCGTCTTTTTTCAGCTCTTTTTCAAATCATTTTCGAACTTTTTTCGAGTCTTTTAACGAGTCTTTTTACGAACTTTTTTCGAATCTTTTTCGAGTCTTTCGGAGTCTTTTTTTGACTTCTTTTCGAGTCGTTTTTCTACTCTTTTTTCGACACTTTTTCGAGTCCTTTTCGAGTCTTTTTTCGACTCGTTCCTCGAGTCTTTTTCTGTTTGTTTCGCCGCCAGATTTCAGTAGCCATTCGGTGCTTGACTTCAAGTGCTGGAACCTCTAGATATGCCCTCTCCCTTTTCCCCATTCTTTTCTCATTTTCTTTAGTGTTTCCCGATCTAATCAAATAATCAATAAAACGCCAATTAACATTAATTTTCACACACACACATTACAAATGAAGGGGTTGGAGTCTGTCCCTCTGTCCTTCATTCCCTCACTCGTTCAATTTGTCATCTCATGTGAGAACGCAATGAAACAATTACGAAAAATTCTCTCATTTGTAATTGGAGACCTTTTGTTTTTGTCTCCGTTTTTGGGAAAAACGATTAAAATTTAAAGACACCAAAGGCAGTCGGGGGGCACTTGGAGACATTTTTTGGTTGGGGTTTGTTTTCCTAGGAAAAATGTCTGTGTAGTGGAAGGAGGGGGCTGCAGCAATATGTTTGATGCCCCAAATGGGAATAGTAGTGCAACAACAATGCATGATGCATGGCACACTAATGCAGCAGATGTAAGAGAAACTCTAGTTAGTGGTGGAGGGAGGATCTAGTTAATGGTGGGGGGAGGATCTAGTAAGTGGGGGAAGGGTAACTGGTGGTAGAAGATGGCAAGACCATATGGCATGTGATCTATTTTGACTTATAAATCAAAACAATGGACTTCAATTTCGATGGGAAAACAAATTACTGATCGTTTATTTTACATAATAAGGGAATGTAGTGGCAAAGGAAATAGTTTGTACCGAAGAAAAACGGAAGCTAACTCAAGAAAAATCTATTACAAAATGTACTTAGATATTCGAAAATGTTGAAAAATAATATTACAATACATTCCAACTAAAATAGTAGTATTTATTTGTCTCTTAGAGATAATGTATGGGTTAAGCATTGGGAAAATATTTTTAAAAATGTTTTAATATGTTATTGAAATAATTCTAAAACATTAATAAAATAATTATTTCATCTGCGATTTTTAATATATTTCTAAAATATTATTAAAATAATTCTAAAATATTAAAAAATTAATTGTTCTATCAGAGATACTTTTTCTGCTAGAAAAACAGAAGAAGTAGACTATAAGAAATATTCTCCAATTATTTGCACGCAATAATAATTCTTTCTGCTCTTTTATTTCAGTTAACCTCCATCTTTAAATCAAAGAAAAAAATGGGTAAGCAAAATACATCCAAATTATAGATCCCTGAAAAATCTAAACTCTAGGGAACTTCCCTGTTTCATTCCACATTTTATCTTCCCTTAAATTTAGTTACTTTTACAACACTTACAGTTTGAAATAGTTCCCTGCTTCCCCTCTTTCTCTGAAGGCATTAAAAATTGTTATTGAAAATTGATTATCCTGATATTCTCTCTCCCTATCCGCCCCCTAATAGACTCGATTTTATCTGTACTTTTCATTCGATATTCTTGCAATTTTGCTGCCAGAAGCCCGAAGCCAGAGCCCATTTTCCTGTCGCAGCTGCTGCTGCTGGCAACCCTTTCTTCCCCCTCCCCTTCCCTTTTCCTTCTCTGGCACACATCTGCGTTTAATGCATTTTTCCTGTGGATGAGCTGTGGCAGGAATGGAACTGCTGCTGCTGCTGCTAACTGGAAAACTTACTAATTTTAAGCACCCATCCAACCAATCCAACCTTTAGTTTCCCTTTAGCTCCATCTACCAACCCCCTTTAGATGCCACCATCAGCACCCTTCCCCCTTAGACACTTTTACCAATGCCAATGCCAAAGTCATTCTCCTTTCTCCTCTTAGTGTCTGCCACTGCCACTGGCTGCCTGGCTGGTTGCATGTCGCGTGAATCTGCTGCCAAAGTCAGTTGCAGTTGCCCCGCTGCTGCTGCCGCTGCTCCTGTTGTTGTTGTTGTTGTCTGGCGCTTTTCAGCGATGGGGTTGTGGGGGTATGGGGGGTGGTTCAAACGCCCGTTTGAGCTGCCAGCCAACTGCTGATAATTAATATTTTATGCACACGTCTGCGTTGATTTCTATCTTTATTGTTGTTTGTCTGCCTGCCAGACGGTCGAGAGGAGAGGAGAGACAGCGTCAGCAACTGACAGACGAACGGGGAGTTAGCCTTGATTCGAACCCACAGGGTTAAAGGCTTTAGTGTGCGTGAGTTCAAGGGGTAGCAGCGGATATATGGGGGACTATGATCAATTGGAAAGATATTTGGCAGAAAAAAGAAAGGTGGGCAGATATTTGGAATAAAATGATGCTGTTTTGGCTCTTGGGGAACATCAATGAAATTTTCTTAAAAATTTAAGATTAAATTACAGAAAAATTAACTTTGAACCTTTTATAGTATACAATTTTGTAGATTCTTCTTTTCATGTCTTATATACCCATACCAGCATTAACTTTATATTTTTCTCTTAATTTTCAAGATTTTCTTACACTTTCCTTATCACTTCTTTTCCCCTTAAAACACATTAAACTTCCTGCCCTTAAAAGACTCCACCAAAAAGAGGTATCTCCAAGTCGACTACCAACAACTCCACCATTCTTTAAATCCACCCACTTTGCTCTCGCTCTCTCTGCCTCATTCCTACTTTTTCCAGCAGCTTTTCTTTTGCACGCTGCTGTTTCCATTGTTTGGCCATTGCCGAACGCCTTTGAATGGCTTTTCATTCGGAAAATGTCTGCACAATGTGTGTGTCCTGCGGTTCATTACACTTTCTGTTTAGCTGCCGTTTCAGGCGGGGGAGTGTGTATTCCCCCCACCCACACCCTATAGCATATCTATGGATTATTAAAAGTCCATTAAAAATTTCCCACCAAATGGTGCACACCCACCCACCCACATATCTAGAATTTTATGTGGCAGGAGTCAGTCGTTTTTTTTTTTTTTGCCTTCTATCTATATTTGCCATAAATTAAGTGGAAAATCGAAGCTACTGCTGGGGGTTTTCTCTCTAGCATTATATGTTTTTTTTCTGTTTTCCCCTGGGCTCCCTCCTATCGCACTCTCAGCAGCACTTTGTTTGGCTTTGGGCTCATTCGTGCCGTATCTGTATCTGTGGCTGCAAAACTTCCTGGATAATGTACGGGGCTACCCCGGCGTACTATAGTTTTTAATTTCCCTGCAACGTGTGTGCCCTTTTTTTTTGTATTTTGCTGTGTCGTTCTGTCACTTGAGCTCAGTCGCTTCACCTGAAATTTGAACTGAAAATCTAAGCCTAAAACTCAACCTAAAACTCAACCTGAAACTCGTGCCACACGAGCTGCTCTAATTGCTTGTGGCAAGTGGCCTCAGTTTTGCCTTTTGGCTTTGCCTTTTTTTTACGATTTCCCGCTTGACATTTTTATGTTTATGAACATTTCCGCATTTTATTTTGTACCTTTTGGAGTTCTTTTTCCGTCAGTAAGGGAAGAATTACTGTCAAGTGGAAAGTGCATGTTGCAAGCCTGTTTGATTGATTGATTGATGGCTGCAGTAAGATTATATTCCTCTCTGTCTCTCTCTCAATTATTGTTCATATGCAAAGTGGCTTAAAAGTGAGTGAGGGAAAGACAGTCAACGAGGCAGAGATTACAATGGTAAACAGATTTCTGTAGCACTTTAATCTTCAGATATTTTCTATGAATGGAAGGTTGCTTTGAAAAGGGTTTTCTATAAGAAAAGTGAGGAAAATACCAGTCAAACTTTGCAAGAGAAGTGTGTTCTTTATTTTTTGTTTTTTTTTATAAAGAATTTTTGATAAATTATCATGTAAAAGTGGGAATAAAAACAGTGATCTGTTATAGAGAATTTATATATTTTTTTTTTATTTGTGAAAGCCCTTTAACTATTATTGAAGCCTTCAGCTTTTATTTTGACTGTGTTTTAGAATCATTTTCATTCAGAAATGATGAGTAAACCTTTGCCAGATCTCTTTGTCATGGAAGTTCCCTAAATTATAGAATTTTTTTTGTATGTATTTAAATACTTCCAAAACTCTTTATGTATGGAACAGTTTTGTATATATTTTATAACTTATTCCACTGGCGATCTTTTCCTACTTAGAGTACCATAAAATTTGCTCGTTGCAGGCACTTTAATGAGGAATGGCACTCTCCTCTCGAACCCATAATTCTGGACAGGAGGACACACCTCCCAGCTGGTACTTCCCCCCGCATTGCTTTCTGGTTCCAGTGATTTGCGGTGTTCGTCATTCATCTCATCTCAGCTCATCTCTCTTGTTGCTGTTGCTACTTCCACTCATAACAAGCTGCTTAATTAATTTTTCTTCACTTTTGCCACAGGGCGTAACTAAGCAGCAGAGAGACATCGACAGGGGGCAGTAGGTACAGGGTTCTATGGGATAAAGAGCTCTTTAGACGCAGCAGAACAGAACAAAGTGAAGGAGAACCATCATCATCATCCTCCTCGTTCGATGGGGATGCTGGACGTTGGACAAACATGGAAATCATGCGTGAACATTAATTCGATTTGCGCAGATGTTTTTCGGGCCAAAAACGAGTGAACCAAAGCAACACCAAAGTGCACAAAGGGACAAAGGCAGAATTGGATTGGCACTGGGTGCATTGGCTGCTGCGGGTGGTTGAGCTTTAATTTTTGGCACATTATGCGATGAACTGTTGACAGACAGGCTGCTTGATAGATGGATGGATGCTACACCCACCCCACACACACCCACCGATACCTGTGTCCTTTTTGCACTAATTGTTGCTTGTGCTTGATTTTTGTGTCCTTATTCCTCACTGTTATTGCGTTTTGTCTACTTCTTTCTGCCTGGTTCTTGGCTTTTGTCTTCTTCTTGTTCACAGTTCTGGATTCTTGGCTCTTTCTTACTCCTAGTTCTTGATTCTTGTCTACTTCTGGCTCACTGTTCTGGGCTTTTGTCTCCTTCTTTCACCTTCTGCTTGGTTTTATCTCTCTTTCTGTCTGCTTTCCCCCTCTTGATGAAGCGACGTCTGGTCACTACTGGTCACTGCTGGTTGCATACTCGAGCCCATCCCTGCTGCTCTCCTCTTGCTCTCTTCCATAAGATTCGCTGAGTAAAGGGTATTCCCTAGTCGTGATACACATCTATTTACACAACTCCTCTATATTTTATTGTTTAGTATTTGTATTTGTGTGTCTGTCCTTTGATCTTTTAGCTGGTCATCGGTCATTGGTTGTACCTCTATAGAGGATGCTCTGTGGGGGGTTTTATTTTATTTATACTGTGTTCCATCTGTGTGTGTTTGTGTCTATATGTATTTGTGTATGTGCCTGTGTGTGCGTACCGATTTGTTCCGTTGTAATGCAATTAATGTGATTTTTGGTTGCAAATTAAATGTATTTATCAGCATTTATCAATTAATTTTCATTTTCATTTAACGGTCAAGCGTACAGCTCCCCTCTCTCTTTTTTCTCTATATAAATACTCGTATAACCACACATCCCCTCTGTCTAGTATTTGCTGTGAAGTGAGGGTGCGGGGAAGAGCTTGACAAATTATCAAACAATGATTAAACATGGCACTTTGAGTGTTCGTCCGTTCGCATCCTGTGGGGGGCTTCATCGAATTTAATTAAATATTTCCCTATACATCATCTACTCAGGTGGATTTTTGTTACGTTTCATTTTTCATATGATCCATCCCAAAAACTAAACAATCAATCTGATGCCTCAACTTACAACCTACTGGGAGTCCTGCAGGACACACACCCTCCCCCCACTCTCTCCTTTTGCACTTTTGCTAATTTATACGACATGCCACGCCCCCTTCTGTGTGTTGCGCATCCCTCAATGTCCATGTCCAGGGTTCTATGGGTCCCTGTCCGATGTCCAATTTCCGGATGTCCCCTATGCTAATAATGTTTCGTAATTTATTTTCAACATGTTGACAGTCGATGGAGCGTAGCACATTCCTGTTCGCTGCCTGCCCCGTAAATTTGTTGCATGTTTCGCCCTTCGGATCATTATTATTTCTGCCACACATATACTATTCGTACATTCTATTGTTGTTGTTGCTGTTACACATAATTGATTATAGGATATTGCATTAAAGGTGCTAAACTATTGTCGGCTTTTAGTTCTGTTTCTCTGTGTGTGCTGTGTAGGGCTGTAGGGTCGGGTGTATGGAGTGGTGCAGTGAGGGATACAGGGTGGAGTGTAGGGAGGTGTGCAGCGTGGGGTGCAGTGAGGGGTCTTGTTCGTGATGCATCTGCAGTTTTTGGCAAATATTTCAAAAGGTTTTTGTCCAGGGATTCTGCGCTTATTTTTGTAGGCGCGTGCCAAAAGTGGTTTCGGTGGAGGAGAGATGATAGGGAGGGAACATTAATCTATAGAGAATCTATAAGGGAACAAATTTAGTTTTGGTTTTTGCATATAATGAATGAATCTATACAGAACGTATGAGAGGAGTTTTAGTGATTTGAAGGGCAGAATATCATTAATATGGTATATTAAATGATATAAAGTGAAAGATTTAGTAGATAAATAGAGCAGATACGTAGATAAATGTAGATTCCAAATTTCTGTACTGCATGATTTTGTTAATTATTTATTTATTAGTTATGCAATATTATTTTATTTTATTTTACTTGTTTTATATTATTATTATTAATTTATCTTCATTAATTATTTTTTTTAGACATATTTACTATTTATTCTAAGTAATTCATATGAAAATATATATCTGTACCTTGGTAGGAATTTCTGTCATCG
Source organism: Drosophila bifasciata (assembly GCA_009664405.1). Lineage (NCBI taxonomy): Eukaryota > Metazoa > Arthropoda > Insecta > Diptera > Drosophilidae > Drosophila > Drosophila bifasciata. The sequence goes on along the minus strand of CM019042.1, from coordinate 42,009,826 downwards.
ATTGTTTGGGGTAACACTTTAATCTATCGACTAAAACTTATCGATAATTACTCTGTTATTTGAACTAAAATATATTTCCCATTTGATAAACATTTTCCTTTAACAAACTTACCCAAAGCCCCATTCTCACTCCCCCTAAAAATGTCTCCCATCTCCCATAAGACATTCCTGAAATCGCTTTCCCCCTGACATACCCCCTTATGCATTCCCCCTCTCTGGCAAACCATATGGAAGCATCGCCTTTCAAACGAGGCATCTCGTCTCAATTTACCGAAATCAGCATTTTCCAAAGCGACAATTTAAATGAAATAAAATAAAAAAAAAAAAAACTAAACAAAAGGCCAAAAGAAAAATTTGTGTGTTTCTTTTTTGGTTTTGTCATAAAAATTTCAGATCAAATACCAATAAGAAAATTCAAATGGAAATTTGAACAGTTTCTGCGTCTCCACACCCCCCTCAACGAAACAAAAGCGTGCGGTAAAGGAAACTCAGAGAAACATAGAAAATAAGAAGAGAAAAATTAAATTAAGTTTATTGACATATTGCTAATTAGACAGAACATGACAGCGTATCAAGATTTATAGCGAGCGATAAGGGCCAGCAGCCACAAACAAACACAAACACAAACACACACACGCACACACAGAAGCATAGCCATAGCCATAGCACTCCCTCCTCTCTATGAGCTCTAGAACTCCCCCTCTCTATGCATGCTTTGCCCCTCTCTATGCACGCTTTATATCTGCTCTCTCCCCCCTCTATACAAGCTCTGTATATCTGCTCCTCTCCTCTTGCACTCTTCCCAATAAGCATAACGTAACGGCATACGCTGAAGAACGGAACGGAATGGAACGGAACGGAGCGGGAGGTAGGCGGGAGGGAGACTGCAAGTCGGATCAATGAACGCATTCATTTTAATTGGTAGACATGGAAAATATGCCAAACAATAGAAGAAACCAGAGACAAGAGAAGCAAACACACACACAGTTAAAGAGAGGGAGAGAGAGAGAGCGAAAGAAAACTCCCGCTCTAGGCAGCAGTCAGAGACGGGAGTCGCTGCAGTCGCTCTAATTAAATGCACTTGAGAATGTCAAAGCAACAAAAACTATAGCTGACTCTCCCTCTGTCTGCCTCTCTTTCATGCTTATACGCTCTTGCTGCAGCCTTCTCTTTTACACTCATAGTTATGGTTAGGGGACTAGTACGGTTCATTGGAATTTATGTGATGTCTCGTAAATCTCACATCCCAAAAAACAACTAAAAAATCTTGTCTGCAAAAAATGCATAAAAATTTTTCAACATTTGTTTTCAAACAATTTTTGATTCGTTTTTTTTTTGTTGTTGTTTCCTTTATTTTTTATTTTTTTTCTTTCTGTTTTTATGAGCATGGAGTAGTATTGTTGTTGTTGTTGTTTGCTTTGGGTAATATTTACCTTTTAATAATGCTCCATGTCTCGTCGACACTCGGGGGCACAGTTTGTTAAGAGCACAGAGGAGGGGCACAGAGGAGTGTGTGGTATTGATTGCATGGCTGGGGCCACGCAATGGCTATGGGGGGGAAACAACAACCAACCAACTGAAAAAAAAGAAGCAGAAGCAGCAACAGAAATGGAAATGGAAAATACAGGGAAAAATTTCTATACACAGAAATACACAGAAATTGCTGTCGTGTGTCATAAATTTTCGCCTGTGCAATGTGCATAGGAGATGAGTAGTAGTATGGTGGCAGAGGGTTGGTTGGGGGCAGGTTGGGGTAAAACTACTGAAATAATAACTGAATATACACTACACACACATACACACACACCCATGCAATTGTAGAATGCCGTAGGGGGCGGGAGGGAAGATTTTGGTTTCAGTTTTCCACAAAAAAATACAAGCAATCGAGGACATTTTTCCGTGTGGATCTCATATTTTATGTACGATAGAACACTGTGTGCAGTAAATTCCACGATACACACACACACACACGCACACACAGGGTACACGGCAATGTGTGACCATAACTCTGTAAAATATGTGGGGAAATATATGTATGAAACAAAATATCAGCCAAAAATTAACTGTTGCATGGGAAAAATGCTGGAAGAAAAGGGTTTGAAATAGTTCTGGGTTTTTTTTTTTCTGTTTAATAAATATAATGGAAAGATATACTGGATTTTCTAGTTGAACTGAAAATAGAAGGATGCTACAGCTTATTCTGAAATATCTTTTATATATCTTCAAACAATTCTGATATTTTTTAAAGGATTATTGAAAACCAATCCAAGCTCTGGCAGAGGAATATTGAATTGTTTCCTATAGATCCATTATGCTGAATGCAGTAAAACTCACTCTTTCTTGGGTACAGAAAGCGTTTATACTTCAGAGTTTAATTCTTAAAAATATTAAATGAATGAAAAAATGAAAATAATACCTAAGAAGCTATGAAGAAAGTTTTTGTAATCAAAATAATTCTACTAATACATAGTATAGAAATTATTTAATTTATAATAGATGCTCCATCCAGCCACGAGTTACAGATGACTGAGGAATTTATAATTTCCTCTGGATTTGTGTATAATATTCTTATTTTAAGCGAACTTTAAATGAATCCCCTGGTAGATCTATTAAAAAATATTAAAAAAATATACTAAGTTAAATAAATTAAATACAATTAAAATATTCGGAAAATTCTAGAAAATATATTTGTATAATCCCCCATATAATCTTAATAGCGCTTCTTTCCTCATATTTGCATTAAATTTCAATTGATTTAATCCTCATATGCATTCGTTTCTTTATTTCCCATGAGATTTTTCATAGTTAATTTTACACTCGCCGGATTTATGTATAGTACTCGTATATTCCTTCCCCCCTCTTTAACTTTTATGTGCCTGACATTACGTTTTACCTTCTGTGACAAATACAACTGCCAGGGCAAAAATGTAAAATGTAAACTGTAAGCATTTTCTGTTGTGTGTTTTGTCAGTCATAAACTAAAATATGCATTAAAAAGCGGACAAGCGACAGCCTCTGGCCATGCACAGCCACAACATTTGGACATGGATTATTTGTTGTTTGTTGTTGTTCTCTCTTTTTATTTTGAAGGGACATAAAACGTTGCTACTTAATGCACTTTTCATGTCGTGATCTGACTTACAGTCAACCCTCAATCCCCCACCACCAGCATTGGCCCCGTACAACCTGTCGCACAATTAAAATTGAGAAAACCCATCCATTGATTTATTTGGCCTCTGGTCGCTCGTCGCTCCTCGATTGGGCTGTAAATTCTCCTAATGGCGCATAAACATATAAATTTATATTAATAAATAGTTGTCTGTTTATTTGTACGTTAAGTTTTGTATTTGTTATACTTATACAATATGCTACCAAAAAACAAAGAGAAGAGGGGAAATAATAATCAGTAAGCTTTGCATTTGAATTGATTTATGGCCAACGAAACGAACACTTTGTCTGCTCTGCGGCTCATAAATTATTATTGTTGTTGGAGGAGCAAAAGAGAGTCAGAGAATCATGGCTCGAAATGCCTTAATTTGTGTGTGTGTTGATAAGGGGGGAAAATGTGGGAGCTGGGAAAAGTAGGGAATGGAAAATATTGAAGGGAATTATGGAAAGGTTCCTCCCAAAGAGGTCTGCCTACCTTCTCAGATGGGATTTGGTTTCAAAGCCTACACTTCCAATGATGAGTAAAGAAGCTGTGAATAATCTGTCAGTTGTGATCTGTTCAAAGATCGCTTCAAAAATCTCTTTAAAGATCTCTCATAAATCCACCTTTGATCTTTTATGTTAGCTCAAAGATCTACCCTAATAATTGCTCAAAAAACAATGCCAAAAATCAACCCAAAACTGATCCTACTTCGGACAACCAAAAATCTGCTTATGCTGCCTGGAACCCTAAACCCAAGTAATCCGCTTGGTCACACTTATAATTCCTGGCTGCTAGGCAAAGCCAAAAAGGCAAACCAATTAAGACATATCGGGTGAACAAAAAAGGGACCCTGGCATCCAGAGGAATATCCTATTTAGAGTGAAGCCTAAGCCGGGCCCGCAACTGCAACTGCAACTGCCGCCAATTTCCTCACTTTTCATGTTGCAAAATGTGTCAACTTTGGCACAGGATTACAAACGCACACAGGACTCCGAGGAGGACTCTTTTACTGGATTGCCTGAGCCTTTATTAGTTGTCCTGCCTGCCTGCCCGCCTGCCTGCCAACCGGAAATTTTTCCAACGCATATGCCAATTTTGCTGTCAAGTTTTTGCGTTCCTTTGACTGACTTCTGGCACGCCCCTTTGCATGCCATGGCCGCCTCTATTTGAAAATTGTCAATCAAAGCGGGTGTGGGAGGGGTGGGAGGGGGTGTGGGCAGGTCCATGTCCTGGACATGACTCAGGAAGAAAAACGAAACCCTCTTGAAGGGTTAATTGCAATTTCGAAATGTGTGGGAAATATGCAGTGCAGCAGTTGGTGGTGCTCTAATTATGAATACTCCGAAGAGAATTTGCATAGGAACCGCCTAAGGGTTGATTTTGCACCCCCCATTCGTGGCTTTGATTGAACTTTAATTGTTAGGCAACAGAAGCGGTTATAAAGTAATCAATGCAATGCAAAAAAAAAAAGGAAAAAAGAAAAATAATTGGCATAACCATAGGGAAAATAATCGTGCATTGAAAATGCATAATGGAAATGGAGTTATTATCTAGGATGATAATGGTGGAAGGAGGAGAGAATAAATTATTCAAGTGCTGAAAGAGTTGTCCACATGTAGGAATTGATTGATTGAAACAGATGTTCTAAGGGACTAAAAGAAAAATAAATAGTGCTTGGGCAAAACAAATAATTACAGACTTTGATTTCTTATGGAGTCGATAATTTGTAATATTTTTAAATGAAAATTTTTAATATTAATGGGTATTTTAAATTTTAGATTTATAATGGAATTCTACAAGTTAATTCAATATTATTTGATATAAATATAAACATAATAAATGTAGAACTACAGATATATTTTCAAAGCCATTTAAGTTGAAAAACGTTTCGAATTTATATAAATTTAATTGTTTTTAAGGTTTCTTAAACTTCTAAAAGATATCGTTTATCTCTTGTGGTCTTTTATTGTAGAAAAAACTTTAATAGATAACATTTTTTTTTTTTTTTAATATTTATTATTATATTATTATGTTTCTTATTTGAATAGTTTTGGAATTTAAATATATTTTCAATATATTTTTGCTATATAAATTATTGAATTTTATAATTTAATTACTTTTTTTTTTTATTTTATTTTTATTTAATTTTTTTTAGTTTTACTATTAATTTTTTATTAAATTATTTAATTATAAATTGTTTTTTACATTGAAATGATAGTACAAAGTACATATAAAGTACGTATAAATTCTCACAGTGGACCCCAAAGGGCTGTACTTCAAGTACAGATCAAATAAACAAAATTCCACAGTATTAATCAAGGATTCCCCATCCCCCACCCCTGCATTGCTAAATTCCCAAAACAGTTGTTGGACACACCACCTGTTCCATTTGCAGAGGAGTAACAATACATGGAAATTCGGTTGTTTTCCACCTTTGATTTACCCTCATTATGGGCCCATTATGATAGGTACAGTCTGCCCCAAAAACACACACTAATTTGCTAGAGTGGAAGGGGAGGAAGGGTGGCTGCCTTTTGTACTTTTGGATGCATTGCATTTTTGGAATTCTACATAGGGAGGGAAAATGCAGCCAACATGGCAATGCTAGTAGTGGTGGAGGCATGGGGCATGGGGCATGTACAGCCACGCATGGGCGGGGCATGACTCTGCATCAAAGCGACCACAGAACTGAGGCTGCGAATCCCCCTCAAAACCCACGTAACAAATGTATGTTGCCGCCTGCCACTTGCCTCCTACCGCCTGCCTCTTGCCTCTTGCCCCTTTGCTGCTTATTAAGTTTGTTGATTTTTTGATTAAGCGAATTTACGGCCTGGCATGTGCCACGTGCAACCTGCTGCTGCAACAACAGCAGCGGCAGTCAGCTCGGCTTGAAAAATATTTATTCAAAATATACAAAAACCTTTGCTTGAAAAATGATTTTTTGGCAATTAGCAGGCGGCGGCCGTTCGACTCGACTCGAAAAGAAAACCGGAAAATGTATTTGAGATGGGTTCTCGTGATGCCACCCCTCAATCCCCCTTCCACCCTTCATTCACTCTCTTTTTTTTGCAGCCAAAAAGGACACGCGTACGCTTTATTATCCTGCTGCAACCTGCGGGGGTTGTGGGTGGAACGGGGGGCATAAATTATCTGCTGGCTGCATATTGTTTTCCCCCTTTTTTCCACCCGACGCGCGCGTGCTGGTGCGTGCGTTGACGCCCACCTGGCCACGCCCTGCATTCGACCGAGCGGCAGCGGCAGCAGCATAATAATGTTATTAAATTAAATATTTGCTTTGGGGTATAAAATTTCATAATTTAATTAATTTTTTACATGAGCGTCTTGCAAGGGAAAAAGCGGAAAAGGTCGAAAAAAAAGAAGGAAAACGCTGCAGTCTGTGGGTGGTAGGGGGGTGGGGGCAAGGAAAAATATTGAATTTTCACGGAGCTTGTTGTTTGATGAATGATTGCCATGGTTGCAATGCTGAGAGGGTGGGGCACGGCGGAGAATGTGGTGTGGCACGGTAGCTGGCTGGAGAATATGGTGTGGCAGGGCACTGCTGGCCGCTGCTGGCTGGTGTTAAGGGGGACTGGGACTGGGACTCCTCCCCTGGCTGGCTGGTCTTGGATTCCTCCCCTCCCTGGCTGGCTGCTGCTTGAATGAGTAAGTGAGTGCTGATGACGTCGGCAGAGGCGGCTGCTGTTGCTGCTGCCACGGATTGACTTACCGGATGCATGCGGCAGGCAGGCAGGAAGATTTTTGAAAGATTTTTTATTTTAAAGCCCGAAAGATGTTTGCTTAAAGCTTTAAGCGCAGCTTGAGGGCAGTTTAAGGGGGAAGTCTAGAGAGGAAATGAGTTTAAGATTGATGAAGGAAGATTGTGGGCTCTCTTTATGGAATGTTTCCTGTTAGAAAATGTACAAAATTTAAGGGTTTTCTAGTCATAGGTACTTTATATAACCAGTAAAAGAAATACTTTATAATGTAAGTATTCTAATAATTCCATAAACTCCTGATATTTCTCTACTTGTTCTCAAAATAACATCAAGAACTGCGCTGCTTTTGGACTTCCCTTTAAGGCACCTCTCCCCTGCTCATTTGCTGCTTGAAACCCCATCCCATTGACTGCTTTTTTTTCCAATAATATTCGACTATAAATCATAGTAACCAAAAACACTAAGCGAAGTGCAGAAGGGAAACACACACACAGATATACAGACTCCCCCGCAGCCACAGAGCCCTGTCCACTGCCTCCTTGCTGCTGCCACTCCCACGCTGCTGAATGCTGCTGAATACTGTGAATACTGTGAGTGCTGTGAATGCATCGCATCTACCATTCAAAAACCAATACTTCACTAATTGCTAGGCTTAATAGGCATTAAAAGCAAAATGCCCAGCAGCAGCAGCGGCAGCAGTGGCTATCCTGGGACAGGACAATGCCCAGCTGAGCAGACAACAGTGGTTCAGTCATCCTCAAGGGGGGTGGGGTGGGGTGCTGCTATGCCAAGGGGTGTGGGGAGAGCACGCACAGGATAATAAGCGCACGCCAGGATGCTTTTGTATAGTTTCACTGCGCTGCTTGGGCTCTGCTCTGCAAATAAAATTAGAAATTTTACGTTTTCCAAAAAACCAACAACCCAAAACGAAAACGTTGAATGGGAAAATCCAACCACCCACCCTGCAACCCCCACCCAACCCACTCGCTTCAGTGGGAGGAGGGGTTTTGCCTCGCGCTTTAAATATGAATGAGAATTGCAGGACGTGAGGGGTTTTACAGGAGGAGGCCAGAGGACTTGAATGAAATGTGAGCCATGGCAAATTGCATAGAATGTATGTAAAAGTTGCAGTTGCAGCTGCTACTGCTGCTGCCAGAGAGCTTCTCCTGCCCCCGGTTCGCTCTGGGCGCCACCAAACAATTCCATGAAATTAGCTAAAAGTTCTTCCCATTTTTAGGCTCAAGCCGCGGGCAGCAGGGCCTTCAATGCACGCAAATTGTACAAGAGATGCGATTTTGAATAGTCCTCTTCCACAGGAAGGATCCTCCCAGCCAAGGCACAAAAAGAAAGCAGGCAGAAGGAGGAGCAGGTGCAGGAGGTGGAACAGGAGGAGGAGCAGGAACTATGGCAGGAGAAGGTAGCACCTTCAGAAGCTATTTAGGCGGTAGAAGCTGTCAAGATTTAAGGGAAAGGAGAAGGAGGATCCCCAGGAAGCACCAGGAAACAGCACCCAGCTGTAGGCGAAATGTAAAGCTCTCGATTCTATGCCTGAGTTTTAATTGACTGCAAGGGAAATAAAGGTACAGAAACACGGCAGAGAACACAAAAAAAGACAAGGCAGAAGAACACAAAAACACGACACAAGAAAAGAAGTTAATAAGTGGAGCAAAATGAGCATCAAAAATGGAAGACAAAACGTAGGAAACAGAGAAGGAAAACAGTCAGTCAGTCGGTCGTTTATTTAGAACAATTGTTCATAATTGAAAAAGGTGCGTTTCGGAATAGAATTAATTTCGAGGAATAGCATGAATATCAAAGGAAAACACAGCTAGAAGATCCCTAAGTTTCAGTAGAGTTTAGCCATTATTTCTATGGAATATATCAGGAAGAAGAAAATGAAATGGTGCACCCTAGAATGAATATTCCCTAGAATATTATATTCATAATAGAAGTCAGATAAAGAGAGTTCTAGGATTATAATCCACCGAAAGTGTTCTGAAAATTATCTGAAATTCCTTTTCGATACTAAAATAACTCCGAGAATAGTTTTGCTGGAAGACAGGAATATTTTGTTGTGTTAATTTTTGGAGGGGGTGAACCTTGTGGCTAGTTACTTTGATTAATGTTGGTGAGAATAATATATTCTCTGACAATTGGTTTTCGCTTTGATTTCAAAACTTTTAATCTTTGATCTTTAACCTACCACCATCTGCATACGATTCCCAGTCAAATCATTTCCCAACGATCAAAGCCATAAAAGTCATAAGAAATATCGTGAAAAAGCAATGGCGGAAAAACCTGCCGCCTACGTGCTGGAAAACTGTATTTAAATTGTCTTCGTTTTGGAACGTCAAAATCGCTTGGGCAAAATGCCAAAAAGCTGCGGGCGAAAACTTCATTTTTATTCAAATTAATTTCATTTAATTTAATTTTCAAACGCAAAAAAGAGAGCGGCAGCAGAAAAAAAGGACGGAGGGAGGGAGAGAAGTGAAGAGAAAAACTGTTGCCCCAAAGCACAATTGGAAAATCAGTGGCAGGAAAGAGGAACCAGAAGCTGAAAGGGGAGTGGTGGAAGCTGCAACATTAAGAGGAGTAGAAAGAGGAGCAGGAGGAAGAGGAGTAGTAAAAGAGGAGCAAAGACAGTAGCAGAGGATGAGGAGCAAAGGAAGAGGAGCAGAAGCAGAGGCAGAAGCTGGAGTATCATCCGGAAGCATTAGAACTCTCGGACTCGTCATGGAATCTGGAACAGAGACCCCGGAAATCTCTCTCGCTATCTCTCTCCCTCTCTCTTTCTTTGTCTCCCGAGAAGTGGCAGGCATCTCCACTGTTTGTCTGACTGCCGCGGGGGTCATGCGATTTAAAAATGTCGCCAGAGCCAGAGCCAGTGCCAGTGCCAGTGCCAGTGCCTCCGCGATGGATCCCCCAACGAAAACACGAAACTGAAATTGAAATGCAAATCTCAAATCGCGCTCTGGACCCCGCTGGAAGGATGAGGCAATGCGGCTCATCTCATGCCGGTCACGTCTCTCGATTTGTAATCGAAACGAATCTTATGGTCATGACAGTACACTCTTTTTTTTTCTTTGTTTTTTTTTTGCCAAGAAATGAAGGGAATTTCCAGGGGGAAAAATCAGGATGGGAATGTCAGAGAAAAGAAGCAACAGTTTTGGCATGCAGATGAGGGGCAGTTGGCTAAGGAGGGGCGGAGTTGAGACTTAGTTGCGTGGAAGTTTAAGTGAAGGAATAAGTTGAAGGGGGAAAATTTACTTTGGAAGAGAAAAGAAAACTCTGAGAATAAATATAAATAAATAAAAATAAATAAAAATAATTGAAAATAAAGATAAATAAATAAAAATAAATAACAATAAATATAAATTAATAAAAATAATTAGTAAGTAAATATAAATAAATATAAAAGAAAATAAAAAAAATAAGCAAATGTGACGACATTTTCTTCGGTTTTCTAATGCCTACATTCCAGTCTATTAAAAAAGGTATTATTTGTTTCATATGGATGACTGGAAGTGTTAAAAAAATGGTTTTGAAAATATGTTGAGGGGCATTACTATTATTTTAAACAGTTGTGTACATAAATATATATAAATAAATAAATCAAAATAAAGATAAAGATAAATAATAATTAATAAATCAAAATAAATATTAATAGATAAATAGAAGTAAAGATTAATACATATATGTACACATATAAATAAAATTAAATAAATATCAAAAAAAAAAAAATATAAAAAATTTAAATTAAGTGAAACTCAATAAATATGAAATATAAAAACGAAATTGCTTCCCACAAAACCCTTCTTAAACCAAATCTTCAATTAATCTTATACCAATAATATGACTGCCAAACACCCATAACTCATTCATTCATTCATTCACACACTCATTCACACATTCATTCATCGATTAGCGAGTGCCATTCATTTGTCCATTTGCAACTTTTTGCAGCCATTTTCCTTTTCTAATTACGAAAATTTTCTGCAATTAAGTTTTTTGCCCCTGCAATGATTTCTAATTATGACTTTTCATCGCGGAAAAGGCCAAAGTTCAAGGCATTTACGACCCATACCCACCCCGTGCCACCCCCCTTGAAAGATCGCTGCTATCGTTCGATAACAATTAAAAGTTTCTCGCATTTGTGGAAATTAATTTAAAACAATTCAAGAGCAGAGCAGAGCAGAGACTGCAGCAGAGCAGCGACTGCATTTTGTTGTCATTGGAAGCCCAGAGGGAAATGCTGTAAAAACTTGTCCTTCGGCTGCGGGTCCCCCCTTTATTTTTTTCTTTTCTTTTATACGCATTAAGGTCTTTCGATTCGCGACTTCTCCACTGCCACTGGAAGTGGAACTGGGAGTGCCACAGTTGCAACTGCAACTGTTTTTTGTGTGTCAAGTTTCTGCATTGCATTGCTGCTGCCGGGTCGGGGGCACTCTGACCCAATTTTGAGTGGCTGACTCTACATTTTCGCCCCGCTTGCTAGGGGTCGTCCGTGTCATGCCATAAAACCAGGGAACACAAACCAAGAACCAGTACCAGTCGCAGACCCAGCCACAGTCCCAATCGCAGTCGCAGTCCCACTCCCAGCTCCAGTTCCAGTTCCATTCCCTGCCCCACTCCCAGTCCCAGCCCCCCAGGACAATGTCGAATGTTCAATGCTGATGCGGCAGGTTTAAGTGAGTGTGAGTGAGAGAGAGACAGTCAGAGGCGTGCAACATAGTGAAAAATCAGCGTTTTTCCTATCGTTTTGAAAATCAAATCAATTATCGCCAAAATCAATTACAAGCCAAGTGACACACGAATGGGGTTAAAGGATGAACGTGGGGAGGGGGAGAATGACAGTGAATTTTCTTTTCTACTTTTGCTATGAAGGGAAATGCGTGGAGGGACGAAGGGTTTGATGAGGAGTGCAGGGAAATTATTGTTCAAGGCTGTTCGGTTCCATTTAACTGTCAGTTGGGTGATAGATTTGGTTTCTTTTTGGTTGGGGTTTTGGGTGTTGAAATATATGAAAGTGGGATTTATTTATTAATGATTTAAGACTGTCTTAAAGAGAGCTCTGAGCAGGGATCTCTGGGCTTGAAGGAGGGCAGCATCTAAGCATTTAACAGCATCATAATTAATATAAACACATCTTAGGATCTCCAAGAAACTTTCGTATAACCCAAATAAAATCAAATTAAATCTGGAAATTAATTTTTGTATTTTGTCAAAGGTTCCCAGATTCCTGCTCCAAGATTTTAAGCAAGAGGATTGGGTTTTTGAATGGCATTCTACTAGCAGTTCTCATTCTATATTTATCCTCTTAGAACAAAGAAATAACTAACGATCCAGTGGCATAAGAAATACAAGCAAACTTACCTCTCCTAGTCTCTTATTGATTCAATTTTAAAAATCGAAAATGAAACCCAAATTCAACCAGAAAATTCTACAATAAATTGAGTCTTCTAAACCCAAACTTTTATGTTCTGCACAAAGGTCTTTAATCTGTTAAATACCGAGTTTCCTTATGGCTTGCCTGCCTCCCCCTAACTCCTGCTCATTCCCTCCTGCTCAATTCCTCCTGCTCATTCTCCCTGCACAACACTTTTCTCCAGACCTACAGAAGTGAACTTCCCTTCAATTCCTTTCATTCTGGCCGTTTGGCTACACGAGAAATGCATCCATCACGTGACTTGTTAGGTTTGACATTTGATTTTTGCATGGAGCGCAGCAGGGGCGGGGGGGAGGGTGGAGGCTTGGGGTTGGTGATGTGGGGGGGGCTTCACGACTCTGCTGGCAAATCACCCAAAACGAGCGTGTCCAACTTAGACCACTTTGTGGGTGGCAGAGAGATGCCACAGTGCCACACGTGGCCCAGTACGTAGAAGGGGGGTTGGGGATGCCGCCAGTTGGTGGGTGATGGGAATGCCAGCAGAGGTGGTGCTGGTGGGGAAGGCTCTGTGGGTGGCTGTTGCATGATTTGCAACAAGCCCCAGACACACACACACACACACACACAGCTTGCTTTTGGGGATTGTCGTATTCGTCCTCGTGGCAGTGGTGTAATTGAGCTTGTGCCTGTGTGTGTGTGTCTGTGTGTGCCACAGATGGTGGCATCGTTTAGTTGGCAAAGGGTTTTCAGGTTGCAGTTTCTTGTTCGCTTTCTTTTTGGCAGCTTTTGCTAGAGAGAACTTTTGGCCACAACTTGAGTTAAAATTTCCATCAATAGTTAAAAGATTGAGTGGATTAACCCCACAAAAGGAGTAGAGAAACATGTTCTTTCAGATTCTAAGGTTGGGCGCTAAACACATCTCATACTCCTGCCCCGTCTAGCTCTTCCTCCACCCCATTATCTTGTACTCCTTCATCATCAGAATCTTTCATCAACACCGACCACAAGAGGCAATAAAACTGTTGTTTGTGTATCGGCCTCTCCATCGTATATCTAACTTGAACATGCCACAAATCTTGCAACTCGTAAAAGACAACTCCGCGAGGCACCACAAACAAAAGAAGGCAGCCACAGATCAATGGAAGAAACTCCGAGGTCTGAATGACTTTCTGGCCCTGTGGCCAGACTGTTACGTTAATTAAAAAGCAGAAAAAGAAACCAAAACAGAATATTTTTTGTTAAGGCACTGGGCCATAAAAAATGAACCAAGAATCAACAAGGAGGAAGATGGAGTGAGGAATGGGGGCGCATCAAGGAGTTGCAATCGTTTTGGGAGAGAGACTGACAGAGAGTCAGTCGAGTGGATGGGAGTGGAGTTTTATGGTCGAAAGCCTTGCTCTTCATATGTGTATCTGTCTGTATGTCTGTTTGGGGTATTTTGGAGTGGATTTATTAGCTCATTAGGCTTTATAGTTGTGGCCGATGTTAACATGTTTCTGTGGGCCAGGCTCCCCTGCACCAAAGCACCCAAAATCCCCCACCCTCTCTGGAGCTCCTGGTATAAGTTTTTCCTACTTTAATTTTTTGTTGGTTTTATTTTTTGGCTGGCCAACTTCATGAATTCTCCATTTGCACTTTCACTTAACCCAAATTATTCTCGCCTGCTTTTCGATCCTTCCTTTTTTTTACTCCTTTTTTCGGTGCAGTGCAATGGTTTTATTCAAGTGGTTAAAATAATGCTTAAGCGAAACAAATTCGAAAGTAGGAGAAGAGTTTTAGGAGACTTTCAGAACGAATGAGGATTGCTTTTACTTTTGGAAAATAAAAGGGAAATTAGGAGGTTGGAACTGTAGCTTATGGAGCAACCAGCAATCACTTATATATAAATGCAATTATTACAATTTATTTATTAAAATTAGATTTAAAATTACATTGATCTACAAATAGTCACCATACCCCTTTTCTACATCAAAGAGTATCGTTTCAAAATTATAGTATAGCTCTGGTGGGTGGCTGAAAACTTTCAACAACTCGCCCCAAAAAATTGCCAAGGCAAATCAAGTAAAATTTTGCAGCATTTTCATTTCTTTTCCATGGCTTTTCCAGGGCTACACGGGGTACGGCTAGGAAGATTCTGCTTCTACTCCTGTTTCAGTCTGCAGCTACTGGGCTACCGGTCTACCGCGACTGCCTGTAGCATCTGCGACTGCTACTCCTCCCTCTAGAAACTCCTGCGACTGCTACTCTTCCCTCTACGGTAGTTGCGACTGCCCCTTCTCCCTCTAGAAGCTCCTGCGACTGCCACCTCCTTCCTCTAGAAGCTGCTGCTTCTGCCATCTCCTCCCTCTGCAGCAGTTGCTTCTGCCATCTCCTCCTTCTGGAAGCTACTGCTTCTGCCTTTCCACCATCTACAGCAGCAGCTCGTCCCTCTCAAGTTCCTGCACCTCCTCCTGCTCCTCCTGCATCTGCTGTAGATCTGCTCCAATGTCGGTCCTCACCATCTTCATTAAAAGTTGTTCCTGCGCTGCTTGGCGCTGCTTTTCAATTAAGCCAAAAAGCCCCTCCGGCTATGCAATGCATTGATTTCATTTCAGTTTTCGTTTGGCCTAATTGCAAATTAGCTTGCCGATTCTACAACCCAGCTGCTACCTCTAGTTTCTCTCTCTATATCTCCCAGACCCCCCCTCTAGACGCTCTCTACATACCCCCACTGGCATACACTCTACTTTTGCCCCCTCTTTCTCAACAGCAAAACTCCTGACTCTATTTTGTTGATGGACAGAAAATCGCTTGGCCAGAAGCAATTAGAAAAACTGTCAAAAAATAAATCCCACCAAAACGAAAAAACTCTTTAACAAATGAACAATTTTCCATGTCAATTTGCCATCAAATGTCAAATCAAAACCCAGAAATGAAGGGGGATACATACGTATATGTAGATATGGTAGAAGTGCCAGATGGAAGGAGGATCTCTAAAGGTTGGGGAAGGTGTGCACCCATGTCTGCTGACAGCTTAGCGCATAATTTAATAACAATAACACCTTCAGTTCTCTTTACCCCTCCCTGTCGTACTCTTCTCTCCGCTCTGTCCCCCTGCTCTCTATCCCTTACTTTGTTGATCTTTTGACATTTTTTGTTGCCTTGTTTTCAAATGTCAAATGCAACAGCAAATGGTTTTTAAATCGATTTAAAGTTTCTTTGCTCGAAAAGTATCGACTTACAAATGAGGCGGAAGCACTGAAGGGGGGGGAAAAACAGGGTATTAAGTATCGAGCGGACAGATGTGTGGGGCAGGGGCAGCGGCATTCAAATTACATTCAAAATAAACTTAACCCTTGAATGAATCATACATAAAACGCTGTGGGGGAGAGGTTATATTAAATAATGGAAATATAAATGAATGAATTTTATATAAAATATAAGAAAAACTTCTGTGAAAGGCTCCCACACACATTTTCCTGAAAGATAAATGGCTGCAGGGCACTTGTGACATTTTGGCTGGCTGTTGCCCTTAAGGCAGGTCCTGGCATAGAGATTGCTGTCTATGCCATCGAAAAGTCCAACCAATGAACCATTAAATAATTGCTAATGTGTTCACATCACACAATTTATGACCAAAAAGAAAAGATGCTCCTGTGGCGGCGGCTCTGCCCCCCCGGCACAAAAATGTCATAATCTACGACACATGTCGCAGGCCAAAAAGGAAAAAAGCCGAAAAAACAGTGGCATGGGCTAACAAATGAAAGGCGGAAGGAAGCTGACAATTGACGGCCAAAAAGTCGTTGGAACAATAAAAAAAACACCACAACCAGAAGGAACACTGACACAATGCCTTCTTGAGAAATGACAGAACGACTGAGCCGACGACTGACTGACAAACGGACTCTGTTGATGGCGCCCCAAGGCGACCTTCAGAGTCGTCCCACCCCAGCGTCCTATTGCCACAAAAGTCAATTACATAATTACTTTCAAGCAATTTCCCAAGAAAAAGTAAAAGAAGAAAGAAATAATAAGAAAAAAAGGAAGAAGGAATGAAGCATCAGGTAGGGAACTGCCGGCTGGTGTCCTTTTTATCACATGTGCGTTGCCGCCACCCTGACCCTTGACCCTCGAACGGACCGAACCCTATGCTGTGTGTGTGTGTGGGCCCAAGGCTACCGCTTGGGCTGTGCCTTCCCCTTCCAGTGGCACAACCACAAACCACACACACCACACACAATCTTCTGCTCTCTCATAGCTAATGATGCCTAATGTGGAAGGAAACCTTTTTCCCTACACTCCCCCCGCTCTCAATGGGAAAATGGGAAAATTTATGCGGCCAAAAACGCATTGAAGGGAGAATTTGTCTCGTTCTGAAAATTACGGCCTAGACCGTGTATATTTTTTATAGTTCTAACAAAAGCGTGAGAGAGGGAGGTAGCGGAGGATTCCTGAAGATGGAATGGGAATAGACCACAGGTGCGGCCTGCTGTTCGGTTGCCCTGGGAACACAACAGCAGCAGCAGCAACATTTGGTAGGGAGAAGGAGAATGCTCTTAGGGTAGGGTATACCAAACGGTTACTTCGATGACTTTTGGGAGATTTTTTCGTGAAGATTGTCCAAGAGATGATAGAATATCTTATGATATGCATCTTTGTCGTGTAATGGAGTCATTTTTAAGTGCCTATAGATTGTGACTGTTCAGTTTTGGTAGATTCTAAGAGAGAGATTAGACGCTCTTTGATAGAAGCGATTTAAGTTCATTAGATAAAAAATTATGTGTTAATTTATAGAAATTGTGGAGGATTTTAATCATTAATGAAGATGAGAAATTATGGATAGAGATTATATATAGGGAAAAGTATTTAATTGGCTTCTGTTGAGATTTATATAAAATTTTCATTGCTATATAAATCCACAGTTAAACTTATGATAGATATAATATTGTATCCACAGCGTTTTCTTATTCCAAAACTTAAATTCTTGAATGCGCTTCTACGTAGAACCTAGAGAAGACTACCACAACTAGGGCTTTCCTTTCTCAAAGACCTCAAACACAAAAACCCTATTCATATTTTCAATTTCAGAGCATCCCAATGTCGCTTTATCCTCCTCAGATACATGCATGATTGTATCTCTCCCTCTCCTTTGGTGTTCCCTTTTTTTCAATCCATTTTTTATGCTGCTTGTTCCTTTTTTTTTTTAATGTTCATTTTGTTTGGCCACAAAACTTTCAACTTTTAGCGCCACAAGTTGTCACCATTTGGTTTTTTGGAAAAGTCATAAAATCATTTAAATAAACAAACCCCATGCATGGTGCATGGTGTAAGGGGTGTGGGGAGGAGGGAATGGAAGGAAAGTCCTCTCTGAATATCCGACTATTGGGGTCCTGAATCCCGAGTTAAGCGGCAGTTTTTCTCGCGACCCTTTTTGGCTTTTTCTCTTTGGAGCGCTGGGCTGTTGGCTTTTTTTTTGGCTTTTTCTCTCTGGATGCTGGGCGCTGGGCCCTAGGCTTTGGTCAGGTTTTTTGTAGGGTACCTACGCTTTAAAGGGGTGTATTGAATATTGGAGTCTTTTAGTGGATATTTCAATGGAGCTTTGTGGATTAAATTTTGAAAATATCTTTTCTTTTGTGGAATCGGACTTTCATAAATTTGAATATTTATTATTTGCTCTTAAGAGATTTAAGAAAAAGTCTTTGAAGTAAAAACTAAATTATTTCTTAGGGAACTCCAAGCAAAACCCAATTAACAATAGATTCATGGATTCAATAGATTTCTTGGATGCTTCAGATCAGTTTTTCTATCAAAATAATACTTAAAAAATCCAGGGTATCCACTGCTTCGTCTACTCCAAAACTATTATCCCTTTCCCCGGCTTTCTTTTTTTTTTGTATATTTATTTACAGCTTTTACTGTTATTGGCCGGCTCTCAGTCAGTCGATGGGCGTTGACACGCCCCCCTGCTACGCTGCAACCTCCTACGTGCAGTAACATATAAAATTTGCATTAAAATTACTTTGATTACAAATTGGTCGTCGTCGGGGCCCACCCGTTGATTCTGCTGCCCGCTCGTCATTCGAAGTCGCCACGGGACGGCGGCGGCGGGGCGACAAAAAACGCACTGTACGCAAATCCCTGGCGCGTTTTTTGTCGCGCACAATGCATTTGCAGGCGTCGCAGTCGCAGAGCAATGGAGAAAAAACCTCCGTATTTATGCGCAAAATATTGTATTTTTAAGGATTATTGATTTTATTTGAGCAACACGGAAGTGCAGCCAGCAGATTGGCCAGCCATTTTCATCTGTTTTTGGTGCGAAGTGGCGGAAAAACAAAACAGGAAAACATCGGAAAATAGCATTTGGGGAAAAGTGTTGGCGAAACACACACACAATGCATTTTGTGCATTGTTTAATTATGTAAAATGTCGGCAAACTCTTGTCACAACAAAAGCTTAGTGAAGTGAATCCGAAGTTAAGGTAAAAAGTGCCCAACAGAATAAACATGCCCGCAAAAAACTCCATTAAAGTTGATGGATAATAGTGGGAATATGTTTAATTGAAATTCGACAAGGCTCCGATCGATCTAAGAGTGAGTGATAGATGTTAAAGGAAGATTGTTAAAGGGAATTCGAATGGAAGACATGGTCCTGGAGTGCCATGGGGAGCTTCTCTAGAGAAAGATAAAGGGAGAATTAAAGTAGACTTTGATCATAGAATTAGATCAATGAATTCTGAATTGATAATATAAAAATTATTAAATAATGCAAAATATTTGGAATGATTTACATATATAAAACTTGAGTATTAATAGGAGTACAATTAGGAGTTTTAATAGAAGTAGAAATATGAGTTTTAATAGGACTAGAACTAGGAATTTTATTAGGAGTAGAAATAGGAGTTTTCACAGGAGTAGAAAAAGGAGCTTTCATAGGAGTAGAAAAAGGATTTTTCATAGGAGAAGAAATAGGAGTATTAATAGGAGTAGAAATAGGAATTTTCATAGGAGTAGAAATAGGAGTTTTCATAGGAGTAGATATATGAATTTTCATAGGAGTAGAAATACGAGTTTTTATAGGAGTAGAAATAGGATTTTTCATAGGTGTAGAAATAGGAGTTTTCATAGGAGTAGAAATAGGAGTTTTCATAGGAGTTTTCATAAGAGTAGATATGGAAGTAGAAATAGGAGTAGAAATATGAGTAAAAATAGGAGTAGAAATAGGAGCAGAAAATGGAGTTTTCATAAGAGCAGAAATAGGAGTTTTCATAAGAGTAGAAATAGGTGTTTTCAAGGAGTAGAAATGGGAAGAAATTTAGAAGTATTAATACGAAAGGAATTAGGAGTTTAGTAAGAGTAGAAATAGGAGTAGAATTAGGATTTTTATTCGGTCATTAAATAGGACTAGAACGTTGAGTACAAATAGCAGTAGAAATAGAGTTAGAATTAAAAGTTTTAATAAGAGTAGAAGTAGGAGTAGAAATAGGAATAGAATTAGGAGTTTAAATATCCAGTAAAAATAGTAGTAGAAATAGTACTCAGGAATATTTGAAGCAAAGCTCGCGTAGGAGTATTTAACGGAATGCCTTAACCGCACTCGCTATTCAAATTCAGATGCCAAAATTAATATCATATTTTCGAATAAATTACTCATCAATACACCGCACTCCACCCGAACCCCACCCACACTCCCCCTATGCATACCACAGCCCACACACAGAGAGAATGTGCTGCATATTTGTGCTTTAACTTAACTCCAAATCTCCACGACCCCCCCAGTCCCACACAACCCATGCACCACTTCCCCCCATCAGTCCCTTCTGCAAACGATGCAATTTTCAATGCATAATTCATTTGCCGAAACAAATTGATTGGAATGTGTTTATGTGCGCCTCTTCTCTTCCCCTTATCCCCTTTCCCTTTGCACATTTCAATTTTCGGCCAGCCAACGAACCAACAACAAATTTGTGTATTACCTATAGGGCTACCCCTAGCCCAAACCACAGGGAAAAACCCAAAAAAATGAAATGCAATGGAAAAACAATGCGAAAATTGAAAATTCTCCATAAAACGCAAAAAGGGAGAATGCACTTAGGCGGTGGGTGGGTTTGTCGCCATAATTCACCGCAAATGCCGCAGCGTTCAAAAGTAATTGAAAATCGTAGCAATAGAAGAACGGAACACCCCACGCAGAAAAAAAAAGTTCAGTGCACTTCTGACCACGCCCACAGACCATACGCATGGCTCAAAGAGGGTTGGGGTGGTAGAGTAGTAGGCTGTAGAGAAATTAAGAGATCAAAGAGTGGTACAGGCAATGTGTCCCTTACAAGCCAAAAAAAAAAAGTTAAAGGCAGCCAAAAACCGCAAACAGATTTTCCCACGCAACGCATAGAAAAAATTTGATTTTCCCTTCCCCTCTCACTCTCTTCCAAGTGTTTTCCCATCGTTAAATTTTTCGTGTACTGAAAATAATTGCAGGAGGGCACGTGCTGTGAGCAAATTGCAGTAAGGCAGAGAACCCTAGAGAACAGGCAACTGATTGAGACATATCCATTGCAAAGGACATGGCACAGGACACCTATAGATAGGGTAGGTTATGAAACAGGAATCGTATTCTATACTGTTAGAGTGCTGTGTGTATAGTATGTCTCCCCTGCGGCTTTATGAATTATGCGACTTCAAAACTACGGCGTAGAAAATGTTTCCCCCTTTCCACCCTGGAGTATTTTATTTTCTGTATTGTCAGGCACTTGAAAATGGTAATGGAGTTTCCAGGGAACTCTGGCTGTTTACAGAGGATCGTTTCACTCGTTTTTTGTTATTCCAAATTTAATTAAACAAAACTGACAACAAAAGGAGAGCAACAGAATGGGAAGCTGTTCCCATTTCGAGGGTTCAGCTAAATAAAAAAATAATAAGAACTGGTTTTTTGGGCGCACAAATTAGTTTGAATAGGGATTGCAGCCGATTGCCGTGCGCTTGAGGTGCCACTCAAGTGCTGCATTATGCAATTAAATCAGCTAAAAGTAGATAAATATTTAACAAAAGCCAAAAACAGGAACCCCTCGAGTGCTGCCACATGACATGTGAAAGAAGACGAGTTTAGGGTGCCACAAAAGAGACTTTTAAGCGGCGGAAAGGGCAAAGAACATATGGGATAGGGCATAGAAACATAAGGAGAAGGGCATAGCAAATGAGCAGGAGAAATTCCCTGACGAATTTCAGGTAAAAGTTACGCTTAAAACCACACAAAATATATCCCCATCCTGCTTAAACACTTTATGGAGATTTTTTCTAAAAATTTCATTAAATCATTGGACACTCAAAAACACCTCTGTAGCATGCCTATCCTTTCCTACCTATTTGTTTTACATTTTTGAACATTATTTGAGCACAGAATGCTGGCCCAAAAAAAATGTTGATTAAATGTGTAAAAATGTTGCTACAATTTTTGGTGCAAGTTTTCTTTGATTTTATTTTGGGCAGCTGCCAGGCAAAAGCACAAGCAAATCCCACACATGAAACATATTTGTAAAGTAATAAATATTTTAGATATGTGCCAAAAAAAACTAGCAACCTTTTGGTAGGGGTTTGGGTATGTGGATGTAAAATGTGCAACACTCTATCCAATTTATTAGTCGTGTCGCTGTGTAAATGCAGCTACGGGTTTTTGTTTACCTGCAAAAACAATATTAATTAATGAAATACTTTGACGCGCGTTTTACAGCTACTAGCAGTATATTTTTTGCTTTTTCTTTTGGCCGAAAGAAAATACCAACTTTTCTCGGTCTCTTTTGCTCAGTTGTTTGTTTCCATTGGCATTTCCATATATCCATCCATCCAGCCATCCCACCCAAAAAAAAAAAAAAAAACGTAGAGAGAAACAAAACAATTGCAGAGATTTCTGAAATACTTGTTCGTTGTTCAGATGGATGTACACCAGACCACGTTATGTATGGGATGTGGGGCGGGGTGGGACTGTGCTGGGTTCTGGACTCTCCTCATGCTCTATGTCTGAATGCCTTTTCCGTTTGCTATTTCAATTGAAATTTGCTTATTGCAAAATGTTGTTCTCCCAACCTTTCATCCCCCCCAAAAAACATTCAACTCTAAAGAATTTCTAGTGCATTGCAAATTGGCATTGAAGTGCAAAAACCCAACCGTAGAGTGGAAGGAGACTCTCTCCTGCTACAATGAGACGGCGATGCGCAAAAGTATTTGGCGAATTTTTGTAATAAAGTTGCCAACACAGTGAAGTTTTTAGCCCCACCCCAACCAGCGGCAAGGGGGGGATTGGTGTGGGTAGAAGAACAACAGCTTTGGGGTAACCAAAAGTTACACAGAAATCAACATCAACATAAAGGTGGTTAAGCAGTCTATCAAGGGCAGCCAGGCATCCTCCAGGCATTAAGCGCAAGAAAACGGCAATAAACTTGGGGTTAAGTTGTATTCAAATCGATTTGTAGGGGTAGAGAAATTATAGAGGGTTTTATGAGGGTTTTTAATAGAAAGAAATAACAGAAATAGAAGTAGTATTGAACCTTATAAATATACACTAGGTATTCATGTGATTCCTTAGATGTGGGCTCCCTTTTAGAATATTTATCTACCCAATAACCTATCAAACTTAATGTACTTCCACTCCTAGCAGTCTCAAATAATTTCTGTTATATTTATCTGCTTTTACCCGTAGTAGTTTTATAATCTCCCACCTATCAGACACCCTTCAGTAGCCAAATTCGGTGCCACAACTACATAGCAACACCTGTTTCACCTGAGTATTACTATTATAATCATTCCGCCTAGCCTTTGCTGATAAGAAACCCAGCCCAAAAACCACTTGATAGCACCCAAATGTCTAGCCAGCAAGTAAAGATAAAACAAATAATTCGAATTCTTAATAAAACTTACAATTGCTGCATGACTTTATTGTTTTTTTTGCTTTTTGCTTTTGTCTTTTGAATGACTTTTCGATTTTTTTGTGCAACTTTTCCCGCAAATGGCAAAAAGCAGACGTTTGCTGCTCCAATAAACAATAAATAGTATGGCTAAAATGATGGCATAAATATCCAAATTATGAGCTGCTATGTAGCTCATGTGCACCACGGGACTCTGCAGATGTGGGGCACCATGATGCCGGATGACATAGTCCACCCAATAGAGGAGCGATTGACGTGCACTCAGTGGACGATCGCGATAGAGCGAGGAAAAGGCTTTCACCGCTTGATCGTACTTGGGATTCTCTAGAACCTCCAGGATAGTATCGCGAAAGGACTGCTCCTCGAGGGTCAGTAGGCTGAGAGACAGGCCAAAGCCCTGACTGACCATGGCATCTGCATTTCCCGGTTGATCCCCGAAGACGGGAAGGGCTAGCATGGGTTTGCCATGATACTGAGCCTCTGTGACGCCTCCCTTGCCCGCGTGGGTTATGAATAGTTTGATCTTTGGGTGGGCCAGAATATCGTCCTGTGGCAGCCACTTGGCATAGAGAATGTTGTCGGCTGTCCCTGGTGTATGCTCCAGATCGTCCCACTTCCAGATGACTTTTTGCTTGAGTTTCGATATAACATTGAACATCTTTTGCACGGTGTCCGGTTGGATATGTTCCGCCTTCACATTGGAGCCAAGACTGAGCAGAATGGCGACATGTGCCTCTGTGGCGCTCTCTAGAAAATCTGCTATATGCTGGGGCAGAGGATCTGGCTGATCCTTGACCTGTATGCCACCCACCTCGATTACAGCGGGCACATTGGGTCGTATGGGACCCTCACTGATGCCATGCGAGGCAAAGAAAATCAGGGAAATGTTTTTATACAGATCCTCATAGCGTGGCATCGACGGATCATTGCCATAGAGATCCCTACAAGAGAAAGGCATTAGATGAGCATTTCATTTGGTTTTTTTACTACTTTTACTTACTTGTATATTTTGTCATTATTATGCTCGATTGCTAGCATAAATATCCGATATCCCACGGTGCCTATGATGTTCTTTAAACGCTGGAAAATGCCCATCGTTTGACCCTTTTCCACCACAACATTCATGGATGGCACATAGGAAATTTCACTGGGATTCCCCAAGACAGAGCCCAGCAGCACAGGCGGATTGGACAGCGCCACAATCTGTGGCACCTTCAATTTGTGGGCCACTGCCAGCTGCAGGCTGTTCATAAAGTAACCCAAGATGACCAAATCAAAGTGATTGTCGGGCTGCTCGTAGAGATCCGTGACCATTTGGTGCCTCAGCACATCCTCCATTTTGGCAAAGAGCGACATCATGGAGCCCATGGCCAAGAGCATGGAAACGATCGGATTGCTGGTATCCCGCTTGGCCATGCCCGCGACAAGGGTGCCAAAACTCTTCCCATCCGCCTCTTCGAGTGGCACCTGTATGTGATTGATGGATGGATGCAGAAATGGCGGCTTTAGGGCAGTGACCACCGTCACATTGTGCCCACTCTCGGCCAGTATCTTGGCCATGGACATCTGTATGACCAAATGCGAGGGACTCAAGCTGGTAAAGAGTCCCAGAATATTGGCAGCACGACTGCCGCTGGGTAGTAAGACCAGTAGCAGGAGGAGCAGGGGTATAATTTTATTCGACTTGCCGGCCATCTGAACACGCGAGCAACTGAAAGTCAACTGATCTTGGTGGGTAGCCAGAGGTATAGTAAAGGGAGCCCTGTACCTCAGATAAGCGTTATCAGCTCCGACTTTGCGACGAGTTTTAATAGTTTCTTAATCTTTTATGAATGCCTCAAACATCTGTATGTGGTATGAGGAAACACATTAATTAAAATTACTGCTGCTGGGTCAGTAAAATGTCGAAACAAATTGGAATCACGATGATAAGCATTATCTGGCATTATCTGTCATTGACTTGGGCACAAATTTCTCTCTCTCTCTCTTGCAATTCTCACGGTCTGATTATATTATTTCCCCAAAGAGAGGATCATTTTGCGCTTCCAAAGAGAAGTCTTTTATATATATTCCCCCCACATAATATTTTTATATTTTTTATTATTATAATAAACTTACTCGTATTTAAGGCAGCCATTTGATAAGGCAATCTACGCGACGTAGTCAAGGTATTCTCAATTATTTACAATCTTTCAGACTCTACCTACTATAATCAACAGAATGATAACATAATCAATGGACAGCCAAACATGTGGCAGACCGAAGAGGTAGTAGCTAGTAGCTGTGCTTGGCCATATCTTTTACATACAATTTAAACAGAGAAATGTCCAATCATCATCACATTGCAGCTATAGGGAATTCATATATTTGTATGATTTTTGAGTGCATTTTTTGCTTGGAAACAATATTTTATTGGAGTTCTAATTTATATTCCTGAAGTTCTTTATATTTGGTACTTCTACAGAAAGCAGTTTTAATTGTAGATTTATATTAGAGATATTCGGGAGGTATTTTCCTCATAGTTACTAGTCTTTAAAGAACTTTCAAAGTGTAGGGTGAATCAGCGTTGACTTTGCGGTCATAGGAATCACATATAGTATACATACTATATACTATATATATACTATATGTACATATATATGTTTCTATAATTATAACTCTTTATCTTATCCCTTGTCTGCTGCAATCTTTTGCTTTTTGTATCATTCAAATCTATTTATTTTTAACCTCTAAAAACACGGTATTTTTATATTATATGTTAAACATTTTATTTTCATCGCTTAAATGTACTTAAATATGTCAGTATAATGTCACTCAAGGTACTGTTGAAATATTTTACTACTAGTGCTAGGCAGTGTAATGGAATCACTTCCCTTTACGTCACTTCCTAATGCTTCTTGACCTTCTTTGACTTCTTCGCAGAGAGCTTTCTGCAGATGAATTTAATGACAGCCTTCGTTAGCAGCAGGAAAACAACTACAACGATGGCCAATATAGCAAAGATATCCAGATTGTTGGCTGCTATGAAATTCATATGAATGAGGGGACTCTGCAGATGGGCGGCCCCATGGTGGCGGATCACGTACTCGGACCAGTAGATCACCGTCTCCCGGGCAGTCAATGGACGATCGCGGTAGAGCTTGGAGAAAGTGGAGACCGTCTGAAAGTACTTGGGGTTCGAGAGGACCTCCTCGATGCCCTCGCGGAAAGGCTGCTCCTCGAGGGTCAGCAAATTGAGGGTGAGGCCAAAGCCCTTCTTGACCATGCCATCGGCATTGGCTGGCTGATCCCCGAAGACGGGAAGGGAGAGCATGGGTTTGCCATGGTACTGGGCCTCTGTGATGCCTCCCTTGCCCGCGTGATTGATGAACAGCTTAATCTTGGGATGGGCCAGGATGTCGTCCTGTGGCAGCCACTTGGAGTAGAGGATGTTGTCCGATTTTCCAGGGTATTCTCCAGATCCTCCCACTTCCAAATGACCCGCTGCTTCAGCTTGGACAGAACATTGAACATCTTCTGGACGGTGTCGGGACTAAGGTGCGATCCCTGTACATTGGAACCCAGACTGAGGAGGATTCCTCCGTCCGTGGCATTGGCCAAGAACTCCTCCATGTTCGTGGGGAGTGGGGCGGGCGTGTCCTTGATCTGAATGCCACCAATCTCAATCACACCGGGAACATTGGGTCGCACGGGTCCCTCGCTGAGAGCGTGGGAGGCAAAGAACACAAGGGAGGCGTTCTTTATCATCTCCGAGTACTCGGGCATATTGGGATCATCACCAAAGAGTTCTCTGGGGGTAATTAAGAGAGAAATGAGAACAATTTAAGGCGGTTTCTTGTGAATCTACTTACTTGTATGTATTTCTGTTGCGATGTTCTGTTATTTTAGCAAACACTCCAAAGCCTGCGGTCATGATGAAGCACTTCATTCGCTGCTGGAACGACATGCCCTGTCCCCTGCTCCACGGCATCATTTATGCTCGGCACATAGGCGATTTCGTCGGGGTTTCCCAACAGCGGATTCAGCATCTGATTCGGTGGCATGGTAGCCAGCACGATCAGCGGGGCATTCACTTTCCTGGCAAAGCCCATTTGGTAGTCATTCATGAAGAAACCCGACAGCACCAAATCGAATCTGTTGTCCTTGTTCAGATAGAGATCCTTCACTCGCGGATCGTGAAAGATTTCAGCCATTTTGCGGAACATAAAGCCCATCTGTCCGATCATCCGAAACAGGGCAAAGAGCATATTCTTGTTCTCACTCTTTGACATTTTCTCTATAATGGAGCTCATCTCTGCCGCATCCTCCGTGCTCAGTGGCACACGTATTACATTTATATCCTTGTGTGTGACTGCAGGCTTCAGTACAGTCACCACTGTGACATTGTGTCCGCTCTCTGCCAGAGCCTTCACCGCCGACATTTGTATAATCAAATGTGAGGGACTCAAACTGGGAAATAAACCCAAAATATTCGCACCCTGAGTGCCACCGATAAGGGCGATAAGCAGCAAAATTCGCGTAGCATTCAGCTCCATTTTCGACATCGACTTGGGTACGGAAACCGGCGAACTGTTGAGGGTAACGCCGCTGCCGTTGGTTTATATGGAAACAGTTTTAGTCGCTGACTTTGGATGACTAATCAGGTTTCTGCCCCCGATAAGGGGGTTCTGTGCTGAATGTTGTGATAGGTAATGATAACTAACATTTCGCAATATTTTTTGACCATTTCGTACGCTGGCAAATGCACTCGACAAAAATGGTTGATAAGAATATGCGACGCGCTTATCGGCTTAAACATTTTGTTTATCTACGCACGAGGAGTGGCACGAAATTCGGTATTTATTTATGCTCCCAGGGAGCCGTTTTTGTGGCTCTCTTTGGGGAACGAAATGTACAAAAATTATGGCGAAATGGTGAGCAAACCTCAAGTCAATATAAGGTAGCAACCTATCATTTGTCTGGCCAGAAGTACGCTGTTTACCCCCGCACACACCACACACCACGTCGATATGCTGCTGAGAATTCTGTTGCTAACGGTGGCTGCTGTTGCCACACTTATCAGTGGCACTGAGGGAGCCAACATACTGGGACTCTTCACCAGTTTGAGTCCCTCCCATTTGATTATACAAATGTCAGCGGTAAAGGCGCTGGCGGAGACTGGACACAATGTCACAGTGGTGACTATACTGAAGCCTGCTGTTAGCCACAAGGATATCCATGTGATTCAAGTGCCACTGAGCGAGGAGGAGGCCAAATATCTGAGCGATCTCTTTGGGGAGGTCTCGAAGAAGGATCACAAGAATATGCTTTATTCGATGTTCACAATGTTCGGACGGATGGGATTTATGTCACAGAAGATGGCGGATGCACTGAAGGATCCGCGAGTGAAGGATCTCTACCTCAACAAGGACAACAGATTCGATTTGGTTATATCGGGCTTTACCCTGAACGACTATCAGATGGGTTTTGGCCAGAAGGTAAAAGCACCTGTGATCGTTTTGGCCACCATGCCGCCGGGTCTAATGCTCAACTACCTCATTGGTAATCCGGAAGAGCTGTCATATGTGCCCGGTATGAATGATTCGTTGGACAAGGGACAGGGCATGACTTTCAGGCAGCGCCTCCGTGGATACATGATGAGCCTCGGCTATAAGGTGTTTCTAAAAATGATGGAGAGACGCAGCAAAAATTATTACAAGTAAGTAGATCCACACAAAAACCCCCTGAAATTGTACTCATCTCTCTCCTAACTCTCCCCAGAGAACTCTTTGGCGATGATCCCAATATGCCCGAGTACTCGGAGATGATAAAGAATGCCTCCCTTGTGTTCTTTGCCTCCCATGCCCTGAGCGAGGGACCCGTGCGACCCAATGTGCCCGGTGTGATTGAGATTGGTGGCATTCAGATCAAGGACACGCCTGCCCCACTCCCCACGAACATGGAGGAGTTCCTAGGCAATGCCACGCACGGAGGAATCCTCCTCAGTCTGGGATCCAATGTGCAGGGATCGCACCTCAGCCCCGACACCGTCCAGAAGATGTTCAATGTTCTGTCCAAGATGAAGCAGCGGGTCATTTGGAAGTGGGAGGATCTGGAGAATACCCCTGGCAAATCGGACAACATCCTCTACTCCAAGTGGCTGCCACAGGACGACATCCTGGCCCATCCCAAGATCAAGCTGTTCATCAATCACGCTGGCAAGGGAGGCATCACCGAGGCCCAGTACCACGGCAAACCCATGCTCTCCCTTCCCGTCTTCGGGGATCAGCCAGCCAATGCCGATGGCATGGTCAAGAAGGGCTTTGGCCTCACCCTTAACCTCCTGACTCTCGAGGAGCAGCCATTCCGCGAGGGCATTGAGGAGGTGCTCTCGAACCCCAAGTACTTCCAGACGGTCTCCACTTTCTCCAAGCTCTACCGCGATCGTCCATTGACTGCCCGGGAGACGGTGATCTACTGGTCGGAGTATGTCATCCGCCATCACGGCGCCGCTCATCTTCAGAGTCCCCTCATCCACATGAGTTTCATAGCAGCCAACAATTTGGATATCTACGTATTGTTGGTCATCGTTGTAGTTGTTTTCCTGCTGCTCACGAAGGCTGTCATTAAGTTCATCTGCAGAAAGCTCTCTGCGAAGAAGTCAAAGAAGGTCAAGCAGCACTAAAAAGTGAAGAGCAGGGAAGTTCCACCACCAAACTCCTAGCAAAATAACTACCTCAGTACTTTGGGTGTCGTCATACAAATAAATCTAAGTACTTTTAAGTTCATAATATGATTAAATCGATACGAAATGTTTTTTTGAGAGAAAAAGAATACTAAGAATTAGATTGTTGCTTTTATGACTCACTCTGACTTCTTTTCTCTTATCACAACATGTCTCTTAGCAATAAATATTTCTCAATCTTTGATATACAATCGATTATTACCACGATAACAACTGACAATTGTAGTTAGTTCCTATCGAAATGCGCCCAAGTATTCCCCGTATCTTCTTTCCTACCCCACAGGGTTTTTCGCCCTCCATACCATCAAAAAGATGTAAACAGATTTATCAGCATGAATCAATATATATTTCATTTGGGCGCATACCATTAATTTATTCGATTATCTGCCGCTTAAAACCCTTTCCGTACCCCGCTTCTGCTACCCCCTTCGCAGCACATTATCATCATCCCCTTGGCATCCCCTTGGCCAATGCTTTTCCTTCAGAACTAATGGTTTTCCATGTGCGTGACGACAAAGGAGAAGAATGAGGAAGGAGTAGAAAGGAGCTGTAGAAGGAGGAGCAGCAGCAAGTACGGGGAGGATGCCCCTGAAGGGCGTGTGCACATTTTCATACACATTTAATCGTCTGTCTGCCCTGCAAATTCTTAATTAACACGCACAGGGCACAACCACATACACACACACACACACAGGGGCACACACACACACTGGAACACACACATGCAAATAAATATTTATCGGCTCTGTGGCGCGTAACTCACATCATTCCCATCGGCAGAGGCAGCGACGGCCTCGCCCCATTGTCTGTTGGTCACTCAGTTGTTGTTGTCCGAAAGAAGTCCCAACCCATTCCCCCATCACATACCCTAACCATCCCCCCCATCTACCCTCTGGACTCGCTGTCCGCAGACCATTCATCGTGAATGTCGTCGTCGTCGCTGTAAACCAAAGCCCGCATTCAGCATTTCCTGCTGTCCAGTGTCCTTTGTCTCTCTCTCTCTCTCTCTCTTCTTCGTTTGGGTTTAATTTTTGCCATTGAACCTGGCACATACACCCGCACATACATCTGTACATATATGTATATCCCTCCCTCATATTCTGTTATTGTTTTGATCTGTGCATCGATTTGGATTTGATCTGTAAAGAGTTTTTTCTCATTAATTCGATTGATTTCAACACAATTTTAAATGGGAAGATGGATGTAGCAGAAATTATATAGGAATACAGAAATAGTTATCTATTGTTTGCTTGGGTTTTTGTTTGAAGATCAAAAGCGATGAAAGGATACATTTGATGTACTTTTATTATATTCTTTTAAAGATGATCTGCTATGGTTTAAAAGATGAATAATGCTTGATAAAAGATGAACAATGCTTGGATAAAGATGAATAAAGAGGCACTGCTCTCTTGGTTGATTATTTGGGGTTTAAAAATAAATTTAAATAAGAAATAAATATAAAAAATAAAATAAATAATGCAATAAATTAATCTATATATTTTAACAACAAATAACATTTTAATGTATATTTTCTGATCCTTATCGTTTAATTTAAATATATATTTAATATTTCTTAAGTTTTTCAAGGTAATTATCAAATATATACCATACAAAAAATGTCTATAAAATCCGTAAAATATTATTTTATTTAAATGGATGTATGCTAAAGTTTCACAATTTTTAGTCACTTCTATTAATATTAAATCCAATAACAATAATATTGCAGAATATTAATTTGATTGATTGAGAAATGACTTTCAATTCATTCCAATTTCCTCTGTATTTTTTTAAGCCGGAATAATTAACTAGTTAAGTGATAATTAATATTATAATATTGTAATAAATATAATTAATTTATTTACCTCTACTATGGTCTATTTATTTATATTTATATGGTTAAATATGTCAAAGAAATACTATAATGTATCAATAATATTTTCCTAATTTATCCCCTAAAAAATACCTTATTTCTTTTGCTTTTTCTTTTGAAGGCCTTTTTGGTTCCTTTAGCTGCCACTGACCATGTCCAAGATCTACATACATCTTATATTCACCACTAATTTAAGGTCTTGAAAAGTATATAGGTACGTGCGTATATTTTCCATGTAAACAAGTGTCGAAGATGCAATCTAGCCGCACTGCCTGCCCCACCATACGCTTCACGATATACGCGTATGTACTAGTGGATGTGGAATGTTTACAAAATTCCAACAACACTTCAATTTTAATGAAGAAAACGTTGGCAGTATACCCGGCACAGACCCCACCAAAAGTAAATGTCAAATATTTGATTAGCCCCATTAGAAGGGTGACCCCCAGGGGAGCGGGCAGGGGACTCCAACGCTGACCCACATGCGATGGCAGCAGCGACGATGGCGCCGCAAGGGTTGTTCTTGCTCTGGCTCAGTCCCCTCCCCAACCCCCCCTAAGAATACTTCATTATAATTCTCGCTCATTAACCCATGTTTTCCATGTGCGTTTTCCGTCTCCCCACTTTCCTGCTGCTCCTGGGGCTGGTCCCCACTTTGCTGCTCTTCCCGGGGTTGGCCCCCACATTATCAGGACGAGGGCTAGAAAGAATAAAGGAGAAAAACACTTTTCATAATTAAGCATTGTAATTTTTGTTTGTTTCGCCTTCAGTTTTTTTGGTGGGGAGAGGTTTTTCCGCGGTAAAGGCTTCATTTTCACTTTGGTTTTCGATTACAATTTCGCCGCCCTGCCACCCTGCTAGCCCTTTCTGCCGCTTCTGTTTTTGGCAGCCAGAAATATAAAAGTTTTGCCTGTGATGGACACATGATTGCTTTTGGGTCTTCGCTCTCTCTATTCATATTTCATTCACATCCAACTCGAAAACTCATTCATATTTGCTTACATTTCATTTGGTGGGTGTTCCTTTGGGGGGTTACCAGAGAGAGAAAGAGATGGAGGCCCAATCGATTACCATTATTTATTAATCCTGGGCATATAATTTAGACACTGCGAAAATGTTTGAGAAACTTGTCAGCTGGTGGGGTAGGAGACAGCAGGAGACTTCTACACTCCCCTCCCCAGCCACTGCTGAGGAATTTTCAATTAGTGCAACCGAAAAATGTCAACTAAGTTCCTTGCTCCCACCCCCTTCACTTCTCCCCCTAAAAGACTGGAATTTTCATAATTATGCATTGGGTGAGAAATTTGTTGAATTTTACATACATTTTGCAGTAAATTTAATTAGAAAACAAAAAAGTTTTTTACACACACACACACTCAGTACAGAGCTTATGTCATGTACCAGAAATGTACTCCCCCTCTCTACCCCTACCCCTACAACAATTATTAAAGGGTAGCAGCAGCAGCTAAATACAAGTTTCACAACACAAAATGTCTATAATTTTCCCTCTGTGTGTGTGTTTGTACATGGCAACCAAAAGCTGTCGTTTCCACTCTCTCTCCCTGGCACTGACCTCTCTCCCTCTCCCTCTTTGCACTGCTCTGAGCATTAGTTATTACAACCCAACTATAATTTAAAATAAATGCCAAAGTAGCCGAGGTCTAAACCGCAGAACATCGCAGGCCCCTGAGCACCAGAGAAAGCTGGCTATTAAGACCCTACACTCTACACACACCCCACCTTACACCCTACCACCCCCTCACACACAGCCCAAAGGCAGTCGCTGCGCTGAGCTCTAGCTCCCACTTCTGTTGCTGCTGCTGCTGCTGTTGGCTTTATAATAAATTTATAAATGAAAATATGAAAAATGGTCGCTGCGTGTTTTTGCCAAACTAAGCAAAAAAAAAAAAACCAGCTAAAATATAAAAAAAAAAAAACTAAAAAAAGAAGCTACGAAAACTCTGTGAAAATTCTCTCTAAGAGTGGAGCAAAAGCACGGATGACAGAAAAGTTTACCATTTTGAGGTCGCAGATAAAGATACACTAAAAGGAATTTTTTTTTTTATGACATGTGGATGATATCAGGGTAGCACACACTCATTAAATAAAGTAATATTAAAAGAAAAAAAATGTGTATAAATATTTTATATAGAAGCTGAAGCTTTGGAAGTCCTTGAAGAATGATTTCTGCCATGATATGTAGATGTTATCCATAGTAGGAGTTGTATTTAATGCATGAAATATAGGAAAATATTAATTAAGAATTTATAAATATAAATATTTTTATTCAAAAATATAAACTAAATAAATACAGCTCAGTTAATAGTTATTTCTCCAACGATAACTACTATTTTAGCATTATTTTATACTGATTTCCAGACTAATACCAGACACTACCACATACTATATTGCAAGATAAATACATCTAGCTTAACCACTTTTATGTATATAATTCCCATCAATTTTATTCACACCTTAAAAAGCCTACAATCCTTTATTTCAAAGTCATAAAACCCTTTTGCTAGAGCATCACACACAAAAAAAAGAAAGTACTAGTACCAAAAGTAGTACTAAGAAAAGTGGGTGCATTGGGGATTGGCTGCACTGTGGGCTGCAGGGGTGGTGGCTGGGGGTCTGTGTGGATTTTGTGGATAGGTCATCAGTGTCCTGTGGTCGAGTGGCCAACGAAGTTTTTCCGTTAAAGCAGCGCAGCCAAGCGTACCAAGTTGGTTGTAAAATGTTTAAGGATTTTTTCGTGATGGCCATGGCCAAAAAAAAAGGCAATCAGAGTTTAAGCGTTTCAATTTACATGGCACAGATCAGAGATAATAATTACCAGATAGTTTTAATATTATTTCTGCTAGCTTTTTTTTAATTTTGGTGTCCAGTATTCAGTGTCCCAATAACCTCCAAAAAAATGCTCTGGACATTTCAATTTGAATGTCTGCAGCAGGCAACTTAACGACATTCAAACCTGGTAACCCCAAACTGACCTGTCACCTAAAGCCCTTACACACTGTACAGTGTGCACTCGCTCTGCCATAAATATACCAGATATAAAAAGCTACAAAAAAAATACCAAACAAAATATACATATGACACATTTAAAACTTTTTGACTTGCGGGCAACAGGCAGCAGAAATGCAGCAGCAGGAAAAGCAGCAGGAAAAAGAGAGAGAGAGAGAGAGCGACAAAAATGAAATAAACTTTCACTAGAAAAGTCCTCCCCAATGATACTGGGATATGGGTGCATGAGAGCAGTGGAGAGTGGGGTGGGCTACAAACTAGAAAAGAGCAAATAGCCAAGAGCATCAGCAGAACAAACAAAAAAACAAACAAAACAAACATACATACTAGTATATACTCGCATCCTCATCCACATCCTGGCCTCCACATCCTGTTTAAAGGACACATGGTCCACCATTCTGATTAGTTTTTTGGCTACATATCGTATCTGTAAATATAAGTTATGGGGCTGGCTGTTGTGCCACAGCAAAGTAAAGCTAGGGGAAAGGTCACCAGTTAGTACCTTGGGGTAGGGGCACATCGCCTATCGCTTCAGGAAACCTTCCATAACAAAAAAGTTCCACAGCAAATATGAATTTCAATGCGGCTCATATGTGGGGACTATAACTTTTGAATTTCGAATGTAGTTACATAACGGAAATACTGTGAAAAGTTTGCGAAGAAAAATGAAAGTGAAAGGGAGAAGTTTCTGACTCTTAGGGTGTATCTCTCAAATTGAATATTTGTATGGAAATATGTGGAATTTTTATACCCGTACTCCAAGAGTAATAGGGTATATTGTATTTGTGGTAAAAGTGGATGTGTGTAACACACAGAAGGAGGCGTTTCCGACCCCATAAAGTATATATATTCTTGATCAGCATCAATAGCCGAGTCGATATAGCCATGTCTGCCCGTCCGTCTGTCCGTCTGTCCGTCCGTCTTGTTTTTCACTCATTGCTCGAAGGCTATTAGAGCTAGACCAATCAAATTTTTTTTCCAGACTGATGTGATATCTCACTCCTAGAAAAGTGTTTCAAAATTTCGCCCCGCCCACTTCCGCCCCCACAAAGGGCGCACATCTGTGGCGTCCACAATTTTAAAGATAGCAGAAAACGACAAATGCAGAATCATAGAGACAGCCTATATATCTATCAGGGGCCCAAATCTGAATCGGATCGGATCATTAATATAGCCACAATAGAGGCAAATGTACGAAAAAACTTCGCTCCAACCCTTTCGCACTCACACAAAATCGAGTAATCTCAGAGACTATAAGAGCTAGAGCAACCAAACTTTTTGCCAAGACTCCTGTAATACCGAACCTGAACAAGTGTATTTCAAAATTTCGCCCCGCCCCCTTCCGCCCCCACAAATGACGAAAATCCACAATATTGAAGATAGCAAAAATAGCTAAAATGCAGTATTGTAGAGAATGACCATATCTACCAGATTCCCGAATTTGGTCCAGATCGGATCATTATTGTAGCCACAATGATCAAATGAATTTTCAGCAGCAATCCCCACCCTCTTGCAGAGTAAGTCAATTATTGGGGTTGATTGTGGCTGCAGCTTCTCTCACACGAACATTCACGCTCAAACATGCTGCCTCGTGCAGTGTACGTGTGTTGTTGTGAGAACTGATGTAGATGATGTAGATGTAGATGTCGATGACAGATGTAGCAAAAATGTAAAATGTAAAAATGATAAAACATTTTAAAATTCCACATAAATCACATGTGTACTGAGTGAGTACGGGTATAAAAAGTAGAGTCGCGTTCAAAGCGACTCCGTACGTTCTTTCTCGTTTGGGTTCTATTGAGTGAAACTATTAGTAATGGATGTGATAAATTTTATGGTATATTTTTATTTTTATTTGTTGGTGAAAATAAAATTTTGTGGAATAAATTGACAATGAAAAGAAAGTCGATGAAAAAGAGAGATAATATTTTCTAAAAGAAAAAATTTAATTAGATATTTATAGATTTTTTTTAATTATTTCTTAAATTATTTTTAGGCATTGGGAGCCTTTTTTAAAATCATAAACTCACAATAAAATTGTATTAAAATATAAAGGATACTTATATGGGATTAAATCGCTGGTCGAACATTTTGTGGATGATTTTGAATACTTTTTAGTGACTTTTATTGAATTATTCCTATAGCCTTCCCTATAGAACCATATTGACTCCCCTTTTCAATACTTTCCACCCCCTTTCCACTTTCTAATAATTGCTTTTTCCCCACTGCCAAATTGATACTTAAACGATCTATTAGAGCATAACATTTTTCCTTCGTTTTTTCGCTGCGTTTTCCTCTTTTGCCTTGGCCATGGGCATTGTCGACTTTTGGCTTTGTGCAGCGTCCCACCACCCACCCTTTCCCTCTCTTACTTTCGCCGCTTTCCGCTGTCCTATCCACTTAAGCAAGAAGGATATAAAATACAAGAGAGTGTAAAAACTTTCGCCATTTTCTTTGCCAACTTTCTTACTTCTTTGCGTTGCATTTGCAGAGAGAGCAGAGCGTCAGGAAAATGTCTTTCTTTCTTTCTTTTTTTTTTGTTGCCAAGTAGTCAGCGGTGCATATAACTCAACAGAGAGAAAGGAGAGACCCACTCTACTATATATATGTAATATCCAAGAGCCAACTATATATCTTGGCAGTCGCCCTCTGGCGGCAACAGCTGCAACTACCGCTGCTGGACGTGAAACTGAAGCTGAAGCGTGAAAAAGAAACATTTGCATATCCTGTGACCCACTTATAATCATTTTTCATGGCATGGCCAGGGCAGGAGCAGGGGCAGGTGCAGGGCAGAACGTGTGCGCGAAGACAACAACAAAGGGGGGAGGCGGAACGGAGCGCCATCTAGCGCACAATATTAGCTAAGAAGGCAGATGTTGAATGAGGTTATGTTTGCTCTTTAGAATGAACCCCCTCCCAGCACCACTCCTGCCCCTATGCTGGATCCACAAACCACACTTTAGCATCATTTGCATAAATTCTGAGTGTGTGCAAGTCAAGGTGGGTAGATGGGGTAGCTGCCACCCCAAACCCCCTAAAAGAAAGTAAAAGTCGGCTAGATATATAGATAAATCTTCCACTGCATATATATGCCACACTCTCTGCTACTTTATAGAGCGCCAAATTATGGACATGAGATTCTATTTTGGTGCTCATTAGCGTAGGCACAAAAGTGTCACTGTAATTAATAATCCAAAAAAAAAAAATAAAGACAGCAACAACAAGAAATGAATTGTGAGGCAGCCGAGTGCTAAGTATTTTTATCGCAGCCACATGCCACACGCCACACAGAGAGACTCTGGAAATTATTTATGTGTCTGTAATTAATCAGAAAAGAGCAAGCAGGAGGAGAAGGCTAGACCTGAGGCATCTGTATCTAGTGCACTTTTCATCAGCACAGATAAAACAATTGCATTAAATGCTTTAAATAATTGTAAAATTAATCAAAAATTGTGTGCAACAATTTCTATGGCAGGCCACATGGTAAATTGGGTCAACCAAAATGCCCAAAATCTCCCATGTGCAATGCAAAATAATCAGCTTTTGATCAACATTTATATCATTTAAATGATTTGAACAGACTGCACTTTTGTGCTTACATATGCGAGTTTGTATGCTATTTGCTGGCTATTTGCTTTTGGCCTTTATGCAGATTTGCACAAATTTCAATTACAGGCCAAAGGGCAAGGGAAGCGTTAAAATGTGTTTAAAATTATTTCATTTAAATATATAAATTTAATGGAATATAAAAAAAAATGTTTAAGGCAACGCAGGCGTAGAAAATATATATAGAAAATTATTTAAGGCACAGTAATTTGTGTTGGAAAATATTTTAGAAAATTATATGTTAGATTAGAAATTGTTTAATGTCATTCCCCAATTTATTTAATATTTTATTTAATTCTATTGCATTTTCTTCTGCCATAAATTCTCGCTGCTCTCTCAATTTTATTGTACTTTTATATTTTGTCATTTTCGTATCGATCCAAAAATCTGATTAACATTGAAAATGCAAAAAATAAAATGTCGAGTGAGAAAATTCTAGAAAAATAAATTTGGTGAAAACTCAATTAATGTGGAAATATTCGCCTGAATATTAATTGCTCGACCAATTATTCAAACATTGGCTATTGGCCAAATCCAAAAAGTAAAACCTTGACCCACAAAAAAGCACAGCAACGAGGAAAAGTTTGAAGCTCAGAGAAAGAGAGCCAGGAAAAAAGGAGTCCATTTTATGTAAATTTTCACTTGAAGCCGCCTCGACTTTATTGAACTTTTTTTTGGGGCCAAAAACGAGCCACCATTTGTGGGTCGAGTTCATTTATCTTGCAACCTAAAATACACACACACATAGGGAGAGAGTTTGAGCAAGAGAGAGAGAGAGAGAGATAGGAAGGATAGAAGGAACATCGCATATATCAATCGGTTGTAAGTTTTCGGTTGGCCTGAACCGAACCCGTTGAACGTGACATGAATCGGACTTAAGTGATTTTAATAGTTCACGTGCCGCTTTTGACAAAACGCCGCAGCCAGGATGCAGCAGCAAGAGGCAGGAAGGAGGAGGCGCTTTTAGGCCAGCAACTCTCGTCGCGCTTCCGGCTTCCTCTCTTCACTCACTCTCTGTCTCACTCACTCTCTCTGTCGTTCGAGTTCCAGTTACAGTCCTTTCGGTTCATAGACAATGGGAACGCCGAAACCCAGCGACCACAATTTCCGCGCCGCTTGGCCTCGATTTTCGGGCGGTCTAAGCAAATTCAGTTGAATGATTTGATTTGTTTATATGCAAGGCATACATCAACAACAACAACAACAGGCAAGCAGTGGCACGGTGGAGGGAGGGTAGAAGGAAGCGTGCCTCAAAACTGTCAGTTTAGGAACTGTGGAAAACGAGACGAGTAAGAGTAGGGGAGTCAGGGAGTACGAACGGTGTGTCCGTGCAGGGTATTGTCTTGGTATATTTGGAGAGGGCATTGTGATGGGATCGTGAGCGTAGAGATCGTACAGCAATGATCGTTAGCTGTGAGCAAATTATGGAATAAGTAGTTGAAGGAGAAAGCTTTTATGCGCTGAGAAAATGATGGTCGAGTTTGTGGGAGTAAACATGGCAAAAACCTGACCAAAAGTAGAATTATTCTTTATATCTTAGGGTTATTCGATTAAGTATATTTCATGGCTATATTCGTAGCTCGTGAGTGTCTTAACTATCTTCAGAATGGTTAAGTTCTGATTTATACCAATATTTACCTAGTAATCTCTTATGCATCTCGATTCTCCTTCTGTAAGGAGTATTATATCGCTAACGATCTCTTAGTGCTATGTTAACCTGTTATAATGCAACCATTCTCATGTCCATTTTACAAATATTTTATTTCATGTCAACAAATTCCTATAATTAATGTTTAAACAATAAATTTTACTCTTGATATTTCAACTATTAATTTTGAGAGCTTATACTCTTTAAGAATCTCCAGCGATCTTCTGTCGAAGATACCCATCGCTTAACACGCTACCATCCCTAGTTCCATTTCCTTCTCTCTCTCCCCTCTCTTCTATCCATCACCAACAATCTCTCTCCTTTCTGGCTGCAATGCGTGTAATGGACACGCGCCACCTGACTTAATATCAATTTCGACCGCTCCCCCCTCCCACTCGCTCTTCACCGCATGTTCATTTCGGGGTTTCTTTCCTTCTTATTTTTTCTCGGTTACTTCTTGTCTCTGGAAAAAAAGTTTTTTCAAGTCAAATGAATTTTTTATGGCACCAGAGAGCAAGGCGCTCAGGTGGGTTTTTGTTGTTGTTGTTGGTTAAAGGTTTTCGATTCGAGCTGCCTTACGTGTTTGGAGTTTTAAAATCATTTTTTGGGAATAAATGGTTTTAAAATACTTGCCAGCAGGCAGCAGCCAGGGGCAGCAACAATTTGCAAATTGAACGGGGAAGGAAAACTCTTTTTGGGCTTGCTTGGGCAGGTAATGAAAGGTGTTAATGGGATTATGAAGGGACGTAGAACCTAAAGAGGAATTTAACTATGAATTGGGGGAGGGGGAATAGAGAGAGGCTGCCTGCCTTTTGCCAATCACAAATGACATTCCATACCTTACGACCACAATCTAATTGATTTCGAATGCTGCCTGCCTGGCATTTCCCCATAAGAATTTTGCAATCTACTTAAGCGAGTGCACATCCTTGGCCACAAAACCTCAAGAATTATATTGCTAATAATTTCTCAACATAATTGTTGTATCAATAATTCAGTTATATACTACCAGCCCAACCTCCCACTATGCCCCATCCAAAGTTATGTCAGTTTATTAAATGTTTCTCGAGGGGAATTAAGGCTGGACCACAACTGTTGGGTTGAAGATCCTGTGGTTAAACGCACCCAAAACTTGAGCATAGAAATTTACTAGCGTTGATTAAAGTTGTGTACGTTCGATTGGTGTCTCTTTTTGGGGGCACACTTCGTCCCCGCCCCCTCAAACTAATTGAAACTTTGCCTAATTCTTGTTTATGGCACAAACAGAGTGACGTTGCTCTAGGATGGTAGATAGCTCTGGCTCTCTCTCTCTCTCACTGGCAGAGAGATTATAAACTGCAACCTAAGACTTGGCAATAATTTGATAATTTAATTACACTTAACCTCGTTGAACCTACTACCCCCCATACCACGCCCATCCATCCTCCCCTTTATGCATAATGTATGCAACTACTGCTAATGTGTGTCGGCTATGGGTAGGGGGTTAGGGTGTGCGTGTGTGTGTGTGTGGTTCTTGGCGACATTTTGCCAGTGGGAAACGTATGCATAAATAAGTTGAACATTGAAGCAGCGGCCACCCCATGCCACAGCCACTTCCACATCGACTTGGACCCTTAACCCCAGAGTCCACACACCACAGCACAGCCCAATCCCTCTCTCAGCTAACCCCTCTCTCTACGATATGTTGCGGCATTGCCACATAATTGTCGGCCATGTATCTTACAAATGCAAATTAGATGCAAATGTTAATAATCTGCGTGGATGAATTTTAATGAGGAACCAAAGTGTTTTGGCGACTTGTCGCCGACAACGCCTTCACCCGGAGTCCGTCCGTCCGTCCGTCCGTTAGTCGGAGTCTCCACCGGAATTGTCGCAACAACAATGTCTGTGTCCATTTCTCCTTTGCCCCTTTGGAGAAACTATACGAGACGACACTCTGAATGTGGAAGTGTCTGACAGGCTTCAAGGATTAGCCCTGACCAGCTAGCTCTTTGGTTTCCAGGGGGTTTTCCATTGAAAAAAGACAGCTGGAAACGAGCCTCATAAATTTTTTTGAAGAAAGCATAAGGAAAACGAATAAGGAATGATCTTTGGTTGGACTGTCTCTAGGGAATGTTCTCTATAGCTAATGTACCCTGTCTCCTGCACTGCCCTTAAAGGTGTGTGTGCCATGGCCACAATCCCTTCACTTCATTTTAATTTCCATCTTGTTATGTAGACAATTTGAGATGGGGAATTTTTAATGCTGCTCCCTACTGCCTGTGGCAAGGCCAACCCTAGCGGCAGCTGTGTGTACATCAAGTGGCTGCGGCTAATTAACGCCACTGTAAAGAAGGGAAAAAGAAAAGGCAAGGAAAGGGCAAGGGAAGTAGCAAGTGCACGTTAAAGCGGGGACACACGTGCTTATGGAGCCTCTACTATACACAAAGATATCCACACGCAGACCTATCAAAATTATGTTCCCTGCCACTTTTTCAATTCCAAATATAGAAGGACAAACGTCGTCTGTATCATTTCCTTTTCAATGCCCTTTTGGGCATTCGTCGTCGAGGCAGCAGCAGCAGCAGCATCAGCACCGGCACGGCACGAGAAAATCCACAAAATGAAAACAGATGTTGAAAATCAGTTGCACATTAAATGCCGCTCATGTGGAAACTTAATTGTTGCCACAGAATCAAACGGAACACGAACCGAAAGCGAAAGCGAAACCGTTCGTCCGTTCGATCCATCAACTTGAATGGAGGATGCCTCGTCTGTGTGGCGGTGGGGTGGGTATTTGATATTTCGCCATAATTTGCCGGCTTCTTCGTTTATTTGTTTTGGCC
The DNA here is from genome assembly GCA_009664405.1 of Drosophila bifasciata. Taxonomy (NCBI): domain Eukaryota; kingdom Metazoa; phylum Arthropoda; class Insecta; order Diptera; family Drosophilidae; genus Drosophila; species Drosophila bifasciata. The sequence goes on along the minus strand of CM019042.1, from coordinate 41,966,979 downwards.
AAAGTACTATGGCAGGGGCAGGGGCAGGCGCAGGGCATTCTGCAAAGTACAATATATGTATATAAATAATACACGTATAAGTTGATTTTATGTGTGTATTTTTGGCGACATATGTTCTACTTGGAAACCCCTGGATACGTACATACGTACGAGTGAGTTGTGGTGGTGGTCAATGGCAATCGATTGATTGAGTCAGTCAGCTGGAGGCAATAAGTGCGGTTCATAATGAGAATAACAGTAAGGGGGCGATAGCTGCATCATAATTGAGAACTGTCTGGCCATCGAGTATGAATATCAGTGATTGCTAATGAAGTAAACTTTGAAATTGGATATTGGAGGGTTGGAAAGTTGAGTGGAAAGAGGTGAGTGAAAGAACACTGCTTATAAGGGTTCTAAAGCTGCTGTTTTGGGATACTTAACTTTAGCTGAAATGCTGTTGGAAGGAATTGTATTTGGGGAACAATGAAAGGCCTTGGCTGATCATTTCATAAATTTTAAAAGTGAATTATAAATCTAGCGAATACAAATCTAATAAATATAATATAATAAATAAAGAAAAATAAAATATAATTAATATAAATATCCATCTGAAACGATTTTCGAATGATTAATATAATTCTTAAGCAAATATATAGCCAATCCAGTCAAATTCTCTGCCCGCATGGCGTACCTACGCGTAGGTGGCTGCTGACGTCGCTGTCGCTGCCCCTACATACATATGAGGCTCTGCTCAATCTTCGTGAACTGCAGCTCTATCGCTGCTTGGCTTTCGGCTTAGCTTCGGGGCTGCCTCTACCTGCGTAGCTTCGCTGCTTCTTGTTCTGCTTGGGGACGGGACTGACTCTACTTCGTGTTCGCTTCTCTGTCGGTGGTCTCTGCTACGCTGTTCGATCCTCTGCCGACTTGGCTGCTGTGTCTGTCTCGGCTGCGCTTTTGCTCTGCTCGCTCTACGAACTTTGCTGCTGCTTCTGCTTTTTGCTGATCTCCTGATCCACTGCCGATCATTGGCGTCCCATTGCTCTGCTTTGCATGCTTTTTTCTTTGCCTATTCCTGAGCAAATTTAGAGATTTCCTCCTGCAGCTACTGATGCCCCGATAATTGATATTCCTTAACTCACTTAAAACCCCTCAAAAACTACTCGAAATAAAACCATTACTACTAACTATAATGCGCTCAAAACCACTTAATTTCTACCCCTAACCTGTCCTCTCACTCTTCGAACACCACCCCATTAAATTGCATTACATTAATTTAGCAAATTGCAACAACAAATACGCGGAATAACGCATGAAATTTCAACATACGTCGCACACATGATGCATTCCCAGAGACCCATGCTGGATAGTGGGGGAGGGGGTCTATGGGATCTACAATAAGAATTTTCCTGTATGCAATAACTGCGCAATATATCAAACAAATTCACCTGGGACTCTGCTCGAGGGGGGGGACTCTACTTTCCCTTTACCACGCTGGCATCGAGGAGGGGATGTTTTGTCCAGGGCGCGTGAAGAACCAAACAGTGAAAATAAAAACACACACACACACAGGGAAAACACAGCGAGGGAAAACAATGGGAAAACCGAAATGGAAATGGAAAGCGAAATGTGAATGTGAAAAAAAAGGAAATTTTTATTTATATGCGATTAAATGCAAAAGGCAATACGGTTAGAGGGGGGGAGTGGAATATAAAAATAATGGATTGAATCAAATGCTTGGGGTTGTGTCGGGGAAAACCCCGAAAAACTTTCAACGATGCAACCGATTGAATGATGCTGCTGCGTCACGGGAAAAACAACAAATGACGAGAGCAAATGGAGAGCAAACATTCAAGGGATCTGGCGGAAGGATAAACATTTCGCAAGTGAAAACCAAAACCGTAACACAGATAAAAAAGAAAACAACTTGTAAAAAAAAGTGAATGTCAATGCAAAAGGACAACATCAGTCGTTGGCTCCTTCTTCGTCGTGGCAGTGGCAAGGAAGGAAGGTCACCCAGAAACCACTTCCGTTTTGGTTGAACTTTTCTGCTGTTGTTCGCATGCTAATCCTGTAACTGAGATCCCAACTCTGGAATTGTAGGTGGGGTGGCAGGAGGATTATAGCTGCCACACACACATTAGCCATGTGCGGCCAGCGGCCTGCGCCCTCGGGATACTGTGAAACGGAATACGGGTCTCTCTCTGGGGAATCACTGTTCTGTTTCGCGCTAAGCCGACATGACCAATGGCTGGCACTTGTTAATTTCTCATACTAATTTCTGCCACAGCCCGGACTGGCTGCCTGCCTGCCACACGGGGCATTCTCCATTTTTACTTGTGTTTTTTAAGGGGTTGAGCTGCGCTACAGCGCCCTCTTCACTCTTCATTAATCACACTGATCGGTTTTTGAGCACGCACGGCAGAGGAGGCATATAACGGCACTATTTGCGTTCATTTTTTAGGATTTGGCGCAGTTTTCCCAGTGGATCTCTCTCTCTGGGATGCTGCTATGCCTAGTCGTTTTTTTCCAAAGTAATTGAAATTTCTCACACTCTCTCTCTTTCGCTCTCTCTCTCTCTCTATGTGCCATATGGATGGTGTGTGATAAATTCGTGGGTTAAGCGCATGATTAGCGCATTTGGCTTTGGACCTCCTCCTACTGCCTCTTCGTGCCTTGCCTGCCAACAATGGCTTCTAATTATTTATTACCCAAATGACTTTTCCTTTTAGTCTTTCGTCTATTTTTCTGGTTTTTTTTTTTGGCAAATACTCGCTTGTGACGACTGTGATTGGCATTTTGGGTTTGGTTTTGGGGGACAACAATACCAGCGAAAAGTCACGAACCGAAAAGTCAAATGAGTGGGCAGAAAATTAACATGGAATCAGGGAGAAGAATTAGTGGAATATCACAGAAAATTGGTGGATGGTAGAGGGTAGATATTCTAGGTAGAGATTTTGCTGCAGTCTACAGGGAGAAGTGTGCGGGATGTAGGGAAATATTTTTTTTAAGATTTTTGGCAGTTTTCTTAGGAGAAAGCCACAAGAAATGCCCTGAATGATAGCATTTTCCGATATATAATTATATACAGATAATAGGAAATAGTTACAAATAGTTTTCATAATAATTTTATTCGCTTAAGTTTCGATCCGATGATTGATATTCCAACTAAAAGTTCGATCTTTATTAAATTAAAATACTCAAAAATATCTTAGAATATTTATTATATTTCAACTCTATTAATACCTCTAAATATCCCTTAAATCCTTCTCCGAACAGTAGATAGTATAAATCACATATTTCCCATAGAAATAATACCTCAACCAAACTCCTCCCTCTCTTTGTTTCTTTCAATTTCATCCCATTTCCATCTCCCATCCCCATCCTTTTCCATGTTAAGTCTCTTTTTTGTTGCCTTCTGTCATTCGGTGAAATCTTTTTCCCTCTTCGCAAATCCACAACATCAGCTGGTTCTGTGTTCTGTGTTGTGCCATTATCAAAGTATCATCATAAGCATCCTATTAACTAGATACAGGGACTCCTCCAATGTAGCTCTCTGCGGGGTCTGGGGGTGGGGCGACTGTTACTCCTCACTAAGCCGTCTGGACAAATACTTTAATACCCGCCAGGGCCATTTCGGAAGGAAAAGCCTGCGACGTAAAAATGCAGAAATATGTTTTTTATGCCCGCCGGCGCATTCCTTGTGTCCTTTGCTTCCTTTTTTGGTCCTTGGCAGTGGCGCAGGCTCTCCAACAACTGTGCAAATAAGTAAAAAGTAATCCTAATTACAATTGCAAGTTATAAATAAACATGGACAAGGGAAAAGTAGCCTGGGACAATGCCATGCCATGCCCTGCCCTGCCCTTCCCCGTACATCCGAATCTGCGAAATGCGAACTGCGAACTGCGACTACTGACGACTACTACGAGATGTCATTGTAATAATGAAAATCCCCAAACAACCCATAAAAGGGATAAACGTAACGAAACGAAACGAAATGAATGAATGAATGAATTTTTCGGCAAGCTGCGAATGTGAATGCGAATGGTTGCGAATGGTAACAGAGTAGCAGATTTTCGGCAGACGGATACGACAGACATTTGCCAGACATTCAGACAGTCAACGACATGTGCGACCTGTGCCTTGTTGATGCCCATTACCTGGATGGATGGGGATGGTTTAGAGTTGATGGACAGAGCGGAGTGTTTTGGCACTAGGAGGGAATTTCTGTGGGAGGATATTTCAGTAGCGATATATGATATGGATGAGAGATAGTTTTACTTGAGACCTTTTGGGTGAAGTTTTTTCTTTGAAGATGATTTTTGTATACTCATTATATCTCTACTTCGAACTATTCTGAGTATAAAGGTGTTCCCTCTGCATTACTTATTTAGCTTTAAATATATTTGAAGCCATTTTTGATTATCTAAGTTCCATTTTCTATAATAATTATTGATAGAATTCTTCTAATATTTTTTCTTTTATTTTTAGAAACGATATATCATCTATTTATAAATAAAAAAGCTTCTGGTGAGTCATATTTCTGTATACAAAACTATTGACATTATATATCATTCTGAAAATGTTCTGAGCCACCCATGAATATTTTCTGACAACTTTCAGCACTTCCCAGACTTCTATTCCTTGAAAAAAACACCTCTAAAATGCACGAAAATATTTTACTTCAGTGCTAATATCCTTCCACTCATTACACAGCATCACCTATTCGACTCGCTTACACCTTAGAATCCCCCAAAAATACTTTCTCTAGCTATGCCTCTCTTCCGTCCTTCCTGTCTAGGGGTTATAATTTTTCGCAAATTTTTTGTTTGCTTTTCTGCTTGTGATTTCGGGATAAAGCAAAACGCTTAAATAGCTCAGATCGTTGAATGGTTCGGGGTTCGCATTTCGCATTTCATAATTACAAACGTCAGGCAGACAAATGGAATTGTAAAAGCCGAACAGCACCACGAAGAACCCCAGGATCCTGAGCCTGTGCCCAATTTTTGACAACCAATGCACCTTCGAAAACAAAAGCGCGTAAAAACAAATCCGAAAAACCCTTTTTGACTTTTCCAAAAGGATCAACTGCATTTGCCCAAAACAACAATGGGAACAAATGGGAACAATGGGGTGCGTACAGAGAGGGGATGGGGGGTTACCTGAAGGTACATAGGATTAAAAAAAACACCGCATAATCATTCAGCAGAGAGTCTGTCATTTAAGGCCAGAAACCATCTATATTCGAAACTCCTCTCCCCAGTACGGGTAAAAGTTCTACCATTCTAACACATGCCAACCCCCTGGGGCGGGGAGGGGGGTTTAAACTGGTCTTCTATGAAGCGTTAAATTGAAGCAATTTGACAGTTTATCGTTTCAGTCATCGCCACAGCACAATGGGGACCCCTCCGGAAAGAGGATGTTCTATCTCTCTGACTCTCTCTCTTTATTTGCATAGGAAAGTTGTTGGCCCACCCCAAAAACAATTCCGATTCGGAACCGCCTAAAAACAAAGTAAAATGTCAAGTTTGTACGGCTGTCTGTCTCTCTGTCTGTCTGTCCTTTTTGTCGGTCTCTCTCTCTCCTCCTGTGTGGCTGTGTCTCTTTGTCTGTCTGTCTGTTGGTCTGTCTGTCTGTTGGTGTGTCCTTTCGTCTGTTGGCCACTGCAACTAATGCAATTCATGTGTTGACTATTTCCCTGCGCTCTCTGCTCACGCTCTCGGCAAAGCTCTCTGTGTCTGTGTCTCCCTTTTGTTGTACTCTTCATAGGGAGGGTATTACAAATTTTAGGTATTTTTTGAGATGCAGAGAAGATCGTAGAACCTATAAAGATTATAGATTAATGAGAAGGAACAACAGATTTTATGGAATATTTTTTCTATAAATTATATACTCTGATTCCATGCTTAAGAGAAGTTTTTCTTTGACAGATATCTGCCTGTAACTTTCTATAGTTCTATCTTATGGTTACACGAATACTTTTCAGTTGAAGCCTTGAAGACCAGTTCACTATATAATCAGGTTACTATGGGTATAATCTGCATAGCTATCAATATATTTTTAAAATAATTTTATATGTGTCAAAAAATGCTTAAAATTTCATTGTTTCCCTTGAAGTTTGACCAATTTTTAATAGTTTTCCCATCCCCACAAAATTTATCAAAAATAAATCGCAATAAATCCAAATAGTGTATCAATTGCTTCGACTTCTTATAGTTACTTTTCGATCCCAACTTGTTTGTATTTGCTTATGTCCTGACAAACGTCCTGTCTGTCAATTTGCATGTTACCTTGCATTTGCATCGGCATTGAATTGCATTCTACCATGGAGACACGAAGAGTGGGGAGGAGGGATATAGTATCTGGAGAGCTTATCAGCTGCCTGAGCTGCCTTCCTGGGGCACGTCCTTGCCGGCTTCCTTTGTCTATATCCTGTTTAAGGAGTGTGCTCTGTGTGTGTGTGTTGTGTGTGTTTGTTTGTTTATCTAACTATCAAAGTGCTGCGTGCTGCTTGCATAACTCTTGGATTCTCGAGTGTGTTAATTGCTGATGCTACTCCTTACCCCCTAGTCCCCCCTTTAGTGGGCCGGGGGGATCCTTTGTTCAGTGTTAATATTTTCATTTGCAGTCTTTGGGGTTTGTACTAATCCATTATTTAGTTTTACAACTCTGCTAAATGTGCAAAAATCATTGGCCAGAGGCCACACAGCAAATCCCTCCACCCCCCTACAAACACATGCATTTATTTAGATACATTTTACAGTTGGTTTGGTTTTTAGTCTTTGCAGATTAGAGGTTGTTGCATATATGTACATATGCCCATTGTGGAGACACATTTAAAGGAGATTTTCTAGCTGGTGTATGGGATTTTTGGACAAGCTGGAAAGTAAAGCTGCCTTTAAGATGCTTGATTAAAAGAATTTAAGTCTGTCCTAGAGGCTTATTCCAAGCATGAAATATAGTATAGTTTATATAAGATTATAAAGATATTTTATAGAAATTATTCAAGCACTTTGATGACTTAAAAACTTAACTATTTGCAGCTAGGAAAAGTCTTTGGAGATCTATAATTTTTTTACATATTTTTATGTGGAATAAATTAATGAAATATTTTTATTTTTTTAGAATATAAATATATGGATAATATTGGAAATAAATAATACTAATTATGTTAATAATATTTATTAATTTAAGGCCTTGTTTTTAAGTGACAAATTACCATTTGCATTTATTTCCCTACTTGTTAAAGATCTCTCTTATGGGATAAAACACTTTTACAGACCGAATTCAAGTACTTTATTAGACATCTCTCCTTCATCGCCCAGCATATTATTTGTCCCTTTTTGAACATTTAAAATCTGTTATATATTCCATGCATTGTTCAACAAAGTCTCCAGAGAGAGATCTCCAGAGAGTCTCGTATTCATGGCAACAATTCCATCAAAGACCCGTCAGTTTATGAATTACCAAACAGATGTCTCATTTAACACCCATAATAACCCTTGAAATCAATTTCCCCTCACACCCCTATCCAACCGTTCAGCCCAGCACCACTTTAACCCATTCGTTGCGCTGCTTTTGTCAAACATTTTGCGTCGGAAATCCTTTGGGGAATTTCGCCAACAGTTTTGTTAATTTTTATCTATAATTATTTCACGCGTTTTTAGCAACGCTTCACGCCCTCAGAAAAGAGGACACAGAAGATAGACGAGGGCACAGAGAGTTAAGGGACACATCCCATAGATAAATGACCTACCAAAAGGTTCCATTAACTGTCCAAAACACACACAGAGAGACAGATACACTTTAACGCCCAAAGGGTTAAGGGGGCGGGTCAAACCCTTTTTTTTGGCAAATGTTTATTTTTATTTTTATGTCGAATAATGCGATAAATAAAGTCATTCAGTGGCAGGACAAGCGACAAGCGACAAACGACGAAGAGTGTTACAAATTGAAAGCCGAAATGCCTGCAAAATGAACAACAAATACAAGGGGCACGGGGGAACACGTGGGGGGGAAAAGCCATGAAAAGTGCAATGGAAAAGTAAATAAGTGAGGGGGGGAACGAAATAAAATCAAATAAAATCGCTTAACACTCGGGTTTTACCACCCCGAAAAAATGACAGAGGTGACAGACAAATTGGGACGAACTTTTCACGCATTTTCCACATCGAAAGAGAGTCCCCGCCACATCCCCCACCCCCTACCCTTTAGCTCTCAACTAATTTTCACAGCGAAATGTTTGACAGGTGTGGGACGGGTAGGCAGGGGGCTGTCAGTCAGCCAGTGCGTCAGGCATTTATCCATTCATTCCATTGAGTCATTCAGTCAGTCAGTCATTCATGGAGGGGAAAATGGGGCTGCCAAACAATCGAAAGTGTCAATTAAAAGACTCGCAAAGTATTTGCGTTTGGTTTGTATTATTTTTATTATATTATTTGATTTAAATGTTAACCCAAAAAGACGGCGCGCTCCGTCAGTCGCTGTCCATCGATTTGCGGTGTGGAATGTAATCATGTTATTCGTCGATTTTTGCTTTCAATTGGTTGAAAATCGGGAAAATGGTAATTGGAAATTGGCATGGAATTAAAGCAGATGTCATATGGAATGGTCATTGATCCATTGCAAGCAGTGACTGGCGGGGGGGAGGGGTGCGCAAGTGCTCTGATTAATGCCCCACGGGAATGAACTCATGGTCTCAGGCCTCGGGGCTATATAAACAGTTAAACTTATGTTTAACTTCCTCGACAAAAGCAGGTCCCAAAGGACGGTGCATTTCGATCTGGTATTGCCCCCCTTCTGCATAATGCACCCCCGTGGCAGTGGCAGTGGCATTGGTACTTGTTTACTTAGTGCTAGTCTTTTGTTTATCTTTGGGCAAGTATTTCTGTTTATGCAGTGGCTTAAAAATATCCACAGCCTTGACAATGTATTGTATCTTCGATTGCTTTGATGTATTGAGAGTTCCAGTCCCAGTCCCAGGCGTTGAAAACCCGCATTGACATCCTCAGGCAAAAGAAAATACACAAAAGACATGTCAATGGGAAATGTCAGTAGTCCTACTTGAAGTAGTAGTTCCCCTGGTGCCGGTGCTACTGTAAAAAAATTTAAAGATGGACTATGGGAATGGTTTGGATTGTAGAGATCCTGAGATGTGGCAGATTGCTCTACAATAATATCAATCTGTGGGAGATCTATCAAAGGCTCTATGGCTTTTCTTTATCTCTTTTCCTGCCTGGCCTGAAACCTTCAAACCTTTCTTCAACCCACTAAAAACCCAAGCCAAAGTAACAATTTTTCATTACTCAAATTTTCTTTTATTATATATTATATATATAATTTTATCGTGTTTTTTTTTTGTTTTTTTTGTTCAGAATTATAACTCATTTTCCAATTAGTTTTTACTGCTTTTTTATTTTTTCGCTTAATTATTTTTAGATATTTCAATTCATGCTTTATATTGTTAATTCATTTAGCATTTTTTTTTATAATGTTAAGCCTTTTGTTTTACAAATTACAACTACATGTGAGGCCACCTACCAACCATCCAACCCTTTGTGGGGTAAAAGCACTCCCATCTGGAAAATCTCTGCAAAACAATTGGAAAATATATTTTCCCCCCCAGATTGCTGTTCCATAATTAATGTGTAGAGAAAAATACAGAGAAAAACAAAAGCTGTTGTTGTTTTTGCTGTTTAAATAATTGAATACTATATATTTGCCTTCGAAAAATGTACACATAATAAATGCATTTAAATGTAAATTAATTTAAAAATTAAACTAGAAATCTGGGAAATCAGGGGACAAAGCTCTCCACGCGCACCGCAAAAAGAACGAACAATACATACATATATTCCTGTGTGTGTGTGTTTGTGTGTGTGTGTGTATTACTACTAGTACGATATAACTTTTGTTGTTTTTTTTTTGCCATAATTCCCAAACCAAAACTAAAATATATAACACCACTCATTACATTAGTATGTTTTTTCGTTTTTCGTTTTTTTTTTTTTTTTTTACAGTGTACTCTTATTAATTTTTACAAAATGTAATTTTAACTTAATCTCTAAATCGTTTAATTTAGCTTTTTTTACGTTTTTTATTTATTTATTATTTATATCCATAATTTATACAAGTCTTGTAGGTAGGTTTCGTGATTTGTTTTTTGCATGATAGTGTGTGTAGGGGTTGCGTCTGGTTTCTCAGTGTTGCACAGTGTCTAACAGTGTTGCACAGTTCGTGTGTGTTTTTTGGGGGGGTGTTTGAGTGTGTGCAATTGGAAATTCGTTTTGGAAAGTCAGAAGTTGTGCAGAAAGTCATTTTGAGGCATAGACAATTATTTTTTTCTCAGAGCCTAATTTTAATTTTTTAAATATCTTTAAATATCTGTTGTTGTTTTTGCTTAACTTTTTAGCTTGGGTAATGTATGTATCTTTTTTGTTGTTTACGTTTAAAAACTCGCTCTCTCTCTCTCGAAAAATGTTGCACAAACATTTTGAATACTTTTTGCTGTTGCTGCTGTGTGGAGTGTGTCATTCGTTTTTCTACTATTTTCTTTACTACTCTTCTTTTGTTTCTTTTCGTTTGTTGCAGTGTAATGTGAAGTGTTGCCTGTGTGTGTTTTTTTTTTAAATGCTATTTTCCAACACTGTCTATGTTATGTTGCCTGTAATTTTCTGTTACTGCTGCTGCTGCTGCTACTACGAAGCTACTATTCTTATTCGTTCTTATTAACTCTTAGTACGTGTTTTTATTCTTTTCCTCGGTGAATACTTATACGAGTATGCGCATTAAACTAAAAAAGGAACATATACATGATTATTCATTAATTATTTAATTATAATATATACGATTTGTATGTGTGTTGTATGTGTGTGTTTTCGTTTTGTTTTTTAAATATTTAAATAGTGCTTTCGTTTTTTTGTTTTATTTTTTATAGTCAGAGTCATTTGTTGTTTGTTTTTTTTGCGGGTTAGAATAAATTAAATGTTAGCATTAAGAACTGAATATTCTTGCATCGTTTTCAATCAATCGTATCAATCGTTTCTATAAGTAGCTTGAATATATTTATTCATTCTTGAATCACAAATCATTGATGAAAACTTCATTTTACTTGGGTTTTGTTTTTGGGCAACGTCGCTCTGCACACGCTCTGCTCTCTTGGTCCGTTAAATTCCGTTACAATTTTCATTTATCATCCATCATACAATCATCCTATCATCATCATACCTACATATATCCCATCTGTAGCTCTCGAACTCTTTTGCTCACTACATAATTTTTTTATACGACGATATCTTCCTCTCTTTCGCTCTCTCTCTCTCTATAAGTTTTATACACAGAAATTTACAGTGGGGTTGAGTGGGGTCGGGGCTCGTAAGGGTATTTATAGATAGTTACAGTCAGAGGGTTAAGGTTTACAGGTTTGACAGTTTGTTGTTGTGTGTTTTTTCGTGTTGTTTGTGTGTTTTTCTTTTTTTTTTTTGTTGCTTTCGAAAAGGTACTAAAAATCAGTTGAACTTTTTTTTTATTTATTTATTTATACGCTAATTTTTATATTTATTTTTTTTGAGTCATTTTTAATCATTATTAATCCATTACAATACAATATTTTCTTTTCTTTCTGCTGCTGCTGCTTTTCGTTTTATAAACAAATTAATGAATGTCGCTAAATGCTAGGACCTTAAATTCGTTTTTATATATTCATTATTCATATATATTTTTCTTTTCATTTTCATTCATCATTCAAGTGACTTTTTTTTCTCGATTTTTTTTTTGTTTTCTTTCTGTTCTACGATGCGCATTTTTGTTGTTTTTAAAATTCAGCTCTATGCAATGTGTGGGGGTGGTTTTATTTTATTTTTTGCTCACTACCGTTTCCTATTTATATTTACAGGGTATTTATTTGTTTACCATACATTCCTTTACCTATTTCGTTGGCATTGCTCCTCGACATCGTTATCGACCTTGAACGCGACACTACTCTAAGATTTTTACTGTAGCTAGATCTTGATGATTAACGCATTCATTTCGCTTCCTTTTTCTGACATTTCTGTTGCTGTTTTTTTCGTTTCTGTATTGCTCAGTGGGTTTTATTTCTTTTCGACGCTTTGTGCTTCACCTTCGCCCTCCCACCCTGCATGTGGGCTTTCTGTACTTGACTTTGTAACGTGTTTACTTGCTGGTGTTTGGATTTACGTGTAGAGTTTCAGCGCTGTAAATGAAGAGAGAGCAGAAGGGAAAAAGGGCTGAAGATTAGTTTTGAGCATGAAAAAACGGTATTATTTAGTCGTATATCAATATGAAACTGTGCAGAATTATTAACAGTGCTATTAGCTATCTAGCTACAAAAAATCATTCACTGCGGATTAATATTACAATCGAAATAATGAAAAAAAGTGCGGGCAAGAATATATATAAATTTAATTTAATATTCCATGTGGAAGATTCTTGTAATTTTTTTTTATTTTAAGAGTACTTTTTGTTTTATTTAATATATTTTTTACAATTAATTAAAGCCCTAGCTATAATCTACTTTTTATGTATTCTTTTTTTACTCACCTCAAATCCATTTAATATGGGGTTTTCATCAATGATACCACAGCCTGTTGTTTTGTGTTCTTATAACACCATTCGCCATTCCACTTCCACTTCCATTCCCCATCCCTATCCCCGATCCGATTCCCATCGATTTTGTTAGATTAGTTGAAGCTTCTCCATTGACAGCCGCTGAAGTCGAAGCCGAAGCCAAAGCCAAAGGCTTCATGTTGCCCTGTGTCCTGTTCTGATGAACACCCACCAGATCCTCGCCGGGCGACAGACCCGTCAGACCTGTCATTGTGGGCCGCTTGTAGTCCGCATCCCCGCCAGGTGCTGCATCTCGTGTCAGCCGCAATGCCTTGAGGTGTTGCCTCTGATGATGATTGTCGCGCAGTGTTGTTGTTGTTGCTGTTGCCAGTGGGTTATTCTTGTTGCTGCCACCGCCTGTGGCATATTTACTATTGCTGTTGTGCAGGGTCAGACTGTACTTGGGCTTGCTGCTGTTGCTGCTGCTGCTGCCGTTGGCCGTGCTGCTGGCCAGGCTCAAATGTTGCGGCTTCTTCGGCATGGTGCTGGTGGATGTGGCGGTGGCCCCGGCGGCGGCTGGTGCCACATTCGAGCGATTGCCAGGCCCTGCTCCCGCCCCACCAACGGCTGCCAACTTCAAGGAGGCTTCGAACTAGAGATTATCGGGATAGCTGCGAAAATTGTAGGTTCTGGCACGCTGAAACTCCGCAGCAGCGGCAGCAGCAGCAGCCGCCGAGCTATTGCCACTACTATAGGGATTGATCATCGGTGCCGTGGACTGGGAGTTCATGGTGCCCATGCCATCATCGTAGATGCCATTGCTGTGCTCCTGCTGCTGCTGCTGGTTGGCGCTGCTGCTGCTGTGGCTGTGGCTGCTCTTGCCACCGCCGCTGCTGACGGTGTTGGTGTTGCTGCTGCTGTTGCCACCGCTGCTCAGGCCAGAGCCAGCGCCCTTGATGGGCTTAAAAATGGCCGTTGTGGCATAATACTTCTCCATGGGCGGCGGCGGCACAGTTGGCGGCCTGGGGAATATGCTGCTCAACGGTGGCGGTGGTGTTCTCCTCACATTCACATATCCACCACCCATGCCCACACCCACACCGGAGTTGGCCATTTTAGTGGATGGCATATAGTCCTGCATATGGGGCACCGCATAGCCACCTTCCGGCACATCTGTTGTGGCAGAGACAGAGAGAAAAAGTTGCCTTTAGTCGTTGGGGAAATTGCCACAAAAATGTATTTGCATTAGTTCTGCAGGTTGCCATATATTATGAGGCAAACGGAAGAGGAAGTGTGGGGATTTGCCTGTCTGAGGTTTCACTGTGTGGGGTACGAAGAGGGATGGTACACACCTGTATAGTCTGGCGTCATGTTGCATTGTAAATCATTAACCGCTGCGTAGCCATTCACGCCGCTCGTGTACATATTGACATTAAAGGGCTCGTGGTAGAGGCTATTCTTGCCAATGGAATCATTATCATCAACGCTGGCCTGAAAATTGTACAAAAAGGAAGAAAGAGAGTTGCTTTTAGAGATAGTTTTTAAGGCAAGAAAAGTGTAGAAAACCCCCAAAGCAATCTCCTTCGATGAATTGGTAGATTTAGAGCGAAACAAATTCTTTATCCTGTTTTGGCTGATCAAATCTTTCTACTTGAATAGTTTTACTTTTCGTGTTACATTCAAGTTTTTCGACATACACTTGCTACAGTTGGGGAAAAACTTCTTTAATCCAATTTTCCGGGCCACCTTCTGTTTTGTGCGAACTTTTAAGTTTTTTTTGTGCTGGTGCGTCTTGACCCGCCCCACAAATCAACAGCAGAGTCTGCCCAGAGACCACTCCAGTTGAAAAGTTCTATTAAATAAATGCTGCAAGCAGCAAGGGGCAGACTCTCTCACGTAGTAACCGTAAGCAATGTGGAAACTCCACGCTACATTGAACAATTATGTGGAATTTTCGATGCAAGGCAGGAATTTTGCCAATGATCCATGCAGGACTGACCCCCCCTATACACCCCTTACTAATACTCACCTTAATGCTATTGCCATTCGGTCGATGCTTGTCCACATTGCCGCCGAGGGTATTCGGATTGAAGCTGTATTGGAATGCATCGAGTACGTTGCTGCCGCGAGCGCGCTTGGTGCGCGATACGATGAACAGGATGATGGCCACCAAAAGGATAATTATCGTTGTTAGGACAACAATGACAACGCCAATGAAATTCGCATCGTTCGGCTCCTGATCAATGGGCCGTGGTGCAATTACTACAGGGAGAGATAGAAGAGAGAGAGAAAATTGAAATTTTAAATGAACAAACGGGCGACACGAAATGAAATTAAATGTAAATATTGTTCAACTAAATAATTAGCAGAAAAGGCTTTTGCTTTTCCACTCTTTTTGTGCTTTTTTTTGTTTTTTTTTTAATTGAATTTGTAGCACTTACATTGCGGTCCATTGCTGTACTTGGAATCGCCGCCGGATGAGGATATGCCGCCACCCGCTCCACCAGTGTTGCCGCCGCCACCAGTGGCGCCCACATTCATTTTATTTTTGCCATGATTGTGCTGATAGTCGTTGCTCTGCAATGGATATTCGCGTGTATCCTGCGCCTGGCTGGGCGAATTACTATTGCGCTGCTCCTGCTCGTCTGTGAAATTTCCCATGGCGGGCACTGCAAAAAAGAAGGAGAAGAAGGGAAATGGAAAAACAAAATGAGACACAGACACAGTTATAAAACGAGTTACGAGTATAGTAGATTGGGTTGGAAGTTCATTTCATTTCCATCTTTAGAAGTTTTGCCGCCGCACAGCTGCGCTTCAATGATTAGTTTTTCTTCGCTCTTCCACTGTCTCTTTGCCCTGCCCTTTCTTTGCTTTAGTGTTTAGAGTTTTAGAGTCCCTTTCTTTGCACCTTTCGTTCTGCTTTAAATTGTTTCGCTTTCAACACGCTTTTCTTTTCATTTTCGTTTCTTTTCTGACCTCTAACGTGTTCATTTCCTGTCAACTTTTGGGTCTGTTCGAGAAAGAAAAAAAAAGGTCTTGTGTGCAGATGTTTGATTTGATTTGTTTTTTAAGGGGCGTCACTCAGTCTTCTCTCTCGCTCTTTCTCTGTAGAGCCCTCGTGTCTTATGAATATTTATTATTTAGTTTTGTTTTTCCTAATGATTTTAGAATGGTTTAATATATGCGAGAGAAAACCCCAACATATATCTTGAGAGTTGATTATAAATGTTATGCTTGGCGTGCGTTTTGATTGGCGTAACTCTGGGCAGGAAACTGAACCATATATCATATGATATCTAGAGTTGTGTTCAGTTTTGCTCATGCCTTACTTTGGTAATCAGTTTGGCAATCTATAAGCTTTATAACAATAGAAAAATGGTGCCTATAACACCCCTATATCATGAGTTACCATGGGTTATAATAGTTTAGAGTAATCTTGGAACATCTTTTACGACATATTTTTGCTTATATTTTTTTTTTAACTTTATAACCACAAAAATTCAAATTCCTATCTTTCATATATCATGAGTTACCATGGGCTATATTAGTTTAGAGAACACCTAGCTTATCTCTCATTACACAATTCTTTATGTATTTCTCCAAAGTTCTTCTCACATAAACATCAAAATTGTATCTCCCATATATCATGAGTTATCATAGGCTATAACAGTTTAGAGCACTCGTAGAACATCTCTCACTGAATATTTCTACTTCCATTTCTGCTACTTTCTTTCACTCTATCAACATCAAAGTTGTATCTCTGTTATATCTCAAGTTACTTGAGTCTACCATCCTTCTAATTGCCCGCACACCATACTTCCTTTCCTTAATTATTTCTAATCTATCATATCTATCCATTCCATCAATTTTCATTGCTCCATCATCCCCAAGGCTGAGTTATCTTTTGGGTTTAATCATCCCCAATAATAACTCCAGGGTTCCATAATTCCTCAGGCTTAGGCCTGATTATTAGCTTAGATCCAGCGGCTGTAGCACCTGTTCAGGAGTTTCCTTTGATCTCTAAATAATACCATTGCCCAGGCTTATGTTTTCCGCCCGGGAATCTCGCCTTGGAATCTCGCTTCTACCCAACTATACGACCAGAGCACAGCATATGGCCATGATGATGATTATGGTGGTGGTGCTGCTGCTGCTGTGGCCCCAGAAGTGTTGTCATTTATCTCGCCAACATCTTGAGGGCATAACAAAGCAGAAATGTTTCATCCTCTCTCCTCTCTCTCTCTCTGTCGCTCTCTTCGAAGAATGCGAGGGCGAGAGGATTGTTTTTTGTACGCCCCGGGGCAGGGCTGGGCTGTGCTGCCCAAAAAAAAGCGTTTCCTTGAGTGGGTGACCCCGTTTTCTACAGGACAGTAAATGGCGTAATTACTGTGTGAAGTTCTTTGCTGCCACGTCCACGGCATCGTCCTCGTCCCCATGGCTGACTGAGTGGAAAAGTGTACAGCAGAGGAGTACAGGAGAAGGGAGTACAGTAGGAGAGTATAGGAGGGGTACTGGATGGAGTACAGGAGGATGAGTACAGGAGCAGGGAGCACGGGTTTTCTGGCTGCTGTTTTGAGTTATGTCGCTTGGGCTCCTTAGACGGGGACAGCAGCACTCTCAAGGCATCCCTGTCCCCTGTCCCATTCCCTGTTCCCAGTCCCCCCCTATCCCCTGCCCTGTGTGAAGTTTCGCTGTGTGTTGGTTGGTTGGTCCTGCTGGGCTTTTGTTTCGACATTGCCATTGTCCTTCTTGTCGCTTGTGTTTTTTCCTGTGCGCTTCCCTACTTGTGTTATAAAAGGGGGAATATCTCCAGAATCTCACTGCCTCTCTCCCTCTCCCATCCCTCCCTCCCTCTCTGTGGTCGTCATAAAACGTTTAAAATAATTAAAATATTTCGTGCCACATTTATCACACACACAGAGACACACAGAGGGAGGCAGAGCCAGGCAGGACTAAGAAGTAATGGCAAATATGCCGCATATCCCTTTGCATGCCATCTCTTTCTTTTATAACTAATTCTCTTTGTGTGTCCCCAGGGACACTCTGTCTCCCTCTCTCTCTCTCTGGCTCTTTGTTTTCATGATTTTTCTTTTGTATTTTTAGAGCAGAGAAAACCTTTAAAAATATAACTCCAGCATGACAGCAAATCACCGCAAGCAAAATCTTCACAAATTGGGGTTAAATCTCTTTCTCCTGTATACAGTGCCTGATAAAAATATACGCATACGTATGAAGCACTCGACAGATACGTGCGTTTCGCTCTTTTGTTTACACGCTACCCCCCTTAGCCTACTCCTTACCCTAGTTCTTTGAGGCCTTTCCTTGAGTGGCATATAAAAAAAAAACAGCTGGTTGGCTGTGCCACTAAGGGGGAGGGGTTAAACCATCCTATAGAGATCCCTATACCATCTCTCGTCTCGTCTCGTTTTTTGTGTGTGCGTGACAAATGCTGTTTCTGGTACGTCATGTACATAATTGCTGCTCCTGCCACTGCCACAAAACGCAGCATGGAACTTTTTTGGATTCTTATTTTTTGGTATTGTGGTTTTTTTTTGGGTTATCCTTGGCACTCATTTCTGCTGCGTAATGCTTTGCAGGATTACGGATCTTCAAGTGATTCTTTTCTACGAAAATGTTTGGCTCAAGGGGAACATCAGTTTGAAAGGATGATTGTTGGATTGTGATCGCTCTGAATTAAGTTTTCATACACTCAATAAATCCCTGTGGCATAATGTCTCTCTATATAAAAGCCATACATCATGCTACCTCTGGCTCTGTTCTTTGTTCCTTTATTTACTTTCAAAAAGATCCTCTTATGATCTTGTAATTTCAAAAGATTTGCTTTCAGTTCACTTCCCCCTGCATAAAACGCTTTTCTTTTGCAGCTTCTCAGGTATGGGCCAGACTTTCTTGCTGTTCCCATTTTCAAACTCTGCTTCCCTCTCTCCTTATTCCTAATTGAACTATAAAAATCTCACTAGCATATTCGATTTATGGGCCCAACTTCCTTTCCACATTAAAACTATTAGAAAAATGCCAGCAACCCTCTGGCAAGCAGGGGCCCTAAATCCCCTAAAACCATCTGGCCGGAAAAAAGTAATATGCAGGGAAATCCCTATTCATGCGGCACGCTCTATTTGACTCATCAATCAAACTCCCATGGCTGGCTGGACTATCGTTGGAAATCTATCCCTTAGTACGATTTTCACACCTACTGTCGCGGCACAAGGGGTGGGGCATATCCCCTAGATTTACGCTGCGATTTGACTTCGTTTTGGGGGGAGGGTAAACCTCTACATAGAATGAATATAAATGATCTCTGGCTCATGGTCTGTGCTCTCTCTGGCAGTTCAGTGACCGAGGATCTCTAGCTGGATCGCCCTATTTGCAGCAATTTGTGCTTCGTGGAGGGGTGGTTGCAACGTACCGCTGCCAAATGTGGCATGAAAATATTGTCTAAACATGTCGCCCGGGATTGAGCCTTGCACTTGGTACAATTTAATCAGGACATTTTATAGGAAATTCAGACAGCAAGAAATGCGAGGCATGCACCCTCCAGAGGCAGTGGCAGTGCCAGAGGGTAGGTGGGTTGGGGGTTGTGTATGCTGCTACCCCTAAGCTAGCGGCAGCAGCCCAAAAGGAGGGACAGACTCTCCATTGAGAGGGATTTTCTTTTCTCTGCTTCACTTATCTCTGGCCCTGTCTATCCCCCTGCCTGCCTGCCTGCTTTCTGCCCATTGTTGTTAGCCAAAATGTTGGAAAAATGTTTTATCCCCCCTGTCTGTTAAGTGTAATGCATTGCATTTTCCCTACTCGAATGTGAAATGAAGCTGAAAAATGCATTCAGATTCAGATTCAGGTTCCTGTCTCTGTTCCTTTCTCTCGCTCCCACTTCCCCCTCTGGCAATTTTCTGGCAATTTTTATTCATTTTCATTCGAGTACATCACGTACGAGTGTGTACGAATGAATGAGTGTGCGAGTGTACTTACCGGATATAAAACTGATCTCCGATAGCATTATCCATTTGACGGCAAAGTACAAATTGATTTTCAAATATTTGCCCACACGATGATGCAGCTTAATGGTCACATCTCTGGCATGATCCATAATCGTATCGGGCATATAGGAGAACTGCACAGGTTCGCCAGAGAAGTAACGTCCACCGATGCTAAAGAAGACTTTGGCATGAACAAAGACCTATGAAGGGAGAGGGAAGAGATAAAGAAAAAGGGTTAAAGCAAACGCTTAAGGGAGGGTTAAAGAAATGTGCTTTAAGGAATCAATAATTTCAGGCGCAGATATGTTAAGTAAAAGGATTTTTCTAGGCTCAGTTGGCGCAGTAAATCGATGAACATGCCACCAAAATATATAG
The DNA here is from genome assembly GCA_009664405.1 of Drosophila bifasciata. Classification (NCBI taxonomy): domain Eukaryota; kingdom Metazoa; phylum Arthropoda; class Insecta; order Diptera; family Drosophilidae; genus Drosophila; species Drosophila bifasciata. Next base: position 41,947,066 of record CM019042.1, on the reverse strand, counting down.
CAGCTGCTTGCCGCTTACTGAACCATGCCACAAAAATCGCTTAAATCACTTAAAAAATCCCCCAACCCTCAAAGAGTGCGCACCCCTTTTTTCTTGGGGGAGGTATGGCTTTCCTTTGTGGTTATGGGAAGACTCACCTGAACATCCTTGGTGAACATATTGTTTGTGTGCAGAACGATGGCACTGAAATTGCGTACCGTATCGAATTCAAAGACAATTTCAACCGGTTTGCCCATCAGGCCGGGCGTATCATTCCGCCAGCCAATCCATTCATAACCTGTAAAGAAAAAAAAATAAAAAAACCATCAGAAATGTGGGAGGAAAAAAAGGTGAGGCAGTAGGGGTAAAATCAATAGACCAAACCCCAAAAAAAAAAAAAGGACTGACATGTAAAGCTATTTAAGCTTTTCTGTGGCTCACTTTATTTCGGGGGGTTGAAGTTTTCCCCCCCCAATAAAGCAAATAAATGCTCACGAAGGTCTAGCAAGGGGGGGTGGGAGTGGGCTCCCCACATAACTAGAAATTATGGCCAATGCGACATTTAAGCCATTTTTTCTTCCTCTGTGTGCTGCTGCTGTTGCCTTTGTTTGCATGGCCCTAATTTCAGTTGGAGACCTACGTGGGGGGCTTAGAGTGGCAGAGAGAGAGTAGGGGTTGCTGTGTAGAGGGCACTTCTCTATGCATAAGTCATGCAATATTAACTGCTGCCACTAGGAATGGTTGGTTATATGGTTATAAGGCTACACATACAGCAAAAAGCTGTAACCAGAAATTATACGACAAGCAGGAGGAGCAGGAGGAGGAAGAGGAGTAGGAGGAGCAGCAGCAGGAGCAAGAGGGTTGTGTGTATGTCTGAGGGGAGGGCAATCAATATGTAGCGGAGCAGGAGCCAAACTCCATTCAAATTCTCGTATTGATTTCCACTTACAATGCAAATAAGCAAGCAAACCCAAAAAAAAAAAAAAGACGAGCAAATAATTTCCGAAAAATAAAAGGCAAAACTTTTGTCATGATGCAATGCGAATTCTCATTTTATGAAGGGGTGCGGGGCTACTGTCTCGACGATGTCTCGAATGCCAGAGAGACTAGCAGGGGGAGGCTTCTGGGTATAGCAACTACCCTAGAGAGACTTTTGGGGGAAGGGCTTTGCCCGGGGACTCCATACAGCGAGCGACTGCATGTCTAATTGTCTGACCGAAACTTTTACTCCTGCGTAAAGTTTTCAATAATTTTCGATTATTGGCCATTTGCCAAAAACTATAATACAGTCGGGAGAGGGAGCATAGAGGAGGCAACGACGACACTGCCCCGAGGGGGGGCACTGAAAATGTGCGAAATGGCAAAAAATAAACTTGCGGAGCATTGCGAAAATTCCTCAACGGGCAGGCAGCAGAGCGGAAATGAATGCCAGTGTTGCCATAAATTATCAAATATGCATAATGTTTACATTTTTACAAGCAGGAACTCTCTCTCTCTCTCCTTTCTCCCTCTCCGTGCAAGTTTTTTGCTGCCAAATCGTAGTCGCAGTCCGACAAAAACTTACGGGACTCCGGGAGTATTATTTATTCCTCGTTTATTGTGTGTGTTGTGTGTGTGTGTGGCAGGCAAATTATTTGCGAAAAGCCAAAAAGTTTTCCAGGAATTTCCAGAACAGCCCAGCCCAGCCACTCCCCCCCGCTGTTCAATGAAGTGAGCTTTCAGGAGGGGTGGGTGGCGGGGCGTAGGTCAGACTTTGCCTTATGCTTTTTCTATGTCGGTGCAACTTTTGTAATTATTTGATGTTAATCAGTTTTTTTCTATTGCCATAAATCTTTTTGTGGCTGCAGCAAGGGGGCTGACTTAGGAGCTGTGGACTTGGTTTATGGAGAAAGTTATTGGTGGGGTAGGGAGGGGGAGTTTGGCGTAGGGAAACCTTTTAGGCAGCAAAAAGTTGTGTGCAGTGCAGGAAGCTGCAGGATGCAGGATGCAGAGGAGGAAAATCTAGAGGAAATCTAGAAAGCGGATTACTGGGAAGCTAAAAAGGGGGAAAAACTATTTAGCAGAGTTAGAACTCGGGGGAAAAAGTGTTTTGGAATATACAAATTGTAATAAATAAAAAATAGAATTATGAATTTAAAGCATAGAAAGATTGCTTAAGGGTCTATCTGCGTTTGTATTGGGTCTTTTAGGGTCTTAAAAATTGAGTGAGAATTTTTGAAAATTATTTTATAATTATTATTGATTTTTTGAGGAATTATTTTTAAAGGGATTTACGAGACTTAAAGTTATGTCTAAGTGAACAGAAATCTAGGGAGAGCTCTACCAAAAGAACAGATCTTTTTGGTAATAGTTACTTAAAGATTTCCCTTTCTTTTAAGAGGTTTAACAGCAAAAAACAAGTACCCTTCCGCAGCGTAGACTTCTGCTTTCAGTAGAAGTTGCTTTGCAACTCTCATTGTTTTATGTGCCCCCCAAATGAGCGTTTATTGAGGCAATACCTACACTCAAAGGTACCCCTTCTATTCAATCCCCTTCGTTGACTTACCCTTGCCAAATCCATGTATATCCGTGCGGAAATTATCCTTGCCCTTTGTCCATCCACCAATTGGCCCAGGCCATCCACATACCGATCGCCTTGTTCATTGCCATCGTATGTCTTGTCGGAGAGATCCACTTCCATGCCACGTTGCACGCCCTTTGGAATGCTGTACGAGACGATGCCCTCTGCAAAAAGAAAAAGGAAATATTTAGTACTCGATTCGTGGAAAAGTGATACCAAAAACCAAAACGTAAAACCCCAAAAATAGCGTAACATGAGATGGAAAGAGGGGAGTAGAGGGTAACACATGCACACACGTCATGTCACGTCACGTAGCGTGTCACGTGATGCAGACAAACGACTGACAATGTGTGTGAGTCCCCCCCTATATAGGGTTGAGGGAGGAGCATTTAAACTGCGGTAAAAATTTAACGTTTTCCAACCCCCTAAGCGAAAAGTGGAACTTTTCAGCAGAGAGGAAGGGAAAGAGAGAGAAAGAGTAGGAGAGAGACAGCAGCAGGATATTGAGTTACTTTTGAAACATAATTTCGTTTTGTGGCCACTCTACAACTGTCTGCGCTTCGCTCCTCTCCGCTCTGAGCTCTTTCTGTCTGCCATTTGGTTTTTGTGGTTTATTTTTAGCACAAAATTTTAGAACTGTGTGGCAATAGGGGGGAGGAAATTGAGTTTGGGGGATTGTGGATATTCGTGGCGTATAGTTTTTCAATGTCAAAGTCAAATGTTTTAAGCGCAGACAAAAAGAACTGAGTCACAGTCAAAAAACAAAGTGTTTTGGCTGGGTTTTTCGGGGGCAACTTTATAAGGCTTAAAGCAGCTACAATTGGGGGGGTAAGAAATCAGTGTTATATGGAGGGATAAAGAACAAACACCTGACACTAATTACCTACGTGGAGTGGACTTTCATACCCCCTCCCCTACTGCCCGAAACAATTACATTTGGGTATGGAAAAAAACCGGAGACAGAAAACAGCAAGTTAGGGGTTGCCCAGGGGCACTCAATATAATTATAGCTAGGAGAGAGAAAGGGGGTTTGGGTTAAACTCCAACTAATTTCACTTGAATTTCTATTTACACATGCCAGGCACGTGGGCCAACAGACAGACAGACAGACAGGATAACAGGCGGCGTGGTGGTAGGATGGAATTTTCCAATAATTACCAAAAATCACATAATTACACTATAATTATAGGTAGCAATAGATAATGATGATGATGTTGTTGGTTCGTTCAGTTATCGATCTGGCAGTGTAGGGTTGTGTGTGTATGTGGCACAATAAAAATATTAATTATTATTCAAGGCATTCATTTAATTACAAGAATTATACGAAAGGACAATGGACACGGGACACTGGACTGTGTGGACTGTGGACTGTGTGGACACGCCATACACAGACTAAAATTGTATATTTAATTAACTGCAAAGACATTTAAGGCAAACGCGCGGTTCCCTCCCCCCCAGCCAACATTCACGCAATGTCCACATATGAGCAGAAAGATAGCAGAAGGGAATGGTGACACATGGAAGGGGGAAGTACTGGCTGGGGCCTGCTTCGGCTGGGGCTGGGTCTCTCCTCTGGATGTGACTGCCCCCTCCTTTGCCTGGGGCTATCCCTTCTTTAGCTCAGGCTGCCCCTTCCTTCAGCTGTGGCCTACCCCTCCTTTAGTGGAGACTTCCCCCTACTCCTCCCTCTGTCTGTCTGTCTGTGTCTGCCTCTTGCCTTGTTATTCGCGTGCTTGCATGCGATTCTTATTTGCGTGTCGCCCCAGCAGCAGCAGCAGCAGATTGTTGGTTGGTTGGGGGACTGAACAGTAGGATAATACTGCCGAAAAAATGAGCAAAAAAAAAAAAAGAAAAGAGGCAGCAAGGAACACAAGTCCTTGTTTAAGTGCGTGGAAGATGGCAAATGGCGGGGGCGTATACACCGAAACTGCAATATATAAAATGTAATTTTGCTTCCTTTACTTTTTTTGGTGGGGTGGGGAGTGGCAGCGTCACGCAACCCAACGACAACTACAACTACAACGACGACGACAACGACAACGTTGATGAGTCAAATTGAGGATATAAGATGGATGAATGAGTGGGTCTCTTAGTGAACTGCAGAGTGAGAGAGAGACAGAGAGGGAGTTACAGTAGGCTTACAGAGTTACAGTAGCAGAGAAAGAAAGAGGAAAAGAGCTTTTACCCTTTGGACATAAAAGAAAGTCGCTGGCTTACAGGGAAATTACACAAAAAATTAAGAGTAATTTTAAAGGGAATTTCGTAGAATTCTTTTTGTTTTTTTCACATATTTTCGAGATATTTTCAGCTTTTTTTTAGGAGTCCATAAATCTTTCAAAGTTAACAGACTGTAATTTTGAATCTATGAGGCTTAAACTTGCTAATGAGTTATCGATAACTGTTATCTACTTAGACACCAAAAATCATTATAATCGCAACACTTTTAGTATTAGTGTTTGATTTAGAAAAAAAAAAGTTGTGGTTTCCACAATTTTCAATTTATTGAGCTGAAAGTTGGTTTATTTGTATAAGTAACTACGATCTATCTGACTGCCGAAATTCAACAAAATCAGACTGTAATTACTTGAAGAATACTAAAGAAATAGTTAAGGTATAAATTTATATCCATTTCCTTTGTTATTTTTAAAGATTTTGGTTAGCTCTGGCACACAAAATGCTCAATATATGATATTCTATGCAGCGGACTCTGTAACTCTTTTTACAACTCTTCTCCCACTTGAGTGTCGCACAATCTTTAGCTACACCCACTTGTCATTCCCCCACCCACACACACACACACTCACACATAACTTTCAATACCCAGACCTTACCCTCAGCAACTTCTTCAGTGAGCTTCAAATTTCAACAGCCACCACAACGCACAGCACCTCAAACCTAATGCCCTTTAAAAGATCCATAAATTATATGGCCATGAATAGGGTAATGGGCTATGGGTGGCCCATAAATCCCCAGCTTAACGCTAATCAGTTGTTGCATTTATAATGCACTTCAGACAACCGCCCAGCTCCAAAGTTCCCCAAGTTCCAAGCTCCAATTCCCAATAGCCAAACCAATTCTGATTCCAATTTCATTTCGATGGATTCCGGGGGATTCGTTGGATGCAAAGGGCTAAGCTTTGTAACAAATTTGTGTTTAGTGTCGCCTTTTTTTTCGGTGGGTGTGTGGTGTGGGGAAATCAAAGTTTCGAGATAATCTCTGGGCCATGACGTGACCGATCTGGAGGGTCGGGCTGCCCGACTACCTCCCATACTCCCATTTTGTTTGTGTGGCGCTTCCAGGCAATAACAGCCACAAATCTGGGTGCGGTTGTTCGAATCGTAGGTGCGGCGGCGGCGATTTGCATTCGAACTTTGTTGCTACCACTAAATTTATGACCACAATTTATAAACAATTATGATGCACATCTTTGGGCATATAAAAGTCCAAATGAAATCGACACAGATATAAAATGAAAGAAAATTTATTGATTTTTCTAGCACCCCCTCCACCCCCTCCACCCATTACTCTCTCTCCTTGCCCAGCTAACGCCAAATGTCTGGCACTTGTCTAGACCCTCCTTTGGGCTCCACTCCACTGGCATTCTCTGTTCTGTTTCTCTGTTTGCAGACCCATTTCTCTATCCCCCACATCTTATCTTGTTTAATTTGCATATGAAATGTGCCTGCCTCATGGGGCAAGCAAATCAAATGACATGGCCGCAAAATGTGTGTGTGCTCCGGTCAGAAGCGATTCGGTTGCATGTCTGTGGCAACCTCAGCTACTCATGCCACCAAAAGTGGGTGGGTGTGTATGGTGGGCGTGTGTATAGTTTTTGTAGCCAAATGGCGCCACTTATCAGCGGAGAGCGGAGTTGCCTTTGGAAACATTGCGTTAATTTACAGAATAATTTTCAACTTCCGCGCCTTTTTCCCCCAGGGGGATCCCAGGGCCAGCATAGTACAAATTGTCATTAGGCTACACTCTACAGTCCTCTGGGGACTCTCTGCCTCTGCCTCTCTCTCTCCCTCTCTCTTTCTCTCTCTCTGGCTGTGTAATACCTTTGAAAATTATAGAAAAATTTGTTTGTCCAGACTTTGTGTACTGCCGTGCACTACTTGACAATTGCGTGCAAACATCGACAAGACCAGGTTTTTTCTTTCTTTTTTTTGCTGTTTTTTTTTGCTGGCTGCCTTTTTGGACTTGTCGTCGTCTGGGATTTCGATTTTGGTTTGTGTAGCTAGCTCCATGCATGCGGGCTGTGGTATGTTTTTCCAATGTCTGCACGCGATATTTTTCAAGTACACATCCACTCTACACACACTCCCCTGACTCCACACACACCACATGGCCTGTTAAAAAGAAAACCCAACACAAAAAGTCAAAAGAGAGAGAGAAAAAATGCGCTACAGTTTGGTTCCGCCAATACTACATGGACTTAAGGAGAGGTTCTCTAAATATAGGCGCAGTTCTGGATTGGATTATGGCCGGACACTGCACTCAAGGGGGGTGGTTGGGGGAAATTCCAGCTAAACTGGGGAGCAGCTCACATAATTTTCAAAGGAAATATCTTTATGATTGTAAGAGTAGTATTTGCACCCACTTTTTGTTTAGTTTTAGGTATTAGGTATGCCTTGAATTTCAGTTATTTAGAGTACCCCCACAGACCATATACGGAGCGCTGTTGCTGCGCTTCATCTACATGCCACATGCCACAAGCCATACCCTTACATAGAAGAGGGGGCTTCAGATCTCTTACTCTATCTCTGGCGAATGCCAATGCTAATGTGAAGACAGACAGACAGATAGAGAGACAGAATGAACACTTAAGCCGCTTTTGGCTGTACTCCACTCCTCCAGCACTGCTCCTCCATCTCCTACTTTGGCTTGATCAATTAGCAACTGACACTAAAACTCTGTTAGCCTCTCCACACTTATCCATTGCTCATGTCGTACTTTTATCGCACTCCTTTCAATTCACTTCTCTTTCGGATTCTCTTACCTTCCCAGGGACAGCCAACGATCTCGGCACGCAGACAGACAGTACGATCGTATTGGCCATACGGATAGATGCGTATCTTTGAGGCAAATATAATCGGCTGCAGGGCATTCTCCACCTCGCTATAAGTGTTGATATTTCCAGGCAAAATCTGTGTATGTAAAGAGAAGTGTATTAGCACTGATCTGTGGTTAGTTTCTGGGTAGTTTATCACTTACCTCCTTGCCCTGGGAGTTCTTCCAACGTTGCCATTTGTCAAAGCCCGGACGCCAGTACTCCAGCACATAGGCCTCGGTATATTCCTGGCCCTGACCCTTGCCAAATCTCCCTTGGGTGCGTACAGCGGTTATCACATGCGTCTGCAGCAGATCGATCTGTAGATACTCCTTCAACGCATTCGATACCATATGCTTGGGGCACCAGGCACCGCCATTATTATCGGTTTTCAGTCTGCCAGAGAGAAAGAGAAGACTTTATTAATTAGGACTCCACTTCAACGGTAGCGATGCCAACCAAAAACCAGTTGCATGCCCCCCAACCAATCCCAACCTTGAGGGGGGAATTTTTTTTTCTTATAAATTAATTGACATTAAGCGTTCGGGCACCACACGGCGAGGAGCAGCCACCAACCACCGGCAAAACGACAGACATTTTGTGGTGCTGTGGGGGGGGAGGGAGGCTACAACTGTCTGGCAGCTCGTCTACGTTCGTTAAGCTGTTTTGCGGTTTTAGACAGACACACACACTCGCACACACAGCAGGATGTTGTCTATGTAATTACGGATTAATTTAAGTTATATCCCAAACCCAATCCCAGGCTCAGACCCAATCCCTGGCTAAGAGTTTAATCAATTTCTAGCTGTTAGCCGCATTGATATGTTAACCACGGCTACAAAATGCCTCTACGGCTCTGGCTCTCTCTCTCTGTTTATTTTTTTGGTTTATATTTCAATTAAGTTTTACATGCTTGATTGCATTTTGGGGTCTCGGCTTGGGTCTGGCCTGCCTGCCAGCCAGCCTTAATGCCTGGCCATTATTCATGGGCCTAGACCTGGGACGCCCGCTCCTGCTTTTGCTCCTGGCTACTGCCTCCCTCCCTCCTGTCGTCACAAATTGCTTCATTTGGCTGCTGCCCCCCTGCCAGCGGGTTTATTGAATCCAAATCTATGTTGTAGATTTTTTAATGTTTTTTTTTGCTGCTGCTTCCTTCTTTTAGTGCTGGAATTTAGTTATTAATTTTGCATGTCCCTGCGCCATGTGTGTGAGTGCCAGTGAGGCGTGCAATTAGTTGGAGCCAAAATGAATTGAGACATTATTGAAACTGCAGGGGGGAGTTTGGAAATCTTTGACTATTACTAAGGCAACTTTATGCCTAAGATGGTGAAGCTACTACCCCCCTACTGCTGCTATTCCCTACTGCTGATACTCCTTACTTTAGCTACTACTTCTTCCCTACTACTTTCCTACTTCTGCTACTCCTTACTGCTGCTACTCCCTACTACTCCTTAGTTACTGAAGTATCTTCTTTCAATCTTCATTACCAAACTGCAATTATTTTCAAGTGCATGGGGGATCACAGCTGAATTGGGGTGCTCTTCCCAGGTCAATTTAATCTTCATAAAAATTGCTGCTGCTTCAATTTGTTTTTGGTAGCAAATATCCTCCAGTCATGGGTTCAAAAAGAAGAGAGAAGAGCGCCGTGAAGGGAGGCATAAACATCATTTAAAATGCTAATATCCACAGTTATGTGCATTTCAACTTGACTTTAATTATTGTTATTGCCAAAGTTAACAATCTGCTGGAGCTACGAGCGGGTCTGCCTGCTCATTTCAGTGACTGCCTGACTGCCTCTGATGGACTGACTAACTGCTGCTGCCTGTGCCTCCTTCTGGCATGGAGAATCTAATCAAGCAGGAGTCAGTCTGCCCCTCTGCTGGTTTTTTTTTTTTTTTTTTATATGTAAAAGGTTGTAAATTTAATGGGGCAATGGGTGGGGTGGGGAGGGAGCGTCTGGGAAGGGGCTGGCCAGTGAGGTAAATGAAAATCAAACAGCGCCAACTGTCATTAAACTAATCTTTGTAATTCAATAGCTAGCTGCCTGCCCAGATCTTGGACTATGGACTATCCCTAGGGTACATTTTTTTTATCTTCTGTGTGGTATAAGTAGATGTTGTGGCTGCTTTTCTCTCCCTGTCTCTCTTTATTCCCGTAATGAATTACTTCATGGAGTAGTTTGTTTTTTCTACTTGCTGCCTCAAGTCTCTCTCTCTGGGAGTCTCTCTCTCTCTCTCTCTATCTGGTTAGGTAAGTGCACGGCAGCGCTTCACAAATTATAATGCTGCCTGCACTTTTGAACTTTCCTGGTTAGCCCTCTCCTCTCCCAATCTCTTTGGAACTTTTTTGGGGGGTGCTGGGTGGTCTAAGCAAATTGCAGTTCGCCTGATTGGACGCTGAGTAGCAAGGGAAAGACAAAAGAAACTTTCAAGTTGAGTTTTCTGTGGCGCCTCTCCCTCTCTCTCTCTCTGCTGCTGCTGCTGCTGTGTGGTTAAGGCAACTTTCAGCAGAGCGGTAAGCAAAAGTTCCCTACACTGCATTACTAGTACTCGGCCAAAGTATCTTTAATTAGTTTGCCTTAAAAGTGAAGACGAAGAAGAGACTTGATTTAAAAGCCTAAAACATAATGAATATATCGTCGATCCCACCATGCCACTGACCATTAACTCTGCAGTCGCTTAAACTCTCGCTCGGGCAGGAATCGCAACCAACAGGCCAGGCCATGCCACGCCACACATTGCCATTGCCTGTCAATCTGCCACAGAACGAGCTACAGCAGCAACAGAGGCAGGAGCAGCAGAGCCAAGAGCAGCAGCAACAGAAGCAGAGGCAACAGCAGCAGAGAAAGAGCCAACAGCAACAGAGACAGAGGCAGCAGAGACAGAGCCAACAGCAACATCAGCAGCAGAGACAGAGCCTTCCCAGCATTCATTCAAAGAGACAAAGAGACAGACAGAGAGACCCATCCAGATCCACGACAAAAACCCGCCTCTCTTTTCCGCCAGGTGATTCAGTCCATTTGCCAGTCCAACAACAGAAATCAGAGACTTCTTCTTCTTTCTTGCTTGTGTGCCCGCATCTTGGGGCACATCAAATGCCCATGCCCATGCCCCCTCCATGCCACGTCTTCCAATTTTTTGATGATGCCTGCCATCCCTTTTGTCTTTGGATTGCAAGAAGTTGCAAGCGTTTCCCCACACAGATCTTTTTAGTACAAATTCCAGTTAATCTCAGCAGACAGCACAGCATCCACAGACAGACACAGAAAATGTATTTTGTTTATCTGCAACGTGCTCATCACGCGTCGTTTTTGTGGCTTTACTTTAGTGTCGTTCCCCCTCCCCCCCCCCCATGCCACTTGCCATAAAGGGTTAATGATGCCTTCAGCTATAGCTACAGCCTCCACCTACTCTCCTCTGTCGCTTCTCTCTCTCTCTCTCTCTCTGACTGTCGATTTGTGGTTCCTCGCTGTGGTTGTTCTCTGTCAGTCAGAGCTCTACACTTGAGTGTTTTTTAAGTGCTCTGTGCTCGCTGCATGTCCATAAACTCAGGACAGCTCGGACCACAAAAAATTATTACAAATCAAAGCGAAAACGGGTGGGAGGGGGTTGAAATGCGAAAGCAACTTACAGGTTTGATTTCTGCCACATAACTCAATGGGGCCAAAATTGACATGTTTATGTGTTCTGCTGATATTTTATACTAATTACAGGGCCAAAATGCCCGCTCTCTCCCCTTTCCTGTCATCAATCAATTGGCTGTGTGTGTGTGATTGCAAAACTTCCGTTTCAATCGCATTGCCGCACAATCAATAGAGGCAGCGTACTTCCTGCCCTGCCAGCAAAAAAAAACTCATAAACAAAAAGCTAGCAAGAAAAATCAAATAAAACTCAACTAAAACCAGTTTTTTTGTGCATTTCTAAAATTGCATTTAATTAGCTCTCTGTGGAGACTGATGGCAAAGGGCCGCTGCTGCAGTCACAGATATCATCATCATCATCATTTGACTGTCAAAAACCATTAAACGGTTGCCAGAGACCATTTCATTCCCCCCACACTCGGCGGTTGCCATCAGCTAAAGATCTTTTATCGGCTTAAAAGGCGCTAGCCGAACACCAAAATATTTTCTACACTGCTCACAAGATATGCAAAATACTCCCCCATCTCATTTCATCTCTCGTCTCGTTTAATTCCAGCGATTTGTTTTGTTTGTCTTTTGGTTTGCTTTTTTTCTCTGGCATTTTTGTTGATGATCCAACTGTTTGTGTCATAACATAAATTTTCCTCTATACAAAAGGCGGAGCAGGGTGGTGGCCAAAAAAGTTTTTCGATTTTATTGACTGCCCGTCTTATCGGCCTCTAATGAAGTTGTCTATAAAATTAGCAATTAAATGAACACGCCGCCAGAGAGAAGCGGCAGATAAGCCTCGCCTCGCATCGCCTGCGTCGTCGTGGGGCAGCTTTGGGTTAAATGGATAATGAGCTGGAAGCTGTAACAGGCGGTGGGGTGAGGCAGAGCAGGGCAGTGTTGGGGGGTGTGTAATCTACAAAAGCAGATCTTTAGCAGTTATCAATAGTATGATGGGAGCAGCGCCTTGACCATGCTTTCTGGTTTGATTTTAGCTACGAAAAGGGTCCTCTATATCGAATGTTGGGTTGGTATTTCGTAATATAAAATGTTGTGGAGCCTACAGTTTTAAGTTTACAGAACTGAAATGTTGTGTAATTGTTTATGGATGTAATATTTCTTTATATACCCAAAATCATTAAGATTTAGACTCTCTTCAGCTTTCAGTTCAAACTTTAAACCCAAAAACCACTTTCTATGGCCAACACACTCCACTATTTATTGTGGCTTTTTTTATGCAGTTCTCAGCCTCTGGAAAGCATTTTTCCTTAACCCGAACAACCTCTGTGACCTTTCAACCGACTTCAATCTTGAAAACCATTTCACCCCTTTCACCTCTCACTCGATGAAGTCTCTGTCTGTGTGGGACTTGGAACTTACCTTGCATGTTGAGGACCAACAAAGCCCGTGTCATGGGCCGAGCTTGCTGTGATTTGAGCATCTGTTATGGCTCCCGACTCCATGCCCAAAGGCACATTGCATGTGGCTGTGTTTGTTGCAGAGAGGAAGAGAGAAAAACAAGAGAGAGATTTATTTTACAATTTTTAATTTTATGAAAAATAAACCAGAACAAAAAAGAAACTTTAATTAATGATGATGTTTGGGCGGAGCATCAGCCATCCATCCATATAAATATAGAATGCACTTGGAAAGTCTGCTGCTGCTGCTCCTCCAATCTGCAGCAACGCCCATCGAATCTATCAAAATAAGTCAAGCGTCAATTTGACTTTTTTGACATTTGCTTTTCTGGTTCTGTGACCAAGAGGAGTGGAGAGTGGAGGAGGAGGAGGGCGTATACCCAGTGGCCCTATCGCTTTTCCAGGCACATCTCTGCGACTTATGAATGCATCTCTATACTCATTTTGAATAAACCAAACACTTAATCATTGCCAAAGTCAACTGCTGGACCTGGGACCTGGACCTGCACTGGCAGAACGTCAACTACTTTACTTAATTTATTGCCTACCAATTGCATTTGGCAGAGAGTGAGGCATCCTGCTTCATTCTGCCTTCTGCCTTTGAAGATAGTCCAGAGACCCCCAGACCACATCTTCCATCTCCTCGCCCAACTCCCGTACGTACGTCTGACAGTCGCCTGCTGACATTTTCGCCAGAATCAACACTGATTTGACATGACTTTTGTTGCCCCGGCCCAGCGGGCGCATGGACCAATCCCACTTTTTGATCTCCTACCCAGCATCAGGCAACAGCCAGCCAGAGGTGCGTGCATTCGTTTAGAAGTTTATAAATAAACACATGGCACGAGGAGCATGGACTGTACATATATGTGGAGAGGGGGCCAAATCAGGGGCAGGTGGTGGAGGTACTGAAGCGTAGTAGGGAGCGAGCTTAAGGCGGGGTAGCCATGGTATCAGGCATCCAACAAACTCAATTGAAGCTTGTGGAAGGGGAGGTTGTGGAGAGAATTCCAGTTCTTGGTTGAGTTGGTATTTTAGTATTTCTGGCAGTATGTTAGATGTCCAAACAAATTGAACCTGGAAGGAAGCTAGTATTTTTTTTTTATTTTCTTTTGTATTCTAGAAATTACAGTATTTAAATTTGGGAGTGCTTTTTATGGATAAACTAAAATTTTGAAATGTTTGGTATTTTTGGTATATTTAGTATTTCTGGTATTTTATTGAAAACTTTATCTTTTTACTATTGTTACAATATTTGATTGAAGAATTAATTTTTGTTCATAATTGAACATTTGGTATTTTTTGTATTTTTTGGTATCTTTTGTATGTTATGGTATTTTACAATATATTTTTCTCATCTCTGCTGCATTGCAGTGCAATGCAGTGCCCAGCATCTGGTGCATTCGCACTTGATTGGATTTGATAGCTAGCAATGCTAATGTGTGGCGAAGTGCCTGCCTGGGTACGGTTCCCAGGTTGTGGGCAGGGAGGTCAGAAGCCACACTCCCTCCCACCGCCTAGGAGTAGTAGGTTCTCCACATACTGAAAGACTTTGCCTCTGATTCTGACTGTGACTTTGGGGCTCTGTGATTCTGTGACTCTGGACTGCATATTGCAAGTGCATTCATTTGGAAAATTGTTGCATGTTTTGCTAACTCAACTCTTGCTTCGAGATGTGTCTAGCCCCAATAACAACAACAACAACAACAGAAGGCCAGCAGAAGGAGCCCAGCCCAGAGTTCTGCAAGGGATTGTTGTGTTTGCTTTACGTAAAGGAGGGGTGGGGGCGATTGGGTAAGAGCAAATATTGCAAAAGGCAACAACAGTAGTCTAGGATTTTATATTGAGTTTTAGAGGGGGCTGGGGAACATGTTTATACATTTGTATTTATGTATTTGTGTTGCTTGATTAACTATAAATATTATGGCAGAAAAGATGTTGCTCCAAAAAGAAAAGAAAAGAAAGAAAAGAGATGGAACATTGTGACAGATGCCCAGAAAAATTGAAGTTGGAATGTCTTTATATGGCAAATACTACTCAGGAAAGGAAGCAAGGGTAGGACGAAAAGCTCCCCTTACTTTCTCTCTATATTTTTCTCACATTTTACTGCCATTTCTGGCATAATTATTCTAATTGAATTTGCTGCTGCTGCTGGAAGAAAAAAATCAATAATCTGCGACCAACATACAAAGTAAACTTCCAGTTGAATGCCCCGCCACTGTTTATGTATGCCCCATTCTAATTTAACATCCATTCCCCCTTGTTATGAGGCAAAGTTTTGCGACGTCTGCTGAGGCTTTTGTGCCGTCCATTCGATGTCGCTGTCGCCAGTGGAGGAAGGAGCAGAAAGGCAAGGAAAGGAAAAGAGAGGAAGCCATGAAGCCTTGAAGCCTCTCGACCATATCATATCGAAAAAATTTATGAACCGCTGACATGCCATGGCCATTGAAATTGGCCATAATCCTAAGCCACATGTCGCAGCTATGGCTTCATTAAAGCCCACTCCTCCTCCTCCCCGACTGGTACTGGCACTGGTACTACTGTGTACTGAAGGAAGCGTAGCTTTTTTCCCTCTTTTCCTTTTTACTTTAAAGACGACATAAAAATGTCAATATGCCTATTAATGAGCAGGAGATGGGAGCAAGTAGATGGTAGGCCAATCCATGACTCCTTATGGGGTATAACTGCCTGGCTGGCTGCCTGGCAGCCTTGCAACATGTCCAGTTTCTGCGAGAGAGAGGGCACCCCATGGCGCTGGAGAGCTCCCACTGTGCCGCCTGTCCGCTGGCGGTAGGAAAATGATGAGCCACATAAAAATTGGCTTTCAATGTCAATTAAAATAAATTTTAAGCCTAAATGCCAAGAGTCGTGCACGACCCTCAGTCACCCCCCCCCCCCTTACATCTTTTGATTGATTCGCATGAGTGGGGTGAAGAATGAATGGAATGAATGAATAGTACTCACCAATATCGAATGCCTGTATGGTTGGCGTATTGAGCAGTAAGCAGCAGCATCCAATGGCAATCATTAGGGCCAAGGGGCATCTTCTGGGGCAGGTTGTGGATGATGAGGATTTGGTGGGGGAAAGGCACTGGCGGGAGAACATTTTACTGCTATGCTTCATTTTTGCAAAGAGAGAGAGATCTGTAAAGGTAGCGAAAAAATACAAGAAAAAATTTTAGTTGATTGAATTCAATTTTGTGACTTAAATTGTAACCTTTAAACCTGTCTGTTAACCTTCAACCTTCTTGACTGTCTGTCTGTCTGTCTTTCTGCCTGTCACTTGTCATTCATTCATTCAATCTCTCAATCTTTGACTGTTGTCTCTTCAATTAGAAAGCATCACTGGGGTGATGGTGCTGTTGCTGTTGCAACTCTCTGAATGAATCGGAAACTCAATTGATGGCCAAGCAAAAAACGAGAAAAAAAAG
Organism: Drosophila bifasciata; assembly: GCA_009664405.1. Classification (NCBI taxonomy): domain Eukaryota; kingdom Metazoa; phylum Arthropoda; class Insecta; order Diptera; family Drosophilidae; genus Drosophila; species Drosophila bifasciata. The sequence continues at coordinate 41,931,000 of CM019042.1, read as the reverse complement.
CAGCCAGCAAAAATCTTTTCTCGTCGTCTCTTCCACTGACTTTTCTCCTTGGCTCCTCCTGCAACGATTTTGACTTGAATGAATGCAAAGTGAATGTGCGTGACGACGATGAGAGCAGCATGCCCCTGCCCCATCTCTACCCTTGGCTCTCTCTGGCTTGGCTTGTATGAGGATGACTTTGTGCTTTTCATTTAACATTATTTTGCAACAATTTTGTGCTGCAAGAGTCAGACATGTGGAGAGCCAAAGAGATGCCATAGAAAGCGGGGCAAAAGCAAACATGTTCTGCCTGCCACACTCTGTCGTTGCTGCCACCCCTTGCCTGCCTGCCTGCTGCCACTGCTGGTTATCCCATTCACCGATGTCTAAGCCAGTTTCCGCTTTAATTTAACGCTGGCTGGGCGAAAAGGAAAAACCAGAACAACCCAGAGACCCCAGCCAGTGTCCCCCCTGCCACTGCCCCATTGCCGCCAGCTGTTGTAGCAATTTAAGAGCAAAAGCTGCTGCAGGCTCACCCTCCCAACCCCCACACCCACCAAGAAATGTATTTAGTTTATGTAAAGCGTGCGGCATATAAAAAAAAGGGCAAAAGGTAGCGCCAGATGATGAACGTGAGTGTCGCAGGACAACCAGCAATGAGCCCCTGCCTCTGCCCTGTGCCCTGCCCAGTGAGCCGGCAAAAAGGACATCATCCCAAGGACCCTACGTTTCTGTTTAGTTTGCAAATTTCTTTTGATGTCTTTTAATTTTAATGAGTTGCAGGCGGCGGCTGTGGCAGAGGCTACCCTTAAGTAAAACTAATTAGAAGTGAAAAAGAGAGCGTAGTAGGAGTCGCCACCAAAAAGGATACAGAATGTGGGGTGTGTGGGTGTGGATCAGCGCAGCACATCTCCACTTTGGGCCCATTGTACACTTTTGCCAGGTGCCCGTGTAATGGAAACCACTCGTATTACAAGTTGCATGCCACTCCGTGTGTCTGCCTGCTACATGTGTACCCCTGATTCGTATCTAATAAATGTGGTGCCTAGGCTCCAGGTTCTTGAATGTATCTGCCTTTTTCTTTGCCCTTTTTGTTTGGCTGGTTGGTCTCTGTGGCATGTCCTGGACATGCAAAAAAAATTGTCTACGTCATGAGGCAATTTGTCACGCAGCTGCTGCTGTTGCAGTTGAGATACGGATACGTAACTCCCCCTCATGTGTGCGAGTGCCCCCTGTGGGAGCGTAGAGTCCTGTCAATAACTCAGCGCTTAATTGCTCATCTCTCAACGTCCAGGGGCCCTATCGAGTGGACGTTCCACATGTGGAACGGCAGGCAGACTCAAACAAATTAGAAAATACCAGAGAAATGCTGGCTGTCATAGTTTCAGCTTGCTGCTGCTGCTGGTGCAACCTGCCACACAATCTAGGTTAAATTAATAGTGACACTCGCCTCGGACTCGCCTCGCCACATGCCTGCTGCTGCTGCTGCATGCTGCACCTGGCGGTGATGCTTTGATAACCCGCCTCTAGCCTGCGGTTTCCCCTGCTTCTTGGGGGCAACTTCTACTGCCTGCTGCTGCTGCTCCTCTGTTTGTTTGGCTGCATTTTTCGTACGCGAATATTTCATAAATTGAAATGTACAGTTAGTTAATTACACGCTCAATTGGCTCTAAAAGAGTGGCATTAGCCAAACGTCCGTGTCCAGCCTCAGCAATTTCTTCCATGCTCACTTCTTCTGCTATGGCCCCACAATTTTTAATGGTTGTCATAAAGAGATTTATCGCCTAATGGCCGAGTACGAGCAGTGCTAATGCTCATCGAGTGGATCGGTGTGCGGCATTGGGGCATGCGGCATGCAGCATGGGGCGGAGTTTTAGTGCAGTTTTCGATGCAATTCCCAGTGATCATTGGATGCAACATAGCACCCGAGAGTTGTGTACGATTGTGAATTGTGATATAATGGCCAGTTGGCTGGGATAAGTTTTTCTGGTAAGGGGGGGTTTTCTGCGATTGAAAGCCGTGACTAATGGAATGGTGGGAGAATAATTATTCATGGGGAAAAATTGTTATTGCTTTCGTACTGTATTTTTCACGGTAATAATCAACTTTATTGATGGCAGATGATGCAATGCAAATAATCGATAGTTATCGATAATTGTGCGGCAGTTTGATTACATATTTTATGATAGCCTATTCCGTGGGAAATTCATTGGTAGCACACTTAAAAATAATCGATATTTATCGAAGTTATCGATAACTGTTAGTCGATAAAAATCGAAACTATATAAAAAACGATGATACAATTTATATACGTACGATAATTATCGATAAATGAGTTCCTTAATTTCGATAAAATATCGATTAATTACATATATCAACCAGATAATTATCTATCTATGAATCTATGCTGATGAGCTTGTCCCAATACAAAATACAGATATGCAACCGATTATAGGAGTTATATGCGTAATATTTCTGGTACTCGCATCCCCACTTAATTCTCACTTAATCACTGTCACTACTCATACGCACTTTACACACACTCTTTCAATGTAAACTAAAACTTTAATTTTCCCTCCCCGAAAATCCCTTCACACAAATCCATCCACAAATCCAACGAACAATTTAGCTAACTGGCGCTGTGGACATCAACCAGTGGCAGCCATCAATCAAAAAAGTTTCCCATTTTAAATGTCAACACATTCACAGACACACAGGGAACCCATGCCCCCATGCCACACATAACCCTACCATCATGCCACCATGCCCCCAAATGCTACACCCTTCTATAGACAGAGAGAGTGAGAGGGAAACCCCGTAATTTGGTTAACTCTCTCTGTCTCTCGAAAAACTAAAACAAATTGCAGCCTGTGCGCCGCTTCAAAAATTAAGGCATCAAAAATCTGTGTATGTTTTTGTGGAGGAGGGGGGGCGGACGCACTTCCTGATTAACTCGAAAAAAAACAAAATAAAAACTAAAAAAAATCCAAGTGAAATAACAACAAAATTTCCAGCCATCCCATGCATGCAACAAAATTGATTAATTGATGAGGCACAAACACAAAAACACACACACGCGCGATTTTCAATGGAATCTGGAAATCTGGAGCAAGCAGAGATCAGAGCAGATGAACAAACATATATATAGATATATGTATATATATAGTAGGCCACATGGCCCAAGCTGAGACACAATTTGCATAAATCGAAATACAAAAAGCGAGTTGACTGCCGCTCTGCCGCTGTGGAAAATCGAGAGCAAAAGATATTTATCTTTGTACCAGTGGCAGATGCAGAGGCAGATGCCTGCCTCTGGGCACTGTGGCAACGCGTCGAGTGTTTGAATGAGTGTCAAATTAAATTGATCAATTAAGCAATTGACGTGGCTCGACATCGACATCAACATCAACAGTAGCTAGGGGATTCGCTTGGATTCAGAGTCAGAATCAGATACGTATTCGCATTTCTCGTATTTGGATTGGGAGTGCATGGAAGGGCATGTAATGGATGGGGAGGGAGGCAGCTTAAATGCAACATCTGCATGCAACAACACAAAACAAGTGACGCAAATTGTGGAGGGGAAAATGAGTCGACTCCACTCCAGTTTCTACTAGTGACAATTTCTGTCAATTCAGCGGCGCTAATCAAGCAAGAGACAGTCAGAGCCAAGCCAAGCCAAGCATTTAAATAGGATTGGAATTGCTGGGAGCTGCCGCTGCTGCCTCCCTTTTGGATGGGAACGAACTTACTAGACAAATTGGCTGCGATTGCAGTTAGTTAGAGTGGGAGAGAGAGAGAATAGGGAGAGGGAGCTATAAGCTTAAAGCCAAACGAACATGCGGGTAGGTGCCTCCTCCATCACAGACAGCAGCAAAAACCCACAGTCGACAGTCGGACAGGCAACGTCATATAATCCATCAACTCACGCAGACAGACAGCTGCAGCTCCAACTACAGCTACAGCTCCAACTACAGCTCTAACTCCAACTACAGCTACAGAGTGACGACTCGAATTTCCCCCTCAGTTGTAATCAAATCAAATGACAACGCCAGACAGGAGGAGCAACAGCAGCGCCAGCAGCAGCGACACCATCATTGCAGGAGGCAACTTTGTTGGCAAAAACGGAAGGGGCAACAGTGGCAACAACTCCAAAGAGCAGAGAGAGAGAGAGAGAGCAGCAAAGCTGCTGCAGAAGGAGCAACTCATAGTCAGTAGGAAGAGCAACTCATAGGAGGAAGCAGCCCATAGCCAAGAGGAGAAGCAACCCATAGGAGGAAGCAACCCAAAGCCAGTAGGAGGAAGAGCAACCCATAGCCAGTAGGATTCCCAACATCTGTGGGTGGATAGGGTAGCCTGTGCTGCTCTGGGCTTCCCTGTCTGTCTAACTCCATTGTCACATTTGATGGCCAACACTTTTGATGATTTAATAATGGCTTGTGTCCAGCAGAAAGACAGAAAAGAACACGGGGATTTAGTTGCGCGCTATAATGGAATACAATAGAGATTTCCTAATGAAAGAGAAGAGACACAGACAGAGACAGAGACAGAAGGAGAGACACAGCCACAGACACAGACACAGACAGAGGGAGAGACACAGCCAGTGACAGACAGCCAGAGAGAAACCTTGACATTCAAGTCTCTAAAGGGGGAACAATGGCAAACCAGAAATCATCATCGATATTGTGGCATGCATGAGGTGGAGTGGGGTAACATTCCTTTTCCCTTTCTTTAAAGTCTCGTGAAGTTTTCTTTCTATAGAAAAAAATTTGCATAGCAGCATTCAGCAGCAGTTGACAACTTTTTACTGTCTGTGGCATCAAAAAAGCAGGAGCCAGGAGAACACTCCTTGCCACTGCCACACCCACTACTCCCACTCCGTCTCATTGTGTTTGTCTAGTATTTGTGACAGGCCTCGGAGACACTGAAAGAAAAGCTCTTCGAGTGTCGCTGTCTCCTGGGGCCAGTACTTAAAGCCAGTTAAAGCCTCTACATATTGATTTTCGACAGCAGCGAAGACCGTAGCCCAAGTTCATTAAAGTCACATCAGTGTGGGTGTGGAGTAGGACTAGGAGCGCCCCCGACCCCTACCCTAAAACCACAAATAGACACGAGACGAGGAGGAAACAACAAACAAACGAAGCGCCCACAAATCAACGCCTAACCACAGGCAGGGGGTGGAGTGCGGTGTGGTTGGTGCCCCAAAAAAAAAAAGGCAAATGCCGCCATTTTGTCTGTCCATGCTAACCGAATGGTTAGGTGGGCGTGGGGCGGGGGGGTTCGACCATTAAATATGCAAAAAGCAACATGCGAAAAAAGAGAGGAAGAAGAGAGTGTTGCATACTTTTAGTTGCTGCGTCAAACCGCAAAAAAAGGGCAGCACCAAAAAAAAAGGACGAAAAAAAGGACACAAAGTGGCAACAAACATAGAACGAAGCTTTGGATACCTAAGGGTACATTCTACATATGTATATAGACCATGATGATAATAAAAATTATATGATATAGTTGGTCCTAACTGATCAGTTTTGGGGCTGGCAATTATTGAGGTTCGAAATTAAGAGGGAGCAAAAATGCAAAGCAAATGGAAACAAAAGCAAATCAAAAGCAAAAGTTGTGAGAGAGTGAGAGAGAGTAGGAGAGCCCATCAAGCCCCTTTTGTAGGGTATTGGAATAACAGTTGAAAGCCAAAAGGAGACAGAAGCCAAAAAGAGGGACAGAAGAGACACCACCAAACAGGAAGCCGGAAAAATAAATAAAAGCAGCGCAAAAGAGAAGAGACCCTGGCACCACCGCTCTCCCTCCCACTCCCACTCCCTCTCTCTTGCTAGCAGTGACTGTCTTCCCTTTTACTACCGCTCTCTAGTCCTACTTCTCCCTCTCTCCTCCCCTCCCTTTTTCTGCTGCTGTTGGCTCTCCTTGGCGAGCCATTCATTAGCATAGACATAGAGCAGCAATATTGAATTTCTATGTGGAAGCAGGAGCAGGGGGAACGGTAGAGGCAGGGGACAGGGTCGGGGACGCGTCTAAGAGAGAGAATGAGAAGGGGAGGCGTGTGAGGACGGGTCGCAAGGTTGCGAAAAAATGTTTCACGCTTTGGTAAGCTGAGGAAATCACAGCGAGGCACTGAAGTGGAAAGCGGTTGGCTACAAGGGGAGAGGCAGTAAAGAAGGAGAGGGGGACTCCCGTGTCCTGGGGAAATAGCTGAAGCAGCGCCTGGGGATCAAATTAGTCGAGTTTTTTGTGAAAAGAATGCGGCAAATTCTAGACTTTTATGCATGATAAGTGGTGGGGGGGCCACTCCAGAAAAGGGGTTCTCTCGGGCCTAACGAGTGTGTGTGCTTGGCAGGGGGGCGGGAGAGGTTGTGGGAGTCAAAATGCTAGGAATATGAGAGGATAAAGTGCGCGAGCAGTGTGGGAGGGGGGGACAGGACCCTCTGAAGTGGCAGAATGACAGTCGTCACATGTCTGATAGACAAACAGGAAGTGCGGGAAGGGGGGAACGAGGAAGCGCAAGGATATTGACAGTCACAAGTCCAAGAGGGGGGGCGGGGAGTCATATGAAGTATGAAGCATATAGAAGAATGATATAGCGCAAAGGAATGTAAGAGGAATAGAGAGTAGGAAGCAAAAGACTCCAGTTGAATGAGAGTCTAGAAGAGTTTTTCCCTTGATATTTGTAAGATTTTGAAAGAAATTTTTGGGAAATATCAAGATAAATTATTAAATAAAGGAACTGTAATGAAAAACTAAACGATCTTTTTAAAGAATATATGTGAAATATATGTAATGGGAAAAGTGTTGTAGAAATCAAGTTGCAATAAATACATAAACGATTCTACGGAAAAGAGGAAGTGAGGAAAAAACTTTCAACAGAAATTCAATGAAATTTGAGCAGTTAACCCGTAAAAATACTAACTACAATTGCCTATAAATATTATGCTTAAGAATTGATGGCTTTAATTGGAAAACAAGTCGCAATAATAAACCTACTAAAATCTCCTTAACCTTCCCTTCTTATTCTTTATTCTTTTATTTTTTCGAACTTCTCTTTATACGAAGTTTTTGTACACAAAAGATTTTTAAATTACTGTAAGAATAAATCAGAATATTCTTCCATAAAAAAACTCTTCTTACAAACAAAATTTAAAATTCCCCAAAAAATAAATCTGAAACGAAACCAACGCGAGAAACGCGACTCCCAGCCTCCCAGTTGAAACCCCCGAAAAAGTTGAAAGCAGATCCCCCCAGGGGCTTTGTGTGTGTGTAGCATCAAAGTGGATCTCTTCCCTCATCACCTACTGCCTCCTGCCCCCCGCCTGCCTACTGCCTGGCCACTCATCTCCAACATCAATTGAAGGAACTGCCACACGGCAGGAACATCCTGTTGCCCGCTTTGTCTGTGGTTTGTCATCGTCATCATACATCCATGTGGCATCCACAATGTTGTTCATCGTCTGCGTCGTCGTGTGTGGCCCTTCTGCACTGGAATTTTTATGAATTATAAGCGAGTGGCTTGGCTCTGGCTTTGGCTTCTTCTTCGCCAACAAAATATGTAAAAATGTTTTTGGAAAAAAAAACAGAATTTTTTTTTGGGTAAAGGAGACAGGAGGCTGGAGGATGACAGCCCAGCGACATTGACAATGAGGCTGAGGCGGTAGTAAGTGGCTGCCACAACTCGGGGCAACAACAAAGCGCTGATTGACAGGAAGGCAGCAGCAGCAAGCGGCGGCACACACACACACAAAAGAAAGGCTGGAAGGGGGCACATGCCAGCACACACAGATGGAACTTTCAGCAGGAGGAAGGGGACAGACAGACAGACAGGACAGTCGTTAGGCCGATCAACGGAGCGAAGCGGCCCAGGACAACGCATCACATGTCTTCTCTCTGTCTCTCTGTCTTTCTCCCTCTCTGTCTATCGATTTTTGGGCATTAAAAAAGGGTTTGTGGTGGGGGTTGGTGGGGTGTGGGGTTTTCTGTGAGGTTGCAATTGCAGCTGCGACTTGGACGCGGGTTCATTGTTTTTATGGCGTTCTCTCTCTCTCCCTCGCTCTTCCAGCAGACAAATTAGCAACGCTTGATTAATTTTTATGACGCGCACTGTAAGTGAAAGAAACAACAAAGACAGAGACCTCCAAAAGCTGGAGTTGCAAAAGGTTGCAGGTGAGTGAAGCTGCCCCTCTGCAGACTCTTTCATCATACTTTTTTTTTTTTTTTTTTTTTTTTGCTGAACAAATATTTAAACAAATGACTCTGCAATCACTCACAAATTACAGTTAATAATAATAGCTTGAAGATTTATAGTTGTAGCGACTATAGAGAGAGAGAGAGAGAGAGAGAGAGACTCTATAGTACTTGCCACAATGTTGCACGTGTGCGTCATTTGGTTGCTTATTGAAAATGCATTCATGTTTTGCTTGCCGCTGCTGCTGCCGCTTCTGCTACTTGCAACCCAAACAGAATTGTGTCATACGTTGCCACATTTGGTGGAGCGGTTCTTTTAATGGCACCCGGAACAAGCGCAGCCAGGCGGCCTGATGAAAAAAAAAAAAAAAAGTTTCATTCCCGGTCTTTGGGTTTCGTTTTTGGCTGCGCTTTTGCGGGTTTTGTGGTCATAAAACGCTGGAAAAACGCTTGTATTTTTTTGGGGACTGCTGTTTGTGCCCCTGTCCACTTTCCCCCTACTGCTGCTGTTGTTGCTACTGCTACTGCTACTGCTGTTGTTGCAGGAAGTCCACAAAAGCTTTTTATTAGCTACAGGGCTTAAGCCGAGACTTCAATGGAGGTAATGGACATTAAACGAATGAGTTGCCAAAGTCATTTACGTCGCAGAGACGGGGACGGGAACGGAACGGGGTTAACTTGCGCTTGAAGTACGAGTAAAATAGAGTTTTGATTGTTAGGGATTAAGGGGAAGAATAATAAGTTTTTTATAGGGGAAGAAACTATGAGGGGAATGCGACTATTAGAGGTTAAGGGAAAGAAACGGAAAGAAAGAATATTAGTATGTGAAATTGTTCTTAAGACAACAAGTTACTAGGAAGTATCTACTGAGGCTTTGTACAAAAAATTTGAATAGATCAAAGTAAAATCAAATTTTTATTATTGAAAACTTTCAGAAATATTATATTATGGGTTTAGATATATTTAAGTATCTTTTTTTAGCTTCTTTTTCTACAATAAATTTAGCTGGCAATATCTAGAAATATTTGTACTATACTTTGCTTAGCTAAATCAAATTTTAATAAAAAAAATTAACTGGGAATACTTTATAATCTATTTATATTCATTTAAACTATAAATATTATGATTTCAGCTTCTGATTTCATTCATAAACATTTCAGGAAGTATTAGATTCATTTTATGACTTCAAATAGAAACTTTTCGCGCAGCAAAATCATTTAATGGTCTTGGACAACTATCATTGAATGAAATATTAGAGTTTTATATTCATTAGACTACCATTTCATTCCCTTCTTCTATAGAAAAACATTGCCGGTAGTACCATTTACCTTCCCCAACTACTTCCCTTGAGTGGTTCTTTCTCTGAAAACCCATTTTCCAGCTCGTTTGCCGCACCAATTCCTGTCTTAACCCCTTTCAACTCTCCGCACAACATTCAGCACTTAAACCGCTCTCTACAAAAAAAAATAACAGGAGCATCAGATGCTCTAATTACGCAAACATGTTGTCCATTTGAAAGGCCAGAGACAACCCTCGGCGCAGTGGAAAGAAGAACCCTATATAGAAATCGTCCTTGCAGCATTGGAAACTTTGTCCTAGTAGCAGTGGAAACCCTCCATCCTGGCAGCATTGGAAACCCTAATTCACGCAGTGTAAACCCTCCTTCATGCGCAGTGAAACCTCTTTAGAGTGGACTCCCCAGTGTATGACACACATTTTCGACACCTGGCGTGTGTCTCTCTCTGTGTGTGTGTGTGTGGCATGCCCCAGGGAATGTAGCAGGGAATGGGCATTGGCATGGGCTTATTCGAGTGACTAAATGGAAACACATTTTGTTGTTTTTTGTTGTATATAGTATTCCTTATCCCATCGAATAAAACGAAACGTGTTGACTGCTAAAGAATTACATTGCATGTGAGACAGAACTTTGTCAGCAGCAGCCACAGAGGAGTGGAAAGGAGTGGGGAAGTGCGACCTTTGATTAATGATTAAGGCAAATGCATATGTGGCATGCAGCCACCACCCCCCTTTTGCTGTTTGGCAACTTAGAACTTAATTACCAAACCAAATTTGATATGCAACAACAACAGAAAAAATCTTCCCGCATTTTTGATGGATTCGCTGGGTAGGGCCTGGGACTGGGACTGGGGGGCTTGGCTCTGCGACCCTGAACGCTGCTCGCATCGAGGCTAATGATGCCCCATTGTCTTGTGATGCGTAAAAATGCCTACTACGACGATGTTGCCTCAAAGTTCCACTAATATCTGACTTGCTTCAATGCATTTTCTCTCTGTCTGTGTGTGGATCAGACACAAAGGAGAGCAGGCCAGGCAAATGCGGGAAGTCGTCATCATTGCGGCGGCAGCGGCAGCGGCGGCGACGATTCATTTCCGTTCTGTAGCAAGGGGCATGCAACAAATTTAATATGAGAGTCTCGGGAGTTTATGTTTTCTTTCTGTTCGTTTGCCTGATCGCAATTTTGCGCAGTGAACTGTAACCGGGAGTTAATTAGCTCAACGAAATCGTCGCCATAATAGGTCGCAGTCATCGTATCTAGGGGCCACTCCACACATTTACATATAGTAGAGAGGAGTTTGAGTATCTATCGAAGGAAGGAGTGGAAGGAGGCCACAATGAGGGTCAAGCCATCGCAAAAGGAAGCCAAGCAGGAAATCTTAATGTGTTTGTGTGGTCTTTGCCTTGGGAATAGGAATAAGAAAAAAAAGGGTTCCAAGGGGTTCTTGCGGTTGTGTGAGAGATCTGAGATTGTGGTAGGGAAAAGATACATACGTGAAAGATATGTGAAAAGATAGAGATACGGAAGCGTAGATAGATTTATTGGAAATCACATTTCATTGTAAATTGTTTTTTTCGGGTATTTTTCCTGCATTTAATTTACAATGATTTTTCTAGCGCTTCTTTTTTTTTTTTTTTTTCTTTTTTTTTCTTTTTCTTACTTTTTTTTCTCTTTTTTTATACATTTATTTCTTACATTCGAGAACTTCTTGACAGCTTGAAATATTTGAGATACTTTAACACACAGCTTTTCGCCGCTTTTCCCTGCTTTTCTTCACTTTTCCTGCCACTTTTCCCCGCTTTTCTAGCCGCTTTTCTCCCACTGCTTTTCTTTCTTCAAACTAATTAAGCGCCGTGCTGGCAGACGGGGGGGAAAATGGAATGAAAAACCTGTGAAAAACCTCAAGCTTCTAAGCATGTTGCTGCCACCATATAAAAATGTGGCGACCTGGCGCCAAGTCATTACGTGAGTAACAAAAAAAAACACCAGAGAAAAAGAAAAACTCACAACAACATGCCAAGTGGCAGATACAGATACATTTTGGGCTACATTTTAAGGGGCATAACACACAGATACGTGGATACATTTGGCCACAGTTTTCAGGGGCGCCACCACTTGAGGCGCATCAAGTACAAAAGCAGCCGCACGGCCTTAAAATTATTTTACAATTTAACACAAAAATAAAAAACAAAATAAAAAACAGAAAAACACAGAAAAAACAGCAACAAAATAGCAGAAAAAACCCACAAAGAAAACAATAAAAAAAAACTAACTAAAGAAAAAACAGAGGGAAAAACTGTGTGGAAGGCAGCAAGCAGGCAAACGTCCAAAGAATTATTTCACCTTGTGGCATGCCACTCGTCGAGTGCCGGCCGAGAAGGTCTTTTTGAGGAAAATTGTGGCACCTGTGCGGTTTTCTGTGGTGCCTGCCGCCGCCTGTGTATCGTTAGATGTATCTGTAGCTGTGGCTTTGCCCCTCAACTGTATCTTTTGCTGGTGCCTGTGTCCCTCTTGGCCACTGTATCTTTTGCCCCTCTTTGACACAGTATCTGTGTGTTGCCTCTGCGGTCTCTTTCTGTCTTTTTTTGAGGCAAACAAATAAACTTGCGGCCAAGTTATGACAGTCGACTCCTGCAGCAGAGTGCCCGGGGGTGCCGGGGGTGTCACAGGAAACATTATTCTTAGTTAGATGCTAATTAATTAGAAGACGCGGAGGAGTAGGAAGGTGCCACAGCTAGGGGCCAGCAATTCGGTGGCAGCAGCTAGCAGCCACTGCTTGCGGCATGTGGGAGGAGACACAAGGCAATGCTGTCGAACCAGTAGTCGCACCAGTGCCCCTGCCACACCAGCAACACTGCCACACCATGCTGTGAATGCAGTCGAGAATGACATTTTCTTTTTTCGGGTGGCAAGAGAGAGGAGGTACACTTCTCTTGACAGGTATAAATTTTGTTGATTGTGGTTTTCGTCAGCGCGCGAGACACTGAGAGAAAAATGGAGCCACAGAAATGAGGTTACCAATGGAGGAGGAGTCAAACTTTATGCAGAAGAAACCAATCTTTATGCAGGGGAAATTATGAGAATTTATAGGAGAAAATATAAGGAAAATATCTCTCTTTGAAATTCACTTAATAAAAGAGTAAGAGTAACATTTAATCAAGTATTTTCTAGCACAAAAACTACAAAAGAAAACTAAGACTATTCTTGCATTTAATCAAATTATAAATAGCAAATACTTTTGGCAACATATTTAATCGATTTATGGTTATATTTTTAGGCTTTTCTTTTTATGCTTTTGTTTTCAATTTAAAATAAATTATTCAGCCATGAGAAAAAAAAAAACATTTAAAACAAAGCCAAAACAAAGCCCCAAAATCTGGCATTGTTTCATTTTGGAAACAATTCTTCTACGAAAATCCTCTTTTGCCAAAATGGAATTATTTTGCAGTCTAAAGAATTTTTGTATAGCGTAATAATTAAATCAATCAAGCATCATCAATCAAACAGGCAAAATGAAATATTCATACATTGTACATTCCGCATGTTGAATAAGCCACAAATTAAAGCTTTAACTGGCTGCCACACAAGAATGAAGTTTGTTTTTGTTTTTGGTTTTTTTTCCAAGATATTATAATAATGATTGGGGGCGCCCCAAATGGCGCTTGAGGCAGAGGCTGACTTCCCCCCTCGTTCGCCTGCTGCCTGCCAACTTGTTTACACAAATTTTAATTGGTGTAATTATGATTTTTACACGAAATTAATTATGCATGCCGCGCCGTTCGCGGTTCGCGCGATTGCTGGCATACTGCATCTTTCCAGTATCTTTGCAGATGAACGAACAAGTACGTGTATCTGGCGGATGCCTCAATCTCTCAATTCAGTTTCTAAACAATTTTCAAAGTGAGTGAAGTATAAACTGTGCGGGGAGGAGTGGAGAGTGGGAGAGACTCATTAAAGTTATTTACAACTGGCAGAGGAGAGAAGAAGAATAAAGAATGATATCTGGTTGGAGAGGAATTTTAATTACCTCTCGAATCTCGCAACTGTGGAAATTATGAAATACTTCAGGTGCAGAGAGAGCGAGAGAGGTGGAACCACAAAAGTATCTAACCAAACAAACTGTGAAGTTGCCAAAGAACTGCATCTGGCAGATAACAATCTTGTATGTTTCGGGGGAAAAGATCTTTCTCCACACACACATCACATAAGAGAAATGCTCGAAGAGATTCTTTTTTTCTATCTTTTTTCTAGCATTTTTATGACCGCTGGCTGCCGCTTTGTATCTTGTATCTATAAGATACAGCAGGTTATTTTGATTAGCCCGAGATGTTGACAGTTTGACTTTTTCTTAATTTGTGTTTAATTAATGTTTGTTTTTGGGGGGAGCAGGGAAGAACCATGGGGAGAAAAATGGGTTAGATATGCGGAGAATGTTGGGGGAATGCCATGCGATAAGATTTAACCTTTGTGGTTGGTGCATGCAACCGCTGTTGTGGGGCAACATTGTTGTGGTAGCAACATTGTTAGCACTTTTGGGGATTTCCCTGAAAATGTTGCATTTATTTTTGTATTTATTTGGAGAAATTTCAGAACAGAATTCTTTGCTATTATTTCTATATTAATTCTGTTTAATCTTTTACAGATTAAAGTATCTATCTACTGTAGAAAATAGTTGCAACTTTGATGTTTTATTGTTTGCCAGTTGTACTATTTTGTTCACAATTTCTTTGACGTATTTTTGCTAGAAATCTTTCACTGATTTATGTTTAATATTATATTTTTCTTAAGCACTGACCCTCAAACTTTCTTCTTACTTTCTGATCAAATAAAATTGTTCAGCACTTATTTATACCACATCTGGTTTTTCTTTTGCAGGCATGCCACAAATAACTACCAACTTTATCGGACAAAAACATTCGAAAAGTTGAGTTCTTATCCGCAAGATACTATTTGCAGTAAAATCAAACTACTGCCCCATCCACAGTTTCCTGCTGTTTTCTTTCAGCGAAGAGAATGACTCAAAGTTCTGTTTTGTAGCCAGTTTTCTGTTGCTGGTTAAATAAATTTAAGCCACTTTGATAAAAGAAACTTGTTTCCGTTGCGTCTTGGCTGTTTCCTAATTGATTATTTGCTTGCCTTATTTATGCACCCACTCGATACTCGCTTTTATTTATGCAATTGTTTGTTTATCTTTTTCTTACTGGTTTATTTACATAATTGGTTTTTGGGTTTGCATTTCAACACAAAGTGGAAATTGTTTTTAATTGATTTCTGGAGAGATTGATTGAGAGATGTAATAAGAGATATTTTAAGGAATATTTCACTGGAGTTTCCTCAAAGTTTTCTTTTAATATTTGGGGTTTCATTTGCTAACATTTCTTCTATCCGCCACAAACTTATTTTTTTTTGCTGCAACTCACCTATAAATTATCTTTAATTCTGTTAAAAGATTTATATATCTTTTATTTATTTTTTTTTGTAAGAATATCTGCTGATTGTAATCCTTAGTTTTGTTGCACAATTTTTGTTGGGTGGATCTCGCACTTTCTCGCACTAAAAACACTCGAAAAATTTCAAAATGCAAAATAAATGCAATTCACTGCACGACGCGGCACACTTGATTCAAGATTTTGTATCTTTTGGATCTCTTGGGTGTTGTTTAGGTTTTGCATATGTTGTGGCACATTTCACACGCACTTTGCCCCGCATTGATGGCGATGCCAAAAGCACAGTTGCCGCATTTTAGACACTTTATTTATTTCGTTATTCTTGCCTCCGATGCGATTCGATTCGTTGCGATTTCTGTGTGGCAGACGACACTCCGCGATACGCGCGCGAACTTCGCCGTTTTGTACCGAAAGATAGTTCGTATATTCGTACGCGACACTGCAAAAAACGCGTTGTTGTTGCCACGGGCGCTGGGATGAGTCTGAAACGCCGCGCGACTCTAGACCGCGGCCCGTTCTTCGCTGCTTCGCTGCTACTTCGACGTTGACGTCGACGTCGTCGGCGACTGAGCGCTCTCTGGGTTTGAGAGGATTGTGTGTTGTGTGAGGGGAGGGTTGGGTTGCCGTTCGGTCGGTCGGTCGGTCGGTGGCTTTCGATTCTTGTAACGCGCCGAGCGAAGGTTGACGAGCGATTGAATGGAACGAGCGATGTAAACCCGCAAAGGAGTCCCGTATCCACGACAACGACGACGACGACGATGTCAGTGGCAGCGGCACGACCACCACTGTGGCATGTGGCATGTAAAAACCGAACGAACGGCAATTGCTGTGTGTGTATTGGTGCTGTAAGTGTGGAACGTAAGAGAGGCATTTTGGTTGGGGTAGAAGAGTGGGTATGAGCAACAAGAGACAGAGAGAGAGAGAGAGAACGAAAATGAAAGAGCAGCATTTCGTTGAGTTTTGTTCGCTCTCTTTGGAGTTGGTTGGCTCTCTTTTGTGGGTTCCATTTGGTGCTGATGTTCTCTTTTTGGAGTTTCAGGTAACCAAAAGTGATTTGTACATTATTTAGGAATGCTTATGCTTATTTTGGAATATATATTTTATATTTATTTTAGCAAAATATTAATATATATTTTTCCTGTTCTCCCTCTGCACTTCCTATAAATTTTTTGGCATTACTCCAATAAGAGTCGCCAAATTACCTGCCCCATTACATACACCTGTGTCCCACACTTTGTGCAACTCCTATTTAAGCAGCATTCCCAACTCCCTTTATCTCTTTCGCTGCTGCGCTCTCTTCTAACACTAATTTCTCTTTCAAATTTCGTATAAGACTTTTCATTTCCCCTTTGTTTCGGCTGCTGGAACACTCGAAATTTAAGCGAAACAAAACAAAAGAGCAGATTTTTGTAACTGTTGATTTTGTTTTTACTTTCCTTTGAGATACATTTTCACAAGTAAATAAATTTTATACAAAAATGTTTGTTGAGTTTGTCTGCCTGGCGGTGCTGATGAATTTCCAATAATTGCCGCTCGCATTAATCAAGATATTCACACACACACTCACGCGACACATGGGAGATGCGAGTTGCGAGATACCAGATACAAGATGCAAGCGCATGAAAGATAGATAGAGATACATTCGCCTCGTGCGTAACGCGCCGCAACTTGTCATAATGTGGCATTATGGTCGGGCGAAGAGCGAAGAGTGAATGCCGATCTTGTCGATGATTTATGGAACGCTTCGCTTCAGTTTGTTTGCCCGATATAAAACTCTCCTCCATGATAGAGTCTGCAACGGGTAACGGTGCTGGGCAGGGGGTAGGTAGAGTGGAACGTGGTATAAGAGTGCGGGGTGGGGGCGGCACTTGTAGATGATATCGGTTTATGGTCTCTCGCCTGCCTCGCTTTTTGATTGATTGGTCGGAGCTCACTTGGTGGCTCGCAAGGGGGCATGTGATGGCTGTTTGCCTCCACGGGGGGGAGCGGTACACTCGTGTGTCCCGCGTTACTTTCGAATGTTTTTTTCTGACTTGGTGACACAGTTTTCAATAGAGCTGCCATGAATATTTCGAGTGTTTCTGCGGCTAATCTGACTAATCCATACAGCCGTTTCCAATGCGTGACCTCATAAGGTGTGATCGAAAAGGGTTGCCATAGTTTGTATCTATTGAAAGTGAGTATAAAGAGTGGAACTTGTATTTGTAGAAGACAGTAGCTATGGAACGTGTAAATATGGCTTTAGTTTCAAAGCCTTTTTTATAGCCATGGGTTATGATTACCAAAGGCTTTAAGCGAATAAATATGTACATGGACATGGGACTCATGATCTGTTTGTTACTGGCACATGAAGAGTAAAAGTAATTGGATTTATGGGTTGACTAAAGAACAACAACTTGTAGGTACATGCACATATCCGTTTGTCCCGTATTATATTCTAGATAAGAGAATAAAAATCTAGCTTCTAAATATTCTTCAGCATTTTCTTTTTCTTTTACACTTTCGTTTTCTGCTGCAGCATCGCAATTGTCTGTGGTTCTCTCTCCCTCTCAATCGATCATTCTTCTTTACCTGCTCAAACTTTTGCCGCTCGCACGCAAAACAAACTCCCGCAATTGCAAAAACAACATCAATGCAGCAAACACACTCAGCAGAAGCTGCGACTGAAACGCGCTCTCTCGTACGCTCAGTCTACCTACGCACCCTCTCTCTCTTTCAGCAAAAACACAAAACACACGAACGTAACTCAAGCACTAACCAACGGTACTTAGATTTTACTCAGTAGAAGAATTGCTTTTCTTTTCAATTGCTTTTTGCAAGCCAGTTTCAAAGCTCCAAAAGACAGAGAGAGAGAGAGAGAGTGAGACACAGGAGGGATCACAGATATGTAGTTAATGTAGTTTCACTTTGTCTACAATTTTACACAAAACTTTTACTGATTTCCTATGTATGTATTTAGTCCTTGGAAAAGTGAATCCATTCCATATTGAATTCTCTCTAGTAAACAAACGATCGATTGATATTGTACAAACAAGTCCAAATTTGACGAGCGAACCAATTCCTCATCCTATAAACAAATACATAGCTGCTTCCCTGAACAAACAAACGATCCCATGCCATCCCATCCCCCATGCCCATGCCGCGACACAATCTTGTCTTGTCCGAGAGAATCGGAAGGCAAACACAACCCAACTGACAGCTAAATATGAAGTTCAAACAAATGCTGTGCTAATCGCATATCTGGCTGATAAATTTATCGAATTCTGCTCCTCGAAAGGCACTGACTGGGCACTGTGTAAATATTCATTCATGATAAGACGACAGACGGTCGGTCTTCGGTCTTCTGCAGTCTTCCCGGACTTTGGTTGGTTCCTCTGTCCTCTGGCATGACAATTTGTATATTTATCTGCTTGCAGGCTGATTGCATTTTTGTGTAAATTCCCGTGGCCATAACCATTTGTGGACTCTCCTCTACCCTCTACCCGCTCTCCACTCTCGCTGACAGGCAAACATTCCGACAGACAGGCAGCGCGCAGGCGCAACAGTTTTGTTCGGCCGAAGAGTTATTGAATGAAGTCGGCTGTCGACTGTCGGTTGTTCGGTTGTTTGTTTGCATAAATGATAAATTGCTAATTGATAAGAATAGACATGGCCAAGAGAAATGAAGAGAGAGAGAGACATTTTCCCATTTCCTGTACATTTGCGCATAGAATTTCCTCTACAGCTGTAAGTCTTCTTTTAGTTCTAACGAAAAGCATGCACAAATTTTCCATAAATGAAAGGACTCTTGGAATTGGAACAGAGAACATTAATTCTACTCTTTTTCCTGCCTAACTCTGCATCTTCCCTGCACTTATTGCTCTACCTTTAATTCCAACTCAAAACTAACGAAGTTTTATCCCCACTGATACACTTTAACAACAACATACATATAGTATCTCTGGGCGACCTGACTTTAACGCGTGCCAACTTCACAAGTTTCCAGAAGTTTGCCTCGCGAGAAGAGCGGGCCCCCGCACCACACGGACTGTTGCTACCTTCCGCTTACATCAAATCAATTGCCCCTCAGCCATTCGCCATTCGGCTCACGTACACGCATATCAATTGTTACTGCTTCGAGGGCTCTGGCAAATGATGGGCCCCCAGCCAGAGCCCAGAAGGAGAGACAGAGATAGAGAGAGCGAGCGAATGAGCCACTGAATGAATGAAATGAATGGCTGAAATGGGATGGGTTGGGTTGGGATGAATGTGAGTGAGTGACGGGTTGCCAGCTTTGGCTGTAAGGTTGTCTTAACTTTGGCATCGACAGGCAACTGCTGCCCGTCTGTGTATGATATGGATTCTACTATATACATATGCATATTGACTGGTTGTAGGGGGAGGGGTGCATCTGTTGCTGCTCAAAGTTTCGCCACAAAAGAACAAATGAGTGGAAAATCCATTAAGTAACTCTCTGGTAGCAACTGGATCTAAACTCTGCACTAAACTTACCTTTTTTTCTGGCTAATCCTAAACCAATTTGAGACTCAACACACACACATAACTGACAGACAGGCATAGTAGTTGCCACAGCAAAAACACTCTCCAATGAATGAACTTTGCTGCAGATCAGATTTTTAAAAGCAATTTTCTACTCATCAAGTAAGGGGAGGGATTGGGGAGTGATGCCAGCTTCAGCTTCAGCAGCCTTCATCCTTTTGGTCGGTCAGACAGACATCTCTTGGCCACACAGCTACACAGCCACATACACACCCCATCTTGTTGTACTATCTTGCAACTTGCAACTGGGAAGTCAGTTGCTCTCCCTTTTATAGCCAATGCTCGTTTCGACTACTTGCTAATCCCTCAAGCGCATCAGCAGCAGAAACAGAAACAGAAACACAGTACAGAAACAGCAGCAAAATGTTCCAGAAAGTAAGTCAAATTCTCTTCTCCACTCTCAGCCCACTCTCTACTCTCCCCTTTTTTTTTTTTTTTCCTGTTCGACTGGGGTTCTGGCTGTTCTGGGCTTCTGTTCCTAAGCTCGTTGATGTGTTAATTGACCAAAATTTCGTACACACTAGTAGCTGGAGGGCGACATGGTTGTTGGTGTAGAGCGGCCATGGAGGGGCAGAAAACAGGAGGGCAGCACGGCTAACTGTAATGGAAACTACAGCAGAGATGGTCGATATTAAATCCCTGTAAAACTTAATTAGAAATTCCATTTTTGGCTTTTGAGAGCATTACACGTGACGCGTTACCAATTATCGACTAGACTGCACTCCGGATCCCGGGTCTCTCGCCATGGCTCTGACTCTGGCTCTCTGGTTTTTGGCTTTTGGATTTCGATTCGCTTCGATTCTGATGCTGATACGAAAACTGTTGCATCTACTGAATGAACGAACGGTACGGTAACGGGTACGGGTACGGGTATGGTACGGTAAGGTTGTCTGTTCCTGAACACGGCCCGGCTATCCGGCTGCTATCCGTAGAGCGTTAAGCTGCTGTACACATCGCCAATTAAAAATGCCTTTTGAATGGGGGCCGGCAGCCCGGCAGTCGCAAAAATGATGATAGTAGGAGGCAGAAAACAAAAAACAAAAAACGAGAAGGAAAAATAGAGCAGCTATAACATTTACCTGGCCTTAACAGGATAACTGCCGGAAAACAGTTATTGTGCAAATGAATGGAGATGGGCAAGTGAGTCACGACAGAGTCACTCTCTCTCTCTCTGGCTTTTGACCGTTTATAGATATAGGTTATAGGAGTAATTATATATCATATTATATATCGTTGTATATGCAGGGTTTTCAACAACTATCGATGATTTTATCGCTAATTTATCAGTATTTTAAACGAAAGATTTGAGAAAAATATTGGTAGAAACATATTTTATTCGAATGTGTTATGTTTTCTGAAATTAACGATAATTTACATAATATCGATTATAAATCGATAACTGCTTGTATCAATTTACAAGGCTTTCTGGGATTCACCCATTAATATACGCCAATTCCTTTTATTTTCTAATAGTATCGTCGTTTATCAAGCGATATTCATCCCTACATATCTCTTTGATTCCCTCTCACGCTTTCATCTTTATCATTTCGGCCACTAACGGTAAACGGTGCACGACTGCACGTACAGCTGCAGCGGAAATGCGTTTGCAAAATGGCGCCGACGTGCGTGCTAATGAACGTTCTACGGGAACGTTTGCACGTCAGATCCTACGACCAGGCTCCGGCATTCAGGCATCCAGGCAGCCAGCCAGCCAGCCAACCAGTCATCCAGTCAGCAGGAGAGCCTGGCCAACAAACAAAATGATGGCTCGGCCAGGCACGGCATCAATGTTAATTCGCCAAAGCAGATGCCAGATGACCCCCACTCCACCACTTCCCCACCAATCCAATTCCCCAGCCATAGCACTGCAGCCTCATTCAGTTGTCTATTGAAAAATCACAGGCCTGAAATGGAACACATTTTGTCCATTTTGTGGTTTTGTTGCAACAGCAGCAACAGCAGAGAGATGTGGCATCAGGAGGCAACACGCAACAATTGAAGCCAGTCCCCCTGTTTTTTTGGGGTACCATTTTGGAGGATTTGTTTAGTATGCAAGGCGGCGAAATGTTAACGTAAAACGCAAACGCACTGCAAAATGTTGACTGAGAATGCCACGAGGGGGTGGAGCTGGGCGGTGGACGGTTACGTGGAGCTGTGACTGGCACTGGGGGTGGGGTTGGAGTAATGACAGTCAACTGTCAAAACTTCAAATGCATGAGCGGCATGATGAACAGCAGTCGCTCAACATCAGAAGCCATTAGGAGGTGAAAGCCAGCCAAAAATTTGCGGTAATCTGTTGGGTAGAATTTTGGTTACTGAAATTTCAAAGGAAATTAGTAGCAAACAAAAGGGGAGATTATTAGGGATAAGGGGTTTATATTTGGTCAGGGAAATATCAATTAAAAATCGGAAAAAATATTACTGAAATTGCCTGCAACATAGCCCAAAAATGAATCATCAAAAGATGTTCAATTGCCAGTACTTCCGTTTTGCCTTGAAGACTGTGAAGAATTCTTGAAAAATTTAAATATTATTACAGTAAAGCTTGTAATGTAATGACTTGGCCAACACTTGAGGGGCTAGAGAGCGGCGCAGCGTCGCTCTAAATGGTCGACAGCTGTCGTAAAATGTCGATGGAATTAATGCTTATATTTTTTGCGCAATTAAATAAAAATGTCGTAAAAACGGTGGGCCTTCGGGCTTTACGACTTAACCCGTTCCAGACAGCAGAGGTGTTGGAAATTGTCTAATTAGAAATTCATAAAAATCAAGCAGAAGGAAAAGTTCTCTCCCGCTCTGAAAATGCTTTTCGAACGTGACGCTGTAAAAATCGTATAAAATTATTAAAATATTTCTTGAAGCTGTCTGTTGGTCGGACTATCGTTTCAGAGTGGCTTCTTCTATTGCACAATGGCTCATAAATTCGATGAACAAATTGTCACTGCACGTTTCGATAATAACAGAAAATAGAATAATACAAATAAAACTGCTACACGCAGGATGTCGGCAATGAGGCGACGATGGCTTCAAGTGGGGTGGAGAGAGACCCAGAGACTCCGGAGAGCTGTAGGGAGCTCTGTGTTTAAGCTAAATTTTCTGTTTTGTTTACGAATACTTGAAAGACATTTCTTTCGAGCATGAAATTTGTGGAAATGCCTCAACCAGTGATAATGTTTTAGGGGGTACACTACTAGGAGAGGGTATGTGGAGTTTGAGGAGCAGCCAGAGCTACACTCAGAGTTTACTCTTAGAAAGTCGTAGTATCTTTGAGATGTAGTAGTACTTTTAATAGGTACAATATTTCTTTTAGGGTATCCAAATCTTCGACTTTCAGTCTTTAGCATTTCTCTCATATTTTTGTATAATTTTTCAATTGAAATCACTTTGTTTATGGAATGGTTTGTGGCTGTGTGGCTCTGTGGCTGTATAGCTCTGTGGCTCTATGGCTCTATGGCTGTGTGTGCTATTTCTGCGTGAGGTCGGTCAGTTTTCTATTGAATTGTCAAATGGATACCAGAGAGACAGAGGCAGAGTCCCACACCCACATCCATACGCAGGGGCATGGGCAGGGCAATGGAACTAGGAAGTCATCGCTTGTGGTGAATGTTGTTTGGATAACTGTGGCACACAAAAACTTTGAGTGAATTCTGAAATAAACACACAAAAACTTCTTGCATTGGCAGATTCACTGATGAGTGGCAAAGTTTGAGGCAAAGTTTTGTGGTTTATAATTTTTCGAATTAATGAATGAATGAGAAATATCCACAACGAGGCAATGACGGAAGAGAAATGTGGCAGCAGCGGATCTCTAAGATATAAATAGAAATCAGAAATGGGAAAAAGTGGTAGTGGGGAAGAGGGATATGGTGTCTGAGAAGAGACATCTTTTATCAACTAATTTGGAAATGATTTAGTAGAGAAAGCGAAAGTTTTGACTTGTTTATGCAGTCATTATGTAGTGGGTAGATCTTTTAAATATAACTCAGGGAAACTTTCCTCAAACCATAATCAACTCAAATCAAAAACGATTGCTTTCAATTGGCAACAATCTAGTGGCATATTCATATTTTATTATTATTTAACATCTCCCCTCTATCTGTGCCACAAAATCAGCTAATTAATTAAATAAACTAAACCCAAATAGTCAGACATACAAACAGACAGATCAGATAGATAGTGTGGGCGTGGGGTGGTGCTGCAATTGGACGCCTAAAAGTCGGCATTAACAATTTAACAACCCATGTCCTACCGCCAATAGTTTATGCTCTTTATGCAACGACAACAACGGGATGGGGTGGGGAGTGGCACACATGTAAGTGCAACTGCAACGGCAACAATGCGACCGCAACAACATAATGTGCAATATGTAAATGCATTGTGCGGCCATTTTCTGTGTAAACTAAACAAATTACAAACTAATTTTCAGTTGAGAAAAAACCGATTGGGGGTGGCGGGTGGATGGGTGGAATTTATGGCGGAACCGTAGAAGCGGAACACAACAATGGAATGAAACGCAATGCAACCTGGAAATCGGAATACCAAAAGCGACCGCGTCAACACGCCATCAACCGCAACAACAACGACAAAAGGACCCAAAAGGACACCTCCCCTAATCCCCTGAACCCCTGGACCACCTCTTTTGCACACTGCAAACTGCACTTCATTTATTACATTCCATTTATGCAATTGCACCAAAATCCATGTTTGCGGTTAATGGAAAAATTATTTATTTAAATAAAATTTATTCGACACGCCACTGGGAGAGGAGGAGGCGGCACTCTGCCCGGGAGTGGGTGGGAAAGTCACGCTGGGAATTCGCTTTTGGCTGTGGGTGGGGCAAATTGTTGCTGACATCGATGCCTTACCATAACATGGGCGTTGGCACGCCCCCCCGTATAGTCCTTTTGTCCCCTATAGCGTTGGCTGCACGGATTGTTTTGGGTTTTTGTATTCTGGTCGTCATGGCTGCAATTTTGGAATTTCTGTAGGGTGGTGGGTTTTTGGGGGGGTAGGGGGATGGGCAATTTGCTCTAACTGAGTGCCTGCTATGTGAAATGGTAGCAATAATGGTTTTCTAATGGATTTGTAGTCAAAGTTGTATGAATGTAACCTATAACCTAATGTTAATGGAATGAAAATTGTATGAACTTAAGTCAATCCTGACTATTGAAGAAGGTATTGCATAAATAATTATAATTTCCAATTTCTCAAGATTAGCCTACGTTTTGTTGTTTTCTGTCGCTCTTTCGGCTGTCTCCAGATCGGTCTCTGCCCGCTTGGGTGGCGTGGAAGCTGACGTCGCTGCCTGTCTTTAGTTTAGCTCAATCTTCGTGGACTGTTGCTCTGCTCGGCTCTCGGCGCTTCGGTTCTCAGCCTCTGCCCGCGTGACGTAGCTTCGCTGCTGCTTGCTCTGCTTCTAGACAATATCTCTGCTGTTGCCTTCGTCGCTGCTCTGCCTGTAGCTCTGTCTGTAGCTCTGCTGTGCTCTCCGATCCTCTGCCGGCTGGATGCATTGCTGCGCTTTGCTTGTTGCTGTTGGTGCTGTTGTGGCTGTTGCTTCTCTGCCTTGCTGTCGGATCTGCTGCCGGCTGGGCTTTGCCTCTGCTTGCTAATCGAGCTGTGCTGTTGCTTCTCTGCCTTGCTGTCGGATCTTCGGCCGGCTTGACGCATTATTTCTCGCTGCTTCGCTTTGCGGACAGAACGAAGCGCTGCCCAAGCGTTGCGGTGGCTTCGCTGCCTTGCTGTCCGATTCTCTGCTGGCTCTGGTTAGCATAGCTATGCATGGGTGTGCGTTTTGTTTGTTCTTCGATTTTCTCAGTGTTGGTCAGAGCCGTTGTATTACCGTAACTGATGCAAATCTAAGGATGTCATCTCCGGCTAGAGATGAATTTCGAGATTTGACCCACATTTTAAAGAGTTTCTTGTTTCTTTCTGCAATCGAAAGAAGAAAAAATTAAACTGCGTACAAACTCACCTCGAAACCTCGAACAAATTTCTGGATAATTTCCCTAACAACCGCTAACTTTTGTGCAGCCAGACGCCCCCCAAAAACATTGAGATAATTGCAAAACTTTTCAAAAATAAGCAAGAAAAAAATACACCGAAATTTTCATGCATAATCTACTTCAATTTTCTACCGTTCCCCTGGTCATTTAACCGCAAAAATGGTATGAGGAGAAGGAGAGAGAGAGAGAGGGGAAAAGCGAGTAGCATAATTTGGGGCGCATTAATAACAAAATGAAGTGAAATTAATTAAAGAGCCAAATGAGGGAGAAGCACAGAGACAAAGACAAAGCATAATGGAAACATATTATTTGACGTTAATTTTTTCGTTGGTGGCGGGGCTGGCCTGGCCCAGAGAGACAAGCATATTTCAAATAATGAATAACTAAATGCTGAAAGATGATGACAATAATCATTAGCATATGGACTGGGCCCGGGCAGCCCCAAGAAAACATTCCATCCCCCAGTGTCCCAGTGCCCGATGGGGCGACTCATTAAATATTCCCACAATTTTCTGCCAACTCCGTGGAAAGCGAAAGTTTTTCCTTCTTTGCTTTGCCTTTTCTTTGTTTTGTATATTGTATCTTTTTCTGTAGCCCCAGCAACAGCTGTTGCAGCTGCTGCTGCTGCTTGCCAATTGCCACGCCCACTGACCCCAGTTGAAGGGTGGGCTGGTCGTCAAATGAAGAGCTTAGTTTTAATTAAATTCTCAGTTGTTTTTTGGGTAAAAAGTGCTCGCAGATTTATTAGAAAATTCTGCCTGGCTGTCTGTCTGTCTGGCGGCATCTCCCACACCCACATCTAACTTCGCTGGGACTCTGCCACCCTTCGTTATCTCTCTCCCACTCTGTCTCTCTCTTTGTATCTCTGCCCCTTTGTCACTGTCAATTGTTGTGTTTGGAATCGTTACTCTTCATATGTTCTCTCCGTTCCGTTCTTTGGGTGACTGCAATTTAATGAATTTGTTTTCTTTGTAAAATCCCAAAAAAAGGGAAACCTTCCTCCTCGTTTCACTTGGCAAATTATAAAAAATTGCCAGTTCGTTGACATTTGCACTGCAGTCTGTCCTGTCAGTCAGAGTGATGGAGAAATTGCGTGGGAAACAGACAATAATAAGGTGGAAAACAATCTAAAGAAAGAGATTACTGAGTGTACGGGTTGTCAGTGTTTCTACTTTTGATTCAAGTACTTTTTCCTTGAGGGTTATTGGTCTCTGTAAGGATTAAGAAAGCTTTTGCTGCTTTATATATTTATGAGGAATACAAAAAATAATATAAAGTCATTCCCAGAGGTGCCAAAAAGGTAACTAAAAAGTGCAGGAAAATTCCATTATATATTACTATTTTTGGCCACTCGATATTACCTTTGAAAATTGCACTTCTAACGCAGCCTTCTGGCCTCACGTTCCGACTCCAAAAGTGTGAGAATATCCCCAATGCGTATGGGTCCCTTCACATTGCGTATTAACTGACGATTCTGCTCGCCCAGCAACTCCACTTTGACCTGTGTACACTGACCCTGAGAGCCAGTGCGGCCAAGAATTTTAATAACGCGAGCATTAACCACTGGACGGTCCATAATTGGAAAATTTATATATATAATCGGAGATTTATTTATTTTTTAAATGAAAAAGTGACATTACTGTCAAGACTTAGTTTTGTTAAAAATAAAATAAAATAATCCATTAACTATGAGCGAAAATCAGTGTAGCCTCTGAAGGTACTTCCTGCTACCCTCATACGCCCTTTTAGGTATCAAAAGAATCGAAAGAACGAACTGCAAATAGTTCAGCCAACCGCAACAGCAAGGGGCAGCAGAAATGTCAGCCAAAACTTCAGCATGCCACAAAATGGGTAAGAAAGAAATTGAGTTGCAACTGTCAAAAATGCAGCAGCTGGTAGGGGGGGGAGGAGTATTCTCCATGCCACTTGTCGGCGGAGGTTCAGTGTTCTCCGGTTGTCGGTCGGTTGTTGGCATTTACATTTCAGGAATGGAATTTACATATTTCACTATGGATTCTTTTTTTTTTTTATTGGTGCACCTCAGGTGGGGGCGGGGAACTATCTAAAAAATTCCATTTAACAGCTTACAATTTCATAGCCATATGCAAATAACTAAGGAAAAAGAGAGGGCAGAGGAGAGGCAGTCATTTCGAGAGTTGAAATGAAATTAGATTTTGATTTTCTCTGTACTGTAAAAAGTGTTGCATAGTACTTTGACTGCGGCTGGGGGTTGGGTTGGTGGCATTTTTGCATTGTAAATGAGTGGCAGATACTTTTACAGTTGCACTGTGGCATGGTAGTTGCTCTGTGGCAGTGGCAGATCCTGTCCCTTAGCCAGAGTTAAGTGGTTGCAGGCAGCAGCCTAATAATGCGGCAGCCACCAGAAGTTAAAGCGTCTCCACACAAAATGTCAATGCTGCAGAATGAAAATTGAGCAGGGAAAATGGTAAAGTTGCTTCACAGCGTGACAGAGAAAGAGAGAGAGAGAGAGGGTTGCTCCCTCACACAAACACAGACATTTGGGCATAAATATTTAAGCCGAATGCGTTTTCATTCCACAGACATTGGCAAATAAAACAAACTGCCAATGAATTTCCCTCCAACGGGTACCCTGGGATGCGGAAGGGGCGACGGGAACGGGGAAGAACGGAAGTACCGTGTACGGAAAAGTGAAACAAAGCGACGCGACGGCAATGGCTACGGCGACGTCGGGTTGCCATTTTTGTGTGTTCGGCACACGTTGCGTATGAATAATTTATTTAATGAACTTGTAGCTGGAACCTGCCACTGTTGCTGCTGCCACTGCTGCTGCTGCCGGCCATTGTATGAAAGTATCTGCGAGTACGAGTACGACTACGAGTACGAATATGTATCTTTGTCTCTGCTGCAGACATGTTATAAAGTTCCTTTTTGTTATTGGTTTTTCTCCTTTTTGTTTTTCGGGCGATTTGTTACCGGCGTACATTTCGTTTCGTTTCGATAGTTTTTCTTTTTTTTCCTTGTTCTGTGTTTTTTTTTTTTGTTTATTTCGCCTTCATTTATTCTCTCACTCTCTTTGTTTCCGCTTTTCTGACAGCCCCCAAAATATACGAATATATATATTTTTTTTTTGGCAACGTATGTGAATGAAGAGAGGGGGATTTAGTAAGTTTTGAAGAGAGAGTGGAACAACAGGTGATGAATGGAATTTGGATTAAGAAAAAAGAGAATATATAGAGTGGAAATTAATAATAGAGGGGAATTTTATGAAGCATTTATAGGAGAGAGATTAACTACATTTATATCTATGTATGTAAATTTACATTTTTATTATTTATTTAATTTTTTCAAAAAATATTCTTGGCTGTCTTATATTTTAAAGGTTTTATACTCTTGATACAAGTCATTTTTAGGACACTTTTTTGCACATTTCTGTGCTTTAAATTCTTGGCAAGAAAAGCAAAAGAAACTCTGCCTACCAGCAAAATAAAAACCTTAAGGGAAATAATACTAAATACTGTAGAAAAATATTTGTAACTGTTACAAAAATAGAAGAAAAATGCATTATCTAGTATATTTCACCCCTCAGAAAGTTTATATATAAAACTACAAAATGTAGAAATATTTTCTACAGAAACCCAAAAGCCAAGCAACCCAAAAGAGGCAACCAAAAAAATATTAAAATATAACCCGAATACTGTCATTCCTTCTACTGAGTATAGGCTCTCCCCTTGTCTACCTTTTCTTCATCTCCTACAACTCCTTGAAGCAACCCTCGCAGCTCTGTTGCTCGTTCTGAATGACCTCTGGAACATTGCCGTTTGCTCCGCTCATCCGCTCGTTGGTTGTTCTGTTGCTGCCACTTCCCCTACCACTGCCCCTGCCCCTGCCTCTACCACTGCCATTGCCGTTCTTTTTAGCGAGCGAAATTATTTATTTATAGTTCATTTGCGAGTTGGCATTCAAAGTTGTAATGTGCAACGTGGACGGTGCCCAGAATTGGGTATGGGGTCCCAGCTCCTCCGCCTGGATCAGGACTTGGGGAATTTATGTGGGCGGCGGCTAAGTACAACGACAAATTGACTTTGGCCGAGGGTCAACCTTCCCCCCCACTACCATAGTATCTGATGGATACTACTTTTTCTGAGGGGTTGATTAAGGGGTAGGGGCGAGGGCAATCTTTCAATTAGCACGGCCATTTAGGATGTAACCAAGCATTAAACAATGAGCCAAAGAGCAAATTTAGGGTATGGAATGTGGCAGGGGCATTCCATGCCACTTGCCACTGGTAGCTGCTGCCACTGGGAGTGGCATTAAAATTGCATTTACGCCAGGGGAGACCTGGGGGGAAGCATGACTGGAGGACAATTATGCAAGCAAACCGCAGGATGCCAGAGATCTACAGAGATCCCAGAGAGTCCTTTGGCGCTCAAAGCAAACGCCACTTAATTTAAAATTTTAAAATCCTCTTAGGCAAATGCCATTGACCACAGTAAAATACACACACACAAACACACACACAGCAGAGCACAGAGCCACTTGATATGACAGCTGTAGATACATTTGTATCTTAAGGCATAAGCGCACACACATGCAGAGATACACACACACATGTACGACAGCTTGTTGTCACATTTAAGGCTATCCTTCAGAATGTACTCAAGCAGACAGCGAGCAAGCGGGCAGTCAGGCAGGCTGGGGGCTGGCTGGCTGGCATTTCGCATCTATTAGATATTCTAATGTCCTGCTGCTGCTGCTGGTGGTCCTTTTGTATCTGTGCTTATTTGTTTTCAAGTTTTTGGCCCTGTCAAATGTGGATATGTATCTCTGCAGCTGCAGTACTTCATTATCCACACACACTGACAGATACAGCACAGATACATAGATAGAGATACATGGATACATAGATACGGATGCCACTGACAGCCTCAAGTGTCTTGGCAATATTTTGGCATATTCAATTTCATTTGCCTGGCCACACACACAGCCACACGCAGACGCACACACAAAAAAGTCAAGTGTATCTAACGGATACTTTGAAGGCAGCACAATTAATCAAGTCTCCACTTTTAGGGGGCAATGGACCACGCAAGCAGGCAGAGCTCTTTGACAGGCATTAATTGTGCCCCAAAAATGTGAAGGAGATGTGTGGAGAGGATCCTTCAAACCCACAGTCACAGTCAGAGGCAGAGGCACAGCCACAGTCCGAGGCAGAGTCACATTCGGGAAGTCACATTCCCTTTCACAAATCAAATATCATTTCGTGACTGGCAGCAACAACCAATGATCCTCATTGTCTCTTTTAGAGGCTTCTTCATTGTCTTTCTGTCTCTTTGTGTCTTTGTATCTTTGGCTTTTTGTATCTTTTCCCCTTAAGTGCTCCACTTTGCAGCAATGCCATAAATTGAAGAGATGCCCCCCAGCTGCTGCTGTTCGCGTGCAGCCATAACCTGATCACGAAGGATGATTCACGTGGCATAGACTGAAGTTCAGAGTTTCTTCTCCAGAGTTTTCTCCTTCCTTCCTGCCTTCTTTTGGGCGGTTCATCGAACCTGCAGCCAGCTACTCTTCACCAGCGATTGATGCCACTGCAACTGCCACTGCCCCAGCCACTGGCATCGCCTGGCGTACATGTGGATGCAACTCGTAGCAACAAATCATTAAAAATGTATTTTCAATTTCGTTGCAAACAACCCGACAACAACGGGGCAAGATTCCCTCCCAGCAGGGAAACAGGGAGACAAAGGGATTGGAGACAGAGGCGAAACTCGTTTCAGCAGTAATTTTCCCTCGGTTGACATTCTGTCTTCTGTCGCGTCGCAAACACTTTCCACCATTTTCTCAGCAGCTGCAGCTGTCAAAGGGAGTTGCAAGAAGTCACAGAAGATGAACAAAATTGTGGAGGTTTTCACTGGCAGAAAATATACGAAAATTCTACAGGTTTTATTAGCAGAAAAATAAGAAAACTCTGGAGATTTTAGTTAAAGAAAATTAAGAAAATTCTAGAGGTTTTAGTAGCAGATATATAAGAAAATTAGGAAGGTTTAAGTAGAAGAAAAAAGCTGAAAATTTGTGGAGATTTTAATACAAGAAAAATCTGAAATTTATCTCAGAAAAAGATTTTAGTGGAAGAAAAAGCTGACATTTGTGGCGGTTTTACTACCAGGAAAAGCTGAAAAGTTGTAGAGTTTTAGAGACGTTTTCTGTATCAGAAAAAAGATGAAAATTTGTGCAGATTTCAGCAGAAGAAAAAGCTGACATTTTGTTGAACTTTTCCCCACTGAAAATGTAGGAGTTTTCCAGTCTAGAACTTGCTTTTACGTGGGTGAATACGGATACAAAATTCTCCAGAATCATGACTAAAGAAAATGCCCATCAAAACTCGCCGCACGACTCGTTAAATTTCGCTCTCTCTCTCCCACTCTCTCTCTCTCTGGCAGCTTATCTGCCGGTTAGATCGGTTCAGCTTCAGATTTCTAATTTTCGCGAAAACCACCTGCAAAAAAAAAAAAAAACCTCAGACTTCAGATCATATCCATGTTCACGCCCACCTGCGAGATAGATCCCGCTTGCTGGCTCGCTGGCTCGTTGCAGTTGCAGTTGCAATTAATTAACTGCAGCCTTAACTAAGTCGCAGCACTGATCTGCCCTCTTGCCACACCGCGCCTCAATCAAACGCATCATCAACGAAGAGGAGTGTAGAGTGTCTTTTGGCTTTGTAATCATGATGATGATCTCTCTCTCTGTCCCCCAACACTCCCTGGGGCAGGGGAGGAAGTAAATTGCATGCACGCCTTTTTAACCCAAATATGAAGAGTGCTCCCCAGCTCCCCGCGCGTACGTGCCTGCTGCCCCTACTGCTGCCCCTCTGCTGCTGCAACGTTCCACCGATTGTCGCTGGTTGATAAGCGAAGCCAGGCCGCGTGCTTTTATTATGGGGCAAAAACAAGCGATGCAACAATGAGCGATGACAGCGTGAGTATCGGTTGAAGCCTCAGGCTACAAACAGAGAACAAATTTAGATACTTTTTAGTAAGAAAGATACAATTTTGAAATGATTTTTAAGCGTGATAGAAATGGTTACGCAGATTAAGAAAATTCTTAAAAATTGAAAGGACAATCAAAAGGCATAATTTATATATTTATTTATGCCCAACTATATACCCTATATCCCCCATTGACATATTCCCTATATCATCGATCTGTTGCCATCTCAATGGCTGCCACAAGCGGAGCCTGCCGCAATGGATTAATGAGTCGCGCGATCAGCGATCTTTCTCGGAGAGAGAGAGAACTGGCGGCTGGCAAAACGTTTACGTGACTGAATTTTCAATTATTTTTTATTGCACTCGAATGCAGCAGCAGAGGCAGTGAGATGCAGGAGGAGCAGGAGGGGGGGTAACTTGGCCTTTAATTGCAGGA
This sequence comes from Drosophila bifasciata, assembly GCA_009664405.1. Taxonomy (NCBI): domain Eukaryota; kingdom Metazoa; phylum Arthropoda; class Insecta; order Diptera; family Drosophilidae; genus Drosophila; species Drosophila bifasciata. The sequence continues at coordinate 41,898,148 of CM019042.1, read as the reverse complement.
AGTTGCATTTTGAATGTGCAATTTATTAAGAAATTATTTATTGTTGCTTAAAATTGATTTTGAAAGTCGTGTGACTGCCCCAGCATTGTGGGCATTGTGTGTGGCAAGCAGACAGGAGGCAATCGTGGCAACCGTGGCAACCGGCTTTCCATGTAATTAGGGCCTGGTCACACTTCGCAAGAGTCTGGAAAATTCTTAGCAGCTAACACCGTCTAGGTCCATTTGCACGATCTATGCACGAAGCGCACTTCGATTTCCTGCCTGCCACACCTCCTTAGATTGCAGTGGCACTAGCAGTAGAGGGGAGAGAGGACTGTAGAGGCAGAGGCAGCGGAGTGAAGTGAAGTTCTCTTCTGCAATTAATTTGATGTGTGCTGGGGGAGTTTCTTCTTCGTTCCTTCTTCCAGGCGGCTCTCTAGCTCATTGCCAACAGCAACTGCAACACAGTGCCGTGTGCCTGCCACAGTGGCGTTGAGTAATTGGACTCGCTTTGATCTCCTATAAATAGCAAACTAAATGGCACTTTGAAGTGCCAATACGGGGGGCTGTTTAATTAAAAACTGCGCCTATGAAAATAAACAGAAGGCAATGTGACAGCAAAGACTGAAGTCGAATCCGGAATCCCTAAACCCCACCCCCGGAACTAAGTTCTTGCACCTTTTTTTATGGTTAATTTGTGGCTAAAACTTTGCCTAGCTTTCGCTCTCTCACTCTCTCTCTCCCGCATAAGAATTGGGTCAAGAATTCCGATTTAAAGGGGAGCTTACCCCCACCCACCTTGCAGCTGCTGCTATCTGGTGTCTTTGCGCCTCATTAATCAAATTAAATTGCATGAGAAATATATATATATATACGATATATACGATATATGTATACAGATTTTCTTGGGCATGTTGCTGTCGGTCAGTGCGCCCGCAAGTAGGCAGCGGACAGCGGGCAGCGTTGCGTGGCTCCCGATAGCCCAATGGAATGGAGCGAGAGAGAGAGAGAGAGAGAGAGTCCTCCATGGGGATGTTGGCACAAGGGTGCAGTGAGCCGCAAAGATTCTGCCGCTGCGACAAGAAGTTGCTGTATAGTTACAGCAGCAAGCAGTGAAATCAGAGACAGGGAGAGGGGTTGGTGGTGTAAATTGGTGGGATAGGTTATTGGGGAATTATGGCAGGGATTACAGAATGTAAATGGATTAATCGCATAAAGACATAAATTTCAAATATTTGTTGGGAGATTGTTTTTGTGGGGGGTAGCATCTTGTGGGGCAGAATCATGCGAGGCAGCATCAAGTAAAGTTTTCCCATCTACAGGGTTTTTGTGTATGTAGTTGTATTTAAATTTGTAACTTTCTTGGAATAAAATATCCTATTTTTTTTAGTGCAAAATTTGCATTGATTTTATTAGAATTTAAATTTATTTTAATTTTTTTTATATATATTATATTTCATTCTAAAAATTCTCAAAAATAGCCTTTTTCTCTGTCACATACTGTACATTTTTTTCTGTCTAAGAGCAACCTTATTTCCAGCCTAAGAACAACCTTTTGGTAGCTACTGTACCAAAATAACAAGCAGCTTTTCAGTATTTTCTAACATCTTAAACAAAACTCAAAGTATTTCCTTTAAATACCAACTAAACATCTTGAACTAATTTCTTAACTAAATATTCCCTTCCACAAATAAACCCTTTAGTTATGGGCGAACTCTAATGACACACTTTTCTCCCCTACTGTACCTTTTTCCCATTAAATATTGAAGCTCTCCACACAAGTATATTTGCGCTACAAACACACATATAAACTAAATATTCTTCTGCTATAAAATATCCTTTCGATTTATCTTGGCCTCCTTTGCACAGTTCGCAACTCAAATTGAAGCTTTTGTCACCTACTGTACCTGCTTAAGAGCATTTCACACGCGCTGTCTTTACTTATGCTATCTCTCTCTCTCTCTCTCTCTCTGCCAATGCCACACTGCCACACTTCCACACTGCCACTTTCATTAATTGCGTTTGTTTGCTTCTTCGGCATTTTCATCGCTCTTCTGTGCTCCTACTGCTGCTGCTGCTCCTACTACTGTTGCTGCTGCTGCTGCTCCTTGTGCTCTAAGCTGCCACCCAAGTGTCAATTGCTAATTGCTTTCCATTCGAGGAGCCTCCGTTCCTATCGACGAGGCTCCTTCGACATTGCTGAAGAGCTGCCGCTGCTGCTGCCGCTACTCCTCCTCCTGCTGCTGCTGTTGCTGCTGCCGCTGCTCCTCCTGCTGCTGCTGCTGCTGCATCCACGACTCACTCGAGACTTTTAATCAACTTGTGTGAGAGCCGCCGACAAAACTTGGCAATCATTGAGAGCTTTCACTGCAGCAGCAGCATCCCAACAGCAACATCCCAGCAGCAACATCCCACCAGCGGCAGCAGCCTCCCAGCAGCAACATATCATTAATGCAATCAATTTCAAGTATATATCACACACACACACACATACCAGTGACAGTGGAACTAGCGACAGGTGGCGCTAGGCACTAGTCCTTGCCTGACTTCTTACGCTCAATTACGCCTCGTCGCTTCATTTTCTTTTCCCACACCCCACAGCCCACTTCCCCCTGCCAACTCCTGCATCTTGATTGTCTTTCGCTTGTGCTGCTCTGCCTGTCGTCTTTCGAGCTCTCTCTGTCAACGTGTGGCTTGCTTTTTGCGGCGCCTCCTCCTGCAGCCACACGGCACGCGCAACACTCATCGATTACGCAGACTGCCAGCCAGCCAGCCAGCATATCCCTGGCATCACGGCCATCACGGGCCATCCATCCCAGGCATCATGGCCTCCCAGTCAGCATCTTGTTGTGTTTTGCATGTAAATACTTGTAATTTGTCATTTAACGCAACCTGTCACGCCCCCAACCGACTGAAAAAACAGGGGGGAAGGCCAACGACAACTTTCCATCAAACGAGAGAGAGCGGGAGAGAGAGAGAGATGGCAAACAGCTTTTCAATGGGTCATTGAGTTGCAAGAAGTGGGAGTGGGGACAGCTAGGTAGCGATAGGGTGGAGAGTGCGTGGAATGGGGGGTACAGGTATTAGAGGAAGGAGAATGCGGATCTTGGAAGAGGGTTACCCTATAGAAGGATTATTAATAGTGGAGTTTTTGTGGTAAAGAAATGGGTTTCATACGGGGACAACTGGGAGAGAAATTATGAACCAGAACCAGAAGAGAAATTTTGAACTGAATGAAACATTTTTTTTTGAATGCAAAATGGGTAACTTGGATGGATAAGTTGGATTCTGTAGGGATTAGGGGGTTTACAGGAGTGGAGGTACTTATACAGATATTATATTGATATTTTCGATATTTAAATTCGTTTAAATTTATACGGAAATTTATAAATATCATTCGTTTATTATATTAAACATCCTTAAGAATATATCGTAAAAGTGCTTAAAATTACTTTAAATAAATATTTTAAATGTCAAGATTTAGCTATGACTTAACATCTTAGCTAAGATCAAGATTTAGCAACTAAAATTGTTTAAAATTAATTTTAATGCAACAAATTATATTTAATATTTCATAAAATATTATAATAATATTTTATAATTTGCATATTATTTATATTATAAAAAAAATAATCAAATATAGTTTAAAAATTATTTACAATTTTTCTTTTATTTATTTCAGATAAAACTGCCAAAAACAGAGAAACTTTTGTGGATTAATCAGGTATGCGCTCATCTATTCCATATAAACAACTATTTATTGTTAATTAAGATACGAGTATAAGACAATCGATTTATGTGGTTCAATTTATTTCAATTTAAAATTTCACCTTCGTAAGATCGGCCCAAATATTTCTCTTGGAGCATTAATCAATTAATCAACTAATTAATTGGACTAACAAGATCTCTCCCCCATGATGATGCTCCTTTAACGATTGCCCCAGCATACATTGTATTGTATTGAGTGTTCGTATCTATCAGATACTTTTGCGATGCTGGACTCCGGCAGGGGGCAGGGCGAGGCAGCCTGTTGGTGAGTCGCTTGTTGCACAACACAATCTTTACACACGCCAACTTTTAAATCATTTCGACGCCACTCAACGCGCGCCACATGCGAGTGCCAGAGCGAGCGGGTCTGACCCTGCCAGCCCCATGCCCCATGCCCCATGCCACACACTCATTCACAGCAAGCTGGCAGAGAGGGGATGGGGGCATCATCTGAAGATCGCATGCCATCGAGTGTGAACAGCGGGTGCTCCCCTCTTTTTGGTCTCTCTTTTTCTCTCCCCCTCTCTCTTCCTCTCTCTCTTTCTTTCTCTTTGTATCTCTCGCTTTTCTCTCGGCCTGCAGCAGTGTCAAAACATGCCACACGGTGGATGGAGGGGGGGAACCACATGCTGACAATGCCATGGGCCTCATAAATTGCCGCTATCTGAGGGGCATTGTGTATCTGTATCTGTATCTGTATCTCTCGCATAGCTTTTGTATCTTGCCAGCAAAATATGCTGCTAATTGAATTGAATTGAACTTTTTGCTCACAGTTCGATGAGTTGCGATTTTTGTGATTTATGCAGACAGTGGAGGAGGTGCGGCAGAGGCACAGAGGCAGAGAGACAGTGGGGGCGTGGGTGGATGCCATCTCTGATGCCAGACAATGCAGGGGCAAGTGCAATAACAGTCGCCCCTCTCCACCCCATCCCCGTATCCAAAAAGAAAGAGGAACAACCCGTCCACGCCTCGTTTCGGTTCTCAACCAATTAAACCAGTTTCCTGTGTCGTCTTCGGTCTTCAGTCTTCTTTTTCGTTTCGCAGAACTTTAGTTGCGTTTTTTGTTGGTTTTTGCTTGTGGATACTCTTTCCAAAAAAAGAAGAGTAGTTTAGTTTTTTAGGGGAGAAATATGGATGGGAATTTTCTGATATTTAATTTTAAATATACATTTATTTTCAGGAAATATTTATATACATTAAATAAATGAAAAATTAAATAAATAAAAATAAATAATTAAATAACAAAAAAAAAAAATAAATTTAAAAAAAAATAAAATAAATAAAGAAAATAAAAAATTTAAGCATTGTGTGAAAAGTCAGCGAAATTAAATTTTAGAATTTATTCCAAGAATTTCTGACTTTATATTGAGAGTTCAAAAGCACTCCTTAGAAATCCAAGAAATATTTCTACAATATTTTCGGAATTATTTTGCACAAATTTCAACCATTATTTGGCTAAATATATTTATACTTCCAGTTAGAGTATTTCAGCATTCATCTAGACCCCAGTGGTGCCCCCTTTATTGCTTCTTTCTTGCATTCATTTGATTGCTGGCCTGATGAAATAACAAGAGCCTGGGCCCCAGCTGCGCGTACATCAGTGACGCCCTCATAATCAAAGGGGGATCCTCCACACTACCGCGCTCCACTTACCCCATGCACTACACTTGAAGGCAGATACTAAAAAACAGACAACAAGAGACGGACAAAGACAAAGACAGAGACAGACAGACTGACAACCAGAGACAGACAGAGACAGCGAATGAGTATGAGAACTCTGCGCAGACGCGCAGCCGTCCCAGCCACAATCAAGACAAAAAACCGCAGAAAATAAAAGGCCAGCAGCAGTTTTGCAACAGCAGCACTTAAACGAATATAATTTAACGCAAAACGTGCGAATGTTTACTTAAAAGCAAAATCCCCTAAAGAGCAGACGACAAACAAGAATCTGACAACCGAACAGAATTTCAAGTGGTGGGGCGCAGTTCCCTAAGGAGTGTGAGAAGTTGGTAGCTGAAAGGGAAAGAACTTTGCGGATTGCAGCTTAAAGAATGCCCCAAAAATATGAGGGTATGGAATGAGAAGGAATTTTATACTGGTACTACAATTATGAAGCCGATCTTTAGACTTCAATTATGGGGCGATCTTTAGACTTCAATTATGAGGCTATTTGATATGCGAACTTTAGACTCTAATTATGAGGATTTTTGATATGCGATCTTCAGATTTTATTTGCATTGTTTTAGGCATATATTTTGGCATATTTGTAAGCTTCCAAAAGAGCGAAGAACTCTGAAAAAAAACACTTAGAAATCTAGAACTCTAAGGAAACAATCTTCGAAATCTAGAACTCTGAAGAAACACTCTTGAAAATCTTTGACATGCCCTAGAAGAACCTCAAGATTTGGTCACTTACTTTAAAGCTCTTTTAGCCAGAGAACTCTCCTTCATCGTACACCCCCATCTATACTATAAAGCCAATGTGCAACCACTAGCTTTTCTTTGCCACACTCTCAATTCAAGCCACCCCATAAAGTGCTAGCATCCAGAAAAAAGACCAACCATTCCTTTTGAAGGCATTGTCATAAATGTTAACCAAAATTGGCCCAACTCCCTGCTATCCACTGCCTCTACCTCCCTTTCTCCCCCCTCCAGCACTGTGCTGCCCCTGCCCCTTCCTGCACTGTGCTGCCCTTTTTTTTGTGGGGTATTTCAATCAAAATCAAGTGCAGATCTTCTCCGCCCCACACTCCGTTTCGCGATGGTGGGCGGGGGGCTTGCATGAAAATTACACGCACAAAACACACAAACTAATTTTCCAACAAATTAGACGCGCAAGTAGATGCTAAACCATGGCCATGCCTCCTGTACCCCTCCTCCTACATTGTTCATAATTTATTCGCCATTCTTTTGGCTCTCTCTCTTTCGCTTTTTTATTGTCCAGCGCAATTCGTGTGCGTAATTTCCCTGTGTTAAGTTTTTTCTTTCTTTCTTTCTGCTGCTGCCTGGGAAAAACTTTGCTTTGAACATGCCAAGGGCACAGACGAACGCACTAGCAGTGGGGTGGGTGTGGGGGGAATGCTGATTTAGGCGCATGATAATTGCCCGAGTCAGGGCTGAATGGTGGGTGGTGCGGGAAATGTCGTCTGTGTTCAAATGTGCGTGAAACATGCGTCGAGAGGCAAGAGGCTGCTGACTCGCAGCAGCAAGAGTTTCCTTCGTTTCCTTTTTCGAGTGGACAAGTCCAAAAAACAAATCCTGAACGAGCGACTGGGCTGCATTTGATGCTCAGAACATTTTGCGGCAAGCAGCATGCATGGCTGCACTTGGCTTAACCCCCACACCCCAGGAGCTGGGAACAACTGAAGTCACGTGACCTTAATTAGAGCTGCCAAAAAAACCCAAGAAGAGAGGGTCAAAAGGGGAAAACCTTTGAGCGTATGAAACTCTTCTTCTACTACTGACATTTCCTGACTTTTCCATGTGTTTTCGGCTTTTCTTTGTATATTTTCACGATTAAATGAATAAACACAATAATGCCAGATATTCAGATGCAGATATAGAGATACAGATTGCCAGTTACAGATTTACAGATAAAGATTGCCAGAACCAAAGTAATGCCTCTAGAAATTGCTTTCAATTATAGCTTTATGCACTCGACTTCTTCAGTCATTTTATTGGGAATACACGACTGTAGATATATACATATATATATGTACATTGTATGTAGTATAATTGTATAAGTAGTACCTATCTATGTACGAGTATTGTGATGCTGAGCACTGGTAACTGCAATAAATTTCAATTATTTACTTAAATGCACATTAAACAGAATTGCCACTGAATCGGACACTCACTCCCAACTGTCTCTCTGGCTGTCTCTCTGTCCCTACAGTACCTTTGTTTCCCCTTTGTCAGAGTCTCTCAGTCCCCTCTGTATCTGTCTCTCTCGTTCCCCCTGTCTCTGTCTCTCTCGTTCCCCCCTGTCTGAGTGCACTGAAAATCGTCTGATAATGGAAATTGCAAACAGTTCTCTCTCTGTCCACAAACTTATTATTAAAAGGTTATTATAATTCTATACCATATATGGGTATGGATTGGGGCAGGAGTAGAGAACTACTTTAGGGGATTACAGGTGCAGTTTGTCTGCTTCAAAGTTACTCCAATTGGATGAGGGATGGGGCAGGCATTGATGGGGTATATTAATTGATGTGAGTAGTAATTTATCTACATTTGCACTTGGCATAATATTTGAATATAAATAAATTAATAGTCAGACAATGCTAATGACGAATCAAATCAGTCTATGGATTGTAGATTAATGTGAATATTTATTTTAGATTTTATTTCAAATTATTTTAGATTATAAATATATTTAGATAAAATATTTTTAATATGAAAAATATTTTAATTAAATATTTTAAAATATTTTTAGCATAAAATATATTTAAATAAAATATTTTAAATACTTTTAAAATTTAAATAATATATTTTATATACTTTAATATTTAAATAAAATGTTTTAAGTATTTGAAATATGAAATATATTTCAATAAAATATTTTAAAATATTTTAAATATGAAATAAACTTAAATAAAATATTTTAAATATTTCAATACTTAAATAAAATATACTTAAATAAAATTTTTTTAATATTTTAAAAAATATTGTAAATGTTTTAATATCTAAATAATATATTGTAAATGTTTTAATATTAAAATATAATACTTTATATATTTTAATCAAATATTTTCAATATGAAATAAATTTTAAAATCAAATGTATTTTCATATAAATATATTCCGTGGTCTGTTTTTGCGTTCTCTTTTTTTATAAAATATTTCCCAGAACAATGGAGCAGCCATTGGAGCATTTGAAGTACATTTTCTTTTTCTTTTGCCCTTGCCAAATCAACCAGAAGCAACACCCCCCACCACGCTTTAAACCCCTCAACCGACATTTATTTAGTAACCTTGAGGCACACACACAAAAAAACACAAAAAATTTCACTTAATTTTAAACCATTTCTCTCTTAATGTAGTTCGCTCTCTCACTATCGCTCTCTCTCTCTATTGGTCTCTCTATTTCTCTGTGTCTCTCTTCTTATTTGCTCTGCGTAATGCCAGAGACATAAAAGCGGATTTACGCTTAATCACACACGAAGGATGCATATTTTACTGTACCCAAAATGGGGTCGTTCCTGAGTGTGTGTGTGTGTGTGTTACCTGTATCTGTATCTGTGTGTGTGTTTCGTGTTGTGCGGATGTTGAATGTTGTGTACTTTGTTGTTGCTGGGATGCTGGGATGCTCATTCGCATGCACAAACGCAGACCCAGAACCCAGAAATTTCTGTTCATTAGAAGCTCCACACGAGCGCGCTGCTTAACCCATGTTTTTGCCTCATCTCTGGAGCCCTCCACAACCCACCTTCCAACCCACTCAATCCTTTCTCTGATGCCCGCACTCAAGCCGCTCTCAGACCATGCTCTAAAGCCCCCCTCTGATGCCCGTACTCTCTCTTCACTCGTGCCCGCCTCTTAACCCTCTCAGAGCCCCGCTGATCCCTGCCACTCTCGCTCGTTCGCTCTCTCTCTCCCTCCACCCCACGCTACCCCAAGCTTTGCCCCGCCACTCGTTGTCCTTGCAATGTTTTCAGTTCATTTTGCTTGCCCAGTTTTCCACCTCCTCTCCGCTCCACCTCTTTGTGTGTGTGTGTTTTTTTTCGGTACAGGACCTCCTGCTGTGAGCACTTGGAGCTTTTCCGAATGCTGACTGGCTGTGTGTGTCTGTGTGTTCGTGGCCCCCATTAGCCAAAAGGATTTATATTACAAGAGCACACATAAAAAGCACCGCAGGATATTTTGTTTTATGTGAATTTAATTGTAGTTTTAATCCAAAAGGACCGAAGGTGGCCACGGCAACCAACACCCGCCCCCGCTCCACTGTGCCACACCATCCACTGATGGATGCTGGCCTGCTGCCTGGCTGCTGCCTGCTCTCACAGCGTGTGCTATTTTAAATTAATAGCATTGCATTTTTAATAATAGCTGAACGAAAGGACCCACAGCCACACACACACACACCGCACCCCCACACCGCCGACACACACGTCGGCTACTTGATTTGGTTATGGAAGAGGGAGAGCGGCCAAAAGAAAAACTCGGTCAAGCGGCAGAAACCAAAAAGGGACCAAAGACCAAACGAGGTGGCTGGGGGTGGCTTGGCTCCCTATGAAACATCAATAAGCTGCAAAGCAAGATCAAAGCATAATTATGCTATATTGAACGTGCTGCTGCTGCACTCCACCCCCGCTCTCTTGAGCGAAGAAATATTTGAAATATTTATTTAATATGCCAAAACTTTTTGACAAGAATTATGAGCCAACAAAATGCAAGAATGGAAACCAAAAGTGCAAAAATCAAGAAAAATCAAAACGAAACATGGAGTACACTTGGATACACTCTTAAGGGGAAGTGAAAGCTTGGGGAAAGCTGAGGAAAAGGTATACCAAAACCTCTTCTGTGAATTTATAATCTAAATTTTCTGTAGAAAACATTTTTGACTACAGTATTTGGGTTGGTTTCTTGCAGATATATTCAAATGATTTTTTAAACATTTCCTTAAGCGGAAAATTAGCCAAAAATATTATTTTAAAAAATATTTTATCTTAGTTTATTATTTGAATATCTCCAGAAAAATTAGAATATTTTTGTTTTGTAAGAAAAGAATTTTTTCGAGGTTATTCATAAGAAAAATCGTATTTCTTCACAAGAACTCTTGTTAATAATTAAGTTAGTTAGCTTCAATAACTTCCATTTTTATATTTAAAAAAAAATTTAAAAAAATGTTAATAAATTTCTTAAGAAAATGTATCACTCTGCTCCAAAGCCCCAATAATTCCATCATGCCCCTGATAATTTTATAGAGCATAAATCTGCCGAGCAAAGCTCTGCCACACGAGACTTCAACAGTTTCCATTTTTTTGTTTGGTCTGGCAAACAACTTTTAAGAAGAAAGGAAAAACTTGGCCAAGTTTTGAGGAGAAATATCGACGGAAATATGGCAAACAGTATCCTCTGCCACACACACACATACACCCCAGTACACACACACTCTCGTTTCACCTAGAAGGAGGCTCAAAAGTGCGCACATCCTGCTTAGCCGGATTTTTGTAATGTGTCCTTGTTGTTGCTTCCTTTCTCTGTCCCTCTCACACACACCCACCATACAGATACAACAAAAACGAGAAAGAACGTACGGAGTCGCTGTAAACGCGACTCTACTTTTATACCCGTACTCAGTCAGTACACATGTGAATTATGTGGAATTTTCAAATCAGTTTTTACATTTTACATTTATTTGATGCATCTGTCATCTACATCTACATCAGTTCTCACAACAACACACGTACACTGCACAAGACAGAGCGTGCGAGTGTGAGTGTGAGAGAATCAGCAGCAGCAACCCTCAAAATAAATGTATATTTTGTTTTGGTTGTAGCGGCGGCCGGGGCAGCTCGCTGCTGAAAATTCATTTGATCATTGTGGCTACAATAATGATCCGATCTGAACCAAATTCGGGAATCTGGTAGATATGGTCATTTTCTACGATACTGAATTTTTATTTTTTTTCTATCTTCAAAATTGTGGATTTTCGTCTTTTGGGGGGGCGGGAGTGGGCGTGGCAAAATTTTGAAATAAACTTGCACTGAAGCGATATCACAGGAGTCTAGGCAAAAAATTTGGTTGTTCTAGCTCTGATAGTCTCTGAGATCGAGGCGCTCATTTATACGAAAAACCAAAATTACTCGATTTTGTGTGAGTGCGAAAGGGATGGAGCGAAGTTTTTTGCGTATGTTTTTGTCTATTGTGGCTATATTAATGATCCGATCCGATTCAGATTTGGGCCCCTAATAGATATGGTCTTTCTCTATGATTCTGCATTTTTCGTTTTCTGCTATCTTTAAAATTGTGGACGCCACAGATGTGCGCCCTTTGTGGGGGCGGAAGTGGGCGTGGCGGAATTTTTAAACTTTTTTCTAGGAGTGAGAGAACACATCAGTTAGGAAAAAAAATTTGGTTGCTCTATCTCTTTTAGACGGACAGACGGACGGACAGACAGGGCTATATCGACTCGGCTATTGATGCTGATCAAGAATATATATACTTTATATGGTCGGAAATTACTCCTTCTCTATGTTACGCACATCCACTTTTACCATTAAATACAATATACCCTTTTACTCTTCGAGTACGGGTATAAAAAGAGACAATTTGTTTAAAGGTAACAAAAAGTTTTGGCGCTCTCAATTTTTTTTTGGTTTGTCGGCAGAAAGGGGCATGGCAAAGGGGGGTGGGCGACACAGGAATGCTTTGGCATAAACTTGAGCGGCAAAAGTTGAAAAATATATATTGTATTTTTTGGTCTGTTGCTGTCTCGAAATATACTTCAATATATATATACAATATTCATAAATACAGCACATATACATATGCGTACATACATATATATTTACATATATCCGTATAGAGAAACAATACCAAAAGGCAAACAACAAAGACAAAAGTTCAAAGGAAATGTGCCACAGGAAAGACAAACGAAAGAGAAGGAGCGAGCGACGGTGTGGCAGTGCGGGAGGAAAATAAAATATTAAGAAAGTTATTTCAGTAAAATGAAAGTTGATTTTGTGGTTTTCCGTACTGTTTTTTACCCCTTCCCCTTGGCACCTGACTTTAGTTAAATGAGTGGATCCTGTAGCTGCGGCCAAGCAGATGCTTGACTTAATTTCTCTTTGGCTTTTGCCTGGGTTAAATAATTAAAGAATTAAAATTACCGCTGCTATATTTTCCCTTTTCTTTACTTTACTTTAGGGAAAGATTTTTCTTTATTTTTTCCCCTTCTTTCTCTTTTGGTGAGTAAATAAAAATCCGGCAAACAAAATCATTTGCATAATTCAAGGCGCCCTGCTTCAAATTGATATTACAAGAGCAATTTGTGTTGACTGTGGGGGTGTGGCAATGGGGGCAAGTGCGTGAAAAGTACATGGAAAAACTGTGCCACAAAACTCTAGTTGTTGCCATTCCAAAATTTCCCGCTGCTGCTGCTGCTGCTGGCGGTGGATGTAGACGTTGTTTTTTTTTTTGCTTTTGCTTTTCCAGTCGCTGGGGCGTGTTCATTCATTTCCTGTTGCGCCCAAAGTTATGCAAAGCGTATGGCAAAGTGAACAAGCGTATGCGAGGGCAGGGCAACAGGCAGGCAGCGAGGCAGGATGTGCAGAATTTAGATGGGCCTGGGAATGCGAGCTAACAGGGAAATGAGATAGCAACGGAAACGCGTAAGATAAGATTCGGCAGATGAGAGTGTTACAGCGGATTGCTAGATGAGTGACTGAGATACTGAGGTATCTGTTATGGCATTGATTTTGGAAAAAAAGAAAACCTATAAGCAGTCGATTGAATTGAGCAAAATAAATCTAAAAGTCTTGAACATAGTCTTCCACGTATCTCCAAAAATATAGCCCCAAAAAGCGCTTACAACCTTTTGCAATTCGTTTTACATTTATATATATATATTAAATTATCAATTATATAGTCTTCCAACAATGCTCAAGTGTTTCTTATGTCATCTTGTGTGTCTGTCTGCAGTTACTTCCTCATTCCTTAGGCTGCAGCAAATGTCCCATGAGGCGCCAAGCGAGGCGGCATTCCGCTATCCATTTCTCATATTTCGCTGGCCGTTGACATCTGCCACCAAGAGGCAGCAGCTACAGGGGGCGGCTACATGAAAATAAATGTCCGCGTTGATTTGTGTGTGAGTGTCGTCAGGCCCATTCCCCTGCCGGGAATGCCCATTGCAAGTGTATCGTGTAATTGAAAGCAGATGTTGGAAGCTCTCTCTCGCTCTGGCATTGCTGCTCATTCAAAGCCAGCGTCGAGACTGCGGTTATGCTGGGCATGCAGCAACTGGTGCTGGTTGCTAAGAGTAGAAAGAGAGGAAGGAGCATCAGTCGGGTCTGCAGTCAGGATCACAATGCCAGTCACATACCAGAGAACCCTTTCCTCACAGATGCGCTTCGCCATGGAGCGAGCACGAGAGTCGCTCACCACATCATCGCTGCCCGTGCGACGGCAGTGATCGCACCTTCCCTCGTACGGCGGCTCACCCGACTGCCGCTTGGCCGTGGGCAGCACCGGAACGCTGCGACTGCGTCGTCGCTCCGGGCTCAGGTCGTCGTACTGCCTTGGCTGACAGCGCGGCTTGCGTGGCACATACTTATCGCAGGCGCGTTGAATGCCTACCGCAACGTAACGGATCATCTGTAGGATGCAATCATCATTTCTCTCTTGAAGGACCTTTAAACCGTGCTCAAATGAATTGGTTATGTCGAGCTCATGGGCGTCACGCAGTTCTTCCTCCTTGGTGTGCTTGTGCTTGGGGCCGCTCTTGAGGCGACCATTCATGTTCTCGATATTGGAGCTGCCCAAATGGGACACCAGGCTGTCGCCCAAGGGCCCGACCTCGTCCAACAGACTGGGAAAGCGATCACGCACACAGGCATGGCGATAGTAGGGTCCATTCGGTCCAAACGGATGATTCGTAATAAATTGCATAATGGCAGAACGTTTCGAATTTTTCTTAGAGCAGCAAAAATCACCGAAAAACTTAATTTTTCTTCACTGAATGACTTGTTAAATGTGAAAGAACGCAGCCAACTTCATGCGTATGTGTCAAAACTACAGAAATTATCGATGCATCGAGTTTAGTGTTGGCAAACGGTAATCAGAATTAAAAAATTAATAACAATTCCCATTATGTTATGAAAAATGGTCGTGTAAAAATTCATATCATATCTACTTCCCATATCTATGCGCATAATAACAGCAACAACAACGATAAAAAACATTCCAACTAGAGGAAATTAAAACCCATTAAAATGAATGCCATAACAATAATTCAAAGGCCAAAAGGCCAGAAAAATATGCTTGACAGACAGACAGAAACATTCCCCGAATCCCCGTATACAAATCCGAATACGAATCCTGTTGATTAGCATACGGTAGCGAAAATCGCAATAAAAGTAATTATTTTGATTACATTTCTAACGGACGTTGTGTCAGGTTCTGTTGGGTTTGTCTGACGTGGATGCGAGGATGGGGGATGAGAGGATGTTGATGAGGATTTGGTTTTTGGGTTTGTTGGTATTTGAGTTCCGTGGCAGCGCTAGCAAAAGTCAAATGAGAGAGAGAGCGACGCAGACACATGTATAAATAATAAATACGGCGGCAAAATGAAGGAAAACAAATACAAAATGAAGAAAATTTAGTCAGCGGGCTGGAATGGGGGTGCATGGATACACAGGATACACAGAGAGGTAGAGGGTACACTGTGTGGCACATCAACATTAAAAATGTATTTTAATGTGTCGCCCATTTCGCTGCTTTCGCTCACTCTCCTTCACACTCGTTAATGTCTTTCATTTTGGCAGGCAAATTTCCCCTCCCAGTGTTGGGTTGGGCGTGAACCACCACAAAGCCTCCACCTGTCAGGGCGAAAGAGACAGACAAGACAAACAGAAAGACAGACCATTAGGGCAACAATTTTCATTGCGTTTGTAAATCATAAAATGCTGTCAAATTCCTGAACAGCAACCAGCACCAGCAGCACCCCGTGTCGTGTGTTTGCCATGTTTTGGCTTTGACTTTCGTCTAATTACTTGTGATTTAATTTGAAATTGTAATTAGCCAGAAAAATGACATTTTTGTGACGGGTTTCTGACAGCCAAAGAAGCGAGAGATCTCATGTGTTTGCCTGGATTAACGCCTCGAAGTTTTTAATTAGACAAGCGGAAAGAGTGTCAAGAAAGGAAACAGGACAGGCTGACAGCCAACGCATTGAAGACCTTCACAAATGAACTGCCAACTACAGAGGCAGACAACCCTGTGCTGGCAGTGCTGCCAAGCAACAAAAGACTGGACGTCTGGCAACGCCATGTTGACAAACAGCGCTGCCAGCTTCAATCGAAGCGCAATCGAAATAAATTTGACTTCCACTACACAAATTCCCTGAAGAGAAATCACATGAAATCCCTCTCCACACAAAAAAGCACAGCACGAAAAGAGAAGGGGGGACTAGGGACTGGCAGTGCTACCCCACCTGTCATAGCCCATCCTCTCTGCTGCTGCTGCTGCTGCATGCCCCATCAACCGAGAAGCGTATCCAAAGGAGACAGACTGTAGGAGGGACTGTAGAAATCTGCTATCTAAAGCTGTTGATAAAGCGCACATTAAAATATATACGTATCTAAGTATCTCAAAGATACTGCTACTGCTTTTGCTTTGGCTGCACTGCTGGAACAGGTGAGGCGAAGCGTCCTTCAGCCTTCATTCCAGAGATATATATGGTGATGTGATGGGCAGGCGGAGCAAGGGAGGAGGGGCATTCAAATGAAAAACCGTGAGAATCAAAGCAGCAGACAAGTGGAGCGGAAAGCTTTCAGTGCGTGGCCAAGACGAGAGGGTCTGGATGGGAAGTCTGTCCAAACCGAAAAACTGTCTGATGGAGGGGGGAATGGATGGGGGTGGGAGGGTTCTCCAGTGAAGCAGTCTTTCGCCGATTGTCCGGCAAAGAAGAGGCCCTGTCCATCCCCTGCTTCCCCTCTGTCTTCGTTGAGTTGTTAAGTTTCGGTTGGTTCTTGGGAGGGTTTTTATTTTTTTTTTTTTTTACGTTTCATTTATTACGCAGAGGTTTTCCTTTTTTTCGCTTTTTTTGTAAATTAAGAATTTCCCTGCAGCTTTTTACAGCTTCTCAATGACTGACTACGTCCTCGAATCCATACTACCTCCCCCACCCCCCCCCCCCTAGAATGCTTCAGTCTCTTAGTCTCCGTTGACTGTTGGCGTTATAAAAGCTCAACGCTTCATTGCACAAACATAGTGAAGAGACCGGAAGGCAGTCAGGCAGTAGAGCCAGGAGAGGCATCGTCAATTCTAAAGGCCTAAAGGGGAGTGTCGGGGGTTGTTGGGTGGTGGCAATCTGGAGCAGCAGCAGCTGGAGTGGGGCCAGGAGTTGAGTATTGGGGAAACATTCCACCACTTAACAGAGCACACAACTTGGCTTGTGGTCGACGCGTCGACAAAGTCGGGCTGGGTGGTTCGGTGGTGAATACTCCTCCGACTACCCCACCATACCAACAACGATGGCGACACGATATCATTTCTGCATACGTGAGCATAAAATATGCCAAGGGGAGTCGAGATGGAGGAGCGGTGTCTGTGGCAAAGACAAGAACTCAAAATTAAATTAATTAAAACAATATAAACAATAAGCGAGCGACAGGAGTGGAGAAACACCTACGAGGGAGGATGAGAGAGGGAGCAATGATAAAGCAGGATGCAGCAGGGTACAGTAGAGACTCAGTGTGAGTAGAAGGCAAAGAAATTCCGGGCATTAAATATAATTTCTCTAGGCAGCTTGGCAGCAATTCCTTAACATGTTCTGTGGCAGCCCCACACTTCTACTTCTACTTCAGCACTTTCTCTCTCTCTCTATAGCCACAGATCACTGTAGTGCCAGCACACACACTCACCCACAGTCTGGGCAACCCCTTACTTTGTAGTTTTATGCGTGACATAACCCATTCATATGCCAGCCAGCCAGCCAGCTCACAGTTTAAGCTTATTGTTTACTCGTTGAAAGATGCCCCCCCCCAAAAAAAGATGCTCAGAAAATGGCTAAAAAATGGGAAAATCTTTTGCACGAAAAATATCATCCTAGCATCTCTGGACAGCTAAAAAGTCTAAGCATTTTTCCCTTACTGACATTTTCTGGAGAGTTCTGCCAAGCAGAAATCAAAGCAAATAAAATAAGCAAATTATGAAAGATATGAAATGGACGAAGGCAAGTCCAGAGTCCAGAGTGCTGGAAAATAAATTCAGATAGCGTCTGGCTGGGAATTTGTTGAGTGAAGAAGATTGGACATTGATAGCGTACGTGGTCAGGCTACCCAAAAGAGAAAAAAAGAAAAGACACTGCTACTCCACTGCTTTTCCGTGGCTGCAACCTGGAGTGGCAGCTGAAATATACGAGCATGTCGGGGGTAAACATGTTTCAAATATTTATGCGCTCATTTTTGGTGTTGCCTCTGCTGCTGCTGCTGCCCCTGCTGCTGTGCTGCTCAACTATTATTGTGGCAGAGAGCGCACTTTGTCTTTGGCTTGACAAAAACCGCGACTTTTAGTCCTACAAGTAGAAGGAAGGTCCTTAAACCTACCATATATTGTAGCTGTAGTTGTAGCTATAGCTGTAGTTGTATCTCTAGCTGTGAGTGTATCTGTAGCTGTAGGTGTGGGTGTATCTGTATCTCTAGCTATAGCTGTATCTGTATCTGTTTGCTCCCCCCTTTTGGTGGCTGTGGGAAGCGAACCCAAGACACGTTTTGGCAATGAACACGACAAAAGGAACGTGTGTTTATTTTTATTTGTGGCCTGCCCCCACACACCCACACACAGTACAGGTAAATGCCCAAGAAAAGGTGAGCAGGACTCCAATATCCTTACTGCTGCTATGGGCTATGGTGTGGGAGACTCTCGGGAAAAATTTATGTGGCAAGGCGGCTCGTAAACGCCGTGTGCTGTCGCTTGGTTGATTGAATTTTTGCCCATTCCCCCATTGGGGGGCAGTTGTAAATTTGTAGTCGCGGCAAACTAATTGGAAAATTCAAGAGTACCCAGCCTCAGATAATCCATAATTAAAATTAAACATTGCATAGGTAAATTTCCCCTGTAGACATTCGATACATTTTTTTTTCCTGTCTTTGCATAGGAAAATGTAAGAAAAATTGAAGGTAGATTTCTTTCTTTTTTTCCCGGTGCTAATATCAATAGTGAAAATTGTAAGAAAATTAATTAAACAAAAGTAAATGTAGGCAAAAACCAAAAAAAAATGGTGTTAAATATATAGAAATAGGGAAATTTCTTTTTTGGTAGAAATTCTTTCTTCCTTTGCTTTGGGTCTCGTATATTTTCTATGCAAATGTTTGCCCGAGTTCTGGTTAGGGGCAGGATCTGTGCACATAAAATGCAAAAGTAAACAGCATCATTAAAGGCACGAAAAGCACCTGAGACGGTCGGGCATCCTTCTGTGGGGGTAAGATGCGGGCTATTAACAATGTTGCCACTTCATTCAAATTAAGCAAGAGACACCGCTGCCCACTCCCTCCAGACCAGCACACCCCATTCATTCTATGCCACAACCTACGTGACGCTTGCCACAAAAACGTCTTTTGCCTTTCGCCTCAATGTTCAAATTTTAATCGCATTTCTTGGTTCGTGGCGGCGTCTCCGAGTCCTTTTTCACTTGGCCAGCCTGTCCTTTGGCTTCGACACTTGCCAGGGGGTGGTGGACAAGAGGGGTGCAAGGGGTGCCACCAGTGGGTCTTCGACTGTCACGGCAAAAGCAGGACCAGGAAAAGGGTTTCGTTTCGGTTTTTTTTCTCTCTTTCTTCTTTTTGCCTCTTGTTTGTCCTTTATTTTGTCCTTTGGCCCACTGCCCTCACGGCCCCCATGGCTGTCACTCACTCATTTGTTTTTGTCTTCTCTTGCTGCGTTTTGCTGCCCACAAAATGGAAATTGAAATTGGTTTTCTCTTGGTTTTTCCCCTCTTCCCTTTTGCCCCCACAAACAGCAGCAACAACAACAATAACATTCATTTAAAATGCAAATAAAGTGACAAATTACCTGAATTAGTGACACAACCAACCAACGTTCAGCGTTCAGCATTCAGCGTCGTTTTCTCCTCTTGAGGTATTTACTTTTGTTTTTATTTTTAAATGCCCAATTTGGCTGTTTGACTTTGGTTAGTCGAGTGCTTCTTCTTTTGCTGGTTCTTCTTCTTTTGCTTTTGCTGCTGGTTCTTCTTCTTCTGCTTTTGGTAATTGAATTGGGGAAAAGAAACACTGCATAAGGCAATCGAAATGGAGAGTACTCGATGGAAGATTGACATGGAAAAGTTCCTTTAAAATGGAGATCTTTACATTATATTGTAGGCCAGATGTTCATTCAATTTTTAGGTGCAAGAAAAATCTCTGAGTTTATAAATATAAATATTTATATTATATTTTTATTTATTTTTATTTATTATAATTATATTTATTTATATTTATTTATTTATATTTATTAACCATTTAGCCCTTATAATCCCACGGTCTATACGGCAGCAAATCTAATAAAAAAAAAAAAAAATAGCTGAATAAATAGCTAGAGAAATATATTATTATATATATATTTCAGCAATAAATAGCATAAATAGAGTAGAATAAATAAATATTTATAATGTAATACAATTTTTAAACTTTTAATTTATTTTCCTTAAAAGACTTCAATATTCCCATCCAAAATTAATGAATAAAATCATAATTTTCCATCATTTTCATAGTCGTAAAGAAACATTGGATATTTTTTTTTACATAATTGAACAATCGCTATTTTTATATATTATAAAATAAGAATTTTAATATATAAATTATTAATTAATTTTTGTTCAAAAGTTCTCATAGAGTTATTCTTAACATACATATGTATATGTAACACATTTTTTAATTTAGTTACTTTTTATGCACCCCTCCCCTGTTGGCCATATGCAACACTTTCTGTGCATCCAGTAATTCCCCTAACCAAATCAGCTGGCAACGCGGTTTACTTTAAAGCCCTTCCCCATTGCCCAGCCAGCTATTAAATTCAATTATTGCCTCCGAACAATATTGAATCAACAGTAGAGAAGAGACTCAGGCAGGGAGAGAGAAAAAGAGAGAGATGAGAGCTGTAGAGCAGCAGCAGGAAAGGAAAACTTAAGACCTTCTGCACAGCTGTCGTGTAAATATTTAATTTACGAAATTCCATAATAAAATTTTCCTTCTTCTGGGCCTTTGCCTTTGGCTGCTCCTGCCGCTGCTCCTTTAAGGCAGCTGGGGTTTTCATTTCGCATGCCAATTGTTTGGCAAGTGTCAAAATAATAACAAGCCACCCCCCAGTCGACCTCTGGCCCAACTCCCCCTTGGATGGGTGGGTGCATACCAATGCCAAGTGTCAAAATATTTCGGCAATTTTTTTTATGTTAATTTCGTATTAATAAAATAAATATTAAATCAGAGCGGAGCAAGGCGAGGGATGTAGATGAGGGTGACAAATGACAAATGTTGGTTGGATGGGGCAGGGGGCACAACGACGACTATATTAGAGACCAAAACCACTAATTTATCCCCAGAGAAAGTGAGGGGAGAGTGGCAGTGGCAGCTGTTGTTATCCTCCCCTGGAACCCACCCCTTACCAGCAGGGGTTGGCTTTGATTGGAGCTTTTTCCTATACCGGCTTTGCCTAAATTTAAATTTCATAAACTTAAAGATGCCTTTGGCCAATTTTGCTATTTGCTGGCGTTATTATTAAATTCTTACACTCCTCGAGTCGTTGATTTTTATGGTGCTCTGCGGCATTTTCTTTTATAATTGTTATGGCCAAAACCGAACTGAGCAGAGAAGAGCTAACCCCTTTGGCATTGGCATTGGCAGCGGCTGCTTAGCGGCTCATTAGCCAGAGTTTTATGTCTCAGGCCATAATTTGTAGGCACTGGCTGTAGGGTAGTAAAAGTTTTTCTTTGGCCATAAACAGCAGCAAGCGGGCAGGCGAAAAAGATGAATCCGTTTCCTTCGGTATTTTTGGTATAAAATTTCGAGTCTAGGGAATAAAGGAAGGCACATAATTGCAGCTATTTTCAATGTTAAATTTAATATAATTGAACGGTCGATGGGAATGCCAAATGACACCGGCTCATAGCCGCAGGGCAAAGGCAATATGAAACCTAATAGAAATTCGTGGAAAAATCTTTAAAAGTTGTTGGAGATGCCATCAGAAATGTTGCAAAATTATAGAGAAAATCTTGGAAAATCAGCCAACAAATATCCTTAACAGGTAGCAATTCCATGGCTCCCAAACCCACTACGAACTGGTGCCAAATGTTTCTCTGGGTTGGACTACCAAACTCTACTATTTTTCCCCTTTTTTCATAGTTTTTTCCTCCCAACTGGGGGGTACCTTGTGCATCTCCTCACTGGGGTGGAGATTCCTTGTGCATCTCTATGTACTCGCTGATCCCTGGCATGTGCAACATCATGTGTCTGCAACGGCAGCTACTTGTTGGGTTAATGACATCGTAAAAATAACTGCAGCTGCTGCTCCTTCTGCTGTTCCTGTTTTAGATGCTGCAGATGCCTTGCAAAAACTGACACTGTTCCTGCAGCAGAGGCCATAATAATTAAGCTCCTTGTCTTTGCCAGTCTTTCCCCCTTTTCGTCTGTGTCTAGTTTTTCGGCACTAAATACTTGCAACTGAAATTTGTAGCATTTCCCAAAAGAGAGAGAGTTTTTCAAGTAAGCAAATTGCAAGAAAATTGCCTCTAACTGCAGTCCAAAATGCTTTATGGTCCTACAGAGGCAGGTAAGGATGTAATAAGGCTGCTATTAGGTATTGCTGGGGATACTTTTACAAAGAAACTACAGCCCCAGCTGAAGCATAATCCTCTCTATATTTTGTGTGTAGAAAATCCCCCAAAATAGGCCTTGAAATCTAAGTTCCCTAACACAAAAACTTACAGCCTCGAATCGAAAAAGTTCAGTTGTAATTTTTATCTCGAACCCTCAACACCTCTCCTCAACCTTCCCCTCAACTAATTCGAAGTTTTCGGCATAAAAATTTACACAAAACTACACTAAAAATTTCGAAGTGAAATATTTTTTGTGTTCCTGAATCCGTGAAGCTTTTGCGCTGGTCAAAACTGTTGCCACAAAAGAAAAACTTTCGTATAGCGTGTGTCAGTGCAACAGAGAAGAAGAAATCATGTGCGGCAGCGGCTATGGTTGTGGCAGCTACGGCTATGGACCCTCTGGTCCATGTGGCGCCTGGTGTGGCTCGTATTGTGGCCCCTCGTGTGGACCATGCTGTGGACCAGCATGCGGTCCCTGCGGCTACGCGGGGGCCGGTTGCTGTGGGTCGCGCGGTTGCGGCCCAAGCGGACCGGCCTGTTGGCCATACGGGCTGTATACTTGCTGAGCTTCAGAAAGATTTTAGGAACCAGTGAGGAGTGCTACCAAGGATCTACCATCCACACACTCGTTAAACGACGAGAGAGGTGAGTACGAAACAAAAGGCGCGTCGTTGCCAATAAAAATTTCAACTCAATGGGTTGGGGGCGCAATTCAATAACTCGTCCTGGGACACAAAGCAGCTGGATGGATGAGTGTGGCAGGCAAGAGCCTGCTCTGCCTTTGATTGTAAACAAAACTCTAATTTGAATTCTTCTTCTGGCCGTGGGGAGGGGTGGTGAGGGGAAAGTCGCATCAGATGTGCAAAGGGAAAAGCGGATTTCATTACAGCAGCAGCAGCAGCGAGAGGCCTTCGGTTACCGTTGCCAAAGAAAAGCACAGGTGTAGCAAGGAGGGTACAACGATAAGGGTTGGAGCAGCTCCCTGCCTCCCTCTCTCACAGTATGTGTGGGTTTTATTACGAAATTTTCGGATGCTTTGTGTTCATTGTTTATTTGGGAAATGAAAGAGCAGCAACGGCAGTAAGGAGCCGCAATCAGTGGCCTCCTGCAGTGCATTCGAATTGCGGCCCCCCTATTGAGAGCCAGGCTAAATGCTCTATAAAAAAATTTGCCATGTGGCACAGCATGATATGAATGTGTGTGTGGCAACGAAATCTCATAAAGCTAAATATTAGTGCTATAAACACATATATTAATCATATCTCTCCTCTCTCTTTTTTCATTGCAGATTTGCTGTCTAGGACTACAAATTGTTTGGATAAACTGAAAATTGGATTAGGTAGGGAAGAAAACATCTTATTAATAAAAGGAAACTGGAGGCTATTGACATAAAAAAACATGTTGTCTATTGCTCGGAGGGGTTGGGGCGGTGCCAAGCTAAAAGCAAGACAAAAATTTGTACCCTAAGCCTTTAGTGCCTGCCTCCTGCCACGACGAATCCCGAATGTCTTAACATGTCTGTATGCCTAAGCCACTAAACAAGCCAAGAGCCACAAACAGACAGAGGGAGAGTGAAAAGAGAGAGTGGAGGAGAAAGTAAGCCTCGCACCTCGAAACTCCTGCTCTAGATGGGAGCTGGGGAAAAGCCATTGCCAAACATGTCTCGGAAAATGGCTGGCGGCTAAAAAGTCTGAGTTTACTTTTTTGGAAGGGGGGTGTGGGCGCCTATGCGAAAACTGAAAGTCATGAGTTTTCCGCGCTTTTCCACTGCCAGCGTGTTGATTTTACTTTTCAGCCTCTCTCTCTCTTCTTGTTCTTTTAAGGGCAAAAGAGGAAGTGGAAATGAAAATGGGCATAGGGATAGGTACTAGTGGGGGGGGGTTGGTGTAAGTAAGGTTTAGGGGTTGGTGGGGGGGTGACTGTTTTGCCAGCAATGTCATGCTGTGTCACGTTATTTATTTTCGCTGTAATTTTTGAGCCTGCTCCTTTAACCCGTGCCCCATGCTTCCACTGTTTTTCTTTGCCACAAACTTGACGTCTTTAAATTAACATAAAAGAAACGTTAGGCTTTTCGATGGCGCTGTCGTGGCTGTGGGTGTGGATATATGGGCGTGGCATATGTGCCCATTCCGTTTAATTATTTTGTTAAGCAGTTGTCACACAGGCGGTGGGCCTTAAGCAGACACTTTATGGGGCCTGGGGCCAAAAACTTCGTTGACTAAGCCGATAATACGGCCAGTGAGTCCCAGGTCCGGGTCCAGGTCCAAAAACTAACCCCCCACAGCACTGGGGTGGCGTCCTAACCGCCTCTCGATAAGCCTTAAAGCGCATTGTGGTCAGTGTTTTTCGGTGGCCAGATCTCTTTTATTTCTGTTTTTGCCTCTTTGCGTTATGTGGCCCAAAATCCTGTTATGGCCTAATCTCGAGGGTTGAGCGAGAGAGTGTTCGAGGGAGGGGTCACGCGTCTCTAAGCCAAAATACCTTAAATACTTTTTGACGTTTTCACATGTGAGTGGAACCAAAAAATATGTCGCACCCTTGGCCAGCACTTTGGTCAATGGGGTTTCCCTCCCCTTAAGTGGGTCGTAATTCCTTTTTGGCCACACATTGGGGTCTTTAGACGGGGGTAATAATGTGACCCATGCTCCCGTCTGAGTGTGCCAAGAAACTTATTGGCTTCACAACAGCTAAGGAATGGCTTCTGTCTTGAGATCTAAAATCCTCATATGGATAGAAAAACACGCAGCGATTATTGTACATTTTTTGTAGCTTTGCATACTCGTTTATTTGACTATATTATAGGCTTGGATAGAATCGATTAGACATAGTATATCAAGGTGGGGTCTGGTGGGGCTGCTCGATTGTTATGGGCTATCGTGATCGCGTTCGTTATCGTTATCGTAATCATTATCGGCTATTCCAGGTCTAGGCCGAGGGCTGCACGCAGCGCGTGTTCTCGGGCAGATCGCAGATGCCCTTGAGGGCATTGAAATACTTGTCGCCGCAGCTCACCAGCAGGGGCTTGCCGTAGCGGCAGATGTAGTAGTCGTTGCAGCTCTTCAGGGAGGCCATCATGAAGCCGTCGGGCTTGTTGCGGCACACGTAGTTGGTGTAGGTGAGGATGTTCAGCTCCTGGGCCTGGGGAGCGACCTGCTGCTGCATTGCCTCCATGAGTAGTCCGGCGGGACGGGCAGGACGGGGAGGTCTCACCTGCATGGAAGCGGGCTTAACCTTGACAGCTGCACTGGCTCCGTTGGCACCGCTGCATACAGTGGTGGTCTCTACACAGTCTGTTGTGGTCTCTACACAGTCTGTTGTGGTCTCTGGGCATGCAGTGGTTGTTGTTGAACAAGTTGTTGTTGAACAAGTTGTTGTTGAACATGTTGTTGTTGAACAAGTTGTTGTTGAACATGTTGTTGTTGAACATGTTGTTGTTGAACAAGTTGTAGTTGAACAAGTTGTAGTTGAACAAGTTGTTGGTGCAGAGGGTGTGCTGGGTGTTGTTGCACTAGGTGTAGAGGGTATTGGTATACAGGTTGTTGTTGAACAAGTTGTTGGTGCAGAGGGTGTGCTGGGGGTTGTTGCACTGGGTGTAGAGGGTATTGGTATACAGGTTGTTGTTGAACAAGTTGTTGGTGCAGAGGGAGTGCTGGGTGTTGTTGCACTAGGTGTAGAGGGTATTGGTGTACAGGTTGTTGTTGAACAAGTTGTTGGTGCGGAGGGTGTGCTGGGGGTTGTTGCACTAGGTGTAGAGGGTATTGGTGTACAAGTTGTTGTTGAACCAGTTGTTGGTGCAGAGGGTGTGCTGGGTGTTGTTGCACTAGGTGTAGAGGGTATTGGTGTACAGGTTGTTGTTGAACAAGTTGTTGGTGCAGAGGGTGTGCTGGGGGTTGTTGCACTGGGTGTAGAGGGTATTGGTGTACAGGTTGTTGTTGAGCAAGTTGTTGGTGCAGAGGGTGTGCTGGGGGTTGTTGCACTAGAGGTAGAGGGTATTGGTGTACAGGTTGTTGTTGAACAAGTTGTTGGTGCAGTTGGAGTAGTTATAGACGGCGTTGAGGGCGTTGTTACAGAGGGTGTAGAGGGTGATGTTTGACAGGTTGTGGTTGTCTTAGTTGTCGATGTTGAACATGTTGTGGTTGTCGATGTTGTTGTCGGACAAGTTGTGCTTGTCGTTGTTGTCGACGTAGTGGTCGATGTTGTTGTTGAGCAAGTTGTGGTTGTCGTTGTTGTAGACGTAGTTGTCGATGTTGTTGTTGAGCAAGTTGTGGTTGTCGTTGTTGTAGACGTAGTTGTCGATGTTGTTGTTGAGCAAGTTGTGGTTTTCGTTGTTGTAGACGTAGTTGTCGATGTTGTTGTTGAGCAAGTTGTGGTTGTCGTTGTTGTAGACGTAGTGGTCGATGTTGTTGTTGAGCAAGTTGTGGTTTTCGTTGTTGTAGACGTAGTTGTCGATGTTGTTGTTGAGCAAGTTGTGGTTTTCGTTGTTGTAGACGTAGTGGTCGATGTTGTTGTTGAGCAAGTTGTGGTTTTCGTTGTTGTAGACGTAGTTGTCGATGTTGTTGTTGAGCAAGTTGTGGTTTTCGTTGTTGTAGACGTTGTTGTCGATGTTGTTGTTGGACAAGCTGTGGTTGTCGTTGTTGTCGATGTTGTTGTCGACGTTGTTGTCGGACAGGCTGTGGTTGTTGTTGTTGTCGATGTTGTTGTCGATGTTGTTGTCGGACATGATGTTGTTGTTGAGCTTGAAGAACATGTTGTTGTCGCTGGTGAGCATGTTGTTGTTGTTGAACTTGATGAACACGTTGTTGTTGAACAAGTTGTTGGTGCAGGCGGTGGGCAGGCTGTCGTCGTGGGGCATGGTGTCACAGCAGAATCACCGTCAGCCGTGACCAACGCCGATGACTGTACCTCAATGCATCCAGTGTTGTAGTTCACACATCCCTGGACATTGGCGTCGAAGAAGCGGGAGCAGGTGCTTACCAGCGCCTGTCCTCCCTGGCACTCGTAGTACTGGGAGCAGCTTCCCGGCACAAGTGCCCGGAAGCCGTCCGACTTGTTTGCGCACACATAGCGACGATACAGCTGATTGTTGATGGACTTTGGCACGCCCGGCACACTAGCGGCACTGATACTGGCCACCAGCAAGGCGGCACAGGCAATAACTGCAATGGGGGGATTTGGGTTAGTCCTTGCTGTGGGGCAGCCACAATATTCAGCCAGAATTCATACCGAATGT
This sequence comes from Drosophila bifasciata, assembly GCA_009664405.1. Taxonomy (NCBI): domain Eukaryota; kingdom Metazoa; phylum Arthropoda; class Insecta; order Diptera; family Drosophilidae; genus Drosophila; species Drosophila bifasciata. The sequence goes on along the minus strand of CM019042.1, from coordinate 41,870,640 downwards.
GCTCTTCATTCTCAGATGGCAGCTATTCCTTTTGAGTGTGGGCTCGGTTCTCCTTGACAAGCTTGCGTACAAAGTGCTGTACTGGAATGACTGTTTCGCAAGTGCCGCTGCCTTTTATACAGTGGCTCCGCACCAAAGATACGTATCTTTACAATGCCCAAGTGACCCTTATCGATGGGTCTGACATGTAGATGGGCGTCTTGATATCTGTGCTTCTTCGACAACAACCTTGATTTTGAATGCTCGCCAGGGGGTGGGGGTGAATGGGATGCTGCTTTGATGCCGTGCGTTATCACCTGACGAATGTCGCATGGCCTAAACTTTTCAATTTCAATAATTATTTCGCACGAATCGGAGCCGCGAACACGAGTTACACATCTCCCAAGCATCCACCACAACGTGCTATTAATTAAGAGTTTCCGACTGTCATCATTTCGATATTCGACAATCGACACTCGACATCGGGCATTCCAACATTCCGAGGACATCCTCTACAAACCATCGCACATACCAGCCCAGCCCACCCCAGCCTCCCTTTCTCCATCCGAGCATGTGTGTCCGTGCGGTCAGGGCCTGGTGACGTTAATTTATCAAAGGAATTTACAATTGTTTAATTAATTAGATGCATGCCGCATACGCACAAAGACAGCGGCCAGAGAGGGGAGCTACCCCGAGAGTAAAGACATAGCCAGCATGCCGGACAACAGCAGCCATGATTTGAATTGCACATATTTGCTATCTATTTGCTATCATGGGCCCGAGTCGCTTAGTCTAAATACTACATGTAAATGGGTGTTTGATTAGGCAAGGGCCAACCGTATTCCATGATCAGCCTCTGCCATCGATTATTCATTCTTCTGTATTCAATTATTCCCCCACTTATCTTGTAGTGCCCAAAAAAAAAAAACTACCAAAATGATACTAATGCCCGATAAAATGTCACGAACATATGTTCATGTGCCCTGCTGAATGGCTGCCGCCCCGATAACGATCCATAGAGCAGCGTTGGTGGTGGGGGATCACTTACTATGTAATTACAATCAAATCGATAAGAAATCAGGTAAAGTACAGGTCGTGGTCGTGGTCGTGTTTGGGAGGGAGTTGTACTCAAAAGTTCGTGCGTGCAAATCGCCTGTACAATCATGTTCCACGTCACATCAAAAACAATTAACAAAGTCAAGACTTAAGGCGGAAGTTTTTCATATATGCCCAGCCATAAGTTGTTGCTCTTTTTTGTATAATTTTTGCATATTTTAAAGAATAAATTTACCCTATAAGAAAGTGTTTTGAAATAATTGCTATGTCAGAGTTAAAACAAATTAAAATTACCAGGAAATAATGTGAGTAAAATATTAAACAATTTCTTAGAATCTGTGCGGTCTTTTCCGTAGAAAAATGCTGCCAAATGTGTTGTGTGATAGCAGGAACCGCAACTCCGGTTGTTGTTATTTCCGTTCCACAAAAAAATACAATTTGCAGGTCTCCAAATATATGATTAAAGTCTATTTATAGCATAGAATTTCCCCATAATTATATATTATCCAACGTCTAGCTTAGCCATGAACATTAATTTCAAATTAGATTTCAATTTGGTCAAAACGAACATTAGCTACTAATGTGGTCAGGGGACACAAACCAAAATCCACACACAGCAGCCAATGTTGCTTGTTTGCTGTTGTTAACCCACAAAAAAGTGTCTATCTGTATTACCGGCAATTACATTAAAATCTCGACACCAGAAAAATCTATATAATGAAACATTTCAACGAAATTGAATTACATTTTTGTGGGGTTTTCTATTTTTTGTTGGTACTTTTATTTTGGCTAGCAACCCCTTTCATAGAAAGGTGGCTGAATGTCGTAATGCTCTAATGGGGGGGACCCAACATTTTGGGTCAGCAACGCCTGCGGCGCATTAAGAGAAAGTTTGAGCCTTAAACGGTGGTAGGAGGGTATCCTCTAGAAGGGATACAAAAAATCAATATTTCAGTAGTTGAAAATTTAAATTTCTCAGCAGACAACACACAAAATTTTAAATGTTTCATGTTTTTTGTTTCGGGGTGCAGAGATTATTTATGCGACTTTATTTTACACTTGACTTGAGGCAGACAGACGACAAAAACAAAAGCGAAAGAAATGGAATGGAGTAAAAAAGAAATCACTTAACCCTTGAGCAACCCCGACACATGCGAAATTGACTTGAATTATCGAATTTCGTATCGTTCTCTGGCTATGGCGACCCTTTTATCCAACTTGAACTCGAGTTCAGTCGGCGGAATGGCGCACACACACACATGGAGGGGGTGCAGAATCAAACGGAATATAAATCAGTTTAATGATTTCTCTGCCAGCCAAAACAAAGCAGAAAAAAGTGGCATAGAAAAGAGAGTGGGAGACTAAGGGAGAGCGGTACTTCTTGTGTGTTTGCTCTCCGCTTGGCGCCCCGGAAACGGAAGCACCGCCAGAGTGGTGTGTGTGTGTGAACAGCAAAAAAAAGATGGCTACACTCTGAAGTGAGGGAGAGAACTTTAAACGGTTTCTTGTACTTTAACTATACCGCTGTCCTGTGTCCTGCTGTCCTGCTGTCCTGCCGTCCTGCTGCTCTGCTGTCCTGTGTGTGTGTCCTTTGTGCAGCGGAATCACCTTGTCGCAATGGCGGGGCGTACACTGCGGAACATTGCCTTACACTTTGCAATTTCCTCACAAGAGCAACAAGTGGAGAGAGAGTAACCCCGCTGAAGCATCGAACATTTGATGACCTGTAACTGGGAGAAGCCTAGGACTCTTTGGCCAGACTCTTTGATGAATCAATATAGAAAATGATTCCTGAGTCCAATGTACTCCACTTTTATGGTTGATTGCTAGGGCATAAAAAGTAATCTAGCTTGTCCTTTTGCCACAGCCTCGTCATTCTCGTCATCATCGTCGTGCCTGGCGTGACCCCATTTCCCCTCAAATTAAGTTCAATCGAATTGCCTGCTATTTGTGCCACAGTTTCCAATCAAAGTCTTTCAGCCAGTAAGGCCAGAGGCCAGTGGCAGTGCCAGTCGCTGTGGCAGCAACGGAAGCTGCGAGATATGAAAAGGGAAGCGAATCGAATTAAGTCGGCAGCTGCTTATTGATTTTCATAAATGAAAAATGCAGCTACAAGGGATACAGGACACGACACCACACCATACCAAAGCACTTCCCTCCCCCCCCCAACATTCTGCTTTAGGATTCTGTTCCTGGAATTGTTATTCCGCATGCATTAACCGTTTGCTCTGCAGCTCATTCTGGTCGTTCCAGGTACAACTTGGCTTGCTGATAAATAATTTACAAGGAGACAAACTTTCGCAGAGCTGCACGAAGAATCACTGAGAATAGAGAGAAGCGGGTGGAGCGGAGGGCCAGAGCCAGTGAATGGCCGGAAGCCATGAAGGAGTTTTGTCGCAACGCTAAAATAAATTCACTTGCATGCCAAGTACACATACAAGGATACAAAAGGATGCAGCATACACTCACACACACGAGTAGTGCTCAGTTGACTGGCTACGCGACGATTCAGTGGAGTGCGAAAGGGCATTGCCTGGGAACTCTCTCTCTCTCTCGGACTCGAACTCCGACTTGGACTGACTTATGGCAAGATAAGCAGACGAGTTTGAGTTACAGGTTAATTTATTATTGAAACTAATGTCTGCACACCACCCCCACAACGGGGATGAAGCAGGTGCCAGCTGAGTCACATATCAGTGTGGGTGGGAAATCGGAATCAGAATCAGAGTACTCTTGGTGCGAAGGTCTCCGCAGGGGCTGGCGAAGCGCAAATTATGAAACTCGACTTGACAAATGTCACTGACATTAATTAATCGTTGAGATACGGACAGGAACTGCGCCTCAGCTGTTGGCCAGTGTGCGCCCCCCCACACACACACATGTGTGTGTGCTGCATGTACTATCGAGTGAGACTCTGAGGAGCAGCAGAGGCAGGGACAGAGCAATGGGCAGGGGCAGGAGCATGAGCAGGGGCAGCGGCTTGGGCTGGAGCATGGGCAGGGGCTGGAGCAGAGGTATGGGCATCGGCTGGGGTAGAGGTAGAGGCAGGGATATGAGCCTTGGCATGGAGCATATGTGGGTGCTTGTCTTGAAGGTGTAGTCAGTCATTTGCTGTGGTGGGTAGAGCCAACTTTAAGCCAATTTTTGCCTTGAAATACAATCCAAAATATATCCAAAAATATTCAACTATATCGGATACACCATCCCCACACACTCCTGCCACCATTTTATGCATCTTCTGTGGCGCTACACTCGATTTGCGCTTTTCGCAAAATGACATTTTTGGGGCATATGGAGAATGGTTTGATTTATATGCCATATAAAAACTTATTTTTATCATCAGTGTTTCACGGGGCATGGCAGAGTGGTGTAGCGGGGGGAAAGTGCCCAAGTGAAATCCCTTTACAATGCAGAGGCGCAAGAAGCTTGAAGGATCTTTAGCGAGTGTGAGCGAAATCCATATAAAGAAAAAAAACACAGACGCAAAATACATAAAAATACACAAACAAACGTGTGCCCATATATGCGCGAATATGTGTGTGTGGGACTGTACATAACAAAAGTAATGCTGGTATAAAAATAACTGAAATATGCACACACACACCTTTACGATTTGCTGAAGGAGTAAAAATTGTACAGTGAAATTTACACGCTAAATGCGTCCCAAAAGAGAGCAAGCGAAAGTCATTAAATGGCCCCAAAGCCAGGCAGCCAGCCAGCACCTGGCAAAGAAAAGACACCGCCACACCACACCACTACACCTTACCTCTCTCCACACCCCTCCAGTCTTACACTCCTTCCCACCACTCGTAAGTAGTAGGCACCAAAAAGGTTTTACATGTCATTGCGGAGAGCCCCAATGGAGCAAGGAGAATGGAGGAGAGTATGGAGGAGAGAGAGGAGAGTGAGTGTGGCCCAGAAATTGACATAAATACATAATGAGCAGCAATTTCTACACATACATACATGTATGTGTGCTGGGAAAATCCCAAGAAAATGACAGACCAAAGTGCGTGGGACTTGGTGAGGTCTAAAAAAGCGTAAAACTTTTACTTTAATTTCCCGCCGGAATTGGCCACACACGGCTAAGCCATATAGCGGCCAAGAAAGCGAAGCTGTCAACATTTTTAGCCCATCAAAGCGCCTAGTTGTATGCAATTAATGTGTGTGTGTGCCACACCGACTGGAGCTTTGAGCCAACTACTTACGAGGCAACTACACAGGCAAGAAATTACCTCAACGAAGTTTATATGCCCTTACGGAAGTGGCCCCAACGAAGGAACGTTTAACTAATGTAATGAGATATAGATATCGCTGTTTAGACTTTTAGCAAATTAGTTACGTGACTGAGGGGGCCATCAATCAGTTGATATCTTATCGAATCGAATCAAAATCTTACAGCTACATAACAGGCGTAAAGATAGGAACCAACCGATTCATTCCATAACGAAATGAAATAAAAATACGAGTACTACTATTACTAACAAAAATACATCTAACCAGTCGGAAGAGTTTTACCCTGTTGTTGCCTGGCATTACTCTCTGCTCTGCTCTAATATTAAGGCCAAGTTGTTGGCTGGGCAAAGTTCACACGAAGCCAAAAAGGCAACGACAATTCCCGTGAGACACTTTTCAATTATTTATGCCAGGCAATGAGAAGGAGAAGGAGGGAGGAGGGAGGAGGAGCTCTAGTTCTGGCCATATGTGTCGTGTCCTATTCTGTGGCTGTCGTGTCCGTGTGCTGGCTGGGGCTGTCACTTGACAAATTTGCAGCCATGTCCATGGCCAGCTTTAATGTGGTCCAAGACAGTCAGCCAGTCAGCCAGACACCAAGGAACGTGAAAATTTCGTTAAGAAAATTATTTACATTTGCAAATTTTATGAGCTTTGTTTTCACGACTGAAACGAAAGCAGCCAGGTGGGCATGGGAGGGGGCTAGCACTCCCACATGGCTGCATATTTAATGTACAAGTGTGTGTGTGTGTGTTTGCCACCCATATACACCCATTCCTGGCATACATACACTCGTAAGTATTTGGCTGACTCTGACTCTGGGCTGACTCTGCTGACTCCTCTTACCCCCTACACGTGTCGTACTTTTTAACCGTATTAAATTACATCCCTGTTGGCGTTTATTAATGGCGCAAACTTTTAATGAGAATGTGCATATTTAATTGCAAAGTCAAGAGGGAAACACACAGCAAGAGAGAGAGTAAGAGAGAGTGTGAGGGAGTGCTGTCGTTTTTTTTGGGTGCTGCCATGGCAACCGCTAAGATTCTGCTGCTGCTTCCCTGCTACCCATTTTTGCACATTTTTCGGTCTCTGTCGAGGGTCACCTCCGCCAATATGCTACATCCTCCTGCTGCAGCAAGAGTCGAGGTATTTGTTTACCTGCTGATGTTGCTGCTGCTGCTGCTCCTCCTGCTCCTCCTCCACCAGCTGTGGGAATGGAAGTGAAATGGGTTCTGGGAATGCTACTTAGCGGCAACATCTCATCAGCATTAATGTGCCCAGGTCGTCGTCATAATCAGCGCTGAGGTCGCAAACGCCAAATTGCCTTCAATGTTTGCTTTGTTTCGTGCACAGTTTTTAGACATAGCAGACCACAAGGTAGGATAAGGTACCCCGGCAGAAGGAAGGTCCATTAAAAATGTGAACTAATTTGGAGAGGTTATTAAGAGAGAGAGAGAGAGCGGTTCGAGGAGGGGTTCGTGGAGAAGGGGTTTTGAAGTGTGAAGCTCTTGGTTCAGGGCATACATTTGACACAGTTTTTAACAGCATAAAAAGCGTATATAATAATGCTGATGTTAGCTGGAAGAAACGATTAAAACTAAAGCTTTCTGCGGGCAGCATTGAAGTTATACTCTAGGCTTCAAAATTACCCCAAAAACTGCCACCAAAAAGCTGCAACTTTAACAAATCAAAAATGTCTGAAACTCCTGGCAGACATCTTCAGCTCCATTTCAATTAATACAAAAAAACAGGAAAATGTGGGAAAACTCCATGGAAATGCACTCTGCATGAAACTCGCAGGGAAACTCCAAATGTGATTGGCTCTCAAACTGTAATTAATTGCGGCAACGAGAGCAGCAAATGAAGCTGAAATCATGACTGTAAATGGTATCGTTTTTTGCAGAAATTAAAGTTTATAATTTGATTAAAAAGTTCCCCTGCCGAATGCAACAACCCACCTACCGTCATGTAAAGGTGTCATTTAACACAATCAACTCTCAAATGGAGTGCAAAACATGCCCGTGGCTGTGGTTTATTTGTCGAGTCGACCCCAAAAACCCGAAACCCAAAAACAATTAATAGAGTTGCATGCGAAAAACATTTGCGCTTCCACAGAGAGAGATTGTTGCCATTTTGAGTTAGTGTAAAAAGTTTTAGAAACAGCCACTAAAAAACAGCAGCAGCAGCGGTCATAGCAGCAACAGCAGCAGCAACAGCAGCACAACAGCAGCAATAGCAACAGCAGCAACAGCAACATCAGCAACAACAACAGCAGCAACAGCAACAACTGCAGCAGCAGCAGCAACAAAAGGAGCAACAGCAACAGCAGCAATAGCAACAGCAACAGCAGCAATAACAGCAACATCAGCAGTAGCAGCAGCGGTCATAGCAGGAGCAGCAACAACAACAGCAGCAGCAGCAACAACAGCAAAAGCAGCAATAGCAGCAGCAACAGCAGCAGCAGCACCTGAAAAAAAAGATTGAAAAAATATTTTGCCAGGGCGGATGTTGGAGGCGCCAATACAGAGCTCCATTTCCGCTTTTGCTTTTTTTTTCGTTCCTGCCACCAAAAAGCACATACATTGCATACATTTACACTCACACACACACACACACACACACTTACGGCACATGCAGATGTCGTGGCGTATACGTAATATTTTTCTGAAAATTCGTTCGTGTGTTGTGTGTTAGGTACGAGTTGGTGGAGGGTTCAGAGGTTGGTTGCGGGGCGTAGGGGCACACACTCATAAAAATAAACTGAAATTGTCAAATAAATGTATGTATTCAGAAACGAGTGAACAGGGAAGTGATAAGAGAGAGAGAGAGGTAGAGGAGAGGAGAGGTAGAGTTGGAAGTGTCTCACGCTGCTGCTGCTGCTGCTGCTGAAAAGTATGCAATGGTAATGGACTTTTAATGTTTGTATTTTTGCGTTTCTACACTCTGAAATGGTATGCCTGTGTGTGTGTGTGTGAGTGGGGAGTACCAGCTACGCGTTCGGCATTATTATTTCTATATAAATATAAATTTGGTTGAATAATGCTTGCGTGGACTCTCTTTCTGGTTGGTGTTTGCTGACTGGAGTATCGAGAATGGGGTTGCTGGTATCATAAACTGCAATGGGGGTAAATGGCGAATCAACAAATGAATCAAATGAAAGGATATGTTTGCGTAACTCGAAACAAAACTTTAAAGGTTTCAATATTAGAAATGGCATACAAAATTTTCATTTAAAAAAGTAACTTTGCGTTATCTGTATTCACTTTTCGAAAATGTATCCAAGTAACCTTAGCATTTAATTTCATTTAATTGCACCACACTCAACCACATAATCAGAACTATAATTCGTTTAAATTTCAAAGTTTTTTTGTATCAAAAATTAACCGGAAAACGCTATGGAAAATTCACTAACAGCTAGGCAGTAATCTGCATTAAGTAAGTTCTTAAGTTGCTTCTAAATCTTATGTAGAAAACGCCTAGTTTAAAGCTTCCATAGAGATCTCCTTTGGATCGTCTCTCTTCTAGTTTCTATAGGCATAAGCTTCCCCTGCTTTAACGACCCAAACAATCCACAAAAGTATCTTTTGCAGACATTTACTCGTACGCTCCCCAACCCACCAAACACACGTTCTATTCATCATTCATTCGCCCCCTTGCTTGCTCTTTTTTTTCTGTGTCTCTCTTGGGGGAAGCCCCGTTACGCTTCATTAAAAACCACTTGGATATTTAAATACGCCCATAAATGTTGCTCCACCACCATCGCGACTAGCGACGTTGCCAAAAAAAAAAGAGCAACAACCCCTCCAACCGCTCGTTGGAAGAGCCAAAACAAATGATGGCCCTTTCAACCCGCCAATTGTCAACTCGTTTCAACAGGGGCGCACCTCCCCCACCACTTGCAACACAACTCTGTTGTATGGCATGACATTAACCCCATGACACCCACAAAAAAAACCGAAAAAGGCAAAAAGGTTTGGCAGCAAAAATTATAAACCACTCGAGCATATTTTGCAAGTTCCACCCCCTTGCAGCTCATCAGGATTGCAATTTTTCACCGAGAATCAAACAGCAGTGGACACACAAAAAATACAAAAAAAAAACTTTGAAACGGAAATGCGACCAAACCAAAACCGGATATGAGTGAGGAATATACACACAAATATGTATTTATGTGTATTGTGTATTGTGTGTGGCCTGTATGTGTGTGTTTATATAGCGGCAATATATAGTCGAGACTGCGTCGCGTCAACCTATAAATAAAAGAAATGCGAGCCTCAACGTAATCCTCATCGTCTGTTGCCTGTCGTCTGTCGCCTGCCTGTGCCCCCCGAACGTGGAAGTATGCAACACATTTTTTGTGCCCCCCACACACACAGCCACACCACCCCCTCTATGTTTGGTTATTAAGGAGCAGCATCAAGGGGGGTGGACTATGGCAATGCTTTTTAAAATATATGAGCATACTTTTTGCTTGCTTGACAGTCCGAAGGAGGGAGAGTGAGAGAGACGAGCGACCGACCGACCGACCGGAAGCCAGTGAAATTATTTTTAAACGCTTGCAGACGAATGAGTGAGTATGTGTGCCCGCAGAATGTAACGTTATATTATGAAACAAAAGCTCAGAAAAAAAAAACGTCAAGTCCGGGCAATGGAAATGGAGACGAACAGCCAGCCACACCGACAGCTGAGGGGTGCGCGGGTGCGGGTGGCGAATGCGCTTTAAATGTCAGCCATTTATTAAGTTGGCCCAAAACGCAGCAGACGGGCAAATGGCAAAACGGCGAATGTCAGACTGGACCAGAAATCGCAATCACTTAGACGAGACGAGAGATGAGAAGAGTTGAGGAGAGAAGAGAAGAGTTGTGAGACATTTACGGGTTGAATGTGCGGAGAAAGGAGGAAGGGAATGCACCACAGACATTTGGTAATTGGTAGAGTGGAGAATGGATTCAATGGGGGTATACCAATATATCTAATAATATAGGATTCAATGGCGGGATACCAATATATATCTAATAATATGTTAGATAAAATTGAATTGCTTTTGTTTCTGCTAGAAATTTCTTGGATCAAAGTAAACACAGCATTATATATCATTACTTTCAATGCATAAATAATATTTGTAGTTATTACTCATTCATATATTTGTTCTCGTTTGGAAAACATCAAAATTTGTATGTATTTAAAATTATTTTAAATTTGTTTAAAACATTTCTAAATTTATTTAAAATATTTCTAAATTAAATTTTTTTCTCTCTCTCATTTTTTAGCATGTAACTACAAAATTATTGCACCTGTATAATGAATATATAATATATCTATAAAATCACATAAAAAAACACATATCACAGGTATGTAAACAGGCAACAATATTATATCTTTAAGGTTTATATAACCCACTCAAAAAAAATGAACAATAATACAAATACTCGTATCATTTACCTACGAAGAAAACACTTTGGATACCAAACAGGGGAACCCCTTATTCAGTACCCTTGTTAACCATAAACCTAGAGTCCCTTTCCCTCCCTGCCAAACTCATAATTACTCACTCATTCAAGGCGAACAATTTGAATGCAAAAAAAAACAACTGGTTTTCTGTCGAGGGGTTAGCCACGAATTTTCTTTTTCATTTTTTTCTAGGGGTAGCCACGAGTTTTCTTTCATTTTTTATTTTATTTTTTTTTAATAGCAAACATGAAAGTACACCTCATGAAATTCGACTAACAAATACTTAGTACTCAAGTTCAACATAAAAAAAATGAAATATCTTGGGATTTAACTGGAATTGCTCCCAACTGTGTGTTCTGTGGCACTTACTGCTGCCAGTCCCTGCAAATAATTATCAAGAATTTATACAAAATACTATGCACTTCTATGCACTATGGGTAATGTTTTGACTGTACAATTAAGTTCCCTAAGTTCCCAAATAATATCAAATAAATAATATTATATAGTGATGCCTTAAGGAATGGCCAGAACTGGCCATATTTGCGGCTTCTGCTGATCTTTCTCCTGTTTTTGGCAGCAGCCTTTGGACACTGACTGGCACTCTAGACTCAAGACTCTTGTTCATAAATACAAAAGAATTCTAAAAAAATTAATATATTTATATAAATATGGAAACAAGACTATAAAATTGTACACTAAAGGTGTGTATTATGATTGCTATTTTTTTGTATCGATATTAATTGCATATCCTTTCCGCACTTAGATACGTATGAGCACCAAAATGTATTTTCCAACACTTATTCTTTGGCAAGAACACGCTCTGAAAATTGACTTATGATCTTTGGTTATGTACAATTAATTATAGTAACTAAATTAACATAAATTGGCACTAAAAGTACACACATATATTTGGAATTGTTTGCTTTAATTTCTTTTGGAATTCCTGCCCCTAGATACCCGCTTTTTATGTGCTATTTTTCCAGGGCATTTGAAGAGTAGAACAAATTTATGTATAAATTTGTTCGCTGCCCACCCAAAAATTAATTGAAACTTTATTTGGATTATGAAATTAGCACACGGCCAGTGGACGGACCAGTGGAGTTCTCTTCTCTGCCACCCATCCAGCATTTAAGCGCTTTTTAATTAGGTTTCACTTTTTTTTCTGTTTTGGCTTGGGGAGGGAAGAGCGGGGAGAGTAGCAGTAGCAGTAGCCAGCGTTGGTTTGGCTTTTGAAGTGGATCATTAGGATGAGTGTTGTTTGGGTCGAATGGTGGCTCCTCCTACTCAGTGGTTGCAGTGGGGCCAGGCTTTTAATTGTGTGGAAAAATGCTCTTCAGCTAGAAAATAATAATTTGTCGAATTTTCGTTGGATGAAAATGCAATTAAACTTTCGACTTGAAAGGTAAGAAGAAGGCTGACTGCCAGGCAGGAAAATCAAATTGAAATGGACATGAAAGCGACGTGGCAAATGCCACATTCGGGGCAATCAAGCGGCAAAATGTAAATGAAAATGGACAACAGAGACAGAGAGAGAGAGAGAGAGGGAAAAGTTTTCTTTTGGCCTAAACGAAAATCACTCATGAAATTTGATTGACTGCATCAATGAGTAAATGACTTCCAAACCAAACCACTGACAGATGAACTGAGACACACACACACACATACGATGGGGGGATTGTGCCTGTGGGGCAGAAAAGTTTCGTTTTTGCGGCGGAAATGTCCTGACAATTCCTGACTCAACTTTTCGGCCCCTTTCCCTCCCTCCACAACCACTCTGCCGTCTGTCTGTCTGTCCCTCTCACTGTCATTCGCTCTCGCTCTGTCATTGCTCTCTCTCGCTCATGAAAATTGACAATCAAATTGCAAATAGCTTTATCTTGTAGTTTGCTTATTTATTTATATCATTTCGTACACTTCCTGTGGGCAGGAGGTAGGGCAGGAGGCGGGATGGAACGGCAGGGCAGTCAGATGGCGGCCATAGTTGTTAAGCTTATAGCCCTGTCTCGCTCTCCTGCACGCTCTATGTGGCCGCCATTTTGTACGTGTATGTGTGTGTGTGTGTGTGATTGCCTGTCCTTTTTGGCCTGTTATCCTTGGCTTATGTTTTCAATTAAATTTCCATACAATTTTCATGACATGATGAACTACCTAGGGCCTGGGCAGCAGCAGCAGCGGCAGCGGCAGGACTCTCGACTCAACTCGACTCGACAGGACTCTGAACTCAAATTCGGATTCGGACTCGACTCTGCTCTCAGCTGTGACTGACTGAAGGATGATGCTAGCCATCCCCCCCACCTGACTCTTGAGGAGTGTGTGTGTGTGTGTGTGTGTGTGTGTGTGTGTCAGTCAATTTATTTAATAACAAACGCACAGAACACAGGACACAGACACGCAGCAAGTTACAATAGCTCACCCCCCTACTCACCCTCACTCAACAGTTCCAGCCAGATCCATCTCCTCTGTTCCATCATAAAAATCTCCACAGAGATTTCTGAATAAATCAAGAGCCAAATATTTTATTTCATTTCATTTTCACTTTAATAAAATAGACAACAACAAAAAAAAGAAAAGAAAAAGAACAATAAATAAATAAAGTCCAAGCCTGGGGGTGTCCAGTCGAAGCTTTTGATACACTGCCGGAAACAGACATGACCCATGGGTGATTTTTGAAGTATTAAACTGATCCTAGATCCACCGATTTCTATATATTTTCTGCAGCAAAAAAAAGGTTGATAGATATAGTACTTTCTCCTATCTAATCATAATTAGAATACCCGCTGCAAGGGTACCCTACCCCTAGAAGAGAGTAATGTAAAAAGAATGCAAAGATAAGCGCAACAGAGTCAGAGTCAACGGAAGAGAAAAAAGACAGAGTGAGAGCTGTAGAGGTCAGGAGAAGAGAGTCAGAGTCAGAACTGTGTGGGTCAGAGGCAGGGAAATGAGTAGAGAAAAGAGTCAAGGGGTCAGAGGCAGAGAAATCAGTAGAGATAAAGAGTCGGAGTCAGGGGTTCAAGGCAGAGTCAGTAGGAGATGGGGTCAGGGATAGGGCCAGCGGACAGAACCAACGAACAGTGCCAACGGACAGTACCAACGGACAGAGCCAACAGACAGGGCCAACGGACAGTGCCAACGGACAGGGCCAACAGACAGGGGCCAACGGAAGTGAAAGAGTCAGAGATAGGGTCACGGACAGAGACAGGAACAGGGAACAGGGGAGCATACCAAGAGCCTGGCCATAGCACCAAACAGAATAAGCAACAACAAAACTGTATATTGTATATATGTATATGACTGGGAGGGGGAAGGAAATTCATCATGCAACTTCTTTTTTTTGTACTGTGCAACTTTTTTTGCGTTTCCCTTTGACTTTGCGGAATAACTGGAAACTGTATATGATTGACATGATTTTTCTATTGTACCAAAAATGCTTGAAGGGTTCTTCTCGGTGCTCGGTACTCGGAATGCAGAGCAAATGAGTTTGTTGGCAAGAAGGAAACGAAGCATTGGAGGATGATGGACATCATAAGCAAATGACAGATGTAAATGAGAAAGAGAGAGGGGGGGGGAGAGGTAGAGCGAGATGGAAAGTGAAGCATATTATATTACGTTTAGATGGAATTTTAACAAAAACGGCAAAAGGTACTAAAAAACTTCTGATGAGAATACCAGCTACAGAGAATCGAATGATGATGGATCTACCAGTAGAATTTTGAACCTTCTACATATGTAATTCCTCTATATATCGAACCACAAATATGTGACAGATTATATACCAGCATAACCCATATATATTCCTACCTTAACTTGTCTTTCTCTTACCCAAACTTCAACTTGTGACACATTCCCAATCGCTTTTTCTGTACATATTTTCTCCATTTTGCGGTTTTGTTATATGTACATAGTATAAGCCATCAAAATGCTTGTAGCCGGATTGCTTCTGCTCTGCTGACTTGCCACTGGACGGACGGACTGTCAGTCTTTCAGATTTAGTTTATTATTTATATCAATCAACCGTTAACCAAAATTGCTGCGGCAATTGATTTCCGTAGGACATTTGAGGCAAAACAAAGTGCTGGGGCCGAACTATCAAAACAACCGCATTTTTGATGGGATATACGAGTATACTATATGCAAAAAAGAGAAAGAGAGAAAGGGAGTGAGAGTAGGAGAGAGTGGCAGGCAGGCAGAAGGTTGCCTTCTCTGGCTGTCTGACAGGCTGACAAAAACAATAAACCAATGAATTTGAGATGGGCATAAATAACAAAAGGGCAACAAAAACAACAGAAAAAAAAGAAAAGAAAAATCAAAATGGAAATAATCGAAATGTGTGTGTGTGGGTGTGTGTGTGGGAGGTGGTGGGGGGAAAAAGTTAATTTCACTTATCTGGATCGCTTCATTTAACTGTGTGGCAAAGTGGCAGAAACTTTAATGGATAATGCAGGGGGGCGGTAGGCATGGAAGGCTATCCCAGAGGGAGGTCCCACACGAAGGCGGGAGTCAAGGAGTATATACAGGTAGGGGATAGGGCATACCCCAACCAGCCAGCTGAAGCAACATCATTTCAATCAAATGTTTTTTGTTTATGACAGCCAGCAATGAGAGGCCAATGCCGGGGCATGATTTATCATTATGCGACGCCGAGGCAACCCGAACCCAAAACCCAATACTGACTCCTGCCTCTGACTCTCCTGCCTCTGTTGCTGCCACTCACTGACCGGGTTCGTTATGCAACATAAGTATATGTGTTCAATATATAATAACATAAAATATATGATGGCCTGCCACATAAATAAAACAGCAGGGCATAAATGTTACAAATGAACACACGTCACGGCGCAAAAATATGTTACGCAACCTTCACTTCACACAAAAACCAACAAAAAACGAAATAAATAAAAGAAGAAAACACGAGACAACATAAAATGCATATAATATATGGAGTACATAGGAAAATGTATTAAATGTATGCTGTAAATTGTTATGGTGATGCCTCAAAAGAAGTGCCTCATAAAATGCACTACTAAATGGCACTTAAATGAGTCAAATATATTATTAAAATGGTTAGAAAATTGTTAGAAAATGCTTAGAATATGATTAGGAAATATTTCATAAATAGTTGGAAATTACCTTCACTTTTTATGAGCGAAAAAGAGTGAGGTAATTTTAATCCCATTTAGAGTTTTCTATAGCTGAATGGCGCTACTCTAATGTTGATTGAAATCCTTTTGAGAAGAGCTTTCTTTTGGCTCTGAAATAAAGGAAATATTTTATTAAATTATTTTATTTATTTTTATTCATAATTTTTATTTAGATTATATTTATAAAAATAGTAATAATAATAATTATTTATTTTATAATTATTTATTATAATTTTATGATAATTTGCTTGTACCCAAAAAAGACTCTTCTGTTTTTCACTGACAATTTCTGCAAATAAGTTATCCAACAAAACTACAAAAACTATTAAAATTGACTCGATTTTTACTCTCTATGATGCATCCTCTGACAAAGTCAGACCCCGCTTAAATTGTATGAGCAATTAGAATACTTTCCAAATGTAGATAGCATTTCAGTATTCATATTCCTATGCCCATATTGTTCCTAGATTGTCGTTGCAGATATCAATATACATGACTATGCCACAGAGAGATATATATATCTGGGGCGATGTTTAATTTCCTAAAACAAGATTCGGAAGCAGCGTTATCAATGGGGGCTACCAGAATGCATTCCATTGCCAGTCTTGCCATTAATAGAGAGTAGCAGCTCCACTTTCCCCTTGGAAAGTCCCCTTAGAGTGTTTCCCCTCCCACTATCCACCAGGAATTTAAATTTAAAAGAGAGATGCTGGCTGAACTTTGACATGAATAGTAGCTTAATTAAGTGAAGTGGCCTCAAATCAAATCACAGCAAATCGAATGTGAATCGAATCGAGGCTCCTCCAAAGTGATATTAAAAACCAACTGGCGGCGTCAATTAAAAAAATAAAAGGAGGAGCAACTAAATAAATGGCATGCCAAGGCAGGAAGCAGGGCAGGCAGTCAGCTCCGGTCAAAAGGCAAACATTCAAGTGCTGAAAGCATTGACAGACAGACAGACAGATGGACAGTCGGTGGGGGGGTTTGATCCCGTGGATATAGAGAACACAGAACACTGGCATCAATGGCCAATCCAATGGGAGGATGTGGCGCGAGTTTATTGAATGAAATTAGACGGACAAATAGTTAAGAGTAGCCTGCCAGCCATTCGATGCAGAGATTCTGTTTCCCATTGACTGGTCAGTCAGTTCTCTGCCGCCTGGCCATAAGCCTAATGTAAGTCCTTCCCTCCTACTCCTACTCCTCCTCCTCCTCTTGCTGCCTTCTCTCCCATCCAATGTCGCAGTTCGCAATTCGCATTGGGAAACGTCCATTAGCTAAGCAGATTAATTGCTAAAAGGTATTTAATTCGTGATGCTTTTATATTTTCAGCGGAGAGCTCACTTTACGCGCCGCTCTCTCTCTCCACTACGCCACGCCACGCCACTCCACCACTCCACTCATCGCTCTCTCCACTTACTCACAGTTGCGTCGCTTTGCCTTTGGCATTGGCTTTGCCTTTTCTTTTGCTTTTTTTTTCGTTTTTCGTTTCTTTTTCTTTTATTTCATTTTACGGCTGTGCTTTTTGAGCTCCTTGGAAATATGGCGTTAAGTACTCGTATTTCTCTGTTGCTCTGGCTTCTCCTCTTTTTTTTTTTGTCACTTTTTTTAATGCTTCATTAGCTGCTAATGGAAATTGTGTGAGCGACTGACTGGCTGGAGTGTCGTGTCTGTGATTTTCGCTTTGTACAAAATTTCACTTTAAATGTGTAGACAAAAAACAAAAAAAAGAAATGGTGGATCCAAATCGGTCAAAATGGCAATCACTGTGGGCAACAGCCAAGGTATACGCCACACTTTCTCTACTTTCAGCTAAATAAGGAATGGAAAGAAAAGAAAAGAAAGGAAAGCAGCAGCAAATAATTTCCCAGAAACTTGTGTGATTTATGTGCAAATATAACACAAAAGCGAAGGCAAGTTTTATGCCATAAAGTAGTAAAGAAAGAAACGAAACGAAACGAAAGAAAGAGCTCAAAGCAGGAGCTGAAAGCAGGCTGGAGAGGTGGAAACATAGTAAATGTTGTAGCAAAAAAGAAAGAGAAGCAAACAGTTACAGAGAGAGCGTGAGAGAGAGGGACAGTACTGGTGCTAGTGGCAATGAAGTAGGACATCAGGTAGCAAAAATGAAAATTACCGCTGCAGCTGTTGCCAAGTCAAACAAGCAGAATGACGAGCAGAGCGGAGCGAAGCGCAGGACAAGCCAAGAAAAAGCCAAAGAACTTGCTACACAATAGAGCAAGAAAGAGGAGGAAAGAGGGGGGACAGCAGAAATAAGTCCAGAGAAAGCGACAGCTGCAACAGTAGTGAAAGCTAGCCCCACAAAACTTTCAAAGAAGATTTTTATAATGGACACAAAAAGAAAGAAAAATATAAATAAATATAAAAAAAAAGTCAGAAAACTATCGAGAACTGTAACCAAAAGAGAGTTCTCTATCCTAGGAGTACCCTCCACCATTAGCAAAATCTCTCACTTGTAATTTATTAAATATTATTAAAAATAAACTCAAAAATAATATTTGGGAATCCCCCTACCCTGCATCTAACTTATATTCTCATACATCTTGGGATTACGTTGTATATTCTCCTCCATGATCTTCTTGTGGGTGAGCTCCCAGTTCTCCAGGCGTATGAGGACATCGGGTATGACCTCTTTGATCTTGAGGCGCGCCAGCTCGGGTCCGTCGCGCATCTCGATGTTCGTCTTGAAGTTATAGTTCGGAGTGTAGCCGTGAATCTTGAGGAAATGATCGAAATAGAAGGGCACTATTTGCTCCTGCATGTTGTCCACGACGAGCAGCGAGTCCTGTGTGAGCGAGTCGGCAATCACTTCGCCATCGTCCTTGAAGGCGCGCATAAAGTTCTTGGTATTCTCCGATATGGTTATCTTGGGCACCGGCACATGGACGACGCGCTTCTTGAAGAACAGCCGCGGCAGCTTGCCCTCCCGCTTGGGCGGCTTGTACGGGGGCTCCAGGTTGCGTTTGACCTTCTTCATTTCCATTTCGATGCGCCGCTCCACCTGGTAGGCCTGGGCGGAGATCTTCTCCAGATAGCGGCGCTTCTTGCGCAGCTTCAGCTCCACCTCGCGCACCTTGTGGATGTCCATGTGCTCGAATCGGCCCAGCAATTCCATCACCACATCACTGATGCCGGCCACCATGTCGGCCGTGCAGGGCACCACATCGCTGGTGCCCCGCACGGTGTCGGGTACGACGCGGCGCCACACCTCAGCGATGATAGCGCGATGCTTGTTGAACTCCTCGTCGGCGAAGGACTCCTCGATGGGTTTGCCCAGATAGTGGAGAACTCGGTGCTCCATTTCGATGGCACGACCCTCCATGAAGAACTTCTTGGCCGACTTGCGTGCCACATACTCCTCCTTCTCCTTGAGGTGCTTGCTGCACCAGTCCATGAAGGTCTCGAGGCGCCCCTGCAGCTCCGTGTGAATCGAGAGCGTAAAGTGCATCTCCAGCAGGGTCATAAAGGTCTGCGTCTTTAGGTTCTCCACGCCCTGCAGAAAGGCCTCGGCATCGGGAAAGACCTGCAGTATGGGATGGATCTTCTGCATGTAGACGTCGTAGTAGAAGGCCCGAATGGCCCAGGCATCGTCCTTGTCCCGCACACGAATATTGACAATCGCTCGCTTCGCAATGGAAATGTCTGCACGTTCCAGTTCGTACTCGCCATGCTCTGGATCGTGCTCCTGCTGCTCCTCCGCCTCCGCATCGAGTTCCTGCTCCTGCTCCTCGCCCACGTCCTCTGTGGAGCCGCCTTTGCCCGGCTTTGAGGCAGGCAGCAGGTGTATCCAATCGTGCTCCATGCGCCAGTCCTGCTCCCCCATGAGATAGTGGAAATTCTGCAGCATAATGCAGCGAATCCAATGCCCCTCGATGAACACAATGTCCATGTTGAGCATCATCAGCTCGCGCTCCAGTTCGCGGAACTCCTGCTTCAGCTTGTCGGTGATCTCGTAGTAGGCCTTCACCTGATAGACCAGCGTCATGGCCGCATTGTACTCCTTCTTCTGCCACTTGGCGAACAGGCCCTCGTACAGGTTCTTCGTGTTCTTCATGTTCACCCAATGCCGTTCGTTCATCCGATCGTAGATCTTGGTGCGCACCATCTGGCCCTGGATCAGCAGCGACTCGTACTTCAGCCGCATGGCATCCTTGAGCAGCTCGATGCCCGTCTTGAAGTTGAATGTCTTCACATTCGCGCGGCTCTTCAGCTCCTCGATGTAGTTCTCATCGAGATCGGTGATCACAGCGCCATAGTACTTGCGATTGCCCGGACCCAGCAGTGTTTTCCGTACATCTGGCACCTCCACCTCCAGTCGCAGGCGCAGACTGTTCCGCAGGCGAGTGCTGAACGTGAAGAATGTGTCCTTGGGCCCCATCATGGCCGACTGTTCCTTGTGCTGGCCCGAAAACGGCAGCATGCGATACGGATCCTCGTCCTCGGCATTCACATCGATCACGGTGGTGTGAAAGCGGGAGCGTCGCATCTCCTCGAACGGCACCAGTGGCTTTCGTATGTAGTCCAGGGGTATTTTGGTCTTTCCCTCGACCACCAGAAAGCTTCCGCTGTCATTCGAGAGATCGGTGCACTGGGAGCTGCTCAGCGAGCTCAGGCAGTTCTCGATGCTGCGCAGATCCTCCTCCAGATCGGCGGTAATGGCCTTGCGATCCACCAGCAGCCGCTCCTCGCCCGGCTCAATGTCCTTCGTCTCGTAGATGGCCTCGCGTGTCTCGCGCAGAAACTCCAGATACTGCCGCCGCCCGGGGAAATCCAATTTGGCAATCTCCTCGGGATCCCGCGAATGAAACACAAAGTCATGCGGATGGCACAGATCCTGGACCACGGCACCCGTTGCCTCCTTGTTGTCGGTGCGTGTGGCAGCCAGATGCTCGTGGATAATCGACTCGAAGTCATACCGGGGCATTGTTAGATCCATATTGATGTGCTTCTTGCACGGCGGATTTGCCTTGTCGAACTTGATCACCGGCTCCTTGATACGCTTCAGAATGGTCGTGATATTGGGACGCACCGTCTTATTCTGGTACTGCACATGAACGTTCTTCACTTGGGTGGGTGCCCAGTGATCGTGGTGGTGGCGTGCCTCAAAGATGTCCGTATAACGGCGCTTCTTCTTCCGGACATTGGCCAGTCGGATACGCTCCGGTTCGGGCTGTTCCAGCAGCGGCACGGGAGAGTAGGGCAGCACTTCGTTAAACAAAGCCGAGGGGATGCGTTCGGCTTCGTAATCCCGACGACGACGTGGATGTATAGTCAGGGTTTTCTCTCGCAGCTTAGGGGCTGGCATATTACCGCGATAGCGCATCGGCTGATACCCTGCACCGGCCATCAGGCGGCCATTGGAGGACCTCTGGCCGCACATTCTGCTGTTCCGCCAGTAGCCCTCGCGATTGCGGCTATTGCGAAAGATCCAGGCGACTGTCTGGTGACCCTCGGCCGTGCTCTGTCGCCGCATGATGCTGTTTCGCCAGTATCTGTCGTGATTTGTGTTCTTCTGCTGGCTCTCGGGATCCTCCTGGGGCGACATGCGTCCCCGCAGGATACTATTGCTCCAGTATCTGTTACGGTTGCGATTCTTCTGGTTGTTGTTGTTCTGGTTTTGGGCCCTTTGCTTCCAGTTGGGTATAAAACACCGCAGATCCTTGCGTGGAGCATCACAGCCGCCGGAGAGGCGACTCTCCGCACACGAAGCCGATTCCTCGCTGTGCGCGGACTGATCGTAGGGCGGCTCTGGCGTGGGCACCCAATCCACTTCGATTTCCTCGTGTTCGCCCTCGTCCTGGCCCAGATCCCGCAGCTGCTGCTTCTTGATCTCCTGACACGGCAGCCCCAGCAGCTCCATGCGTGCCAGCTTCTTCTTGTGGCGCTTAATCGAGGCTATTTTCTGTTTCAGATTCAGATACTCCAGTGTGGTGGTGGTCTTGGTGGCATCCAGCACATCCACATCGGCAACATCCACCTGATTCCGATCGTCAAACACAATGACCTTCTCGGGGAAGACATACCGAATGAGATTGAACTTGCGGACGTTGTACTGCAGCTTCGGCTTGATCACTTTGATGTTCTTGCGGAGCAGCCGATGATAGTGCATGCCCAGCCGCTTGTCGATGAACTCCCGGACGGCACTCTGGCGCAAGTGACGCTTCATCGCCAGCGGCTGCGGCGGGAACAGATCCAGATTGGGATCGTCGGGATCCATCACCTTGATGATACCCCGCTCAATGTCCAGCTTGATGGGCTCCTTGTGCGGCACCAGCTGATTGAGCCACTCCTCGCGCGTCAGGCAACCCTTGACCGTGCGCTGGCCCTGCATGATCTGGTGGCGATGCAGCTTGCCACGCAACCCATCGCCGTGCTTGAAGTGGAAGCCACGCAGCTGGAAGTGATCACCGATCTTGCCCACCTTCAGGTAATCCTCATCGTCGCTGCTCTGCTCGCTGGGCGTCGATCCCACGCTCCCCTCGATGCTCTCCTCGCAGCGGAGTTTCTGCTCGGCGGCACGCAGCTCCTTCAGCTTTCCCGTGCGCTCCAGGAAGAACTGCTGGGTGACCTTTGCCCTGTCGCGGGCCACACAATTCTCGCGATGCATGATGGCCTTGAGGCGCTCCGTTTCGGTGAGCGTCTTGGGGAAGACCTTGCGATTGCGCACCACCGGCTTGATCTCGACATTCTTGCGGAAACTCCGCTCGATGGCATCGTCGATGATGGCCAGATCCGCGGCTAGATCCTGCTCGGCGACGGTGCGTGCCTGTATCTCCTTTTCGGCCGCCTCCTGCTTCTGGCGCTCCTTCTCCTGCTCCAGGGAGCGCTGCTTGTTGCGCAAGTAGATGTCCTTGTAGCGTGCCTCACGCCTGGCGCGCTCCTCGTCGATCTTCTTCTTGTTGGCCGGCTTGTCGGGACTGCGGTAGAGATCCACCAGACGTGGCGACTTCAGCACCGGCTCCTCCTGCATGGGCTCGTCCTTGATGAGGGTGGTGAAGCGGCGCGGCACCGCCAGTCGTTCCGCCTTCAGCTCTGTCTCCACCTTCACCTGGGTGTTCTTCTTGGTCGCACGCCTGGCCATGTACCGATTGACCCGCCAGTAGGTCTGCGTATCCTCCTGCTCGTTCTCATCCCGCTCGTACGTGTTCTTGTAGTCCATGCCATGGAAATCCAGATTCAGGGGATTCTGCAGATCAATCAGCTCGCTAATGTGCGAATCGGAGCCCTCGGAGCCGGTGCTGGCACACAGATTGTCCCCATGCTTCACCATCTTGCTGATCACCTCGTACTCCTGCACTTTGGTCAAGGGCTTGTGGCGCAGCGCCACAGGATTCACCAGGCAGTGAGTCTGGCGGGGGTCCTGCGTGAGGAAGAACTTCTGCCGCGATGGCCGCAGCTTCGCCAGCTGATTGTAGTTATCCGGACAGCGTCCGATGTGGGAGCGTGGAGCGCCAGCAATGAAGCTGGCCGGACAGGGCTTCTTCCACGCCTCACCCTTGAAGAATGGCGGACGCTCGGAGGGCTCGTGCAGCGAGTCGATCATCTCCTGCGAATCGGGCATGCCGCGCACCGGCGCCGAGGGCCGTGCCGAGGACCCACGACTGCTCGACTGGCTCGACGATGCCGTCGTCGAGGTGCAACTCTGCTTGCGTATCTTCACCGTCTGCACGCCGTCGCGAAAGTGCGAATTGCTGGAGCTGGCAAAGTCGCGTCCCCGCCGCCGCACCACACTCTGGCCACACTCGTCCCGCTTATGCAGATCCGTGCGCTTGATATTGACATCGGGAAACTCCAGCGTCTGCACCGTCAGCTGATGGTCCGAGTCCTTGCGCGAGAAGTCAATGTTCCGGAACTGCTGTATCATACGCTGCTCCTTGGTCTTCTTGCCCGGCGTCTTCCGCGGCGGACACTGATTCTTGCCCAGCACTCGCTCTGGTCTATCCTTGCGCTCCCGATGCTTGTGCTTCTCCTCCGGCTTCTCAATGGCATCCGTGGACTTGGGCTTAACGGAATCCTTTTTGATACGCAATCGCACCTGCACCGTTGTCTCCTTGTAGCTCTTGCGATCATCCGCCATTCTGGTGGGGGGAAATTTAGCTTAGAAATGGCTAAGAAATATTTTATTATTGATTGCTTACCTGTTTTTTTTGCTCTGCTTTGCTTCTGGTATAAAATATATATAAAGTTTGTCTCTATTTATTGGTTATTGGTTTATCTTTGGTTCTATCTTCAGTTTCTATTCAAGCTAGACTGGTTTACAAACTGATATTGAAATCATAACTGGGGGTTTTTGCTTGAATATAAAATGAAAAGTGTTACAGCGATTGCTGCTACCTTTTTTTGTTGCCCTGTGGTAGGTTTTTGAGTAGAATTTCTAGGTATATAATGGGCATGTTTTGTCTTTTAATCTACCTTGAACTTAACTTATTCTACCCATATTCCTCCCCAAGTAAATAAAGCCATCAAGTCTTGGATATCTTCCACTCCCCTACACCTTTTCTTTTTGTTTTCCCTGCCTGTGTTTTGCTTATCATATTGGAAACCATAAATATTTTTGCAACACACACACATGTGCCATTAACCCCACCCTCCCACACACACAATGAGAATTTTTATTACAATTCTTGGCAACATTTGTGCCTGGCCGTGATTTGCTCTCCGCCTACTTTTGGCATCTATTTTGTGGAGGGTTTTTTTTTACCGTTTCCCCCTTGATGCGAAGCTGCGGTGCGCCCCGAAGTATGCCATAAAAATTGACTTGTTTTCCATTTGTTGTTTTTTTGTGGTTTTGTCGCACTGCGGTTTCAGTTCGAGTTGGTGGAGCAGGCGGAGGGGCTTCCCTGTTTTCTGTTTGTTTTTGCATTTTATGGCTCACATATGTCAGGGGCTCTAATAAGTCACCAAAACTAAGCCCCAGTCAATCCCCCAGCAGCTTCCTCCTCCTGGCACTGCCCCACAGCTTTCTCCAACTGCCACTTCCCCCAGCTACAACTTTCTCCAACTGCCACTCCCTTCTCACTGCCAACCTTCCATTCCCTTAATGCCATATAATTGAAATTAATAACAACTCGTACAACAGGGGGGAGGACCAATGGAAATTCTGTGTAATAATTCAACAAAACAACAGGTAAGCAGGGGTGGAAGAGGCAATACACCCTCCCTGTCGCTTTACCTCTTTTCAATTTTCACAAAATTCACAGCATATTCATTTCATATTTATGTTTATTTCTGACACCACCCCCATGCCCACGCCACACCGCCCACAC
Organism: Drosophila bifasciata; assembly: GCA_009664405.1. Taxonomy (NCBI): domain Eukaryota; kingdom Metazoa; phylum Arthropoda; class Insecta; order Diptera; family Drosophilidae; genus Drosophila; species Drosophila bifasciata. The sequence continues at coordinate 41,845,499 of CM019042.1, read as the reverse complement.
CCCCCCTGGAGAGCGGAAATGAAGTTAATTTTTGTACATTTTCTATTCGAGCGTCAATTTTAATGCGCAATTATTGTACGTATAGTATTTTCCATATTTTCCGCTTTTTCCCCGCTTTCTCCGTATCGTGTTATTTGCGTTTTGACTGACAGACAGCATTTTCAAATTGTTTGGCTTATTGTTTTCATGGGGCAGAAGGGAGGGAGGCAGGTAGACGGTGCTGTATTCTGGATTCTGGATTCTATATTTCTGTGTCTCTGTTTTTTCTACCATTTTGTTGTTTCTGTTATTGCTGTGTTTTGTTTTTAGCATTTGTGTTTTTTATTTTTTTTTTCGTTGTACAAATAAATGATTTATAATAATTTCAGAAAATGGCACTTAAAGAGCGGAAATTGCCCGAAATGAAGCCGCTTTACTGTGGGGTGTAATTGTGTGAATATATAATCCGTTCAACGAAATTCAATTAAGGGGTAACAATTTATATAGACACAAAAATAAGGGAAATAAAATATGGTAAATGGAGATTAGGAACGGGAGAATATTGTTCATAATTAATTGATATTAAAATCTATTAAATGCCCTGATGTTCTCTAATTGTGAATTAGACTTTGTAATATTTTTTACAAATATTTTTTACCACCAGAAATCTTAGAAAAATCCAGGTAAAATGTTCAAAATCTTTCATATCCTTTTTTGTAATTTATGATATATTTCTAACAAATATATCTCACCCATTACAAATCTTAGAAGTCTTCTGGTAAAATGTAGAAAATTTCGCATACCTTTTTCCAACACTATAAAAATAAAAGAAACTAAAAAATGTTTTAAACTTTTACCTTTTTATGAACAATTTTTAACAAATATATCTCACCCATTAAAAATCTTAGAAATCTTCAGTTAAAATTTACAACATTTTTCATACCATTTTCCAACACTAAAAAAATAAAAGCAACTAAAAAAATTGTTTAATCTTTTACCTTTTTATGAAATATTTCTAAGAAATATATCTCCGCCACTAAAAATCTTAGAAATCTCTAGCTAAAATTTAAAAAATCTTGCATACCTTTTTCCAACACTATCAAAAATAAAAGCAACAAAAAAATTGTTTAACCTTTTGCCTACACATCGTCTGCGCTCTTTTTTCCACAGCTAAAAAGTTTAATTCAATTAAGAGTTTTTCCCACCACCCCCCCGACATTGTAGTTGTTCTTGTTGTGTGTGTGTGTGTGTGTGGGGGGGGCGAGGCAAAGTCAAAGTTGCGCTTTTCAATTTTTTGTAGCATTTTCCTCGACTTGGTTGGGTTTTTTGCTTTGCCCCACCTGCAACTCTCTCTCTGGCTGCTGCTGCATGTTACATTCACCTTTTCTCTCGTGGAATTCATTAAAAATGCATTCGACGGCTGTGCAGGCCGCAGCGGAGCGTCGCCTGCCCCCAAAAGAAAACTGCACAAAATTTAAGCAGCAAAACTTTCGAGTCGACGCCGAAAAGGAATACAAAAAAAAAAAACACACAGAAAAGTGTTTGCCATATGGCCAGGAGTGCGGAGCGGAGTCTGCGGGGGCGTTGGATGGGTTTTCCCTTTGTGCTTAAGTTACTGCCAGGTTGAACAATTCTTTGGGGCCAGACAGACGGGTCTTAAAGTTGCAGCAGCAAAGGTTCAACGTTGTTTTTTAGAGGCTACTTTAATTGGCTGGTTAAATTAATCAATTATGAGGAGGTTCGGGAGGGAAGCTGAGACTTTGGAGAAGCTTGGAGAACTACGCGTAAATTCCATAAAATATTCCTATAATTTTCATTAATTATTTACTACAATTATGAGGTGTTTTTTCTACAACATTTCTGGATTGTAGAAGTCCTTCAGCTCTAGCTTCTCGCTTCCTTTCTTACTGCTCGCTTTTCTATTGAATTTCTCTTTATATTTTTCCCCATTTCAGTTTTCTTTTGTCTATTCCCTCTTCAGCTCTGATTTCCATTTTTAGTTTTCCTTTAATCTCTCTTTTTCTCTGCTGCTTCCCTGATAGATCTCCTGCATACCCATTTCCCTTACCATTTCCATGTCCATCCTCATGTTTATGTCCCTTACTGTACTGCTGTCCTCCTAATTAGCCAGTTAAATCTCTTTGGCTCACCTTAACTCTGTAATATCCTTCAACCTAATTCGCTTAAAATGCATATCAATATAAGCAAAGTTTTCCAAAGTTTTCCATCGCTTGCACAGCAGCAGCAGCAGCCTCCACCCTGCCCCCTCGACTACCTATATCCCCTGTTGCACTATCGGGGGGAACTCTCGTTCCTTTTTTTTTTGCACGCGCTACAAAGTTTTTAATTGAAAGTTTTAAGCCTTAATTGAAGTTTGCCCAGTGGCAAACTGGGCGCTGCCCCGCCCCCTACTGACGCTTGTAATGCATTTGCCTCTTTGCTGGCACAGCCTTGTGGCTTCTACCAGTGCGGCACCAGCACCTTGGCTAACTTCACTTGCAGCTTCCACCATCACCACCCCCCCATACTACCCTTTGCCAAAGTGTGTTAGCCGGAGGAGAGCTTTGGTGGCTGGCCTGGTCTGGGCTCGTCAAAATCTCGCGTACTTTTGGAGTGAAAGGCAAATTTGCCTTTTTAGTACGCGGCTACGAAATAATTATAATTTGCAAATTTCTCCACCGTTCGGACGTTGTTTAATTTTCTGTGAAAAATGCATAAAAGTTGGCCGCATCTTTTTTTTCACCAAGGGATTTCTGCTGAGAGGCCAGGCCTCCCTCCCTCCCATACGATCCCATAGATACTTCCTCGAAGTGGGGATGCGGGGATATATCGATGTGCGGACTGAACTTTTCGTTTTCGATGGCATTTATTTTAATTAAATGAGTTCACAGCTTCTGCGTGTGGCTGCCCCCGACGTCCTCTGTGTGGCTCCCCTCTGGTATCCTCTGTGTGCGGCTTCGTGTAGTCTAGTGTAATAATAATAATAATATACAATAACACTATGCGGGCGCAGCTTTTTTTTGTTGCAGCTTCTCTTTTTGGCGCAACAATATTAACAACTTTTAATAACCAATCGTCGGGCAATGCCCTGCCTGCTCTGCGTTGTGTGTTGGGAAATATGTATATTTTATTTTTAAGCAAAGTCGTACTTTGAATGCACTTTCGGGGAGGAGTTTCAGAGCACTGAATGGCATATAGAATTAATCTAAGTATTTGCACTTTGAAAATATATTTTGAATGGAGTTTTGGTTAGAGTTGTACCTGGAAATGATTAAGGGAAGGTTCTTGCAAGTGAAATCTGAGAGACATCTCCACAATGACATTTGTCTATGTAATTTTTAAGATATTTTATGGCGAATACTCATAGGATATCTATAAGCTTTTGATAGTTCAATGAAAACTAACACAACTTGTAGCAGATCTGTCCGAATATCAATAATTTCTGAACATTAAAATGTCATTTTAAATGATGCAATTAAATGTGAATTTTAATTTGAAAAGAGAGCATTTATGAAATTAACGATGGATGGGGATTTCTGGGTATAAGAACTAGTTATGATAAATGGCAGCGAAATTTATATATATATATACGGCTTGGCCTAACTTTTTTGCGTTTGATTTCCATTCTAACTTTAGTTAAACCTGAATGTTTCATGCCAAACTCTAGCTATTATATAATAAGTTATATGTATATCTCTTCCCCATTTCAAACTTCACCTGCCATGATGTCTACCCAACTTGCTACCCTATCTTCCCTGCCTTGATACACGCATTTAAACCTCTGCTCTCTGGTGTTCCTGCTGCAACATATGACACAAATACTCACACTCCCACTCCTCCCCCGACATTTCACCTCACAGTTGAACTCACAGTAAAATATATAAAATGAAGCATCCATCGACCATTGCATATCGCGTTGTTAATTAAATAAAAATATTACATTCGAATTTACGAAATATTTTTTATTATTTTTAACATCTTTTTGTTGTTGTTGTTGGTGCCCGCCCGCATGCCGGCCGCACTACTATTGTTGTTTGTATACACACACACACACACCCGGATGTTGTTCTTGTTCCATCATGTTGTCATATACATATACATATGTATATAGTACATATGTATGTAGGCATATAAAATTATTCATTATTTTTCTCGGATTCGTATTCGAGTATGAGTTTACTCATGTGTGTGTTTGTGTGTGGGTGAAGTTACCCCCAAAAACCAAACGCACACAAACACAACACAAAGAATCAGAAGAAAATGTCAGTTTTTAATTAAATTTTCACGGAAGTGCAGCCACATTAAACGGAAATGTTGAAACATTTAAATGCAAACGACATGAGCGGTGGTCGGGGTGGATGGGCGAAAAGAAAAAAACAAACTGTAGGACACGATGGATGATGACCCACACAGAGAGTCCTGTCAGCACCCAAACCCCCTCTCACCCAATCCAGAATCCGGCAGCCCACATGCAGCACATCCTCTCATCATCATCAGCAGCAGGAGCAACAGCAGCAGCAACAGCAACAACAGCAACAGGAGCAGCAGCAGCAGCAACAACAGCAGCAGCAGAAACAGCAGCAACAGGAGCAGCAGCAGCAACAGCAGCAACAGCAGCAACAGCAACAACAGCAACAGGAGCAGCAGCAACATCAGCAGCGATGCCTTTGTGGTCGTTGTCAAGTTGTTTGCTGAACTCTCGAGAAAAACTGCAGCTTTAATATTAAAAATAACAATAATAATATCAATATGTAAGCGAATCATAAGCATTTATGATCCAGCAATGGGGTAAGGTTTTTAAATACTTTAAGTGAGAAATAACTAGAGCAAAAAAGGGTTCCTATTTTGATGATTTCTGTATCCTAATCACACTCAATTAATATTCAATACTTTTCTTGATTTAAAACCAAAATTATTGAGACTTATTCCCATTTACTTTTCACCTCCCAAAAGACTCTACACCCCACACAGAGGAAAAACTACAATTTCCGGCACAACAACAAAAACAACAATCAAACCCATTATAATGGATGGAAATATATGTAGTATGTAGCAAAATTCATTCCATATGCAAAGAGTTTTTAATGTTTATTTATGCAATAATGCAACGACAATTAGGCCAATTAAATATTTATTTTTACACTCGGACATTCGGCCATTTCCCGAGTGGACACACTGACTGACTGGGAAATTGAGAATTTTTGAACATTTTAATATTTGTTTTAATTTGCAATTGTTCTTTGTTGTTGTTGTTGTTGCTCTGTTCGGACTATTTCGAGTGCTGTTTTCGAGCCACCACAAAGGCAGCAACAACTTGCTTAATTTCCATTTTGTTGTTGGTCAAATGAAAGCAAACAAAAACACAACAAAAACAACAATAAGCAACAAAAAAGGGCCTGGGACAATTGCACTTTGTCAACTCCAAACAAATTGAAAAATCAACAAAGAAATGCAAAGGCAATAGTTCTGAAGACGAAGTAATAAATACACTAGTAGATGGATTTGTTTGCAATAGCAGAGGATCTAGACAGAGGATGTTCATGTCTAGGTATAGGTATAAGAATTTATAGAAGAAATATAATATGGAATATAATGAATATTCAGAGCTTACACTCCCACATCAGCCATTCTTCCTCCCTTTCCTTCAATCCTAAAACTTGCTCAAAATTTACAACCCTTCTGTAGTTAGTGTAGTGAAACAAAAACTACATCCGACAACAAGTAAAATCAACAGCAAAGTGCCAAAGTGAACAACAATACCGTGGCCGTGGCGACAAAATCAACTATAAATAAAACCACAAAAATTAATTAGTAAACCAGCAACTAACTGAAAAACTAAAGTATATTAATTAATCGCTAGTTGGATTTCCATTTCCAGTTTATTTTTTTTGTTTGATTTTGCTGCTCGAATATTTTCATTTGGTTTTTTCCTGACTACGTTATTAGTTATTGCTCACTTGGGCATTGGCACACACATTCAACACACACACAGCTAACACACACACAGCAGACACACACGTGTATATGTGTGTATAATTGATGGGCGGAAAAAAAGTTTTTGGATTATGATGCATGGGCCTCTGGACAAATGATCCAACTGTAAACTGATATGAAATCTCTGGGGGGGTAACAGAAAATGAAGTGCAAAGCCATGAGATACAATACATGAGATACACAATGAATATGTATCTGAAGGATGTAGGATAAAGTACTCATTTGTGTAGGTATGCTTGAAATAGGTTTCTAGCAACAACAAAATAATAAAATTAGAAAATATAATAACAAAAATAAAAAAATAAATTAAAATATATAAATTTCTTCAAATTTTTCGTTACAAAATTGGCAGCGACTTTCTCTGCGATTCTCATATGTCGCAACTAAGGGGGCATCTCTCATATATCTCTCTGTCTTTCTCTCCATCTCTCTCTCATACCTCTCTCTCATATCTATCTCTCACTCTCATATTTTTCTTTCTCTCTCATATTTCTCTTTCTATCTTATATCTCTCTCTATCTCACTCTCATATCTCTCTCTATCTGATATATCTCTCTCTCTCATATATCTCTCTCATATATCTCTCTCATATATCTCTCTCATATCTCTCTCGCTCTGTCTCTCTCTCCCTAATTCTCTCTCTCGTCTCTTTTACCCTCAACTTTCTGTCTCACTCTCTCTCTCTCCCCTATTTTCTCTATGTCACTCTCTATTGTTATCATCTAATCAGCGATTCTTTCTCTCTCTCTCTCTGTTCCCAGCTTTCCTTCACATGCAAACTATTTTCCCAGCTAATACTTTCTTTAATGTTTTGCTCTCCACACTTACATATACTATAATTAAATCGCAGCCGCAGATTTTCAATAATTTAAATTTTGCCATAATTCTTTATAGGTTGCACCATCAACCTTTGACACCTTTCGTTATTGCCGCACACCGATTGGTATTACACCCACCACCGACAATGGCCGACAATTTCAATTTCACATTATAGACCCAAAACCGCGCCAATGAAAGAGAACACAGACCACAAAATTATTATTATTATTACTCGTACTGCTACTGCGATGGCAATTTGCTTTTACTCCTGCCACGGGTGATGCCTGCCACTGCCACAGCTCCTGCCATTGCTCCTGGGACACGCATAAACATGAAGTAAAAATTAAAAATAGAATGCGAATAAAAATGCATAAAATGCGATAGGATATTAAAATTTACCAGGGATAAACACGTACACCAGTGAGCGAAATTACAGTGTACAGTGAGAGAAATTATGAGGGAAATTTAAAGGTGAAACTAGCTGGAAATCAGTTAAAACTTTATGGATTCTTAAATATTTTTCCCTCTAAGAATTGTTTTCCTCTGACTAGTACTTCCTCTGACTAGCTCTTCCCCTGAATTGTATTTCCCCTGACTAGCTCTTCCCCTGACTACTATTTCCGCTGACTAGCACTTCCCCAGACTAACACTTCCTCCTCCTAGAGCACCTTTAATAACCTTAATTTTCTCCCCGTGCACATTGATTATAAGCCACCCCCTCCGAAACACTAGCCCATAAGTATGCACTCCATAACTCCACCCCCTTAAAAAACCTGACAAATCTCTACAGATTGCCACAAACTCCCAGGCCTCTCCGCACTCTCCCCTGCTGCCTCGACCGACCGCTTATATGTATACATACATATGTATATGTTATTAAAACCATTTTTAATTGAAAATTAATTGAAATATCAATTGAAATGGCATTAAAATGCGTCCAACCGAGTGCGCACAAATGCCAATACCACTGAACCGAACTGAACTGAACCTGTAACCTGTAGCCCCCTGCCCACCCACTACCATCCACTTGTCTGTCCATCATCATAATTCCTTTGGCGAATTTATGCATTACAATTTATTATGATGCCATTTCATTTGGCATTTATCCAGCCACCCATATGGATATAATACCCACTTGTATGTGTGTACACACTCGCATGCATACTCGTGTGTGTACACACTGGTATGTAACATACACACGAGTATATAGTGTACGCTTGAGTGCCAGTATCTCTGGTATCCTGTGTGTCTGTTTCTGTTTATGAAGATAATTTGTAATGGTTTAATTTGAGCCCCAAAACCCCCACCCCACCCCAAATATGCATTTATCCAGCTCGGACGAGTGATCACTGTACTTGAGGCTCAAAATCAATTAATACTCAATTGTAATTGGCGAAAACTTTGCGAATCGAATCGAATCGCATCGAATATCATCGAATGCCGTCATAAATTAGCCAGAGACAAAACACTAATTGAATTAAGCGGATTTACAAATTTGTTGGAACATTATTAATTGGAAATTGAAATTTCACATAGTATGTGTGTGTACTCGGTATATGTGTGTTGTAAGTGTGTGTGTATGCTGCATGCTACATGCGTGGGTGCCTCTTGTGCGGCTTAAATTATTTGTTATGTACGGAGTATTTGTATCTTTGGCTGTGACCCAAAGGCTATGGTGCAAAAGGAGGAAGCAGCCATAAATTCAAATGCGACCCACTTTGACATTGCTGCAGCTGCACCTGGAAGGAGCAGGATAGATAGATAGCAGAATGTACTCTATCTTTTTACATTTTACTTCATGGTATCCCCTGAACAAACAGGCGACTGGGCAAGACAAAAAAGGGATACCCGTATTCACTCCCAAAGGGAAACGTGGTCTACAGTTTTCCGTTCAATTGGCACAGCGGGTCAATTGGTGAGTTACGAGTAGAAGAAAGAAAAGCAGCAGCAGATGCAAAAACTTAAATTTTCTATCTATTGTGGGTGCTCCAGCTAGCAGGGGACCAAAGGTCTACCGAGAGACCTAAGGTTGGTCCCTCTACCAAGCGAAAAAATGGGTCAGCATGGTCCAACAATCTCCACTGGCAACCCAAAGCCGCCACACTAGACTCTCCCAACCAAGAATCCAAGCAATCCCAAGCAATTTGCAAGTGTTTACCTAGAGAAAACCTCTGTCATGGGGGGGATCGAAAACAAAAGAATCACAAATCAAAAAATCAACACAACACGCTGCGAAAACAGTGGAAAACAGAGGAAAAGCCAAGCGGAAATGGCTGAAATGGGCGCCGTGGAACATGGCTGAGGACTTTTACAGACAAATACAGTTAACCACATTTTAAGCACATTTAAATACAACAACAAATGGGGGAAAAAAGTGAGCGCCACAGATGTGGGCGTGAGCATGGAGTGGGGTCGAGTGGTGGGAGTGGCAAGTGAAGAGAATGGTTAAGGCCGGGCAGACGAAGCCCATGAATTACAATGACACGCACCTAACAATCCAAAAAAAAGAAAGTAGAGACAATGAGGATACTCACTGGATATCCTTTATGTTCTGCTCTAGCTACGCTACCAATATACCCACTGACTCAACGATTAATGGGTATAAGGGAGAAAAAAACCAAGCAGGAAAAACTGTGCGGCATGACAGGGAACAATGCTGGGCAGAGGACATGCCAGAGGACACCAGCAGCAGCAGCAGCAGCAGCCAGCCAGCCAGCAACAATAAAGAAGGCAACGGCGGCATGCCACTGTGCGGAGGCATCCAGCAGCAGCAGCAGCAGCAAATACTACAAGCAATTTAACATTATTTTAATGCCAAGCTCCTTGCGTCTCTTTTGTCTCACAGATGCGGGTGCCATGGGTCCATCCCTTGCATGGAAAAGAACCCTCCCATCCGGCAGACACTCCTCCCTTCCATTCAGCACAGCATATTTACATGCGTGTTTATCTGCCATGTAAGTAGTGTGTATAAAATAGAGCGACTGTTATCTATGTGTGTGTCCCAGTGTGTGTATGTCCCAGTGTGTGTGGGCCGCCTGTTGCGATTCGGAAGGGAACTCCTCCCTCTTAGAGATGGCTCTTAGCTGCCGGATTTGCCCCTGCAAAGCTCCGTTCAGTCCCTTGCCCATGGACTCCGCTTAATGTGATTCGTGACTGAAACTATCGCGACGACGACGACGACTGTCATGAGAGTCGTTCCCCGTTCGTGAGTGAGTGTATCCCCATCGCTCATCTCCAGCACACACACACGGAGAGACACAGACACGCACTTCAATTGTAATAGTGTGCAAATGTGTTTGTCATTTGTCTTTTTAACGCCAAACTGCCTTTGAATGTGTACGTGTGCGATGTTCCTGCTGCTCCCAGTTCCTCCCTGCTGCTCCCTGTTCCTCACTGTTCCTCCCTGCTGCCTCACTGTTCCTCCCAGTTCCCTGCTGCTCCCTGTTGCCCTGTGTTTCCCTATTCCCTATTCACTATTCCTGCCTACAGGCTAGCCCAAAATGGAACGCTGCTTGCCCCGCTGTGAGGCCGACGACATTTCGACTTCCGCCGGAAGTGCGCATTAAAATTGCCATTAGCCAAGCGGGCAGGGAGGTGGAAAGCAAAGCGGACAGGGAGATGGAAAGACAAGCGGGCAGGGGAGATGGCAGAAGGCAGCGAAGGAGCAGGCACATTTTGGCAACTGGCAAACAATAGGCGCGTAATTTGCTTGGCCACCCAAAAAAAAGCAAAAGACCAAAAGAGCAGCAGAAGAGGAGATCAGGAGAACAGGAGACCAGAAGAGCTTTCGAAGCAATTGTCCCGCCACTTTGCCACAGAAGAATCCCCACCTAATGACGATTTGTTGCTGCCACACTTGAAGAATGCCAGAGGGAGAAAGAAAGAGACAGAGTGAGGGCGTGGAAGAAGCAGGATGAGCGGTAAAGATAATAAAAATAAAGGGATAAAAGGGGAATTTAGTGCAGCTCAAAGGGGAAAGTCTAAAGAGAAAGTGTAAGATTTTGGCTGACTTAAAGTTTCAGCGCCCCAACTGAAAGCAGCTCCCTATCTAGCCTACCCTATCCTACCCTACTCTATCTAGCTACCTACCCTACTACCTAGGCGCACCCTAGTTGTAACTTCCCCTACATGCCACATGGTGTTGACTGCAACTAAATATTCAAAATTTATAATCGCGGGACGCCTTCAACCCTTTCACTCCCCTACCTCGCACAGCACTTTCTATAATAGTGCTGGTATTGTTTTTTTTTTATTATTATTCAGCTCTAATTAGGGGTGCATTTTTAATGATGTTCAACGCTTTACAACACTGTTTTTTGCACACCCTCCAAAATCATTTCAAGCGTGTGGAGTAAAGTAAAAAAATATTAAAAATGTTATTTAAACTTTAACCCAAATGAAATGCATAGTTCAGCCCATCCCTGTGAATGCATCAAAGAATATTCCCCAAGCGGGTTCCACATAAATATTTGCACAAACCGCATAAAAGTGTCAAAGAGAGAGAGGGAGAGAGTGGGAGAGAGGTATAGAGAGAGTTGTGGAGTGCAGAGAGCGGAGTGTGCCCCACTCCTCTTCGCTATGCCACGCATGAGTAATTTATTTAATTAATTTGTTCATAATTAATGCCAATGGCGAAAAATACCGTTTGCTCTGTATGTTTATAAAAATGTCATAAATTTTCAACGTAGTTTTTCTTTTTTTATTTGCCACTTGTGATGCTGCTGCCAGTGCCACTGCTGGTACCTCTACTGCTGCTGTTGCTGTTGCTGCTGTTGCTGCTGCAACTGCCACTACTGCTGCTGCTGCTGCTCCTGCCTCTGTTGCTACATTCTTTCCTTGCATTCTGATCGACCCACCAACCAACCGTCTGTCATATTCATATTGCCAGTCGCCGACCGATGCGACTTTTTGCCAGCTATTTGTTAAATATGTCACTTTTAATATGCCACGCACATTTTCACTTATTAAGTGCGCTTCATTCGGTGACAAAAATACAAAAAAAAAACCAGAGAGCGATATAAAAAATAAATATTATAATAATAATAATGGGTGGGATGTCGCGCGGCGCCGCCATTGTGCAGCGTTGCGTATGCGTGATTTTTAATCAACCCAAACAGCAGCAGCAACAGCAGCAGCGCACGAGAGCTTCAGCTTCAGCTACAGCTACAGCTGCCTCATCATCATTCTCGGCGGCCTCATTCACATTCAGAACCGCAGTCCACAGTCCACAGTCCTCTCAACCTCTCTCGACCCTTCAGCGTTGCATTAAATGCATTAAAGCAAAGTATTTTATTTCGTTTCATAATGTTTATGATCGTTAAAAAATAAAATTACGTAGCGCGAAAATATGATGAACAATGTGAGAGACCGCGAAAGCTGCTGCTGCTACTGCCACTGCTGCTGCTGTTGCTACAGCGATGATAATGATGACGAACCCAGTGGATTAATGACGATTTATAGATGGGAAAATTCAGTGAAAATTCCGTTAAGCTGAAACGTACAGGTATCCCGGGAAACAAGGCATTAACACATCATATATAGAGGGAGAAGAGGTTAAAAAAAAGGTTTAAGGGTCAAAAGCAAAAGAGCCTTGCAGCAGATGGAACATCTAATGAAGCGCATATATATTGAGTAATTAATGCCTTAATTAAATTAATGATAACTGTGAAGGTTGCAGACCAAAAATACAAAATTTAGAATGTCTGGACAAAAATTGTATTAAAAATTTTTTTTGGAACAGTCTTCTTATTTTATCGCAAAAATATTGAACCTTCCCTACTGTACATGCATTCCATAGAGAGCCCAAATGCAAGATCAGAAGCTTTTATCTTGAAAAGCTCTCTCTTTCGAAATTGCACGTGCGAGCGCCGTTCACATGTGAGCTTTTTCCCTCCGCAAGCATAGCTTACGGCTAGCCCTTCGAGAACCTTCTTAGCTCTCTCATACCCAGCTTTTGGAGGGGTAAAATAGTTAGGCTAAGTGCATGCTGTACAGAACAAAAAGTGCATTCAAAGTTGGAAGACTTAATTAATGTGCGTACAGAACATATAAAAAAGAAAAACGTGGTGAAAATTCGGCAAAACCATAAAAGGGAACATAAACCCAATAAAAACCATTTGAAAAGTGTTGTGGCTGCAAAGAACAAAAACTAAAACCCAAACCCTGGATAAGGTACGCAAAGAAAATGAAAAAGTGACCTTATTACATAATTTCACGTATGTACTGTACATAGGTTATGATCCACGTGTGGCAGAAAATTGCTGACCTGGCCTGACCACCCCTCAAAGGAGGGGGTCCGCTTCATGACGATCATCAGTCCTCTTCTTGGTGCCACCGGACCTTGCCTGCAGGCATAGAAACGGATGGACTTGGCGATCGGGACCGAGCCGTTTATATACATATATCTCACGCGCAATTAAGCCGCTCAACAACAACGACAATATAAAACCATCTAAAATATTATATCACCGCGCCTTGTGTAAAGAAAATGTTGGTGCTTGCACATGTAGGGTGTGGAAAAATTAGCTCAGCGGTCATTGCCCTTGCGGCTGACCATACACCTATGCGCATTTAACTAGACCCACCTGACCGTATGTCACCTATTCTCTCCTTCTCTCAGGTTATTAAAATTGTTCGATGCCGACATTCTAAAAGCCACTTAAGGGAAGAAAAATAAATCACAAATCTAGAAAAGAAAATTTAATGAAAAATTATGAATCGAAGAAAAAATAGAAAAGAAAATTGTTTAATAATATTAAATATTCCTAGACGTTAACTTAGAAATAGAAGAAGAAAAAAAAATGAAATTTATGCCTAGTAAGAATAGATTTTAAAAGGTGCATCATCGGTCTCATTGTGTCCATGGAAGGGTATTGGTAAAATACCTCTTCATAACGCTTCTTGTTATTTTGCATATTTCTACATTTCTTTAACAGTTTTATTGCAAACGTGAAATTGGGCCCAACGACACCAGCAGCTGTTTAAAAGTCTGTAAGTAGACACACATATATACACATACACTCCGGGTCAGGAGAATAGCGTCTACACAGTGAGAGATGCATGCTTAACCATATATAAAATGAATTATTATTGACTACAATCACTACAATTATGCCATTTAATTAATTTAATTAATTCATTCTTACTTTATATTTTGATTATATTATTTTTATTCATATTTGATCATTCTCTTGAATTCCTATGTCTTAAATTAGTCCCACATATATATACACATGCAGTAAAAATAGTTTTAAGGGTTAGGGTAGAACTAATGGGGGTTACAAACAACATGAAGTTATACAAGTCAAAGTAAAATTATAACGATTAACATGAATTTCTAATCTGATTTTTGGGAGGGGTTCCTAAAGCACATAGCGCAGCAGCAGAAGGTTTTGGGTAGAACCATAATGGCATATTCTTATGTTATTCTACATGGAGGGTGGGTCAAGAGGGAAGAGCACAACCACCTTGCTCTTCACAGTAGGTAGTGGACCTTAAGTTCCGTCCGGGCTTGTAATTCCGATCCCAGTTCCCGTAAATCTGTCTACGATTTTTTGTTAGGTGACGGAGTTCGTTTTCGCAGCACAACACCCACCCCATTTTCCCTGAGCCTAGCCGGCCAACCTTTAGTAGACAGAGAGTGCTGACGAGACGACACTTCCGTGTCCGTTACATAATAAATGGCGCCCAACGTGGGGCCCGAATGGCCATACCTACCAACTATATATTCTATGGTTATAGGTTCCCTCACGTTTTCCCCAATAACCTTCCCAATCCCTTCCGCAACCCAATATTGATCCAAATTTTAAAGTAGTTCAGTTTTTGTGTTATATATCCAGCTCGGAACAGCTGGGAATCTGATCATTGTCGGACCCAGACCAGTGGATATATTGCATAGAAGAAGATCACAGTAGACTTCATTATATCATTTCATCAGGATACTAGGAACGATAGTTCTGAGTAAATTGGTTCTATACCTAGTAGCGAAGATGAATGACCTTTATTCTCTCGAGATTAATTGAGACTTGTTCAGACTGGAGAATTCGGTCCTGTTCCTCTTTTTCTCGAAAGGATCAACAACAAAATTTTGTTTTCTTCTTTCTGCTTACGGACTTAAGGTTATAACAACCGAAGACATTCCTTCTGCTGTGCTGGTGCCTGATAGGAGACCCTCACAATCATTGCCCATATTTTCAAATTTAGAATCAAAAAAAAAAAAAAAAAATAGTCTTAAAGACTATATCGTTTTTCCTTAATCATAATTTGTTACAATGGCGGTAAGGCGAAGTATTGACAATATAAATGTTAATCTCGGCGAGGTAGTCGTACACTGCACTATATGCAATGATACCAGCCAGGACACCGACATTGTAGAAACCCATTGCAAACACAAATACCACAGGTCGTGTTTATCGGATTGGTTGACATCAATGAGACATGCCCGATTTGTAGGCAGCTGTGTTCGCTAGCGTTGCGTTCACCATCTCAATCGAATTTACAGAGTGGGGAAATTGCCGCGGCGAATTTGTCGTACACCGGAGCAATTCCGAAAAATCGTCCTAAAACAAGGTCACAGGTACGAAATACCCCAAAAGCCTCAAGTGCACGACCTAACCCTCGACCAGGACCTGGCCAGACTAGACGTGTGCCGGAATCCAATGTTCTTTCCGAAGGAAATATCCAACGACTTATTTCAGAGTCCATGACTAAATTTCAGGAAAATATGACCGCAGTTATTTCAGAGAAAATAACAACGGAGTTGAGGAATCTGAACCTGACAAATGTTTCTAGGAACTTCAGGGATGAGCCCCAGCTGGAATGGGAGAGTGATATTGCTCCATCCTTCCCTCGAATGAGCAGCGCTAGTAATCTTCGTAACAATAGTTACAGGCCACGCCCATCTAGTGCTCGTGCGAATTTCACAGACATTCCTAGTGAACATCCTGATAAGATCTCAAATATCATTTCAAAGTGGCGTATAAAATTCAGTGGATCTTCCAAAGATATTCCCATCGAAGATTTTATTTATAGAGTGAATTGTCTTACCAATAATTGTTTAAATGGAAACTTTACCTTACTGGCGCAGTTTGCCAGTCTCTTATTCACTGATTCAGCCTTGTCATTTTACTGGCGTGTTCATAGGACCACGAATAACCTTGACTGGTATGAGTTATGCAGCCGGTTGCAAGAGAGATACCAGGATCAACGTTCGGATCGAGAGATCAAAGCAGCCATGCGTAGGCGTAAACAGGGTAGTAATGAAAGCTTTGACGATTTTCTAGATGCGATGCTATCTATCGCAGACTCTTTACGAGAGCCTATGCAGGATGGTGACGTCACCATAGAGGTTCGCGAGAATTTAAAGTCGGAACTGAAGCTCGACTTGCTTCATATCGAAACTCCAGATTTGGCAACCTTACGCAAGGAGTGTCACAAGCACGAGGAATTCTTTCGAAATCTGAAGTCAAAGCCTTTTTCGCGACACGAAGTAGTGAATAGCAAGAGGTTTGTGAACTCCATAAGTCATGACGAAGAAGCTGAAGATAATTCCGAAAAAGAAGGGGACTCCCTTGACGAAGTTTATGCACTCCGATCTTCCGATTTTAGTAAATGCTGGAATTGCGAAGAACAGGGCCACAAATACCAGGAATGCCTAAAACCTCGTCGGATTTTCTGTTATGGTTGTGGTGTACCTGATACGTACAAGCCCAACTGTGCAAAGTGTAAATCGACTACGGAAAACGTATCCCAGGATGTCCGTCGGTTAACAAGACGCGACATCCGACGTTAGTCTCGGATGTTCAACATATACATCTTATTACCGGACGTGAACTTAAACCAGACGTATCCAAATCATCCTCAGACATACCAATCCCTCCACATTTCAGACCATACCATGTTAGACTTCGAGAATATCAGAAGCGTAGAGCCGAAATTTTTATCCCAAACCTCCTTTAGCGGTGTTGTCTCGTTCAGCGGAACGAATGCGCGAATATTGGAAGCGAAAGAGAAGCCTACGTCACGTCACTGTTTCCTCGGTCGTTCACAAAGCGAGCGATATTCGTCCTTTTACTCAAGTTGAGATACTCGGGGAGAGTTACCTTGCGCTATTAGATAGCGGAGCCAATAAAAAGCGTCATCGGAGGAAAATTAGCCGATAAAATTCTCTCGAAGAATCTTCTGACAAAAAAATGAAAGGCGTTGTTCGTACTGCTGACGGTCAGACTCAGAT
This sequence comes from Drosophila bifasciata, assembly GCA_009664405.1. Classification (NCBI taxonomy): domain Eukaryota; kingdom Metazoa; phylum Arthropoda; class Insecta; order Diptera; family Drosophilidae; genus Drosophila; species Drosophila bifasciata. The sequence continues at coordinate 41,828,476 of CM019042.1, read as the reverse complement.
GGTAGCTGGTTTTATTAAAGTTCCTCTGAATTACAATTCAATACACTCGGACTTTGAATTTCTAATAGTTTCATCTATCCAACAGGATATAATATGTGGAATGGACTTTTGGAAAAGATTTGGCATTTCTATCGTTCCATCATCATCATGGACAATAAGCGAATTATCATTTCAATCCGAGCACGAGTTGCTCAAGTTAGCCATGTCGATTTCTCAAAAGAAGCAGTTACAGCACGTGATCGAATTGTTTCCGTCATTTGAAAAGAATGGACTAGGGTTAACAACCCTATATAGAGCACCACATTGATACGGCTAACAGCAAGCCAGTTAAGCAAAGATTTTTACCCTTTGTCTCCAGCAAAGGAGACCCTTTTATGCGCAGAGATCGATCGCATGTTGAGTATGGACGTTATTGAAGAAGCTCCGAGCTCCCCGTGGTCATCTCCTGTCACACTGCACATCAAACCTGGTAAGGTGCGACTTTGTTTAGATGCCCGCAAACTCAACGCAGTTACAGTCAGAGATGCGTATCCAATTCCAATCATGGATGGCTTGTTAAGTAGGTTGCCGCCGGTTCACTGTATTTCAAAGATAGACCTTAAGGATGCCTTCTGGCAGATTAGATTAGACCAAGAATCTCGTGCGAAAACAGCTTTCACAGTACCAAATAGGCCGCTTTATCAGTTTAAAAAGAATGCCGTTTGGATTGACAAACGCGCCACACACGATGAGTCGGTTGATGGACATTGTAATTCCGTATCAACTCAAATCTCATGTGTTGGTATATCTTGATGACTTATTGGTGCTTTCAAGCAATTTTGAAGACCACTTGCTACATTTATCGGAAGTTGCTCTTCAATTACACAAGGCCGGACTGACAATAAACGTGCAGAAGAGTCAGTTCTGTCTGAAACGGGTGGACTACCTTGGGTATCTTGTGGGTGAGGGGACGCTTCAAGTTAACTCAGAGAAAGTACGAGCCGTGGATGAATTCCCGATACCGAAGACTCAAAAGCAACTAAGGAGATTTCTAGGAATGACTGGGTGGTATCAACGTTTTATTCCCAACTACTCTTCTGTTATCTTTTCTCTTACTGAACTACTCCGTGGAAAGTCGTATGAATGGAATGAAAAGGCACAAGCCGCGTTTGATGATATCAAGTGTAAATTATGCTCAGCTCCATTTTTAATTCATCCCAATTACGACAAGCCTTTTGTAGTTCAATGCGATGCATCTCTTCATGGGGTAGGTGCAGTTTTAGCCCAATGTGACGACTCAGGTTGCGAGCGTCCGATAGCTTACATGTCCAAGAAGCTGAACAAGGCTCAGCGAAACTACACGGTAACGGAACTCGAATGCTTGGCGGTAGTACTGGCCATAAAAAATTCCGCATGTACATCGATGGTCATCCCTTCAAGGTTGTTACGGATCATGCAAGCCTCCGTTGGCTTATGAACCAGTCAGATCTCAGCGGTAGATTAGCCAGATGGGCAATAAAATTACAAGGTTACTCGTTCGAAATCGAGCATAGGAAAGGAAGCGAAAATGTAGTGGCTGACGCTTTGTCTCGTTCATTCGAAGGTGTTACGGAAGTAGCGGTTTTGGAATGCGAAGTGTTACCGGAAATCGATATAAAGTCGGATGCGTTTCAGTCGCCGGAGTATCGATCACTCAGAGAGAAATTCGTGCTCTTCAAACTCCCAGATTTTCAAGTAATCGACGATTACATATATTATCGTACAGGGTTTTCCGTGTTGGATTCTGACCAAGCCGATGAGTCTTGGAAATTATTTGTTCCCGAAGCCTTGAGACAGGGCGTAATTAAAGCTGCGCATGACCAACCTTCCTCTGCACATTGTGGGATTGCCAAATGCCTCGACCAAATAAGGCAACGATTTTACTGGCCAAAAATGGTAATAGACGTCCGCGATTATATTTCCGCATGTGATGTATGCCAGACCACAAAACATCCCACACGCTCTCTCAAACCTCCTATGGGCGCTAGAGTAGTTAGCGAACGTCCCTTTCAACGGTTGTACGTTGATTTCATTGGTCCCTTCCCTCGAAGCAGAAAGGGCAATATAGGAATATTTATCATCCTGGATCACTTCTCAAAATTTACCTTCTTAAAGGCGGTCAAAAAATTTACATCCAAGATAGTGATTGACCTATTGAGGGAAGAGATATTTTCATGTTATGGAGTGCCGGAAGTGCTAGTGAGCGATAACGGTACGCAGTTTAAAAGTAGTGATTTTTCTAAATTCCTTTTTGAAGTACGGTGTTCAGCACTTATGTACAGGGGCGTATGCTCCACAGTCGAATGCCGCGGAAAGGGTTAACAGATCGATTAATGCCGCGCTCAGAGCGTACGTTCGTACTGACCATCGTGAATGGGATGTGTTCCTTAGTAGCATAAACTGTTCGTTGAGAAAATCAATACACCAATCAGTTGGAATGGCACCTTATTTCGTGGTCTTTGGTCAGCACATGATTTCACATGGCCAAGATTACAAAATGTTGCGAGAAGTCGAATTACTCAACGAGGGCGAGGGAAAATTGTCAAGAGCTGACGAATTTCAGAAGATTCGCTCAAACATCGAGAAACACCTGACAAAAAGCTTACGAGAGGAATCAACGCACTTACGATCTGAGATCCAAGCCTCGTTCGTTTGAGGTAGGTCAAGAAGTAATAAAGAGAAATTTTTCTTTGAGTAGCGCGGCCAATAACGTTAAAGCTAAACTAGCTCCAGTTGGAGTGAAGGCTCGCGTAAAGCAGAAATGTGGCCAACTGATTTATCTACTGGAAGACTTGAACGGTAAGGAGCTGGGGAAATTTCACATTAAGGATATTTGGTAGCTAGAAACAATAGTCTGCACCCTTCCTTGTTGTTGTTTCAGTTTTATCTTGGGTCAAAGCCCTAAGATAAAATCTGGCGGGAGGGTGTGAAGGTTGCAGACCAAAAATACAAAATTTAGAATGTCTGGACAAAAATTGTATTAAGAATTTTTTTTTTTGGAACAGTCTTCTTATTTTATCGCAAAAATATTGAACCTTCCCTACTGTACATGCATTCCATAGAGAGCCCAAATGCAAGATCAGAAGCTTTTATCTTGAAAAGCTCTCTCTTTCGAAATTGCACGTGCGAGCGCCGTTCACATGTGAGCTTTTTCCCTCCGCAAGCATAGCTTACGGCTAGCCCTTCGAGAACCTTCTTAGCTCTCTCATACCCAGCTTTTGGAGGGGTAAAATAGTTAGGCTAAGTGCATGCTGTACAGAACAAAAAGTGCATTCAAAGTTGGAAGACTTAATTAATGTGCGTACAGAACATATAAAAAGAAAAACGTGGTGAAAATTCGGCAAAACCATAAAAGGGAACATAAACCCAATAAAAACCATTTGAAAAGTGTTGTGGCTGCAAAGAACAAAAACTAAAACCCAAACCCTGGATAAGGTACGCAAAGAAAATGAAAAAGTGACCTTATTACATAATTTCACGTATGTACTGTACATAGGTTATGATCCACGTGTGGCAGAAAATTGCTGACCTGGCCTGACCACCCCTCAAGGAGGGGGGGTCCGCTTCATGACGATCATCAGTCCTCTTCTTGGTGCCACCGGACCTTGCCTGCAGGCATAGAAACGGATGGACTTGGCGATCGGGACCGAGCCGTTTATATACATATATCTCACGCGCAATTAAGCCGCTCAACAACAACGACAATATAAAACCATCTAAAATATTATATCACCGCGCCTTGTGTAAAGAAAATGTTGGTGCTTGCACATGTAGGGTGTGGAAAAATTAGCTCAGCGGTCATTGCCCTTGCGGCTGACCATACACCTATGCGCATTTAACTAGACCCACCTGACCGTATGTCACCTATTCTCTCCTTCTCTCAGGTTATTAAAATTGTTCGATGCCGACATTCTAAAAGCCACTTAAGGGAAGAAAAATAAATCACAAATCTAGAAAAGAAAATTTAATGAAAAATTATGAATCGAAGAAAAAATAGAAAAGAAAATTGTTTAATAATATTAAATATTCCTAGACGTTAACTTAGAAATAGAAGAAGAAAAAATGAAATTTATGCCTAGTAAGAATAGATTTTAAAAAGGTGCATCATCGGTCTCATTGTGTCCATGGAAGGGTATTGGTAAAATACCTCTTCATAACGCTTCTTGTTATTTTGCATATTTCTACATTTCTTTAACAGTTTTTATTGCAAACGTGAAATTGGGCCCAACGACACCAGCAGCTGTTTAAAAGTCTGTAAGTAGACACACATATATACACATACACTCCGGGTCAGGAGAATAGCGTCTACACAGTGAGAGATGCATGCTTAACCATATATAAAATGAATTATTATTGACTACAATCACTACAATTATGCCATTTAATTAATTTAATTAATTCATTCTTACTTTATATTTTGATTATATTATTTTTATTCATATTTGATCATTCTCTTGAATTCCTATGTCTTAAATTAGTCCCACATATATATACACATGCAGTAAAAATAGTTTTAAGGGTTAGGGTAGAACTAATGGGGGTTACAAACAACATGAAGTTATACAAGTCAAAGTAAAATTATAACGATTAACATGAATTTCTAATCTGATTTTTTGGGAGGGTTCCTAAAGCACATAGCGCAGCAGCAGAAGGTTTTGGGTAGAACCATAATGGCATATTCTTATGTTATTCTACATGGAGGGTGGGTCAAGAGGGAAGAGCACAACCACCTTGCTCTTCACAGTAGGTAGTGGACCTTAAGTTCCGTCCGGGCTTGTAATTCCGATCCCAGTTCCCGTAAATCTGTCTACGATTTTGTTAGGTGACGGAGTTCGTTTTCGCAGCACAACACCCACCCCATTTTCCCCTGAGCCTAGCCGGCCAACCTTTAGTAGACAGAGAGTGCTGACGAGACGACACTTCCCGTGTCCGTTACATAACCCTCCACAATTTGTGTTTTAAAAGTATATAACTTTGTTAATTTATATTGCAAATATTTAAGCCATCAAACAATTGAATCAATGAACTTTCTTTCAAGTGATTTCTCAGCAGTGCACTTGAGCCCAAAAACAAGACAAAAAACCACCTCAAAAACACACACACAACGACTGTTATTTCATGTGCAATGAGGCGTATGAGCGATGTGTATGCTGAGCGCTGAAAATGTTAAGTGCTTAATGGTTAATGCCACTTACTCTATACTCGCATGTGGCTTGTATCAATTCGGTTAGCAATCGAGACCGCAACTTGTGACAACAATTGAGATGTTGAGAGAAATTCGAGGGCCAATTGCAGATACTCCAGCAGAGAATTGAATTAAAATTGCAAATCGACTAAGGCAAAGGAGTGAGGGGACTGAAAAGCAAGAAGAGGCTTAAAAAAGAAATCGCACTTAATGCAATAAAATGCCCAGGCAAGAAGGGAGAGACAGAGAGAGGGTGCGGTGTGGGTGGTAAATGTATCAATTGGTATTCACACACACACACCCACACACAGACATACGCATACTCAATTTGCAGGCAAATAGCAGCAAAGGAGAAAGCGGCTTGATAAAAATCTATTGCATACTAATAGGCACTTCAATTCAATTCGCTCACTTAGCCAGGAACCCACATACACATACACAGCCATATACGTATATGTGTGTGTGCTTAGTCTGTATGCTGCACTTTACAATGACCCATAATAAAGTTTGTTTGCCGCTCTGTGTCTGCCAATTTGAACATTTTGTGTTTGCCCAACGATGCCCGAGCAAATAACCGATGTCAAAGAGCAGCAGCAGCCAGCACAAAAGCACAGAGCGCAATACGGGGAAAGCAACAGAGAGAAAGAGAGAGTGAGAGAGAGAGAAAGCGAGAGAGGGAGAGCGAACGAGTGATTGTTGCTTCGCTCACACCTTTCGTCAAGTTTACACAATGTTACGCATACGCCACGTTGCCCATTCACCTGCCGCCATCATATGTTTCCCACTTTCCGGTTTCCGCTGCCCAGGCTCCGCTAGCTATGGGAGGGGGTAGGGGTATTACAGCACACAGAGCGCATGTTTGCTGGCCAGCTAAAAAGCTCTCTTTAGAGTTTGCAGGTGGAGTAGTAGCGCCCAAAGAGAGCGAGCGAAGAGAGAGAGCGAGTTTCATGGCAATGGGCAGCACTTTTTCACCGGAGTTGTGGTATTTTCTTTTTTGGCTAGTATTTTTTATGGCTGAAGAGTTTATGGCAGGCACAAATATAAAAAGAAAATGCAAGAGATTTTCAAGTGTTAGCTCCATTAATATTAATATATTTTATAATCCCTAAATCTCATTGTTTAAAACCCCCAAAATGTAACCTTAAAGTAATCCTAAATCATTGAGAGGGTTCAACTGCACACACACACACATTGACCTCAGACCGGGCTATTAATTAGCCATTTTGAATGCCATTTGGAATTCAAACCTCAATCGATTGATGATGACCCCTTCCCCTGCTCATGATGTCATTTGCAAGCTGTCAAAAGCAAGGCGACCCCCCATACACCCCTACTCCTATGAAGGCATGCAAAATACATTAAATGTTTGAAGTCGAATTGAAAGGGGGGCGGAGGGCAGCGGCTGGGTACAATGCCACGACTAGAGCGAGGCCCAACAGTGCGTATGAGTGACATTTAATTAGTACGACATAAGCGTTGCCATAAAGTACACTTTGAATTGTATTTATTTGCAAAGAACAGGGGAGGGGTAGAGGAAAGGAAACCCCTTTCGAGGAGGAAGCAGAACTTTTGTCGCTGTGCCATTCATGTGTTATTCGTGGGGGTATTTACACACACATTTCACACCAACAAGCAGACAGACAGAGGGACAGACAGAGAGACAGGCAGAGGGACAGACAGAGGGACAGACAGACAGACACTTGAATAAAGTGTAAGACATTTATAAGCAAATATTTATAGCGCACTCTCAGCAGTAGCAGAGGCAGCAGCAGCAGCAGTAGGGGGCTTGGGGCTGTGTGTGGTAGGGCGGTGCAAAACAAAATAATTACAACATAAATTAAGCAAAATAACCGCAAACGCGTAAATGTTACTTCGTGACTTCTACACCCTACTGATAGGTGGGTGTGCTGGTGTGTGTGTGTGTAAGAGAGAGAGAGAGAGAGACAAGGCATTGAATTAGGGGTTGTAAAGAGCTGTAAGAGCACGTGGGGTTAGGTTACCTCTTAAGTAGCTTGCAACAAGATGCTCAAGATGTTGCCTGCGTGTAATCAAATTATACCTACCTGAAGAGCACCTAAGAGCAGCTCACCCTCTCCCTCCCACCCGGAAGAACTGTATAGAGATGGGTGACACTGTGCGGGAGGGGAGTGGAGGGGAGCTTTCAACTTTCAAACCAAAATATTAATATACGAAAATAACAGAATGATGAGCATGAAAAAAGCATGAAAAATAGCAGAGAGAGGGGAAGGAGGAGGAGCAGGAATAAAGCGGGAGGAGGAGGAGTAGTGCAAATGGAGCTGGAAGCATGAGGAGAAGTGCAAAGAGGAAGAGAAGTGCAAATGGAGCCAAGATTCAGCAAAGAATGGAAGCTGCCGCCACACACAAAAGCATCCAAATGAAGCCACCACCATACTCCACTCCTTTCTGCCTGCCAGCAAAAGTATTTTCTTTTTTTTTTTTTTAGATGAAACTTTCACCTGCAGCTGCTGTCGCAGGGTTGCGGGATGGGGAGCTGCTATCTACGTCTTGGAATTTGACTTTATTTCATACTTGGGGAGTCTTTGGGAGCCCTTTCCTACCCCACTGCCTAAGGGTGAACTTGACGGCGGGAACTATGCAAGAGAAACTCAACAGCCAGAAGAAACCGAAGTATTATATGCACTGCCAGCACTGTCATTGTTTGGAAGTGATAGAATTTGCATTCATTTCTGCTAGGAATATCTTCAGATAAATATTGAAAAATATATGGAAAGTGTAACATATTTCCTAAGCTACTTTTAGCTGCAAGAGTATCTCAAATTTAGGTTCCTCCTTTGGTTCCTCCTTGCTTTTGTGAGGTTGACAGCAGAGAAAGTGGCCAAAAACGCCAAAAGACACGACACGAGTCGAGCCATTGGCAGATATTCCTTCTACCTTCGAGTGCGTAGGAGTTAACTGAAGTCAGCACAACCCATACCAAAGCCCACTCCTCATTCCTCATTCCCCACCCCCCCAGGTGTTTACTTCCCTTATTATATTTCATTTGACAATTGCCTTTCTCTCGTGTTTATAAAAGACACAACCAAATGAAACCAAATGAAATTAAATGAAGGAAAGGAAAGGGAAAAAAAAAACGAAAATGAAAGGAAAAACATGAAAATGAGTGAGAGCCCTTGAGTGAGTGAGAGTTGTCGTGTAGGCGTGGTCGTCTTGTGGGCGTACCAAAATTGTGTACATGAATAAGTTAACTACCGCACTAATGTACATTTGATGTACCTTTTCTGTCCCCGGTTGTCAGGCGTTCGAGGGGGCAGCTCTGGGATCTCTCTCGAGGTGTGTGTTGTGTGTGGGGGGGGAAGTCGCTTGGAGTTGGCTGGATTTTAAGGTACGAGTAGGAGTAAAGGTAAGGGTGGGAGTACGGCTAGGGAACAGGTATGGGTGGGCGAACGGGTAGGGGTACGGGCTACACTTCTCTCAGGCATACACAAGACAGTTATTTGTATTGAGGCACTCGCTCCTGAGGCTGGGCTCTCGCTTGACAGGTGCCACAAGGCAGCCGTCGTCAGCAACAGCTTCCCCTACCCCTACCCTAACACCCATTACCTTCGCTACACTCATCTCCAGCTCCCATCTACCACCATCCTTTGGCTCCTTGAGACGCAGACTTTTGGCGTATTGAAGTGGAAAGGGAAGTGGGAAGTGGAAGTGTTTTGTGTGTGCGAAAAGTTGCGTTGTGTTTTGGTGTTGTCTGACTTTCAGGCGTACAGTAAGTATTACAGATGGGTTTACAGTGGGACTGGGAGGTTAACTAAAGCACCAAAAATTAATTAGAAAATTGGAAAGATTTCTTTAAGTGGAAGTTTGAAGGAACAGAGCAATATATATCCAAGTAAACCCCATTTAAATGTTCTTCTGGCACTTTAGGTTCTAGGCTTTCCCTGGCAGCTTTCCCTCCCTCTAATAGGAATCAAAACTTAATGAATTTCTCTTACTGCCGATTATGTTTTTGCCACTCTTAAGTTGCACGTCACTTTGTGACTTATTTCGCACCCACTGTGCCTGCGGGCAATTTCCTCACCCGAAAATATCTACGAGTATACATATATATGCATTATATCAACTTATATTCAATTTCCTGCTTTTCACATGACTTCCCGGCCCACGCATTTCGCTCCAGGCAACACAGGAGCAGCACTTCCCGCTCCCCGCACTTCACACTCCACCAGGGTTGTCACCTAAGCGACAATGGCAACACGTTTATTAGCTACACAGTGCCCCCATCCACCCACACACTGAATGCCCCACCTGCGGCTCCCTCTGCTGCCCCATCTGCTACTCCACCTGCTGTCCCACCTGCCCCACTCCCGTACTCCACGGCCTACTTTGTCAGCTGAGCATTCGAAAATTTTCAAATCAAATTAACTGTCTTTCATTTCAGCATGGAATGAGAGTCGCAGGAAGGCAAGGAAATATGGTAGGACTTGTTTTGGGTTTCTTTTTTTTTTTTTTTTTTTCAAATTGTATGTAAAAAAAAATTCACTTTTGTTGTTACATTTTCTGTTCATTTCCTTTGAGTAATTCAAAACCTGCATTGACAAACGGAAAGCTGCATCTGTGAATGGAATGAGAGGGCAGGGAGAGAGAGAGAAAGAGAGAGTGGGGAGGAGGCAAGAACTTTGGAACAAGATCTGTGGCTGTTGCCAGCAACATCGACCCATCGCCCGGAGGACACAGCTCTCGTCTTCGGAGACACATTTGCCAGAGCATTAAGTTTCACAGGCTGACGCCCAGGCTGCCACTCTGCCAGGCTGCCACTCTGCCAGTAGAAGCTTCCGTCATGCAAAATGATTTTTATTAAAATTCGTTCACAATTACAGAGCGAGAGGTGGATGGGTGGGTGGATAGGCGCCACCTGAAGACGCAACCGCTCCTCCGCTTGTTTGGCTTTTATTATGCCTGTTCTGTCCTGCACCCCCCCCCCACCCGTTTCTCGCTAGCATGGGCATGAGTAATGTACACGACGGCTTGTGTGTCACAATTACCCAAAGGGATTTGTCTGCCGACGTGCAACAGCCCATCCAGCGCTGACGTTCCCAACTGCCAGACTCCCTCAACTCCCACCCACACTCCACCCTTTCCTTTCAACATTCCGCAGGCAACATAATACCAGCATTATGAGAAGAGCGTACCCGAGGAATTCTGCACATTGTTATACACTGGCTTCCCAGGGAAGGGAAAGCAACTCCTGAAGACTACACCCATGCGGGCGTGTAATCGTGGCAGGAATAGGAGCGGGAATGGTGGCAGGAAGAGGGGCAGGAATAGGGGCTGTATTTGGAGAAGAAATAGAGGCAGGTATAGAGGCAGGAATAGGTGCGGTATTTGGTGTTACTTAAACCATATTTATGGATCACTTTAAAGATTCACCCTAGAATTTTGCTGCCAAAATGATCTTTAACTGTTCTGCTCTCTGCATGTCTCTCTCTCTCTCGCTTCTTGGAGCTGACCCTCGGCTCACCATCAGCTGCTAAGTGCATAGTGTCCCACCTACCCTTCCCGAAGAAGCGACCCTAAGCCACGTTTATCCTTGGCTTTAGCTGCTGCCTTTCCGCTTTTCATTTATGCTTTTCCCTACCATTCCTCTCTGTGTTTTCTTTCTGTGTATTAAGTGCAACCAACTGAGCAGCCTCGTACCTGGTAGCTTCAAGGTATTTTGACTTAATATTTAAATTATATTTTAATATTTTTGCTACGCTCTCGACAAGAGCAAAGACAAACAAGAGGGCGCTCTGAGATTCTCCCTTTTACCTTTGCCTCAGACTTTTCCTTTGGCTCTGCTTCTCCTTCTGCCTTTTCCCTTTACCTTTTGCTCGGCTTCTGTTTGTCGCTGCTCTCTTTTTGTGTGTGTATTTGTGTGGCTCTCTCTTGCTGCCTTTTGGCTTATGCTTTACAGTGTACACCGTTGCGTATGCGTGATTTGGCATTCTGGTTTCCATTTTTGAAATATTTATGGTATATTTAAGCATATTTTTGTGTGCCGTTGTGCCGGTGTCTAGACTTTACTTAAATCAAAAACAAAAGCGCACAAAATAGCTGCCAGCCAAGTGTTTGGAGAAATATAAATGCCATTGGCCAGGAAGGGGAATGGCCAATAACCTTGAGAGAGAGAGAGAGACCAACGAACGAAGACGCAAAACGATAAAGAAATGAAATTCATGGAGTGCTCGGGTACCCAGGCCTGCTGGCACTTAAAATGCACTCAACTAAATGCCACAAATGTTGCAAGTAGCCAACAAAACAACAACAGGCCAAGAGCCAGGCAGCACAGGGCAAAAGAAAATCACAGCAAACAGAGAGAAGCAGAGAAGCAGCAGAAAGAAAAGGTCATTGAGGCAAATGTAAAACGTAAATGAAAATAAAACTGCAAATAAAATTAACACGCACATGAAAATGTGCGAAAGCCAAGAGGTTGACCACCCCCCCTCCCCACTGCTGCTGCTTTACTCGTAGTTTCTGCGAGGGTCAATCGAGGGATTTCCACAAAGGAAAGTTGTGGAGAAAAACGAAGTCAAGAAAGCTAATGAGAGTGAGAAAAAAGAGGCCTGACTCTTCGTAGTTTAAGCATTCAGGGAGCATATTTTCCACTGAGCATTTATCCATTTTTAGACCTCTAAAAATTCATAAAAATGCCTCTGAAAATTACTAGAAAATTCTATTAATTAAATGGAATAAAATCATTGGCTTGCCCCTTTAGTTTTCCTCTGCCTCAGCATACTCAAAGGACACGCCTAATTCATTTTTCCATAACCATTTTGATGCATATTAAATCAAAATTGCCTCCCGTACCACCCGCTACCCTCAGCTATTACCCCCCCTATGTGCAGGCACCTCCCCCCGTAACCTCTTTTGACCACTATTCAGAGTGGTCCCCGACCTAAGTGCCGGCAGCTACGACTATCGCTTGGCAGCTCTCCGTCCGGCAAAGTAAATTTATTTAAGTTAAAAGTCAACACACACACACGTACCACCTGCCCCTGCCCCTGCACCCCCTGGGGGGTTGCACATTTGCACACTTAATGTCATACTTGGACCCGTGCCCCCCCCCAGCCACGCCCATTTACTTTGGTAACGCCATAAAGTATACAATGGCATTGGTAATAAACCGCAACGCGTCATTGGCACTCTTCAGAGGGGCACCCCAGGCCAAGGCACAGCCACTGCCACCCCATGCCAAGCAGAGCACCTTCCACCCGCTGCTGCACCCTGCACCCCTCTCCATTACCCCTGTGCTGTGGTTGCCCTTCGTCCAGCTGGCCTTCGTCCTTTGTGTGTCGGCATTCATGTGGGGAGAGGGTCTGCTGCTTCCACTTCCTGGAAGTTATGTTGCATACACCAAAAGGCGACGTCCACCGCCTTTTGTGTCCAACTTATTGACGCGAGCACTCCGCTGACTGACTTTCAACTTGTAGGAGGGGGCTGCCGAGGAAGGGGCAAGCTATAGAGTTGAGGCCACTGCATGTGAAGGTAGACATGGATGCAGACGATGCCCCACACCCGCACTTCCTGGTGGTGCCCCATGCTGCATGCTTCACTGCTCGATGGCGTTAATGTTTGGCTCCCTCCCCCCTCATCGTATCCACATCATACGATATATATAGTTACTATATATAATGCATAACATTTACCACTGCCAGACGTTGTAGCTCATCAGAGGGTCCCAGGGTCCCCTGGTCTGAGGTCCCTGGTTCCTTGTCCCATCCGGCATGGGTTCGGGTTCCTTTGTTGCTTTCTTGTCAAGGTGTTGATATAGGCGTTGGCTTGACACCCACCCACCCACTCCCACTGCTACTGCTACTGGCTGCTCCCCCTTCCACTCACACTGCTCCTGCTCCTGCTCCTGACTGCTCCTGTTATTTGTTTGATTATTGATTGACCGCTGAGCTGGAAAGCAGAAAAGAACGACCCAACCTCTGGGCCCCTGAAATGACCAGAAAATCAAGTGTACTCCGGAGGGTACTTCCAACTTCTTCTAAAGTTATGAGAGAGAGAGCTGCCACACCTCATATAACCCCCAGCTAGCCATCAACATTGCAACATGCAACATCATCATCATCATTCTCATTCTTATGGCAGCAAACTGCCGCCATAGACAAGCAAGTTTAACAAGCTTTTTATCAACCTTAACACCCACTCATAAGAACCCCCACCCACCCTCATTCAGATTATTCATTCACTAGCGGAAGTTTTTCACACGCTTCGCCATAAAAAAGAGAGAGAAGGGAGGGTGCTAGCAACTTTAACTTCATTGTCACAAAAAGGGCCACCAGAAGTGTGGGGTGTGTGGGGCAGGGTTCAAACTCTAACCCCAAAAGCGTGCAAGCATTATGCAGGGAGAACGCCTCGAGTGCCTCATGTGCATGTCACTTCGATCACAGCGCAGATTTAATCAACTATCCATCCATCCAACCATCCAGCCAAGCCTCCATCCCCATCCTCAGACATCCTTCAGCAGTTCGCTGCGGGCACCACCAGCCAACCGATGCGATGATGTGATGTGCTCTATTATATTCATATTTTATAGCTACTTACATTTTACAGCCCCATAGACCCAAGAGCACCCAAGACCAGACCCAAGACTAGACCGTAGCGAAACGTAGGAGAGAAGCTAAACCCATTTGATGCCCGCACCCTACCCTCAGCCCCTGGCTTGCCCAATTGCTGGAGTTATTCTGCTGCTTGCAATTTATGCGAGTGTGTGTGTAGTTACAGGGTGTGTAGGGGGTATAACAATTGGAAGGTGGGTTTGGCATGTAGTGGAAAAAAGTATGGTTTAATTGGTTCTTAAATTGATTAAGTTTTGGTAGTTTATTAGGCAGACATTAGCCTTAGTTTAGGCAAATACTTCACATGGAATTTCCCATCGAATTTCCTATAGATTCTTGCTTCAGTTTTCCATATCATCTAACAGAAACTATCCTTATAATAAGCAACCCTTAGTCGTTTCTTTTAGCTATTTTGCTGCTTAAGTATCTTCTTTTTTTTTTTTTTTTTTTTTCTTTTTTTTTTTTTTTTTTTTTTTTTGTCTTTTGCCTTTTTTTTCTTTTTTCTTTTCTTTTGCCTTATTCCATTGTTGTGCAAATATTTTTTAGTTCGTCGGCACTTTCAACGCCTTTGCAGCTCCCTTCCCCGCCTGTGCTTGAAGCTGGTGGTTTTCCACCCACCCACTATCAGCCTATCAAAAAGTGCCGTTGTCTACTTTTTGGTTTTGGCTGACAGTCGTCGGCGTCTCTGTTGCCACTTTCTGTGCGCTGCCTGTTTTTTTTGTGTGCTTTTAACATGTCTTTTGTCATTTTTGTCATTTTTTGCAGTATATATTATTATATTTTCTTGCAACCGCATATATCTCTGAGAGCAAGAGAGAAGAAGTAACACAGACTGGACCAGGGAAGGAGTGTAGGAAGGAGTGTAGAAAGAGTGTAGAAAGAGTCTAGGAAGGAGTGCAGGCGGAGTGTAGATGGTGTGTAGGAAGGAGTGTAGATGCCTGCCTGGTGACGTCTCAGCCACGTTCACTTTGCGCTTCATTTCATAAAAATGCATCAACCGCAAGTTTTTTTTTTTTGTTGCTGCTGCTGCTGCACTCCAGTCCTGGCCGAGCCCGAGTCCGCTGTCTATGTCCTGCAGGCGCAGGACTCAACGTGGCCGGGCTCTCCCTTTGTTGTGGCTGTCTGGCTGGCTGGCTACTTGGCTCAATGCAATTGGCACAGCAAATTCCATTACATGTCTACATTTGCCGCTCTGCGCCAGGCAATTTCATCTAATTTCATTTTGAGCAGAGAAAAAGTAGCAGAGAGACGCTACCCTGCAGGAGGAGCTGGAGTAAAGTGAGGGAGGTGGCTGGCCAGTCAGTCAATCACTGTGACGAGCATGCACTGAAATGTTGCACAAAAGTTAACCACAAAACTAGAAGGAAGGAAGTTTACTGTTTTTGAATACCTTTTCGGCATGGGCAAAAAGTGTTGGCTAATATCAGAAAACATTCTCTACAACACTCACAATACAATCGTTGTGCGATAATCAATGCCTTGCAATACTTCTAGGCATGGGCAAAAAGTGTTGGATATTATCCGAAAGATTTCTTTACAACACTCACAATACAATCGTTGTGCAACACTTAATACCTTGCAATACAGGGGCAGGCAACTGTAGTGTTGTTTATTATCAAAAAGCTGCCTTACAACACTGCTTACAAAATCGTTGTGCAACACTGAATGAATACCTTGCCAACAATTTGTGTTTCACTTGTCATTAATTTGTGACACTACATCAACAACTACATACAATGGTGAGTATAGAGAGAGGAGTTCCCCAATTTGACATTGAAAAATAAATAGAATATTTTTCGCTTGCCTGCAAGTCGGCAATTTTCAACTTTTCCGGCATGCTTTCTGTGGTGCTGCTGCTCATCTGCACCTGTGCCTATGTGCGCTCGATGGTGCCACAGCTACTCGATAATCATCGCACGGGGTAAGTATCGCGAGGAGTGGAGAGTCCCCACTCCTGTTCACTTCCTTTTGCTACTTAGATGGAAGGGATTCTTTTGGAAGATGGCAAGAATTGGCGAGCGTCTCAGCCCCTATGTGGCAGGGGCATGTCTGCTGCAGGCCTTTGCCGTGCTCATTGGCATCTGACGAGCAGGCAGGAAGGCAGAAAGGAGGGCTGACAGTCAGGCTGCGGCCTGAAGAGACAGGAAGAGGAGCGCGATTGGCTTTTTGCAGCTGTAATCAATATGCAAACAAACCATTTGCCACAATAATTACAAAGTAATGCAGAGCGACCGGGCGCTGCGAAATGTAAAAATAAACGCCAGCTGCCCCGCAATTCGCTTGATGACTTGGCCACCCCGGCCGGCCATACAGTCAAATGGGGTTTGTCGGTTGGTTGGTTGCTCGGTTGTTCGGTTAGTTGTGGCATGAACAGAGAGACAGGGATTGAGAATGGGATTGGGAGGCGGGGGGGGGCTTTGTGGCGCAGCATATTGAGGCCATGCCAGCGGAGTGTGTCTGGTCGGAATGACGACCAATGCGCTCGCCAATGATGAAGCAATTAATTTGCAATTAAATCGATGATGCAATTGCAAATAAGCGCAGCGAAAAAGAAGCTACTGTAAACTGTGTAAAAAAAAAGAGAAGAGAGAGAGAGAGAGGAAACCAGCAGGAAGGAGGTGGCAGAAAGAGCTGCTAGAGGAGTGGGAAAGGCAGGGGCCAGTGGCAGGAGGCAGTGGCAGTGGCAGTGGCAGCATCAGAGATACTACTGAATGGGATCAAGTGAATAATTGAATGCTCTTGAGGCTGAGAGAGAGAGAGCTGAAAGATTGAAGCATGATTATCGGAGTGTAGCAGGCAGGATAACTAAAGGAACTAGGGAAGATAACTAGGGGAGAACTAGGTAAGAGAACTAGAGAGTATAACTAGGAAGGAAAACTAGGGAGTAGAACTAGGGGGAAACCTATGAATGGCGAAGCAAATACAAAAGAAAGATTTGAGCATAGAAAAACTCTTCAATAAATTGGAACACTGATCATTGATCCTCGATTTATGGTAGGAAATGCTAAAGATTTCCAAGTAGAGATCTATTTACTAAGAATAATCGTTCTTGCAGCTTTAACCTTTGACTGCCACAGAGGTATTCCTCTACTCTTTGCTTATAGAGCATCCATTTGCTCTGTGTGTGTGTGTGGGTCAAGATGGACACAGAGTAAACCACTGCAGTGCGTATGCAAAGGGCACAAAAGTGGCAAAATTAATGTCCACACCAAAAGCACACACACATACACACACTGATGGAAATGCCACACACAGACACAGAACAAATGTTGCACATGTTGCATGGTGAGAATGAAGTTAACGGCGCAAGGGAAAAGCGGCAGTGGGGGGGTAGCGGTGCTGGATCCAGAACGAGACGAACCAAGAGCTGGATGTGCATTTTTCACGCTGTTTTTCCCCCCACTCACCCCCCGCCCCTTGCAACAGAAACGAAACTGAAAATCGATCAGTTTTTAAGCCTCTCCTGCCTGCCAATCGGTAGGGAGTCTGCATGTGTGTGTGTTTGTGTCTGTGTGTGTGGATATACGAAACGTTTTTCCATCAACTTTGGCGGTTATTCAATTAAAAATTACTTTATTTGTAATTAAATCGTATACCAAAAACTCTGAAAAACCCCAACAGCTGCTCTCCACACTGCCCCAGACTCTACCTCTCTTCGCTCTCTCTCTCTCTATCGCACTCTGTGCCCACTCTGTTGCTAGTGCTATCTCTTTCTGTACGTCAGGCTGCGGGCAGCCATATTGGTTTTGTTTGTAACGCGTTTGCGGGCAACTGTACTTTTGTTAGCAAATCGCTTGGGTTGCATTTTAAAATGCAATTTGTTAGCATGGATATTGTTGTGTTATTTTTTTTGCTATTTTTCTCTCTACTCTACCTCTTGAGTCCCTCCCTTCCTCTCTTTCTCTCTATCTCTGGTGACTGGCACACAAATCACGGCAATTTATTTATGACACTATTTACAAGAAGAAGCGAAGGAAGCAGCAGCAGGGCTGGGGGAGGAGGAGACGCTCCTGACAACAGCTGGCAGTTGCCGCCCATAAATGCAGAGACAACAAAATCGAGGGACAACCCACTCCTTCAGTGGGTGGGTGTAGGGTGTAGGGTTGGGACTGCCATCCACGTGCACTCTACTTAAATAACAATTTCAATATATTGAAATTTACTTTGTCACATGAAAGCTAAACAGCTTGCACTCAGCGTCAGTCACAGGAGCAGCAGCAGCAGCAGCGAAGGAGTCGAGTCGGAGTCGCCTGCGATGGCACCAAACCGACATCGACAACCCACATGCCCCATCCCACATGCCTCACCCCCCCTCCACTGGTGCCTGGTTGGGGTGGGTGCCTCAAAGTGTTGCAAAAGTGCTGCCATTGCAGGTTTTCATTTTATGCTATTTACATTTTCATATTTTTCATACTCCATGCCGCACCGCAAACAATTTTGTTGCCTGCTGCCTGCCGCCTGCCTGCCCCTGTTGCCTGATGGAGGTAGCTGGGAGAGAGAGAGGGAGAGAGGCATATAGGAAGTTGAGGTATGGCTGATTTTGGGGTAAGATATGTTACTTGAAAGTGGGGAATGTCTTAAGGGAAATCTTTAGGGAACTCTTTTATATTTCATAAATCATTTAGTTCACATTTTGGATTTAAATTTAAATATTTTTTACCTATAAATTTGCTTTCTCTTTCTTTTTTTATAGGCTATTAAATGGAGCAAAAATTAAAATAAATATTATATAAATATTAATTTACTTAAATATATTATTTCCTCTTTTTTTAGGACTCTTCTTGAGTGACTTTTTAATGCCAAAAACTGCCATAGAAAAAATGTAGAAAATTCCCAGAAAGAGTATTCTCACTTCTCCATATTCCCTGCTATTTTTTTATCTTCTTCTTCTTGTTATTCCCTTTTGCCATTTTGCCAATTTTTTTGCTATTCGTTTTTATTTTCAATTTTGTTATGTTCTGTTCCACCTCCAGTCTCCATTCTCTGCCACTGCCACTGGCCTCTCTCTGTGTTTTTTGTGCCCATTTAGTCGTTGTCTGCAAATTTTTAACATACAAGGAAGGAGAGAAGACTGGGGGCGGTGGCATTGGGGGGTCGGTAGCGGCGGCGGCGGCGGCATCCTTTCAAAAAGGCATCAGGTGTTGCACGTTGTGCAGCAGCTTATCTCAAATGATTTATAAACTACCAACAGTGGCGAGGCCAAAGCCATTGTCATTGCATAAAATATGCTAACAGTACAGGAGGAACAGAAAGAGGAGCAGATGGAGGAGCAGGAACAGGAGGAGCATAAGGAGCAGGAGAAACAGGAGCAGAAGGAGCATCAGGATGAACTGGAGAAAGAAACAGAAGAAACAGCAGGAGCTACAGCAGCCCAGCAAAAAAGCGAGAATCCAAAAGGGAGAGAACTCAATGGAGAACTGGATGGGTAAGGTGAAATGACACAAAGTTCTCCTGAAGGAGCAACAGCAGCAGTAGCGGTAAGGGGTAAGGGGCAGTAGCTGTGCAAGAGATCTGTTTGTTTGCCTTTTGCGTGCGGCTTGTTCGACACTGGATGAAGTTGCCACGGCAGCCAAAGTTGAAGTTGGCCCAAAAGGTATTAGCTTACAAGTGGCAGTGGCTCACTGGACACAGTTCTGAGCTGGAGACTGGATTCCGCTCCCTCCCCGAGCAAGAGGATAAAAGGGACTTAAAGTTTTTGATGCTCCATACAGCAGGTAACAGATGGGGGAAATTTGAGGTAATTTCGAGGTAAATTGAGAGCACAAAAAACAGAAACAAGAAAAAAATAACATCGAAAGATAGAAATACACGAGGATTGGCTGCAGGATCAGCTAACAGAAGGGAGAGGAAAATGCAAATGCAGCTTAAAAGCACTGACAGTTGGGGAATATTATAACCCCCCAACCACCCACCTAATGGCTCTACTAATTACTTGCCCAAAACCCCAAGCAATGTCCCCGCCGCCAAGCTGGCTGGACTTAGCTCTAAGTCGGAGTGCATCAATGGAGGGTTTTAAACTGTCTGTAAGCAAACATATTACCGCTTAATAGAATACACAAATATCCAAACCCCACACACAACCCCCCTCCCAACAAGTGTAGAGCGTTTCCAGCCCCTCCCTTACACCTCTCCGAACGAGTTTAGAGCCCTTTTGAATGTCTGCTGCTTCAATTGCAGCCGCTCAATCATCGAAACAAACATAATGCCCCACAACGCACACACACACAGAAGGGAGTGGGTGTGGGTGGGGCAGGAGCAACAAAGCTGCTCGTAATAAGCCTCTACACTAATTGTTGCAGCTTAATTGAGGCTTACGCATTGTCTGACCATAATAACCCATCAAACCATAGGCCTCAACCTGTGCAGACCCCCAAACTACGTACACAGCTCTACCCCCAACCCAGTAGCTACTGAAACCCCTTACCTACTGAACCCCGCACCTGCTGAATCCCTTAACTACTGAACCCCTTACCCACTGAACCCCTTACCTGATAAACCCTCCACCTACTGAAACCCCTTACCTTACCACTGGCAACCATTCGCTGTCATGCACTTGAGCCCTTTACCTAACGCTCGATTGAGTCTTGATAACTAAACTCTGCCACGAAAACGATTACGAATAGGAATACGAATAGGAATAGGTATACGTATAGGCATACGAATAGGAATAGGAATACGAATAGGTATACGAATACGAATATAAAGACGACCGTAGCTGGCCCCTAAATTGCTGCTTAAAAATCCATTCCAAATGCCATTCAAATTTTAAATACCTCCTCCCACCACCGCTCCACCCACCCCATTATTGTGTATGTGTTTGGTTCCAATTAATTTGCATTTGCAAAGCCCACCTCTGGACCCCTTGTCCGTCTCCTATCTATCCACCTGTCCCGGTCTTGAGCCTCTAAGACGGAAGAGCTGCGGCATTTGGCTGGCATGGCATGGCCAAAACCTCAAACTTGAACAGCGATTTATGTTGACTGCAAATTTCAGCTGTTGTCCCCCCAACCCAAAAGCAGAAGGAGATATCTGTATATAAGCAGGGTATATAGTAGGGGTATATATAGACACACTCCTTGGGGTATTTGCAGCTGCAGGTGTGCTCTTAGTATTTGTTTGATTATTGCCATAATTCCTGGCATCAATCGTTGATTTTCAGATATTCGAAAATAATCAGACATTTGCTGAAGTTAATTCAATCGATATATTCGATATATTACACATACATACATATATATGAATATATATGAATACAAACTCCACACAGCTCCTCCCTACGGTCAAGACTATGCCATATACATATATAGCACATTAGTGCACATTTCTCCCCTCCCATTTTCCCCCACAGACCCTGCCACATAGCAAATACAACTGACGTCTTGTTGTGGGAGTATCCCTCACTCCCACTCCCACTTTACCCCCTTTTGCAGTTTGAGTGAAATGCAAATAGAAAAGCATTTATGGCATTTTGTCGTTAGATGTGTGGAAACTATTTGCCTTGGCACGACAGGCACCACAAACACACACACACACACAGGCACAAGGACAATAGAGAAGACAAATGCAATAGAGATAGAGAGACAGAGAAACAAAGAGAGAGAGACAGAGAGATGCAGGCAGTAGGAGAAGGAGTAGTGGGGGTAGAGGGAAAAATGAATACATATTCAGACAAAAGTAAATCAATCAATCCTGGAATTAACTAATTGCGTAAAGCAATATTTATGAATAATTAATGAGCTCATAATGCAGATACGGTAGCAGCGACACAGCAGAGAGACAGTGGCAGTGTGGCAGGATGGCAGGATGGCAGTAGCAGTGAGGCAGTGCGGCAGTGTGGCAGTAAGGGAAGGAGGGGCAAAGAGCTTTGTGGTTTTGGTTATCTTTTAAGCATTAGAGAGACAAAGAGAGAGAGAGAGAGACACGAAACTAGATAGAGTGGAGTGGGTGGGAGTGGCTGTATAGAGAGGGTGGTAGTGGGTGGGCGCACCCCATCCTGTAAGCTACAACCCCTGCGGTTGTTTTGGGGCTTATTAAGTGGCTCCCGACTGGGGATGGATGGATGAAAACTTTGAAACTATGAATATTAGTTGACTGGTTTATGTAAAATTCTATGCATTTTTAATTACGCCACACACATGGGAGAGGGGTGCTACTGTAGATAGCTGCATGGTGTGTGTGTATGTGTATGTGTGTGTGTGTGAGTGCTCTTTGTAATTTACTGAACATTTGCATAAATCACAAAACAACACACAGAGATACATTGAAGAATATATGTGAAGGTAGCATATTACAATACATACATGCATCACACACATATGTACATCTCTATGTACATGTATGTATATACTTGTATGTACATCTGCCATATTCTTGGAAAACCCCTCGAAATGACCTGCAGGCGCATTAATTTATAGCAAAAATGCATGTAAATTACCTCCCAGCGATACATCGCACCCCTGCCCCTGCCCCTACCACTCCCCAATCCCTACCCCATGCAGCCCTGGCCCTGGGCATGATATGCAGCCCTGTAGATAAGTCGCTGCGCCGCTGAAAACTGTGCTACGGCATTTTTCACAGCCCAACGGAAGAGCAGAGAAACGACAGAAAGAGAGAGAGAGAGAGAGAGAGAGAGTGTCAGAGTGAGAGGGCAACACACGTAGCATTTACATTTAATAAATTCAACGGCAAGCGCGCAAATAATTCATAAATTTACCCCAAAAAAAAAATATATATAAAAAAAGAAAGAGAAACAATACAAAATAAGCTGCTGCAACAAAAGGAGGCAGCACAGTGAGTGAGGGAGAGAGAGAGAGTGGGTGAAGGAGGAAGGGGCAGTAGTACCCACAGCAGCCACATGCGTGCGTAAAATATTTGCACATTTTTAAACTGAATATTAATTTATGTTATTTTCTGTTGTTCTGTATTTTCTCCATTCTTTTCTTTTTTCTTTTATTTTTTTAATTTTCTTTTTCACTTTTTACGAATTTTATTTCCCACTGCCTGTGACCGCTGCAACTGCCCAAAAAAGAGGAAATTATTTTGTTGATTCTTTTTTCTTGATATACTACTATACATATATAGTATATATTTCCTTCTCTCTTTTTTGTATGGTAAAAACAGTTGCTATTTCGTTTTGGTTTCTTTTGCAGCAAAGCCTAAAGGGTATTTTGTGGTTACAAGTTACATAAGCTCTTAAGGGATTAAGCTGCACTGAATAACTGGAACTACGAAAGTTTCCTTGTGGGAGGGAGGTGATGCTCTTGTATTTGTAGATCTGGCAGGATGTTCGATGGAAAGAAAGAAGTAAATGAAGGATAAATTATTAGCACAATAAATGCTTCAAAATGTGTTCATTGCTGATGAAGTAATTGTGTGAAAATAATTATAATAATTATATTAATTCAGAAATACAGAATTCAGAATACAGAAATAAATCTGGCATCATATAGAGAATGAGATATGGTTTGAGGATTCCTTTGTAGTTATCCTTTTGAGCCTTTGATTCTTCTACAATCATTTAGGTATTATTGAGCGTACTTTACGTTGAAGTAAGTCTCATTTTGTATATGGAAATATATGCTTAAAAATGTGCCTAAAAATTCCAAAAAAACAAACACAGCTTTTCCCTCACTTACAGCTCACAATAATCTACCCAATTCTAATAATAATTCTATTAATTATAGTTCATATCCATATTTATTTATATAGTCAAAAAGAGTAACCCTGCCTCGGGGTACTCTGTACTCTCTTATTCTCTCTACGCTCCTTTTTGCCATTTGTTTTATTCAGTTGCAAGTTGCAACAGCAGCAGCAGCAGCTGTTGACACATATACAAATGCATATTGCAATGCCGATTGCAGGTTTTCAGTCCACCCACAACCCCACCCCGTGTTGCCTGCCCGTTTTTTCAATTTGATTATTTTTATTTTACACTCACATGCAATGCATTTAAATGCATATGGAAGGAAGGCCACAAAAAACGAGGTGAATGCCAGTCCGGGGCCAGCATTTAAATTGGCCAGGCCACGGGAAACATAATATGGCCCGAACTGGACTGCAGCAAGAATTCGTTGGAGGCACTCTGGAAAAGTGCCTTAAATAAATCTAGCATAAATTGAAATAGCTTAAAATTGTGTGTGGGGGTAGGGGACTGGTAACCAACACTCAAGAGGGTAAAGGGTAATAAAGGGCAGGGCCAGGGCAGGACAGGGCACAGACATGCACAATTCCGCAGCAGCAGACACAGACGTTGCATACTTTTAGGCGGGCTGCCAAAAATGTAACAACACAACGCTTCACTGCACGCCAAAAGAGTGAGGGTGGGGTGGGGGGAGAGTGGGTTTTATAGAGGAAGGACGTGCATTGACACGCGCCTGCATCTGCATGCAAAAATAAAATCATGACAGGCAACCGACTGCCAGACAGGAAGAAGCGTCCAGGGGGGGGCCAGGGACAGGGAACGGGGGACAAGGACTGCGAACTGGGGACTGAGTAGCCGTCTAACCCAATACAATATCATTATTTGGAAAGGCATACACACTCCAGTTAGCAGAGTCCAGAGTTCTGTTTAACATTTTTAAATCCTTGAACTTGACAGGCTGGACCCAGCCCCCCCCAGAGAATGCGCCACAGGACACAGAATACACACACACAGAGGATATTCAGGCACTTGACTTCTGCTACTTTGGTCGCTGTCATGGCCACAAGACTCTGGATTCGAATAACCCCCAAAACACCCCAATCCCCTGCTATCCCTTGTAAAGTAGAGGCGGTCCAGTTCATCTGGTATCTGGAGTTTTTTCCACTGTCCAGTACATTCTGCTGCTGCTACTTCCCTTCTGCTGCTACTTCCCTTCAGCTGCTACTTCCCTTCTGCTGCTAATTCCCTTCTGCTGCTACTTCCCTTCTGCCTCCCTGTTGCGCCACAAGTTTCCACAAAATTTGTTGCCTCAACTTTCCAACGTTTAAATTGCAGAAAACGGCTAAGTTCACATTTTAGATACCAGGCGAACAGAAATCAGCAGAAGATCGCTACAGAAGAATCTTCTACAAAGAGATTTTGAAATATTCAGCGACCTTCTGTTGATTTCTGTTCGCCTGGTATCTCAGATTTGAATTTAGCCGTTTTCCTGCCATTTGAACGGTGGAAAGTTGAGGAGAAAAATGCGAAAAAAGAAAGCAAAGAACTACAAACAGAAACAAGAAAAAGGAAAGTTGGGGGAGCGGGCAGCTTAGTCGTTTGCTGTTGCTGTTGCTCTTGTTTCTTAGCTTGTTTGGCTTTGGTTTTTTGCCTTGGACTTGAGCCAAAATATTATTTTATTATGCCAAGAAGAAGTTATGTTGTCTCCATCTCTGTGTACGTCTCTGTGCCTCTGTCTCTGTGTCTCTCCCTTTGCCTCTGCCTATGTCTCTATGTGTCTGCCTCTGCCTCTGTCTCCATGTTTGTCTCTGCCCTTGTTGTTGGCCTTTCAGCACTGGGATTACAATATTTCTCACTGCATTTCCCTCCCTCACCCCAATTTTTTTGCCAACTTTTGTAGGCGTACCCCCTGTGTGTGTGTAGCCAAAAGTAGCCACAATATTTTCTCTGTATTTTAAGCATCTCTTTTCTATTAAGTGAGAGAGAGAGAAAGGCTTTCAAGGAATAATATTTTGAGTCGGAAATTGAACTGTTATTGTACATGAAATTATTCTTCGGATAAATAGATTTTTATGTTATGGCAGAGATCTAGAGAGAAGAGCTCTCTCTCTCTCTCTTTATAGAGTGGAACCTTGTGTGTGGATTCTCCTGTGGAGTTCTCATTAAGTAATCATTGCCTCAAGTTGCCATGGATGTTGCATCTCATCTCACAAATGTTTTTCATTTCAACCTTTCTGCAAGTCGTTTGTTTCTTTTTCATTTTATTTTCATTTCATTTCCGTTTCATTCCGTTCCGCCGTTTCGCTTCGCGTGGCACAAAGATTTGCATTGCGATTACGAGTATGCCATGGACATGGCATTCAAGTTTCTGCTTACATTCAGCTACTCTCTTGTCTCTCTCTCTCACACTCTACTGTGTCTCTCTCTCTCACTGTACTGTCTTTCTCTCTCACTCTCCTGTCTCTCTTTTGTCTCTCTTTTTAATAATTTTTTAATAAACAGCAGTGCAAACAAAAGAAGTGAGTTAATATTGAATGCAAGTCGCAGCGAAACTTACACTTTGATGTGCCCCACAAAAAGGGGCAGGTATATTGTAAATAATAATACAAATAAATCTAAAAATAATAATGTATTTTTATACTTTAAATTCTGGTGGTTCTGGCAAGGAATTCAAGTAATATTCTAAGGGTATTCCCTGATGTGTGTCTGTTAACCCTTTCGTTGAGGCAACTGCCTTGAATTCTTGCTCCACTCCCTGTGCTTCCACTGTCTGCACTTAATGTTGAATTGCTACCGAAAAAATTCTCAAAAATTATAAATTAGAATCTAGCATTCAAATATCAGAATTTCTTTTAGGTCTTAATGGCACTTCCCTTAATTATGATGCCCCTCTTAGGGGTGAGGGTATAAAACAGTGAAAATATGCAAGCAGAGTCCCAGAGGAGTCATGTTAATGACAGGACAAAACGAAGCGGGGAGCAGCAGATAACAGCTAAAGGGAAATGCACAGAGAGACACAGAGAGAGACAGAGAGAAGAGAGCAGAATGCCCTACCAGAAGGGGGGGCAAGCAAGGCGGAAGGGCGTGGAATGTGGTGACCACGCATTACCGCAAATGAATGACCATTTCAGTTGCATGTTGGAAGGGAGAGAAGAAGGGAGGCAGAAGAAAAGCCAAAAGCGAGTGAAAGAGAGAGAAAAACCAGAACTGACCGCAACAATGGACTTTGCTTCATTATGCACAAACACGGCAATAAATGTAAGGCAAGAGAGAGAGAGAGAGAGAAGTAAGGGAAGAAACAGCAAGGATAAACGAAGTAATATTTCCTGTACCGAAATTCCTTTATCATTCTGAGTGCAGGCCAGGTCGAAAGTGTCCCCCCATCCAGATGATGAAATGTGACAGCAACTACGGGGAGTATGGGGGAGAGATAATTATAAATTTATGTTTTGATCACACACACACACACACACAGCAATTTGCACAATCATGTGAAGGAGTACGAGTACCTGTACCCGGCAGGAGTACGCCTCTAATGGCGATTGCATCCTGTTGATGGCTCCGACACACACAAACCACAATGTGCCAGGGTCCAGGGTCCAGGATCCCAGAGCCCAAAGCTCAGAGCTCAGAGCTCTCAGAGCTAACGCAGATCCTGAAGCCTGCAAGCTGCCGCTCTCTCTCTCACTCTCTCTCTCTCACTCTGTCTCTCTCCCTCACTGTTGCAAAATTTCGCAGAGCGTCGCATATTTCAGTTGTCATTTTTGCTGTTTTGTCAGTTTTGCGTGTGTGCCACAGTCGCTCTGCCCCAGCAGCACAGCAGCCTGCAGCGCAGCTCCCCATCCAGCCGCTCTCTGTGTCTGTGTGTGTCCATTGCAACGGCATTTCCGCTGGCAGGCAACGCAACTGCGGTGGCAACTGCCACAAACAATTTTGACATTGCCATGCAGAATTGCGGAGTGCAAAACCCAGAGCCAGAGCCAAGCCAGAGCCAGAGCTGAGCTGCTGCTGGGGCTGCCTGCCTCCAGTGCTCCGGACAACAGGATGTGCAAGGATATTGTGAAATCAACGTAATGGCGGGACATTAACATGCATGCTCCGACAGAGCTCCCGACCGAGTGCAGAGGAAGGTGCCCCAGCTGCAGCGGCATCCACCAGGCAGGCAGGTGACCTCTGCAGCAGGCAGGCGGTAAAAGAAAAAAAAAAGGAACATTTTGAAATTGGCAACATCAAGTCGAGCAGGATATGCTCTTTAGTGTTGGCTTAATAAGTGAAAGCCAACTACCCCCGTACACTGCCAGAAAGGTGCAGAGTTTTATTTCCGAAAGGGTATGCCCTGTGTCCTGTGTCGCTTGCCTGCCCCTTGGACACTCTCTCTCTCTCTCTCTGCTCGCATTATCTTTGGCAGGCTGCTCTTTTTCATTATGAAATTATAAATATTTGATGTAATACAGAAGCGTGAAACAGGAGCCAGAGCAGAGGGGCAGGTGGCTGGGTGGCTGCTGGTTCCTCGTATTAAATTCCACTCTGCCAATTGCAGGCGACTTTGTGCCGCCTATGCACTATGGGAACTTTGACCACTTTTTGTGGCAATAATTAATAACTTCCAAACGAAACGATATTTTTTGATTTAGTTTTTTGATATGAGTTGATAAGAGCAAAATGAAGGTATTTTGAAAAAATGGGCGTGGCAACTCCTTTTTTTCATAAAAAATAAAATTTTTATTTTATTTTTAAAATTGTAAAAATAAAATAATTTCGGGAACATGTTGGGAAATTAATATTTTATTCAAAAAGGCGTGGCACGCCCTAAAAATAGGTAAAAAAATATAAAAATGGCTGATTTGTCAAGCCTTGGTCCAACATTAGAGCTAGTGGGTACTGCAACTGGCTTGCTCAAAGTCTTGCGAATTGATATTGCTTTTTCTGGACATAAGGCCTATAACTTTAAAACATCTCCAAGGTCAAGGTATCAGCGGTTTCGCGCAGCTGCGCTCGCTGCTTGAATCAATAATATTAAATTTCGTGCCTTAGATACCGCTAAATCTGCACTTCTCTTCGTTGCATTCTATCACTTTTAGACATATGTACTATATATGGCAAATGCCAGCCACCCAACTGTTTCCAATTTATGTTAATTTTTCACCATAGTAAATGATTTAAGCCAATCTGCGTGCTTAATTTCATCTCGCAGCAACATTCTATGTCATTCTCTAAATTTTTGTATATTTTTATAAAAATGTTTTATTTTTGGTCGCTAACATAGCCCCTCATCGTCCTCAGAACAATATATTATCAACTAATTCGTAATGACGTCCTCTCTGGCTTTTTAAACTGATTTTTCGTACTTCCTGCATGCCAAATTGCAAAAATTCGGAGATTGCAACCCTTACCTTTTGTCTAGAAACCGAAATATCAGGATAAACGCAAGAAAACGCAGATTATGACTATATGCATTTGAACAAGAATTAAATTTTCTAAAAGATGCATATTGTCGGATGCTGGCAAGATCCGGCACAAATTTTGTACGCCTCTTCAAAGTCAAATTTTTGTCACAAATTTATGCTTGTTAAAAAATGAGCCTTTAGGCATAATTGCGAGGGCCAATTTTACAGTTTAAACTCGCAAACACATATTACATACCTGTCTGATTCTAATCCATTGTAAAAATTCATTTGAATTGATGAATTTACTACTTTTTAGTAATTTAAAGTTGATGAAAAAATAATTTTTTGCATCAACATTAGTCTATCGAGAGCAATCAGCTGACTTTAACAGCTGTTAACTTAACAGTGGTGTGCACTGTTAATTTTTTGGTACGTAACATTAAAGATCAATGTTATTCGGATATATTAGCGCTACAAATATGTTATTTTAAGTACTTTCGAAAAATGGGTTTTGGCCAGAAAAAAGTGGTCAAAGTTCCCATAGTGCTATGGCTACATTTCAATTTTAAATGAAACACACAAAAAAATTTCACTTGAACATGCCACAAACACACGCACATCCCCTCACACACACGCACACACTGCCACAAAAAGAGGCACCAGAAAGTGCCTCCAAGACGGACTCCAAAGAGGAGATTTTGGTTGGAGAGTGTGGATGGAGGCAGTGTATTTGCAATTGTCGTTGTTCGCATTTCAATTGAAATTAACAAAACCGCTCGAATGACCTTAAGCTACTTTAAAAATACGCAGCCAAACCCCCAACCCCCACTCCACCCCCCTGGCGACTTGGGGGCCGCAAGTAATGCGAAAAATGTTAAAATTTCATAAACCAAAACTCAAACACGGCAAGAGCGATGAAAGTTAAGTCAAAAATGTAGGTAACCAATGCCGCCTAGGGGGCAACAGGGAGCGCAGAGGAGAGAGAGCCTACCCAAGAGTGGACAGCAAAAAGTGAACGCGATGGTAAAGTTGGAACCCAAACACACACCAGCACACACCAACACACAACACACACACTCCATATAGGCAGGAGGAGCCGCGGCAGGAGAAGCTTTTGAAGGCCCTCTAGGCTGTGGGACTGTGGGGGCTGTGGGACTGTGGGGGCTGTGAGGTGCCTGTGTGTTGGCTGTGGATTGGGAGCTGCTCTTTTTGATTTTTACTTGAGTTATTATACAACTGGCAACTGCAAAAAAAAACCGCCAGCGCCAGGCAGCACCCAGCGCCTATGGCATATTAATTCAATTAAATAAACATTTTTGCCTGTGCTCCCACGCGCTCTCTCTCGTTTCAAGGAAAAACTTCCACTCATACGGGGAAATAACTAAACTTTAATGAATGATCTTAAGCTATATCCAGTCAGCAAATTAAACCTGTTAGATATATATTTTTATTTAAATTTAATTTAACTTTTAAGCTTTTACTTTGAATTATGTGTCGAAATTTGAGCTGACTTGAAATTTGGTATCTTCAATCAAAATTGATGTTCATAGCCGGAATATGTACTAATTTCAATGATACTTTGGTTGTTGCACGGCAGCAGCGCACCCTTTGTATAACGGCAACAGCCTTGGGGGCACGTTGCTAGGTGGAATTTGTGTGCTACCACAAATTTAAATGGCGACAGCCCCAAAGCGAAAAGGCGACCCAGGCGCAGGTAACAAAAATATGCAACAAAAATGCAATAATTCTCATATATTATCAACGCTGCCCCCAGTGATTGGTGCAAGTTCTTCACAGGATCTGGCCACTGATACGAACTCGGGACGTCGGCAGGAGCAGAAGGTGTACACCTTCAGCAGTGACAAGCCGCAGGCCAAGGCCAGTCCCTCCGGTGCGGTTCAGGCCAAGGCCGATGAGAAGGCCAAGCCACAGAAGACGATACTCGAAGAGCATGGCATCATATTGGGCAAGGTCATTGGCACGGGCAACTATGCGAAGGTCAAGATCGGCTTCTCCGAGGAATACGGCAAGCGGGTGGCCGTTAAGATCATTTCGAAGGTGAAGGCACCGCCGGAGTACACGCAAAAGTTTCTGCCACGCGAAATTGAGGCGGTGAAGGGACTCCATCATGATAATCTGATAACCTTTTATCAAAGCATAGAAACGAGTCATAGGTGGGCAGGAATACCCTCTGAAACCCTCTCTTATCTGCCCCTCCCCCCCCTTAGAGTATATTTGATTATGCAACTGGCAGAGAATGGCACACTGCTGGACTATGTGCGTGAGAAGAAGTTCCTGGATGAGACACAGTCGCGGAAGCTGTTCCGGCAGCTGATTAGCGCCGTGGAGTATATACACGGCAAGGGCGTGGTCCATCGGGACATCAAGTGTGAGAATTTGCTGCTGGATGAGGACTGGAATCTGAAGCTAATCGATTTTGGATTCGCACGCAAGGACACACGCTCCTCTGACAATCAGGTGGTGCTGTCGAAAACCTTTTGCGGCAGCTACGCCTACGCCAGTCCCGAGATACTTAAGGGTAATTTCAGCCAACCCTCCTACCCTCTTTTTTATCCATTAACAATCCACCCTCCGCTTAGGCGTGGCCTACGATCCCTTTATGTCGGATATTTGGGCCTGCGGTGTGGTCTGCTATGCGATGGTCTTTGGCCGCCTGCCCTACGATGGCTCCAATGTTCACATACTGCTGAAGCGCATCAATCAGTCGCTGGTGTTCCCCAAATCCCCGCCAGCGACCAGTGAGTGCAAGCACATGATAATGCATGTCCTGGCACCCGTCAAGATACGCTACAATGTGCCGCAAGTGAAGGAGGATCCCTGGTTTACGAATAAGTGAGGGAATCCTTACTACCCAGCCACAGCCAGTTGCTGCCGTGACACCCATTTCCATTTCAAATTAACAGTCAAAAAAATAAAATTTAAATGTTTTAACGACAATCCTGAAAAGCAGTACAGGTTCCAGTTCAAGCCCTGGAACCAGTTCCTTTTGGTCGTTACGCACGAGTTGGCAGCTTCGTTTTCGAGGGTTAAAGGGTTACCAGGGGCAACAACCAACTGCCAAAACAATAAAAAAGGAAAAATTAAAACCTGCAGGTCGACTGTCAAGAGAAAATTTATTTAATTAATGTATAGTCGAGGTAAAAATCAAGAGAATAAGTGGAAATCTGATCTCAATTGATGGCGGAAGTGCATATAATTGGACAAATATTGAAAGCAGTTGATTTCGAAGAGCCGCATCTATACTGCACGTGGACACTGCAGAGCGGTATGTGCCACACACAACACACACACAGAATTCCACATACGATCAATAGATTATCCCCAATCAAAGGTAGCGCCTGGCGCTTAATTCAAGGCGAGTTGCACGGACAAACTCACGTCTCGTCGAACCGTTTGGAGAGCTGCTCGGACTTTGCGGCGCCACTGGACATCCACCTGAGTTGCGCCTCCATTCAGGGCTGGCCCACACTGCTGGTGGAGGTGCATGCGGTGAATGTGCTGCAGCAGTCGTGGCCCGTTGGCTACGGCTTTGCCCACATACCCTGCACACCCGGTGCCCATCGGCTGGAGATAAACACCTGGAAGGTGGCACCCAACGGCTGGTGGCAGAGCATACGCGAACACTTTGGCGGTGGCGGTGCATCATTGAGCAAAACTGATTTACTCTTTTCCGGCGTAGAGCGGTATATCCCTAGCCCCTCTTTAGTTTGGGTTTCCTGCTAATCTTTTGCAACTCTTTTTTCAGTTATAAACTACAAACACGCAGCTCGGGCAAGATCATCGCTGATCTCAGTTTGATCTTTAGGAAGTTTGAGGAATACGGCGTGGAGTTCCATTAGCCATGGAGAAGCTGCTGCTGCTAGCGATCTTCTGGCTGATCACAGCCCCACACAGCCACACGATTAAGATTGGCATCTCACACAGCTACAACACCACAGTCACAGCCACACCCCCAACCACAACTACAGTGGAACCTGGCACCACTACAATCACAACTGCTGTTTCCTCAACGACTGAACCAGGCAGCTCCATGAGCCCCCTGCCAGAGCTGGCCACCAGCACGCCCAGCCAGACTTTTCCGCCACGACCACAAGCAAAGCCCCAAGCCACAGATGCACCAGAGACAGAGGCTACCCCTGCCACAGCCACTACCACTGCCCCTACCACTGCTCCTGCCACTGCCCCTGCCGAAGCACAGCCTTTGAATGCCACTGAAACGCCCAAGATTCCAATGAACTTTCC
The DNA here is from genome assembly GCA_009664405.1 of Drosophila bifasciata. Lineage (NCBI taxonomy): Eukaryota > Metazoa > Arthropoda > Insecta > Diptera > Drosophilidae > Drosophila > Drosophila bifasciata. The sequence goes on along the minus strand of CM019042.1, from coordinate 41,795,401 downwards.
GGATGATTCATTCTACTTTTGCTCCTGTGATCTGCGCTCAGAGATGTGCGATCTGAACTGCTGCTGTGATCGCGATTGTCCCACCGAGACCAGGCAGGTCTTTAGCTGCCTGAAAGTGTTGGCTCCGCCGCAGCTGGTCTCCCGATTGGAGGATTTCCAGTACACCCACGGCCTGCCCAGCTGCCAGATCAACGATGGCTGGCTGTGTGTCTTTCGCAGCAACACAAAGCCGCCCAAAATGAAACCGCTAGTTAGGAATTTTGATGCCTCGAAGTACCAGAAATGGCCAGATCCACTGGGAGCTTACGAAACGGAGGACATGGGACCTCCTCCAGCCACCTCATCGCTGTACAAATTGGGTGAACCGCTGCAGTTGTGGCACCCCGAGAGCAAGCAGTGGACCACCTTTGAGCTGCCCACGGGTTACGAGGGCGCCCAGTGCCACCTGAAGCAGCTCATTCGCCATCTGCAGCCAATGGCCAGCGACTGTCTGATGCGGGATCAGATGCAGTTGCAGGAGAGTGTCTGGGCGCTGCTCAATCTGACTGCCAGCCATCAGTTGCTGCCCAAACCAAGGGACCTGGAGGAGCAGCAAGTGGAGGCAGTTGATATTCAAATCTGCCAGCAGCTGGACAACGGCAGAGTGCACTGCCCCGAGCCAGGAAACGACACGCAATGGGAGGTGCCAGTGGAGAGTCTCGAACTGCAGCTAATTCATAATTTCACAAACATTCTGGAGGCTAAGCTGTTGATCAAGGAAGCTACTGCAACAGAGGAGGAGGAGGACTCTGAACCCATTTGGTTGCACTATGCGGTGACATTTGCCACTGCAAATGAATCCCGGGTGAAGCCCAGTTCGGGTCCACTGGGCTACCTAGCTGGCGCTCCTGTAATCCTCTCGAGAATGCTGCCACAAAACACCAGCGAGGATCAGCAGCTGCTGAGCTACTTTCATGCCCGAAACGATGATCCGGACTACCATTGGCTGCCCCTGTTCTCGCGGCAGCCACGCAACGGCAACTGTCAACGGAAACTGGATGAGAAGGAGGTGCTCCGCTTCGGCGTGGATCTGGCCAAGCAGTGCCTGCTGCATCAGGCAGCACCCCCAGCTCCGCTCCAGCAAAATGCCAATCATACGCAGTTCTGTCAGCGCCTGCAGGCGGAGATCTGGAAGAAGCTGCTGCCCCACAACTGCAGCAGCCTGGAGGAGCTCAGCCAAGTGTTTGTGTCGCAGCTGGGCAGACCGCAGCCGGACCGCTGGATACCCATCCAGCTGCACTTCGAGGAGAACTCGCATGACGTGCCACCACCGGTGCAGGGCTTCTACGATGAGGTGCAGCAGAGTCTGAGCTGCCGCAACATGTTCCTGAGCGTCGGCTACGAGTTCCATGTGGCCGAGCTGGCCCTGCTCGAGGGTCGAGTGCCGCATCAGAGTGTCCTGCAGCATGCCAGAGTTGTCCTTGGCCAAAGACACGACCTGACATTCGATGGCAGCGAACAGCAGCTGGTGGAGCTGCCACTGGGCGTCTCGGCGATGTTCTACAATCTCGAAAAGAGTCGTCCCAATGGAGCCGCAGCTGTAATCAGCTCTCGTATCGTGTTGGCCATGATGCCTCTGCTCTGTCTCTGGCGATGAAGGAATATTTAATTTAGAATTAACATTTGTAACAGAGGAACAATAAAAGCTTAAAGTATATCCCTGCGGCACTTGCGCAACTGTTTGCGCAACAGAATGGCATCCAGTTCGGCTTGCTTCTGACGCTCCTCCTCCTCGAGGGCGGCACGCAGGCTCTCGGCCTCATTGTCCGCCTTCACAGAGATGTAGTGCACCTCCGGCAGAAAGTCGAGTATGCCCTTGCGCATCAGATACTGATAGTTCATCGAAATCGTGTACTTGATTTCCACGCCCACCGCCTGGCTGAGCTCCACCCAGTGGACATACATCCAGTTCTCGTTCCGCAGATCCCTGATGCTATTGTACACGGGCACAAAGTCATCGATTTTGCCTATGAATACGCGGGCCACCTCCATAATCTCGGGCTTCTCGTTGAATATGACCATGGACTGGTTGAGCTCGCCGCGCAGCTCCTCCAGGTTGTTCCACACCTCCTCGAGATCCACCTGGGCTATCGGATTGCCCAGCGTGGCCTCCTCCAGTTTGAGGAAGTTGGAGCAGGCGTACCACAGCTGCTTGTACGGCTCGAAGCTCTCGATGATGCTCTGCAGGAACTCCACGGACAGGGGCTCCAGCTCGAAGAGCATCTGGCGATACTGCAGCGTCTGGCTGACCTTTTGCAGTTCCTTGATCAGCGCCCAAGTCTTCTTGATGTCCACCGATGTCTCCTGGGCGCGATTCGTATTGAAGACCAGCGAGAAGGCCTGGATCTCATCGTTGAGGGACTCGAGTCGCTCCTCGAATGCCTGGCACTCGCTGGCATGCTGCCGCAGGAACTCCTCAATGTCGATCTTCTGCTCCTCCTTGAGCGTGGAGAGACGCACCAGAATCTGGTGGGGCCATGCGTACACATTCCACTTCATGGCAAACTGATGATCGCTCAAATTGTAGAAGAAGCTGTCCAGCAGATCGTACTCCAGCCACATGATCTGTATGTCCGCCCGCAGCTGCTCCACCACATCCGGCACGGTGGCCGCGAAGTCCCGGATGCTATACAGATGCTCGATGCTGATGGGCCGCTCTGCGATCTTGTTGAACACCTCCAGGCAGCGCTCGAGCAGCAGCTCGTTCGTCTCGAACATGCGATCCACATAGTACTCGAAGATGCGGCGTACAATGTCGATCCGCTTCTTGATGAGGAACTGCTTCAGCGTGTCCACATTGATGTAGAAGGGTCCGATGGTTATGAAGGCGGGCAGAATGACCCGCAGCTCCTCCTTCAAGCGCTTGTGCTCGAGTATGTCCCGCTTGACCTCCGAGGAGGGCTTCTTCGCAGCCGCATAGCTCACCATATACTGGTTGATGTTCAGCAGATAGAAGTCTATGAATCTCTCGTACATCCGGGCGTAGGCCTTGAGGGGCAGCACCGCCTTGGCATAGCACTGCCGCATCAGCTCATTCTCGATCAAGAACTTATCCTCGATCAGCTCCACCGTCAGTATGTACAGATTGGGTGCGAATTTCAGGAAGGTCATCACCGAAGCGTCAATCATTCGCACGCCCGAGGTCTTCTCCAGCCCGCGCTTGTAGATGTCCATCAGCGAGGGCTGGAACTCATCCGGATCGGTGGAGTAGAACACCTTGCGATCCTCATTGATGCCCAACGTCATGGCGAAGACGGGCTTGTGGTAGGGGAACTCCGTGTCAATGTAGTTGCTGGTCCACTTGTAGTTGGACTTCAGCTGCAGGAACTGCAGGCAGGGATCGCACACAAAGTGCGAGAAGTTCATCAGCGATGTCTCCAGCAGCACCTCCATCGACTCCTGCATGCGGAACTTCACCTGCAGTATGAACCGGGAGATCTTGCACATCAGATACACGGTCCAGTCGTGCAGCGATATGTCCAGATAGCCCTTGCCCAGGGCACGCAGCACCACGGTGATCACGGAGCACAGCTGCTGGGGCCAGTACACCTTCAGGTAGGTGGCCACATTGTCGCTGTGCGCCTCCTGCGACTGCAGAAAGTCCACCAGGGCCAGGGGCTTGCTGAAGTTGCAGATGAATATGGACATGGTCTCGATATGCTGGCACTCGATGGCCACCCCAGCCATGGCCTCGATGCCGCCGGCACAGTAGAAGAGACTCGCCTTGAGGTAGTCATAGCGCTTTGTCATCATGGTAATGCCCAGGGCCTGCACCTCGGCGCGCTCCCGCGCGGATATGTCATTGTGGAAGTCGCGGGGCAGAAACTCCTTGAGATCAATGTTACGGAACTGGGGAAACTCCTTGGGCATCTTGATGATGAACTGCTCCAGCTCGTAGAGCGCCATCAGGCGCTCAAAGACCAGATTCACCTCGGATCGCAGGCGTCGCTTGCACTGCTCCGACACCTTAGCAGCCTGCAGCACCGCCTCGATCGGCTTAAAGCTGTAGAAGACCGTCGACTCGATGTCCTCGTGGAGCACACAATCAACGATCAGCTCCATTAGCATCAGCTGCTCACCCTTGTAGCGCTCGTGAATGGCCGCTTTCAGGCGACTGATATACTTGTGCGGATCCTCGGCCAGGAACATGAACTGCAGCTTGGGCACCTCGTAGGTGCAGCCATCCTCCAGGGAGAGCAGCGTCCACAGGTCCGTGTCCTCGTTGTATGCCGACACGGAGGCCAACACCCATTGGCAGTTAAGCAGGCTCCGGTTGAAGGGAAGATACGCCTTCGCCGGCAGCGGATAGCGGGCCTCTCCCACCACGGCCAGCTCAAACCAGGCCGCCGGCGAATTGATGTCATAGTTGCTGTCATCGAAGTAGCTGAGGGGGAACTTGTGCGGAAAGGCAAACTCCGACATCACGTTGTACTGCTCCTCGGTGGGCTGCAGCACCTCGTCGGTGAGGCCCGCCCGCAGCAGTTCCTCGGAGAGATTTAATCTTCTGATACTGCCGCCGCCGGCGATCCACCTCCACGTCCTTGGGCAGATGCCGCTTGGGCACATAGCGCGTCTGAATCACCTTGGGCAGAATGGCCGGCAGGGGAAACCTATGCGACTTGCCCATTTTGTCGACCAATGTCAGCCAGCGTTGTGCCTCCTCGATGGGATAGAAGACGGAGGTCAGCTGGTCGCGTGGTATGTACAGCTCCTGATAGTTCATCACCGCGGTGCCTGGTCGGGGCGGCATAATGCAGATCGGCTTGCCGGCAGTCATATCCCCGAAGTGGTCAAAGCCTTTTATGCTTATTGCCCCACTGCTATTTCGGGGAGACTCTGCAGCATCCATAATCGGTTATCCTTCGCTGTCGATTTTTTCTTATTTCAAAATATTTGATTTTGGGCTGTTCAAAGTGTGCGAAATGGCATTTGCCACAAAAGTGTTTTGATTATGGTAGATATTTGAATATAGTCTTCTCGTCTCTTCTGTTACAGCGTGGACCACAAAGCGGCCAAGGAACTGCGGCAATCTGGACCAACATTTGTCATACACTGAGACAAAAATATTTTGGCTGCACGAAGGCGCCCCCAGGATACGTGTTGGCTACTGACTGAACTAAATTTTTCGAAATTGTTAGAGCACAAATGGCACAATTTTCAGGCCGAGTACCAGGCGAACAGAAATCAGCAGAAGGTAGCTGGGGATTCTGTTTTACATCATGTCAAAAGCTGGCCGCTACGAAACTAGCAGCAATTTATGGAGTTATTTAAAATGAATATAACTCTGACTTTTCTATCCGATCGGGTCGTGCCATGCCTCATTGTGATCGGGAAAAAGTTCCCTATCGCTTGCAATCAGTTTAGTTTTAAGGACATCAAGGATTAAGGATTAAATTTCTGTAACTTTGCCATTTGTCATTCGAACAAGACGTGATGGGTGGCCTCGTGAACGTAAAGGTCTCCTGTATCTTCTAAATCCATCAAGGATCGCAGGGCTGCAAGGATACGCCTTTTACATGGTATTTTGTATTATAAAGCGGTCTTTCAATAGAGCCAACTCCAATAGTATGCAGTGGTTTTTAAATCTATATGACTCGTTTTAAATGCCATGTCCCAAGGCGAGCCACGCCTTCTCGTTTGAGAGTGATGCGAGTGCATCCTTCAAACAGTCTAAGGACTACCCTATCGAGCATTAATTGTTTGTATATTTCATTCTGTTAGAAGCTGGCCACTATAAAAATGTAAGATGTATGAAATGCAATAGAAAATGTGTAGTTACCGTGTAGTTACCATGTACAATAATAAATACTACTGAGTTTTTTTGGGGGGGTTAAGTGGGCTGTCCTTTTTTTTATTCGGTATATTTATGGAATATTTTGCCGATAAATCCGCGGTCACACTGAAAAACACCGCGGCAGCAACAATGAAATGGACGATTGTAAGTGGCATCGTTTTTTAAAATTATAATAAACCATTAGCACTTAAAACTGGCTAAAATCCCTACAGCTGCTGCCAATCTAAGCGCCAGCATGTGCGACGTGGAGGAGCAGGACCTATCTGCGGCACTGTTGAACAAAAACGTAAGCTTCAGCAGCACAATGGTGACATCAAGCGCGGATTTGTCGTTCAGTTTAACCGATGCGGAGTTACTCAAACTAAAGAACAAGTTTAATGCTGGCTCCAGGCCCAGCGAGAACATGGATGTGTCCATGAACATGGAGGAGCTCAGCGAGCGGGAGGAGAAGAGCAGCGTGCAGGAGGAATCCACGCTGGCGGAGCAGACCACACTGGATGAGGAGACCACGCTGGATGAAACGTCCACACTGGAGGAAAGTGAATCCGTCATAAATCTCGAAGACACCATAGACGATGTCGAACTTCAGGCAATTGTGCCGCAAAACCAACCAAGGAATGCCAAAACGTCTGTTGTAGCAAAGCCTGTTTTGGCGGAGGAACCCATAGAGATTGTGGCTGAAGAACCCATAGAGATTGTGACAGATGAACCCATCGAGATGGTGGCTGAAGAACCCATAGAGATGGTCGCAGAGGAACCCATAGAGATTGCTCCAGTCGAGTACTTCAAAAGCAAACTAATCGAGGTGGGACGACGTTGCTGGAAATCTTCTGTGGATGCTCAGCATTACACCAAAGGCTGTTATTGGTCGCCCGACGGTACCTGCCTGCTGGTGCCCATCCATTTGGATGGCATGCATGTCATGGAACTGCCCCCGGACCTGTACACCGCCACAGCAGTGCCGCAGGAGCGTGCCCTAACCAATCTTGTGCCTGCCGTCCATGTGCCCGAGGGTGGCACCGTCTACGATTGCGTCTGGTATCCGCATATGAACAGCCAGCAACCAGACACCTGCTTGTGCGTATATCGATGCTGTCTGCAACCCAAACTGATGCTTAGTTTCGTCATTTAGCTGGCTAGCCTCGCGGCAACACGAGCCCATTCACATGTGGGACGCCTTCGATGGGAAGCTGCGCTGCAGCTACAGCGGCTATGATGCCGTGGACGAAGTGATGGCCGCCATATCCTTGGCCTTCTCGCACGACGGCCAGCAGATCTATGCGGGCTACAAGCGATGCATTAAAATCTTCGACACCAGTCGACCGGGTCGCCTCTGTGACGATTATCCGGTGAAGTTTGCCATCTCGTGCATTGCGCAGACCACGGAGCACCCGAATACCTTGACCTGCGGCAACTGGCATGGCTATATCCAGCACTTTGACCTCCGCTGCAGCCCCAAGCAGGGTCCGCTCTTCACGCTGGGCGGCCACAAGGCGGGGGTCACGCAACTAAAGTACGCCGACGGTGCGGCGGGCTGGCAGCTGTTTAGTGGCGCTCGCAAATGCCCAAAGCTGCTGCAGTGGGACATGCGCAACTACAAGAAGCCCCTGGGCGAGTACCAGCGGCATGTGGACACCAATCAGCGCATTCAATTCGATCTGACACCGGATCTGGGCTGGCTGGCCAGCGGCGACACGCAGGGCGCTCTGAACGTCTGGGATATGAACGGCGATGGCGAAGTGTCTGCCCTGCCGCTCCACAATGACTGCTGCAATGGCGTAAGCTTCCATCCAACGCTGCCCATTCTGGCCTCTAGCTCGGGCCAATATCATTTCATTGGCCACGATGGTGGTCAGGTGAATGACAGCGTTCTGGATTGTACAGGAGCAGCCGGGGAGCCCGTGGAGCAGTCGCGCGATCAGCCACAGGAAGTGATCTATGAGAATGCCGTGGTGATGTGGTGGTGCGGCCAAAGTCTGTGAATGTTTTGGTAATAAATTGAGCTATTTTTTATATAAAAAAAGCCTGTCTTTATTTCTTGAATCCATTTCGGAAATACTAAATGCGCGAGTGCGTATCCACTCTCGTGTGTCCACCTGTATAGGGTAGTAGTACTCTGATTAGTATCACTCAACTAGGGAGAGGAGGTTCGACTTGTACTCACCCTAGAATCGCTTAAGGAACTCCTCGGCACAGGTTCGAGCTCTGGCATTTACGGCCAGCTTCATTTCGCTAATTTCCTTATCGATCTCCTCCATGAAACTGATCACAAAGTCGACCAGCTTGTGCTTGTACATCTGCTCCGTGTGGAAGTTGGTGATGAGGAAGCTTATGTCGTAGCCCTCGATGGGCTTGCGGCGCAATATGATGAAGGATTCGGCGCGGCGCATCATGAACCGCGTGAACTTGTGGCACAATATCTTCTCGATCTCGTCCGCCTGCTTCACCGAAATGCTCACGCGCACCGAGTTGATCGATGGCTCAATCAGCACCTTCTCGCGCTCGTTGCGGGACACCACAATGGGCGTGAGCACCAGCTCCTTGCTGGAGCAAATCTCCACCTCCGGCTTGTTGTGGCGTTCGACCACTTGGGAGGGGAAGTCCTGCAGGCACATGGCGGCGGTCAGCGAGTGCCGCACGGCAGTTAGATAGGGCTTCAATGTGGCGGCCATTGTGTGGGCGTATTGTTGCTAACGTTGATTGGTTTATGTTTAAAACACACACTTTTTTTTACTTAATTTTCTATTATGATTCACAATACAGTGTGACCGCGTATTTATCCATTAAAAATACCGCCTGACTCACACACAAAATATACCAAAAAAAACATTATATACCGCACGAAATTAACCCAACTAAACCCCTGCTATTTGTAGAGGTGAACAACTTGAGATTAAGCGCGAAATGTAGTAATGATTTTTAAATTCTCCTTGTAGATCTATCCCTCCAGCTCTTGCTTCCAAATATTAATAACACTCATTTTCTACCAATTATAAATATTTCATTTATTTGTATTATGCACTTTTATTATACATTCATTTATAAGTATTTTGCTTGCTTATCGTCCATTTAATTTTTGTTGCTTATGTAAACTTAATGTTAAGTTATGCGTGAACCTAGAAAAAACCATTTTCGTAAGCTGTCGTATTTCTGTTTTTTGTTTTAATATATTTTATAGAGAACATTGATTTGGAAAATGTATCCTTCGCTTCGTTAATTTCGTTTCATTTGCTCGTTTTCTCATACAAAAGTTCTTCCATTCGCTTGATTATTGAAAAGTTGATTACACTTGATTTATATTAGTTAGTTAGTAATATATATCATAAATTGAGTAAATATCGAAGCATTTTTATCAATTGTATTGATGCACTTGCAATGTGGGTTTCGTGTTTTTTTTTTTTTCAATATGTCTGCAAAGTTTTCTCCTGTCTGGGTTGCTGTTTTTTAGGGGCTCTGTGCGTATAGTTTGTCTTGCATTTATTTATAATATATATAATAATATATATTCAGTTATAGTAGCCATAGTATTACACATTTATAACGGTATATGAGAGAGATATTCAAAATTTAAGCTAAATTCAGCGCCCTGCTCTTTTTTTTCTCGTGCAAAACCAAACTTTTTGGGAACAATATTCGCAGCAACTGCAAACAAAAATTTGCCTAAATTTTCCATTTTTTCATTTTTGTATTATAATTCCCCCCACCATTCAATTTCCGGCCAAAAATCTGCGCCATTTGTTTTTTTTTTTCTCTAAATATAACTCGACGTTAGACAAAATATGCTCTTCCATATCGCTTCCATATATAATTATTTATATATTTTACTTTAATTTATATTAATGCCTAAATTGTGTTTAAATTTGTTTATGTTGTCTGTAAATGTTAAATGAAACGAAAATGCAGTGTTTTGTTTTGTTTTACTTTGTATTTGATTTCTTGTTTTTTATTTATTTTTTTATAAGCATTTCTTATGTATTTTTTTTCTGTTTGACATTTATTTTATAGATAGAAAATGCGAAACTTAAAACATTAATTGTTAGTGTCTCCAACTTTTGTTTTCCTTTTTTTTTTTAAGTTTTTTCTTGTGTTTTTTTTTTTTTGCATATGTTAATAAATAAAAAATAAGATTAAATTATACACGTATTTATTAAATATATTTTTTTTTTGTTTAAATGATAGATCTTGTGAATATTGATTGGGGTTTTCTGGCAAATAGCAAAATTAATTCTTTTCTTTTTTTTTTTTTGTATGGCTTTTTATTCCAAAATACGTTTGTTTCGAATTTCTCCTTCATTTTGCTGAGAGAATATAAAAAATGAAGCTTCAAAAGTGTTTAAAATTGTTGAAAAAAGCTGAAAATATAAAATTAAAATCAAAACGAGAAATTCGAACTTAAGCAAACGTATTTTGAAAGGCTTTTTGTGTTCCTTTTTTGTTTATAGATTTTATGTTTTTAAATTGTTTTTTTTTGCCGTATGCTATATATCTTTCTTGGTTTTGTTGAAAAGTTTCGCGAATAAATGTTGCTGCTTGCTGTTGCTATATCTTTTTTTTTGGGGCCTCATCTCGCTCAGCGGAATCTGGAGATACTCGATATGCCCTGTCCTCCCATGTCGGTCGTTTTTATAATACTTGAAATTGTCTTGAAGCAAATTGGTTGCTGCCATTTGTTTTTCTTTATGTTTTTTTGCTTAAATATGTGTTGTTGTTGGTGTATGGTGTAGTGTCTCTCTATTCTTGTTTGTTGTTGCTGCAGCAGTAAGTAATGACGGTCTACGCCCACTGCACAGCTTCCTCTAACCCGACGAGGCGATGGCATTCTGCTGTCCATCCATATCCTGGGTCTGGGCCTTGTTCTGGCGCACCAGCTCAGCACGGCGCTCCTGCAACATAACATAAAGCATAGATATAATTATTTAGTGATCAAAAGAGAGTGCTACTCATCATGAGAACTACTGCTACTCAAATGATAAGGCATATATGCATATAGTATGGGTGTGTTGATGGGTGTGTAAGAGGTGGGTGTTGGGAACAAACAACGTACAAGTTTTTGCACTTTTTCGATTTTCTTTTGTATCTCCTTTTCGCGATTCTGCTCGGCCGCATACAATTTATTCTCATATATACGCGCCTTCTCCTCTATCTTTTGTGTTTCCAATTGATCTTGGTGTGATTTAATCTCGGCAATTTTGACAGTGTTCTAAATGAGAGGATATAAGAGAGAAAAATGCAAAAACAACAAATTATATATACACATGATCCGAAAAACAAACAAATACACACAGTACAAACACACACAGTACACAATACACAGATATATTCAGATGAAAAGAAAAGATTTATGAAAGTTTGGGCATCATTTTTAGGATAGTTGGAGGAGGATAGTGGGTTGAAGGTAAGGGAAAAACTAATTTGGAATTAAATATGTTATATTTTTGATTATTTTTACCCAATCAGCTAAGATTGATGATATGAAATTGGATTGCCAAAAGATGCCAAATGATTTGCAGAAATAATTCATGGAACATAATTGCAGGAAAATAATTGTTGAGTTGATTCTAGGAGTGATTTTCGAATATCTGAAAGGTTTAAGCTGCAGTAGCGATTAAGTTTCATTCCCCTAATGTTATTATAGTTGATTTAGAACTAGTTATGGGATGGTATATGCTACAAGTAGCTACAAGAAGCTTTTTCCTTCCATAAGGTATATGTGGTTCAAGCAAGAGTTTATAGACAATGTCGAGCAAAGCTGGGAGCTGGGTTGCACTCTATATACAATATGATAAATTGTCTTTTCCAATATAGTAATCAGCTGTAAATTCTACACAAATTTTGAATTGAATTTTTGGCAATTTCGCCTCTACAGTACTACTACTTCTAACTTGTAAAGTAAAGCCACACTACAAACAATTCAAAAGCAGCTAGCTCTTTCTTTCAAGCCATTTTGCTCAACTATCAAGCTATCATGCTGAATGCTGTTCTGGATGGTAGGCGGCACACACTCACATGCTCCTTGAGACGATTGAGCATCTTCTTAATGTTCTCATCGCGCAAAGCCTGAGCGATCTTAAGCTTCTCCTCGATGGCCTTCTGCTCATTGGCCTTCTGCTGCTCCAATGTCTCGCGCGTCTTCTCAATCTCCTGAGCATGAATCTAAGAGTTTGATACATGTAAGATTTAGAATTCTATGGAATGTGTGTGTGCCGAAATCAAACCTTAAGCTTCTCCTTCATGTCACTGATGATGGCCTCGCGCTTCTCCACATGCAGCTCCATCTTGGTCTCCAATTGCTCCTTGGTCTGAGTGATGAACTCATTGGTGATCTCATCCTTCTTGCGTGTGGCCTCATCCACCTTGGCCAACTTGTTCGAGATATCAGCCATCTTCTTGGCCTCCAGAGACTGCAAAAAGTTCGTTTTGTTAAGGCAACAATGAGGAGAGGAGAGGGTACTACTACTTACAATGCGACGTTCTTCGGCTGCCTTTAGCTTCTGCTCAATCTCCTCCACGCTGACATTCTTGCCGGGGGTGACCGGACGCTTGGGCACGGCCACATTGGGTGCCGGTTCGGCCAGAATGACCTCATAGCTCAGTCCGCCGCGAGACTTCTCCTGGCAGCGAATCTCAGTGGCTGTAAACGAGAGAGAGTCAGATGGGGGAGCCGTTAAAGAAATTCAATATTTGTGCATTTGGGTGGGGATGGGGGAACTGCTATAAATATAAAGCTGTGGTCGAAGAGGGTGAAAGTCCCAGTTCCAGTTCACCCTTAAGCCACCCTCTGCTGCTTCGTATGACATCACTTTTTGCACTGTCTCCCTCCTCCCCTCACTTACTCATTGTCTTTTGTGTACTTTTGCGCATTTAAGGCCGAAAAGCCGTGACCAAAAAAAACCAAAAAAGTGCACGAATATACTATATATGATTACAAAAGGAGAGCGGACCACCCACCCCCAGATCAGAAGTTGAATGTGCCTTTAGCTTGTGGTTTATTGTCCGATTTCTGTCCGAACTAAAGCCAGCCAAATCGATTCCTCCATGTCTCAAAGATTACAAACTTTATCGAAGTGACTTGGAGATGTACTTTCCACACGTATACAGACAGTGTATATACATATTCACAGTCAAAGAGAGATTATAAGAGTATTAAGAGTTCAAAACGAATTTAAGTGGAAAAACACTCGCTCAAAGTTAATTGCATTCCAGGCAAGAGTCTCCTGGCTCTGTCTCTGTCGCTTGCTCTGCCACACACCGCAATATCCATTAACTTTTGTTTTTGGCCATCTCTGGCATCCCCCCTCCCTCCACATTTGCATTCACACACAGTTGGGTTTTCGCACTTTTTTTTTTTTAAGCGCATTTTGATTAATGGCCACGCCTCGCTGCACTTTCCAATGCACCGCCCCGTACCCGTTATATCCACTCTGCCTTCAGGACATATTCACACTTTTTCCGAGAGAGAGCAAAACCATAATTCATGTAAGCGCCCGTGCCACACACACACACACACACACACAAAAACGAGAGAAATTCAGGCAAAAGTTGCAGCAAGCTGACAATGATGGGCAGAATGGAGCCACACACACACGGAGAGCAGAGCAGAGCAGAGGGAAAAAAGCGTCAAAGAAAACCAAAATAAAATGCGAAATTTTCACACGGCACAATTATTAAAATTAAATGCACTGGAAAATGCATATTCCCCACCCACCACCCCTCCCCAGCAGGCAGGCAAAGTGTGAAAATAACTGAATAACAATTCCAGCAGTTTGGATAGTTTTCGGGTAGTTCAAAGTATATTGTATAAGAATATAACCAGAATAAATGTTACAAAAGAAGATACTTAAACATAGCTACTTAACATAGCTTATAGCAACCTTATAGCTTTAGGTTTTCATTCAAATCAATGTAATAAGCAGTTCCAAGTACTAGCTGCACTTCCTAGAACTCAAAGTTGCATAGCTCATCCCTTCTCACATAGTATAAGAGTCTACTTACAGCACTTTTAAAGTTGTATATTTCATCTCAAAGCTATACCCTAGCACCCTTATAAATATACAATCCTATAGATAGCATATCTACGCAACAAGAAACGTTAAACAAACAAACGTCACATATCGCAACCCAAGAACAAATCACAAAACAATTTCGCATCAGCAAAAATCCCAAGAAAACACCCCCACAAACCCAATACAGGGGAAGGTTGAGGCCTTTGTTTAATCAGAGGGGAGCCAGTCTGAGGAGGGGGGACTATCAAATGAAGTGGAAAATTATTTGTCAAAACAAAAATCTATATATACACAAAGGAAGGAAGTGCGCCGCCCCCCACTATACCTATGCCCAAAAGTATATATCATTGACTTTCTCCAACAAAAAGGACAAGAGGAGCTGCTGCTGCTGCGTAGGTGTCCGGATGATTGCTGTTGACACATAATTTGCCATTATTCGAGTAGGTATCCGTACGTACATACGTCCGTCCCTCTGTGGGTTAGTCCCACCATTTGTCCGACTGTCAATCATGGGCACTCGCTTTTGGGTTCGCTTTCAGCTTCCCATTCCCCACCACTGTGTGGCTTTGAGTAATGATGTCTTGGACCGGACCAGGTCAAGTGTTGAAGTCTATTAGGCTGACAGATTTGATGGGCCTCCACCGCCCACACAAAACCACAAAAGAGGGTGGCTGGGTGGGGCAAAGCCATCTTCATTTAACTTTCAGATTCTGGATTCCGTAACCCTTTTAAAACGATTCTCTCTACGCACTGACCCACCCGACCAAAGCAATTTTCCAAAGTGGCTTTTGTGGTCCAACTCCGACTTCTCCTTCTCTACACTCTACTCACATATCTTATCCTCCTGCTCCTCCATGGCATCCTGCCCACCACCTCCACCACGAGCAGCACCAGCATCACCATCACCAATGCAAGCATTCCACATGGTCTCCAATATTTCAATCAATGCCGAGGCATCCGGATGTGTGGAATGCTTCTTCTCCACATGCACCATCAACTCCTCGGCGGTGAAGCCCAACTCATCGCAGAAGGGACACTTGAAGCTCTGCGGTGCCTCTCCGTTCACCAGCTCCTCGCCGCCAAAGTAAATGTCCAGCATTTTCTTATTGTAATGGGCACGCATGGGATGATAGTACTTGTGCTTGGGGCTAACCCGATTCTTCTGCTGATCGAAACAGGCGCCACACACTGTCATCTGAGAGCCGCAAACGACACATTCATACCAACGTCCCAAATCACCCTGGGCGGGGCAGCCCGAGCATTTGCGTTGTACCACCGGACAATCCGAAGACATTGCGACAAAAATATATATCAAAAGTGCGTGGATATTTTCGCGATTTAGTTACTCTTTCTTGATTATTCTTTTAGCTGAATATTTATATTCGAAAAGTTCACTTTCGAAGACAGTTTGGGATATATGAATTCTCGTATTTTTCTCGTATTATTATTAGACTACGATGTGACGAGAACGGTATCAACAATAGTTGTGAGGGGCATTCCGACTCGAAGCTACTCTGAGAACTACTTGACAGGCGCCGCATGCTTGGGCTTCATATTTTTTGTTTATTTGTCAATCGTGGCAATCATAATCAATCGTCGTAGTACTCATTTATAGGGGTGCTGAAAGAACTAAAAAGATCCGGCAAAGAAGTGTGGCAGATATCGGATAAGAAATGCGAAAATCTAGCACATCTGGGTCCATACGAAATAAGACACGATGCTCATAAGACCCGATGCTAAGCCTTCTCTTTCCCATGAAACCTTCTTTAAACAGATCTCAAATCAAGAAATATTTATAATACAACAAAACTTTTATAGGAACTCATTTTTATTGGTAGTCACAACAATCATTTATATTGTTAATGTTCTGTTAAAGGTCAATATTTCTTTGAAATGGTGGAATATATTGTTGAAATTATTTTTTATTCTCTGTTTCAGAATTAATATGACTATTTTGATATGTTTTACATGTAGTTTCCTGTTTCTTGAATATTTTCTTTTGTCTTTTTTCTCTCTTTTTCTTACTCGCTTTCTTTCTCTTTTTCTTACTCGCTTTCTTTCTCTTTTTCTTACTCGCTTTCTTTCTCTTTTTCTTACTCGCTTTCTTTCTCCTTTTTCTCTTTTTCTTTCTCGCTTTCTTTTTTTTTTCTCTTTTTCTTACTCGCTTTCTTTCTCCTTTTTTACTGCTTTCTTTCTCCTTTTTTACTTGCTTTCTTTATTCTTTTTTTAGTAGCTTTCTTTCCTCCTTTCTTACTCGCTCTTTCTTTTTTTCTTACTTGCTTTCTTTCTTCTGTTTTTTCACATTTTCTTTTCCCTTTTCTTGCTCGCTTTCTTTCTTCTTTTTATACATGCTTTTATTCCTTGCTTCCTTTCTGCTTTTCTTTCCTTCTCTTACATGCTTTCTTTGTCCTTTTCTTACTCGCTTTCTTTCTTCTTTTCTTACTTGCTTACTGTCTGCTTTTCTTGCTCCTTTTCTTACATGCTTTCTTTCTCCTTTTCTTACTCGCTTACTTTCTTTTATATTATTTTTTTTTTGTTAATCCTTTTCATGCATTTAGAACCCTTCCTCAAAATATCTATCCTCATCATCGAAGAGATAGTCGAATTCAGTGGGTTCGTCGTCGTCGTCAGATAGATCCGAGTCAGAACCGAGCACATAAACTGGATCAGCATTATCCATGATGGCTGGAGGTGGAACTGCTGCTGCTGCCACATCTGAAGCTGGTACCGGCACTGCCACAGCAGCAGCAGCTGCAGCTGGCTGCTGATTATCTACCTCTTCAGTTGCACCACCATTCAGTGTGAGAATAATATTAATTTGGATAGGCGGAGACTTGTCTTCGTTGTTGTTTGCATCGGTATTGCGATTATTATCGGCTGCATTTCCATTGCCATTATCATCGTTGGCAAAATCAGTGCCAGCCTTGCTATCGTCGTCATAGCTGTCATCGTCATCGGCATCGCCATCGTTGCTATCAATAAATGCTATCGGATTCTGGGCGTCACTGGCGTTTATGTCGGCACCGAGAATGTGTCCATCTTGACCGTAATCGCCCGATAAATTAATCTGCAATATGTTCTCCAGATGACGATTACTGGATGTTGCCAGGGCCTCTTTGGCTTCAATCTCCTTGGATTCCTTCTTGTCTTCGCCCTCTTTGGATCCTTTCTTTGCCTTAATCTCCCGTGTAAAGCGGTCAAGCCAGTTACGATAATCCTCGAGACCTGTAAAGTATTTGGTCAAACGATCCACTGCAGCCTTAGGGACTTGGCCGACTTTCTTGGTCACCTTCAGCCGCTCCGCCAGTGACTTCGACTCATTGGTGGCCACAATAGTTGTGGCATTTGATTGTCCCAGATTCAGCCCCCGCATCAAGCGCAAATCAACTGGCACTGAGCTGAGATCCTCCTCGGTGAGCATGGAGCACATTACAGAACTCACGAAACGTGACTTGGCGACCTTTCTCTCGTATTCCGTATTTCCGGGCATCTTTTCAAAGGCTTCCTTCAGCTTTGAGCAGCAATAACGACTATCGGTGAGATCCCATTTATCGATTGGAAACTCGTTTGACTTCGTCTTCGGCTTTGGCTCGGCAACGGTAGCCAACGGGTCCGTGCCGGTGTTGCTCATACCCAGGCGTGATGCCTCATACGAATCAAAGAGCGATGATGCGCTCTTATTGATCGAGTTCAGCGCAGCAACAGCCTGGTGATATTGGAGTACAATTTGGCGGTTCTGGGGTAAGGCCTGGCGGTTCTGGGGAACAGCCTGCCGGTTTTGGGCTACAGCCTGCCGGTTTTGGGGTACAGCCGGGCGTTGTTGGGGTATAGACAGCGGGACACTCGGGTGCATTCTGCGTGCGTAAGCCACGCTGTCCAGATTCAATGGGTTGACATTGTGGGCACGGCTTAAACCGATGCCAGAGCGAGTAACACGATTGCGAAGTGCCAACAGCTCACGGTGGAAGTTCTCATTTCCATTTGCATATCCGAATGGATCCTGCAGCGGCGGTATAGCGGCCCCACGACGACTGGCAGTTGGTGGTGGTGCAGGCACCTCTCGGATGCGTGGATTGTTCGCAGGCCCAGGTACAGCCACTGGTGCAAGCTGACGCATCTGACGCGTTTCTAGGCGTTCAGCGGCCGCCCTCTGAATCTGGCGACAGATACGATCCACATTGTGTGAAATGCCAGCTGGGGCTGAAATGTTGCCCTGCAGGACGGCAAACTGTTCGCGCAGGGTGTCTGCCCGCGTCAGAAGTCCCCTGCACTGCCTTTCGTATCCCTCGCCATTTAAGTCAAGATTTAGTAGACGATCCTTTACACGTTGCAGCGAGCCCAAAATATGGTCCATGGAGACAAGGGTTGCCTCAGTGACTGTGGCTGTCGAACGGTTGACGCTCCTTGGGGCTGCGGCTGACCCTGGGAATGGGAGAAGGGCCTGGGCGGCGACCGGAGGCATTGGCGCTCCGTCGGCGATCGGAGGGATAATCCTTGGCCCTGGATATCGGAATGGGGTATCTCGTATGACCCGGGCGGCGATAGCAGGATGCTCATGATACGGATTTCTGGACGAATGATCGACAAAGTAGAACGCATAGGCCATCATCAGGTAATCCTTGTAGTCGGCATGGTCACGGTGCGTCTCCCGCACATGATGATGCAGATCCTGTATGGTGAATCCCAGCCGCTGGCACAGGGCGCACTTGAAGCTCTGAAAGTCCATGGCGTTGGTGTACGTTTCCCCGTCAAAGTACAGCTGGAATGCAGTGCGGGTGTAGAACACCTGCATTATGTGATAATACTTGTGATTGGGCGATGCCGGCATGTGATCATCTGAGTAACATATGCCACACAGATGATAATCCTTGCACTGAAAGCACGTATAGCGAAGTCCCGGATATTCGACCATCTGGCACTGACGGCACGGAAAGCCGGTGTGACGATCTGGCAACACTGGCAACATAATGGCAGCGGCATTGATGTCCCGCGTATTAATTATGAGAGTGTCATTCAATTGTGATGGCCCCCCTTCAGGACGCATGCTGCGGAATGGGGAGGAATGACGTATGATGAGGGGGGTTTTTTTTTTTTACGTAGCGTTGCAACGTACGCAACGATGTTTAAACTTTGGCAAAAAACAGGCGACAAACAACTGGAAATTACTTTGAAAAGTTTTTTGCTGATTTGGATTACAGATATTTCAGGGCATATCATATATGTATGTATGGCTGGGCGTGTAGTAAAATCTGTTTTGTAATCCGGTAAAGGAAAAAAAAATGTCGTCTGTGTGTGTGTGTATGTATAGAAGCTGATGTTCATACATATGTGTGTATTTTTGGGTTAGGTATGTAATCTGAATTATGAATTTTCGAACATTTCTTGTCTGCACATTGGAATCTTATTAGTGGAAAAATGTACGATGTACATAACCTAAAACCAATGAATGTACAAGCGCCGGCACATACACGCATACTATTACAAACCCACATGCAATCGTACATACACACACACACACACAGGCACGCTCAAACAGACGGCAGGCAGACAAAAAAAAAAATATGCGTGGTTCGCTTTTGCGCACATTAAAAATCTACGGGAATGTTTATGTTTATTGAAACTCGATCGTTTTAACCAACCAAGCACTCACAAATAAAATTACGGTGAAAAAAACACACAAAAATGCAAAAACAAGGAAAGAAAAAAATGTACTGTTTGTGTGTGTGTGTGTGTCAGAGGCACGCACAGAAAAAAAAAAAACTTTATGCCGTGCCGCTTTTTGCCAAAGTTCTTTGCATTTAATTAAAATACTGTACATACTTTCTTTCTCTTTGAATATCACTTGATTTGATTACACTTGAGGCAGCACTTTTGTGCTGCTATTAACAAAAACTTATTAACACTTATGTTTTTTTTTTTTCTAAATTTATTAATTTCGGTCCGCTCTCAAATGAACCGACTTCTATGACAAACGAAACAGGAAAGACACAAGACTCACAAATCTGCCGATAGGCAGAAAAGTGCAAAAATGAGCTATTGAGCGCAAAAATTATCGAATGTAAGGTAAGCGTTTGCCAACACTAGACACGCATCCCATCTCAAAAAACAATTGAGTCTGCGGCAAAACGCAATGATGTAACGTTGATTCAAATTGAGTGTTAGACTTAAGGCATGTTTCTGATAAATAAAAGGACTTCTGATTGCTTGCAAATATGGTATTAAAAGCACTTAGGTTGGTGGTTAAAGACACATGTATTAATCGTTTTATGGCACTAGTCTTTGCTAGCTGACTACATAGCTGGAATATTAGAAACAGTCTTATGGGAAATGCCTGCAGTCAGAACGAGAGAAGTATATACGTTAAGTTATCTCTCTATAGTTGAACTGGAAGAAGCGCTGCATCAGAATTTATCGATTGTTTTAATTTGCGGATAAAATTTAGCTCGGTTGGTTTTTATAGCTAGTGATAACTGATAAAAATACCTATTTTAATTGGAATTATGCTCGAATTTATTTATATTTCTAAACATTTCCATACTTAAAATATAAGTAGGCAAGCCAACAAAACTAGTGCAGCAAAGTGTAATGGCTAGACTTTCATATTTTGCTTTTACATATTCAGAGCTCGCAAGAATTGGTCCCTTTTTGCAGGTAGTTTTAAAAAGACCGACTGCCCGCGGATCCGACGAAGAACGGAATCGAAAAGACCCTTCCAACTTCGGTTTTTCGCTCTTCGCTCTTTGCTCAACCAACGAGCGTCGTTCTTTTTGTGCACTCGTTCACTTGAGACACGAGACGAAAGGGATTTTTTGCAAATGCATGTACATATGTACATACATACATATGTATGTATGTGTGTGCATGAGTTGCGCGCGTGGATCAATTACAATGAGCTGTATATCTTTCTCCCTTCCTCTTGCATGCTTTTTCTGTTAGCAACAACAAACACCTAACGCTGCTACAACAAAAAACTTCGGGCTTGCTCTTTGCTCGTTTTGCTCAGTGCCTGCCTGATGCTCAGCTGCTGAGCGCCGAGCGACAGGCTCTCTCAGCTCAGACGTTGTCGTAGGAGAACACTTGAGCTTCGCTCGCCGCTCAACACGAGACCGCAAACATGAGCTCAGAGCGAGAGCGCATCTGCTTAATTTGCCTTTGTCTTTGTCTTTTGAGCGAGCAGACAGTAGAAAAAAAATTGGACAAAACGAAAAACGAATTAGCGCACCAAAGTGTGATCAGAACCTATAGCTAGCCTTTCCTTACTTTCCTTTTGCGTGTACAAAACCAACTGAAAACTTTGCCCAAATATGGCAGAATCTCAATCCCCTTTTAGCGCGTAAGTTTTTGCAGGGAGGGATCGTTTTTGGTGCTTATTTTTTTGGACCCCAAGGCTTGTTAACACCACATTCAAGCCGTTCTTGGCCGCAGGACTCAACTAAAAACTCTCATTAACATAATAAGCATCATTATACAAATTTAAAGCAGCGTAAAATGCATCCACATACCCGAACATACTACACCACGGCACACCACACCACAGCACACACACACACCCACAGCTCATAGCGTTTGACCTCAATTAAAATATTTTGCGAGCAGCGTGAGAGCGAGAGCGAGAGAGAGTTTTGCCAACTTGCATTTTATGTGCTCGTACTTAATGTAGTACATCCCCAAGCCCCCTCCCACCCCAACAGCAGCAATAAAAAGAGCCGTTGACATTTCACGCTTTTAATTAAAAATCCTGGCCAAGCATTTGTGCTAAATGAAATAAAGAAGAACGGACCACCCTACACGACTGCCTAAGGTTTCTATGTGGGGAGCGACCACAAAATTTGCTATAAATCTGACATGATTTTAATTGAAACGACATGATAAAGTGTTGATAACCTGGTCTTATACACGTATTAATATACTCCCACAATGAGCCCCATTTTAAACGAGGCAGGGTGAGGGTGAAGGAATTTCACTCGAAAATCCTGCTTATGACAGCTGACAGCTGAAGGAAGCGATTTATCAGAGCTCAAAAAAGCCAGTGAAGGCGACAGCAGACAGCAGGCAGGCAGGCGGTAACACATCTGATGACATTGCAAAATAAGGCCAAAAGGCAGATGTAACCCACATAGTATAAAGCCATGCCGTCAGAGATAGTCAATCACACATCACACAGGACATGGGGACATGGGGACATGTGGACATGGGGACATCAGGGGACTAAAGCACCAAGAAGTACATCTTAACCCAAAAGGGTAACTTAATTACTGTGTCGTCGGGGATGGCTGTAATGTTGTGACTGTTGCTGTTGATTTTGTGCAAGTTAATTGAATGACTAAAGTGTTTGACTTCATTAATTAATTGGTGGTGGGCCAACACATTTTCGGTGATTTCTTTTGGGTTAAATGTGTGAAAGGTTCTAAATTAATAGCTGGAAAGAGAGGGCTTAATTTCATATTCTGTGGAAAGGTTGGGATAGGTCAGTTAGGTAAGGATACCAGCAAAATAAACCAAAGGAACTTTCTCTATTTCTGTTAAAATGTATACCCTATCGGAATAGATAGTTAGATATGCAGAAATGCGTCCAAAAAATTGAATAAAATATCTTTTATATGTATATATGTTTTGGCAATTTTCTATATTTTTGGGGAGTTCGAAAAAAACTTCCAAAAAATACTGCAAATGACTGCAAAAATATGTTATCTCCCCCTCCAATTTATGTAGCATATTTTTAATGCTTTAAAGTTTTGTCTTTACTTTTTTGCTGAATATTTTAGTGGCATATCCAATTATGTTTTCCATTTCAAGTTTTTTGCGTACCCACCATTCACTTACCCCAAATGAAGTAAAATAGCCAAAATCCAATTATAGCAAATTCACGCTTTTGGCTTGTTTTTTGCATATTCAAAAGTTAGCTAAAAAATATTGCATATAGTACTTGCACTCGTAAGTTGGCTTTACTATTCTTGTTCAAGAGTTTTACACTCTTTCCATGTACATAATGTACATACATACATACAAGTATTACCCGCTGGAAGCACTCCAAAAAACTTTTGCTTAAAATGTTCCATTTCGAGCATAAAAAACTTTTGTTCGCCAGCAACGGAAAACACACCAGAAACACACAAGGGACAGGAGAGGGGAGCGGATGATAGGAAACATTTTCAATAATTATCACACCCAGTCGCAAAGAATGGCAAAAACATGCAAAAATATGCTACCCTTCCCACCCCACCAAACCCCACCCCACCCCAAAAGAAGAGCAAAAAGTAATGGCATGAAGAGCGAGAGAGAGCCCCCTTAAGAGCCTTCCTTGTCTGTGTTGCCTTTTACTTAATATTCATAAAAGCATTTTAATTTCCATTTAATTAAATTATTTGTATGAGTCAGCAGTTGATTCTATTGTGGGGGCTGCTGCTGCTGCTGCTTGTGGGCGTGGCAGGGTAAAGTCTGTCTCCCTTTGTTGTTTTTTTCTTTCGAGAGAATGTGTCAAGGCAGCAACTTTAATGGCATTGCCATGCATGTTCAAATAACAATTTTTTTACGCTGGCAAGACTTCAATTAAAAACAATTTTCATATATAGTATGCATAAGGAAAATGGTAGGAAAATGTTGTGGGTGGATGAATGCAAAGTTTCAGTGAAACAATTAAGGGTAAAAGTTGTGCCTCTTGGAAAGATAAAAGGGGAAAGAAGGTGGTAGCTCTTTTTGCTTTTATGCATAAAAGTACCATCCAAAAGTTGTACTTAACACAGAAAAGTAATTTTTGGACTAGAATATAATTGTTTAAGTGCAATAATTTTCAGGTAAATGTATGGATAATAGCACTATTAAAGTGTATATAGTTTTCCTTGAGTTTATTTGATACATAAATGTGCTCTCTAGCATATGGAAAGTCCTTGTTTTTCTCGTTCTTCTAACATCAAAGTTTCCCTCCCCACCAATAGAGAATTCTAAAGTTTACTTACAATTCAAATGCAAATGGATGGCCACCATTGTGAATCACAGACTCTCCCAGACAGACACAAACACACAAAACCGAAACGTATCGAACTTTGATAAATTGCTGAAATAATCCTCTCAGTTCTCGCAGTTTTCTTTTTTTTTTTTTTTTTTTTTTTTAGCAAGTTGTTGACTCGTAGGAATTCGCTAACCAACTGAACGGAACAACAGTCTGCTAACTGAGTGAGACTCTGGTGGGACTTGTGACCGACCCAAGCTGCAAGCGACACAAAAAATTGTTGGACAGGCACACACACACACACACAAACACACACAAGAGTAGTTCCTTTTTGCCGTTAGAGCTTTGAGCGAAATGTAGTTTTAATTTTTGTCGTGTAGCATAGTTTTTGGCATGTGCTGCTACATAGTAGAAATAGCAGCAAAACACCAACAACAAGGCGCACTCTCAGCGGGCGACAGTCGTCTGACAGTCTGCCATAGCCCTCTCCCTCTCTCTCTCTCTCTCTTTTTCTCCCCTTGTCGATTTGTTTTGCGGCTTAATTGCTTTCGTTTGCCGGTTGGGGCAGGGCAGGGCAAGACAGCTCCAAACAGCTGATGATTCAGGCACCCCTCAAAGAGAGAGAGAGAAGGAGAGTTGCAGCTGTTATTTGAGTGAGAATAATAACCGTTGCTTTGAGTCAGCTGCTCTGTGGTGTGCCTCTCTTTCTAGCGATCATTGGAAATGGAAATTTGGAACAAGGTAAACGCCCTCTTCTAGCACGTAACGAGTGTTACGGCGAGTGTCACGGTACGGCATGGTACGTAGTATACAAAAACTATACTGTGCGGCTTTTTAAAATTTTACTAAATCCTTCATATGTATGTACATATGTACATACATATATGTATGTAATACACTCGTTGTAAGGAATTAACTAAATCCTTCATAGTGTTATCTACATATGTATTTATGTATATACATATACAGTAGTTAGATATGTATGTACATATACATTCTTTTTTATTTGATCTCTTCTTAGAAAAATATTCGCTAACTTTTTTGCATCATATTGTGCTGTTCAAAAAAATTTCGATTATCATATATTTTATATTTTTCTTTAATCAAAGTGAGCTTAGGAAATTCCTAAAATTGTATTTTGTTTTGGAAAATTATTGATTATTATCGCGACAAAATGAAAATCAACAATATACTGGAAAAGATTCTGTTTGAAGATCCCGACTTTTTAGATCGAGCCACACAACTGTTGAAATCGTTGGCTGAGCCGATCTCAATCTATGACTTTGAGTATAAATATATGCGTGCATATGGCAGATTTGCGTCTCCGCTAATCTACTGCGGCACCAACGAAATAAAGGCAGCCGTTCTGGCAGCAATGGACGATATTTCGGTAAAGTCTAGAGTTTTGTATAACCCAATATTGGGAGAAACCACAGATTTATATGTGAAAGCAAAACAATAAGGTAAGAAAAAGAATTAATGGTTAAAGTCCAATAAAAACGAAAGCGGTGCAACCATTTAACTTTTATTGTGTCCCACAGATTTTATATTTTTCAACTGGAACGACAATTAACCCACACTAAAATCGAGCAAAAAGAAACATAAGGCCTTGCCTGCTAAGGTATCGAGAAATTATCTCTTCAAAACTAACTTTTATTGTTCCTCACAGATGGAAGCAGCACGACACGGCCCTCTGACGTCAACACTCGATCGACTGGCTCCTCTACACACAAAACACGATCTACATTCCCCTTTTGTAAACAACATTCGATCATTAAGCCCGCTGCAGCCACCACTTGATCTTTGTGCACATTCGGGTCCAGCACTCGATTGCCACACAACTCAGGAGCTACCACTCACTCGATCACTGTATCGATGTCAAATAATATAGAATAAAATATCATTGAAAATATAGTAAGGATTGGGCGGATGCGTGTTGACACCTAGACTTAAGAATAAATCTAGAAAATGTTTCCTAAGATTCGCAAAAAATATTATTAATTTTAAGCTTAAAAATTCTTTTAAGCAGAATTTATGTAGATGCTTACTTAGGGATACAAAAATATTACAGAAAGAAAACCCTTTTCAGTAAAGTCCATGAATTTCCCCATTGATGGCTTATTGCCAATAAAATCTTTGAGAATTTTCCATCTGGCACTTGTCGTTTCAGATTTCTACCTTCAACCTTTCAACCCACCATTTCGTGCAGTGTACGCTGGAGAGCAAGAAACTGCTTGGCTCAATAAGACCTCTATTAAGTTCAGGCTTAACAACAGACAAGGGGATGGCGATGGCAAACGATGGGAAAGCCCAAACATAAACCGCATTTCATTTTCAAATGCCACGCCCCAGCATGGCAAGCAATGGGCACTGCCACCTCTGTTACCATTTTCCACAGAAAAATACTGAAAAATCGAGCCTTTTTCCATGTCCCTCTCTGGCACGTGACTCGCACGACAGGCAGGCACTTTGGCATTGATTGGCCCACCGCCTCCCCCCCCAAAAGCCAGGGCCAAATGTCGCCAACGACAGTCTGCAGGCTGCTGGGAAAAACTACAGGCAACAGCAACTACTGACTGCCGCTGCTGCCACGAAAAGCTGCTGCTCCAAAGCCAACAAACATGGCTAAAAGGAAAAGCGGCAGTTGCAGCTGCTTTTGTAGTTTTAATGGTTTTTCCTGCAGCCAGCCGCCGTTCTTGAACGGCTTTTTCTGAGCACGAGTCGAGCGCTTTTCATCCCCTTTGGCCCCGTTTGTCCCTTGGCCAACAAATTGCGGGGGCTTAAGGTGCGGAAACTTACCTGCAAAGAGAAGATGAAAAATGAAATAGCAATTAGTGGGAAGAAATTGTGGTGAAAATGTATAGAGAGGTAGATGGCTTATTTAGATGATAATTTCTTTGGGCTAGATATCTGAATTAATATCTCTGCACAAAAGATAGTAAAATATATAAGGTAGATAGTTCATTCTGCATAGAACACCATCATTTACATACGACAGTAGAGTACAAAAAAAAAAATTAAGGCGACAGCTGCTTGTGGTAGTAATTCTGTTTGCATTTAGTTTCAGCACAGCTGTGGCAAGTTTTTCCGCGCCCTACATTCACCCCCCCTCACGGCTTTTCTTGCCACTGATAATAATGAAAAACTTTGAGACCACTCTGGCCAACAGTTGTGGCAAGTAGATAAGTGAGAAATGCAGACGACTCGCGGACCAGCCACAAAAAAAAAGAGAGAACGAAATACCTTCAAAAAAGTTTCCACTGCAAAAGTCGCTGGTGTAGTAATGTTTTTTTTTTTTGTGGCTCTGTATGTGGAGTGGGGTTCCCTATTCTTATGATGGACACAGCAGCAACAGACTTTTCTAGGCGGTTTTTTATTTTTGTTGCAGCAAACACTTTGGGTTGCAAAAGAATGTGGCAGTTTCTTTTTTTGCTGTGTGAAGTAGATGCTTCAGAAGTTGTGTTCAAAGTTCTTTCCTTTTTTTTGGGTGCCTCGGGGGTCGTTGACTTCTACGAGGAGTCTGTGGGGCTTTTGGGAGCACCTTTAAGCATGCATTTATTTGCTATCGATAGGCATATCAATTCTTTATCTAACTAAAAGATTTGTTCCTTAAATGTGTAAATCCGTCTATCTTCTATCGTCTCTTCTGCCTTCCTTCACGGGTCTACGCATAATCCTTAACCTCTCTCTCTCTCTCTCTCTCTCTCTCTGCTTTCCTTATAGTTTCTCCTCTTAAGTCTAAGACGCTTAGCGACTGCTTTTCACCTGCTTTCTGTTATCCTTGAAGCCCCAGACTAGGGCGCCACTAAGTCCTGCTCTATCTTGCCTTACTATTCCACATTTTCCACGCTCCTCTCCTTCACACTTTTGTAGCAGAGGGAAGGAACCTCTGTCTCAGGGAGGTCGGGCGCTCCTTTTCACTGCAATTACATAAGTAAATACCGGTAGCACGTGCCCGGCTATGCCTCCACTGCCACTGCACTACACCGGTCTGTGTTTGTGTCTGTGACTCAATGAAGCCGAAAGAAAGCCTTGGCCCAGACCACGTCATACAGTCCGTCCGGGCGCCTCCGCCCACTTGAGTTGTTGCACTATATATATACCCTTATATGCTGAAGTATATATGTATATCCATTCGTCTGCAGTGACGTGACGTGTTTACTTTATGCAAAAAAAAGATGGCGTGGAAAATGCAGAAGAAAATTCAGAGGAGCAAAAAACCACCTAACGCCCCAAAAGTTTTTACCAAGTTTTTTCTGTTGGCCAATGCAGTTTATCACCTTGGAAATGCGGCTAAATGACTGCAAAAAAAAAAAAACACACACCACTAAAACAACTAGCAACGTTTCTATATACAGACATATATAATAGGTATGTACATATGTACGTGGCACTGCTTTATGTGCAAAAGGCTACTGCACTATTGATTTTTTGATAGTTATGCATCGTTTTTTTTCTGCTGCGTTTTTTTTTGCATTGGTTTTGATGTTTGTTTTATTTATTTTTCGTTTGGTTGGATTTTTGCTGCCTTTTTTATTTGGTTTGATTATTTTTGCCTTTTTATTTGGTTTTTATTTTTGTTTCCTTTTTATTTGGTTTGATTTGTTTCTGCCTTTTTTATTTGGTCTGATTTTTGCTGACTTTTTTGTTTGGTTTCATGTTATTTTTTTGTGCCTTTTTTCTCCCTTTTTCTTGTGAATTTCAAGAGGTGGCAATGGCAAAAGGTGAGGTCATTTGATATTAGCAAAAGTCAAGCAAAAAAGTTACAGGTTTCAGGGTTGGAAATAGGATATATTTATAAGTTTTAAAAGTATTATTAGCAGCATAATAAAACAAGGAAATTATTTAGAGATATTATAGGTATTTAAATAAATTAAATAATGCACTGAACTTCTATGTAAATCCTTTTGTGTTTAATGAAATCTAATAATATTTCATATAATTTCTAGAGCGGATATAAAGGCTAATCAAATATACTAAATATTTGATTTATATTCTTAATTTTGTATAGTTTAATTTATTATTTAATTGAAATGTAAGTCCCCAGTTCTTATCCATAATTTTAATACAATATATAAAGGAAATTAATTCCATTTTCAACGTTCTTCAATCAAGTTTTAATTATAACAAAATGTAAACATATTCTTTATTTCTTTTGGTAAATATTATTTAGAATTCAGAATAATAATTAATCGCAGTTATACTCATACAGGCATAGCTCCTACCAAAATTATGCCAAACTAAATAGCATCTATGAGTAGAATTTTCTCTTAATTTCTACTATTTTTGCTACAGATTTTCCATTTAAAATTACATAATGCTCCTGCCATTGTTATAGTTTCATACCGAAATCCCAAACTTAATTTGTGGACTTTAGAAAACTCCTAACTTCGTTATTACGCACAAAAATAACAGGTAGTACGATTAATTACGAGTAAAACTGCCAAGTAAACCAGAAAGCAGAAAAGAATCACACACACCCACATATGTAAGTAAAACTCATTTGGGTTGAAAATTAATTTCCATTTTCAAGGCTTAACCCATTTATGGCCAAGTTATATGCTCAAAGCATTTATTCAGTGCAAAAAGTTTCTCTTTTTAAAGAGAGCGCAAAAAAAGGAAAAGGAAAAAAGAAAAGAAAAGCCAGCCTCCAGGGCTGAGAGTTATTAATGGAAGAGTGAGCCGCACAGGAGGGGTTGGGGTGGAGGCGCCACCATTCAGTGCCCTGCAGCATACCACTTAATACAGTCAACTATTGACAGCAATTGAGGCGCTGCCCTGCTCCTAATACGCAGCTCAAAGAGCGTAGAGGGGGGGAGTGAATGAAAAGTGGAGGTTATTTGAAGAGGTAAGCATTTTCCAGGCGAACTGGCAGCAGCACCACCGCTCCCCAACAGAGTGCGAGCGCGCTCGCTTGCTTTTTGCAGATTTAATGAAAAGCGAAAAGCAAGCATGAAAATGGTTTCATTTTAAAGCCTTAAAGTGGGTATTTGGAGTACATTTACTGTGGGGTAAATAATTTCATATAATTTTCATCAATTTTAGGGCAGATTAATCTATAAAATATAAAACTAAAGCATAAAGCTCAAAGCGATGCCACACGATTTATATACCCATGTAGCAGCGATCCCTGAACACTGCTGCATCAACATCAGCTAATTAGGAGCAAAGGCCAGTGGAGGCGCCACAAAGAAAGCCACCAGTTTGGAGGCGCCACAAGGAAAGCCACCAGTTTGGAGGCCGCCAAGATAAACAAAACCACGGGAAATCCCCCAATTCAAGCCAGAAAATGAGGAGGAAAAGCCCGACAAGGGGGAGGAAAAGCCAGAAGAAAGGGAGGAAAAGCCCGACAAGAGGGAGGAAAAGCCAGAAGAGAGGCAGGTACAGCCAGAAGACAGGGAGGAGCACAGTCCTGAAGCAAAGGAGGGCCGTAACATCACCTCTACGGAAAGAGAGCGGGGGAACATAGTTCACAAAAGCACAAAGCGGAAGGCGAAACAACAAAAGTGAAAAGTGCAAAATGAGGGGAAGTTTATTATTATTATTTGCAACAGTTAACATTTAAAAACAAAAGCTGCAACAACATCAGCAGAAGGAGTAGCAACAACAGCAACAGCGGCTGCGGAAACGGGAACAAAGGCGCCCGCAGGAACTGGTGGAACTTCCTCCACATGCCACAAAAACGGTATGAGTTTTACGGTGGTTTATGCACCTCCTGCATGGGGGGGCAAGCAGCAGCAGGAGGAGTTCATCAAGATATTCAGTTTTTTTTATACATACATATGTATGTTTTTTGTTTTTGTTTGTTTGATGCTCTGTATTTTGAAAGTGTAAGAGGGTATATGGTAGTTGTGTTGCTGCAGCCAAAAGATAATTAGAAGACTAATAGGAGAAGTTCAATTAGATCTTCTAGGGTATTTCCTACATGATAATAAATCTTATGATATTCAGAAGATACAGAACTGCTACCACTTTGAACACTTTAAAATCAGTCTTTTATCTTATGAGACATACAAAAATATCTTGTAAATCACATACGTTATTATCCTGCCTGAACAAAGAAAAAACACCTAAAAAATCATGGAATTACTTCCATTACTTTTTATATAAATTTTTCCCCTGCTTAAGCAGCCATCCCCTAGTCGAGCTATCGCATAAAAATCTCCCCATTTCTATTTAATTTAAATGCAATTCAACAAAATGTTGGCAATGTCACCTCCTCCTACTCCTCTCGCCTGATGAATGGGACAACACCACATACATATGGGGTGTACCCCTCCTGAAAGAACGAACCAAAAAGTAAGGCAAATAAAAAATGGGTAGGGAGTGGGGGGCTGCAAAGAGGAAAGCAAACACTTACGGGGGCTTAATGAAGGAAACGGCATAAAAGCCGCCGTCTAAGTAGATGTTGTTGTTGTTGCCTTGCTGCAGCAACAAACGGAAGTACAAAGAACAGCAACAGCAACAACAACAAGAAGAGAGAGAGAAAACAAAACAAGAGCAAATATTATGAGAATTGAAGGCATTTTACAAGAACAGTGCCAGCCGACGCCTGCAGAATAGAAACTTAATTTTTGCTGAATGTGTCGCCGGTTTTAGGGGTTTTGCATGGTGGATACACAAAGGCGGGAAACAATTACATGCTGGCTGGCTGGCTGGCTATAACTGGATGGTTGTGCGGGGATAAACAAGCGTAGAAATGTTGCTAATTTAGCGTCAAATGTGAGCAAGAGAAAAGCAATGAAAGTAAATGTACATGAATATGGGAAGGAAAGGACTTTAAAAGGGGTTCTTCATATACTATAATAACATGGATGTTCTGTGTAGGGATGTGCTTTGTGTTTAAGAATAGCTGCAGGACTTTCTTTAAACTTGAGAGAAAATCGTCTTGAAAGTCTTTGTAAGAAAAAGTTGGGTTATTCATATAAAGGAGAAGAAAGCGAACTTTAAGGTGTGTTCTGCTATGGGAACATTTACTTTTCTTATGGAAGCTCTCTTATTAAAGACTCGTCCCATCAATTTTTCACTCTCATCCATTAATCTAAAACAACTACTACGTTGCTTTGCTGTTAATCAGGCAGACAAATTCAAACAGAGATCTGCACCAGACAGACGCCACATAATGCAGCAGTAAAGTACACCACTCCTCCTCGTACCCCCCGCAGCACTCGTTGGTGGCAAGTTTAAAATTATCTCCAGACAACGAGAACATTGTGATGGCCATCCGGCCAGCCGGCCGGCAGTTTGCGTGTATCGTTGTCGTCGTCTCTGGCAGTGATGTTGGCCGGCCGGCCAGCCATGTTGTCAGTGGTAGGAAATGTCAGTGACATTTTTAGCGTCCGATGCAGACGAAGGCGGTGACTAAACACACAAGAGTAGAAGAGCTGGCTGTGCGGATGTAGCTGTAGCTGAAGCTGCAGTTGTCGTAACTGTTGTCTAGTTTCAATCACTACACTGAGCGAAAACAAGGGGAACTTTTTGGATCTGATATGCCAAAGGTACATTACATTCTATTTTGATACATTACTCTACATTATACTCTACTTGAAATTACATTCTACTTGGTTGGATTAAACGAATTCACCCTACAATAAACAGCACTTGAACACCACAACACACCGACGCTGCTAAGCTCTACATATATTCCCAATCTCCTTGTAGTGGGAGATAAAGAAACACGAATGCCTTTTTTTTTGCGTCGCCATGGGAGTGAGTAATTAGGAAGAGAAGGAAGGAGCAAAGGAGCAGCAAAGAGCTGCAGTGAGCAGAGGAGCAGCAGAGGCGCATTGAGCAGAGGAGCAGCAAAGATGCGCATCGAGCAGAGCAGCAGCGGTGAACAGAAATGAGCGAACCCTCAGCCGACTGCGCTGCTGCAGCGATGTCGAAGCTTCGTGCGTCGTAGTCTCGGACTTGAAGTGCGGTAGGCAGGTAGCGGATCTGAATTGTTGTGTGTATGACAACAACAACAAATGCAGCGAAGGCAAGCGAAAGAAGGAGATCGAAGAAGCTGCCTTGAAGATGTACCTTTTCTATTTATTCTCTCTTAGTGTAAATCTATAACCCCCACTGCTTCACTGCTCACTGCTCCTTCTCGCTTGTTACTTTAGCTTTGCTCTTAGCTTTTTCTCAGTGTAGATCTACGTATATTCCCCGCCCCGTCTCTATCTGTTGGCTGCATTGACTGCATTTCTGCAGTTTACATCCGTTTTAATATTGTCGCTTGTTGGCTGTTTGCTTCCAGCGATAAACATGAACCGAAATGGTCGACTAACTGTTCGCCCCCCCCCCCTCCCACACTACTATGTGCTAGCTCTCTTTCTATCTCTTAATGCACCCACATCCGCTTTAGAATGACAACCAACAAACATCATCTAAAATGTAAGTGGAAACAATGAAATTTTGTTGCATTTCATTCTTGTTCGTTGGCCATTTTCCCCATTTTCTCCATTTTCTCTTCATTTTTGCCAGTGGTGTAGTTTTGTGTTTGTCGCTGAATTTCACTGCATTCTATTCTGCATTCTGTTCTGCATTCTGTTCTGTGTTTTGTTACGATTTCTGTTTTGGCATTATTATGACAACGGGAATGTCAGCTAAATAAAATGCATTTTTTACCACCCCCCACCGGCAATAATGACAAGAAAATACATATAGAAGAAAGGAAATCCCCACGTTGACATGTGCAAATTATCGCTTATAATATTACATTACATTTGGATTGGAGAGTGTAGGGGGGATTTTGTTTCCAATTACCATTTATGGATTTTTATGTAAAAGGAGGAAAATTTCATTACATTTCTAAGAGTTCCGGGCCTACTCTTTGATTTCTTCTGCAATTCTTTTACTATTATTTGCATTTTTATATTTATTTCCCAATAATCTTTGTTGGCATTCACAATACTTTATATCTCATCTAATGTTCCTATAAGTCTTTTCCCTCATCTCCCTCTCCAAAAACCCTAAAACTTCTTCCTTAAAGACATCATTCCTATAACCTTATTGCATGCCAAAAGCTTCTTTCCCATTTTCTTGGTCATAAAAACCAATACCAAATGGCAAAATATCATTAACCAAAATGGTATACAAAACTTGGCTTTAGTTGCTTTCGATGCGATTTGTAATTAATACTAAATATATTATCGATTTTTTCGTGCGCCCTTAACCAGAGTTAACCCCCCAGCCAAGGTACAGGCAAACAGAGTCGGTGCTCCTGAATATCTATATAACGTAGGAACTAATGTTTGTTTGTTTGCACGTTTTTGCTGACTGCTGCACGATATTCCCAGGGGTGTAGTTCCGAAGATGTTTATCTAAAAGGGGGGACCCAAAGGATAGAACAGAAAGAGACTAAAGGTAACTGGTAGCTAGAGGAAAAATGTGGTGAGAAATATTTCAGAATATTACTAAGGAGTTGAAGGTATTTTACATGCAAATATTTTGAGTGGAAGCTAAATGCTGGTCCAGTAAAACTTAGACAAGAAAACACCTAAATACATAATCCATATATTCTAGGCAAATTTTCCAAAGTTATAAATCTTTTCCTAAGTGCAATTTTATGTTCCATTTCAGTTAAGAAGTATTACTCTACGTATCGGTAAAGTGTTCACATAAATATTCTTCAGGTAAGTGCATTGACATTCAAAACCAGCCTAAAACCGCCCTGTACCCCTGTTTCCACCCCCTTTAACTACGCCCTTGAATTATGGGTAAATATGTGGCGCCTGTAGTTTCCAGGCAGAAGCCTCGTTGTTGTAGTCCAATTTTATGAGCGTTTAAATTAGTGCGTTTCCATTGTTGTTTTTGTTGCTGCTGCTGTTGTTGTGGGGGCATTTTGGGGGCTGGCAGGCCATTGCCATTGTCGGACGTTATTGCCACCGATTCAACCACCCCCCACCCCACCCCGACCGATGTGTCGTCGTGTCGATGAAGGTCTCCTGGCTGCCGTGTTGTGTGTCCACTCTGGTGGCAAGATTGTTTTATGGCCAACGGCGGTTTAGTTTATTAGCCGCCAACATGCAGGTGATATCCCCCACCCGAGTGGGTGGAGCGCACAGAGGAGTGCAGGTAAATGTATGGGCGTGGTGGATTGTTGTTGGTAATTAAGACTGAAACTATGAAACCGAATACGGAAAAAAGTGTTCCGTCAATGTGGCGCCGCACGTCGAGCGCCGCACTCCTGGGAGAAGAAAAAAGGGAAGAAATTGGTTCTCGAATGATGAATTCCCACCCCCTAACACCCTAATGATCTGAGTGACAGAAACTAATTAGAAATAGTCACTGATTGAATTTCAGGGGAAATCTCTGGCATAAGTAATTGTAAGTCAGGGAAAAGCGCACAAAAAAATGAATCGAAGTGCAGGAAAAACTCTTGAATTGAAAGATGAAAATAAGAAAGAAATTCGAGCAGAGAAAATTCTGAGATTAAAGCTAAAAATCCTTTTCCTGCCACCCTTTTAGTATATTTTTTCAAGCATAAATCTGCAAAATTTTCTTTCTTTTTTGTTGTTCTTGTTACTGTTTCAAAGCTAAAGAATTATGCATAAATATTTTATAGAAATTTTTAGCATTTCCATCAAAGCAATTCCGCACAAAAAGAGCCCAAGGAAAACAACCTGACGACACCCAAGGCATAAATAAAGGATATACATATGTACATACGTACATAGGAGCAGGCTCTGTCTTGTAAAAGGGGGGTGGCAGTATATCTGTCAGTGGCAGGAATAATAGAAAGAGCAGCGAAGGAGTGAAGCACGGGCACGGGGCAGCAGCATGCAGCAGGCAGCAGGAACTGTGTGAAAATTATACGTTCAATGAAAATATTTGCCAACACACACACTCAAAAGAGGAGGAGGAGCGAGTCCTGCAAGGAGTACGAGCTGCAGTGTGTGTCCTGTCCTGCTCTCTAAGCCATATGCAGAATGATGGCTCATACTACCCCTGCTCAGAATAATTCTAACTCCTATAACCCTCAATGCAGAATAGCAGTCTCTTCCGCTGCTGCCCCCTTTGACTTTTTGTGGTCTCTGCTCTGGGGTATGAGGGGCTTAGAGGCACACAACCACAATGCAATTTTGCGGTCACACACTTATAGAGAGAGAGAGAGAGAGAGACTGCATGAGAGATGGGGCAAGGGACAGCTCACTTGAATGCGCAATCAGCAGCAGGACGGACCTCCACGGACCCATGGTCCTTTACGTGCGTGCGTAATAATAAAATTGTCAGGCTCATAAATAAAATGTTGCATACAAATGGGCGAACAATCAAAGCAGGAATGGAAGGATGAGAAGGATAAGGGCAACCAACCAACCAACCAAAAAGAGAGAGCAGGGAATGCAGCAGGCATCCAAAGAGAGCAGAGAATGGTGTGGCAGTGGCAGGGTTATGTGCTGCCATTTCCATTTCCATATGCAGTGCAGTGCAGTGGCATGCAACGAATGCGATAACCAATGTTGACCGCAGCATTGCTCTGATTTTTCCCCCAGCTCCGGCTTACCCATTTTGAGGTCAGAATATGTCGCAACCTTTTCACAGCTCCATCTTTCGACCGGGTCCCTTTTTATTCCTGGGGATTTTCACACAGCTTTTCCCACAGCATATCATATCAGCATTCATGATGTCCATGCATTCATTGCCTT
The DNA here is from genome assembly GCA_009664405.1 of Drosophila bifasciata. Classification (NCBI taxonomy): domain Eukaryota; kingdom Metazoa; phylum Arthropoda; class Insecta; order Diptera; family Drosophilidae; genus Drosophila; species Drosophila bifasciata. Next base: position 41,758,984 of record CM019042.1, on the reverse strand, counting down.
CCCTTCATTTAATGAACTTTGCTTTTTGTTTTCTGTTTTTCTTTTTTTTTTTTTGTAACAAGTTTTTCGAAGCGCATAATTTCATTTTAATATTCATTTTTAATATTATTAAATTTCATGTGTATGGGAGAGAGGAGTGAGTTTTTATCACGTATACGCATCGTTGCACAAACAGAAACCCACAGAGAGAGGGGAGGACGCAGCAATGAAGATTTAAATGAAAATTCAAAGATAATTTGTTGCATAATTTCATCAACGAAATTTGCATGCTATATTGCAGATTATTTACAATATTATAATGCAAATTGCTAGATGATCGGTTCTCTATTTTTTGTCTTTTCTATCTGTCTTTCTTTTTATTGTTTAGTGTTAATTGAGTAATAAATTTAATTTATTGTTTATGGCAATTGGTAGCACTTGTAGCTGGATTTATAGAGAAGATAGGCAGCATTTGAAGATGGATTTATAGAGAAGATAGGCAGCATTTGTAGATGGATTTATAGAGAAGATAGGCAGCACTTTTAGATGGATTTATAGAGAAGATAGGCAGCACTTGTAGATGGATTTATAGAGAAGATAGGCAGCACTTGTAGATGGATTTATAGAGAAGATAGGCAGCACTTGTAGATGGATTTATAGAGAAGATAGGCAGCACTTGTAGATGGATTTATAGAGAAGATAGGCAGCACTTGTAGCTGGATTTATAGAGAAGATAGACAGCACTTGTAGCTAGATTTTTGAAGGCAATATAGGCAGCTCTTGTAGCTAGATTTTGCAGACAATAAAGGTAGCACTTGTAGCTGGATTTTGCAGGCAATAAAGACAGCATTTATAACTTAATTTTTAAGCAATTTTATACACTTTTCACTTTTTTTTCATTGAAGATTATTTCATAGAAATACTATTTATTTTTTTAAGCATTATTTATTGCTTTTTATATACAAATTTTGTTTGGTTTCTTCTCTACATATTTTTGCATTATTATACACATATTTTATTGCTCCCAAAAAAGCTGAAATTATTTGCAAATCAGAGACAAAAGAGTAAATCAACATCAATTTGCTTGGAAACACACAACAGAAAACATTATTATTTGTCCCCTGGGGGTTCCTGCTGCTGCGGCTGTTTGGAGGTCCAGCAGCAGGCATTAGCATAAATAATTTCATCAATTTACTGCCTGCTCCCCTAACTCCCCAAATACTCCCCCTGCAAGTCCAATATTATGATTATTATTATTATTATTGAATTTTCGTATTTTGGCAAAATTTCCCACATAATAGCAGAAGAGAAAACGCGAAGGAAAAAGCAAACATTTGTGCAATATTTGTATTGTATTTTCGGGGGGCTTTTCTCTGAGGCTGAGGCAGAAACATATTTGGTATGCAAATGATGACAGCCAGAACGCAGAGAGCCGGAACGTGGTCCAGTAATCGTGTGTGGATAGAGCCGATGCAGCTCCTGGGGGGAGTGGGGGGGTACTGGTTCTCTCTCTCTGTTCGAAGTAGAATGTTATCCTGGCCCAAACATTGGCACAAGTGCAGCAATTGCCTTGTGTCTAACATGGCAAGCGTTTTAGCCAGAAAACTATTCCCCCAACGCTTCAACCCCCTACGGCAAGTTGGATAAAAAGAGGGGGGAAAGAGAGGGGGGGAAGCACTACTCTTGGCTTAATGCATAATTGAAGTTTTGTGCAGCAGAAGTTTTGGCCTCATAGATATGCAACGAACCAACCCCCTCACTCTCTGCCCCTTTCCGAATAAACATTTTCCAGGCAAATACAAAATCCCGCATTCGAAATACAAATATTCATTTTGGGCCAGAGAGAAGGCAGCCCCATGAACAGCAGAATGAATGAATGAATGAATGAAATATTGTGTGTACAGGGGCAGGCATTAAAGGTTTCCACAAATGGAGATGTTTTCCGTATTTTGGGCCAGCAAGAGAACACACAGTGGGAAATGGTGCAGAATGGGAAATGGCAGAGGGAAATGGCAGAGGGAAAATGCTGCAGAGGGATCATGCAAATGAGTCTTCAAAATGGGTCTTAACTCTGAGCAGATTATGCAGCAGGCAGCAGCTTTCATTAATGGATTCATTTAAGGCTGTATTCTGATGTTTAGGTATTTATCAAACAGCTGTTTGCTGGTTGTATCAATTATACCTTGAAGCAGATTCCATGATGCATTTTTTAGCCCTTCCTTCATGGAAGATTTTCCTTTGCTCCTTTGCTCTCTTACTCAATTTCTCTTACTTTTTTCTTTGCGCTTTTTTATGCCTTTTTTTTTTTGTAGTCTCGAGTTTATTAGCCATTATTGTGTGCATTTGCTTTTGGCCTTCAGCCAGACTGCAATAAAGATTAATGTTTTTCTGTTTTCTGCAAAACCCTACAAATCCCCGCCCTCGATTGCCACAAACAAACAAACAACAAACTATTTTCTCTCTCTCTCTCTCTCTCTCCGTGGCAATTTGTCATCATAAACAATATTTCACAATATCCGCTGCTTTTTGCCTCTATGGTCCTGTTTTGCTCTTCAGCTTTTTGGCCCTTTTTACTCTTCAGCTTTTTGGCCATTTCGTTAAAAGCCAGAAAATAACAAAATAGCAAGGGGGGTACAAGGGGGGAGTACAGGGTACTTGTGCTGCTTCCTTGCCAAGGAAATGCTGGAAAAGGAACTACTATAAAAGGAAGAAAACATTTGTATTAGTGTTGTATAACTTTTTAGAACTTACAATTTCTACAAACATTTGTAACAGTGTTGTATAAGTGTTTAGAACTTACAATATCTAAGATTTAACTTCGGTATTCGTTGTTTTCCATATAGAAAAACTATTATTTAGAAAGGGTATGGTATCATAAATATTCAATTTAAAAGCGAGTGCCAAAAAGTCAGCTGAACGAACCAATGGGGGAATTATATTCAACCATAAATATGAATAAATCTACATTTGCCATCGTCCACTGGCTGGCTTTTCCTTTGGGTATTTGGGCCTTACGTACAGTCACAACAAAAAATGCAATTTTTTGCAAAAAGTTTTAATTTTAAGTGCGAAAAATGTTTTTATTTAATTTGGTTTTTTGTTGTTGTTTTTTGTTTATTTGCACTTATTGAAGGAAATGTTTTTTTCGCTTTTTTTTATGTTGCCACTTATTGAAGGAGGAAGTGTCACCAGTTCTGGTGGCCATTTGCTGTTTGTTTGCTATAACACTTTCGCAAAAAGGAGAGAAAACTTCTGTCCACTCAGACTCACACTCTTTCTCTCTCTCTCTCTGTGACTTTATCTGCCTTCTCACTCTCATCTCTTGCTTGCAATTGAGTTGCTTTCTGTTTTAATTGCATTTTCTCCATGAAAAAAGAACGACAAGGGGATGGATGGGGTAGAAAGGAGTGGGGTAAATGGGGTAAGGGGAAGAGTGGAATTTGATTAAAGCAAATAAAATGTGTTAATTAAAAAACTGTGCATATAATTGAATTGTCAACTGTATTCATACGTATGTAGTTCCTGCAAACTACAGGGGCTACTGAATGCCGAGCTCTGTGCCCATTTCCTGTCTTTGGCACAAATATTGTGAAATAAATAAAAATATTTATAGGAGGCTAGTATGAGGAGAAAAGCCTCGAAAAAATGTCGATGGATACTCCGATAAATATAACTGAGCTACACAATAATTACACTATGCTACAGGAGTTTAGTACTCGACACAGGCATACCTATAAGCTGCACTGGGGGTTGTTGAAAACACCTACCAAAAGTGAGTCTGGGGATCATTCTTTACGAGAAACGAAAGGCAGATTGATGCTTAAATTTAGGATTATATTTATAGAAATTATTATAATTTTATGATGAAGAAGTAGCTCTGGTTGAGAGCATATTCCGGAGCCGAATGTAACATTTCTACCTTTTCAAACAACATCTCATAATCATAGTACCCTAATCTCAAAGGACATACGAGTATACAGCCAAGCCCTTTTTTTTTGTTTGCATTTCATTACCATCAATATTAATTATTAATTGCAAATTGCAAATTGAACGTTGTTTATTGATTTTACAGCAAAAAAAAAGAATTCATAATATTTATGAGGGAAAATGTTATTTGTACGACACGTATATTCCATTAACACTTTTTTTTTGTATCCACATTCCACATTTACATTTACATTTACATACATTGATTGCATTTTCCACATTTTCCACATTTTCCACATTTTTCGTGGGCTAATATTTTTGTGGGCGTGGACGGGCGGTTTTATTATTATTACTACGTCGCTAACTTAATTAGCTTTTAATTAGTGCTGCGTTCGTTGTAAATATTTAATTTTAAACAATTTTTTTTTTATGGGAAATTATAGAAAAATTAATTGTTTGCAGTACTAGATGAAGGGTCTTTGGTCTTTCCATTGTCTGTCTGTTTGTCTGTCGTCTGTTTCGTGTGTTAATTAGTGCTGGCAAAATGCTATTAAATATTTTATGTTTATAATGCTAGATAATTGTCCAGGGATTAGTGAAGGAATAACCGCATTAGAGATTTTATTAATTGATCATTTTAGTGACTTAGAAGGGGCTTTCCTTGAAGTCTCTTTCTGCGTTCCTTGAATATTTCTAATTATAATTATTGATACTCGTATCATAAAGCGTATCTACCTAGCTACCCCCCCTTATGAATGCATTCATCTTTTATTCATTTCGAAAACTATCCACTCTTGCACTTCATTTCTATGCATCTTCACCCCTCTCCTCTCTCACTCAAGAGTTTGACCAACAAAACTAGTTAAGATAAATCTGTTTCACTCTATTCTTTACACAACCTCGCCATCACACTCCCTCTCCATCACACACCCCCCTCCATCACACACCCCTCTCAACACACACCCCTCTCTTATGGGGGTTAGCCCCATGCCTTTCCCCCTTTTCTCCAACAACTTTTCGCACTTTAATGACTTTTGCGCGTGAAAGTTTTTGCCGTTTTCTTGCCATTAGCCAAAAGCGAAGAGAAGAGTAGAGATACATATAGAAAATTAATGAACTTGCCGGAAAATATGGAAGTAAGGGACAAAAGGAAGTAAAAGGGCGAAAAAACAGAGAGAGAGAGAGAGAGAGAGAGAGAGAGAGAAAGGGAAGTGCTAAAATTGGCAGATGGCCATAATGAATGTGAATGCGAAAATCTGGCAACAGTTGAAGGGTTTTTCATTCTTCTTCGTTTGGGCATGGGATCTGATGGATATTTTTTTTGGCACTGATTGAAGCAGGGGGGTGCGGCGGCACAAGGGTATTTTTCACTAATTGAAGCAGCGAGAAGAAGTGGAGGTACTCAGGCAGAAGAAAAGCTTACTAATTGTCTCAAGAATAACTGGAAAATTCAAGAGGGAAATAAGTTTTCGAAAGAAGAAAAACAGTTTGAAGGGCTGAGCAGAAAAGTAAAGCTAGGAAAAGTGCATGTAAATAAACTTGTAATTAACATTTAACTAACATTTAAATTGAAGAAATAATGCAACTAATTTCAGTATATTTATCTACAGAAATTCCTACAAAAACATCCAATTATTTCCTCCTTTAGGTATACTCTATCCACACTTGTATCTGATACAGACACTCATTGTTATTTCTACACTCTATTATGCTGAAGTACCTCTCCAGTACTACCTCCAGTCCCTAGCTTAATCCAGCATTATCACGGCACTGGGAATCACAGCACTCCTACTCCTATAACATCTGCAATCCCCTAATTACAAAACCCCACCGCAAAACCAAGCAAATAATATATATAAGCTGGGTGCCTGCCTTTTCGGTGCCCCCCAAAAAACCAGATGAAAATTAACTGCACGGTTCTCACGTAAACATCCCCTCAGCAAAAATGTTGCCCATAGAGAGCTTATCCCAAAAAAAAAACCACAGAGGGCGAGAGACACATTCGCAAAGTATTTAAAATGTTGCAACAATAACAAATAACAAATTAATTTAATACGCTTACACGTAGAGAGAGAGACACAGAATCAACGTACAAAATAACACGTATACGCCGCGTGGCCGTGGTATCAAGGGGGGTGTGAGCAGGCAGGAAGGGTGGAGGGTGGAGTCAGAACTCTACTTCATTTTCCATGGCGCCGTCCAGACGATTTTGACATTTTATTACCTCACAAAAAAGCCAACAAAAGCGGAGAAAAGCCAACAAACAGTCAGGCAAGCCAAGGAAAAGCTGGGGGAGGGAGAAAAGCAAGGAAAAGTCGGAGAGTAGAAGGTGAGTTTCTGGGTGGAATGACTCACTTAGGCTCTCCCACTTGGCTCTCAGTCTACCCCACCTGACCAATGCGCCCGACGGGCTTTAGATTGTGTTCCCGTGCTTGTTCCTGGGTATCCCCTGGGGCACCCTCTGTCGTGTTGTTTTCAGCGTTTTCAGGTTTCCTTTTTTTTTGGTCGGTCTGCGTACTAAATTGTCAAACTAATACTACAATTTCGGGGCAACGATTTTCCTGCTTTTCTGTTTCCACGTTGGCCAAAAGTTTCCTACCGACCGTAACGAAAGCACGTATTGCCCATCAGACAGTTTCAATGTCCATTAGTTCCGATCATCAGGAGTAAAGAGAGAGAGCGCCCCGAAACTTTGTCCATCATACAATTAGATGCGAGAATTAAGGTCTGACAGACTGACAGACTGCTCACAGGTGAAGGCTTTACCTATTTTTGGATGAAAATCTCATTAAGTTGTCCCTAAAGATGGCGTGGAATGTGAGTAAAAATAAACCAGGTTGGAGTTTTATTTGTGGCACATAAAGTATATTTAAAAGTCGATTAAATATAATGGGTATTATTTTTTATAAATTTGTGTGTCTTTTATATATATTTTGAGCACTTTTACTTACTTATAAATTTAACTTTCTTGTTGAGTCGCGGCTGCTTGGAGCGCACTTTATTATTTTTCTTAATGGGCGCCGATCTTCTCGATACTATAGATTTCCGCCATTTAGGTAAGCATGTATATTAAAAATATTATTAAGAAAAGTTTTACACATATTAGAATAACATTTTTCATATTAAAAAATACACTAAAACCTTTTGGTAACAGTTTGATTTGCACTGAAAAAATGCTGCTGAAATATGCAAGAGATTTAGAACTGTGGAACTCCTACAACAAGCTACAACAAAGGAGAAAGTATTGTTGCAAAATACCCAAAGAAAATAAAAGAAAACTTAATTCAATTTGTAAATGAAAACTAAAAGAAAGAGCTCAAATAAATTGCAATAGAAACTAGCTACCATTTAGATATACATTTCGAATGATGCTGCCGCATTCAGAGATACATTTCCGACATTCAATTTTACACATTTACACAGAAACCCAATGGAAAGCCCCCCAAGGTATAGGGAAAATCTTGTAGCTTTGTAAACATTTTGCTACAGCTTAAAAGTTTTCATTTGACTAATTGAAGTAGCACAACATTTCGTCTTTGTTTTGTTCCTAATTGAAGTCAAATATATATGTAGCCTTTTGGGTTTACATTGGCAAAAGTCAAGTAAATATATTTTCCCCCAAGTTAACATTTGCTTGAATATCGATTTCGAATCAGAAAGAAAGGCAAAATATGTTCTTAAAGATGTTGCAAATAATTTGCATATTCAAATGGGAGGTCGGGTCCTTCATTCGTAGATTGAGTGGCCAGCAGAAGTGGTTTGCCTTGACTCCCCTACCCTTTCAAAGCATAGAAAGGATACCTTACCCTATATAAGATTGAATGCATGAAAATGGCCTTCTATCCATCCCTTCCTTCTGTTGGTATGTGGCAGCAGCATTTCAACAGCTGGTGACGCGGTCCATTGTTACTTTCAGCCTTTACTCATACCCTTTATTTTTTGTGGGCCTATGTTTATTTTTGTCACACTTTTGTTGCCTGGCCAGCAGGCAAAGAGTCAGTCAACAAGGAACAAAAAGCAGCCAGCCGGCCAGTCAATAGCCCACAAGGACTGAGCCCAAAAATTGTTCAGACAATAACATTGAATTTTTATTGAAACACGTTTCAGAGTTCCTCCACCACACAGAGAAAGACTTTCTGACTGGGGGAAGGAAAATGTGTTTTATGCAAATAAACTTTTATGTTAAATGCATGGAAGAAGTGGCCTGGGGTTGGCTTTTGTGTGAGTAGAGGCAGAGGGGAGTGGTGTTGGCTAAAGTTTCTGCCACAATTTGTGGCAATTAAGTAAAAGAAGAAGTCAACTAAGGAGAGGGGAGGCGAAGAAGACAAGCCAAAATGTTGACAGAAGGCCAGAAGGAGTGGTGTGGTGTTGGCCACTCCCACGCCCTCTTTTGCGACGCTGTTTTGACGCGTTTGCGACGCTGTTTTGACGCTGTTTCAAACACGTTTTCGACGCTGTTTCGTCGCCCCTTTCTACCCCTTTTTTTTTAAATTTTAATAACAGCTTATCAGCTGTATTTTTGCCTTTCGTTTAAGAGTTTTAGCCAAGTTTTCTTTCATTAGATATTTAGGAAACTCGCAGCCTTTCATTAGGAGTTTAGCAAAAGTTCTTGGCCATTTAATTAGGAGTTTAAAATTTAATTTTTCTGCCTCAAGTGGCACACAGCTTAACCGCTTCTGTTGCTATCCGTTTCCGTTTCCTGTGTTTGTGGTTGTGGCTCATTAAGATGGCCCAAAATATACAGGCAGAGGCAGTAGCAGCAGCCACAACTGATAAACAGAGAAGTAATTTGTGATTATGGCAATACTTTCGGGCGACCAAGTGAAATATATTTATTGCCTTACGACCTGTGACCTTTTTGCTCTCAGCCACCCACCCGCCCCCCCAAGTTTTCTGCCTTCTGTCGCAAGACGCAAGACGACGACACACAGAACAATTTCTGCTAGATTAAGCATAATTTTATAATTGGATGCGCAGCAGGGCGTGCAACAGAGACCCCCCTAACCTCCCCAAGATATAGCTGGGAGGGGGCGTGGCTAATATCGGTCTTCAAGGTGACAAGAAAATGGCAATCAAAAGAATGAATATTGTGAGTTTTTAAATTCAAATATACTAGACCGAAAGAGAATATATACATTTTGGTATATTTCTAGTATATTTTTGGTATATTTCTAGTATATGTCTGCCATTATTCTAGCATATGTAAATTAAATATTATTTATCCCATTTATATGTACCGGGGCTCGGCCACCGGCAAGGAAAGACGAGATTACGTTTTAAAGTTTATTACCGGCACGACTGGCTCGGTCAAGTATGAGATTAATTCTAAAGTACCAGAAATGAAATATAAAATGATATTCTTAAAGTTGCCCCCCAGACGGCAGCGCTGCCCATGCAGCGGGCCGACGTTCTGCAACGTCAGCGCCTCGTGCCGACGGTCCGCTCTCCAGCGGATGTTTATGCAACAATGTAACTTGAGGACCCCCGTCCACTTGAGTCAGCATCAGAGGTCTTCCACTTCTGGAATTCCGCTGATACCCTGCAGCTGGTGGGGAGTGTTAACTACTCCCCCTCTTAAAGAGCGGGCGTCCTCGCTGCTCTCAATCCGTCTATCATCTCCTTGATTTGCCTCGCATCTCTCTTCCTATTGAGGTGGAATCTGAGGTAGATGATTCCCCCAATGCTCCGCACAGAGCCATGCCCAGTCCAAACGCGTGGAGCGGGCTGAGCTTGGCCATGGTGGCCTGCTCGACCTCCTTGATGTAGTTGAGGTTGTCCTCGCTGAGCTGGTGTAAGAACGGGAGGCTCAGGATAGTCTCGTGCCCGGAGATGTTCAGAGCGGGTACTGATGCGATGCCTGGAAATCGCTGTTGGATGTTATTGCGATTTCGGAATCGGGTGCCATTTACGGTTGCGCAGTCATTGAAGGTGATGAGCTGCGTTCCGGCGGTCGTAACCACCGTGTCCGAGTCACAGCTGATCTTTGCCGGCCGGTTATTGACGATGATCATGCCGTCGTCGACGAGGGTGATGGGCTCCAGATGGCTCGGTTGCGAAAGGCAATGAGCGGTGCCCCGGAGTGTAATCCCTGGGCACAGGAACCTCTTACTTCCTTTTGCAGAACGTGGTGGTGGTTGTGGGGCGCAGCTCGTGACGGCCCACACCTGGTTTCCGCACTCAGCTACAATGTTCTCTGTCAGCTGCAGTACCTTTCCGTCGTGCTCAACCGGGAATATCGTCACCTTTCTACAAGCTATGCTAACTCTAGGGTATTCTATTATAAAGTGGATTATGTTATTAGATTGTAGGATTTTAATCTTAGATACTTCTAGTAGGTTTTGCTACTGTGACCCCTGTGAATTGGTCAGTGAGAACAGATTCTATGTCAGTGTGATCTAAAATGGCCGGGTTCACTACGTTGGCCTTTTGCCAGGGTTATAGTGAGCATCAGGTTGCCTATTTCTGTAATAAGAATTCTGTTTCTAGCGAGCAAAAGTCTCGTACAAGTGGGCTGTGTCGATTTGTGCCTTTTTTCTATGCTGATGATCTTGTTTACCAAGCTAGTGAGTGAATTTAATTGGTTCTGAACCTTGGTGTTTATCTGAATTTGCCTATTGTTTGCTTGCACCAGTTGTGCTTCTGTAAACCTGGTGTTTTCTAAATCGGACGCGTCTGGCGTGCCGGCCACTACTTTAAGGGCGGTTCCCAGGAAGTCTAGACTTCTCGCCAGCCTGTGGTGGACACTGATATCGGACAACATATCTCTAATGTGATTGCAGTCCGCGTCTGCAACCGTCTCATGTGCGATTTTGGGAATAGGTCCGCCATTTTGGCGGTTTCCTCGACAATGCGACCATATTCGGTCAGATTTGCCGTGTGCTTGACGTAATCAAGCCCTTCCCATATCAGTACCGTTCCGTCCGTGATGGGAATGTAATTTGAGTTTGAGTAGTCGGTGACGCGAGCCGCGACTATGGTGAGGATGTGAAGTACCCAGATAACCCTGTAGATAAAAATACGTATGAGATATGGGGAATAAAACTAACACAACACCGCCACCAATCGTTTTCCTTAAGCCTAGTCGTAGTGTCTACCAATAACAGCTATAATTCCTTCACCAAATTAACTTATATTTAGTCGGGATATCATCTATCTGAGGTTGTCCTTGTGGACCACCCTCCCTCTAATTAGGACTGTTGTCCCCAAGTCCGCTTCAATTGTTTCTTCGACATACAAGGGGAGAGCTTATTCCCCAGGCGTCTGTTGGTTTTAACCAACACCTTCTCGCCTACACTGAAGTTTCTGTTTTGCCGTGCTTGGTTGACTCGATTGTTTTGTACAATCTGGGCCTTTTGCACTTTGTTCTGAACTTCTTTGTTACTTTCTGCAGCCACTGCATGCAGGATGTCGATGGGTCTTTTGTCGGTGACCGAGTGCACCGATCTATTGTATTCCGCCGTTGCTTGAAGGAATAGGTCTACCGTGTCGGTGATTCCCTTGGCCATTTTAAGGCACCTGGCGATTTCCACGAGTGTACTATGGAATCTTTCCACTTGTCCGTTCGATGTACTGTGGAGGGGTGGCGCGTTAGCGATGCGGACCCCGAAATTGTTGTGCAACAGCGATCTGATGGTCTCTGAACTTAGTGATGGTTCGTTGTCACAGTAAATCTGTTTGGTGTTGGGAAAAATGTTCATGAGTTGTAAGAGGGGAGTCTTCATATCCGCTATGGTGCGGGAAGCTATAGGCTGTACTATGGCAAATTTGGAGAATTTGTCCACACATGTCAGAAAATATTTTCTGTCCGTCGAAAATATGTCGACATGAAGCATTTCTCCCGTGAACGAGGGGACCGGTGTCGGCCCTAGCTCCTGTTTCTTAGGGTGCCTGTCGTATTTTTGCTTTGGAGCAAATTTTTGCAATTCATGACCACTTCGCTTGCGAGTTTCGTCATTTTTGGGGAAATAGTAGTCGGACATGATTTGTTTGACGTTTTCTTGAGCGGCTCTATGGGCCCGGTTGTGCTCGACGTTGATAATTTCTCTTTTTTCATTATCGTCGACAATGTCGGCGACAAGATTCTTGCAATGCCAGAATTTCGTCGCCGGAAAAGATTTTACTAGTTCATGCTGTATGAAAAGCTAGAACTGGGAGTTCGCAATGGATTGCGTTCACAACTTGTGGGTTCACCAGAGACTTGACGGTCTCAATTAGAGCGTCCCTGTTTGGGAAATGTATTATGTGGCGCGTTTTTTTCCCCAAAGAGCACAAACATTTGCTTCAGGGGAAAGCGCGCCTCTTCCAGAATGATCTGGTTCCTGAAGCAGTTTACAGGTTTTTCAGACGATTCTATCGTGTAAGTCATTGAAACTTCACTGTGGATCGTTGCTGCGTCTGAGCGCGGTGCGCTGCTTCCCAGCGCGTAAATATTCTGCCGGGACAGTGCGTCCGCGACGAAGTTTTCTTTCCCCGGCTTGTAGAATAGCCTGGCGCCGATTTCATCGATTCGCGCCTTCCAACGCTTGATTTTTGCGTTGGGGTTCCCCTCTGACACCGCGAACGTGAGCGGCTGGTGATCAGTAAATACGTTTATTTCTTTGACGCCATAAATGTAATGGCGCAACTTTCCCAAGGCCCATACAATCGCTAACAGCTCTCGCTCGTTAGTGGCGTAGTTCAGCTCACAGTCCTTGAGGGTCCTTGAGATCATTGTGATCGGTCGACCCCCCTGAGACAGCACCGCTCCGATGCCGTAAGCAGAAGCGTCGGTGGTCAGATCGAAGGGCTTTTTGTAATCTGGGTACATCAGCATTACGTTTTCCGATGCCAGAATGTTCCTAAGTTTCTGGAACGCCCGTCTTTGATCTTCGTTGAAGATAATGGGGGTTTTTTAGACTTATATTTGCTAACTGAACCGTTTTCCCTTTTTAGGATGCTTGAGAGGGCGGGCGATCGCCGCGAAATCTTTCACAAAACATCTGTAGTAGCTTGCTAGGCCTAAGAATGATCTTAGCCCGAATAGCGTTGTTGGCTCGACGTACTCCTGGATGGCTTTCACCTTTTCCGGGCCCGTTCTTGTGCCTTCGCTAGTTACAATAAAGCCAAGGTATTCTACGCTTGTCTTAAAGAACTGCGACTTCTCTTGAGCCACTCTCATGTTGGCATCATAGAGGCTTTTCAGTACCCAGTCGACGTGTTTAACGTGCTCGTCCTGAGACTTGGAGAATATGATTACGTCATCGACGTAAACATAACATGTTTTGCCGATTTGTTCGCGCAAAACGTCATCGATTGCCCTCTGGAAAATGCTGCCAGCATTTCTTAGACCGAAGGGCAGTCGGCAAAACTCATACTTCCCTCCATTTACGGAAAAGGAAGTTTTTTTCCTGTCGCGTTCCGCCAAAGTTACTTGGTGGTACCCGGATTTCAGGTCAAGAGTAGTGAAGTACTTTGCAGTACCTAAATTTGCCAATATCATTGAGATGCATGGCATGGGGTATTTGTCGGCTATCGTTTTCTGATTGAGCTTCCGAAAGTCCATTACGAGACGTTTCTTCTTATTGCCCTTCTCATCAGTGCCTTTTTTGTCGACCACCCATATCGGGTTGTTATATGGCGACCTTGATTTCTGTATGATTTTGTCCTTCAAGAGGCTTTTAACCTCGGCATCGACAAAATCAGCTACACCCATCGGGTAGGGGTAAAGCTTGGAATAAATTGGTTCGTCGTCCACTGTGCGAATAGTGGCCACGACCGAAGTGTTATAGGGCAGCGACCCGTTAGGGTCGGCGAAGGCCTTTTTCTTTTCTTCAGCATTTGCATGAAGCTTGCCTTTACGGCAGCAGGTGCGTCGATGTCAACAACGTTAGTATGGTTGACATCTGTGCACTCATGGAACTTGATTGTCTCGGTTGTGTTGCCGAAAGTGAGCGTTCCATTTCTCAGAGATAGCGTGGCCCCTACCTGCGTGAGCAGGTCAGGCCAATGATGCCATCAAAAGGTTGTTAATGTTTTTAGTAGAAAAACGGCGTGATTTTGCCGAATATTGACGGGGACATTTCTGTGTAATGTTGTTGGACCCGTTAATAGAGTGAACGGGGAACGGTGATTCAACCGGGGTAACACCAGGAAGCCACATGAATGGCTTGATGTAATTTTTGGACGCACCCGTGTCGATCAGAAGTTTTTATGTTGACCCCTGCTACTTTCCGCCAAACGAATGGCAGCAGGGGCATCCCCCCAAAATTAACCGAGTCGCTCTCGTATCCGAGTTCGGCGTCGGCCTCTATTTCTGCGACCGCCTCAGCGGCGGCCTCAGTGTAGGCCGCCGGGGACCGGTCACTTGAGGTGGCAATGTGTTCCACCCTCTGCCGCCAGTTTCCTGACGTGCGCTCTGACGAATTTGGTTTTCTTCCGAAACCGCTGTCGCGCTTACCCGTCCCCCCTGGCTTTTGGTAAGCCGTGGCCTGTCTAAATTTGGAGGATGAAGGGTCTACGTCCATTGGCTCGGGGGCCTGGCCCGTAGCTCTTTGTTGTTGATTCGAGTTGCCCTGGCTCCTAACATAATGAGGGGCTCTTAAACGAATTTGGGTCTTGCGGTCTGTTTTGCCTCCCGTTACCCTGTTGTGGCGCTTGGTAATTGCGCTCGCCTGTTCGGAAGGATTTTCCTTCCATGGCCTTTGCGTAGTTCGCAGCCAGAATGCTGCGATCTTCGCTGGATTCCGCCGACTGGGCTAAGGCCAGTGCGGTTGGCAAATCCTTTGGCCTCGCCGGAAAGACTGCTGCCTTCAGGGGCCTTCTCAAACCTGATATGAACACCTCTAAGGCGTCTTCCCTAGCTTTTGGTTGAGCACATCCGCTGCTTCTGCGGTGCGCATCATCACGTTTTTGTTGGTGATGAGGGAGACCTGTTTCTCTATTGCGTCATAGTAGTCAGTTAGAGACAGGTTCCCTTGTCTCATGGTTGCCAGCCTCTGCTGGATCACCCCTACAGGCGTCTTATCTGAATAAGAGCTGTCTAGCCTGTTTATTATGGCCTTAAAATTGAGCACTGTGTTGAAGGACGACAACACATTGTTCGCTGCTCCTTTAACCTTATTCCTAATGATGCCCGTGGCCATGAAGTGTTTGGAGCTGCCTTGGTAAGGCTCGAACACCGAATACGCGGCCATAGCTGCCTGGCGCCAACCGACGTATTCCAGCTGTTTGCCGTCAAAGTCTGGTAAAGACTTGACCATGTCCAAGCACTGATCGCATTGGACCCCGGGAAGAATTTCCGCACTCTTAAAACCTCTACTACCGGCACAGATGGTCCTGCGCTCGATTGGTTAACTTGTTCCCGCAGTGCGAGCATTTCCGCACGAAGTGCAGTAGCTTGGCCCGCTAGGGCTGCAGCCTCTTGTGCTTGGGCTGCAGCCTGGTTTGCTTGGGCTGCAGCCTGGTTTGCTTGGGCCACCTCGTCTTGTAGTCGCTCTAAGTGAGCCTGAAAACCTTTGGCTTGATTATCTAATGCGGCCTGTAAGGCATTGTTGAATGACGTCACGTCCATGTCTTTTGGTTTTTCTTTTGCTGGTCGACTGTCCAGTGCTGTTAAATCGAGCCCCTCTATGAGGGAACTAAGGCTATCGTCACTGTCGCTGTCGCCCTCCCTATGGCTCATGTGGTGCGATTTGTTTCGGCAGAACTACCCTATAAAGGTTTATCTTACGTTCCTAATTCTTAAAAACGCGGGTCGAAGGGTGTTTGCTCATTCGCGGTTTACTTTAAATTTTGACCAAAATTTGCCAAAAATAGCGGATCTTTTCGCTGTTATCGATACTTATTGCGTTATCACTGACATAGGAAATGTTAACACATGAAAAATTCACTTACATGTTCTCTGATTGTATTGTAGGTGAAGGGAGTCTGATCTAGCCCCTGCCTATTGGTCTTCGGTTGAGCGTCGGGGAGCCTTTCACGCTGAGATGGTTGGGCTGGGCGAGGGAATTCCCTGCAGCCCGCGTAGACTTTTGTTGATTTTTGGTAAGGTGAGGCGAGGGAGGGCCCTTCAGCCTATTTTTTCCTTCGTAGATATTGGGTGGAAGCGAGGGATTTCCCTACAGCTCCTTGTGTTTGTTCCTCTGGTGTCAGCTCCCGCGTAGTTGGGTGTTTTTGTAATTTTTTTTTTTTTTTGATTCTTAATGCTTGGTTGTAGCGCACATGAAACAGAAGTATTTTTTTCAGTAGCCCTTTTGGTTTTGGCGAAGAACAAAAAAAAAATGCACACACTGATGTATTTTTTTTGGGCGGGGGTTTGACAACCAAAAACTTCTCACTTATTTTTTCTTTTAATTTTTCATTCCTTTTCTGTTGATTTGTTTGTGCCCACAGGGAGCTTTTTTTTCTTTTAAGGGCCACTAGGGTTTGACAACAAAAAAAAAACTTCTCACTTATTTTCTTTTTTTAATTTTTCATTCTTTTTCTGTTGATTTGTTTGTTCCCACCGGGAGATTTTCTTTTTGGGCCACTAGGGGTATCTTTCTTATTTCACTGACACAAGTAAAAACATGAGATGCACTCGTTGGTATGTTTTCCACTTTTATTATTTATTTCAATTTTCTTTTTGATTGTTGAATTCTTCAGCACTTTTTATACTCGCGTTAACTTGGGTTCTTTTTGACCCGTTGGGCGCCAATTAAATATTATTTATCCCATTTATATGTACCGGGGCTCGGCCACCGGCAAGGAAAGACGAGATTACGTTTTAAAGTTTATTACCGGCACGACTGGCTCGGTCAAGTATGAGATTAATTCTAAAAGTACCAGAAATGAAATATAAAATGATATTCTTAAAGTTGCCCCCAGACGGCAGCGCTGCCCCATGCAGCGGGCCGACGTTCTGCAACGTCAGCGCCTCGTGCCGACGGTCCGCTCTCCAGCGGATGTTTATGCAACAATGTAACTTGAGGACCCCGTCCACTTGAGTCAGCATCAGAGGTCTTCCACTTCTGGAATTCCGCTGATACCCTGCAGCTGGTGGGGAGTGTTAACTTGTACATATGTTGTGTTCAGTATTTTTCTGGTATATTTCTGGTATATGTCTAGTATATTTCTGGTATTTTTTGGTATTATTGTATCTTCAAAGAACTAAGACACTTTAAACACTCACTAAACTCAAGAGACTTGTCTTGAGCCGAAATCTCTAATCATTATTTATCCCACGAGAAATCACAGCTTGAGCTGTGGGAGGGGCTGGGGGGTAAGGGGAAAGGTGGAAAACTGTCGAAAATTGTCGTCGATGTGTCTGTCTTCTGCAGCTTGCATTCTAGGGATTAAGGAATCCTATAGACATCCATTTTTCATCGCTGCAGCAGCGGCATCCCCACCCACGTCCCCTAAGATGCCTCCTCCGGTGGCAAGTAAAGAGGATAGGATACAAACGATCGGCGGTGGCAGCGGCGGCGCAATATGCGAATGTCAGTGTCATTGTTGAAGTGTTTGATTGTTGCCAGATGGGTTGCAAGGATGGGGCTTAGACGTGTAATGGGAGTGGAATGCATGCATGAATTATTTAACAGCAGCGCCCCCCCACGCGAGAGAGAGGGCGCGCGAGTCTCTGAAGGGTCCAGAGGGGAGGACGAAGGGCAAACAGTTGACGTTTGACATGAAGAGTGGGAGGCGGTGCGAGTGGCTGTGGCAGGGTCCTCGAAAGAGCAGAGGAAATAAAAGAAAAGGGAAAGAAAATAGTGCAAATGCAATTTACGCCACAAACAAAGGAGCACAAAAAGCAGACATAAAATGGGGAAAAATGGTGGAGGGAAACTTCACCAAAAAGAAGATAGACTACGCGGCCTTCCATGTTAAAAGGAAATGTTGCTGCTGCTGCCCCTGCCTCATTCGGTGGAGGCACTCACTGAAGTTGAAGAAAATTGCATTAAGTGAGGCAGACAGCGAAATAGAGGCACGTAGATGAGCAGATCCCAGCAGAGCCCCAGCCGCCGCCGCCATCCCATCTGTTCGGACGAGCCCTGAAAAGGCTGGAGGTTATATCCCCCCGAACCCCGCAAGATCACACAAGAGCAGAAGGGGGATGAGGCAGCGGTAAGGTGGACAAGTCAGAGTTTTAGCATATGCCCCATGCATATGTCATATCTGTCGCCTCTTCCCAGACAGACAGACAGACACTTTGCTCTGCGTGCAGCATGGGGCATGTTTTATGTTATCTAAAATTTGGTTAGTCTCCGCATTAAGTTTCTCTTTTTGTTGGAAAAGTTTTTGGAGAGAGCTCTTACCACACACACCCAAAAAAAAAAAACCACACTAAAAATATTCCCTTTTATTTTATTTTCATGTGAAAATTTGCAAACAGAATCACATTTCTTTTTAACAAGTGGAAAAATAGTAGTAGAAAAATAATATTTTGCTTGTGGGGAAAGTGGGCAAACATTACAAAAATTTTTAAAGCTAAAAATATATGTAATATAGTTTGGGATTCTCTCTAGGAATTCTCTAAGAAAAATAAACATTTTCTTGTGGTAATTCATTTTTTTTGGGTGTGCTATAATTTTTTCCTATAAAAAGCATCAGTTTCAGTTGTTTCTTCCTACATCAGATCACCAATCCCTCAATTGACTTTAAAGTAAAAAACTTTAAGCTGCATATCCCCCGAAAAATTTCTCGAAAATATCGCATAACAATAAAAAAGGATGAAGGATGAACCAAAGTCATGCGAGAATCCTGATGAATGAAGAAAGATACATATATCCATTGCAAAATGTTGACTCCACAATTTTATGGACTCGCAGGATAAATTTAACCTCTCCTTATTTGAACCGAAGCGTCGCCACAGAGCAGGAGGAACTCCAGCAAAAAGAGTCGCCACAGGACGAAGGAACTCCGCCAGAGACAGAGAGACATAGAGGGAGAGAGAGTCCGCATCGAAGGATAAACAACTGTCGTCGAAGCATTGACGTATGATGACATATTCCCCCACAGAGAGAGAGTTTCCCCGGGCTGCTGAGCTGCCATTTCCCCCATTCATTTTTATCGGCGAAACTGTCGACATATTTAAATGTTAAAAAAAATGCTGAATGTTGAAATGGATATGCAGTTCTTCGGTTGCCGAGCCAATTTGTTGGCCCGCATGCCCCCTGGCATCACAATGAGGGGAAAACAGCGAAGAAAAGTCACCGAAATATGCAACTTCATTAATTTTTTGGAGCGGAGCGGAGCGTCGTATCGTGTCGAGGAAAACCAACAAAAGAAATGAAAATTAAGTAATGTTATGTATGCGTCTGTTACGTGAGGCACATGCGAAAAAAGGAGAGAAACAAAAGGAGAGAACAGGGAGCCTATTGCTGCAAGGATAATATGGAAAAATGTGCCCGCTACGTGACAGAGTGCCCCAAATAACTCAACGTACTGCTGGCAACCCAGAAGAGCAGTAGCAGTGCCACAGCTGCTAGCTGCTGTGGCAGAGATACATTTCACATTTCACAGAAGTAAAGTAAGTTAAAAAGTTTATCCGCAAGAAACTAAAGAAAATTTGATTACAACGAATGTTAGATGAGTTACGTGAGGATGTTCTTTGAGTTCATGAAGCATGAAATGTGCCATAAGACTTAAGGAAATCATTCTAATGAGCGGGAAATTATACTAATTCGAATTAGGGGTAATCTAAGACTGTTAGAGGAATGTCTGC
The DNA here is from genome assembly GCA_009664405.1 of Drosophila bifasciata. Taxonomy (NCBI): domain Eukaryota; kingdom Metazoa; phylum Arthropoda; class Insecta; order Diptera; family Drosophilidae; genus Drosophila; species Drosophila bifasciata. Next base: position 41,739,399 of record CM019042.1, on the reverse strand, counting down.
CTTAGGTATCACAAGAACAAACCTTTAAACCTATTTTTCTATAAAAATACAGAAATATTGAATATTTCTGATATTGCCCAAAGCAAGTTTGACTTATTTGAATGCCTAATTTCCTGTTCCAATTGAATTTAATCAAAGTTTTGCCTGAAACTTCTTTCTGATAGAAAAAAATGGCCTATAGAAATGTAGAGAAAAAAAAAACTAGATTTTTACACAAAGCAACTGACAAAGAACTATACGTAAAAGCGAATTTCCTGCCTTTGATAGGCTATCTATCTCTAGGACTTGCCTTTGTGCCTCGTTCAGCTTGCCTCTGGCTATTTTACAGATTTAATTTTGTACTCTAAAGTTTGTTTTTTCCCCTCTTTTGTTCCTCTCAATGTTTCATGTGCTTTTTAAGCGAGTGAAAATTACACACAAGAGAGAAAATTACACACAAGAGACACAAGGAACACTCGCAAGAGTCGCTGGGCATTATTAATGGACGCTCGACAGACAGTTTGTTGAAACGCCAGAAAACTCCAAGCCCTCCCCCACCCCCACACCACGCCACGAGGAAAAAAACAGACCAAAAAAAGGTTGGCCAAAAAGGTGTTGGTCGCGCGGCAGGAAATGAAAAACAGGAGAGTTTTCAGACTAAAAGTCCGCAGGCAGCCACAGGACATGGATGGAGGAGTTCAGCCGTAAAACAGATCCAGACGAGTGTTTGTCAAATTTGACAGGCGCTTCACACACACACTAACACAGATACAAACACACACAAAGAAAAAAAAAAACTGTTTGTTTATGGGTTGGCAGCTGTATTCATAAACTTTTTCGGTTTTATTTATGAGTGTGGTCGGTGTTTTTCCAGGGTTTGTGTAAACCGATAGAGGAGGAACCCCCCTCGTTTCACGCACTAACTCATGTGTCTATCATTTTTCAGTTTTTCTTTTAATTAAATGAAACATTTGAGCATCGTCTGGCATATCATTAGTATGTAAATTCTATTGTATCCTTTTAATTGCTTTGTTTTATTTAAAATCTATGTGAAAAGGTTCATTAAAGGGATTGAAAACTGAGGTTTGTGGTGGTGTAAAAACATACTAAAATATTTATACACATTTCAACATTCAAATACGTTCTAAAAAACATTCAAAGACTTCCTAAATAACATTCTTAACTTTTCGTAAAAGTCAACTTAACTTTCATATCACATCGACAGGAAATCCTCTCTGGCAGCTGCTAATGAGGCAACTTTCAAACATGCAACATCAGCTCTCCTTCAACCCTCCTCACTAAAAACCACAAAAAGATTCCTTTTTCTTGCTCCGCTCTGTACCCCAAAATTTCAAGGCCAAATCCAAAGGAAAACCAACGAAAAATCAAAGAAAAATCAACGGCAAATGGAGTCACGCGAATGTTAGAGAGTAAAATTATATAACCAGCAAACATTTTCTATAGCAGGACGATAAAAAAAACTACACGTAATTTCTTTAATTAATTTCACAGTCCATGCCAAACTGTTTCCTACTTTTTTTTTTGATTAAAATCAATCGATCTAATGGCCGTCTAGCGGCGTTAAACGTTGACTTAATATAATATATATTCTAACAAGATAGCAGCAGGAACCACCACCAGCACCACCACACACACACACATCAAATGTTAGCGTGCAGAAAAATGCCGCACTGGCGCCGAAATGTCGGCTACATTTCAGTCGTCAAGGACTCGAAGGACATTTCGGTTAATGAGACACACGCATACTTAATGCGAGAAGTCAAAGCTTTTCTATACACAGGGTATTTGTGAGCATGCTCGAAACTTTCTTTATGTTTGAAGAATGTTTATGAAGAATTCTGTGCATAAATTTCACATAAGGGAAAGGACACATTGTATACGAAGTATGAAGAAATTAGAGCATTCGGCTAGAGATATTTTTGATTGTACAATATTTGAGTTCTAAGGAAAACAAACCTTAATTGTTTTCTTTTAATTTGCAAATATTTTAGCTTCCAAAATTAAGAAAAAATTTCTTATAGCCATAATCTGTACATAAAATTATTGAAAACGTTAAAATTCTTACAGAAATTATATGAAAAATAATGTCTACTTAAAACACAGCCAAAAAATCTGCATAGAGGGTATCTTTCCGTCAAAAAACAACCAATTTCCTTTAGATTTCCCATCGCTACATGTGCCATTAGTATCTACACATGTTGTACAGCTTAGTGGGTGGTCCTACACACACACAGCCACACCCACCCACTAATTCATCATACTAATATGTCGTCTGATCCACAAGAGCCACAAGAGCTGCCGAGAGCATTTTGGCAGCGTTATAGTACGAGTATCTAGCAGATACATCACATTAAATTCGCCACTGATGTCAGTTTGAGAGTTGATTTGTCTCTGCCGCTGCCTCTCTGCCACTGGCTCTGCCTCTCTGCCCCTCTGCCTCTCTACACCCACTCTGCTGTCTCTGTGTCTTGCAATTTATCTTAATTGATTTATGCTCAAGGCAGCAGCAGCAGCAGCATCAGGAGTGCTTGAGTCAAGGCATCTCCTTTATAGAGCAGACAGAGCTCTTCGCCTTAAATGTTATTAATGTAATTTTTGGCGGCTTTTGCATGCTAAGTGTTTGTAATTTATCTAATTGCTCGTTAGATTAGCAAAAGGATCTAATGAAGCAAAAGGCCTCACACAGATTTAAGGGGAGGCAAACCCATTGACACGACATTATTGTGGTTACGTACGCGCAATAAAAGATGGATTTTTATGTGTGCATGAAAAAAGATTCCAAGGGCAAATAGTTAAGGAACAGCTAGATATTTAACTTAAAAGGAAGATCCTCCCATTTTTTTGTTCTTTAAGCTCTAAAAAATATATTTTTTATTTACACAAAAGTACAATATATTAATTGTTTTCTTCTTTACTTTCCTTGCCATTGAACAAGCTCTGACCTTCTCTTCTCCACCTGCTGTATTGGCAATGCATTCAAACGTATAATTTTCTTTTATTTTTTTTTTTTATTTTTGGCAAATTGCCAATCGAAGTAAAGCGCATAAATGTAGAAATTGAAGTTTCCCTCACACATCTGTGCACCCAATTTCCACGTTTTCCGTTGCTTCTTCCTACTCCCTCTCCTCCACCTCAGCAGCACACAAAAACAGCAGCAGCCAAAAAGCATTTTGAATTGCAATTTCGCAGCAAGGAAATCTAATTTGCTGAAGCGAAAAAGCCAAAGGCACACCAGTGGGGTAGATACTTGTATGTGGAGAGAGATGTGTGTTGTGCGATGTGTGTGTGTGCCCCAAAGCGCTGACAATTAGAGGCATCGCAAGGCCCAAGCTAAATTAAAATCGTGCCGTCAGCCTTGGCTGATGAGGCAAAGAGTGTGGGGCAGCATAGGGGTGAGGGTTGGCAGAAGCAGCTGCAAGGGGTTGGATGTACTGACTGCAGCAGCAGCAGTGGAAGGAAGAAACCTTACTTTCAAATTAAGGACACCTTCAATGACATGCATATTAAATTATTTCGACACATGTTGGCAAGTGTCGCTTGATTAATGCCACTTTCGACACTAGTCTTGTCCATTAGATGATTGAAATAACTATTTTGAAAGTGCTGTTTGATACTCTGGGAAGCTTAAAGCGAGCTTGCAAGTACAGTTGTGTCTGCTTTAAAGTGGGATTTGCATTTATTATTGTACCCTAAGGCAACTAAAAAGCATTTTGTTGAACAAAAACCTTTAATATTTATATCTTAGTACTCTTTAAAGTACTCAGGTAGGTCATGCTATGAGTAACATTTGAAATTGTCGTACTTAATGATATGTTCCCATTTTTTTTTTTTTTTTTTTTTTTTTTCTGCCATAATAAACGACTTATACTTAGCAATTGATAAAATTGGTATACCAATTACAGGGTGGATGGATGGTACACGGCACAGGTTGTCTTTTAAAATTGATTTATAATCGTCGTGTGTGCCCCCCACCCAACCAACCCACTCACCTGCCAGTAAATATGCAATGTACCCCCAGCAGCACCTTAAACGGTCGTCCCCCTCCCAATGGCATAGGCCCGTTATTTTCTCACTCTCGCGCGTCCACGTTCCCCTTTTCGCATGTCGTCGTTGTCGTCGTTGTCGTCGTCGTCAGTCGTCATTGCTCTTTACTCTAGTATTTTGTTGTTGTTGTCATTGCTTTTTTTCCTACGTTTTTTTCTACGTTCTTTTTTTTTATGTAAGAACCGGCAGCTCTGTCAATAAATCAATAAATGCCGTCCTTTTGTCGTCATTCTGACTGGGTTCTGGCTCTGCTCTGGCTCTGTTCTGTTCTGTTCGGTTCTGCTCTGCTCTGTTCGCTCGTCCGTGTGCATATTGCGCAATCTTTTTGCCCCCTGCCCACCCCTTGGCATTACATGTGTGTTTGTGATTGTTTGCGGCGATTATTATTGTGTTTTAATAGCCACCTCAATCACATATATGTATATATGTATATGCGAGTATATCCCTATATAAATAGGATATAAAAATCAAGGCAGAATTGCGACGACGACGACGACCCACAGAGCGACTACTACTAGAGTCCGTGTAGTTAGTATGAATGAATGTCATTCGAGTGTGAAATATAGACATTCATATGCATTACAGAAAAGGACCTGTGAGAACGCCAAAGGACCTTCGCTCTGTGTGTCGCTATGTCTTTTGTGTGCGCTGCTAAAATTAAATTCCATGCCTATAAAGAAAGCAAAGAGGAGTGGAGGAGGAGTGGAGTGTATCGGAGAGAGGCGGAGTGGTGTGAAGCGGAGTGAAGCGGAGAGAGACGGAGTGTAGCGGTGCGGAGTAGAGCGTAGTGGAATGTAGGTAGAATGAAGCGGAGCGGAGCTGGGTTTGGGTGTATAGAGGAGCCGCCTCTGCTCCATCGTGTGGTGACTCATTCTGTTAGCCCCGGCGGCTGACTGGCGCCCCATGCGATGGTACGTACTACCATGGCAGAAAAAAAAACACAAGAAAATTAAAGTTTTCGGTGGGAAGGGGAGTACCAAAATTGTTATTGCCTGCCTTTTGGCGTTTTTGTTTTTGGTACTGCCTTTTTTTTGGCTTTCTTTTAATTTTTCTTTTACTTTTTCCTAGATATTTTCCCTGCTTAAGTTTGAGTATATGAGAAAATTGATTTTTCCTGTATAATTAAGCAGTTTTTGTACCATTTTTCCCACACTTATTTCTACATTACATAATTTCCCCTGATGACTAAATAGATCTGTCAGAGAGCAAGGAGGGGCGCTGAATGGCTGCTGCTGTGATTAATGATTTCTGATGGCCAAAACCTACGCATGAAAATGTGGAATGGCCTTTGGCACATCAATAAATATCGAATGACAAATGAGCTGAAATTCGATCAAACAATTAAACTCTGCTTACATTTCGTTAACTTTTTTGGGTTTTCGAACTCTAAAGTTCCTTTAAAGTTGTCACCAAAAGTCACTTCCTTTGACTCACTCTCTCTTTTATATTTTCTCTCTGTTTATATTTTTCTAGCAATCAAAAACTTTTATTGAACCTAATTGGCTTTTTAGAACTCTACCCCAAAAAATGTGGACCCTGAAGTGGTTCAAAAAATAAACCAACAACAAATAGAAAAAGAACAACATTTTCTTATACAATAAATATAAGAAAAAACCAACAAAAAAACAGAAAAAAAACTACAACAAATAAAAAAGAGCGAAACACACACAAAAAACCCTCCAGAGAAAATAAGAGAAGACAACTTAACTTTTCTACAAGGACATGGCCAAAACAACTTTGGCATACGAAAGCAGTTAACAACAAACAAAAAAAAAAAAAAAAGTCAACATTTTTCGTTAAGGGGCGGCTATGTGGGTGTGTGTGTAGGGGGAATACTACAAATACGCAGCAGTGGGGAGGGAGATGTGGGATGCCTAGCATCCAATAGAATTGCCCTGAACTTTCACCCAAACCAAACAAACAACAACAAATTGGTTGACCTTCAATAAGGCACATGAGAGAGCCTCTGGTTATACGAGAACTATACTAAAAATATATACCAGAAAAGTAAGGGACTTATGGAATTTAAAGGGCAACAGCTAAGGTGCTTAAAACCCATTTAAAATGGAGGAAAATTTAATATGAAATACTATAAAAACAGGGATAAAATTAGTAGAAGTTTCGCTGCAAAGACTAGGTAGCAGAGCTCTTTTAAAGTATTCAGACCTTCTCCAAGAAACTTTAGAAGAGATCAGACAATATCTCAGTTCATTAAAACATAAGAGATCTAAATAAAATTCCTTTAAATCACCAACATTTCTTTAGTGTACGATCAAAAATTTCACACAAATCAAACTGTTACCAAGGTTTCAGCGGGTTTTACTCCCCAATATGGAGAGGTACCCGTTCTTATAGAGAGAGTGTGTAATTCATCTTACCCGCTGGCAGAATGCCCGGTGCCCGGCAGGTGTGGCAGAAGCACTGCATCACCGAATCGCGTACTAATCCAATCAGCATGTTGAATTTTCTAATTTGTTTTTCTAGCTTGAAAGATTTGCTGAGATATGTGTGGATTTTATTTGAGTTTCCTTTTTGGGGTTTCCTTGGAGTTTGTTCCTTCCTTTTTTTTGTGGCACAAAACTTTTACTATAATTTCTTTTTGTCAATTTTTTAGAGGCAACCACTTGCTGCTTTTGTTGGGTTTTTTCCGATTTATTCTTTGATTTAGTTTAAAATTCAACTCTGGGGGTACTTTTCTTTTAATTGCAGCTAAAAAGTATGCTACAGATTTTGATTTCAATTTCCACGGTATTCAATTATTTATTTAAATGATTTTTACGAATGTTTTCCTTCTGCTACTGCTGTTCCTACGGGACTACACGCGTGTTTGGGGGCGCCTTTGAATATGTCGTTCTCTCAGATTCGGGAAAACCCTTCCAAAAACAAGCGACGGTACGATACGAGACTGTAACGAGCACTACGAGCGACAGAGACAAACTGAATTATGCCGATGTTAATTTTTCAACAGCAGGCGAACGACTGACAGACGACTGCGTCGGACTGCGAGACTACGGGACTGACGACGACTGAAGGAACGACAACGACGCGACGGCCAACGAGCGATGAGAGACGACGGCGCCAACTCACGTCCCACGTCCCACGTCCCACGTCCCATGCCCGACGCACGACGCCAGCGTCGACGTTGCGTTTTCTTGGCAGCAAGGACAATGCACAGAGCATAAAACAAACATTTGTGAGGGGGAGAGAGAGCAGGCAACAACACCACCCAAAGAGCACAGCAAGAACTGAGCTCGAGAGCGCCGCAGCGACCGGTGGGCAGGCAGTCAAAATAGCGGCTGAGAGAGTGGCAGTTAACCAGAGAAAGAGAGAGAGCGAGTGTGTGTAACGTTTATGGAGGGTTGGGAATGCTTTTGGCCATAAGAGCGGCTTGAACTTAAGCTAATTTTAAGTTAAAAATATTTTATAAAAATGTAGAAAAATGTGAAATAAGTCTTACATATTTCTGAAAATTAAAACAAATTTCTTACTATTTTTAAAAATAATTTCCTTATTTTTTGTTATAATTTTTCAAAATGTTTTTAATAAAAAGAAATACTACTAGTATTAGCACTCGAACATTCGAAATTACTGTTATTCGAAGCCTGCGCAGAATTCAGGCAGATTGGGAGAGCGAGAGAGCGGATTTCAAGAGTGGGTTTTCAGAGAGAACGCCACTGAAAGCCGGGGCCAAGTGCATTTGAAAAAGCCGGCTAATTTCATAATATTCAAAATAAAGTTGCACTCGAGGATAGTACAAGGTACAAAATATGCTAAAAAATCAAAAAATATATGAGTTTTAATATTTTTAGCAATCAAACTTCTACTATTTAGTCACAATAAATTAATAAAAATATGGCAACAAATCTACGATTTTTGCAGAACATGGTTAAGAATTGTAACTAAAAGGATTTCAGAATATACATACAATATAGAACTTTTATAGATCTAAATCTAGAAGAGAACTAGAATATTTATAAAGTCAATTCGAGTGGCATTCAAAAACCAATAGAATATTCCGCAATATCATTTCAAAAATTGCCAAACGGTTTCAAGCCTCAACAAACTTACATCTGGCAATGCCTTAACTTCCAAGAGAGAGACACACAAAAAAAGTGCTAAAGAGAGCAAGTAATAGTACGCTCAGAACGAGAGAGAGCAACGCAACCATTCGAAAAAAGCGTTTTCGAATATCGAAGACAATATTAACTGCAATTAAATTAGACGCGCTACAAAAAGTCGAAAATGCGCGAGAGAAGAAAGTAGGGGAGCAAGAGGGAGGGTGGTGCTCCAAAGAGAGTGAGCGACACCAAAGAGACAGGGGAAAAGCATTGGGGAAGTGACAGCGGCACAGAGCAACTGTCAAAGAACAATAAATAAAACTCAAAAAAGCAGCCAAAAGCCGAAAAACAGAGAACAGAATGCGGAATGGTTCCAATATATATATGTTTTCTTTTTTGTTCGGAGTGTGAAGCTGGCGACGCGTCGGGGCTCCACTTGGCTTCAGGCTCAGGAGGGCCGACGAGGGAGGGAGCGACAGCAGGGCGGACAGGACAAGGATATAGAGCGGACATTTAAATAGCAGAATGGCGCCAGCAAAACTAACCGCACACATGGAGGGCCGTCGATGAATCACAATTGGTGAAACAGTGTTGGGGAAGGGCACTCAGAGAGGGGGAAGAATGGACAGAGAAAGAGAGAGAGAGAGAAGGAGAAGAGAGAAGAATGGTAAATGAGACCTATCGTATAGGCCTGCAGGCGATGGGTTGGTTTAGCTGACGTCTCTAGTGTTACTGATACACTCAAAAAAACTAACGATAATATATGGAAAATGTATCCAGAAAACCTATTTGATCTGGGGAACTATAAAGAGATAGAGGAATCAAATTTGTTCTGAGCCTTTATGAGGCTTTAAATTGGATCAAAGTTGTTTTAAATTTTAGGTACGCCTCTTGCCATGCTTGGAAAACACTGTGGTAGCCACAATTTTAACAATATCTGGATGAAATTTGCTGAAGTTATAAATATAACTATAATCTACATATCCACAAAAATTCAACACAATCGGATGGGTTTTCGAGGCAGTAAAATAACCATACGTAATCATAAAAAATGTAATCAATTTAAATTTCTTAATTCTATTATAATTTTTCTCTTTAATTAGAAAAGTTTTAAATAGTTTTCCACTTTTCAGCATATCGTTCAAAGCACCTTCCCTTTGTTTAATTTTTTTTTCAGTGTACACTCGCCTACATGGACAAGGGCCATACTCTTTTTGCACACTACCCTCCTGCTCACACACTCCACACCCCACATCCTTTACAGCCATGGAGCCCATGGACATGGCCCATGTTCCCTGTCGAAGCATGTCGAAGCTGATGTCTGCTGGCGCTTCTGTTTCTGAAGAGAAGGAAGCGAAGAAGAAGCGGGAGGACCTCTGCAGGAGCAACTCTGGAGGTGGACTTTGAAGTAGTGCTTAGGGGGGTGTGGTGGGGGGATGGTGCCTATCATGACGGCAGCTTGTCGAAGGCATCGAAGCACAATTGTTCAACAATATTAGTTGTTGATTGTTGGAGCATGGGGTTTTCCGATGTGTGAGGGGAGGTGTAGTGGGTTTGGTGCGAGAATGGTTTTGCATTTGAATTGGTTTGCCTGTGGAATCATTTTGCCGGCAAACAAGAACGTGAGTGCCACACAGCCACCATCCGGTGTGTCATGCCATAAATGGTTGACTTTTCCACAGCACTGACATGAAAGGAATGAGAGGGGGGATAGAGGATTACAGACCCAGAGGAGGAGTGGGCGGGAGTGGGAACAGTTCCGCAGTATGTGTGTCTGTCTACCTATAACAATGTCGAAAAGTGTGAACCATTTGTGTGTTAAACGGCCATCAGTTTAGCACACAATTGTGTGTTAAGTGGACACAAAAGTATTTTAATAATAATAATATTATGTGTTCACAGTGCCAGGCTAAAGGCAGAAGCACTCCCCCACCTCATACGTGGCGAGAAATGTAGAAATAAATGTTTGCGATTTTTTTTTTTTGTAACTTACTTGTGTGGGGATATCAAGGATTAAATTACAAAGAAAATTATGGTATGCACTCAGGGATTTAAGGATAAGGGCTTCTATTGTGCAGAGAACTTACCTGAAATGGGATAGAGAAAATATGTTTAGAAATAATATATAAAGACAGATATAAATGTTATTTTAAAAGTTTAAAAAATCATAAAAATTTTAAAAATATTTGGGAAATTCCCAGCCATTTATTTAGCGATTTTTTCTACCCAAGAAATAGTTTAGTTTAGTTTTTTCCCATAAATACCTATAAACTTTATTCATTCACTTTACCAATTCCAGCACACTCTATAGTATATCCCCTAGCTCTATCAACTGGCTCTATCACCTAGCTCTATCCCCTAGCTCTCTCCCCTAGCTCTATCTCATAGCTCTATCACCTAACTCATCCCCTAGCTCTTTCTTAAAGCTCTATCCCCTAGCTCTATCCTCTGTGTTTATCCATTAAATTGTTTCATTTTCCCCGCTTAACGCTCTTCTTATTTTAGCTATCGCATTTCCCTCCGTAAATCCCCTCTTAAGAGGCGAGAAGAGTATTCGATTCAAGTGTGTTTCGAATGTTTGAATGGCGGCGGGAAACGACACTTAATCGAAGTACATCTCTTGACGCTCTTCTATGGCTCTAAGCCAGCCATCAGCCAGCCACCTCAGCACCTCTCTCACCTCACCTCTTCTCTTCTCTTTGCACTGCCAATCGATTGGCTGAATTAATTACGGACTTACGGACCGCGCTAGTACTCGATGAAGGTGGTAGCGTAAAAGACTTAATTGAAATGTATTTTACTCATTTGCATTTACATTTCTCTGCACTTTCTTCGGTCGTTTCAATGGAGAAGAAGCCTCTAAACATTCAGTTTAATCCGTTTGGCAAATGATGATATCAGAGCAGAGGAGAGACAAAACCGCAAATCATTCACAGAGAATACACAGACACAAAACGGACCTCCCACCGATTAGGGGGCATTCAAATGCATGGTTATTATCCACCCCAACCCCATACCTCCCCCCAATGCTAACCCATTCTACTATGATAATTGCTATGCATATCTCTAAAGACCCCAAATGGTTTGGTGGGGGTAGTTGGCCACTTGAAGGCAGAATTAACTGCTTAAGTGAAGGGAAATCATAACATTTTCTTTTGGGGCTACAAGCGGCGGTGGAGAGGCAAGACACGCACCAACTGCTGTTTGCCGCTGTTTGTTGGTTTTTAGCTTAGAACATGCCACACACACTCTACCGGGCTCTCTGCCACACACTCTACCGGGCTCTCTGCCACACACTCTACCGGGGTCTCTGCCACACACTCTGCCACCCCCTTTGTGTCTTGCGTTTTGATTGGCACCACGTGCCCGCAACACACACGATTTATGCATACATTTTCGCATGTCGGAAAATTGTATGCGTGAAAATCGAGCGAGGGTTGCCCCAAACTATATCCAAACTATTTCAAACTTAAAAGGTTCCCTTATATAGTGGGAAAATTTCTCTGTAGTTTTACGTTCCACCCTCGCTTTTTTTATATATTTTTATATAGTTATTTGTCTGCCACTGCCACGGTCTGATTTCGTCATCGGCTTCTTGGCATGACTCACAGGCGCTTGCTGCACACCCATCCACCCACAGCACTCAGTGCCTCCCCCCAGAAGCCTTAATGCCTCTCTAGCTCGCTCTCTCTTTTTTGGCCAAAAAGGCGCAACTAAAATGTTGGCAATAACAACTGTCGTCGCCGTCTCGTCGTCGCCGTCGTCGCTTGTCGTTTTGCAAAAATAATACGAGTACTCGTACTTTGGTGGCTCGTACAACCCCCGGGAGTGCAACCCCCAAAGTACACCTCCTCCTACCCCCATGCAAAATTAACAGCTGAGCCAAAAGCCGGAGTTCGATTGCATGTTTAGGGCACATTGCAAGTGGCCAAAACGGAGCAGCAACAGAAGCAGAAGGCGAACTCATATCCCTCCCATATTCAACTCAATTTCTGGGTACCTTTTGTGCCATTCTATAGATTGAATTTCAAAGTTGTTTTCTCTCCATTTTCTCTCCTTTTTGGGGGGGTGGGGGTGTATATTTTCACCTACTCTGTTTGGCCCGCATTTTGTTTGCATTTTCTCGCTTGCGTGTGCTTTTGGCTAAGCTCCCTGCAAGGGAGCTCCTTCCTTCCTTCCTTCCACTTGCTTCGTTTGCATAGAGCCTTTCGGTGGTGGTACTTCTTCTGAAGCCCTCCCCCTACCCTGCCTAACACTCCATACAACTCCTCAGGCCAGGACCCGCACTCAGCACAACTCCAGAAGAACCCAGAGAACTCTCTCTCTTTTCGTTGTCGCCTTTTGTTTATTTCAAAATTGAATTTTTCGTATCATTTTATTCTGTTTGCTCTTTTATTTTTTTTGTCTTTCGTTTCGTTTCTGTTTTTTGAGTATTTTACTTGCATTTTGCCATTTCATTTTGCGTCGATTTAAAGTTGTCAATTTAGTATTGCAAATACCCTAAATTAGAGGGTATCTTGGGCACTTTTCAAAGCGGGCTTATTAGGGTAAAGGAAAGATATGATTAAATAATTAAGAAATAATTATTTAGAGACTTTAAAACAAACAAAAAAAGGTTTAGAAAATCTTTTAAATAATATAGGAAAGTTTAGAGAATCCAGAAATAATATTTGAATAATTTATTTATCCCTCAACTACTAAAAATAATATAGAATAAATACTATTCTCTTATAAAATCTTCACAAACTTTAGTAGCATTTCTCCCAATACATTTTATTATTTCTTTTATTTTTTTTTTTTATTATTTTAACGTAAATCACCCCTGCAGGGCCCTTTTTTATAGGGTATTAAAAACTTCAGTTTTGGTACAAGTTTTTCTTCGTTTTATTTCGTTTTTGGTAGCTGGCCACTTAATGGATTCTGGCACCAGCGGCACAGTGTCGTCTAGCTTAAAATGTTTGATGTTTCTTCTTGTTTTTTTTTTTTTTTTTTTTTATCTTTGGGGCTGATGGGGAAGAATTCCTTCTTTTTTTCTTGCTTGAAAAGATTTCAAGCTGTGAAAAGTTTGTGCGAAAAACTTTTTCTGGCTGCTAATTTGCGGACAAACGGAAGGGAAACGGGGCTCAAGGAAGAAGATCTCTCCCTGTCTCTCGTACGGCAGTGAGAGCTTAAAGGATAAGGAACTTAACAACGTGTCATGGTCGCAAGGGTCACACTCACACACACACACACAGGTTAACCATGCCCCCACAGACACTGCCCACCCCTCCCTTCTACGTCTCATAATCAATCCAATCAGAACGGGCGGGACAGGCAGCCCCCTCCAGTGATGCACAAACAATGCAGAAAAACCCTTCAAATCGGAAGCAGAAGGAGAAGGCTCCTCAGGGAGGACCTCAAAATCGAATTTGCAGTATGGCAAACACACACACACACAGAGACACAGAGACAACATTAATAATGTCCTTCGGCTGCCTTACAGGCACGTACCACATGCCAGAGGGCGGCCAGAAGGGGCGCACAGGGTGTGCTAGGAGGAAACAAGGAGGAAAGGGACACATTATGGCATTTACTTGGAAGCCATCTATATGTAGATTATGATCGGCATTGTCTGCCTTTCGAGTCCTTGCTTTAGAAGAAGAAGCGACTCTGCCTTGACTCTGCCTTGACTCTGCCTCGTCTCGTTGGGCTTTCGGTGCCTGTGACTGGGCTCTGTGCCTGGAGGCTCTCGAGTCAGGCGCCCGAGGGTCGTACCATATCAGCGCCATCGCCAACGTCATCATCATAGTCAGCTGCAGTTTAATGAACCTTTGGGAAACTATTTTTACAATTACTATTTCCCTTTATTCCCACTCTCCCCTTTCTTCATAAATGGAAACTATAAATTTCAGCTCAAATTTAAATGGTATCTCTGAGCTTGGGAGCAGTTTCAAAGGCATTCAGACTAAACATCAGGATTAAGCTTCACTCTGGCTGTCCAGAAACCTTTTCCTAAATAAGATACACCCTGTTTACAATCTGATTTACCCTCTGATTACCTGTGTTTAATCATAATTGATTGACTGCTGTGTAGAATCAAATGTAACTCACATTTTATACAAACATAATCCTTATAAACATCTCAAAACTTAAACTGAAAACTTTCAAAAACAGAACAGCGAAACTTTCACAATTTGTCAATTTTCAAGAGGGGTACAGGAAATGAAGGGGGAATCCATAGAGGATGCAAGAGGGGAAACTATAGAGACTAGAAGAGGGTATTCCATAGAGCAGGGCAGAGGGACACTATATGGAATGAAAGAGGGATTCCATAGACCATGCAAGAGGGAAAACTACAGAGCATGGAAGAGGGTATTCCATAGAGCATGGAAGGGAAGACAGGGAGAACTTTAAACGGACTGCTGTAAAGGCAAAAGCAAAGCAAAGCATAGAAGCAAACAGGCGAAAACGTTTGTTGGCCTTAGCAACGAGCCAGTGGAGTCCAAACCAGGCGGAGAACTAACCCAAAACAGCCAGAATGAGGGCCACGACCAGGAGCAGGTTCAAGCAGCCAGAAAGACTCGAACCAGCCAAGGGCATGGGCATGGGCAGGGGGCAGTGTAGCAGGGTACAAAGGAAGCTTATATTGTAGGGGAAATAGACGAGTCAAGTGCAGTGGCAATACCTGCCCCACTCCCCTCTCCCCCTTGTTGTTGCAACAGAAAACCCAATTGCCGGTTTCAGGATTTTTGGACTGCATGCGGACTTCACGTCACGTCTGTTTGGACACAGGTGGGGGGGTGGAGAAGGAGGGAGCGACGATACAAGGAGTGCGACGACGTCATTGCGGTTTAGCGAAGAACAGGACACAGGACACGAAACTCTATCTCTCTCTGTCTCACTCTCTCACTCTGTCACGTATGAAAGACAACACCAGCTGCGGTTTTTGCAACAATAAAAGGATCAAAAGGATAAAATGTCTTGCTATGCAACATACTGTGTGTGTAGTTGTGTTGCATGCCGCCTCAAGAAACGTGTATGTGTGTGTGTGTGTGTATGAGTTAGAGGATATGGCTAGTATTGGCAATAGAGTAATTCAATATTGGGTGTGGCAGCAACCAGCAGCCAGCCACCAGCCACACGATGCCCTGCGATTCGATTCGTTTCTTTTATGTCTGCATTTGAGGCACACTCTAGACCTATTGATTTTCTTTCACAAAAACTTCAGACAGCTACCCTCTACGCTCCCTCCCTTCCTTCCTGCTCCTGCCAAGTTCCTTCCACTGCTCTTTGGATATCAGTTGCTGCCGCTGAAGCGTCGCTTCATTAGGCAACACACTTTAAGCACAACAATGGGCCGCACCAATCGACGACTTCACACTTCTCCAAGTATGCAGGACCCAGCCAGGAGCTCCATCGTTATTAAAAAGGAATCGACAGCGTCTTGATATATTCACGACATCGTTGACAATCCTTTCTCGCTCCTCTGCCCATTCCTCAAAGTCAAAGGCCAAAGGCAGCAGCAGCAGCAGCAGCAGGAAAATCAACAGCAAGGGAAAATGTTCAACGGCCAAAGCGAAAAACCACTTGAGGAGTTCCGTGCAGGATATCCAATGGAATGGTGAAGGATATCATGAAATGATGAACTCTCGAAAGCATTTGAAAGGAGTCGATAAAACGCCAATAGAAAGTGATGGCTATATTAAGTCACTGAATGGCTAGGGAAATCACTGTTTTTTTTTATAGAGGGATATTTATTTTTTTATATTTAAAATATAGATTAATATATTTTATATTTAAAAGAAATATATTTTATAACAAAAAATAAAATTATAATAATAATTAATAAGTAAAACTATTTTAAAAAAATATTTATTATTTATTTTTGTATTATTTATTAACTCTAATCTCTATTTATTTTTAAATTTTTATTTATTTTTTATTGTTTATTTTTTTATTTTTATTTTTTATTATTTATTTTTTATTATTTATTTTTAGTATTTATTTTTTAATTATTTATTTTTTTATTATTTATTTGTTTTCTTTTATTATTTTTATTTATTATTTATTTAAAATAAATATTAATTTTTAATATGTGACATTTATTTATTACATTTTAAATAAATATACATTGTGGTAACTTAAAATTTATTTCTTAAACATATTTTATTCATCACTTATTGATGACACTTATATTTCCCAATCATACGCTTCGATTTATCCTTATTTTCTTACATTTCCAACTCCTTCTAGCATATCCTTTTCTCCTTCTCATATTTATGGAACATCCATTACTCATAGCCATTCGCATCACAGTGAACAAATCACTTTTTACCCCCAGCATTGACTTTCCCCTTTTCGTTTCCCCGACTATTTCACATATTTATTGGTATTTTTCTTTGGCTTTTGCCTCCACTCCTCTCTTTTTTTTTTTGGTTTGTTTGCCACACACACCACAGAAATGTGAAACGCTTCAATTTTATTCCCCATTTAGACACGTTCCTCAATCACCCCCTCAGCATCCTTCTTGCCCTCTGGCATAATTCCAATCGATTTCGATGAGATAACTCCCTCAGAGCAGCTACTGATCCTTCAGATTACTACTTGAAGTTTTTATTTTCTGTTGAAGTTGCAAGATTTCCTCTTTAGTTTTTTGGGGTCAAGCGTAAAAAGAGTTTGTTTTTTTTTTTGCTTATTTTGAATGTGGGTCACAGCGAGGCGGCTGCGGCTATGTTGGTGCCAAGGATTTTTCAATTTATGCTGGCTTTGGGCCAAAGCAAAAGAGGATGCCAGAAATTGGCTTCTAACCCGCCCGCCCGACGACGACGACGACGACACATGTGGCCCTAAATCAGCGGGAAATTTATCAATTTGAATTTTTGACAATTGGGTTACCAAAACGGAGGCAAGGCAAGGCAGTGAGTGCCACGAGTTTTTGTTATCCTTTGAAATATTTCTACAATATTTATTTATCTACCTATATGTATCTCTATATATCCTCATTAAAGCTTTTCCTTATCCTATAAGTATTTGAAATATTTCTAAAATATATATTTATCTACCCAAAGCTCCTATATATCCTTTCAAGCTTAAAAGCTTTTCCTTATTCAATTTTTCTCATAAATATATTGATTATTTCTACCCTCAAAAAGTGCTTCCACCCCTTTTTAAATCAATCGAATTGAATTTCTTAATATTTTCTCATAAAGTATTGCCAAGGGGGCAAAAAAAATCTATGAAAAGTTGATTTCCTTTTGGCCTCTCATTTCTGTCAATTCATCACAAAAATTGTTTGGTCCTTTCAGTCAAGTCATGTCGCAGCTTTGAGTTATGCTTTCCCTTCCGTTGCTGTAACTCCCGCCCAGTTATGCTTCTTTTTTTTGACTCATTTTATCTTTCATTTATCCTTCTTTACAGCCAAAAGCATCTTCTGTAGCCCACTCTTTTCCTTCTTCTTTTTTTTTAATATCCTTAAAACGTTTTATGACTGTCAGAGCCAAAGCCACACACACCACACACGCATCACTTGAAATTCAAACGTTTTCTTGTGTCTTTGTGGTCTTATGGCCTTTTTTAATGCGCATAAAGGGAGCCTCATTCTTATGCCTCCCCATTTTGCCTTTGAATGGTTTGCCTCCAAGGGTCAAAGGTTGATTGTTGTGCGAGTGTTAACCCTTTGATTGCTTTACCCCGCTGCAACATGGCGCGTCGACCGTTCGTTTTTGTGGCCCACTTTGAGGCGCAACAGCTTTTCCTGCCGCGCCACACACACACACATTCCGCGAATCAAATTTTGCACTGCGTCAAATATTTTTTATATCAAGCCTGAACGCAGCAGTGTGCCTGCCACCTGTACGCTCCTGCCACTGCTGCTGCATTTTGTCTGCCATGCTAGACCCATTTTTAGTGCCCATTTTCCACGTAGAAGGAAAAGCCGTAAAAGCGGAAGTAAAAGGGAGAGCGAGGGGCAGCGGATGCTGTGGAAATTGTTTAAAGTCATTCGCATGTGTGTAAAAGGTAGCGCAAAAAAAAAAAAAAAAAAAATAAAAAAAAAAAAAGATAAAAGTCTGGTTGGTGGGGCATGAATCGAACAGGAGATACCCTGGAAAGCTGTGAAGATTCTGAAATAAATTAAATCCTAAAAAATAAATGAGATGTTCCCTTATTGCTAGAGTAGTTTCATCTGCCTGTTGCATACAGTACCACAAATAGAACATACCCCAAAACGAGTACCATGTAAAAATAAAACAATTTTAACGCCGCACAACACTTGGCTTTCGCCCGGTCTTCTCCCTTATCTATCTCTCTCCCTCTCTCCAGCTCTCACCCATCTCCATCTCTTTTCTGGATGCTGTGTGTTGGAGAATTCCAGTTTATGTCACTGGGGAAATTTACGTGCTACCCATCAACGTCAGCAGCATTTTTAAAGTGCAACGTCGTTCTGTGGGTCGTCGGTGGGGGGTCGTGGATGATGCGTGTGTGGCTTTTATTGCAACGAATGGTTGCAGGCAACTTTTTTTTTAATAAGAAAAACTAGTGCAAAGAGCTTACAAGGGGCATGACCCAAACACACAGACACACACACATATACATACATATACATATGTGCCAGAATTAAACTTTAAAAGCGGCAAGACTTTAGCGTAAGTTTGAGAAATGCTAGAGGGTTTTATTGAAATGGGAAGAATAACTTATAAACGAAACATTTTTTCTTAAATTGAATAATTTTGAGACATCTTTAACACCATATTTGTATGCTTTACAACACTGTTAATTAAATTTAAATAGAACTTTCTTAACTCAAACATATTATTTTCTAGCTCTAAATTGATGTTCAATAGTTTTAAGCAATTTTAAAAATGTTTTGCCAACTCAATTTTCATTCCTTACCTTTACAGCACTGTCCATCGCTGTCCAACACTGAAAATACCTTCAACCACTTGCGGTAACAAAACTTCTCTTCTATTTGAAACTTTCCTTAAGTGAAAAACACACACCGAACGAACTCCACACTTTTACAATTTTTTAAGCCACTTTAGTGGCGGGAGAGGCGAACCTGAGGAGACCCCGGGTAAATGCAATTTTCTACTTTTCCACCTTTTCATTAAATTAGCCGTCTGCTTAGGAATGCTGCCAGAGCAGCATAAAATGAGATTGGTACGCACCATAAAAACAAAAGGGCAGACCCAGAGCCAGAACCAGAGACACACTTCTCTGAGGAGTTCTCGCATTGACCCCAAAAGTGGGAGGGGGAGTTACCAGTTCCCAGCCCCAAAACTACCCTCCACCTCGTACGCATCATGCAACAAATTTGCTGAAATAAGAAGCTTTAGACAATTAATTGAATTTATTGCGTATTTTGCGTGTTTTGTTGCTGGGGAGCAGCAGGTACCGGAGTGGAGCTCTGAGGGTGGCTGTTGGTGTGGCACCAACAGGAAGCCCCACAAGAGGTAAAACACACACACACTACTATATGCGGGACGACGGACCACATCACACACCTGTAACTGTAAATAAGGAAAAAGCAGACATAGAAGCACGGAAAAGCCAAGAGCAGAGGGGGGGAAGCACGGAAAACCCAAAGGCGGAGGGAAGCACGGAAAACCCAAAGGCGGAGGGAAGCACAGAAAAGCTAAGAGCAGAGGGGGAGACAGGCATACATAGACGTGTCTAGACACGCAAAGAGCAGGGAAGCTGGGAAGGAGCTCCCTCTCTCTCTCTCTCTTTGGTGGAAACTACTTTTTAAAGCAGCCTGAATTATGGCAACTAAAGGTAGCATGCCACACCTTTGTGTGTGCGGCGATGATGCTGCTGTTGTGGCAAAACTTGACCATAAAACCCCGGATATGAAATGGGAGGACTTTTTAGGAGCAAGTGCGACAGGCAGGTGTCCTACAGAATGGCGAAAATATTTCAGAATATTAAGAGACAAATTATAGAAATATATTTCCAATTTTCACATTATTTTTTGGATTAGTTAACATATTTTTAAAATTTTTAAAACAATATTTAAATATTTTAAAGAGAATTTTTGAATGTTTTTGCTATAAAATATATTTTCTCAGATCAATAGAATTTCAATATCATTATCATATAATTTACAGAGTAAAATTCTCCCTTGAGTCACATAAATTACCTCAAAATGAAACTCCCCTAAAACTGCAGGGTATACTAGCAGAAATATTTTAATAATTTATAACAGAATTCGCATTATTTTTCAGGTTTTTACTAGGGGGTTGGATGGAATGGATGGATAAACCCCCACAAGTACGAGCCACCCCACCTGCTTCAGCTGCTGCTTGGGGGCACACGTGACGCATTACCGTGCAGTGCCACAGCCGCCCCCCAGGCGTAACGTGCGTGGTGCACACACATCATTATTAATGCATTTGCACACGTAAGCGGCAGCAGGAGGGAAGAGGACGCCAAAGGAGATGGAGAAAGCAAAAGGTGGAGCAGGAGAAAGCAAAAGGTGGAGCAGGAGAAAGCAAAAGGTGGAGCAGGAGAAAGCAGCATGAAAAAGGTTAAAGAGTAAGCAAAAAGCAGGGGAATTGGATTTACGTACAGACAAGTGAAGGGCGATTTCAATTTCAACTTCAACCCCAAAATGAGTATTGCAACCCCCCATCTAAGTATTCCCCTAAGCCACTTGTAGCTTTGGCCCGTTTGAACTCTTGCAGTGGTAGGGTAAACCCCCAAAGAAAAGAAAAGAAAAAAGAGCTACCAAAAAAAAAAAAACCAACTTTTGATGCCACTCAATACGAGCCTCTCGCTTTGGGCCAAAAAGGCTTTACCGGCTTATACGTGGTTCAATTTTATTTATTTGTTTTGTTTTTCCTTAAAGTCCCAGAGTCCAGTTCCCAGGCTTAAGAGCGTATCCCTAGAGAGAGGCTCCTCTCTTGATGCGCATTTTGTTTTAATTTACATAAAGGGTTTTACGGAACTGGTCGTAAAATGTCATTGGATCGGCAGCCGGAACGAAGGGGGCCCCAAAGATTACGACGAATACGAGAGATGTAGTTTGAGTTTCTTTCAAGTTTCCTCTCAGCAGTGACAGTGGCAGCATCCTGTGTATCATGTGTCCTGGCTACGTCGTCGTATCCCCCCTCCGACTAGACGTTGTCTGCTGTTCAGGTAATAAAAAAAGTACATAAAGGTGGCAGTCATGGGTTGGGGTTGGGGTTTGGGTTTGGGATTGGGGCTGGGGCAGAGGTGGATCTCGTTAGTCGTTTGATTTTATACGCAATTTTATGACTGCATTAAGGCGACTGGACGATGTCGGCAGACATGTCACATGTCAAAGGCGGCTACAGTAAAGACTGCTTACAGATTACATTTCATGGCAGCCAAACAATGGCTAGAGGGGAGACCTTTGTTATAGGGTAACAGAGAGCTCTTTTAGGCATTTGATATTTGAGGCTTTCTCTCTTTAACAACTTAATAGCTACATAGCTATACCTAAACATAGTAACAGCACTTTAAACACAGTCTAGACACAAATCTCCCCCCACTGCACATTCTCTGCACCTAAAATCCAATCGAATGCATAATTGAATAATTGATTTCATTTGCGAAATTTAGCCAGCAACACTTTTTGGGGGTGTTAGAAATAAATGAAATGAATTTGACAGCATAAATCCATTCTCTCTGGGTTCGTGTTGCAATTGTGAAATATTTATAAATCGGGTAGAAGCGAGGGATATAGCAAGTGAACGGCAACAAATCGGAGCCAAACAAATGGCGCAAGCAAAATAAAGGCAAAATAAAAAATATAAAAAAAAGGAGTAAATTTTACGCTGCATTGGCGACAGAAAACATATGTCGGGCGCTGCCGGGATACCCTGCGGACTCCACCAGCCAGAGGGGTCGTTTGCACGCAACCACTGGGGCTGGGCTGGCTACTGTTTGCTGCAGGGAAGGGCCATAGAGAAATAGGGTAGGAAAGAGAGAGAGAGAGAGAGAGAAAGGGAGCAGTAGCTGTGCGAGGCATTCGAGTATGAAATATGCCTGTGTGTTTTCTCTCTGCTTGCACTCGCCCTCTTCTACTATATACTCGTACAATATTGCACATATCAGTGTTTTACAGTCATGCTTGTATGTCTGTGCACAGCAAACCATACTACTACACATGGCAGAGATATATTGATAAATTGCTGTGGCACCCCCCCACACACATTTAAAAAGCCGCAGCAACAACGTCATTAGTGGGTTGCGCGCCCCAAACCCCAACGCTAGGGAGAGTTTTTCGGACGTAGAATGCAATAAAAATCAATGTTTTTAAGGGCCCAACGTCAGGCCTGAGACCTAGAGATCCCCCAATAGAGTGTGGGTAGTGGAGAGGGTTCCCCTGGTACTCCCCCGCTAGGCTTTTTCCTTCTTTTTTTGCAAAAACCAAAAACATATGTTTCCATAGATGGTTCGTTGGGAGTTTCACCGCTTTGGGGTCTCTGGGTTCTCTGAGTTCTGTAGAATGTTTCCCCCTCATTGCATGTTGGAAAACTCTGATAATTATGGGTGTCGCATATGCATATGTAAGCACCAGGGACAGGGGCAGGGGACTCCCTTTTTTCTCCTACTCCATATTCAAGTGGAAGTTTTGCGGTGCTGCAGTGTACGTTCCCCTCCCCAAGGGACATCATTTGTTGTGGTCATATATATGTATGTACAATATGTATCTGTATCTTTATCTATATGTATAGATACTTTCGTATATATTGCTGTATTTATAAGTGCATTAGTGTTCCCTTTTCCCTGATGGCAATTTATAGAAGAAGTTCTTGGAACTCTTTTCTCTGGCAAAACGTTTAATGATTTTTCTGGGAACTACGATACTATAAATTATTGAATTCAGGGGGCTCTACTATAAGTTTTAAACGGGGTGTTCCATAGTAATATTACTTTCATGGAATGCAATTTTTCAACTTATTTTATAGAGATTCCCTTACTGTAAGACTTGGTGGTAATTATTTTTCCATAATTTATACTGTCAAAATATTTATAAAGTTTTTTGATCGTATTTACCCTTAAAGCAAAAGATCTCTTGGGCTCCTAATTTTGATTAAAAATGTTCCTAAATTCAACACATTAAATACACCATATACCATAAATATATGCTGCCGATTATAATTTATATAGAACCCATCTTCTTGAATGCTTAAAATAATGGAACTCAGAAAGGTTGAACATTTTTCCATGTTTTAAAATAATTTACTACGAAAATTTTATCATTTTAAATACCAAGACAAAAAAGTTTCTTCAAAATAAAAAGTTAAAACTATACAAATTCAAATAAAACCAGAATAAATATAACTCTTATTTATTTCAAAACCCAATTTTACCTAAATGCAGTCTAAAAATATTTAAAATTCATAGTAAACCCCCCTATAAAAAATTCGCCATAAAAAACATTTACTTTCATAGTTTGCCCAGGAATATTAAAATTCAAAAAGGGATTTTCGAAAATTCCCCAATGAAAACGTTTAAATAACAGCCATTACTGTTGACATTTTCTATCATTTTAAATAGTTAAACGATTCCCAAATGATTTTCACATTGACTATTCACACACATTGATTCGATTATGCCCCCACCCAATCCCCAGCCCATACAGAGTGCCACAAAACCATTCATACTCCCGCTACTTCCCCGACGAATACTCGACGCGTCCTAGTAGTATGTACTATGTGGCATGTCAACAAATGAATTTCATTAGCAACTTTTGCCATTGTGTCATTCGATGTGCCGTACGTGCCGTTTGATCAATCTCTGGGATTCAGATTGTTTTTGCCAGTTTTTCGTCGCTCTCTCTCTGGTTTTTTGCCCCTCTCCATCTCTATCTTTTGTTTTTTTTCCCCACATGCAATATTCCAACTCTCAAGCGACTGCAATTTCGTGTTTTATATAGAAACAATCTGCAGTATTCCACGACTAAATTGCCTTTTCAGTTGGGGGCTTCCTCCCCTTCCTCTAGGGTACGACATTCAATTTTTAATATACTTCAAAAACCAAACAACCAAACGACAGTTTACAATCAATTTTAATCAACTTTAAAGCGTTCCAATGGATCCGCGCATTGTATGTAAATATTTTCTGTACAATTTTCAGGCACAATTTGAACAACAACAGACATAAATCACGCCTCGAAATTTTTGACCCCATTAACAATGACAAAGCGAAGCGTAGCCGAAGGGTGAAAAGCTGCCCCCTCCTTAGGCGCAGTAACTCCCCAGAACCCCCCGTATGCTCCAGGCAGAACTGACAACAGCAGTCGTCGTGAAGTATCTTTGCCCAAAAAAACATTCTCTCTCTTTTATTTTTAATTTTTTTTTGCTCACTTCAAACGAAATGAAGCGAACGAAACAGAAGTGGAGTTTTCGCTTCTTGCGTTGAAAATGCCTGCAGGCACATTTTTTGTTGCTACTGCTGCTGTTTTTATTTTTTAGAGGGTATCTGGAAGCGGTACGGGGTGTATCAGTCAGTAGTTGCTGAGTTTACTTTTTTTGACTGACTAATTTTAATTCCATTGGGAATACATTTTTTATATTATTTTTAATATTTATATTTTTTGTATATTTCGTTTTATTTTTAATTTTTATCTTTATATTTTTTTCATATTTATAATTTTCTATATTTATATTTTTGTTTTATATTTATATTATATTTTTTTATATTTAGTTTTTAAATTTATTCTTTTTATATTTATATTTTTTATATATTTATATATTTTTTATATTTATATTTTTTTATATTTATATTTTTTTTAATATTTATATTTTTTTTATATTTATTTTTTTTTTACATTTTTAAAAAAACGTTGTTAAAATTTCCATGTTCCCTCATCACTGTATTATTTTTTTAGTAAATGCTTAACAAAAATTGTATAATTAAATAACATTCTTTCCATTGAAAAATTCATTGCTAAAAAATTATAATCATTTTTGAGTTTACTGCCAGAAATTACAATCCCTTTTTCTCTTAAATTTCTTCTGAACTATAATTGAGGAGTATTTCCCACGTCCATCAAATCACAGTTATGGCCTGATGAATGATATTGTTGTTTCATACAAATACAAAGCTCATTTGCATCACTTAAACAACAATTACATGGCCCCCCCAGAGGGGTGCGGCTCTGAAACAATAAGCGAATGCCTTCGGCGTGAATTTCCCAAGTACTACAACCCCCGAACCATCCCCTAGAAATCCCTGACAGAGCAGAGACTCTTCCTTCGCCCTTCCCCCGCAACCATTGCATATGAATAAGTTATAGCTAAAAGTATCTTGAGGCACAACCAACATCTTCATCCTTCGATTCGGACTTGGACTTGCACTTGGATTTGGATTTGGATTTTGAAATGTCGGATAAAATATGATTGCCAGTCGCAAGGAAAATATCAAATAAATAAGAGCAAAAGCCTCGTTCGCTGTCTTGTGGCACAGACACAGACATGTAGCAGACACAGGGTCCTGCTGCTGCTGCCTCAGGGCACAAGTTGCTCCTTTTTGTTTTTATGTAAGTGTGTGTGTGTGTGTTGGTGTGTGCTTTTTCCGCCGCATTGTTGCCACTTTTCACACAACCGCCAAGCCGCTTTCAACTTCCGGTTCAATAAACTTTTCCACAAAAAGTGTTCGCGTATATAGTAGTTTGCTGTCCCGTTCTTTTTTTTGCTGTTTGTACCCCCCAGTCAGCCCTTCTACCACCATATAGAATTGTATATAATGATAACGATTTTCCGCTGGATATTCCCTCCTTTTACCCACTGTCTGAAGTGCGGCAACAGCACTGACGTTTATTAACTGGTTTTATGTAGGTTTTTCCCCCCTTCCGCTCTCTGCGTTACTGTGCGGCAAAGTGTGTGTAGTATGTTGCAACGTTTTAGGCGACTTGTAATGATAGGAGTTTTCCCCCTCTTCTCGCCAGTGTCGCTGCGGCTAACCCGCGCGCACTTTTCTGCGTGTACTATTCCGTGTCGTGTGGCAGTTGCAATTCCAATTGTTTCTTGTGCCCCCCCACCACAAATGCTGGCGAATGGCTTTCCTTGTCCCCATGGCCTGGCCCTGTTGATTGTGTGGCCAAAGTGTTGCCTACATTACGAGCGCACGCGGAAAAAGCTTAGCGAAATTATCGAGCAAATTGTCCATAAACTCGAAAGCAATTTTCCTTGGGAAATCCCCCCCTTAAAATGTGATTAATCATTCAGAATACTGCAGTTTACCGAGCAGGGGTTTTGCAGTGCATAAATAATGTAATAATGGTAAGGATAAGTTGGCCATTCGTGTGAATTTTGTTTGCCAGCGATAGCAAGTGACGGCAGGTCCTTAGCCTCAGCCTCAGCAGTTTTCCGACTTTGAGCTGCAGTTGGGAGCTCCTATAATATCTTCTACAATCTCTCTATAATTGTTAGCCTTCCTACAGCAATTGGCAGCTCTTTTTTACTCAATTTCCATCAGCACTTGCCAGCTTCTTAGGTGAATTTTTGTGTTAATTCCCGCAATTTCTTGCCCAAATATTTATCAACATTTTCAGCAGGGGAAATATTTATGCAAATAAAATATATAAAAATATTCAATAAAGGCGCCGATTTCTTGACCATTCTTTTATCAAATTTCCTTGACACTTTGGCCCGCAATGGCATTGGTAATGGACCTGGTCCGGACTGTTAATGTCACGCGTCTGAAATGTTTAAACCTGAAACCCTCAGGCGTGATTTCCAAATGCAAAAAGAACTGAAATTCCGCACTGACACGCACCAAAAATTATGCAACGGAAAAGCCAAAGGGAAAATCGTTTTGCGACTCGACTGATGATGATGATGATGCCACACAGCCAGCAGCAGAATGGTGGCATGTTGGAATGGGACTGCCCCTGCCTGATGGGCCAGAAACATTGACCGCACATTTTGCGGTGACATTTGGTGCGGGTTATGGTTTTGTAATTACCTGTAGCAATCTTCTTCTACTTTTGGGTAGGGGTGGTACGTTTGGCTTTACGACATTTGGCAACAAATTTATGGCCATTTGATTGCTGTCGGCCGGCCAACGGCCACCATCATTGTCGCTGTCGCAGTGCTGCCAGGACCTATACTACACATTGCTGTTGCCATTTTCTGTTTATGGTTTTTGTGGCATGTACCCAAAAAAAAAGAAAATATTCAAGAGTTTTCCTTTTACCGACGGCCCAGCTGGCAGGCCGGGGCATTATACGTGAGCGCATTTAAATGCCATTAATTGGCCATTAGTGCCGTAGTCCGTAGTCCTGGTCGATAGCTTATCCGCTTTACTTTGGCTTAAAAAGGCAACAAGTGATGAATGAATGACGGGACAGACAGAACCCAAAAAGGAGAGAAAATTCTTTTTGCTCGACTGTTAATCGAAAGCGGCTTAAATGGGAAGTTTCAGCAGAAAGTTTTTCCCGCATTGGTGGGGCATATTGATTAATAGAGACAGAGAGCTGTCTGCTTTTATAGATTGCATTTTTATGGACTGCCAATTTGGATAAAATCTGGGCTGAAATTCATTCAACGAATAGCCTTAACTTTTGCCCAAGATTCGTGATACAAAATGCCTTCCTCAAATGATGGAAATTTATTCCAAAATCACGTTTGCCCATACAGCCCACAATCCTTGATTCTCCAGCCATAACAAATCGTGTAGAAGGCCAAAAGGGTTGATTGGGGGGAGGTCAGAGAACGCGCGCTGTCATTTCAATCTGTGTGTAGCAATGCCCTGCCCTGTCCTGCCCTTTGGCCTTAAAAGCTTTTTAATTAAGGCTCTTCACACTCGCTCACAAGCTCGATACTCCATTTCCATTTCTCCACTTTCCATTTCCCCATGCCATTTCCATTTCCCCGTGTGGCCATGGCATTGTGCGGGCAATTATGCGAACAAAGATACTAAACAAATTGCCCCAAGACCTGGACACCGCATCCATCCGAGAGCCCTTGTTCCCTCCCACTGACTGCCTCAATCTACCTTTTACCCATCCTCCTGCTTGGTTTGGGGTGGCTGGGGAGGGATGCAAACAAATTGCCAACAATTCAATTCCAACCCTTTTTGCCCGGTTCGCAGGACAAATGCAACAATTGGTTCGCCACTGTCTCTCTAAGGACTCTATAAATCTATGTGGAAGAAGGAAGAAAGTCCTTTGGTATCTGGCAGCTGCCACAAGCCAATCCCTTGATTTCCCCCCCATAGCTCCCCAGCTATTCATTAGGTGTCGTCCTGCCATTCTATTCCGTTTTTAATTGACAATCAAAGCATCCCCTTGCCATTTTTTTTTTTCTTTGTTGTTGGCACAAAATTTGATTAATCTGCAGCTTAATCCTTTAGCGTCCTTGGGGGCAATTTCTTAGTAGACTTTCATTTGATTGTTTTGGGGAAAAGAGAGGAAAATGGATTGTAGATTTTATAGGCAAATTCATTTAGCAAATGAAGTGTCTGTGAATTTTTGCAGTTTATTTTGTGTGTCATAAATTTGATGTGAGGAAAATATTTAAGCCCAAAAAGATGATTGGCAAATGTTTGCCACACCACAAAGTTAATGGATTTTCTAATGGTTTTTGGATTTGTTTTTCGTTTTTGTTTTTGTGGTTCAAAACTATAATGGAATTGCTTTTTCTTAGCTGAAAGTTATTTGTTGAAATAAATCAATGAAAATCACAATAAACTCTAGCAGACAGCTTTGCAATTCTATAAAAAAGGAAAACGATTTTAGTAGCTCTATTTTTGCTGTGGTTAAACAGGAATGGTTATGCCATGGCCAGTAGATAGTTCCGTTTACACTTTACAGGTCATAACATTTTTATGTTTCGACTGTGAAAATCCTCAACTAAAGATTTAAAGGGATTACCGGCAAAAAAAAGAGGCAAAAGCAGGGGGGAAAATATACGGGCAAAGCGAGGCAAAAGCAGGGGGAATATATAAAACCAAAGAGAAGTGAAAAACAAAGGGGGAATATATATACCCAAAGTGAGAGCAAAGGTACGTGAAAATTAACATCTAGAAGTGTAATACAGACATAACCTTTACCCGATGTCTACGAGTTTCATTCAGCAGATGAAACTTAAATTGAATTACTTTTTGGACAACTTCCACACGCAAAAGTTGAATGCAACCGTAGGATAACGTAACGTGCGTGGCACAAGGGGGGCCGACAGTGTGAAAGTATTCCCACCCAACTCGAGATACAGACTTGCTCTGGCGACTGGTATAAATAATTATCTATTCCGGTCATGTCGGAGGGTCCGCACAAATGTCAACGTCTCGGGGAAAAACCTTTGCTGCTGCCATGGCTGCCACGGCTGCTGCTGCTTGCCGCTTGTTGCAAACATGTCTACACTTGTCTGCTGTGTATGTCCTGGTGCTCCAGGCAACAAACTTGTGGCCCTATAGCTCTCGAAAGAAAATGGATAATAATTCAAGTTTATACGGTGAATATAGAGCAATAATTTTGGGGGAAATAAGATAAATATTTGATCAGATATTCAGATTCAGAATAATACAATTTTGATTAATTTTGTTAATATTTTTTTGGCATTTTAAGATTTGAAAAATTCTTTTTATTTTGATGTACTGTGCTATAAATCATTTTTGCATTTACATTTTGTATATTTATAATTTATTATTTAGATAGAATTTATTTTTGTATTATTTATTTTTTATACTTATTTTTATTATTTTTAATTAATTTTTTTTAAATTTATTTGTTTTTTTGCTTTATTTATTTGTTTGTTTGTTTATTTATTTTTTAAATAATTTGTTTATATATATTTAATTATTTATTTTTTAAATATTTAATTATTTATTTTTTTAATATTTATTTATTTATTTTTTTGTAATTTGTTTTATATTTTAAATATTTTTTTTATATATATTTAATTATTTAGTTTTTAAATATTTAATTATTTATTTTTTTAATATTATTTATTTATTTTTTTTGTAATTTGTTTTATATTTAAAATTTTTTTAAATTTTTTTTTTGAATTTCTTATTACATAACTAGAATCATCATTATTTTTTGGTTGCGCATAAACTTCCGCCAAAGCTCATTTGCAATGCCTAACGCATCGTGTCGCTGCTGTGTGTCTCTCACTCTCTACTACATCTGTCTCTCTTCCCTTGTTGTGTCATAACTGTACCTCAAGGAAGAAATATATAAGAGAAGCAAGAAGAAGAATAGGAAGAAGTAGAAAAAGCAGCAAAAGAAGAAGAAGAACTACCATCATCAGCAGAGGCAGAAGCAGAAGTCTACGATGCCGCAGATAGTATGTAGTTAGAAGTTTTGTTTGCAGTTTTCGCAATTTCTAATTATGTCGCTCCTCGCACAAGTGACTTTTTGAGGTTGAGTTTTTTTGTAAACCCCAGCCAGCCAACCCTCCTCCTTTGTCCTCCTATGATGATGTGGAACATATTTCATCTTCAGCTTCATTTGTTGTTTAAAGTCCTTCGAGAGAGACAGACAGAGGGAGCACCTACATCCGCTTCCTTCCACACTCTAGAGTTTTGCCGGGAAAAAAATATGTGTGTGTGTGTGTGTGTGTGTTTGTGTGTGTGATTGTGAGGCAACAGCAACTGGTTGCATTTTTTGCTCTTTCGCTCTGTTTCGCCCTTTGATAGGCAGCCAAAGAGAGACAGAGACAGAAAGAAAGAACTTTGATTATAATCTCATGTCCCCTGCCACACACAGACACGCACTAACACACACACAGATAAACACACATATACACATATATACTGGCAGAATAGATGGAGCAACAGATTTCTTGCTTATTATGTGCTCTTTGAACATAGGCAGCAATCCCCCCATGAATACCCCACCCATTCCATTCCCTTTCCTTCCTGCCTACTGTTATATGTGTGTGCGTAAAAAAGTTCCATTAAGAGCAAGTCCCCAAGTGCTTTAATGCTCTCTGTCTCGTCTCCTGTATCTATATCTCCTTTTTTTTTGTGGGTGTCGCATTATGTGCAAAAATTATAATGATGTTCCCCTTACTCATTATTAATCCAAGATAAACGTTACGTGAGTAGATTTTTCTATAAGCCACAAATATATTCTACATGCTTGTTGTGTGTGTTTTGCTTATTTCACAGATCAAATACTTTTACGCGCTTATTAGGGTCAAAGGATAAGTAGATTAGAGCTAAGAATTAAGCTTGAAACAGAGTCTCAAAAGGTAGAGTAGAGTTTCAGAGTTTTTGACTACCAAAAGATACAACTTTAAGACAGTTTATAGAACTTGAAATCCCTTAATAGTTGCAGTTAGAATTCACTTCCAATAAGAGTTATAATGCACTCATTCATTGCTAATCTTTATCTTCCTATGTACCTTAAAATATGAATATTTTGCATAATATTAAACTGCATTTTCCCTCCCATTTATTCAAGCAAAATGAATTCATTTCGTTGAATGTTTAATCGATTTAGGTCGAATGCTGACAGGAGCCAGCACACAAGCACACACACAAATCTCGCAGCTTGAGTTGTGTTTACTTCATGCTCTAGTTACTGCTAGTCCTGCCCCTGCAACATGCACTATTTTAAGCCTTTTCCAACAAAGCAACAACTGCAACTGTCATCTACTAGGATATAGCTTACTTTTTGGCATAAAACAACGAGAAAGTAGCACAACACAATGCCTGGGTAAATCTGGGTTCTGCTTGAAGACTTTTGCAGTAGAGTCATAAAATTATGAAGGCAAAAACTTTTGAGAGAGAGACAGAGCCCGAGAATGAAATGACTTTTTAATAGGCCATGTCGTCGTCGTCGTCGTTGTCCCAGGACCCAAGCACAAGAAATTGAAAAGCCAAACACAACAGACAGAAAGACAGACAGACAGACAGAATCCCGCAGAAAGGTAAATAAAATCATGCAAAATTTACAGGCTAGACCGGGGAAGCAGAAAATGTAGCCCAGTGTGGCGGGAGAAGGTCCCTGAGTAATTTACACGTGATTATCGACTGTGTCGTGTGGCGGTAGGGGGTGTGGGTTATGCCACAGAAATGGAACAACTTTGTCAACGCACCAACTCTCACTGAAGAGGGGTCGTCTGCAATCATTATTCCGCTCGAGCGCCGCACAACGGTCCAACCCAAAACGTCTGTATACATTATCATATAAAATATTCGAAGGGAAGACAATAATAAATTCAAGCACGGTACGTGCCACACGCAGCAAAAGCATTGCCTATTTGCAGGCGTCCATGCATATTTGAGATTTTTCCCTGCGAGAGCGAACGCCAGGTCGTTCCTGTGGGCGTACTCCTCTGAATGTTTAGATAGAGATGAGAGAGCGTTAAGCAAGATGTGACACAGTTGCCCGAGGGCAACGAGGAGTGATTCGAAGAACAGTGATTGGACATTGGAATTAGAAATGTTAACCCAAAACTGTGACTTATCTTTCTCTTACTGTGACTTTCTTCCCATCTCTATCGCTGCCTTTGTTCCTCTGTTCATCTCTCCCTTGCTCTCCCATCTCTAGCGTTGCCTTTGGCCATAAAATACCGCTGCTTATCAATGCCGTTGTCATCTTAATTTGTTCTGGCGACACCGCCCTCAAGTATGCAACACTTTGTGTGTGCAATGACCTATTTAGGAATTCTGCCTCATCAGAGATTTGTTGTTTTGCAGCAGCAAAGAACGGGGGAAAACACTAGTAGAATTACCAGACTTTGGGGTCAAATCAATTGCTAGAAAATTAAAATTCCACTCAAGTCTTGAGTCTGCCGAAAACGAGCAGGAGAACTCGCACTTGAAGTCGTAGCAGAAAGGATGCCATGTAATAGAGAAGTTCCGAATCCGAAACCGATTTAGTTGCTCAATGAACCTCAACCCTCGGATTTTATCTGAGTCTGGCAAGTGCAGCAGTAAAACTACTTCACATTTCAACTTCAATTCCGAAATACACGACAATAAATTCCAAAATAAATTTATTTTTACCCCCCCCCATACACACACACACCCATACATGGGTGGGTATTCCAAGGTTCAAGGAAAAACTTGAACCTGACAGAAAAGTTTTCTGCTCCCAAAAGCAATCAATTTTTACGACAGTTTAGTTTCTACAAAACTCTTGACAATCAATGGGGGAAATAGTTTAATTAAATGCGACTGCCAAAGGAATTGTCGGCTAGAAGTAGGTGGAGCTGACTGGGAACCACTACTACATATACCCGGTAGCATTTAGCGTTAGGCTAGGCGGAACTGTCAGCCAACTCGTGAGCCATTAGCCCCAAAAAAAACTGCCAGCTAACGAGCATAAGCTGCTGCTGTGGCTGTTGCAGGTGGAGTGCAACAACCCCTCATCATTTCACAATACATAAATACATAAATGCAATGCAATGCCACTGCCATGATTTGGCAAGTCATGAAAGCCAGCCAGCCAGTCAGGGGGGACGGAGACGCCAACGGATGGCGGGGGCGTAGTACTGTTGGAAGCGGTAATTTGTACAGCCATAGGGCGTAAATCATCATCACCAGCAGTTAAATATAATAGGCAGTTGTGCGGATGAATGTACGATGTACGATGTAGTAGGAAATGTTCGCCCAAAATACGAGACTCTTGTTAATGCATTTTGAATAGGAAGCTACACAATATATATGTATATACACTTTTTGTGTCTATTCCAGCTGCTCTGCTGCATAATGTTGTTTGAGTAGATTGGGATGGTAAAAAGGTTGAGATTTAAAAGACATTTTGTAGCTTAAAGAGGCATGTAATATTATTTAGAATAAAAAATTAAATTAAAATATTTATTAATTATATTTATTTATATATTAAATGTGAAAAAAATTTACTATTTGTACAAAAAATTTATTTTGACTGTAAAAATAATATAGTCTATACAATAAATATAATAAAATATAAATATAATTTATTATAAATAAAATATTTTTTTTTTTCTACAAGATACTTTTGTATCTCAAAGATACCTTTGTAATTTTCAACACTTTTTTTCATTTTCCATAGAAATATTAAACTGCAACACAGAATAAACAATTTTTAAGCTGCAAAGAAATTTTCATCTGAAAGATACTTTTATATTTTTTTTACAATATTTTGCATTTGTGCCCCCCATTTCAATAGCCATATCTCAACCAGTAATGTTGTATAAGCTGTTGCAAAATAAAAGTATCTCATGGGTTTTGCCTTTACAACTACACACAGCTATGTACAGCTAGCTGAATTTGCATCCACCTGTCCACCAATACACCTTGACAACGCCACTGTCATCAAATATTGCACAAAATCTGCATAAAACATATTTTGCCGGCAACTTCCGCACAACAAAAGCCATGCACATGATAATGGAAGCTTCAGGCAGGCATCCAGCCAGGCAGCCAGGCAGGCTATTCTCCCAAGCACTTGACGGGATTTCCAATAGAAATTGTCGACAACGACATACTGCAGGCAGTGTACTATAGTGTTGCCATGTGACTGTATATACTCGTACGTATAGTACGTAACTGCATGCAAAAGTATCTGCTGGATTCACGCATCCTAAAAGTGCACATAAAACGTATTTAGGGTACAATGGGCGCGTAATCTATGCCACTCGACTGGCAGCACCAGATATCTGTGTAGTGGGGTGGGTTGGGGATGGCACAAATCCAAATCCAAAAAGTGCACAGCGCATGAATTTTCAGC
Source organism: Drosophila bifasciata (assembly GCA_009664405.1). NCBI lineage: Eukaryota > Metazoa > Arthropoda > Insecta > Diptera > Drosophilidae > Drosophila > Drosophila bifasciata. Next base: position 41,704,680 of record CM019042.1, on the reverse strand, counting down.
CTGGCATTTTTATGATTGCTATGCAAATGCAAACAACTAAGGAAAGCTAGGAAAAACTCCGAAACAATAAAAAAAAATACTATATACTGCAACGAGCAACGAGGCGTGGCAATCTTTTGTTTTGTTTCGAGGCGATTTTACTCCCCAAAGCCCTCAGCAGCTGCAGCAGCAACACACCCACCCACCCAGCCGCTGGGGGGCAGTACGAAGCAACTCGAAGTTAACTGAACTTTTCTTGCATTTTTCTTTTTTGCGGATGGGGAAACAACATCGGAAATAAGAACAACATGAAAACACATGGAAAAAGTGTGAAAATGTAATGAGAGAATCCCCGTGATGGAAAACAAACACGAAACACGAGAATAAATACAAGAAGAAGACGGAAGACTTACCCTCAACGGTATCAACGGTATTGTTCACCATTTTTATATTGTTTTTTTTTTATAGTTTGCTTCCTTTTTACAATGGAATGTAAAGAAATAATACGGATAAGATGTTCGGCGGTTTGTCACGATAATCCAAATTAAAGTACTGTAAATAAAGAATATTACGAAACAAAAGAATTAAGTACCAAATAAAATGATAAGAAAATCAGAAAAATTAAGATTAATTTATAAAAAAGGTAAAAGTATGTGCCAGGGAGTAGGAAAAAGGAGAAGCTTCTCTACCTAGAAAATCTGCAAATTTCAATACAATTTACACCCAGTTACCACTCATAATGTTCATGCAACCAAATATGCTAATCAAACACAAGTCAAGGGTTGCTTAACACCCAGCTAAGGCGCCAAGTAGAACGTGTATTGTATTACACATTTAGCGTGGGAAGCATAAACATATCAGATTCATAAAAAAACATTTTCAAACCTAAGAGGAAGAAGAGAGAGAGGTAACTCACCCCGACAGATGTCAATCAAAGTTCAATTAAAGTCAATTGTTGACAGCATGACAAACCTGAAGAAACCTCCCTCCCCCACCATAACAACAAATGGTACGTACGGTACACTCATTTAACTTAATTTACGACTCTTTTGGGCGAAAACCCACACACACACGCATTACGACGGGACGGGACACACATGAACAGTTAACAGATTTATGCATCGTGCATTGATTTGTTTATGGCCATTGAAATTTACGGCAAACAGAGTTCCCCTAACAAGATGCCATAACTACATACAAAGAGAGTCGAGTCCGAGGGAATGTGCTGCAGCAATGTACTTTGTGCTGTTAACCTCTGGGCTCCCCCTTTCTTTGTCTTACTCTCTAGCTGTCATTCTTCCTTTCTCTTGCAGTGCGCGCCTCTCTCTCTCTGTATTTTGCCCCTCTTTCTTGCTTACGGTTACCTTTTTCCTGTTATTTGTATGGGCTTGGTATTGGTTCTCTTATTGGAGAAAACAATAGTACGGGGAACGTGAGGGAAAATAGAAAGAGAAGGATATTCGTGTACCGAATGTGGGTATACACTTAAAAAGGAGTAAAGTTAACTGAGGTAAATACTCATGGATTATGGATACTTGTGAGAGAAGTGTATTCCAACTACACATATAAAATGCATATTACAATTGCTTAAACAAAGGCACACATACTGGCGGACCCCTATTGCAAGATCATCCATAAAAAGGCAAATACCCGCTCTCACGCTCTCTCTCACTGCACTCCCTTGTTGAAAAGAACAGGCCGCGCGGCAAACAGCAAACAAAGCGCAATGCCAATAAGAAGAGTGACAGGCTGCAGGCAGAAATACAGTAAACTAAAAAAAGAAGTAAGTGCAGTTCGAGGCTACAGGCGCCGCAGTTTTGGATGCCCTTATATTTTATGTAGGTACGTTTGTTTGTAAATACGATATAGTCCTCATATTTTTGTTACTGATTCTAGAGAGAGAGAGAGAGAGAGACTAGAAAGTGTAGATCCATCTGTTCATATGTATGTATGTACATTTGTATATGCTTGATGGGGGTCGAAGATCAAAAATACTGCACGAAAGGGTATACAAGTACTCGAACACACACACACACACACTCTCACGAAGAACCGCACATCACTCATTACGGCAAATAAGAACAGCAACAAAGTGCGAGGGGTAAAAACTGCAAATGCGAATGCGACTGCGACGCAACAGCGCTGCTGCCAAGGCAACACAAACTTCAATTCGAACAACAAAAGCGTTGGCGTCGGGGCACACAGAGAGGAGGGATCGTATAGGTGTTGTTGCAATTGCGCCGTTGGCAAAATGGAGAAAAGGGATCTTGCACCGGCTCAAACCGGATTGCATTTGTTTCTGCTCTTCGTTCTGGTTGCACTATCAAAAGCCACAACTTACCAACGACAAATGTTGCCACTTTTAATAACTCCACAAACAAAGGTTTTGTTAACACACGCACAATTACACAAAATGTACAAGTTAAACTTTATTAAATGTTTTATAACGGAAATCGACTGGAGTATATGGTTATGTTTTTCTTTACGTTGTGATCGCGGCAATGAAAACTGAGCGAATGCGCAAGGAAGAAACCAGAAAGCAGAAAGGAAAACTAAAGCAGCGGTCGACAGAGTATAATTAAGTAGGGTACGGCATTCACGCTCAGTGAGCAGTAAACTTCACTCTCACTCTCTTGAAAAATGATATGATTTCTTGGGTAATTTTGTGAGATTGAAATTGGTATAGGCAGAATACTATCCACAGTATATAAGGGATATAGAGAGTATATAACATTGCAATCTGCAGGAAGAGCGCTCTTTTGCAATGCCTCACCCGAAATTAATTTACTTTGATCGACAGCTGTTTTTGTTGTTGGCGGTGAAGCTGCGCCAGGAACTTTTGCGCGTTTTTTTTGTTGAATTGGGCGGTTAAATTTCAAATTTAAATTTGAAAATTTGAATTCAGTTAGACCACAAACCGGTTCCCGGGGGAGCACAGCGAAAGAGCTAGTAAGAGGTGTATTTCACTTCCGTCTGGGTTCTTTCCAATTGAATCTTTGTTTGTTTGTTTGTTTGCCTTTGTGGTTGAATGAAATCATCACTTGTGATTTATTTCAAAGATACAGACAGCTGTGCGAGCGTCACAACAGCAACAAACGCAGGCAGTTAGAGCTTAAATAGAGTGCGCTTATCAGCACTTTGCAAACCTGCAACGGCCAGTGGGGATAGGTCAAAAACCCAGAAGCAAAGAGTATCTGTCTAGAGATAATAGTGGGGAGTACATTGAACCGTCCCTGCCATATGGGCAGAGATGACAACTCCCCCACCCACCCACACTGCTGTTACCAAACGAAACAAAGTGCCAGCCAGATTTCTCACCTACATTGCAATTACCAATTACTACTCGGTGGCTGGGGCTGCCTTTCTTTTTTTTTTTTTTATTAGAGGCACTCGCTGGCGGTGTTGGGTGTTTGGGGTTACCACGGTTTAAGTGACAAATCAATTTAGCAGCCGCTACCTGGGGAGATACTCTCATAAAAAGTGAAATTTGATCGAATTGCCGGTAAAACTTGTCCACGCACCGTGGAAACGAGTTCACATGCGTAGACAGACGAAGATTTTCACTAGCAAAAAACAAGCTTTGAATTTAAATAAAAATTGCTACAATCAAATTGCCACCAAGGAGAGAGAGAGACCCGCCCCAGCCTTTCTACGGTTAAGCCAGAAGCCAAGAAGAAGCTCCGCTTAAACACAAACAAAGATCTTGCTGAATCAGTAAGACAACAAAAGAATAAGAATCGACAATAAAATCCATAATTGACTTACTTGCCAGACAGTCTCAGCAGGGTGGGGCGGTTGGGGGGACATTAAAAGATCGCACTCCCGATGGCGTCTCTGGATGCGGCCTTATATAGCAGTGCTGAAGGTCGCCTCCATGCCAGAGGCAGGACAATGAAACGGGAAGCTAAAGGCTGTTTATATGTGGGCGTAACAACATTGAAAATGCTAATTTATATGGGACAATGATCATTATTATCATTATTACGATTTTACATTTTACATCGCAGTGTAGTTCCAAAAACAAACTCTTAGCGCCACTGTATATGTATATATCGATAGTTGCTAGTTTGTGCGGTATATTTCGGTATATTACCGAGGGTCTTATAGTGGCCGATTAACTGTTTGGCGCGCAACCCACAACTCGTTTAAAGCCACGCAAGTTGTGCGTTATAGTTAGAAAGCAATTTTTCTATTGCAGAAGCGTCACCCCTGTGGATCTTCCTCAGGATTACAGTACCGCAGAGGTAAGGGAGAGAAGTACGCGTCGACATGACGTACTGCTTATGGAACGCCATGAAGCGGCTGAATAAGAGTAACCGTCTGGACAATCGTTCGAAGCGCTTCGTAAATGCCATGCTCGTCAAGTCAGGAGTCAAGGATGACAAAAGGTTACAGTCTACATGCAAAAGGACTTCCTATATAAATAGTGTTAAATATGGTTAAATGGGCTAAGCCCATTTTTGCTCGTTATATTTTGAAAATAATAAGGTATATTTTGGTATATTTCTGAAGGTGGGACGGTATATTTTATTAATCATTCCGCGGTCACACTGGTCACACTAATCAGTGTACGTGGAAGTCACGGCACAACAGAAAACGAGAAGAAACACGACAAACAAATGGAAAATTAAACCAAATCAATTAACGCCGCAAACAGCAAACGATGGAGAACCTTCACTAGAGACGGCAGAGCAGCCAAGTGGATATATATATTTTTGATAGCAAATCCCAGCCAGCAGCAGCAGGCAGCGCGCATCGACCCAAATAAATGTGCCCCTGACTCAGTTGTGCCCAGAGAGAGAGAGAGCTGATAAAACCGTCGAAGTCCAGTCCACAACAAACCAACGGAATCGATCCAAGTGCGGTCGATTAATAATTGATAATGGCGCCGACACGCAGACCCAGCGACGGCCTGCTGGCTCGCGTCAACTTCCCCCTCTATGCCGTGGATATGCTGACCAGCCGCCACATACTGGTGGCCGGCGGCGGAGGTTCCAGCAAGACGGGCGTTGCGAATGGCTTTGTAAGTGCCGCCGCCGCTGCCGCACGTAGCTGTCCATGACACTAAAGACTGATTAGCAATTTGATTTTCTAGGAAATCTACGAATTGTACCACAATGGCAGTCACTTTTGTGCGGAGGAAGTGCTGCGCCATGAGACGGGCGCCAATGTGGTGATGAATTTCGCGGTGCGCAACAATGGACGACGGGGATATTTGTGTGCGGGACAGGAGGCCCATTGCCAGATGTACTATGTGCAGCCGCGCGTCGAAACGGAGGAGGATGGCGGCGACAATAAACCCAATCCCGTGGAGCGGCCCCATGAGAACGGGAATGTGAGGCAACGCGGTGGAGCAGCCCCACATTCGGGTGTGGAATTCATAGCCAATGGCCATAAGCCACCAACCACAGCGGATGACCTACTTAAGCAGTTCCAGCGGCTACGTTTCGACATCCAGGCGGCGGATGTGGTGCAAACGGACTTCCTCAAGAGCGCGGAGCCACTGCAGCGGGTGGTGCGCATCAGTGGCAATGGCAGGCTAATGGCCACCGGCGGCACCGACGGCAAGCTGCGCATTTGGTCGTTTCCACAGATGCAGCTGGGCGCTGAGCTGCCGGCGCATAGCAAGGAAATCGATGACCTCGACTTTAGTCCCGACAGCAAGTACATTGCGAGCATTTCGAAGGATGCGCAGGGACTGGTGTGGGACCTGAGCACGGGCAAGCTGCAGCACAAGCTGCAGTGGCAGACGCCCGAGGGCGCCAAATATCTCTTCAAGCGTTGCCGCTACGGCACCGTGGAGGCGCGCAAGGACAACTATCGTCTGTTCACCATCACCAATCCGCTGGGCAAGGTGGGCAAACAGCGGGGATATCTGCAGCATTGGGACTGTGCCAGCGGCAAGCTGCGCCAAGCGGTGGCCATCGATGAGAGTTTGGCCTCGCTGGCCGTGCGTGACGATGGCAGATTTGTCGCTGTGGGAACCATGTTCTCGGGCAGCGTATCCATGTACATAGCATTTAGTTTGCAGGTGAGTACAGGAGTGTTTTGGCCATGACAAAATTCTAATTCAATTTGGTTTTTCCAGCGCGTTCTGCACATTCCTCATGCTCACTCGATGTTCGTGACGGGGCTGCAATTTTTGCCCATTACCAATGAGGAGGGACCGCCCATATCGAGCGATACAGAGGCGGCTGTGCTGTCCATTTCGGTGGACAATAAAGTCTGCATTCATAGTCTGGCCCAAAGGCGTAAGCAAATGACATCTTATTGAGTGATTTCTCTTATTATATTATATTTTTGTCTCTTTTTTAGGTACCATTCCCGTTTGGTTGGCCATTGCCTTTATGATTGTCATGATATTCGCCGTGTTTGTGCTTTGCTCCTACATTGGCATCTGATGGATGGTGGGCGGATGCGACAAGTTAAATCAATTTGCATTATTAGTTTGTAAAACAAGGTTTAGTTTTTCTGTTTGTAATAGGCCACAAGACCCATACCTACACACCCCACATAAGCATGCCCATGCCCGTCCCATACCCGTTCCCCTCTCGCGTTAATTAATTTAAGTGTATAGTTTTTTTGTGTGCCCGCTGCCTTATCTCTCCACCCACAACGAATTGCAATCTTGTATCATAATTTGCCTTATCTCTCGTTCCCTCTCTCTCTCTCTACCATTTGGCAGCTTTGCCATAATTGTAAATGATTGTTTTGATTATAATATTAATTATGGTGTTTAATTATGTACTATATAATATATCAAACAGGTGAATGAATGTACTGGGCACTGGTGACGCCTCAACTGATGCCAGTGGCCAGTATCCAGCAGTCAAATTACATAAAAAAACAAATAAAACTCATGTAAACTCATTTTTTACCATAATCGAAATGTTTGTTAACCGAATACAAATGTGGGGAAAGGGAAACACACACATCCCACCCCACTCATTCTAATGAATGAAACAAAATTGATTTGTGTTTGTTTTTTAACTTTGGCAAATGGGTTTTGCAACTGTTTGTTGGTTTAGTGGATGGAAAAACTAAAAGAAATTATTTAAAAGAATATTACGGGAATATTATGAGTAGATTCTAGGTAAATAGATAGCGATTACGCAGCCACCTCAATGAAGACAAGTTTTTATACGGGAAACTACGATTATGTTAGGATATATTTGCAGAGCGATCCATCTCCAGGAAAGAATCAAAATAGCAAGTTCTTATATACATAGCAAAAGATTTACATAGAACTGTAGGGATCCTTCTATAAATGGTAGCTACGAAGTTCTCTCACTATACGTCTCTCCACGAAGATATCCTGAGGATAGATACAACTGTTAAGACTACTGCCTTTAGGCACTCTTCTACATTTCGAATGTTCTTTTTTTTTACGGACACTGGGTACCGGACACCCCAACAGAAACTCTTCTACGCAGCTTCAACTTTATGTATTATGTAACTTTATTCGTTAGCAGTGAACGAACTTTTAATTTCAGAATGTTATAATCTATGTAATTAATTGTTCTAAAATCTAAATTGATTTCCCTCAACACTAATTATGATAGAATAATGCATTAGTGTACATATCAATCACAATAGTTATAACAATCTATAATTGTTTATTTTATGGTTATTTAATGAGGAGAAATCATTGATTCTATATATATTTTAGGTCAACTCTGAAAGTAGCCCATTTGTATATTAGTTTCCATTAAACCAACAAAAGCGCAACATGTCCGTTAAACAGAATTTGTTACTGTCCGTTTTGATGCTGTATTTTATCAACGAAGTATGTATATAGTATCTGTAGCATTTGGTTGCTGTAATTAATTAGAAAATTATCTTCAAGATCACATCGAAATTTGAGTTTACCAACTTTAAGTGCAAATGTGTGGATGGGGATTATTGCGCCATAGAATATTGCTATCTAAAGTCAATAAATCGTACCTACAAATATGCATCCGGCAGATTGCACTTGCTCAAGCCTCCGCTAACCAATGTCAAGGTAGGTCATACACAAATTCTATTATAATTATATATTTAAAGTCGAATTTTTTGTAGCTAAATTGTGCATTGTATAAGCGATTGAGTGGCTATAAACCATTTCTATATAATTTCACTGTTGATGGCTGCAAATTCATGAATAATCCACGTCAAAATCCAATTGCTAATTACTTTTTGGCATTATTGGTACGAAGCACAATCTAAATCAATCCTGTCCCTTCAATGTAAGTTCTTAAAACCCCTTTCTTTCGCTGCAATTTGATTTCTATAATATTTTGTGTGTGTTAGGGTGACATGTATATCGATGAGGTGCCCATTAGCCTTGTGAACAGTCATCTAACAGCCACTCTGCCCTTTCCGGAAGGTGATTATCTATTCCAGACACATGGTATTGTGGATGGCGCCATTCGCACTGTTTTGCAGATCTATGGAACTCTGAGCTAATTTATATTTTAGCTCTAAAAAAAACATTTAAATATGTTGCAAACTGAATAAATTGCAAAAGAATTTAATGCCTATATAATTTCTATTTTTTTTATATATTTCTGTTTATATTTCTATGCATTAAAACTCTGCAAAAATAGGCAGTCGGTGTTAAGGTTTATATAGTATTATGTATGAGGATCATTAGTGGAGAAAGACAAAAGCTGCTGTATACACTGACGAGCAAAACTGTAACACCATTTCAGTATACGCACTTCAATGGTCTGTATCTTTTCTTCTATTTGATGTATGAAAAAAGATTTTAGTACTGTTTTGATGGTGATTTAATTTACTATGTTTCCAGAAAATTTGGATCCGTTTGATAAGCTGGAAATAAAATGGCAATGGAAAATGTAAAAATAGTCAAGTGTTACAGTTTTGCACCCGTTGACTTTTTACCAATTATTTGTTTGAAAATTTTGTAATAATAAGCCATCAGCCCATTTAATTTTTTGAGTTCATCAATATGATTTGGCATTCTTTGGGTGTATTTTAGCAAAATTCAGGGGATAGCGTTCCAGACGTTTTTTCGTACTCTACCACAACTCCATCATACCAATTGAAGGAGCCAATATTTCGCCAGCTGTGATTCGACATTGCTCCATAAATTTTTAATGGGATTCTATCGGGGAGATTGCGGTGGCCTTTTCATGGACTATAATCTTTGCTTAGACATCCAATTTTTGACCGAAAAGGACACGTATTTCGTTGCATTTTCTTGCTGAAAAATGCATTTTTAGAAAAAAGATCCATATTTCCGATGACATCTCCAAGATTCTGTTTTTAGAATGCTTAAATATTGTTCCTTTTGCATTATCCCATTGATTAATTCCAAGGATCGAACTCCATTTTGATTTATACCGCCTCAAACCATAATTGAGCCGCCACAGTGCTTGACGGTTTGGCGCACAGTACTTGGTAAATGGATTGTGGCATCTCTAGTCCAATACAATGAGCTGTTTGACTCGAAACGCTTCATATTTATTTGATCTGACCATTTTACTTCGAAGCAAAACTATTTGCAATTGTTGAAAGTGTTTATTAGTGATTTACAGCATCCTAATCCAGTCACCAAGTACTGTGCGCCAAAACCGTCAAGCCCGGTGGCGGCTCAATAATGGTCTGGGGTGAATACATGAAAATTGAGTTGGACCCTTGGTATTTATCGATGGAATAATACGAAAGGAACAATATTTAAGCATTCTAAAACAGAATCTTGGAGATGTCATCGGAAATATGGATCTTTTTTCTAAAAAAAATGCATTCATCAGCAAGACAATGAAACCAAATACTCGTCATTTTTGTTCAAAAATTTTAGTCCAAAACAAAGATTACAGTCCATTAAGTGGCCACCGTAATCTCCCGATAGGATCCCATTCAAAAAATTTATGGAGCGATGTCGAATCATAGCTGGAAAAATATTCGCCCCTCCAAGTGGAATGATGGAGTTGTGGTAGAGTACGTAGGATGTCTGGAACGCTATTCGCCGTGAATTTTTGCTACAATACACCCAAAGTATGCTAAATCGCATACATAAACTCAAAAAATCAAAACGACTTTGGACTCATTATTAAAAAAATTAAATTTAAAAAAGTAACCGGAGTGCAAAACTGTAACGTTTGACTATTTTACATTTTTCTTTGCCATTTTTTTTCCAGCTTATCAAATAGATTCAAATTTTCTGGAAATATAGTAAAATGAATTACCTACAAAACAGTACTAAAAAATCTTTGTCATACATAGAATAGAAGAGAAGATACAGACCGTTGAAGTGCGTATACTGAAATGGTGTTACAGTTTTGCTCGTCAGTGTAAATATTAATGGTACACACTAGCTGTGTGTGCATAATGACATATATTATAGTATAGTATATATATGCCTAATTATACCGAAATCAATTACGAACACGTGGCGCACAATTTAATTCACGAATTTTATAGTTTAAAAAAAACGCAAAACTTTACAAAACGATTTTCAAAAAACTGATTAAATTGAATTGATTTATTGTATATAAATATAATCAATTAGTAATTACATATCAACGCCAGAAATGGGTGCTATTATGAGATATGGTTTTAGTTATTTTTAAAATTAATTTAATTGCTTAAGTTCACATTTTCAAAGCATAAATTAAAAACACTCTTTTCTAAATTTAAGAAAAAAAAACACTCGCTATATAGTAATTAAACTATAAATTCTTTTTTTTTTTTATGTGATTTTAAAATACATATTTTATTTTGTATTCATTATCTCGATCTACCTAAAATATAAATTATTTTTTTTATGATTAAAAAATATGTTATTTATTTTTATTTATTGAATTTTAGCCGGACATGAATACTGCATTAAAATTAATATGTATTAATTTATTATTTGTATTATTTTTATTATAAAAGACTTTCAGGCTGTCAAAAAAATATATAAATTAATTACTTTTTAGTGCCTCACTAAAACTGAACTGTACTGGAACTACAAACAATAGCAATATCTTTCAATGCGATAATCGTTGACGCAATAGGCTTGACTCTCATACTGGTCGGTTCTGGTTACAGGACCCAGCAGTCTCATGTGTGGCCTGAGCAAAACGCTAGCATCGAATCGCCCCTCACCGGGTCTCGTCTTCAGGCGTACCCTTATCTGATGGACAGGTCGTCCTTCGTTGTCACCCGAATCATAATAATCTGACTGCTTTGTGGTCTGAATATCATAGGTAGCTTTGAATGGCTTTTTTCTATCCGGTTTCTCTTTTCTGCCACTCAGATTATAGGCAGCCAAAATGTTAACCAATCTCAGCGGCTGACACTGGGGATAGGGTTTAATCAGCTCATTAATGCTGTCCACCACGAACTGTGCTGCCAGCTGAACGGAGCTCTCCTGGCGCGATATCTGGCGTAGCTTGAAGCAGAGACAAAAGTGTCCTGGTATCTGGGCGGTGCTGCAGTTCCTATCCTCTGGTATGGGCAGAAACAAACTGATGCCACGTTCATTGGCCAAGTTAAGCGTACGATTCTCCACTTGATCATCGCTCAAACGGTCATCCAAATGGATGATATCTTTGAGCGTTTCATGCAGATCGAATGTCGTGACTAGGCTGTGCGCATTCCGCTGTAGATTCGACATGGCCAGGGGAAACCTTTCCACCAGCCACTCCGGATAGAGGGCTATCAGTAGGGGCTGTGACATCTCCGCCATGCCCTGAAATGTTTGCGTAAATCCTTTGCCCACACCATCGCTGCCCTCCAACCTCAACCCGTGATCGGACATGAGCAGTATCAGTGTGTGATTCATGATGCCCTGTGCCTGCAGCTCCCGCAGTATCCCCACATAATGCTCATCCAATGTCTGGGCATAGTTGAAGTTGTCATGAACGCCCGTTGATTGCCAAAACAAGGAGAATGTTGGCTGTCGTCTCATGTGTGGCATTAGCTGTTGCATGAACTCATAGAGCACATCCTGATAGAGTCGTCCCGCGGTGCAGCGCATGGATAGAGAAGTCTTATAGCTGGTATGCTGTCGTATATTCTTCATGATGGGTCGCAAATAAAAGTCCGTGGGCTGCCGCACAAATCCTCTTTTATTGAGCGTGAATATGTCATACATATGGCTATCCTCCCCATAGCTGGTCGTGTAGCCAGCCGCCTTGAAGTCATCCCACAACATGGGGCACTCATCGAGGGTTTTGTTGCCCGAAATGCAGCTCTCGTTCAGCTCTTGGGGACTCAGGCCGCTCAGTAGGCGCACCACATTGGGAAAGGTATTGAGACCGATGCGATTGTAGCCCCAGAATTCGGTATGTGGCAGACGCTCAATGAATGCCGCCACCTGGGGAAAGGAGCGCAAATAATGCATATGGGAAAGGGAATCAATGCCCAAGATCAGCACGGACAGTTGCTTATGGGGCACAGTCTGCGCCATTATTGGTGGTGGCAGAAAGAACAGCGTATCATCGTAGAAGATCTTACCATTTGCTCTACACTTGATCCAAAAAAACTGATTGCCAGTGCCCACCTCCAGATATCTCGATTCTGTGCTCAAATTGAAATTCTTTCGTGCTATTTGTATGTTGTGAAAATCATCCTTTCGTCTTAGCTCAAAATATGTGCAATTGACATCGCTGAGATTCTTTACGCCACAACAATCGCGCAACTCGGACTCTGTTTGATTGAGATACAAATAATTCTGGCCTGCAATTATCTCGGCTAACAGTAGCTGCACCTTGGGGCACACAACCGCGCTCAATCGTTGCATAAATGGCAGCACACTAGCAGCCAAAGGTTCCATTGCAGCCATATGACAGCCGCGTGTATTCACAAAATCTGTTTCCTTTATTTCCACAAACTCGGTCGTTTGATCTGGCTTAATCTGTTCTGTGGCATTGTCAGTCTTTGTGCTGCTACTACTTGTAAAATGTTGGCCATAATCGATGCGATTACCTTCCATTAGCAGTATAATATACAAAGCGATGACAATGGCAATGAAAAGGCATTTAGCATAGCGGCTATATAATATTTTTGATTTTATACGAGTATCTTTCATGTTGGGTGTACTATCTTGTGTTTGCCTTTTGTGTGTCTAGTATTTGTTGAAGTTTTTTAAAGTGAAAAGCCTACTCTTAGGTCAGATATTAGAACTCTTTTAGGTCCCTGCCTTCTATCTATAGTAAATTCGAATCCACTCCTTCGAATCCTTCACTCCTCTTGTACCAAACGAATCTTTCATATGTATCCAAAAGGATTCGGTTCACATTTTTGTATATTTCCAGTTAAGTTTTCCTAAGGTTATCCCCCAAAAATTATCCACTCTACCCTCAAAAGGATTCGGTTCCCATTTTTTGTAGATTTTCAGCAAAATATTCCTGAAATTATGCCCCAAAATGTATCCATTTTGTCCGTCTGAAGATTCCACATAAATGACATGTGTACTAACTGAGTACGGGTATAAAAGTAAAGTCGCGCCTACCACGACTCCGTACGTTCTTTCTCGTTTTCTTTAATTTCCAGTAAATTATTCCTGAAATTACCAGATAATCCCACCAGATTTATTGACTCTCCATTTTCGTATTTAATTTTACGCTTTTCTTTTTTATTGAATTTTTTTTTTTTTGTTTATGTTTTTTATATTTTCGTTTTCATTCTGCGCTGTTTTTGTTTTTTTTACTTGCAATATTTGATGCTACAATTTATAACTAAAAACTATTAACTTAGCGTTTTACAAAAAATTATCTGTATATCTGACGCACTTAGTATATATATTCTTGCAAATGTTAATCCAACTGATTTTCTTTGTTGGTAAATGTTATGTTAATGTTATGTTATTTTATTTATTAACTTAATTATTCTTGCTTGCTGCTTGCTTATCAGTTCAATATTCTCCGTATTGTATATATATTTTTTTTAGCATTTTTGTTTTTTAATTTTGTTATTCAATGACTTTTCGTTATATATTTTATTATTATGTATGTATGTATGTTGTGTATAAAATATAAAATGCATATCAAATGTGTATTTAAATGGAGGCAAATGAATTGGATTGATGATGATGGGTGTACCGAGAAAAAAGTAAATATTTTTTAAATGATTTTTTAAGTTCAAATTTCAAAGGTATTCTGAGAGTTTAAACACAGCTACTAAATGTAGCTTTAATCATTTGCTTTAAGGACTCAAATTAAACTCAATTGAAGTCGAACCTCCTTCTTTTTTCTCGGTGTGTTTTTAGTTTTGGCGCGCAGAGGGTTTTTTATTTTTTATGTTATGTTTTTATTTCTCAGTAATAAATAGGTCTTTAGCATTATAGTTATATGTATTGTATTTATGTATTGTATTTGTATTTGTATGTATATTATGTGCCAATATGGCCCTTATGTTGCATACACACATCTCCTCTCATTATCATTATATATTTATATATGTATATTTATTGGCATATATATAATCATGCACATAGCTTAATTATTGTTTAGTTTTTGTTTTTGTTTTTGTTTGTTGTATGTTATGGTTGGATCCTCGTTTTTAGCGTTCTTAAATACGATACGATAGTGATGCTCTAACTCTTAATACCGATTAATGCCAATTTGTTGCAATTTGACTAAGTAAAAACACATGGGAGGGGTGGGGCATGGGGCATGGGATGGTTAAAAACAATAAACGATATAGTACATCCTACTACAATTTGCCAAAGAAATTAATTCATTTAAAACAAAACATTTAACAAAAATCATTACCATAACGTAATCGGTTGTTAATTTTAAAACAAATTTCTCATCATCATTAATTAATTAATTAATTTTTTTTTTCTTTTTTTTTTTATAATACTTTTGGCATTTTCTTTTTTTTCGCTGCTGCTAGAAAACATTTCCAAAACGACAGGAGGGAGGGAGGGAGCTCTATCGGAAAAATTAAAACTAATTTCAGTTAGAATTTGCTGGGACAGTCTTTATGCTGATTTTCGCAGGGGGGCGTGGCGGGGCGGGGGATGGAGCCACTACGAGGCCTTGGCGAACTGTATGACGCTGCTCATTCGCATCACCTTGGAGTTGTTGTTATTGTTGCTGCTGGCATCCGTTGTTGATGTGGATGCCGCTGTGGCGCCACCATCTCCTGCTCCTCCCCCCAACGCCGCGGCGCTGCCACTCTCCGCCTGGCATGCCGCATCGCCCTTGTTCATGTAGTGCTTGCGCTTCCTCAGCGGCAGCGTCATCACATTGCGATCGGCCATCATCAGGGAATCGCTTTCCGGCGAGGAGCTGCGCTCAGGCGACTCTGTGCTCGAGCGCAGACCAATGGCCGCCTCCACGCGGCGCACAATGTCGGGATTCGGAAGGGCAGATCTGTAAGGGCGAGAGGATAGACATTAGTATGATTCCTTTAAGACGGGGAACTGTAGCTTCAATACTTACTCATACTTGGGCACTGGCGCATAGCCTTTGTGCAGGCCATGCCGGGCGAGATCTCCACGCTTAAAGTGCTCAATGAGCACGTTGGCCTCGTGGGTATCATCATAGTTGGCCGCCAGATCGCTGACATGCAGCGTCGGCTGTGGCGTTGCCTGTGGCACTGCCTCTGGTGGCGGCGGCGGCGGTGAAGCGGCATGTCCACGACGCAGTTGCATCATTTGCCAGGCAGCGGCATGCACATCCTCATCCTGGTCCTCATCCTGGCGTGCAATACTGGCCGCCTCGAGCAGCGCTGGATTGATGGTCAGGGTTGTGCCTGTGGCTGTAGTTCCACTAAACTGGGCGTGGCCGGGTAGGGCTGGTAGACCATCGGTGGCTGACTCTGACTCTGCTGCATGCTCAGATCTGTGGGCAGCTCCTCGTCCGCATAGCTGCTGTGGGCGGGCTGGGCACTGGAGACGCCACTGTCCCGACTCAGTGCATCCGTATCGAGCGGCACAGCGGGCAGATATTGGACTGTGGATGGCGGCGGTGAGGCGGCCAGGCTGCTGGCGGATGGCGAGTACGTGGAGCTGGGAGAACTGGGCGAGAGTGGGGCGCCAGCAGCAGCGGCGGCTGCCTTGGCTCCACGCGGCTGACGCGGTTGCCGTGGCTTCTTCACTGCTGGCGGTGAGCTGGGAGGAGAATTATTGCTGCTCTCCGAATTGCTGGTGATGCCCTGCGACGAGGACGACGATGCGGCAGGAGGAGGAGGTGGAACCCACTGTTGTGGCACCTGCTGCTGCTGCCGCTGCTGCCTCGGCCTCATCGTCGGGTATCTCGTTGGCATGCCCCTTGATGTGAGCCTCCATTTCCTTCTTGTTCTTGAACGTCTCATCGCAGATGGTGCACTTGTAGCACTTGGAGCCGTAGTGCTGCACGCGATGCAGCTTCAGCACGTGATTGTAGCCAAAGTCCCGGAAGCAGATGTCACAGTGATAGGGCTTCTCGCCCGTGTGCGTGCGTGAGTGCACCTTGAGCTGCTTGGAGCACGTGAATCCCTTGCCGCAGCCCGGCTCCGGGCACTTGTACGGCTTCTCGCCCGTATGCGTGCGCATGTGGATGACCAGCTGGCCGGACTGTATGAATGTCTTCTCACAGACGGAGCACTTGTGCGGCCGTTCGCCCGTATGGATGCGCATGTGGCGATGCAGCTTTCCCGAATGCTCAAAGGCCCGGCCGCACACATCACACTTGTACGGCCGCTCCTTGGTGTGGATGCGACGATGCACCTGCAGGTTCTCCTTGACGCTGAACAGCTTGTGGCAGAACTCACACTCAAAGGGACGTTCGCCCGTATGGGTGCGATAGTGACGAATCTAAAGATTGGCAAAAAGAAAGAATTAATTGGGAACATGCTTTGAGAAGAGAGGATTCTAATAACTTACCAATCGCGCAGGCACTGCGAATGTTTTCTGGCACACATTGCACTGATACGGATCCGCACCGGCGGCCACATTCGCCAGCGGCTTGATGGTCGGACTCTTTGGTATGCCCACCGGCAGACCCGCTTCGTTCAGTTCGATGGCTGGCGATATGCTGCTCGAGACGTTCGGTGCTCCCCCCGCTCCGTGCAGTGCCATTTCGGCTGTCTTCGCATGCGACTTCGTGTGCGATAGTGTGTGCCGATTTGCTGCCGAATGTCATGCCGCACTGTTCGCACTTGAATTGCGGTTTCGTGCCATTCTGCTTGCGCGGCTGCGCAGTGGCAGCGCTGTAGCTAACAGTTGGCGTTGGCTCTGTCTTGATGCGCTGCGCTGCTGCTGCGGGTGTTGCTGCTGCTGCTGCAGTTGGCGCTGTTGTTGTTGTTGTAATACTTTCATGCTGCTGCTGTAACGCCAGCTGATAGCTGTAACTAACAAATTGCTGTTGTTCCTGGTTTGCCTGCTGTTGTAGTTGTAGTTGTCGCTGCTGCGGCGTCTGCAGCAGCTCATAGTGCTCCTGTTGGCCACCCAGTGGCGCACCACCATGCCCACCCGCACTTGCCGTCGCCGTCAATGGGGGCGGCACCTGCAGGCAGAATTGCGTTTGGGCGGGTTGCTCCGTTTTTATGAGCAGCTGGTTAGCGGGATAGTAGACCATATTGGTTGTGGCTGAATCTGAAGGGAGAGAGAGGGGAAAGCATTAGCATTAGTATTTAAGCTACTTATATTTAGTGCAAAAAATTGCAACTAATCAATGCTCCCCTACATTACAGGATCCCAAGATCCTGCGTCAAGAAAGATAAATGTAACAACGCAAAAACCCCCTCCAAAGTTACTTCTAATAAGGTACACATACGGGTGGTTGGGGGAAAAGCGCTCTAGAGAGCATGAGCGGTAAAGGGGTGAGTGCGGAGGGGGCCAAGGAAAACCCACCCTCTGACACGGCTACTACGCACTTTTTCTTGTTATTGCCGGCCGGGGTTTTCCCAGCGACGAGAGAGAGAGAGAGAGAGGGCGAGCAGTAATGGGGAGGCATTTTCATTCAGTATTACGCATTATAGGCAAAAATTTCCCTCTTTAGGGATATTTTTCAAACACACAAAAAATACCTGCAGCTTTCCAACCGGCTTTGCCCATGACTCTCTTTTGCTTGTGGCTCTCTCTCCCTCTCAGTTCTTGTTTACTGTTATGATAAAATAAACCCCCCACACCCACCCACACAGTAACGGAACAGCGTATACCAAAACAAAATGGCGTCGTGCAATGAGCGGGGGGGAGGCCCCTGAAAGTTTTCCCCCCGGCAGGAAACGAAACTTTTCCCGAACCTTCTATCGCGTTTTACCTTTTGCATTCGATTTCTTGGAGCTAGCAGCCGCAGCAGACTTTGCTTTGGATTTGGTGGATATATCCACCAGTTCAGTGCCCGATTTGTGGAGCACATCCTTAATCCATATCTGCTTGGTGGACCAAGTTTTAGCATCACTCTTGCTCTCAGTCATCTTGGTAGTCTTATAGGTGTAGTGGGAGGGGGATTTTTTGTTTTTTGATTTCTAAAGTCCATTCATTGTTTGCCGGCGAAAAAGTGTAAATCTTTTCCAGTTTCAGTTCAGGTTTTTCGTTTTTTCATTAGGAGATCTTTTTGTTTATATGTATGTAGTATTTATTGATAAAGTCCGTATAAAATTGTTCATTTGGTTTAATAAAAATCAGACTTTAGCAGCATTTTAGTCAGTTTTGTGTTCCATCAGTCCATGGGTTTAGATTATAAGATTATATTAAGTTATATTAAGTTTTAGTCTAAGTTTATTTTAGTTTTAAAAAAGTCATTTATTTGTTTATTATTTATAAATATTTTATATATATTTTTATTTAGTATTTTATATTCATTATTTTTTTTATTTAATATTTATTTTTTATTTATTATTTTCTTTTAAACCAGAATTTTCATTTGTCGCGTAATTTTCTCTTTGATTAAATTCTTTTTAATTATTTTAATGATTTTCTTCAAATCCTTGGACTGTTGCACGGAATAGGTGTGCTGATAGGCCTGAATATTCTGCGATTGATGATGCTGCTGCTGCTGCTGCTGGGGATGATACTGGTGGTGTCCGCCCTGACCCGTACTCTTATTCATGCGCATTTTTCTAAACGATCTCAAGATATCGTTCATTGAGAAATCAGTCATTTTTGGGTGATAAACACACACACAGACACACACAAGCCACTGGGGATTTGGAGCTCAGATGCGAGTCTTTTGATTCGGAGGGGGAATTACGCCGTGTATTCACATTGCCGCACGCGTATGTTGTTCTTGGTCTGATGGTGCGACGGAGACTGGTGGGTGAGTGGCCGAAAAATCTGCCTCGAACCCCCCAAAAAAAAAAAAAAAAACCCCGAAAATGGGAAACGGGAAAAATCAACCACCAACCAGAAAATGTTCCCATTTGATCAGAAAATTTCCCTTCGAGTTGGAAAATTGTTTGAGCGTTAAAATGTTCGAGGGACATTTTTGAGTCAAGTTGCAAGGGAATTTTCTGATTAGACCAGAATTTCCCTATAGTATGATACGGCAGTGTTTGGGTAGAATTTCCCTAAAGAATGATTCGGCCAGTTTTGTGGGGAGAATGAGTCACAATAAAAATAAATCAAATTCTTATCTTGGCTTATTTCGCAATCTGTCTTAGTCATGATGACGCTGACGTTTATAATCTATATAATTCCGGTATCTAAAAGCAACATTCCAGAACTAAACAGACCAAAATAGCATACGACTAAAGTGCAAAATGTTTTGTGGATAAAGAACCGATCGTATGGTTGATTATTGTACTATTTATGGTATGGATGCCTTGCACAATATCGTTTGAAGTGTGGGTATTTTTCGGAGATCATAAAACTCTATTATAATCGTAAAGGATTGGTTAATTACCGACTTAGATAGCATCATCCTAAGTACTTTTTATTAATTTGTTGTTTTTGAATGTTATTTATAGCGTTCTAGAGTAGATTTATGGCACAGTAAGCTGTCTGAACTGATTACAGATTTAAATATAATTTCTATAATGTTTTACTTGTACTTTTCTATCCTTAGTTCTTCCTTGGGGATTATCTTTGCTATTCCTACGCCTCACTTTACTTTCACTGTAGTTTTTCTAATAAGTCTCCTTCCCCACCTCATAGATCTCTACTCTCCAAATATCTATCTATAGAAAGCCAACGACCAAGTTCCACCTTCGACAACTCAAAAAATATGAGAAAACCTCCCAAAAAAAAAAACCGAAACATACTGAAGCAAATGTTCGAAAACAAAAAAACAAAAAAAAACTTTTTTCTTGTGTGTGGAAGGCAAGTTCAAAAAACTTTTGTCAGCTTTTGTTGTTGTTGTTAGTGCTGTATGTTTATTTGGGCTGTACGGTAAAACTAGCGCAAAAGTTCATTAACATTCGACACAAAAAAAAAAACTATTTCTGTGTGGGTAAGCGACGAGTATCTGTGTGTGTTTGGGGGAAACGATCGCTCTTCGCTCTTCTCTCTCACTCTCTCTCTCTCTCTCTCTCTCTCTCTCTCTCTCTCTCTCTTTCAGCTGAAGGTAAGACCCCGAACAATAAAACACCGAAAAATGTTTCAATGGAAATATAAATTTATCTATTATGAGGCACAGTGGAAAGCAAACCAAAGTCGCCCGCTTGTGCACTGTGCGACGGTCAATGATCGCATGGGATGGCTGGATCGTTGGATCGTTGGATCGTTGTTGCCGTGCAGAGATAGAGAAATAGAGAAGGAGAACTCTCCCTCTTCTATTTCATATCTCTGCTACCCATATTGACCGAGTCGAAGTGCCGTTATATTGTTGGGATAGCTCTGAAATGGAGGCGACTTTTGAAACTGGTCTTGGGTTTGAGTTGGTCTTGTTTGAAGGGGGGTAGGTGGGTTGCTGGTGTGAGTTTGGGGTTTTTTTGGTGATCATGTTTGGATAGATCAGTAAAGTTGCTTGACGAGAAGAGGGAACATCCATATTAGTTATAACTTATGATGGGGTCACGGTGTGGCTTTGAGATAGATACAAAAAGTTTATTTTATCCAAATCAGATATTTTACGATATTGTAGGTAATTATAGATTTATATTTTGCTTTACAATTTTCCATAAAAATTTCAACTAAAATCAAGTTCAAATAAAATACAATTTCAGCTACAAAATGGCACTAAAATATTTATTTCATATTTCCAAGAATCCTTCAATTAAATAATTACTACTTAAGCCAAAACAGCAGCTTAACGTTGCTTAGTTTTAGATTATTAAATCATAAAGCTAAACCAATTATGCAGCCTAGACCCTTAATCAGTATTAAATATTATCCCTACCGCTCCGTGACTATTTATATATCCCCAACCAAAATCCACTTAAGCTTCTATAAACACTTCAAACAGCAGACCCCCGGACCCCCTCGCGAGTTACACCTAAATCTACAGACTCCCCGCGCGCTCTCCACTCTACTCTACCTATTTTTTGTAGGTGTCTGATATGGCATGGGGTTTTTTGAGTCTGGGTCTGTGACTGTGACTGGGTTTGGTGTTCGCTTTTTGGGTTTCTTCTTTCGTGGACTTTTGATGGGGTCAATGAACATTTAAATATAAGCAAATTGTAAGCTTTTTCATGCTCTCTCTCTCTCTCTCTCTCAACCGCCGCTTCATTCACGATTTGTTTATGTATTTATTTCTGTGTATTTTCTGTGGTCTGGGTCCCTCCCCGCATATCCATTACAGCAATTGGAGTGCTCTTATTTGTATGATTTTTTACCTAGCTTTCCAGTTTAACATAAACAGAGTTCGATGAGCCCACGCGATAAGATAGAGAGAACTATAGAACCCGTGTCTTAATGGGAAATCTCAAACTCACAAACTATACTCAATGAATTTACTTACTATTTGCTGTGGCTCTTTCAAAAGGGGAACTAGAAACTAATGTCAGCGATAAGATAATGATAGTGGCTAAAGGGGCGTAACTGGGAAATTCCCATGGGGTTGACATTTATAAAGAAATAGTGTGTGTTTTTATGTATGGAAAATTTCCCTCTACTAATGGTGAAAATTTCAGGGCAACTATTAAAAACAATAAACAAAGGCTATCTTTGTGGGCAAGAGCTTTTTGTTGTTTTCTATGTTAAATATATTTTATATAATTTTTATTTTATTTTCACTCTACAATAATGTAAAAATATAAAACATTGAAATTGTAGAATTTTTTTTTGTTAAAAGAAATAATCATGGAAATAAAATTTTATTTTTGTTCTAGAACGAGTATACGCATAGGTAGTACATATAGATTTTTATTTATATTGCGAAGGTCTAGACACGAAGTCTGACTTTGAGCTGCTCTGCCGCTGCCGCTGCTACTGCTGCTGCTGCTGCCTCTGCTGCCACCTTCGGCAGCGACGCAGCTGTTAGGCCACGCACATTTTGCGTGGGGGCGACAGCGGTTGGCCTAGGTCAAAAAGCAAGCAAGCAGGCAGCAGCAGCGACTCGGGCGAGTAATCAGCGAGTGACTGAGACTGTCAGAGAGAGAGAGAGGTAGAGAGCACAATCAAACTGTAAATGACGCAGCACAGTACCTGTGCTGAGGGATGAGGATAGCACAGTAGCAAGAGACGGAGAGGAAGAGGGATGGCGCGCGCGTGCAAATAATTAAATGACAGATCTGGTATCTGTGGCGTAATAAAATCATTCAACATTTCGATATCTTGTGAAATTGAATATTTTGCATGGAAAATGCAAACAATATTTATCAGGAAAACTTTAATCTTAAACAAACAAACAACCAACCCCCAAGGACAGGTTTTCACTTTTTGTTGTTTTCAGCATGAAAATGGCGCATCAGGCGCAACCTTCCCTTTCGTTTGACATTAATTCTCACTCCCCCAGGCAGGCGACAGAGGCCCACCCACGGCTGCGCTGCCGTGCTGCTGCAACAACATGCTTACTCATGGCACAAACCAGAAAAACACAGAGAGAGAGAGAGAGAGCGAGAGAGTGGGTGAGAATGGGAGAGGGAGAGTTCAGCTGCTGCTGCTGCTGCTGTTGCCAGCACGCGCATTTGTTGTTTCTGACGTTGAAAACCTATGCACGGCCTCCTTATGGCAACGCCATGCTGCGAGCTGTTTCATGCGCGTGTCGAAAACATTTTCACGCCCTCCACGTGTAGTTCAAGTTCAAGACAACAACGAGAACGAAACGAAGCGAGGCGAGGCGCGAGTATTTGTGGCAGTATGAGAGTGCGAATGGCGACATTGAGAGTGTGAGAGTGCAGCAAAAGCTTGGCGTTGCTGCAGACGCTAGCTGTGCAGTTGACGCTGGCAGCGAAGCAGTGCAGTCCGGCCTCTGTGTTTGTGTGAGTGCACGCAGTACGGGGCCCCTTTTGGCGAGTGTATGAGTGCACGGAATGGATGGGCTTCTATGTATAAGTGCACGCTTTTTGCATTGCATACTTTTTTTAACCTTTTAATTTGAGCCTCACTCATTTGATATAATTATGAAATGTGAATACAAATACGAGTATTCCCTAGTTTTAGTTGCAATATTTAAGTTCATGTTCCTTCTCCAAAGAGAAAAGTGCTTCCCTCAACAGAAAAAACAAAACCAACAAAGCAGCAGCAGCAAAGCAACCTCATTCCAACATTTGCCATACAAAAGGGTCAACGAACTACACACGTTCAACCAACACACCAACAACAAAAAAAAGCTCAACGATATTTTGTTCGAAAAATGTAAAGAAAAGAAATCCGAAAACAAATTGAGCATGTGTTTGTGTGTGTGTGTGTGTAAGAGAGAGACAGAGATAGAGAGAACGAACATTTTGTCGAAATTTCAGCTGCTGGGGGAACGATCGTGTCTGGAGCGGGGCCATGTAGCAGCAGCAGCAGCAACAACAACCACAGTCAATACATAAAATTTTGTGAAAACCTCAAAAATAAATACTTGTACATTCGAGTACAAACCCCAAAAAAAATACCAACAGGCAGAAGAGACAGTTTCAAAGAAAGGAATGAAATCCAGAACGAAGCTCTAGATACCCTTAAAATGGGATAATTTTCTGTTAAAAATTCTGTAAATTATGGAACTAATGCTGATTGAATTTCTTGTAATTATTAAGGATTATCTTTTATTTGTTTACCCTTTAATACACTCTCTTATAGGAAGGGTGCACAAGTGTTTTAATTTTCATTCTTCTTACCTTCTTTTGTTCGCCTGCAGAAGGGGTGAAGGCAGAAAGAGAATGGAAAGAGGCAGCGAATACACTTTACTTAACATTTTTGTACTTTTTTACGTGTTCTTCTTTGCGTTCTGGTTCTTATTCTTAAAATAAAATTGAAATATGTGTACATTTTTATGACATTTTAAAAATAATCAACAAACTGAATGACGCCAGACGGGCGACGGGCCCAGGTGATACATTTTTGTGTTTCGGTTTTCGGGGAGTGCCAGACGAAGGTCTTTGGAAATTGCATTTTGGGGAAGCAGAACGGGTTTCAGAGAGTTTTTGGGGAAATGTTTGGGATGGGTTGAAGATCTGTTTTGCTTCCGGCAATGGAAATAACTTCAATGATTAACAATTATTTGGAAGGGCGTATACCAAGGGGGGCGTGTGTTTCCAAACTGGTTCAATCTTTGTTCAATTTTGAGTACAGAAATGCATTTCCTTCCCATCGAAATCTAATTTTGAAACCATGATAAATCTTACTGTAGCCAAATGTAATTTTATATCCTTTTAAATTCGTATTCTTTGTGTTTCTTTCAAATTGTTGCCAATTGAAATTCAATTTCCGTTTTCGTTTCCGTTTTGGTTTCATCAAAAAAAAGAAAAAAGAACATTTCGTGTGCGTCATACAATTGGATGAGACATCCACACATCCACACCGCTTCTTTGCATTCTTGCAATTTATTTTAAACTAAATCCGAAACAGTCACACACTCGCCAAAAAAAAGAGATTCCCCAAAATAAAAAACAACAAAACTACTATATACTGTGGCAGCATATATAGAAAGAACACATACAAAGATCGTCTCTTTTTTTGCAAAAAACACGTTTGGCAGGTTCTTTTGTCAAAGAAAAAAACATGAAACGATGGTTAGACATTTGGTCCATCTCTCTGCTCTCTCCCCACCTCCCCCAATTATCACTGACCAAACCTAAGCGGCAAATTGTTATCAACACAGAGCAGAGCATCCATTATTGCTCGTATTATTTCACAACTGGCCTTAGATAGCCACTCGTATCTGTGCACTGTGTGCTGTGCTGATTAATCGGCGTTATAATGCAATCAAGCCAGCCCAAGCCTCACTCACTCACTCACAACCCACTGCTAATTGAGTGCCAGAGCGGGATGGCATACACACACACACACACACACAGGCCAGAGAGCAGAGTTGTATGATTCCGCCTTGAACTTGAATTTCAGCAACTGCGACGGCAGCAGCGCAGTAGCAGCAGCAGCAGCAAATGACGGCTGCAGCAGTGGCCTTCAAATGAAGTTCGGTACAGTGAACACAGTTGGACAAACCCAAAAAAAAAGTTGAAAGCATTAAAGGAAGGGTAAAACATAGGAGGGGGGCAACACACAAAGGGAAAACGAATAAGTGATACTCTTAAGGCAAATACATTGCCATGGGAGTTGCATAAAAAAAGAGCTGCATGCCTCTATTAGCTATAGATCTACTCCTTCGATTTCGCAACAAATTTTACTTAAATTCTTACATTAAATTCGTCTTCATGGCCTTCCCCTTTCTTTTCAGTCACAAAACATCTTTAAGAACTCATAACACCCTCCTCACCATCTCTCTCTCCCATGGGTATAATCAAATGCGCATAACAAAATGGAAAGTTTTGTGAGAGAACGAGGTAGAAAGAGAGCGAAGCTTGCAACAGTGCACAGCACAGGAGGCGTACTCGCCATTTTGTGTGTATGTACAGCCAACGAGCAGCGTCAAAAAGTGACGCGACGCGATGCGTCGCTACTGCACTCTTGTCCTTGAACTTGGCAAACATTTTTATTGTTTTACACACAACCAAAGGACACATACACACACACACACACACACACACATGCGTGCAAATCTGCTTCAAATGCGAGCAGCAGTGGCGGCGCCGCAGCAGCAGCAGAACCAAAAACTGCAGCTGCAATGCTGACCGAGGCCAGTGGCAGAGCAGGACGCAACGAACGCGTTGCAACGCTCTTAGAGGGCTTCCATATGGGTAATATTTTATATATGTAACTACAATGTTATGTGCATGTGAAGGCTTTATGTATTTGTGTGCATATTTCCAACGAAATTAATCCATTCTAAGAAAGAAATAATTCAGTTATTTCTTGCTAAAATTTCGTTGCTAACAATTGTGCATAAAAAAAAAGTAGAATGATTAAATTTAAGCAAACAAAAAGAACTTCAAGCTAGTTTTATAGAGTTCTTTGAACTACAATAGAGCAATGATCTTTCTAGGCGTTTTTTTGGAACTATAAAAATAATGATTTTTATTATTAAAATATTATAGATTTTAGTGGAAGTTTGTTAAACATTATTTCTATATTTTACCATATTTCTATTAAGACAATCAAATCTTTTGATAAGCTTTAAGCCTTAAAAACTGAAATTCAAAGAACTTCTAAGCCAGATCATTCGATAAACTCTCCCCTTAAACCATGGCAAATCGAATTTCAAAAGTTAAAACAAAATATCCATGGATGGGTTTCCGGGGCAGAAATACCTTATCAGAGGCATTTCCGACACGTGTTGACTGTTGGGATTTCTTAGAATGAACATAGTAGGGCCCGGCCTGCTGCCGTTTGGTTATCATACCCCAGCGACAATAATATTTTTGCTAAATGTAAATTCCAAATGAAATAAAAGCAACAAATTACTGACCACAGAAAACTTTTTTCGCAAGAAAAAATAAAGTAAAATATAATATAATATAGTATATGGTGAGGGCATGGGTGGGGACGGGGGAAGATCAAGTCAAGTCATTTGGCAATTAGAACAAAGAAATAAAAATGAAAACAGAAACAGAAACTGCTATAAAAAAATTTTGTTAACCAAGGTCAACATTTTTGTTGTTGTATTTCTTTGAGTATTTTTTTAGAGATAGAGCAGCGGGCAGAGTGGAAGCAGTCATTTGAAAAATATAGGGGATACACACAAACGTATATATAGGGGAGAGGTAGTATGTATCATGAGAACTTGATAAACAAACAGGCAATAGAGAATCAACAACAACTACAAAACTTTAAAAAAAAAACGTCCCAGCAACAAATACCAATATTGAGCAAAGGCAAGGCACAACAAGTACTACTACATAAGAGAGCTAGAAGTTGGGTAGTATTTTGCACTAAATGATACCCATTAATTGGAGGCACTTTTGTGTGCTAATTGTAGTTTATTCTATCGAGAGATACAGCCACAAAAAAGTCTAATAGAATAAGTAACCTTCCCAATTTCGTACCTTGCAATTCCGGAAACCCTTTCTTTTTCCTGTGTCATAACATATGTACACCCAATACACCCCTGTTGCCACATCCATAAGAGGGTATATATTATGGGGTATACACAAATATGGCGGATTTTGCAGTAGGTAGAACGAACAGAGACCCCAGACCCGTCAACCGTCATGGGATGAGGACTGGTGTGTGGTGGCGAGGGTGCCTCCGCACAGATACACAACTTTTTGGCAGCACGCACACACACATACACATTGACAAATTTTTTCTGTGTCCGCACACACACACACAGACGTACACTCGACGTTGTACATTACGCATGTCTGCGAACCGGCTTTTTCATATATATATTTTTTTTGTTTTTTTATTTGGCATTAGAATATGTACACCCCGTATAGAGAGCTTTGTTTGTATTCTACGTGTGTGTGTGTGTGTGTGTATCCGTCGGAAAGAGATACTCGAAGAGAAATGTTTATTGTTGTTATTATTGTTGGGTTGCCTGTGTGCGTTTCAATACAAAATTTAATGGGGTAGGCATAGGGTCTGTGTCTCTGGTCTGCTCTGGTCTGGTGTTTAATAAAGGTCTCTTGTCTCTGCTCTTCCTGCTCACGAGTTTGTCATGTGATTCCTCCAACCCCACACCCCATCCTTCATGATAAGCGGATGGTTCTTCTTTTTTGTTTTATGAATTAACTGGCAAAAATACAACACAAAAATTGTCAAAAAATTGTCCAAAAATATTAATGAACATTTTTTCGCTATACAGTCCGATAAGGCTTTCTTTTTTCTGTGTGTTTGCTTTGCTTTCCAATGATATTTTTTATGATAGCGACTAGAAACACTTGAGGGAACTTTGTTCTATAAATAACGAAGGGGTTGTTAATTATATTGGTTATGCTTGCAACAGTCTCAAGAAGTGCCAAAAATACACGTGAAAGCGATTACTTTTGACCATAAAAAAGTTGTGAGTTCAAAGATGAAAAACGTACGATAAATGTTGGTAAAACGAAGTGAATTATATGGCATAATATCGTGTGACAACTGTCAAGATATTTGGCAATGGCATTTCTTAATGGTTAAATCACTTTTATTGATAGCTAAAGCTTTTTTTTTGAGTTGCGAGCTTCGCATTTTCGCATATTTTTGCAGCGATTATATAGAGATAACAATGCTATCTTTCTATCATTCTGATATAACTGATATCTGTACCCATTTATTATCAATTCCGCCCACCAATTCATATGAGTTTCCCCATTCATAATCACTAGCCAAAAAAAAGATACAGCATATCGACGGGAAGTACTGATCTACTTCCTCATAGCATAGCATCCAACTAGCATAAAGAGAGATTCCGTTTGATTTCATTTCATTCATGAAAGAAGAGCTGCACGCTCCCACACGATTTGAGGTATATTTAAATATTATCGGAGCAGCATTGATAAGCGACAATCGACTGACTGACTGACTGCCTCCGATAACTGTCAACAGGTGGAACGTGAATGAACGCAGCTACGACAACTTCAAGAACCCAAGAACCCGGACCAGCGCGAACCAAAACGAATGAAGAGGCAACAAATATATATATGTATATAGTATATATATCAAACTCTGGCGAATATTACTTTTTTTTTTTTTTGTTTTGCGATAGCGATAACAGCATTAAACTTTTGTGTTCTTTTGTTACCGATAATCGTTATATTTTGTATGATTTTTTGTTGCTGCTGTCGCTGTTGTTTCCCAGCGACTAACAATTTCCTGTGCACATAAATACCTCAATATCAGTTTCCAGAGATTATATAAAGAAACGATACGAAATGCTTGAACAAATGCTTTTTTTTTGCCAGTTAATGTTATTTCGTGATTTGTTGTTTTTGTTTATGTATGTATGTATTCTATTCCCTCGGGGCCTGACGCTGGCACTGACCTTCAGACACGAAATTAGCTAAAATATATATCTTTTAGATTAAAATTTGCTATAAACAATAGTACAGTGCGTTTCATTACTAGGTAGACAGTGGCAAAAATGCATAGATTGTAATGGTTAAAATTAATTTTTTTTTATAATTTATGGAATTTATTTCCAGTTGGAATATTGCCCAGATATCGGATGAGCAATGGGTAATTTATCGCATATATTCTGCTTAATCAATTAACTACAATAAATCCTTTGATTTTGCAACGTCATTATAGCATTATAGATTAAGTAGAAATCGAAAATTCCTTTTATTTTAAAACGTTCTATAACAATAATTTACTCACTTAATCTCTCACCAGTCAAGTGCCTAATCCACAATGACAATTTCTTTATATGTATAGTAACTCTCCATTTCTATCAGTTGGCGAATCTTCAAGGCGAAATCACGCGTGTGACCACCGCTATCACGTTTTGAAAGCAAATCGCATGATCCTGTCAAGTGGCACCCCGTAAAAGTGACTCACACCCGAAACTGAATGACTCACGACGAATGCTGAGGAAACCCCTCTGGAACATCCAACGAAGTATTATCAAATTTTGCTAATACCTAGAGCGATATAATACACTTATAATGAATATATATTGGCCTACTGTCGTGATGACTCAAACAGGGTCCGATTCTTAGGCTAATTAAGAATTGAGTCACGCCCCAAGGAATCGGTTTAGAACAGGTGGCACTTACCCTTTTAGGGGGTGTGTGTCTGCCTGTATATTCCCAGAATGCAATCGTTGAAATAACCATGAGCTATCATGTTGATGGGTCAAAGTAATGCATGCATCATGGGGCGTATGTGTGATTTTTTTTCGTTACTCTGATTGCTCATTTATAGATCTAATGAGATACTCTTTTTTTTGTGGCGGCCTATCATTGACGTAATAATTTTGGGTTTGACGTAGGTTTCGAGACACACAAAATGGGTATCATATGTATTTAAGGGGAGTTTTTTCTATTTGTGTTACGTATACGCAGGGTTGGCCCAGAACAGGTTAAAGAATGTCGTTATGCCTTACAAAAATCTACGTCAGTCACCCACCCTCGACTGTAAGCGAAAGATTTTCTCTCAAATATAAGGTTCTATAAACATGCAAAGTCGTCCTTAAATATGAGAGAAGTTGTAGATATTTTTTAAGCTTCCAAATATATTTTTGGAAATTCCTTTTCCTTATTCATTTAATTAACTACTTAATTTTAAATATTTTTATATCCATTTCGCCCCAAAACTTACCATAAAATTTAACAGAAAAATCCACAAAATTCAGTTTTGATATTCCTTCTCGAAGGCTCGAATGTTGGTAAGTAATCCAAAAAGGTTCGCCTTGTTGCTTTTGATTTTTCAGACACTTGTTGGGTAGTAGGGGGGGTGTGTGTGTATTATTGTTTTGTGGGAGTCGCGCGTCCAAACCCGCGAATCGACAAGCGGCAAGTGTTTCTCATCAAGAACTTGATTCACTTTTGTCGCGTTCTTCACTCGGAATCGGAATGGGAATCGGTAATCGCCGCTGCTGCTGCTGCGCCGCCGATCTTTTTTTGTTCGTCGCACCGAACACGTCTGCACTTGACGCTGACCAACAATATTTTGTGGCTGGTTTTGCGTTAGAGACCCCGAGACCACCGTTAGAACAGGAACATGTCTTTTCGAGCGAGTCGAGCGATCGCCGAGAGCAGCCAAAAACTTTTGCGAGAGCGAGAGACGCGTCTTAAACGAACGTTCGTATGGTGACGTTCGTTCGTGTGACGTTCGTGCCTTCGGGTTGTACTCGCTGACGATTCGGCTCGTTAGCTGCCTCTCGCCTGCTTGCTGCTGCCTTTGATATTATATTATAAAATGATTATCAAGTTGAAAATTGTATTTCGTTTTTGCGCTCGTCTTTGAAATTAATTGTCGAGTTTTTGCTTTTGTATTTGTATTTCCGTATATGCGTTAGGTTCTAGTCACGAGTATATGTTTTCTGTGTGTGTGAGATTGGTATTTATTATCTGCTGAGCCAACTATGATTCTCCTTGTTGTTGTTGTTGCTATTGCTGTTTCTGCCGTATTGCGCACATTCACACGCCACTATAAACAATATTGACCTAGGTTATATACTATGTATGTACGAGTACATATGTATTGTTGGGCATACTATGTATATACTTGTAGCAAGGGGAGCCTTGTTTGCCTGCTCTTTGTTTTTCTTTTTGTAGCACTTTTTTGTATGCTATTTTTTAAATAAATTTTTTAAATTTTAGTATTCGATTACGTGCACTTTTCTGGGGTGTTTTTTTAACCTTTAAATATTTATAACAAATTTTTGAAATTTGTTTCTGATTAAAGGAAGTTTTATTATATTTTTCATCAGTCTTTTGGTATTATTTACACACACACGTATGAATATATTCTGGGAAATTGCACTTGTGTTGTTGTTTTTGTATGTTTTATGCCTAACCTTGAACTTATAGATTTTCCTTCTTTTTTGTTTATAACTTTTGTTACTATTAAGGCAAACGAGATCAATTGAGTTATTAGTGATTTACAGCTGTGTGTGTTTTTCACGGTTACACGGTTAAAAAAAAGCTTGCTAATACTACTCGAAGTTCAAGTTCCCCGTTACTGCTTTTGGTGTTGCTGCCGCGTCCGCTGCTCGTCGAGAAATAAGAGAGAACGACAGCCGCGAACGTCGACATGTATTTTGCCGAGAACAAAGCTGACTGCGGCAGCGACTGTGGCAGAGACAGCGACGGCAACAGCGACGCTGACGTTGGTATTGACTTTGAGCAGAATGAAAGCTGTGTGTGTGTGTGAGTGTATGTGAATGCTAACCGGCATTTGCTGCAGCAGCAGCAGCTGCCTCTCACGCACACACACCTTCACATGTATGTGTATGTGTTTTTGTGTGTATGTATTTGGCAATTGCTTTTTTGTTGCTGCTTTCACTGCCTCTGTTCCGCTCGTATGCTCAACTTACTCAATAAAATTTTTATTATGATATCTACGCATACGTTCGAAAAAAACAAAAAGCCGAAATTTTTTGGTTGATTTTGAATTGTCTCTGTATTTTTGGGCTGCCAGCAGTTCTTATCGCGTTTGCTGGTTCGTTGGTTCGCCATTTGCCGGATGACGTACACACATATAACATACATACACATACATACAGTAACTACGTTTTTGAACCCGCTCAATTTTAGATTTGTTAACAAAGAATATCATCAGAATGGAGCAAGCAGGTGGGTAGCGAGCGGTGTACTTGTACCTGTCACCGTTCAAAGTTCACAATGGACAAGGGAGATTGAAAACTGACGTGGATGCACGCACAATGAAACTGCAATCAAGGGTAGAATACTGGAGTTTTTAGAAATGTTTAAAGTAAATGGGAGCCAATAGAGTGACTTGTGAATGCATTCCTGGGGAATTGGAGATCTCTTAATTTTAGTAGTATAATTTCGATATCATATACCATCTACCATATAATATTCTCAGTCTCTGCAGCCCAGTGTCCGCTTCTTGGACCTTCCTCGAATGTTTCCATCCCAACATGAGATCATATTCTTGTAGCTGCAGTCATTGCCCTGCTGCAACCACCCCCACCAGCCCTACCCCCCTCGACTGCAATAAAGTGTCGTCTCACATGTACTACGTTTGTTATTACAAAGAGTGTATTGACCTGAGATTTCTTTTGTGACGACGATAACGGCGGAAAGTCGAGAGTCCGTAAAAACGTTGTACGACAACAACAGCGAAAAGAATTAAAATCAAAATTATTGTGCATAAATAAACAGACTGAAGAAGTCTGCTGCTGCGGTTCGATTTTTGGTTTCGGCGGTAGCCGAAAAATTAAGAAATTAAGAAAAAGTTCCCCCCGAAGAAAGCGGCGGCAGCGACGCTGCTTAACGCATTTCCTCTGCAGCCAGCGTTGCAGTCGGCGTCGGTGGGATGTGGGATGTTGGGATGGGGGATCGAAGAGGTTAGACGGTGCAATAAATTCAAGCTTCATCCCTTTTTTCGACAACGACCAACACCAACAGAAACGGCAGCGAGCCGCAAACAAAAGCCTCAAACCCCAAATGTCTGGATACGTTGCAAAAAGGGCAAAAGCAGCGCAGTCGGCGTAGCAGCGCAGCAGCAGCAGCAGACGAAAAATTGCCCGCGTGGCGGTCGTGCATGAGTTTTCAACAGCATCGTGAGGACGTGCAACCGTTTTCGACACCCATGCTGCACATGCAAGAATAGGAGAGAAACGACGAGAAAGCAACAAAACATGAACACAAAAGGAAACGAGCCGGCAACAGTTCTCAACATTAGTAAAGGAGGGGTGGGCGCTGTTTGGCTGTGTGTTTGCTGCATGCACAGTGGGCGTAAATGTCGTTTCGACTGCCAAGATTTTGATTAGATGGGTGTGCCACACATTCTTCACTAATTAGCTTAGAATTATCTAATAAAATTTTAATATATTTGAAATAAATATAATATTCCAAGTTTTTGTTCGTTGCATTTGTGTATCCCGCCTTAGAATATCTAGTAAAAATTGTAATATATATAAAATAAATAATATATTCCAAAATTTTGTTCGTTGCATTTCTGTTAACCGCCTTCTTGTGTGTCGTCTCAACTTCTTGGTTGATTTACAGTTGTTCTTGTCGCCTGTCTATTGCGTGAGAGAGAAAGAGTGTGTGTAAAGAGAGACATTCGCTCAGAGAGGATCAAACTAGGATCCGCTGCAATTGTCCGTGTGAGTGAGACAGAGAAAGAGCCAATGCTTATTGCCTTTGAGCTCTAGTTTGCAGCGCTGAGAGAGCAGTTGCGTTTTTACAGTTAAGCCCACACCAACATGTGGCGGAGTAATTCGGTAAGTGCGTGACGTTTCGATTTCGCGAAGTGAAAATAATAACCCGAAAGATGTGTATACAGTGATGGAAAAAATAATAGAAACGACAGACGCATTCACATTTGAAACCAAATATTTCATTTTTGGATCAAATTGTTTGCATGAAAACCACTAGGCTTGGTTTCAGGATAATGTAGCTTTACTTTGGACTCTCTTTTGGGCTTATAACTTAAGAATTATTAGCTGTGTATATAAAATTGTGGAAAGACCTCGAGTTTGTCTTGGAAAAAATAATAGAAACGCACTCCAATTTGGTTTTTATCTTGTTTTGAATCGGATGTATTCGAATTATATAGGTAACATTTCATAGACTAACGCTAAAAAGAAGATGCTAAATAACTTTTCCTGCGGATCCCGTTATATTTGTTGTTGATATTCGGTTTAGAATGGGCCGTGGCGTACATCATAAGGATATTGAAATATGACATATCCTAACTTTCAGAAATGAAGGCAAAACAATGTCAGCTATTGCTACAACTCGTCTATGTTCCAAAAAAAAAAAGTGTTTAAGGTGGTTCATAACAAAACGAACCAGAGAAACGCGAAAGATAGCGAGCAACATCGGTGAATTTCAACCTAAACCTTGTTCGAAAATCAAAAAAACATTTCTCTCGTCGAAAGATATTAAAATTGATCACAATGCACAGGTTATTAATCGTACTATAATAAATGGGCTGCGTTAAGAAGATATAAGGAGCCATTTATCTTAAAAGGTACCATACCATATGGTTATCATATATTTTCAAAAGGGTACATTTCGCAAAGGTGCATTTTTGCGTTCAAAATGGAAAAAATTTTTTTTGTCGGACGAAACCAAGATTAATTTGCTTAGATCTGATGGGAAACCACATATAGGGCGCCCTAAGAACACTGGGCACGACCTAAAGTTTTCTATTTGAACAGTTGAGCACGGTGGTGGACACATCATGTTGTGGGGATGCTTTTCCCATTCGGGTGTTAGTCCAAAACTTTCGATACAAGATAATATCTGTGCCATCCACTACGTAGACTTACTCGACAGTATAATGCTATCATATTCTGAAGAGGAAATGCCATTTAAATGGGAGTTCCAGCAGAATAATGACCCGAAGCCTTCTTCAGGGCTGGCTATGAAATGGTTCCTGGACTAAAAAGTTCCCTTGATGGAATGGCCTTCGCTGTCTACAGCACTAAATCCACTTGAGCACCTTTGAGGGATATTAGAGAAAAGGATTGGAGGGTATAAGTCTAAAAAAATGGAAGATTTGTGGAAAAAAAGTGAAGTCCGACTGGTACTCCCTAGATCCATCAAATAGTGTCAATCTGGTGAAATTCTATGGGTGGTCGATGCACCTAAGTCATCAAAAATTGCGGTGGCACAACTAAATAATAGAGTTACAAATCAAATTAAAATCCTTTGAAGCTACAAAATGGTTTTTCATAGCTTTAAGTCGGCCGTTTCTATTATTTTTCCAGGCCTAAATATTTAAAAAATTATTTTCTGTTACAATGGGTTTTTGAAAATTAATATTTTGTTCCATTTTGATACATTACTATATATACTATCTATCAAAATTATTAAACTTGAAAAAAAAAAATTGTTGACTGAAGAAACTTTTGAAAAATGCGAAAAAAAAAAAATGCCGTTTCTATTATTTTTCCATCACTGTATGTACATAATCAATATAAAATGCAATTTAATTTTGATGGCTCATAGTGTCTGAGTTCTTTACCCTCCGTAAATCTATTGCATGTGTGTGTGTCTGACTGCAATCGGTAATTTAACTGTAATAAATGTGAGAGAAGTGCGCTCATTTCCGCGTTTGACATACCAAAACATGGAAAACTTCTAGAAAAAAACACACAGATATGTACATATATTTATGGTAAGTACTTTCCCAGCAATTGCAGCGGAAATGCCAAGAAAGTAGTTGAAAATGCATTTAAAAATGATTCACAACTTAATTGGTCTCAAAGCAGATGTCTTAGACAGGGAGGGAATCCAAACAGCTGGTCACGCGTGCAAAAAAAAAAAGGATTTATATGTATGCCGCCGCCATTTATGGATCGTACATTTTAATGATGACTGTGAAAAAGTCTAGCCGCTGGGCCTCGCATAACATTTGAGTGGTTCGGTCGGTATCTATCAATGCGCGGGTTACTTATCTTATCTGCTCATTATATCATTATTTACAATATGTCCAGCGCCAAATTTGGCTTCACTCGTCCGCCAAGTAGTAGCAACCACATAGAAAAACTGCAAAATAGAATTGCACAACAAAATGTTGTTGAATAATTGCGATTGCGTTTCAAGTTCGTGTTGTGTCTAGTGTTCGAGGGGTAAATGTACCCATATGTAATTCAAAGGGAGGTTCACAATTGCCTAATTAAACAATCGCATTATAGCGAAAATCGTAATTACAGGAACTTTGATAAGTCTAAATTTTTCCAAATAAACATAAATAAATCCCAAAAATCGAATCTTTCCTTTGGTAATTCTGTATTTGCTGTGCCATAATTCACGTAATAATTTTCAAGTGGGAACTACATATATGTTATTCTTTACGTAACAGCCATACGTAAGAGCGTATCCCGTTGAAAACATAAACAATTTCGATTTCGTAAGATTGCTAACTTGTTAGCATTGTTTACCCCAAGATAACAACGAAAATAAACTGCGTCGCCCAATTTTCCATTCAAATCAGTAATGTATACTAGCTACAGAGAGAGGAAGACTCTCCGAGAGAAGAAGATTCACACTCACCTAACCAAAGTGCAAATATTAGTATAACCCAAACACACAAGAGCGTAAAGCATCTGTTATTACATCTGCAACCATTGTTACCGCAACTTTGTAAGTACATATTCCCCATCTAGGGTTTTGCTTTCTATGTGGCAGGGTTGGCAGTGTCTTATCAGACGACGGGGGCTCTCTTGCATAACTCGCAACTATTTGCACTCGACTTGGCAATTTATGGCATAAATCAAATGTTCAACACTTTAATTTACATAGATACATATAGAACAAACATATGTATGTATGTATATTTCGTTGTAAGCATATACAGTGAACGCTTGAAAGGGTCAACAACCGATTTAAAAGAACATTAAGAAGACTTTTTTAAAAGTGAAAAAAAAACCAAAAACCCTTTGGTTTAACTAGTTCCATTGGGAGCACTTTCAACATTCAAATCTATAAACTTTTTGGTAATTTTTTGTATTTATTTCGAGGGACCTTTCTCTGGAAATCTCCCTTTTGGCAAATTCTTTAACTTTGATTGTCCCTCCAGGAGAGCTCTTCCTGTACTCTCTGTGTACCTTGAGGTAGCCCAGCCGTAAGTACAACTACTATATAGTAATGCCTTATTCACTGTGATGTAATTTCTATTATTGCGATTGCAATAAATTTGTTTACCAAGTGTGCGCAATCCCAAAGCAGGACAGACAACAACAAGTACGCTTTTATAGTAGTAGTACTTGGGGAACTGGGAAGACAAAATAAGAGATATGAATGTGGGGGAGAGATCCACAAATACATACTCGAAAAGATGATTGGATGGAAAATGCTCAACACCTACACCCCCTACCCCTATGTCACCACCTATTTACATGTTTATCATTCAGTTGTGACTGTATCTGTATATCTGGTGCCTTTTTCAATGTCAATGCCAAACACACACACAGTACATACTATAGTAGCAGAGAGACATTTGATGAATTCGCACACCTTTGCGATATCTGACATTCTGTATAATGTAGGGATGGGATGTTTACCTAGGGAAATTGTAGTTTCTAGAAATAAACTTGCCCAAGAACATTAGCTAAGGGCTGATTCTTATTATTTTTCCCAACAAATGACTTCTTAAGTGAAATCTAATTGTCATGCTTTGCTTCCGTAACTCAAATAGGAAGTGGCGCAGACCTACAGATAAGGTTTCAAGGTTGCAAAAATATCGAAGAAAAACGAAATTGACTTGTATGTATTATTTTGCAGATACAATCATGCGATAGATAAAGAACTTTCATAGGTTGTAAGGTTTTGAAAATTGCCAGAAAATCAAACTACAAATACGAATTATTATTGTGAAATCATAAATTATATAGGAATAATATGGTTTTATTGGAATTTGATTGTTGTTTTTAGTGCGAAATTTTAAGTACCTTTTTCTGGGTATTTCTGTTTTTAGCCTAGGGATAGGTCCGGTTCGTCCAGATATTTCGCTGTAAAAATTACTACTTTATGTACTTAGGATTTAGGAGTAGTATTCGTATGTATCAAAGCTTCTGCAAATCCGATTTTATTTAATTGAATGACAAATACACTAAAAAACAAGCTGCACGACAAATGTTTAGTTGATTATAAAACAGCTTTGTGGGTCTGTTTTTGTTTGTTTGTTTTTTTTTCAGTTGATTATAATAATAAGAGTGTTAGTTATTCTCACAAAAACAGTAGCAATAATATAATTATAATTAACAGCAATCAGCAGTTGTTTTTTTTAAATATAATATGCCTACATACACATGCATGTAATTACACATATGTATGTAATTATTAATTACAGTTACAATTACTGCGAGATCGCCATTTTGCGGGCACGTAGGCAGCAGCGGTAGACTGCGTCAATAATAACTGCATTAAACGGCCACAACGACAACGACAACGACAGCGACAAGCAACTCTCTCCCGCTTGTACTGGCTCCCTCTCTTTCTTTCTCTCAGTGCCTCATATTTTGTCATGCTGCTGTCGGCAGCAGTGCCGCCGCTCTCACTGCATTTCCTCTTTGCTACGCTGCACTGCACTGCGCTGCGCTCATCTCTTGTTGTTTCTTTATTGCCTCTGCTTGTGCCGCTGCTCTCTACATTTGCTGCTCTGCGCTGCATCTCCCTCCACTTCGCTTTTGGTGCTACTCTGCTGCTGCTTGTGGGGTGCGGTTCATTGACCGGCGACACGTGCATCGTAAACTATTGCACGACCTCTCGCATTTTGTATGGCTGCAGCCGTTGAAAACTCTTGCACTGCCTCTCTGAATTACACGTTGCATTTATCGCATGCACATGCTTGCTGCACTCCCTCTTCCCATTCGTCTCTCACTCTCTCTGTTTCCATCTCCCTCTGGCCACTATAAAAATGGCTTATTATAGCTAGACGGTCGGTTGAGCGTTCGGTCGGACGGTCGGACGGTCGGTCGTTTGGTCGCGGTGTTGCTGTCTGATTTTTCTCGATATTTGCTTTTCACTCGCGCGTGGCCTGCACTTGTGTGTGTGTGTGTGTGTGTTGTCCCTCTTCCTCTTTCGCTATCCCACGCTCGGACAAAGTTGTTCCTATCTCAAGAAAACTTGCATTTGGATTATTTTCGGACTGTACGGTTATTTAAAGGAAACGACCAAAAGGGCGAGGGTTAATATTACGATCAGGGCATACCCTATAATCGAATTCAACGTGAATGGCACAGGCTGTAATCAAATCTCAAGTGATAATGATCAGAGCAAGAGAGGGAGATAGAAGATAGACAGCGATTGTGCCATGAATCTTTACTAATTCCATATACCCTACATGCCCTACAAGTGTTCGGCTATAAATATTATTAGGGATTATGTCATCCACCGCATATGTAAGTATCTCGATTTCCGTCGAGCCAATAATTATCTGTGCAACAATATTTACATACATTATTTATATATCAATGAAATGTTGCTGGTTCCGATAAGGGTACGGGTAACCCAACCATCCCTCAGCACCCCTCTTATATGAATGTATGTAGCTGTGAAGAGTTCATTGTAAATTAAAATTCTTATATGTGGAAATGCTGAGAATCCATCAACTGATGAAATTAATTGAGTTATTTAATCTAAAGTGTTTTTTTATGAATGTATTCTCAGACCTTATCCCACGCCCCAGGCAACCAAAATCCTTCAAGTATTTCTTTGAATGAGAATATTTTAAGAATTTATTAGATGAGTATCGATTTCCGCTTAATCGGGGGATCCATCAAAGGTTTGTTGTTTTTTTTTCTTACCTAAGTGCAGTACAGTAAAATCTCCATTGTTGAACACTACTGCTGTTGGGGTAAATTGTGTGTGTGTTTTAAATTAGTTTCGATTTTTGTGAATGGAACACCTGCGATAAGATTGGAATCAGCTAAAACACCTTTCGACTGCTGTAACAATCTAATCAGTAAAAGTTCCAACTAAGTACCAAAAAAAGTACTATTATAAGCCTGTAGAAAATGGGGATATGAAAATGTACAAAGAATAACTACAAATTAAAAACGAATAATAAAAAAAATGCCATTGCTCGTATTTTAATGCTGGAATTTCAGGCATTTATTTCAATAATTACTACTACAGCAGCGATAATTTATGAACTATTCCTGGAAGCGCACTTTCAAATAACTGTAAAATGGATGTGCATCCCCCCAACCAACTAAAGTTCAAAAGGAGAACAGTTTTTGGTCAAAAAACGAATTCAAATGAATTCTTAGTCACACGTCAGGCCTTAGCGTCTGACTCGAGAGGGGTGCTAATTAATGATCTAGACAAGCCACAACAATGTTAGAAACTAATTGAAATAACCAGTTTGGAACGCACACACAATCGAGACTCAAAAGAACTTGAATTCAAATAGGTGAGGGAAACATATACATAGCAATGTGGAACTATATAGTAGTAAACTGCGCAATCCACAAGGGGACTCTGGCCCAATGCAATTCAGTTCCCTTTTGCAAAGAGACAGACAATCGCTTTACGTAAGGGACCGACGGCGTGTCGGTGATTATTTATGAATTGCCTGCCCTGCCCTGCCCTCTCCCCCCTACACCCATCACAATGTGAGCACAAAGTAGGTCTAATGCCTGGCTGGACAACGACAACGACAACTACTAAGCTTTATAGACGCGTATTTCCCGCCGACCTTGACCAGCGGCACCAAGGCCAATCTCTGTCGTGCATTGACTCCCAATACCCAAGTAGTTTGTTTCCCCCCCACCAGCCCACTTGAGGATCGTTTTTGTTTGGCTTTTACGACCGCACGCGCACCCGTGAACGGGCCCGGACTGGGTCGGAATGGGCCGGGACGGGCGTCAGCGAATCGCATGTACAAAATGCAATATGGGAAATGTGAAAAATTCAAACTGCAAAATGCAAAATGCAACTATATTTTTGCATTATTTATGATGACACGCTCTATTAGCACAAAAGGGGATTTTACTACTAATACAACAAAAATTGCTTTCAAAAATTTGCATTCAATTTTTCTAGAATTTTTTTTGCCTGGCTCCGACTCTCCGGTGCAGTTCCGGTGCTATTGTACGCTTTATGTTCACTGATTAGTCATGTAAAATTGAATATTTCGAAATGTAATTAGAGCTCAAAGGGAAAAAAGGATTGATTTATGATGTAGGATAAGAAGCCCTTTTAGGGGGTTTTGCTTGGGTTTTAAATATAGCCAGTGATGGCAGGTTGCAAGACAGTAGAGACGGTAACAGGGCTATAAATAGAAACATATTGCATATATTTTAATACTTCTTTATGCCTTTAGTTAATCTATA
Organism: Drosophila bifasciata; assembly: GCA_009664405.1. NCBI lineage: Eukaryota > Metazoa > Arthropoda > Insecta > Diptera > Drosophilidae > Drosophila > Drosophila bifasciata. Next base: position 41,663,011 of record CM019042.1, on the reverse strand, counting down.
AAATATCTATGAACACATATAGTAGATGGTTCTGTCATATGAAACAACAAAGTCCAAAGCAACGAAACAAATTGCAAAAATAGAAAGACAATAAATGCACGTAGACGACCTATAGACCATAGATAGGAGCAAAGTAAATATAGACGGTGTATAGGCGGTGCATGAATGGACTTAGCGTGAGTTGGAGTGCTTGGAAATTACGCGTAACACGCTCCTAGATAAGAATCGACTTGTTGATAGTGTGAAAAGGGGGCGTTACTGGCATCCGGTTGTGGCTAGGGGTGTGAAGTAACATAATGGATATTTTGTTAGATAAAAGTCACTCGAAATCATTTAATATTTATTATTTAACAACAGCAAAGAGAACTTAACTTGTCGCTCAGGTTCCTCAACTTCAAACTACCCAAAACATGCCACAAAAAAAAAAAAAAAAAACTCTATTAAAAATTTGTGAAAAATCTGCTGACCTCTCTCTGTCCAGCAGCAGCAGCAACTTCTTTTGAGTTCACAAAAGTAAAGCCTTGGCTAAGCACATCAAACGGAATTATAAGAAATACATTAAGACATATGTATGGATGTATGTATGTATAGTAAATACATATTTACCCCATAAATATATCCATTCGGACACTTCAATTGCTTAAGCTATGGCTGGGTGGGTCCTTGGCCTGGCCACATGGCACAGTTTTCTTTCCTTTCTGCCATCCATTACTCCATAAGAAAAGTGGGAGAATGTGTCAGAACAGCTTAAAGTGACAAGAAAAGGAATCAGATGGGAAGAGGGGATGTGGTTGGAGGATTTTATAAATTTACAATGAATAGATCTTATTTAAGGTTTGTATGTGCTTTGAATTTTAAATAAGAATTTCTTGCTTATACATGGAGCTGTAAATATACTCAAAATAATATTAAAACACCCATTAAAAATTAATATTTGTGTGAGCTATTTTGTTATTGATTCACTTAGTTTTTAATTGGTTTATAATGGCACATAAATATACATACAAACACAATATCAATTACACAATCTTCCCGCATAGTCGAGAATAATCAGTCCAGATCGCTTCAGTCAAATATGTAATAGGGCAATGGATTCTATTTGTGTGTTCCGTAAGTGTTTCCGTTTGGAATGCCTACCTAATATATTTATTATTGCACATTTATTGTTGATCTGTCGTTGGATTCTATACAGATAGTGATCATTTCGTATAGTTTGAAGGGTATTTATAGGTCCCGGTGACTGTGCGAGAGAGGGTTCAATGACAGGTGATCGATCTGGTGAGTGAGCGAGTGAGTGAGTGTATCTCTAAGGGAATGCGCTCAAAGGGTGCTAAAATATTCCCAATATAACAAATACATGCCCAGGCATCCCAAGACTTTCCCTTAGCACTTTTGACCCCAAAATTCCCTTACACAGAACTTCTTTTGAGATCCCTTGGCTTAACCCCAAAATAGATACGATATCTGTGCGCGCAACCCCCCCCTCCATAAGAAACCCAATTAAAAGTTTCGTGGAAGAAACTTTTCTTCTGCCAACTGTTAGTGTCATAAATTTTCAAATTTAACGATTCCAGATAGAACACGGAATACGGAATACAGAATACGGCGGATTGTGCATAGGGCTCTTTTGGCCCTTAACCGTTTCTATTTCGTATCCCTGTTCGCGTTTTATGTGCCCGTTTCCGGTCTTTATCTGTTTTTCAGATGTGCCTTCCAATGTGTGTCAAATTGCCACCCACTCAGCCAGCGCCTCTCACCTTCTCCCTTGCTCAAGGTGTGTGGTGTGGTGCCACCCTCGTCGTCGGCCTGCACCAAGACCAACAAATTTCCTGCCCACTTTTGCGGGGGTTGCTTCTGGTTTTTTGGATGGTTTTTCCCTGTGGCTTCTGCGTCTTGCGCTTGGGGTTTTCCGGCTTACGAAAACTTTTCCTTTCTGCATGAGGTTCATTGACCTTGCCATTTTCCTTTCACTTTCTTGACACCACAGAAAATTTCCCTTTTCATATCCGGGGGTTGACTTTTCGGCCAGGATGAGGTGCGAGGGTGGTTTTTCTAAGGCAATTGACATGCGCATAATTTTCTTTGCCCTGGGTGGGGGCGGGCAAGTCGAGGGCGGCTTTTCCGCCTAAGTTTGTTTATGTGGGGGGACATTTTGGGGAGCGGAGGACTGGTGGAAGTTTTTTGATATTGTCATGGTGGAAAATGGATGTGTATGTGTATGTATATTTTTGTTTGTTTGCTTTTAATTTGAAGCTTTCACCGGCCGGCATTGTTTGGCTGTAATGGTCCTGAAAATTTAATGGGCTACGACAGCCAAAAAAGGGAAAATTATTTGATGAGTCTAGAGCTGGGGTGGGGGCTGGGTGGGGCGTTCCCAAATGGGGGGCAGCTCAGAGGTGAAGTGTATGCGTAATTCTTAATCACACTCGACAATTAGTTTAGTTACTTTGCAAATCTGTTGTGGATTGCCAGGGCGAGAGATTTCATGGGAAAATTATGGGAAAGGCAAATGCAGAATTGGGTCGGGAATGGTTTTAGCTTTACTTAAGGGCTTATACTTGTTCTCTTGTTTTAACAATTCTTTAAAAATGTTTTACAAAACTCTAGAAAGTTCCTTTTTCCTGTGGAATTTTCCACATTGTAGCAATGAAAAAACTCTATAAATCGAATCGCACTTCCCCATATCAACTCTAAGATCTACATCGATCCAAAAGCTACTGCCTCAAGAGTGAAGAGCAATGGCATCGTTCGGATCAACCATAAAATTGCCACTTGAACCAAAGATATATGGGATCTGCAGCATAACTAAATCGAATCACAACACCACTTGAGGAACCTCCCCCTATGTATAACGAAAATAGAAAACAACGAAAAGAACAGCGAAAGAAAGCTCGATCAGCGCTACGGCGAATGGCCCCTAAAATATGTACAAAAATCATGAAAATGAATTGGAAACCAGAGCTAGCAGTAGAGAAAGGAGAGAGGGGAGAGACGCGGCATGAACACGGGGGCACACAAACTTATCTAATACTACTATGGATACCGTTACTCGAGGGGTCACTGGCCCAGCAGAGAGCCACAGGCACATTCACAGCACTTGTACTCAAACAGACACGCACACGCACAAACATGCTTGGATTACTGTGCCTCTCTCCCCATCCCTTTCACACAGCACAACACAACACAGCCGGTTATGTCACGTCCAATTGGGCGAGGGGAGGGAAAATACACCGTTGGGACATTTCATACGATTTGAGTGCAAGTCATTTGAGTCGAAATTTAGTTTGCTGCATGCGGGGAGGGATATTTTTCGGGGATATTTTTGTGTGTGCTCTCAGGTTAGGGATATTTGTTTGTGTGCTCTCGCTTAGGGATATTTGTTTGTGTTTGAGAGCAGGGCAGGTTTTAATGGGTTTGAGAGTGGAGTGAAGTGATGTTTGAAGTTCGATGAGTGGGATTTTTTTGGGTTTGACGAAAGGGAAATGGTTGTCACTTAGTTTGAGAGGTGTATTTTGAGTGAAGTGAAGTGGCTGGGGAGGGATATTACGGATATGTTAGTTGTGCGTTGAGGCAGTGGAAAATGTGGGATTACCGCTGTAAAAAAGTTCTATGGATCAATAAAAAGTGCAAAGAAAATACAAGGAGAATGGAAGATAGCTCCCTCACTCTTTCTCACTTTATGGAGTTATGTATTTACTGCTCTCTTAGATATTTCATTTACCATATGAAGAATCGTCTTATGTACATTTCCAGACATTTAATTTAAGCATTTATGACGAATCGTCACATCTCCCTGTGCATATTTTTAAATTAATTCAAAACCTGCTAATAAGAATTCATATGCATCGTCCATCTAGCTAAGACCCTTATCAATCTTCTGTATATGACACTTAACACTCCACCCAATGCAAAAATCAACCAACCAACCAACCAACCAACCACCCACCCTTCTTCCGCCTGTTCAAACTTCAAATCTTACGCACAAAAATTTCCCTTTAGCCAGCCATCAGCTGTTCGTTTGAGCTGCGCAAACTCCTCAGCGACTACGCAATACAATTGAAATTGCTTCGAGGGGGGAACAGAACCGAACCGAACAGAACAGAACACAGTGCGTGGTGCTCTTAAGCAGACACCACCACCACCAAAAAAAACACTGACAACAGGGAAATTTGTTTCGGCTTTTTCGGCTTTTCGGGAAATACTTGAGTCGTGACCCATTTTCGGTACAACATTTGATGGAGTTCAAAGACCTCGGACGGGCGGTCCGTCGCTCAATGTGTTTGCGCTGTGGTGTGGAAGAAGAGCAACGCGACGAATGACGGGGGTCTTGGGCGGACAGACAGGGGGGACGTACGGACGGACGGACAACCCCAAAAAAGCCTATGGCTTATTTTTCAGCTGTGCTTTCCTGTGCTGCCTTTCGCTTTCTGTATCTCATTTAATTCTTATTTTCTATTACACATACACAAAATGCAACTGTTTTTTTTTTTTCGGGTTTTGAGGTTTTGGGTTTAGGTATGGGCATCCCATATGGGGGGCATGGGGCATGGGGGCACTGTCATGATGTCATTTTAGAAGTTTGTTTTGGCGTGGGGGAGGGAGGGCTGGTAGGGCATAGGCCAGCGAGGGTGGAAATGCATAATCAGCATTCTCTGGCTTTATTTATGCTTTAAATTTTATGCGTGTCCCAAGTTGAGCATTGGTAGGGCTCTGGCTCTGCAATATGTACTATATGGTGGTTGCTATAACAGACACCCGCCCCCCACATATATCCCCATTAGCTTGACCCATATATGCAGACTTTTGTGGCTATAGAAGTATTATTTTATTTAATGGCAGCGTAATAGAATTAGCATGAATTTAATCATTTATTTAGATTTGTTTGTTGCCTTTAGTTAGTTGTTTTAATGATTAGATAGCCTAACAGATTCTTTTTGCTGTGATTTATGGAATATTTTTTTAGTATTTCTGCATAAAAAGTAAAGGGCAGAGATAAGATATGCCTTTGGGATAAGCTTGCATAGAAACACAACGAAGGTGGAAAATTGATAGAAAATTAAATCCTTATAAAAGATTTTAGAGTTAGCAAATCTACGAAATCTTCTACATTATCTGCGGCAGAGAGAGACCAACTAATATCAGTGATTCCCCCATCTAAATTTCCCCCAAAAAAACATCTTAAAATCTTTAAAAACTCTCATCAAAAATGATCCACCATCTCCGGTTCAGTGCCTTCTGTAAAAAAAAAAACGGAAGCTACAAATCAATTTGAGGGAGGGGGCGGGAAAAACCCGCACCGCCTGCACACACCCACAGACAATGGATAATAAAAAGAAAAAAGCTGTGAAAAGCGGTCAAAAATTAAACGAAATATAATCTTGGCCACAAAATTCTGCTGCTGCTGCTGCTGCTGCTGCTGTCTTTTGTGATGGAAATACAAATCTTGTGGACGCTGGAAAAGTTCAAGAACCCCATGAAACCATCAACAGCACGAAGACAGACTACTTGCCATCGACACCGAGACACGCCATCAGCCAGCGCTGGTTCACTGGCTATGATGTTGAATGGACTGTTTCCCGTGCCCCCCACCAACACTCCACTCCCGGGAGACAGGGAAAACTTTACCCCGCACTACAAAAACGAAAGTGAGTCTCTCTCTCCCCCCAAAGCATTGCTCCATCTTCACCCTCTTGCCGAAGAGAGAGAGAATGAGAGCGGAGAGCATATACTACTTCTTTTTTGGCGCACAGCAGAAGAAGTTCATTGAACTTGAGGGCCAAATCGGAAGCAGTTTCAAAGCTAAACACATTCTCCACTCTCCACCACCACCCAAAACTCCACCCAGAAGCATTCGATTATTTTCTAGCGGGGCTTAGGAGTGGGGTTTTCGATGGTGGTGGTTGAAAACAACAAACAAAACCCAGAAACACTGGCAAAACATGCACAGATACATGTACATGTACGTGTGTTGGTTGGAGTTAAATTGGTTAATTTACTTATGGGGCATATGCCACACCCTTTGCCTACTCCTCACTTGCATGGCACTAGCATGGGGGGGAGGCGCTTTGCTTTTCTTTCAAATGAAAGCGAAAACGGAACTGAATGTGTCGTTGGTTGTCTGTGTTGTCTTTTGGAAAATGGGAAAATACTGTTGCATACTTCGGGGCGAACTCAATTATTGAGAATAGGAGAGTATGGAAAAAGCAAAAGCTTTTTTCTTGCTGTTTCTCTTTGGTTAAGAGAAAGATCTTGTATGGTTATTTGGAATCTCTTAATTATAATGAAACTTTTGTTTCTATTATAACAGCATGTGAAATGGAATTGGCACTATAAATACTGTAGATACATCGAAAAGGGGGGATATAATTAGAAGTATTGGTAGACATGCGAATATTGGAATTGCTTTTCAGCAACAAATTCTTTTACCAAAACAGGATGGAGTCAGAGCTTAGCTTGAAAGGTTTATAAACTGATATATCAGCTGATTATTGGGGTAAAATCATTGGGAATGTAAGGCACGTTTCGAAATTTGTTAAAATTTGATTTAAAATAAATTTGAAATAATATTAGATATATAGTTTTAGCCTATACAGACAGATTTACTTTTGCAACACAAGCTTGCCTGCGTTAAGTGGTTTAAGTGCAGACCAGTTGGGTCATTAGTAAGCCCGGATAAAGCAAAGGTTAGTGTAATTTAGTGCAGAAGCCCTATAAATGCCATTGGCCTGGGCCTAGCATACATATATTAGGCAAATACAAGTAACTGCAGGCTGCTTCTTCTAGTGTCTAACTAGAGGCCCTCTCGAGGTATTTTCAATCTAAAGCTGTGTACTAAATACAGCTACAGATCTCTGTACAACCTTTAACATTTAATTAACACTTGATTAACTCACATACATATAACCCAAAAAAACAAACATTTTGAACATTTTTTTGTTTTTTTTATTTGATTTATTTAATTTTACTTTACACTCTTTCGTTTTGTTCGCTTAATAGTTTTACACATTCATAAAAAATAGATGTAAATCTTCTTCATTGTCATCTTCAGTTGTCCCAGAATTTGTTTGGTTGTTTTCACTTTTTAAATAACGTCTAAATTATATAGCAAAAACAAACTAAAAACTAATTTGTTTTTTTTTTTCTTTTTTCGTTTTGAATTTAATGTTAATAATACGCTTTAACATACTGCATGTAAGTGGGGAGAACATCAGTGAAATTATTAGATGCCAAAACGCGTCGGATGGAAAAAAGAAAAAGAAAAAAAAGGAAGGACTGCAAGCCTCTGCGGAAATGGGTGCAAAAACAACAAATAAAACCAAAAATGGAACCCTATGAACTCCTGTCTGTTGTGAGTGGGTTTTGATACAATAGTTAAATAAGCCTATTTAGATGTCCTTAGTAGCGTTCTCCTCCCCGTAGTGTGGTTGTTCCTACGCCTTACTGCTGTGGTGGCACCGGCGTTGGGTGCGGCGCCAAACGGCTGACAATGCCAATGCCGCCGCGTATGATTTTGGCCACGGCCGGTGGTGAGCGAGCGGCCAGCGACTCAAAGGCAACGCGCAGCTCGGCAAAGGCGTTGCGGGGATAGGGATTGCGGCGTGAGGTATAACGCATCACCACATAGTGATAGTAGATAATGGGTGTCATCAGGCCAGCGTGGCTCCTAGAAAGAACGAAAAAAGGAAATGGTTTAGCCAGAGAGCAACGATAAAAACGCATTCAAAACTCACATAAATGTCAGTATAATAGCATAGGGCATAATGAAGATCTCACAGAAGGCGGTGGCCTTCAATATATTGGCCGCCTGGAATTCCACAATCGAGATTATGAAACGTGCACCCCACCAAGAGTTCTGGCCAATCAGCTATGAAATATAAACAATCAGTAGTTAGATATATGATCAATGATCAATGTCCTTAGCTCTACTTACATCCAACAGCTTGAGGGAATAGCTGGAAGCGTGCAGCACAGAGTAGAGCAGCACGGGCACCAGCACCAGCAGCGAGGGACGAATGTTGAAGAAGATCAGAGAGTACACCATGTAGTGACACGAGTCTTCGGCAAACAATTTGCTCAGAAATTCGCGACTGAAGGAGAAGGCGGGCACACGCTGATGCAGACGCAAGGCAGAGATGGCCGCATTGGCCAGCAATACCTTGGTGAAGGAGCTCTGTTGTGAACTGTTATAGGAAGAGACAGGGATTATATAGCTGCTGTTTGTTATGGTATTTCTTCATGGGAGTACTCACGTGAATATGGGCAAAACATAGCTCAGGGTGAAGAAGATCGATAGCAGACGTAGTGCCCATAGGGCGCAATCAATTCGATTCGTTTGAATATGCTGCAAGAGCTTGCCCGTTGCATTCTGTGGTTGGTTCTGGTTATCCTGCTGCTGCTGCTGCTGTTGCTGCTTCTGCTGCTGTGATGTGCTCTCAGAGCCATTGGAATCGCCGCTATCGAAGCGCGGTTGCTGTTCGGTGGATGTGCTCATGATGAACTTGTCGTTTGATTGCCTGCGTTCACCTCACTGGATTTCTTGGTCTGCAAGAAAATATCAAAAAGGCAAACGTAATGAGTTTACTTTGAGCGTTATCAGGCGAGCATTCTAGTCTTATCGCGGCCGGTATTGGCCTCTGATAAGCTAAAACCCCACCATACCCTCAACCATATCTTATGTCTCTCTCTGTGTGTGTTCTTCACCTTTTTTTTGGGTTTTGTTTCTTTCTTCGCAGATGGTTTCAAACACAATGAACTTATATGACACGATCTAATGCTGAGATTTAGGGCACGCGTTTGTAAGTTTTTGGCTGCTTGGTTGTTAAAACCAGTCAAATGGAAAGTTTGCAAACGCAGACCAGACACACACTTCACAGAGACTGAGACTACTTAAAACACACAAGCATGGGCGTGTCCGAGAGGCGTTTTAATGGTCACGTTGACTTGAAGATGATATGACTGCTGCAATTACAGAGCCCACAAAAGGCCAAAAAAAACAAAAAAAAAAGGGTTAACACAAAAAGCGATACTTAAATGCTCTTCAATTGCTGTTTATGGAACGGTTTATGCTTTAAAATTTCATTCAATTCTTTAATGGCAGGGAAATTTATGTTGCAAGGCACTGTAAAGCCTGTAAAATTGAAGAAACTTGCAATTACCGAAGAAGACAGAAGACGGGATAGACAGACAGGCGAGCGTGAGATGATACGACTGACTGACGTTTGGCCACAATGTGCAGAGTGCTGCAGTGCATGTTGTTACGAAATACACGTCGAAATATTAACACAGACCAACAGACAGACACAAATATGGCCAAACAGGTGGCTGCCAAACAGTGTGGAGTGTAGTGTAGTGCGAAGGAGAGGCATAAAGATACAACAGTAAGAGATACCGCGGAAGCAAAGAGTTGGGTAAACACACACACACACACACAGCCAGGCCAGGCCAGGCGCACACACAGTGAGTGTAGTGTGCGGCGGCGCAGCGGTCAGTGTGTGGTGGGGACACCTACATTACATACAAGCTACGTGTATGTACTACTTACTACCTGGCATATGGTGTACATATAATGAATGGATAGTCCGCTGAAGGCGGGTCATTAGTTGTCATTTAATATGCAGGAGCATTCAAGGCTTAAAATATGTCATCATTACTATTGATTTTTAAGGACCAAACTGGGTCAAGTACTCAGAGAGCGGAGGAGCAGGGACCCTGCACTTTGATAATTGCCTTTTGCCAGTATAGTAGTACATAGATATCGTCGATTATTCATGCGAAACGACAAAAGTCATCAATCTGATGAAATTTTTGGATGAAATATGTATAAATAATGTGACGTCACGTGTTCACGAAAACAGCAAGGAACACGTCAGAGGTAGAACAGCAGAGTACACGCACCCACCACACACAAATTGCCACCGATTGACATGTCTGAACTTTAAATAATAAAAAAATAAGATCAAAATGACAAAGCAGAATACACAGCAGATATATACAGATATATGTACTATAAACCGCGCTCAAAGTGCAGGCCCAGTGGCAGTGGCACAATATGCGGAATTGGTTGCTTCCTACTCCACCCTCTCTCTCTCTCTCTGCACAGCAACAAGCGGCAGAGATCGGATTGGGGCACACACAACAAACAACAAGAGACCTGCATACACTTTGATTAGCAGGCACTCGACTGTCGAATTGGGTTAATAAGGAACCAAAAGGCGACGGGGGACGTGGGGAGTGCTGGGGTCGCGTACAGTTTTTATATGATTTTGGGACGAGTGAAGAAAGTTGGCACAGCCAGGTGTTCCTTCCATTCCATACTCCACAGCGTTGTTTCACACGAAAGGTTGTAGAATCCAAACAGTTTTTAATTAAAATTTGTAGTCAAACTTACCATTCACTAAGTAAACAAATGCGTTGAGTGTTTCTCTGTGCCGATATGGTACGTAAAAAATTTTAAATTATAATCACACGTAAATGAATACGTCTTCTGTCGTGCAGTTCTTGAACTAGTTCTCGGGTACATGTCGGAGCTCCAGCTCCAATACCATAAGAGTGTGTGGAACCAGTTCGATAGACATGGAGCGAGCGATATATGTTCGTTTACCGTACGAATGTGTGGCTCTAGGAAAATCAAGCAGTGAGAGTGAGAGGCATATATGCACAGCATCAACTGTGCTCGTGGTGGAACCCACACTAACACAAATCTATCGTTGTGTTTGTGCTATCGGCATTTAGTGTAGTGGCACACGACCATTAGAGTAGTGGCAAAGGTTCTCTCTGTGATTCTTTTCGGAACTTACACTAAAATTGACATAACGGAAAAGAACGCACATTTTATTTATTTTTAAAAATAGCAATTTCTGCTCTATACTATATCAAAATATAGTCATGGATGACGATTTAGCACTGCCCGCCGATACGTTAGCCATTCTGAATGAATTCCTGGCAGAGCGTTCCAAGCGTGAAGCCGATGAGGAGGATCGCATTGCGAATCAGGACGGCAAGGAGGCAACATTTGAAGAGAATTGGGCAAGTTATTCAGAGAACTAACAGTGTAGGGCCTGACTAAACTTTATACATTTCGAATCTGCAGCAATTGAGTCAATTTTGGTATAGCAAAAAGACCAAACTGGCAGTTCGTGACATTGTGGCAAAACTGTTGAAGGAACAGTCAAGTAAACCAGAGGAATGTAACTACCGCATAGCTTTGCTATCTTGTCCATCTCTACAGAGATATTAAAGATATATATGAACACGGTGAGCATATACCAGACAACTCCAACTTGCCATCTTGCTGACATTCTGTCGCCCCTTTAGTTAGCATCTTCGAGTATGATGAACGTTTTGCCGCCTATGGCAAGGATTTTGTACACTACGATATCAATTGCATAGACGGCAATCCAGACTATCTGTTGACTGAACACAGAAAATACGATTTAATCATAGCCGATCCACCGTTCTTGTCGCAGGAGTGTATAGCAAAAATATCAGAGATTATCCTGAAGCTGCAGCGCACTGCGAGTGATTCCAAACTGATATTTTGCTCTGGCGAAGTCGTAGAACCCTGGCTAACAGCCTGCTTGCCGGTGCACAAGTGCAATTTCCGACCCGAGCATGAACGCAATTTGGGCAACGAATTTGTTAGTTATGCCAACTTCAATTTGGACAATTATATTTAAAATGAACCGAAACAAAATGTGTGTGTGTTTTCTTGTGTGAGAGAGAGTGGGGAATCTATTTCGCGGCGACATCAGCTTCCTTGCGCTGCTGAACCAGCTCGCGTAGGCCATCCTCCTGGTCCTTCAGTGACTTTTGCAGAAATTCCTTCTTCTTTTCGAGCAGTTCAATGGCCTTTTCACATTTCTCCTGCTTGCCCTTTAAATCCTCGCGCATATTTTGAACATCGGTGAGCAGAAACATGCGACCAACCGACATGTATACCCTGTAATAGTTCATTTTTCCAATCAGGCATTCAGAAAACATCTTTAAGCCCGAAGCTTACCTCGTATCATTATCCAAATTGCTTGTGCCCTTTTCTGTCAACATATATTTGTGTTTGCCCGTCTTGACCATATCGCATTTCATGTCAATCATATTGATCTTCTTGGATGTTTCCAATTTGTTGATTTGCATCTCGGTGAATGCCTGTCGATTGGGAATGAGTAACATTTTTCTATTGGTTGGGCAGAGCACGCGCTGCACGCCGGCTGTCGCCTGGTGGCCATTGCCAGGGGCCTTACCTTCTTCAATTCAATGTCCATTTGTGCCATTTTGTTTGATAAATGCTCGCTTAAAGTTTATTTCACTTAAATTGAATGATTTCACTATAAATTTGCTTAAAATCTCAACACCTGCGTGCCTTAGGGGTATAATAAATATTTCGATATAACAATATCGAATGTATTATGTAGCTCGCCAAAAACTATCGCTGTTTATGTGCGATAAATGCAAGTTATCGGAGTTTAATTTTGAAAAATAATATGGTAACCGCGCTGCCATGGGCCGCCATTTGACAAAGAGATTAACCTATATTTAATGAAGCCAACGAAATGCGCAGACAAATTAAATGACGCTGCCTGGTTGCAGCTTACATCAGCATTTAATTTCATTCACTCGTCAACATGGAACGCTGGCAGAACAAACTTGCTGTGGTCACTGGTGCCAGCGGTGGCATTGGGGCTGCCTGTGCTCGTGCCATGATTGCCGCAGGATTGCGTGTGGTGGGTCTGGCACGGCGAGAGGAGAAGCTGCGGGAGCTGAGGGACAGCTTGCCGAAACATTTGCAGGCCAATTTCATACCCAGACGCTGCGACGTATCGAAGGAGGATCAAGTGTTGAGCTCCTTTGACTGGATAGAAAGGGAGCTGGAAGGAGCCGATGTGCTGCTGAACAATGCTGGCATCACACGAGAAATGGAGCTAGTTACGCCGGGTAATACCCAAAAGCTGCGCGAGGTCATTGACACCAATGTCATGGGTGTGCTCTGGTGCACCCGTGAGGCCTTCAACAACATGCAGAAGCGGGACACAGAGGGTCATGTGTTGATCATCAACAGCATTGCAGGGCATCAGGTGCTCAATTTTATCGACGTGCTGCCCTCGTTTAACATATATCCAGCCACCAAATTTGCCATAACAGCCATTGTGGAAACCTATCGTCAGGAGTTTCAGCTGCACAAGAGCAAGGTGCGTGTCACGGGCATATGTCCGGGTGCAGTGAACACAAACATATTCCCCGAGGAGATACACTTCTATGTGAAGGATATGGTGAGGCTGGAGCCATCAAACATAGCCGATGCGGTGCTATATGCACTGCGCACGCCGCCACATGTGCAGGTACGAATAGAAGGGAGAAGCTGCATTAAAATAGAAATCCCTACAGCTTCATTCATTTGCAGATACACGAGATTACCATCAAACCCATGGGCGAATTATTTTAAATTTTGGTTTATGCCGAATATTAAGATAAAAAGAGTCCAGTCCCTCTTCAGATAGCCAGGCGTTCACGCAGCGCCTCTTCGTTCAGCCTGTGCATGCATAGAAATTGTCCATTAAAGAACAAGACGGGTATATCGTGCCGAAATAGCCGCAAGAAGCGTACATTCTCCTTGCGATCGATGTACACCTTTTCCAGCCTGAATTTACCAGCATATTTCTGTTCCAATTGTGCCAACAAATCATCGCACAAGGGGCACGGCTCTTTGGTGTACAGCGTCAGCAGCGGCAGACCATCCACCTGCTGGATTTTGGGCACGCTGTAAGCGACACTCATATTAGATTGGGTTCAGGGAAGATGCCAATGGCAGAGGGACTCACAGTTTTTCGAGAAATATGATCATCAAGCGGCCATCCTTGCCATCCATGTAGGCACAGCCCAGCTCACCGGGGGGCAGGGAGTGCACCAGATGCGTGAGCAGGTGACTGGCGGTTATATGCAGATTATCGTGGGTGCACATCTTATTGCCGGCTGTGTCGAAATCTAAGGATGGTTTGCGGGGTTCTCTGCTCGTAACCAGATCCCAGGTGTGAATTTGACTGGGCAGCAGCGGACTTCCGCCGTGCAGGTGGTACAGTGCATCTTCTCGGTTATTTTTCACAGCAAATTCACGCACCAAAGCCAGCGGCTGCAGCTGTAGCCGTTCTGCAGTTTCGTATGTGGTCCAGGCCAGTGCTGCGGCGCCTAAAGTTGGTATGGGCTCCGTATCCGTCTTAGTGTTTGGTTTGCCTCTGACCGGCACGGTCATCAACTCATTGGCCAGAACACCATCATCGGGCTCGAGGAACCGGCTGCGTGTGTCGCCTGTGATAATGCACTGCGCAGTTCCCTTGCGGAGACTATCCAGTGTCATACGCAGTCCAGTAATGGAGCAAATGTCATCCTGCACGGCATGTGTCTCGCAGCTCTTGAGGCCCAGCTTCTTTGGCTACGTTGCTGAAGACGCTGCTGGCACTCTGAGACCGTTGCAGCGGTAGAGGAACATACAATTAGCTTCTTGAACTCCTCCCGCGGCACCAAAGTGCGTTTCACCAGCTCATCGATGACAATGCCAGCCAGCTGCTGCTCCTCCGCCCTGAAGGGTGCACTCGGTGTACGCACTGCGGCGGCAATTACCACGGCCTTGTTATGCGCTCCACCATCCAACTGCTGGCTAGAAGCGCTTCGCAAGAACCTCGAAATGCTGGGAAGAACAGAAAACCCATTATCAGTGTCATTATCGTGGCTGCCACACGCACTTTTTCGAGTGTTGCATGCGTAAGCTGCCCAGCATTATTGTGTGCATGTTTAAACACATGTCTTCTATTTAATTTTACTATTAATGAATGATTTTAAAAAGCCGAAATTCAGTTTACACATAACATCTGGTCGATTATCTATAACGCTAACGATAACGATAACTGCTAATCGCTTTCAAAAGTACCCCGAATGTCACATATAGCAGCAGTTTGTATATGAGCAGGCAGTGTGACCACACATACTAGTGGAACGCTAACAGCTGTTCCAAAAAAAATAAAAGAAAAACAACATTAACAATAAGCGTAGAGAGAGAAAGTTACTTTATCCGCTTAAAACAAAGGCAACGCAACGAGAAACCAGTTATTACTCAATAGCACAAAGCAGTCAAAGCCGTAAACCTCATTGCAGACGCAACAGCACAGCTGTATTGATAGTATCTCGGCCTCAAATCGAAAATCAAATGGAAGTGACCTTCAAAAAGGCCCGATTGGTAAAGCACACAAATGAAGCAGCAGGAGCAGCAGCAGATGCTGAAGAATACACACCCACAGATGGATGGTGGGCCCTGCCGGAGCCCGCCCTGCTGATGATCTTCGAGCAGTTGAATGTCTTCGAGCTACTGCTGGCGAGCTTATGCTGCCGCAGATGGCACAGCATAGCCAACGATGATCTGTTGTGGCGTCAAAAGTTCCAGGAGAACTTCAGAGCCTCACCGAGCATACCGCTGAAGCCAGGCGCTGATAGCTGGCGTTCGGAATACCAGCGCCTGTCCACACGCATACCATTTGTGCAGGCGCAGCGTCTGGAGCCGTCGATGGAGAACAATCACGGGCACACGCATCAGGTGCTACATGTGAGCTTTGCCCACAATGGTGAGATGTTTGCCACCTGCTCCAAGGATGGCTATGTGATAGTGAGTAGTCCCACAGATACTGATAAGTAGAGGGTTCTAATCACTGCCTCCTGCCTTGAAATAGATATGGAACTCGCAGCATCCATGCACGGAAAAGTACGCACACAATATGAAACAATTCAGCTGGAAGTACTCGCAATATTCGCAATTCAATCAGACTGACACACTGCTGCTCGTGTCGGGTGTGCACTTTGGCTCGCCACAGTCCACATCCGGGGAGATTGCCGTGTTCTATTTGGGCGCGACAGAGTCGCATTTACGGTGCAGAGTGGTCAACCGGCCGTATGATATATTTGGCACTTGGTTCAGTGATCAGTATTTGATCTCGGGGGACCTGCATTGGCTGGCCCATTTGGTGAGCACCTCGGTGCTGTGGCTGAACAAGGCCAATCAGGAGATTGACTCTGAGCACGTTCCGATCATGAGCCAATTGTACAAGTTCTACAATCGCAATGCCAGCTCGGTGCGTGCCATAATGGTGGCCAGATGCCCCTGGCTGGATGAGAGCAACGATCCCCTGGCCAAGGTGGAGGAGCAGACGCGCAGTCCGACCTTTCCGTTTCCATCCTCCAACGATGAGGCACAGAGCTCGCAGGCCAGTGGCAATCCACTGTCGCATGCCGCCAGTCTTAGGCGCACACGAAGTGCCACACCCGAGGAGAACTTCTTGCCCGACATAAGCGAGCGTCGGTCCAGAGCACGCCCTGGCGATGCCACCATTCATTACCTGGAGGAATACAGAAATGCCGTGGCGCCCACAAGCGAAGCCAACGAAGAGGAGGACGAGGAGGAGTACGACTCCATGGATGTGCATGAGGAGTACGATGAAATGGAGAATAGCATACCCAAGTATCTCATCTTTTCGACGGGCTCCAAGACATTTACCCCGCACCAGATCGGCTTTAAGCGCATACGGAACGTTTATTTTCCCAAAAAACTCGATCCGGGACCCTCGCTGAAGGAGCGACTAGCTGCCAAGCGGGCCGCCCAGCAGCAGCAGCAGCAAACGCCGCGCACTGATCCGGATTGGTGGGACTACGATTCCGTTAAGGATCGCTTCGATCAGGTGGACAAAGTCATCGATCTGCACGGGCACATCATTGGCATGGCGCTGAGTCCCGATCATCGTTATCTATATGTGAATACGCGCCCTTGGCCAAAGAATTATGTGATTACCAATCCGCTGGAGCCGCCGCCCATTGCGCAGGAGATCGATATACATGTGATTGATTTGATGACCCTCAAGAGAGTGGGGAATATGCTGCGTGCCCATAAGGCCTACACGCCCAGCACCGAATGCTTCTTCATATTCCTCGATGTGTGTGAGGAGTATGTGGCCAGTGGTGCCGAGGATCAGCATGCCTATCTATGGGATCGCTACTATGGCATAAGTTTGGCCAAATTCAAGCACTCGGATGTGGTAAACAGTGTGGCCTTTAATCCAAAAGACTCGGAGATGCTAGTGACCACCAGCGATGACTATACAATTAAGGTGTGCCGACATTCTGTCTTTTGTTCTTTTATTTAAACAATCGCTTTATTTCTTACCACCAGGTTTGGCGTTCACGGTCCAAGGCAAAGGCCTACAATATACCCATTAATGTGAGCGAATCCTTCGAGCTCAAGCCGAAGAAATGAAGTTCGTTTTAGCTGCTATCCATGTGCCTGCCTCCTGTCCTGCCTCATTATGACAGATTTTTCATATACAGGAAAAAGTGGTTCGGTTCTTACTGCCGGATAATAAATTGTTTGTTTATAGTGCTGTTAATATATAGTTACAACTTGTTAACGTTCTTTTTTTTTGTTAATTATACATAATCGAAAATGGTGTTCGTTCGTCCTACGACTTGCCCGTCTGTTCGAACTGGTCATTGGGTGTATCTGGATCGGACTTTGGCTTCACTGGCGTTGCAACTGGCTCAGCGGGTGGGGAGACCGCTGGTGCTGGCTGTGCTGATGCCTGTGCCGACGTACATGGCTCATCCGCTTGACCCGAACTGTTATCATGATCGTGATCATGAGTATGATTGTGTTTTGCGTTTCGCTTGCGCTTCTCGGGATGCCCAAAACAGTGCTCACAATCTTCATCGTCCTCCGAGGAACTCTCACCAAAGGCCAGGGGTTTCTTATATATGCAGCAGCCTGCAAATTTCAATACATTAGCCCACCATTCTATTGAAATACTATAGAGATTACATACATTTGGATTTCTTGCGATTCAAATGCTCATTGTCAATGACACCTTCGTGAAAAATTACCCGGCGTTCGTCTCGGGGCTGTTCCAGGCGCAAGTGCAATGTCGGTGCTGTCTGTGACAGACTTCCATCGGTTTCTTCAGTTGTCGTGCCATTACTTGACTTATTTTTTGTTCTTTGGGCCATTTTTGTAATAAAACAAATAACAGATTGTAGTGTGAACGTCTTTTGCCGTGCCCGTTTCGATGACAGCTGTTATCGATTTCAGTGGATATGGCAGCGCAGCTACAAATTATATTTATATTAATAATATAATTTGGATATAAAAGTACAGAGTTTGCATGGGATTTTAATAGATATTTTGATAAAAATAATATATTTTTGATGGCCTACTTAATATTACTATGTTCCTATTTGCACACAAAAATAGCTTTAAAAAAGCTAGTAGCAGTAGCTATTAGCTAAAGCTGAATGGGCTGCAATTGATGATCTGGCAACGCCAAACGTAAACGTCACATTTCAGCTGACAGTCGTCGGACCGAAAATGGCTGCAATTGTGCGATTTAATTTGTTAACCAAGCCGCAATTAGGTAAATAAACGCGAAGAATTCATTTCACAACTTTACATTGGTGATTTGACGAAAGCATTGGCTAGCCGCTTGGCTTGCGAGACTTGTTAAACAAGTCGCTGCAAGCCACCAAAACAATCATTTTCCCTGCAACCAAATTATGTAATTTTTGCGCAAAGCAAAACAAAACGTAAGGCAAACGGTTCTGCGCAGTTTATTGATTTGCATCGTGTGCTTATTGCAGTTGCGGCACTTCCGGCCAGCGTGCAGCTGCAGCGGCTCCAGAGCACACAGGCTCCACCCGCTGGCACACCGCCGCCACAGACGAAGACCAAGTTTGGCCCCCTGGCCGACGAGGATCGCATCTTCACAAATCTTTATGGACGCCACGACTGGCGGCTGAGCGGTGCCCTGAAGCGCGGCGACTGGTACAAGACCAAGGAGATTGTCCTGAAGGGTCCCAACTGGATTATCAATGAGATCAAGACATCGGGTCTGCGTGGACGCGGTGGCGCTGGCTTTCCCAGTGGCATGAAGTGGTCCTTCATGCAAAAGCCCGGCGATGGTCGTCCCAAGTACCTGGTGGTGAATGCCGATGAAGGTGAGCAATATGAAAGCCATTTCCAATGATCGTTTTACATTGGTTTTCTCTTGCAGGCGAGCCTGGTACCTGCAAAGATCGTGACATTATGCGTCACGATCCCCACAAGCTGGTCGAGGGCTGCCTGATTGCTGGCGCTGCCATGGGCGCCCAGGCTGCGTACATCTATATTCGCGGAGAGTTTTACAACGAAGCCTCCAACATGCAGCTGGCCATCGCCGAGGCCTACCAGGCTGGGCTCATTGGCAAGAATGCCTGCGGCACGGGCTACGATTTCGATGTCTTCATGCACCGTGGCGCTGGCGCTTACATTTGCGGTGAGGAGACCGCTCTGATTGAGTCGCTCGAGGGCAAGCAGGGCAAAGCCACGCTTGAAGCCGCCATTCCCCGCTGATGTGGGTGTCTTTGGTTGCCCCACAACGGTCACCAATGTGGAGACGGTGGCCGTTGCGCCGGCCATTTGCCGTCGCGGTGGCGCTTGGTTTGCCAGCTTTGGACGCACCCGTAACTCGGGCACAAAGCTGTTCAATATCTCGGGACATGTGAACAATCCCTGCACCGTGGAGGAGGAAATGTCCATTCCCCTGAAGGAGCTGATTGAGCGCCACTGTGGCGGCGTCACCGGTGGCTGGGACAATCTGTTGGGCGTCATACCCGGCGGTTCGTCCACACCCATTATTCCCAAAAATGTATGCGATGATGTGATTATGGATTTCGATGGCCTAATTGCGGCCCAAACATCGCTGGGAACGGCGGCCATCATTGTGATGGACAAGTCAACGGATGTGATCAAGGCAATTGCCCGGCTCATCTCGTTCTACAAGCACGAGAGCTGTGGCCAGTGCACACCATGTCGCGAGGGCATTGGCTGGATGAACAAGATCATGACGCGGTGAGTACAAATGTCGATTATTTCCAAAAACCCAAACCAGATTGAGGCATCCTTCTCCAATGATTATACACAGCTTTGTCAAGGGCGATGCACAACCCGCTGAGATTGATATGCTTTGGGAGATTTCAAAGCAAATTGAAGGACACACCATTTGCGCATTGGGTGACGGTGCCGCCTGGCCTGTGCAGGGCCTCATTCGCCACTTCAGACCCGAGATCGAGAAACGTATGCAACAACATGCGCAGCAAACGAAGCGCGCCACCAACTAAGTTATTGCAATGTTCGAATTAAATTGATTACTTGATGTGGGATATCCCAAAAGGCGCTGTTTTTAAATGCATATAAAGTGTAATAATATTCTCTAAACTATGTATAAGTATTTATGTTTAATCGATTGGGGGTTGGGTCTTTGTCATGTTTGATTACCTCGGCCTGGTGTCTCGTATTGAGGTGTTAAGGCGCTGAGACTCGGGAGGGCCCCAATCTTCTGCTTCACTTCAGGCTCATCCACACTGCGAGAGGGTACTGTGGGTCTGTAAAGGGGAACAAATGAACAGTCCCACCAAAGACCCTCAAAAGTTCAAATTAAAACAATTACAAATTCCTTTTTAGTATGTAGCATATTTATAGAGTTTTTTAGAGTTTCTCATTTGTTTTTTTTGTTCGATGAAGGTTTTAGTTAAAGTACAAAATGATATTATTTAAAGTTTAAGTTTTTTTCTAGCCACTAGTTTTAAAGGCGATAACAACAGGCTGCTGCTTCAGATGGCTTTCAAGGGGAAGTTTATAGTAAAAGTGGGTGTTTCCACATACTACAGGTTTAGAAAATTAAATGATTTTGATTGACGACAGCATTGCTTTTGTAAAGTAAAGAAATACATACTAGTAGTACATAGTTTTCCTCTCAGTGTGTAGTGTAGTGTAGTGTATAAAAAGTATCTGCATATGCGTATAGAAAATGTTGGAAAAAGTTGGCAACGGATAGTGGCAGATTTAAGTTTGTTTTTTTATATATTTTTGTTTGCAATTTTCAATTGAGTGGGCCGCGACACTCCCTAAGCTGAGTCACATCCATCCATATATATATTGCAAATGAAACCCGAACCTGAGTCTGTTCTGTTCTGATTTTGAAAACTGCGCGCTCGGAGATGAATTCCTCTCTTTTTTCTCTCTCTCTCTCGTTCTTCAATTGCACTGTACGATATTCAAAAATGTTTAGAAAAAGTGTATAAAGAATTTTAAGTCATAGAAATATGTATACAATACTCGTTATTATTTTTTTTATCATTTACCACACATTTATAATCATTTTTTTTTTTGTTAGATTTTGTTTTCTTTTGTATATGTATATACTATATGTATTGTATGTATTGTATGTATATATGTAGGTTTTATGTATGTTTTCTTTAGGTATATGTACTCGTATTTGATTTTAGATTTTAGCTTTTTAGATTTTAGTTTCCTCTTTTTTAATTGGGGGTTTTTTTTTTTAAGTTTTAGATCTCGTTTGTTTAGTTTTTAGTTTGATTTGCTTTCGTTTCGTTTAACTTGGCTTAAAGCGTTCATCTTATTGCTTATCTATGAGAAGGAACATAGTACAATATATATTTATTTTTTTGTATTTTGTGTGTGTTTTTTTCTTTGTTTCTTAAAAGACTAAACAACATTTCAAACAAGTCACTAGAAGAGGTTTATTTTTTTGTGTTTGTTTTCGGCTTTTCTTCCTTTTATTGCATAGCTTTAGGCGCTCAACATTGTAGTGTAAATAAGCGTCCAACTAACACACTGCTATGAATGTGGCCTCTAGCCACATATATATATATAATGTATATGTATGTATGTATGTCCTATGTATTATGTAGTTGTATATATATATATATTTGTTATGTATATAGTAGGTTTTTAGCCAACTAATTGCGTAGAGCTTTTGAAAAACATCTAGATAGTTCTCTTTGGTTGGGTTCTGTGGGGGGGGGGGTATCAGTGGTTTAGACAGGACTCCAGGATTGAGGATCAGGTCATAAGTAAAAAATATATATTATATATGCATGTATATAGTATATAATGTATATCAAGTTTTTTTGTTTTTTGGTTTTGTTTTAGTTTAGTATCACACTAGTAGAGATAATGCGAAGAAGCCTGAGCTCTATACTGTTTCGGTGTCAGCTTAATCAGTTTGGGATTGAATGCACCCAGGGCCGCCTCATTGGTGGACGATGGCGGTGGCGGTACCGTGTGCGTCCGGAAGCGTGATCTTAGGAAATTTTGCATGGATCGCAGCCGTATGATGGGCGCACAGGGCGATTGTCGTAGCGAATTATGGTTGAGCGCCCAATAGATGACCGGACTGATGGCCGAATAGAAATAGCCTGCCGAGAGAGAGAGAGAGTTACTGGATGACTTCTTCTACTCTTTCTACGCTCTATACTCACCCAACAACAGACTGAAGTAGACAGAGGATTTGCTGCAGTATTGCTTGTAGCCGAAATTCTTATAGAATATGCAAAAGACATGCGGTGCCCAGCAAACGATAAAGATAATGGCGGAGGCGATCAGCATGTTGGCCAAGTGGCGCCGCGACCTTAGCGTCGATGTCTGTGGCAGCGGTATGCCAGGCGTGGCCGGACCCCGTCCAGCCCGATGTATTCGCTGGCGCTGCGAATGGGCGCGTATCTCTCTCATGGCTCTGCGGGGGGTATGCGGGATAACAAATGAAATGCGATTCAAACCAAACGATTCAATTAACGCTAATCACCTGGGCGATATGGGGTTGCTGGAACGAAAGGAGCCCGGCTCAAGGGCCGAACCAGAACCGGTCTGCGGCAGGCGGGGCTGCAGCGTGTGCATTTGTATGTCGCCCGGACTCACGGCCATTTGTCCACCATTCCCATTCGAGGTATCGTCCACTGTGGTGGGGCCGCCACAGGCCGCCTGCTGTGCGTTGGCGCAACCCGTCACAATCACCATGTGCGTCTGTCGCCGCAGGATGGGCATGGGCAGGGGCAGCTCGCCGTGCGCCGCACGAGCCGTCAGCGACAGGGCGCAAAGCTTGCGCCGCACCCCGTAGTGATTGAGCAGCACCCCCACGCCGGGCAGCACGAACACGGCTATCGTGTGGAAGATGATGAACGACATGAACATGGCATTGGCGCCCAGATCGGAGGTGCAGCTGATGCTAACGGGATTCGGTGTGGTGCTCCCGCTGCCCGCTCCCTTGATAATCACCGACTTGGCGATGATCTTGTAGGCGAACAGGAACGGTGTGCTGATGGCCGCCGAGGCCAGCCAGGAGATGAGCGCCAGGGAGACATGCAGATAGCGACGCTGTCGCAGCTGGGCCAAACGAGGATGCTTAACGGTGGCATAGCGATCCAGGGAGAGCATAAAAAAGGAAATGGTGCTTGCCGCCACAGGCATGACCTGAGGGATAGAAATTACTATAAGCAAATGCTGGATAGATGATAAGAGATAAACACCCACCTGAATGTAATGTATGACCTTGCAGAGCACCAGCGGCAGCGATCTAGTCCTCCGATTCATGGCCAGATTCAGCAGTGTGACGGGCGCCGATATGCCCGTGACCAGCAGATCTGCAATGCATACGGCCAGCAGCAGGGGATTCCGCAATCGCACCGAGGAGGCCGAGCAAAGGGTGAGCACCAGGGTGGAGTTGCCCACAACGCCGCCAAAGACCACGAGGCCATAGCTGACGGCCAGCAGCAGGAGCGTCAGCGAGGATATGGCATTCTCTGTATCACCGCCAGCAGCAGCAGCGTCCAAATCGTACGGATTAATCAGACTAAAGTTGCCGTAATCAAAGTCCGTGGCTGAGCCCTCCTGTTCCGTGGTGGGCAGGAGTGCCGCTGCTGGTGCTGCCACCCAGCTGGTTATGCTCGAGGAGCGCATAATGCAGCTCCGTGGTATCGAGGTCGTTGTTCGCCTCGAGATGATGCCGGCGGTATGTGTGCTCCCACCATTGCTGCAGATTGTTGCTGTTCATGCTGCCCGTAACCGTAACCGTAACCGTAACCGGAGTCGGAGTCGTATTCCAATCCTTGGCCGTATACGTGTTCGATCTTCGTTGTCGATGCGTTTGTCTGGCCGCCTCATTTCATACTAAAGGTGCCTGCATGCGGGAGACCAAAAAAGGTAGCAAAAATGTAACAAAATGCCATCATCATCATCAGTCTTCCCCTCCACACAGCAAGGACACTCACACACATACACAGACACACAGGAAGCAGACAGACAGAGGAACAGTACCGAACAGACACCGACATGGCACACACGAGTGTTACGACCCTTTAGTCCCCACCCACTTACACTTACCCAACGCTGACACTGACACTTATGCAATGAGAGGATACGAATGTGAACAAGATAGCACAAGGGATAGGGTTTTGCAGGGGAGTAGAAGATGCCCTGATACCCTACCTAGTAGCTAGAAAGATCTGTGCAAAGTTATAGCTGGGATTCTGCCAGAATTGATGCTGATCAGTGAACCCCTTTCTCTACTTCAACTACCAAACAGCTTGTTGAAACCAATGTACCCTGGCAAGTAAAGCGCATAACAAGGCACCACACTCAGAGATTAGTGCTGCTCTTCCTTCCGTTTTCCTGCTTGCCTGGCTGCTGGCCCTGCGAGCCAAATGAATGGCAACCTTGCACTTTGGGCCCTCGACAAACAACCGCAAGGTTTGCCTCTGCCGCCTCACTGTCTCGGCTGCTGGTGCTGCTGATTCTGCCACAGATACATCCACTGCCAGTGCCACATCTGCGGACCCAGTTGACGTTTAAGCCCCATCAAGGCAATGTGCGGGTGTTGGCCAAAGTTTGCACTTAATTGCGCGTTAAGGCCACCCACAGAGAGCACCCCAAAACCAGACCAAAGCCCCAATCCCGCTTAAGCTTTAGCTTAAAACGTGGCTGCAGTTGCAGTTTGCAGGTGCAGACACCGGACCGCAATATCTCTTTGGCATTGTGGCAATAAATGCAAGCCAGTGTCCAGCACAGCCCCGTCCAGCCCAGCTATTAAAAATCTTAATTGAAATTGTTATCAAAAGCGAGTTAAAAACTCATTAAACGTAGTGGGAGCGTGGGGGCAAGGCACGGAAAGAAAAGGAAAGGGTGAATCAAGATTCAATTGGGACAGGCTGTCAGAAACAGAACAGAAATTATGACAGAAATTTTTTAAACTCAGAAAACTTTAGACTTGAGTTTGACTAGCTCTTTAGATCTGTATTTAACTATAGCTTTTTCAACTAAAACTTCTCTCTATTCAAACTGCTTCACAACTAATATTGCATTTTATTCAATTTCAAACCTAGTTCTGCTTGAGACTAGATCTAGAAAAGGTCACCCCACCTGTAGTTCAAAGATTTCCCGCTTAAAGTTTCTGTCGAAGTTTCTGTAACACAAATAGAAATGGCCCCATTTCGAATTGCAATTCAATAAACTTTGATGATGTTGAAATTGTTGTATTAAAAAAACTGATTTTTGCAAAAACAGTTTATAGAGATGCCCCACAGAGCCATACCATTAATGAGTTTTCGCTTTAAAGGCTATAAATACGAATCCGGATAAGTATGCTACATAAAACGTGCAGCCAATATTTTCAATAATCATGAAATTGCATCGTGCGTCACCCTAATAAAAATCCACCCACCCATACACCCACTCGAGGGGGGGTTTGGCTGCCTGCGTCAGTCATTGTGCAGGCAGCTACGTCTGCCCCAGCTCCTCCTCCTCCTCCTCCTCTGACTGGTGTGTATCAATTTTGTTGTATGCGGGCGAGCAGTGGAGGAGGTGAAGTAAGAGGGGGGTCTGCAGCCTCCTCCACCGCCATTGTCCTGCGCACTGTCAATGTGTGCGTGCGGCTGCTCTATCGGTGCTCTTTGTGTTGGTGTCTATGTGTGTGTGTGTGTGTGATGTCAACGCTTTTGCCTTTTGCTGTGGTTTTTTCCCTGCTCTTTGTTTTGGGATATGTTAAAGGGGGTGGGGTTTGGTGGGGTTTGGCGTGGATGATGATGTGTGACGTTTGCTTAATCTGCTTAATTTGCGTTAATTTAATCGTGGCTAACGGTGTGTGTGAGTGTGTTTGTGTGTGTGAAAGCACATGTTGCTATTGCCACTTCGACGCCTAGACCTTGATTTTGCAAACCATTGAGAGATGCTACAAAAAGAAATACAATTACATTCACATTGTCGCACACACACATACTATGTATAAAGGGGAATGACAAAAGTTTTTAGACGTGAAGAAAGTTTTTAGACCAAAGAAATTTACTTTCTACGAAGTTCAGAAGTAGCATGAACTAAAGATTTCGAAGCTAAAACATTTGACATTATTTATGTTGAATTTATGGGGATTATTTATGCAGTAATTCTCTACATTTTTTCTACAAATTTTCTACAAAATATATTCATTATGGTAAGCATAAATATTAGATC
Organism: Drosophila bifasciata; assembly: GCA_009664405.1. Taxonomy (NCBI): domain Eukaryota; kingdom Metazoa; phylum Arthropoda; class Insecta; order Diptera; family Drosophilidae; genus Drosophila; species Drosophila bifasciata. The sequence goes on along the minus strand of CM019042.1, from coordinate 41,636,661 downwards.
CAAAAAGTCAGATTCAATTAAGGTTCAAAAACCTTTTTTTACTGTATTGTAAATGATGGAGAGGCTGCCAAATATCTCTGCGCGGCATTCTACATAAATGTTTCGGTAAATATATCCATGTGTATGTGTGTGTTCGTCTACTTTTTTCCACCTATTATCTAAATGCCAATAACCTGTTGAGCGGTACATTTATTATTCGAACTCTTTTGCAGGAAAGCATATGAAAGCATATCGATAGCATCTACAGCTACAGTCAGTCCCCTGGTGGGAGTCAAATTAAAACTGTAAACTTTACAATTTTCATGGCAACCGTTTCGTTCATTAAGTTCCCGGAACGAAGGAACGGGGAGAATTCGCTTATTGAAAATAAAATATGGCAGAGAATTTAATGGTAAACGTCAGCCCAAGCAAAAGAATGGCTAAGCTAAAAGAAAAAGCCAATGAGATAAAAAGGAAACGGAACGAGCGTCCAACGAAGACGAGGAGCGACAAGGAGCGACAAGGAGCGACGAAACGCGATGATGATGAGATTTGTTGTTGCTGCTAATATGAAAAGTGTCCGCCACAGGTGAGTTAATATAACAGACACACGCACACGGCCACAGATACTCCGCAGTACACACACACACACAAAGAGACCCAGGGACCCGGCCCCCGGGATCCCAAAAAACATAGGGATACACATAGGGGAGGGGGGGGGAGCGTGTAGCGCCTGACGTTGTGTCGGCTTCTGGCTGGGTCTCTGCTCTGCTCAGCTCTGCTTGCCCGCTGCTTTTTGTCTGTCTTTATTGATTTCGGCAGCTTTTATATTATAATGCTTACGGTATGGGTAGTGGGTAGGGTAGTGGGTGGGTGGGTAGTAGGAGTATCTGCTTACTGTCCAAGCGTACTTTTGGCTTCTTCGTGACTGCCACAATGGCAAACAAACAAAAGTCTTTTGCTTGCTTTTTTTTGGGGGAGGGAAGAAGGGCCCGCGGCATTATTCGATGCAAAAACAATTATTATATTATTTTCCACCTATTATCATATAATTTTTCGAAGAGTTTTATTATAATCAAGAATATTCATAAAAGGACCATCCCTTAATTCCATTTACAACTATTAAAATCATAAATTTTTATTCATTCTGAACACGCAATCATCCTTAAATGGTTTTGATATCATTTTGCATAATATTAGAAATTATTTAGAATGATTTCATATCCATTATCTATGAGTTATTTTTGTATCTTGTTTTTTTTTTTTGGGATGGGAAAATTCATTGAAAAATAATTTGAATAATATTTTGCGCTCATTATCATATAGTAATTTCGTAGAGAGGTAAATAATATGAATATTCATTATGAATCCCTACTCCACGCACACCCCTCACGCACACATTCCCAACTATACATAGTACATGTGTACTCTCTCTCTATCTTTCGCTTAGCGTTAGGATCATCCTATGCAAACCTTTCTCAACCAAACAATGAATAAATGCGTGGGCCGGGGGCGTGGGTGTGGGACACACACACACGCACATTAACAATCCCTATCCCTATCACACAGTGGGTTTTATCCGTATAAAAAACCGACACCATAATTACTAACCATCAAAATGCGCGTGATGGAGTGCCATGACAAAAAGGCGCACACACAAAAAAATAATGTTGCATACCAATTAGTGGAGGCATCAAAAGAAGGCGGCACAGCACACACCCACACAAACACACACACATACACATACAAAATATATACATATGTATATTCTAGCTGACTCCCCAGCACTCTTTATACGTAATATTCCTTACCGTGTTTTGCTTAACAAAATGGGTTCTGGGTTGATGCTGCTCCCCCGCTGCTGCTGCTGCTACTGCTGCTGAGGGAAGGGATTTTTTGTTTGGTGGTATTGGTGATAGCGACGTTGTTTATTTTATAGAAGGCACTGTAATTTACAGTTAGAACTATTTTGCATATTTTTTTATTTATTTGTTTGCTGTTATTGCTGTTTCCACGCGGCGTCGTCGGTTTTTCGTTTTTTCTTTCTTTTTTATTTTTAATTTAATTTATTTTTTGTTAATTTATCAAATAACACTTTTAGCAAATATTTGTTTTATTTTGCAAGATTTTTTTTTTTTATTTTGTTATATTTAGTCGTTTTTTTTTGTTGTTGTTGTAAAATTTGTTTAAAAATGTTGCCCGCTTTTTGTGCTCGTTTTTTTTTTTCTTTTCTTTTCTTATATATTTTTTTTTTAAAATAATATTTGTTGATATTTCTTGTGACTGTGTGTGTGTGTGTGGTATGTGTGTGCGTGTGTTGTGTATGTGTGTGTGTGAGTGTGTCGGGGGGGACAAACAAAAAAAGAGTCAAAAAAATTAAACTTAAATTGTGGCGTGCAAAAACTGTTCCTCAGCGGCGCACATTACTCGGACAGGACTACGGAAGACTGTGGCCTGGCTGATGAAAAAGTTTCCATGGCATCCAACCACCCGGAGAGAGTCCCCGTCCACAGCAGAGTTCGGTGGAGTCAAAAGTCGCTGTCGTCGTGCAGGATACGATGCCAGCAGAGAGAGAGATAGAGAGAGCTTTTCGAGTGGCGCTCAAGCTTTTCCTCCCCACAATTGACTTTCGCTTTCATTCAACATTTGCAGCGCCCGCCCCGCCCCCGTTCCACTGGCAGGACTGGGCCAACAGATAAGTGACGTGCCACAGATTGACGCGGAGGCGGTGGAGTGGGTACTTTGAAACTATTAAGGGAATTTCCAGCTTAGTCTTCGGGGGGCATAGAGTGAGTGAGAAAGCATTTATGAAGAGTCAAGTTCTATTAGAGAAAAGTATCCAAAACAAAACTCGCTCAAGATGAGTGGCGTAGTTTCTTTAGACTAATGGATGTATTTATAAATACAAAACTTTACTTAACAAAAAGGTGCCAAAACACTCTAAAAAGAGTGCAAAGGATGGGTCTTCATTTCATTACAATTTAAAAACCCCTAGACTTTGGATTATACATAAGAATATTTATGGAAGAAATAGTTTCTTAAAGTAAAACCCATTTCGTTTAAATACTAACATTCTCTTTATTTAAATATTCATTTTGTATATGATTAAAATGCATGATGTACTTGTGTAATAGTTGCAACTTGTATTGGATTTGCTCCATGGTATACTTTATAAATGTAATATATGTAACCTACGCGCTTAAATTGTTAATTAATATGTGTGTGTGTTTTGTAGTTTTGCTTTTGCTTTTGCCATTCGTTTCGTTTCACTCTGTTCAAAATGCAGAATACTGTTCGTTCTGTTGTATGTTTGTTTGTTACATCGAAATTAAGTTACAATGGGGAATAGAATAGAATAGAATACTACATTTCTTTTGTGTGTATTAGTAAGCCTAAAGGTGGGCGGCAATAAATTAAAGGTAGGAAGGGGATAGGGTAGTTTTTTCTTTTTTTTTTTTTGTATAAATTACGAGAATAAATTATGTTTAAAAACTTGTAAATGTGTGTGAAAAAGGAAATACATTTTCCGAGATTATATTAAAAAATGTACGTAGCGAGTGCAGCACGACTTATAGCATACAATGTTGATGGTTTTATTTCCAGTGTGTGTTTTGTTTGTTTTGTTTTTTTGTTTCAGTAAGTAGCAGCAGTGTTTCGATGATCAGTTCTCAGGGTTTCTCGTAGTATTTCGTGGTAACCTATGTGGAGCAGTATTTGTTATTGGCAGCGGTATACTTATTCTCGGTAGCAGTGTATTGCTTTCAGGGTATTGCTGCCCTCTCCCCCCTTCGCCAAGGGCTGCATCTAATCGTCGATGGTGTACTCGGGCAGCTTCTCGTACTTCTGCTTGGTGGCCTCGTGTGTGGTATCCACCAGCAGGGCGGTGTGCGAGTAGCCCATTGTCACCTGAGGTATTTTAATGCCATCCATCTTGGGCACCTCCTTGGGCACCGTCGAGGACTTCTGGAACTCACCAATGCCCAGCTCGCCAAATGTGGGCGATGCTCCCCAGGCAATCAGTGTGTCGTCGGCCGAAATCATGATCGATGTATTGGCACAGCCAAGATCGGTGATATTCCAGCCGGACAAGTCTTGCACGGGCTTCGGATACATATTGGCCTCGCCCGTCTTCTTGTTCTGGCCAAAGAGATAGAGCAGGCCCAGCTCGTTGACAATCAAGCTGAATGTGGAGCCACAAAAGACGTTGCGACCGCCACGACCTTGGGTATCGTAGAACTTCATCAAGCGCGGCACCATCTCATCCTTGGGCTCGGCATGGCCCAGACGACCGAAGCCGCCAAAGCCCCAGCTATAGACACGCTTCTTCGAGTCAATGGCCACCTGTTAAAGGGTATTATTTGTGTTTAAATAACGTACATAGTTAGGGATAGATGGGTCTTTCATACCGTGTGATTGTTGCCGCAGGCAAAGTCAACGATCTGCACACCATCCACGGGCGTCACATGTCCCTCCTTGCTCTTCTCAATGTACAAGACGACCTTCTTGGGCGATGTCTCAAAGTGGAATGACAGCTTGTTGGCATTTACAAAGTACTTGGCATCCGTATTGTGGCCCAACTGTCCGTACTCCGGCAGGCCGAAGGTATGCAAATTTCCCTTGATATCCAAAACGACCGAAAACTCGGCGCCACAACCTATGCGGATGATGGGTGGTCCCCGATAGTTGATCGGAGTGGGCGAATATATATTGGCATGCGCATTGCCCACACCGCACTGTCCCGACTTGTTCTCGCCCAGGGCGTACACGGTTCCCGTGTCGGTCAGGAAGAGTGTATGATGGCGGCCGACAGCAGCCTGGACAATGTTGTATTGCTCCAAGGCCGGAATGATTGTGGGCTTCTCCACCAGCTTGACATCCGGACTGAAGCCCAACTGTCCGCTGGGATTGCGGCCAAAGCCAAGAGCCTTGCGATCCATATTGATGAGTATGGTGTGGGCAGCACTCGGACCACTGGCAACATACCGATACTGCAGACACAATCAAAAGATTAGCTTCTCAGATCTAGTAATAATCCCGGAATAAAGCGACTCACCTTCTCCTCTGTAAACCGATGAAAGCTGTACAAGTTGGGTCGCACTTTTGTGACATTTTTGCGATCACGTTTGCCGGTCAGATCCCAGGTTACCATGCCGGCCAGCAGCAACTGTCCTGGCGTCTTCTCCAGCGTGGCCAGCAAGTCTTCGGGCAGCTTGCTGGGCGGATCCAGATCATCGTTCGGTATGAGCACCTCCATTTGATTGGCGGCCGCCTGCCGATGGGCGGCATCGTCATCGGAGTCATCGCTGAACTCATCCTCGTAGTCGGACTCCTTCTTCTTGGGACGCCTCTTGTTGGGACCAGCTCCATTGCCACCTGCCTTGCGCTTAGCGGACATATTCTCAAGTGAAGTTTGTTAAGTGGAGGGTTTTTCGGCTCTGCGCTGCACAATAGCTGTAACGGAAGAAGAGGCACGGGCAAATGTTGAGAACCAGAAATTTTTGTACTCAGTCAAAGCAGCAAGCAGGCAAGCAGCAGAGCAGCAGAGCGTGACCCGGCTTTGCTCTCACACGCTCAGCTCTATACGTATATGTGTGCTGGTGTGCCGTCCCTATACGTATGCGTGTGTGTGTGTGTGTGCGAGTTTGTGTGGTGGTTTTTGCAAGAAAAACAAAATGAAAGCCGCTACTGTCTCTGTCAACGACGCCGACAGAACGACAAAAAAAAAAACCTTTTCTTCTGCTAGATGAATCGTTTTACTTGAATAAAACAAAGCATTGCATTTTGTTGGCCAATCGAGTGACTTATTTGGCAGCTGTTTATAGAATTAGCAATGAAAGGCGGCTAAAAACATATTTGAAAATGTTAGCGTCACTTCCACAAACACACAAAGGCATTGCACAGAATTCAAAGCATTAGGCATTTTGCATATATTTAAGTGTTTCTCACAACTTTTTCGGTGCTCTGGGGAGTTTATTAATATAAAGTATTTATTAGCTCCAAACTTACAGTTTAAATCGCGGATTTTTAGCAATATTTTTCGGAAATGGCAAACAAACAACGCTACGTTACAGGGCTAGGGCTGGAACACGCACATCGCTCAGTGCGTTTACCGATAGCAATAGTATTGCAAATATACCGATGAAACAAACCAGTGCTGCCGAGTCAGCTTTTTTCACGTCAAATTTTGAATCTAGCTATATTCGCAGAAATTTCCCTAAAATTTCCCACAAATTTCCCAGATAATTTCCTAAAAGTTCATCGATTTGTCAAGTTCACAAAAGATAAATTTAAGAATTTTACGTGTCCTTTTTTACTCGGTCTGGCAGCCTTCAAACATTTATCGCTACTTATTACTCGGTCTGGCAGTATCGATAATGATGACCAGGCTGGCCCTGCGGCGCGAAATTTAAAGGTGTGTTTGAACACTTGACCCTCGCGCCAAAAATCTGATGGATAAAATAAAATTGAAAAATATAGCGTAAATTGATATGATATATATTTATTTAAATTAAGACGAGATATATATAAATTTAAAATAAGACGAATCTTTGAATATTTTGTATCTGGCCTCAATAGTTAAAAAAAAAATAAGCGGATTTTTTTTTTGGCCAGCTTTATTTTTGTATCTGGCCTCATTAATTTTTTGGCCACACTGGATAAAACGAAACAAATAACATTTTGTTGTTTAAAGAGTTGTAACAGTTTATTAACAGTTCGTTTTGCAAACAAATCGATTTGGGGTTTTTTTATTCTTGGCATGTCAACGTATCCCCATAAAAGCGGAAATGAACACATCCTCAAAAAATATGAGCTTCTACGATGGCGACGACGGATGGCAGTGGAATGCAGCCAACACACAACTGCTTGTAGCTCTGTATGAGGAGCGGCACCTGCGTTTCCAGGACCCAAGAGTTCGGAAGCGTGCTCTTTGGCAGGAGATAGTCGAGGACATGGAGCAGGCTGGCTATAAGGGAATCTCGGCAGACATCTGCGATCGCAAGTGGCGCAATATGCGAAAAACCTACCGCACCTCCAAAGATGCAATGCTCAAGAGTGGGCGTAAGGGTGTGGCCTGGCCGTACTACGACGTATTTGATAAAATGCATCAAACAGAGGGACGCCCACAGACGTCGTCCGAGAAAAACTCAGATTCCGATGACACAACATTCAGCATTGCAGTGGCGGATATTCTCGCGGCAACATCAGATGGGATACCATCCACCACCACTGGCGATGAACTCACAGTGGCCCAGGAACAACAACGCCAGCTGCTGATCCTGGAGCGTAGCCGCATTGCGGCCGTGAAAGAGCTGAGCAGGCGCATCGACGAGTCCAATGCCATCCAACGCGAGAGGAACGATCTACTCAGAGAGTTTCTGACAAGAAAATAAACTAACTTTGAGTGTATTTAATTAGTATTAACAAAACTGGCTATTAGGCGATCGCGTTTCTCTTCCGCCGCAATCATGTTGTCGATATCCACAAGCCCATGCTGGTCACAGTGGATTTTCTTGTGGTTATCCGGCAGCATGTCAAATGCCAGAATGTCGTCTTCGATATCCTCCCCAGCAGAGTCCAGAATAAAGTTGTGCAGCATGCATGCGGCGGAGACAACTGTGGTGCCCAATTCCAGTGACGACACGTCCAGCGATTCCAGGCGTTTGAAGCGTGCTATGAGGGTCGCCAGAGCTCTCTCCGCCGAAGCATTCCACTGACGTAGGGCCAGATTGTACTGGTCATGGCAAGGGGTTAGTTCTCCAACGTAGGGCGTCATTAGATTCAGCAGCAGGGGGTACGTTTTGTCCCCCACAATGTGTCTGTTTTCTGCCATCAATGGTGTCTCCATGTCAATAAGATCCTCGAAGAGGGGACTGGCAAGCAGAATGCATTGCTCATTATTGGCTACATCAATGTAGACATTGAGAAATCGACTTTCCACATCGCAGACAGCTTGAAGGGCCAAAGCCGGGTACTGCGTCGGATTGTCGTCGTCAATGCGTATGGGCAGCTTCAGGGGTATGCGACACTCGTCGATGACGCCCAGGACGCCGGAGAGATTGCTTATGGCAGAGCTACCGACTCCTGCTGCGCCATATTTCGGCCATTTAACGTAGCACGGCATTAGGGCGGCAAAGGCAGAAGTGACCCATTTGAAAATCTCATGTCCAGAGCTCTTGGATATGGAATATATCTCGCCCGCGTCCCGAAACGAGATGCCGCCACCGAGAAGCATCAAAGTGTAGAGCATCTTTTCCGGCAACGAAACGCTTCCAATGGGCTGATAATGTTCCGCTCCCGCAATAGCTCGACCCACTACCTGCAGCAGTGTCTGCAAAAGGAAATGGTTAGATGTTTTATGTACTTTACACTGTGGTACCAGCCATACCTCAAAGGTCGAGCGCTGCATGCGAAATCTCTCCTTAAACTGATCATCCATTTTCCGCACAGTGTCATTTTCACGTTCGTCTTCTTCCTCTTCGTACTCCTCCTTAACTGTTTCCTTCACGGCCATGTGCTGTGTGAGGCTGCCCTCGAGGGACGCCAACTGGGCTGCCTGATGTAGCAGATTGGCCTCCAGTCCATCGTCCAAAAAGAAATTTAACAAAAAGATTTTCCGGGCGTCCATTCTGCGAAAACCCAAAAACAAACAGCTAACAGCTACTTGTAGAGGTGGAGAACAATCGATGGCACTATCGACACTATCGTAGAATATCGATGGCGATAGTTCTCCACCTCTAGTTTATTGTGCTCTTAAGCGCAGGGCTGCAATGGAAAATGCTGTAAATTTTCAAATTTGATTTATTTTAGGAATTATGAAACATTAAGTTGTTGTTGTTGTATGGTGGAAACGTAATCAATTTTTCATTTAGCACAAAACGGATAATACATGCTATTGGCATTCTGGGAGGAATATTCGGAACATCAAAATTGTATGAGAGGCTGCTTTTGGGTGGCCCGATATGCCACTATGCTGGGCATCAATTCACTGCGAAAATGTTCATGGCTTCTGTTGAAGTCCTCCTTGGCCCTGTCCTGTCGCCTCTTTTGCTCTGCACTGTCGATGTGATTGTTGTTGTTGCTATTGGCGTTGCGCGCTAATACTGTAGGTCTGCCAGCCGCTTCCGTGTTCAGATGATCGATGTAGAATAAGGCACTGGTCGCCGGCTGTGGTGCCGGACGTCGGTGCGCCTTGGGCGTACCATGTGGACTTCCATTTCCATTGCCATCTGCAAGTGGTATATGTTTATAGCCTTGCGTTGAAAATATGCAGCAAATTTTCGAAATTATTTCGGTCAGCGGCATGTTTTTGTTTTGATTGAGTTTACACAGATCAACCTAGAACTGGACCGATTCCAACTGAACTGAACTTGATAAGGGGCGACTGTACAGTGACGAAGAATCTTTGGCTTTTGCTCTTGCTCTTACACTTATCTCTAGTCAATCTAACGGTAAGGAGGAAAACAGCTGGCGCTGACGTCACCAGTTCAGGGCGTGCGTACCTTGCTTAATCATGAGCTGCTCCTGCTGCAGTCGCGCATTGCTGGAGCCAAAGTAGCCATTGACAAATGGCATCGGCGACATAACCACTCCGCTCCGCAGTGCACTTTCGGGCGGCGGCGGTGCTGGACGATTGAATGGATTTGTGCGCCTGGGCGGAGGTTTTGGCTTGGATCCTGTTATGGCATTCTGCGAAGTCTCACCCACATTACCGAGCATCTCTGCAAAGATTGTTCATAATGGATTATCGTAAACTCCTGAGATTTTGTTGGCTTACTGTTCTTGGAGTCCTCGATCTCCTGCAGCTGCCTCTGCAGCTCTGCCACAATTATCCGTTTATACTCATAGCCCGCACAGGTCAGAGCCTTCATCCATGTCTCCATGCGCTCCTGATCTTCGGCTGCAAGAATGTATGTGCGATTGCCATTGAAGGCTATCTCAAAGCAGTAGTTTTCCACCTCATTGGACAGCTCTATGGTGCATCCCTCTACTATAATTAGGCCCAGGGGCTCCTTATCCGACCGAGCCTCGAAATAAAACAGCAAATTGCCCTTCAGCACAAAATACCGACGTTGAAATGCTTTGTTGACCTCGCCCCGCTTGTTCAAGAACCCTACAAAAGATTGTTTTCGTGATTAATAACAGAACAAACAAAAAATCAGAGCCACACTACCTTCGATATCGTACGGCGGCGTTCTCGCAAACACAGACAAATTCTTCTCGTTTATCTTCATGCTGTCCCTCGGATGGGCTGGAAACTACATTCGAATTATAAATATAGTTCACCCAGACTTATTTTGGTCGGTGTTTTTTCGTTTTTTTATAATTGTGATGTGCAGGTAAAAAAAAATGCCAGCAATATCGGAGAACAGTTATTCGGGCAGCAAACTATCGGTGTTATCGGTGTGAGCGCATCAAACTATCAGTGTGGCCGCATAAACTATCGGTGGCTCTTGGCGTCAGTCGGCGTCACATCGGAAAACGAAACAAACTACGGAGAACTAAATAGAAAAAAGCTCCAGGATGTCGTACCTTCTCACTGAAATAGCCCTCGAAATGCTGGGCTATAAGTTCTACGACACCAATGGAACGTTTCATCTGACCAATTTCCAAACGAATACGGCCTTGGCAGACACCAATCCGAATGAGCCCTCGTTGGAGGAGTTCATCTATTCGGATGAGCCCAACAGGTTCAGTGCAACATCTACTGCTGGCAAAAATAAGGAGTCAGTTGCGTCTACTAGCAAGGGGGCTCCTCCTCTGAGAGTGCTGCCCTGCCTCATAATACACGACGCACGCCGGCCCGGGCCCTGGCCAAAATAATGGACTACGAAAGCGACAAAATATGCAACCAAATCCGTTCGCGACTGGCCAAGTCGATCCTCAAGCGCAATGCTTTAAACAACGAGACGCTGCTGCAGGAGTGCTTCAAGGAGGAAGCGAAACTGATTCGCGAGGACTCGATTGAAATGCAAAATTTCCGAGCATTTTTGGAGGATCGTCTTCAACGCGTCGACAAACGTCCATACGAGAAATACACCAAGACGTTTGGTGCGGAGTAAATACCATTTCGTTCAAACACGAAACGAGAATTATGAGCCTGTTTTGTTCAAAGAATATAATTAAAAATATCATTGTAAGGAAAATTCCTGGCTTTTAACTTTTTGAATAGTGTGACCATTCCTAAAGCTTTTTCGTCTCATCGATAGAAGTTTCGATAGCTTCCAACCATCGGCCCATTCCCAGCACTACTCAACGCACAACACAAGAGTAAAGGTTAGAGTCCCCCCTCCTCTCCGTAGCTCGTCTGAAATATTCGATAATTACAGCATTTTGTGTCAAAATTTCATTTGTGGAACATACCTAACACTGTCTGTTAATACTTTGATTTACCCCACTGCCCCTGCAGGCTGTGAACAAGCCTAGTGCTCTGTTGCGAATAAACAAAGGAGAGTCAAACCCCACGACAACGAAACAGTGACGACAACGAGGCTTGCATAATGAAAATCTGGACGTCGGAGCACATATTCAACCACCCCTGGGAGACGGTTACACAGGCGGCATGGCGAAAATATCCGAATCCCATGACGCCCTCAATCATTGGCACTGACGTAGTCGAGCGTCAAGTCATCGACGGCGTGCTGCACACACATCGCCTCGTTCAATCCAAATGGTATTTCCCGAAGTGGACGCACGCGCTGATAGGCACCGCCAAGTCGTGCTTCGCCAGCGAACGCTCGACGGTGGACCCAAAGACCAAGCAGATGGTGTTGAAGACAAATAATCTCACATTCTGCCGGAACATAAGCGTCGACGAGGTGCTCTACTACGAACCACATCCCGCAGATGCCAGCAAAACGTTGCTGAAACAGGAGGCCACAGTAACTGTCCATGGCGTGCCGCTGTCGCACTACATGGAAGACTTGCTCACATCCACGATTAGCTCAAACGCTGGCAAGGGACGCCAGGGACTGGAATGGGTGATCGGACTGATCAATACGGAGGTCAAGGGGATTGCTGAGTCGGCCGCTCGGGGCACAGATGAGCTGATACACACAACGCGGCGTTCCATTGATGAGGTCACAGAAAGTGCCCGCAAGGGGATGGATGAGATCAGTGTGCAGGCATCCAAGGCGGCAAAAGCGATGCACATAACATAGAGTTTAGAGATGCAGGGGCTGGCGAGTAGAGAAATATTAATATACGCCGTTTTTTAGTACAACATTTAGTGCAACATCAACTACAAACATACATACGAGCAGCCGCAAATTCGATTGTTTCTTCAAATTCCCTGCTGATATATCTGATTATATATTTTATACAACACACACAATGGTTATCAGTCGTGAAACTGAAATTGATAAGATTGGCGGGGCGGCGCGGGCATAGGTTACCTTAGCCGCGCCGTGCGAATAGATTAGAATAGCAACTGCAATGTAAACCAATAATTCAACTAAACAGTCAAACTATTTATTCAAATCAATTTAAGTTTAATGTTTATAAAATGCCACAGCAGACATGGAACGAAAAGAGCAAACATTAAAAGCGACAATTTGCATACAAATGCGTTTCAAGTTCAAATGGTTTTAATTTATTTCATTTATTGCGTATTGCCACTGAAGTGACCGCTAAATGTGGCAAGTGCCACGATTTTGAATGGCATATAAATAAAAAAATCCGAGACAGCGGAATGCACCTCTTTCCCCTCCAAACGTGTTGTTTCGTAATTTGTTTGGGGGTTTTTTTATAGCGTTGCATCTGCCTTAAAGATATGTATGCACAGGTCGAAATCCGACCAAACCTGTGACGTCGCCAGCCTTAATGGCGCGAGCGCCGTATTCATTGATTTGTTGCTGTTGCCATACGGCCCGCTCCCACGTGCTGATAACCCCACCCGTCTGTCCTGTTCCGCCAGCACGGTGCAGTGGAAAGGTTTTATTTGAACAAATGCTTTCCGTCTGGCTTTCGTAGTGCTGCGCTGTTGGCTATTTCGAATAGAGGGTTGCTAGCGCTTTTCAAGCTGTCTGCTATGAAAGGCTTTTTTTTAATGCGTGACGTCACGCTGTTTTTCTGTGTAAACATAACAAGAAAACAATTTAGCAGCTTTAAAGCTGTCAGCTCTTTTTATTCCTTGCTTTATTTCAAGCCATAATGTTTGACAAACCACTAAAATCGTCAAAAATGTATCCAAGATGTAGAAGAATTGTAAGTACGTTACTATTTGCCATATAAACAAGAAAAACATTGCATTTGACTCCAAACTTAGTGCGAACTTGAGCAGCGAAAAGCTAATCCAAAGCACAACTTAATTAAATCATAATCGCTTTCAAGAGTACCCCGAATGTCAGCTTAGATTCTCTCTCCCTCTCAGTTCTCCAACACACACGTGCGCGCGACGCTCATTTTATTGTTATTGTGCCTTAATTTTGGTTAGTTAGCTTGTTAATTGTTGCTGGTATGTATATTAGAACGATTACGGTTTGGTTTATTGAAATTTGCCTGTTTGCGATGGAAAATATGTTGACGCTGGCTTATCAGCAAGCCGCCAAGCGGTAGAATGCAAAAACAAGTTGTGACGGCAGTACATCGTCTGCTGTGCTGCATAGGCTTGGGTGCTGTAACCTGATCTGGCAGCGATGCAGCTGCGCTGCGGTGGAGTTGGAGGTGTCGACTATTGATAACCCCCAGCGTAGGCACTGGCCTGGTTGTCAACGGCTTCGGGCCCAAGATCAGTTGCTTTTCACAAAGCAAAGCGCACGCACGCCTCGAATAAACTAAACCGAATTCTAGACTGTAGTCTAATATCTGCGAGGATCTCTTACAGGACTGCAACATGGTCATTCTACGCTACTACGATGTGGAGGCCTACGACAAAGCCGAGCAGCTGAGTGTGCTCCGGCGTGTACAGAAGGAGGATATCAGTGTGATATCCGTGCAAATGGAACGTTGCTATCACCTGGAGTACACCACTCAGTTGAACCACTCCATGCCGCTGGACGAGCTGCTCATCTGGCTGGTCAAGCAGCCCATGGACAGTGGCAAGAGTCTGACTAAGGAGCCCATCTTGAAGTTGGCCAACAAGGAGCGGCAGCTGCTCTTGGAGATTGGTCCCCGCTTCAACTTCTCCACGCCATATTCCACAAACTGTGTGAACATCTTCCACAATCTCGGCTACACCGAGGTACAGCGCATGGAGTCCTCGACCCGTTATCTGCTGACCTTCGGCTACGATGGGCCAAGGGAGCTGTCCAAGTATGCGCTAATGCTGGGCGATCGCATGACACACTGTCTGTACACAGCGGAGAACATTCCGAAGAAGAGCTTCAACGAGCAGCTACCCACTGGGCAGGCCGACTGGCACTTTGTCCCCGTCCTGGAGGAGGGTCGTGCCGCGCTGCAGAAAATTAACCAGGAACTGGGCCTGGCCTTTAACGATTACGACTTGGACTACTACCAGGATCTGTTCGGCACTACACTGAAGCGCAATCCGACCACTGTGGAGCTGTTCGACTGTGCCCAGAGCAACAGTGAGCACTCCAGGCATTGGTTCTTTCGCGGTCGCATGGTGATTGACGGCGTGGAGCAGCCAAAGTCCCTTATACGCATGATAATGGACACCCAGGAGAACACGAATCCCAACAACACAATCAAATTCAGCGACAACAGCAGCGCCATGCAGGGCTTCAAGCATGACACCCTGCAGCCGTCCACAGTGTCATCGCCTGGACCGGTTCGCCTGGCGACTGTCCAATCGGATCTTATCTTCACAGCCGAGACGCACAACATGCCCACGGCGGTGGCGCCATTCAGTGGTGCGACCACTGGCACTGGCGGTCGATTGCGCGACGTTCAAGGCGTGGGCCGAGGAGGTATACCCATTGCAGGAACCGCCGGCTATTGCGTGGGTGCTCTTCACATTCCAGGTGAGTCCAGTCCACAATGCATTAGAATCATTGATAAGTCAGCGCTATATATGGGGCACAGTTAGTAAAAAAGTGTAGGTACAAGTGCAAAAGATTTATTAGTTGTTTTACGATTCGTCATCGGAGTCGTTATTGTTACTGCTGAACATCTTGCTGATGCCAATCAAGCCCAAAATGCCCACACCAATGACACCCAGGACTGGCAATATGCTCGGTGCTGTGCTCTCCTGAGTGTAGCTGGTGCTCTGTTGAGTAGTTCTCGGGCGACTTGGTCCAGGGTTTGGCCTGCTTCTAGCGCTTCGATCGTAGTTCGCACGGTCGAACCTATTTGATAGCACTTGGAAGGCAGCTTGTATCTTCTTGAAATGCTCCACAGACTCGGGATGATTGTTCTTGTCCGGATGATAAATTAGAGCCATACGCTTATACGCCCTAACGATCTCATCTTCTGTGGCTGTTGGGCCAACTCCCAGTAGCATATAATAGTCCTGGTCCATTTCGAACTTTTTAATTGAATCTTCAAATGAAAATAAGACACACATGTACATATATATATTTACATATTTACGATTTGATGATTGTAATCTCTCGCTTATCTATTTTTGGAATAGAATCTTGCTGCAGATAGTGCTTGTTTTTAATAATTCTGTTTGTAATCAAATAGTGCAGATTAAACTGTGTACTTTTACCGTATTTTAATCACAATACTAGTTCGTTTTGCTGCACAATTTCAACTATTTTCACAATGCAACAAATTACTTCCGTCTTCTGCAATGTCCGATATCGATAGGCAATCGGTATGTAGCGATCGATATATATTACTTTGAAGCCAGGCTCAAGATTTACCAACACTAATTTAACGTAAAACTTGATTGAAAATTTAACGAAATTTGTTCAAATTAACCATGAGTTTCGTTTTCTTGCAGGCTATAAACAGCCATACGAAACTTCGTCCTTCAAATATCCCTCGACGTTTGCATCGCCACTGCAGATCCTCATCGAGGCCAGCAATGGCGCCTCCGACTATGGCAACAAGTTCGGAGAGCCTGTGATTTCTGGCTTCGCTCTGTCGTACGGCCTCAAGAATGCTGCTGATGCCAGCCAGCGGGACGAGTATGTGAAGCCGATCATGTTCAGCGGCGGACTGGGCACCATGCCCGCCGCCATGCGTGAGAAGCTGCCGCCAGCTCGCGGCCAACTGTTGGCCAAGATCGGTGGACCGGTCTACAGGATTGGTGTCGGCGGCGGTGCGGCCAGCTCGGTGGAGGTTCAGGGCTCCGGAGACGCTGAATTGGATTTCAATGCTGTGCAGCGGGGTGATGCCGAAATGGAAAACAAGTTGAATCGCGTTGTGCGTGCCTGTCTGGAGATGGGCGAACGTAATCCCATTCTGGCCATACACGATCAGGGAGCCGGCGGCAATGGCAATGTGCTGAAGGAGCTGGTGGAGCCCGGTTTCGCTGGTGCCATTATATTCTCGAAGGAATTCCAGTTGGGTGATCCCACCATTACGGCGCTGGAACTGTGGGGCGCCGAGTACCAGGAGAACAATGCCATACTCTGCAAAGCAGAGCATCGTGGGATCCTGGAAAGGATTTGCAAACGCGAACGTTGCCCCATTAGCTTTGTGGGCGTGGTCACAGGCGATGGTCGTGTCACATTGGTAGAAGAGGCTGCTCCAAAAGATCTCGAGGAGGCTCTCACAGCTGTACGAGGCGAACGGGCGCCATTCGACTTGGAACTGAAGCATGTCCTGGGCGACATGCCCAAGAGAACATACGATTTGACGCGTGAGGCGACAAAACTGCAGGATCTGGTTCTACCCACGGATATACGCTTGGACGAAGCCCTGGAAAGGGTGCTCAGTTTGGTGGCGGTGGGCAGCAAACGCTTCCTCACTAACAAAGTGGATCGCTGTGTCGGCGGACTGATTGCCCAGCAGCAGTGTGTGGGCCCGCTGCAAGCACCACTGGCCGACTTCGGCCTGACCACAGTGTCCCACTTCAGCACTTCGGGCATCGCCACCTCCATAGGCACACAGCCGCTCAAGGGACTGCTCGATCCTGCTGCCATGGCCAGAATGAGTGTGGCCGAGGCTCTGAGTAATCTCGTATTTGTGAAGATAAGCGAACTGGCGGACGTCAAGTGCTCTGGCAACTGGATGTGGGCTGCAAAGCTGCCCGGCGAGGGAGCCAAAATGTACGACGCCTGCAAGGAACTCTGCCAGATTCTCGAGGAGCTGCACATTGCCATCGATGGCGGCAAAGACTCCTTGTCTATGGCCGCCAAAGTGGGTGGAGAGACAATTAAATCGCCCGGCACTCTGGTCATATCCACATACGCCCCCTGTCCCGATGTTAAGGTAAAAGCCACACCCGACCTCAAGGGTCCCGCCGCGGGCAAGAGCACAGTGCTGCTGTGGATCAACATCGAGGGTTGCCTTCGACTGGGTGGCTCTGCGCTGGCACAGGCCTACGCCCAGCAGGGCAGCGAGTCACCGAATCTGGAGAGGAGTGATGTGCTGGCCCAGGCCTTTGCTGTCACTCAATCATTGCTGGGACAAGGTCGCATCCTGGCCGGTCATGATATCAGCGATGGAGGTCTTCTCGTTTGCCTGCTAGAGATGGCCATTGGCGGACTGAGTGGTCTGGAAGTGGACATAGCCGAACCGATGGCGAAGATTCAGAAATATGACGAGGCTGCTGTCAGGATCGAACGCCCTGAGCTGGCGCTGTTCTTTGCCGAGGAATGTGGTTGGGTCGTGGAGCTGCTGGAGTCGGACTTGAAGAGCGTCCGTTCCATCTACAGCAACGCTGGAGTGCCCAACTATTATCTGGGTGCAACCAAAGGATTCGGACTCGACTCCAGAGTGATCATCAAGGAGGGCGCCACCTCCGATCAGCTGCTGCTGGCTCAACCTCTGCGCCAGCTCTACAGACAGTGGGAATGCACAAGCTACGAGCTGGAGAAACTGCAGGCCAACGCGACTTGCGCCCAGGCGGAATACGACAGCCTGGACTATCGTCAGGCGCCGCAGTACAAGGGACCCGTGAATCTGAGCTCCGAGCTGGCCCTGGCACGCTCTTCCCAGAAGATTCGCGTGGCCGTCATCCGGGAGGAGGGCGTCAACAGTGAACGTGAGATGATGGCCTGTCTGCTGAAGGCCAACTTCGAGGTACACGATGTCACCATGTCAGATCTTATAGGAGGTGAGCGAACACATTCCCCAAATGCACACCAGATAATCATTTCTAAATATATCGTGCAGGTTCCGCCACCTTGTCTCAGTATCGAGGTGTCATTTTCCCTGGAGGCTTCAGCTATGCTGATACCCTGGGCTCGGCCAAGGGCTGGGCCGCCAACATACTGCACAGTCGCCTGCTCCAGCCCCAGTTCGAGGCGTTTAAGCAGCGCCAGGACGTCTTCTCGTTGGGCATTTGCAATGGCTGCCAGTTGATGACTCTACTTGGCTTTGTGGGCCATCCAGCAGGCAGCTCGGCTGGCGCAGATACCGATGTGGCCTTGCTGCACAATCGTTCACAGCGCTTTGAGTGCCGCTGGTCCACGGTCAAGATACCAGCCAATCGCTCTATTATGCTGTCCAATATGCAGGATCTGGTACTGGGCTGTTGGGTGGCCCATGGCGAGGGACGCTTTGCCTTCCGCTCGGAGAAGCTGATAGACCAGCTGCAGGCGGAGCAGCTGGTGACACTGCAGTACGTGGATGACGTGGGTGCAGCCACAGAACTGTATCCGATGAATCCCAATGGCAGTCCCCAGGGCATTGCGGGTCTCTGCTCCCCGGACGGTCGCCATCTGGCACTGATGCCACATCCAGAGCGTTGCAGCACCATGTACCAGTGGCCGTACGTGCCGCCCAACTTCGAGGTGGCTGCCACACAGGACGAGAGTCCATGGCAGCTAATGTTCAACAATGCCTACAACTGGTGTGTCCAGTCCAGCGATCACTAAACATCACAATTATCACAAACGAAGCACATTCAAAATACATAAAATGTATTTACAATCCATCTTACGAGCACACTATATACAGAGTATATCTATCTACACATAACTTATAGCGACATGAAATATGAACAATTATACAGATCAAAGATAATCCCATTGAAACATCAAAACCTAATGCGAAATTTGTAGCAAACATTTGAGATAGTTTGCCTTGGCACCCGGTGCCATCAAGTACTTGGAGTTCCAGTCGTGCTCGTTTATGTGCAGCACCTTGTAGCCCATCATCTCCAGGTGCTTCATCTTCAACGATTCGGGACCCCGCAGCGCAGTCAGATCATTCTCGCAGAAGGAGTCCAATCTCAGCAGCAATATTGCTACCCTACAAAACATAAATCGGTATGTATAGAGTTTAAGCCAAAGATTTGAACTATTTAAATGCTATGCCCACTTGGTTATGCGATCCAACATGGTGGCCTCCACTGGCGGCGCTGGCATGGGCTTCTTATCCCGATCGAAATGTATCACAAAATCAATCTGATAGCCATAGGGCGTGGTGTGATTGCAGCGGAAATACTTATCCTCCTTGAGCAGATGCTTTAGCAACTGTTTCACATCCCTGCCAAAGGCACTCGGATGATGGGACTCTACAAACGAATAATTCCAATTAATCAAAGTACAACTTTAGGGCCTTGGGGTGTGTATATTTACTCTTGCTCATCTGTGCCTCGATGTAGTTCTGCTGAAACCAGGGCACATTCGCCTCCGGCAGGTCCAGGCAGACGGTGCGATTCAGCTGCATGACCAGATTGAGTACCCTTTCCGGATAGGTTGCCTTTGAGTAGCAGACCTGTATCTCATCCTCGATGCGTTGAATGAATTTCACACAGAATACCTGATTAATCAGCTCATCGGGTATGAGCTTGTAGAAGCACAACGCCAGACAGGCCTGCACCAGCGACAGGCCACTCATCTGATCAAAGTCTCTATAGGGAATGTCTTTGATATTATCTAATTTGATTGAGCATAAGTGGGGGGTTTCATTCTCACCTTAGCAAAATACTGGCAGCCCGTTCCAATGTCTCTAATGAGGCGGGCGTGTAGCCCAGATTATAGGAACAAGTCAGCACCTTCTCCACGGTATCGCCAGTGATATGGTCGCGCTGTTCCGCAATGTATCCAAACATGGACTCCAGCAGCTCGGGCACAAAGTAATGCGAGGCATTGAAATTGTACGCCATATCACGAACCACTCGCGAGCTGAGATCGTTGCAGTGCAGAGTCTTATAGAGCGATAGGGCCTGCATATAGACCACAGTGTTCTTGAGAGCTGTGGAATGAAAGATATTTAATTCTATTGCTTGCTTTATATTGTTCCACTCACTCTTTCTATGGCTGAGGGTTCGTATTATGATGCTCAGCTCACTCGCCGTTAGTGGCTCTTGCTCCGCATTGGCCAAATGCCGCTCCGCACAGCCAATGAGTATGCTATCCATGGTAGCCATCTGCATGCCCGCCACTGGCGGTGTATCCTGACGAAATCTCAGCTCGCAGGCAATTTGCATGCCGCGACTGAGCACAAAACAATCCTGAATGTCGAACTGTGGCGCCATCGTCAGTATTTTGCTCATTAGAATGTTGGGAAACTTCTTCCAGGACATTTGGGTGTGGCCATAGGCTATCACAAAGGCGGCCAGGCGGCTCACCTTGTTCGGCAGCCTGCCAGCTATATCCTGCTCAATGGCAGTCATGCACATTCCGCTCAGCTTTCGCTCCACATTGAAATGGCGATACGTTCCGCCTAGGTTATTATTGAAGTTCATGTAGCGCTGACAGTGGCCCAGGAATCTCAGATGCGTCTGCTCCTCCGGGCTGGAGTCCAGTTGCCGGACAACACCCGACCAGTACTTGTTGCAATAGCGTATGTCGGATATTTTCAGTGTTCGCAGCACGCTGAAGAAGTGGGTACTCGCATTGGGCAGCAGCCATGCGGCGTCAGAGTAGAGCAATTTGTGAAACAGCTTCAAATACTTTTCCCTTTGCAGGGGCTCGGCGAAGGGAACGGCACAGGCGAGGGCATCGGGAGTGGGTTCATCCGCCAGCAATTTCTCTGTTGCCTCTTTCAGTGGCTGCATCAGTTCAGCGGGCTCCTGGTGATGCAGAAACGCACGACAAATGCTCTTCATGTCGGCCGGTTCCAACTGGTGCAGGCATGGCCGCAGTGTCAGCATAATTTCTCTTATCAACTGGGTATGGCGTTGTGACCACACCCGAATGTTGAGCATGTGGAGCAGCTTCAACAGGGCCTTGGGTGTGTCACAGCTGAGGATGCCGCGCTGGAGCAGCTCGCTCACTCTCTGCTTGTAGTCCTTGAGAAGCTCCTCGTCGATCAGTTGGTGCAGCTGGAACAGACAAGTGGAGAGCAGGCGTACTTGTTCCTCGCTCTTGCACTGGGCTATGTGCCGCTCCAGATGTGGCATGAAGTTGCGGCACACGAGCGGCGTAAAGAAGTCGCGTTCCAAATTGATTCCCACAGAGAGGCGGGAGAGTGCTGTCAGCGGGATAAGCTCTTCCTGATCCTTCGTATCAATTGATTTTAGTGCACGCGCCAGTATGGTCTCCACGGTGGACTCACAATTGGGAATGTGCATCTTGCGTAGGTATAGGTAGCTGCAGCTCAATTCGTTGATGTCCATGTGGGCTATATGGGGATCTATATGCTGCAGCACCTCTTTGTGCACACGATCTGTCAGAGCCTCTCTTTCGGGCGTGCCCAAGTTTAGATAGTGCAGCCACAGCTGGGACAGGCTTTCCACCAGATGGTGCCGGTCCAAGTTGTCTGTTGCTATCACATCTATGAGCTCCTCACTGTTCTTTGCCTCCCTTAACCGCATCATGACAGTATCCACCTCCGCCGCTCCACTCTTGTCCACTAGACTTTCCACGCGCTGCTGGGAGTAACATTGAAGGTGGATCCGATTTGCCGGCAGTGCTGCCAGTGTTTGTATAGGCGGCTTTGCTCCAATATTCACGTGCCGTCGCAGGAGCTGTAGTTGACGTATTTGAAGCACATATTGCAGGTATTTCCATTGCACCCGGGGTGCGTAATTCAAGTACATGTCTAATTTCACTGGCTTTATTCAGAAAATGTTAAATAATAACGAAATTTAAGTTCTTCTATTAGTGCTGGCAAAACAACGATTGCTACAATATCGATAGGTAAATATCCAAATACAAGACTGGCGAATCTCGAAGCACCACCCTCTTTAGTTCAAACATCTTGCAATTTTATTACGGACCAGACAAATGACGACACTAACGAAAAATCAGGTAATTGTGCTTCAACCCGGTTATTCTCGTGAGGATGAAGATGATGCGACTGCCATGCGGGCGAACTGCACCTGCACTTTGGTACGGTGCAGAGACGGCCTAAATATTATCGTCGACACTATGACAGCTTGGGACGGCGACCTGTTGCGATCTCTACTACGGCAACAAGGACTGGAAGTCGAGGACATACACGTTGTCGTCTGTACCCACGGACACTCGGATCACATTGGATGCAACTACCTGTTTACAACGGCGCGCTTTCATATGGTAGGAGCATGTGCCTCGAATCGGGATCTATACTTGGATTATCTCTCCAGCGGCGACGAAAACGAGCAACTGCCATTGGATACAAATGGCGAGGTTGTGGTCAAGAGGACACCCGGACACACGCTTAGCTGTGTGTCTGTCATCGTGCAAAACACTCAGTTTGGCGGACCGGTGGGTATTACTGGAGATCTCTTCGAGCGCCGCGAGGATGTGGAGGATGACAGCATCTGGCGGAACGCGGGCAGCGAGGATGAAAAGAGTCAGCGCGTAGAGCGCAGCAAAATGGCGCTTTTATGCGATCACATAGTGCCAGGACATGGTCCAATGTTTCCGTTGAACACGGAAATGCGCCTAAAATTGAAGCAAGACAATAAATAAGAAATTTGTTATGTTTGTGACCACTCTCTCTAGCTCACACACCTTGCCATTTGATTACTAAACTTACTAAATATCTCTAGTGTCATCGATGGTTTTGCAGCCTTAGTGTGCCATCACTATTTAAAGTGATTTGCATTAAATTTGGATTAAAAGTTTGTTTAACAAGACAAAACAAATATTATTGCCGCCTGCTACTCGTGCCCATCGTCGCGCAATGGATCCTTCCTCAAGTCTGGCCGACAAGTTGGCCTCTAAAACGGCCAGCAGCAACTCACTGGACAGCAGCTCCAAGTCGAGTTCGCTGGGCTCCAAACACGGGGTCGGCGAAAATGGTGGACTGAGGGACACACCCTTTGCCTACTTGGACGGCGAAGAGGATCAGGATCAGAAAAACGACGTTACGTACGTCTGCCCTTATCGCGGACCCGTCTTCGGTGCCTTGACCATAACGAATTATCGCCTGTACTTCCGTTCGCTGCCACTGAGGGATCAAGAGCCGCCCGTTGTGGTCGATGTGCCATTGGGCGTGATTGCGCGAGTGGAGAAGATCGGCGGCGCCACGTCGCGCGGCGAAAACTCGTACGGCATCGAGATCTTCTGCAAAGATATGAGGAATCTGCGTTTCGCCCACAAGCAGCAGAATCATTCGCGCAGGACGGTGTTTGAGAAGCTGCAGGCGAATGCGTTTCCGCTCTCCTACAGCGGCCGCCTCTTCGCCTTTGCCCATGCCGCCGCGAATGCTGTGAATGGGAGCGGTGGCTGGGACGGCTGGGCTGTGTACGAACCGCTAGCGGAGCTGCGTCGCCTGGGCGTACCCAACGACATGTGGAGGGCCACCAAGATAAACGAGGCCTATGCCGTTTGCGATAGCTATCCGGCTGTTTGGGCCGTGCCCAAGGCTGCATCCGATGACTTTCTGCGTCGCGTGGCGCAATTTCGTTCCCGCTGTCGTCTGCCAGTGCTGTCGTGGATGAACCCCAGGACCCAGGCGACCATAACACGCTGCTCCCAGCCCTTGGTGGGCGTCAGTGGCAAAAGGAATGCGGACGATGAGACCTATCTGAGCTACATCATGGAGGCCAACGCACAGTCGGACAAATTGACGATTATGGATGCGCGTCCCAGCGCCAATGCCATTGCCAATAAGGCCAAGGGTGGCGGCTATGAGTCGGAGGATGCCTACAAGAATGTGGAGATCAATTTCCTGGACATACACAACATTCACGTGATGCGAGAGAGTCTGCGCAAGGTGAAGGAGGCTTGCTTCCCCACCACAGACGACTCCAAATGGCAATCGGCCATCGACAATACACTCTGGCTGAAGCACATCAGATGCGTGCTGGCCGGCGCTGTTCGGATAGTCGACAAGGTGGAGACCATGAGCACTTCGGTGGTGGTGCACTGCTCCGATGGCTGGGACCGCACGGCGCAGCTGACTGCGCTCTCCATGCTGCTGCTGGATCCCCACTATCGCACTGTTCGCGGCTTTGAGGTGCTCATCGAGAAGGAGTGGCTGTCCTTTGGGCACAAGTTCCAGCAGCGCGTTGGCCACGGCGACAACAAGCACTCCGATGCGGATCGCTCGCCTGTTTTCCTGCAGTTCATAGACAGTGTGTGGCAGGTGGGGCAGCAGTTCAACAACGCCTTCGAGTTCAATGAGCATTTCCTTATAACCATTGTGGATCATCTGTATTCGTGTCGATTCGGCACCTTCCTTTGCAACACCGAAGCCGAGCGTGTGGCCGAGGGTAAGTGCCGCTAAACTTCGTTTTGTATACCAATATGAAAGTCAAACTTTTGCAGATCTTAAGCACAAGACAACATCCCTTTGGACGCACATTAACTCCTCGCTGGATCAGTATTTAAATCCCCTATTCCCCTCGTTCACGCACGGCGCAGAGCTTGTGCTGCGGCCCATTGCCAGCGTGCGAGCTGTGCGGCTGTGGAAGGGTCTGTACTGTCGCTGGAATCCGGGTCTGTGTGCCCCCCAGCATGGGTGTCAGCGCACACGGGAACTGCTCTCGAAGCAGGATCTGCTGTTCAAGCATGTGAACGAGCTGCGGCTCAAGTCGAATAATCGCAGCAACAGCATGCAGACAACGACGCGACTGGCATCGCCAATGCACTAATATTCGTACTCGTAGTATTTGTCTATTATTATTATTCCTTTATATTAATCATATAAATATATATACATATATATATCCCATGTGACCTACGAGCACTATTCCAAATATAATCAAAATAAGTTTAAAGTAATCTTCAGGACAGTCAGCTGCTTTATGTTGTGTGTGCCACTCCGCACCCCCACCAACTGTTGCATGCAGCCAGCCCGTTTTCATTCATAAAATCAGTGACCAGCAGGCGCCTGCGCCTTGGACTACGCACAGACCCCCCACTCTGCCCCCAGCAGTTTGGCTGGTTCTGTGGCCTTTTGCGCCAAAATTAAAATCACATTGCTTCAGTACGTTTTCGCACGTTCATTAATGCAGTCGTGCTCGGCCAACGGCGCGCTCTGGTCCGGATTAGTTACCTTAAATATGTTTAATTATCGTGTCGAAAACTATGCCTAGTTGGAACCGTCGTGTGGTTTTGGTGGCGTTGGTGTGGCTTTGGTGTCTTTTAAGCTGTTGCCATGGCTGGACAGAGGCTGGGACTGCGACTGATACTGCAGAGGTGCTTGTGGTCATTGCTTGTCCGCCGCTGCCCCGTCGCTCGTTGGATGAATGTTTTGCGCTGTCGGACAACTTGCGGGAGCAGCAGCAGCAACAACTGGCGGGTGTCATCCCCGGGGATTATAGCCTCAGGTTTCACATAATGCATGAGCTATTCAATTATTGGACATTGCTGGACGCATTGCCAGGCGAGACACGTTTGCTGAATGCGCGCACGGAATGGATTATTTGGTGTCAACACAACACGGAGGTGGCCTCGCTACGCGGACTCCTCCAGCAGCTGCACAGCCAGGACCCCACGGAGGTGTGTAGTAGTTGTCCCCAGAAGCCAGGACTTTATTCTTAATAATTTAACTTTTAAGTCTGCCTACTACGGCCATGCCTTGTACGACACGGAGGCCACGATTGTGCATCATTTTGCACACTACAAGAATCCCAGATGGTTTCCGTATCCCCTGCTCAGTGCCGGCGTTGTTTTCACAGGTGTTCTGCTGCGCAGGTAATTCCCTTTGGGGGTAGGGCTCCTACTCATCCATAACTCATAATGAAACATCCATTAAAAACAGGCTGGCGGAACTTGTTGCTCTTAATGCCCAGCAGAATGGCAACAACCACCGGCGGCACAGTGAGTTTGCCATAGACGCCTCTCATGAGCTGGCCCGCTTTATATTCGACAACTTAACACCTGACACATCCGACGCCATAGCAGGCGAAACCTTGGAGCGGAAAATCATTTTGAAAAGTGCTGCCTACATATGTCCCACTGCAGCAGCAGTGCAACGGCCGCATACCCCCGAGACGACGGGCACAAGGCAGCCTGTGCCTTTTGTATGCTATATGCAAAGCCAGAGATGTTTGCTGGTGCTCCTGCTCCTGTCCTACCATCGACATTGGGGAATAGGCGGCTGCAAGGGGTAAGTTTATGTAAGCTGCCAGTAGTGGGCTTCCTGTTTGCCCTGTTTGGATTTAACATACCATTTCCATAAAGGGAACTTTGATTAAGATAAAGCCTCTCCTATTTTGCTGTGTGTTTTGTCAATATTGTGGACTTCCTTATTTGTTTTTGCACCTTCTGCAGCCATGAGCAGCACATTTTGTGCTTTGTTTTCTGAAATTCTTGAATTTTAAAGCACACACACACGATAACCCCCCCAAGCAATTAGCATTTGAAACCTCTATAACCATAAATTCTCTAACAAACATGAACTTGATTCTCCGATTCTACTCTCTGCACACACACACACACACACAGCAGGTGGAGATGGAGGTGCAGGGGCACACAACAGGATCGCACATCTATTTTGCAATCAAGACCTGTGCAAAATTCCATAAGGAACGTATACCAATCATCGAACGCACCTGGGCGACCGATGCCCGGCACCATAGATACTACAGCGATGTGGCAGGTAAGCGGCACCATACCATCCCCCCTTGTTGTTGCCCGTCCCCCCGTTGACAATGAGAGGGCAATTAAAGCAAATGAGTGAGGGTGATGCCGGAAGGGGGGGAAACGTTATACAAACCATACATACATATACGAATATTTACCCATATGTGGATGCATACATATGCACATACATATGTGTGCGTGGGGCATTAACAAAAACAGGATGAGGCGGAGCGACAGGCAAACAAAACACACACACACACACATCCATGCAGGATCTGTGCTTTTCGGTTCTCATCTCATGCACACATATTCCCAATGCTACAATTTTCCACCATATAGTACATACATCCATCCATCGGCAGCAGCATCGCCAGCATCACCCTCCAACGAGCAGTTGAACTTATTGAATATTCATTGATTTGACTTTGTGTGCTCCCTCCCGTCTCCTGTCTGCTGCCTGCTACTCCTGGATGCCACTGGCCACCCCACCCCATTGCCGTGCCGTGCCTCCTGCTCTAAACCTCAACAGAAGTCGGCATACCGACAATCAGCACTGGGATACCCAATGTTCAGACTGGACATTGTGCCAAAACATTGGCAATTTTACAATTATCCCTCAAGGATATCAACGCACAGAA
Organism: Drosophila bifasciata; assembly: GCA_009664405.1. Taxonomy (NCBI): domain Eukaryota; kingdom Metazoa; phylum Arthropoda; class Insecta; order Diptera; family Drosophilidae; genus Drosophila; species Drosophila bifasciata. The sequence goes on along the minus strand of CM019042.1, from coordinate 41,609,117 downwards.
GGACATGCTGCACATACGCTGGCTGATGCTTGTCGATGATGATACGCTGCTTAGGTAAGTCACTTTCCGGGCTACATGACTGGGTATGGGGATTACGTATACGTATTATTGCCAGCGATTGGATTTAATTGAATGCTCGATCTACTAAGCCATAGAAAGGCAGGAGTTTCAACTGATTATGGAAACTCCATATACTCCATATATACTTTAAATTCTTACTCCCAGGCTTGATTTAAATGCAGAGCATACCCCACCATTCAGTCGATCCTCCCACCTTGACTCTCCGTTGAGATATTTTTTTATTTTACCAGCTTAATCGCATGACGGCGCATTCAATTAAAAATATTTGTATTGATAAATCGCACTCATCCTTGCCACTGCAATTCCCTTTGCTCTTTCTCGTGCTGCATCGCTCCTCCATCCCCTGCAGTGTGCCCCGATTGAGCGCCCTGCTGAATGGCTACAATCACACGGAGCACATCTATCTGGGGGAACGCTACGGGTATCGTTTGTATGCCCCAGATGGCTTCAACTACCACACAGGAGGAGCCGGAATTGTGCTCAGCCTGCCCCTGGTGCGACTCATCCTCGAGCACTGCAGTTGTCCGAGTGCCAATGCCCCGGACGACATGATACTGGGCTACTGCCTGCAGGCACTCGGAGTGGTGGCCTTGCCAGCCGCGGGGCTACATCAGGCCAGGCCTCAGGACTATGCCACAGAGCTGCTGCACCTACAGCCGCCCATTTCTTTTCACAAGTTCTGGAACACAGAGCCCGAGCACACGTATCGCAGATGGCTGGGCGGCTCCAGTGGCGCCAATCACAGTGTGCCACAAGCGACGGGCAAAGATCGTGCAACAGGGGGTGGCGCTGCACCATTGCCTCTGCTGCAGCTGCCAGGTCTACCCACAGGCCTGGCAACGGCCGAGAAGCATTTGGATCTCTAGTCAGTCTGCTGCTGCTGAGGTGAGTACTAATTTGTAATTATAATAGAAAAAAAAAAACAAATTCAATCCGAATGGGGTTTTGGTTTGCGCTGCCGCTGACAGTTGAACAAAAGTTGCCACCACCGCACCTGCACCTTCCCCAAAAAACCAATCTAGAGCCAGCCATCAAGCGGCGGCTGCCAAGCACACGAATTTTCATTTTCTATAGACCAAAAAGAATATACTCGTAGAAAACTTGTCAGATGTCGCGTTAGGAAGTGGGGGCCCCAGATACAACTGTCTGTGTGTTGCGGCTTTCGTGTCAGTTTAATTAGTGAAAATACTCAAATGCGGTTGCAGGCTGGCTGGCTGCTACTCTGATTAGGAGAAGATTTGTGCCTGTTTATACGAGCAGTAAGTAGGGAACTTCTATTCTAGAATGAGCTTTGTTTAAGTATCTATCCCTTTATATATATTTTACTTCCCCTTTAATGGACTGCTCCATTAGGCAGAATCCATATCAATATTCCCGAAATCCGCATAAATCTCCCAGCACTTCTGCACTCTGCACATAATTTGCATTCAATTTCAATTGGTCGACACTTGAGCTTCCGCTTAGCTGGGGATTTGTCACACCTTCTTCGATGGACTTAAACCTCATTAAATGTAAATTTTCAGCAAGCCAGAGAGAGGCGAATGAATCGGTTCTGTAGAGCATTCGTGGGGGCATCAACAGTTTCCGCTTGAGTGCACTTTTCGAATGGTTAGCTTAGCCCTTGGGCGGGCGGATATTCCTTGGGGTAGTCAGTCATTCAGGTCCTTCGTCCCACGATTGAAGTACGCCGTGAGATAAAACAAACAAAGCGCTCCATTTAAACTGAAAGACAGACAATCCAGGAGCCCAATAGCTACGTTTTGTTTCGCTGTGGCCATATATAACACTCCACAGCTAACCACTAAATAATGCACATTGTGCATCTATTATTCAGGCACTAATCAATAGTTTTCGCAAGTCTCAAATGTGGGCGACAACACGCCCACACCATTTACAGGGTGTGCCTTCTAAATAGGTGAAAACAATGTGACAGTTTTGTTCTTGGAGAGCCAGCCCGTTGACAGAAGTAATTGTCCTGTGGTCTGCCTGAATTATTTAGCGACTGAGGTGAAAGTTATTGTCAGGTGCAGGCCACTGGCAAAAAGAACTCAACACAAATTCGATTTGGTCAGCTTAATAGCTTAAAAGGAGTCATACAATATTCACAGGGGGATTTAACTGATTAATTTATTACTTAAAGAGCAAAATTGAGCGGAAAACATATCTTATCCGTTTATCATTAATCCTTGAAGAGCGTTGCCTTTCCGTTGACCGGAACAGGTTTGTGAACAAATCAGATCTTATTCAGATAACACTCGTGGATATATATTTAATAACGAAAGAGCTTTGCTCCATTTCACAGAGAAATGTTCTTTCAGGTAAAGGAAATTTAATGGAATGCAGTTCTGTTAATTTGTTCATGTGTCTTGTCTGCTCTGTCTGGCTGTTTATTTGCTCTGTTGTCCCCCGGCATTGCCGCAAGTTGGTTTTATCTGCTGCCTGGCAGCAGCAGCACGGTGTGGCACGGACTCTTGTCGCCGTGTCATCTACGTACGTCTACGTGCTTGTACCTCCTTGCATCGTCGCTTACTCCGTGCGTCCTAATTAGTTGTGGATTTTTCAATGAATACCAAGCCAGACCCAGACCCAGGCACAGACCCATGCCCAAAAACCCTGACCCAGCACAAGGCTCAAAGCCACCGCCAGCCACATGGCCAAGGCACTGCGACAAGTTGAATTTAAAACAAAATTTAATTAACAGCTTGCAGTTAAATAAATGCTGCATGCACACGAGAATACGAGGATATCATCTGTCTGTCCTCTGTCCCCTGTTCCAATCCAGTCAGCGCCACCAATCCTCGTTGTCGTCGTCGTCGTATTCCTCGTCTCCGTATTCCACCTCCTCCGAGGATCCCGCCTGTCTGGGTCCCACAAAGCTAACAACTTTCTGAGGCAGAAGTTGCACTTTGGCCAGGTTTCTTTGCTTCTGATGATTGTAGATGCGGGACAGCATAGAGGGCACTGGATCACTGTCACTCCAGGCCAGGCAAAGGTATGTGGTCATCAAGAGAACTGAGAATGGCAGGGAAATTTAGTAATAAGTCTGGCATGTATGTCTATCATATATAGGAGCTTACCAAGCCATCCAAAAACTAAGCCCAACTGCATGATGCCCCAAAATTCAACTGCTGAAAGTTTCCTCTAATTCGTTGGGTTTTATATACCAACTTATATGTTGTGGGGAGGCTTTTAAATAGTTTTCATTTTATGGTTTGTTTTACAAGGCAATAACTTTCCCTTTTTGTATGCTCGCTAATCGTAGAAAAACTAGGGTCCATTGTGTGATTGTCAATGGAAGTTTAAAGCTATAAGCTTTATATGTTTTTATATGTTTCTAATTACTATATAAGGATGATCTACGTGTCTGTCTATCACACTATTTGAACACCACCAGGTGAACATAATTTCCATATATAATTCCGGCAAATCTGTATCATTTTTTAAATCATTTTCATCAATTCAAAGCCAAAGAAACTAATCCAATTTTAAGGTACCTTTTAGTCGAAAGAGCATTATTCTTTCTATTTGTGTATTCTATAAATTTGATTGGTTTTCTCTTTTTTTTATTAATCAGCAGCTGTTGAACTTACAATTTTTTATAGTTTTATTTGACTATCACAATTTAATGAGTCTTTGTGATATCTTGCCTGTCTTTGAACAAGTTTTTTAATCTTTTGAAATTTGTAGTTTTTCCTTTTCTCTTGAGTGTTTTGAATATATTTGTCTTGCTTTATATTTTGTAATTCTAACCGAAAAAAAACATGCCGAAAAAAATGGTGCTCTCTCCCATTATTATCTTGAGTGGGAAAAGCTGCCATGCAGCATTTTCTTTTGCATAAAATTACAGTTTGTCCTTCCACACACACACACACACTCACACACAACATGGGTGTTGTGTTGCTTGTGGCTACTCGAAAGTAGATTATGCTGAACAATGTCACATCACAGACAGAGAGAGAGAAGGTCCAACCCGGGGGGCGCAGGGTAAGCTCTGTTAATCTGCCTTGAAACATCAAAAGTTGAACCATAAGAAAATTTAAGCAACCGCCCTCGAGCAGGGCAGGGCAGTGGCACAAAAAAAGAGAAGGAACCCACACAGAAAGAAATCAACCATGAGATGAAATTGTTTAAGAAGATTTCTTTACACAACGTGCATCAAGTCCGGAGAGATTTGTGAAACAGCTTGTGTCCGGGTCGAGGTCTGAGGGGGCTCCCCGGGCCTTGGTGGGGGTTTGGGATTCTGGCTTCGTCGTGTTGGACTTTTCGTTGTGTGTTTCCTTTTTGGTTGGGTGCAACTTTTGGCGTCCAGCTCCCTTCCCTCCCTGGGGTTTAGACAATTGTTTTAGTTTTGTGCTTGTATTTTGCATTTCTACGCTCGCTGAAATCAATATGTGTAAAGGAAAGTTGAAGATTATGAAATATGCATTTAAAAGATCTACCAAATCTAAAGAAATTTTGGTAGCAGCAGTCAAATCCGATTTCGTGGGAGTCCTAAGTTTTGTCTTTGGTTTGTCAACCGCTTAAACTTTCAGTGAATCCTTTATTCCTATCCCCTGGATTCATCAATCAGAACTTGGCAAATTCACTCAAGTGCCTCAAGCCATTTGCCAGCCACAACTTACACTCAGACAGACAGACCCAACTTGGCTCCCATCTAGATCAAGTTACAACGCCTCAAACTAGGCAACTCCATTCAAATAAAACGTAGGACACACAATCCTTTAGCTCACTCTGTCTCTCTCCCTCTCTCTGTCTCTCCGGATGTCTCAGTTAACTTGCAATAAATTTTTGTCCCTGTCTAAACTAAAGTTGAACTGAACTGGAGGAAAAAAAGCATTTTGTGTCTATCAGGGCGTCTAATCTGCAGTCCAACCCATCTAACCAACTTACCACGTGCAATAAATTTCTAAGGCGCAGCAACGTCTGCACTATTTTCCCCCTCTAGCCTGGCGACTTTTTTCCATGGCAGCCATGGAGGAGGAGGAGCAGGCAGGACCTGCTGGCAAACGGATTTCTTCTCACTGCTAAGCCACGCGCCCGTACGTGATCTGATAGGGGAATGAACGGCAACCGCAAACATAGCTAGAGACAGTACAGGGGGGACGTCTCTAAGACGCCGACATGTGTGCAAACTTTGGGCCAAGTCGAGTTGCCACATTTGTTTGGCCTAAAGAACACGCACCTGTGTCCTGTACCCACCCACCCACTCCACCCATTGTGGTCTTCCAGCCGCACAATTCGACAAGCAGTTGGCATTGCGCTAATTTACTTTAAATTGGTTTTTTTGACATTGGTGTGTGCCTTCCACTTCCTTATACGAATTATCAATGATAAATGACTTGGTGGGCTTGGTGTTGGTCTCGGTCTGCTGTTCTGGTGCTCTTTGCCTTTGGGGGAGTCTCTGGGTGTGTTTGGGCTTCGTTTGGGGTTCATTTTTGGCTTAAGATTCAAAGAGGTTTAATGTCAGAAGAAGTACTTTTCGTGCAGTGGATTATTCAACTTAAATGAATCCAATTATTCTACAATTATTTTATTGATAATACACACATATGTATATCCCAAATAAGCAATACCTTTATATGCTCTTTTTAATTACAGACATCCTTCGAGCCCCAATGATGAGCTGCAGTCCGACTGAAGCCAAAAATGAATGAAATTGATCTTTCAGCTTTGCCACAGCTGCAGTTAAAGTATTATTTTTAGAATATAATGAATTCAAAGTAATCCTATCTGCAAATAAGATCTAAGAACTAAATTCACGCATCCTTTTTATTGAAGGATCAGGAGCATTTTTCCGATCACAGGAAGCCGTCGCCGGTTTTGATCGGCCCACAAATAGCGGAGAAAACGTTATATTTGAATTCCGCATCAACTGCTGCCTGACAAAGGCTCGCCAGTATGTACTAGCTCAGTTTCGCATCGGCCAGCCTTTGACCTGATGTAAAAAAGAAAAACCAGCTACCTTCTGCTGATTGCTGTTCGCCTGGTACTCGGCCTGCAAATTGAGACACTGAGTTCTAGCAATTTCCCGCAGTTTCCGTCCAATCCAGACGAGATGCATGTCCTCGTGAGCGGAAGGGTCTCCTGTATCCATTGAATCCATCAAGGACGAGAGGTGACTGCAAGGATATGCCTGTTACATGGTGTTCTGCAATAGATATTGCAGTGGTTTTTTCACGGTAGTCCACGGTGGTCGTAGTCCCCCGGATTCATCCAACTTCTTTAATGGTGTCCTTATCAAAGATCAAGGATATCAAGGACTCCTCAGTCATTCATACTTACATTTCTCCTTACTTCTTACCACATCCCATCCCCGTTGCACCGCCTTTCCCTAGTTTTTCATGTTTCTGGTATTTTATTTGGCGCTCAACAATTTATTTCCGCCCAAAATGTCCCCCATTTATCGCTAATGGGATCTCTCTCTCTGGCTTACTGTGGGGAAGGGGGTAATAAACCGGTAAATAAAAATGAATGCAGCAGAAATTACAAATAACCAATTGAACCCAATTTCGGCGAGACGAGCCTCTTGACGAATTTTCTTTTGACGCAATTTATTTTGCTATTTTTTTTCGCTGTTGCTTTCCATAATTAATGAGTAAAGTTTTCGAACCTTTTGTGTCAAGTTTTTGCCGAGTACGAGTCCTGGCCAGAGTCCAGGGTTCTATTGTCGACATGATTGGCTGCTTATCGGCGCAACGCCATCAATGTGGGCGTGGCATGTCAGCGATACTAATGAGAGGGAAAGCGCGACCAGACGAAAAGTTTTCTTAACATATTTCGATTCGTTTCGCCTCCTCTCTCTGCAAAGACATAATAAATGGAAATATTGTTAAAGGAAAGTGTTTGCCCGATTAATCATGGGGACATAGTGGGTGGCTCTGGTTGAATGGGTGGGGTATGGGGCTTTCCCCTCTGCCCTCCCCTGGCATTGGTTTGTTTTGGGTCACGTTTCAGTTGCACACACACATTTTTGCATACATTTTTGGTCAATTTCTGTTTCGACCATAATGAGCAACAACAACAAAAAAGGATACCAAAACTTCAGATACCCTTGAAGAGTTCTCATTATTTCTAAAGTAGATGTATGAAATATCTATATATATAGTATATAAAAGAAAGTCATGTTAGTTACCTCATTTATAACTCAAGAACGGCTGTACCGATATGCCTGAAAATTGGTGGGTAGGTGGTTCTTAGAGCCAGGAGAGTAAAAAAGGATACTGTAAACGTCAGTCACTGTCACTTTGTCCATGAATGAATGGTTGAAAATATGAGTTTTGAAATGAAATTTTAGGTGAATTGAAGTGAAGTGAAGTTTATTTAAAAATGCCGCGACCAAGACGATCGAATCTTTCCAAAAAAAAGCCGTATTACAAGAGGGATAGACATTCAGTATTACATATATTTGTTCACATTCAAAAGGAGTAGTGTAGATAGAGTAGTAATTATAAAAATCTCGTAAAATTTACTTTAAAATTTTGTCTTGAACAAGAACAATTCCACAATGGGAAACGGAACGATTTCGCGTTTGATCAACGCCATCAAAACTACCTTTCCCCAGGTGGGAAACACGATAATCCAGCGCCAGTTGTGGTCCACCCTGAGACATCTGGTGTATCAAACTCCGCACCAATAGCACCAATAGCACCAATAGCGCAAAATGACGCGGATTCTCTGGACATCGTTGAAGTAAGTAAGCGTCGTCGCAGCCATGAAAGCTCTAATAATGTATCTGTATCTGTGTGAACGCAGACCGTGATTACAATTGGTCCTACGTCAGATGACGACGCCAGCGGATCGTCGAGTCCTAGGCGCATAAAAGCAATGCTAGTTAATTATATAAATTATTATAAATAAATATATATATGTACTTACTATTGAGTTATTTTGAAAGAATCTCCGAAATTGAAAAATGGGGGAGCTGAATGTGTTTACGGCTGGTGTGTTTGGCTCACAGTGAGGGTTGTTTGGATAATCTGAAAGTATATATTTTGAGATATTATGCAGCGCCTACTTAGCATTTGAAAATATTTTTGTATCAATATAGCAATATATAAACTACCCGCCCCCAGAAATTGGGATTACCTAAGGAGTTATTCATTCAGACATCATTTGTTACTACTCTAATTTTTGTTCCACAATTTGGTAGGGACTCTGTTTTTGGGGGTAATGGAAAATGGCATGGCAATTGTTATGGTAAAATAAATTAGTTGCACGTGACGCCTTAAATGGTCGCACAGCAAATGGGGAGAGAGTTTTCTAGGATTCCCTCGACCACAAACAAAAAAAAAAAAAAAAAAAAGAAATAATGAAAAATAAACCGAAATAACGTTTTGTGAACCTCAATGAGAATGAAAATTGCACAAGCATTTGGTTGATTCGCTTGGGGTCGGAGTGTGGCTTTAGCTGTGGATGTGAATGTGAATGTGAATGTGGCTGTGGCTACCGCACAAATTGCGTGCCACAAATGGACGCACATAAATCATGCGTGCGACAAAAATCGCTTCGGAAAGTTTTCACGCACAATTGGCCAACAAATCCAAAAGCTTCGACTGAACAAATTGAAGTCTACGAAATCACATGGCACAGGTACAGGTATCGCTACTGGAGTCGCAGCTCCTAATTTAGTTTGAATTTAAAAAAAATAAACACAGATAGATGAGAGAGAGAAACTTTGAAGCATGAACCGCCATGCCCCCAGGAGTCGTCTTTTTTACTTCAAATGGATTATATTTCATAATTTGCATTAACTCATCCCACCCTCAAGCGAAAATTTTTAATGAATTTCCCTCGCAACTTGCAACATTTTTACAGAAATCAACACACAACAGGCACCTACATTTACACCCACACCTCAACACTCAGACACACTTGCTGAAAAGAAATCCTGGCACTGTTTTTTAGCGCTTTCAGCCTCATAAATATACTCGTACTCGTAGTCGTACATTTTCTCCAGCTTAGGGGTTGTGGCCCCCATTGCTGTTGCCACAACATGCACTAATTAATCAAGGATTTGGCATTAAGGAAACAAATTCTCGACCCTCTCCAATGGCAAAGTATATGGAGCACGTGCCGCGCTTTTAAATGTACAAATTTTTTGTTTTTTCTCTTCTACTCTTCTCTTTTTTTGTTCATAAGCAGACTTAATAAAGTATGAACAACGTTTTTAAATTATGTGCACGTACAACAACAAAAAAAGTTTAAGAACTTTGCATTTGTTATGGTTTTCAGTTAATGCTGGAGTCGTCAAGCATTTTAATGCGGTTTTTTTGTGTATAAATTTAAACCTGAACCAAAATCAAATATTAATAAATGTATATTCAGCTAAGAAACTTAAGATTCTTATGGCCATGGCCAAATTGTCAAAGCAATCGTATTAATTTACTTAAAGCTCATCTGCAAAATGGTTGATCGAATTAACTGGGCTCTGAGCATAGCATTTGCACATTTAATTACACTTGAGAATTGCTTCACAAAATCAAACCGCATTCAAATTGCATTATTCAATCAGCTACTTGTACTCCCAATGGGGTGGCATTTGCCACCATATGGTGCCTGCCTGCCTGCCTGATAATTATACAAAAACAATGTCAATCTGTGCTGCAATTAAGGTCACTTTGTTATAGAATTTCGATTAACGTACGCAGTCCTTTGAGGCTGAGATTTCTATGCAGGAAATCAAAGTGTTGTGAATGTAACTTAAGGCAATAAAAATGCAGCAGCCTTCAATTAATTAGCATCTATTTGCTGGACACAGTGGACAACAAACGTGCCTGGCAAACTTCCGCCTTTCAGCATGCGGCGGCGGCAATGGCGGCCGTTAAATAAACGCAGGCTGCGGTCAGTGGGTGGGCGGGCAGTTTTTGTTTTCGGACCATTTGACGGGTACATCCCCACACACACACAACAAACACATGAGCCGCACAGAGTCAGGGATTGCAGTAGGACACAACCAGAAAGAGAGAAAGAAGGAGACAGAGAGAGCTGGCTGGCAGTACAAAATCGTCCGAAAACTAAAATACGTGCAAAGTTTACAAAAACATTTGGTTTTGGCTCGACTGATGCCGCATCCTGCTTCTGATTCAACTCTCCTGCTCCTTCCACAATGCATGTTGTTTAATTATTTGCCGTTATTTGGCATGCGGTCTATTTTGGCCTAAATGCAAGTGGAAAATGCTTAGATTGCACAATTTGTATATGGCTTTTGGCGATTTAACTAAGTTTTTCGGTGAGAAGCAACAAAATAGAGAGAAATTCTAGATGAAAATTTACTATGAAATGTTTTTAGCTACTTTAAAATGCTAAATGCTTGAAATAAATAAAATTAACTAATTTTAAAACACATTTCAAAAATGATATACGGCGCCAAATTTCAAATAGCCGACAAGCAGTGCTGCCAACTTGCGGGATAAAGTAAAGTCACACGAAAAACATCGATATTTAAAACACCTACACTATCGATATATTGATATATTTACATTTAACTGCTCATCTCTATTAGCTCAAAACGTGTTGATTTAATTCTAACAAAAAACTAAGCCATAATGGAGGAAATTGAGGGATACACAGGTAAAAGCACACATATTAATACTGCCCCGACTATTGCTAATCAAAAATACCTAAATTTAAGTTGTTCCACTGCGAATGAGCCGCGATGCACAGCACTGCCACAGCGTTTACATGCGGGAGCACTTCATCCGCCTGATGGACCCGAACAAACCCAAGGGTCGCACGTTGTTCCTGCTCAATATACCGCCCTATGTGACGGAGGAGAGCCTAAAGGGGTTCTTCGCGCGGGCTGGCAATGTGGAGAGCGTACAATTTGCCGCGAAGCCTGGCAAAGATGAGACAATCAAATGGTATGAGGGCACAAACGAACCCTTCGCCAATGTGCGCCCGCCGTTCATCTTCAAAGTGGCCTACGTGGTGTTCCAGAAAAGCAGCAGCCTGGCCAAGGCCTTGGCCGTACCCAGCATTGACCTGTTCGACGGCAGCAGCGGCGAGTCTACCATCAAAACGGGCATGGAACTGTGGCACGAGGAGTACGAGAATCATTACATTCTGGATGCGGAGAAGACAAAGGCACAGATCAGCGAATATATGGCCGACTATGACCGGAGAGAGCGTGCGGACGCACTGGCAGCCAAGAACAGCGCAGCCGATGCCGATGGCTGGGTCACTGTGGGCAAAGAGGGTCGCAATGCTGGCTTTGAGCAGAAGGAGTCCGTCATCGGACGCCTCGAGAAGAAGCGGGAGAATGACACGAAAACGAAGGAGCTGAAAAACTTCTACACCTTCCAGATACGCGAGAGTAAAATGCAGAATATCGTCGAGATGCGCAAAAAGTTCGAGGAGGATAAGCGAAAAATTGAACTGCTGAAGCAATCGCGACGCTTCAAACCGTTTTAGCCCCGTAAGCACGCATAGGTTAAGAGTTGAATAAAAGCCTCCGCGGCACACACACTGTAAGACCCGTAGGAGCGCAGCACTGACATGACCGCTGGGGCTGGTAAATCCTCATAAATTTCATGTTTTGCCATTGACACTTTTGCCGCGACCGAAATCCTGGCCAATGCCATAACTTATATGCGAACGCAGTCAGAGGCGGCCATAAAAGCTTATAAAAAGCGAACAAAAAAGAAAGAAAGAGAGGCAGAGGCCAGAGCAGAGTGGTGTGGTGTGGTGTGATGTGGTTGCCTGTGTTGTGGCCACAACAGCCGCTGAGCTTATTGTGTGATAATCGCATATGGTTTATGTTAATTTGAGAAATGATAAAAATATTTCGCTTATCAATTTTAATCATCATAATCGTCGCTGTGCCGTCGTCGCGACTCGCAACGCACATTTGAAACCAAGGCAATCCCCACACACACACACACACACAGCCAGCACGCGATCGAGGAATGCATTTTGGGTACTCGCTCAGGGGCGGATCTCCCAAACACCAGAAGACTCTACTTGCTCTTTTCCCACACAAATAGCGGTCTGGGTCCGCTCCTGGACTCGGGGTTTTTTTTTTGTGTTGGAGCCTCTCCCGTGACCAAAAAGGTAACCCGAGTGGAGTCTGTGGAGGCTTGGGGAGTGAAATACAAACGAGGTACGCGTCGGATAACGCATGCTGACGATCATCGCTGTGGATTGTAGTCGTCGTCGACGTCGTTCTTGTCCGGTTGCCTGTGGCTGTGTGGCTGTTGTTATTGCTGGCCTACTGTGGAGCCTAAAGACAGCAACACATTCATAATTTCTTCCGATTTGTATCGTTTTTAAACATTTTAAATTGATTAAAATGCGATAAATCATAATCGACAATGTCTGCGCCAGAGACTCGGAGTACGGGAAAGGGAAACCTCGGAAACCCTCCTCATACACTCATACTTGCGACCATGTCTGGGTGATGGAACGATTTATGAGCCTTGAACATAATAAAGTGTTAACGGAACGAGTTATTAAGGTAATCTGAATGCGCATAAGTTAATAAAGGCGAAGACGATTTGCATGGGCAGCAGCATCTCAGCGCAGCTCCAGAGCTGCAGCGTCTAAGGTTGCATCTAGGAGGCAATCCCAGGCTGGGCCCCAGTTCAGCGTTCGTCGGACACACAAGATGTCGAAAAATATAACATAAAACGACCACACGTACGTCTCCCATGCCGCACAGCAGGACTCCAGGCTCAGGCCAACGTGGAACGAGGAAAAAATATCAGAAACGCCGTGTCTTGTGAGCAGAACAATCAATAAATTTGAACACGTGAGCGGACGCGGACGCGAATGTGGAGGAACGACTGGGGTCCAGTCCAACACAGCCACAGCCATAGCCACAGCCAGCAAAGGCAGCAAGAGCAGGGCGATAAGTGATCAATGCCCCGTGTCGACTGATTGGGCAGAATCAGAAAACTCCGCGCGAGTGTTGCTGGTTGTTGTTGGTGGTGGGCAATGGGCCCAGGGAAAGTGAGTGACTTTGGTCTGGGTTTAATCAAAAATTATACAAATCATTAAAATATGGCAGTAAAAGTGGGGGTCTTAATAGATGGAACATGAGCATATATTAGCAAGGTATTGTTTCAAGAGAACATGAGTAGAGAAAAAAGGGGAAATTAAATATTTATGTGTTCAGTTTTACAAGGTATTTATAACTAGGAATGATCTACACGAGGGCTAAATACGTGCTAATATACGAGGTCCCTCGTACGAGTATGTGCTTAGGTGGCTGCTTTCGTGGGTGTTCTTCTCAAGCAAGGTGTTTATTCAAATTATCACTTTAAGGTAGCAGATACCACGAGGAAAGAAGATCAGGAGAATATCAAGACTATTAAACGTATAGAAAATTCATCTTAAAGTCTTAAATATAGATGACTTGATGGATGATTCCAACCATTTTCGTGAATATTTTGAATACTTTATTGAAAGAAAAACTCTCCGTAAATAACAGCATGGATGTGCTTCATAGAAACTATCAAGGAGACTATCCTAATCCCACTTTACTCCACAGTTATTTGAAAAAAACCAGCTAAAAATGTTGTTCGGAAAAAATGTAAGAGAAATCTTAATTTTAAGGCGCGAGGATCAAGAGTTTGATGATGTGAAAAATAGGGAAGATTCAGCATACAGCCTTAAATATATATAGAAAACTGAATGGATAATTTCAACTTCAAAGAGATGCATACAACTGCATGGAGAGATTCTATGTATTGTGATAATTTTGTTAGAAGAAGAACTCTCTAGAATGGAAACACTCTCACAGATAGACAACACTAGCATCTAGAAAAAATATCCTTTCATAATTCGATCTCCCTTCTTGCACATTTCAATCTACCAGAAATCTAATAGCAATCGCCAAAATCAAACCAAGATGTGGTATCCACATCATCCATGATAATGGGCTCCCTGCGTGCCGTCGACGGTCCGTAGAGATTGTAGCGCCTGGAATTGGCGAGCACCTCACGATATCGCCTTATTGGAGCCCGAGCCATGTGCAGTTCCATCATATCCCAATCGTTGACATCCCGAAAGACGGAGCGTATCATGTGCATACGTCCCAGTAGCTCAGTTTCGCGCAATCCCTCGTAGCTTCTGCCCGTGCGGGCCTTGAAGGTTTTATAGACCTCACTGTGCTGCTTTGTCTCCGTAGCCGTCTGCAGCTCCTTGCGGTAGAGAGCTCGAATGCCACGTCCCAGGTGACGAATGTGCTCAAAGTTGCGCACATTCAGAGCCACCAGGGAGATGGCATCCAAGTTGAGCAACTTATGCCCATCGATGTAGTTCTCTTTGAAGGTTTGCTACAATCAAAAATGAATATCCTTTCAGGCTCTGTCGCATCTAAGCACCGCCCTACCCACTCACTTCGTATTCAGGATAACCAAAGTTGCGCAGCCAATCGGCTACGTCATTGATGCTCCACTTGAACACCTCCGTGCGGCCCTGGGCATCCACCACAGCAGCACAAAGATTAAAGAGCGAGTCCGGCGTGGCCTTAAATGGCAGTGGTATATCGTCCTTGTCGTAGTCCACATCGGGGAACATGTAGCTGGGATAGCGAAAGCTAAACTCCGGCTCCTCCGCCTCATCCTGCGTCGGATCACAAAGGTTCAGGCTCTCCATTGGCGATGGTAACGAGAACATCGAGAACAACGACGACGACTCCATCCAAGCGGATGGCACGTACTGTTCCTGCCCTAACCCAAATTGAGTTGCCTGAGAACTCTTTTGATTGCGGTTTACCCATCGACCAGGAGCAGTATGCCACACTCGTACTCCGTGTTCGTGTCTGTTTACTTTGTTTGGTATGTTTTCTTTTTTGCATTTATTATATGCCCTGCCATATGAAGGGTATTCTAAATGAGCGATGGAAATGGGGGCAAAAGGCTTAAGTTTTTTGTCAATATGGGAATCAGCTTGGGCTTCCTTTTAAGTTGCTTACATACTCCTATCTAAGCTGATTTATAGTTGGTTACATATCTCCTGACTTTATTTACTTTCCATTCAAAGAGCATTGAAAATGTCACCGTCATCCTTTCCTCTCTAGTTTAGCTCCCGTTTTCATTTACATTTTTCCCCGACTTTTTGTTCCCTTGGATTGCATTTGCATATCCGATTTTTTCGGGGTCAATTTGTGGGTTGGGCTGGGCTCGGCTGGTACTAGGGTGTGATGGGACACCAATTTTTCCACCCACTGGGAAATGGATTCAACGCTTGAAAGTATGCTAGGTTACGTAGTCACGAGAGAAAGAGAGGGCGGGTTCGCCATTAATAACACGATTTCCGCTTCGCAAATTTTCTTTTCACTTTATTTAAGTGAAGTTCCCAAATCGAATGTTTACTTGCGATAATTTAATGGCACACACACACAAAAGTTTTATGAATGCATTTTGAGGATTTGTTTATGTTTTTTTTTTTTTGAGGTTTTTCCATTCGCGGAATGCGGTTGAATTTATGACCTGCACAGGGGCAGCCCGCCGGCACCGTTACCCACTTTATTAACAACGGAACAAGCCACAGACAGCATGGAGCTCCCCAAAGAGTTCACAGAGATCGCTCAATCCCAGGCCAATTAGGCACGCCGCATTCCTCGTGCGAGCAACAGAGACACAGCAGCAGCAGCATAGCGGACCGCTCTCTGGCTCCGCCCACTGCAACCGATCGATCGATCGTATTGGTTCGTTGCTGCCAAGCCATGGCCTCTCCACGAGTTGTGGGCGCGCAAAAGGGAACCGGAATCAACAGCCGAACATCTCGATATCACATGGGTATTAGTATATGTGTGTGGATGAACTGTGTCTGCGTGTGTGTGTGTGGGGAGTACGGCAACATATGGAGAAATCGCGTAAACAAATCTGAACAGCGATCGAGGGAAACAATCTCCGACTGAGCTAATGACACGGCGGCGGGGTGTTTGTGTGTAAACAGCCCCCGCGACTCTCATCCATGTGGCGGGTACAGTGGTGCGAAAGTGTTTGAAAAATGTAAGGCTCAGAAGTTTTGTAGGAATTCGTGCCAGATAGGGATTAATATGGGTTATAATAACTAAAATTTTCTTCAAAAGTCTTGGGTGTAAGGGTCAAGAATTTAAAGAAGAATAAACATACGAATTATATGTTTACCTATGACTTTTGGGTATCTAAAGTATAGCTACTTGTTGCTTAGATATAGATATAAGATGATAAATGACTCACCTGTTTGTTATGCAGAACATCATCCTTTGTTAGCCTTTTTCAGAAGAAGTTCTCTCGTAGACAATAAATTTTGGGAATTCCATCTAATATGTATTATAAATTTACTGCCTCTTCTAGTAACAATAATCACAATACCTACTCTGATTATTTTTTAGAAGAAGTTCTCTCGTAGACAACAAATTTTGATTATTTTTTAGAAGTAGTTCTCTCGTAGACAATTAATTTTGGATTGGGATTTACACCTAATATGTATTATACATTTACTGCCCCTTCTAGTAACAATAAGAAATTTTTTTTGTAGACAATATATTTTGAAATTTTGTTAGCCTTTTTTAGAAGAAGTTCACTCGTCGACAATAAATTTTGGATTGGGGTTTCCACCTAATATGTATTATACATTTACTGCTCCTTCTAGTAACAGTAATCACAATACCTACTCTGATTATTTTAAAGAAGAAATTTTTTTGTAGACAATAAATTTTGAAATTTTGTTAGCCCTTTTTAGAAGAAGTTCTCTCGTAGACAATAAATTTTGAATTGGGATTTACACCTAATATGTATTATACATTTACTGCCCCTTCTAGTAACAGTAATCACAATACCTACTCTGATTATTTTGTAGAAGAAGTTCTCTCGTAGACAATAAATTTTGGGAACTGCCCCTTCTAGTAACAATAATCACAATACCTACTCTGATCATTTGTTTTCCACTGATATCATACCACTGTAAATACCGTACAGCACACAATCGCAGCGAGGAGATTTACCTAAACGCCAGCACAGGCCAGGGCAGAGACAATACCCATGTAGCATGTCTCGTGTGCGCCAACGGCAATCGATCGCTGGTTGGGTATGCTCCCGGCCGGTTCCGATCAGTTCTGTGTGGGTTGTCTTCTGCTACAAAACGGTTTAAGCGGTTGCTGCGCAGGGCCACCTTTCCACCAAAAATTCGCGATCGTTTTGAGCGACGGTGTTTGATCGTTGGGGTGATCTGGAAGAAGGATCTGTGGGTGAACGGTACAGAGTGGATTAAACTCTAAGAATCAAACTAATAATCAAGCAATGTTACTACAACACGAAAGTGCCGCCAGCATGGAACAGAGTATGCCCGAGAATCTCAGCACTCATCCTGTTTACGGTGATTGTGAAGTGAAGCTGCCATCGCCGGCCATACACGATCCAATGGATAGTGATCGTGATCGCGATCTGTCGCCTAAGGTGTCCACCCATAGTCCTGAGACAAGTGTATCCAGTCCAACGCCGCCCATAACCAACACCAACAATACCATTACAGGCAGCACCACCAAAGTGAAACTTAGTTTCAGTGTTGATAGATTGCTCGGCTCTGAGCCCAGCGAATCCCTGACAAACTCGTCATCCTCCTCTTCCTCGAGGTCCTGCTGCGATGGCAGCCTCTACTCCTGCTGCACATTTCCACACTGCTTCAGTCAATCGAATGCAGAGGCAGCCAAAATGGGACATATGGTTCTGCCACAAACGACCAGCCATCATTATGCCTATGCGGGTTTGGATAAGCTATACCCGAACCTTTATATGGATTACAAATCTGTGCTGAGGCCAACGCCCATTCGAGCTAATGAACATGGTAAGAAGCAGCTTAGCCAAGTAATATATGTATAAACGGAGTTTATAGGAAGGTATAGATTGGATTGAAATGAAGCTGAATAGTGGCATATATACTTCGATTGTTTCTAAGCTATAGCCAGAGTTCCTAACCAGAGTTAGTTATGGCCAGGGAGCTGTATAAGAAGAACTTTTAATAGATCTCAAGAGACAGAATATGCAGATACAGATATCTCAGGATTGATCTCTATTATTTGATGCATCTTCCCACCCCAGTATATTGCATTATGTATAGAAATCCTAGATGGAATTTAGCCAGAGTTTGTTGTTTTCAACTTCAATAAATACCAAACTCTTACGAGCTCGTGGCTACATTTCATTGATGGATCCTGAAAGCTAAACGAGCAGAAATTTCCATTCCATTACAACTGAAATTTATATAAATCAATTAACGATACTTCCGATTTATGAACAATTAAAGTGATCTGTAGAAAAAAGCATTTATATTTATCTCTAAAATATTCGCATCAATTAATACAATTTTTCAAGACTGATCAAAGCCAAATCAAGTTGCAACATTTCCAATCATATTTCCCGATATGCCAATCACTCGATCAGCATTCCATTCTCAGCAATCTTCAGGATATCATGAGAACGATCAAAAGATCCGAGCTGATGAGGAAGTTTCCCCATTTGCCAATCAAAAGATCTTCAGCTCATTACCCAGTTGGTATACACTGGAATTACGTACCCACCCAATTGGCCTGGGCTACATTACAAATAGGGAAATTCAAATGAGAGGAAAAACGTAGAAAATGTAAATTCCTGGAAAAAAGCCTGTGCCCATAAATCGTTTGTTTTTATTGGAATTATTAGTTGATCTGTGGCCATATTGTGCAATATTGCCCGGGGGCCCAACTGTTCGGAACTGCTCTTGACGAAAACAATCCATTTGTTGAACAGAAACGAACCGTAGAATATCTCGATATATATTTCGAGTATTTACGTTACTTCCTGCTGTGGGGTTTTTGTATACCAAATACCGAATAGTATCTGATCTGGGGACGACGACTCCTCCTCTGCTCATGGACTGCCTGCTAGGCCCATGCACTTTGATCTTGTTTATATGAAAAATAGTGAGAAATATACGAGACGAGGCGAAAAGGCATTTCAAATAGAAATTTTGTTCATTGTTCATTGTTCGAAGCAGGCTGCAAGCAGTTGGGTTTTGTTTTATATACAATACAATACTTATCAAGTGGGTGCTAAAGAGCTGCTGAGGACTTTCAAATCGATTTGGAAAGGAAGTCAGGAAGGGGCAGGAAGTCAGTCCAACATATTGTCGAAGATTGTGAAAGGAAGGGCAGAGATTCAGCTCCATGGCTCATCATTTTTAATTGGTGGTAACAGAGCAGCTACATATGTTTCAGATTTAAATACACTTACGCAAGGATACACTGCACTACACATGTATTTGCCCAACCCTTCTTGTGCAACATTTAGCCATGATATCATTTTATTTTGTATAATTTCTCATTCAAAGAACCAAGAAGAAATCTTTTTGTTTTGAAACAAATTAGTGGCACATTGAAATAAATCGAAATCTGCCCACATCAATGCCCAAGGAACATTTATGAAAATTATCATCAATATTAAACGATTTTCAAACACATTCCGCGCCAGGTGAAAATGGAAGGGCAATTAGTAAGTGGAATTAAATTCGACATTTCCTCAATCAACAAAAGCGGTTCGCGGTACGCGGTAAAGAAACAAACGATCGTTGAAAGTGTTTCATCAATCCTGTGGGAACATTAAATAAATTAAATTCAAAAGAACAAAACAGTACAGAGCAAAACATAGCCGAAAATTAACAGCAATTTATGAACAAATTAGGAATCAGACTTAAAAAATAAACTTGAAGCTATCCAAAAGCGAAGAACGCGTGAAAAGCGATTGCTTCGATGGGTGAAAAATTTGTTTATTTGCTTGAGCAATTGGCCCGTCATTCATGGGCAGATACAGATAGCTATCCATCTAATTGCCTACCTATAATGAATTGTTCCGCTGCCACATCGATAGGAGGAGGTAGGAGACAGGTACATAAGTGAAGAGGTTGCAGCTGGAGCTGGAGTAGGAGAAGAACTTTGGCCCCGCAAAGGAGTGGACCCTGATAGATGGGGCGCCATTGGGCCCAACTACTGTGACTCAATGATGATGCTGCTGCCGTTTAGGCTAATGACAGCGCATGACTGACCGACCGACTGATTGAATGACTAACTGAATGATGGAATAACTGAAGCTATGCTATGCATAGTATGCGGTATTTTTAGGGGCCAAGCTAAGAGGCCAACTATTTACACAGCCACCCACTGTGGAGCGATTGGGGCAGGCAGGCAGGCTACCTGCAGAGAGCAACCTGCTCCAAGCAACTCTTCTCTTCCTCTCTGCAGATTCATTTCTTGATGGATTGATCGCATCGCATCGCACATCATAAAAAAACTTTGGGGCCAAAGCCAGAGCCATAGCCAGAGAAGAGATCTCTTTTGGATTGGGTTGGAATATCTCTCCTCCCTCTCCGATACTTTGACCACGAGTGTATTTGTTGCTGTTTGCCTGCCTCGCCTGGTGTTGAGTAGTTTGTTTGATTGTTTTTACTTGGATGCTTTTTGGGTGCTGGCGATCGATCGATCGATTCCACACAGCATCAATGCTGAAGAGCTGAAAACGTTTTTCTATGTTATGGAATTGCTGATGTCTGAGCGATAATCTGGCGCCGTTTGGCTAATTAATTTACAATTTATATGTTAATCCAATTGCTGGCTGCAGCTACATGGAGTTTCCAGCGATCACAGCGATCATCAATAAACAGAGAGAGAGGGACAGGAACTGGTAGTTGTGGAATCAAAGAGATTAGGGCAAAGAGTTCCCAGCAGCAGGGAAGGGATTACTTTTAATGATGGGAGATTAACTAGAATTTCTATTGAGTATTTTACTAAGTATTTTAGTGTGTATTGAATAATGGAGTGATCTAGCATTATCAATACATGTGACTGTGTCTTTTGCTCTATGAATTATTGCCTAAACATACTATCTTCTATATGATTTCTAAAACTATTCTTTTGGTTATCACTTGAAAACCCATATCGAGCATGCAAATTGCTTATTATCATCACCAGAATTAATATTCATCTTCCTATTCCTGATTTTCATGCTAAACATATACGTATTTGATCACCTTATGAATATGCCCATGATTTCGATCGCAGATAACTAATTTCTTCAGTTTTCGATTCATTTGGAAATTCATTTAAACGCGATATCTATACGTAGATATTTATCTTGGTGAATAAAATATCCGAGTAATTACTATTGAACAAAATAAAGAGCTAAGAATTGCAAATTTAAGCTAAACTTCCTTTATTTTTTAATATAAAAATAGTGATATTAAATTGAATTTAAATTTTAATTTAAAAATTAATTTTTTACAAGTATTTTTAATCAGTTTCATATTAAATTTATGAAAATATAAAAACTCTTTTTAAATAAATTTATTCTATTAAAATTTCTAAATATATTTAAATAAATTACAAAAATATTTAAATAAAATATAAAATTTATTTATTTTAAATTAGAAATATATTTAGATCAAATATTTTCATATATATGTCAAAAAGATAAATGAACCCCATTTTAATATTTCCACTCTTGGCGAAAATTAAATTTTCGAAATATTTAAAGTTAAGTGTAATTATTCAGGCTCTCAGCACTTTATTCTCTGGTTTGAAGAAAACCATAAATTGAATTAATGTGCGATCTCCTCTCCAATATTTTAGTTAGTATTTCGGCGAATTCCTATCTAGTTTATGACCTTGCACTTATTTAGTTGGTAAATTCCCAATCATAATTTACATTGTCAGAAAACTCATAAAGGAATCACACTATAAGCTGCTCGTCAGTTGATGGATCAGGGTTATACTCTCATGTAGAATGTATGTATGTACATCCCCGTGCACATGGCCCACCCACAACGTAGCGTTGGGTGGTGTTTCGCTCGGTGTCGAAAATTCCATTCGCAGTTTACCCCCAAAAAAAGAGAGCAGAGCCACAGCCACAGAACTGACAAAGAAAATATTCGCCAAGCCCATAAATATGTATGGAATACCCCAATGGGAATGGCAGGTCAAATAAATCGGTAGAAATGGAAATGAAAATGGAAAATGCGGAGCCCCCGTAAATTCAAAACGGCACACAAACATATCTCAGCAGATCAGATCAGTTCAGATCCTACTCCTCGGGTGTGAATGCATCCGCATCCAGGCAGGGCGGCGCACTACTGGAGTGATTTAGTATCACGCCTCGGGAATTATCACAACTCATTAAGATATTTACCCGGGAAGCAGCATGGCTATGGGGTATGGGGTATTGGTACTCGTACGCTCGATATTTACAAATGTATCTCAAAAGTCGGCAATTAAAGAGCTCGCGCTGTGCCCCCACCGCCGCTCCGCTCCAAAGAATAAGGTGTTGAAAATCGATGGAAACTCATTATAACAAACCGTCGACGGGTTGACATAAACCAAATGCCAAAAAAAGGCTAATTAAGGCAGTTGCAGATGCAGCTACAGATACAATTGTATCTGCAGCCAGGAGCAGCGCATTTCCGCTGCAATGTAAATAGCCGCACGAACCGCACGTCGAGTGTTTTTCTAGAGTAAATAAAATGGCTTTGCCATGAAAATAATTAGACGCATGCCGCGAGAGAGCATACAAACAAAAAGCAACAGAAATTCGAAAGTTTATGAAAAAAAAAACCCAATAAAAAAAGATGCATAAACTAGTTTAGGCAAAGCGAGCAATAAGTGGGATATATCTTTGAGATATTTAAAAAACATTTAAACGTACAAAAAGGCATTTAATTTTGGTTCTCGACCTCCACACATACATATAGTATACACCCATCTCTCTCACGTGTGCCCAATGTCGTGTTCGATTACCCCAAATAATTCTTGCTCTTCCCCCCGCCCAAAGATACAATAATTGTTGTTTCTTCTGAATTTGGTATTTGGGAATAAACAAATTGTTCATCCCCCGGGCAGGCACACACAATGCCTCCTGCTCAATGATTATTTCCAATTAAGTGGAAAATTTTATTATAAACAAACTCTCATTTAAATATTTTCAACGTGCGTTTTTTTCATTGAACAAAATAATTTACTCGGACCCAAAAACAATATCAGAATTTTCATATTTTGCAAGCGAAGTGAAACGGAAAAAGGAAAGAAAAGATAATATTATCTTTATGTTTTTTTCGGGATACGGAAATGCGTAAATTTCAGCTAAAAATACTAATATATGTACAATATATGGTTTCCCCCGGATATGGGCAATAATTAATGTTGGGAGGATATAGCTGGGCTTGAAAAAATAAATATAAGTGAGTAAAATATGGCATAGAAATCAGGGCAGATAATGTATGCTAAATAACTGAAGGGAAATTAAGGGATGGATGGATATTGTAGAAGGTAGTGGTAGTACCTTCAGAGGATCATCAAAAGAGGAGGAAGAGATATAGCTATGATCTCTTTTTGATCCACTTTCCACTCCTGTGCCAGTTCTGCCCCTTAGTTCGAGACCTTGTTGCACATTTCTAATCATTTTTTTTCTCCCAACTGCTTTCAGCAACCTCATACCCCACAGTGGCAACCAACGCTCTTCTGCGCTTCCATCAGCAGCACCACCAGCACCAGCACCACCAACAGCAACACCCACAGCATCATCAGCCGCACCTGCAACAGCAGAAAGCTGCCAGCAATGCTGCCTCAACAGCTGCAGCGCTGTTGGCGCCTCTTCATGGCCTCAAATCGCTGCAGTTGACGCAGCAGCAGCGATTTCTGGGCAAGTCACAGCAGCAGCTACTGGACAACATTCCCACATCGCAGACGGCGGCAGCCACAATACAATATGGCAGCCAAAATGGGGGCGGCAACAGCAGCAATAGTGGAAACAGTGGCAACACTGGCAACGGGAAACGGAAACGCTCCTGGTCACGGGCTGTCTTTACGAATCTGCAGCGCAAGGGCCTGGAAATACAGTTCCAGCAGCAGAAGTATATCACAAAACCAGATAGACGCAAGCTGGCGGCACGTTTGAATCTGACAGATGCACAGGTGGGTTCACAAGCACAGAGAACTTGGTGGGATATAGTGCAATTTATGGATATTTACTCCCTAATTTATAGGTCAAGGTGTGGTTCCAGAATCGCCGCATGAAATGGCGGCATACACGCGAGAATCTAAAAAGTGGTCAGGAGAAGCAGCCACATCCACAGCAGCAGCCGCATTCGGGGGCTGCCGCCACAAAGCCCACAGCCATAACAGGTGCCGGTGGCAACAATCATCCACAGGAGCAGCTGGACTACAGCTCCGATAGCTGCTCCAGTGTGGAGCTCAGCGAACAGGCCGAAGATGATATAGAAATTGATGTCGTGGAATAGCTAACAATTCTACACAGCTAACTACATGCATGTCGCATGCTTACTTGTCTTACTTGTGTAAAATACAATGTCAAGCAGCTGTAGCAATGGAGTTTTAACACATTAAGCCATGTAAAATGTGAATTTAAATTATTAAAAAATGTAGAAAAAATATTTTAAAAATGTGAATTTAAATTATTAAAAAAAATATAAAATAAGCTAAATTATATATTAATTAATTTATATAATTTGTAACTATGAAATAAATGTTAAAATGCCACAAAGTGCAAAACTCACAACTGGAATTAGTTGGGTAAATATGGGGAGGGAGAAAAATATCTAATTGTTTACTTGGGAGCAAACCAAAAAAAAAAACACTTTTACTCTCTCATAATTCCTATGAAAATATAAGTAAAATACGCATATGCCATATGCCACAAGACAATAGACCCACCAGCTACACAGAAAACAACTACAGAAAATTTAATTAAGGGAATACCGCTGCGATCAGCACAAAAATATGAGACGCGGCGACAAACGGCTTTTTGAGACCTTCTTCTCTAATCAAGAGAGAACGATAAAACCGATATGAAACTGAATGAAAATCCCCCTCGCCAGTTGGCAATTGGTCAAGCGCGGGTGCGAGGGCAACAACAGTTGGGGGAGAGTGTCTCGGAGCGTAATAATTAGACAAACAGTGAGAGTAAATTGTGGATGCACGACATTGAAATATTACTCATACACAGCAAGCTTATGGGGTTTTAATTATACACTGCAAGAGAGAGTTACGGGATTCCGAGAGGGTGTTTGTTAAGCTTATTGGGTGCTCCAGATATCTATAGCAGATATAGCAGCCGATAAAGTTAGGATTGTTGGTATTAATTGAAGCAAAAGTAAGCTACACATTGCCAGAATTAGTTGTAGTAGAACTTTGCTGGTTCACCAAGCTATTTAAACCAAATTTATAGTGGAGGAAGAAGCTCTAATCTGGATAAGAACTGCCACGAATAAAGATTACTTATTAGGCAACTTAGCTAGAGAACTTAGCTAGTAAAAGTAGCATTAAAAGAGCATTCACTTATCGGCTTATCTAATAATTTAAGCTCTTTTTTTTTTTCCATTGCTCTGGTATGCCTTTCGCTCACGTTCAGTTCTCTGAGGCAAAGCGCAGCGAGCGGTTGAATTTCAGATCGAGTATTGGAGTGTTCAGTGTTTGAGTCTTGTGGCCATGTGACGGCTTAATTAAAAAATAATAAAATAGAAGAATTTTTTATATCATACGCGTAGCATTACACAAAAAGCCAGAGACAATGGGCAATGTGCAACCGCGTACACTTGAGCCACGCAATGTGGCAAACCGGCGAAGTAGTAAGTAGCCACCACAATCAGAGTTAGCTTGAAGATCTTAGGCAAACTCTTTTTTTAGGTATCCTTTGGAACTTTCGTTACTCGAATGCAGCACGACGGCGCGAGGATCTTGCAGTGATTGTGCACAACTCTAGGATGAGCATAGCCGAGTGGTTGGATCTCTTGGAGTTGCAGCAGTATGAAGGTTTGGGCTGTCTATGACCTGCCCTAAACAGCATTTAAAGTGGCTCTCTGCTCCCTAGGTAACTTGCAGGCCTACAGCACTGTGGATGATGTGGTGGACATTACGGATAAGGAGCTAAAACGCTGCGGCATACGCAGTGGCCATCGCCAGCTGATGATCAACAGTCTGTTGGGTGTGCGGGCCAAGCGACGGCAATCCATGAACTTGGAGGGTAAGTCCCGAATATTAATTAATATACGGATTATGTATATTTTTGCTTTCTTTTTTTTGAAGCAGCAAGCAGCAGCAGTGTGCCGCGTGCCGTGCTGCGTCGCAAGAATTCCTGTCCATTGGTTTATCTGGAGGAAAGTTCCGCCGATATCGCGGGAAGTGGCGATAGCGGACGTGGTGGCTTGATTATAACCAAAAGTGGCAAAGCACTTAAGCAACTGACTTTTGATGATACAAATACTATGTGAGTGGAGGGAGTGATAGTGGGATTTAAAATAGATATTAATATGGAAGCCGTTTCTGCAGTTCAATTTATCTTTCTTTCTTGACTTTTAAACTGAAATTTATTCCCTCATATCCACCCTACCCTGGCACTGCTGCTGCACCCGCATTTCCCCTTTTTATACCCGTACTCGAAGAGTAAAAGGGTATATTGTATTTGTGCTAAAAGTGGATGTGTGTAACATAGAGAAGGAGTAATTTCCGACCATATAAAGTATATATATTCTTGATCAGCATCAATAGCCGAGTCGATATAGCCCTGTCTGTCCGTCCGTCTGTCCGTCTGTCCGTCCGTCCGTCTTGTTTGTCGCCCATTGCTCGAAGGCTAAAAGAGATAGAGCAACCAAATTTTTTTTCCAGACTGATGTGTACTCTCACTCCTAGAAAAAAGTTTCAAAATTTCGCCCCGCCCACTTCCGCCCCCACAAAGGGCGCACATCTGTGGCGGCCACAATTTTGAAAATAACACAAAACTAAAAATGCAGAATCATAGAGACAGCCCATATCTATCAGGGGCCCAAATCTGAATCGTTTCGGATCATTAATATAGCCACAATAGAGGCAAATATTCGCAAAAACTTCGCTCCATCCCTTTCGCACTCACACAAAATCGAGTCGATTTGGTTTTTTGTATTTTGTGTAGCCTGGATCTCAGAGACTATAAGAGCTAGAGCAACCAAACTTTTGGCCAAGACTCCTGTGATACCAAACCTGAACAAGTGTATTTCAAAATTTCGCCACGCCCCCTTCCGCCCCCAAAAGACGAAAATCCACAATTTTGAAGATAGAAAAAAAATAAAAATGCAGTTTTGTAGAGAATGACCATATCTACCAGATTCCCGAATTTGGTTCAGATCAGATCATTATTGTAGCCACAATGATCAAATGAATTTTCAGAAGCAATCCCCACACCTCCTCTTGCGGCGTAAGTCAATTATTGGGGTTGATTGTTGCTGCAGCTTCTCTCACACGAACACTCACGCTCAAACATGCTGCCTCGTGCAGTGTACGTGTGTTGTTGTGGGAACTGATGTAGATTATGTAGATGTAGATGTCGATGACAGATGTAAAAAAAAATGTAAAATGTAAAAACTGATAAAACATTTTAAAATTCCAGATAAATCACTGAGTACGGGTATAAAAAGTAGAGTCGCGTTCGAAGCGACTCCGTACGTTCTCTCTCGTTTTTGTTATCTGAGACTTTCAATTACACTCGTATATTTTCAATAACAAAAACTCTGCGCATGCTCCAAGAGATTTCCCACTAAAGCTGCCTTGAAGCGGCGGCAAAAAGGAGTCTTAAAACCAAAAATCCAAAACAAACCGAAACAACCCTCGCAAGGACATACGAATCCCCGAATGCTACTCGTGTACGAGAAGGGGAGGACATTTTCAGAGCATTTCCAAACGGCGCAGAGTTCAGACCGGATTACTACCCGACGACGGTTAAGCCAAACGCGAATATATAGAAATAAGATTTTTTTTTTTTTTTGCTTTTGCATTGAATCCGGAATCTGTGATGTAAAATTTAGGCAGCACTTGATTGATAAAAGTTGCTTAAAAGTTTTTTATACTTGTCGAAAACTCTGCCTAGCTGTGGTTCAAATAGTCTTTGGGGCGTGTCCCGTTCCAACATTTTGATTTGATTAGAAAGCTGTTTTTTAGACCAAAATGGGCGTAGCAGGTGAGTGATAAGAAATATAAAGAAATATATATGCAAAATAATATAAAGAAATTTCAGTCCTGAAAGTCTACAAATTTCTATTGCGGAATTCAGTAGTAAAGTTAAGCCGGTGGCTGGTTTGGGCTTACAAACAGTTTTTTACTACAATTCGATTTGTATTTTTTTTGCACTTGAACTTCAGACAAAAAAAGTTGTACATATACCAAGGACCAAAATATCCTTCTGGGAGTAAATTTCCCCCATTGAGTGCCGTGCCGCACATGAGGGGAATGGCCGTTTGGCAGTCAGAAATTACCCAAAATAAGGGAAATTCACTCACCCGTACTCTCTCTCTTGTGCATTTACAGCTACGAGGAACTGAGACCGCGCTCCAAGTGCAACAGTCCCCATTGGGCCGCCAACATTGACAGCGAGATGGAGCAGAATAGCGGCAACAATGCCTCCACACCGATAGCCGTCAATTCGCCGAATCCCAATGAGCAACAGGAGGCCATTGCCCTGAAGAAGGCGCTCGAATGGGAGCTCAGTTTGGATGCCCGGGAGCTGCGTTCGCATGCCTGGTACCACGGACCCCTGCCCCGCCAACGGGCCGAAGAGATTGTGCAACGCGAGGGCGACTTTCTGGTGCGAGACTGTGCCTCACAGCCGGATAACTATGTGTTGAGTTGTCGCAGCAAGCTGGCTGTGTTGCACTTTGTGCTCAATAAGGTGGGTGCTGAAAGATCCTTGAATGTATTCCTCCAATGTTAATCCTCTTAATCTTATAGTTGGTCCTTCAACCGGAGACTGTGTACGAGCGTGTACAGTATCAGTTTGAGGAAGATGCCTTTGATACGGTGCCCGATCTAATCACTTTTTATGTGGGCTCTGGCAAACCCATCTCTGCCGCCTCGGGCGCTCTCATTCAGTATCCGTGCAACAGGCGGTATCCATTGTCCTTCTATGGCCACAAGATTGTGGGTAATCAACTGCACAGCCAAATGCTGGCCGGCCTACGTGGCCTGAGTCCTTTGAACTCACCCATGGGCAGTAATGGCGGAGGATCTGCAATCTTTCGCTTTGATCCGCAGCAGCAGCAGCAGCAACAAGAGCAGCAGCAGCAACAGTTGGTGGGGTCTCCGGGTAGTCCACACTGCTCGCCACCACGAGCACGTCGCGAAGTTCCTCCGCCGCCGCGGCTGCCCTGCAAGAAGCAGCAGCGTTCCCAGAGCCTGACGCCCGCCCAGGCCATGGTCGTGAGCAACATTAACAAGCTGCAGGAGCAACATCAGCAGCAGCAGCTGCTCCAGGAGTCGGCCAATGGCACTGCAAATGGCAATGGAATGGCACGATTCCAGACTATAGCCCGATGTAATCCCACAAGTGATCTGCAGCAGCAGCATTTGGAGCATAAATTCACCACCCACTCGCTGCCAAGGCCGAGCACTTCGGCGGCGCAGGCACTGCGTCAGCAGGCAGCGGCTAGAATGTCGAGTTTGGCCAGAAACTGCAGCCTGGACACACCGTCGGAGGCCAGTCGTCCGCCCAGTCCGCCGCCCAAGCCGCGCAAGGAGCCAATGGCCGCCGTCTTGGCATATCAGGCGAGTGGCTCCGATTCGGGCAACGGATCGGGCGACTCGGCACTGGGCGATGGCAGCGAGGTGAGCATACAGCGTGGAGTGATCATCAAGAATCCAAGATTCATGAGCAGCTCCGTGTCCAATGGCACACTGAAGAGCTTCACCGAGTTCGATGCCATGGCAGCAGAGGAGAATCTCTTCACATTGGCCATTGAGGAGGTGCGAGTGGTGAGTGGCACTAGAACAATCCCAAGAGAAGTAATTCATAATGCAAATCCTCTTTCAGGGTAGCAAATTTGACTTTGAGAACTTCAGCACATTGCTGCTGCCTTCGGTGGAGAACAAACCGCTGGATGGGGATGCACTGAACACCTTCAAGATGATGCTGCTGGAAACGGGCCCCAAGCTGCTGGCGGAGCACATAACCCGCATCGATATTGGTCTGTTTCTGCAGGAGCCTGACGATGAGTTGGATTATTTTTGAGCTGTTCGGGCTTGGAGCTGCTGACACTGCCACATGGCAAGATCTTTCGGGAGGATATCATTGAGCGGACGCAGTGCATCAAGCTGATGGTGGCCGTCACCATACTCACCTGCCAGACGGATCTGGATCGGGCACAGTTGCTCAGCAAGTGGATACAGATTGCAGTGGAGACGAAGACGGCATTGGGGAATCTATTCGGATTCTGTGCCATTATGCTGGGGCTGTGCATGCCACAGGTGGGTCCCGCCACAGATTTAGCAAAAGTAAGATAACGATTTGCCCCCTCCCTTTTTGTAGATACAAAAACTCGATCAGGCCTGGCACATTCTAAGGCAAAAGTACACGGACAGCGCGTTCACATTCGAGGCCAAGCTGCGTCCCACTTTGAGCAGCATGAACGAGGCCTCCAATCCGCAGGCGCCCAATACCACAGTGCCCCATGTTCTGCTCTACGCCTTGCTCATCGATCGTCCAGTTATGGACATAATCAACCATTCGAATATGGACGATCGTCCGGCTTTATATCACACCTGCATTGCTCCCTGGGAATCGAAAGCGGATGATTTTGGCATGTCTATCAATTTCCAGCATTTGGATGCCTCACGTGGCTTCCTCAAGAGCCTCGATCTGTATCGTAAGAATGCCAAAATGATGCTCGAAGATGCCAGCACAAGGCTGGATGAGCTACTATCGGATGCTTTTCGGTGGGTACATCCTTTCTCCCTTTAAGGTTTTCCCTCCACTAATTCTTTGCTTTGTTACAGAACTGAATTCCATGTGAAGTTTCTTTGGGGCAGTTGTGGGGCGACGGCCAAGCCTGAGGATCGTCATGGCAAGCTGGAAAAGGTGCTTACACTAATGGCCGACAAGTTCTGCATGATGGCAGAGAAGTAAAGTAAAAAATAAAAATAAAAACAAAGCAACGATATGATATGGACTCTAGTTTCTAGTTGATAATAATAATAATCTAATTATCTATACTATAATCAAAAAAGATTGTCATCCCACACACTTCCAACTCTACTCTAAACTAGAAAACTCTATCAATCAATCAATCAATCAATCTACTATCTATGTATCTATCTCCAATTGTCTACAGAACCCTCCGCAAATTTGAATTTCGTGCTGCCACTACCTCAGCCTGGGTATATTCTGTATTTATATAATTTTAACAGAAAAACACAGAAGCACTTTATGTTACAGTTCAAAATATATATTTATGTATTAATCCTTAGTTAAGCCAAGAAACTCTAGTTATACGACGATGACGAGGAAAAGGAAAGGAAGGAATGGAATCAAAATAGAAACCTACTACAGTATATACGAGATATTTATTTATTTATCCAATCAACTCTCTCCAAGAGAGTCAACATAAAAAATCTTCAAACTCTGAACACTCTGAACTACCAAAGTCTACTTAGTACTTAAATTATATTCAACTAAATAACTTATTAAACTATAGAGCGGACAATATACATTAATCAAAGTCATTATATACATATATAGTATATACATATGTACACCCCCACACACCACGATATATAGGCATTACCCTCCCCACACACACACTAAGAATGTATAATTCTTTTGCAATTTTGATAAGTGATAGCGCAGTAAATAAAATGCAAATTTAAAAAAAAAACAGAAAATATTATAAAACACTTAAAGAAAAACTCTTGATGGATAAACTCTTAAGGAAAAAACACTTAAGAGAAAAACTCATAAGGGAACAATAATTATAATCATTATCGGTGTGTCGCTCGGGTAGTGCTTTGAATTTATATGTTTATCGGATTGTTTGCGCAACTAAATGTAATGTGAAATATCATGGTTGGATTTCACTTTAAAGTAGGTTTGAAAGGGAAACAATTAGGGCACTTGTAAGTTTAATTTTTACAAGGAATTGGGGCTCTGAACTATGTAAAAACTGTGCGTAAAAATAGTTACCTAAACTTTTATTTATTTTTAATAGTTTTCAAGACAATATTCAATGCAAAAAAATAATAGCAATATTTGAATATATTGTAGAACCAACTATACAAATTATTTTCCATAAAAACAAAAGCAATTTCCACAGCAAAAAGAAGTTTCTTAAGTCTTAGAATTCCTACCAAAACGATAAGTAAAAACCCATTAAAACATTTTAAACCAATTTAAACAACAAGTTAAATATTCCATAAGAAAAATAGTATATAGTAGATTACCTACAAACATTAACCAGATACTAAAAGAAACAATTTGTAGATTAATTTGCAGCATTAAGCAGATTCGATAGGATACTTTTATAGACGACACACACACACTTGAGAGGGCAAACACTTGGAAGTTAAAGAGGTTTTTCGTTGGGTGGTTGTTATTACTATGAGGAAACTTAAATTACGATTACTCAAAAATGTGCAGCATTATCAGAGCCTCAAGTGGGCAACCCAACAACAGGCTTTATCTCAACTCATTTGAGGATGGATAGAGGAAGGGTGCGGGTGCGGTGCGTCCAAAGTACCCACCCTATGGGCATATGCCAAAGCCCATTGGCTCTGCCTCGCCACTTTGCTTGACATTGTGCCCCGGTCAGAGCTGGAGACCGGTTGTTCGTTTATTTTGTGCCAGTGACAAACAATAAAAAAGAGAGCAAACTTTTTTGAGCTTTAAGCTTGAGCTGAACTAGGCTTAATTTACGTTTTTGTGAGCCATGAGCTGCCATTGCACTCGAAAGCTGACGCTGGCCATGAGCGGCTGTGTGATTATTTTGGTGATCGCCCTCACCGTTGGCCTTTGTGTGGGCCTAGGCGGCGGCGGCGAGAGTGAGGCAGTACGTGAGGTAAAGATTATGGAAAAA
Organism: Drosophila bifasciata; assembly: GCA_009664405.1. Lineage (NCBI taxonomy): Eukaryota > Metazoa > Arthropoda > Insecta > Diptera > Drosophilidae > Drosophila > Drosophila bifasciata. The sequence goes on along the minus strand of CM019042.1, from coordinate 41,576,207 downwards.
AACTCAACCATGTCTCAACTCAAACTTTGCATTAAATACATATTGTTTTTAGGATCCACCCATATTCAGTATCGATCATGTGGCGAACACTTTTGTGCTGGATGGTAAACCATTTCGATATGTGGCTGGATCATTTCATTACTTTCGTGCAGTGCCCGAGGCCTGGAGGAGTCGTTTGCGTACCATGAGAGCATCCGGTCTGAATGCAGTCGATACGTGAGTTTATTTCCAACAAAACAGAATTAGTAGCTAGTAGTAGTAGCTTCACTTTCAGTAGGAAAAATGTATAGCAAATTATTTCGAAATATTTTTCTACAATTTGGGGCACAGCGTAGCAGCCTACGCAAAAGCAGCCAAAAGTGTGGTAGTTTTACTATTGATCATTATGCAAATACATTCTTGCTAAATGGTGAACCATTTCGATATGTCGCCGGTTCATTTCATTATTTTCGTGCTGTGCAGGGGGCATGGCGCAGTCGAATGCGCACCATGCGAGCAGCGGGTCTAAATGCATTGGATACGTTAGTAATTACTACACATTAAGATATATAATGCTCTACTATATCTTTCCCTCAGCTATGTCGAATGGTCGCTACACAATCCCCACGATGGCGTTTACAACTGGGATGGCATTGCCGATGTGGTGAAATTTTTAGAGATTGCCCAAGAGGAAGACTTTTATATAATACTGCGCCCCGGGCCCTATATCTGTGCAGAGCGCGATAATGTAAGTCCACTCCAAGACGATCTAAAGTACACCAATTAATTTTCTGATTTTTGTAGGGTGGCCTGCCCCATTGGCTCTTCCGTAAATATCCCAACATTAAAATGCGAACAAGTGATAGTAATTACATGGCCGAGGTGGCTAAATGGTATGCAGTGTTAATGCCACGCCTGCAGCACTTGCTGATCGGCAACGGGGGCAAGATCATCATGGTGCAGGTGGAGAACGAGTACGGTGATTACGAATGCGATAAAGTCTACCTCAATTGGCTGCGCGACGAGACGGAGAAGTATGTGGCTGACAAGGCACTGCTCTTCACAACGGACATACCCAACGAGCGCATGAGCTGCGGCAAGATCGATAATGTGTTTGCCACCACAGACTTTGGCATTGATCGAAGTGAGTTGTCATGCCCCACCTCGAAATCAGGTTGAACCTTACTCTACGAATTTCTACCCAAAACAGTTCACGAGATTGACGCTATCTGGGCCATGCTGCGCAAACTGCAGCCCACGGGACCGCTGGTCAATTCGGAGTTCTATCCAGGCTGGTTGACCCACTGGCAGGAGCAGAATCAGCGACGCGATGGTCAAGCTGTAGCCGATGCCTTAAAGTGGGTGATGCAAGCTGCTCTTCGGCAAGTTAATCCAACTAATTTGTGTTGCTCTTTAGGACCATTCTGAGCTACAATGCCAGCGTCAATCTGTACATGTTCTTTGGCGGCACAAACTTTGGATTCACTGCCGGAGCCAATTACAATCTGGATGGAGGCATTGGCTATGCGGCTGACATCACCAGCTATGACTACGATGCAGTGATGGACGAGGCTGGCGGTGTGACGAACAAATATAACTTGGTTAAGCAGGTGATTGGTGAGATTCTAACCTTGCCCGAGATTCAGCTCAATCCCGCCAAGCGTTTGGCCTACGGCAAAGTGGAGGTGACACCCTCACTGGCCCTACTCTCTGCCGAGGGACGTACAGCCCTGGCCAAGGGCGAACCCGTGGAGTCGACAAAACCAAAATCCTTTGAGGAACTCGATCTGTACTCTGGCCTGGTGCTGTACGAGACGAAACTGCCCAGCATGGACCTCGATCCGGCTCTCCTGAAGGTGGATCAGATCAGGGATCGTGCCCATGTCTTTGTGGATCAGGAGCTGGTGGGCACACTGTCCAGGGAGGCGCAAATATATTCGCTGCCACTGAGCAAAGGATGGGGCAGCACTCTCCAGCTGCTGGTGGAGAATCAGGGACGCGTCAACTTCTACATCGCCAACGACACAAAGGGTATCTTCGGTGAGGTGAGTCTCCAGTTGCATAACGGCGGCTATCTGCCGCTGGAGCAGTGGAAGAGCACTGCATTTCCCCTCGAAGCAGTAGCCGTGGAGAGCTGGCGAAAGCAGAGCGGAGAGCGAGCATTGGATGCCTTCCTGGCCAGGCAACGCATCCTGCGCAATGGACCCATCCTCTATACGGGCAACCTCAAGGTGGAGGAGATCGGCGACACCTACCTTAACATGGCTGGCTGGGGCAAGGGCATAGCCTATATAAATGGCTTCAATCTGGGCCGCTACTGGCCCGTGGCCGGTCCCCAGATCACACTCTATGTGCCCAATGAGATTCTCAAGGTGGGGGATAACTCTTTGGTGATTTTGGAGTATCAACGGTCGAACAAGACGGCAAATGGTGAGGATCTACCCGCTGTGCAATTTGATGAAGTTGCTCAACTGGACGGACAGTCCGGAGATGTGCCACTCAAGTGACGTTTCTTTAAGTTAGAGAACCTCTTTTAATTATATTACTAATAGTTATAAGTACTGCATTAGAACGAAGGGTTTTATGAGCCTCAGTCCCTATAATATTTTCATAATTTAAAAAAGAATTATGTTACGATTTAAATGATATTATATCGATCAAATCCAATTGGATATATCTACGATAGATCCACCTGTGGTATAAAATAATAAAGAAAAAAACCCGAAATATTTAATTCACAAAAATCAAAAAATATATAATATCTACTCCTTTAGAAGTACTTTTTGATTGATTTTTTGCATCAACAACCTTTGTTAAGCTTTATTATATATATTTGCTAAATTTTCTTAATAATAATAAATTTATAATTGATAAATTCTATATTTAAATAAATTGTTTTTGTTGATTTTGTTAATGTGCTTGACTGACTTGCATTTTAGTTTCAGCTCGTTTTCAATTGACTTTTTCCTTTTACCATTATTATCCTATTTTGTAATTTTAATATTTTTTTGTTTTATTTTTTTAATGTATACTTTGATACTTTTTTGTGCTTAAATTTTGATATATTCCTAATTTTTTAATGGGCTTTATCATTGGCAAATGGGGAGATTCTCAGATCAAGAGTTCTCTATGCAAAATTGAGCATTAAATCAATTAATGTCTTGGGCATTTTTTTTTTTTTACATAATTGGGAGACTCTTAAGATCCATTCCAAAACTATGAGATTTTTTTATTCAATATCAAGTAGAGGCAACAAATCAGAAATTAATCTTCAGTAAGTTAATTAATACATAATTATTCAGTTGTTGTTCAGGGCAGTGTTCAGGAATCAGAAATGGATCTTCAGTGGTGTAATTAATACATAATTAATCAGTTTTTGTTCAGGGCAGTGTTCAGGGCATACTTATGTAGGATAAAGCCTTGGCTAAATGAACTCCTATCTAATGGTAATACATATTTATATTGGAGTTTCAGGGTTTCAGTAATTAAATCTCATAAAAGAACACAACTCGTGTAGTAAATCTTCATTCAAGGTACAAGAACGAATGCATTTTGTGCTCTTCTTTAGAGTACACAAAGTTAAGTGCGCGTCATCATAAATAAACCACAAACTGATCTCAAGATAAATTACGTGCGTAGCTTTACATCAAGTTTCAGTTTGTGTTTTTTCTTGCAAAAATATACATATAGCTTACTTTTTTGATTTTTTGTAATTATTATACCTGTACTCTCGAAGAGTAAAAGGGTATATTGTATTTGTGGTATTTTTTTTTTCTATTTCTGTTTGTTTTTAAGCTCTTTTTTGAAAATTAGAAAAGCAAGCTACATGGTATGCGTATTTTTCTTATAATATTTCTATCTTTGCGTATTTTTTTTTTTTGTTTATAAAAATAGTTATTATAGTGTTTGCATTCATAGATAGATATTTTGTTGTTGTTTGTGCTAGGTTGTAGCTTTTGTTTTTATTTTAGGATTGAGTTTCGTTTTATATTCGCTTTTTGTAGTTTTACCATTTTTGTTGTTTGGAAAATTGTTGCATATAATTTGTGTTGTTTTTTTCTCTATCTGTCTCTCTCTTTATACATTCATTAAAAATATATCACAGCTGCATTTCGAGTAAAAAATGTCTTCCCTCCTCGTTTACTTTCATTTGTAAAAATGTTGTAGAAAATGTCTTCAAAATGTTTTGCATTGATTTTTGTTGTTGTTGTTTTGTTTACCATTTTTTTTTGTTGATTTTGGGCAAAGAGAAAGCCGACGTAAAAACAGCAAAAAATTTGGCAACCTAGTTAATGTGTTTTTTAGTTAGTCATTGTCCCCACAGACGAAGACGGAATGCGTTTGCGTTTTAGTTAGACACATACATAGCTAGCTATAGGTATGGTATACTCGTGTATACGAGTACAGACACATATGGGTAATAGATAGTGTAAGGTATTTATAGTATAGTTAACTAACCGAAGCGTAGATGAGTATTTGTAGTGTTTTTCTCCTCTGTGTTGTATTAGATGTAATCCTTCTTCTCGTTTCATTTGTCCCTAAAGTGCTGTGGGTGCAGCGAGGGCCATTTGTCAGTGCCATTTTGATTTTTGCGTATAAATGTCGGCCCGCAAATTCTGTGCAAAACAAATGCCCAAGATCTACAAAGGGAATTGCAATATTAGTAAATGTTCAATGGAACAGATTAAATCAGAAAACAAAGCAAAACAAAAATAACACCTGGAAAAACATGACCGCAATGGCAGCCGTGGAAATGATAATCAAATTATGCTCCATCCACTCTTCGCCAGCCTGAACGCAGCCTTTTTCATAGATGATTTTGGACAGCTCCATGCCCTGGCACAAATTAAAATGGAAATCAAATCAAAATTGTGGAATACAATAGATCAAAAAATAAATTAAACTAAAACAAAGAATGGGGTATCACAGGTTAGGTGTATTCTGTTCGTTTAGCACCTGCATCATTAGCAGGCCAACGCAGGCCGCTGCCACACTTATTAGATGCGCCTCCAGCCAATCCTCGCCAGCGCGCAAACAGCCACGCTCATGTATATTCCTATCCACAGGCTGCTTGCACAGATGATTTATGGTTGATAACACAGAAACATTATGAGTAAACCTAAGCCTAAAACCACTTACATATCCCTCTTTTCGCACATCATAGCCGCATTGCTTGTTTTTGATTAGCTCTTGGGGCCGGCGACGGCAACAGGAGAAGGGCACACCGCAAGCCTCACGGCTGCCAATGGCAATGGACGAGCAATTGAAATAGTTGTTGCTGTCCCAGTCCTTGGGGCCATCAATGCCGCAGCACTGCAGCCAGTCCTCCTGTATCCAATCGATGAGATTCTGCTGATCGGCATCCTCACGATAATGCCGTATGAACGCCTTAAGTCCCTCAGTAGCTTGGTCTTTGATCTGTAGTATGGCAAACCATTAAAATAAGTCTATCTTAATTATGGAGAAACTTACCCAGCCCTTGTCCTTGAGCACAAAGGCCAATGCACAGAAGCCAATCTCAGCAATGAGCAGTATACTCAGAAAAATGGCATACTGCAGAGAGACAATGTTTCGCATTAGATGGATTTCAATGGAAACTATTTGCATACCCACCGCCGCCAAGAGACACGTATTTTCCCGCAATGCGCCCACGCTGCCCATGAAGCCGAGAAGGAAGGTAATGCCCCCCAATATAATCAACACAAAAGCCGGATCCAAGGCTATGAAACTAAGCTTGGCAAAGTTGCGAAACATATCTTTCTCGCTCCAAGCCCAGATGCCCACAGACAGCACCATGAGAGCAGCCATCCATATGAAAACATTGCTCGTGAAGAGCAGATATTTCAGGCAGCAACTTATTTCGCTTGTCTCGCGTCTCGCGTATTTGCGCACTGCAGGCATCTCCGGAATGATTTAAACTTGATTTGTACACTAATTATAATGACTATGACTAAAACATAAACCAAAACGCTATTTTCACTTATTTTTACTGAACCAAAACGCAGATTTATCGATCAAATATACCGTCTGACCCTCACAAATATACCTTCTATTTTTCTTAATATACCGAGGAAAATCATATTCTTCAATTTTTATATTCGATTTTATATTTCACGCTAGTTAGGACTTTCACCACTAAATGTATAATTTTATCAGATAGATGAAGTAGTTTTCTATAATCGAGCTAATTTTAAGGACTCCCATTTATTGGATTGTTTATAAAACAATAATGACTTTAGCTCATATTGGTGTATTTGATTTTTGTAACATATGTTCTCTTAACCCTCTAAAGGAGTTGGAAAATAAATAATCATGGACGTATTTCCCTTGACATGACTTGGGGAGGAATGTTGGCAATAAGCATGCAGCATGCTCTACATTTAGTCGGAAATAAGTATCCTTCAACCATTTAACCATAATAAACGCACGAATACTAGGAAACTTTAATTACTTTAGCGCAGTTCAGGTGGAAGATATTGTGGTATATTTTTTATAAGTAAGTAGAAAATTCTACAAGAAGAATTTAAAAACGGCGACTCACCGTAGTAAGTAATCTCTTTATATAGAGGAGACCGCTAAACTCCATTTATACCGAAACATTTCGGTATTTTTTGTGCGTATATATTTTTATCAACAGTGAAACTATAAAACGAACGCATTCCCGTTATACATGGAATGAGCAACGATATTATAGAATTGAGATAATTGAGGTTTTTAAATAATGCTTAGACTACATAGTTTTCAAGCTATCTCGACCAAATTTGGCAGTTTTTGTTCCAAGAATAGGTAGACATCTAAAGAATACATAATATCCATGAATAGGTAAAAACATGTCAAACTAAGAAAAATTCAATATGAATGTTTCAAAGCATCTTGGAAAATAACGTATATAAATATCAATACTCATTGCAGAAACCTGGTTGACCAGCAACAATCCCCTCACATGTACGTTTTATGCTTTGACTTGTTTTGGTGAATAATCCCATAATGCGAAGTCCTCCAAATTAACCAATCTCGTGGAAAATGCATTCAACAATCGTATAAAACTATATATTTAGTGTTGAATGTCCTCGATACCTAGTAATATAAAGCCGAATATCAAAATCGAGATATATGATTTCCAATTATGCACAGAGAACGGTTAACCCGTTGCCGACCAGTGGATCTTTAGGCTAAGTTCGTTCTATTCCTCGGACCATTTACGGTATTTTATGAAAATGAGAAGGTACATTTCGGTATATTTCCGAGGGTCAGGCGGTATCGATATACATCCGCGGTCACACATGTAGCAGGAGGAAAAAACGCAGACAAAACGCAGGAGGAATTAACAAAATAAATACATATTTAATTAAGTTTGCAAGTGCTGTGCTCGGTGGTTTTGTGAAACATTCAATTCGTTTTGCCAAGCGTGCGCGGTTATTGCTACCTATGACGACAGTGAGTTTTTCCTCAGCCTGTGCATGTGTATGAGTGTGTGCGTGCGTGAGTTTTTGAGATTTACTGATGGCTGAAAATGTTTAATTAGCAACGAAAATCGAAGAAAATGAATACACTAACTTAAAATAGCCGATATACATGAAGGAAATTCAGCGAAAAATGTAAGAAAAGTTGATATTATAAGCCCTGTAATGGCCCCTAGGGCGAACAACCCCCCGCATTTAATCAAAGAAAAATGTTTGTATGTGTGTGCTCTCCCGTGCTGGCAGCGCAGTTGACGGCCGAAAATTGTAATAAAAAGTGAAAATTCTTCTAATAATAACAATGGTACGATTCTGCCAGGTTGCAAAGAACAAAAACAGACAAACGTGGCGGACAGTGTAAAAGTTAAGCAAGCAAAATTATGTGAATCGCGTATCTGGCGCATGAATTACATACATATGTACATACGCTAGCAGCAGCAGCGCGACAGCGCTGTAAAGTGCGTTGCGTCGCTGCCGTGGTCGCCATCATAGCAAAAAAAGTAAAGAAGAAAAAGGGAAATGAAATATTGTGATCCCACACGGTTGAAAAATCAAAATAATGCCGCTAATTGTACCCATAATATATACTAAGATATTTGTCGAGTAACTAATGTAATGGGAGAAGTAAACTTTTGTGAAAAGTACAGTGCTGCATTTACTTTTGAACGAAACGAACCAACTCAACTCTCTTCTTTCCTTCTGCCTCTAATGTGCAATATGGCAGAGCAAATGCGTAAAAATCACAACGTCAACGATTGTTGTTACTGTTTTTGGTGTTGGTGTTGGCAACACACGCTCTCTTGAGCTGCAATTAATTATTGAGCGAGTCTAAGAGTGCGCCCGTGCGTGCGTGTGTGTGTGTGGGGATGGGGATTGGAAAAAGTAACAAGATTTTTAGAGCTAATTTCGCTAAAAAAAAGTAAAATAAAAAAATCATACATATTTATGTATAGAGAAAACGCAACGGTGTGTGTATATAGTTGTATACCTGTATATATCCACATACGGATTTCTGTGTGTCGTCTATGACTGTGTAAGTTGAGTGCGTGCATGTGTGTGTGTGCTGTGCTGTGAGGCTGAAAATGGAAATTATATAAAAGAAGCTTTCGGCTTAGGCTTTACTTTTGCCTAACCCAACCAATCCACACGATCAATAACCCAGAATAAAAAAAAACATATTCGCCTTGCGACCAACTGTTTGCGTGAAATTCTAGAGGTTCGGGCCCAAAAGGTTCGGTAATTAATAATCTTCGATATTAATTAAAAGTATTTTCAAATAGGGGGAAACATTATCCCCCAGCTACAAAAACAAAACGCAGCATGCGACTTCGCTGCTTGCGTCGCAGTCGCTGCCAATGTACTTTGCTCACTTGATACACAAAAAACGGTACTCGCCGCTCATCTCATCTCTCTAGGAGAGCGAATGAGAGGGAGAGGCAGACGGCTCTTCCTGATCGACTCTGCTCCCCCACCCACTTTTACTCCCTTTTTTCGCATGTTCTGCTTGCTGGGGTGGCGCGGTGGGATGGATGACAAGCGCCCCACATTTGTGTGTGTGTTGCCTCTGTGTTTGTGTGTTACAACAACCACCAAAGCATCGTCAAAGCTCGTTGACGACTGGCAGCGGCTTCCTTTTGTCTTGCTAATAAAATAAAACACACAAAATAAAAGGCGAAAACCTTAACCGGAACTTGGAAGACAAGCAATCTGACGTTTGTCAATATGGGTTCATTTCCGTTTTAGAATTTCGTCAGAGCCATTTCAAATTTCGCCAAGATTTACTTTCACCTACGTCAAAGCATACGTCAATACACACATAAAAGTGTATGATGTATGTATTTACGTATGCAGTCTATATTTATGTATGTCCTGACGACGGGGTGTATGCTTGACTTGCAATTATACATTTCATCTACATCCATGTACATTTACTTTTACATGTAAAGGCATATTGAATTTGTAAGTTTATCGGTCGCTATGTTATACATACATACTCACATGCCGCCCCCTTTGTCAGTGTCGTCGAGGGGTGTTGTGTTTGTGCTGGGGGGTGCTGGTGCTCCACTTTTGTATGCAACAAATTCAGTATCTTGCTGCTCAATCGCTGTTGCATACAGCCCCCTCTCTGCCCCTTCCTACTAATCAAAACAGAGTCTGGCGAGGGATGGAGATAAGTAACAACAAAATGAAGCCTGTCATTGAACGTCAGAGCGTCTCACCCTTCCAATTTACCTATCCTATTCTTCGATCATGGCAACATTTGACAACACTGGTTCGGATTTTACGACTAGCGTTAGAGGGAGAGTAATAACGGTGCTACAACGAAAATGCACTTGCCCTGTCGTCCGTAAATATTTGTTTACCTGCCTCTGCTGTCGCAGTCAGGGCGAGGGTTGAGTACATACATATGTCGTATGTACATGAAAAACTATGTATGTGCCTATGTAACCGTGACTGTGTGTGTATGTGTGTGTGTAGTTTGATGTACATACAGTGGGTCACAGGTTAAAATTGAAGATTTTTAGATCAATACAAAGACAAAGGTGTAATTGAAAAGTGTTTTCTTTAATATTAGAAAAAACTCACAGTAAATGCAAATTTAAACCACTGTGTGTGTGTGTGTATCTCTGACAAAAGGTGTGTGTGTGTGTAAAATAGTTGTAAAGGAAAGGAAAAAAAAACAACAGTTGAAAAGACACTGCCACAGAGTTGCCATATCAATCAAACGCTGCGGGATGTTCAACCCCAGAATAAAATATATAGAAAAAAAGATATAACAGCCGAAACTAGAATCGCTTCAGCATTTAAAACGAACAGAAACAAGCCTTAACTACAATTGCTTATTCGTTAACTTGACTTGATTTTTCAGAACCGAACGCTATCATTTTAAACTGAAATCAGATTAAAGCGATGTCCGCCAAAACCGAGGCGGACAACACAACGGCCGCCAACTCCGGCGGCGGTGGAAACAGTAGCAGCAGTGGTGGTGGCGGCGGCGGGGGAACGGGCAACACATCCTCCTCGAATGGAACCGCCACACCAGCCCGTCGTCTTCGCACACGCAACTCCACGGGCAATGGTCCGGCGAGCGGCAGTGAATCCGGCAAGAAATCCAATCCAAACGATGAAGCCTCAACTCCAGCTGCCGCTTCGGCTGCCAGCGGCCATGGCCCGTCCCCGGCAGCGGCCACGGAGCGTCCCATGCCGAGCGTTCCCATGAATCATGCCAGCAGCAGTGTATCGGCGAGCAGGAAGTACCACAACAGCTGTCCCCATCCCACGCCCACAGTGCACAAGAAGACGGTGCACACGCAGCCGCACAGCAGTAATAAGTTTGATCAGGGCAAGAACGAGGAGTTCCACTTCGATACGCCGCCCGAGTGCCCCGTGTTTCGGCCCACGGCAGAGGAATTCAAGAATCCGCTGGCCTACATCAGCAAGATTCGTTCGATAGCTGAGAAGTGTGGCATTGCCAAGATCCAGCCGCCGGCGACATGGTCGCCACCGTTTGCCGTGGATGTGGACAAGCTGCGTTTTGTGCCGCGTGTCCAGCGGCTCAACGAGCTGGAGGCCAAGACCAGGGTCAAGCTTAATTTCCTGGATCAAATCGCCAAGTTTTGGGAGCTGCAAGGCTCCTCCCTCAAGATCCCAATGGTGGAGCGCAAGGCCCTCGATTTGTACACGCTCCATCGCATTGTCCACGAGGAGGGCGGCATGGAGCAGACCACCAAGGACCGCAAGTGGGCAAAGGTGGCCAATCGTATGCAGTATCCATCCAGCAAGAGTGTTGGCGCCACCCTCAAGAGCCACTACGAACGCATTCTCCATCCCTTTGAGGTGTACACCTCGGGCAAGGTTCTGGGTCCAGCTGCAGCCGCTGCCGCAGCCACGGCCAGCGGCACGCCCACGCCCGTAAAGCTCGAAGATGTGGGCACCGAGTACAAGGCCCACGAAATAGCCACCCGTCAGCAGATCGCACCGCCCAATGAGACGAACACACGTCGCTCCAAGCGCTTTGGCAACTCCACCGCCAGCTGCGGCTTGGCAGGCGGCGGCTCCTGTGGAAAGGATGGGACTCCGGGCGGTGTGGTCATCAAAACGGAGACAAAGGAGGATTTCAAACGCGATCTTCTGAGCAGTTTCAATGCAGTCCAAGGCAGTGGCACGCCAGCTGGCGGCACACCTACTGGCCGCGGCGGCGGCGGCCCCAAAAAGGCGAACAACGAACCAACGACGCCAGTTGCACCGCCACTTATCGATCCGCTGATGAAGTACATTTGCCACATCTGCAACCGCGGCGATGTCGAGGAATCGATGCTGCTTTGCGATGGCTGCGACGACAGCTACCACACGTTCTGTCTGCTGCCGCCCTTGACCAGCATACCCAAAGGTAAGCACAATGCCCCTTCCACACTTATTGTAGCTCCAACTAATCCCAATCCATCCATCCCATCAGGTGAATGGCTTTGTCCACGCTGCGTTGTTGAGGAGGTGAGCAAGCCCCAGGAGGCCTTTGGCTTTGAGCAAGCCGAAAGGGAGTACACATTGCAGCAGTTTGGCCAGATGGCGGATCAATTCAAGCAGGAGTACTTCCGGAAGCCAGTGCATTTGGTGCCCACCGGTTCGGTGGAGCGTGAATTCTGGCGCATTGTCTCCTCGATCGATGAGGATGTGACCGTTGAGTATGGCGCCGATTTGCATACAATGGATCATGGTTCGGGTTTCCCCACCAAGAGCTCGCTGTATTTGCTGCCGGGCGATCAGGAGTATGCCGAGTCCAGCTGGAATCTGAACAATCTGCCGCTGCTCGAGGACTCCATTTTGGGGCACATCAATGCCGATATTAGTGGCATGAATGCCCCCTGGATGTATGTGGGCATGTGCTTTGCCGCCTTCTGCTGGCACAACGAGGACCACTGGAGTTATTCCATCAACTATTTGCACTGGGGCGAACCGAAGACCTGGTACGGTGTGCCCGGCTCGTGTGCCGAACAATTTGAGGAGACCATGAAGCGGGCAGCACCCGAGCTGTTCTCCTCGCAGCCCGATCTGCTGCATCAGCTGGTGACGATTATGAACCCCAATATATTGATGAACAACAGGGTGCCGGTCTTTCGCACCGATCAGCATGCCGGCGAGTTTGTCATCACCTTTCCGCGCGCCTATCATGCTGGCTTCAATCAGGGCTATAACTTTGCCGAGGCCGTTAATTTTGCGCCCGCCGATTGGCTAAAGATGGGCCGTGAATGCGTCAATCATTACTCCATGCTGCGTCGCTTCTGTGTCTTCTCGCACGACGAGCTGGTCTGCAAAATGGCCCTGGAGCCGGCCAAACTGACATTCGGCATAGCCACCGCCTGTTACATCGACATGGCCGAAATGGTGGACACCGAAAAGAAGCTGCGCAAGTCCCTACTGGAGTGGGGAGTCACGCGGGCCGAGCGTCGCGCTTTCGAGCTGGTAAACGATGATGAGCGGCACTGTCAGGAGTGCAATACCACTTGTTTCCTTTCGGCAGTCGCCTGCGAGTGCAACGACAAGCTGATTGTCTGTCTGCGGCACTACACCGTCCTCTGTGGCTGTGCCCCAGAGAAGCATACGCTCATCTATCGCTACACCCTCGACGAGATGCCGCTGATGTTGCAGAAACTGAAGGTCAAGGCACACAGCTTTGAGCGTTGGCTGTCGCGTTGCCGGGACATTGTGGATGCCCACACACCCACCTCGGTGACACTCACCGAGCTGCAGGAGCTGTGCAAGGAGGCGGAGACCAAAAAGTTTCCATCCTCATTGCTGATTGATCGCCTGAATTCAGCGGCCATCGAGGCGGAGAAATGCGTCACAGTCATCCAGCAATTGGGCATCAATAAGGTAAGATTTGTAACTCCTTCCTCTGTAGTTGGACCCTCTGAAACTTTAGGTGTTGCTCCTCTGATACTACAGGTACGCACTCGCTCGGATCACAACCAGGAGGCGGCCCAATACAAGCTGACGATGGAGGAGCTCGAACTGTTCGTACAGGAAATTGATAATCTTTGCTGCATCATCGATGAGGGCACCTCGGTGCGTGAGCTGCTCGTTTTGGGCAAGCAATTTGTGGAACGTGCGGAGGCACAGCTGCAGCTGACGCTGGAGGCACTGGAGGAGAACGAACTGGAGACGCTGATCAGTGAGGGCAGCTCGCTGAGGATTGAATTGCAGCAACTGGGTCTGCTCCAGAAGCGGCTGAAGCAGTGCAAGTGGTACAAACGGTCGCAGGGATTGAGGGAGACCAGCTCCAAGCTGACATATCAGGATGTGAAGAATCTCCTGCATATGGCAGCGGCTGATCTGGATCCCACCGATCCCTATGTGGACAAGGAGATGCGCAAGCTGCAGCAGATTGGCGCCGACATTGAGTCGTGGGAGTCGCAGGCGGCCAAGTATTTCCGCCGATTAACGCAACAGCACGAACTGGCGGAGATTGAGCAGTTCTTAAAGTCGGCGAGCGAGATAAGCGGCCAGGTACCATCGCATACCCTGCTCAAGGATGCCCTGCGCAAGGCGAGGGAGTGGCTGCGTGCCGTGGAGCAGCTGCAGCAGAACAATCATGTCACCTACTGTCACACGCTCGAGAATATGATAGAGCGTGGCCTGAATATACCCATCCAGCTGGAGGAGCTCAGTCGCATGCAGGGCCACCTGTATAGCGCCAATCAGTGGAAGGATAATACGGCATGTGCGTTCCTCAAGAAGGGCACCTTCTATACGCTCCTCGAGGTGCTGATGCCACGGTCGGATGCCATCAACATTGACTCGGATCTCAAGCCACGCTTCCAGGTAGAGTCGTCGAAAGTATTCTTTGATTTAGATTGCTTTAAAAAATCCCTGTTGCAGGATGACTTTCTGAAGGAGAAGAATCCGGCGGAGATTGTGGACAGTTTCAAGCATGCCGAGGAGCAGGAGCTGCTCGATATGCGCGATCTGCGGCGCCAGAACATGACCAAGAACCCCCTGCGGGATATGTTCTGTCTGTGCAAGGCCGAGTTCCGTGGCCTCATGTACAATTGCCAGTTGTGTCGCGATTGGTTCCACGAGGACTGTGTGCCACCGCCACCATCGGCATCGAGTCAGAATGGTTTGCTGAATGGAGGCAGCGCCGGAATGGTGCCGCCCACGAATCGGCCCAAGTGGCTGTGCCCCAGCTGTGTGCGCTCGAAGCGGCCGCGCCTGGAGACGATCCTTCCACTGCTCGTCCAGCTCCAGCAGCTGCCCATTCGTCTGCCCGAGGATGAGGCATTGCGTTGCTTGGCGGAGCGTGCCATGAACTGGCAGGACAGGGCCCGCAAGGCCCTCAGCAGCCCCGATGTGAGTGCGGCCCAGGAGGCGATTCTCGCCCAGCAGCAGAAGCGTCGCTCGGAGGGCGGTGGTGGCGGCGGCGGCGGTGTTGTGGGCAACATCAACAGTCCCCGCAAGCCCCGGCGTCGTGGCAGCATGGCCAAGGAGGCCAGCGGGTCCACAGAGTCGGATGCCGATGATGATGACGACGATGACGAATGCCGCCTACGGATTGTCGAGGATGGCTTCAGTAACGATGAGGATGAGCTGCCCCGCCCCGCAACGAACACCGAATTGAATTCCGATCTCCTCAAGCTGCTGTCCGATAGCGAAATTGAGAATCTACTAGATCTAATGATGGAGGGAGATCTCCTCGAGGTCTCACTCGACGAGACGCTCGAGCTGTGGCGCATACTGGAGACGATGCCGCCGACAATGCTCCAGGCGGAAGCCAATAGCCGTGTGGCCCAGCACTTGCAGCGCCAGCGACAGCAACCGACATCTCTGCCGCCCACGTCCTCCAGCATTCACTCCGGCGCCGAGGACTCCAACGACAGCCTCCTGGTGCAGAACAGTCCCAACAGCAACAGCAACAATAGCAGCAGCACGCCGGCAACGAATACCCCCAACAATGGACGCAACAAGAAGCGGCGTTCGAATGATGCCAGCGGCGGTAATGCGGCTGTGCCACGCAAGAAACAGAATACGCCCAAGCAGACGCCCAATAAGAAGAATACCGGCGGCGGAGCGGCTGCCAATCGGAAGAGTGAGTCCAAGACGGCGAACGCAGCCGCAGCAGCAGCAGCAGCAGCGGCGGCGGTGTCGGCGGCAACGACACCTGGAGCGGATGCCGATGCGGAGAATAAACAGGCGAATGGCGGCAATACCAACTCAAATATATCCACGGCTGCAACGGCGGCGGGGGCGGGAGTGGGTAGCGGTTCGACCACACCCACGCCAACGGCCACGCCTGGTTCGGCGCATAAGAAACGTAAGCGCACTTCCACCAACAATAATAGCAGCACTAGCAACAACAACAACAACAACAATAGCAACATCAGCAACACCAACAACACCAACAGTAACAGCAACAACAACAACAACAGCCCAAGCACTCCTAGTGGAACGCAATCAACGACAACACCGGCAGCTGCTACACCAACGGGTGGTGGCGGTGGTGGCGGTCAGAAGAAGCACGCCCAGCGTAATCAACAGGCAGCCCAGGAGGATGACGAGGAGGAATGCAGGGCGGAGAACTGCCATAAGCCGACCGGGCGAGAGGTGGACTGGGTGCAGTGCGATGGCGGCTGCAACGAGTGGTTTCACATGTACTGTGTGGGTCTCAATCGCAGCCAGATCAAGGCCGATGACGATTACATTTGTATACGGTGCACGAAGACCGTAACTGTGGCGGTGAGCACCAGTAGTAGTAGTAGTAATCATGGCATGGGAGCGGCGACAACGACAACGATGGCGACGCCGGGCAAGCAGCGGGCAGTGCAATCGGCGCGATAGAGAGGATAGATAGATAGGGATCTATGTAGAGGAAGATGGAAAATATTGGATTTGCAAGCAACAGCCGTTTTTGTGTTTTTTACGCATGATTTAATAAGAAAGAAAGAACGATTACTACTACTACTACTACACACACACACACCCATACACACACACATTTACTAAGTTTAGTAAAAGTCACTTGAAATGAGAGAGTTTTTGTAGTACATATTTACTAATTATTATTGCTATTATTACGCATTCGAAAACGTAAAACACACAACACACCACACAAGAAGAAAACCCGAAAAAAAAAAAACAAACCAGAAAACAAAACAATTTATAATTACAAGAATTAAAATTTAAGAGAAAATACACACACACTCGCACACACATGCACACACACTCTTGTAAAATGCAGAATAGCAATTTTGTTTTTGTATAATTGAGACCCATTTTTTTCTACGTTCGTTAAACGTTCTTTTACTTTTACTTTTACCATTATTATGATTATGATTACGATTATGATATGATAATACCATTACCTGCTTATTCATAGTTTTTTGTTAATTTAATTTCACTTTTTGTGTTCGCCTTTGCGTTTTATTTGTACAATGCGCGCGCCGTTGAGTTTTTATTTTTAAATTTAAAATATATCACTATATATATATTTTTTAATTTAACCCTTTTACTTTTGTACAATTTTTCGTTTAGCAAGCAAAAGCAAGCCGTAATATTAATATTATACTCTTAATTATTAACAACAATCTTCCAATATGAACGCGTGGCGCCTTGTAAGAAGAAGAGCAGACAACACAAAAAATGCTTTCTTTGTATGTTTTTGTTTTCGCCCCAAGAGAAAAGTGTTTTTGATTTAAAACAAACAAACAAAAAACAAAAAACTGTAGCATAATGAACATCCCTACCCTACCCCCCACGCTGCTCCATCCCCCTGAAAAGTTTAAATCTAACAAGCATCTAAGAAAATGTTGTTAAAAACGCGATCATACATACATACATCTATTTAGTGCAGTAGGCAGATAAGTTTACACTTAAAGATACAATGAAAAAATGTATAATTTTTAATTTATAATTAATAAAAAAAAACACAAATGTAAGTTGACTCGCGGATAACAACCAACAACAGCAACTTTCGACAGAAAAACATTAAAAAAACAACACAAAAAAATTGCAAAATGATTTAGATAACATTTAACGTACAACAAATAAAAGAATAAAAAATACAAAAAAAAAAATGCTTAGGATTTATGCAAAAAGGAAAACAAAACTACAAAAAAAAATAAGAAGAGAAAACACTTTGTAAAATCATTTTTTAAATGTGTATAAAAAAAGAACAACTCAAAATGAAAAGGGTTACCCGATGCAAGCAGCCCAAAAATATAAGGGAAACAAATCCCTAAAACCACTAAGGATAAATCATTCTCTTTGATTAAGGCCCGATCCGATCATTAACTATTGTTTCAATGGATTCTCCTCCATAGCCCCCACAACAACAAAACAATATGTACGAAAAGCCACACACACACACAAAAAAAGTAAATCTTTAACCCTCACGACAACTCCTTCAACCCCCCCTCAACAAATATGTAATTCTATCATATAAATAAATTATATATAAATAGTATTTAAAAAAAAAAAAACTATAAGTATTTTCTTTGTTGTAGGAAGCACACGCTATATATATGATAAGGCAGACAGATACACGCCCATATATGATATACTATGACCAGTAGAGTCTACGCTTCCACTGCCACGTGCACCACTTGAAAGTCAGTCGGGTAGGTATTACTCATGCAGAGGGAGAGTCAGCGGAGAGTTGCCTCCGCTTGACTAACGCGTAAACACCTGGCCATAAAAATATTCCAAACTGATAACTGAATTATCAAGCAAAGCCCTTGAACAAACGAGGAATTGGATTCTCTGTTTACTGACCGGCGTTTTCTTGCTTAAAGCTTACCATAGCTGAAATTGGAGATATACAAAAAATCACACTTGCTGCGATACCCTGACCTTTTGTTTACACTAATTTGGTAGGTGCCGGAAGGGGGTTTTGCCTGATTTCTTGGTGGGTTTCCACACAAATACTGAAAGTTGTGACTAGCTCTGAATATAACTAGACAACTTTGTTACGGCTGTTTATTGGACATATTATTGCTCCTAATAATTTGTTATATATTATGTTCATGTCATTGAAAATTATATATAGAATTTCACAGTTGTTCGATTTGTGGTTTGGACTTTGCCATCAACGTTTAACACAATTTAAAGATTAGTAAATGCAAATCGATCTGACTTTACTCTCAATTAGGCAGAACTATATATATCCATACTACCTGAAGAAAAATCTAATAATAATATAATACTAAAATCTATCTTCTTCCTGCTTATTGCACTGATCATTGTAACAAACTACCGATTACACAATTCGAGTCACCTTTTCCAAGCCCCCCCAATCAAGCATATGAAACAACAGAATGTCTGAGTTTTCGTTTTGATAGACGAACGCTTATCGGAGTTACTACTATTATCAGTTGATGGGTGTACAATTTGCTACTCAATGACTCCCCCCCACATGACGTGCGGCATGCAATCGCCGTAGATCCACGTGCACAGAGATTCCAACAGTATTTGGTATAATAGTTTTACAATTGGTTTTTTATTATTTTTGTTCAAATATTAAGTGCCTGCCGTGTATGAGTGGTCTTTGACTTTGATTTTTGATTCTTAGGTAACAGTTTTTCAAGAGGCTATCAAAAATACATGACTTTGGCTACAGCACACACACAGAGAGCGTAAAGGATATTTAAAAATGTGTTTTGGTTTTTTAAGGAAAGAAAATATATATATAAATATATGTATAGAAAATACTACAAACATTAGTATAATATATAAGACAAGTATTACACACTAGATTTAACAGGATTTCCAACTTATGAGGTAACAAATTAATTAAAGCGCTCGAGAGTGCTCCCTAGCTAGTCCTAGCTCACAGTCTAGCATTAATACCAGATATTATATATATACACAACACATATACAATATGCTCAAATCAGGCCCATATCTAATCTGCTTGCTTCGGTTTTTCGTACTCGTTATCGTTCCGTTTTTTTTGTTTTGTGTGTTCTGGTTCAATCGTGTGTGGAATATGTATATAGAAAACCCCACAATTGGTGGTGGGGTTCTAACGCTGAGATTACATTTAACGACAGGAAACCTTGAGTAAACCAAATAACCGCCCCGGACAGTTTAGGAGGCCAGTCCGCGCTGACGACGCTTCACACGGGCATAGGGACCCACAGCCGGATCCATGATGAAGTCGTACAGCACACGACTCCAGCTGGTGTGCTGTGGCATCGTCTCGTAGAATTCGGGTGCAATGCGCTTCACCTCTGGCAGCCGGGAGCCGGGCACAGCGGGAAAGTCATGATGCTCGTTGTGGTAGCCCACATTGAAGGTAATCCAATTCAGTGGCCCATAGTACGAGTACGTCTCGAAGCCTTTGGCGAACATATAGTGCTCCGATATGAAGTGACCGGCCACCGGATGCAGGCCCATGGCCAGTATGGAACCGATCAGCAGATAGGCCATGGGCTTCCAACCCAAAAAGTAAACAATCACAGCGTTGAATGTCAGCTGGATAATGGTATTGATGATCTCCAGGCGTGTCGGTGGCTTGGGGTTAATCACCAATGGACGGAATATATAGAAGAACGGCTGCAGGCAGACCCAAAGGAATTTCCCAAAGGTGGTGTCAAAGAGTCGCGCCTCCAGCAGTGTGGGTATATCCGTATCGATTGTCTCGTCGCCTTGGTAACTGTGGAAAGGTTACAAAACTATAATTAGCCAAAGGATTCAAAAAGCGTATTTTTTTCAGCAATAAACAAGGCACTCGATTTGAGATTAGATACAATGTTTAGACCCTTATCAGCTGTGCCCACTGCAAACATAAATGTGAGGCCCATTTATGGAAATAATATATGCGACAAGGGGAAGTTTTTCAGCTGATAAGAGCTTTAGAATGACTCAAATTGAGTGGGAAATGTTAGAGCTACGTGACCAATTAAGGAAATGCAAAGATTTAGATATTTACAAGAGCTTTCTGGTCAAGCCATAAGCTATAAATGTGACGGGGGAAATCATCTAATCAGACACTCGAAGTGATTTGCAGCTAGAGAGTCAAGAAATTGACTCACGGGCTGAAAGCTTATCATGGGGCGTATATTTCTACCGGCAGACACCGGGTGCCCACAGTGTTGTATAACGTACAACGAGCCGGCTTTATAGGCAAATGCAAACAATTGTACAAAAGGGCTGGCTGGGGGGGCTGGTGCTGCGGCTGATGTGGAGTGGCGGGGGCCCCCACATTTATAGTTCTTCTTTATGACTACGCCCCAGCAACAACAAATTAAAAGCTCAACAGTCGCAGCCACAGGCCGCACCTCGGCTACCGCAGGCCACAGGCCGCCGGCACGTAACTAACTGTAAACGATTGAATGTCACTGTATGGGTGTGAAGACCTACTCATATACGAGTACATATGTGTATGTTTATGATATATAACGTCATAACATCCAATACATACCGATGATGTTCGAGGTGATATTTCTTGAACGATATGCTCATTGGCAGACCAATGGGCAGGTTGCAGATGAAGCCCAGGATGCGATTGTGCAGGGGACGGCTGTGTCCAAAGGCCAGATTGTGCGATATCTCATGGACGGCCAACATCAGCGAGTGGTTAATGATGCCGCCAAAGCAATAGGCAGCCACTAGAAGCCATGACCACGACAGATCCTTGACAACGAACAGGGCCAGTATCTGTGTCAAGACCATAGCGCCGGCAATCCATTTGAAGTTCGGGTCGTGGCCGAACAACTTTTTGATTTGCGGATACTTTTCGAGTATGATTTTACGACGGGAGGCATGCGGCTCCTCCGTGTACACCCACTCAAAGTCGGTGCGCGACACTTTTTGGCCCATTTTGGTAGTGTTTTTTTTTTTCGATTCGAATGAGTTTACGGGGATTCGAAGTTACTGCATTGACATTATCGATCGAATTGAAAGGCAAAACAAATGATTAATAATTTTTATAGAGCGGCTGGTTGAACGATACGACGGGTGGGTGGGGGTGTAAAGAAATGTGACCACGGACCCTTAGAATTATTCATACAAATATCGATGAAATAAACGAATTTAGCCCACATAGCCCCTCTGTTTAAATATGTGAACAACTTCAATTAAACCGCGTATAATAATACTGTTTGTACATTCTCCTTGTACCTAATTCTTTCTCTTTGCTTAAAAAGAAATATTACCACGATATCTTTCAACTTAAATTCGTAATATATGTTACAAGCTTCATAATATTCGTTCGTAAATCCCCACCGGTCGACAATGGGTTAATCGTTCTCTGTCCATGTTCGGCAATCATATTTCTCGATTTTGATATTCGGTTTAATATAACTAACTAGCTTGGACTCTCGGCACTTAAATATAATTTTACTCGATAGATAAATCAATTTTCTAGAAGATTGCCTGACTTTGTGCACTCCTTTTATATTGTGTTGCTTATAAAATGGGTTTACGCAAAAGAGGCAAACGACAAAAATCGGTATTTTTTGTGCGATAGTGGAACTGGATTTGAAGTTTAGTGGAATGCGTAGAAAACTATCGGCGACACAGCTATCGATAGCTAGAACCAAATTGCAAGACTATGAATTTAAATTGAATTAATTTGAATTCTCTTGCAAATTGCAGCTAAATGAAATGCAACAAACAACAACACCGATTGTTCTGCTTTTGTTCACCATTTTTATACAATTTCTTACAATTGGTATAATTTAGTAGTTGTAGTAGTAGTAGTAGTTGAAATAATTGAATAAAGATTACAATAAAAAGGGAAAGCGACACCGCCAGGAGGCTGCTGCTGCTGCTGATGATGATGTTATAGATGTTCCGATCGGCACGAATGGCCGCCGATATGCCACGCCTTAATATGTCTGGCATAGCTCTGGAGGTGTGTGGGTGGTTGGGTTGGGTTGGTTGTTGTTCTATGGATGGGATGGCTCCACAGCTGTTGCTGCTCTTCTGTTGCTCGTCTCGTGGGCGTTTTGTTGTTATATTTAAACATAAATTGTATATGTGTAGGTTTTTGTATTGTTTTTAATATATTTATATCAATAGTTCTAGAAAAAGCTAAAACAAAGGTGTGTGTGGGTTTTGCAAAAAGATGTTGTTGGGCTTTGCCAATTGTTCGCTTTTCGTTTTGTTTGTTGTTGTTTTTGTTACTCTTTCTTCAGATAGATGCAAATGGGGAGGATTTGTTTCATATATAGTATATGTATTTTGTATATATTTGTGGCTGCTGGTTGACGACGCAGTTTTAAAATTGATGTTACACAGGTGAGAGAACTAATTGGATATGGATGAAGGAGGCGGTGGCGGTGGCGGCTCCAATTCACGGCTAGATGTTGATGGTGTTTTGCCCTTGGCCGTCTGCTGCTTGGTTGTTGTTTGCTGCTGCTGCTGCTGATGTTGTTTGCCCGGCCCCCTCTTCTGTAGTCCTTGCTGTTGCTGCCCTTTTTTATTTGGATTGATGTTTGGATTAATATTTTTAGCTTGAAGTTCCCCCTTTGAATATTGTTGGGGTGTTTAATAGTTTGCGCTCGGATCTTCGATTTTATTCTCGCTGTTTGCTGTTTTGCTCACTCACTTTATTTTTTTATTTGTTTATTTAGGATTTCTCTCGATCTATCTCTCGCGTTTTGTTGTTTCGTGGCTGCTCAACAGAAACTATTTTAAATCAAATCGGCAATATTAGCAGGCATTTCCTCAATTGTTGTGTGATAGAACTGTTCAATATCCTTAAGGATTCGTCGATCATCATCCGTAATGAAGTTGATCGCAACACCCTTGCGACCGAAACGACCACCGCGACCGATTCTGCAAAAAAAATAAACAGAAAACATAATTTAAAGGTGTTTCCTTAGAGGAAATGGGGGGAGTGCGGGATCTCACCTATGAATATAATTCTCGCGGTTCGAGGGCAGGTCATAGTTGATGACCAGCGACACCTGCTGCACATCAATACCACGCGCCAACAAATCAGTGGTGATGAGGACACGGGACGAGCCCGAACGGAATTGTTTCATGATGACCTCACGGTCACGCTGCTCCATATCACCATGCATGGCCGACACGGTGAAGTTGTGGCTGGACATCTCCTGGGTTAGCTGATCGACCTTGCGACGCGTATTGCAGAAGATGACCGACTGGGTGATGGACAGAGTGTCGTACAGATCGCACAGTGTGCCCAGCTTCCAGTTCTCCTGCTTGACGTTCACGTAGAACTGCTTGATACCCTCGAGGGTCAGCTCCTCCTTCTTGACCAGAATGCTGACGGGCTCGCGCATGAAGCAACGGCTCACCTCGAGCACATCTGGCGGCATGGTGGCAGACAGCAAGATCACCTGCACATCTGGGGGCAGCATCTTGAACACATCCTGGATCTGGTCCTTGAAGCCGCGCGACAACATCTCATCGGCCTCGTCGAGCACGAACAGCTTAATGTGCTGAGTGCGCAGCACCTTGCGGTTGATCATGTCATAGACACGACCGGGTGTACCCACAACCACATGGCAGCCGGACTCCAGAATGCGGGCATCCTCGCGCACATTGGTGCCACCAATGCAGGCATGCGAATGCACCTTCATGTACTCGCCGAGAGCCATCACCACGCGCTGGATCTGCGTGGCCAACTCACGAGTGGGGGCCAAGATCAAAGCCTGGCATTCGCGCACGGCCGTGTCGATTTGCTGAAGAATGGCAATCGAAAAGGTGGCAGTCTTGCCAGTACCTGCAGATAGAGATATCGAAATACTGGTTAGAAATGGTTTTCTTTGGTTAATTAGGGGAAAAATCCATTGAATGTGTGGCCTTGAGTGAAAGGATTTGACAGGCAGGAAACTCTCAAGGATAAGCCATCTGAGAGCCTAACATTTACATAGTTGGGTTGGAAAATAAGGGAGGAAATGGCCATTTTCTTTCAAAAGTAGATCTGCAGGTAGGGGAAAACCCAACCCTCCATTTACATCATGTTCTTGTATAACAGCAGAGCCTGAGACAGCTGACATTTGCATTGATCTTTGGACGTTTTTCTTCTTGCAGGTAGAAAGTCTTACTCCCATTTTGAGGCCACAGCCACGACCTTCTTTTTCCCAGGAACTTTCTTCTGCAGCAAACAAAAACGCGCGCCAGCCAACAGAAAAGTGGCGCGCAAGCGCAAAGACGCTAAAAGAGAGCGAGCTGAGAGAGGAGAGCGAGCGACCAAAGAGAGCCAGAGAGCTCGCTTGAGAGAGCACTGACGAGACGCAGTGCAGCTGAGTCATCGACGCCGCTGCTCCAAACTCTTTTTTTTTTTTTTTTTGCAAAGTTTGCACTTTCTCGAAGCAACATTTTCTTTGTTGTTGAATAATTTGGATAATATATGGGGGGGAATTACTCACCGGACTGAGCCTGGGCAATGACATCGCGACCCTTGACGCACGGAATGATGGCGCGCTGTTGGATGGCCGATGGCTTCTCGAAACCATAGCCATAGATGCCGCGCAGCAGCTCCTCGCGCAAATTCATGTCATCGAAATTGTCGTAGACCTCATGCCAGGTCGACTCGATGACACCCTCGGGGTCCATGCCAGCGGGACCATCCTGAGCTATCTCACTATTCCGATCATCCCTGGAAATATATATAGAGGAAAATACAAGAATTAACACACATATACCATCATTTTCTGTATGCATATGGGGGGGTGGGTGGTTAAATTTTCACTGCACTTTTCCCCCATTTTCCACACACACACGAACACACACTCTGCCCCTCTCTCCATCCACCCTGACTGGCACACATTTGTTGGTTAGGGCGAATCGCGCTTGGCAACGGGGGCAGGGCACCGCCACCACCACCACCACTTACATTATCAACAATAAAGAATTGACTAGAGAAGTTTATATCCTGAATTTCGACGGCAGCCAAACCGTTCACTCAAACAATTTGTCGTCTGTTTTCTGCTACACTTTTGCGGAAAAGTGAGTAACAAAGAAATGGAATCTGTTCCCTTTTTTTTTTTTTTATGGATGACTTTTCTTCTCCAACCGAACGCGTTTCGACGATGATTTTTTTTTTATTCTTTCTGTTGTTTCTGTGTGTGTGTGAGTGAGTGGTGTTCTCTGCTCTGCGGTATTTTCATGTATAAAATGAGACTGCGAGTGCTGCTAGGTTTCGACGACGACGACGACAGCTAGGCGGCCTTTTTCGAGCGTAGCGTCCGCCCATGAATGTGTGCGAGCGGGACAACGATAGGGGGTGAGTGTGTCAATGTCAGTGGTTGGTGGCATTGGTGAGAGCAGTCGAGCAGCAGTAGCTATAAGCGAACATAACTGTGGATGCAGTGTTGCCTAACGTTTTTATTCGGTTTGCCAAATAGTAGTAGTCGTAGTGGGAAAATAGTAGTAGGGAGGGAGGAAAATTAAGCCGACAAGCGAAATTTTCCATCCCATATTATGCCGCTGACAGAGAGAGAGAAGCAGAGAAGAGAGCGGCGGCAGGGCAACCACCAAATTGTTGAATTCGGTGCTTTCGTTTGTAGAATTGTTACCAAACCGCTTTGGCATTGAAGTGTCCGTCCCAGAATAAACTTTTGCCGTCATTGTCCAGCCATGAGTCAAAGGCCTGCCAGTTTGAGTGTGTGTGTGTGTGCGAACGAGTATTTAATCACTCTCCAGACTGACTCAAATATTTAAACAACGTCATCCGGCCTCTCCTTGATCGTTTGCCTTGCATCGTTTTAATTTCAGTTGCATTTGCATTTGCATTAAAAAAACGTATTAAATATTTGCTGCCGTAGAACAACACACTCATGGAACAACCACTATGCTCTCCGGCTCTCTCTTTCTCTCTCTTCGACCCGCTCTTAGGGAGCGCTGACATTCGGACGACAGCCGTCGTGTACAATTTTTCACACATTTTTAGCCGTCACAAATTTTAAAATCAATTTTTCTATATTGCAGCACATTTAAATTGTTCTTAACTCGTTCCTAAACGTTGCCAAGCGAGCTCGGCTGATCGGCTTACACAATTTTGACGCTTATTTTTTGGTTTATACTAACATTTTCAGAAAATTATTTGGCACTTTTTATACACGTGCTGCTACTGATTTGTTAAAACCAAGCAAAAGAGGCTCCATCTTGCAAAAGTTTCAGTGACGTCGAAAACATCGACAACTATCGATAGTCGGGGGCGATATATCGGAAGAAATCTGTCGTTTCCGGCTAGATTTTATCATGCCCGTGAGTTGTGTTGCAGCTGTTTAATCTTTTTAAGATAAAGTTGGAATATGGAGTAAAGTCCTGGTGATTTACTGTATTATTTATATATTTGTTAATATGATAAGATATTGGGGCTGCCACCCGTCTTGAATTACATTCACAGGGATGCATTCGTTTGAGGTGGATGCCAGATCGACTAAATTAGTTTACAGTCGAATTTATTATTTGCAGCTATCGCGTCGGTTGTTCCCATTTTGTAGGGTTTTTTTTTTTGCTTATATCGTTTTCTCCTTCAAGGTGGATTGCTCTGTTTGGCGATCAACGAGAGAAATATTATATTGTTTGTCGGTCGGTTAATTCAAATTCAAAAAAAATATCGATGTATTTTTGAATCTAAATCGATAAGAATAATTAAAAGTCACGGCAATATGAAACTAAAGAATAACGGTTATGATTTTTTCCGATCTAATAAAAACACTTCTGTTGGTAGTATATTATCCCTCCCAAACAAAAATATAAATATTTCCGACAGTGCAAACAAAGATATTCCCAACAATAGATATATATATATCGATATATGAACTTATCAATATATATTTATCATCCCTACCATTTTGTCGGCGCAGCGTGAACAGTGTGAGTGGCTACGAAGAATTTTTTCAAATCCAAAATTACAAGCAATTTATTAGATATTTACCGCAACTTGGTTGCCCAGAGAGTTGATTAGCTAGTTAAATGCGTACAGTGTGGGTGAATGTGTAATTTTAATGCATATAATACGCTTGAAATGGAGTGACAAAAGAACCACACACATGTACGCGCTTTTGCCCGACGGCGTTGGCTGTGCGTCGTCGTTATACATGTGTGTGAGTGTGTAGTGTGCAAAAAATTAAGTGGGAAAAGTTCAGCGGCAGCCGGTCAGTTTGCTCAGAAAAAAACACTGAAGACAATTTGTCAGCCATTGGGAATTTATTATCCATGTAAATAGAATTCTTGTGGACTCCTGGCGTACATATATGCATTAAAATTAAGTCTATTTTTAATTTATGACAGTTACTCAGTACCGGCCAAGAAAGCAGCGGTTCCTCCATCCGATTCATAACACTCACACACACACACAAACAAACATACTCAGCTCTGCGAGAGAGCGAACTGTGTTGAGTCATCGTCTGCTCTCACTCACTCATTTGCATTATACTTTGCCGGCTGATTAATAACGGCTCGCCATCCTATGCCTTTCTCCCTCTGGCACACGCTCCAGCTGCACTGCAGTGTGGCTGTGTGATGTGAGTGAGTGTCGCTAACAGAGCGGGGGTGAGTGAGTGTGAGTCACGTTTTGAGTGCTTTTCACTCGCGGAGCTGTTTGGAGCCTTTCTGCATTTCGAATCTCATCCAATCGTTTTTCTCAAGTCGTTCAAGGCGGACGTGGAACGTGGAAACTGCTATTTCGCTGTTTTGTGCGTGTGTGTTGTGTGGCTGTGCTCGCTCTAGTGTGTGTATAAGTGAGTTTTTTCAAACGAAAAAATTGTTGAAATTAAAGCAGGCGCTAGTCTTACAGTTATCCCCACACCATACCTCCCTCCCTTTTATAGCATTACTTATTCGATTCCAGTCATTTACAGTTGTTGTTTTTCTCTCAGAAAGCGTCCGGCTAGTCCCGAAATAAAAAAAAACGACAAACAAAAGTATAGTTAACTGGATATAATTGTTAATAACCGTCTCTATCTCTCTTTTCAACCCTCTCTCGTTGCAGTTTGCACAAGTTCGAAACAAAAACAAATTGTAAGCAAATAATCGTCAACGTTGCGGTTTTTTTGCTTTGTCTTCTTCCCCCAACTCTTCTACACTGCGCAAATAATTTCGGTGGCGTGTGACTCCCTCCTACTCCCCCTCCGGAAAGCCGACAAAAAGTGTCAAGTGCAACTCTATAAATTAATTGCCAACGCAATAAGTTAACAACAAATCCGAAGCATCAACATGAGCTGGCAAGATTATGTGGACAACCAACTGCTCGCCTCGCAGTGCGTGACCAAGGCGTGCATTGCCGGACACGATGGCAACATCTGGGCGCAGTCTGCAGGCTTTGAGGTGAGTAAAACTAACGGTACTATTGAGAGTTTGACAATGAATTTTTCGCGCAAGTTCAAGGGTGTGACCAGGCTCACACACACACACACACAGCAGTCAGAGCACAGACAGAGAGACAGCAGACACAAAGGAGGCACATGCATGTGTCCGCCATGATTACTTTCATTCGTTGTGATAAAAGAGACCAGGGAGCAGCAAGCAACACTGCCACCCCCTCTGTTCTGTTTGAGTGTGTTTGTCGTCGTCCACCCCCTGCAGCCGTTATTCTCTCTGCGCAGGCCCTCTCCCACAAGGCAGCAGCCTTGCTGTGTCTGTGTGTGTGTGGGTGATCGTGTACAATTTCACCACTACATAGATGGATTTATACTCTCCCTGTAGGGTTTAAGCCTGTATGACATTTAGGGGACCTTCGGATTAGTGACATCGAAAATCGAAAGCTAGATAAGCCTTTGAGTGAGAGAGGGGTTATATTGGTGCTCAAATTTCAACTACTTTTAAACAAGAATATAGAAACTAGAGCTCAAATTACTAATCCACTGTTTTTTCCCAACAAGAACAAGAAAGGCAGATGAAACCAGTTTTAAAATGACATTTCTACGAATATTCTACTGCTTGCCACTTGTAACACAAAACTGTTAAAGGAAGATGAAACTAGTTTTTTTACATGCAATTGCTGCTAATGCTATCTTCAATTGTACAATGAACTGCTGCTTGCTTCTCCCTCGAAAGGTACCTGTCGTACCACATACCACTTAAATAGAGTGCGCTACCAGAAGCAAGTGTCACACAGACTTAAGTCAGATGGTTTTCATAAAATATTAGTTTTACGATTGCTGCTTCCCAGACTGCGATAAGCGCTGCCAGTCAGTCATATGCTTAATCGCCAATAGCCCAATTAGCCCCATCTAATCAAACAAATTTGTTTGCTCCTCTCTGCCGCTTTACTATCAAAATCTATATGTGTGTGTTGGCTCCGATGATTCACCAGTTGGATGATTCGTCATTTGGTTTAACGGCAGCTGGGACTGGTGCTGGCGCTGCTGCTGCACTTGCTCATTTGGGAACCATTTTAGTTCGATTCATCATCAAATAATACAAAATGCATTCCATTGAAAGGTGTTTTGCAGTAATCTGATAGCAGCAGCCGGTACGAATATGGCATTTACCAACACTACTACTGTGATTTGTGATAATGCAAACGCGCGACACACACTCCCTTTTTTTTGTCAGCAGCGTGAGAGGAGAGAGCGTCAGCCGTGAGAGAGCACCCTTTTATCAACTTCACTCAATAGTTTGATATTATGCCTGTGTGTGTGTGTGAGTGTTTGAGTGTGGGTTTTATTATCTCTGTTTTTTTTTCTGTTCGTTTCCTCTCTGCCGGCAAAAAAAAAAACAACTCTTTATCAAAAAAAAGGAAAAATATCTTGAGGGAAAAAAGCGCAGCCCCAGAGCGAACCCACAAATGCCGCGTCATCAGCAGCCTCGACTCTTCAAATGTTTTAAGAATTCAATTTTTTTGTATGCGCGCCACGTTTTTTGCGTTTTTTGAGTGGTTGGAGTGGAGTATATATGCCTGTGTGTGTGTGTGTGTGCAACTTCCTGCTGACTCCACTCCAAACTCCATTCCATTGCCATGTGCTTTTATCCTGCTCTGGCTGTTGCGCGCCCCATTCAGTGGAAGGGGTATATGCGGGGTGGGGCTAGGGACACTCCCTTTTTGCTTTGTTTCGAGCATGAAAACTCGATTATTTGATTGCATTAGATGAAACGATGTCGATTTCGATTTTTTTGGGGCATGACATAAATTTCCCAATGAGTTGGCATTCGATTATTGCAATATCAATGATATTTTGGCAATGAGTTGGCAGAGTCTGTCGCGTCGTCAGTTAATTTCCATTTTTAAGCCGCTTTTACGTTGATTTTTTTTGCTCCCTCCCCGTGTGTTGTGTGTCAACGTCATCATCTTGACCACACAATCATATCAACCTTTATTGTCTCTCTCTGTCTCTCTCTCTCTATCTCTCTCCCACATTTCATTGGTTGCTATTCTCCACGCGTACACCTCTTGCCTGCCATATCACTTTCATTTCATTTTGCTGGCTCTTTATCTCTCTTACCTTGCTGCTTTTTGTTTGTTTCGCTTGTTTTTTTTCTTTACCTACTTTTGGTTTTAGTTTTTATTTTATTTTTTCATCTTTACCGATGAATCATACTACTCGAAAATGATCGAAAAAGTATTACCAAATTAAGTTGTATATTCGAATTTTGGTTTAGGATCTCCAGCTGTTAAGGCCTTGCCAGACTGTTTTAGGAAATCTATAAGGTTTTATTCTCAATTCTCGTTCCTGGGAACTTATCAAAAAACAATTTGTTGCTACCATATGAAATACTTACTCTAAAAGGTAACATCAACTAAATCGGTTTTTTCTTATTTCAATTCCACAAATAGAATAGTTGTAGTACCCCCCAATAATAAATAATTAAAAAACGTATGTTTAATTAGGGAACACAACGAATGATTCTTGTGGAATTTCGTTGCTTATCTCTCAAGCTTTGCCCGAAATTTGTGCCATTTTATTAATTGAGCTGCTGCTTAATTTATTAAACATTTTTGGCATAACTTTTGTAGGCAGTAAACCGGCTTTTTTGTGACTCGGAAATCTCTTTCTCTCTCTCTCTCTCTCTGCTCTGCCTTGGCTCTCTCTTCATACACACACTCGCACTCATGCGATTCGAGTTTTTTATATTTTGCACTCAAATGGAAACTTCTCGATGCTTTTTTTTTCATGGTCCTCTCTGTTGAGAGTGGAGAGAGAGAGGAGTGCGCATGTGTCACAGTTTTGTTGAATTCAAAATGAGTAACTATTAATCATGGTTGTATTATAAAACAAAAACAAAAAAAAAACAAAGAAAATTAATCGAAGAGCAGCTGTTATTCACAGTAGCAGAGAGTGTGTGAGAGTGGAGCGCGGGCTGCTGTCCTTTTTGGTCAAGGCTAATGACACTTTTCTCTCTCTCTCTTTCTCTTTTGCTCTTGCTTTGTCCACTCTCCCACTTGTACAAGTCATTCAAGTGTGCAAAACTTGTTTAATTTTTTTTTTAAAAGAATCCCAAAATCAAGACGCACCAGCGCCAGCATATCCCCATCCTCATCCACACACATATCCCTGGGACGACGACCGCATTTTGTTAATGAGTTGGCAGTCGTCGTCGATATTGCTGCTGCTGCTGCTGCTGTGTTCTGTTGTTGCCAACTGTTTGCGAATGGGTGGTTACATCGGGGTGGTGGTGTTTCAAGCGGGGGTTGTGGCTGGGCTGGCTCTGGCTGTGGATGGTTGGTTGGTTGGTGGTGGTGGTGGGTTTGTGACTTTGTTTGATGCGTGGGTTGTGGTGTGTGGTGCTTGCGCGCCGTCTGTCGCTGATTACTTTGATATTTTTAACAGAAATTAATGTATTGTGTGTATGCCTCAAAAAGGGCGCGCCAACTCCCCAGCCATAAGCACTCCCCAGATCCTTTCTGTTTGCCATATTTCAATATTGCAACACACGCGCTGACGCATACAAATGAATATACAAAACGTGTCCAGCCATGCGCCACCTTCTTACACACACACACACACACACTCATAAACTCACTCAAATTTATGGTATATGTGCGTGACACAACACTGACATTGGCATTGGCATTGGCTTTGGGTTCTCTGGGATGATAATGATAATATTCCAAAAAATAATATTCTCCACTAATATCTCCCATTTTTGTTTGTACCCCCTATTTGTGTGTTTACAGATTACAAAGGAGGAGCTGTCCAAATTGATTAGCGGCTTCGACCAGCAGGATATCCTTACCAGCAACGGTGTTACATTAGCCGGCCAACGGTACATTTACCTCTCAGGCACAGATCGTGTGGTGCGCGCCAAGCTTGGGCGAAGTGGAGTCCATTGCATGAAGACAACACAAGGTAAGTTTTGTTTTTCAAACGGGGTGTTATGTATATAGAAGTTCCCTTCTTCAAGAGAATAAATTAATTTAAAACTTAAAGAGTAGTAAACCAGAAGTTTTCAATGAAAAGCCAATTTAAAGAACAACATAGAGGTTGTAAGCAGAAAGATAGATTTATGGGAACAAATAGAGATCCAAACAAATAGAGAGTTAGGAAAGGAGATCTTAAAAAGAAATAGAGAATTTGCCCGATACCAGAACATGCCAATGCACAGACCCCAAAGAATATGTAGAAAGTTAAGGTTTCTGAAGCGTTCCAGACCAACAACCAGGGCTTTCTAAAAATCGAAGTGTAGATTGACCAATTACTAAAGATTTCTCCATAAATTTCTTAGAATTACTAAAGATACACATTATTAAGTTCCACAACTATCAGAATACCAAACAAAATTTAGTTTTAATTCTAAGCTAGAAAATGAATGAACTACATACAAGCTTTCCCCAAACATTATGCAATTATAGTTTTTATATAATTGTTTTTTTTTTTTTTTAAGGGGGACCGTAACATATTTTCCACATATCATTATGGGGAAATACCCTTATATCAAAAGCCCATATAAGTGCAACCCCATAACCACCGTGCACACAGCCTAAGGTTCATTCGAACCATCGATCGTCGGATGTCTGCCAAAAAGTCTCCCTCCGATAAGCATTATCAGCTGGCTGCTGCTTCTTTGTTTTATGGCCCAAGCAACACACAGCAGCGGCAAGCAAATAAAAGAAGAAGGAACTGAGGCCACTTGTTCTTGCGTTTCGCGGGAAATGCCGGGGTACTTATCGTGCAAGTGCAAAGCACTTGATCCACAAAGCCCAAACATGGCTTAAGATAAAGTGCTCGCCCTGCCCTGCCCGCCTGCTGCTTTAAACCGATGATAACCATGTGAAAACTGAAGCAAAGAAAAGCTCATTAGTCACCCACCACCCAGCGATGGATGGGTACCGATTGCTGCTATGCTGCTCGCACATAATTATGGCTAATTTGTTGCACTCGGGCAGCAACAAAAATAAAAAACAAAACGGAAAAACGAGACCAAAGTGCTAGGCTGCAAATGATGGTATGGTCCATTATTATTATTATTATTATTGTGTGCCTCTGCCGCTGGTTGCTGTTGTTGTTGCTACATTTTTCCGGTCAACAAGCAGCAGCCCCGGCAGAGAGCCCCGACGACGCGCGACGTTTCGTTTTTCATCACCTTGTTTTGTAGCCTGAAAAACAAGCAGAAAATGTTTGAACAAAAAAAATCTTGGCCATGTCTCACAGCTGCTGGCTGCTGATACTGTGGGACTATGCCATAAAATTACAGTGGAACAGGGCTAAAAAAATATTTAAAAAATATATTGTATGGAAATCAAAGCTAATTTATTTTTTCATTGATTTATTAATGGGATATTTTTTAAAATATTTCTATTTAAAAAAATTTTTAAATTTAATTTTCTAAATTTTGTTTCCATGTTTAATTTTAATGTAAATATTTCGAATTTTTTGTGGAAAATATTTAATTAGTTTATTAATTGTTTAAGAACATTTAGAACATTTCTATTGTTTATTCCGTTTGATCGAACTACCACTGTATTTATGTATTTTTTTCTTTTCGCATTTGTTTTTTGCATTTTACGACCAGTTTTTGTTTGCTGACGCGTCAGCCTCGTCTCCATATTTGTACAGTTTTTGTGGCAACTGTTGCGCGCACACAAACGAAAGCCCCACAGTGCTACTCACACACACACACATACACACACGAATGCAAAGCCAATGTTGGCCGCCTCACGCCTCCCGTCGTTGCAGCCACAAGCTCAAGGTTATTGCCATAATCCATTTCAAGTGCAAATGTTGCACAGTCTCTAGTCTCTGCTGTGTGCTGTGCTGTGTTGTATGTGCCCCATGTGTCTCTGTCTCTGTGTCTTGTAGAATGTGTGTGTATGTGTGTAGAATAAACCGCAAAGAAACGCAAAAAAAAGAAAAAACGGAGAAGCCGCCGCATAAAAATAGACATAGAAAAATAGGCAAGAAATGGCAAAAATAGGCAAAAACTGGTCTAACGTCTGGACGTATTGGCTGTTTGCTGACTCTGTTCGGTTCTCTGGCTCTGGCTCTGGGTTTTGGCTAAGGCTATGGCTTTGGCTTTGGCTTTCGTTTGTGGTCGGGTCGGTCTGTGACCTAGCTGTGGAGATCTGGCGCCATACATAGCAACCACACACGACACGACACGACGCCACACATGTGTGTGGCAGTAGCAAGTCGCGGTTGTGGCTTAAATACAGGGGAAATACGTTAAATGGAACCATTATTTAACAGTTAGTTGAAGAAAACTAACAATTTATTGAATTTAGGCCATGAATTAGGGTAATAAAAGGAAATTTTTAGATTTATTTGTGCTAAAAATGAACAGGAAAATGTTCTACAGTAAGGAATCTTAAAGATAAAGTGCCTTATAAGATATGGTTCTAGGTTATAATGTAAAAATATTCTACCTAAGTAAATTTTATATAGGGAATTTTTTTTCATAGTTAAAGTTTTTACATGGCAAGTTCTGTTGGTGAAATTGTAGTTTGAGGAAACAAAGAATGATGCAATGAAACCCAATTTCATGTAAGCACGAAATCCGTATGCAGAGAGCCCAGAGAGGGCATTGCCAGAGAAATTCGTCAGGAATATTATAGGCATCTATAGTGTTTTCACACACTCCAACTGCTGATTGTGTGAACTACTTCCTAACAAGTACATATTGCCACAATTTCACGCTACTTGCATTTTAGCCCCCCGACATCTATAGATCTAACCCTTTAATACCCTGCTGTGAGAAATTCCCAGTACATACAGAGTACGGACTCCCGACAGTGTTGGTTTACGGTCGAAAGACCGCAACAATGTTGCCCGGTTGTGTAAATCGGATTATTGTTTAATTATGCAACTAACAAGGCATTTAAAAACAAAGCACAATTTGATATGTTACCATTCGTTATGCTTCGGATACTTTTGAGAGTGGCAAGGGGAAAATTGATGTAACAAGATTACAGATTCAACAACAAACTGAACTGTATGGCAGTTATCATTTATCGATTCTCCGCAACGAATTGGCAGGTCTGCTGTGGCTGTGTGGGTGGCCGATGACAGCTGTCAGTTGACCGGCAAAAGCTGTCACATACCTTTCACATACTCTGGCAACTGAAATGCCAGAGATACCTCACTCTGGCGACTGAAATGCCTGCCATAGAGACATTGGTTTATTGACCCCTCGGGCCGGGGCTTTGTCTCGGTGTTTTACTCTCCAATTTGTGCTCCGCTGTGCTCGCTCGCTCAATCAATTAGGCTTCTTCTCCATCACATTTTCTGCTCATTTGATTAATGTATTAGCCACTCAACCCGAGACCAAAACCAAGACCGAGACCGAGACGACTCTCTGCTCTCATCTGCACAATTTTGAGCTAAGCTCCAAGACCAGACTTGTCATGTCTTGTCATTCATGTTCCTCCACCATCTCCTCATGTTGTCGTTGTCATTGGGTTTGGGGTCTGCGCGATTTGTTCTGGTTTGGTTTTGTCTGCGGTCTGCGCCACCGCCTGTCCGTCCGGTTTTCACCTGATGACAGAGACGGACGACGGGGACACTCTCTTTATTGAGCGCTTTTATTCATAATTTCTTGCTGCCTCGCCAGTAAAAAAAAAACTACTGTTAGTTCTTATTTCTACGAAGCGACTGCTGCTGCTGCCTGCTTTCTCTTCACATTTGAGAGCATTTGATTGTCAACCGGATAGAGATTCTTCTTAACGAAGAATTACGAAAAGAAAACTGCAATTTATGGAGATGTTGAAGGAGATTTTACTGGCTATAGTGAAAGCGGTTCTAGATACTGAAGAATCCTAAAAGAATTTATGAGAAATATAGAAAAAAAGGAGCGAAGAGAACTTTCGCTGGAAGCAAGAAGTAGCTCTACTCATGAGGATGAGAAAGATGCGAAATCTTTTAAATATTCACCACCTAAAAATATAATTATATTGTGAGTTCAGAAAAAGGATACATTGAAGGAGATTTCTGCTGCACTAAAAGCTGTCTAGGAGCCAAAGTGAAATTAAAATGAAGTTTAGGAAGGTACCGAAAAATAACTCTTGACTTTTCTTTTAACCAACAATTTTTTTTTCTTCCTTCCATTTTCTTTGTAACAGCCGTCATCGTTTCCATCTACGAGGATCCCGTGCAGCCCCAGCAGGCCGCTTCTGTTGTAGAGAAACTCGGAGACTATCTGATTACTTGCGGGTACTAGATAGTAGGTGAATAGATCAACAACACAAAACAACCAGAACACCCCCCCCCAAAACAAAACAAAACAAACACCAACACCAACACACCTCCATCAAACACACACCAACAAAACCAGCAAAAACACCAACAATCAACCAGGAAACAACAAAAGCAGCAGCAACTTTGATATGAAGGATGGATGCATTGATGGATGGATGGATGATACGCGGAGAGAGGAAAATGCTAATAATAAAAACAAAAAAACGTAAAAATGGAAGTAATTATTAATATTTAAATTATGGAGTAAATTTCCCCCCCAACTAAACGGCCAAGGCGGAGAAGATTTTGGGGATCGAGAGAGGATGTGCAAACCGCAATTCTGTTCTGAAAAAAAAACCGAAAAAAAACACGCAAGCCAATTACCCCGCAAAAACAACAACTACAACAACAAAATTATAAATTTCTCTGCATTATTATGATTAAAGAAAAACTTTTGGTTTATACGATAAAATAAAAGATAAAAAAAAAAAAAAAAACATTAAAAATTCCAGTCCTCATCTAAAATCCGATAATTTGGAACACAAAAATCTTAGAACTGTAAAACAGAAAAGAAAAGAATAGAAAGAAGAAAGAACGAACGAACGCAAAGCAACGCAGGCAAACAAAATATAAAAAAAATACCACAATTTTTGAAACATTTTTTGTATAGCAATATATACACCCAATGGTATATATATATATATACGATTATAGATATATATATATATATACTATCTGTATACAGACAGAAATGAAGAATACAGAACAAGAAAAGAGAGTGAGTGAGAGAAGATCTCGTATCTCGGAGAAGAGAGAGGGAGACTTTTGAGGGTAGGTGGCGGCAGAGAAGACAACTCACAAGCGAAAAACCGAAATAATCGAAAATAAATATATATCTATATATATATATTTGTATATGTAAACTATTTGGAGATCCATGCAGATGCTCTATTTATACATGAGTGTGTTTGTGATGCACACACGTGTGTGTGTGTGTGTGCGGTGTGTGAACACTTTTTATACGATTGCGAAACTTGCATAAAATAAAGATTCTAGATTTTGTGTTTTTGTTTTTTCCACCCAGCTCCCCGAAACCAAGCCATTTTGCCATAAGAAAATTTCTATGTATAGGGTATATAGGATCTTGTCCATATAATCAATCACACAATCACGCTCGCTCTCTCTCCATCTCTCTTACGATACTATAACTCTTTCTTATTTTGTTGTTGTGTGCGCATTGCTTTTAAACATACATAAAATACAAACAAAAAACTTATATGTAGACCGTTAAGTGTGCAAAAGTGCAACCCTGGGGTATGCGCATGCGTTGCCCAACACTGAAACGAAGGAACATACATTGCTGAAAGTTGCAACCCTGAAGAAAAGTAGTAGAACAGAATTCGGCAGTTAAATCGCCATTAAAAACTCTCTCTTACCATACGAATAACGTAACAAGCAAAAATGCATGTGTAACAATTAAACATACGATTACCATACTACAACAAATCATACATAAATTAATGTGGCTTTTCCAGAAAGTACCCCCACCCCCATCCCTACATACTACCACCCCCCATACTCTCTCCCACTTACCCTTAGCCTTTCCCCCCATGAGTCCAAAAAACACACAGACATTTTTCGTACAAGCAAAACAGAAACGTGAAGTAAAAACCGAATGCATAAATATATGAATATAAAACATAAAAAAACAAAAACAAAAAACAACAAAAAGAAAAAAGCAACATATATAATACGATACTTTAATACTATTGAAATAAAAAACTCGAGTGAGACAAACACAAAATGCTCCTCATAAAAAATTAAAACAAAAATGTGCATTTATTTTGTGTAGGGTTATCTTTCTCTTTCAGATTGGCTGCTATCGCGGGCTATCGATAGAGTGTTAAACTTTTCAGTACTGTTATCGGTATTGTTATATAAAAATTGGTTTCTTTTTGTAGCTTTATAATTGGTTTAAAGTTTATTCAAATTAATTTTGGTATAGTCTTTCATTTTATTTTCCAAATCTTTCAGTTCTGCTGTCGATACGGTAATCGTGTATAATCGATAGAACGTTGAACTTTTGAGATTTTATCGCCAGGGCTTTAAAATTGATGATTGCTTTGCTTTGCCTATTTTTGGTTTGCTTTTTCTTAATTTTTGCAGGCCTGCTTTATGAACTTTTGCGCTGTTATCGCTAGAATTAGCAATTTGAATTTTTTTTCGTTTTGATTGACATTGTTCTTCCCACCTTTTGTTGGAGACTGTCGTTGGGTGCTTACCTTCTCTTTCAGCTTCATAGATTGACGACAGATCATTGAACTCTTCAAGTGTTGGTTATCGCGCCGCGTACTTTGTAGCTTTAATGGATTTCTTTCAATTAATTTATAAGACATTGCTCTCTCTGTCTCTGCCCATTTTTGGGTCTATGCAAATTGTCAAGTTATTTTTATCGCTGCATAATCATTCTCAATGCGAAAACGCCTGATGCCTGATGCCTGACGCAAGTGCGCAATTATTTGGGGGTCAACAAATATTATAGTACATAAAACAGAGATATTTATTTATTAATTTTTTCTGTGTGGGTCTCCCTCTCCAATTTTTTTTTGCAGCTGGCATTTCTTTCAGCTATTTTTTTCGACGCTGTGACGGAGGATGCCGCCACAAAACATTGACCCAAATTATTTTAATTTTTTTTACTATATATTTTGTAAATGTGTGAAAATATGTACAGATATTTTTCTCTGAATGTGCTCGTCCGCTGC
The DNA here is from genome assembly GCA_009664405.1 of Drosophila bifasciata. NCBI lineage: Eukaryota > Metazoa > Arthropoda > Insecta > Diptera > Drosophilidae > Drosophila > Drosophila bifasciata. Next base: position 41,536,478 of record CM019042.1, on the reverse strand, counting down.
TTTTCATCTTTAACTTTCGCTTTCTCAATGGCTACAACGCTACCCTCTTCTCTTTATTTTCTTCTTCTCTGCTATTTTTGGAGAAAATCAAAATGATTCAAAGAAAAAGCTAGCCTGGCCTGGCCTGGCCTGGCTTGGCTGCCGCCGTCTCGACAACTTTTTATCGGCAGTACAATTAATCATATATTATTATTGTAACTTTTGTCTGTGAGTGGCTGCCTTTTGGCTGCCCCCCTGCCACCCATTTCTCTGCCTTTCTGTAATTTGAGGCGCGTGTTTTTTTTTTTTTGTATTTCCATGTCTAACGGACAAAAATTCAAATTTGCTTGGCCGCGGGGTAACGAGCGGAGCGGACGAGAGATTGATTCATTTAATAAAATATGCTAATGTTAGTCGCAGCCTCTCTACGACTTCCCAGACGCTAGTGAAATGCTATCGCTATTTGTTACGTGGTGATTTGTTGGACGTTAAAGTGCTTCAAAGTGTGCATTTTGAGGTTTTTCAGAGCAGTAATACTTGGGGTTTATATCCCATAATAAACAGGCATCCAAATGGAGACAAGATATTGAATGCAGCCTGCAGTCTCGAATAAATCTCCGAGCCCATGAGCGCTCCCTCACTTTTTATTATATCTACAGAAAATTCCCAAGCATTTTCCCCCATCCCAGATTGCTTTTCAAACACTAGAACAAATACTAGACGCAGCACCCCACAAACTAGTAATAAAATCAAGCAATTTATAGTTTATATTCAATAAATTTAAAGTAACTTACAAGAATGGATAAGCCACCCGTAAAAGACTGGATATTAAAGTCCAATCGCATGGACAAACGGCCGCAATTGCCGCCAGTGCATACCACGGAACCGCTGACAGTTCGTTCGGTTCTTCAACTATATTTCAATACCTTTTTGGGCGCCAATTTTGCCGAGTCCTGGGTGTATCCTTTGGACGTGGCCAAGACACGCATGCAGGTGGAGGGCGAGGAGGCGAAGAAGACGGGCGCCAAGGTACCCAATGCCGTGGCCACACTCAAAAGTATTGTCAAGAACGAGGGACCCAAGACGCTCTATGCTGGCTTTTCGGCCATGGTGGCCAGGAATTTGATCTTCAACTCGATGCGGGTGGTGCTCTACGATGTCTTTCGGCGCAAGTTCATTCGCTTGGACGAGAACAATAAGGAAAGTCTTTCCATTACGTCGGCCCTGTCGTGCGGCTTTGTCGCCGGCTGCATTGCCCAGGCGATGGCCAATCCCTTTGACATTGTCAAGGTGCGCATGCAGACCGAGGGGCGCCGCCGCTCGCTGGGCTACGAGCCGCGTGTCAGCAATATGTTCAACGCCTTCACGGGCATCTATCGCGAGGGTGGCCTGCCCCGCATGTGGAAGGGCATAGCGCCCAGTTGCCTGCGCGCCTGCCTCATGACCGCCGGCGATGTCGGCTCCTACGATCTGAGCAAGCGTTTCTTCAAGGATCTGCTCGTTTTGGACGATGGCCTACGCTTGCGTTTCCTCTCCTCCATGTGCGCTGGTCTCACGGCCAGTGTTCTCAGCAATCCCGCCGATGTGATCAAATCCCGAGTGATGAATCAACAAACGGATGCCGCAGGCAAGAATCTCACCTACAAGAACTCGCTGGATTGTCTGGTGAAAACTGTCAGTGAGGAGGGTCCCCTGGCGTTATACAAGGGCCTATTGCCATGCTGGTTCCGTTTGGGTCCCTTCTCGGTGCTCTTCTGGATGTCCGTGGAGTTTTTGAGAGATATAGAGGGACAAGCGGGTTTCTAAATGCAGGCATTAAAATTTATGAAAGAAATTTGTGATCTGGGGATGTTTAAGAGAAATTGGATAGATCAACATATAGTAGATGAATTTAGTGGATCATCTGTAGGCGATTCAGATCATTATCCACTGCATAAACTGAAGAGAATCTTCCTGTCTTGTGATCGTAAAACTCCTTCAGTTTCTTCTGCACATTCTCGTCCAACTTTGAAATGGAATACTCCCAGAAATATGTCTCCAAAATCATAATCTGCTGTGACATTTAGAGGATTAGCTGTAGAGGATTTAGTTTGCCACTATAAAAGTAGCCTCAAAGATCGTTAACCGCTGCATAAACTGGAAAGAATCTGGATGTCTTGTGACCTTTACTTTCTTCCATAAATTGCTAACAAAATTGGATTGTAATAATCGTTAGAATATGTCTCAAATATTATAATATGCTGTGAAATGTGGAGGATCATCTGCAGAGGATATTTCTATGAACTTTTTCTCAGCCAAATCGTAAAAGGTATACCCATAGAAAACTAATTAATGTGACAGCATCCTCAAAGATGAGGTCTTTCCATCTTAAGATCATAAAACTCGAAGTAATTTGAAAATATTGTCATTCACAAGTACAACTTTCATGCGATATATATAGGTGTTACATTCGTGCTACATTCTTTATTGTTTCTATAGTTTATATATCGAAATTCCTTTTGCAAAATATGGCCCGTGATAATAGTAGAGCCCTGAAATTTATACCATATAAATATCGCTCACCGACCATTCGCTGTGTGGAGGAGGCCAAGATGCGGCCCTTCAGTGGCCTCTTTGGCCTGTATTTCAACACCTTTTTGGGTGCCACAAATGCGGAGTTCTTTACGTATCCCATGGATGTGACCAAGACGCGTCTGCATTTGCAGGGCGAGGCGGCGGAGAGGTCGGCACAGCGTCGACTAAGGCGTGGCATGCTGGGCACTGTTCTGGGCATTGCCCGGGAGGAGGGTGTCAGCGGACTCTATGCCGGCCTATCCGCCATGATCATCAGGAATCTGTTCTTCAATGGTTTACGTGTGGTGTTCTACGACTGCCTGCGCCAGAGATTGTCCTACGTGGATGCGACAAGTGGCAAGGAGGTTTTGACAGTGTCCCGTGGCTTTGCTGCCGGTTGTCTGGCTGGGTGTGCTGCCCAGTTTATAGCCAATCCACTGGACATTGTCAAAGTACGCATGCAAATGGAGGGCAGACGGCGGGCTCTGGGATATCCGGCGAGGGTGAGCAATGTGCGGCAGGCTTTGGGTGCTGCCTACCAGCATGGCGGCTTGCGATCGTTATGGAAGGGCTGTGGCCCCAGCTGTGCACGTGCCATGCTAATGACAGCTGGTAAGTTTATCTCTTCTAAATGTAGCAGCTATAACTATGTAAATCCTACTTACAGGTGACACAGCCTGCTATGACCTTAGCAAACGTCACTTTATGGCCTGGCTACAAATGCCCGATGGTTTGTTCATTCAATTTCTATCCTCGGTTACGGCGGGTTTTGCGGCGAGCGCTCTGAGCACGCCCACGGATGTGGTCAAGTCGCGTATCATGAATCAGCCCACGGATAAACTGGGCAATGGTCTGCACTATAAGAACGCCTTCGATTGCTATATCAAGCTGATCAGTCAAGAGGGTCCCACGGCCATGTACAAGGGCTTTATACCCTGTTGGCTGCGCATTGGTCCTTGGTCGGTGGTGTTTTGGTTTACCTTTGAGAGCCTCAGGAAATTTCAGGGACAAACAGGATTTTGAGTTTAAACGAAGTCCGGGAAAATTTTAAGTTTACTCATAAAATTTCCGCTTCAAGGGTAGAGGATTTAGAATAGTGTGGAAATATATTTATAAAATTATTAAAGGTCTCCTTCAAAATATAAATAAATGATAGAAGTTCTTATGGGTTCTGTGAGATATAGGCAGAAGTTATAAGAATGGAAATCTATCGAATCCATTTTATTATCTATCATGGCATGAATCATCTATTAATGGATTTATTCAGTAAATGATGTTCTATTTATCCATCATTGATTTATCGGACCCAATTCTTTGCTTTATCATATCTATTATGAATCATAGATCAATTATGTTTTTATTATTTTTCAATGATATACTATTTAGCATGGATCTGTTATTGTAAATCATTAATCTGGCAACCATAAATATGTTCATTTATCCATCATAGATTTGTCCGTTCACGAAAATTAACTATAGATTTTTTATGAACCTAGAATCTATAATGGATCTCCTGACCGTTTGAAAATAAGAACATTTTTTGATGAATTTAGTTCCTCCCTTAGTTTCCTTATATGTCGTTTCTACTGTCTCCTACGTTATTTTTATTTATAGAGTGTTTTGTTTTTCAAGTGTTTTCTCTGGTGATTATTGGATTACTTGCACAGCTGAGTGACTCTTGGGTGACTTTCTTTTCCAAAAATAAAGCTTCAAAAATAACTTAACCTTATGCCTAAATTTATCTCCGTTTACTCAGTGTTTTATCTGAAAGGAAATTGAATGTAAATTACCTTTTTGGAACTCTCAAATCTTAGCTAGAGTTTTGGGTACTTTTTCTATTCACACGCAGTGCAAAAAATAGCCAAAAAACTAATTATACTATACTATATATGATTCGATTTGCAAGCGCAAAAAAAACCCACATTAAACTAGTTGCTATCTACAAAAAGGAATTTGTGATAAGCTGCAAAAGGTAGATTGGTAGATAGACGTGGCTTTTTGGCATGGAAAGAGCTAGGAGCAGGAGGTGGAGTAGGAGGTGGAATAGGTCGGTGTACCGACCACACCACACCCTTGCTTGTCTACAGCGGCGCTTAACCTGATTATTAATAAATGATAATGTGGGGCACATAATGATGATGACGATGACGATATGTTGTGCCCTGCTGCCTGTCGACATATGTTTTACAGCGTTGCAGCAGTAGCAGCAACAACAACCCCCCTCCTGGGTACATGGGTGCGGTTCCGTTCCGTTCCGTTCCGCTTTCTTGAGGGAGCCACTCAGTCTATTGCCTGCCGAAACCCCACAACCCCACCCCTCTACGTAGGTGAGTAAGTGGCAAATGTCTGACATAATGCGTAAATCCTACTACACACGGAAACCCTTGGCCCACTTCAAAAAGGTCTTTAGCACTTTTGTTAAATGAATGGGGGGGAAAACTGTCGGAATTGTGGGTTCATTTCAAGTTCTTTTCCTGCAACACACACACGCATGGGTAATTGTTCTTTCATTAGTCATCATGAGGAGAGGTTAGGAGGAGAAGAGGGTGCTCTTTTTTAGGATAGGAGAGGGTTCGCTTTATTGTAGAGGAGAGAAGGGTTCTCTCTACAGAAGAGGAAAGAAGGGTGCCCTCTTTATAGGTGGTTGTCCCATGTTTAGTTGTGTTTTTTACGAGCATTTCATGTGTGTTTCTGTCTGTTTTCCAGGTGGGTTTCTCTCTGTGGCTCTCTTTTAAGGCTGAGGGCTTTCCATGTGGCTCCCACTTTGCTGAAGTTTCATGTTGTGTCTCTCATTTAGCTGAGGGTTTCGTGTTGTGTTTTACCCCTTCCGTCTGTCTCTTTTTTGTGTTCTTTATGGGTCAGGTCAGTTACAGCGAATTGGAATCTAACACCCGCTGACCCAATGACCAATTTATCGGCTAATAGCTAATGTTCAACACCATGCAAACATTTTCCTGAAAACCCAGACGCCTGTTTTCGGTTTTTGCTGGTAGAACTTTCAGTTATAAATCTTTTGCTGACTTTGTAGTTCGATTGTTGAGGCGCTGGCAATCGGAGGAGAAGTTTGTTGAACTGCAAACACACGCCAAAAATTGTAATTGCGAGGATCAGCGATAATAAGTTGTGGAAACAAACCATTTGGCTATAAGGCATAGTTAATGCTCTAACTGGGCCAGTAGTCGCAGAGAATTTTAGAATACTAAAAATAATGCTTGAATTAAGAGAATTTTAAATGTGGAACTACCTGTGTTATTATCGTATAGAAAACTGCAGAGAAAACTCTCATTAGATATGGCTAGAAACAGCTGAAAATAATGCTGAAATAAAGAGAATTTTATTGGTTTTTTAAAAGGGTTTTATTTGGGATAGAATAAGGTATAAAATCATGTCGAAAGTATTTAAAAATTAATGAGAAATGGTCAAATGTTTGTCGAGGATTGGATAGGTGAAAGAAACCGATCGAAATATATGCAAAAGATCATTAAAAAGAAGAGGTGAAGCAGACAAAAGGCGATCAACAAACAAGAGAGAATCTCAATGGAAAACCAAGCTCCAGTTCTTAGGTCTTTTATCGACGAAAATTCGCCCCTATTTAATCTAAATAGAAGTAAGTTTAAGTTTGTCATTGAGCTAAAGATTATCTAAAATCGAACTAATCACAAAACTATTGAAATTATCAAACAACTTCAAATAAAAGAAGCGTATGCCATATTCAAAGTAAAAACCCTCTCGATCAGGTCAACGTTGCATTCGTATTTATTCAGTCATGTGATTTGCAAGCGAATGAAACTCCAATTACGAGTACGAGTACCCAGTGCAACAAATAACCAGCTAGCCCCCAAAAAAAAAAACAGCAGGAGTAGGAAAATTCAACAAAGAAAAGCTTCGATTGGGCAAGACACTACGGAGAACTCTGTTGGGTAAGAAGAACGTGAACTGGTGGGTGTTTCTATCTGGATGATAAAAGTGGCAATAGAGAGAGAGAGATTCTAACAATTGACAAACAAAATTCTATTGCAGAGTATAGAGAAGAGTTCGAGAGAAGCTTCAGAGTATATAAAAGAGCCCACGAAACAGCAAGCGGAAGTTAGTAAGCGGAAGAAAATGGATAAATATTCACAGTACCGGAAGACTTGGCTGTTTCTGTGGATGGCCCTTGGGCTTTATGGTGTTTTGGCAGCTGAAGATCGAACCATTAGGCTGCCTGCAGTGGAAGTTTCAGATGCCAAGGATGTCGCCTTGCCCATCTCGGTGGCTTCAGCAGTCGTAAATCAAGGCAAGGAACCTCCATTGCAGCCTCTTCATCGCTCCAAGCGAACTCTAACCACCATTTGCGTGGAGATCAAGCCAAGTGGTCCGCTGGAGGAGCCCTACTACATGTGCAAGGGTGAGAATTTTGGCACTGAGAACAAACAAAGCTGCGTGGAATTTAAGCCCGGTGGCGCCCAGGGAGAGCTCTACTACATGTGCAAGGGCAATGATTTTGCCAACGGAAATGGTCAAGCAGATCAGCATCAGCATCAGCCCTCTCCATATGGCCAATCACCACTGGCTGTGGCACCTGCGTATCAGCAACAAGCTGCACCCATTGCACACACCTTTCCATCGTTTCCCGCCTTTGAAGGCGGGTTATTTCCAGGACAACAGCAATATGAAACGCCAGCGACGACATACCAGGAGCAGCGTCCTAGCCAAGGGGAGTACCAACAGCAGCCCCAACAGCAGCCCTACCATCCGCAACAGCAGAGCTACACGCCAGCACAACAGCAGCAACAAAATGTACCACAGCAGCACCAAAATGTTCCTCAGCAGCAGTCCCAATATCCAGAGCGACCTCAGCAGCAGCCCTTCTACAATGCACAACAGCAATTTGGCTACCCTGGCGGCCCCCTGGCTCCCCCTGCGACTGCATCTGCTGCGCAGTCAAATGGCCTGCCAGCAGTTCATCGCCCAAATCCAGGCAGCCCGTCAGCACTTCAATACGGAGTTGCTGCAGGCGCAGGCCCAACGGCCACGCCCACTGCATATAATCCTGCAGCAGCTCAGAAACCGGCGGCAGCTACAAAAGCAGCAAAGGGACAGCAATACGAGGCGTCGCCAGTGGTAGGAAGTCGCCACCAGCCTGGCCTGGATGGGGATGTCTTGGGAATGCCCAGAGTGGATTTCCAAGTGGAGGAGTTCAGACAGAAGTATCGCGGTTTCACGGGAGAACCACCAATGCAACAGCAGCAGCAGCAGGAACAGGAGGCAGAGCCACAAATGGTTTGGTTACCGCCTTCGCCAGTGGATGACCCACAAGATGATCCCGTAATGAGATCGTTTTACAATAGTCTCGCACCACAACCATTCGTAGGAGCAAGAACAGACCCAACACTACTAGGTGCAGCAGCACCACCCATAGTAGGAGCAGCGGCACCACCAATGGTAGGAGCTGCAGATCCAAAGGCAAAGGAAAATCTCAGCAAAATGCCACCAACACTACTTCCTTTTTCACACAGGGAAGAAGTCGTGGGGCAAAGCTATCAGCCAATTTACAGCCAAACCGCAGAACCTCCAGCTCCGCCAACATTGCCACCACCGCCGCCAACATATGCCAGGCCAGAGTTGCCACCAGCCAACTTGGAAACAGCACCAAATGGCTATAACCCCTACTGCAATAGCTGCAATACTCCTCCACGACCATGTCCAGCGGATACTGGTGTGAGCTACAGCACAGTGTGCCCCAGCTTTCAGCCTGTGATCATAGCCATGCCCTGCTACGAGCAGCAGCCCACGCATTATCTGGCGCTGCCAAATAGAGTGCCCAACGGAGGAGGAGGAGGCATAACCAGGAACTATGGCAATGAGCTGCCTGCTGGCAGTCCCTATGGATCATCATTTGGTATAAATCAACAGGTTGGAAGTCCGTATGGCATGCCACCGCAAGTGGGCAGCGCCTATGGAATGAATCAGCAGGTGGGCAGTCCCTTCGGAGCGCATCAGCAGGTTGGCAGTCCCTTCGGAGCGAATCAGCAGGTTGGCAGTCACTTCGGAGCGAACCAACAGGGTGGCAACCCTTTCGGCAATGCTCCTCAAGTGGGCAGTTCCTTCGGAATGGCCCCACAGGTTGGGAGTCCCTTCGGAATGGCACCACAGATGGCGCCTGGTAATAGTCCTGGTTTCAACATGAATATGGGCGCCCAAGTGGGCAGCCCCTTTGGCCTGGCCGGTCCTCAGGTCGGAGCTGGCTTTGGAATGGGCCTGAATCCCTTTGGACCATTTGGCAGCCTGAATCCGTTCAATCCATTCAACAGAATGCTGGGCGCTGCAGCTCCCACAGCGCCACAGCCCCCAAGGAATGGTCTTCAGCGCATTTTCCAGCTCGAAAGCACCACGACAACATCAACAGAGCCACCATCCTTGGGCACAACTGTACAGCAATCCTCGGAAAAGTCGGGAAAACTAAACTTTTCCAGCAGCACACCAACATCGGCGCCGAGCTCTACCTCATCGGAGCCCAGTCTGGGGTCTGCACTCGCTGCAGACGAGGATGAACACGAGGAGGATGAGGAGGAGGAGGATGCAGAGCCAGTGGCGCCAGCGACACCACCTGCCACCTCCAGTGAAGAGGATGCCTCTGGCGATACCTCCCTCGAGGCTATACCCTTGGGCAAGCTCACTGCCAAGGACCTCATGAACAAGGCCGAGGAGAGCCTCAAGACCGATACCGAGAACCCGTTGAAGACCGAAAAGCGCAAACGCCACAATGCCCGAGCCAACAAGGGGATTAACCAGAAGCGAAAATATCTCCAACAACTGTAGCAACATTTTACTCTGAATTTTTCTTCAATGAATAAAAAATTTAATTTATAAATTGTGGGTGGAGTTTTCCATTTTTTAGGAGGGTTTTTCTATTTACTTTCAGCCCTAATCATTTGCGTGGATCTAAGCGGACTTTATGTGCCACTCAACTTCATGTAGTATTTAATGATGGAACGTAAATATTTTTCTTTAATTAAAATACAATTTTATGAGAGCTAAAGTAGGTTTTTTCTTGTACTTTTTTTTGGGTGGAATCTTTTTGGAAATATTTTTGGGAATTTTTTAGCAGTAGAGTAGAATTGTTTTCTACATTTAAAGGTGAATGAAGGTTCAAAGAAAAGAATTGTAACTTTTTTTCAAACAAATTTCCTTAATATATTGATAGAAGATTAAAGAGAGATTTGGGGCTTAAAGAATATAGCAGAAAGCCTTGTAGATTGTGAAAGAAACTTGTTCAAATCTTTTGCGTAAATTCTTTACTTGCTATCTGTTAAATTTTTCCTTAACCTTCCCCCATAAATCCCTCTTATATTCCCCCATTTCCTTTACTATTTCCAGCTCATATCCACAACATATTACTTTTGTAAATAAATATTTCCCAATCGCATGTCTGTCCATTCCAATGCCCAGCCCCGTAAAACGTTTCAACAAAAGGCAGATGGATGAATAAGCCAATGGCCAAAGCCACTTAAGGAAGTATTTCATAAAGCCAGCAGATACTTATATGTATATACAAAGTAAAATATATGTTTATCTTTCTGGCTTTTACCGATGTTTAGTATAGTATATATACTTCCGTTTTGCTGTATGGCTGTGGCTATGCCTCATGGCTTATGGCTTATGGCAACTGGCCGACAGCTACGCTCCATGGATCAAACAGGAACCAATGCCCAACCCCAACTCCAGCTGGTCTCAGCTGGCGATTAGCAATTTTGAGCACGTAACAGAACAATTTAAATAAACCATAAAGAAAAAGTTAAGCAAAGAAAAGGAAAAATAAATGAAAATACAAGTAAATAATAATGCTTAAAGTCAATGCACTGGCAGCAAAAAAAAAAAAACCCCTCTTGATATGTGCGGAGAGAGGTTGTTGGGGATCTTGACTTGAGACTGGAACTGTGATTGGGGAATGGGAACACACAGCTGTGTGTCTTCGATTGGGGCAGAGGCTATGGCATCTATTATTAAGTGGGTTACACTTTTCGGGGGGCCTTGCGAAATATGAGATACACGCGGCGGAACTTCCTCATACCTAGCCTAGTAACCATTATGTTGGGGGACAAATATAGCTGATAAAGAATGCTAAATGCTCTTTATAGGAATATACATAAAGGTCATACAAGTCATTTAGAATTAGATAGATTTGGAAGCTTTAAAGCAGACTTTTTTTTGTTATATCTTAAAAGATTCCAAGAGACATATAATATTTTGAAGTATAAAAACAGCATTAAATATGTACAAAAAATCCGTACTAAAAAGTATCTTAAGAATATTTCAAAATATCTAAAAAAGTGTAGAAAAAATATATATAAAAACTAACCTAAAATCTAAAAAGATATGTATAAAAGATCAATCAAAAATCTAAAAAAATAATCTTGTCTTTCATTAAAAAAAGGTTTCCTTCTATAACCCTTCAGTGTTTGATTTAATTGAGAAATATTCACAGAATATTCTTGGTTTTAGGAAGTAAAGAACCGATGGATAATGCCATCTCCAAAAGATGAAATTTATTCCCTTATTTTTATCAAAGAAATCTCCAAAATCTCCCCAATTTTTTCCGCTCACAAATCTGCCATTGAAAGTGCTATACCCTAATTGGAGTGCAGCGCATCGCCTATTGCTGACCTTGCAATAATATTCCCTGCCAGTTTTTACCTCTCTCCAAATGGAATCGTAACCACTGACAATAGTTGCAGTTGACAGTTCGCGACGTGAGGTTAAAGTTACACTCCGGGGGCTTTCAAATCACTTCAAAATGATGCGCACCTCAACAATTCTGTTGGTAGTACTGCTGTGCTATGCCTAAACCTCTCTCAAGCCATTCAGGAGCTGCGGGATGAGGCATCCAATAGGATTGCGGGTCCAGGTGAACCTCAGTACTATCTGATGGCCGATGCTGGCTCATCTGTGGGTCCCAACGATGCACTGAAGCGCACAAATCGATCGCTGCTCAAATGGTGGGATGATCTCTTTGGGCAGAATAATTGTTGCAACAACAACAACAACAACTACAATAATGTGTTGTATCCAACTGTGGCACCTATTGTTCAGCCCCAAACCAATTGCAATGGCCTGCAGCTGCAGGATTTGGATCCGTTTAAGCAAATTAAATTGTTCAAGAAGATGCCCGATCTTTTGGCAATCCGATCGGGAATTGTGGCGGTCTGTGCGGTGGCAATTGTGGACAGCAGCAGCAGATTAACTATGTGGCGCCTGCTCCGACTCCTGGCTATGGTGGGGATGATGGCTATGCCAAGCCAAATCCCGAGTATAATGGTCCTGGCGATGGCGATGCGGGCTATGTGGCTCCAGAGGTGGCTCCTGCGGGCTATGTTGCTCCAGTGGCGCCTCCTGCGGTCACTTATGATGCTCCTGCAGCTCCTCCTGCCAGCTATGAGGCGCCTGCTCCTAGCTATGAAGCACCTGCACCTCCTGCCGCTAGCTATGAAGCGCCTGCTCCCGTCTACCTGCACCATGCACCAGCTCCAGCTGCACCCAGCTACGAACAGCCAGCTGCCACACCAGACAGCTATGGCAAAGTGGCAGACTATTCCCCGCCAGCCAGCACTTATCCTGCTGCCCAGCCACCGCAGATTGTCTATCAGCCCATTATCTATGTATCTGCACCGCCAGCATCCAGGACAGAGGTTGCCACAAAGGTGCAGCTGGATGAACAACAGAGCTACAACCAGCAGCCAGCAGCTCCTGTTTATGAAGCCCCCCCAACACGGCCAGCGGCCCCTGTCTATGAAGCACCTTTGGAACCCTCATATTCACCACCACCGCCGCCACCGCCCACTTCTGCAACGCCTTGCGGCGGCTATCTGCCACTTTGGGGCGTTCCTGTCTATAATTATGGGGCGCAACCAGCGGCACCTCCAGCAGCACCTGCAGTGGCTCCGCCGGCCTATGCACCAGCTCCTCAATCATCTGGCTATTCAACGCCCAGCTGTGAGACGCCCATACGACTCTCGCTCATCGATCAACCGTATCGTGTGGCCCCCGAACTCTTTCAGGAATACCACTATCGCTTGGGTTTGGCTGCACAAAATCGGTTATAGTTCATAGAACTCGATTCGCTGACAATTCTGTAAATAAAATGCATCTAACGATTTGTGGATTGATTGTTTATAACTTATTTAAGGAGGGGTGGAAGGTAGAAAGCCCTAAAAGTGGGTTCTGTAATTGCTTAAGGAACGATTTGCTGGTCAATTATGTGGCATAGATATGTCATGATCTGCTTTTGAGATATGTTTTGTGAAGTGACCTTTGATTGATTTATTAATTGCGCTACATGATTACTGATTGATGTATCAGTCTGTAAAGAGATTGATTGGTTTTAGCAGTGGAGGAACTTTTGAGTGATTATTAATAGCAATTAAGGGGATTTCTCAATAGAAATATGCAATTAAAAACTCAAGAAAATTTAAGATATTATAATTATTAATTTGTACTACTTATTCAGGGTTTATCATTATAAAAACATACATATTTATATGTATGTACATATGTTGGAATATACAAGGTAAGGTCTCTCGAAAGTTTGCATACTTAAAAGACAAATATGCCAAATATGACAAATATTATTGTCCGATCCTATCTTTTTACTCATGGATAGAATAAATATTTGTAAATATAAACAACAATTGTTAATATATATTTACGTACATAAGTATGCCTGTATATATATTTTTTGGACCGATTTGTTATACCAAATCGATTCCGGCATCGTTTGCACTTTAATGTCCGTTTTTGTACATAAAAATTACTAACGTCATCATATAAATTTTGTACTAAAAGTAGAACGAATATCGGGGGTTCCAATACGGAAATTAATTCTCTATATACTATAGCTATATGCTATTATTAAAAATCTGTATATATGTATGTTGTTAACCCTATGGTTTATGCATGGTTTAGACCCAAAAGACTTTAAAAGTACTACCCATAGTGCAAGACGAAGTTTCCAAAACTTATATCGCAGGCATGAGTACAGCCCACCAGCCGATGGACACTGCCGCAAGACGCGCGACATGACACTATAGATTTATAGAGTTTTAAGGAAAGAAATGTATGTACTTCCTATATTCGAGTACATCCTATAATCATTCTTCAAGAGAGAGAAAAGAAAAAGTTATAATATATACTTAAAAAATATACTATATCTACTTGCCATACTTGTTAATATTATTCAAAGATTTTATTGCATGTTGCTCTTCATATTTACTCATGCAGAAGTATTATCCAAATATAATCGCTGTAAACAAATAGCAGAGCAGAAAATATGCTTCAATTCGCTGGAAGTACAGACTTTAATGCTGTAATTTTTACTCTGAGTTGCTCAAGATATATATTTAGTTTCTGTTTGGTTTTTCCAGCTAGTATAACGTACATTTATTTGTACAAACATTTCCCCAGCCTGATCGGTCTGGAGCGTATCTGCAAAACCAATCCATAGCCTCTACCCCACTCCACTCCCGCTGCCTCATCCCGACTATTTGTACAGTTGTGTGCAAGCGAGCAGCGATTTCCGTTCGACTTATCAACATGTGGCATACCACAAATCGACTGTGAGTGTACGAGTATGTATGGGGTAGCAGCCTATCGCATGTGTGCAAGAATATGATCGGGGAAAAAAAACCCAGGGAGTAAGTCAGTTGGTCGCCTTGTGGTGTTGTTTCTGTTTTCCTTTGTTTTCATTTTCAAATTCAAATTCCAGAACAAATTGCATTCAAAGATAAACCAGCAGAGAGTTTTTTCCCACTTGATGCGGGCCCCCATCAGGGCGGTTCTGTGAAATGTGATAATAACATGGAGATAGAGCCAAGAAAACCCATTCCATTTCCACACCACACCACTTCCCCATCTCCATGACCATGACCATGACCAAGTGAAAGTGAATGCAGCCTTGCCTTGTCTTGCCTCTCCTCTGTGGCAGGCAGCTCCCCAAGCAGCTGCTGGTCATTGTCCATGACTCCAATCTGCTTGCTGGCTGTCTGTGCTGTCTCCACTTTGCATGTGGCACGCACGCACTTCGCTTCTTTCGCCCAACGATCATCACTTGGCCGCCGCCGCCGCTCCACATTCGCACAACCCCCCCCCTTCCGCCCGCCCCGTGTGGAGTGTACGCGGGATGCATGACGCGCTATGATGGCTTGCATAATCTCTCTCTGGTCTAATCGCTTGTTGAGTGAGCGAGAAATATGGTTAATAAATTAGCCACGGGGCATGTCTATGTCGTAATCTTTGTGGCAGAGTCACAGATCAAGTGGTATGAGAGAAAGGAGTTGCAAGATGGGTGTACAATGGGAGTGAAGAGATCATTGCAGATGGATATTAAGTGATCTGTGTGGGCTTATATGAGAGTATTTCAATTGCTGAATGAGTGTCTTATATAGCATATATATAGAAATATCTAAAGAAAATACCATACAATAGTATTTCTTAAATGATTATTTTATATGAGAAATATGTATTCCATAAATATCCATAATAATCCATAAATCCAATACCCAATGGCCATGTATATCTATGAACTATAGTATAGTCTCGAGTCACAGTTCAAAAGATTTTTCCGAACAGAGTTGGCAAAAAGTGTTCTTAAACCGGAAACCACAAGTAAAATTATTTTTAAAAGATTTTCAATGCAAATAACAAATTTTTAAATTGATTATCGATTGTACAGATACTTAAATGTATAAAGAATTATAAAGTATGTTAATTTCAAAGAAATTATCATTATTCCAGGCTACATAAATTAAAAATTTGAAGATTAAAC
This sequence comes from Drosophila bifasciata, assembly GCA_009664405.1. Taxonomy (NCBI): domain Eukaryota; kingdom Metazoa; phylum Arthropoda; class Insecta; order Diptera; family Drosophilidae; genus Drosophila; species Drosophila bifasciata. The sequence continues at coordinate 41,521,147 of CM019042.1, read as the reverse complement.
TTTGAATTATAGTAGAAAGGAAAACTCAAAGGAAATTACCTACCAATAGATTAACTTTTATAATAGTACCTTCTGTAGATGATAAAATCTATAAAAATTAAGAAAATTTCATTAAAAGAACATCTTGATAGTCTCTTAAATGCTACCACAATTTTCTCTCTACCTAAAAGCCACACAAAATAATCAATTGTAAGCAACTACCGAACCAATTACAAGCATATTCGAGTACATAATTATATTTTAACTCTGGATTAAGTGATCAAACATGAAAGAACCGTTTTCAGATCACATAAGATAGAGATATCTGCGATCAGGGAAACATGAGTTGGAAAATCCACCCCACACAGATTTTCTCAGAACTCAAAAATTGAGCGCCGCCGCCGCCAACACCCCGATGCTGTTGAGCATAATTGAGTGGAGATGGGGATCGCAAGTGCCATGATCATAAAAAATTTAACAGAACATAAACAACAAAACGCAGAAATATCCATCTCACTCTCTCTCTGGCAGTATCTTCATGTTGTATCTTTCTCTTGAGTTCCCCGAGTGCTGTGGCACTTGCAACCACATGCGGGGGCCACTCAAAAATAGCGCCAATGTTGCTTTAATGTGAGACTCTTTGCCAGATGAAGATATGTAGTTCTTGTACTCTATAAAAACGATTTAAAGCGTTTAAAGATTATGGTATTATTGGATGGGAAATTTATTTAAAATTTGTCATTTATAATTTATTTATAGTATGGCAGCCAAAAGATCTTATTAAAGGAGATTTCTGACGTACTATATACTATAGACTTTTTCCATTTGCCATATTTCTTTCTTCCATATTATAATTCAGTTTCAGATCTTCTTTTGGATGAAAAACTACTTTTCAATATTCCACTCTTTTCGTTCCACTTATGTGCAATTATGAAAATGATTATTAAATGTGTATTCTATTGATCATTTAGGGTAACTTCTCCTTGCTTCAAAAAGGGTTTTACGTGGCTCCATTATTCCTATTTTGTATACCGAAATATGGCTTAAAATAAATTCTGTAAATTTCCTCTTTTTTTTAATGAATGATTCCTTTAAAGATCTGCCTTAGAACTCTCTCCTAAAAGTGTATTATAATTTCGTTATACCATGCCACAAAAATCCTCTCCCATATGTCAGGCGAGGCGTTGAACTGTGTGAGTGACGAACCCCAAGAGGGGAGTCCAAAAAACAGTCTGTCTGACACATATGTACATATACATATGTATGTATGTACATATGTACATATTTGTGGAGTGAGTTTTGTGTGGTGTTCTGTGGGTCTGGTGGCTCGATCTTCGAGTGGTTTGCCACTGTGGGGGGGTCTCCTTACATATTTATACACCAACATATATAGATATAATACACACATACATATGTATGTACATATGTATATGTATAATTGCTTTCGGTGTATATTTTGAGAACATTTTTTGGGTGGAAATTTTTCATTTGTTTTATATTTAATTTTCGTTTGTGCATTCTTGAATTTATATATTTAATTTTCGTTTTATTTATGTGGCATTTGCTATACGTAATAAATTTCCAACCCATCCCGTCGTTATATGTGGGTCGTTGGCATTTGATTGCATTTTCAATTGGCTTCTAGAGGAGAGAGTGTGGGAGCATTTCAGATGCATTTCCCCAAGAGAAAATGCATTGAAAACTCAAAATATAATTACAGCACTCAAGTTGGCTACCAACTGTCAAAAACTAATCAGTCAAAAAAGCTACTGAAAAAACTCTCCCAAAAGTGTTCTTATACATCAGAATTGGGTACAACAAGTGGAGCTAATGAAAAGACAATCTTTCGGTGTGATTTTCTGCTAAAGAAGCAATACATAAAACGATGGTAATTGTGGGTTCTTAAGTTGAGCAAGAAGTGCCAAATTTTATATGAAGATTTAAAGCATTTTAAATGACAGCTATATGAAATAATAATCTGATTTAAATAAGTAATAAATTAATCAATAAATCAAACAAATGTATCATTAAATGTCTTAACATTCTTTATAAACTAAAATTTGTCTCCCCAGCTTTATTTTTAGATCCGAGCGAATCTGATTTATGCAGTTTTTTAATTAACAAGTAAAATCTGTGCCAAGCTAGATAGCTAGATGGTCAGATAGCTAGATGACCAGATAGCTTCCAAATTGAGAGAGTTGTTTGCATAATTAGCCATATATATTTTTTACGTACATACACATGTAACTTCATCATACCTACTGCATCCTTTTTGTAGGATGGCGTTTAACTTCGAGTTCGATTTCGGATCTAACTCTCATTGTCGCCATTTTGATCGTTGCACCTAGTTCTGGTTTCTGCGTCGCTCCAATAAGTGCATTTGTTTACGCGTTTTGTTGTGTTACTTTGTGCATATTTCTGTGTCTTCGGTTTGTGCGTTACTCTTAGCATTCAATAGCGGTTTTATGTGAACAAGATTAAAAGTTTGTGGACTGTTTTCGTTAAATGCAGTTTTGGCGCAGCCAGCACGGCTTGCTACACCTTCCTTCCTTCTTCCTTCGTTCTTCCTTCGTTTGTATCAAGCATGTTCGACGTCGTTGTTGGTTGTAGTGTAATTCGGTTCGAGCGCGTTTGTTGTCTAACTCCGTCGCATTAGCGCCGCGACGCGCCGCGTTTTATTCTCTTCGCCGTAACTAATTTCTTGTGTAATTCTTCGTGTATTTAATTAGTGTTTGTGACAAATATGTCCAACAAAAAATAAGTCATTAAGTAAGTAAAAAGTAATAAGTAAAAATAAGGAATATTCGCCTAGCTATTGGTTTTTAAGGTCTCTTTCTCCCTCTCTCTCTCTGATTGCATCGATCAAGTTTGATATCAAAGCGAACTTGAGCATCATTTTACTCTTTTGCAAAAGGGATAACGAGTATTTTAAGCGAGCATTTAAGAGAGATCAATAAAAAGAGATTTCAATGAATATCTTATTTATTATTTATTCCATAAATTAATAAAAATTAGTCAAAGTCCCCATAAATCAAAGACATTGCATAAATGACATGTGTTCTACTTCTTATCGAACAAGTAATTAATATTTCGCAACATTTTTGTGGTTTGTAACCAGGCCGCAGCATACCCGTACTCCCCTTCACTCTCTCTTGTACTCCCACCCACTTCCACTCCCACTCGCGTAGTGCTGTGTGCCAGAATTTCAGAAATGTTTGTGCAACCTAAACGTTATTTTGCGTACAATTAATGACCCCAAAAAGCTGAAAGTCAGCGGTATATATTTTGTGGTGCATTGGAGAGCTGATGGAGCAGAAAAATACTCTAAGAAGAAATGTGAAAGAATTAGTTCAAGCGACTAACTGCCGACTAGACAGATTCCGGTGGCTATATAAACTAGAGAATCGGTGGAGAATTTCATCAGTCACCTTTGGTCACTTCCAACAGCTCCAACCAGCTTTTCTTCAGCATCCAGCTTCAATCTTCAAACACCAAATCTTCAATCAAGATGAACTCCTTTGTGTGCTTCGCCCTCATCGCTCTGGCTGCCACCGCTCTGGCCACACCCACCAATGTTGGATCTGCGGCCACCAATGCCGGCTCCTCCGTCTCCCTGGCCTCTCAGGATGGCGAGGTTGAGGGCATCACCAACCAGGGCTACGGCGATCTGACCCGTCTGCGCAAGTCCGCCTACGGTGGCAGCTCCGGCGGCGGCGGCTATGGTGGCTCCAGCATCCCTGCCCCACCCTGCCCCAAGAACTACCTGTTCAGCTGCCAGCCCAACCTTGCCCCAGTGCCATGCAGCGCCCCCGCACCTAGCTACGGATCCGCTGGCGCCTACTCCTCGCCGGTGGCCACCTATGTGGCACCCAACTACGGCGTGCCCCAGCACCAGCAGCAGCTCTACAGCGCCGCCTATGTGCCCCAGCAGGCCTACGGCTACCAATACTAAGGATCGACCCAAGGATTCCCATTAATGGATCGCGAAATCGACTGTCGGACGAAACAAACAAAAATCTTTTGCTAGGATTACAGAAAATGTCAAAAAAAATATTTATTGCAAAAATTAAAATTACAAAAAAAAACTTAATTACAAATATTCTTTTTATTTATTTCCCCTAAAAAATGGTTCATATGGGTTTCAGTTTAGAGAACCACAATTGATCAACGAAATCATTCATTCATTCAATGAACTCATTCATTTAGTTCCTACAGTAGTGCCTCTTCGTAAAGAATTTGGCGTTTTGGTTCAGTAGAAACTTGGGAGTAAATTATGAAAGACCTTTTCTGGATAGACATTTGAGGGAAATATAATCTACCTTTTGTACTTAATACTTTATTGTTCGAAATTTGGTTTAAGGTTTTTATGGAATTTTCCTGTCGAGATACTCTTTCTGATCGAATTTTTTTATGCTGTGGGGATTATCTATAGTTTTTAATAAAGAAGGGAAAATATTGACTTCTGGAAGCAAATATTTTTGTTGGGAATATAACTAAAAGAACATGACTAATGCATTGTGTTAATATCAGATGATTTTTAAAAGAATTAAATTATTAAATATATACAAACAGTGATTTTTAAATAAATACAATTTAGAATCGTTGAAATGGAAGAATATGCAATTAAAACCGAAACTTTAAACACACTTTTAAATTCAAGGAAGCTTAAATTAAAATTCTAAGAAAAATGCTTCCTGACGTACAGAAAACCAATAAAAATATAAATTTTTCATTCTTCTCAACTAAGTTAAAGCACTCTCCGTAATAGAGTATAAATTAAAACGCAAGCAGAATTATCATTTAAAAATTCACTACTAAGCATTTCCCTACATTTTATGCAGAATTAAATAATTTTTAAAACAATTATCTTGAGGGGTCTCTGAACCCCAAAAGTTAATGCTGCAAAAAAACCCAGAATATACCTATAAAATATAGATAAAGTTATATGGGATATTGCAACACATCCGCCGCACAATGGCCAGACAGAGAGACAGAGACGTCGACCCAAATCCACGTGCGAGTAGCGGAAAACTGTGCGGAAAGTGGAAAGTGTAAAAGTGCAAACAGTGTAGGAAATACGATATCCCATACAAGATCCCCAATCAAATGCTTGAATGGACAGACGGGGGAGACGGAGAGACGAGGCAACAACAAGTACAACAATTGCTGACCTTCGGGTTTCAGGTGGCACATAAGGTTTCGTGCGGCAGAAAACTATAAGAATAGTAAGGTTTTGACGAGGGAATGATTAGGATGTGCTACGCACCTTCTTACGTAGCAGGAGCTTTAATGCCTATAATTTTAATCTTTTAATCCTTGAAATGTCCGACATTATGGCTTTTCTTTTCCCCCTAGAATTGTGCCACATTTATCGATATTTAGCCTATATTTTTCCACTCCAGAATTTTGCCACATTTCCCCTCTTTAAACTCTGTTCTCTCACCTACAAAATATGCCACCCACTAGCCCCAATTTGTGGGATGTAATGGTGCATACTGGAGCACACCTTGCCCCCGTTGTGGCAAATGTCTCTCTTTATCTCTTGCTTTTCGCTTGTCACTGCACTTTCCACGGAAAATTCATAAAAACCCACTGACCATCGCCCCAAACGCTGGAGTCTCAGTTTACATCTCGCCGCAAGAGTAAATCCATCCGAGCAATCCGAGAATGTGGAAGTATCTGGTACTGTTTTGGGTGCTCTGGATCTTTGGCTGCAGTGTGGCACCATGTCAGGGCTATACCACGCGCTGTGTGCGCAGCCTGCCCCTGCCTCTCTATCATTTCATACCCGTCCGCCTGTACACGCCGCAGACGCTGCTCGAGGGCCTGCATCAGGAGGAGCTGCTGCGAGACGACGACAGCAACAGATCGTACAGGAGGTCATTGTGGAGAATAATTTTGGTGGCGGATTTGGTGGACCTTCGTTTGGACCGCCGCCGTTCGGACGTCCTTCGTTCGGTGGTGGTGGCTTTGGGCCTGGCGGATTCGGACCTGGTCGTCGCGGCGGTGGCTTTGGCGGTGGTTTTGGTGGCTCTTTTGGCGGCGGCTTTGGCGGTGGATTTGCTCGTAGCTACAACCAGGAGGAAGAGAAGTTACAACTGCCACAATATAGCGCACCTGCTGCTCCGGCGTACAGCGCACCTGCTGCTCCAATTGCTCCGCTTTATGGCGCGCCTGCTGCTCCATGTTCTTCTCCTGCTGCTCCTCCTGCACCTCCGGCACCCAGTGGCATACCATCGCCGGAATGTCCAAAGAACTACGTATTCTCCTGTGAGGCAGTCATCAAGCCTGTGCCTTGTGCTGCTTCCAGCTCTTGTGGTTATTGAGAGAAACAAACGACTGACTAAATAAAACAAAGAGATTTTACTGGGATTTTTCGAGGATTTTTATTTCGAATTAATGGAGGGAATAACGTAGGGCAGAGATCTATGTCAGATGATTGTTAGATCTCTATTAAAATTAGGGAATAGAGGATAAATGAGACCTTTTAGCTTAGTTTAAGTTGGAGATTAAACTCTTTTTATTTCATTTGAAAATGCTGGTAGTCTTTAAACGATTTGTGTAGAAACAGTTTTAAGTGGTTAGAGTGCACATATTGATTATTGTGATTTCCATTAGATGTATGCGATATTTATAATTGATATATTGGTTTGCTGATTCCAGAAGCCAAATTATTCATTAAACCATTGGTGCATAGAATAGAGATTACACTAGCGATTTCTGTTCATATTTCTGTTGAAAATCTTCCCAAGTCATTTTCCCATTTGAGGACATACTTATAATAGGAGATACAAATCAAGAGCCTAGACCTTTCAAAAAAAAAATTATATTTTTCGGGTTCTAAAATTTCTAAAAAATCTGGAAAAGAAAAAATAAAATACCTAAAATATCGCAACTTTCACAACTTTACAAAAATTAATCTATGGAAATTTCTTAAAAAAAAAAAATACAAGACACCACAGAAAGAATCTTCAATCAACTGCAGTTACAATATCATTCACTTTGCCATCAATATATAGTGGAATTATATATCTAATCCCTTTATGATCTTCTACAATAGCTAAAAAACTTATGAAAAATATATTTAAACGTTCTGTATATCTCTTCAGTCAGAACAGAACTATTAAGAAGAAAAATCTTAAGAAAATGGAAAAATAACCTATGTAAGACAATATAAAAAGTATATAAAAGATGAGAATCTTTTCAGATCTACCTAAAATAAAATTACAAACACACAAAAAATGCTTTTATAATCGATTTATTTTGTTTAGAGACGGATTCAGGATGTTGTTTTTCGTGAGTGGGTCCTTTACAAGAATTCCCTGACGTAGGGAACCGCATACTGTGGCACATACTGAGAGTAGGCGCCCGAGGAGCCATAGGATGGTGCTGGGGCCGAGCACGGGACGGGCTGCAGAGAGGGCTGGCAGCTGAACAGGTAGTTCTTGGGGCACGGTGGCGCGGGGACGCCAGCGGGGGCGGAGTAGGCCGGAGCAGCGGGAGCGGAGTAGGCAGGAGCAGCTGGAGCGGAGTAGGCAGGAGCAGCTGGTGCGGAGTATGATGGAGCAGCGGGTGCGGAGTACGATGGAGCAGCTGGGGCGGAGTACGATGGAGCAGCTGGTGCGGAGTACGATGGAGCAGCAGGTGCGGAGTAGGATGGAGCAGCGGCTGGGGCGCCATAGCCACCGCCATAGGCGGCTCTCGACACACGAATATTCTCGGCCAATGGTGCCGGGATGAGAATGCCCTGCGTCGGCTGCAGCTGGATGGTTTCACCGGCAACGGCGGCCACAACTGCGGCGGCGGCAATGAGGAAAAGCCATGTTGAAAGCCATCTTTGGGTAGTGTCTTTGTGCCTGTCTTTACTTTGCGAACGAAGAAGAACGACTGTTGACCAAGTTCTCGGCTGGAACGAACTTTATAGCCCTCTTTGGAAAACTGCAGACATGGAAAAACTGCAAATGGTAGCAGCAGCAGTCCGCTGCGGGAGTCGGTACCCCAAAATTCCCAAAATGCTGACAGTCCCAGAACCTAAAGTTGATAGTCTGAAGTTCTCTTCGATTCGCCGTGGAGGTGACACTTTCAATCCACCATACAACACCATTTTTAGCGATGATCTATTACTGGCTACTGCTGGCTTGGATGACCTTAAATCTGATGGATGGCTGTGCGGTGGGGGCTTCCGCATCGATGGCACAGTTTCTGGAGCGACCCCATGAGGCGGCGGAGCATAGCTGGTCATATCTTTTGCCCACAAACTTCTACTCGGAGATAAATCAGCAATATTATAGAAGATTTCGCAGGAGAGCGAACATTCAAAAGGGTTTTCCCATGCCATACAGATGGTATCCTTTTGAATATGCAAGATATATCTAAATAAACATTGGAATCTAATTGGAATGAAAATAAAGAAAAAATAATCAAATTTGAGATTATTCCTTCACATAACGGTATTTTCGAACGTTTACCCACACTCATTGCCTATCGATAAACGATTGTGAGGCAGAATACAGCGCATGACCGCTAGAGGGACGTCACTACGTTTGACGTCACTACGGTCGAAGGACAACAGACACAAACAAACCCCCAGGACAACCAAAAGGCTTGACATTTGGACAACGCACAGTAAAATCAGAACAAATAAACATTTGAGGACACTTAAGGACCCAAAAATGAAGCTCACACGCGGACGTTACACATATCTTTTGATGCTTCAACTGTCGCTACTCGCTGGAGATTTGTTCTTCAACGCCTTTGGGGCATCTCTGGCAAAGAATCATCTACAGACATCCATCTTCTTCTTTGTGTGAGTAGAATGGAGGAGTAATACAGAGAGTTTTCTTTAAGGAAAGTCGTTCTGTTCCGTTCCTTTATGTAGCACCCAGGATGCATTGATTATTATCGAGTATTTGCTCTTCACTCTGGCCCTGCATTCGACGTGTGTCTATCAAGTGGGAGCCTCGCATATTATACTCAGGAATTGCAAGCTCTTTTTGGGCAGCATTACCATATATTTTCTGCTCTCGGCCTCGCAGCATTTTTGGATCATTTATCAGAGTCGATTGTCGGCGGAAGGGGATCAAAATGGACAGGAATGGCCTTTGGGTCTCTATGCCTTGGCTGTTGTTCATCGGATAAGTGAGTTTCGAGGATTTATCTTGAAGAATAGCAAATAACTGAGGGTTTTTCCTGCCTCTTTTTAGTGTCGGTGTTCTATTATTATAGCTCCAAATCGACGGCATTGACCATGGCAGATCCACGCTATAAGGAGGAACATCTTGATTGGATTGCAGAGCAATTGGGTGATAAGTAAAAGTGAGAAATCCAAGTATAAATGTGTCTATAGTGGTGGAATCGTAAAATGGGATTTGCTGGAGTGAATATTTAAGAGAAATTCAGTGCTTAAAATATAAGAATTTTAAATCAAAAATTGTGATTGGACAGGCGCATAAACTATGTAATAAATGTACATACATTTGTATATTATAAGTAAATATTAAACTTATGTACAAATCAAAATTATTATTATAAATTATTCTTTGAATATTCACTACATTTTGAATATTTTCCTGTAAAATGTTCCTAAGAATTTCTGCGTATTTTGATACCCGTGTCGTCATCTGTTGGCCAACAATCAATACTTAAGGCAACGCCATCTGCTGTTTGGTGGCTGCTACTACAAAATGGTAGGAATATTCACACCACATTGACCCTTAAATTGTTTCAAAAAGGATTCTACCGGAACACCCAAAATTTTTCTTTGTTTTTCATAATTAAAACAATTTATTTCCTTTTTTCATTTATATACAATGAATTTGCTTTAATTTTCTCATTTTATATACACTAAAATATATATTTAATATTCTCTTTATTCATTATTATTGCAGAGACTTCTCAGTGATTTCATAAACTTGATAATTTTATATTCATAAATATATACAACGTATCGTATCGTATCGTATCGTGGGTAAGCGCACCAAAAGTTTGCATTATTTTTGAAAGAAATCTACATACAGTCTAAAACGTAGAGCGAGCGGATTTTCCGGGTTTAATAAAGCTAATCCACATAACTTCCTATCTATATATTGTTATATTGGTCCCTTAAATACACAGAAAGAGAGAGTTAGCGAGAGAGAGCTACGAATGCTACGTGCCCGAGTAGCTGAATGGCACTCCAAAGAGCTGCTCCCATGTCCGTCCGACGGCATTCAGACTGCATTCGGCATTGGCATACGTTTCAAAGTTTAGTTTCCACATTTCGCACTTGTTTTCGGTTTCATCGATAAAGTTTATCACGTATTCCACATCCGATAGACGCTCCACATCCACCATATTGCTCACGGGCTGCGTGAGACTTGGCTCCAGGGCGGGTTCTAGCGTTTTCGTTGAAAGCCAATCCCATTTTCCATTGCCACAGATGTGCAAATGGGCATCGGTGCTTAACAGTAGGCAGGGTTCAATGGGCAGGCCTGTCTCTGCGTTACAACTCCATTGACAGCTGGCGAGGATTGCACATTGGTTTAGAGTTTCCGATGCAATGGATTTCAATGCGGGCGATGACTGTTGCAACACTTGGCATTGCGATGGCAGGGGCATTGTCTGTGGGAAGAGAACAAAACTAAGAGTAAGAAAAGTATTCATGAAGTTCTTAGCCCATCACTTACCTTGAATATAATGCAGAAAACTATCAGTCCTTGGTATATCCTGCAACAGCAGCACAAAACCTCCCCAATCTCTCAGGCTAAAGGACAGACCCAATTTCCAGGCTAGCACACCAATGGAAACCAATCGATCCACTGAGACGCTAATGATTTGCCTCAGCCATTTGGCTACATCATCTTGGGGCGCGGCAAAGGCCTCCATTAGATACAACTTGTAGGTGGACATCACAATGAGACCCTCGACCAATGTCTGTGTTTGTTCGTTGTATATGTGTCCCTTGGCCAGCCATTTGAAGTGTTCGTTCTGCTCCTTGAATTTCGTTTGATAAAAGTACAGCTTGATGCGATGATCGATGTCGTTAAAGTTGCTGTAATTGAATTTGTAAGGCTGCATGCCAGATGCTGATAAGGCTGCACTTGTGGCCTCTGATTCGATGAGTTTCTTCGAGCTGGACATCAGCAGATTTGTGGACTGGAAAACGGAGGCAAAGGGCAGCTGGGCTACCTCTTCGGCTTTCTTTAAATGATTATTATTGGTGGATTCCTTGGCGCCCTCCTTTTGCTGTTCGTAGGTGGTGCAAATGCTGTCCGTCACAGAGCCCGAAGAGGAGCTTTCGGTTAGCTGCACTTGTGCCACAGCTGGTGGTGGGGCAGGTGCCACAGCTGCGGCTGCCGCTGCTGCTGCTGCCGCCTCTTCCAGCCTCATCTGATGCCCAAATTCCCGCTCTATAAAGCTTTGCGTCTCGTCATGCAACGCCTGCAAATGAGGCAATTGCGAGATGCGACGATCCTCTGAGGTCTTTCGACTGGCACTCTGCACACAATTGGGATCTAGCACTTCAATAGAGGATTGGCTTGGATTCGATATGATATCCACATCACTTTCATTCGCACGAAACTCCAGATCTCTATCTGTATTGGAGCTACCCACCACCGACTGATTGGAGTCGAAGGAGCTCTGGGAATTGGTGATTTTCGAACAGGAACTGCTTTCATTCAGGCTATTGGCGGAACCTATTGATGAAGTGGATTGAAAATAATATATTAGTGGGGTTTTGTTAGAAGATTTCAAGGTTTTATAATGGAAGCAGCATTGGTTGTTAGGAATTTGCATTGAAATTTTGAAAACAAATTTTGAAAAAAGTACCAGGAAGGAGGTGCTTTGGTGGTTCCTCTAGGCATTTAAAAATTACAAGAAGAACACCTCTTCTCCCCCATACAATGGCTTTTTTTTACTTTTCTGCCCCAAATGCTGCTTCACATCATCTCATAAATTAAAGAAAAAAAATTCAAACGGAAAAGCAAAATGCAAAAATTAAATGAAAAGGAAAGAAAACAAACAAAAACTTAGTACAAATCATTGGCATATTAACTTTTAGTGGCTTGCATCAAACTCCTACGCTTGGGTGTGTTTTTTTAGCGGTTGTTTTAAGCCTGGAGAGGGCCACTATTAAATATTAATAATCAAATATATATATATTACAATTATTATTAAAGCAATTATTCAGGTTATTTTGTTGGGTGTTGGGTGAGGGAAAAAATATTTGAATATTCAAAGAGCATGCAAAAGAAATAAAAAAGAATGATGGTTAAAAAATTCAAATATAATAAATTAAATTAAATAAAACTACTAAAAGCTATAAGACATTAAAACTTAAAACCATTAAAAATTGACTAAAATCCACAAAACATATTTAGGAGCCTTCCAAAATAAATGTTATAATTTTAAAATTCACCGAAAACCATTTTAAAAATCTACTTAAAATCCATAATATTCACATTCAATGGGAATGAAATCTTAAAAAATTGAATGTCTATACAAAATGGCAAATAAAACCACAAACAAAAAAAAAATGAAACCGTTAACCAAAAAAAAATCTAGCATCAAAATTAAATAAATATGTATGCAGTGGGAAGGTTTCAAAATGTTTCCAAAATTTGATCAAAATAGAAAAGAAGACTGGCCAAGGACTTGCCAATGCTATTGGTTTCCTCCTTAATCGGTGCTGCAGCCACAGATGGCAATTCCTCCACAATTAGAGCGGGCGAGAGTTTGGGTTCGGCGGCCAACTCCACAGCGGATCCAGCTTTATCCAGCGATGTGGGCAGATCTGTGACCTCTGCCACATGGACACTGTGACAGTCGGGACAACGTAGCTCTACAAAGGGTTCAATAATATTATTTAGCAACGCATTTCTATAGATTTCGATCTTACGCCCTGTCCTGTAATGCTTGAGCTTTTTATGTTCCATTAAAAATTGATTCAAACAATTCACACAGCGATAGACTTTGATGTTCATTTCGGTGAGATCACGCTGAGAGAGTATGTCCCGAAGTTTCTTTTTCTAGTTCCTAAAAGCATAAAGGGAATAATAATAGTTGGAATGGAATAAAAATATGTGTATTCTCCTACCTGACATAATGTATTCTCCACACAATATATACGCTCCTGTTTATCCTTACGCAGCGTATCGAAATTTATGCGTAAAGTATTTGATTTTAAACGCTCGCAGGATTCAAGGATTTTGAGGCTCCATTTGGTTTTGGTGCTGAAGGGATGTAAAGAAATGGTTTAGGGATATTAATTGATTATTATTTTTACACTACCGTTCACTTAATGTATCCTTTTCGCGTATAAAATTAGAGGATATGGTCAAAAACAAAGGCACACTAGGCTTGTGCTCATGATAGACAATGTAGGTCTCCTCATCGGGCTCCATGTCGGAAACTGCAAACGGAAATGAGATTTTAAATACAGAAAATAATTTCTATAAGAGTATATCCCACCTGGTTCCTCTTCCTCTATCGCATTTGAACCGCCTGCATAGAGACTCAACAGCTGTTTGTGCTTATCCTGAGAATGATCCTCCTCTTGCTGCTCCGCTGGATTCTTCTCCTCCGCATGCTCCTTCGTGCTATTGGCAATGCTCTCGTATTGGGTCTCTGCACTCTCATCACAGGTCTCGTAAAGCGTTTGATTTTCGGCCTCCTGGCTCTCCGATTTAATGGGCGTCAAAGTGTTGTTGAAGGAGGCGCCCCACGTGCTGCTGTTGTTAGTGGGAGTGGAGCTAACATTCAGAGCAGTAGGTTCGCCTGCTGCCTGCAGGGGCAGATAATTCCCCAGAAACTCGTTGAACTGCTGCCGCGAGGCATTCCTATCTTTTCAATTGGCACTGACGACTCTATGCCCAGCATTAGCTCTGCATTACCCGTCTTTAGCCACTCAGTGCCGTACGCGAGTCGCAGGTTTTCAATTTGTTTCTTGGTCTCCAGATGCGAGGAATCGGTGGCGCATTCCTCTGGCTCTGCTTGGGTCTTGGACGGGGATAGAACTGCTGCCGCTTCTGCCACATCGTCGGTGTCTTCGGAAATGTCTGCTCGACGGATTTTAGTGAGACTTTTCTTGAGTTTTGCTTTTGCTGTTCAGCGAAATGTCCACGGAATTCGTTTGCTCCGTTTCCGAAGCGTCATCCTTGCCACGAATGGAACCCGAAGGCTGGGGAGCCAAAGCTTGAGAACGGTGAGCCTTCGCTGCCGTTGATGGAAGTCCTGGAGCTGTTGATGGACACCGGACCGCTTCTGGGCACACGATGGGAGCCTATGAATCGCCACTTTTGGCTGCCAGTCAGTGCCTTTTTCCGCCTTGGACAGCAGCTCAAAGTCCAGGACAAACTTCATCGTTGCCGTATTCTTGTGCAAATATTGGGCAGTGGCCTGGCGATGCTTTGGGTTGCAGGACAAGGGATTACCCTGTAGGTTCAGCATTGTGAGGGTCATCAAGGCGCTGAGCGGCAGCAGCTGCGAGTGCTCCAGCAGACAATTATCGGATAGATCCAGTGTGGTCAAGGCATCCAGCTTGGCCACATCCAGCAGCTCCTCCACATAATTGTTGCTAATATTGAGCAACTGCAGCTTCTTGCACGCCTCCATGTGGAACTGCGGCAGATATGTGAGGCAATTGTAGCTCAAATCGAGCGTCTTGAGGTGTGGCAACCATTTGATGGCCGCCACAGAGGTGAGCTTGTTGTGCCGCAGATTCAAATGCTGCAAATGTTGCGCAAACTCCAGGGCAGTGTCCACACTCCTCAGCGAATTGAAGCTAAAGTCTGCCGTTTGCAGTTCATTCCACACGAAACCATTCGAATTGTCGCCGCCACAGCGTGTGATTATGTCGTCCACACTGGTCAGACTTTTCACACAAATCAAGTGCTGCAACTGGCCACGCAGCGGCTGTATGCCCACCACCTGATTAATGCTGATCTTATGCACTTCCAGTCGTCGCAGCGCACGAAATTTGGCTATATCGATGGCACCCTCAAAGTAAAGTTCGCTGGGAAAATATGTTAGTTTTAGCAGCGTTGTTTTCTGCACAAAATCGTGCAGCAGCTGCAGATCTGGGAACACACTGGACTTGGCATTGATGGGCTTGACCACCTGAAAGGTTGGCTGATGCTGTTGATGGTGCGAATGATGATGATGATGATGCGGGTGAGTGCCAGCTCCAGGAATTATTTCCGTATCAGCGATCAATGTAAACGAATCATTCAAAGCACGCAGCAGCGAACCTGTGTGTGGGGAAAACAAAACAGAGGAAAATGTAGTGTGAAAATTCTGGCGATAAGGCGGGGGCAGTGCATCAGGCAGTCAACGCCTGATTTGTCTCATTTTCTGCGTTGTAGTTTGTAGTTTCCCATTTTCCCCTCTCTCTTACCTGATAGTGTCAACGTAAACTCGGAGCTTAAGATTTTATCACCATTTTGTCGCAGTAAATTCGCCAATTCCGTGATTTTTTGTGGATCCATGACGACGCGTCGACGCTGCAGCGGCAGCGGGGGGGAAAAGGACTAAAAATCAGCTGTGACTTTCAATTTTGTTTGGATTCTCTTTTGCAATTATTCTTAGATATTCATTCTTCCAAGTCATTTCCATATATTATGCATATAGTAGTACTATTTTGGTTCATGTCACACACAAATATTTGCAAACAAAACAACAACAAAGAGAATTATGACGCCATTTGTGGGCAGTTCGGAATAATAAATTAACATTATTCCGTTTAAATTGTTGCTTTTTCTTAGACTTTTCTCTGTCACTTAATCGTCGATCATATGATATTGCGGTTATCGTGGATATACTGTCCGATTGCACGATGTGTATGGGTGGAATATTCCACTTTTGTAGAATGCAAAAAATAGAAATAAAAATGTACTTTGTTATGCTTCTTCTTCTTGCTAGTCGTTGGCAGTCACAGCGGACCAAGGTATTTTCAGAGTTGCTTTGGCATGCGACCCAGTGTAGTAAAGCGACTGCAGAAAATTTTGTTTTGGTGCTGGAAAGGATGTAGAATGTAAAGAGCGCAGTGTTTGAAGTTAAGTTCATATACGAAATTATTATCTGGAATAATTGCGAATTTTGTCTTAACTATTGTTACCCAAAAATACCCTCTAAAAATTATTTAAAAAATATAAATTAATAGAAATTAACACTTTTATTGAACTACTCAGCTTTTATTTATGTAACACGTTCTCTTTTAAATTTTACATTTACAAATAATTTTAATATTTCTAAGCAATTCCCGATTAAAAAATTGCTAAAAAAAGACGAACCAAAAAATTCGACTTTCATTCGATTCGTTTTCCGATTGTTCCATTCGATTGTTGCCGAGTTGTACGAGTAATACTCTTGGCCACAAATATATATATCATTTTGTTTTTATTTCTTTGAATATAAGGTACACGCGCAATATATGCATCCCATGGCTAACTAAGATTTAAAAACAAGGCTAAATTAAAGCAGACTTTTGGTGGTGTTTTTTTTCTTGTTAGTTATTCGTTTTGTGGTTCATTTGGGGGTGGATATGCGTGGGGATTCGGATTAAAAAGAATTCACTAAATTAACTAATATAATTAACAACCTATGCAGATTCCTTGGGAGTTTTCTTCGTTAGATTTATCTTTTGTTTAAGAATTTTTCTGTTTTAGTTAGAGGAATCTTTTCTCTGAGATTTTTCTGTGGTAGTTAGTGCACTTTTCCTTAAAGTTTCTTTTTTTTTTTTTAAATTTATTTGTGCTGAAAAATATACATTTATTTTCTCTGTTTTTTATTTTTGTTGGTGCATAAAAATGTTAAAAAACGTTTCGCCTCCAAGGCTCTACAAAAGTTTGCCTGAGAAGAAGAGAGGGTTTAAAATATTAATATAAATATTTTTTGTTTAAAAATGAATAACTTTAAAACATTCTTTTGATTGAAAAATAAAAAAATTCGTGCTTTTGGAACTCAAACTGAAAATTGCAGAAAAATTGATTAAAACATGGTGTTTGGTTGATTTTCCGATACGTACTGCTCTCTTTTGCCGATTTTGATAGCTGCCAATATATTTCAAAAATTTTTGTTTTGGTGTTTTTTTTTAGGAAAATACGAAATGAAGGATAGACATTCGGTTTTTTTTTTTATGGTATGTACAAAATATTATATATTTTTTAATGTTTTATTCTTAACAAATTTCATTTAATGTTTCAACAAATATATGACACTTTTATGGTTTTTTGTTTTGGTTTTTTTTCACAATAAAAACACTTTTACACGATAGAAAACAATTGAAAAAAATAATGTATATATAGAAGAAAAGCTTTGAAATGCATTTTGATAGTCGTAGAAAATATGTGAATGAATTGATGACTTGACTTTTGACTTTGGATCGATTAATAATCGATAGATATCGAGTAGTATTTACAATCTTTTTGGGGGTGTTTGGTGGAGGGTTTTTTTTAGAGTTTTGGCGACGGCATGATGGACGTATCCCTATGAGAAAATAATATATAGAAAAAGAAGAGAAGAAAAAACAAATAGTTGTATGAATGAAACAATAATTGTTGTTGTTGGTTGTATTAGCAAATTTCTACAGGAATGTGGATATGATTATTAATCAAATAATGGATAATAAGCTGAATAATGAATGATATTTCTGATATACTCGTAATGATTGGGGATATGTTTTCGATTGAAAGAAAATATACAAAAATTTCATTTTTGATTTGTTTTCAGTTTTTTGAATAATTTTTAATTTTGAATTTTTGCTTTGAGCTTTTTTTTTTTATTCAGCTTTTGTTTTTTGGGTATTAAAAATAAGCTTATTTTTTTTTAATTTAAAATTACAAAATAATAAAATTTAAAAAACATTCAAAAATAAGAGCAAGTGCAAAAAACTAAAGATTTAAACATAACAGAAGGAAGAAAATGTATGTTTAAGACAGAAAAAAAGAAAAAGGAAACTTAATTTTAAATCATAAAAGAAAAGGGGGATAACTTAGGATTAAATCAAAAGGAAATAAAGAAGGGGAATTTAAAATTAAATATAAAGAACACAAAAGAAATAATTATAATTAAGTTTTATTTTGGAAAAAGAAAGATAAACTAAATTTTAATTAAAGTTCAAAGAAAGCATAAAAAGTAGGAAATGTAGGAAATAAAATAAAAAACTTAGGATATAAACACAAAATAAGAAGAAAACTTAAATAAAAAAAAAAAGAAGAACTCGTATGTTTAAATAGAAAATAAAGAATAAAACTATAGATTTAAAATTGAACAGAAAACGCGAAATACAGGGATTTTCAAGAAAGCAGAAATAGCCAAAGAGCACTTAAGTATTGTGGGAGTGTAGCTGGGATTATATAGTAGGATATACAGGATCGGGATCGGGATTCAGGCGAAGATTCAGAACGTAAACGCAAAAAGTGCAAAAGAAACGAATACACTGAAAGGAACGCAAACGAAAACACTTACATATGCTCGGGATGATTGCGTATGCAATCGATTAAATCATTAGGCTTAAGCTGATTTGTGCATATCTTATGAATGGCCGTAAACAGGGGGAATCTACAAAGAAAAGAAAGATATTAATAAAGTATAGGGATTATGCCAATGTATTCCTTACTTATCCTCCAGTTTCTTGTTCTTCAACATATAATTGACTTCCTCGGCAGTGGGTGGGCCCTGGAGCTTTTGGCCATTTAACATTTCCTTTTCGAGTTCTTCGATGGTCTTGCCCGAAGTGACAAAAGCCTCAGAGACGCGACGATTGCGGCCACCTAAGAAACAGATAAAAGCGGATTAGATATATCGATCGAAGGGTTATATCCATGGGTTATATACACACCATAACACGTCGTAATGAGATCCGCCACACCGCAGCTCTCAAAGAAGGTCGACAGCTTGCTGCCGGGATAAAAAAGACACATCCACAAAGCGAATCATTTCCATCAGACCCAATCGAATGACAGCCGCCTTGGTGTTGTCGCCCAGCTTATTCCTTCACATAACGGTATTTTCGAACGTTTACCCACACTCATTGCCTATCGATAAACGATTGTGAGGCAGAATACAGCGCATGACCGCTAGAGGGACGTCACTACGTTTGACGTCACTACGGTCGAAGGACAACAGACACAAACAAACCCCCAGGACAACCAAAAGGCTTGACATTTGGACAACGCACAGTAAAATCAGAACAAATAAACATTTGAGGACACTTAAGGACCCAAAATGAAGCTCACACGCGGACGTTACACATATCTTTTTGATGCTTCAACTGTCGCTACTCGCTGGAGATTTGTTCTTCAACGCCTTTGGGGCATCTCTGGCAAAAGAATCATCTACAGACATCCATCTTCTTCTTTGTGTGAGTAGAATGGAGGAGTAATACAGAGAGTTTTCTTTAAGGAAAGTCGTTCTGTTCCGTTCCCTTTATGTAGCACCCAGGATGCATTGATTATTATCGAGTATTTGCTCTTCACTCTGGCCCTGCATTCGACGTGTGTCTATCAAGTGGGAGCCTCGCATATTATACTCAGGAATTGCAAAGCTCTTTTGGGCAGCATTACCATATATTTTCTGCTCTCGGCCTCGCAGCATTTTTGGATCATTTATCAGAGTCGATTGTCGGCGGAAGGGGATCAAAATGGACAGGAATGGCCTTTGGGTCTCTATGCCTTGGCTGTTGTTCATCGGATAAGTGAGTTTCGAGGATTTATCTTGAAGAATAGCAAATAACTGAGGGTTTTTCCTGCCTCTTTTTAGTGTCGGTGTTCTATTATTATAGCTCCAAATCGACGGCATTGACCATGGCAGATCCACGCTATAAGGAGGAACATCTTGATTGGATTGCAGAGCAATTGGGTGATAAGTAAAGTGAGAAATCCAAGTATAAATGTGTCTATAGTGGTGGAATCGTAAAATGGGATTTGCTGGAGTGAATATTTAAGAGAAATTCAGTGCTTAAAATATAAAATTTTAAATCAAAAATTGTGATTGGACAGGCGCATAAACTATGTAATAAATGTACATACATTTGTATATTATAAGTAAATATTAAACTTATGTACAAATCAAAATTATTATTATAAATTATTCTTTGAATATTCACTACATTTTGAATATTTTCCTGTAAAATGTTCCTAAAAATTTCTGCGTATTTTGATACCCGTGTCGTCATCTGTTGGCCAACAATCAATACTTAAGGCAACGCCATCTGCTGTTTGGTGGCTGCTACTACAAAATGGTAGGAATATTCACACCACATTGACCCTTAAATTGTTTCAAAAAGGATTCTACCGGAACACCCAAAATTTTCTTTGTTTTTCATAATTAAAAACAATTTATTTCCTTTTTTTCATTTATATACAATGAATTTGCTTTAATTTTCTCATTTTATATACACTAAAATATATATTTAATATTCTCTTTATTCATTATTATTGCAGAGACTTCTCAGTGATTTCATAAACTTGATAATTTTATATTCATAAATATATACAACGTATCGTATCGTATCGTATCGTGGGTAAGCGCACCAAAAGTTTGCATTATTTTTGAAAAGAAATCTACATACAGTCTAAAACGTAGAGCGAGCGGATTTTCCGGGTTTAATAAAGCTAATCCACATAACTTCCTATCTATATATTGTTATATTGGTCCCTTAAATACACAGAAAAGAGAGAGTTAGCGAGAGAGAGCTACGAATGCTACGTGCCCGAGTAGCTGAATGGCACTCCAAAAGAGCTGCTCCCATGTCCGTCCGACGGCATTCAGACTGCATTCGGCATTGGCATACGTTTCAAAGTTTAGTTTCCACATTTCGCACTTGTTTTCGGTTTCATCGATAAAGTTTATCACGTATTCCACATCCGATAGACGCTCCACATCCACCATATTGCTCACGGGCTGCGTGAGACTTGGCTCCAGGGCGGGTTCTAGCGTTTTCGTTGAAAGCCAATCCCATTTTCCATTGCCACAGATGTGCAAATGGGCATCGGTGCTTAACAGTAGGCAGGGTTCAATGGGCAGGCCTGTCTCTGCGTTACAACTCCATTGACAGCTGGCGAGGATTGCACATTGGTTTAGAGTTTCCGATGCAATGGATTTCAATGCGGGCGATGACTGTTGCAACACTTGGCATTGCGATGGCAGGGGCATTGTCTGTGGGAAGAGAACAAAACTAAGAGTAAGAAAAGTATTCATGAAGTTCTTAGCCCATCACTTACCTTGAATATAATGCAGAAAACTATCAGTCCTTGGTATATCCTGCAACAGCAGCACAAAACCTCCCCAATCTCTCAGGCTAAAGGACAGACCCAATTTCCAGGCTAGCACACCAATGGAAACCAATCGATCCACTGAGACGCTAATGATTTGCCTCAGCCATTTGGCTACATCATCTTGGGGGCGCGGCAAAGGCCTCCATTAGATACAACTTGTAGGTGGACATCACAATGAGACCCTCGACCAATGTCTGTGTTTGTTCGTTGTATATGTGTCCCTTGGCCAGCCATTTGAAGTGTTCGTTCTGCTCCTTGAATTTCGTTTGATAAAAGTACAGCTTGATGCGATGATCGATGTCGTTAAAGTTGCTGTAATTGAATTTGTAAGGCTGCATGCCAGATGCTGATAAGGCTGCACTTGTGGCCTCTGATTCGATGAGTTTCTTCGAGCTGGACATCAGCAGATTTGTGGACTGGAAAACGGAGGCAAAGGGCAGCTGGGCTACCTCTTCGGCTTTCTTTAAATGATTATTATTGGTGGATTCCTTGGCGCCCTCCTTTTGCTGTTCGTAGGTGGTGCAAATGCTGTCCGTCACAGAGCCCGAAGAGGAGCTTTCGGTTAGCTGCACTTGTGCCACAGCTGGTGGTGGGGCAGGTGCCACAGCTGCGGCTGCCGCTGCTGCTGCTGCCGCCTCTTCCAGCCTCATCTGATGCCCAAATTCCCGCTCTATAAAGCTTTGCGTCTCGTCATGCAACGCCTGCAAATGAGGCAATTGCGAGATGCGACGATCCTCTGAGGTCTTTCGACTGGCACTCTGCACACAATTGGGATCTAGCACTTCAATAGAGGATTGGCTTGGATTCGATATGATATCCACATCACTTTCATTCGCACGAAACTCCAGATCTCTATCTGTATTGGAGCTACCCACCACCGACTGATTGGAGTCGAAGGAGCTCTGGGAATTGGTGATTTTCGAACAGGAACTGCTTTCATTCAGGCTATTGGCGGAACCTATTGATGAAGTGGATTGAAAATAATATATTAGTGGGGTTTTGTTAGAAGATTTCAAGGTTTTTATAATGGAAGCAGCATTGGTTGTTAGGAATTTGCATTGAAATTTTGAAAACAAATTTTGAAAAAGTACCAGGGAAGGAGGTGCTTTGGTGGTTCCTCTAGGCATTTAAAAATTACAAGAAGAACACCTCTCCTCCCCATACAATGGCCATTTTATTTTCTGCTCCAAATGCTGCTTCACATCATCTCATAAATTAAAGAAAAAATTAAAAACGGAAAAGCAAAATGCAAAAATTAAATGAAAAGGAAAGAAAACAAACAAAAAACTTAGTACAAATCATTGGCATATTAACTTTTTAGTGGCTTGCATCAAACTCCTACGCTTGGGTGTGTTTTTAGCGGTTGTTTTAAGCCTGGAGAGGGCCACTATTAAATATTAATAATCAAATATATATATATTACAATTATTATTAAAGCAATTATTCAGGTTATTTTGTTGGGTGTTGGGTGAGGGAAAAAATATTTGAATATTCAAAGAGCATGCAAAAGAAATAAAAAAAGAATGATGGTTAAAAATTCAAATATAATAAATTAAATTAAATAAAACTACTAAAAGCTATAAGACATTAAAACTTAAAACCATTAAAAATTGACTAAAATCCACAAAACATATTTAGGAGCCTCCAAAATAAATGTTATAATTTTTTAAAATTCACCGAAAACCATTTTAAAATCTACTTAAAATCCATAATATTCACATTCAATGGGAATGAAATCTTAAAAAATTGAATGTCTATACAAAATGGCAAATAAAACCACAAACAAAAAAATGAAACCGTTAACCAAAAAAAAAAATAGCATCAAAATTAAATAAATATGTATGCAGTGGGAAGGTTTCAAAATGTTTCCAAAATTTGATCAAAATAGAAAGAAGACTGGCCAAGGACTTGCCAATGCTATTGGTTTCCTCCTTAATCGGTGCTGCAGCCACAGATGGCAATTCCTCCACAATTAGAGCGGGCGAGAGTTTGGGTTCGGCGGCCAACTCCACAGCGGATCCAGCTTTATCCAGCGATGTGGGCAGATCTGTGACCTCTGCCACATGGACACTGTGACAGTCGGGACAACGTAGCTCTACAAAGGGTTCAATAATATTATTTAGCAACGCATTTCTATAGATTTCGATCTTACGCCCTGTCCTGTAATGCTTGAGCTTTTTATGTTCCATTAAAAATTGATTCAAACAATTCACACAGCGATAGACTTTTGATGTTCATTTCGGTGAGATCACGCTGAGAGAGTATGTCCCGAAGTTTCTTTTCTAGTTCCTAAAAGCATAAAGGGAATAATAATAGTTGGAATGGAATAAAAATATGTGTATTCTCCTACCTGACATAATGTATTCTCCACACAATATATACGCTCCTGTTTATCCTTACGCAGCGTATCGAAATTTATGCGTAAAGTATTTGATTTTAAACGCTCGCAGGATTCAAGGATTTTGAGGCTCCATTTGGTTTTGGTGCTGAAGGGATGTAAAGAAATGGTTTAGGGATATTAATTGATTATTATTTTTTTTTACACTACCGTTCACTTAATGTATCCTTTTCGCGTATAAAATTAGAGGATATGGTCAAAACAAAGGCACACTAGGCTTGTGCTCATGATAGACAATGTAGGTCTCCTCATCGGGCTCCATGTCGGAAACTGCAAACGGAAATGAGATTTTAAATACAGAAAATAATTTCTATAAGAGTATATCCCACCTGGTTCCTCTTCCTCTATCGCATTTGAACCGCCTGCATAGAGACTCAACAGCTGTTTGTGCTTATCCTGAGAATGATCCTCCTCTTGCTGCTCCGCTGGATTCTTCTCCTCCGCATGCTCCTTCGTGCTATTGGCAATGCTCTCGTATTGGGTCTCTGCACTCTCATCACAGGTCTCGTAAAGCGTTTGATTTTCGGCCTCCTGGCTCTCCGATTTAATGGGCGTCAAAGTGTTGTTGAAGGGAGGCGCCCCACGTGCTGCTGTTGTTAGTGGGAGTGGAGCTAACATTCAGAGCAGTAGGTTCGCCTGCTGCCTGCAGGGGCAGATAATTCCCCCAGAAACTCGTTGAACTGCTGCCGCGAGGCATTCCTATCTTTTCAATTGGCACTGACGACTCTATGCCCAGCATTAGCTCTGCATTACCCGTCTTTAGCCACTCAGTGCCGTACGCGAGTCGCAGGTTTTCAATTTGTTTCTTGGTCTCCAGATGCGAGGAATCGGTGGCGCATTCCTCTGGCTCTGCTTGGGTCTTGGACGGGGATAGAACTGCTGCCGCTTCTGCCACATCGTCGGTGTCTTCGGAAATGTCTGCTCGACGGATTTTAGTGAGACTTTTCTTGGAGTTTTGCTTTTTGCTGTTCAGCGAAATGTCCACGGAATTCGTTTGCTCCGTTTCCGAAGCGTCATCCTTGCCACGAATGGAACCCGAAGGCTGGGAGCCAAAGCTTGAGAACGGTGAGCCTTCGCTGCCGTTGATGGAAGTCCTGGAGCTGTTGATGGACACCGGACCGCTTCTGGGCACACGATGGGAGCCTATGAATCGCCACTTTTGGCTGCCAGTCAGTGCCTTTTCCGCCTTGGACAGCAGCTCAAAGTCCAGGACAAACTTCATCGTTGCCGTATTCTTGTGCAAATATTGGGCAGTGGCCTGGCGATGCTTTGGGTTGCAGGACAAGGGATTACCCTGTAGGTTCAGCATTGTGAGGGGTCATCAAGGCGCTGAGCGGCAGCAGCTGCGAGTGCTCCAGCAGACAATTATCGGATAGATCCAGTGTGGTCAAGGCATCCAGCTTGGCCACATCCAGCAGCTCCTCCACATAATTGTTGCTAATATTGAGCAACTGCAGCTTCTTGCACGCCTCCATGTGGAACTGCGGCAGATATGTGAGGCAATTGTAGCTCAAATCGAGCGTCTTGAGGTGTGGCAACCATTTGATGGCCGCCACAGAGGTGAGCTTGTTGTGCCGCAGATTCAAATGCTGCAAATGTTGCGCAAACTCCAGGGCAGTGTCCACACTCCTCAGCGAATTGAAGCTAAAGTCTGCCGTTTGCAGTTCATTCCACACGAAACCATTCGAATTGTCGCCGCCACAGCGTGTGATTATGTCGTCCACACTGGTCAGACTTTTCACACAAATCAAGTGCTGCAACTGGCCACGCAGCGGCTGTATGCCCACCACCTGATTAATGCTGATCTTATGCACTTCCAGTCGTCGCAGCGCACGAAATTTGGCTATATCGATGGCACCCTCAAAGTAAAGTTCGCTGGGAAAATATGTTAGTTTTAGCAGCGTTGTTTTTCTGCACAAAATCGTGCAGCAGCTGCAGATCTGGGAACACACTGGACTTGGCATTGATGGGCTTGACCACCTGAAAGGTTGGCTGATGCTGTTGATGGTGCGAATGATGATGATGATGATGCGGGTGAGTGCCAGCTCCAGGAATTATTTCCGTATCAGCGATCAATGTAAACGAATCATTCAAAGCACGCAGCAGCGAACCTGTGTGTGGGGAAAACAAAACAGAGGAAAATGTAGTGTGAAAATTCTGGCGATAAGGCGGGGGCAGTGCATCAGGCAGTCAACGCCTGATTTGTCTCATTTTCTGCGTTGTAGTTTGTAGTTTCCCATTTTCCCTCTCTCTTACCTGATAGTGTCAACGTAAACTCGGAGCTTAAGATTTTATCACCATTTTGTCGCAGTAAATTTGCCAATTCCGTGATTTTTTGTGGATCCATGACGACGCGTCGACGCGGCAGCGGGGGGGAAAAGGACTAAAAATCAGCTGTGACTTTCAATTTTGTTTGGATTCTCTTTTGCAATTATTCTTAGATATTCATTCTTCCAAGTCATTTCCATATATTATGCATATAGTAGTACTATTTTGGTTCATGTCACACACAAATATTTGCAAGCAAACACAACAACAAAGAGAATTATGACGCCATTTGTGGTGGCAGTTCGGAATAATAAATTAACATTATTCCGTTTAAATTGTTGCTTTTCTTAGACTTTTCTCTGTCACTTAATCGTCGATCATATGATATTGCGGTTATCGTGGATATACTGTCCGATTGCACGATGTGTATGGGTGGAATATTCCACTTTTGTAGAATGCAAAAATAGAAATAAAAATTTACTTTGTTATGCTTCTTCTTCTTGCTAGTCGTTGGCAGTCACAGCGGACCAAGGTATTTTCAGAGTTGCTTTGGCACACGAGCTAGTGTAGGAAAGCGACTGCAGGAAATTTTTGATTTGGTGTTGGAAAGGATGTAGAATGTAAAAGAGCGCAGTGTTTGAAGTTAAGTTCATATACGAAATTATTATCTGGAATAATTGCGAATTTTGTCTTAACTATTGTTACCCAAAATACCCTCTAAAAATTATTTAAAAAATATAAATTAATAGAAATTAACACTTTTATTGAACTACTCAGCTTTTTATTTATGTAACACGTTCTCTTTTAAATTTTTACATTTACAAATAATTTTAATATTTCTAAGCAATTCCCGATTAAAAATTGCTAAAAAGACGAACCAAAAAAATTCGACTTTCATTCGATTCGTTTTCCGATTGTTCCATTCGATTGTTGCCGAGTTGTACGAGTAATACTCTTGGCCACAAATATATATATCATTTTGTTTTTATTTCTTTGAATAAGGTACACGCGCAATATATGCATCCCATGGCTAACTAAGATTTAAAAACAAGGCTAAATTAAAGCAGACTTTTGGTGGTGTTTTTTCTTGTTAGTTATTCGTTTTGTGGTTCATTTGGGGGTGGATATGCGTGGGGATTCGGATTAAAAGAATTCACTAAATTAACTAATATAATTAACAACCTATGCAGATTCCTTGGGAGTTTTCTTCGTTAGATTTATCTTTTTTGTTTAAGAATTTTCTGTTTTAGTTAGAGGAATCTTTTCTCTGAGATTTTTTCTGTGGTAGTTAGTGCACTTTTCCTTAAAGTTTTTTTTTTTTTTTAAATTTATTTGTGCTGAAAAATATACATTTATTTTCTCTGTTTTTATTTTTGTTGGTGCATAAAAATGTTAAAAACGTTTCGCCTCCAAGGCTCTACAAAGTTTGCCTGAGAAGAAGAGAGGGTTTAAAATATTAATATAAATATTTTTTTGTTTAAAAAATGAATAACTTTAAAACATTCTTTTGATTGAAAAAAAAAAAATTCGTGCTTTTGGAACTCAAACTGAAAATTGCAGAAAAATTGATTAAAACATGGTGTTTGGTTGATTTTCCGATACGTACTGCTCTCTTTGCCGATTTTGATAGCTGCCAATATATTTCAAAAATTTTTGTTTTGGTGTTTTTTTTGTAGGAAAATACGAAATGAAGGATAGACATTCGGTTTTTTGTATGGTATGTACAAAATATTATATATTTTTTTAATGTTTTATTCTTAACAAATTTCATTTAATGTTTCAACAAATATATGACACTTTTATGGTTTTTGTTTTTGGTTTTTTCACAATAAAAACACTTTTTACACGATAGAAAACAATTGAAAAAATAATGTATATATAGAAGAAAAAGCTTGAAATGCATTTTGATAGTCGTAGAAAATATGTGAATGAATTGATGACTTGACTTTTGACTTTGGATCGATTAATGATCGATAGATATCGAGTAGTATTTACAATCTTTTTTGGGGTGTTTGGTGGAGGGTTTTTTTTTTTTTTTTTTGGCGACGGCATGATGGACGTATCCCTATGAGAAAATAATATATAGAAAAAAGAAGAGAAGAAAAACAAATAGTTGTATGAATGAAACAATAATTGTTGTTGTTGGTTGTATTAGCAAATTTCTACAGGAATGTGGATATGATTATTAATCAAATAATGGATAATAAGCTGAATAATGAATGATATTTCTGATATACTCGTAATGATTGGGGGATATGTTTTCGATTGAAAGAAAATATACAAAAATTTCATTTTTGATTTGTTTTCAGTTTTTTGAATAATTTTTAATTTTGAATTTTTGCTTTGAGCTTTTTTATTCAGCTTTTGTTTTGGGTATTAAAAATAAGCTTATTTTTTAATTTAAAATTACAAAATAATAAAATTTAAAAAAACATTCAAAAAATAAGAGCAAGTGCAAAAACTAAAGATTTAAACATAACAGAAGGAAGAAAATGTATGTTTAAGACAGAAAAAAAAAAAAAAAAGGAAACTTAATTTTTAAATCATAAAAAGAAAAGGGGGATAACTTAGGATTAAATCAAAAGGAAATAAAGAAGGGAATTTAAAATTAAATATAAAAAAACACAAAAGAAATAATTATAATTAAGTTTTATTTTTGGAAAAGAAAAGATAAACTAAATTTTAATTAAAGTTCAAAAAGAAAGCATAAAAAAAAGTAGGAAATGTAGGAAATAAAATAAAAACTTAGGATATAAACACAAAATAAGAAGAAAACTTAAAAAAAAAAAAAAAGAAGAACTCGTATGTTTAAATAGAAAATAAAAGAATAAAACTATAGATTTAAAATTGAACAGAAAACGCGAAATACAGGGATTTTCAAGAAAGCAGAAATAGCCAAAGAGCACTTAAGTATTGTGGGAGTGTAGCTGGGATTATATAGTAGGATATACAGGATCGGGATCGGGATTCAGGCGAAGATTCAGAACGTAAACGCAAGTGCAAAAAGAAACGAATACACTGAAAGGAACGCAAACGAAAACACTTACATATGCTCGGGATGATTGCGTATGCAATCGATTAAATCATTAGGCTTAAGCTGATTTGTGCATATCTTATGAATGGCCGTAAACAGGGGGAATCTACAAAGAAAAGAAAGATATTAATAAAGTATAGGGATTATGCCAATGTATTCCTTACTTATCCTCCAGTTTCTTGTTCTTCAACATATAATTGACTTCCTCGGCAGTGGGTGGGCCCTGGAGCTTTTGGCCATTTAACATTTCCTTTTCGAGTTCTTCGATGGTCTTGCCCGAAGTGACAAAAGCCTCAGAGACGCGACGATTGCGGCCACCTAAGAAACAGATAAAAGCGGATTAGATATATCGATCGAAGGGTTATATCCATGGGTTATATACACACCATAACACGTCGTAATGAGATCCGCCACACCGCAGCGCAGCTCAAAGAAGGTCGACAGCTTGCTGCCGGGATAAAAGACATCCACAAAGCGAATCATTTCCATCAGACCCAATCGAATGACAGCCGCCTTGGTGTTGTCGCCCAGCTTCAGGCCATCGACAAAGCCCGCCCGCAGGCCACAATATTCTTGAGAGCGCCGCATACCTCCACAGCATCGGCATCATCGACGACAACAACACGGAAATGATTCGCCTGGAAGAGATCACGCAACACCTTGCCATACTTTTTCTCCGTGCAACCGATTGTGGTCTCACAGAAGTTGCCCTCAGCCACTTCATTGGCCAAATTGGCGCCCATCAAGACAGCGCATGGTATCTAACAGGGAATGAATGGCAGGGTAAAGATAGACAGATGTTAGTGATAGATATAGGGGGTCACCTTCTCGTATCGTTTAGTTCGATTTGGTTTGCTTACCTTCAAGTGACGCGTGATTATATGCGAAATGAGATCAATGCCGCCTCCTTCGGCCTTATCGAAGCCCTTGATCAAAGATATGGCAATGGCATTTGGCTTGATTTTACCCAGCAATTGCTTACAGAAATTGGGAATGAACTGATGTGGCACTACGAAAATGAGTATATCAGCATTCTTGGCAGCCTCCACAAGATCGGGCACGGCCACCTACAAAATCGAAAAAGAGAGAGAAAAACTTGGCTAATTAATTGTCACTTTTTTTTTACTGAATGATAAGAAGCAGTGGCATATAAAAAACAGTCTCTGATAAGAGAGGGAATATTCCGTATCTGAAGGTTGAATGAAGGGAACGGAACTTTTGGGCACCCAGCACCCTTTTTGCGCCCAGCCACCGCCATAGGCGGCTCTCGACACACGAATATTCTCGGCCAATGGTGCCGGGATGAGAATGCCCTGCGTCGGCTGCAGCTGGATGGTTTCACCGGCAACGGCGGCCACAACTGCGGCGGCGGCAATGAGGAAAGCCATGTTGAAAGCCATCTTTGGGTAGTGTCTTTGTGCCTGTCTTTACTTTACTTTGCGAACGAAGAAGAACGACTGTTGACCAAGTTCTCGGCTGGAACGAACTTTATAGCCCTCTTTGGAAAACTGCAGACATGGAAAAACTGCAAATGGTAGCAGCAGCAGTCCGCTGCGGAGTCGGTACCCCAAAATTCCCAAAATGCTGACAGTCCCAGAACCTAAAGTTGATAGTCTGAAGTTCTCTTCGATTCGCCGTGGAGGTGACACTTTCAATCCACCATACAACACCATTTTTAGCGATGATCTATTACTGGCTACTGCTGGCTTGGATGACCTTAAATCTGATGGATGGCTGTGCGGTGGGGGCTTCCGCATCGATGGCACAGTTTCTGGAGCGACCCCATGAGGCGGCGGAGCATAGCTGGTCATATCTTTTGCCCACAAACTTCTACTCGGAGATAAATCAGCAATATTATAGAAGATTTCGCAGGAGAGCGAACCTTAAGAAGGGTTTTCCCATGCCATACAGATGGTATCCCTTTGAATATGCAAGATATATCTAAATAAACATTGGAATCTAAGAGATTTATATGAAAATAAAGAAAAAAATAATCAAATTTGAGATTATTCCTTCACATAACGGTATTTTCGAACGTTTACCCACACTCATTGCCTATCGATAAAAACGATTGTGAGGCAGAATACAGCGCATGACCGCTAGAGGGACGTCACTACGTTTGACGTCACTACGGTCGAAGGACAACAGACACAAACAAACCCCCAGGACAACCAAAAGGCTTGACATTTGGACAACGCACAGTAAAATCAGAACAAATAAACATTTGAGGACACTTAAGGACCCAAAATGAAGCTCACACGCGGACGTTACACATATCTTTTGATGCTTCAACTGTCGCTACTCGCTGGAGATTTGTTCTTCAACGCCTTTGGGGCATCTCTGGCAAAGAATCATCTACAGACATCCATCTTCTTCTTTGTGTGAGTAGAATGGAGGAGTAATACAGAGAGTTTTCTTTAAGGAAAGTCGTTCTGTTCCGTTCCCTTTATGTAGCACCCAGGATGCATTGATTATTATCGAGTATTTGCTCTTCACTCTGGCCCTGCATTCGACGTGTGTCTATCAAGTGGGAGCCTCGCATATTATACTCAGGAATTGCAAGCTCTTTTTGGGCAGCATTACCATATATTTTCTGCTCTCGGCCTCGCAGCATTTTTGGATCATTTATCAGAGTCGATTGTCGGCGGAAGGGGATCAAAATGGACAGGAATGGCCTTTTGGGTCTCTATGCCTTGGCTGTTGTTCATCGGATAAGTGAGTTTCGAGGATTTATCTTGAAGAATAGCAAATAACTGAGGGTTTTTCCTGCCTCTTTTAGTGTCGGTGTTCTATTATTATAGCTCCAAATCGACGGCATTGACCATGGCAGATCCACGCTATAAGGAGGAACATCTTGATTGGATTGCAGAGCAATTGGGTGATAAGTAAAGTGAGAAATCCAAGTATAAATGTGTCTATAGTGGTGGAATCGTAAAATGGGATTTGCTGGAGTGAATATTTAAGAGAAATTCAGTGCTTAAAATATAAGAATTTTAAATCAAAAATTGTGATTGGACAGGCGCATAAACTATGTAATAAATGTACATACATTTGTATATTATAAGTAAATATTAAACTTATGTACAAATCAAAATTATTATTATAAATTATTCTTTTGAATATTCACTACATTTTGAATATTTTCCTGTAAAATGTTCCTAAGAATTTCTGCGTATTTTGATACCCGTGTCGTCATCTGTTGGCCAACAATCAATACTTAAGGCAACGCCATCTGCTGTTTGGTGGCTGCTACTACAAAATGGTAGGAATATTCACACCACATTGACCCTTAAATTGTTTCAAAAAAGGATTCTACCGGAACACCCAAAATTTTCTTTGTTTTTCATAATTAAAAACAATTTATTTCCTTTTTTTTCATTTATGTATATTCAATGAATTTGTTTAATTTTCTTTCTTTTAATTTTATATACACTAAAATATATATTTAATATTCTCTTTATTCATTATTATTGCAGAGACTTCTCAGTGATTTCATAAACTTGATAATTTTATATTCATAAATATATACAACGTATCGTATCGTATCGTATCGTGGGTAAGCGCACCAAAAGTTTGCATTATTTTTGAAAGAAATCTACATACAGTCTAAAACGTAGAGCGAGCGGATTTTCCGGGTTTAATAAAGCTAATCCACATAACTTCCTATCTATATATTGTTATATTGGTCCCTTAAATACACAGAAAGAGAGAGTTAGCGAGAGAGAGCTACGAATGCTACGTGCCCGAGTAGCTGAATGGCACTCCAAAAGAGCTGCTCCCATGTCCGTCCGACGGCATTCAGACTGCATTCGGCATTGGCATACGTTTCAAAGTTTAGTTTCCACATTTCGCACTTGTTTTCGGTTTCATCGATAAAGTTTATCACGTATTCCACATCCGATAGACGCTCCACATCCACCATATTGCTCACGGGCTGCGTGAGACTTGGCTCCAGGGCGGGTTCTAGCGTTTTCGTTGAAAGCCAATCCCATTTTCCATTGCCACAGATGTGCAAATGGGCATCGGTGCTTAACAGTAGGCAGGGTTCAATGGGCAGGCCTGTCTCTGCGTTACAACTCCATTGACAGCTGGCGAGGATTGCACATTGGTTTAGAGTTTCCGATGCAATGGATTTCAATGCGGGCGATGACTGTTGCAACACTTGGCATTGCGATGGCAGGGCATTGTCTGTGGGAAGAGAACAAAACTAAGAGTAAGAAAAGTATTCATGAAGTTCTTAGCCCATCACTTACCTTGAATATAATGCAGAAAACTATCAGTCCTTGGTATATCCTGCAACAGCAGCACAAAACCTCCCCAATCTCTCAGGCTAAAGGACAGACCCAATTTCCAGGCTAGCACACCAATGGAAACCAATCGATCCACTGAGACGCTAATGATTTGCCTCAGCCATTTGGCTACATCATCTTGGGGTCGCGGCAAAGGCCTCCATTAGATACAACTTGTAGGTGGACATCACAATGAGACCCTCGACCAATGTCTGTGTTTGTTCGTTGTATATGTGTCCCTTGGCCAGCCATTTGAAGTGTTCGTTCTGCTCCTTGAATTTCGTTTGATAAAAGTACAGCTTGATGCGATGATCGATGTCGTTAAAGTTGCTGTAATTGAATTTGTAAGGCTGCATGCCAGATGCTGATAAGGCTGCACTTGTGGCCTCTGATTCGATGAGTTTCTTCGAGCTGGACATCAGCAGATTTGTGGACTGGAAAACGGAGGCAAAGGGCAGCTGGGCTACCTCTTCGGCTTTCTTTAAATGATTATTATTGGTGGATTCCTTGGCGCCCTCCTTTTGCTGTTCGTAGGTGGTGCAAATGCTGTCCGTCACAGAGCCCGAAGAGGAGCTTTCGGTTAGCTGCACTTGTGCCACAGCTGGTGGTGGGGCAGGTGCCACAGCTGCGGCTGCCGCTGCTGCTGCTGCTGCCGCCTCTTCCAGCCTCATCTGATGCCCAAATTCCCGCTCTATAAAGCTTTGCGTCTCGTCATGCAACGCCTGCAAATGAGGCAATTGCGAGATGCGACGATCCTCTGAGGTCTTTCGACTGGCACTCTGCACACAATTGGGATCTAGCACTTCAATAGAGGATTGGCTTGGATTCGATATGATATCCACATCACTTTCATTCGCACGAAACTCCAGATCTCTATCTGTATTGGAGCTACCCACCACCGACTGATTGGAGTCGAAGGAGCTCTGGGAATTGGTGATTTTCGAACAGGAACTGCTTTCATTCAGGCTATTGGCGGAACCTATTGATGAAGTGGATTGAAAATAATATATTAGTGGGGTTTTGTTAGAAGATTTCAAGGTTTTTATAATGGAAGCAGCATTGGTTGTTAGGAATTTGCATTGAAATTTTGAAAACAAATTTTGAAAAAGTACCAGGAAGGAGGTGCTTTGGTGGTTCCTCTAGGCATTTAAAAATTACAAGAAGAACACCTCTTCTCCCCATACAATGGCTTTTTTACTTTTTTCTGCCCCAAATGCTGCTTCACATCATCTCATAAATTAAAGAAAAAGTTCAAACGGAAAAGCAAAATGCAAAAATTAAATGAAAAGGAAAGAAAACAAACAAAAAACTTAGTACAAATCATTGGCATATTAACTTTTAGTGGCTTGCATCAAACTCCTACGCTTGGGTGTGTTTTTAGCGGTTGTTTTAAGCCTGGAGAGGGCCACTATTAAATATTAATAATCAAATATATATATATTACAATTATTATTAAAGCAATTATTCAGGTTATTTTGTTGGGTGTTGGGTGAGGGAAAAAATATTTGAATATTCAAAGAGCATGCAAAAGAAATAAAAAAAAGAATGATGGTTAAAAAATTCAAATATAATAAATTAAATTAAATAAAACTACTAAAAGCTATAAGACATTAAAACTTAAAACCATTAAAAATTGACTAAAATCCACAAAACATATTTAGGAGCCTTCCAAAATAAATGTTATAATTTTTAAAATTCACCGAAAACCATTTTAAAATCTACTTAAAATCCATAATATTCACATTCAATGGGAATGAAATCTTAAAAAATTGAATGTCTATACAAAATGGCAAATAAAACCACAAACAAAAAATGAAACCGTTAACCAAAAAAATCTAGCATCAAAATTAAATAAATATGTATGCAGTGGGAAGGTTTCAAAATGTTTCCAAAATTTGATCAAAATAGAAAAAGAAGACTGGCCAAGGACTTGCCAATGCTATTGGTTTCCTCCTTAATCGGTGCTGCAGCCACAGATGGCAATTCCTCCACAATTAGAGCGGGCGAGAGTTTGGGTTCGGCGGCCAACTCCACAGCGGATCCAGCTTTATCCAGCGATGTGGGCAGATCTGTGACCTCTGCCACATGGACACTGTGACAGTCGGGACAACGTAGCTCTACAAAGGGGTTCAATAATATTATTTAGCAACGCATTTCTATAGATTTCGATCTTACGCCCTGTCCTGTAATGCTTGAGCTTTTTATGTTCCATTAAAAATTGATTCAAACAATTCACACAGCGATAGACTTTTGATGTTCATTTCGGTGAGATCACGCTGAGAGAGTATGTCCCGAAGTTTCTTTTCTAGTTCCTAAAAGCATAAAGGGAATAATAATAGTTGGAATGGAATAAAAATATGTGTATTCTCCTACCTGACATAATGTATTCTCCACACAATATATACGCTCCTGTTTATCCTTACGCAGCGTATCGAAATTTATGCGTAAAGTATTTGATTTTAAACGCTCGCAGGATTCAAGGATTTTGAGGCTCCATTTGGTTTTGGTGCTGAAGGGATGTAAAGAAATGGTTTAGGGATATTAATTGATTATTATTTTTACACTACCGTTCACTTAATGTATCCTTTTCGCGTATAAAATTAGAGGATATGGTCAAAAACAAAGGCACACTAGGCTTGTGCTCATGATAGACAATGTAGGTCTCCTCATCGGGCTCCATGTCGGAAACTGCAAACGGAAATGAGATTTTAAATACAGAAAATAATTTCTATAAGAGTATATCCCACCTGGTTCCTCTTCCTCTATCGCATTTGAACCGCCTGCATAGAGACTCAACAGCTGTTTGTGCTTATCCTGAGAATGATCCTCCTCTTGCTGCTCCGCTGGATTCTTCTCCTCCGCATGCTCCTTCGTGCTATTGGCAATGCTCTCGTATTGGGTCTCTGCACTCTCATCACAGGTCTCGTAAAGCGTTTGATTTTCGGCCTCCTGGCTCTCCGATTTAATGGGCGTCAAAGTGTTGTTGAAGGAGGCGCCCCACGTGCTGCTGTTGTTAGTGGGAGTGGAGCTAACATTCAGAGCAGTAGGTTCGCCTGCTGCCTGCAGGGGGGCAGATAATTCCCCCAGAAACTCGTTGAACTGCTGCCGCGAGGCATTCCTATCTTTTTCAATTGGCACTGACGACTCTATGCCCAGCATTAGCTCTGCATTACCCGTCTTTAGCCACTCAGTGCCGTACGCGAGTCGCAGGTTTTCAATTTGTTTCTTGGTCTCCAGATGCGAGGAATCGGTGGCGCATTCCTCTGGCTCTGCTTGGGTCTTGACGGGATAGAACTGCTGCCGCTTCTGCCACATCGTCGGTGTCTTCGGAAATGTCTGCTCGACGGATTTTTAGTGAGACTTTTCTTGGAGTTTTGCTTTTGCTGTTCAGCGAAATGTCCACGGAATTCGTTTGCTCCGTTTCCGAAGCGTCATCCTTGCCACGAATGGAACCCGAAGGCTGGGAGCCAAAGCTTGAGAACGGTGAGCCTTCGCTGCCGTTGATGGAAGTCCTGGAGCTGTTGATGGACACCGGACCGCTTCTGGGCACACGATGGGAGCCTATGAATCGCCACTTTTGGCTGCCAGTCAGTGCCTTTTCCGCCTTGGACAGCAGCTCAAAGTCCAGGACAAACTTCATCGTTGCCGTATTCTTGTGCAAATATTGGGCAGTGGCCTGGCGATGCTTTGGGTTGCAGGACAAGGGATTACCCTGTAGGTTCAGCATTGTGAGGGTCATCAAGGCGCTGAGCGGCAGCAGCTGCGAGTGCTCCAGCAGACAATTATCGGATAGATCCAGTGTGGTCAAGGCATCCAGCTTGGCCACATCCAGCAGCTCCTCCACATAATTGTTGCTAATATTGAGCAACTGCAGCTTCTTGCACGCCTCCATGTGGAACTGCGGCAGATATGTGAGGCAATTGTAGCTCAAATCGAGCGTCTTGAGGTGTGGCAACCATTTGATGGCCGCCACAGAGGTGAGCTTGTTGTGCCGCAGATTCAAATGCTGCAAATGTTGCGCAAACTCCAGGGCAGTGTCCACACTCCTCAGCGAATTGAAGCTAAAGTCTGCCGTTTGCAGTTCATTCCACACGAAACCATTCGAATTGTCGCCGCCACAGCGTGTGATTATGTCGTCCACACTGGTCAGACTTTTCACACAAATCAAGTGCTGCAACTGGCCACGCAGCGGCTGTATGCCCACCACCTGATTAATGCTGATCTTATGCACTTCCAGTCGTCGCAGCGCACGAAATTTGGCTATATCGATGGCACCCTCAAAGTAAAGTTCGCTGGGAAAATATGTTAGTTTTAGCAGCGTTGTTTTCTGCACAAAATCGTGCAGCAGCTGCAGATCTGGGAACACACTGGACTTGGCATTGATGGGCTTGACCACCTGAAAGGTTGGCTGATGCTGTTGATGGTGCGAATGATGATGATGATGATGCGGGTGAGTGCCAGCTCCAGGAATTATTTCCGTATCAGCGATCAATGTAAACGAATCATTCAAAGCACGCAGCAGCGAACCTGTGTGGGGGAAAACAAAACAGAGGAAAATGTAGTGTGAAAATTCTGGCGATAAGGCGGGGGCAGTGCATCAGGCAGTCAACGCCTGATTTGTCTCATTTTCTGCGTTGTAGTTTGTAGTTTCCCATTTTCCCTCTCTCTTACCTGATAGTGTCAACGTAAACTCGGAGCTTAAGATTTTATCACCATTTTGTCGCAGTAAATTTGCCAATTCCGTGATTTTTGTGGATCCATGACGACGCGTCGACGCGCGGCAGCGGGGAAAAAGGACTAAAATCAGCTGTGACTTTCAATTTTGTTTGGATTCTCTTTTGCAATTATTCTTAGATATTCATTCTTCCAAGTCATTTCCATATATTATGCATATAGTAGTACTATTTTTGGTTCATGTCACACACAAATATTTGCAAGCAAACACAACAACAAAGAGAATTATGACGCCATTTGTGGTGGCAGTTCGGAATAATAAATTAACATTATTCCGTTTAAATTGTTGCTTTTCTTAGACTTTTCTCTGTCACTTAATCGTCGATCATATGATATTGCGGTTATCGTGGATATACTGTCCGATTGCACGATGTGTATGGGTGGAATATTCCACTTTTGTAGAATGCAAAAATAGAAATAAAAATGTACTTTGTTATGCTTCTTCTTCTTGCTAGTCGTTGGCAGTCACAGCGGAGCAAAGTTTTTCAGAGTTGCTTTGGCACACGAGCTAGTGTAGGAAAGCGACTGCAGGAAATTTTGATTTGGTGTTGGAAAGGATGTAGAATGTAAAGAGCGCAGTGTTTGAAGTTAAGTTCATATACGAAATTATTATCTGGAATAATTGCGAATTTTGTCTTAACTATTGTTACCCAAAAATACCCTCTAAAAATTATTTAAAAAAATATAAATTAATAGAAATTAACACTTTTATTGAACTACTCAGCTTTTATTTATGTAACACGTTCTCTTTTAAATTTTTACATTTACAAATAATTTTAATATTTCTAAGCAATTCCCGATTAAAAAATTGCTAAAAAGACGAACCAAAAAAATTCGACTTTCATTCGATTCGTTTTCCGATTGTTCCATTCGATTGTTGCCGAGTTGTACGAGTAATACTCTTGGCCACAAATATATATATATCATTTTGTTTTTATTTCTTTGAATAAGGTACACGCGCAATATATGCATCCCATGGCTAACTAAGATTTAAAAACAAGGCTAAATTAAAGCAGACTTTTGGTGGTGTTTTTCTTGTTAGTTATTCGTTTTGTGGTTCATTTGGGGCGATATGCGTGGGGATTCGGATTAAAAAAGAATTCACTAAATTAACTAATATAATTAACAACCTATGCAGATTCCTTGGGAGTTTTCTTCGTTAGATTTATCTTTTGTTTAAGAATTTTCTGTTTTAGTTAGAGGAATCTTTTCTCTGAGATTTTTCTGTGGTAGTTAGTGCACTTTTCCTTAAAAGTTTCTTTTTTTTTTTAAATTTATTTGTGCTGAAAAATATACATTTATTTTTTTCTGTTTTTATTTTTGTTGGTGCATAAAAATGTTAAAAACGTTTCGCCTCCAAGGCTCTACAAAGTTTGCCTGAGAAGAAGAGAGGGTTTAAAATATTAATATAAATATTTTTTGTTTAAAAATGAATAACTTTAAAACATTCTTTTGATTGAAAAATAAAAAAATTCGTGCTTTTGGAACTCAAACTGAAAATTGCAGAAAAATTGATTAAAACATGGTGTTTGGTTGATTTTCCGATACGTACTGCTCTCTTTGCCGATTTTGATAGCTGCCAATATATTTCAAAAATTTTTGTTTTGGTGTTTTTTTTGTAGGAAAATACGAAATGAAGGATAGACATTCGGTTTTTTTTGTATGGTATGTACAAAATATTATATATTTTTTTAATGTTTTATTCTTAACAAATTTCATTTAATGTTTCAACAAATATATGACACTTTTATGGTTTTTTGTTTTGGTTTTTCACAATAAAACACTTTTACACGATAGAAAACAATTGAAAAAATAATGTATATATAGAAGAAAGCTTTGAAATGCATTTTGATAGTCGTAGAAAATATGTGAATGAATTGATGACTTGACTTTTGACTTTGGATCGATTAATAATCGATAGATATCGAGTAGTATTTACAATCTTTTTTTGGGTGTTTGGTGGAGGGGGTTTTTTAGAGTTTTGGCGACGGCATGATGGACGTATCCCTATGAGAAAATAATATATAGAAAAAGAAGAGAAGAAAAACAAATAGTTGTATGAATGAAACAATAATTGTTGTTGTTGGTTGTATTAGCAAATTTCTACAGGAATGTGGATATGATTATTAATCAAATAATGGATAATAAGCTGAATAATGAATGATATTTCTGATATACTCGTAATGATTGGGGATATGTTTTCGATTGAAAGAAAATATACAAAAATTTCATTTTTGATTTGTTTTCAGTTTTTTTGAATAATTTTTAATTTTGAATTTTTGTTTTGAGCTTTTTTTTATTCAGCTTTTGTTTTGGGTACTAAAAATAAGCTTATTTTTTTGGTTTAAGATTACAAAATAATAAAAATTAAAAAAACATTCAAAAAATAAGAGCAAGTGCAAAAACTAAAGATTTAAACATAACAGAAGGAAGAAAATGTATGTTTAAGACAGAAAAAAGAAAAAGGAAACTTAATTTTAAATCATAAAAGAAAAGGGGGATAACTTAGGATTAAATCAAAAGGAAATAAAGAAGGGGAATTTAAAATTAAATATAAAGAACACAAAAGAAATAATTATAATTAAGTTTTATTTTGGAAAAGAAAGATAAAAACTAAATTTTAATTAAAGTTCAAAGAAAGCATAAAAAAGTAGGAAATGTAGGAAATAAAATAAAAAACTTAGGATATAAACACAAAATAAGAAGAAAACTTAAATAAAAAATAAAGAAGAACTCGTATGTTTAAATAGAAAATAAAGAATAAAACTATAGATTTAAAATTGAACAGAAAACGCGAAATACAGGGATTTTCAAGAAAGCAGAAATAGCCAAAGAGCACTTAAGTATTGTGGGAGTGTAGCTGGGATTATATAGTAGGATATACAGGATCGGGATCGGGATTCAGGCGAAGATTCAGAACGTAAACGCAAGTGCAAAAGAAACGAATACACTGAAAGGAACGCAAACGAAAACACTTACATATGCTCGGGATGATTGCGTATGCAATCGATTAAATCATTAGGCTTAAGCTGATTTGTGCATATCTTATGAATGGCCGTAAACAGGGGGAATCTACAAAGAAAAGAAAGATATTAATAAAGTATAGGGATTATGCCAATGTATTCCTTACTTATCCTCCAGTTTCTTGTTCTTCAACATATAATTGACTTCCTCGGCAGTGGGTGGGCCCTGGAGCTTTTGGCCATTTAACATTTCCTTTTCGAGTTCTTCGATGGTCTTGCCCGAAGTGACAAAAGCCTCAGAGACGCGACGATTGCGGCCACCTAAGAAACAGATAAAAAGCGGATTAGATATATCGATCGAAGGGTTATATCCATGGGTTATATACACACCATAACACGTCGTAATGAGATCCGCCACACCGCAGCTCTCAAAGAAGGTCGACAGCTTGCTGCCGGGATAAAAGACATCCACAAAGCGAATCATTTCCATCAGACCCAATCGAATGACAGCCGCCTTGGTGTTGTCGCCCAGCTTCAGGCCATCGACAAAGCCCGCTCCGCAGGCCACAATATTCTTGAGAGCGCCGCATACCTCCACAGCATCGGCATCATCGACGACAACAACACGGAAATGATTCGCCTGGAAGAGATCACGCAACACCTTGCCATACTTTTTCTCCGTGCAACCGATTGTGGTCTCACAGAAGTTGCCCTCAGCCACTTCATTGGCCAAATTGGCGCCCATCAAGACAGCGCATGGTATCTAACAGGGAATGAATGGCAGGGTAAAGATAGACAGATGTTAGTGATAGATATAGGGGTCACCTTCTCGTATCGTTTAGTTCGATTTGGTTTGCTTACCTTCAAGTGACGCGTGATTATATGCGAAATGAGATCAATGCCGCCTCCTTCGGCCTTATCGAAGCCCTTGATCAAAGATATGGCAATGGCATTTGGCTTGATTTTACCCAGCAATTGCTTACAGAAATTGGGAATGAACTGATGTGGCACTACGAAAATGAGTATATCAGCATTCTTGGCAGCCTCCACAAGATCGGGCACGGCCACCTACAAAAATCGAAAAAGAGAGAGAGAAAACTTGGCTAATTAATTGTCACTTTTTTTTTACTGAATGATAAGAAGCAGTGGCATAAAAAAAACAGTCTCTGATAAGAGAGTGAATATTCCGTATCTGAAGGTTGAATGAAGGGAACGGAACTTTTGGGCAGGCGAATTCATAAAATCCGGGAAATCATTTTTCAAACACGTGCGCTCTTTTTGGAGGCACGTCTCTGGCTTAGCTCGGCACATTTCATCGCCCGTCTAGACTATGCAATTCGCGATACTCCGATCGAATTTGATTATAAAAATATATTATATACATGTAGTTTTTCTATATATAAAGCAGAAACCTGTTTGCTCAGCGCTTTAACATTTGCTTTGTGGCTTTTTTCTAACAACTTTTGCTTTGTGGCTCTTTCCTTATTAACATTTGCTTTGTGGCTTTTGCTCTATTAACTTGTTTTCTCTATTGTGTTTTTCTATCTTTGTTTTGTTATTTTTTGCATTGTACTTTTATATAAGTGTAAAGTTCAGGTTAAACGTTCAGGCATTTTGCAATACATTTTTAGATAACACATACTCGTCTGTAGGTTGGATTGTTTATTTTTTTGCAATAATTTAGATTAAAATAGGGGCAAATATAGGTTTGTTTTTGTATCTAAAATAAACATCAGTTTGAGGGGAACTATATATTTTTGATAAAGGAGCTAAAAACGATTTGATTTATATTTGTTTTCTAAAATTAAATATTAAATTAAAGCAAATATTTAAAATAACTTTCCATTGACTTCAGTTTGTTTTTTGGGGTTTTTTTAAGGCTGACAAAGAGGCTAATGTGCTCTCTTTCCTGATTTAATATTTAAAGGCATTTACTAATGCAATTTATAGAATTTAAATCCGAAATAGCCACTGAAATCATTATAATTTCCATTTGTTAACCATTTATGGCAACACTAATTAAATTATCATATTTTTATGGCAACTGGAACCCTAATTAGAGGCGACTGGTTTTTAAAATGTTTCTACCTATGCCTCGACAATCTTTGAAATATCTAAAATCTTTAATATATTTTTAAACCCATTAACCGTTTGACTCATTTTTTTCTTGTTGAGTTTTTTTTTTGCATATTTGTTGCATTTCTGACATTGGTCTCGCTTATTGTTTGTATAAATATAATTTTCTCATTTGTTATTGCTTCTGCTGTTGTGATGGATCCCCTTCAACCCATTCCCCCCCATTTAGCAAACCCGCGCGAAACAGCTACTGAAAGTTTGCCAATTTTATATGGTATATAATATATGGCCACTACATATGTGTTCTATAAGTATGGTACATATAGGTGAAGGCGTCTAATTATACAGACAAACAAACGACACAGAACGTAGTATCTATAATAGCATGGGGGAATGATCTATCGTCTGTCTGTGTACCCCGTAAAATGTAGAGATAAAAGTACTTACATACATCACCATAAAGTGTTTGTATGTATCTTTGATAAGAATCATAAATTATATTGATAAATTATTTGTGTTTCTTTTATAACTACGGGTGTTTTTTCTATACTCTTGCAAGTATCATTGAGATAGGACTGCATTATCTTATTCAAAATAATTTGAATAGAATAGAAGATATCATAGTATAAAGGGTATCAAACTCTTCTAGACAACCTTCTTAGATTCCCCATTTTGTTATGTTTTCCATATTCTTTTTTTTTTTTATCAATCCATGCCACTAACGCATGTCTGTCTGTCTCCTACTACAGCTGTGTTTAATCTATAGGGCGTGGGTCTCTGTGTTTATGGAGGTTTGTATTTTTCCGTGCTAATATGCCCAGAACTTACAGGCTGTTTACAGCGGACAAACATTGAGATATACACGGACAGTGTACAGTGGACATTGGACATGGGATGGGCGGCTACTAGTCTTTGGATGGATGGATGGATGGATGGTTAGTGGGGACTCTTTATCAGCGGTGCATGTGGGGTTCACTATGTTCAACATGAACGGCAACAAGTGTTGTGGCGGGCCTTATCGATAATCAGCAAATGGAAATATTCGAGTGCTTTTTATATACACCAAAATGCGGGCAATTTCAAGTGGAATCGTTGTCGTCTTATCGGT
The DNA here is from genome assembly GCA_009664405.1 of Drosophila bifasciata. NCBI lineage: Eukaryota > Metazoa > Arthropoda > Insecta > Diptera > Drosophilidae > Drosophila > Drosophila bifasciata. Next base: position 41,477,044 of record CM019042.1, on the reverse strand, counting down.
TCGACACAATTATTGCTTAATGGAATATTGACATCATTTAGCGACGTGCCCTTTTTCTAACCCCTGAAAGGAGAAAGGTCTTGCTCGGCTTGTGCAGCAAATTACACCTTGAGTAAAGGTCCCCAAAAGGCGTCATAGAAAATCGCTTTGTTCGAATGCTTTCAAAGCAAAGGGAGCCCAAGCCAAGCCGGCCTTGACCTACGTCAAAGACAACTTTACAAATGAAACGGAATGGGTGTAAAACACACAGGCATACAAAAGACAGAGAGAGAGAGAGAGATCTGCATACACTTGAAGAGTGGGGGGAATATATTGATTTCAAACAGCTGTTTGCAGCCAATACATGCAAAGGGTATACAACCAACTTATCGACATGCGTGTACCCTGCGTCTTTTATGGTGCTTTTCTATTCATTTTATGCAGCATAGGGTATCTCAATAGTCACCCCATAAAAGTTAGCCTTGTTTTTATCTTTATTGTTTGTTTGTTGTTGTTGCTGCTGTCCCTGAAAAACTGCAGCGAACCATAAAAGCAACAAGAGCATGGCATTTGAGTGCAAGCAAAAGAAGAGAGCCAGCCAGCCACAGAAAGCAAGAGCGCAAGAGAGCGAAGAGAGTGCGCGAGAGAGTGTAGGAAGGTGTAAAAATAGATGTGCATTTGTGTGATTAGATAATTTGGCGCTTGCACGAACGACGCTGACGATGTGATGGTCAAGATCAAGGCAAAGAGACGTTTATGTAAGCCACATGGCTGCTAATCCGCACAAACAAACACTGAGGTATTGCATAATGTATTACACGTTGTATGTGGAATTCCGCATTGTTTTTTTAGACTCCAGAGAGTGGAGTTATTACCTCCCGCTAATAAACAGCTGTTTTGCATGTGTTTTGCATGGTTTTGCATGATGATGCTCTCTCTTATCACACTTACCACATTTGGTGGCAGCTTGTGTCCCTTCAGGTATTTGACATTCTCGTGCGTCTCATTGATGATTTCGGTGAGCTTCTTGCCATCAATCACCTCCTCGTAGACGAACATTGTCACCCGCTCCTCGAATTCGGGCAATGCAGCAGCATTGGCGCCCACAATTTTCGCTATCGCCGAACCCCTGGAGCGAGCAGGACGATGAAGGAGGATGCAAGGTTACAGAGTGGCATTGGAAGAGGAGAAACATAATGCAATTATTATATAAGTAAGCGTGCTGGTGGAGGGGGGGATGCCAGGACACTCACCAATTGCCGGAGCCCACAATGCACACATTTACTTTATCCGCCATAATTATTATTAATTATTTATGTTCTGTCACTGCTAATTATTTATATATGTATTTCCTACAAGTTAATAGCTTTTATTTACGCACGCTACTATTTACTTTTATTAAATAATTCAATTATCTAAAATGTTGACACGTCGAAAGATGCAATTGGAATACCAATTGTGAACAGACGGTATGGGATTTTTCCCAATTGTGAACAAACGGTATTGGAATTGTAAAATGCCAATTGGAGCTCATTTTGGCACGCAAAAATGAGCGAATAGTGTGACCGCGGAGACCCTCAGAAATATACCGAACACTATAAATAGTATTAATAGTATTAGTGTTTATTTTATATTTTTATTATTAATTATTTTTTTTAAGTTTTATGAATTTTTGGGGGCTACAATGTACTTAATTTTGAATATTGCTGAACTAATTTTAGTATGTGTGCTGATTCCAATAGAAGTGTTGTAAAAAGTCGCTAGACTCAGTGTTGTTAAATGTTTTCTTCAATGCGCGAAATTTGATTGGAATTTAACGTACCTGAAAATTTATTTTTTCTAACATTTTCACAAACTGCCAAATCGGGGGATTGATATCTTGGGAGAGTCCCAGTCCCCGAAATAATAAAATAAATAAATAAATAATAAAATAAAATAAAGAAAGAACTACGAAAAATAAGTGGAAATGAGTATAAAATGTGCTTTAGGTGGCTCGAAGAAACTGTTTTCAACAAATTAGTCAAGGCTTATGGTTTAAAAAACAAGTTTCGACATGGGTTTTAAAGAAAATTCGACCATTTAGTGAAATGTCCAGTCATGTAAACATTTGCGTGTCCACAAGTTATCGATGCCTCGAACAAAATGGATATTGTTGCTACAAACTATACTTTTTTCTATGGTAAACTATTTCACCTTGAAGGAACTTCCTTAATTCTAATCGAAATTTGTAAATCAGCTTTAAATCAAGTGGAAGCCGGAATCAAAGAAAAACTTACTATGGAAATAAAACAACGCCTTTATCGGGCGCTCTACCAGGCAGGATATACCATAAAATCCATAGGCAGCGTGGGTGAGACCATTGGCGATGCCATCATCCATGGCAGTCGCCTGCCGAAAGCTGTTTATGAAATCTTTGAATCTCTTTTTAAAAAAGGGGAACTGGAGGCTGAATTGGAAAAGAAGACACCAGTCTGTAAAGCAGTGGATTTTAAATGTAAATTTAAGAACTGGTTTGGTTAGCTATTTAATGAGAAACATGAATAATCGGGGGAGGGTAATAATGATATGATATGATTACATTTTTGATAATCTTAAAAATATTTCAATAATTTCTTTAATAATTTTGGGTACATGGGTAGATAAAATCCTAGAAATAAAGCAGCAAACAAAAAAAGTTTCTTTGGGTGCAAAATTACTTGACAAAATTATTTACTTTAATGAAATATTTAATGCCACAAATTCGCTATGGTTTGCTGGTTCCGCTTCACTGTTTAAACATAAATTTGCATGGAAATATTAACCGAAAAAACAGTTCAAAATGATCTCCCGCACCGAGTGGCTAGCGTACTTTCAAATTCTGTTGATATTTAGCAGTAAATATTCTCCAATTATTAATGAAGAAACTCCATTAAGCACATTCCTTTAGCGCTGCGACACGTGGATGCTGTACCCATAATGGAAGTTATAAAACTTCGCCTGTGGCAAGCTCTCTCAAAGGCTGGCCTCGTTATCAAAGTGACCGCCATGACGGGCGAGAGTCTGGGCGAGTCATTGATTAGCTCGAGAAATGTGCCCCTTGGCCTTGGTGGAATGGTCAGTGCACTGTTCACGAGTGCCCCCAGGGCACAAGCTCCGCCAGATGATGATCCAAATTGTGAAAAAGGAGGACTAACGTGTAAGATTGTGTCGATTTTTGGTATAAAATGGCTGAAATAAATGTGAAATATCAAAAAAGGAACTCTGGGAAACTTCAAGAAGGGATTAAGCAAAGGATTTGGCATTAAATGGGAAAAATAGATGGAAAGAAAGTACATTTAGAATTTAAAGAAAATATGAAAAAACAATCTAAAATATTGAATGATTATATGGGATAAAAATAAGCTTGTTTTAATGTAACATCAAGTGGTTTTGAGCGATATCCAATCTTTGCTTCTTCTGCGTGTTCTGCAGACAGAAAAGTAAGCCAATACCAGACCGATGGGCGCTGCTGCATGTAAGCAATAAAGGAAGAAGAAATAAAGTTTGAATTTAAAGCAGAACAGAGACCCTAACAAAGATTTATATAACATTTACTTGCACTCCAATTTTAATAACTTGAACTAATTTAATGGAAAGGATTTGAAAAGATGTAAAAGTTCACCGATTCACCAATGAAAGTTGCATTTTGGTGTGCCGTGCTGCAGTATAGAGCCTGGCCATGCCACACCCACAGAGGACAGGACATGCAACCCATTCCGCATGGCGTTGACCCATGGAGGTTAATCATGCAGCGATGTTACGCGCTAATACCTTCATGTGAGCTGGACCACGTGCTGGGGCGGCGGCGTGTTCCTCCTTACCGCCACTATAGCCACTCCTGCCAGTTCTGCAACTCCTGCCACTTCTGCCACTCCACTTTCTCGTTGCGTGTCTAACGCTGTTTGCCCACCATTCAGTGTGAGTGGATGGATGGATGGTTGGGTGGGTGGGAGGCTGTGTGCCATGGGGTTGCTCTGCTCTAATTCCACTGCCGCATTCGAGGTTGTCTCCTGGTCGTTGCTGCTGTTCCTGCTGCTGCTGCCACTGTGCACCCGTAAAATTGATTGCGGCGAAAGCTGGAAAGTTGCACGTTATGCTCGTGGCCTGACTTGGTATCTCGGCTCGGTCTGGTTCCGGGTGTTGCTGCTGTGGCATGGCTGGGAGTGAGAGCAGCGAATGTGTGGCATGGAGTGGCATGAACGGTAGCGGCTCTTGGTTCTAACGTGTGCTCTGGATGTGCCCTGCCAAAATGTGATTTTGTGCAGTAACCAAAGCGAGTTTCTGGTGGTACAGAAAACCCCATCATACCCTTCGGGAAACCCCTCATTTTCCTACACTTTTCCCCCACAATTTCTTACATGTTTAATGCATGGAAATTTTGTTTTAAGGGCGTGGCGTGTAGCAGTAAATATATATTACAAATTTATGGGGAAAGTCAGAAACTGCGAGAAGAATTCTTCTGCTACAGGAATTGCATATTCGTTGCATCAAATCCGCCTAGTACCAGTGGCACTCACTCCCCCCTGCCCAGCATGTCGCCTGCCTGTCATAGATTACAAGCCTATAAAAATGTTTACATCCAAATTTGATCTCACGCCCCACTAGGTGTTTGGGAAACATTTCTAACCATACAAAATACACGAAAATTACCATGGGGCCATCAATCCTTTACAGGGGTGCACAGAATGGGGGCGGGGCGGGTGTCCACAGGATGGACAAGTGCCACAATTCACATCATCAAGATTGCGTGGAACACACACACACACACACCCAGAGAGAGAGCGAATATATATGTATGTATATAAAGCATAACCCATATCACACATCGGATAACATATCCATCCTTCACACAACATCCAATATGCAAGGGCGCCCACCTTTTTGGCCATGGCTAATTCGCATGTCATGCGATGACGATGAAGCGAGCGGCTCGTTCGACAATGACGATGATATAGAGAGAGAGTAGAGAAGAGAGTTGGTTGGGGCGGAATTAACCTAACCCTTTATTCATCTGTCTATCTGGATGTGTGCATAGCAATGTGTCTATAAAAAACAATGACGGACATTTGGGTGGATTTCTTGGGCATAGAATAATAGTACATCAACACACAATTTTACAGGAGAGGCAACAGAACAGGCAACTGAACAGACAACGGAGAAATAAAATCATTTACGCAACAACGAGACCGACCAGACAAGAACCCAAAAATGAAAGGCAAGAAAAGGCGATAAGGAAAAGGAAAAATATATTACCTAAAAGGGAAATATTGAATGCACTTTCGTGTTTGCTTTTTTGGGAGAGAAATGGGGAAGAGTTGATTAAAATGGGAGATAGATCAGTGATGGCTTAAAAAAAATAAAATAATAATAATAGTAATAAATATGTATATAAAATATAATAATAATAGAATTTGAATTTTAAATATTTTAAAATATTTAAATGCATATAATAAATAATTAAACTAAAATACTTTTCAAATTACATTTAATACATTTTTAAACTTGAATATTTATTTATAAATAAAAATTGATTTATTAGGGAATTTATTAGTAGGGAATATACATATTTAATTTTTAATACGCATACAAATATTTAAATAAAATTTTAAATAAATTTTATTCAAATATGAGATTAATTTTAATCAAATAAATTAAATTTTCATATTAATCCCAGAATGTAAGCGAAAAAAAAACTTTTTTTCACATTTTCACTCTCTCTAAAAATGCCAGGGCTTTTTTTTCTCTGGTTCTTCGAACATGTAGGATCGTTTCGCATCTCCACCAACCGATCATGTCACAAATTGCCATATCGTTTACATGCTATAAAATCCAATTAACTAATATATCCATTCACATTTAAAGGGTATCCCTCCCACCCACAAAACGAGACTACTACTAGAAGAAGACAACGCTAAGCGGATGTAGCACGCTTATCCTTTTCCCACACGAACATCGAAACACATACACAAACACAAAGCGAGGGAAAGAGAGAGAGAGAGAGAGAGAGGGAAGTCGGCTGGGGCTTTGGTTTTATTCCTATATATTTTTTTTTGCATTATTATTTTTATTTTATTTAAACCACACAAAATACTTAAGACGATTTTGTGTTCTGTTTTGTGGCCCAAGACGTATTGCCCATGGCCAAAACCAGCAGCAGCAGCAACAAGAAAAGTGTGAAAAGAAAACCAGAGAGCAAAACGAATGCTAAAAGTTTTTCCAACCCCACAAAAAAAAAAAGAAAGAAATAAAGCAGGGAACTAAAAAGGGTAATATGCAACATGTCCGAGTGGTCTGTGGGGCTGTCCGGCTGTGCCCCTCCTTCTGCCTGCCTGTCTGCCTGCCTCTCTGTTGAGCGGACAGCTGGAGGCGTTTGCATATGCAAAATACTCGTAAGACTTATTCCTTACCTTTTGCCAAAGACATTCTCGCCCCAAAGAGGAATGAGGAGGAGGGGGGACAAGATATTCGCCTCGAGAACAATAAAGAGCGGACAGTGGATGGGGCGCGATGATGGTAGGTCCTTTGATGACAGGACAAGATGTTCAGACACGTTGGGGGCATCAATAATAGACACATAGCACATGTCCTTTGTCAAGGAATACCCTCAAAATTTATGACACCCTTGACATCTCTCCATCTCGATGTACCCTCCTTGGACAATCCTTGAATATCCTTCACAGAAATATGCGACAGCATACAAATTGAGGATTTTTATTTTCATTTCATTTGTGTGTTTTTCTTTTTATGATTTACATTTTCTTTTATTTTATATGATTTACATTTCGTTTCGGCATCTTTTTTTTCATGCCATGCAAAAATGTTTTGGGGTTCTCTTTTTATTTTTTTCGAGTAATTTGGCTCTTTTTTTTTTTTTTTTTGTTCGCTTTTCCTGCTCTGCAAATAGTGGGGAACAAGCACTTAATTGTTTTAATTGCCTCGAATTTTACGTACTTATTTTTATCATCTTTTTTTTTGCTCACGGACTTGCTCAGTTTTTGCTGCCTTCCTTTTTATTTTTTAATGGCGTGTTACTTCCATTAACAAAATTTACTTTCGGCTTGTTAGGCTTTTAATTTTGGGACGCGAACTCTGGTGCTCTTATTTGTTTAGTTTTATAATGAAATTAGCATGATATTTGTGGCAATTTATGAGAGGGTTAGGATAGGGTTTTATGGCAGTTGGTTGGTGTAATTGTGGCCGAAAATTAGGGGGCTTTTTGATTGTTTTTAAAAGTGGTATTGGTATGAAAATGTGGCGCTTACTGAGCTCTGATTTAATTTTCCATGGAATTTACTTTTCACCTCAAATTTTGTTTATCATAGCAGGCTGTGCTTAAGCCTTTCAAACGTTACGAATATTTCAAAATACAATTAATTTTAGTAAGTTATAACTTGCTTTAACTAATTCGCATCAAAAGCAAAATCTCTAAAATTTTTGATTTGAAATAAAATTAACGCCAAAACTAAATTTAATACAAAAATGCCCGAGTTGTCCGAGGAAGCCAAGGAGCGTTTGATGATTGTGCTCAACGTGGTCCAGAAGGCCGTCCACTGGGGATTTGTACCATTTGTGGTGTATCTGGGTATGTTATCGAGGTTGAAGTAGCGCCGCTATAGATACTAAATTATTTACCGCAGGTTACCGCAAGGGTGCAGAGCCAGGCATGCCGCCACTAACCCTAATGAACATTATTGGGTTCTAGAAACTAAACTGCAGATGCTCGTGGATAACTACTAAGCAGTACCTCTTAAGCTCACTCTAAAGTACACACATAAATGCACCCTTAAACACAGTTCAAAATTCTGACAAAATGGCTCAAACACTTTCTGAAAACTCTGTCCGAGATACACTCAAGACACGAGACTTCGATACATCCAGTGCGTGCAAATAAAATGTTATAAAAATATCTAATTTATGTATTGGGTTAGTTTTTTTAATATTCTCTTTTTCAATAAGATCTTTAGATGTTTCAAAAATTGATTTGTTTTTATAACCAACTATTTTCTGAGGATACAGAGTCCTCTTTTCACGCAGACGAAATCGATCAGCTTCTGCAATTCAAATAAGTGGAAAGGGTCCTCAAAGGGGTGACTTGAAAGCATCATTTACTATATGTGCTCTATAATTATAATTAATAAAATTATCATAGTTAATGGCAGTCTTCTTACTGGTCGAAGGGACAGCTAAAAACCAAACCAGCTTACTTTTTAATCTATTGAAAAATAGAAAATATAATTCAGCTTGCAGATAAGTTGTGTTTAAAAATTCTTTCGTTACCAACGAACTAATAATTGTAGCCCATCATCATAGTATTTTTGTTCCTCTGTTCATATTCAATCACCCAACCTTCCCTTTATCAACAAACGCATAACCCAATAAAATTCTCTTTGTATTTTTATGTATTTCATATCATATTTAAATTTATTCAATTTCTCTTCAATATGCATCTCTGTTTTCGGCAGCGTGTTTTACATTCATTTCTAGTATTTATAAGGTTTCTTTTTCAACTATTTTTGTATTATTATTATTCGTTTATTCTACATATATCTAATATCTTTCGTAGCATCATTTTACAACATTTCAATGTGCAAAAATCAATTATAAAGCGGTTTCTTTTTATTGGTACGAGTATCTGTATCTATAAACAAAGCCACGCACACACAACACACTCACACACACAGACAATCATGCACATATTCAGATATACGTATATATATAGGATAGAACTTATGTATAGAAATAACTGAAATATCAGAGATCCATCCATCCAGAGAGACTCGAATCGTAACAGTGGGAAGCAGCAGTAAAAACACACAAAACATAAATACTGCAGCCTGCGGCAAAGTTATTTTTTCATTTTCATCATTTGACGATTTCTAAACGCGTTTCGCTCCATTCTCCGCGGTAAATGTAACGTCAAAACGCGATGGCAAGAAAATGATACTACAGCTGCAGTGGAGGTGGACAGAAAAAAAGCAGGAAGAAATCGGGAAATATTTGAATGGAAAATGGGAACCAGAAAAGTGGTTCATACGAGTATAATGACAAAGGATATGCCCTTCAAAAATTAGTTTCTGTAAAGCTTATGGGTATCTAGGAATATTATTCGTATTCACATTAAAGTTGGAGCCATTTTTGTGCATTTAATCAAAGTTTATGGAACATAAAGTTGCAAATTTAAATAAATTTGAGAAGGAAAAAAGGCAAAAAGCAAAGCTCTTCGTTTTTTGAATTTCCATAATAGGAATCAATCTGTACCAGATTTTATATTTTTCCCACATCAGTTTTAAAAAATTTTCCTTTGTATTTCTTCCATGTTCTTTGATTCAAACGATAATTCCTAACAATCTATAGGAATATATATTTTTTAATTTGGAAGCTTTTAATTGAAAATTGTCTTAGTTTAATTGTACATTTGTCAAGAAATGATATTGAAACAAGCACTAATACACGATATTTGGTTTGGTTATAAATGTTACATTTATTGTACAGAAATTCTAGTTTTTTAATTATAAATCAGTTAACATTCAGGGATCGATTTTGTCATTCCTACAACTGCAAAGCAAAAGGCATACAAAAGTGTTCATTACTCTTGCTTTAAAGAGTAGATTTAGTCCAAAGCCAAAACGCGAAAAAGGTAAAAATATTTGCCACAAAGGCGAAGGAGGAGCAGCAGTAGGGAAAGGGAAGGGAGTCGCAGCTGAGAGAAGGATGTGTAAGGATGGTTAGATGGATGGATGGTTGGAATTCCTGGTCTCTGGTCCCTGGTCCTTTCTGCCAGCTTGAAATAACATGAGAAATTTTTAGAAAAACCAACGACAAAACGTCGAATGAAAGATAAATAAAGACCAAGTCCTCGTCACACAGAGGGACTGTCCCAAAAAGGGAAAAAAAGCAGATAAAAACGCTGGCCAAAAAGATGGAAATAAAATAAAAATATTAGGAATAAAAATGCCAAACGGAAAAAGCGTTAGAAATGAAAGTAAAAGAAAAAGCTGAACAATTTTTCGCGTAGCTATAAATCAACGTAGCAAATGGAAGTAGAAATGGCAGCTGGAGGCGTGGACACATCCGTGCAAATGGATGTTGCAGATAGCGAGGAGAGAGAGAGAGACTCTGAGGAGGCGTGGCATGTAGCTATCGTATATATGTATATATACTTTATATATACTATATCTATTACATGGTCCTTGTGGCTCCTCGTCCTGTGAAATGTCACAGCTGCTTGCAACGGAGGAGTCGACGAGTTAGTTACACATTTTTTTTTCGTATGCCACACACACAATTTTTCCACCATTTTCTCTTGCATTTCCCTTTCTTTTCTATTTCTTTTTTGGATGTACAAATATTTTTGCAAGTGACGGAAAAATTGTTGCCACTCAAAATCGATTTTGATTAAATTTTTTTGGTAGGATGTAGGCGGCATGCCACACCCTTGAACCCCCCTGATTGATGCCTCCTCCTCACTTTTCGTGAACCACTTGGGCAGGCTCCATGGTGTACATGTCGCGCAGGAGTCGTGCTATGGGCACATTTCCAATCGTTTCCTTGAAGAACAGCGCCTCAATGGTCGAGGCCCGGATGGTCCTTAGCGATGGCAGCAGCAGCAGGAGGCGGCCAAAGCGTGTGGCCTGCCGCGAGTAGCGAAGCCTCACATGATCCGACAGTATGCACTGGGCCTGATCCTGCAACATCTCCACGGGCTGCACGTCGCACAGGCCTGCAGTTTCGGGGGCAAACAATGCGATGGCCTTCATGCAGCCCACTTCGCTGCCATCGGGTGTGATCTGGCGGAAGCGGCAGAGGATCTCCTGGATGGTTTTCATCTCCGTTTGGGTGGCCTCGTCCTGCAGAACGCGCTCTTTGATCAGAGGCGACTCCAGAATGGGTGTCAGATCCAAGGGTATAGTCCATTGGGCGAGATTTAGGAGGAAAAGCTCCTTCCAGGATTCCTGAAAAGGTGAAAGGAGAATTAGTCATGGATTCCCAAGGATTCATGGGATGCTCTTACCTGCAGCAGCAGATGCTGATCATTCTTGGAGAGCGTCTGAAAGGGCATGAGGCACTTGACCCAACGCACGGCCATGAACAGCAGGCGGGCCGTCGTCTCCTGCAGCATTTCCCAGGAGAGGAGCCGCGAGTCGAGCAGCTGCTGTGGCAGTGGCGATGGAAACAGCAGCGTATTGTGCTGCACCTGATACTGGATGAGCTCCTGGCACTTGTCGGGGCTGAGGAGCAGCTCCAGGAAGCCATTCGAAGCAGCCGCCGAGGCTGCCGATGGGTGGCAAGGACGCAGCCCAATCGTTGTAGGATGTGCAGGATGCGGTGGCGGCGTGGGCGTTGTAGGTGTGGGCGAACCCGATGTAAAACTCGATAGTTTTTGCTCGCCATTGAGGCTGCTGCTGCCCTGATGCTGCTGATGATGATGGTGGTGATGATTATTGTGGATGCTGTGCATCAGCAGAGAGGCATGACTCGGTGGCGTTGTGGCGCCACTCAAACTATGCTGCGATGTCTGTCGTGGCGGATGCTGTGGCGAGCCCTGAGAGTCCGTCAGCGTCGGGGCAGGGGAAATGCTACCCGCACTCAGTGGCGGCGATGCCGAGGGCGAGGGCGTCTCCGTCTCCACATTGACACGTGGACTTTCGCTGCCCCCCACACTCCGTGAGCCAATGCTGGAGATCGATTGAATCGAGTTGCTGGGCGAGGGCGAAGAGTAGTTGTTGTTGTTGTTGACTGTTGCCCCTTGCAGGGGCCCATAGGGCGAGGCGGCAGCGGCAGCGGTGGTTGTGGAGGAGACAACGGCTGCCACTGCGGTGGCCGTGGCCGCTGTAATCCCCGGCAGCTTGCTGGCCGCCTCCGCAATCAGATTGTGATGCAGCAGGTGCGTGGGGAAGCCCGTGCCAGAGCTGACACCATTCTGTGGCACCAGCGAGTGGTGCCCCGGATGATGGAAGGCTGTGGGATGTGGCTGCTGTGGGTGTGGGGGTGCCCCAATACCCTGCTGCTGTTGCTGCTGATGGAAACCCTGAGGATTCGTTGGAGCAACTGGCGGCACCGGCGGATGCGTGGATATGTGCTGTGTGTAGTTGAACGACGCCGAGACATTCGTCACCAGCGACACGGGCAGGTGTCCCCAGCGGTGGCATGATGATGATGGTGCAATCCCGCCGCTGCTGCTGCAGCCGCTGCCGCATGATGTGCTGCTGCCGCATGGGCGTGGGCGTGGTGATGATGGTGATGGTGATGATGCGCTGCGGCATGATGGGCAGCGGCTGCAGCAGCCGCTGCATGGTGATGATGGTGATGCAACTGTGGATGGAGCTTGGGTTTCCGAGGACCACGCTCGTGTTGAACGGCTGTAAGAAGAGTGGGAGAGAGCGAATGGAGTCTTAGATATATTTCAAAAGCCAAGGAGAATGAGCTTGTATGTTGGGTACTTGGTAAACATGTTAGTAGTATTTTCTTGGTATATCTGGTATTTTCTAGTATTTTATGGTATTTTTCTATATAAAGCCCTGTGGGTGGGCTTCATAATATTTTCTGGTATTTTCAAGTATTTTCTGGTATTATTTTTACTAAATAATATGAAAATATCAATTATACCAAGAAAATACTGCTAACATTTTGACCAAGCAAATAGTTGAAATATTACCGGAAAATACCGGAAAATACTAGAAAATACCAGATATACCAAGACAATACTGCTAACATGTTTACCAAGAAAATATTTGAAATAATACCTGAAAAACTTTCAAAATTTTTAAACATACACCTATGCCGGAAAAAAAAAAAGAAGACAAAAGACAATGAATGATAGACTTAGATATGATTTAAAGATAGAATATGTATCTTGTGGATATCTTAGTGTATCTTATAAACCCAATACTCATTCTACCATTCTAAGTCAAGATCCATGAAGTGTTTTTCCCTTTGCTTTGTACTTCTTTTTGGCTGATTTCCCTCAGATTTGCCTGCCTAGACACCCATCGTATTTGCATCTCTCCATCTCTTGTTTTCCCCATGAAAATCAGCTCAAGTGTATAATTTCCACTAATCTGTCGTTAAGTATTTAAATAAATAAAAGTTAATTTCAAAAGATACTTTCTCCGGATACTTTTTCCATGATTTCTTTGAAGTGTTGTGCCTACACCACACCCAAACCCCCCCAACCAAGAAAAGGTTCGACTTTCTCTCTTTCTGTGTGGCCTTTGCAAATAAATAAATAGGAGGGGGGGCCATGGGATACAAAGACATAATAAACCGATTATTAAAATGCTAAAGATGCAAAGATACAAAGATACAGAAAGGCAGTCCCGTCCCCGTACCCGTCCCATCTGGTCGTGTGAACTGTTGCATATGCCACAAGTTGAACCTTGAATCTGAATCTCTTATGAGAGTGGTGGGGCGGCGGCAGGATATACTCGTATCATGTGTGTGTGTGCCTTGCGCTGTCATGACTTTTATTTGTATGTAATTAAATGTATCTATAGATACTGCCACTGCCACTGCCACTGCTGATGCTGCGTATCTTGTGGATGCGGATGTGTGTGTGCGTGTGGCCCATGACATGGCGCAAAAACGAGGGTGACATTTTAATCCTTCAGGATAATCGCATATGTGATGTGCCTTCCCACTGTAAAATGACTGCAGCCACTTGAATGTATCTCAAAAACCCCTTTACCTCCACCCAGTCAGTGCCTCCCCACCCAGTCAGTGTGTGGCAGCCACTGCTTCCCTTCCATTTCATTCCATTCCATTTTCATGCCACTTAAAACTAGCGCGCGAAAAAAGTCTCAAAGCTTTCAAAAGATCACAAATTTCAATTAAAGAAAATGGCAAACTCATCAAATTTTTATTTGCTGCGGGTTTTGGCGACACAAAAAAACTTTGGCAATGGCTCTACCAATTTTCCCTTCTTTTTCAAGGCGGCAACTTGGAACATTTTGTGGTTCAGCAAAAGGAAAAAAACAATCAGGAAAAGAGACGCCGGAAGGGATACCCTTTTGGTAGAATATTTTGATTGAATTTTGTGATATTTCTGTGGAAAAAACCCTGCGATCAATTTTCTACAGAAATCCTTCCTTTTTCTCTCTAAGATTACTGCGCTCCAACAACATCTCAAAATCAGTTTACCCGCTTCTAAAGGGTGCACAAAAAAGGGTACCAAGAAAAAGACGGAGAAAATTACGCCCCAAAAAGTAGCTCAAACTTCAACTTAAACCCTTTTTTTTTGTTGGCTGTGACTCCCATCGCGTCCCTCCCTCCCACCTTCCTTTCTGTTCCTGCCCTCGGGGGCGTGGCAAACAAAGGAACGTGTGAAAAAGGCAAGAAAATTAGCTGCCATCAGCAAAAAAAAAAAAAAATTTCTCTTCTTTTTTTTTTTGCACTTTTCTTCTTGATTTTCTGCAGCTTTCTTTTGGTAGGAAGCGACGCCATTTTTTTTTTTTTGCTTTGGTTAAAAACTTTGTTTGATGGAAAAGGCAGCGGGAAAACCGAGAGAAGGAGAGAAGCTGCAAAATGATTTACTTGCTAAAAAGTTATGATGATGGAAAATGCAAAAGTCGTGTCTCTGCCTCGAATGTTAAAAGAGTAAAAGCCCTTGAGGCGGTTTTCTATTTGTTAAAAATGCTTTAAGGAAAAGAAAGTTTAAGAGAGTTAATTAAGGAAGAACCATTCATTTTTTCCTAAGACAGAGAAGCTCTATAAAATTATTCGAAAATATCTAAAGATTTAAAATTAAAATATTATAATAAATATTTAAAATATCTACAAATCTTGTAGTGATTTCTTAAGATTTAATTCCCACTTTTCGGGCACTATTTTACTCCTCTCTATGAATATGAAATCTAATTAACACTTGACTTATAAGCTCCACAGGGATTCCACACATCAAGGACTTCTATCCGTCACACACAACCCCCCTTTCCACCCACTACAAACCCCACTTCAGCCACAAAAATAAACACCTGGAAAGATTCTCAAGAATCTGTCACTCACACTCGGGAAATCTCTCTTCTGCCCAAATGTGTAACAAAAAGATACGCCCTTTTGGCGAAAAGAATTACCAATCTACAAATCTAATTAGCAACTCATTACGAGGACCACAGCCACCCTCCACTTCTGGGTGGAAAAACCCCCGGAAAACATACAGATACAGATACAGAGAAGATACACAGAAAAAAGAACAAACATATTGACCGATTTGCTGAAGCTAATCAATTAATTAGGGCAGAGAGATAGAGATGGAGAAGGGTAGGAGGGTGTCGCATGAACATAGACCAAGCAAAAACAATTATGTCAAAATAAAGAGAGAGAGAAAAAGGGCAGGAAAAACAGTGGACAAGAGGGGGCGAAAGCACCAGGAAGAGGACTCAGGAATGAGTGCAGGAAACAGAAACGGACACAAAGGCAGAATGGATGTCAGAATGCCAGAAATGGGCAAACGGGAAAAAAAGCGGTAGAAAAATTAATGATAAGTGGCAGCGCAGCAGCAGCAGAAGAGCGAGCCGAGCCAGGCAGGATGTTCTACAGCTGTAGCCATTCCCAGGACCAGAAACATTCAGAGGACGACTTCAAGGCACGCAAAATTTTTTCCCAATTAATGATGATGATCATCACACTCCAGAGAAACACTCGCCTGGGTGGGTGGGGGTATTGCGTATGGCATGGAATGGAATGTCCTTCCGTAAGCTGAAAAGCGCAAAGCGTGCCCCAGAAATCGAAATAAATAAATCGGTAAACGATAATGAGAGAGAGAGAGAGGAGCAGGGGGTCTGGAAAGACCTTTACTTTATTTTTATACTCATCCTGAGATACATTCTCCTGCCATTCAGTGGAGGATAACACACCTCTATAGAGGTATATACCTTCCACCCACTCCACCCCAGATAATGTCGTAATAAAAATTCGACCCACAATAAGAGAAATGTATCAAAATTTTTGTGTGGCTGAATGTTTGGCAGGCAAATTAAAAGTAAATAAGGCAACGTATTGTTTGCAAAAATCATTCCAAAAGGAAGAGGGCTGAAGAGGGGAACGAAACAAACGACAGTGAAACCCGAAAATAAAATAAAAAGAAATATAAACCGTGAAATTAGGAAAACACTTGAAGTGATTCGATGCGCTTTCCCTGCAGGCTCTCTGAGGTCTACGAGTGCCGCCCCTGCAGGATGAGTTTGGTATGGTGTGGGTGTGGCTGTGGGGAGTGAGTGACCCTCAGGATGAGTTCTGAATGGTGTATGTTCAAGGGGGTGTTTATAGTCTAGCCACTGATTCGCACTAGAGGGTTGTACGTAGATGCGTAATGGTCCATAATGGCCACACTTTATGTCAGCTCAATTCTCAATACTATACACTCTCCGGTGGCAGTCAACCGTTGAATTGTCGGGGCGGTACAATGGTTTATGAATAGAGCGATTTTTAAGTAGTTATCTCCGGTACAAATAAATGGAGGGGAAGGGGATATAATTGGGATATAGGATTGTTTCCACATAACACTCATAATTTTGTTGTTTAATTTAATTTAATTCAAGGAATACTTTAACTTTTTTCAGTTCCGTTCCTTTTGTTTATTTCCAGACTTAATCACATACTTTATTGTTTAATTTAATTGCACCACCTGTCTTTTGTTATATTTTATAAATATACTCGTATGTGCACCCCTGCCGCTATTCTGCATAGAGTGTTGCAATCATGATGAGGCCAAGGGCTTTTATGCCTCCTCTCGCTGACTCTTGTGTCAGGGCCATCGATGTACGGTCTGAATGGTTGCTGTATGGGCTGCTGCACCCAAAAGAGTGAGTGATTTTAAATCCGCTTTTAATGTTGACACTGACACTTGCACATGCACAGCGAGAGAGAGAGAGAGAGAGAGAGAAAATACTATATGGGGGCATGACATGTGCAAGCCAGTCGCATTTACATGTCGCATACAGTCGCCCCGGCAGACCGACCCACTGCAGTCGCAGTCGTCTCTGTGTGAAAATTGTATGCACATATCGTAGTAGGCTATAATGTCAATTAAGTAAAACATGCAACGTGCCACTGTCTGTATCTGTGTGCCACTGCAACGGGTAGGATTCTACACGTGTGTGCGTGTGTGGGCGTGTCTCTTAGCCATGGCTTTCTGTGCCCTGCAGTCATCTGTAAATGAAAATTGCGTACTCCTCCCCCCCTCCCGAATCGATGGAACGCAACTCAACCGAAAACTGGCGGCTTAAAAGCTGCAAAATAAATATATGTATATCAGCCAGATATATATATATATATATATATCTATATCTATATATATATCTGTATGCTATATATAAACATATATGCATGTTTGTGCAAAAATCAATACGTTAAAATGTGGTAATGAAATTAGCCAGAGACACAGACTGCCTTTTGCGCCAGCGCCAAAAAGTCGGGAGGGTTAATAGACATCAACAAAATGAACATTGACATCGACACTCGGCTGTATGTAGTAGCATACGGCATATGGCAGCGGGGGCATGCCACAGCAAACGAGGGGCAGCCACCGCACCGGAAGGGCCTGAAATGGAACGAACCTTGGCTTACCGCAGTGCCAGCAAAACGGGACAGAAACGGTTGACAAAAGGCTTAAGTGCCACAAAAATATATATGCAACAATATACGAAACGAAAGTCCTAGGAAAACTAAGCAGAAATTTCCATTTTCTCTAGTAGCATTTTCATTAGGTTTTCCGCCAGGCTGATTCTTGGGCTGGGTTTTCTCTTCATTTACACAGCGTCTTGTCGTCGTCTTGCTGTAAGCCTTGCCATTCCTTTCCAGGAAAACCAAGGAACCAAACGATGGAGGCCAAGGCAACAACTGCCTTCTCGTTAAGAATTTTGTTTGCTTTGAGCTTGTAAAACTTTACGATTTGCAAAAAGCGCTAAAGTTAAAGTTCTACAGAAAATACATACATACGGAACGGACTCTAGATGAAAGGATTTCTGTGTACTCAGGGATTAGGGCGTTCGTTATGGGTTATCAAAAAGAAAATTAAGAAATGGAATAGAGATGATGGTTTGTAGACTACAAGGAATATTCCAAATCATAGCTAAAATAATTCGTGTTTTATTCTCTCTCTCTAAAATATAAAATTATAAATATTTAAAGTAAAGAATACCATAAATAACTGTGAGCCATGAAGATCTATAACGTATCCATGGAAAATTGCATGGTTGGGGATTTTATAAACAAATTTAGGTTTTGTAGGGAGATTAAACTTGGAATTTTGTAAATCTTTTGTCCAATTATTTATTTAGAATATAATTTGGAAATTTAAGGAATATATTTTGCAAGATTTAAGCTTTGTGGATTCAAACTCCAAAATTTTGCAATGACTGCTTGGCACTACTTTCCTTAGGTTTTTCCACTCTAAGAACCCATCATTATTACTGTTTCGCTTCGTCTTATATCAGATCTCGTAGCCCTAATCCTATAATATGTATCAACCTATACCAAATGATAATGATAATCCCCTTTAAAACCTCTAAACTTTTCAATTGTCCAACCATAAGAAAATGTCTTCATTTGCCATTAGATGCCCCATTAGACATCACTTTTCGGCTCATCACGCACCCTGCCAGTGGTTTAAGGACCCCAATATTCCCACGCACCCAACAGTGCATCCCCCCGATTTCCCAAGGATTCCCCACAGATGACAATTTTTTTTATAGCGACAAATCACTCAAAATGAGAAGAAATCCGCTTAAAATGCCGCGTAAATATTTGCCAAGGAAAAAGAATATGAAAGTAAGGAATTGTCTGGTATTTGGAAATAGAAAGATGCCGAGGGGAGCTAGTACCAGGAAGGACGAAGGATGCGTGTTGATGATGATGATGATGATGCCTCTCTGACACTTTGGTGTCGGTTTTGCGAGTATACAAATGCAAATACCATTAAATGTGACAAGTGGCAACATAATTTGTTAGAAGAGCTCTTCTCTTGCCATCTCTTCGTTCTTTTTTTTTATTCGTTTCGGTCTTTCTTTCTTGGCTGGGGGGGAGTGAGGTGTAAAGATATTAGCATACAAAGTAGCCAACATTTATAAGACTGTCAGGGGGCAGTGGGCGGTGGGTTCGTTGGTGCTTAGAAAAATGTGCGATGCTTGTCATATTTTCCCATAATAACTTATTTGTCAGAGTCTAAAGTGCTCTCTGGCAGGATGGGTCAGGGGATTGTTGGTCAATGCTCAATGCGGCCATGATGCCAGTTTTGGTGTGGGGAGAGACCGCTCAAGGACACTGGTTTGGGGTGTTAATAGGGGGGGCTTTGATAGCATTGAGAGCGATGATTACGTGTTTATATGTGACTGGTTGTTCTTAGATTAGTTCCTGATTGGAATTAAATCTCAATTCAATGACATTTAGTTATTTTAATCAATACTGGACTCTGTTTTTACCACAGAAACTCTCTTTAATGATTTCCCAACACTTCCAACACCTAACCAACACTGTAAACACATCAGAAGCAAAGCATTCCATTCATTTCTGCATATAGTTAGCTTTTAATCAAAAGAAGGTTATTGGGTTCCTTTCCAACACTGCCCAACACTTAAACCACTAACCAACACTAGAATTAGTAAAGCAAAGGAATATATCTGCTCAAATTGCATTAAACAAACAAAATCCAAAGGAAAGTTTCCTTCGTTGCACTTACGGTGCTTTTACCAACACTTCCACTCGCTAACCAACACTGGCAGCTGGCAGCAGGGCAAACATCTTTTCAATTAACTTTATTGGCACTTTGGCAACGTCGAGAAATCATACAAAAAGCAAAGGACGTGAAAGGAACCCAAAACACAAGGAAGATAAAGAAAAGAACCGAAAACTAGAAAATGGCTAACCACAGCAGGGTACCCACCCCGAAAACCCGTCCCTTAACAACTTCACTACTCGCATGGGGCAGCCCCACACAGCCCGTGCCACACACACACACACAAATTCTTACACAAACGTGCCTTGAACGATTTTTGTGGCTTTTTTGCTTTTTGCTCTAAACAACAAAAGCGTTTTGTATCTGTCTATGTTGGTGGATACACTACAATGGTGTTCTCTGTGTGTGTGAATGTGGGGGCGTATCTTTTGAGAAGTGATGAGGAGTGTGTGTGTGTGTGGAGTGGGAGGGATGGAATTGTTTTGGGGGGTGTCTTTATATGTCTATGTGTGTTTATTGTTTATTTACGGCTACCAGCCAAGAAAAACCCCAAAAAGGCAGCCTAACATGAGGCTTTGTAGCGGCCAAAAACTAAGAAAATGTTACCCCACCCACCCAAAAAAAAAGAATGCCAAGAGACAGGAAAAACATGCGACATAACAGAGCATAGTACTACGAGAATGATTTCCCTTTCCCCTCATTCTATTGTTACTTCTGCTTGGGGAGCAGAGTTGCTCTTTCTGAGAGGAGAACTGTGGGCTTGGAAGGATACTCTATCTGGGCAGAGTGTGGCTTTGATGGATTTTTGGATGGGACTTTTTGGAAAAATAACATGGAAAAAGTTTGAAAAAACATGGAAAGTTTTTGGGTGCAAAGATGATACTTTGAAATGGAGGGAGTTGATGGTTGGAATAAAGTATTTTTGAATCTAAAATATGATATAACTACAGCCCTTTCCACAGTCTTTTCTTTGAAGAAGCTTTCTCATCGGAGTCCATATAAAATCTTTACATTTTGGGTTGTTATTAGATCTATTTGTACCTTTGGTTTTTGAAATCTCTATCTAGAGCATTTGCACTTCGTTATTTTTTAGGTTTCCCTACAAAGTTCTGTGTCTTTCATGTGATGTTTTCCTTGAGCCTGTTGTGCTATTGTTGTTTCGCCTACTTTTCAGTGTAGAGGGTCGTCAGTGTGCTATCTTTGCCCACTTTTAGAGCATGAACATACGTAAACTTCTACTCTTTCTGTTATTTAACCTTCTCTTCCTTTTTCCCTTTCTACTCCCCACATGTTCGCCCTTGTTTAGGAAGGTCTGTTTTGACTGACGTCTAAGTTTTGGTCTTTTGTGGGGCATCATCATCATTTGATTGCCAATACATTTGAGTCGCATTTCCAACAAACATCAGCAACAGCAGCAGGCAAACAGCGACGGAGGGGATAATGCGTGTAATCCGCTATTAAGTGCACATTGTCAATCGCTTCCCGCTTCCGGCTCTATCACCAGCCTCCTCCACTACTGCTGACTCCCCCCCAACCCGGGAAAAGCGGAGAGAGACCTTTGCGTGTGGGTAGAATCTGCAGCGATTCTCACGCTGTTGTTGATGTCCCTGTGCCAGGGCCTGTCCCAGTCCCTGTCCTGTGCAGTGAACCCATGAATAGGGTACGAGAGATGTTGTATTCCGAATATTCTCTGAATACTCTGAATACTGGATGATGATGATACTCTTGAATCGTAATCGTATAGAGCTACCCCCTTGCTGCTGCCCTGCCTGACTCCCCGTTCAATGCTATTATGTGTTTTTATGCTACATTTAATGTTGGCTTAAGAGCTTTAAAGCTAGCATTGTTGCAGCCATAGCATTGAGCTGTGTATTTGGGTTTTGGTTATGGCCATCCGATTGCCAATGGCCCATTGGTTGGGGTTGGAGCGAGCGATGTGGGATTGGTTTGTTAGTGGGGGGAAGAGAATGAGCGACTTTTGGGGGTAAAATGTGGTATGGGTGCTACTACGAATTTGGGCCAGAATTTGGATGTCAAAACAAGGAATAGTGGAGATAATGATAGAAGAATAAACAATGTTAATATTAATGGAATGTGTATGCAAATAAAAAATGAAAGAGTCTATGTATATTTATTAGAAAAATTTACTTTTTATCGATTTCTGGATACCAAAACTTAAAAACATCGCCATTTATTAAGATTGGCGATGGTTACTACATATATAGAGATAAAACTGGAAAAAAAATGGTACGACGCCTATGAATCCTGTCGCCGGCTCAGGGCAGAATTAGTCTCATTTGAGACCATGGAGGAATGGGATTTGGTCAATCAGTATCTATTTCAGGCAATGACTTCGCGAATAATGGCAAACATATTTGGCACTCGACTGGAGAATCTCAGAACCTGACGATCTGGGCTCCGGGCGAGCCATATAATGCAGACGGGATGGAGCACTGTGACGAATTGGGTGACAAACGAACCCCCAAAAATCACAATGTACTAAATGACAGAAGGTGTTTGGAGATTATGCGATATATTTGTGAAGTACCCAAAACAAGGAGCTATGCTCCTAAGCTGCATAATATATGGGAAAAATATGCATAAAAATAGAGAGGTACCTTTCAAGGATCTTTCAGATAGAAATTTATTAAAAATATATACATATATAAGTTTCTCCATCCCAAAACTATTCGAGTCTTTAAATACTTATTGAGAAACGAACTTTGTATTTATTTGGTTTAATTTCTAAGATGTTAAAGCAATACTAGCAAACCCTTTACCCTTTCTCGAATTCCCTGCCATTCCAAAAATAAATCAATTCAATTACAAAAATCAAATACAACACTTTTCCTGGGAAAACTCTCACCGCCCAGGGCAGCGGGGGGTACAGAGTTGGAGCTGTGGCAAAAACCTCGCATAATTTATAATCAGCTTAATGACAACTACAGCAAAATCCCCACCCCCCACTGGCATTCCATTTCCATGGCCGCCACAAAACGAGAAGGAAAGCGGCGGAGGCAGCAAGCCCCGCGGCATTTTGGTTTTTGGGGTTTTCTGGTTTTCCCCAGTTGAGTGTAATTTATGCCCAAAAAGCCTTGACGTGGGCAGAGAGGAGCGCATAAGCAATTGGAGCTAATTTCCTGCATAATTAAGTGTATTTTGAAAGTAAAACAAAGGACTTGTGGGCGCCAAAAGTGCCAAAGAGGAGATGGGTGTGGGGGAAATGGGGGGTTCCATGGACTTACCATCCTTGTTCATGGCCGATTGAAAGCATTTGGCCAGGCGGCAGGCGCGACACTGATTCCGATGGGTCTTGTCCACGGGACAGCGTCCTTTGAGGTCCCCAGTGGCCTTGCAGGTGTAAATCCGGTTGCGATGGATGCTGCGCTTGAAGAAGCCCGAACAGCCTGGAAAACATTAAGGATTAACACAGGATTACAATGGGGAATTAATATGGCAGGAGTGGGGTGCGGAGACTCACCATCGCAGCTATAGATGCCATAGTGTTTGCCCGAGCTACGATCGCCACACACCTTACAGGGTATGTCCAGCAAGCGATCACCCGCTGAAAAGGAAAATAAACATAGAAGAGTTAGAGTTAGAGTTAGTTGGATGGCCCCAAAAAGGATATGTAAGTTATAATAAAAGATACACAAAGATAACTCTCCTAAGAATGATTTTTTTTAGTATTTTTTTCAATTAAAAGTCTCACTGGAATAGAGCTAGCGGTGGAGACAGAGAAAAGATTTCGGATCATATTTTGCGTATTTCTGCACGGAACTCACTCGTAACAGCTAAGCCACACTGGGAGAGAGAAAGAAATCATTCTAATTGTATATCCAAACTCTTTTAAATGCATTTTAGGTCGGATTTCCCGTATTTAACTTTTCTTTTGCCACTAATCTCTGTGCCTCAAAGGTCGGTCTGTCTGGTTCTTGGTGCGCCAAAGCAAATACCATGTGTCACGCACCAAAGATTCTGTTGCCTACTTTGTGGCGCTGTTGCCGCGTGTGTTGTGCCGCGGATTAGCAAGTGAAAATGGCACTCAAACACACACACACACACGGAGGAGGATATATGTACATATAGCCCTTTGACTGTGTGGCACGCTTCACAAATTAAGTTCAACACTCGGCACTTGTCAAAATAAAACGCTCTACCACTTCACCTCACCCTCCTCCTGGGATGTTTTGCCCTTTGTTTGAGGTCCTTTGTCCTGTGACATTTGACATATTGTCGCTTGTTTTGGTGGTTGGGTCTGGTCTGGGGTTTTTGGCGGCCCCGGGGTTTCACGATTCACGGGATCTGTGGCTGGCGCGTGTTGCCAATTTTCACACCCTGCGCATCGGCCAATTGTCCGCAGCATGTTAACACCTCCCGCGCCGCCGCGTCTCCCCCTTGTGTCCTGCCCAGAGGGTTGCATCGGGATGTCAATTCAACCTTTTGTCGGCCTCTTGTTTTCTTTTTTAAAATATATTTTTATTGTTGATTTTACATATTTCTGTTTATTTATGCCATCATCGCATTGTGCTCGTTGCTCTTTTTTTTTTTTTTTTCATTTGTTAGTTTGTCTTATGGAATATGCTTTTCTGGTATGGAAATCTCGGACATGTTTTCATAGGCCAAAAAGAGTTTTAAAGCCCCTCACTTAACCATCCTACGGGTGTGGGCCGAACGTGAGAGTTTTGCATTTTAGGCGTGAGAGTTTTATTCAAAGAGAGTGGGTTATAAATCGTAAATCATAATGGAGTAAACGATCTAGGAAATCAAATTTACATCAGGCTGGTGGATGGAAGACGTGTGTGTGAGATAGGAATTCTAGGAAATATTTTTATTTTCTTGATGCAAATTTAAATGCAATTGAAAATTAAGATGACAATTTTCAATCAATTAGTTAATCTTTTCTAATATTTTGTGCAGAAAAATTCACTTTTATTTTAATCATTTTTAATGTTTTTAATTGTATGGATTTTAAAGTTTCTTATGAAAAATCATTCACACAATTTCTAAACAAAATGTAGTACTTAGTACTCTTTATTTAATTTAAAAACGAAGTTAAACCGAAATTTGACGAGACACTAGCTAATTATTTGTAAATTAAAAAAGATACCCAATGAAAAAATTGCAGAGAACAATTAAATAATAGACAGTTTTTATGTAAATACAGAATGAACCGAAAAATCTTTAAAATAAACAAAAATTCAATTGAATAAAAGAAAACAATTAAATTAAAATAAATAAAATAATATTACCTATTTAAATGCACTTTAAACTTTGGCATTTTACATCCGCCAAAAATCTGAATCTGCAAAATTAAAAAAAATTAAAATAAATGAAAATTGTTTTAATTACATACGTGATTCCAACCTTTAAACATTTTAAGAACTGCATAATAAAATAAATGGAAATTAAAGACAACGAAAACTATAAAATATTTGCAATCACTTATTGAACATTCAGTTGATTTTTAAAACCGACGGCACTTTAGAGGAGTTTTCAATTTACAAACCGACGGGAAAAAACTTTTACATATTGTACCATGAATCCAGAAGTGTGTCATTTACCTGTTCCCATTTTCCGTTGATGGAAATATTTAAACCCTAGGGTATCCAGCTTGCTTAGATTTATGTTCCACAGTGTTGCAGTCACTATTATCAATTATTTATTATTAACAATAATTTTTGTCTAATTTTTGGTTATTAATCTTTGATTCGAACAGAGGATAAACTGGCACTTGGCACACACTTTTCCGTGTCGCACACAGAATTTTCCTATAACTTATTTACGTATGAGTTTTCCGTGTCACTTTTGGAGGCCTAAGAATTTATCTATCACTTTGTCACATACGAATTTTCCAGTCGCAGCATTTCAATCTTTTTGTTTTAATTTTTTTAATATTTTGTTCTCCTATTGCCGACGCGATTTGACGCTTTGGTGGGGGTCCTGCTCTGCTGTCCTGCTTTGGAGACGCGGATGCGGATTGCGGATCGCCTGGTCTGACGGACCAACTGTGAATGAGGCACACGGATGAGGCCGTGGCATGTGGCAGAGCCCAGCAGCAGCAGTGGCGGCGGCGGCGGCGACCAGAACCGCCAATTACGAAAGTGAAGCAGCCAAAGGAGAGGTCGGTCCTTTTTTGCAGTCAATTTGACAAGGAGGGCAGGAGGCAAAGCCAAAGGCAGTGCCGCCACCCAACCCAGCACCAAACCCTGGCGAGGCAACAGTGGGAAAAACAAAGCAAAAACGAGCGGCAAACGGAAAACGCAGAGGAAAAACAGAAACCAAATGGAAGGCAACGAAAAAAAGAAACCAAACGAAAGTCGAAAATTTACGAAAAGCTACAAAATGTAACATTTCATCCCTTGCGAGTGGGCGAGCAGAGAAGCCACCCACCCAACCACCTTCTCGACTGGACACACACACAGTCAGACAGACAGACAGACAGAGAGAGAGAGAGAGAGAGAGAGAGAGGATAACCTGGGTGCGAAAGAGAGGCGTGGGTGCAGGACCAGGACCAGGAGGAGGAGGAGGACTGTGTTCGAGCAACCAACCGGAAAACGCCCTTTTTTGCTGTGTCCCCTGGGCCCCTGATGCGATTACAGCAAATGAGGACCGGCTTCCTGGCCGTCCACCATTTTTGTTTTTTTCACCAACCCCACCCACCCGCACACAGGCAGACACACAGAAACACACAAGCACACACACATCCGCAGATGAGTCAGAGGACATGTCCTGGGCACACGCACACTGTCGCATCGTATCCTGTGGCTTTCGACAATTCACCACAAAATGTCAAGAATGACGAAAAGCTAGCCATGGAACGAACCCCATCGGTTTGGAACGTCGTGCTTTCTGCCATCTATCTCTCTCTCTCTGACAGTCATTGCTTTCTCTCTCTCTCTCTGTCTCTCTGTTGGACTCTGTGCTTTTGCGCCTTCTTGCTCTTCAGTGCTCGGCAAATACCATACCATACCATGTATCTTTCTCCTGGAGTCAGGGTATACCCTCCTGGCTTTCTCTCGATTTTTATTCGTTTTTTTTCTTTTGCTCTGACTCTGGCTCTGTCTCTGCCTTTGCTTTTGCTTGTGCCTTCTGCCCGGTGCTGCCATCATCCTCCTGCGCTGCTTGTAGGCTGTCGGATTATTAGTTCTAAAGTCAGGATCTCTCTCTTTCTCTCTCTCCCACTGTGGCTCTGCAAAAAAGGGCGCTACAGTTTAGGGTCCATTAAACCGTTCAAGTCATTTGGGTGTACGATTTGTAAAGGGTTGTGACAAAGGGATAAGTCGATGAGGGAGGGAGTCCTCACTTGTTAATGGAATTTTAATTGAATGGATAAAAGCAGTGCGATTATCCACATGAGTGTTATTTATTTTTAAAGACAGAAATGTTGGGTTTTTATTGCATGAATATATTCTCTTTTTGCATTAAAATATTATCTTTTTTTTAAGTGGTTAAAAAATTTGGGAAACTTCTGGAGAATACTAGGAAATACCCATGAAATAATATAAAAATTAAATTTTTAAAAGAAATAAAGTAATATAAAATAGCAGATAATTTAAAAAAATTATAAAATGACCACAAAATGATGAATGGTACTAGAATATTTAACAGAGAAATACTAGAAAATATTAGAATGCTCGAATATACCTAGAACACCCAAGTTTAAGTGAATTAAATGCGTTTGGGAATGAATTTCATTAAATATTTTTCCCAAAATCAGAAAATTTACCATTTAGGTATGACAAGGTGTAAAGTTATTAGGGAATAGGGTATACTAGAAATGGGTTTAAGATTTTGACTTTGAATGTGAGTACTCCTTCAGCATTTAATTCTTCACTAAAAAAAGTATCAAAAATATTAAATAAATACATTAAATAATATTTAAAATAGCGAGAAAAAAAAAAAAAAGAATTTGAATATCGCCAATAATATTATCGTCATAAAAAGAAATATTATAAAACATTGGTATTTTCTTTCTCTCTAAAAATTATATTTTTTACTAAGACTAAAAACTGTAGCTTTTTCTAGCAGCCAACGAACTCCATTAGCTTTCCCGTAGAGCAATCTACATGGGCATCCATCGCAATGGATATGGCATGGCATATGTGTATGTGGGGGTCATGGATATATATAACAATATATATGTATATATATGAGTGTCTGTATTTTTGTCTGTCTTTTATGCACATGTGTGTGGGGGTAAAAGCTATAAGTATCCATGGGTGAGTATCTATATCTGTATGTGTGTGTGTTAGCGGCATTTTCGCAATGGCGTTTCCTCGACAAGCGACTGGCTGGGAGTCCCGTACCCCTGCCGTTCGCTCAATGTGGGTGTGGATGGATTGTATCTGGTGGGTTGCCGTTGCTGGTGTTGTTGGTATGTTTATAGGGGTTGATTTACTGACTCTCCATCTCTAAATTGAAATGACTTTTGTGACATTCGGAATACTGTGGAGGGGCGGGAGGATTTGCACACATCCACGCATACGCAGATACACAGATGGAAGAGGCATTCACAGAGATACAGATACAGGATGGAAGAGAGATAACTCTGTTAATGCCTTGGAAGGGTTGGGTCTTGTAATTTCGGGTTTGTGTCCATTGAGGATGTTGCGGCTCAAACTTTCGGCCATTACAAGAGACCATTACGACAGAGCGTTCCGTGGCTATATAATGGCCCCACCCATTCAATTCCCCCCTCAAACTCATCCCCTCCTACTCCCTGTAATACAATCCTGCGGTTATATTTAACCAGTCAGAATGCAAAGTCATTTACAGCGCACAGGCACACAGCGACGAAGTCGACGTCAACGTCCGGCGTTTGGTGGTAAATCACCCAGAAACCAGCAACCCAACCCTCACCTTTTCCTCCTTTTTTCACTACCACACACACACACACACACACACATGACACCCCCCTACACCCCTTTGTGTAGCACGCACACACATCGTCAGCCGTTTCTGGCAAATTTGTGGCATCAAGAAGTCGGATTTTTTCTATGACCCCACCACCCTGCTTCAACAGAAACTCTCTATCGCATTCGCTCTCCAAGTGCCACCCGAATGGCAGGCCACGCCTCCAAAAAAACTCACCACTTTTCGAAAATTATCACGCATGCTCTGTTTGTACTTTTCGAATTTTTGAGTTCGAAAAATACATTTAAGGAAACAACGAGGCCATGACTTTTGAATTTCCTTTGCTGTCAAGGCTGTTTGGGAAATGTTCGGTTAGCTCGGAGCTCATTCTCTGTCTAGACCTTCAACCGAAAACATCTCTGGGGTTCAAATAGGTGTACCAAATTTTGTAGTTTTCAAATTGAACACGCTGTTTTGTCCGTTTGCCGAGCAACAAAATACTTTCAAGTGAGTAAAAAAAATAAATATTAAAATATAAAAATAAAATTTAAATCTGTTTAGCTAGAAACATGGACGGATACTACAATGGCAGCAGCGGTTATGGCAATTTCCCCTCACAGGGATCGTCACAGGGGAACAGCTACGGTTATTGTTCCTCTGGGAATTGCTCTAACGGAAATTTCTCCAATGGAAATTGCTCCAATGGAAGCTGCTCCAATGGAAACTGCTTCAACGGTAGCTGCGCCGCGGGAAATTGTTCAAATGGAAGCTGTTCGAATGGTAGCTGCTCGAACGGCAGCTGTTCCTCCGGCAGATCCCCACGCATGACGGCAGGCGGTCAATATGGTGGCAGCTGCTGTTCCGGTGGCAACTGCTATCCCAGCGGACGCGGCGGCTCGGGAAGATCGGGTAGACCAGCGTGGAGCTCCAATTGGAATGGACGCAAGCATTAAAGAGCTTGGTGACTCCATTGAGGCGCGCGATCGAGGGGACTGGCAAAACAGCGGCGTTACAAATTTTTAACTGAAACACTATCTACATGAAACCATCTAATAAACTCCAGAGGGAAGCCTACAAATGCACAACACAGTATAATAAACGCTTGAAGTACATAGACTAAAAAAAACATTTAAATATCTTTTTATTAATTAATGGGGAAATTAGTAGGAATTGTTCCTTTTTTGACAGGAATGCCGAGGACTATATTGAAAATTTCAATCTGTAATTACGAATTGAAACAAAAATAGTTCTAAGTAAATATTATTAAAATATATATATATTAAAAAACGACTTTATCTATATTTTGTTTCGATGCGAAAGCCTTTTTACAGGCCTTTCGGACTGTCAAGACGAGATGTTTGCACCCTCATTCTCTCATTTCGTTACCCTTCATCAAAATTGTACTTCAGGGTTCCACCTGTGTGCCATCATCTTTCTTTAAACCCATTAAAAACTCTCCCAAATTTTTGTTGTTAACATTTTCCATTTTATTTATTTGTATTTGTTCATTTTCGCATATTTCGTAGATGTTTATTTATCTGCATATCTCACAAACTAACAATTAATATATACTATATATATTTTTATATAATTATCATTTTTATTTTTTTTTTTTTTTTTGGTATTTTTTAATAGTTTATTATTTAATACAGGTTTTGTTTTGTGGTTTTGCTGTTTTCTTTTGCAATATAATATTTCTTTGTCTCTTGTGTGTTCTTTGAAATGTAACATTTTGAAGTCTTTTAGATGCATAGTATTCAGTTTTGAGATGTGTTTTTTATGTTTTTTGTAGATTTTGCGTCTGTATGTTCTGATGGATCAAGTCTTTGGATAGTTTTTAGCGTGTTTTCGTTTCAAAAGAGAAAGGATTAATAGAATAGGGTAGGGAGATGGGCAGGGGAAGGGAGTTATATTTGATATAATTGAAATACATTCACATTTACATATATACTCGTAATATTTGTAAATTATTATCAATGCAACATGTAGATTCTCTACAAAATACCGAATTTTTTTTATCTGCTTGTTTTTTCTCTACTTCCACTACTAATTTATTTAACTAATTTGTTGTCACTAATTTTTTATGGTATTTTTGTCTCTAATTTGTATGGTATTTTCATTCGTATTATTTGTCTTTCGTATTTACATTATTTTTTTTTGTTTTTTAAAGATTTGCCGTCATAGGAAATTCAGTTGAAAGGAAATACTTTTGAGATCTGAAGTTTAAGAAGAAATGTAAAGAATTTATGACAGCGAATGTTACGATTTATTCTTATTTTATAATCTTTAGTTTTTTTATTTATTTTTATATGTTTAAATTTTGTTTTTTAATGTGCAATTTTTGAATATTGCTTTTTTTTTAGAATTAAGTTTCCATTTCATACTTTATTTTGTTTCTTTTCTCGTGTTGGAAGTAATATTTTTTCTGTATTTTATTTGTAAATAAAAATCTACTTGCTGCCCATAGAATACTATATAATATATATTTAAGTTGATTTTTTGTTTGTTTTACGTGTTGTGAGGTTTGTGTGTTGTGTTCTAAAACGTGTTCCAAAGGATATCCCTCAAGGAGCCTTCTTCTGACTTTTCTCGTGACTTTTGGCTAGCAAAAAAGTGTGTCTAAAGTTCTGTCCCTCTTCGGTAATTGATATAACTGGCGGTGCTAGTTCGTGGTATTTGTCTTTTGATTATTCTTGTATCTGGATATAATTCTTTAACTGCTGACGGGGAAATACTACGTATGTATAGCTAGCTCTCTGGTAACATTAATAGACTCTCTATTTCTTGTGCGCCTCTCACAATATTTATAGAACGTTGTTTACATTACTAGAAAAATTGTCCATAAGCAACATTTATTATCGTATTTTTCTTCGTATGTTTTTGTTTTGTTTCGTTTCGGTGTATAATAAATATTTGTAATAACTAAATTGTTTTGTATAAATTATATTGCAACTCTGTTTTCCGTGGGTGTGTATTTTTTTGTATAAAAAAAATTCATTTAAAATTATATTTTGTGTATAATATAAATAAAATATAAAATCATATAACAGCCTTTTTGGTTGTTTGTTTTTTTTTTTAGCTCAACTCTTTCATTTGGTTAAAAACTCATTGTAAAAAAAAAAAAATAAAATATTAAATAATTTAGTTAAAAGAATGAATATTTAAAAACTTTAAAATTTAAAAATTAAAATAAAAAAAAAAATATTTAAGTTTTTACAATTATAAATCATCACTGAATGCCACTTTTAACGTCTTTTAAATGGTTATATGCGTTAATATTATAAAGTAAATTATCTTTTTAAATAATTTATAGGTACACTTTGCTTCGAATTGGATGCGCGACAGGGGGGAGTACTCTGCTCCCCCTTAGTTGTCCAACGAATTGGAGCGCAACTGACTAAAGCACGCCTGACACACCCTCACAGGCTTGATGATTCTCAGACGTGAGATCTCCGACTCGAAGCGACTGCATTTGTTGCAGAAAACCTGACCACAATTGCGGCAATGATGCTTGCGCTCATACAGCGTAAATCTATAAAGATACAAAACATCAGAAGAACCCAAAGGCGAATGAGTTTCATATAGCACTTACTTCACATGACACTTGACACATTGATCGGCGCCCTCATCCTTTAGCCAATGATCGGCCACGCCACGACCTGGCTGTTCCGTGACGCTCCATGAAAATATGCGTCCTCGAGCATCACCTAAACGGCAGTTAAATCAATTTTAATATATATTAAGGTATTATTTATATTTAGTACCTACCAACATATAAGATTTTATGATCTTTGGACACTGTCAGGGCGGTAATGCTAGCGGGCTCTGCATTATCTTTGCGATCATATGCCGTATGCATGGTTAACTTTGAGCGAAACATTAATTGACGTTGCCATTTGAAGCCTAAGCCGTAAAGAAAACATATTAGAGATAAATATTCTAGTTATGATGTAGCTCTATTAATGCTTACCCTTTCTCAAAGCCTGATCGCCTCTTTGTCTGTCATTGTCTATCAAAACGAAACCATCGGTCAGACTGGTGTCTGATTTGCTTGGCCTAATGGCATGGGCATCTTCTGGGGTACATATAAAGATGAAAAGTTAGCAGAACATAAGCATGGAAATGCTTTCCTTTTTCCTACCTTCATTTCCCTTTATATCCGAGCTACAGCCGGGCGCTTCTACTGTCGCAGATTTCATTTCATGCAGTGACTTGGCTCCTGTGATGGAACTTTTCTGCGTTCCACTGGGGACTCCTCGTGTGTCTGTTCTTCCGCTTCTGCTTTCTCTTTGGTTTTGAGTGATTCCTCTTCAGCCATCTCTTCCGATTTGAGGGAGTCGGCTTTGCTGTGCTCTGAAGGCTTCCGAAATGCTGCTTTCCGAGGCAGATTTTACAATGTCTACAGGAAGGCAAACAAAACACAATTTAATGGAAAATATTTTACAATGTGGCAAGCCAAAACCCCACCTGCTTCTTCTTCTGGCTGCGACAGGCTTTTCATTTGCTTGAAAATATTCATTTTTTCAGCTGAAGCAGAGTCTGGTTTGTCCTGCGAGGAGACCTCCACGCCACGTTTGAGTTTGCGATCAATGGGGACTTGAGTGTGCTCCAGAGACCACATCTAGGGGGAAGAAAATATAGGATTATTCAAAGAGAAGGGTTCTGTTGAGTTGACTCACCCTCACAACACCATCGGTAGAGCCCGTCATGACGACATTCTGTTGATCCCATTCCCTGATTTGTGAGAATGCCACACATAGAATCTGCTGCATGCGATCCGCACTGCCCACACACGTATTGACCATGGCCAGAGCATCACCATTGATGGACCACACATGCAACCAGGTGGCCGAGCATGTGGCAATGTCACCCGTTAGCTCATTGATGGACACCGCAGCCACAACACCCGCATGACCACGCAGCTGGCGTACAAATGTGAACCTGGACATGTCCCAAACGATGGCAGTGCCATCTCTGGAGCCAGAGACAATCACATTGTAGGCAGCACTCGCAGCCAGACATGTCACCGCATCCGTGTGGCCATGCAGCGAATGCTTCACACTGAGACTCTTGCGATTCGCATCGAACTTCCAGATGGTCACCACCGAACTGGTGCCAGCGGTGACAATCATCTTGGCATTGGGACACGCACATGTGAGAATCTCTCCGGAGTTTTGTGCGGCTGCCTCGGAGACAAACGATGCCCGATCCGTGTCGTAGAGTCCCACGCGCAGCGAATGATCGGCAAAGCCCCAGGCTATATATTTCGTGTACGATGGCGGCATCATTACTTTATTCTGCTCCACAGCAAACACGGTCTTATCCGGCTGCAGTATCTGTCCCACCGGCCCTTTGAGCTCTTTAATGGGCTGCAGACTGGGCTTTAGATTGTCCAGATTATGGAAGAACAAACGATCTGTTTGCAGGACTGTGCTGTTGCCTTGTATCAAGGCTGTGGGATCGATGAGTGCTGAGTGCCGAGAGCTGCCCATTTTCTTGGCTGGATGGGCCTTTTTGAACAGCTGCTTGGGTATTTGTCCAAAGTTATTGATGAAGCCAATGGTGGCATTCTTTTTCAAAGGATCATCGATGCTAGAGGTGGGAGCAAATTAATTTTAGAAGATGGTTTTAGCTTAGGGAAAGCCTGAACTTACTTGTATATATCCACATTTCCCTCATAAAACAAATGATGAAACACATTGACAGCATCTACCGCCGAGGGACCCTGCTGTTTGCAGCCAAAGATCAAATCAATCCACTGGAAACACACACAAAAAGAGCAAAGTTTTAGTATGAACTATGGAAATCTCTTTCCTTTGCTTACCAAATGCAAATGTTGGCTAACATAATCACACTCCAGGGCACTCCTGTGCAGCCGTATAAACTCCCTGGGATCCTGTTTGGCCCATGGCGGCAATATGACATGATTTAGGGTCTCTCCATTCTGTTTGGTGCCCAAATCAAAGTTGTTAAAATTGCTCAGAAATTCGGGCAGATAGAAGAACTCTGGAATGAGCTCCTTAACATCCGCCATATTCAGTTTGGAGGCCGACAGCCACGCCTCCTTGATGCTGTGGAACATGCGATCGGCCAGATCAAAGTGTCCGCCCTGCAGCTTGAGGAATGGTTGGGCAAACGGCTCCAGGCGCACCAGATACGAGCACACAATCATCGCCGAGGAATAGTGGGTGCCGTAATGGTAGGGTGGCGTCTCGCCATGTGGATCGTCCCACTCCTTGAAACGCTTTTGGAACTGCTCCAGGCGCTCGTCTGCCTGGGCGCCCATGGGCCGCGAGAAGTCACGGAATGTCTTGGCCGATGTGAGATCCAGTTCCTCCGAATCGTAGTCGGCGAGGATCCAAGGGAACACCGGATACTGCATCAGATCGTTGTAACTTCTGCCCGCCAGAGTATTCAAATGCATGAGATATTGGAAGTTAGAGATCTCGCCGCGTACCCAGCGCTGGGTCACCGATGTCTCGCCTATCAGGCCACTGAATATGCCCGAGGTTTGCTCCACGCTCGCTGTGCGCTTCTGTCCAGCCACCGATTGCTGGGCATTGTCATTGAGGGCCGTAGCCAGGGCCAGGAATCGTTGGTTCACTTTATTTCTCACCTTGCGGGGAAGCTCAGCAGATAGTTGCGTCCATCCTCGGAGAAGATCTCCAGGGCAATGGGCTGCAGCAAGTAGCGTCGCTTGTGCACCTCTCGTATCTCCTCGTAGGCAAACTTTGAGCACTGCCGCAGCTTCTGGCTAACGGCACGCGATGTGGTCGTTGTGGTGCCGCCAGAATTGGGTATTATCGGGTCATAGGCGCCCGTGGGTAGCGTGTCAATGTCGCGTATCTCGCGATTCTTGAGCAGCGTGAAACCATCCACAATATAGCAGTGCTCCTTGCCGAACAGCAGCAGACCCTCGAAGGTGTCCAGGCCCTGTACGCGGGCACAGCGAAACATAAAGCTAATCTTCTCCTGTTCCTCGAGCAGCCGCAGGAATGTCTCATTGTCGCTGGTCATCGAGGTGTCCTCCTCCTCCTCATCATCCTCGGCCGTAGTGCCGTCCATCGATTCCTGCGGATACGGCGCCGAGCCATGGCCGCCCATTAGCTTGGGTGAGACTGGCGGCGGTGGCGTTGAGGTGGAACTGCTTGCCTCCAGGCGATGCGGCTGCCCATGCACCGATTCCAGTGATGCCTGCTGCTGCATGGTCGCAGAGGAGTGCTCCGCCTCGGCCAGTATGCGCGGCTGCTGCTGTCCATGCTGGAAGTACGTTTTGCTATCAAAACTGGAGGCCACTTTGTACTTGAGCTGCCGATTGTCCGCCAGTTCCAGCTCCGGACGATAGGGATAGTGGAGGTAGAACACATCATTCCTCATGGTTTTCTTGCGCATGCGATGCGGTCCTTCGGTGGTGTCCATTATCCATTTGTCCAGCGAACAACAGCCAGCCGGACCCCACAGGCCGCGCTCACGCGTCAGCTCCGTCTCCGAGTGCACCCAATCCTGGTACACATATCGTTGGGTGTGCTGCAACATTTGCTGGTACTGCTTGGAGCGCAGGTCCAGCAGATCCTTGATCAGCTGCACATGTATCCCAGTGGACTCGTAGGCTGCCTCGCGACTCATATTCGACTTTGTGCGCACCAGTTCATCCTTTTTGACCTTTGTGCGGCTGGCGAGACGCGTTAGGCCACCGGTGACCTTCTGGATCTTCGATTGGATTTGATTGTGCAGCTCCCAGGGCACGCGATAAGAGGCCTTGCGTTCCGCTTCCACATAGTTGAACCACAGCTTGGAGGCCAGCTCCATGACCTGTTCGCGTGTCGTCTGCAGATCGGGCGCCTTCGAGCTGGCCGGCGGCGGTGTCAGCGAGATCTTGAAGACCTCCTCAATGGCGGGCTTCTTGCACACGTACAGCTCCTCCCACACGCGAAAGGCGGCGCCCACAATGAGATTGCGACCCTGCAGCTGATTGAGATCCTCATCTTTGGGCTCCATGGTCTCGGTTTGTGGATTAACATGCCATGTGGTATTTCTGCTGGTCGCTGGCTCCAGAATAATCTTCATGTCGGCCGTCAGCTGCAGCAGGCAGTAGGTCAGGCAGCCAATGAACTCCAGCTCGTGATTGCCCGCGCCAAAGATCAGCAACCGATGCTGAATGATCTTGTGCAGGGCCTCCAGGACGCTCATTTGATCCGCACGGGAATCATCGGTGGGACGGGAGAGCAGAAACAGAATACTTCGATTCAGCGAGTGATGCAGATGCTCCAGCGACAGCGACGAGGATCTGCGCTTGGCCTGAGCAATCAGCTTGATGACAAAATCAAAAATATCATGAGGATTACGCGCCAGGCAGCCCTGCCACAGTTTGTCCACAATCCTCGCCGTCAGGTAGAACACATTCGGGGCAATGTGCTGCATTTGGCTCTGAAGTATGGGCACCAGAGGCAATGCCGCCTGCTCGCCCACGAGAACATCCGCTGCCAATAGATGGTCCATCAGGGCAATGATAATCTGCGTTTGGTATTGCACCTGCAGCGACATCTCTGCCGTGTCTGGGGCGGCATCCAGCACGAGATCAATCACGGGTGTGGCCTTGCCATGCATATTCAGACCCAATGAATCGACGACAATTACGCGCAGGAAATCTATGATGCATTTGCACACGGGATGGGCTGTGATCTTTGGCTGAACAGCTGCCACATTCAACGTTTCGGGTGGTGGCAGCACAAAACCAGTGCTGCTGGTGCCATCTGTGGGCGTGGAGGCGCCACTATTTTGCTCCGAATCTGCGGCATTCCTGGAGACCTGCGGAAAGAGCACGGCCACCAGGGAGGTCACAACATCGCCTGCCATCATCACGGGCGTAAAGTCACTGAGATTCTGGTACAAACTAAACAGCAGTTGAATGATGGTCTCCGGGTGGCTGTGCAGCCACGTGGCACACTCTCCTCCGTGCACAATGGCCCGCACCATGGCCAGGAGCACACAAACACCCTCGGGACACACATTTAGCTTTGGCAGTTGCGTGCTGGCAGCCACTGGGGCGCCCCAAAGGAACGACCAGACGCGATCCAAGTCGAATTTGGTGTGCTCCGTGGCCAGCACCTTTACAGGTTGGCCCATTATGAGCGCAGTGACCAGAAAGTAGAGCTCTGGCACATCCAAATGATGCTGCATCAGCCATTCAAGCAATTGGAAACCTAACAATGGGAAATATTAATGAAAATTCAAAGAAAAAAGCAACCCAGTAGCTTACCTGGTATATTCAATGCCGCTGGACGCACTTCTCCTGCGATTTGTGTGGGCAAATGTTGTATGGTATTCTGTGGCGTGGCCACTATGACCGTGCCTGTGCCATTGCTGGGCCGCTGATTGAGCTGCTGAGCGCCCAAACCCATCATTTTGCGTTGGGAAACCATTTCGGTGAAACGCAGATACCCGCCATTATGGGTGGCATCGCGAAAGCGCACCATGAAACTCTCATTGGCACAGACCACAACGAGTATGCGCACCGCAATGATGACGGTGGTAAAGTGGACGTGCGGCTGCATGAAGAGCAGCAGCCAATCCATGCCCAGCGTCTTGGAGATGTCATCGCAGATCACATAATTCACAGTGCTGCGGGGCGTAAACAACAGGCCGTGGAGCAGCGATAGGCAGCGATTGCGGATGTAAATATTCTGTGCCACACCGCCATCGGGATCTTCGCCCAGATTCTTGATGCTGGGCAGCAGCACGGCACGTTCGAGGGAACCATCCTGTGCACGTGGCAGCTTGGCGGCCACATACTGTCCGTAGAGCAGGAGATCCGTGTGCCGTGGCTGTCCGCCCAGCAGAGTTTCCAGCAAATTGAAGAGTATCTCACGCGTTGAATGATCCTGAATGTGCGTGATGATGTGCAGCAGCTTCACCAGCAACTGCAGATCCCTCATGATCTTGACATTTTGTTTCTTTTCATTGGATTCTACGACTAACTCCAGCAAGTGTTCCAGCAGCGAGCGCAGCAGTCCGTTGGGTGCATTATGCCAGATCTCTAAATCACACAGCAGATCCTGGAATGCGGTGACATTCGGAATGGCAGACATATCCTGGCCACTGTTCACAGTGCCCACCAGGCCAAAGGTCAAGTGCAGAATGTGACTGTTGAGCAGATGTTTCTTCTTCTTGAAGAACATGCCCAATGTCTGATAGCAACGCTTGCGATCCATTTCCGCCTGCGCGGCGCGATTGCTGCGCACCACACAGGTCAGTGCTTTGACGCCCGCATACAAGGACTCCACATCCTGGGCCATGGCTATAATGCCCAGCAGGACATTGCAGCCACCCACAGTGTCAATCATAGCAGAGACAGGATGGGGACTAAAGACGCGCACGCCGAGATATCCGACGACAACACCGCCTAGAGAGCGACCAGCGCCAGCCAAATGACCCGCAGAATTATGAAGAATCCTGCAAGGAAAGAAATAAAGAAATGTAGCTTCAGGGAAGCATTAGCTGTAGGCTCTTCCTTACTTGATAGGCGTGGCATTCTCATGTGAATTCATATTCAGCTGCTTGGCAATGCTCTTGTTATCTGCACGACTGTACACCTTGCGTATTTTCACCAGCGTCAGCTTGGACACTGCCTTGGCATTGAGTCCCAGCAGCACACGATCCTCGGGCACGAGGGGAGCCACAGCCTCCGATTGTTTGCCCAGCTGCGGTGCCTGCAGCGAGCCCATGTAGTGGGGACCCAGCTGGTAGATTGTCTGCACTGTCTGCTGTGGCAGGACATCCTCCAGCAAATGGCAGACCCCCTGCTTCCAGCAGAGACGCGAGTAGCGCCGCCAAATGGGCGGGGTGCCAATGTAGCCAAAGATTTGTGTGGCAGATGTCAGATTCGCTGTGGTGGCGCCCGGATGTTGGGCTATGTAGTGCAGCTTCTGCGTGTGCATGGGCACACCGTCGAGATACAGCGACAGGCTGGAGTTCTTCAGCACCGCACGATTGAGCACCACCACGAGATTATGCCACTGGCCCTCGTGCAGCAGATCGGGACACCAAATGCGTGCAATGCCATCATCAGAGCCCTCCGGTTCCCAATCGCCAATACCTACAAAGGAACAGATTAGCAACAGATCCCTAAAAATGATGGCAAAACTTACTCTTTCGGGGCGTAACCAGCGTCTCTTGGGTGGACACCACAATGGCCTTGTCCCTGGCAGACAAAAGAATCGAAAGACATGCCAGATTTTCCTCCCGTGGATTGTGTATGGTTCGCACGAGCGTTAGCAGCCGCACACAATGTGGATCCGTCTTGGGATCTGAGAATTTCTCCACACAAAACCACGTCGAGTATGTGAGACCTGTTTGTGGTGGAAAAATGCGATCACCAGCACCAATGCCGCCAATCGTATTCGCATCGATGGTGCCACCAGCAGTGGCTGTGGCTTGGGGTGCCAGCGATGGCAAGTAAAGGCAGCCAAAGCCCTCGGCAGACATGTCCAGCTCCACAAACGGTGGCAAAGTGCTCGAGCCATGGGCACGGAAATCTCTTGGCGTTGTCATGGACACCAGCGTTTTGATGCGCGTCAGGGGCACAGGTCCACCGAGGCGGTAGGGCTGCTGCAGATCAATGTCCGCACAGGAGAGGGGCTCCCCCAGGCGCAGAAACTGTCGCAGTTCGGTGGGTTGCAGCGCCTGGGCGGCCAAGCGTTCGAGAATGTACTGCATGGGCACGTGCAACGGATGCTGCTCCTCCGCAAGGGCGCGCCGCGTAAGCTTCAGCAGCTTCTCGGCCAACCCATGATCGCACATGATCTGTTGATTTCTCTCATTCCGCACCAGACTCTTGATGATTTCACTCAAGTAAACCTGCAGCTGTATGGCCTCCATGGGCGCCTTCTCCAGCTGTACAGCGGGCAGCAGTTGTAGCATGCACAGGACCACGCCGGGATGCACAATTCTCGGCTCTGGCATGGGTTGTGTGAGATTCAGTTGACTGGGATGCACCGGCGCCGCCAGCTCTTTGCTGGGCGAACGCGAATGTGCTGGGGGATCGCTGAACAGCGATCCAATGATGCCACTCAAATTGGGTGCCTCAAAGTTATCCAAGGCAATGCTGTAGAGCAGCCTAAAGACGATGCACACATAGGACAGGGGATAGGGAACATCCGCCGAGAAACTGCAAGGGAAAGGGAGTTTAAAATTTGCTACCTAAAAGGCTTGATCCTTGACTTACCCAACACTCAGGATATCCCCACTGAATATCTCATGATAATACTTGAGCAGCGTCTGCTGTGGCTCGTAGTTGCTGCCATTGAAATCCTGCAGCGTTGAGGCGCCACCAAAGCAGCCCAACAGCCGCAATGTGTCGCAGAGGGAACTGCTGCTTATCTCCTGATGGAAGAACTTGGCATTGGCTGGCTCAAACCTCATGGCAGTGGCCAGCGTCTGGCAGACTATTTGCAGCAGCAGTATGAGATCCTGTTGTGGTATGCCTGGCTGTGGCTGTGCCATGCTGCCATCGAGCGAGACAAAAACGCTCGTGAGATACACAAAGCCACCCACCTTCCGGAAGACGGTGCGCGTGCGATGCGAATCCTTGAGGCAGCCCAGCAGCATGTTGAGTATTTGTATCTTGAACTCCACTTGATGCGGACTAATGCTGTGCATCAGCGAAAGGATATACAGCATGTCATCATCCCCGCCAGCGGACAGAATGAGCTCTCGTATAATGCCCAGAGCCTGCGGTCGGCAGTGCTTGAATTTCACCAGCTCGTGGGTGCATTTAGCGCCGCCATATTCTCGGAAAATCTGTGCATTATTGCTGGCACCGCCGCCCAGCAGCATAGTAAGCGCCTCCAGCACATGTTTGCCCAGCGTATCCAGCAGATCTTCGTCCTGCTCCGTTGACAGCTCCACAACCAGCGACTCCTCGCCCTTGGTGATGTCCTGCACGTGTCCCGCGTAGCGTGTCAAGCATGCCACAAAGATTTCCAGTATCCCCACCTCTCGGTAGACATCCTTGAACACAGCGTTGTGCCGCAGGATATTCAGCAGCGTCTTGAGACACAAAATACTGCAGGATGTCGACTGATTGTGTTTGAGGATGAGCGAGAGGCTGATCAGCTCCTTGCAGGGCACAAAATTCAATTGA
Organism: Drosophila bifasciata; assembly: GCA_009664405.1. Taxonomy (NCBI): domain Eukaryota; kingdom Metazoa; phylum Arthropoda; class Insecta; order Diptera; family Drosophilidae; genus Drosophila; species Drosophila bifasciata. The sequence continues at coordinate 41,435,381 of CM019042.1, read as the reverse complement.
AAGACAATAAACTCCAGCAAATCGAAGAACTTCTCCTGAATCTGCGGACTCTTTAGGTGTATGCGCTCCGCAAAAGAGCTCAAAGTGTGCTCCGATTCCAGTATAAAATAATTGGCATTCTCCGAATGATACACCCGCGAAATGGCATCCAAAATGGTGCAACAAAGTGCAGGAGTTGTGGACTTGAGAAACACATTTTGTAGCACCTGAAAGGCATAAACATTCCGCACACATGTCTCACGGGAGGTGGCCTGTGGCAGTTGAAAATTCTGCAACTTGAAGGCGGTATTAAATTGTGCCGCTGGCGGACGTAGCTCATAAAAGCCGCACATGCACAGGGAAGAGATCATGAGTACCAGATTTCGTATAGCTGCTTGAATTTCCAACGATTGACTGCGATTGTTGTCGAATCTGCAAGGGGCATGAAAGAGGAATTAGTGGAGATCTTCAGGTTAAATCTTTGACTTACTTTAAGAGAAAATCACTGAAAAAAACGTAACCCTGTGAGGCACGAAAATCATCCATAAGTATCTGTGATACCTGACTAGAGTCCTTCAGAAAACAGAAGACGGTGACAAACATTTCAACAATTTCCAATGGATTGCCAAATGTCAAACGTTGCATATTATCCACACACAAAGCCATGCAACCTTTGGCTATAAAAAACAAGAGTTAAATGATATTAAAGGATCTCTTTTAAGTGATTTAAAGAGCTTTAGCTTAACTTACAATGTATATAACTAACAACCGCATCGGTTAGACCATGCCTCGATATGGTTGTGAGTATTTCGGCTGCATTCTTACGCCACACAATATTGTGGCAGGGGCAGGGATTTGTTATGGCCGAAAACAGCAGCGTTAGATCATCCATGCGTGCCAGTTCTTCGGCGGGATATGGATACGAGCAGAGTTTCACGAGCAGCTGCACAAAGACCTTTTGCAGCAGTGTGCGACGCTCGTGGGCATTGAAATCGCTGATGGCAGAACCATCCTCCGCGGGCTCATCATCCTCCACAATGGGCAGATCGAAGAAGAGATACAGGCACTTGACCAGCGTTGAGGGTACAGAAGCGGCAGTCATGACCTAAAACGGAGAGGGAAGAAATTTATAAGTAGGGTCTCTTCGTTAGATTTTATTGAATGCCCATCAAAAACCCATCACCCTTTTAACCCCTTCCCCCTTAATCCCTTAACCTAGTTTTCCTTTAAAAATCTCTCAAAAAATGAATCAAGTTTGGGTTTTCTTTAAGCTTATAGAAATATCCCTAGGCAGCCTCTGCATGGCCTTCCATGTGCGGGGCTCACTCTATTGGCCCGAGCCCATACCTCATATTATTCTCTACTGCGCCACCTTTGGCTCCTACACGCTGCTGGCCGCCTTGGGTGCCTTTCGGCTGCTGCTGACAAGGAGTTCGATACTTTCTTCCGAGCTGCTGCTCACCGCTAGTGCCGTGGGCTTGCACTATTTCTGCGGGCTGCTGGTCATGCGGAGTGCCAAGGAGGATGTGCATTTGTCGGACATGAATTCCACGTGGGCGTATCTGGAGCATCCGCATTTTGCGCACTGCAAAAGGCAGAGTATTGGAGCCTTGATAACGGGCACCATGTATCTGATGCACATGTTCCTGCTGCTCGATCTGCTGATGCGCATGAAGCCGGGCGATTGGCGGCGTCAGGCCACAGGAGAATTGCGCTTCCCAGATCTTTTGGCGGAACGTGCCACCGATTTGTTTGTGCTTTCAAAACCAGTGGATGATTTTCTGTGTCGTCGCTGCAAGTGTTATGAACGTCTGGCGCACTCCCAGCCGTTGCGTTTCAAGGACACAGACGGCGAGGAGGAAGGAAGGTTTATAGAGAAGGTTATTAACCTCTTCATTGGTATACGGAATATCCTATTCCGTTTACATCCTGTGGAGAGTGAGGAGAGCTTCTTGGAGACGCCAACAATCACCACCAGTGATGAGTCGATGATTCTCTATGAGTCTTCGGTTTCCATGGAGTATGAAGAGGGGCGAGCACGCCGCAGGGACTCTTGGACATGGCGTGGCTCGAGCGATTCCTCTAGCCTTTGGGCAAGGATCGAGGATTGGAGCACAGCCAATCAGCCGACAGATGAATCTACCCTGAAGGATGTTGACAGTCAGGAAACCATGATGGGGGATATAAGAACTAGAAGCGATCCTTTATCGAGCGAAAAAACAGAAAAGGAGGAACCAACTTTAAAGGAGGATAGCCCTGTGTCAATTGAAAGCAATCAAGAGATTTTGAGCGGCGTAGGTGAAGATATAACATTATTGGAGGATAAACCAGAAGAGCAGAATAATGGGAAGAATAAATCAAAGAAACAATCAACGGCGGAAAAGGTAAATAAGAAGAAAAAGAAAGCTATTCCTACTAATCTTAAATCAGAGGAATCTAAGGAAAAGGAAGATCATTTCCAAGAAGAACAGGATGTTTCTGATGAAGATCCAACAGAAGACGCATCTAAGGAGCGCAAGAAACTAACATTTGATAACGATTCAAAGAAACATTAGCGGATATTTCTACACATAAAATTCTGACGGGAACCTTAAGAACTAGGGAACTAGATGTAATTCAATTTAAATTAATTATAAATGAATTATTCTGAGACGAAAGAGATAAATCCTAAATAATACCAATTTAGGGATGTTTTAATATGTTTCTATCTTTCTTTATATTTTCTAATCTATCTATCCAACATCTTTCATCCATTCCATGCTGCATTATTCCCGATAACTTCCCCATCAATATCTATCTCATTTCCCCTGCTACAATTTCGTTCCTTTTCCTGTACCTGTATCAAAGACACATCTCCATTGGCCAACAGATTGAGGGTGGCCAACAGCATCCAACCGCTGCTTGTCTCCTCCGTTGTCTCCACCTCCAGAAACTTGACAATGGCTATGGAGGCCGCCTCCGTGCTCTGGTTGGATGCCCGCTTGCGTATCTCGCTGACCATGAGACGTGACACCTGCTGGCAGAAGGCCACCACATCCCAGAACTTTTCGCTCATATCATTCGCCGGACAGCTGCTAAACACCTGTAACAAAAGCAAAGTAAATTGTATTCAAAAAGTTTCCTTCTCTTCTCTATAAATACCAAGAACTAACCTTGCAAAAGAGTGGCAGCATTTCGTAGAGCTTCTCATCGCGCTCCTGTTCGCTTAGCGGCTCCCGGGGATGGGTGTACTCGTTGAAGAGTTTCTTGAGGGTGCCCAGACTCATTTGGATGCGTGCATCCACGAGTGATTCCTCGCCAGCAGCCCGACCATTGGCTGGGGATTGACTGGAGTCCCCCGAGGGTCTGTTGCCATTATTTGTGTTGTTGCTGCCGCCGCTGCTGCTGCCTCCAGTGGCAGCGCCGCGCAGCTTTCGCATTACATTCATCTTTGGGTTTTTCTACTGCCAAATGTATTTTAAACTGCAAACAGACAGGAGGAAGAGTGATAATTACTCAGTAAAGAAATTGAGCAGACAGTTGTGTAGGTACTTATACTATATGTATATTTTCGACCTGTGAATTTTAAGTGTGAATTTTGAATGCATATTTAGGTATTTTGCAATGCCCAAAGGCCACCTCTGCTGCAGAGACTATCAGCAAAAATATCTGTAAATATCTTTATCGATTTCCGCAGTATTGGTAGAGTAGACTCTATGTACTATACAAACTCGATGCGAGTTCAATGACTAGAGGTCTGTTTTTTATCGCAGTGATAACTTTATTGATTTTGTTCTAGATATTTTTCCATTTAAAATCACTATCTATCGCTATCTATCGCAAACTTTCATAAATATCAGCTACAAACGCACAATTTTCCACAATAATCTAAGAGATTTCAACTGTTTCCATTTAAGATATCAAAGTGAATTGCTTAAGTGGCTTAAATATGATATCATCGCACATTTTATTATACTTAGATGTAGATGTTACAGTAGTAGACTGCATTAAAAGATGTCAATTCGAGAATCTCAATTATATTTAGAGGCCAGCCGAAAGCTTGTTACGTGCGTTTTCCAGGCAAACCCCGACCGAGGGGCGTTGCTGCATGACACGCGATAAGTTTTATTCAAGAATTCTAAGAAATTTCAATGGAAATCATTGAAGTATCTATAGAAATTGAACAACAAGATCAAGAGCTTTCCTAACTCCCACAATTTTGTACATAATTTCCCAAATAACTAATTCGAATATCTACTACGTTAAGCCAGTATTTCATAATCCTCAAGCACCTGTAACTATCTCACATGTATCCGACAGCTGTAACTATCTACCGATAACTGGCTACGCCAACTGATTCTTTATGGAATTTTTGTTTATATTTTGCATATTGTCACACTTCATGCACAATATGTTTATATTGATATACCACACACACACACAAGATATTTTCTTCAAACACACACACAGAGATACGATGCCCCCAAGCACACCCCAATTATATAGGGGCTTTGTATGCCCCAACACTTCACTTCACTTCGTAGCCGTAGCAATTGTGCCTTCAAGTGGTTTAAAAATCACATCATCGCCAACGCCACAATGGAATTAACTTTATTATTTGCTGGGGTTGCTTTTCTATTGCTCTTTTGCGATTCTTTTCGCTTTTCGTTTCGCTCGCGCTCCCCACACCCTTCGCATCAATTAGCGGCAGAGCCGCGTAGCCGCGTTAGCAGGTGAATCATGCTCGTATTTCGTATTCGTATTGCAGTACATTCCGCTAAATTGTTATCATTGTGTATGTATTTATAACAGATACTTTGTAGCATTTTTGCACCCTTTTGTAGGGGTTTGGTTATTTTTATAAGATGTTTGTTGAGCGGTGAGTCAAAAGGGTATTCTGGTTTAGTGCGTCCCCCGTATCACGTACGAGTCTGCTCGTGGTCTTGCAGGATACCAGGGCTTTGATAGCAGCTTGACTGTCAACGCAGATTGCCAATGTTTGCCAACTTTGCCATACTGCCATAAAATCTGCGCCTAGAATACCAGTCTGGTAGTCTTGGGGATATGTTGGTTGCTAGTTTTGCTGAGAAGATTCCAAATTCGTTCCACCAATTGCTGGTAGTTTAAAGTTCGGTATCTTATATTTTCGTGAGAACAGCACCAGTTCTGTTTTTTTTGGGGATTGACCCCCAAACCGTTCTGGCGTGCCCAGTTAGCGGTCGTTCCTAGTGCAGATTCCAGAAGATCACTGATTGTGTGTAGGAAATTACCCGTTACTAGAATCTAGAAACTAGAAAAATATTTAATTTATATATAATTTCGAATGACTTTTGAAGTTATTTAGCGTTTCATTAGCTTTCCTATAGCTACCATACCATACAATCAATAGCAATAAAAGAGTATCCGTAGCTTCGGTTTTGTTCTCTTTTAAGAACATGTGCCTTTAGTCTCGTCTTTTCCGTAAATGTGAATGAACGTGGCGACCCCTGCCTGCCGCTGCAGAGGCGTATGGGATGGGTAGCGTAAAAACCGGAAATATTGAAAGTGTGTGTGGGGGGCGACGACAATGCCAGCCGGCGTTACGAACGCGTACTTATTGACTTTGAATGCACATGTAGATACACACAAACACACACACATACACACACAGATAAAGATATTTGCATAAAGAGGGTAAGGGGAACTCCCCCTCCACCACGACAACTGTTTATTTTATGTACTTATTGCGCACTTGTTTGTTTACTTCGCAATATACTCGAAATCCACTCCACTCCACTTTACGTTTTCTTGTATCTTATTTTTCTGCGGCTCACTCACTCCAGTTTTCAACATTTTGCCACCACATTTGGGGCATCTAACGGCCTGCCTTTAGGTTCTGTCCCCCATTACACGCACATTCGTTAACCGCTCTTTTGTTTTGCTCGTCTCAATCGCGCTGCTACGACAATTTGTATTGATTTTTCTTCCTCCCTCACGCAGCAAATCTTGCTATCTCTCTCTCGCACTCTTTCTGGCCAACGGAGCACAGGTCATACAAGAATTTTCACACGCACTTTTTGCACATTTCCGATGGGATTTTCACTTACTTTTATTGCACATTCTATGCATTGTTCTAGGCCCTGTGTTTCCCATCAGTTTTCGTTAATTATTGCAACTGTTTTACATTTTTGTTTGACTGAAAAATTGAAATGAATTTTGCTTTCAAGTCTTTATTTTCCTCAAGTGTTGGAGAGCGTCAGATGAGAGCCCACAGCTGTTTTGCTCCATCCATGGCTACGACTTACAACACTGTTTCGTTGCATATTAAATTCAAAATGCTAATTAAAATGTCCGGTAAAGAATCATAAACATTGCGAAAAGCGGGACACTCAGAATAAGCTTAAACGGTGTGGAATCCTTTGGGTGAAAATTTTAGCCTTAAATCTATATTTCAAAATCCATCGGCTTTTGCGCCTCGGCGTAGTGTTGGAAAAGTCTTTAACCGTTAGCAGTGCTGTATTAGGCAGCTTTCGACAGTCTACATTTGGGCGCAATAATTTTAAAACTAATTTGAATCAAAAGCCACAGAAAATTCTCTTATTTAAGTAGATGCAAAAAATAGTTCTCAAGAAAATATTTATATTTTTTAAAACTCAAGAAAATATTTTTTTTAAATTTAAATTAAGAAATAATTATTTAATTATATAGCTAATTTATTAAAAAACTGAAGTCCATGAAACATACAGGTCTTTAATCAAAAGTACATCAGTGTTTCCTTTGTGTATCTTTTTCATTTGTCGTTTGTCGGAAAATAATTTTTTTGTTAGTATTCTGTACATTGCTCAATTGAATATTTTAATCCGCATTAAAGCCGTCCCATGAGCCGTACTTCTTAAGTAGGTGTGGCAGCAACGGACACCCTTAATTTCCACTTCCTTCTCAAGTATTCAAGGCTTTGCTTCGTAGTTACTGCAGCAGCTTACTTATCTATTGTCTACAATCGTCTTGGCCGTACATAATTTAGCATAATAATTAAACCCATTTATGTCCACGTAATTTGCGTAATTGGGAAACATGGTCCAATTGGAATGTGACTCTCTCACACCGATTTTAGGTGTAGGTCTAATTTTTAATGAAAACTAATGGGCTTACAAAAATTTAAATTATTTTAAGGGATTCATTTTAAAATTTAAGAAAGATAAATTAAAGAATAATCTGTTGAAACTTTTTCGTTTTAAAACTTTAAATTTATTATAAGCTGAAAATTTTACGCCATTAGAAGAAAATAAAAAAATTCCTAAATATCTTTTAATTTTATATGAATTTTGCTATTCTGTTCTACTCATGGCAATAAACCACTCACAAAATTCTATTACCACAAGTAAATAATTTCTTACCGTAAACAGGAGCAAAACTGCTCCAAACTCACTTCTATTGATAAATTCATTAACTTTAAGCCGTACTTAAAGCCCACAAATAAATTGCTCAATTGACTAAAACCATAAAACCCGATGTGGCACATCCACAAGAGAGAGAGACAGACACTGAAGATATTCAAACTATTAAGCAGACAATTCCTTTGGCCAAACATTATGGACAGTTTTGTGGCTCTTTGCCTTCAGCTTCTCTTTAGAGCAATTCAATCTTATTGAATTTCTTACTGCTTGTGTGGCTATTGATCCGACAGAAATCCCCCCCACATATGTACTATATATGTCTCTTGAAATTGAACAAATTGAATTTGATTATTGGGTTCACACATTTCTGGGGTTATTAATATTTGTATTTGCCTTTGCATTTCGTACATTTGCATACTCGAAGCGGACTCGTTCTAATTGTTGGCCACAATAACATAAATCTGACCATTACTCACCTTAGTCAACAGCACAAGGGCAGGGGATGTGCATAGCGCTGGGTGGGGGGATTCTGCTGCCCATATTTTTCCATTAAAATTTCAGATTAAATTACATTTTTTTGAATCAATTAAGGACATCCAGCAAGCCGTATGTCTAAAGGCGTGTCAAAATAAATATTTATGCTCGATGTCTGGTCAACGGGAGGGTGGATTTACGAAGTTCCTTGTGTGTCCTGTCTGTCTGTCTGGTGCCTGCCCCCGGCAAAAATAGTTTGCTCTTTGGGCGTTGGCCCCCAGGTTGTGGCCCCTCTTAAACTTTCGACCCCATTCGGGGGTGGTCATTGCGTGTGCAGTACAGTCACGCCTTTGAACCACCCCCAACCCCCATCCGCCATGCGAAAGGTGTGTGGATGACTGCCTAAGTTGCAAGACTAAATTCTCTTAATGCTTCTTTATGTGGCAATGTTTTTGGGGCTTGGCATTCGCCCTTCCCTCGCTCCCCACTCGTACTTTTGCGTACATTTCTGTCTGCCACACCTGAGTGTGGAGAGAGTGGAGAAGGGGGCACGTGTCTGCGGCAATATTCTAATGGATTTTTCGTTTCGCAGCTATAAATAGGCGCCCGCCCGAACAACTGGCAAACAATTGAAACCATATTTTAGGCACCCAAGAAGGGGGTATTTTCGGCTGTGGCGTTGCCTTAAACCGAAAGGGTCCTCCAGTGGATACATACATAAGAGTAGGAAGCTTCCCCCTAAAAGAAGGGGTAGCTACAAAGGGAAGAGGTGGCACTAAAGGTAGGGGAGATTGGCAGCAACTGGGAGGGGTATGAGAGGCAAGTCCTTACCCTGCCATTCGAAATGTAATGAATATTCTTTTATTTTCTTGCCTCTCTCTTGATGTTTTCGCTTGTGTTTTGGCGCCACCCATTTCCCCTCCTTCCGTCCTTTCTTCCGTTCATTCTTTTCTTTTCTCTTTTCTTTTTTTTTTTTGGTAAAAAGTGTAAAAGCGTCAGCCCAAAAATCATTTGCACACAGCAACATTCCATGTGGGACTCATTAGACCGAGAGTCTGGGGTTGCCCCCGATTTTATTTTTTGCAGAGACACGAATAACTTTTACTGAAATTTCCACTGAATTTTTGGTTGCTTTTCCTCAGAATTTTGTTCTCCCTTTTCCTCTGAATTTTGCTTGCTTTTCCTCTGAATTTTGGTCTCCTTTTCCTCTGAATTTTGGTCTCCTTTTTCCTCTGGTTTTCCTCTCGTGCTGTTGTTGACAATGAGCGAAACATTTTGCGTATTGAAATTGACAATGTCTTAAGTCTTACCAGCCCTCGAGAATTCCCCCAAATTCCCCCCATTTTTCCATGAATATTCATTGGGGGAGCCCTTAAAGAGAAAGAGAGAGAAAGAGGCGAGGCGAAAGAGGTGCAGATGGCAGACACTTTATCCTTCGTTTTGGGTGTTGCTTCCTACCACGAGTGCGGGGAGGAAGGAGCTTTTTCTCAAAGATTAACATAAAATTGCATTTGATTGTGTTTTGGTGAAGATTTTTATGGGTTATAAAGGATTTTATACGAGTATATGGCAACTAACTTGTTTGTGCTTGGGTATCTCCGGTTTCTTGGCTGGTTAAAAGATGTCTACAAAAATCTCTACGGGCCATCAGATTGATGGCAATGGTCTCGCATTATGACCAAGGCAGGGACTTGCGGGATTTAAAAGAGGTTTATGCGTGCAGCGAATACAGGAAATTGAGGTTAATAATTTTGTTAAGATTTGAGGGGCTTTAAGGGGAGTTTATATGAAAATTAGTTATGTATTTTATTAGCAGGAAATGTGAGGATTATAATGTGAACTATATTGAAATATGTATGTGGAAAATATAGAAATATGTAGAATTTCGAAAAATATGGTGACTGAAAATGTTTCTGAAGAGTTATTTAGGAGTAAAAACTAATTATACTTCATCTATATTCATTTTCATTTCAAAGATGTTATAAATCTCCCCAAGTTCTACAAGTATATGCTACACAAATGTAAAACTAATTATTTGAAACAATTATAAGGGTGAGCTAAAACATTTTACATTTATTTTATCATGTATTTAATACCGCATAAGCCTGGCAAAAACACCCCGAATATCGCCAACTTTTCACCTTGAAACGTTTCAGCCATAAAAAATGCAAATTTAATGCAACTTAATCCCAGAGTTGATAAGTCTTTCCTCAAGGTCCTTAAGATAATGAATACAATGATCATGAAAATAGGCATGCAAAAAGGTGTGTGTTTGTGTCTGTTTGAAAAGCCATCAAAAAGATTAACTTACAAATCCCTCAAACAAGTGGCAAGTGCCACCAAAACAAATTATTTGCAATAGATATTCAATAGATTATTGTTTGTCTTATTGTAGATGCTTTTTATGGACATTCAGGATACGTTTCTCCTGCCATAAAAACCATCAAAGTAAATCCCTGACAGAAAACATGAAATTGCGATTATTTTGATGGGCGGGAAAGGGGCGGAAAGTGAGATTTACGATGCAATTTGATGATGGCAATGCAATGATGATGGGGCGAGGAATAATACGAAAGATTGATGAGCTTTCTTCAAGGTCGTTCCACTTTTTTCACACTGCCTGCTACCTCTGCCTCACTCCCTTTCCACTCTTGTGTGTTGTTCTTCTGTTGACGAAACAATTGTGTGTTTGCCTGTCAAAATTTTAAGCAAATATTCCGACTGGTTGATTCAACAGCGAAAAGATAAAGAGTGCCCAAGGCAGAGGCAGGGAGCATCTCAGCGGGCTATAAAATGTGCAATTTGATTGTGGCTTAAGCACAGTTCTCACTCGAATTGATTCCATCATGTATCGGCTACTGTGTTACCTGCTCGCTGGCTGCCTGCTGGTGGCAGGAGATTCATCATTGGAGCAGCAGTCATCGGAGGAGATTGTAGTGGAGACGACACCCATTTATTTGGAGAATTTTCCTGCCATCTCTTCAGAGTTGATGGAGCTGGAGGAACCTTCGGTGGATGAGCAGAATGTGATGACAGCACAGAAGATCAATTGGATGCCCGTGTGGCATGAGCAGGAACAGGATAAGGATACAGCAAGGTTTGCGCGTCAAATAGTGCAAGAATCCACCACAGAGAGACAGGGTGCTTCAATGTCCAGCACCGAAAAGGTTTCCGCCATCACCGAAAAGATCTCTTCTGCAGCCAACAGTGAAGTGTCCTCCACAGAAGCGATTCCTACGGTGTTGGGTGCCACTACCACCTATCCCTCAACGCCCAAGAACACACTGGAGGAGCTACTGACCACTCGTGATACAAAAGAGTGTCCCAGCACTGCCCAACGTGGACTCACCAACCTCATACGCGTGGCACGACCTCTGTTGCCTGCTGCCGAACTCCGCAACATCTTTGCCAATGCCGTAGAAGATCCCCAGGTAAAGGATCTGCTGCAACTGCTAAAGAGCAAACCTTTCAAAGATCAGGTGGCACTATTGCGTGCCACCAAGCAGCACCAGATGCTGCAGGATTATATCTGTCGTCGCCTGAAGCTGGATCCCGCCTACTACTTTGATTATGTTCGGGTTTTCCTCAACATTCACACCACCGAGGCGCCCACCAGTCCTCTGCCGAATCGTCGCAAGGGTATACGGGGCCTGGTGCAGGATGTACGGGATATCCTGCCGCGTACCGCTCTGAGGGATCTCTACTTGAGGATGTACGCCTCGGATGCGGAGCTCTCCAGTGCTGTGCGTCTCATCCGCAGCTTGGAGTTCCGACAGCTGCTCAGGGATGTTCGCTCCCTGAAGGAGTATCGTGGATTGACTGAGGATCTGGAGAAAGCGGGTGTGCCCCTGCGACAGATCCAACAGTTGGTGGCAACTGCCTTGGGTTGGGCCAATCTGGATGCTACTTTGGGGGCAGAGACTGTCATTTTTAGTGACTAAATGTGAAAGGATTTTCGTTTCTTTTTTCATCGGTGTCTATTGGAATTTATATATTTTCACACTTCTGTTTTGTATCTTTATCTTTTAACTCCTCCGATTTGTATCTTTATCTATTAACTCTTCTGATTTGTATCTTTATCTTTAAACTCTTCTGATTTTTATCTTTATAAATTATATGACTATCTTCTACAAAGACTATGAAAAATGGGAAAATATTCTCTGGCATATTCTCTGACATTCTCTGGAAACTCAAGGAAAACTAATGGAAAATGTAGAGAAACAGTGAGATTAAATTAAGGAGAACCTAAGAACTTATAGACATAGTAGAAATATCAATGTCACATGCAAAATTACCAAGCGACAGATGAGCACTGCTGCAGGACGCGAAGGCTATTGAAATAAAACAAAATCATTTGAAAATTCATTAGCTTTTTATAAGCTGTTGCTGTTTTATATAGAAATATACAGTTTAACATATATTAATTTTCCATTAAAAGTTTTTCTTCCAATTTTCCGCATTGTTGCGTTTTGGGTCTCGATGTCATCAGTTTCGGTTTAGTGTTCTCCTAAGATTGAACACAACTCGTGTTCTCGGGCAGATCACAGATGCCCTTCAGTGCATTGAAGTATCTGTCACCGCAGCTGACCTTCAGAGCCCGCTGGTTACGGCAGATGTAATAGTCGTTGCAGCGTGTCGGCGATGCCATGAGGAAGCCATTGGGTTTTCCGGCGCAGGAAATCTGAAGTCCTTGGTCCTGCGATTTGGTGCCGATCGACTGCTGATAAGCGGCTACTTCCCAGAGAGGTCTCGCGTTGGGTCGACGGATGGGATTACGGTTGGCCTGAGAAGAAGCGACAACTTTTGAGCCAGAGGCACTCGGACATACAGTAGTAGGGGGTGGGCATGTTGTAGTTGTGACGTCGGGGCAAATGGTGGTAATTGTCACTGTTACTTCTGGCGGGCAAATGGTGGTAATTGTCACTGTTACTTCTGGCGGGCAAGTGGTGGTAGTTGCCGTGGTTGTAGTTTTCGTTGTTGTGGTTGCCGTGGTTGTAGTTTTAGTTGTTGTGGTTTTAGTTGTGGTAGTTGTCTCTGTTGTTTCTTGCGCGCAAGTTGTTGTAGTTGTCGTTGTGGTGGTTGTGGTGGTTGTTGTACTGGAGGTTGTTGACGGGCAAGTAGTTGTGGTTGTTGTAGTGGTTGTTGTCGTTGTTGTAGTGGTTGTTTTCGTTGTTGTAGTGGTGGTTGTCGTGGTGGTTGTACTGGAGGTTGTTGACGGGCAAGTAGTTGTGGTTGTTGTAGTGGTTGTTGTCGTTGTTGTAGTGGTTGTTGTCGTTGTTGTCGTGGTGGTTGTTGTTGTGGTTGTTGTCGTGGTGGTTGTAGTAGTGGTTGTACTGGAGGTTGTTGACGGGCAAGTTGTTGTGGTTGTTGTAGTGGGTGTTGTAGTGGTTGATGTCGTTGTTGTAGTGGTGGTTGTCGTGGTGGTTGTTGTTGTGGTTGTTGTCGTGGTGGTTGTACTGGAGGTTGTAGTTGTCGTTGTTGGAGTTGTAGTTGTCGTAGTGGTGGTTGTTGTTGTTGTTGTTGTAGTTGTGGTTGTAGTGGTGGTCGTGGTGGATTTTGTTGTCGAACAAGTTGTTGTAGTTGTCGTTGTTGGGGTTGTAGTTGTTGTTGTCGTGGTTGTTGTTGTGGTTGTTGTTGTTGGGGTTGTTGTTGTGGTTGTTGTTGTTGGGGTTGTAGTTGTGGTTGTTGTCGTTGTTGTAGTGGTGCTTGTAGTTGTGGTTGTAGTTGTGGTTGTAGTGGTGGTTGTAGTGGTGGTTGTGGTGGTGGTTGTAGTGGTGGTCGTGGTGGATGTTGTTGTCGAACAAGTGGTTGTAGTTGTCGTTGTTGGGGTTGTAGTTGTTGTTGTTGTGGTTGTAGTTGTCGTTGTTGTCGTGGTTGTAGTTGTCGTTGTTGTAGTTGTCGTGGTTGTAGTTGTCGTGGTTGTTGTTGTTGTTGGGGTTGTACTTGTGGTTGTTGTCGTTGTTGTAGTGGTGGTTGTAGTAGTGGTTGTGGTGGTGGTTGTAGTGGTGGTCGTGGTGGATGTTGTTGTCGAACAAGTGGTTGTAGTTGTCGTTGTTGGGGTTGTAGTTGTTGTTGTGGTTGTAGTTGTCGTTGTTGTAGTTGTCGTTGTCGTTGTTGTAGTCGTCGTTGTTGTAGTGGTAGTTGTACTGGTTGTTGTTGTTGTCGTTGTTGTAGTGGTTGTAGTTGTCGTGGTAGTAGTTGTCGTGGTTGTAGTTGTTGTTGTTGTTGGGGTTGTAGTTGTGGTTGTTGTCGTTGTTGTAGTGGTGGTTGTAGTTGTAGTTGTGGTGGTGGTTGTAGTGGTGGTCGTAGTGGATGTTGTTGTCGAACAAGTGGTTGTAGTTGTCGTTGTTGGGGTTGTAGTTGTTTTCGTAGTTGTTGTTGTTGTGGTTGTAGTTGTCGTTGTTGTAGTTGTCGTTGTTGTAGTTGTCGTTGTTGTAGTCGTCGTTGTTGTAGTGGTAGTTGTACTGGTGGTTGTTGTAGGGCAAGTAGTTGTTGTTGTTGTGGTTGTAGTTGTCGTCGTTGTTGTAGTGGTGGTTGTTGTCGTGGTTGTAGTTGTCGTGGTAGTAGTTGTCGTGGTAGTAGTTGTCGTGGTTGAAGTTGTTGTTGTTGGGGTTGTTGTCGTTGTTGTACTCGTGGTTGTTTGTGGTGGTAGTGGTGGTTGTGGTGGTTTTTGTTGTCGAACAAGTGGTTGTAGTTGTCGTTGTTGGGGTTGTAGTTGTTTTCGTAGTTGTTGTTGTTGTAGTTGTCGTTGTTGTAGTTGTCGTTGTTGTAGTTGTCGTTGTTGTAGTCGTCGTTGTTGTAGTGGTTGTAGTTGTCGTGGTAGTAGTTGTCGTGGTAGTAGTTGTCGTGGTTGAAGTTGTTGTTGTTGGGGTTGTGGTTGTTGTACTGGTGGTTGTAGTTGTGGTTGTAGTGGTGGTTGTAGTGGATTTTGTTGTCGAACAAGTGGTTGTAGTTGTCGTTGTTGGGGTTGTAGTGGTTTTCGTTGTTGTAGTTTTTGTCGTTGTTGGCGTTGTTCTAGTGGTGGTGTCTGGTGTCGTAGTGTCTCCAGAGCATGGCGGCGGTGTTGTCGTTACTGCTGCACAGGGTGGCGGAGTTGTCACTTGGCATGGTGCGGAAGCATCTCTAGCATTCCGGCCGAATGCCACTGGGTATGCGGACTCGTCTTGACCATATAACCTTTCGACACTAGCGCCACTGGCGCTGCTTGCAATTACTGCAACAAGCAGCAGAGTTAAGGCTGCAGAAATAAAATGATTTGCATTAGTTTTCTGTCCTCCTGCTGAACTCTATACTGTGGAGACCAAATACCATATATGTTCCGCATGTTGACTGCTGGTTTCACGGCTCACGATTCCCAGTTGCGGTTGAAGGTAGATCGAGGTACACTGTGATCATGGCATTCACCTCCACCCACTATTTATACGATGCAAAAATATCAATTAGCGAAAAATTAAATTGATTTCGGGAACATTCAGTCATTAGTAAAGTAGCAAAGAAAATGTCACAGATATAGAACAAGATCTGACAAGATATCGCTGCCGTTATTGTTATCACATCGGCAAATGTCCATAAAAGTTACTCTCCCGAAAATTTTGAGGACTGAACGAAAGCAAATTGTACTTCCGTTTCTTGTTCAACAATTCGCGTTGTCTATTTATAACTAGACGGCACGTGTATTATGTATGGTATCTCTTATCAAAATTATATTGTTTAATTTCTTTGATTCCCAGACACAGACCATTTAATGTAAGTCTTTTGAGGCAAAAGCGAAAGCGATCGCAATCTTATCTGTCGTCTGTCTGCGACAGATTCAACAATTAGTGGCAAGTGCCTCGGGTTGGGCCACCCTCAGGATGCCACTTTGGGGATTAAGAGTGTAATAATTGGCAACTTTTATCCTTTAATCTCTTTAATTTTCTATATTTATACCTTTTTTTTTTGTTTTTTATATTTGCAATCAAAAATTCTTGAAAATATATTCTTGAGTTATTTCTAAACTATTCAAATTCAAATTTATAGAACTGCAAAGACTCTTTCTCTATATAAGAATATCTCTTTCTATTTCCTATTTTTCTGCTTCCTTTGCCATATATCTCCCCCTTCCTGTGGTTCCAACTCCCTATTGCGGCTCTACCTCAAAGCGTTTGTGTAAGGCAACACCTTTTGTTTGCTTTCATTTAGATCGTCTGTTTAATCGATTTTCGATTTTATATATAGATTTTGTCTCTAACATTTCTGTATGTGTGTGTGGCGTTTGGTGTGGGATCGTGTGGGCTCATCCATCAATCCAGCAAAAAAACTCTCATCAGTCATCTGTCAACCAATTTCAACTTCTGTGGCTCCTCAGAAAAAAATACATAAAAAAGGGGGAAGCGCGACATCTATGACGTGGGGCAGGCACCACCACCAAGAGAGAGAGAGATATCCCCCGAACAACTGGGCAACGAATTTATAACTCAGTCGTTCGGGTGGCATGGTCTTCGGGATGGACATGTTTACAACTTTTACAACGGGGCATGCAACCAGGCAACCGAAACCACTTGAAAATTCGTTCAGGGTCAAAATCATTAGGGCAGACAGCAAACAGCAGCCAGCACACAGCAGCAGTTCTTTCTACTGTTTTGTCGCCGCCAGAGTTGCCGCATGCCACGGCACGCAGAGGCCGCAGCATAATAAACAACAAATACAAATGAGAATTGCTGCCGCTGCCACACATGTTGCCTGCGTTGCTCAGCGCCTTCAAAAGAGACTTCATCGAGGCTGTCAGCGCCGACATCTAATCGAGGCAACAGTTGCCATAAACAAATTACAAACAGATCGATGCAGACAGTAGCCCGACAGTCATTGGATTGTGGATTGTGGTGTGGCGGCTATAAATAATATACCCCAAAAAAGGGCACACAAATATATTACGGAAATATTTACTAACAAGAGCACAAGTCTTTTGGGTCGGTTGCTCAAATACGTGTCAAAATAAACAAACAAATTTGCTGGTAAATAGCAACAAGAACCAGTAGCCCAGTAGCAATCACAATCGCAGGCAGACGGGTCACAGTTCAAGCGATAAGATAGCCACGATCTAGACTTTGATTCCAAAACTGATTGATAAATATTATCTAAATGATATTTGCAATGGATTACTGCTACTTTTTATCGCTTGTAGCCAATGGGGAAATCTTTCAGATGTGGCCACAGCAGTTCATTGAGTGTTGGCTCATATTTTGTGAGTAATTTCTTAAGAGCGGAGGGACATTTTCAAAAGATATTAAGTATTAGAATTCATTGCAAAAATTTACAGAAATCGCCTCTGTAATATTTTCGTTAAATGCAGGCTGCTTTATTTTTTGAATAATTTTTGGAGACAAATTCAAAGCAATATTTTTTGTTCATAAATATATTTTCAATACCACTTTTAGTTACCAAAATTTTCAAATGACATTCCCACAAAACCAAAACCCAAAAACTAAGAACTTGCTTCCTCCAAAAAAAAAAAACTAAGAACTTAACTCTTAAGAAAGAAAACTGCAACTTGCTACCAAAAGGAAAGATAAACTTTGGTTTGGTGGTTAGACCTCTTTCTACCTTTTTTGAGGCATCTTCAGACTAATAGAGACATGAAAAGCTTTGGCTTTTTGTTTGAAAAACCAGCGGAAATTATTATTAATTGCTTGGAATGCCGGGCACACCACCACCACCACCAGCGTGCCGCCCGCTCCTACCTAGAACACAAGCCTTCCTCTCCACCGCTTCATGCCCCAAACCCGCTGCAGAGTCAGCTACATGGACTGCTGTGTGGCAGCCGCTTCTAATGGCTTCCGTTGGCGTGGCTCAGTTTTTCTCTTCAGATTTGTTTTCATCCAATCATTTCTATGACGTAAAAAGCCGTTTTTCATGGCCAAAAACCTGGCCAAAGCGAAGTTCTTGGCCTCAAAAAAAAAATATCAGCTAAATGTCGGGCCAAAGCTTTTGTTGTGTGTGTGTGTGTGTGGGGTGTAAATGCGTTGGATGTTGTTGTGGGGCTATGGGGCTATGGTTGTGGATTATTTGGAGTACATGTACTCCTCGTACTTTGGGTACAACAGGGCGGTTCATTGGCCTTGGCTGACAGATAGACAGCGACAGCGACAACGACGACGACGGCGATGGCGTGGGTAAACAGTTTGACTTTCAGAGAACAGAGTGGAATTGCTGGGCGAGTTACAGTGGAGCTGTTGTTGGAGCCTCTCATGGAACTATAGACCACTGCTGCAGCTGGAGCTGGAGCTGGAGGAGTGTGCCCAAGCGTGTCCAGATGGTCGTCTCCTTTTGCAATTGCACACAGCTCCACCAGCACTTCCCCAGAGGAGCGACAATGCCAGCCTGCCTGCTTTCCTCTTCTGCTGCTGCCCCCAAGAGTGGCGTTCAGCAGTTGCCTCTTCTGCCCCAAGAGCGGAACACAAAGCGTTCGCTCGTTCGGGTTACAAAGTGGAGTGGAGTGGACTGGAGTTTGGGGGGCCTCTCAAGCAGTGGGTGGGTGTCGTCGTCTGGAAGCTCTTTCTGGACTGTATTGTGTGCCCCATCCAAAGGGAAACAACAGCGTAGCAAACAGAGGTGCAACGGCGATGCAACAGAGGGCCAAGCGGAGGTGCAAGGGGAAGTGCAACAGGGAGGCAAATGGAGGTGCAACAGAGGGACAAACAAACGAAGCTGCAACAACAGCGGAGCAATAAAGGTGAACGACTCTCCCATTTGGTTAATTGAGTTTGAATGGCGGAACGAAAAAGTTGCAACTAGGCGGGGGTGCGGGGCGAAAAAAAACGTTGCCATTGCAGGGATTTTCTTTAAAAAAAAAAAAAAAATGTAGGAAGAGTTTTTCCATGGCAACGTGGAACCATGAATCAGTTGGTGGGGGGAGATGTTGGGTGGTGAGTATCTTGGCAACAATTGAACTTTGAAGTGTGTCAATCTTATTGGAGTGTAGTAAAACGACTGAAAAAAGTCTTGGAGGATGCACACAAGAGGCAGTCAAAGAAAGGTATTCTTTGGAATTCATCTACTTAGAATTTCTATTAGAAAATTGCTACAGAAATCAAGCGACATACTAATTAGAATTGCAAATAGTTTGGAGAAAATATTTTAACTGAATTTAAAATTTAAAATGATTTATATGCTAGGATTTTTGGTAATTGCAATCTAGAAGGTTCTTACTTACTAAAAAACTAAACTTAAAAGTATATTTAAAACATTGAAATATAATCGAAAAAGAATTAAGACTAAAGTACAATGCAATTCTTATTATAAATTCCCATAAAAATATGAAAATATCTTTATAACTCTTCTCATCATTTCGGAGACCAAATTTTCTGTAATTTCTTTCCAGAGTCCAGTTTACTTTTAATTTTTGTTGGTGACTAAAAATTTGACTTCATTTCAATCAAGAATTGAACTTCATTTCATTCGAATATCGAGGTATTCCTTTTGTAATTCAAGAATTTAAGTTACATAGCTTTCATTTAATTAGAGATTCGAATTGTTCTTTTATTTGATTTGTAGGAATCCGAAACTTCTGGCAAAGCTCCAGTCGCTTTTATTGTAACTGAAACATTCCTGGGGTCAGCGTCAGACCCCTTTGGGGCACTATAATTATTTAATATAAAAGATGCTGCTCAAACGTATTACTCTTCGCGGTTACCCCCATATTAACTACTTAGGAACGGGCATAGGACTGGAGCGTTACGCCTATTCACTCCACTCCACTCCACGAAGAATTCACGCCTAATGAAGCAGGCAGAGTCGATGGCGATGGCGATGCTCATTGAACTAAGTCGAAACCGAAACCAAAACTGAAACGAAACGAAACCACAAATCAAATTAAAATTCCGTAGCTTTTTTTTTTTTTTTTTTGGGCAGTCATTAATCTTTATAGAACCGCTAGAAGAACTAAAACTGCAATTGCTACATGCTACATGCAACATGCGTTGATCTTTCAACGCATCGCCATGGCAGCAGCCGCCTGAAAATAAACAAAACAAAAGCAAAGCAAAACAAAAACAAAACAAAAGCAAAAACCTCTTTTTGGACGCAGCTTTTGGGGTCCACACGCATGACTTGGCGTTTGCTGGAGCGCTTAACCCAAATCCCAAAAACCAAAAGATGAGAAGTGGAAAAATAGAGGGGAGGGGAAGTGCAACATAGGTGCTGACTTGGGGCATACCCTTACTGGTAGGTTTTTGCTGTAAATAATTAATAACCTTATGGCGTTTTTTTTTTTTTTTTGATAAAATAAATATTTTAGATACGTTTGATTTAAGACCAAAGAAAATAATTTACAGAAAATAATGGCACTTGGAAATATAAATTTTAAAATTATTTAGAACATAGAACAATGTTTTATTACTATTAAAAATAATTTAAGATGATATATTGTTGCTTAAAATATATAGAAAATAGTTAGTAGATTGAGAGAAGTCGTATAAAAACTCTGAGACAGAAGCTTGGCGTAAAATTAAGTTACCCAACAAAATTTAGAGAATTTTACAAGCTTACAAAATATAATTTAAAATATTAAAATAAAATGTAATTGATATGTAAAGTTTCATAGAACTATCAAAAATCCCTTTCTTCTAAAGTTTATTTTTATTCTTAAATCATATGCTTTCATTTATTCTTAAACTTATTCTTAAGTCATATACGCACTCATAGCTATCATACCCCTCCGTTATACCCTATCTGCAAGACCGAACAACCGAACAACATTGATGACAACAATAACCAGAATTGAAAGTGCATATTGCGCTGCCGCCGAGCCGCTCGTTTGCTGGTTTGCTCGTTCGCTCAACTTGCTTTAATCAGCGCTTTTTGATCTGAACAAAACAATTGCCGGCCGGCACCAAACAATAACCACGACGGCGCCCTCGCCCATCCACATTCACATCCACATCCATATCCAGTGGCCCACTGTCTCACTCACTGGGTAGCCACTGTGTCCACTGCCCCACTCAGTCCCCTGCCACTGGTTTCTTGCTCCCTGTCTTCTTGCCCTGCTTCTGCAGCACCCTTTCCACCCTACCTCCACCCTTCCCTCTGCTACTTCTTTGGTGGCACACACACAAAAATTGTTTTGAAAACTTGCTGAGTTTTCAATTGAGGCGGTCACAAAGAGCGCAAAAGAAGTAACAGCGGGAGGGGGAGTAGAGTTCAATGAAGGGAGTAGAGTAGGTGCATGGAAAGGGGCATGGATAAAGTGGAAAGAGCAAAGGGGAGTAAAGGGTTCCAGTCGTTCAATTTGTTTGGTCAGCTCCCAGACGACCGGACCGAGTGCCCGGTAGCTATAGATTTTTGTATACCCTTTTTATTGGCTGAGGATGGAGGGTAA
Source organism: Drosophila bifasciata (assembly GCA_009664405.1). Lineage (NCBI taxonomy): Eukaryota > Metazoa > Arthropoda > Insecta > Diptera > Drosophilidae > Drosophila > Drosophila bifasciata. The sequence goes on along the minus strand of CM019042.1, from coordinate 41,414,219 downwards.
TATTATTGTTTAAATATGTTTGCAATGCTGACAATAATAACTAATAAAATGCTAAGCTCCATCATTATATAATATAGCTTCTGTAGGGGAAAAAAAATAAGGAATTTTGTTGGAAAAAGCTTTTTATTTTTGAAGAAAAAGATCGTTCTGAAGAAAAGATTTCGGAGATCAAAAAATTATTGCTGTTTTTCAAACTCCTCAGCAAAAGTTTATCCAAATCATAGCACTACCAAAATTCTACATCTACTAAATCAAAAATATATTCTGGCAGCGTATCTCAAGCTGCGAATCACCCATAGCCCTCATATTTCATTTCCTATTTTTTTTTTTTTGTTCAAACTGGTTCAAACTCTCAGAAGCTCTGTAGCTGAAGTACACATTGGGTTAAGTGCGTTTTATGGTTTGTTGATTCAAAAGCGAAGCGAATCGTCCCTCTAGCCCCACGCTCCCCCTCAATTCAGGAGGGACTGGACAGTGGAGTTGGACAGTGCCCGCCTAAGGCTATTGAATTTTTGGTTACAAAACTTCGCTCTGGTGACAATATCTGGGGCTACGCAATCGGCCTTCAGTTTCTCTCTCTTGGGACGCAATTTTCAGTCTTTTGATGATTGATGTATGGAAAAACTTTGTGTTGTTGTTGTGTTCGTTGACCTCAAAATTGAAGTATGTGCAGTAGCTTTTAGAGGGGTTTGAATAATTGGCTATATTTCAGTTGTGATTTATGCCAAGTGGAGTTGAAGTTTGTGAGAGAAATCTCTGGGCTAAAATATGTTAATCCCCCCGAAAAACCAATAAAATAAAACCAATAATCTATACAGGGTTAATATTCTACAGAAACTTCCCTGTTTGAGTAGCTTGAGAACCGCTCTCTCTCTCTGTGGATTCTTTTTCTAAATTTCGATTGATATGCAAATGCTGTTGGGGCGCATAAACACCTTTAGGCCATGGCTTTTGACAATTAAAACAGCCACAAGCTGCTCGCTGGCTCCATTCACCACAAAAACCCATTTCATTCAACAATAATCTCCACAGTCAACTTTTTAGTGAATGAATTTTTATATTTTGTTGTTTGGCTTAAAGTTGTTTTTCCGCCAACGCGCTTTCGGGCTTGAAGCTGTTTTCCAGGCCAACAGACAGACCCACGCTGAAAAAGTGCAACCAATAAAAGAGCCGACAGACACATCCACAAGATATGCAATCAACCTACAAGATTGTAGGCGCCGATTTTTAGTAGTAAAAGTTTTGCCACGCGCCAACCTGTCGCGGTGCTGCGTCCCATTAATTAGCCTGCCACAAAAACCCAAAAGCCCAAAAAAAAAAAAAAAAAACGCCATCGAACTTGGCTAAGAACCAGCGCTGCAGTTACGATGGCTATCCGTGGATGTATGTACATCAGCTGTCAGGGGGATCGTTATGTTATATAAGTCGCAGGGCAAAAAATAAATATAATAATAATAAAAAAAACGGCAGCAGCTTATGTCATCCTCTGGTCTGCCCATGTGCGGGCGGACGTTCCATAAAAAAAAAAAAAGATGATTTTTTGTTGCTCTTTCTTATGGGGCCATCTGTTTCTGAGTGAGGGAGAGAGAGAGAGAGAGAGAGAGAGCCCATAAATGGCATCAAAATTGATGACGTTGTTGGCTGACTTTTGGTGTCAGACAGCCGACCTACATCAATGCCTGGCTTGGCTTGGCTTCGGGTTTTAATAGTTTTAAAGCTACTCAATTTTAGTCAGTATTTGCGGCAGAATGTGGGCGATGGCTCCGCACTAAGCTGCCTCCAAAAAGAGAGAAGAATCGTTGGAATTGTGTTCTTAGCACAATGTAATTGTCAGCTTAGTTCTGGAATATGCTTCATGTGTGACCTTTGAAAATATGGAGAATATTGTGATTAATTACGAGAGATTCAAGCAGAACTAAGAGGCAATACAGCAGACCATAAAATATTGTCAGAAATATATGACATATGCAGTGCTTTTTATGAAAATTATACTTGTCTAAAATTTAACAGATTCAGACTCAATCATAGCAGAATAAATATTTGGCTTCAATGAAAATAAATAGAATTTGGTTTAAAATAAAAATCAGTCAGAATGCCACCATTTTATTCTTTGACTTCTTTGATTTAAAGTTCTTAAAAAAACTTACACAAAACAAATCCAGAATCATCTTTGGGACCTTGAGATACTATAGAATATTCTATAGTAATCGTATATGTAGTCATTGATTAATTTCATGCCTTTGAACTCTGGAACTTTATTTGTTTAAATATATAATTATGCTTAAACGAAGATGAAATCAATCTTGTTAGCCGAATAGCCTTAACAAATACTACAAAATATGCTCCAAAACCCATCAGAATTAAATGATATTTTTCCCTTGACTTCTGAGCTGATCTCTTAGCTCAACAGAAAGCTACACTTAAACTTTGTCAGCATTAGTTAGTGTGGGAGCTATCAATAGTAGTTGCCAAAACAGGGTCATAATGTGGGCGATCAAAACGATTGTTGATTGTTGATTGAGTGGGCAACCAGTAGCCTCCCCCCACCATGACTTTTAGTAGGTGTTTGCTGGTCTTTAATTGATGAAAATTATACATAATACGAGTATCAAGCGACTTGTATGTGCTGTGTGAGATGTAAAAAAAATCCACAAATGGCCAAGAGTCGTTTACTACCTTGTAATCAGCCAAAACCAAAAAATTGTTTGATTGGATATACCCATAAAAAGGTGTATGGAATGCAATGAAAATCTGTAGTTATGCCTTTTTTTATATGCGTTTAATTTTCAATTTTGGAACCGCATTTAGGTGGGGAGGGGGTGTTCGATATGCCACAGCCACCATAATGATGATTGCCTGCCCATTGAGGCGGCGTGAAAACTTTCCTTTTCACTAATATGGTTAATCAAGAGGTGGGAGGAGGGTACTGGGAAGCAGCACCCACTATCATTGCATCATGTGGCAGATATGGCAGAGATCAAGACAAGAAATCGACTTCCGCTCGACACGCACTTGAAGCGAAGATCCATGAGATACTACAGGGAAAGTTATCAACATTATATTACCATCAAAGATACAGATTCAACCGTACAACAATCGACAATGAGAGTGAGTCTGTCTGCCTGCTGCTGGTAATTTCAGATGCCAAAACAATGACACATAAATCGTTGAATAAAAAATCAAGCGTAACATCAACATTTTCACATTCACCCTCCTTCACCCTAGATGTACAGAGATGTACAGATACGAGTAGGAGAAGTAGCCGCATCTATGAGATACTTACACGGGTGTGTGCACTTGGTGCTGGGCATGTGGAAAGTTGCAAATTGCTGCTGCTGGTGGGGCAGTGTTGTAGAAAGCAAGGCAACAAGTTGCATCGTGTGCTCGCGTATCTGTATCTGCCTCCCTGCTATTCAGTTACCGAGTTGCTCGCTCACTCGCCTGCATCTCTCGTGCCAGTGTAATGTGAGAAAAAAGTGCTGCAGCTACAAGCTAAAGCTAAAAAGTGCAACGTTGACACAATTGTGAGTATCCATGAGATACTCAAGCAATTGTCAGGCGATTGTCTAGCTCTAGCGACCGGCAATTGCATTACCACAATGGGCCACAGATGAGCTGTCTGCTGTCGCTGTCTGCTGCCAGAAGATGAAGTGGGTGGCACTTCAGCCACTCCCCATCTCTAGTACTTTGAGAGCAGTCCATGGATGATTTGAAATTGTTTTGCAATTCAATTCAACTGCAATGACATATGGTACATACATACAAACATGTATCTAGAGGTGCTATATGTATCTGGGGAGTTTTCGCACTACATAAAAGTGAATGGTAAACGATTATAGTGGAATGCTGACTATGGGATTGTCTTTAAATTGTTCTATCGATAGCTGAAAAAGTAAATGATCTACAGATACTTCCTCTTTCGGATTTTCTTCGCTCTTTCAGGCACCTGCTCTGCCCTAGATTGGGGAGTTTGAGTCTGTAGTTTTTCCCATCTTGTTAGTCTTCTTCCTGTTTTTTATGACAGCCCGATTATTATGTCATCTAAACCACAAATTTCGAACACGCACCGCATATCGCATGCTATAGCCACACAGAACTCAATTAAAAGTCCATTATCCACACCAATGGAATAGAACTAACATTTTGGGATTTGTTTAATAAACAATTTCCGCTTTGATTTGTGGGCCTTCTCCCCTCCTCCAAATAGTAATTAGCCTGACGGTTGCTTCTGTGCTGCTGCTGCTGTCTGCGGAGCAGGCAATTATGGCACCCCGCCATAGAGAGTGGTGTGAAGAGTCAACCGTAGAGCCGAGTGGGGTCAAGCCCCCCATCAGAATAAGAAGGCAGCCATACCCTCAGGTGCTGTATACATTTGTCCTCTTTTGGCTAGGAAGTTGCAGCTTCCTTTTGTCGGTGTTGCGCGATTCTTGGCATTCTTTGCGTCAAAATTAGCTAGCAATTTGCTCTGGCTTCAGCATCTGACTCTGCCTTCGACTTTGGGCCCTTTGTCGATTGATTTTGTTGTGCGGATTCTTTTGCACACACAGTTCGATTGAAGTCGGCATCGTTTGGTATTTTGTGCCCTTTAAGCAAAAGCCGACAAAATGCGAACCACAAGACAGTGAGAAAGAGAGAGAGAGAGATCGGGAAGTGGGGAGTGAGGCTGCGAAGTCGTTTAAGGCCATTCGATTGGCATGCCGTCGCTCTCTTTAGGGTTGGGTTGGGTTTACTCATACTCAAGTATCTGCGGCATCCATTAGTACTCCTCTACTTGTGGACCTGCCTGCCCCTGTAATCAATCAATGCGTCCATCATAGGGAGTAGTAGAATGATGAAGTCTGTTGGTTAGACTTCCCTTTTTTTTTATATTATATATCCAGACTTCCACCGGAAAATATTTGCTTCCGTTCTGTTGTTTTTCCAAGCCCCCCCATTCTATGGAGTATGGCAAATAAATTACAATTAAATGCAACAAACATGCAACAGACAGACAGGGACAGACAATTGTTGTATCCAGCGGATGTGAGGAGTGGGATACCTAGCGACAACATCATTAGCCAGCCCCCCCCCACACCACTCCACTCTAGACTCTCCACTCTCCCCACTCTACACACTCCGCTCTCCACTTCACAGAATGGTATGATTCTGAGGGGCCCTTTTTCCTATGATTGTAACGACAGTAAAAGTGGTCCATGCTAATCCGGAAGTGGGTCATTTTCCCCCGAACGCAAATGAAAGCGTGTGCCCGGGCATCCCCTTGCCCCCTTCCCCTGCCAACGGTTCGAAGCGTTGAAAATCATATAATAAAACACATGCTGGCAGCAGGGAGTAGTAGCCATGGGAAATTGAAACCGAAAACTGCAGCATTGGAAAGCCAGACCCAGAAGAGCGTCACGGAACCAACACAGCAGCGAGTTGGAGATGAAAATGGAGATGGCTAGAAAGAGAGACAGAGAGAGAGAGATATATAGAGAGATATCATCATCATCATAATCATAATAAAGCAATCAAAATGAGGGAATAAGACATTGTCTCCTCAATCTCTGTGTGTGTGGGAAACACACAGCTGACAGATGAAGATATTGTCTTTAGACTTATGCAAGAACATCAATCGAAATGCGAAGCGGTGTTGAAAGTTCACAAAAATTGTTAGAAAAGCAATGAAAGCCAAGGAAAACTATGGATTATATAGGAAGCAGAATTATGCATATAATTTTTAGTGGAAAAACTATTTAATAAAACAGCCAAGGTAAAGATCGGACGGGCTTTAGATCAAGATTTTTGGTGGAAAAATTTTTCCAGAGGGTGCAGCAAAAAAAAAAACTTAAGACGGAGTATCTTAATGTCGCGGCACGTGTAGGAATTAAATGTGTAACTAGCAGAAATAATTGTTAAGAAGAAATTAAAAAATTAAGTTTTTAAGGTAGTTAAATAGTTCCTTAAAAAATAATTTAAATATGCAAAAAAATATAATATTTTATTATTATTTATATTTTATTTCTCTGCAGCATTGTTTTGGATTAGTCTCCTGTTGTCAGATCCTGAACCTTCGACTTCAAATGATAGCTCTTACACAGAGAGAAACTAAAGAAATAAAGGTAGGAATTTTAAAATTTTTACACAATTAAAGTGCATTATTAACCATATTTTCACATGCCAAAACAGCTGGTATTTAAAATTGATCAAATAAACCCTTAAAATATATCAACACAGTTTAAATTAATCAAGAAAATATTATAGTAATCTACTATAGCAATGCTAAGGTAGCATTATGTTAAAAAGCTGCAAATTGAATTTTAAATGCAAACAAAACTCAAATATTTTGTATAACCCTCGCCTTATAGGGTAACTTGCAATACTCTAACAATATTCTAACTCACATTTGTGATGGTAGTAAACGACTTTTTTGGCCATATGTAGATCTGTTTCAGACACCACGCAAAATGCGAGTAACTTGCGCATAATTTGGTAGTAAATTCAACCATTAAGAAAAGACAAGACACCTACCCATAAAAAACTGGAAGACTGACCGATCGCCCACATACTATATAGGTGGCATGGGGAAGGGGCAGGCTGCAGCCCACATTCAATTCCGAAACCAATTTTGACGCGTGCGCGCAGGCGCAAGTCTTAATTTGCATATCCCCCCGAAATGAAATGAAAAAAAAATGTGGGGGCTGATTTTGATTGTTTCACATTCTACGTACACGAGTATGAAGCCAAAACGGATGTCTCGCCGGATCTCTCTGTGGCTGCAGTTTCACTTTCGCTTGGCAGACAATGGGCAGCTCACAGATCTCTCGCTCTCTCTTCCTCTCTATCTTTATCTCTGAGAAGTTCTCACATTAATTTTTTGGGGGCATGCGAATTGCACATTAAATCTGTTGTGATCTTAATTATAATTAAATCTCGTATACTATAGAGTGAAAAATTACCTCGAGGTTGCCATAAAGTATCTTTAAGCGTATCTAAAAACCATATCGAAATGATATTTCACAGCAAAAAGCATAACTAATATCTAGGCGGGTTTCTTCTTTATAAAGAAAGATGTTTTGGCATTGAAAATATTTAATCTTTTGGTATGAAACCATTCTTTTTTGCTTTCCTGGTTGTTTGTGAGTATCATTAACGGCGAAGTATCTGTAGAAAATATTTTTTAAAAATATATACCTCTTTTTCAAGTGGCTTTGGGTATGGCAGTGGAGTCTTTAGGCTCCTCTCCCCAAAAGGATTTAATGGATTTTAGCGCTGGCAAAGACTTGGAACTTAAGCAAGGCAGGAATAAACCAAGGGACATTTTTCAAGAACTGGAAACTGAATATAAAATGTATTTTGCACTGAGTCAGCAGATACAACTGGATCAGGAAACGCTAGATAAGCAGATAGACGATAAGAAACTGGCACTGCAGTTGGCCAACGAACAGTTGGCCGAAATGGAAATCAAACGTCGTTTGGTGCGCTGTATACAGCGGCAGAAAACCGCCAAAGAAGTGGATATAATTCCCAGTTTACAGCGTAATGGTTTTACTACTACATTTCCTTTATCCCCTTATGATCCACCAATTCCCCAAATTGTTGGAAAATAAATTCTAAAAAAAATGCCTGTCTAAAAATATTTAAGAGGTTATATCTTTCACGGATTGTTTTTATCCATTAAATATATATCTGGAAAAATTTTTGAATCGGATAAAATCCTAAGCAGAACCCAAACTAAACGGAATAAAACTGTTGTAATCTTACTTATACTTAACAAATATTTTACATATATATACATAGGTATAACATATGCATATGTGTAGGTATAGGTATATCATACATACATATGTGTGTATTTATCTGCACCTTTAAATCTTATATAAAAACCATATCAAATTGATATGTCACAGCAAAAGTCAGCCATAACTAAAGTGAAGCAGGGTTTTTCTTCTATATATAGGACTGCCTTTTTGCCACAAGTAATATTTAATTTTGTAGAATGAAAAGCATTGTTATTTATCTGCTGGGAGTTTGTAAGTATCTTTTTGCTGAGAAATATGCTTTGGATAATTTTCAAAATGTTTTCCCTTTAGTTGCTCTGATGATGGAAATGGCGGCGGCGGCTTCAGCCTATGATTTTCAACAAGAACCGTTTAAACCGTTATATAACCATCGGAATGTGCAAAATTCGAAACCAATAGATTACTCGGATTTGCAAAAAAGGATTGATAATGCAAAGAAGAATATCAGAGTGCTGGAACCTGAACTCCAAATGTATCTTTCACTAAGGTTGCAAATACAAGAGGATCAGGAAAAAGCAGACAAGCAGGTAGCCCAGAATAAATTGGCACTGAAGATGGCCACTAATCAGTTGGCCGATATCCGTGAAAAGTTATTGGATGCCAGACGCGAGTGTGCACCGCAACAGCAAATCAACAAAGAAATGGATCCTCCCAGAGGTATAGCTCCCGTCTCCATCAGTCTTACTCCGATTTTAAGACCCAACAGAAAAATAGTTGACCCTTGGTGGCCATCTGTTTGGCCATCTGATAAGAATTTTAATTCTGGTAATCAATGAAGTTCTGCTCAGTTCTGTTCTGTTAATAAAGTAGTGAAGTAAATGGCAAGCAGAACTAAATGAAAAATTTGATATGGTTTCTTATATAATTTGAACTTTGAAATTTTATGTAAGCATATGGGCTTTCGATTTGCGCTGATTCAATGCGAAGTATTTGATAGATACAAAAAAGAATACTATAATAATTCCCAAAAATACCAACAAAAATACTGCGTAATTCTAGGAAAAAGTAGAAAAACCAGCAAGTACAAAAACTTCAGGCAAGAAATGCAAACTCTTTTTGGAGTAATTTTTAGATAATTATAAGATCTGAAGTAATTGCAAATCGATGCAGAAAAATTATTTAACTCCAAGTAAATGTCAATCGAAACGAATGGAAAAGCTTTACACATAAAGAAGAGACTTAGCCATAGCTATTCTGGAGTTTAGGGATCACCATCTCATGATGAGGTCTCTTTTGTTTGTGTGCACCGCAGTACTGCGTAAGTTTTGTTGATGAAAGGAAAATGTTGATGGCACTTTAATTATGAAATTATTATTTGGAATAGTTTTATGGGGCAATATGGCAGAGAAAGAGATTGATTCTTCAATGGCAGATGAACCAGAAGCTCTGAAGTTTCCAAAAGCAGATGAACCAGAAGTGGAAAAGTTGTCAAAGGCAGATGACCCAGACATTGAATTAAGAGCGGGTCCTTGGCAAAGAGAGATCCCAAGCAGATTGCGCTGGGGAGCTCAACAACCAACCAAAAAAAGTTTTTGGAAACCAAAAGGAAATTATTTGCAGCTGGACATTCAAAAGCTGGTGTCGATGCGACACTGGAGCTGGAAAGGGTATACCAAAAACGAGAATATTGTAAGGATACCGCGTTGGATGATCAGTGGATAGGCAATAATTTAAATATATATATTCCAAATAAATAAATACAATTTAAATAAGGCAATAAATTATCCAACTTTTAGCTGGGGCAACCATTATAGCATGGAAATATATTAAAAAAAAATACGAGAAATGTATAATAATTCCAGAAAATACTGGAGAAACTAGTATACCAGTATATACTAATGTCACGAATTAACTGAACTAAATACCAGAAAATACTTGACATTGTCTCAAAAATTTTCTTTGCAAGATATGCGAACTTTTTAAGTAATTTTCAGAAAACTATGTTTTGTTTGTGACCTTGAATAATTGGCAAATCGATGCAGAAAAATTATAAAACTCCAAATAAATGTCAATCGAAACGAATTGCAAAGCGTTACACATTAAGAAGTGACTTGCCATAGCTATTCTGGAGTGTAAGAAGGATCAGCATATTCATGATGAGGTCTCTTTTGTTTGTGTGCATCGCAGTACTGCGTAAGTTTTGTTGATGGAAAGAAAGAAGTTGTGTAGAAAATGACACTTTAACAATGAAATGTTTATTTGGAACAGTTTTATGGGGCAACGTGGCAGAGAAAGAGATTGATTCTCCAAAGGCAGATGAACTAGACATTGAAACAAAAAGGGCTACTTGGCAAAGAGAACTGGCAAGCAGATTGCGATTGGAAGATCAATTACCAACCAATACAAAATATTGGGAGCAAAAAGTAAAATATATGGAGCTGGCCATCCAAAAGCTGAATAAAAAGATACCACAAATGCGAAGAAAATACGCTAAGGCCAAGGCGGAAAACAGAACATTAGCCACGAAACTGGAACTTTCGAATAGTAAGTTGTACGATGCGACACTGGAGCTGAAAAGGGCTGAGCAACAACCCGTAAATTGTAAGGATATCGATAAGAAAAGCGACTTGGATGATCAGTGGATGAGCAATAAACCTAACAAGGAAGAGAAGAACAGTCGGCAGAATCTTCCCACGATCGTGGGTCGTTATAATACAAATAGGTACATCCGCCTGCTAAAGAATTGGCGAATGTCTATTGACAGGGAATTAAATATGGTCACGAATTCGCTATGGAAAAAGTTCCTGGCCGAAAAAGGAGGATACACACAAAATATTTCACCTCTGAGAATTAAAATGGAAACAATTTTTATTAAAATAAAATATTTTAAATTAAATATATATATTATAAATAAATACATTTAAATAAGGCAATAAATTATCCAAATTTGAGCTGGGGAAACAATTATAACATGAAAATATTTAAAAAGGCTACAAATGTATAATAATTCCAGAAAATACTAGACAAATATACTACAAAAATGCCAGGATATACTAATGTCACGAATGAACTGAACTAAATATCAGAAAATACTATGAAAAATACTTGGCATCTCAAATTTTACGAACTTTTCGAGTAATTTTCAGAAAATTCATCGAATATGCGACTATGTTTAGTTTGTGACCTTGAATAATTGCAAATCGATGCAGAAAAATTATGAAACTCCAAGTAAATGTCAATCGAAACAAATGGCAAAGCGTTACAAAATTTTCAAAGACAATTCGTAACATAAAGGAGAGACTTGTCATGGCTATTCTACAGTCTAAGGATCACCTTCTTCAAGATGAGGTCTCTTTTGTTCGTGTGCACTGCAGCATTGCGTAAGTGTCGTTGATGGAAAGATAGTATTGTTGGCACCTTAACTACAGAATGTTTCTTTGGAACAGTTTTATGGAGCAGCGTGGCAGAGGAAGAACAGTCACTACTCGAATCACGGAGTGCTACAAAAGCTCCAAAAGCAGATGAATCAGTATCAGTACTGCCAAAAGCAGATGAACCAGATGCGACAAAATCCCCAAAAGCAGATGAACCAGATGCGACGAAATCCCCAAAAGCAGATGAACCAGAGGTGGTAACAGCAATGCGAGTTGGTTGGCCAAGGCGACCGCAAGTGCCACTGAGAAGTCTGAATAGTCTGAATAGGCGGAGTGCTACAAAAGCTCCAAAAGCAGATGAAGCAGTATCAGTACTGCCAAAAGCAGATGAACCAAATGCGACAAAATCCCCAAAAGCAGATGAACCAGAGGTGGTAACAGCAATGCGAGTTGGTTGGCAAAGGCGACCGCAAGTACCACTTAGAAGTCTGAATAGTTGGTCGCCTTTTGTCCCCTGGACAACGAAAAAACCACATGATCTGGTATTGCTGACTAAATATTGGGAGAGCAGAGAAAAAACTATGGAGCGGGATCTCGAAAAGTTGGACAAAATAATACCAGAAATGCGAAGGAACTACGCTCTGACCAAGGAGGAAAACAGGACATTAGCAATGAAATTGCAAACGTTTAATAGTAAGTTGTACGACACGACACTGGAGCTGAAAAGGGCTGAGCAACAGCGAGGAAATTGTAAGGATAGGAAAAGCTCCTCGGATGATCAGTCGATAGGCAATAAACCTAACAAGGAAGAGAAGGACAGTAGGGAGGACCTTCCCACGATCGTGGGCCGTAATTTTACAAATAGGTACATCCGTCTGCTAAAGAATTTGCGTTTGTCTATTGACAGGGAATTGAGGATAGTCACAAATTCGCTATGGAAAAAAGTCCCTGGCAGAGAAAACAGGATAAATCCAAAAAGCTCTGAGAATTAAAATGGAGACCATTTTTTATTAAATTCCTCACACTATTTCAGCAAGAATAAACATAACCCGTGAGACTTTTTTTCCATTCCTCTTTTTCTTTAAATAATAATAAAGTCAGAATTCGATAATGGAGCCTATGGTAATTTCACTCAATGCTAAAAAGAAAGAAATGCGCAATTTACATAGTTAATACAGAGATCTGCATTCGCTTTTGATCTGATCTCTTTCCGAAATACTATCATTCTCGGCACAAGTTTGAAAACATTGAAAATATACTGAACGTGTTTGGAAAAATACTAAAATTATATTGAACATATACCGAAATATATTAAAAATATATTTTAAAACCAAATCTGAAAATATAATTAGAAATATAAAAAAAATATACTTAAGAAAATTAAAAGTTACTGAAAATATACCAAAAAAAAATATACAACAATTCGGAGACAATATCTTGAGAACGGAGCCTTCCTGACCACGAAACTACGCGACCCTTTCTTTTTTTGGGATTAGCTCTACATATGTACATGTTATTCGAAGCATATCCCAACAGTTTTCAACTGAACTTTCGACCATGAACTTTGCTTCGTTGCTTTTCATTTGCTGCAAGTTCATAAAAAAACAATCTAAGCCCTTCTATTGCTGATTTCCTATTGATTTTTTAAGGCTGCATTTGTCTCTGAGGTTGCAATGTTGATGCTGTGGAAATTTCACTAATTCCGGAACTAAAAGATACCGCAGGGAAACTTACAGAGACAGTAGGGGGCCTATTCGATAAAGTTAAGAAGACAGTGGGTCTGGGCAGAAGTCAGGATATTAGCTCATGAATACAAATATGTATTTAACATTCTACCAAAAGTATAATGAAAATATGTATGTGTAAATATATGGAAATATGTCCACTGAATAAATAGTGCGAATATAGGGAACTATAGTAAATTAAATGCCACAAATGCCCTTTTTCATTTTTCATAATGATGACTCATAAAAAACTTTTTAAAAACCTTCAAATAACATACCTGATTTATGGAATAACTAATTCTAGAAAATCTGATTCGTTATGGCGAGCCAACGTCGCATGTTATCCGAAGCATTTCCCAACAGTTTTCATCTGAACTTTCAACCATGAACTTCGCTTCTTTGCTCTTCATTTGCTGTGAGTCCATAATTTTAATATTCTAATCTATTTCTATTTATTCTGATCTATTTTGAATTTCCTATTGATTTTTAAAGGCTGCATTTGTCTCTGGTCCTGTAGTGTTGAGGCTGTGGACGTTAAAGGTACAGTAGGGAAACTTACAGACACAGTAACGGGCCTAATAAGTACTGTCAAGAAGACAGTGGGTCTGGGCAGAAGCGAGGATGGTAGCCCATAAACCATATTCAATATGTATTTAACATTGTACCAAAAGTATAATGAAAATATGTTTATGTAGATATATGGAAATATGTCCACTGAATAAATAATGCAAATATAAAAAAACATTGTTTAAATATAATGGAAATATAGTAAATCAAATGCCACAAAAAGTTGCGTTCAAGACACTCTTTTCATTTATTTGTATTACAAAATGATGAGTCATACAAAAATGATAAAAAACCTTCAAATAACATACTTGATTTAACACGAAACTAATGCAATATAAAGGCTTATTCGTTATGGTGATTCAAAGTGGAATTTCAATCCATTTATTTAAACTCAGTTTGAGACAGAACCTTCCGCCATGAACTACACTTTGTGGCTCTTCTTTTGCTGTAAGTCCTTATTAAAACTTTGATTAGCTATACAGCTCCTGACTTTCTATATGCAGGCACCATTTGCCTTTGGGGATTGAGTCTAGCTGCTCCAGCAGAGTTTAGTATTCGTTCCATTTCGAGCAGCAGTTCGAAGCAGACGATCAACGGGCAGCCAAGGACTATCTACGACTTCGAGGTGGAGGATACTGTGAACCTTCGAAATGGAAAGATGACCCGCACAAGAAAAACCAAACGCAAATCGGATCAAATGAGCAAAAAAGAAGTGGCTCGTATGAAATATAAAATGGATACGGGAGTGGCACGTTAAATATGTTTGTGCCAGGGAATCCTTTTTTTAAATACATTCCAAGAAAAGGCCGTGTTTTATTATAGTTTAGAATGGGATATGTTTCTGCATTTTTTCCTTTCTTCTTTTTTCTTCTGTAAAACAAAATAATTTAATGAACAGAAAAACTATTCTTAGTGTATCTACACCCTACTGTGATTCTAAGCAATGTGAAAGGATGTTCAAATATTTACCTATCCCTTACCATCCTTTAGTCGAACCACTGAAGAAGAAGCTTTTTTCGAGCGCATATTTTTCCCTGGAACTCATCCCACTCTAACCCTAATTGTAAATCATAGACGTTCGTCTAGAATGTAGATCTAGATCTACTTTCTAAATTATGGAATCCGTAATAAACTGGGCCAAGACCAGGGCGCCTTGTTGACGCAATTTGTAGATTCCATATAGACGACAGATTCCATCTACCTGTTTCTTGGGCTACCTGTTGGGATCTCTTTGCTTTGAATTGCTCTAATTTGTGAAGGGTTTTTCGTGTTGCTATGGGAATGAATGCCTCAACCATAACTGGAATTCCGTTTTTGGGTAAAAGTGTCGCGTTTCATGAGTTTTAAATGGACCAAGACGCTGCGCTGCGCTGTGTCGCACTGCTTGAAAGCGTTTCGTTTGACAGATTTATGCATACTTTCAGTTTTGGTGGATCGTCTCTAGTCTCATCTCGTTTCGTCTCGTCTGCTGCTGTATGCATCTCTGCTTGAGTTCCCGAAATGTTTGATAATTTATGAGGATGCATTTTGTTAGCTCAACACATTTTATTAGCCATTTGAAAAACGATAGGAAGCCCATGGAATGGGTGGAAGAATTATTATGCTAAATGGTTATTCGAGTGGGTTTTTGTGTATCTTCAACAAAAGTGCTTATACAACCCAAAAAGCAGCGTCATATTTGCAGAGTATAAAGCGTGTAAATGTGGCGCTCATGTGATCATCTTCTTAGACCTTCATTTACTTTAATCTTATTTACATAATCCCTACCAAGAGTTCATACTGACAATCATCAGAGTATAATTTTAACGCATCTCATTCTGCAAATTTGTCACGTAATCAAATATGAAATTATGCCCAAAAATAAATTTCATCAAAAAACACAGCCAAACACACTAAAACTCGCATGATATTTATATTTGCGGCACACGACAAACCACAAAAAAATAATAATAAAAATACAAGCAGACAAGACATTTCTTTGGCATATCATCAGCCTTTTTTCTGGCCATGCCATAAGCCGTGGTGACACAATACACGCCCACCAACAAAAAATGTTCCTTCAAAGAACAAAAAGTGGCAGCGACTGGTTTGTGGTCTTGTGGATGGATGGATGGCTTTAATTTTAATGGAATAACAATTTGTTTGCCCTTTGTTTGAGATCAACATCAACTTTCCATTGTTTTCAAGTTCAAATTAAAACGTAAAGACAAACGGAATCTACACAGAAAAAACTAATTACAAATCAAAGGCACAAAAGATGAGCTCCAACGAGAACTGTGGCAAGAAACAGTGCTGCCCCAAGGAGGTGCATATCGAAGACATCCATTTGGGGGATAGCTTCATGGAGGATATTGGTCGCCGGTGCCTGAGCGAGGTCTTTGCTGATGTCTGGTTCTTGGTCGAGGATCAGCGGCTGCCTGCCCACTGTGTAATTTTGGCCGCAAGGAGTGACTTCTTTCGCGTACTCCTTTACGGCTCAATGCCAACGAATCGTCAGATAAGGCTCCATGTGGCACTGGAGCCTTTCAAAGTGATTTTGTCATATTTATACACGGGCAGGCTGGCGATTTACTCCCTGTCTTTGGCTGCCATCGTCAATGTGTTGGCTGTGGCCCATCTGTATGGCTTGGAGGAATTGGAAATGGCTCTGAGCAAACGCCTCGCACAGAATTTGCACCTCAACAATGTGTTCCTGTTGTTAGAGGCAGCGCGTCGGAACCGTCTAGAGGATTTGGCCGAAAAATGTTTTCAGTTTATGGACCGAATGGCGTCGGAACTAATCAGAGAGGAATCCTTCCAGCTGGTGTCCAAAGAAACACTGGCGGAAGTGCTGAACCGCGACACCTTTGTGGCCCCGGAGGATGAGATATTTTGGCTTGTATGCGAATGGAGTCGCCACCATCCGCAGGAGAATATACAGTCGCTATTTTTGTCGGTTGGCCTGCCCCTGACGAGTGAGGAAGAAGTTTATGCGGAGCGCCGTCCGTCGGGCGGCTATGTGGAGCCGCCAAAAATCTCAGAATATGTGCTCTGTCGTGCCACCTTGTGGCCAGAGAAGGATGTGGCCTATGACAGATACTATTTGCGGCGCATTCGAGACATCCACAACGAGCCATTGATTGATCTGAGGCACTGTTACAAGATCAATTGCATAAGCCTCTTGGAGCGTCGAAAATCTCTGGAGATCTGCTACGATGTGCAGGTCTCTTGCGATCAGAATCGTTGGCTTCGTGTGGGCAGGATAATGCCAGATGGCAGGCCATTGCCCGAGGACTGGATAAATATCTACTTTACGGAACGACCCGTTCGCTATATACGGATTGTGAATCCGGAAACTGAACGAAAAGATTTGTTAAACTATTTCGAGCTGAAAGCCAAGCACACGACAAATATTTAATAGATTATTTCCATACCCTTTGCTTTGTTCCCCACTTGTCCGGCAAATTCAACAGCTGCACAGGAAGTCGAGTCGGGGAAGTCTCTTATCTGACAGATACAAATAGGAAAATCGCAAATGCCGCAAAATGTTGGTCTTTGTTTGGCTGTTTGGTTGGTTGTTTAATATTGTTTATGATTTGGAATCATTTGTTTGTAATTGGATCTTGATAATTGTCCGGTGGAAGGGTGACACAGAAATCTTCCACCTTACCCCGCCAAACCCCAATCGACAAAATTAGACGCATCTTATCAGTGATTCGTGCAGCTAAGCAAACAACTCATTGTGTGTGTTTGTTGTGTATTTATTTGTTCAACTGGCAAATATTAAAGCCCTCACATGAATCATGATAATCGACAATGGGAAACGAAAAGGGGTTGGAAAATTTGCATAGTCGGATTTCAGTGTGGCAAACTTCCTGTAAACATGAGAAAGAAAAAGTTGCTCCTTTAAGAGTGTGGAAAAGTAATGAAAAACTCATTTTATTTATTGTACTTTTACAGGAGAACATCAAATTCATACGCCACACAAATGTTTTTTGCCTAAATTATGTTTGTCTTAACTTTTTTTTGTCTTCTTTCTTTGTTTTTTGTGTGCCTGGTAAGGAAGAGTTTTCCAGTGTAAAGGAAACTCAATCCCAGAACGACAATTAAACTTTGGAAAAATAAAATTGTTTGGCATGTAAAATGATCTTCATTTTGATGTTTTTATGCGCTTGAAGAATGTTTTATGATTTGTACATGGGTAAAACTTTAAGATTACATTTGTGGAACTCTGCCAAACCTCTACCAAAGACCAGCTGTCAGTCATTGTACCTTGTACTCACTCTGGAATCAGCTTGAAGTATTGGAAGTGTTTTCAAATAAACAATAAATGAATGGCAATTTTTTGGGTTCATTCAAGGAGGTTTTTGGTGGCACAAAGACACCGCATGAGCTGCCATGGACAATTCGTCGCTGCCTTCGCTGTCTTCGATTGTCGTTCGTTTCCGTTTCCTGTCCTGCGGCGCAACGAATGCGATTTAATTTTTTATTGTTCGCTGATGCCAATCGATACAAAAGTCATTTGTGGAAGGTGAGGAGGGCCCGTTGCCGCTTCAGTGTGAGTGTTGGCCACTCAGCAGTGAAGTGTTGGCCATCAAGGAGGCAATAGGTTTCGGCCAGGTGTTCACTTGTAGGCAGGCCCTCAGGTAGGCCCTAGAGAGAGTCTTTTGCTAAGTGAAACGGATAAGATTTCAAATTAATTAATTGATTAAAAATAGAGGGCTCAACCGCACATAGCAACGGGCCTAAGCTCCTAACCCATAAAGGCCAAGACCTGGCTGGCAATTCATTAATTTGATGATGTCCCTTGCCAATCTTTTAGACCACACACACACACACACATACATTCGGCATTCTAAGCCCCCAAGAGCTTTATTTAATACTCAATTCAATTCAGTCTCTCAATCAATTTGCAATCAATTAATTTGTCATTTGGCCGATCCGATGCTTATCAATCATTGATTGATTTCCGCCCCAGCTATTTGTGTGGTGGCCAAAATCCGAAACACGCACCACACAGTGGGAGATCTTTTTAATCAACCGCCGCCACACACAAACTCACACAAATAATTATCAAAAATCAAACAAAAGCTTCGAGCTCTGTTTTTAATGTTTTTCGGATGTGGCTGATTATATTATAATTGTTGAAAATTTTACCCACAAATAAATAAATACAATAAATGTGGGTTTAAAGTGCTGCAAATCGCGCTTTTAGTTCAACAAACACACACAAAAAAAAATCTACATAAAATAATGAGAAAACCGCCAACGCAGTGGAAAGCATTTAAAGTTGAATTATATTTTAATCAAATTTCTTTTGTGGAAAGTCCAGATATTAAATTTAATGGAAATATAAAATAATTGAAGCCGATTATGGTCATATTTTTATTGAGAATTTTAACACTTTCACGCTTGCAAAAGGCTAATTGGTTATGACCAATTGAAATGTATTTTATTAATCCGCTTAAAGAGTAAATTATGATGGTAGAGGTGATTGGAAGCGGGTCGCTTGGAAATGGTGTATAGAATATAAGAGTTCTTAATGTTGCTTTGTTGAGGTATAAGACAATCCTACGCGTGCAGTGCACTCTCTTGATCTTCATTTCAACGACGAGCTTTGCTGCTCTCACGCAATAACTACCCGCTCTCTTAGTTTCTTCATGCTATTCCTGCTCTCTCAGCAATATCTTGTATCGCTCTCTCAGCAATAACAACAGCACTCAGGTTGAGATGACACCTTCGCTCTTAGAATAAAACGTCGTGCGTGCATAAGCAACGGTACTATTACTTAATCCTCCATTACACTCTTTGCTACTGCTATAAACTGATACAAATAAACACTCAACGCCCTGCCAATGTTTGTTTCGTCTCTTATAGATTTTCCATTCAATTAATTAACTTATTTTCTGCTGCTTTTGGCCCCAAAGAACTGGCAATTGTCTGCCAGTTCAGTTAGCTAATCAGTTAATTGTTTGCCCGATTTGAGGCTTCAGGTCACGTAATGTATGTAAGTCCTGAAACTGTTTTGGTGCGTGAGAGTGCCAGGCTTGGCTTTTGGCTTAGTACTTCTGCTTGAGTTGGCCCGTGCCATGGTCGCCAGTGCTTTAATTGTTTAAATAATCGCAAATCACACAAATCACGCGAGCGTAAAATTCCGATAAGGCACGAGTCCTGAGACACACAGACAAGTGTCTGACTACCCTCCCGCTCCCCTTACCTTTGACTGGTCATTGTCAATCTTTGACTTTTGCGTTTGAGCATCTGCTTCGCTCTCTTCTCTGCTCTCTTCGAATCGTCCGTCAATTCGCCTTAGATCTCTTAGCAGCGGGCACTCTCCCACGCCTGTCAACGGCGTGGCTGTGGGGCCGCCTCTTCTTTTGCGGTTTTTTTGTTTCACGTTTTGCTAATTTCTCCACATTAATTCTCTTCGCTCGCTCGCTGTTTTGGCCATTTTCTGCGGTCGGTCTCTCCTTCCATGCGCCCGCATTTGTGTTTTGTTTGTGCTTTCCATCGAATCGAATTGAAAGTGAAAACTGAAAACATGAAACCTGAAAGTGTGAGTGGAAATTGATTTGTAATCAAACCCCACTTTGATTAAAGCATTCAGTTTGATTAGCTCTAATGAGGCAGCAAGACTGGGCGACTGTCTCGAGTCGATGGATGGCTGATGGTTTTATGCAACAATCCTCTGTGGGCGCCCCACTGCTTGCCACACACCCACAATGTGCCCCCTGCCCCACCCAGCACTCTCTCTCTCTCTCTGTAGGGGACCCGCACAGTTGTCGAAATTAATTTCAAATTTGTTTCGCTCAAAAAATAATAATGGAAAAAAAGTCAGCAGACCACAAAATTTACTCGCATTTGGGCTTCTGTTTCTGTTTCTCAGATGTGCACCACATGAGATTGCTATACCCTGTTTTTTTTTTTTTTTTTGGGCATGAGTTAGAAAGAACGTAGGAGAGATTTTTTTTTGAAATTTTGAATATTTTTTTAATATAGGCTCATATTTAGTTTTGTAGATAATTCCTTTACTCATAAATTATAATATCTTCTCTTATATTTATATCTACCTATCCTTCTATTGGAGTATTTTTGTGCTCCCTAGTATTCTAACTTTTATAGAGTACCCCATAGCTCACTTTCTTGTACATATATTTCTGCTCTTGGGTGCCTAAACCACCAAGTGTGCCACTTGTTCTGATTAACCCTTTGATGGTAGCACAAATAATTATAAATTAATGTGCTGCCAGCTGCCTTTTAGGCCCAGCCTCCCTCCCCAAACAGCCTCCCCCTTGCTACGCTCCATTCCTCTTCGATTCATCAGTTTCCCTCCCCTTCGTTACCAAAACATTTTTTCTCTCTTTTGTTTTTTACTTTACTTTACTTTTTTTTGATGCTGTGTTTTTTTTTCGGTTGATAATATAATTAAGTGGCTTTTGTATTTGTTTTAATTATGCCGCTTTTGATGTTTTTTTTTGTTGCTGCTTTTATTTTTGCAAATATTTTTTGTTTAAAAATGATTGAATATCATTTATAATTTATATCGATTTAATTGTATTATTTTGCTGTTGCTGCCAATGATTGTGATTATATTTTATGAATTTTGCGGTTATTTATAATGTAATTAGTGATATGCTCTTAGCCCTAATTGGTGGCTGTTTTGGCCACTCAATTGAGGTTTATGGTTCAGGGAATTATTGATGATAAATTTAGTGTCACGTCACATATGGGTAAAAAAAAGCCCTGGAAAATTGCTAAACATGCATAGAATTTTTTTCACACTTGAAGTGTACATAGCTAATTTGTGGATTTTGCTGTGGTGTTTGTATATTCATTTACATAGTTGATATTTTCATTAGAATGAAGCTAGTACCATTTATAGGTATTTAGTTCCATATTGTGCTTACTTTTTATTATATTATTTAAACTCTCTTTTAAGTTTTTGTGGGCCTTGCTTTTTGCTGGTTTCCAAGAATCGCAAATGGTATGATTTTCACAAATACATCAATTTACCCATCATAGGAATTACAACTTGAGAACGGGGGGCAGCTCCATAAACATCCTAAATAATGTAGGATACGTTGTGAATATTTAAACGGAGACATAAAGAAGATGCTTTATGAACAACTTTAAGCGGAGGAACTTCAATCCGCAGAAGAATTATAAAAAAGGATGGACTGTTTCTGCTTAGATTTATTTATATGATGGGAAGTACGATTAAAAGTGGAAGTTAAGGAAAAGTAAGTTCTATAGATCTATTCTTAAGATTCAAGCAAAGAATTTGAGCACAAAATGATTGGTTTCTTTTCTTTAAATTATAAGTGGAACGAATAAAGCTTCATCAATGGTATCCGTAAAGTTTATTTGTTAATGCTTATTCTGATATCTTAAAACTGCTTTCCTTTATATCTTTTGCACAATAGAATTCTTTCAAAAATCCCCTTTTGATTTCGTAAAGAATTTACTTTCCCAAGAGCCCCACCCAAAACCAAACCCACTTTAAATTCTAATTTCTAGCCAATTTTAAAAGGCCTCCCCACATGGATTTGCTACTGTTTTTTTCAAAGACTCCATTATTTATTTTGGCAAACCATTGACTCTATTCTTTCCCTTTCCCATGTGGCTTAAATAGCAGAAAACCAGCTTTTTGGGCTATCAATGGAGTAGGTTCGTTTCATTCATAGTTCGGCTTTTGCCAATTTGTCCGTCATTCAAACACTCACGATGTGTTAACATGTAAATTGATATCGCGATTGAGAACACAGGCAGGCGGCTTTACGATCGACAGCGGATGAAGTAGGGGAAATATACTATAAATAAATAAACCGATTTATATGCGCACAGACAATGAATTAAATCTGTAATGATGCTCTGCGAACGGATGAGCCCATAGACCCCGGACCCAGAGCCCATGCCAGAGCCCAAGCCAGACCCCGAGCAAGAGCCTGAGCCAGACCCACTCTGATCAATGAATCTTTCTCGTGTGGTTTTATGTTGTCCATTCCCATACCCTCTCGATTGGCCCTCCCTCCCTTCATTGTCTTTTGTGGCTTTTTGTCGTCAACCTTACACTAAGTTCATTGATAAAACTTGTTGTAGCTGTCGCTTCCTCTTTGTAAGTGATTTTTTCTCCCTCTTTTTCTCTCTGTCTGTCTCTGTCTTTCAGTCTTTGGCATTTTTTCATTCAAATCCGGTCGGTGGTTGGTCTGGTCTGTTGGTCTTTTCGTCTTTTGGTCTCTTGGTCTCTGTGTCGCTTGGTCTGCTTGTCTGGTGTCGATGTCGCATGTGACTGCCGTGCCCCAGTAATCAGTTGATGTGGAAGTTGATATCGGAAATGGATTTGAGTAGCAAATATTTCACTTGATTTTCGTTCGGAAATGGATTTGAGTAGCAAATATTTCACTTGATTTTCGTTCGGAGTTTCTGGGATTTTTTTTGGCCATATTAAAAGCCTAATCAAAGGGGAATGTTAACTTCAAAATTTTGTAATACAAATTCGAAATATTTTTCTTTGCATTTTTATAACTGCTCATGCTCTGGGGGGGATGGATACATTCAATACATAAAGACATTAAATTCCGGAAGAGAAGACATACATAAATATATATGTAAATATATATATACGTGTGTGCGTGAATGTTCTGCGTGTGTGTGTGTGTGTGTGTGTGTGTGTGTGCAGGCCTCGTTAAGATTAAGATTTAACAGCTGCTGCTGCTGCTGCTAAGGGATCTGCAATCCTTTAGGCTGGCAATGCCTCGGCAATGCCATCGGGTGCCATATCATCCAGACTGCCCGCATAGCCCATAGGATCCAAAGCCACTGGCACTGGAGCTGCAACTGGGGCTGGCGCTGCGACTGGGGCTGGGGCCGGTGCTGGTTCAGGATCCGGACTGGCCGAAAGAGCCACGAAATTGGCATCCGATTTCTCAGACAGCAACATAGGCTGTGGCATCATTGGCGATGCAACAGGCGATGGATTGGGCTCAGGATTGGGTTCAGCCGCTGGATTGGGACTGGGCTCAGCCACGGGATTGGGACTGGGCTCGGCCACGGGATTGGGCGATGGCTCTGCGTGGGGCTCTGGATTTGGATCCGCCTTGGGCTTGGGATCGGCCACAGGATTCGGCTCTGGGTCAGGCGATGGGGCAGGAGCGCCATAGACGCTGTGCAGCACCGCAAAGGTTCCGACTATCAGAAAGACGGTGGCTATTTTTAGTTAATGAAACGTTTGATCGAATGATATTGATACTTTACCACATACAAAGGCGAAGACCGTAAGGAGTTTCATTTTCCCACTGAATGAAGAAATAGCTGCCCGGGGTCAGACTTTTATAGGTGGCTGTAGTCAGTGGCATGGCAATAATCAATTTAGTTTTATGACCAGCCATTCACTCTGATATGATCAATATTTAAGTGTTTATTTTATGGAATTTTTGATAGCGAAATAATCAATTTGAATGCGGGATGGAAATCGGCGGTATAGAGGTTCTTTAAGGTACTTCAAGGGCAGCAAAAATTTAGTCAAAGAAAGATTCTTCCCTTCTCTACTTTCTGCTATATTATATATTCGACATGAGTGTAAGGAATTTCATTGGAAACAGCAAAAAGTGCACAAAAATTATGTATTTTATTTATGGCTTTCTGCGGCCAGATCCCTCACTCTCCTTCTTTCGTTCTCTTTATTATTTTTACTACCGTTCTATAGGATACTCATAAAAGGCACCAAAGGTGTAGCTACTATAATTTTTATTCCATAAAAGATTTCATTTAAATTCAATAAAATTTCATTTCGTAAAGATTTTCCAAATTAAAGTTTCTACTACAGATTTGGGATTTAATTAAGTATTTATTTTATTTAAAAAACAAAACGCAATATAATATTAATCATATTCAACCCAAGAAGAACCCTTCAGAAAGCCTTAAATATCTCCAGATATTTTATACGGCTTCTTGTGCTTTGTTGATGGTGTATTTTCCCAGGGAAAAGCCGTAGACTGCTCGGCAGCAGACACCCAGACATCATTTCCAATCAAACTGAGAATCACAGCTGCAAAAAGATGACAGAATATATAGAGTAGAAAATATATTTGAGAGGGTAAGACTCACCCATAACTCCAATGAGCAGCAGTGACCAATACATATTGCTGGAGCAGTTTCCCTACATCAAATGCGAACTGCACTTTGCTCCATCAACACTTTATAACGCACTTTCATAGCAAAAGCCATTGCCATGGCCCCCCCCCCTTAATGGACAGTTGGCGCTATAAAATCAATTTAGAACACATCACAGCATCGAAAGTCATAAAAAACAACTTTATTGATCGTTACAATTTCCAACCAGAGTGTAGGGAAAGTTCTAAGATTCACTTTGATTGGACAGAGTGAAATACACAACAATCTGCCGAGAGTCGAGTACTTGACCGGACTGGTGAAGAATCTTTGTGGAGGTCTATTCTGCTCTGTCTGGCATAAAAATCTAAGACCAAAGGGGAAGAGGCTTTGGGATGATATGAGTTATGGAATTCCAGTAATAATCTTAGGAGTACAGGTCTAGAAATTTATAGGAATAATGCTATACCTGTGGCTTTATCACGTCTTTGTTTTATCTTAGTTTCATTTACATGAAGGCAGGATTTTCGCATACCATTTTCGCTACGTTTCCGCATTTTTCCGCCCCATTAGAAAATTAGAAAATCGTTTATATAATAGCGTGGATAATAAATTACTTAAGCCAGTAGAACCAATGTTAATTCCATGCTTTTTCACAGTATAAAACCCCCACACAATCCTATTCTAAGGTGCAGTCCATCAAAGATGGGTTCGAAACGGCAACAAATACTACACTTGGGGATCTGTAAGTAAATCAAAGATCCTGTTTAGCATACTGCCTGGCTATTACATAACTGACTCCTTGGTTAGGCCTCTGGCTGGTGGCAGGCATCCAGCTGATCTCTGGCCTTCCAGCAAAAAAAAGGGATTCCTTTGGTCATTGTGGCGGCGACTCTCAGCCACAGCCACGTCTCACCCTGATACAGCCCGGACCTAATGGCGAACTGCAAATCCAGGGTGGCATTATGGGACTCTATATGAACGAGCTCAAAGAACAGGGTACCCCTGGAAATGATCAGAGGCATGAGGGTTCGTCTCCACAAATGGATCTGTGTCCAGCGGATGATGAACCGGATGCCGAGCAATCTGTGCACTATATAAAGGTCACGGCACTGATACCGGTGCGTTTGAAGCCGATTCTAGACTGTGGACATCAGGCACCACAAGCAGAAGAACCTGAAGGTGCTTCTCCTGAAGTAGCACCATATCCAAGTCCTCTCCCACTGCCTCCGCCGCCGCCTTTGCCTCCAGCTCCAACTAGTCGCTTACCCATACGACTATATCCAAGTCCTATCACACTGCCTCCGCTGCCGCGTTTGCCTCCAGCTCCAACTCGTCGCTTTCCCATACGACCTTCACGCTTTCGTCCCGGTGGTAATCCCTATCCTTATCCCCCACGTACTTCTCGTCCAGATATCATGCCGGAAGGCTGCATTGACGACTGTCCCTAGTCGATAAAGGTTCTCCAACAACAAGAGAGAGCTGCATAAATAAATGATATAGAAAGCTAAAGTTAAAGATAACTTTAATTCCAAGTAAATCTTTCAAGCAATATTACAATTTTGGACTCATCTTTAAAGCCAAAAGATTCGAATATTCTGTCTTTGGTAGGAGGGGTTTAAATGTAATTTCCATTAACCTTTGCTGATATTTTTAAAGCTTTAAATGCATGAATATTGCAATTCGTTTTCACTTATATAAACAGAATGAAATTTGGTTTATTTTTTTAATTTTTTAATGGATTTTAAAGCAATGCAAATATATCCAGCTCGTAGTTATAAGATACCTCTCTTTTCCTCATATTATTTTAACAAACGGTGGCCATTTCTTAAACACTGCCCTGTCCTTTTTTACAGTCGGATTGCCAGAGTTCAGCTGGACAGCTAACACCAGCCCGATGACTAGTCAGAGATTCAGTTGTATTGTATATTCCAGAAAGTATCAAAATAGATAACTTACAAATAGCCAGGAGTATAGTATGTTGCCGCATCGAAAACTTCATTGATGGAGTGTCCTAAGAGTAAGGCTGTCTGAAGGTTTTTATAATGTCAAAAACCATGCAATTAATATTCATTCTGGTGGATTATTCACGGTCTTATAGACGCTATTGCAAATCAGTTGTACAACTCCATAACTGCCACATTTCCATACTTTGAAATGGAATGGGAAATACATTTTTGGCCATTATTTTGCGGGGGCCCTTAATATGATTTGAAAAGTTCTTAGAGCTTAAGGCTGGTACATTATAAAGCATTTATGAGATTTTTGTAGCCCCCCCGTACAGTGTCTTGGCTGCACCCAAAAACAAATAACTTTACGAATATTTGAAAAGTTTTTGTTAGTTTGCAGAGTTCTAGCAGAGTTTCAAAGTTTTCTTCTACCTCCTCGAGGCGGCAGACACCCTGCCCCCTGTGATTCTACCAAAAATGTTATTTAGACATTAATATGCGGCATGGCACATGCATTCTGGAAATGGAAATGCAAATGGAAATGGAAATTTGTGTGTGCTTGTTGGTTGGTTAGTGTAAATGACTTGTAAATGATATTGTTTATGGTCAGCGGGAGGCTCATGGGATTGACACACATATCACCCATTGAATATCGATGATAACTGGACCCCAAAGTATCTCCATGTTGTAATCGAATTACCGCTACACACATACAGATTTCCCAACATCAGCTCTCTTAAATGGGGAATTAACATAATTGTGGCCACAAATTGGTTTTTAAATTGAGCCACATTTATGATTTTAATCGAAATCAAATGGGAATCAAAATGGAAAATAAAATATAATTTTGCGATAAAAAATAAAGCGAAAGATAGTGGTAGGGAGCCGGGATCCATAATATCTTAGAACATGCATTCAAAAGTATCTTTTTTCCACACTATATAAAGTATCTTTCGGTGAAGAAAAGGCTTTAAATAAACTTGAATTTTACTGTCGTAACGACTGTCGCGACAATTTGTTGTGCCTGAGCGATATTTAATGTTGATTTATTACTATATATGCAATCCGTGAGATACAATTGCTTACAGCTGTCGTTTTGTATGTGTGTGTGTGTGTCGATTGAAAATTGAAAGTTAAGCGAGTGTTGAGCAAACATTAGCTGAACGAACGCTGAAAGTGAAATTTGTGCACCATGAGCAGAGCATTTTTTAAAGGCATTATTAAAAGCGTTCTTGGCCCGAACATCAGCCTCACAATAATTAACTGGCGAAAACCGAAAAACGAAAACGTTTCGCACAATAAATCATCCAGCATTAATATATCATTTTAATTATGAAAACCACTCCGACAGACAACCCGAAAAAAAAACCGAAAAACAAAAAAATTTCAGAATTTGCTCCAAAAATAAGATAAAGCACAGAACGAAGCAAAATAAAAATAGATATATTATTGCACATCTCTCTCTTGAGAGGATGAGGCAACAACTTCCAAATAAGTCTGGACAAAGCGATATTTTATTTCAAGGGAATAACTGAAAGAAGCATAAATAAAGAAAAGATTTAGATGATATTTCTTCAGACATTCAAAAGTCGCTAAACTCTGAGACAAATCGAGAGAAATAATTGCTGAATTATTTACCTAAATATTTGTTGAAATATTTCCCCAATATCTACTGAAATATCTACCTAAATATTTGTGCTGAAATATTTACCAAAATGTTTTCAATTTTATCTTTCATTAAATTCATTTTAAGTAGCACTTTAAAATACCCAAAAAGCTTAAAAAATTCGTTTATATTTTTCATAATTCATGGCAGCACGAAATTCGGTATAAATCATATTAATTTTCGACACAACACCACAATAACCAAACAAAAAAATTCTATGGAAATTGTATGTATTAAATGAAATCATAAACCAAAATTTTGCATTGAATGCAAAATTCCAAATTCGCAGTAAAACGTTTGGGGCTCCTACTCCCGTCGATGAGTTATGAAGGCCAAATGATGTTTGTTGGAGCCTTTAAACGCCTTTCCGCTTGACCTGGCCAAACAAATAAAAAATAGGGTCCCTGACTACCACCTGACGACAAGCGGATGACAGCGGATATGCCCAGGACGTTGTCTCCCTTCTGGTCTGGTCTGCTCAGGCTCCTGATCTGATCTGGCACCTGTTGCCAATCAGCTGCTGTAAAAGTTTTGCTTCAAGTTTGGTTCTTCTTATTTTTTTTTGTTATTTTGGTTTTGGCTTTAATAAGGCAGGGGTTGGGGCTGCAGCTCGTGGCACATTGCCACCTGAGCAGACGCCGCAATCGGAAGTCCTTGTTTATGACATGGATACGGATAGCATAAGGAGTATAAGTATATATAGCCAGCGGTCATACGATATCAGCTGCCACCTGGTTCGTGGCTTTTTTGATCCTCCGATAGGGTCAAGTGCTGTTCAGACCAGGCCATCATAAATCGATGTGATCGTTTAGCGGAGTGAGAGCACTCCCTCAAAGTGGATTGCACCATCATCATCCAATCATCTCAAATGCCTCTAATTTATTCATATCTAATGCATCTAAAGCATCTCTAAGAGCCAACAAGGTGGTGCTGGGCTGGGCCCCCTCAATAAGTGGATAGAATTGTTATGGTTGTATCTCAGAGTGCCGGCCACTTGATTGATTGCCTCAATTGTAGTTCAAGTCTTTTGCTGCTGCTTTTTTGTATAATTTACAGCTACTATTTATAGGAAATGTGCAGAGCACGCAAAAAAACAAGGTATTTGGCATCCCGCATCCCACTTGACAGACACCGCTGCCAAGAGGAGAGCAGCAGCAGCAGCGGCAGATGCAAGATGACAAGAGGCAGCAAAAGAAGAGGAAGAAGCACAGACTGAGGCAAGTGCACCTCTATATATATGTATGTACATATACAGTGCCCCAACAATTTTGTTTACAATTGGAGCACGTCTGTTTTGGCTGCGGCAGCTGCTGACCAGCGGAACGGTCGTTGGCCATTAACTTGCAGCCGTCGAAAGCTGAGTCGGCAATTACAACATGATATACAACAGTACTATATATACGTATATATATACTTCTACAGATATATTACATACATATACTATACATACATATATATAAAGAATAAAGTTCTGTAACTGGAGCATGCTTTCGTCTATAGCTCTCGCATCTCGAGGTAACATAACACCCAACGCTTTCGAGGGAGGGGGAGAGAACCGCCCGTGAGGAGTCGTAGTCCCGTACTTTCCAGCAAGCCCCTGCCTGGATGGATGGATTCCTCTGTGTACTTTTCACACGCTCATGTGAAAAGCGTGCTATGATACCATTTTCATTTCCACACCCATTCTATACAAATATTTAACTGTTTGACATAGGAATGTAATGCTAATATGCTGCTTCCAACTACGACTACAAGTTATAATTTTGTATACCCTTAAAGGGTGTTTATTTGTTATAGACTATCATGTAGATTTGGACTCCCAGTGAATGAAACTTCCCATAGATGATTCCTACATATTGATAGATAATTTTTAGGTATTATTGTCTCTAAAAACTTAATTCTCAGTGGAAATATGTGAATGAAATTTGTTAGAGAAAATTTCTGCATTTATTTTGATTGAACTTAAAGTATGAAATTTGTAAGAATATCTCCCCAATCTATCTATAAGTTTACTGTAATGATCTAGTACTCTTCAGTTTCAAGGGTATCTAAATATCGTTATTCTTCGATTATCTTTTACTCTCCCAGTTCTTCTTGTTCGATGGACTGCTAATTAGGGCCTGATTCATGAATTCTTAATTGCCATAGCCTGGGCTAGTTGCATAAGCCTCCATCATCATCTAACATCCACCATGCCGTGTTTTGGGCTAATCAAATCAAACTCAATCGCAGGCCAGCAGCAAACCCGAATTGGTTCCGCATTTTTCGCACAAAGTTTTTCACAACTTTTCGAATCTACGATTATCCATCCATCCATCCGTCAGTGCCATCCACTCGTCATCTCCATCTATCAAAGATCTAATGAAGCTGAGACTTTGGCACATCATTCGTTTTATTTTTTGCCCATTTCCTTATGTATAATTCGCAAATTATCGGAATCACAAAAGTTTCGGTTTTTATACCATATTTTTGTTGTTGTTGTGGGGTTTCTGGTTCGTTGATGATAATTTCACTTTCATTAATAATTTTGTTGTTGGACTCTTTGACTTTGTCATAATTAATTTAGGTCTTTTTTGTTGTTGTTTTATTTTTAGTTAAATAAATCATGGCAGAAAAAAGAGACTGAGAGAGAGGAATGGGGGGTCAAATTATGACAATGTCTGGGTTGGATTTTGAAAATTACGTTTGACTTTTAGACTTTCTTTTCGCTTCGTTGGCTTTTGTGTGTGTACGAGGAGTGTGTACGCGAGTGTGTGGCCAAAGTTCAGGGGTTTATTACATTTTGGTTTTAATAGCAAGTCCAAGTTACGAGCTGCCATAAGAGTCTTTAACCCATAAATGGCCAGAAACGTGCTCATCATAAATTTTTCAAGTAAGTTCTAGCTATGAATTATGGTAATTTTTTGTTGGTTGCTACTCGTATGTATGTGGTGTTTATAAATTGTTTTTAAAGTCTAAGGTGGAAATTTATGAGGGAGCCCAAGAGTTTATTTCATTTACCTTCAATTTTATATTTATTTAATGTTTCTTTTGGGTTTTGGTATGTCTTTTTGGAGGAACTTTTTCAATGACATCGTTGTTTAGTTTATGTTACCTGCTTCTGCTTGTTGCTTAACATTTAATTTATAAATAAAAGAGAGAATTTATGAACGATATGGCTATATGTACAGTGTCATAATATGCTGTCAGCTAATTTTGTATTTTTCATTTAGGCTTCGTTTCACTTAATCAACAGAGTTTTTCCCCCCTTGAACTCTCTGTCTGTCTGCCTCGCCCTTTCAACTTTGAGCACCATCCAAGCCCATCCGGCGTCACTCGACTGAGTCTCGTTTGTTGTTCTCTCTAGCCCCATCCTCGGTAACCAATTTTCCTGTGTGGAAAGCAAAGCCCACATGCCGGTCAATATCGGAATGGGAAACTAGTTTTCCTTCATACAATCGCCCAAGAACGCCCACTGTAGTACGAAGAGCGAACAGACACACCGCATCGCAACACTTCAAACATCGAGCGCATGCGTGACAACCCACACACATGTAAGTAGAGAGAGAGAGAGACTGCACACCTACGCTTGGGAGAGAGCAAGTCTGACAGCACTAAAGCAGACAGAGAGAGAGAGAGAGGGAGCATTACTACGTCTGGCTAAAGCAGAGAGAGAGCGAGAGCTAGTCAGCCCTTGGAGTTAGCTCGATCTGCTCTCACATATTCCGCTCTCTCACCATGGCTGAATGCAGTGTATGTGCATGTCAAGTGAGGCGCACTCTCGCTTCAAGCGAGCATATTATATGGCCTCACCTCTCTACAATAGACCTTTCGTTCTCATGCTGGCTTGCCGAGTCTGGAACAGGTTAGACCTCGCTGCCGCTAGCGCTAACTCTCAAATCGCTTCAAAACATTGCCGAGTGCGGTTCGTCTTTTCTTTCGTCGCCGCTGCGCTGCCTTCGTTGTTATCATTATCGGTGCCGCTACATTCGTTGCCTTAACGGTATATCATCAGAAGCTTATCAAAACTGCACGCGAAACTGAAAGTGTAAACCCAAACGAATTTTTGGGGAAAAAGTGAACCTGGAATACATTCTTATACCGAGTACTGCGAATCAAAACTGTGACTAAAAGGGCATATACAGAATATCGTAGAAAAATCACTGCACCTGTTTCCTGTACATCTGTTCGGTTTTCTCATTCCCTGCTCAAGTGTCGCGGCTCCCCTGCGGACCCCATGCGGCACGTACGCACCTTTGGCTATGGTTACGCATAAAAATGCGGCGTGTATGTAAAACAAAGTGAAGTGCGCGCTGATAACTTAATGCAAACCGAAGAAGGGCCATAAAAAGGCAACAAGAAGTTAGAGGAGAGACGGCCTTGTGTTTTTGTTGTGGACTTCTGTTCTTCTGCGCTTTTCCTCGAGCCATCCATCAAAGTCAGAGACGGCACTAAAAGTCTTGGGATTACACACCATACCATACCATACCGTATACCTATTTGGATATAAAACTCTCTCTCTCATCCGCTCTCAAGGTAAGCTCTCAAGTTCTTTTTTGCAGATCAATCAAATTCAACCCAGTTTTCGATTGGGATTATCTATGTGGTTCAATACGCTGTACTCTTCCTGTAGAAAGTGTGGATCGATCGAACTTGTTTTGCTGCCGATTCTCATCTGGCTGGTTAATTTAGTTTTCTTTTTCGTTTTGGCGAAAGTCTAGAATTTTCACCAAATCACCAATCAATCGATTTTTTAATCATTATTAAAGACCAGAATCTCACAGCGTAGAGTTGATTGAACTCAGCCGAGAGTCTTGTCTTGTCTGGTTCTGCAACAACGGTTCCCTTGGCACTTGGCAACTCATTTCCGTTTCCCCCCCACACCGGAGATCATCTTGTGGCGATTATAATGCAAATCCTCGTAATGCCCATGTCATTGTCCGGTTCTTTGTGTGTCTGCGGAAAAATCTGCAACTGAACAACAATTAATTTTTCAACATTTTTATGCAAATATTTCATGGCAAAGCCCTCAAGGGGGCCACACACAAAATCAGACAATATCAAACAAAAGACCTTCCCAACTATTTACGAAAAATGCATAACAATTTGATATGTAAATTTACTCAGGCAAGAGGCTGCCTGCCTCTCTTAATTAGTCAGAGAGTTGTTTGTTTCTTTTAAATGATTATAAATGACATAAAGTTGGGTCTTTGAATTAGCTCTTGATCGGTTTATGATGGCGGATCCCTGATGGATATCTGATGGCTGAGAAAAACCCTTTCCATTGTTATTTTTTAAATGCATATTCGATGGATAACAAGTTCACATGGTTATCCGTGATTATTTTGGTTAGTTTTTTGGAGATCTGCTCTTTCCCAGTAGATCCATTAGGATTAGGAATACCTTCAAATGTTTATCGCTTTTGTGGCTTTAATCCCCCACTCATATATCATTTGGTTGCTCCATTTTTGTTTGGCTACTATTGTATGTTTCTCTTAGAATTTTCTGTAGTTCCCATCGCCATTACTCATTCGCATGACAAGAAGTTCCCTCACAGTTGAGATCTTTGGCTAATTAACGCAAATTAGTCAAAACAAATTTCAAGGGAAAAAATACACGCAAAAAAAAACTGAACATTTTCATCCATCAAAAAAGAAAACAACAACAAAAAAAAGCAAAGTCAAGTCAAGTCCAGTCTTGTATTCAAATGAAGCGCCCAGTCAGCTCCCAGCGCTGACAGAAGCTCGTCGTCTTGTCATAATAAATGACGCGGTGGAAATTTTCCCAATGTCCCAAAGCGGTCTTTGCGGTGGCTTTTCACTTCACTTTCAGGCAATTTTCTTCTTGTGTGTGTGTGAGTGTGGAGTTCATGGAACTCAAAAACATTGAATATTGAATTAATTTCCTGTCTCCTGGCGGCGAGTGTGAGAGTTTTTGGAGTTCGAGTTCGAGTCCGAGTCGCAAATGCCAGGCACGTATCCTGCTCGCTGCTCGGGCATTAACAATTTGTACAACTTGTTGGCATTGTTCGCTTCTACTATTTGGCTAATTAAAAATCAGGAAATGCACGAGAACAATGCACAGCGAAGAGACCCATCCCAAACGCAGTAGGGTGCCAGCACCTATACCCTATGTACGTGAGAGATTTGCTTTGGATTTGCTTCGCCTACCTGCTCTGCTCGTGCGCTACTGTCAAGTGCGGTTTGCTTTGGTTTAGCGCCTATTCTATCTCTCCAGAAGGATCGTATCAAAGGTACAGGTAGAGGTACTCTCGTATTTGAAGATTAAGAAACGTGCTGCTGTATGGATGAAGGATATTCGCCTCATTTGATAATTTGATATTGCACCCACGTTCTGGCCCAAAAAGGCGTTTTTAAATTGGAAGTAAGTCTATTGATTGCGGGCCACAGGGCTAGGGAGGAAGTCTCTCGCCTCTTGTTGATGGTGGTCTGCTGCTGTCCATCATTTATCTTTCGCTGGAGATCTACTAGTAGTAGTAGAGAGTGAGGCCCTCGCTTATAACTCAATTCGTACTAAATGCTGGCAATGTTGGTGGAAACTTGAACGAATGAAGATGTCTCTTGATATGATCTGTGTGGAGTTGTCCAACAAACGAGTTTCCACTGCTAAAAGAATTCCAATGAAAGGATTGTTGTTTTGCAAAAGGAATTGTAACGATTAATCCGTAAACTTTTTATCGTATAATTTGCGGTTAATGGTATGCATTGGGATTGTGCGGTGGGGGGGCGCCCCTTTATAGCTTCAGGAAGTTGTACGATTTCCATATACAGTTATGCCCAACCGACACACACACAAAAGGTCTATTGTCTTTCAAATGAAACAGCGGCACACCCACATCCCATACACATATGTATGTACAAATCGAAAGACAATTGAAACAGAAATTGCCATAAAAATTGTGCCACCCGGACTTTTGCTTACATGAATGTGTATCTCTGTTTCTCTGTTTCTGTATCTTTTAGTGACACTCTCCTCCAGCTCCCCGCCCTCCGACTCAATCGTCACTCGTGTCATAAGTAAATTTTTCAAAATCAATTTGCAATTCAATGAGGCGACCAGGCGACGACTGACTGGAGGCTAACAAAAAAAAGAAAAATATATATCAAAAGTATTCCGAAATTCAATTGAATTCCAGTCAAGTCGAGACGAGTTGGGGTTTTCGTACCTCGTTTACCATTTCATGCTAACTTGGCTAAATTACAGCGAAAAACACACTTAGTCAGCGACTTTAAAAGCACCAGTCAAAAATATAATATATAACTACGATGGGTATAGGGGAGAAGTGCGGGGGGAGATATTTTATTATAAATTATGGCTCCGAAATGTCAGCAAAAATTGGAAGCTTGACGACGCTTTTTTTGTTGTGTGAGTGAGTGTGGCTTTTCTTCTGTCGCTCTCCCTCCCTCTCTCTATCTGTCTCTGTTTCTGTCGACAGTTTGGTTTTTTTGTTAACAATTAATTAACAGAATGGCTAAGTACACAAAATCTGTTAGCGGTTTATTTGCTTGCGAGGCTGTGAAATGCGAGTGGGCCATAAAACAATTATAGAGCCACCGGTTTTCTCCCTGTGTGTGTATGAAGGAGAACGAGAGAGAACGATTAGACATTGGCGGAATTTGTGTTAAGTGATTCAGTATTGAATTTGCTTCTAGGGAAATCTACTATTAGTCATCGAACGGGCCAACTTGCAAATCGAATTTAAGATGAGTTAAGCGGAATTTCAAATAGTTAACAGAGGAATTTCAAAAGTTGCAAGTGGTTGGAAGAGGAATTTGAATACTAGTAGTTGGTTGAGGAATCTGTGTAGTTGGATGTGGCATTTAAATAAATGTTTGGCTTCCTACATGAGTGATTGCTGTAGCCGCAATGAAAGCTGATTAACAAGAGAAAGATATTTCCAAGTTTCTATGCCCTAATCCATATATTAGCCACACCGAAGAGATGTTAGCAGCAAATATCTGCCTTAATGTTCTCTAAATTTTCCTCGATCTTCAGCTAAATCATCCATTAACCATAGCTTTGAGGCTTTATCTACATACAGCTACGAGGCCTTTTCCAGAGCTTCTGGGTTTAATGGTCAATCAAGGTTTTATCTTGAACTTTCTTCTACTGTCACAAACAGATCTTGTTCCCCTTTTTGTTTTTCTCACTTGTTTCCCACTTTTCCCCCCACACACTTTTCCACTACTCCAAAGATGATCCATTAGGGTCAGCGCAGCTTTAGTTTAGCTTCTGTAACTTGAGTTTAACCTTTCCATTTGTGCTGGCCTAGAGGCCTCGTAAAACTTTCGTTTAGCTGCTAAATGTATCTCACAGTTTCACGCCTTATCACAGTGAGAAATCATTGCCATAAGATTTACTTTCTATCACGTGCCCGCTCCCTCCCACACCACCACAGAGAGATAGACAGATAGAGAGAGGGAGGGAGAGGAGGCGAGAAATTCTCACGCCCTGAGAAAAGTTCGTTTGCTGTTCTGCTGCAGCAGCAGTGGCCTGTGGATGCATGCCCCCAATGGCAAACGAAACCACAAAATGCAACCGCAAGTGGTTTCAGTGCTTGTTGTTGTTTCTCAGGTCTCTGTCCCCGGTACCTCCGCTATCCTGGGATCCCTGGGACAGGAATTTGTTGGCTCAACCAAGGCAGAGAGCCTTGGACAGTGCCAGAGCAGAGCTGAGCAGAGCCCCCGGCTTAATGCACTGTGGGAATGTGGAATGTTGGAGCTAAAAGTTGATTGACTTACTTTTTGTTGCCTCCCTTGCCACAGCTCTTGCCCAAGTGCGTTCCCTGCGTAGTTTCTTCAGTGGACAACTTGGGGATTCATTAACTGCAAAACTGCAACTTTTACTTGCCCCCTCAAACTGCCCCTGCCACTGCCATTGCCTTCCTGCATTCGTTTGCCTTTCGTAATCGATATGCGTGTAACACCCGTTTTGTAGGTAGCTCTCTAAAGGCCGGAAACTCCACAGTTTAAAGCCAAACACAAAAAAACCCGAAGAGAGCTTGGAACCCACTTTGGAGCTCTATTTGAGCGTGATTAATTCTCTGTACATCAGTCAGTGCCATGCCACTGCCATTGCCATCAGTCGGATGGCTAAATGCAAACACTTGGCACATCAGACGAGCATTCAGGACATTTCAGGGAATACCAGTACCAGTACCCCACCCTCCCAAAAAAAAGAGAAGAAAAAAAAGGAGAACTCTTTACACAATTGCAGCTCTTTTTTTTTTTGCTGTTGCTGTTGCTGTGTCCCTTCTTTTGACAAATTAACCAACTTAAAAGCTGTTACTGCCGCTGCCTGCCTGCTGCCTGCACATCCACAGAGAGAGGGCTACTGCCACTGCCGTTGGGCTGCCAAGTGACAAGTTGACGTCTTTCTTGGCACATCATATACTCCACTGCAGCAGCAACAACAGCAGAGGGAGGCAGGGGGACACGGTCTGGTCTGGTCTGGTCTGCCAGCAGGAAGCTTCTCTTCTCCCAGGCGACTTAATTGTGCGTTTACAAATTTGTGTGAGAAATCCGCTTGTGGAGGAGCTCCTCTATAGCTGTAGCAGTCCTTTTTTTTTGGATTCTTTTACTTTTCTTTTGGCCAGCACTTTTTTTTCTTGTATTTGCTGGCAGTTGGCTTTTTGGCAGAGTTGTGATTGCTCCTTGCAATTGGTTTCCCAGTGGAGGAGGATGATTTGTGTGGGGAATGGAAATCGAGATCAATTTACGAGGCACTGCAACAAAAAAGAAGGCAATATCTCTATCCATTGAGCAGAGCTGCCTTTGAGTAAACAACAACATGGATAAAATCCTATAAATAAGCGTACAAATCTCTGGAACCCTCAGTGCCTTGAACCACTCAACTCTGGAATAGCCGTCAAACTGCTGCCCCATAAATGGAAATGAATCACTCGCCCACACACAAAAAATATATGAGTATACTATAGTGCAACATAAGAGATATATAAGGCATATATATATATGTTCATAATGCTTATCAGGCATATAGGCACAAGGCCTCTCTACTGTTCAGACCCATGCTGAACCAGAGATATATCTGGGAGTAGACTTAATATTAAAACAACTTAATCGACACTTGAATAAACAAAATGAAAGGGCAGACCCTGCCACACAGCACAGATGAGGATCGAGATGAAAGAATGCAAAAGAAATATGGAAAATATTAATTGTTTGAGCTCTTAAGTGGAGAGAAGAGGGTCTCTCCTACCCCTCAGCTTTTTGCAGCATATTTATGGAATATGCTTATGGAATGGACTTAAAAATAAATACGAGACGAGAAGAGAAGATGCAGACAAACAGGCATATAGGCGGGCAGGCAGATGATTCCCCCCAAGATCATAACTTCATTAGGAGTTTTTCTTGGAATTTCGTTGAAGAATATATGGGGGAGCAATCTGCTCTCCATCGATGCATTTTTCCACTGCACACTCAGGCCTGTTTTTAAAGGCCTTTTATGCCTTGTGCATATCTTATTTATGATTAGTTTTTGTGTCTGTTTTGACTTTGAGGGCATTAGAGGACGTATCCAAGTGTGGGATAGTCATTTGTTTTGTCTGTTTATTTTTTTTTGTTCAGTTGATTTATCCGAAACAAATGTGCAATTTGTTTTACTGAGAGAAGAGCGGTGGCAACACAATAGACGATAGACGACGACCTTGCCTTGTGGACTGGGAAAACCGTATGCTAAAACTTTTGTCTAGAATTTGAATAGAATTGCAATTTCCCAGAAGCACAAAACCCATAGCACAAAGCCCAATGAACTGCAATTTAATACAGAGAGAAAGAGATAGAGGTAGAGCGACAAAGAGAGAGAGAGAGGTGGTGGCAGGCAGACACACAGGTGTGGCAGCAATTGGGGGTGGGGTGGCACAGTAAAAATTATCCAAAAATAGAGCATGTTGCAATAATTTATTGACAACCACAAAAAAAGAAATGAGAAAAACAATACCACCGCTGTGTGATTTTCCAGTGAAAAACAGTGAAAAACCCATGCAATCGAGAATTGTGTAAAACATGAGAGAAAATATATGTATGCACATATGAAAATCGAGAACTTTTGCTCTGAATTTATAATTTCCGCCAAGAGCTGAAAGCTTTATGCGATTTTTTAGATTTTTTAATATCCATTTTTTTTATATTTTATTTTTAAATTTATGAGGCGACAAAAGTTTTCAATTTTGTCAGAGGGGATTGGACTGGAATGGGCGTGAGGCTCCAGACCAAATGAAATATGACAGGATTTTAACAGATTTATGAAGCGTATGCATTGTATTTTTTTGTAGTGGTTCAGAATCAACTAAAATAAAAAATAAAAAAAAAAGAGTTATGTAAATGGAAATTTAAAATGCTCCAAAGGGTTTTCTTTATGCGTTAATCAATGCCTGTTGGCAGTGTGCATTATTTTACCCAACGAAAAAAAAAAATGGCATTTACAATAATTAATTTCAACAACGCGGAGTCCGGCAGCTGGTGAGGGCTTTTCATGGAAATTGAAATGCCAAATGATGGTTGAATGCTCTTCAAATGTATTGAAAACTATTTATGCTACAAAATGTATAAATATGTAAGCCCTAGGGAGTCTATGCTTGTGAAAATCCATTGAAATTTGTTCAGCTATTCCTTGTAAAAATAGTTTGCCTTTTCCTGTAGCTAATGTATCACGTTCAAAATGCCCTCAAATCTGTTGCACACAATTATTTTCATTTTAATTCTTTGAGTGCCAACACCAGCACCATACCCGGCCCACCCCCAACTATCGTTTTGTTCTGGAGTTTAATTAAATTTAATATATTGCGAAATATGAAAAATGAATAATTGATTTATTAATTGAACAACAATTGAGTTTAATTGAGTGTCATATTGAGATTTCCTTACAATATTCCGTGGTATGGTGTTTATTTTTTTCTGCAGAACTCATTGTTTTAATGTACAGTAGCCATACAGTTGTGGTCACAATTATAGTGGTGTATTAACATCGAAAAATTAGTTAATAAATGTACTCAAAGCAGCTTCATGTACCATTCAGTGAACCTTTTATTTTGTCCACCACTGTACATATGCATACATACATATCTATGCATATAAACATATTTCATGTTTCTGCTGCGCCTGCTGCTGCTGTTGTACTTCCGACTGGGCATACAGGAAGAGATGTCAAGAGGCAAACAACAGCAGCAGCAGCAGCTGCCACTAAGCGCAT
The DNA here is from genome assembly GCA_009664405.1 of Drosophila bifasciata. NCBI lineage: Eukaryota > Metazoa > Arthropoda > Insecta > Diptera > Drosophilidae > Drosophila > Drosophila bifasciata. Next base: position 41,373,923 of record CM019042.1, on the reverse strand, counting down.
TAACAGTTAATGCATCATACATAGATTAAAAGCCATCGCATATTTGCACTAAATACCAGGAGATGCTACTTTTTTCCCTGCCCCAGCAACAGCAACAACAACAAGAAAGCTGCAACGTCATTTAGCAACAAAATTGCCCAAAGGCCAATCACCTTCAGCAACATGTCCCCGCAGCAGCAGCAGCAGCAACCTCTGCAGCCTGCAACATACAGTCAGTGTTGACAGACAGACGCGGAAAAGCGCAGCAAAAGTCAAAGACCGACAACAAATGCATCATACTGTGAATGGTCGAATGTGTGTGTGTGTGTGTGTGTATTTGTGTGTATGTGATTAAGCGTTGACGCTGAAGTTTGTCGCTAACTGCAGCGTCGACGCGTGCTGCTTTCGCGGCGTCTGCAAACTACGTCAAAGCGTGACAAATAGCAGAGAACAGAATGAAAGATAGAGAGAGAGAGAGAGAGATAGAGAGAAATGTCTTTGCTTGCGGTAGTTAGTCACTTGCTGCAGGCCTTGGCTTGCATTGGAGATGATCACGTGACTGAAATAAATCTTATTTAATCAGCTAACATATTCTTTATTTTGGACTATACTGAGCTTATATTTTACCAAATTTCAATAGTTTAGAGCTTTTTTAAACTATAAACTCTACAAATATCTCCCATACCCTTGAAGATCTATCCTCCAAAGATCCTCAACACACTAACAACACGCGTTCATCTCCATCCGTACCTGAAGCAGATGCAGAAGACATGTTGAGCAACATTTCAAGTGATTCTGGTGTTGCCGGGAGGGGCGGGAAAGGCTGCTGGAGAACTTGTTGCTGGGCAAACATTAAGATACGTAACTGTAAGCCTCTTTAGCCACAGCCGCCACACAGCCGAAGATAATCAACAAAAAAAAGCAACAGCAGAACAGCCCAAGAACCAGGAGGAAGTGGGGGTAAAACAAAAAAGGCAAAAATGTTAATTTTGTTTACTTAGTAGCACAGAGGGCGGACCTTAGCCCATTAGCTGTAGCTGTAGCGAGCAAAAGTTGAAGTTCATTTGGACCAAAACGAAAGAAAAAACCGTCCGATTTGAGAACATTTCACGCGTAATTCCATTTTGTACTTCGTTTTGGCGCTTGGAAAACCAAAAACTAGTTTAGTTTAATTTGCAGTTCCCAAGAAACTCGGACAAGCGGCAAACGGCAAACGGCAAAAAGGCAAAATGAAGCTTCATGGTGCTCTTGGTCTGGTCTGGTCTGGTCTGGAGAGCTCATTAAAATACTAGAAAATTGCCTTTATATTTGCTGGGCCCCTCTGGGCCATTCCTCAGCTTTTTCGGGGGTAATTTATGGCCAACAGAACTGAAGTTATATAGAAAAAATATTTCCAGAGACACAATCAGCTTGTCCACTCATGCCTACAAATTGTTGAGTTGACAAAATATGTATCAAAATATGTATCGCTTACCCGAACATTCCTTTCAATGGCCTCATAAATTCTTTCCTCAATTTGCCACTGTGAAAAGGCGCAACAAAAAACTACAATTGAGAATGGGATTTCCCTTTTTCCCTTTTTATGCAGTCTGGGCAGGAAGTGGGTCCCTGATGGAATCAAAGTGTGAGAGCGTCTAATTGATAAATGATTTCGACTTCGTCAACTGAAAGGGAAATGAAAATGGGAAGCCGATGATTGGCCGTTGGGCAATAAAAGTTATTGGTTTTTAAGATTGTGGAAAATGACATCAAAGGGGCATGAGATCAACAGAAAATGAACTGGGAAAATTGGGTGAATAAAAGAAGAGGAAAAAGGCTAAAGAATCGGGATTTGAGTTAGAAAAGAATTAGAGCTAAACATGATGGAACATAAAGTTTATACTATCATTCCATCAATAATTATAAACCATTCCGATGAAACAATTATTCCCATAACTCTAAAAGCAAAGCCCCCAAAACCAACACCCACACTTTCTGGAACAGTTTGTTGAAGTTTGCGCAATATCAACCAAAAAAAGGGCCCTAGATATCAACAGTTCTTAAGACTGAGAATTGAGAGAGCTCTTCGTTATGGGACAGCCCACGCTCTTATCTGACTGCATCAATCTTATACTCAAACAATATGCTGACAAGGTAAGATCCCTTTACCTGGAAAGATAAGACAGAGGCAACACCGCTGCACAGACACAGACATAGATACACACCTCTTTTCACACCTTTCCATCGGTCTTCAGTCTATCTCTCTGTGTTTGTTCTTTAATTGTGGGCGTTAGCCTTAAACAAAGGTCGAACAATGCCTGCTAAATAGATCTTGTTATGAGCAGATGACCTCTGAGATCTCTCTCTCTCTCTCTCTCTCGATCTCTGTGAAGTCAGGGCAAACTTTAAACGGCATTTCCATCCCAAAAGGGAACTCTCAACCGGAAACTGCGGATGCATTTGCATCCAATGAAAATGAAAATTCGGTTCTAGATTCTATTTAAATGGGCCGCGGCCCCAGTCCCAGCCATTAAAGTTGCCGACGATTTCCTTTGACCTGAACCGGATTTAATATATCTGTTATGGCCGGATTTTGATAGGGGAAAAAACATCATTCCATCCATCCATCGACAATTCCCCATTTTCCTTTCCCTGCCACATTTTCCACATGTTGTGCACACGCACATCCCATCCATCCCTCTAGTCGGTGGATGCTGCCTGCTACCTGCTACCTCTAGAGATCACTGCCGGTGCTGCTGCTGCATCTGTCTCTCTGCCACTTTTGGATGCTGCTGTTGTTGCTGCTGCTGCTGTTGCTGCTGCTGCTGTTACTGCTGCTGCTGTTGTCTCTGCTGAGACTTGTCTCTCTCGCATTTCTCATAGCGAAATTCCCACACTCCGCTATCGCTATCTATGGAAGGACTGCAAGTCAGCTGCCGGATCGGATCGTCTCGTCTCGACTTCCCATTCGCCGTATCAAGTGTATCTCATGGATACGATATGCGAGAGAGTTGGCGTAGCGAAAGCATATGTGCGTTTCCAGATTGTTCTTTCTGCTCTGCTGTGTGTTTATTCTCTTTGTGTGTATGAGAGTAGTTTCCTTTGCGCCTGTTGTTGTTTGGATTTTTTTTTTGTTTTTGGCAGATTTTCTCATATGGTTTTTCATAATGTGCGCCCCAGTGGCAGCTGTCGCGTGGCCGAGTCGTGGCCATGGGAAAACTATGTGCAACAGTTGCAGGTTGCATGGTTGCACTTTGCATGGGACGAACCGCCCAGCAGGCAGCTTGATTGATTTACTGGTGCTGCTGCTGGGAAAATGCATTCTTGAGTAGTTTCTGCGAAAATGAATTTCTAGAAAAATATCAAATGTACCAAATACTAAATGTATGTATAGATGGGTTTTATATAGTGATATATGACTATATATTCATATAAATAAAATATACCAAAAATACCAAATATACTAAAAAATACTACATCTAAAAATACCAAAAAAATACCATCGCTTAAAAAGCATCAGGAAATTAAAACAATCAAAATTATAGCTGAATATACTATATACCAAAAAATACTAAAAGTTCTAGAATTCTTCCAAATCGAAAATTTTTATTTTTCTTAACTTGCTCTTATGTAACTTGAGCATAATTATTTATACTACATATAGTAATTCTTTCATTATTTCCTCAAGTCAAATTTAAAGCCTTTCTCTTTAGTATTCTGTTCTTTTGCCATTTCCCGTTTGCCGTTCTTATCTTAAGACATTCCCAAGTACGAGTATCTTTTTCAGTTACCTCATCTAACAATTAACTCAACGCGTACTTACCTCATCCTTTCTTTTTCTCTCTCTCTCTTTCTCTTTACAGGTAAGCACGCATCTGGCAGCTGCAACATCACCATCAGCATCGCCAATTCACAATTCCCCAATCCCCACCGTCATCATCATCATCTCTATCAAGCCGTGGTCTTTAGCGACTTTTACTACCCGACAAAACTATTTATAAGGTAATTCGAGATCTCCGCGCTCTTCTCTCTATCCACTGTCTGTCAGTCTGTGCCAAGGAAACCATCAGAGTGAGAGAGAGAAAGAGAGCGGCACAGAAGCGGAGGGGAGTCGCTTGGAATGCTTTAAATGACAAGACAAATAAAAATTAATAGCTAAGATGGTTTGGACACGCCTGTTCTACCTCTGGCCCCGTCTGCTGCCCCATATTACCCCTGGCTTTGGTTTCTTTGGTTTTTTGTTTCCCCTCTACCTCACCCGGGCTCCTTTGGCGGCTTTTGTTTACCTTTGAGTCGACGATTTTTTGCGCCCCCTCTGTGTATGTATGTGTGTTTTAGGGCCTTTGTTGGTTTTGTTTCGCGGGCCTTGGTTATGCCAGATATACATACATACATACATACTATATATGCAAAAACCCCTGTCTGTATATATTTTTGCGTAATGCGACGGCGCCTGAAAAGCGTTTGCTTGTCCTCCTTTTTAATAGTCTTAAATTCCTGAGCAAATAATTTGACAGCAAATAGTAGTACCTACCCCACAATGCCAATGACCAGAGAGACAAAGAGGAGAGGGTCCCCATGCCTCACCAAAAGAAGGACTAACAAGAGAGCGGGAAGGGGCAGAGTAAACCAGAAAGCAGAACAGAAGATTTGGAATATTTGTGTGTGTTTTGTCCTTTGAATTCATTTTTGATGAGCGGCAGAAACCGGCTGGCTTGAAGGCCCCCGAAATGCCTTGAATTTTAATTATAATGAAATAAATGTAGAAAAGATGACGGGGAAAACGAGGCACTAGAGTTCTAGTTAAACTTTTGGAAGGCGCTAGTTGAATGTAAAACAAGCTTAAATTTCTTTCCTAAAACGTTCCACACATTCCAGAGTTTCTATAAATACTTATATATAATATATTCCCATTGCCAACTAATTGAATTTCCGTTCTCCACATGGTCACATGGCGCTATTAATGTTAACATTTCCTGTGTTTTACGCACACGCACCAATGAAAATCCCTACCCAAAAATTGAAGAGAGGAAGCAGAACCAGCAGCAGTTGGGGTAGAAAATTAATGCCAATGCCAGAACCTTCCTTTTTTTTTTTGGAGCGTTCCAAGGTGTGGTGGCATAGGAAAAAGGGAAAACCCTATTAACAAACTTGAGGGGCTCTTATGTGACCCGAAAAACGAATGTGACCTGACAAGAAGAAAGTGGCAGAGTCTAGTAGTAGTGGTTAGGGCGTGTCGTGTCGCATGTGGCATGAGGAGTGCTCCAAATTGTGGCTACGTGTGCAAAGGGAAGGAATCATCAATTTGAGAAATTGCTAAAATCAGCACAAAAAATACTGTAAGGATGAGGCCCTTCCTTCACTCACAAAAAATGCGAATCTCTGGGTAATTGTGAAGTTCAATTATCCCAGCCAATGATTTGATTGTGACGCAACTCTGTCGTCTGTCGTGCGGAATACGAAAATGTATAATCAAATGGTGCACATTCCATCTCCCAGCGCCCCCCTTCCATCCATGTAAATATAGACCACAAGAGACAACAACATTTACGGCATTATTTAGCATAGCTTTTGGTATTTTTTTTTTTTATTATTATTTCTGTTTTGCTCTTTTGCTGTGTCTTGCTGTCTTTTTTGCAGTTTTCCTTTTGCTTCTTGCTACCGGATGGCAAATGCATTTCGAACCAGTTTGTGACATGGGGCGAATGGCGAATGCAGCAAAAACTATCTCACAAACTATAAATCATATCGAGAAGAATTTATGCAGCAGGCAAATTCCTTAGTGCACTATCCGCTCTCCGCTGCCCGCCCCCGGGAACATGTTTCTATCTATCCATTCAACAAGTGGCAACATCCAACGGAAGTTGACTAGAAAAATGCGCCTTGTGCTGCTGCTCTATTCTATCTCTATCTCGGTGTCTGCTGGTGCTGCTCATTCCATCTCTCTTTGGCTTGCACTTAATGAGTGGGAAGTGATTTCTTCCAATTTGACTTCCTGTTTGCTCTGCCGCGTCAAGGATGCACTCTAATAAGTCTTGAGACAGTCATTGGGGGGCCCAGCCCAGCCCAGCCCCTGCAGGCAGCACAGCAAAACTCGTTATTCAGAGTATCTTGTAGATACGAGTGCGAGTGCGAACGTGGCTACATGGGGTGTGTGTCGATGTCGATGTGGCTAAGTGCGTGTCTCTGTTGGAGTACCGCTTCCGCTGAGAGAGACACCAGACTCTCTAAGGCTCCATCCCCGAACTGGTTGCTGGTATCACGAGATTAATTGCTATTTAGTGTTATCTCTGGAGTGCATTTAAAACCATTTTCAACGTCTTATTAATTATCTTTTGTGTATGGCACAAAAAGTTATGCCCCTCTAGCAGCGTACGAGTACGTGTATCATATGCAATTATGAGCAGAGTGAGAACACAGCTCTAAATCTTAAATGTACCCCCCTTGGAGCACATATGCTGCTGAAGTTGCAAGTGGAGTTGGGAATTTAAAAAAACTTTTGCACTCTCGAAAGTATGCAATGGCAAATTGCGCGTAGTGTATCTGTGAGAGTGTGTGTGTGTGTGTGAGGGTGTTTGCGTGGGTGGGTGTATGCTCGACTGCATTCGATTCAATTTCATAGGTGATTCTCGCACCTACGCAAAATTTATGACACTTTTAAAATGTGCAATTTATGAAGGCAGCCAGAGGAGGAAGCCAAAGGATGCTGGGACCAACACTCCAGGGCATATTCCTCATACGCCAGAGGGGTGTGGGGGTGACTTTATGGCTGCCACACCTGCTGCTGCTGTAGCTCGTGCTGAAAGTGTAATTCGTGCATTGTATAAATTGCATAGAATTTGGGTTTCATTTTGAAATGATTTACAAAGGGGGAAGGCAGGCAGAAACTAACGAAGTTTGTTGGGCAAACAATGGGTGCAGCATATACAGGATTATAAAGGATATTCATTTGGTTTGGCTTAGCCAAGGGTACAAGGGGTGAGCAAAGATACGACTATGCATGTTAGATTCCCTTTTGGATTCCCTGTTTCATTCCACTCTGCACTGACATCATCTCCCTGTACCTGTCATTGGTTGATTGAGGTCTGTTGTGTGTGTCGCTCTGTCTCTTTGTCTCTGCCCATGGAAATGACAGCCCAAATGCCGCAAAGTATGCAAATGATTAGGTGACAGAAATTGCTAGAAATAACTGTCAGGGACGTTAGTTTACCACAAATTTTAAACACACCCACCCACACAGACACGCAGGCATAAATCGACATTGCGAAAAGAGGGTGTTCTGTGCGTGAGTGGGTGGGGTAATGGAATTTTGCCTGTCCCCCAAAAGTATGCTCTAAATAATTGGAAATTATTTCGCCTGTCATTGCAGGACATGTGATGCTGTCAGTACTTCCTGCCACCCCCCTACACACCCACTCACCCACTATTTTGCACTATTTTCGCTTGTGGTGACAACACCTCTCTCTCTCTCGCTACCCACCTCTCCCTACCCCCTATATTATCTACCACTTTATGCTTGCATAATTTTGCAAAACATAATTTACTCTGTGTGTAATATATAGGGGTTCCCATCTGGTTTACCCTCTGGCTTCTCTGAACGGTACTGGCATTTTAATCTCGCTCTCTTGTTTTGCATAATGACTTCTCCTGCGTTGGTGGGGGTGGGGAGGTATATTTTTGCACTCTTCAAAGGTAAAAATACACCCAAAAGTAGCACCCAGGGCAGTCTGCTCTAATCTAAAGCTAAGTAGAAAAGATGCACAGCTGCTTGAGGCTCTCCACTGGTTTTAATTCGCTGCAGTGCCTTGAAGGCTGGTGGCAGGCAGCCACCCACCCAACTGTTCTTTGTTCTTTACGCTACTTTTAACTCTGGTCGGAGGAGAGCTTCATGCACGGATTGCCATGGGTTTTTGCCCTTTTGATTCTATTTTAAGTGGGCGACGGACACGGACACGAACTCGGACTGGGACGGCCTTGCAACCATTCTGCTGCCTGCTGGCTGCACCATGGATTGCTGCAACGTATAGCATAGAATTCAGTGTTGTAGCTGCCTGCATTCTATATGCAACATTCAACAGCATTCTGGTATTCCCTGCTAACATGACCCCTGTCCAAGCCCCCTGCATCGCTGCATGCCTCCATCTGCATCCAGTGTTTATTTTCTTAGCCAGCATTTTAATGAGGAACCCATAGCTCATTCTTGCAACCTGCAACGTGATGTTAATGCTTCTTAATTTTTAAATGAAACAAAAGCCAGAGCTGGCAGTAAAAAAAAACCAGAACAAATTTGCAATTAAGAAGCGAATAAAAAACAAGCAAAAACGAATAAAACCTTAAAGTCAGTGCGGGAATGAAACTACCAGGAGTTCAGGAAAATAGTGGATATCGCTCCTGTAGAACTGGCTTACCCATTTCCATTCTGCACTGCTGCGGTGCCACCGAACAAAAACTGAATTCAACTGCAATTTAATTTGGCTTTTGGCCTCTGGTCGCGGCGCCTCGACCTATGCAACACAATTTTTTAATTGCCTGAAAAACTGCCCCCACTAAGCGGCTTAAAAAAAGCGGCAATAAACATGGTCGAAAGGTTACAGTGGGGAGCAGTGCGCGGGCACTGAATTGCCGCCAAACGATAAATAAATAAATAGCCCGCTTAAGCATTTGGGCATTAAAAATTGTTAGTGCAAAACGGCGAGACAGCGAGACAGTTTTTTCCTATCCCCACAAAAGCATTACAAAAATTGTTTGCATTTACTTGTTGGATATTTATCTTAACTATTTTTTTTTCTGTTTATTTTTCATACTTTTTTGTGCATTTATTTTCGTAGTTTTCTGTGCATTTATTTTGGTAGTTTTTTGTGCATTTATATTGGTAGTTTTTTGTGCAGTTTCCTACTTTTTTTTTTGGCTTCGTTTTGCTACGTTTTGCTGTATATTTATTTGTCTCCATTTTGTGTTAGTTTTACTCGAATGAATGGTAGTTTATGATTTGGTTATAGGTTCATATATGTATATTTTTTTAAGCGATTTATTTTCACTAACGAAAATTGATTACAATTGGCCAAAGAGGAAAAAAGAATATCCGTAACCAAATGAACCTTTAGTTTAAATCTAGACATTTTTCATTGCTCTCATAACTGGCTGGAGATTGAGTTTCAATCTCCGTTTTACTTAGCGGTTTCTCCATAAAGAATAGCAAAGAAAAATTCTATAAGAAAAGCTGCGCATAAATTAAGCGAAACATCAAAAATCACTCAACTAAAAATACGCAGCGCCAGAAAAAAAGGAACAAAAAGATTTATTCTACTTGGAAAAAAAAGAAATACCCCCCTAATGGGTACGGGGTAAGGGGAGAGGGTAAAAAAAACTCTGCCAAACGCTTGGCTAGTCATTTGGGGGAAAAAAATCAGTAGAACAATGCAGCCAGTCAGTCAGTCAGTCAGAGAGTGAGTGAGTGACTGCCAAAAGTGGCATCCAATCACAGCCAGAAGTGGAGGGGATACCCCCACCCCTCTCCAAATGGAGAGCAACTGTTAAATTAATTGACTTTTTCACCGAAACGATTTTCATAGTCAAATGTTTCAAATGGAAATGAAAATTCAATGGTAAATGCAAATTAAATTTTCTATAAATTATCAACGAGCCGCCCAGCTGCCAGCCCTTTGAAAGCGGATTTCCTGCCACATATGGCCAGAATGTCATTATAAATGCATATATACTATATATACCCATTCCCACTACAGTGCGTTTCGCGGCCATAAGTTGCTCAATGTGTATTTATGTGAAAAATATCAAAGCCAAAGCCAAATGTCCGATCCGAACACAGTTTTTATCTGCTGCTGGCAAATATTTGAATTTGTTTTTATCCAATTTCATATTTGCATATTTACGAATATCTTTATCAAAAGGTTTGTTTTTGTTGCTGCTGTTGTTGCTGTTCTCACAGTTTATGAATGTCAATCAAATTGCAAACGGAAATCAGATTGCAGAGCAGATTGTTTAATTTGCATGAAAAATCAACATGAGAATACTCGTCGCATGATGTGACATTTGGATTGAGACAAAAACTACATTGTGGGCCGGTAAAAATTATTGAAAATTTAAATTGTTTTAGGGGTACAATCTACTATTATATATCTTTTAAGGTTTCTGCGTTTTTGGATGTTTAAAAACTATTTTATTAGTAGACATTTTAGGACAAAAGCTGCACAAATTTTAAATGAATTTTGTACCACTTATAAATCCCAAACAAGGGTACACTTTTCTCTCAAATAAACTACAAATAATACAATAATAATCTATCCAAATGGCTTAGCCATTTTTTAAGTTCATTCTTAATAGTTAGCTTAGCCCAATCCAATCCGCATAATGTGACTCATTTGCCTGCTATTTGGGGGTCTGGTGTTTGAATTTATTTTTGTCTGTTTTGAGGGGGTTACAAATGATGTGTTGCCCGGCCTGGGCTGACTTTTGTTTCTTTGTCTGCTTCTGCCCTGTTGCACTTGCCCCTTGTGTGTGTGTCTGTCTGTCTGTGATTTTTCATTCATTTTGCACAATTTTTCTTCTTCTGTTTGCCACAGACATTGCCACTGACACTGACAATGATGGTGTGCCATGGCATCTGTGAGACGACGACGATGGACACATTTGGCAAATGCTTTGAGGTTGTTGTCATTTGCTTGCCACCTGCCCAGCTCTGTGCCTCATAGTCTGCAGTCTGTACTCTGTACTTGTGTCTTCTGTGTCTTTGATTAATAAAGCCAACGTAACATGACAGCTAAATCTTATCAGACACGACGTCAGCTTCCTGTGGGTTTTCCGAGTTTTCCTTTCAGCAGTCATTGTGGCAGCCATAGAAGGGTTTGTGTGTGGGTGTGTGTTGTGTGTCTTTTGGTCCACTTAAAGTATCTTTCCTTGTTCTGGGAACAAAATTCTATACCATTTATTTGTTGTTGCTGTATCCCTTTTCTAGTCTGCTGACCATGAAAGTATTTTCCATCCTCTCTCTCTCCTGAATGGCCTTTTTCCTTTTTGCCGTTGCCGGGGGTAATTCAATCAATAATCCTTTTGGTCTCTTTTGCCTTTTTGGAATATGTGTGAAAATGATAAGGTGAAAGTGGGGGGGTGCCACTCTGCACTCTGCACTCTCTATCCCTGTCACTCACTTTCGTTGATTCCTTTACTGGTAGTACCATGCTGTATGCTCCTTGTACTGTTTTCCAGCAACAAGTTCAAGGACACATCCTGCTCCTGCCCCTGTCACTGCTTCTGTTGTGCCCCCTGGCAAATGTCACGGCAGCAGTTTTTATCACTCTTCAAGCTGATAAATCTCAGCGAAGCGTGGCAAAGTTAAAGCGTTGGCAGGGCTTAGAGATGGGAGCGAGCAGTTAGTGATGGGTGCGTGCTAAGGGATTTATTTCTATATAGTAAGTGGCATAGTATCGATTCGAAATGTGTTATAGAATGAATGCAAGATGGGGGTAGAATTATGGGTAACTTTAGTGACATAAAGAACTCTTCTCTCCTGCATGTTGCACATCTCCATTCGAAGCAAAACTTAAAATTAAAACATTCCATGAAGAACTTCGCCAAATTTCTGCGCTTCGTCGCCTCTCCTTCTGCTGTTGATTCTGGCCAAGACAGCGCTGTGTTTTTTATTGCCTTTTTTCTGCCTGTTGCCAGCATTTGTAAGTTGTGTAATGTTTGTCTGTCTGTCGTGTCTGTCTGTCTCTCTGTCTGTAGTGTCTGTCTGTCGCTCTGTCTCTCTGTCTGTCTGGCAGTTACTTACTGCTCTTCGTCTGCTCTGCACGGCGACTGTTGTATTGCCATGCTGGAATTTATGCGACTTTTGCAGCACTTCCCACCAAGAGTAAGGGTAACTGCACAGAAAGAGAGAGAGATATAGATAGAGCATGACTTTTGACCTTTTAGATATTGATGGCGAATAATTGGAAAACTTTTGGCTGGAATATAGTGAAATCTTCGTGGGCTAAGTAACTCAATTAGAGTTCAAATGGGCTCTGGGCGTTGCTGCTCTGACCAATCGACCCTCAATGGAGGTACAGTTGCCACACATAAATATAAATCCTTAGCTAATCTGCACTTAGCTCTCTGCTATCTCTTTCAATGCCTTGATCTTATTATCATTTTCTTTTGCCAATTTTTGGTCCTCTTTCGATTTCTTTTTCCTTTTGCTGGCCCTTTCTATGCCCAGCCATGTGTATGGTCCTAAAATTTTATGCGATTTTCTAATTCAATTTTATTGTGTAACGATATTTTCATGATTTCCTGCTACCCTCCTTGGCTTGTGACTCTTTTTTTTTTTATATTTTATTTGAATTGAATTTGATTTGCGTTTGCATTTGAACTGCCACAAAAGTTATGCCACTTGCCGCTGATTCCTCCTTTTGGCTGCTGCATAATTTTGTGTTGCTGGACAGACTAATTTCTGACAGATTTTTGTCAGTGGAAACTTTTTGACAATCTGTCAGTCGTTTTGTGATCTCTGAAAGTGTTCCAATGGGTATGAAGTTCCAGAGTCCACATAAATGAGTGAGTGAATGGAATGACTGAGCGGGAGATAGCTAGAGTTCAATTTAGCAGTGACCCGAGTGCTGCTGCTGCTGGTGCTGCTCCATCATCGCGTGAAGCCGTGCAACATTAGCCGCTAATTGCGGCAGCCACCAGACGTCAGCACTGAAGCGATGCCTCCTCCTGGATATTCTCTATATGAACTGCAGGGGGTGGCAGTGATAGTCACAATTCACAATCTGCGCTGCAGTGCATGTCATTCGCGTCGCCTCGCTTCGGTCGTCGTCTCTCGTATCGTTTGCATTGCTGCTCCAGTGCTTGTTGAAATTTTATGCTGGTTCTCGTTTATGGTTCACTTGCCACAGTTGTTGGGAATGGCTTGCCCCCCAAAGTGGAGACACTCAGCAGGGGGGTCCAGCCCAGCGCTCTGCACTCTCTGGCTCTAATTAATCGTGTGAAAGTCGTGCCATCATTTTTCTTTGTATTTTATTTAGAGCTATTTGAACATTTTAATTAAATGTTGCAGCGGTTGCACATATGAATGCAAATATTAGAAGTAGAAACAGAATAATATTTGCCACCAACTAGAGAGAAAGAGAGATAGAAAGAGAGAGAAAGAGTGGTTTGGAGAGTGAGGGAATGGGTTATATAACCGGATGTTGCAACAACTTCCGCCTTGCAATCGCTTTACAATACGTCACGCCTTCCCAAACGTATCTCAATGCATCGCTGGTTCACGGGGGCAGCAGCAGCAGCAGCACTTTAGGAGGAGTGGCATGCACTCAGAGAAATAAAGGGGGGAGGGGATGCTCCATGCACAGAAGATTACCCACCTCCTGTCAACGTTTGCCTCAGTGTAGTAGCCATTCAATCAAATGTCAGGGTGGGCGATTCCCCCGTTCCCCCCTCCCCATGGATGTGCTCGTAGGTGGAACACAGCTGAGTGCCCCATTTCGCTTTTCACGGCTCATTGTCAACGCGATGAACAGTTGCCAGCGCGAGATGTACTGTATATGTATGTATGTTGCATGCCTCAGTCTCAACTGGGGACGAGCCCTTTATTAATTTCAATGCATCACCCCCGTGGCACTTCTGGAGTGCCGCTTCGGATGGAGGACTCTTCAGTCCCAGATCTGACGACAACCCTCCATCCATCCATCCATACATCTATACATTCGCATTTGCATGCCTCAATGAGCTCTGGCTTGCTGCCTGTAAAGTGGCTGCATTCATCAATGAATGGGGCGAGAGGGGAAAGGAAAGTGGTTTATGGGCTTTAAAATGTGCCCACATATTTACCTAAAAATATGCTACCCTCCGGATGTGGCAGCTTCATTTACGTATACACAAAGTAGTCGAATGTGTTCCAGGAACTCCACATAATAGAGAAGTTCAAAAATTCCCATCAACTAACCAATGTATCCCCTTCTTTTTCTTACCTCTTGCAGATGCTGAAGCACGTACAAATCTCACCGTTGCGCAATCGCTCCGATTCCGTGTCGCTGCGATCCTCGAGCATTGCCTCCTCGTGCGCCAGTTCCATGTGTGGCAGTCCAGAGCCACCCACAGATCTGCAGCGAACACCCTCTCGCGCCTCCAGTTATTCCAGCCTCAATGAGCAGCTGCCACAGGTACGTGCACAGAGCTTACATCCTACCCAAGAGCATCCTTCTAACGTTTATTTCCCCTGCTTAGACCACCATCAAAGTGTACACCAACTGCCTGAAGATCGACATTGAGTACAAGACTTTGGGCATACAGTGGGACACCACCAGCAAGGAGGTTATAGCCATGCTGCTGAGACGGTAAGTTGAACACATAGAAGCCCATGGGAACCTCTACTAATTGCTTCCCTCTCTACAGCCTCAAGATGCGTCATCGGGATCCGCGTCTCTTCTACCTCTCCATGGAGGTGGCCGTGCGTCGGGCGGGTGTTAAGACCATTCTGGTGCTGGACGAGGACACCCGTCCGGCCATCATGCAGGCCTGTCATCCCAAGGGCGAGTCTCGCTTCTGCCTGCAGCTGAAGGCCGGCGGACTGATCCGTGTCCACACGTCCGCGCTGCAGCCCACCTCCCAGTACAAGTCGCTGGTCATTAGCGAGGAGACCAACTGCGATGAGCTGCTGCAGCTGCTGCTGGGCTGCTACAGCTCCCTGGAGCCCGTCGAGAACTTCTCGCTGTACGAGGTGTGCCCCGGCCAGGAGTGCCAGCGGAAGTTGCATCCGGATGATCTGCCGCTGCGCGTGCAGGCGGAGCGGATGAAGCGGGGCGAGAACTGTCACTTCCTGGTGCGTCGCACGCCCAACTATGCCCGGCGTCGCCAGCTGTTGGCCAACCTGAACGAGGCCATCAACCAGAGCTTCGAGAACGAGGCCGTCCTGGCCACCGGCGCTGCTGTCGAGGATGCGACCAGTCTGCTGGAGCTCTCGCTCGAGTCGGAGCTGTCGCTGTCGGAGGATCTGCGCAGCTGCAGCAGCAGCAGCGAAGATGCCGAGGACGAGGACGAGTGCGCCAGCAGTTCCGGTTCCTCGGACAATTCCACAGAATGTGCCCTGCGCCGCGACTTCTATCCGCGTCCCACATCCATGGCCTCGCCCACGCCCACGCCAGCGTCCGTCGGTGTGGCATCGGTGTCGCCTGCTCGGGCCTACAGTCCGGTGTACAACATCCGTGAGATACGCACGGCCTCGCACTCGTTCTCCTCGCTGGGCAAGGACAAGAAGCTGCTGGACATTCACATGAATGCCCGCTACGGCCCAGCTGGCATCTACAGCCGACTGCTGCCCGTGGCCGAGACGGAGGTGCTGGATCTGAATGGCAATGCCAGCTCGAAGCTATCGGCGGAGGCTGTCAATAACAATCCGGCCAAGGGATTGGGACACTTTGTCTATCTGTAGCCCATGGATTAGTCAACCTGTAAATAGAGCTAAATATCCACTAGGAATAGCAGTAACTACTAGCATTACAATTAAGTAACTAAGGCAGTAACTAACTAAGACGTTGAAGCCTCCAAAAAAGTAGAAAACAAAACGATTACCGTTTGGACCAAAGATGCATTTGTAGGTTTAACATTTAGAATGGCATTTGTAAATATATAACTATAGCTAAGATATAGA
Source organism: Drosophila bifasciata (assembly GCA_009664405.1). Taxonomy (NCBI): domain Eukaryota; kingdom Metazoa; phylum Arthropoda; class Insecta; order Diptera; family Drosophilidae; genus Drosophila; species Drosophila bifasciata. The sequence continues at coordinate 41,358,316 of CM019042.1, read as the reverse complement.
ACATACTTAGTGCTTATGCTAAGAAAGATTTGTGTGCCCAGACACTACCATCTGTTGTAGCCACAAATCTCAGTGTATCACTTGGCTTAGTACTAGGATAATGCTAACAATCCCAAATCAATCAAAGGAGTCTATATAGCTTAGTGCTTTAGTCTCGCAACTAAAGCGTCGATAAGTCGTAAGAATCTGAAGAGCAAGTGACACAACAACACTAACCAACCAACCAACAATTCATGTACGAGTAGAAACCAAAAGATATTTTAATAATAAGTCTCGACTATGTAAAACTGAAAACCAGCAGCTGTTTCATTCCACATTATCGGTCGGGGGGGGGCTTAAGCATGCGGCTCTTGTGCATTTTAATTGCATTAAAATCAAGTTAAACACGTGAACGATGATGGCCAAATGGCCCATATAAATGGGCTCCACAATTAATGCGGCCAGCCACGCAATTTGTATGGCGTCGAGACTCCTTCTCCTCCTCCTCAGTCACTGCGTTCCGTTTCGGCTTTTGGTGGCGGCTTACGGTGAATGATTTATGCGGCGTATGCGTAATTTTCATGGCAATAAGCTTTTGTTTTTAAATGAGCTTTACTTTACATAATGACCAAAAAGGATTTAAAAGGAGTAAAAGCCTCACGGGGATTGGCTTTCAACCAATACCATCCAAACTAGGCATTATCGAGAGACCCTTTTGGACTTTTCGGGGTCAGGGTCAGCGACAGCAAAGAGTCCCTAATTTACTAAAAGAAAAAGAAAAGGTCACCTTTTTCGGGCGGGGGAGCCAAATTAAAAATCAACAAATTTGCGAAATCAAATCCAATTTGTTGCATCCTAAAATAATAACTCTGCCGGCTCTGGATAGGGTCTGGGTCTCTCGGATAGTCGAGATTTCGGGTTGTTTATGTCTAGTAGACGACCCACACACACAGTTACAATTCAGAGAGAGAGAGCAAACTTAAAGTTGAATTTTGGTATCTGAAATGCATTGCCAGGCTCATGAAAAATGCAAACTTTGTCCAGTTCCGGGAATTGCGATGAGTCGAAATGGGATGATGGGACGCTAGGACGACTACTGTGCAAACGGAAACGGAAATGCTAAACAGGCTGAGAGGCAGAGCCAGACTGCCACCGAGTGGCACAGCATAATAACTTAAGCACTTTATAAGTCGAATTGTAGATTTTTCGAGTCATGCAAAATGTTTTTGCATTTTGCTTTTTCGGCTGCACAAAACTTGAGCGGGTGTTGCACTCCAGATAACTGGAGAGCAGTGCTAGAGCATGGTTTGAGAGGGGGGGAAATGCATACATAGATGCATTGGAAATGTGTGCCTGCAATCGGACATCCTGTAGTGGATGCTGTGTGCCTGGTACTTTTGCAGCTCTCTAGATAGCCGCATGACTAAACTGGTTGACTGAATTGACCCCAGAGTGGGGTGGTCAATGAGGCAAACCACACACTCCAAGAGGTAGATACTTCTTGCAAATAAAAATTTGGAAAAATTTGAAAAGGAAAAAAATGCCTAACCAGGCAAACAGAAATCGGCAACAAGTCGATTCATCATGCTGGAGTGTAGATGTATGTGTATGGCAGACTTTATCTTGTTTTTTGGGTCGAAACTGCAGCCACTCTTTTGCCATGGGCAAACTGAAAAGTTTTCTTCAAGTTTCATTTGTCTTTTGCATTACACTTAATATATTTCATTCAAATTAATTTCGAGAGCACACACACACAGAGAGAGACAGAGTGCGAGTGCCATAGTCAAAGTTTCCCACTGCTGTCGGCAGTTGTCCAATTCCAAGTTGTTCTGTCAAATAGCATGCCACTTGTTGGGGGAAGTCCTCTCCTCTCGGTACTTAACTTTTCGCATTCTGCCTGGCAGTGGCCCTAGTACTGGCCCCAGCAGCGCAAACTGCTCTAAATGGCTGCGATAGAAGCAAAAGTACGAGTACGCATATGTATATCAGTCAAGACGTTGACAGGACGGCTGTCCGAAGCATGATGCAGATTAAAGTTGGGCTGCTTAAAGAAGATTTTGATACTGAATTCAAAGTATTGTCTTGTATTCTTTTGGCATCCTTTTTGGGCGGAGCGTAAGTATCAGCACGAGAAGTAAGTATTTTTAGCAACATTTTGAGCCATTTTTACAGGGCGAGAGGTATGTATTTTGATCAAGATAATGGGAAATTGACATTAAATAATAATTTTATTTTATTATATTTATTTATTTAAAATTTTAATTTTAATATTAATTTAATACTAATTATTATTTATTATTACTTTGCTCCTTGATATCCTTGGTCCTTGATAGGGATTCCATCAAATTCAGGACATTGTTCCGATAAGATGAAGCCGTCGCACATCCCGATCGGGACACGCCTCTGCAATAGATTGTCGGAATATACCAGCCTGAAGAATGCACCATTTTTTTAATAAATCACTCCCCAAAAGTATACCGTGGTTTTATTAATATTTCTGTACGAGCTCTGTTTCATATCGGCCAGCTTTTGACATGATGCAAAAAAGGAAACCTGCTACCTACTGCTGACTTCTGTTCGCCTGGTACTTGGTCTGAAAATTGAGCAATTTGAGCTGGGGCAAAAATCAAAAAGTTAGTTCCAACAGTGGCCGTCACTTTTAGTGGGGGCGCCACGGTGCAACCAAAACATTTTTGCACAGTGGCGCCCCCACAATTGGCAACGGCCATTGCAGGAACTACATTTTTTTAAATTGGTGATGCTCAAATGGCTCGATTTTCAGACCGGAGTACCAGGCGAACAGAAATCAGCAGAAGGTAAGCTGGTTTTTGTTTATTACAATATTGCGTATAACTCCGCTATTTTCCGACCGATCCGGACGTGCCCAACCTTTTCGTGATCAGGAAAATTTCCTCGATCATTTGAAATCAGTCTCGTTACAAGGACATCAAGGATTAAGGATTAAATTTCTATAACTTCGCCATTTGTCATCCGGTCTATGCATGATGCATGTCCTCGTGAGCAGAAGGATCTCCTGTATCCATTGAAACCATCAAGGACCTCAGGGCAGCAAGGATACGCCTTGCTACATGATATTTTGTAATAAATAGGCCGCCAAACAGACCAGCCAAATATGCCAGCCTGAAAGTATGCACCGCTCTTTTAATAAATCACCCCCCAAAAGAATACCTTGTTTTTTTAAATATTTATGACTTGCTGACGACGCCCCTCTACATCTCATAGTCAGGCGCATATCAACGAACGTTTGCAGTCATATCGATCAGCTTAAAGGGATATTGGCGCTATTACTATACTATTTCTCGACCGATTTGGATCTCGATCGCCATGCCATAGAATCGCAACATACTTACGTTTGCACACAACAAGTGCGGCATATGGAACGAATATGTCGAGTAATCAAAGCAAAGCCGCTTTTCGTAACTCTTTCAACTAATTGCCATAAGCCGTTGGGTAAATTTGTACACGCTTTTTCGCATCTACCGGCTAAAACGTTTGTTTTTACACAACTAATCGGCTTAGGGGTACAACCTGCCCACATCTAGTCTGCTGCCAGCTTTTGAATGGGCGCCCACTGCTCGCAGCACCCACTTGCCGCCCACTGCTGTCACGTCACTTTGTTCTCGTCCTTGGCGACTTTATTGCAATTGACTTTGTTGAGTGGCGCCATTTTTTTAGTTGAATGATTTGTAATCCCGGCTGCCCCGCAGGCTTGTGTCAATGGCTAGAAATTAATTTCCATTTTGCCCATTCCCTCTTGCACGACACTTTATGAAGTATTGGCTCATCTCCTGCACCCCTCCCCATCCACTCTAATGGCATATTCAAATAGCAAGTTTTGTTTTAATAAGTTAAGCTGGCTGGCTGGCATTTTAATTAAAAGTCCTTTGCTCAATGGCAGCAAGAGTTGCCTTTGCCTGGCTTCTGGTCCTGGTTCAGCGTGGGCCAAAGCCTGGCTAATTAGTATACTTTGGTTTCATTTTGGAAATGAAAAGATTGATGTAACAGGCCAAAGGACCATACATGCATGTACTATACTATATGTAGCTGAAAAAGTCAAACAAATTATAAAGCTCTCGGCCAAAAACTTACCTTACCTGCTCCGAAATTGAATTAAACCACAGGAGAGGCAGCAACTAATGCTGGCCTTTGCGAAAATAAACCAATTTCCATCTCACATTGCCACCCAAAAAAGGATTGGCCTCTCTGCCACCCGTTCCAAAAATGTACCCTTTAATTTTCAGTTGAAAACAAACAAAATAACTGGAGCTGCCCACACAACAACACTCATACGCACTGGGGTACACACACACACACATCCCCAAGTACTATACACACTTTTCCAATTGGGCAAGCGGCCAGGTCGAGATTTGGTCAGCTTTCTTTGGATCTCTGCTGGCCTGGTAGTTTCATTTTTATATTCTTTTTATTTTTCACAAAAAATCTTTGCCTAAAATACACTGAAGTGGGGTATTTTTATTTTTTTATTTTGCAGATATATTTACAAGGATTTGTGGTTTCTGAAATATCAAGAGAACTTCCTTACCTGTGATACTCTTTTGATATTCTTTTATATTTTTCTTATCGCTACAAGAAAATCTTCCTCTGACTTTTCTGATTGCCTGGCAGAAAGATTTCTTCAAAAAAATGCCCAAAAAACCAATTAAATATACAAAATAAATGGTTTGCATTTCTTTTTCTAGGAATTTCCATGGCCTGTTGAAATTCATGGCATACCAGGCGCTCCGAAACGAAGAAGAAGGTTGCTCTCTGTTGAATTTCTGTTGTTTGCATGGCCCCGGCCCCGGCTCCTAGCCAAAACCAGATTTTGATTGGTCGAAGAGTTGGCATGCGGCAAATGCAAATTCAAACAAAAAAGATGCCACACAAATTGACAACTGCAATAACAAGAATATATATGTAGGATTTCTGGCTAGGAAACACTTCCAACGAATTGAGTCTTTGTATTTTTACAATGGATTTTCCTGGCTAAATAAATTGTCGTTTTAATTGGAATTCAGTCATTTGCTAACAGGCAAAAAAAGAAGAGTCTTAAACGATTTATTAAACGATTTATCTCAGCTGTCAGGCTCTTTGCCCAATTTAAATGTATTATTTACTCTGTTGCTGGTTTGGTTAATAAGTATAATTAACAGGAAGCATAGGGATTCCCGTGTTTCTTATCCTGGCAGCGGACAGAAGGTCGACTTCCAACCACATTTGATGAACAGCCAGCACTGAATGATTTATTGGCTACACTGAAAGACATTTAGAAATGTTTAGGTCTAAACCAGAGCTGAAAATCCTAGAGCAGAATTTGTTGTTTGAATTTATTGTTGAGTCGCTGAGTGGTATGCAAAAAAACACATGAGAAATGTATAAATCATGGCGCCCTATCTTCAGAGCCATTCCTTCTCCGGGCGCTTCTGAGCAATCTCTCTCTGTTTGGGCTTAACTCTGCAATGACTCACTCAAAGTGGAGCTGGCACCCGTTTTGGGGGGTCCTTTTGGTTGCGGTAAGGCGGCGCTACTTGACACAGTTTATGGATCGCCCTTTGCATCACAAAGGAAAACCCACGGATAAAGGGTCACAGAATGCCAAAAAAAAAAAAGAGAGTAAAAGCAAAAGATATGGTCAAAGCAAACAACAAGATTCAAGAGATTTTGCAGGGTTTTTTTGTGGTTTTTTTGATTTTTAATTTACGCCAACGTCAGACAATCCTGGGTAATTGAGTTTCGGTCCGTGGCTCTTGTGAATTTATTGCAGCGTTATTTCCAGTCACCTTATGACAGCCTCGAGTGCGAGCCCGAGTACAGAATGCTGCGCTTAGCACAAAAATTTCTACCAACAATTCAAAGTTACGTCGTATATTTTTAATGCCCTTTATTCTACTCTTTTCTCTTCGTATCTTTTTGTTTGGTTGGGTTGGGTTGGGGTATTTTTTTTTTGGGCAGCCGCAACGAAGCGTGTTCTCTGGCTGACCATAAAAACCACTGTCATCAGATATCGCAAGTCGGGGGATATAAATAGGAAATGTAGAAAATTGCAAACGCAACTTTCAATCGTAACTTGCAACTTGCAATTTGTGTCACGGTTCTATCTGCAAATGCAAGAAGAAATGATTGTGCTGGCAAATGGATAAATCCGATTGACAAATGGCAAAACAATAACTAAACAAAATCAACCTATAAAACACTATAGATATATAGTAAGTTGTACGGTGAATACCCGCAATTTATATTAATTTGTATATGTTTATTTTTCATATATTGAATGACATTAAAAATAAGATCTTAACACTAAGAACTTGACAAGTTGAGAGACAGAGGGAGAGACAGAGACAGAGAGAGAGACTGAGTACTCCTACTCGAAGACTGCTTTAAAAAATGGCTTACTTACTTACACTTACTATATAGTATATATACTTATGCTTTGTTAATACAACTCGTTAATGGCTAAATTCTATGCTGGGGGGGCTTCGGTTTTTAATTGCCAATTGCAATCCAAGCAATTGTGGGCTTCTTAGAAAATCACAATGAAAAATTATAGCTAGCTAAGGACTGAACGGACTAGAAGTGGGTGGTGGCTATCCTGGGATGGGTGGTGGTTGCTGTTGTTGTTGTTACTGTTGAGTTCTACGAGCGTCGGCCGAAGAGCTTGAGGGGCGTCTTCCAGCAGTTTGGCCATCATAGCTGCTCGTTGCCAATGTGCGTCGTGTCCGTGGGCAGAGAGTGGGTCTGTGCGGGGTGCAGGAAGAACAGAAGGAGGAGCGTTTGCACGCTTATTGGGGATCATTGCAGGCGGGGGCGGGGGCGGTTATTATTGCCAGGGAAAACACTTACCTGCAGCGCCTTGCGCTTGTGGTGCATCGACGAGTTCGAGGAGCCCTTACCCTTGCCCTTCTTCCACGAGCAGAGGAGCAGCTCCTTCATGCCCTTACGAAAATTGCGACTGAGGAACGCATAGAGCAGGGGATTCACGCCCGAATTGAAGTACGTGACCAGAAAGGTGAGTGGCGTTAGCAGCGCATTAAAATTGGAATCACCGCGATACGAACGTGACCTGCAAAAGAGCATAAACATGAAAATAACTATCTATTCGAACATGCCACGCTATGCCGCATGCCCCATGCCGCATGCCATATGTAAATGAGCATCTGTTGGACTGTGCTACACACCCGAAAAATAACCAATGCATTAAATTAAACCCACCCTCAACCACTCGAAAATAGACCACACTCTGCGGTCTGAGCCCAAAGTAGATTAAAATTCCCGAATACTATCAGAACTTTGTTGTTGCTTACACATTTCCATGGAAAGTAATGGGGGAAAATAACTTTGCCCCCACTCGCTGGAGTTTTTGTACTTTCAAATTCATGAGCACAAAACTCCTTTGGCAATGGACTTCAACTTCCCCAGGGCATGCTCATTAATTATATACCAGCATGGCAGACTGTCACAGAGTTTGCTACACTATATATTTAATTATAAATCCACTTAGCACGAAATTTGATATCTAAAATCTAGTCAGGAAATATATTTATTCAGCTGTTACATCGCTTAATATCCGTCGTGAAATAGAAACAGCAGTCTCCTGGCTGCTGTCTGGCTGGCCCAGGTGATTTAGCTGCTCCCCTGTTGGCCCGCATTGTTTGGCAGGCCAAGGGACGAGTGCCAAAGGGCAGGACCAAGAACTTCCGCCTAATGTACCCAGGAATTTGGCCAAAAGCAAAGTTTTTTCGCCGCCTGCAACTACGCAGCATAAACTTTTGGCCGAAAAAAAACTTTTTTTGCCATGTTCTACGCAATATTTAAAGCAGCAGCAGCAAGCAGGGAAATATTCTTGTACTTCTTTGCTGCTTTGCTACCCTGCACTTTGTAGAGAGTATATATGGAATCAGAAAAGAAGGATCTATCTGAGCAGCTATTATTTTCTACTTTATTCTGAATTTTCTGTATATCTATCGGTCATTATTGTCTCAAAATGTTGCATAGAATTTCTGAACATTTAATTGAATTATATATTCAAATAAAATAACCAGAATTTGTGGGAGTATAGCCATAGTCGACAACTCGACTCTTCTTCTCGATTCTTGCACTTGTTTTGTAGTAGCTTTTGGACACAGCGGCGAAGAAACTTTGAGCCAACTGTCAAAATGTTTTGCAGTTGTTGTCCGTTGACAATTTGCGTTGCACTTGCAAGTGGCACAAGTCCACAAAAGACAGAGGGGGAGGGGGAATGCTGAAGAGGATGCTGGTTCTGCTGGCATGGGCATCTGATTGGGGCACTTGAGCAGTGTCCTTCGCTTTGTTTGTTGTCGCCGCCGCCGCTGCTTGAGTCTTGAAGTGGCTTTTGCCAACAGCTTTTGACCAAATTTAAATGCCCCACCGAATCGGGGCCACAACATACATTTAGTAAGTGTGCATCACGGGTTGTCCCCCGCGCCATGGGGTGTCTCCATCTCCCTGTTTGGCTTCATCTAATGAGGCGACAGTTGCCAACTGTTTGGCAGTTGTTATCGCTATCACCGAACTGGCGGACTTCAGTGTCATCGCTGTCATTGCTGTCATCACTGGTGTCCCTAAGTGCTTTCTGGGCTAATAATAAACACGTGCCAGCAGGACCAGGAAGGACACAGGACCCAGGACCCAATTGTCAGCGCGTGGCAGTTGCCACGAAATGGGGCAGGGATGGCATACATAACATGATACCGAAATGTGTCCGCTTTTGACAAGTACAGGGATGTGGGGTAGGGCCACCACCAGCAGTGATAGGGATATAGAAAAATTAGAGGTATCTAAAGGAGTTGGAAGTGGATGTGTTTCTATTTTTGGATTTCCAGGACACTAGCATTTGATTTTTTGCCAGCTTCACCTAGAAGTAGCCACTCTCTCTCTCTCTCTCTCTCTGTTATGCCAGCTATTTATCTTTGTTAGGCTGCCTCCGGGATGAAGAGTTTTTCAATAATAATCGAAGTATTTTTGCTACAGATTAGAAAGAATATTCTTCAATGAAAAATTAAGAATAACAGAATGATTTGTTTCCATGGCACTGAAATAATTGAGATTTATATCTAATGCTCAAAGATCTACATAAGTCCACAGCATTAAGAGAATTATTTGGCGCAGTTTAAACAAAAGAAAATCTGCAGTAGTACAGACTTAAAATATAAAAAGAAAATACTCTAAAATAAAAATAAAAGAAAAAAAAATAATCCATTTACAAAGAAAAGTAAAAAGGAATAACTCTGTGCATAAATCATCAGTCAGGAGTGGCTACTGTCAAAAACACTGCCCAAGTTTATCTGTCAGTATACCGAACAGTCTGCTCAGTGAAGTGGACATACTGTCTGGTTAAAGATATTGTAAATTGGCAGCTTTAACATTTTACATGACAGCATTTAACAACAGCATCTCAGATTGGCAGCAGAAAGATTTGGAAAATAATTCGTAAGCATTTCGACAGCTCTCAATTCGCACTTATTTGTAGTGCCAGTTTTTCAGAACTTTATTTATTATTGTGATATTATTTCTACCTTTATCTCATATATATTTTCAACAGCCTGCCTTTGTAATTATAGTACACATGGCCACTAAATCATGGCCTGAACTAATTGTTTATGTGTGTCAGCCATATCCATTTTAATTTCCTTAAAGTCCTGGCCCCTGATATTGGGATTGAACGTGGACTTCACGTGAATGTGAATGTGTACGTGAACTTGTATGTGGGGGACTTGGTACGTGGCTGTAAACACTCCATTGTTTGTTTCTGAAATGTTTACTTTTTCGTGGAGCGAAGACCGCCGCAGCACTGACTGCCACCACCTTGTACTTGGACAGCTGTCACGAGCTGTCCGGCTATTGAACCTTCTCAACTCAACTGTCCAGGCCCCTGTCCTGTTAACTGTCACATAATGGCCACGTTAAGGCAAGCAAGCAATTCCCACTCAACCGGAACACACAGTCAAAAGCAAACGGGAAAGCGCAAAAAAAAATCAACAGAGAGAGAGAGAGAGAGAGAGAGAGTTGACTCTGCCACATGCCACATTGAATTAAAAGAATTTTTGAAAACCCACCACGTCAATTTTTGATGTACTATACATGTGTATGTAGCTATTTGTCCTGGGAATGGGAAATGAGAAAAACCCAATGAATGGATGGATGGATGGATGGCCAATTTATTGCAAAAGTATTTCTTTGCTTTTTTTGCTGTCGGTTTTCCTTCGTTCATTGTAATTGTTGGTAATGGCATTTGTTGACATTTTGTGGAAAAACTCACAGGCAAAAGGAGCGCATAATTAAGGAGAGTGCATGTAAAGGTCGACTTTTGGGGGGAGAGTCAAGCAAGATTTAAGCAAGACATTAAAGCAGTCTCAAGCAAACTCTTCCTCCCAGTAGATGGTTTCCCTAATAAGCTTCTCGGCTCAGCCATTATCCGCATTTAATTTACATTATTAACTTTGCAACAGGAGCAATTATCTCTCTCTCTCTCTCTCTCTCTCTCTCTCTCTATCTCTCTCTCTATCTCTCTCTCTGCTTGTGCCTTTCCGTCAGCAAACAAACAGCTAACCGACCCAGATCGTTTTTATGGACCGCCCACCCAAAAAAAAAACACAATCTTGTTGCCACCCCCACCCCCATCTACGCGAAATTACGCCCACGTCTTAATGCCCCCCAAGCCAAAAAGGAAGTGGAAGTGAATGAATGAAAGTCTGGCATGGTTTATAAACGGAGTGGAAAAGGGTCTTAAGGCTCTGCTCCAGTGGGGGTATGGGCATGGGATTTGTATAAATGAAAGTGTTTTGAAATCGATTAAGGCCACGGAAATTAGCGAAAATGCGTAACAGGCAGCCAGCCAGCATTCAACCTCGCTCCGACGGCATCAATCGAGCGACTTAATTGTTTACTCGCCATAGTCCGAGGTTGGGGGCTTATCTGTGCACATACAGATGTTAATTTCCTCCTGTCTATCGGCAGATACAGATATTGTAACTGTATCTGTATTGTACGGTATGCAAATATAAACAAGAAAGAATTCTACAATCGAATAAAGGATACCTCGCTGCTGCTTAGAACATCACAAGAAGTATCTAGATTGTAACGATTACTGCAGATATATCTACCTACTGCAGTTTTAGCATAGTTTCTTTCGATATACAACGATATACCCCATTCGAATGCCCTCCCCCAATCCACAGGGTATTCAATTTGTTTACACTCACTCTAGGTGGATTGATGATACGTACGAGCAATGGGCTGTCTTGGGTGCCCAGTGACTGCGAATGATAAATGGAGCGGGCGGGGGACTCACTACTACTACTACTACTCACCAATACTGCCACATTTTCCGAGCATGATACGGCAGATTGCAGAGGGCAAATGTCAGCACAAATATTATCAGCATACGAACGACGCCACGGCGAGCGCGCAGGACATTGCTCGATGAGTGCGACATGTGTGTGGCACCAGCCATGCCCATTCCACTGCCACCGCCTCCACCTCCGTTGCCCTGTCGCTGATGATGCGCGTGTGGGTGATGATAGAAGCTCGTCTTGCGACAGGCGCTGACAATCGGTCGATCGGCCTCCAAAGATACCTGACAATAACAACAGAAATGGCATTAAGTTAATATACAAAATAAGCCGGATAAAGGCTGAATAACCTATGGTTAGAAATTAGGTTAAGCGGATTACCTACCTGACAATTATCAAGCTAATTTTGTGGTGGTGTTTTTGTGTGTGATTGTATTTGGTGGGTTAGTAGAGAGAGTTGGGAGTGGAACCAAAACGGAAATGGCACAGAGATAGAGAGAGAGAGAAAAAGTTAAAAAAAAAATAAAATAGAAATAGTTAAAGATAGAAACGGGGGGATTAATAAACTTATTTATCTTCGTATTTATTTGTTTGGTGTTTCGCTTGAGTATCCCAGTTTTCGCCCCCATACAAATCGATTAGTAAACCAATTTAAAAAGTTCCACCTTCACCTGTCCAGATTGTAAGCCAGAGATCGATTGCAGGTCTGTTGGCCAAGTTTGTGGCAAGTTTGTGCAGAGTAATCATTTCTATATTTTATTGTGTGCTTGCACCAGTTGGCTGTCGGGCTGCAAGTGAGTGGTAGGGGGGGGCAAATGGCAGCAAAATAAAGTATACGCCAGGTGTGTGCGGGCAAAAAAAACATTTCACTTTTTCTCAACTTTTATACAGGTCTGACTGCTCGTTGGTTGCTGGTTGGTGTATGGCTTATTGCAGCTTTTACCCACGGGACAACTGTCAAACGGAGTGCCGCTTTTATATGGACAGGCGATAGCCTTAATGGCCACGGACACCTGCGCGAATGAAATCTTTGCTAATAGTTTATGCAACTGACATATCTGTACACTATACTTTCAGAGAGTTTAACAAGTAATGGAGCATATAGAAGGATGTTTCTGCTGGCCACATAGAAGGATCCGTCTGCTGGCCACATAGAAGGTTGCCTCCTCTGCTGGCCAATTTTAAAGCTACTCTGACCCTCGCAGCAGCCAATTAAGGCACAAAGCTCTTACCCTTTTTCCATTTTCTTTTGCATATTTACGAGCATATTAACTTGGTTATAGTTTCACTTGGAAAACGGAAACTCCCCTCCCCTTCCTGTCCTTTTGCATATTTTTCCCCCCTCTTCTTGTTTGGCATTCCCTCTCTCTTGTCGTTCCTCTTTGTACGCTTTGGTAGCATTGTTTTACGCTCATAAAAAAAAAGAGAGAAAAGAACTCACCTGACTCTCGGTGATGCTGACGCCGCGCTTCTCGTATTTACTGCTCTGTTTACGTGACAACGAAGTGGTGCTGCTGCTGCCGGAAGCAAGTGACGCACCACCGCCGCCGCCACTCATACCCACTGCCACGCCCATGCCCAGGCCCATGCCCACTGCCACTCCTGTGGCTGGTCCAGAGCCCACCGTTGACGCAGCTGATGCCGCAGCCGATGGCAGCTGATGATGATGATGATGTGCGAGGATGTGGTGATGCGGATGCTGATGATGATGGTACATGCTATTGTGCATGCCCATGCTATTGTCCTGACCAGAGGTGGGATGCTGCTGCTGCTGATGCTGTACCACATGCGGTGTCAATCCACGCGAACTGCGCCACAAGGCAATGGCAATTTTGCTGTACAACACCTGAGAGTACAGAGATGATTATGGATTAGAATTAACATTAATTATATGTTATACAGTCCACTCACCGTCATCACTAGCAACGGCATTACATAGAGCAGCACAAAGTTAATCATATCCAACAATTTCGAGTTAAACATCTCACGATCCAGCACACAGATCTCCTCCTCCTGCCCATCCTGTGTGTGCACATTCTTGATGGTCTTGCTGAACACAAATTTGGGCGTTGAATACACAGCCGATGTGATCCAAACGGTGACAATGACCATCTACAAGATACGCACACACCAAACCAGACATTTACATTTACATTACATGTAGTAGTATAGTTTTGCTGTGTTTAAATCTGTTTGAAACACGCAAGCAATTTGTTTAATTTCATATAAAAAGCAGCAGCAAATTTGCATGCAAATGTCTCCCATTTTGGCTGTCTTCATGTAGTTTGTTGTTTAATTAGGAGCCCATCAGCATTAACAAAACGCATTTTTAGTTTGCCAAATTGTTTCATTTGGCCCCCCCCTAACAATGTGTGGCAGACCACGCACCACCACTCCCCAGCAGGGGGTTCTGTTCTGTGGGGTGTCTTCCTGGTGCCAAAAACTTTTTGTCAGCCACAAACTTTTTTGGGCCATGGCTTATTAAGCCTTTTGGGTAGGGACCCTTTGGTCGCATCATTTTTTGGCTGCCTGGTGTTCTGCTTCTCTTTTTTTCCCTGTCTTTCATTCGCTTTAATAAGTTTCATTAGCTTGCAAATTGAGGTCAAAATGAGTTACCAAAAAGTTGTGGGCAAAAATGGTAGAAAATTGACGAAGAAAAGTTTGAATAAATTTCTACAAATTAAAAGGTTCTGTATGGTCTATGGAGCACTTTAACACTAATAAATGAAGTGGCAAAAGTGCTATAAATAGCTCGAATAAAATAGTGATAAATCCATATGCCATGTGTAACTTTAAGCTTTTCTTTTGGGCCATCTTTTGGTCTATGAACTCTCATTCTTTTGTTTTCCATTTGCACCTTTTTGGGCCAAACAGAATGACAGAGTGCCTGCCGTCCCATTAAATGTTCATCGAACTAGTATCTCGTGCCAGCAATCGCTTATGCTCCAACCCATTGTTGTCTAGCCCTGCAGATCGAATAATAACCAAAAAAAAAGAGTGGAAAGGGAAAGAAAAGGGTGGGGAGGGGTAAACTATAACTCACCCTTAGACGTGCTGCAGTCAGTATCTGCTTGCAGGTTATCGGATGCACAATGGCAAAGTAGCGTTCCATACAAATGACGACCAATATGAATATCGATGCCGTGTAGCTCAGGGAGTGCACAAACTGATACATGCGGCACAGGAACTCGCCAAAGACCCAGCTGAAAAGAGAGACGGAGCAAAACCCATACTATAGTTACTTGTACTTGTAATTATTTATGGGCCAGCAGCAAGTAACCTGCCTTAACGGGGGACTCCCCCGTTGAGACATACAATTTTATGGACACGCCCACACACAAAACTAATGCGACATTAAAGGCGCTGCTGTCGTTAGTATTTTATGTGGCGAAAAAGAGAATTTTCTTTTTCCTCCTTTCTTTTCACGCTTTTCCAGCTTTTTCTGCTTTTTCTGCTTTTTTATATTCGTATTTTTCTATGGCTAAAATTACATTAAATGTGAATGGTTTGGCGGGTAGGGGCTGGGGCTTGGATCATTGTATTTGGCGGGGGGATTAGCACGTAATTCTATTTTCAGGACAAGGTGAAAAGTGGGTTCTAATAAGCAGCGAAATTGTGTGATGCTTTTGTGGTTTGTTCTACAGTATTAACAATGATTGCAATTGCCATATAGCCCTGCTGCCCTGCTGCCAGGTGAGTCGAATGGCATTTGTCGCCTCATAATTTTGATGCTCTCAAAAATATGGGTTGCCTGGGCAATAAAATGTCTACACGAGCTGATTTTCAACAGAAGTACAAAAGAGGTCCCTTAATTGAGAACCATAAGAGAGAGTATGAAGGGTATGGGTAAGGGTATAGGTAAGGGTATGAAGCGTATGAAGAGTTTGAAGGGTATGGCTATGGTTATGTATACAGTCAAATAACTTTACAGACTAGACAATCTTTATATATATTTACATAATTTCTGTTGGGAAATTGCTGCCCCTAATCTTCTTCTACACTTTGCATATGGTTTTTTTTTATTTTTATTTTTGTTCGGGGATTGTCATGAACTTGTGCGCATAATTTTGATGAAATTATGCCAAACACATATTGGTCAGCTTGGCCATAATTTAGGCTTTTAATATGATAATTGTGTGTGTGTGGGACACTCACGAGATTTTTCTGAGAATCACGAAAAGCTCTTAACGATGTCCACACACACATACAGCGAGACGCAAAAATTAAATGGAAAATATGAGAATAAATATACAGAAATAGCTTCAGTATAGATAGAGAAAAATATGCATTTAATAAATAATTTTATTGACCATTTTGATGAATTGGCGCATTGCAGACCACAAAAAAAAACGTATAGTTTATTAATATAATTTAGAATAAAAAGGCAATGGATTTATTCTAAATAAAGTCGTAGAAGACCCCTCTAACGCTCATTTCCTACAAATTCTCAATGCAGAACTTCCAGCTAACACAGCTTATACTATATATGTACATATATATATTCATATATGTAACATTTAATAATTGAAATGTCAAATAGATTTCGCAGCTACTATATTTCTTTTTATTATTCGCATTTTTCTCATTACAAGATTATTTCCAAACTAATGTTTATTTTATAAGCCCAAAACCAACAATTAAAAGGCATAACAATTTCCACATAAATTTCCACTCGAATTGCAAATGCAAATGAGAAATGTGTTCAGAATAATTGGCATTCAGTTGTTGTATTTTTTTTGTTTTTTTCGGCTTGACTTGTGTGTGTTTGTTTGTGCTTTTTTTTTGGTTTTGTGCCTGGCAGCAGGCAAGTGACCGTGAAATGTATATTCAAAAAAAAAAAAGAAACTAAAACCCAAAACAAATGTATCAAACGGAGCATGAAAGCAAGTAAATAAAATCTATTTTTACAAGGGAAAAGAACAGCAGAAAATTACATAAATATATATTTTAAACACACATACAAATATACTACATAAATATATGTGTAAGATAAGATTGCCATATGTTGTGGAATGTAGCACGGTGATTACTTAGCTTTCAAATTGATCAACAGAAAATCAAAAGAATAAATATTATATAAATAAATCAAAAGTTAAATATTAGAAAACTGAAGCAGGTTAATTCGAATTAGAGTCGAGTTGAAATCGCGTAAAAATATCAATGTTCCAGCTATAATCTAATTACCATTACCAGCATCAGAAATCTATATAAATGTCACAGTTAACACTCAAAATTTCAATTTTTTCTATACCCAACGGAGTACATTTGTTAAATCATGAGGATCTTTATTTTTCTGCTGCTAATTGGTGAGTTTTGTAGCAACAATTTAGCCTTTTAATCAGCTATTGTTTTGGGTTTTAAAGTCATCATCAAAGCACAGCCACATCCTACTATTGGAGTATGTTTACTGTATCGTGATCCCTATTGTGGCATTGACGGGGCATGCGTATTTCCAGCAAAAAACAAATGCTTTTTGGATGCCGAAGCAAAGCGAAGGGCAGAGGCAAAAAGGATACGTAAGTGGATACACATTGAATGGATTAATTGGTATTAAGAGGTATCTTAATTCCACAGCATTTAGACTACTTCAGCGCGGCACATGTCCAGAGAATGTTCCACTATGTGAACGCACAAAGGTCTAACTACTATACACTGAGAGGCGATTCTACAGTTTATGAAATTCAATAAAAAAAATTTGAATAATTTCATCTTAAAGCGCTCATTCTTTTTGGGCTAAAGTTCCGTTTGTGCCACATGTTGCAGTGTAAGAGTGTGCAGCACATGCAAATGTATATAGTATGTACAGTATGGTTGTGATATGCAGATGTAAATTACTTTCATTTATGCTTATGAGTTAATTACTTTGCTTTTAAATGAGATCAACAGAAAATCAAAAGAATTCTAGTTAAAATGTTTCAAAAAAATTAAGCAATTAAAATCGATTTAAAATTGCGAAAAATATCAATGTTCCAGTTATAATTTGATTACCATTCCCAGCAATATAAATCTATATAAATGTCACAGTTTACGATCGAAAATTTAATATTTTTTTCTATACCCAACGGAGTACTTTTGCTACATCATGAGAATCTTCATATTTCTACTGCTAATTGGTGAGTTTTAGAGCACCGATTGAGCCGTTTAATCAGCTATTATATTCTTATATAAAGCCTTCATCAATGCACAGTCGCAGCCTACTGTTAAACCATGTCCAATGTTTCAAAAATCCATTTGTGGCACTGATGAGGTGTGCATATTTCCAGCAAGAAACAAATGCTTTTTGAATGACGAAATAAGGAAAAGAGCACTGGCAAAACGCCAACGTAAGTGGGACACAATTTGAATGGATTAAGTAGTAGTATTAAGCGGTATCTAAATTCCACAGCATTTAAATCTATTGAGCCCGGCAGATGTGCAAAGGGTATGCCAGTATGTGAACCTACATATGTGTAAGGTATAACTACTACTATACTGAGAGGCGACTGCGCAGATTCAGAAATTGCAAATAAAAATGTTGGTTAATTTCAACTTAAAGCGTACATTCTTTTTTCGGGGTACGTTCCGTTTGTGCCACACGTTGCCAGGGTAAGAGTGTGCAGCACATGCAAATAATCATGAGGGGTGAGGCTTGAGGCATTCAGCGAAATGGACAAAGGGGGAAAAAAAATGTACACACGTTACGAAAGTGTCGCTTGTTTGTGTTCTGTTGCACATTTGTTTCTGCATTCGAAAGTGTGTGTGTGTCGTCTTTATGTGTGTGTGTGTCATGTGTATGTATGGTGTGTTGGCTGTTAAAATGTTACACAGTTGAGAGTTAAAACTTGTGTCGCATACTTTGTGGCGCCTCGCCTCGCCACAATACGCCTCACGACAGCTACATACGTCAGACAGCGACAGCCACTGAATAATAAATTGCAGAACAAAAACCAACGACATTGAAACTAGGGGAAACTACAGAATACCCTAACAGGAAGTAAGAGTATAATAGCAGGGAATAATGGTATGAAATTATAAAGATTAATGGGAGAAACTATCATTTCCATACCACTTGAAACACTATACAAATGATACAATATAAACCAGAGAAATTAGAAGTAGCAAACTCACCTCTCAATAAGATATATGGATAGATTCTGCATCACACAGAACAGGCCCACACAAAAGTCTGCGAATGCCAGATTGGCCAGAAAGAAGTTGGTTATGGAGCGCAGTCGCCGCGACAGTGTGACCACCAGAATGACCAGTAGATTGCCTAGAAAAAGATAAACAAAAGATAGAAGCGATTACAAGTTGACAGTTGCTGCAGGAAATGAAATATAAAATATAAGAAATTGATATTTTATTTTTTGTATTCCTTAAACCTGTCCCCCTGTCAGCGGCAAAAGACCAGAGACCCCAAAACGAAGCAAAAAACCAACTGGGAGATATTAAAAATGTTAACAAAAATATTTGTGCAAGTGACATGCCCGCTGGTGGCAGACAAATGGCGACATGGGTTCTTGGCTCTGTGTGGCAGGGGGGGTTGGGAAGCCTAAAACTTTTCTCAACTGACGCCGCAGCAGCACACTGCACACTGGGAGCAATAACTTTTTGCACTCAGTGTGCGCTTTGCATGACACTACACTGCCACCCCTCCTGCCCCTTCTGTCTGTGACAATTTGCTAAAGCTGCTGTCGGGAAAATCCCCTGGCACTGGCACTGGCACTGGCGCTGGGTTTAGGTTTAATGTAGCGTTGAAAGTTTATTTTAATTAGGGTTTTCTCTGCACATGTCCAGGGCGGACATCTATCTAAATTCGTTTCAGCTTTTTGGCCATAATTAAATAAGGACTTGTCCACACTGGCATGTAAGTGGGAAGTTGTTTTGACATGTTTAAATAATTATGAGAAGTTTTTGGGGAAAAGTTTTGGGTAGCACTAAAAACAGTGATGAAATTAGCAAATAAATAAAAGAAAAGACAGTACGATATTTGGAATAGTTTCCCTGACAATTTGTGCATTAAATTTACACAAATTAGTTGCATTATGCGATTAATTTCAGCACCTAATGTCAAAGGGAAACCTCAATACCCCTGAGGCTGAGTAACCGCAAAACCAAATGGCAATCAAACCAAAATATATAATGCATATGTGCTTAGTACATATATACAGACACACATATGTGTAGTATATAATTTCGATAGGGGAAATGGATATGGATTTGGCTAAGAATTGCGGCCTGCTGTGAGGCATTAATGGCGGCTCTGCTCTGCGGTTCTGCCCTGCGGACTCTGTGGCCTGGCACTTTAAAGCTCAACTCCAGTGGCTGCTGCAACATATATTTGCATAAATAAAATGAATTTTCTGCCCCACCTATTCTCGGTTTTAAATCTCATTATGCATGCAAGAAGCACTAGCCAACAGCAGCAGCAGCAACATGGCCAAAAACAAAAAAATGTTGGCATGCAAAATAAATTATTTCAACACACACAGAGACGCAGGATACATGCAACCAGTGCAACCAGCAACTTCCATTCCATATGCTGTTTGTTGACATTTTTTTGCGGCCAGCGAATTGCATTCCATATAGTATAGTATATTTGGATCTGTTACAAACTAAATCCAATGAAATATAGCACAGAAATTAAACGCATAAAAGCCACAGAAATTACAGATACTCTGACAGTTTTAGCTAATGCAGGATAAAGCAGATTAAATTGGATTTTAAAACATGAAAAATTATAGTGTTGCAACTATAATTAAATTAGAAAATTAATAATATAAATATAAATTCAACGAATGCTCGAAAAATTAAATGTCTAATAAGTATTTCTAGAGTACTTTTTCACGGATTAGGACATACTTCGAGAAATACTTATTAGAAATTTACCATGAGTGTCTCTTTGTTTGTATGTTTATAGAGCATCGTTTTGGGTAGTTTACAGAGCATCGATTGGGTCTGGGTATTATACTAATTTCTACCTTCATTCAGCTATCATTACACTGGAGTTAAAGACAAAGAAAACTTGTCCGAAAATTCTACATAGATCTGCGTCTGGTTTATGCCCAGAGTAGACAAATCTAAAGCCACATATCCTTAGTATCCGTCATAAATCTCTGAACTAAAGGGAGTGGTACATTTTTTTTTATTTATTATTAATTTATCATTTCTCCACAGTTTTGTAACTGATTTAAGTCTTTGGAAGAAGCATTTTGGGATTTTATTTATACCCACTGACAAGAGTATCAAATGAGCACTCAATTCACTTTTTCTTTATGTCCCAAAATAACATAGCATTTTGTAGTGGAAATTGTACAACCAATTGGCCAACAGCAGCATTTTATTTCTGGGCAGCTGCAGCACCAGCCTCACTCACATGACAAACAAATGTCGAGTGAAACTTTTTTAATTACTCTCGATAGGCGGAGTGACGGGGCACGGCACACAAACGCCAGCGAGATGTGCCAAAAAGTACCGAGAACGTGCAACACTTGAAGGCGTGCCATGAAATACGATATGAAGGATCAAGGAGGGCAGAATTTTTGCAGCAGAATGAAAGGAGACTGCGGCAGAGGCTGATGCAGGGGCTGAAGCAGGGACTGGTACAGGGGATGAAGCAGGGGCTGAAGCAGGGGCTGATGCAGGGGCTGATGCAGGGGCTGAAGCAGGGGCTGTTGCAGGGGCTGGGACAAGGGACTGGAACTGGAGGGTGCAGGGGTGTGACTGTGTTGCTGCTTGTATTACATACGCCACAATATGTTGGACAAAAGTTTGCCCCTCGTCTCTCTCTTTTTTTTATATTTATTTTGGTATTATTAAATTTGT
Source organism: Drosophila bifasciata (assembly GCA_009664405.1). Classification (NCBI taxonomy): domain Eukaryota; kingdom Metazoa; phylum Arthropoda; class Insecta; order Diptera; family Drosophilidae; genus Drosophila; species Drosophila bifasciata. The sequence goes on along the minus strand of CM019042.1, from coordinate 41,337,203 downwards.
TTCAATTGAAGGCTGCAGCGGCTGTGGCGGTACGGGGAGTATGTCCCAAATAATTCTGAAAATAATAACAATTTTTTTGGTCAGAAAAAAAGTGGTCTGCGACTTTGAGTTGTATTTCTGGCTGTTGGCCAATTTATGGCAGCAGCTTCCAGCTAAAACACTGGACCATAAAATTAAGCATACAATTCAGGGTTTAGGTGATGAATGTCCGCAGGGTTAACCCCCAAAATGAGGCCCGGGGAGTAGCAATTAAAGGAGGAGCACTCGTACACACACAAGCAGCCAAAAAGGGCAATAAAGTCGCTTGTCACAGGAGCAGACAACACCAAAACCAACAATTTTGAGGTCTAAATTAGTGCGATAATACGACTATAAGATACCCTGTACCCCACTGTTAATAAGGAACTATTTATAACATATTATTTTGCATAAATTGACAGAAATTATGTATGTAAAAAACCTCTTAAAGGGTCGCTTAGAATTTGATTGGATCCGTGGATCATTTCTATACATAAAATCTACCAGAATCTCGATCTTTTTAGGCATTTAAAAGGGCACCAAAGTAACCTCTAACTCCCATGATCTCCGACTAAATAAAAAGCCTAAGAAAAAATAATTAATATAAAATACAAAAATAAAGTACATTTTCCTCTGCCTCTTACTAACATTTCCCCCAGTTGCATATACCCTTTGTACTCTACAAACAACCAGCAAACACAGGAACTTGGCACGTGACTGCAACATGCAAATTTTATGGCTGAGTGTTTGTAAATGTCCTGGACCCCTGTTTCCCTGTTCCCTGGCCCCCTGTTCCTCTTCATGCTGGGCTGTGGCTGCAAATAAGTTGCTTACATTTCGCAATTGTCTCTGCAATTCTCCTTCTCTCTCTCTCTCTCTTTCGGACCACGCCCATCTGTGTCTGTGTCTAATGGGCGCCCATTTGTCGCCCATTTGGCATGGCGAATACACATGTTTACTTCGTCATTCACTTCGTGTGCGGCTAATAGAGTCCCCGAAAAACTGTTTGCACCCCCCGCCCCACCAGACGCTTTTGCTGTAATTGATTCCAGTAGTCAGATGTGACATTAAGGGGCACATTCGATATTTATGATTGTGCAATTAAGCATCGCAAAAACACAGACACATATGTAACTAATTCATTAATGTGTGCCATCAATTAATGTGCCTGTAAGTACTTTCTTTGCAACGCGTCCCATGTGGCACATGCGGCGTATGCGCAATGTGTAAATTTTTGAATGTCAATGGCACATTAATTTCGGCTGACACAACCCACACAAATCCTTCACAAACCTACCTACAAATGTTGTTTACATTTGTACACCCACTATAAGGCCAACACCTGGGGAATCATTCTCTTGGGTTTTACTTGCCATTTAAATGTCAAAACATATCCTTAAATGTCATCTCTTCTTTGAGCAATCTTCTCCTATAAAAAAGTCAGCTTTAAGTTAACAAAAAAAGTCACACAAAAGCTGCCCCACAAAAAAAGACACGAACGCCCAAAAAGACACACAAAAAAGACACAAACACAACCAGAAATCGCTGGGCATTGAGTAATTGGCGAGTCAGCAGCAGTAAATTCAATGCGAGGATACGTCCGTGCTGTATACAAAGGGGGTCTCAATGGACATTAGCACGCAGCCCATAACGGGGGGAGGGATGCTGCCTATGGGACACCACAAAATGGCACTTTGTCTCTATATATTCATTCATGTTTGCTGCTCGACATGTATTACCGCAGCTAATGAATGAATATAAAAAGTCACCCAGAGAGAGATTTGAGCAAACAAATCAAGTGACAAGTCCCCCCCATATTTGACCTGTACTCCAGAGGGTAACAAATACTCATAGCTGCTGCCTGGTCAGCCTGGTCAGCGTTTATAACGAGTCTTGTATCTCCCATCTACACTAGTTTAGTACTCACCAAAGAAGCAGCAACAAAAGACAATGGTGTAGAGGCTGATGAATATGATGCGCACATCGGTGCGATCAAAGATATATTCACTGGCATTGGCGGCATCCTCCTCATCCGCGATTACGAGTCCAGTTTGGGCCGGCATCAGAGCCGTTGTTGTGTCACCAAAGAGCAGGCCATAATCGGTGCCATTGCCATTGCTGTGGAACGACAGGCCCGTTGTCGAGTCATTTGCAGACTGCGAGCCACCATGGGTGGCAAGCAGCACCACCCCCATCAGGAGCCACGGAAATGAGTGGGTGGTCAGCCGTAGCTGTGGGGTGGGTTGTCGCTTCAGTTCCGGTTTCTGTTTCCCTGCTCGTCCAGCGGAAATGCTATAACTTGTCGTTGAGCTCTGGCTGCTGCTGCTGCTTGTGCTGCTCCTCCTCCTCTTTTGATTATGCTTCTCCTGCCCATTATCATCGTTGTTGTTGTTGTTATCATTGTAAGCTGCTGATATGTTTGTTCGGCCACTTTGTCGTTGCTGTTTATGTTGTGCCACCGCCACCGCCCACCCATCCAGCAACAGTCCGGTGTGCACTCCGCTCATAATGGGTTTGCTGCAAGCTGCAAATGGGATAAAGTAGAAAGAAGTGCACATTGTTAGTACGAATCGATGGCATGGCATGGAAGTATCCAATTCGAGGGCTTCAATTTAAAGTTTCTGAGCAAACAATTCGATTATATTATATAGTATATATATAGTATAAGGTATATATAGATTGTTAGTTACAGATAAATTTAGTTTACAACTTGAAGCACTTAATATTAATCTTTGTTTTTAATTGCTATTTCTGTTGTGTGTGTGTTTGAGTTGAGTTTAGTTTTAATGTTCTACTAATTATGGTATTCACATGGAGGTTTTGGGGTGCACCTAAGACCTTTGACCTTATGGGTGGTAACAAAGCTGTCAGCTTCAATTCATTAACTGCAAAGTCACGTGTCTCTCTCTGTACCACCTACCCACCCAGTCAATGTGTAGACACTCGTGGGGCAATTAAACATGGCCTGCCAAATGATTTTTACTACTGTGCCACATGTGCCGCCGTGACTGTATCTCTCTTGCTCTCTTTCTCTCTCTCTCTCTCTCTCTCTCTCTGTGTGTGTGTGACTGAACCTCAGTGAAACTCTCTCTCTACCCTCACTCCCTCACTGTCTGGGGCAATGCTACTCGTAGCTAGAACTGTGTCTGTCGTCGAGTAGACGACTTTTTAATTAAGCTTTAATAATGAGCATAATGAAAACATTTGTCGGCACACACACACACACACGCATACTCCCTCCCACACATACAGGCACGCATCGTGTCTGAAAAAAGGGAAATTATGATTTGCCATTTCTCCGTTAGAGCTCTGCTGTCTCGTTTCTCTCCTTCTCTTTCTCTCTCTGTATTTTTGTGTTATTTTAGAATATATTTTACACATGCACCGTGCTACTGGTTTGGCTGCTAATTACGCGAGTGCAGTGGCAGGACATCTCCTACTCACATGCCACATGCTGCCAGCCACTCTTCAAAATGTCGCTTTGATTATTGCCCCCCACACACACGTGTGTGTGTGTGTGTGTGCTATTTGGTACGTGCTCTAATTAATAGAGACTCGCACTTAAACAGACACACACGCAAAACAAAAACGACTATCAAGTAATTAACACTGCTGAATCGCTGCCGAATGTCTGTCTGTCTGTTTAAATTATAAATAAACATACTCATACTATATTGCCATTTGCTAGTACTATTTATAGTTAATGACACCAACCAACCACCCACCCAACAATTTACATGAAAATGCGCCAAATTGTCGGATAAATAAAGTGGAAAGTGTGCTGACAGTTTTTTGTAGAAGCCATTGGGAATACCTGGCCACATTTGCTCATAACTAACAGTCGAGTGGGGGCTCAGGTTTCCAGGCAATACAAATATATACATACTTAAAACTATTTACTTGTAGCAATAATTAAACAATGAACAAATAAACGATTCGATATGCTTTGCCATGTGTTAGGATGTTTCGCTTGTCTTAGAGTATATATCTCTAATAGAGATACTCTATCCCAGAGCACACAAATTGTAATCCAATAGAAAAGCCTGCCCCTACAATGCCACAACAAACAAATAAAACCACATAAACGCCAGTCAAAGTTCACTCAATGAGCCATTAAGAGCCGCAATCAGAACGAAACAAACACCAAAAGCACAAAACAAAAGAGGAACCAAAAGAGACGAGGGGAACCAAAGGAACGAGGGGAACCAAAGGAGACGAGGGGAACCAAAGGAACGAGGGGAACCAAAGGAACGAGGGGAACCAAAGGAGACGAGAGGAACCCTTCAGAGCACAAAGGTAGTGGCATGTGGCAGTGGCAGATGCTAGGCACAGGCAGGCACAGGCACAGGTGGCAAAAGTTACCGCGATGTGGGTCAAACTGCAGGAACAGTAATTAAAGGGTGCACTTAATTGCCTCAAATTATAATTAATGGTGCCCCCGCCCACCCACTCAACTTTTGACCATGCCGCGCCTACCAATTGGTTTCAAAGGAATGCAATTGAGAGGAAATTGATTGAGGAGAACTTAATCCCTTGAAAGTTTGTCAGAGGCAGAGGCATCACAGTTGAGAGAGAGGGAGATCTTGCCACACCTCGCCTTGCCTCAAACTATGCTAAACGAATGACTTCCGACAATATACCCCCCGTTCTTCCTACAGGAACCATCTAATAAACATTTCGGTGTCGAGTATCCGCAGTTTGCTTCGTCCAATGTGCAGCAGGCACTCGAATATCTGGAGAAGGTTTTGTCTTTTCCTTACTTTTTTAGATTTATTTCAATCCTAGCCTTTACCTTCAGCATAACTATTGCATAAATCCCACAATTCCTGCCACCATTTGATGCGTTGATTGCGATGTTCTGCCTTCAAAAATGTGGAAAGCTGTGGCTGTCATTCGCCACATTCAATGATACGCTTTCTCCCCTTCAACTGATGCTTTCAATAGCAAATATCCCCCTCCCAAATAAGCACTTGTCAATTGCACATGGCCATGGCCATGAAAACATTTTCAAATCTATTCTCATATCTCGAGAATTATAGGGGTAGCTCATAGTAGATTTTGTTCAGCAAGCTGGCACAGGGAATTGGCTTTCAATCATGCCATTTCACGTGTGGCAAACTCGAGTTCTTTTCGAGGCATGGGTGGGGCATGAGGAATCAATGCAAGTGGCTGTCTGTATGTCTGTCTCTGTATCTGTCAATTTGTTCATTAATTGTAATGCACCCCATGGAAGGACGCACTTTTTGTGGATCTATCTCTGCTCTGTTCGCATTCAATGAAAAGCATTCGGTGAAAAGATTATACTGGGCTTTTCCCTCAACCATTTTCATCATTATTTTAGTGTTGGCATTTTTTGCATGGCTCCCCGTTTTTAATTACCATTTTTTTTAGGTATCCTTCTTGCTGTCTGTTTGCTTTTTTTTTAACATTTACCAGCCTCACCTGAGTTTTGCATTGCAATTAGTTTGAATGGCAAATGGCTTATGTATTTGTCTAATGGTTTAGTTAAACCAGCCAGAAAAACGTTGTGTTCATGCCCAGTAAATGTTAATTGTTATTTTTATTATTATTATTATACTCTTAGGTACTCTGCGGGTTGTATTTATGTTTATTGAAATGCCTGTAGGGGTGTTGTTTCTATGTGCAAAGTTACACGTGAACTAAATAAATGTTATGGAATGTTGCACCAATGTTTGGTTTAATTCACAACTTACCCAAAACAATGCCAAAGTGTCGAATACTATTAGAATTTAACTGAAACTTCTGTGGTTTCCTCCCCCACTACACTAAACAACTAGCAACTAAATTCCAGCTTGAATTTCTTACCCAATAGAACAATTCGAGATCTGCTTCGACTAAACTTTAAGCACCTGATGGGACTTGGGCTGAAGGGGCTGATGGAGCCGAAGGTGCTGATGGGGCTAATGGTGCTGAGGGGGGGGCCATGAGGGAGGGCTTAAAGTGAACTGCAGCAGAGTGTAGCGGAGTGTAGTGGAGTGAATTGTCGCGAGCTGTGCGACGACTTCCGGAACGGAAATTGTTTGGCGCTTTAATGAGCCAAGTGGCGCAGAGATTGACGTTCTGTGGGGCTCCAGAGTGCTCCAGGGGCGTGGAGCGGTTATCTGAGCTGCTAAATTGATTTGCCAGATACTGATTTAATTAGAAAACCGAACTGCAAGTGCAATGAAAGCTTCCATCGACAGCAGAGTCGTGTCCTGATTGCACCCTTGAAGTGGTAACTACCAAAGACAATTGCTCGAACGCCTACGATTCGATTTGGTGTGCAAAATTGTTTAAGAGGGATTTACCCTGTTTAAAGCCCACTAAAAATAGGTAGCTTCACTTATGTAAATCAGTGGCCCGTACTCCATTTCCGTGCCCATATCATTAGGCTTCATTGCTCACAGCATTTCGGCAACTTAATTTAATGTACAAAAATCACGCAAGAAGTCTGACGACTGACTGCAAATGGTAAAACAACAAAAAAACTTAAACCGAAACCCCCACTGAAAAAACTGAAACTGGCAAAAAACTTGTGCAATTTTCTTGTGCAGCAAAACAGGCAGCAAAAAAATAAAAATGAGGAAAACCCTAAAGGGGGTACCACGGGGTAGAGTAAATGAAAGAAAAGTCATTACAACTTGCACCACACTGCGAACAAATTGCAGAGAAATAATATTTTCCGGTTTTTGTTGGGCCAGCTGGCTGCATGTTGCACTGCCCCCCCAGCCCGTTCTGTGGCAATTGGAATTTTTGGCTACATTTTCCTATCTTCCAGAGAGCCTTTCACAGAGGCATCTCCTCTCTGTTCGGTCGGGGAGGGGCGCCCAATGTTTGTGTAAATTCTGCTGAAGTAAGGACATTAAGTGGTAATTGAGTATGCCGGCGAGAGCCAAGTGAAATATGCTTTTCCCAGGGCCCACCCAGCCACCCATGCACCCACATCACCCACTGGTCTGGTCCGACATGTGAGCGTACAAATAGGGGAAACTACTGAAAGGAAAAAGCGGCAGCAAAGAGTATTGGCGGGGTGGGAAATGAGTGCGAAAGCCCTCATGATAACCATGATTTATGATCTGTAGAATTTTTCAATTTTTTTTTTTGTTGGCAAACCAAACACACAGAAAATTGAATGAAACTTTTTGGCAGACAAGGCTGCTTTTCTCTCTCTGTGATTGGCCTGGGAGAAGAGCAGCGAAAGGGTCTAAGCCAAAGTTTCTTTATGGATTATTATCCCAAAGTACTAAATATTATTATATATATGTGTGTGTGTGCTGCGCAAAAGATTTATCGTATTACATATCGCAGATACATTATCGATTTACATATATGACTTCAACTCTTTGGCAAGCAAAACAAACAAAAATTTATTTAAAAATTATTAAATATTTGAAAATTAATCAAATTAAAAATAATCAAATACTTCAACTCTTTGGAAAGCAAAAATGAAATTTAAATGAATATCATCCATTAAAATACTAAAATAAAAAATAAATTGCACATCTACAAGAGTTTACACACATCGACCGTACACAGAATTTATTTAAAAAAAATATTCAATAGTTAAAAATTACTAATTAAAAAATATTAAATTGTTAAAAAATAATAATAATAAAAAAATTAAAATTCCCCCTACTAAAATCAATATCTTTAAATAACTAAAAACACAAAAACGGCAAATAAAGTTCAAAAAAATAATTTCCAAAAAAAAAAAAAAATAATAATAAAAAATATTACTTAAACGTATAAAATTCTACGCAGATTTCTTTTTAGAACCTTCACCCAACTATTGATTCAAATGTTACATTTTTAGCAGCCCAAAACAAAATGTTGAACATGTTCTCATGTCTCGTCTGGCAGACTTCCTCCATTTCCTTTAAGCTGAAAAGCGTCAACGAGCCTCTGCTCAGTATTTGGCCAACGGATGAGTGGGAGGGAGAAGGAAAAATGCGTTCAAACAAATTTAGGATGACACTTGGTCAGGTGCACACAAGGATGTGCCTGTGTCTGTGTGTGTGCAACCCGACCTTGGTTACCTTGCGGCACTTTTGGCCTCGCCTCGTCGCTCCATTGTTGGCACCCAAAACTTTTGTTTTGTATACCCAAAAACGTAACAGAGATACATACTACACATATGTACAGATGTAGGGGAGGAAGGGTGTACAGACACGACCCCAGCCAGCCGTGTCCGACCCCCCACTCGTGGGTCGTGGGTCTTGGTGCCATGTTATTGGAAGCCAATTTAGCCAGACAACATCGCCGGGTCGATTGGCAGCCTCCGCCGTGCCACCAATTTGTGCAATAAAAGTGCTGCAACAAATGCCGTCGGCGGCGACAGCGGCGGCGGCGTGCCTCGTGTTGCATATTTATGGGCATCACGGCAATTTATATGGCTCGAATGGCGCGAATCGAATCGAAGGAATGGGGCTGCAAAAGAGTGGGCTTAAACGGCACTTGGCAAACGTCTTTTGCCGGCGACAATTTTCATTAAATTTGCATTCAACCGGGCTCCTTAACCCCGCTCCCCCCACCCCCTTTGCATAATTTATGTGCACGCCACTCGTCCCTGGGTTGGGGCAGGTCTGGGGTTGAGGTTGGGGCTGGTCTGGTCTGGGCTTTGGGGTTGCATGGAGATGGGGTGTTGGGATTGGTCGAAGATTATGCAAAGTTTTTTTATTCAGCGCCTGCTCGCGGCACGGGATAGCCGACTCAACTTTTTGGGGCAGAATTTCGCACCTGACTTGAGCAACTTTTGGCAATTTGGGGGGATTTTCCCCCACTGTGTATGACAGGCGTGAGAAAATTGGCAAGCCCAGGAGCGGAAATGACAGAGATATGCGGCAAGGACTAAGCCCCGATACGGCTGGCTGCTGAAGTGCAAAAGTGTGGCTCCCAGGGCACTTGAAAACTTCATAAAGTGTAAAGCCTTCCCATGAACTTAACTATGAAATTGAATGCATTTTCGATCCATCAATTTCCGTTTTCAATCTTAAGAGCAAAGACAAAAAACCCACAAGAGATAGGGCAGTGGTTTCGATGCCATTTGCAAACCGCAACAATTAAATTGAAATGCAAATGGCAATTCTCCGAAAACCACAAAACAGTAGCAGAAGCAGCCTACCAGGAGTGTATATATAGTACACACTCGTAGGTCAAGGGTTGAGTGCCAGCGGGGAGGGGCGCCTGTGACACAGGCCCGACCTCTGTTCAGGGTTTCCAGGGGCAAAACATCGTAAATCTTTTGCTGCTTTTGCAGAACTGCGCAGGAACTGGTTCCCTTTGCTTTATCAAATGAGAACCCCCCAAAAAGAAATAAATTACAAAATCATTTGGAAATGCATTTTGCTGCACACACACACGTACACAGAACCCAGAAAAGGAAACGGCAACTGGCATTACGCCTTAAAGTAGGCAATAAATTTGTATTTGCAAAGGCTAACCGCCCAAACATTTGTGGCCATATCCAAGGCTGCTTTAGCAATTTGATGGAATTTGGAAATAGAATGTTAGCCCAAAAGTACCAGGAAAAAGTCTGCCTTAATAATATTGTGGAAATTCCAAAAGGAAGTTCCTTCTGCTTTAATGCTTCTCCTCTTCATCCACATCGTAGATCGGTAGCTTCGCTGAATATAGTTGTTCCACTTCTTTTGGCTTCTCCTCTGCCTCAGGATGCTTCTCCTCTGCCTCGGCATTCTTCTGCACAGTCTCCGCAGCCGTCTCGTGCTCCGCAGCAGCCACAGTCTCGGGCTTAACATGAGCAGCACTGCCACTACCATTCTTCTCCCAGTCTTTTAGTAATTTCTCAAAATCGCTTATGCGTTGTTTTTTCTCCTTTTCCGTCTCCGGTTCCTTGCCCACTCCCAGCTCATCTATTTCATCCTCATAGCCAGCCGGGGGCAAGGCATTCTGATGGCTATTATGAAACGCAGTCCGATTGCCATCCTTGAACCAATAGGGCTTCGTTCGCTTGTACATGTGTGGATAGTACAGAAACTCTGGATGCTCATGCTCTTTGTGTGTGCTGAATACGAGAGCCGTTAGTAAGGCCACTAGAGGCAATATGATAAAATAGGAAATGTTGCGCCAACGCTTCATGCCCCCGCCACTGTGTTCCGGTTTCTTTTCTTTTGGTGGCTTGCAAGGATCACGTGTCTTACCGCCGCCGCCTCCCTGTATAGTTGCCAGATTTTGCTTCTTGTTGATCATGCCACATTTCTGCTCACGCTTTATGAGTAAATCCTCGCCCCCAATGGGCGAACATGGAGTTTTTTTCCTTGGTTTGCACTTACTGCCGCCACAAATGATTGTTTCGTCCTTGGGCATTGGAACTTTGATCTCGCCACAATTGGTGTCAAGTGTCGATGTGCCCTGAGACATATTTTTGCTTGTTTTTGCATACCTGGATACGGTTTGCAAACGGTTTAGATATCGTAAATGATGCAGCATAATTTATAGAAAAAAGAAAAAGCCAAAAAATATTTCCGAAAAATGGAATTTTGAATTTATATGCCCAAATAGGAATTTTGAATTTAGTGTGTGTATTGTTTAGTAGATGAGATACTTTTCTGTAGTTGAGTAGCAAAACTACTTTGATGGAGTAAACAAATGCAGAGCGATCGTATTTCTGTGTTAATTTTGTAAGTAAAGAATCCTCCTTTTGGATGATTTTTCCCCAAAAGAAATACAGCCAATAATTCCATCGCCCACAGTTGAGAAATTTTTTTAGTCCACTCTGTTGTTTTCTTTTCTTATATTTATTTGTGATTTTTTTGGATTTTCACTCTTCATTTTTTCTACCTTTCAATCGTGCTACTATGCATTCGCATGCTTTTTCCACTGTTTTAGTAACTTTTCAAAATCGCTGAGACGTTGCTTTTTCTCCTTTTCCGTCTCCGGTTCCTTGCCCACTCCCTGCTCATCGATTTCATCCTCATAGCCAGCCGGGGGCAAGGCATTCTGATGGCTATTATGAAAGGCCGTACGATTGCCATCCTTGAACCAATAGGGCTTCGATCGCTTGTACATGTGCGGATAATGCTTGAACTCTGGATGTTCGTGCTCCTTGTGGGTGCTGAATACGAGCAGCGTTAGTATGGCCACCATGGGCAGTATGGCAAAAGGGAAATGCTGCGCCAACGCTTCATGCCGCCCCCGCTGTGGTCTGCTGGCGGCTGCTTGCGCTTCGGTGCGCATGGGCCACCGCCTTGAATTGCCGTTAGACTTTGTTTCTTCTTCTTCTTGGTATCTTTGTTGAGCAACTCGTCGCAGCTTTTCGGCTTCACGGCTCCATCCTTGCCAGACTCAGATCCACTCGGAGATTTCTTCTTCTTCGGTTTGCATTTACTACCGCCGCTTATCGCCGTTTCGTCTTTCTTCTGGCTTGTGGGAGGACTTTTGGCTGGGGGACTTTTAGCTGAGGGACTTTTAGCTGGAGGACTTTTCGCGGCGGGACTTTTGGCTGTAGGACTTTTGGCTGGAGGACTTTTCGCGGGGGACTTTTCGCAGGGGACTTTTCGCTGTAGGAGCTTTCGCGGCGGTGCTCTTAGGGTCAGCGCATTTCGTGGGTGGCGGCGTTTTTCCCTTTGACATCTGACGTATGGCAAGCAATGACGCTTCCTTGGCATACCCCGATATACCCTGCACACCCTTTAGCCATCGCACCCACTGTAGCATAATGTAGACAAAAATTCGAAATTTTGTGGTGGACGTTTTCCGAAAAAAGATAATTTAAAAAATATTATTTTATGCTACCTTGCCAGGCAGTCAGCTTTGACTGGAGTATCGAAGCTAAGTTGATGGATTTTGAATCTATTTTGTAGAGAATAATCTGTGTGTATGCATGTAATTTGGTGCACGCGTTGCGGAGATATTATTTATAATATTATATATATTTTATATATAAATGAGCCAAGAAATCCCAACAATCTGCTTTTACAAATATTGTTAGTATTACCTACTCAATAATGATTCGTAGTAGAACCGCAGGCATTGTAGCCCCCTTAACATTTCAGACATAATAGACACTTAAATTAAATGGTAATGTGCACATACGGTTGCCCGACTGACTGTATTCCAAATTAGCTTTAATGTGACATGAAACATTCTGTGTAGTAGAGGAAGAGCACCGGGGGCACAGCCTCCCAGTTCACAGCTCCCAGAGGTAATTTAACTTGTAAGTAGCTCGTGCACATTTCACATTGCCAAAGGAAACTGCCATAGAGACAGGCTAAAGTGCTTTGTAATTTCCCCCCCCAGCACAGAGGTGAGGGCATGAGGGCCTCCTAGGGCGGAGGCTCATTAATTAGGCAGAACCACAACTACAGATAAGAATTGAAACAATGGCCGAGACGAGACGGAAGGCCGGTCGGCTGGACCTTGAAAATATGCTGTGACCATCATCCATCATGCTCAAGTGTCGGTTTGTCGGGCAGCCGCATAAATATTACATTATAATTATGATAGCCAGACGATGGGCAACTGCTGCGGAAGATGGGGCAGGGGTAGGGCAAACTTTTAGCTGGAAAATTAATCAAACACTTCACAAGAACAAAGCACAGCACAGAAACTGCTTTCGGCCATTCATTATTTTCGAATGCCGTCTGGGCGGGTAGACGAAAAAAAACTTTTGCCCCAGCCTAAGACTAATCGAAGCCATAAAAACCGTGCAAATAAAATCGCTAGGAAATCAAATTAGCACGAAACCGAAGCGGGCATGCCCTTACAGAGAAGCCAGGGAAATTTAATAATTATGAATTTTTACTGTGAGCTGTGAGGCTACAAGTATCTCATGGAAAATTCTAATATTATTTTGGCAGTGCATTCAACAAAAGTCCACAAAGCCAAAGTCGAGTACCAAATAGGAATAAAGTCTCTGTCACTCCTTTGCGCTACGTATCCTTGCCACTAATCAAATTACAAATGCCACACACACACACACATTAGATGCTAAGCAAAACAATCATATCACGCATACGCCATGGAGGCAGGCACATGCCCAGCAATATCACTGCCTGTATAATTTCAGACAGTGTGGCATACATGTATACTATATATATAGTACACATATAAGATATATTTGCTAAGGTTAAAGCTACTGTGATTGACATTGTCAAAACAGGTGACACTTGCACTCGCATTAAGTCAACCCTGTGACATTTTCTCTTTCGTTAAACCTTTGCCATGTGACATTTTGCACTCTGCACAACACACCCCCGCTTCTCGCTCCACCCCCCCAAAAACTTTGCTTTACCCTTGCCTGGTGGTAGTCAATCTGCCAGCTCATACTAAACATATCCTGTATATTCATCCTGCTAGCTGGCTGCCTGGTTGCCTGGCTGATATATCACACATCACGTCTGCGACATTTTGACAAGTTTTTTCACACGCCATTTGCCTGTGTGTGTGTGTGTTGGTGTGTGCTATTAGCCTGGTTAGAGGATAAGCCAAGTTTTGGCATTTGATTCAATTAATTGGGGCTTACTTTAAGACCAACCCAAAAAAACTTTGTGCGACAAATTGCACAACTTGTGGCTTGGCTTGGCTTGGCTTATTTGAAATTCAAGAATATTGTTACACGCAATACCCCGCAAGAGGGAGGGGGATACAACAAAAGAAAGCATAGCTTAGCTGCCACTTAACCGAGAAAGTGTATGGAATTTTACCTAAATTTAGAGACATTTTATAGAGTATCTAAATAGCAAAAAGTTAGTTGCTTATCGCAAAATTTAATTTCATAATAAATTAATTAATAAATAATGTTTATGTTTCAAATAAAATAGAGCATCTACTGAGTATCAATCAGTCGTTCTCTATACCATAGTACTTTCTGCCTTTCCTGCCGCCTGTCAAGCTGATTTCACAACCCAAAATATATTCCACGCCCAGCTCCTTCGGTGTCTTCTAGCACTCGTCGAGGTGTCAGATGGCACCCCAAGGCATTGCCGCCATTTTGTGTGCGTGTGTCTATGTGTGTGGGTTTTGTGCCTCCTGCTATCTAGCGTTCGTAATCATTTGTCCTTGCGGCAAAGATCCCTTAGCCATCACCTTTAACCAGACCTACAATCCAACCCCAACCGCACCCCCACCCAAATGGCAAACACACACAAAATAATATCCATGGCTGAAGGGCAGAAAGGGGGAGGGCGTCGCCAAAAGCTCATAAGTTTATCAGTTTAGCGCCATCTTCAATGGAAATTCTCTGAAACTTCAGGTAATACTCAAGGGGAGGGGAGCGAGCTACACAAAATTGATTTTGTTTCACGTTTTACGTGGCTCCCGCTCCCCCTCCTGCCTGGCATTTGCTCTTTAGCGTTAAATTTAATTTATGCTTTTGGAATGCAAACACACACACACACACACCTACGAAAAGTGTGATTTACTCTCCTACAATTTTATGATGGCCACTTTTGTTGAGTACTTGTACTCCGTCTACTCCTTGATGTTTGTCTTTTCCAACGCCAAATACCAGAATTTATGGGCTTGCATAAGAGCATCAAAATTGATAGCAAAACATTAACACCAGTTAGGCTACAGAGAGAGAGTTTGACTGGCTATGGGAGATAAATGTGGATGATTGAAGTGCTACAAATCATCTGCTCCAGCCTTCACCACAGCTTGGGCCACTTCACACGTCCGGTGTGGATCACACAAAAGTTCTATAGTATATAGTATAGCTGAATTTTAATTAAATTTGCCATTAAAAGTGCCAACGCACCCAAAAGGAATCGAACAAAATGAAAAGGAAAGAAAAAACAAAATACGAAATTCATTGGGGATTATGAAAGACTGTGGGATACCCAGTATTTGTGGGCTAATTGTAGGCCATAATGTAACCAAACACAGACTCTAAAATTAAGAGGAAAATACATGGCTAAGTGCCGAACAGGATGTCCTGTGGGTTTTTTTTTGGCAAGGGGAGCAGCTATTCTCATTCCAAAATATACCATAATATATTATTATATTAATAATAATATTAATTACTTAATTTGAATGGATTTTTTAGAAGATTTTTTTGGATATCTCTACATTTTAGAGTTGCGGCAATAAGGCAGTAAAAGTGCCATAGAATCACAAAAAAGGTCCCCAAAATCATTTTGATTCAGAGACAAACAGATGTAAGATGCAGAACCTTAAAAATACTTTGATATTTTATGCTCTCTAACAACCTTTTCGAAAAGAGTATACCCTTACTTTTAACGAATACCCTGTACAAAAAATATATAAAAAAAGAATCCCCTGCCCACTGATAGAGCCAAGTGACAAACTCATTGTGTCCGGTGCGCTGACTGAGAGCCCAAAAGTAATCTCTTTTCGGTCTGGGCTGTGGGTATGGCTGTGGGTCTGGGGGTCTGGCTATGGGCTGTGGGTCTGGCTGTGGGCCTGGCTATGGGCCTGGCTATGGGTCTTCCTGCTCTTTTGATTGCTGCTGGCCACGAGCGCAATCGGCCGGGGAATTGTGCGGTCCAATGCTTCTGGTTATACGCTTGGCTATATATAGTATATACTTCTACTCGTACTCTTTTATATATTGTGATATTGTGTATACATTTTTCGGGCATGAAATATTTCTGTTAAATCAAATTGAATTCAAGGTGCGTAAAAGTAAGTGGCCAAAGCGAAAGGCGCAAAATGCTTCTTGCTCCAAGTCGTGTAAAGCTGTTTCCATTCAATGAAACGGCTTTCATTTATTATAACTGGTAGACAGAGGGTAGGGGATCCGTTTAACTGGCAATTACCTTTGAATGGGGGTCTTCATAAATTTAACAATCAACTGGAAAGGCCATCAAATTACAAGAAGCCCGGCACCTAAAGAGCTAGCGAAATGGCCTTAATTAGCTGCTGTTTTGATTGTCATGGGGGGAAATCTTAGAAGTGGATTTCCGCGCTTAAGACAGAGCAAACACCAGTTAGTTACTAACTCGTAATTATGGCCACATTACTTTGTTTATCCACTTTGTTTTTCTGCACTCAAATAAGCTTTAAGGCTTTCCACCTGCTCACACGCTGCAACAAATTTACTTTTCTTTGCTCTCTCTCTCTCACTGTCTTTCTTTCTGAGTCTTTTTTCCTGCCACTAAGTGCATCTCACACAAACACAAGCACACACACGTACACACTTGCACATATATTTTTTGGCACTTTTTGGGCACTTTTTGGCACTTACTGCCTGTTTTTCTTTGGCTGTTATTTAATTTTTATTTATCTTCCCAGACGTTGGTGGTTCGTTGGTTGGTTACGGGCACTTGCCACAGCATGCCCCCCTGCCACATGTGAAATTAATTTTCTTGGCACTTTTTACGTTGGCTTCCTCCCATTTCTTCTGCCAGCCAACCTGCTGTTCGCCCTTCCTGCCCATTGAATGAATGAATTTTAATTTTGTAAATGAAGTAAATTTTATATATAAAATTGATTCCCTTGTGTGTTTGCGTGTGTGTTCCTCTGTGTGTACTTTTTCAACTTATTTGCGTGTGTGCTTATGAGACCGTCAAATAACAAAGTTTTTCCTGATTTTTCAAGATTTTTTTATTGCTCTTTTTTTAAGGGTGAAGTAAACCTGAAAGTCGCTTGTGCTCCGAGGCAGTTCTTTTCCTACACTTAAACGCTTTCAATAATACATATATATATATTCAAATGTTACCCTTTTTCGACTCTATTCTATACACAAAAAGAAAACAAATCCTGACAATGTAAATATTCAATTATACCGCCCTAGAGTTCCCAAGGTTTGGGATGATCCGTCGCCCATTTACATACAAAATGCGATGGTTGGTACGTGTGTGTGCCCCAGCCACGCCCCTGTAATCGAAACAATTGCACTTTGACAGAAAATCCAAAAACATTTTAAGCTCTCTCTCTCTCTCTCTAGTTTCTCATTTATTTTTGGTACCCTCCTCCTGGCGCCATCAGCCATTTGGCCAGCATCTGTCCTCCTGGCCACCACCACATGGAAATTCATGGAAATTTCTACACTACACTAAATGGGTTTTGTGTTTTCCCTTTCCACTCATTTGTTGTGTTATTTGTTGTTGTAGTTGTTGTTATATTTTTTGTTGTATTTGTTGTTGTTGTTGCCACTTTTTGTCCAGTTGTCCAAGTTTTCAGGTTTTCAGTTCTGTTTTCAATGGCGAACCGCTTGATTTGCTGTCTGTTCTATTCTATTCTGTTCTGTTCTGTTATTTCGGTCCATATTGTGTCCCAGCTACAATGGGCAATCCCATTCGATCTATGGGTTTTTCCACATTCTCTCGTACATAGAGTGTGGCATAGTGATTCTATTTTGTGGCTGCGGCAAATGAAATGGAAGCGCATAAATGAAGTGCAGAATAATGGATAAAATTGATTGGTATGTCAGTGGACTGAAATTGATTAATTGCCGTAGCTAAATGTTTAAGTAAAAAAAATCGAATACATGGCTGGCTGTATTTCTATGTTTTTTATTTGGGTTTCTTTTGCTACTTTTTTAGGGTATTTTTAGATATTTCCAACAGCACTTCCTCGCACGCATTTCAGATAGTAATATCTGACACTTTAATAGTTTCCACTAATCGGATATCAAAAGTTTTCTATCGCACACTTTTCCTTTTCCCTTGTTTCTGTTTCACTTTCTGTCACTTTGCTGTTTTGTTTGCCACCCACACTCCACAACCGCTAATACACAACAACAGCAACAACTCTCCAACAACAAGCCACTTTTCTCCACTTGAAGCCAACTCATCCTTGCAACATTATTTAAGTATATACAAAACTGCGTCATAATGTTGTCGACTTTTCGTGCAACCGGAAATTGTTTTGACGTTTGTTGTGGTTTATGGCCCCAATGATTTTTGCCTTGTCTCACGGCTACAAACCACAAAAAAGCAACAGAAAAAATAAGGCACTGCTGCTCATCTGTATTGTTGGTAGGAAACAGGAAGTACAGTGCCCCTAATTTATGCCACAAAGCGACCCCCTTTTGCCACAGTTGACATAGCTAGTTGGTTGCATTAGCATTGGTGAATTAGATAAAATACCCTGTAAGTCGGGTGGGGTAGATCATATACGTAGAAGAGATGCTTATAGGTGTAGTGTTGTAAAAGCTGCAAAATTTCCAGTCATGTGTGAATTTTTGTTGATGAAAATGCGACTCTGAGAGATTTAAGAAGTGATTTACTATACATAAAACAAAAGCCACATTTGGTTGCTACTGAGAATCGATAGTCGCATCTTTATGAGAATCTTTATATACAATAGTTAGAGTAACTACGACTTTGAGTATTATATACCGATTATGTTGTGCAATAATCAGAAAACAATCGATAATCAACTAAGCTATTCACATATTTCCCACTCGTATTTGCTGGTTATGTATTTCTTTTAGATTTATTAACCAATAAATACAAATTAATTCCATAAAAATTCAAAAAATTCCATTAAAGTGAGTCAATTTATTACCATTCCATATGGCTGTATATCTACTATATTTTCTTTCAATTTTCCAGTTAAAAACAGTTCCTTTGTACCAGGTATCCTTTAGTCGTAGCATAAATTGAATGTTCTACTCTACTTGTCATTTTTTTGGTTGACTCTTTTGGTTGGCCCCCAAATGAGAGTGCGGTTTGGGTCGCTTAGCTCAGTTATTTCAGTTCGTTAGCATAAATTTGTGTTGTCTGAAGAACAGAGAATTTGCCACCGACGCGACTGTCTGCATTAAAAGTCGAGAACCTAATTATCCGGGAAAGCCAGCAAAAGGAGCAGCAACACAACAGCAACAGAAGCAGCAGCAACAGCAACAACAGCAACAGACACAACAGCAAGGAGTCAACTTTCCATGCAAATGAGTTTAAAATTGGGCCACAGCAAAGCGAAGAAAAAGAACAAGTGGAAGTGGATGGAAAAACATGCAGAAGAAAATGCTTAATGAATGCATTGCGAAAATTACAATGTGAAAGCCAGCCACTAGATTGCGTGACGTCGAGCAATTCGGTGGCAGGAGTTTGTCTTCTTTTATTTTTGTGGCCAAAAGGGTTTCTTTTTTGGGTGCTGTCTCTTCGGCTGTCTTAAAGGTTCGCTCGTTCCTGTGCCGAAGTTAAAAGTTCAAGCAATTTTGTCTTCGACAAACCAATTTTCAGCGCCTTAACCCGAAGGTCAGACAACGTGGAAATGTCTTGACCCTGAGAGTGAAAACCAACACCGTTACCTCTAGTTGATTGTTGTGCAAATAATTAATGAGAATATAATTATTTTGTGCATTGCGTTCGTGTCTTCGTTCGACCTGGGGGATATCCTAATTGCATTACGTATACGCCATGTCGGTCACTCGAACAGACAACTTTAAGAAGGGAGGACACCAGCCACCAGCCACCAGGTAGCACCAGGGTCAAGAGGGTGTGTGCGGACACTCAATGTCAAGAGAACCACTTGGCAATGGAAACCCAAAGGTTATCGATATTACGTTATATATGTACATGCATATACCCATTGTGGTATATAAAAATGAATGGCAAATAGAGGTTAAAAGTGTGATTGACATGGGAAAATATTCAATGGATTCCCCACTTATTGATTGTGCGAGCGATAGGGTCATTGCGGGACAGAATCAATACAAAATCGCTTGGCAAAATTATACAGAAAATAATAATGGGAAAGGTAAACATGCTGTTTAGCCCCAGGGGAACATCCGGTAAAGGGCAGAAATTTAAGGAGAACAAAACTCTCTCTCTCTGTACTTTGGAAAACAGAACACACACATGCAAATATTTCGCATGATTTACACAAAACTTACCCGCATATCCCCAGTAATGAATAGCAATTAAGCAATATTCAGTAAATAACCCGCAGACTAATCTGCATAGTAATCAATGTAATCAACCGTACAGACACCAGAACCTAAGGACACATTTAAGGGTCCAGGCATGCTTCAGTAGTATACACCTGTTTAGAGTAGACCCCGCCAGACACTGGCAGCCCCATTAATATGCAGAAGACAAGAAGAACGTAGCCGAACAGAACAGAACAGAAAACATATCATACAAGGAGTACAAGGAACATGTTTATTTGGGTCATTATGCAAACAGAGCTACTAAGAGAGTGAAATAACCCAAACCCAAAGACAGAGCCAGAGTCAGAACGACAGTCAGAGCCCAGAGTCAGTTCCCAGAGCCCTGAGAATATGATGATAAATGATATGCTGCTGGTCTTTGAACCGTAAATGATGCATATAATACTTTAAGTTGATCTTCTAAGCCAAGAACTCCGTGGGGGGTTTGGGCGGAAGTGCAAACAAATGTGTGTGTGCGGGCGGTGGGAGGGTTGATTCAATGAAGCAAAAATCAAAATGAAAGAACCTCCCTCCAGTAAAGGGAGAGAGGGCATTGTACGGGTGTACCCCCATCCGGCATATTACCAATGCAAATCCCAGCAATAAGTTCTGTAGTGCCTATTTATAGGGTGGGGTGCGGGGGTATGCCTATGCCTTTTGTTTATCTGCAATTTGCATATGCGGGGGCCCCCCACAAAGGAGTGTGTTTTATGACTGAAATATGCATGCAGCGGCCTCAAAGTACAGCAAATACAATACCAAAAAAAATGCTTCACAATTTTTGCATATTTCCATCCCAAGTGGCCCCAAAAAAAAAAGAGTGCCCAACTTTTATTCAAAACAGCAAAGAATAAAAAAAAACAGGAAAGGAAAGGGTGAAAGAGTGGAAAATGTGCTTCAAGGAAACTGTACTTTATGTTGGGGAGGAAACAGTCGTAAAGGAAAAACTCATAAATGTTAAGGAAAAACTCATGCAAAGGCTTCAAGGCATTTATTTTGAAGACATGAGACATCCGGAAGCAAACATCACACAAAAAAGGGTCAACAAAACAATACGAATGTGGAAGATACAGGAAACATAACTGACATTAATTTAAGATTATTTAAAACATATAAAAGGAGTGCAATAAAGCAAAGACTTTGAGCAGATTGACCCACAAAATATACCCACCCAATAGAATTTATTTAATATTTTTATCAAATATATTTCAGCGCATTCCGATTTATATCAGTCCAAAATGTATACAAATAAATTCATAACTAATATAAACTAATTGTACAGCCATAACTAATCCCATTTGCATGCTTAATGTGGAATTTGCCAGTCATGAAAATCTTTTCATAATATTGCCACATTTCCCACTCTTAGGCCATCGCCATGAGGTTTCTCCTGCAACTTCTCTTCTTTGGTGGGTTTTAGCTCCCAAATACTAACGATTCTTTTAATGGTTTTCTTATTTTTGTAGCTCTGGCCCCATTCGGTGTTCATTGTGACTCACAATGTTCGCGAGCGTGCAACAGAATGTTGTGGGCCCATTGTGGTGTAACCAATGATTGTGTTTTTGAGGCAGACAATGCCTGTTTGATGGGCTATGAGATGTGCAGACGTTGGGAAACGAAGAAGCCAGGTAAGTCAAGAAACTAAATTTCAATAATATTAACCTTATTATGCAATCGATTTTGATGCAGGATTTCTAAGAATTTCCGCCAAAGAGTGTCCCACCAATAAACCCAAATGCCCGCCCACCCTTTAAAACGTAAAAGAGAAGATTCATAGACCTTAATAATATATATGTTAATATTCAGAAACGTAAAAAATATACTGTATTCTGTGTTGACATTCAAGCCAAAAACAGTCTTATGCAAACTGAAATTTGTTACAGTATAATTGCATGAAAAAATTAACAATTTTGCGCCATTTACATGCTCCATTTTGGATCCATAAAGCCCTTGGTATGATGGCAAAAATATTCACTTCATTGGCATATCCCAATCTCCGAACATCACCATGAAGCTCATCATTATTTTTTTATTTTTCATTATTGGTAAGTTCTAAAGGTTAAGTTTAGGAATATTCAATAAGTCTACTCTTTGTGCATTTTAGCTGTGGCCATGTCCGGTAAAAGTAAGTGTGGTAAGTGTCCTATGAAATGGGAACCACACTGTGGCATTATATATAATGGAGACAAAGTGCCACTCAGTAACGAATGCCATGCCAAATATCAGATCTGTGCGTTTGCAGAGGATAACTTGCCATGTAAGTAACAGTACAAAAATGCAATAATAGATCAAAAATAAAATAGCAACTTTCATTTGACAGCATTTAAGAAAATTATCAAAGGTGAATGCCCCGAATAATGATTAATTGTATCCCTTATGGAGAATATATGTTTTGTCTCTTTTTTGTCTATACTTTTTTTTTTTGGCAATAATTTGGAACAGATTCCATAGATCTGATCGAAGTCAAAGTATTCCCTGAAAGGGGTCATATCTGGGGGCTTATGCAAACTGTAACAAATTGCATAATAATCTTGAAATTTTACGCCCTTTAGTTGGGGTATATTAAAACCATTGTATGAAGTAACAAAAAGAACCATTCCATTGTTATATCACAATTGTTAAGCAACGTCATGCGGCTCCTTTTGATTTTGTCCCTTATTGGTAAGTTTTTCAGTATTTTAGTATTTGGTTAGCTAAATTTTGGTATTTTTCTAGGCATGGCCACGTCAAACGAAATCGCCTGCAAGTCGATTTGCCCCTCAATCCAAAACCCACTGTGTGCGTACGATGAAAATGGTGTTGGTGAAGTCTTTGGCAACTATTGTATGGTCGAAATTGCTGAATGCCAGCGTGCGAAAGAATTGTTACCCAGTAAGTATACAAAAAATAATAATTATTTGTAAAAGAATTCAAATTAAAATCAAATTATTTTACAGGATTCTCAAAGGTTAGCTATGGCGCTTGCTCGACACGCTAAATGTTATATAAATACTACATGTTATATATGTATGATTATGTACCCTTTGTGATTTAATATACATTATGCCGTACAATAATACTTCAATATTGATTCTATTATGGGTTCAAAAACAGCAATTACTAAATAGTATTATTCATTTGATCATTGAATATCCACTGCAAGGGTTGTTCTATATCCCCGCTTTCCCCCCCTAAAAAACTTCTTGTTATGCAACTCTAAAACTATTCAAATTACATGAAAAATGTGAAATTTTGCGCCCATTAGTCTGGACTATTGGCAGCATTCCATGGAGTTACAAAAATATAAATTTATTCCATTGAAACATTCCAACTGCTGAGCATCGACATGAGGGTCCTACTGATTTTTGTACTAATTGGTATGTTTTTGAGCGTATTTATTTTTTCAGCTGGTTTATTTGTTGTTTTAAGCCATGGCAACATCCATCTGGATACCAGATCGCTGTCTGAAAAATTGCACTTTAGTCCTTAAGCCTCTGTGTGCGTTTGATGAGAAGGGCACTGCGGCTAACTTCGATAACGATTGCAAGGTCAAAATAGCCGAATGCAGGCGCAGGGAGCAAAATTTGCCACGTAAGAACAAAACAAACGCCAGTTTGTGGGAGAAACAGAAAAAAACATTAATATCAATCTCATATCGCAGGATTCGTTAAGATTACCAAAGGAGATTGTCCCGTAGCTAAAGTTATTAAAGCCCAATAGGTATTTGTTATCCACCACATAAATATAAATATATAATAAATATATACATACATACATACATATATACCCATATATAGTTTGGAGTTGAGTTTGGATTATCCTCTGTTAATACCCTCTGCATGGGTATATCTCCATTTAGTACCCCTCAAAATCCCTGGTTATGCAAACTGAATCAATTGCATGTCTAATCAGAAATGTTGCGCCCATTAGTTGGGGGACTATTAAAAGCCTTGCAAGTTGTTCAGATATATTCATTCCATATCAATATCCCAACTGCTAAGCATCGTCATGAGGGTTCTTTTGATTTTTTGCCTAATTGGTAAGTTTTTGAGCGGTATTTCTGATTTTTTGCAAGTATTCCCTTTCAAGCTATGGCCGCGTCACAAAAAATTGATTGTACACATCGGTGCCAGGGACCATATCAGCTCCTTTGTGCGTATAATGAAAAAGGCATTGGTCAATTTTTTGGTGGCATATGCAACCTTAATATGGATAACTGCTGGCGTATGCAAAAAAACTTGCCACGTAAGATAACAATAATAATAATATGTGGCACAATATATATACATATATATCAATCTCATTTCACAGCACTAACAAATGTGACCGTTGGCGATTGTCCTAAACCCAAATAGGCATAAAAAGTGATTATACCCATTATGGGCTCCAATATCTGTTGGAATAATCGAATTTAAACCATCCATTATCTGTGTTTATATTTGCGGGAGGAATGAGTGGTATTTTCCATTGAAAATTCATCCAGTATTGATACTTTTATGGGACTTGGGCGACTGAAATATCTGATCAAGGTATATCTCCGTTTCGTAGCCCTACAAATCTCTGGGTCTGCAAACTGAGTCTAATCGCATGCCTATTCAGAAATGTTGGGATTATTAAAACCATTTTATGGAGCTACAAAAATAATCATTTCATAATAATATCCCAAATACTAAGCATCGTCATTAGGTCATAAGGAAAAAAAAAGTTGCCACGTAAGTGATAATAATTTTTAAACCGATATATACTATATGTCAATCTCATTTTCAAGCCCACGTACCGATCATAGCCCTAGACCATCAACAGATAAACCCAAATAGGCATTTATAATCTATTAAATAAAATTGATTCCCATTATTGGCTCAATATCTGTTGGGATATTGGAATTTAAGCATTCCATGATTTTGGTTCATATTTAGGGGAGAAATGAGTGGTATTTTCCATTGAAAAATCATCCAGTATTCATACTTTTATGAGACATGGGCGATTGAAATTTCTGATTGAGTATATCTCCGTTTTGTACCCCTACAAATCTCTGGTTATGCAAACTAAGTCTAATCGCATGCCTAATCAGAAATGTTGCGCCCATTAGTTGGGGATCAGTAAAAGCATTGTATGGGAGCTACAAAATAATCATTCTATTTCAGTATCCCAACTGCGAAGCATCGTCATGAGGATCCTCTTAATATTTTGCCTAATTGGTAAGTTTTTAAGCGGTATTTTTGGTATTTTGCCAGCTAAATTTGTATTTTCTAGCAATGGCTGCATCACAAAATATTACATGCGGTCGAGTTTGCCATGCAATTTTACAGCCCCATTGTGGGTATAATGAAAAAGGAGAAGGTATATATTTTGATAACATGTGCATGCTGAATATTGCTAACTGCAAGCGTAAGAACAATAACTTGCCACGTAAGATAATAACAATAATAACAATTTGTGACACGATATATACATATGTATATCAATCTCATTTCACAGCACTAACAAATGCGACCTTTGGCGATTGCCGTAAGGGTGAGCGTATAGGTAAACCCTAATAGGCTTTTATTATCCTTAAACCAAATTATCTAAAAGCTAAATCTTTCTTTTCAAGCTACGTTCAAACCTAATAAACTAACCTGTACAGGATTTGAATGCCCGGAAAACTTTTCGCCCGTTTGTTATTCTGATGAAAAGGTGTTCTTCATTTCGCGTCTAAAAAATGCAACATGGATTATGTTAACTGCAGGCGTAAGGAAAGAAAGTTGCCACGTAAGTGATAATAATTTTTAAACCGATATATACTATATGTCAATCTCATTTTCCAGCACTAAAACACGTTGCCGATGGCGATTGCCCTAGACCTTCAACAAATAAACCGAAATAGACATTTATGATCTATCTAATAAAATTGATTCTACCCATTATGGGCTCCAATATCTGTTGGGATATTGGAATTTAAGCATTCCATGATTTGTGTTCATATTTAGGGGAGAAATGAGCGGTATTTTCCATTGAAAATTCATCCAGTATTCATACTTTTATGAGACATGGGCGATTGAAATATCTGATCAAGATATATCTCCGTTTCGTACCCCTACAAATCTCTGGTTATGCAAACTGAGTCTAATCGCATGCCTAATCAGAAATGTTACCCCCATTAGTTGGGGATCAGTAAAAGCATTGTATGGAGCTACAAAAATAATCATTCTATTTTAGTATCCCAACTGCGAAGCATCGTCATGAGGATCCTCCTAATATTTTGCCTAATTGGTAAGTTTTTGAGCGTGAATTTTGGTATTTTGCCAGCTAAATTTGTATTTTTCTAGCAATGGCTGCATCACAAAATATTACATGCAATCCAGGTTGCTATTTTCTTTATCAGCCCTATTGTGCGTATGATGAAAAAGGAGTTGGTAAAGTGTTTAATAACTTGTGCATCTTTGAATTTGCTAACTGCGAGCGTAAGAACAAAAACTTGCCACGTAAGATTACAATAATAACAATTTGTGACACAATATACATATATATCAATCTCATTTCACAGCACTAACAAATTTGACAGCTGGCAGGTGTCCTGAACCCAAATAGGAATTCTTTATCCATGCAATAAAATTGATTCTCCAATATCGATTGGGATAATTGAATGAAAACCGTCCATGATCTGTATTCATTTTTAGGGGAGAAATAAGTGGTATTTTCCATAGAAAAATCATCAAGTATTTTTACTTTTATGGGACTTGGGCGATTGAAATATCTAATCAAGGTATATCTCCATTTCCTACCCCTAAAAATCTCTGGTTATGCAAACTGAGTCTAATCGCATGCCTAATCAGAAATTTTCCGCCCATTTGTCGGGATCATTAAAAGCATTTTATGGTGCCAAAAGATATTCATTTCATAATAAAATCCCAACTGCTGAGCATTGTCATGAGATTCCTCTTGATATTTTGCCTAATTGGTAAGTTTTGGAGCGTGAATTTTGGTATTTTTCAAGCTAAATATTTGTTTTCAAGCTATGGCCGTGTCAAAAAATATTCAATCTGCCTGTAAGGGAAGTTGCCCTGCAATTTATACGCCCGTTTGTGTGTCTGATGAGAAAGGTGATTCTCATTACTTTCCTAACCCATGCATGGTCGATCATGCTAACTGCAGGCGTAAGGAAAAAAAAAAAAATTGCAACGTAAGATAACAATAATAAACAAAATATACTATTCATATATGAATATATCAATCTCATTTCACAGCACTAACAAATATTGTCTATGGCGATTGCCGTGCAGCTAAATATGGTAAACCCAAGTAGGCAATCATGATCCATCAAATAAATTTGATTGTGCCCAATATGGGTTCCAATATCTGTTGGGATAGTTGAATTTGAACTGTGTTCATATTTAGGGGAGAACTGAGATGTATTTTCCATAGAAAACTAGTATTGATGCTGTTATGGGATTTGGGTGATTGAATCCGCTTACCACTCCATACAAAAACTTTCCATGCAAAATTTAAAATGTTCCACCTATTTGTATGGATCATTAAAGGTATTGCATGATGGCTTAAACTAGGCATACTGTTGCCATATCTGAACTGCTAAGCATCGTCATGCGGATATTCTTGATTCTGTACCTAATTGGTGAGTTTTTTAAGCGCCAATTTTGGAAATTTAATAAGTTTTTTCTGTTACTTTTAAGCGCTGGCTATGTCGAAAAAAATTCAAACAAAATGCAACAAAAGGTGTTTCTTGGTATGGCAGCCACATTGTGGCATTCATGAGAATGGCACCAGAGCTTCTCTCTATAACGAATGTCATGCCAGATATCGGAACTGTGTCCTTCAAGAAAAGTCTATGAAACGTAAGTTTAACAACAAATAGCATATAATAATAATAGTTTACATAAAAAACCCACATTTATTTGACAGCTTTCAAAGAAATTAAAAAAGGTACGTGCTAGTAAAAATGATGAGTTGCGTCTTTGATAGACAAAATGTTCATTATAATATTTGTGCTGGCTTTTCATTTGTGATGTTTTTAGACGACAAATAAATCCAGAAAAATAATACAAATTATGCTCGATATATTTTTATTTATAATGACTATAATCTACTAATGTAATGTGCTTCACATTCAGCGAAGTAGCAGAAACATCTACTTTATGGCAGCTGCCTAGCTCGGATTATGCAAACTGCAACTAATTAAATAAAAGATAAAATATCTGCTGGCATATCTTAAATCTTTAGCATCCCCATTAATGTTAATCGTGATTCATTCCCTAAGTGGTGAGTCTTTAAGCGTAAATCTAGGATTTTTCATTAGTGGTTTGTGTTAGTTTTAAGCTGTGGCCACGTCAAGCGATTTAAAAACTCTCAAATGTGTGTCGACGTGTCCATTATTTAGATAGAAATAAATTCTATAAATTAAATATAAATATTACAATTGATGCTATAAATATTTCTGCAAATAATGTGAGTTGTGTTATAGGCACTTCCCATAAGAGAATTAGACTTCGATTCAAGCCCAGCAATGGGTTACTATTACTCTCAATATATATACTCTTTATAATATCTTTATCTATATATCTTTGGCCTGCATTGGCTCTTTTATTCCATCTATGTTTGAGTGGTTCGCGAGTGCTCCCAACAACGAGTGGTAGTAGCAATATTAAAAATTCCACAGCTACAGATGTGGTGCTCAAGGAAACAATCTCAAGCTGTTGGTTGAGTCGAATATCATCCTGTCGTGACTTGTCGTCAACGACGAGCATCTGTCTTTTGTGTCATGTTATGAAATCACATTCTGTGTGTGTGTGTGGGTTTGTTTTCTTTTGTGGGGCAAAATAGCCAACTCACTCGCGTATGCTTTGGAGTACGGGGAAAAACCCCCTGCCCCCCTGCTGTGATTGCACTGTCAAGTGGTGAACGTGTTTCAACTTTACGGCAAATTAAGTTTCACCGGAATGTAGCCCCAGGTATTTTTCTAAATATAATTTAAACAGGAAATATATTTGGTTTAGTGCTTAACCTAAAGCTGTTGCTTGTTAAGATATTTCATGGCATGGCATAGAAAAATTTTGTGAAAATCTCTCTGAAATTCGCCTTAATTAATCGTGTTAAGGGAAGCTAAGCAAGCAAATTAATTAATTTACATCTCCATTGATCTTTCAATTTAAAGCATAATTAAATCAATTTTTGGCCGCAACAAAAACGAGAAGCAAAAAAAAAAATCTGACCCTGCACAACAAAGCCACGCCAGAAACAGGGGAAAATTCATTAAAATCAACTCTCGGGGAAAATCCTTGGAGCCTGTCGGTAGCAGAGAGCAGTCTCTCTCTCTCTCTCTCTCTCTCTCTCTCTCTCTCTCTCTCTCTCTGTCTGTCTGTCTCACACCTTGCCAACCGAGTTGACAATGTTTGTCATTTGCGCTTCATTTAGTTTTGGCCATTGAACGAGCACTTGATGCTGATGCCACTGCCACTGCTGATGCTGATGCTGCTGCTGATGCCACTGCCACATCCACTGATTCTGATAATGTCTAAATCACAAAATGTTGTTTAATCCGTGGTGAGCCTAAGACCTCAATGGCGGCTGCGGCGGTGGCGGTGGCACAACATGAAGTCTCAGGAAATTGCCGGAAATGTGCCCCGTCCAACATTGTTTCCAGAACTCTGCCCACGAAGTATTTGTTTTGTTTCTCTATTAAGATTTTCTTCTTTTTTTTCCGGCTCCCCGAAGCGTATAATAATTTATTATAACTGATGAAGATAATAATCAACAGAGAGGACTACCGTGTGTGTGTATGTGTGTCTAGTGGGTGTGGATGTTTGGGGTGTGTGTGGGGGCCTTGAGAAATGACAGCTGTCATTGCCTAAGCTTGTAAACCATAGCAAGACATTTATATTAAGATGTTTTTTTTTTATTATTATTTCTTCTTCAACAGTCGTAGGTGATCTATTAATGGAAAATATCAAAATGTAATCAAGAATTTTGTAAGAATTTTCTAGGAATTTTTTATGGGGAATTACTTTATGAGGCTTAGATGCATATTGCAAGGATTTTATTTGAATAGAGGTAAACAATTTGAAGTGGGGGAAGTTGGATAATGGTTTCACTGGAAAAACATAAATCATTCACTTAGGGTATGCTCTATGCTTCGATTAGAGGATACGCTCTATTTAGAGTTGAATGTTTACTTCAATATTTTCTGCCAATGAGAGCTATTAATGGAAAATATTTTTCCAAATTTTTTTCACTGTAATATTTATTTGCTTTTGATGACTTTTCCGTAAATGGGTAGCTACAATCATATAATTACTTAGCCCCCTCTCCAGAAATATTTCAATTATTTAACAACAAAAGGTTTCCGCTAATTACATACACCTCCCACTCAATTACTATAAACATTCCAACGCGATAACACAGTTAATATGCCCTCTAGAGAGTTCAGAATGTAGTACGTGTCGTAAGGCACATTTTTCAAAAGGTTCCTTAATGAACCCTCTAGGCGTGTGTTGTCTGGGCGTGGGCTCTTCGACAAATACAGGAGGAGGAATCTGCCATTTGTTAATCGGGACACGCACACGCAAATCAAAATCACAAATACTCACAAAAAACAAAACAAAACAAAACAAAATACAAAAAGCAGTAAGGAAAAAAAACACACAGAAGCGGAAAGACATAAGGCACACCTGCGACAGGTTTCCTTCCCATCAACATTATTTGTTCACTTTGTTTGACAATAATTCTTTTTCTTTGCCCCCCCCGAAAAATTGTGTGTGTGTGTTAGCCCGAAATAATCATCATTTGAAGTTTATACAGCGGAACGGATAACTTTTGCCGTTTCCCAAGAATATTTATAGGAATATTTCAAAAAACTTTCTTACCAGTTTGAGCGTATTGTGTGTGTGTGTTGAATTATATTCGAAGTATGAATCCTTTTAAAGTAAGTTTTTCGTTGGTGTTTTTTTTATCCTGCTGCTGATTCGTTTTTAGTGCACTGACTCTGTTGAATTTCACTTTTTGGCTACTTTGCTGCTGTTTGTCCTTTCAACATTGTCATCTATGGAGAGTCTTTTTTCCCAGTGAGCTATTGGAATCGCTAGTTTTTCACATGATTTAACATGCAAAGCACAATTTCACGAGAGCTTTGCCTCTGCCTCGGTCTGTGTCTTGTGTGCGGCTAGCCCGTGGGGCAAAATTCTCCGTTCTTCTCTTTTGACTTTAACTTGATTTTCATTGAAATTTCTTAGCAGTTTCCAGTTCTACACAAAACGTTGGTTATTGGGTTTTATGCTTGGATGCTTAAAGCATATTTTTTGAATGCACAAAATGTTAATTTGGTTTTGCATCGCTGGCAACACGCTTCACTTTACTTGTTTTGCTTTTGCCATATAGAAAATTATTACGATTTTCATTTCCGATTAAAGCTGGCAAATAGTTCGTTTCATTTCTAAAAATAAATATTAAAAATTAAAATCAAATAGCACACAAAAAATACTTAAAAGCAAACCGGAAGCCAATTGATCATTTTCGTTTGTGTAATTTTGAAAGCCGATTAAGTCAAATGCCACTTTATTTTAATGTCTCCCCCCAATGCCAATTTTACTATGCCAATAAAATCATCTAAGTAATTCAATTCTGGCTGAAACGGATGCCATCAAACCCGCGTAGGCAGCGAGGGCAAGATACACCACTTCAAGGTTTGCGCCCAAGAGATTGTCAGCCATGAAGAATGACAAATGGTGTCAATCATTGCAGGGATAACTTTTCACAGAAACTCTATCCGCACCCCCACTATCCTGACAACAATCAAATTGAAGTTACATCACGCTTCTGGAACTATCTTTGTATCCCCACAGCACTTAAAAATATCTAAGCTTCTGCTTACAAACTTTAAGTTTTGAGTGCACTGAGGGGAAGTTTTCAGAATATACTAAGTCGAAACTCGTTAAATTTACAAGCGCGTGGAATTAGTCACAGTTTGGGCCAAAGTCTGTTTTGAAATTGCTTTGTTTTTTTACGATTTTCGGTTTTTAAGTGTCTAAAATAATCTTTAAGTGTGTTTATTGTAAAAGTTTCTTTAGAAAATTGTTGAGTTTTACTACTATTTAAATGGTTTGAGACGTTTAATATTATAGAAAAACATTTTTCAGTTGGAAATTTATGTCTTGAGTTATTAATAATCTTTATTTATATTTACTTTCTGTACTTTTACTATTTTTATTACTTTATTATATTTTTATTCATGAAATTATATTTTTAAAATAAAATGTTATATTATGTATATGTTATATATTTATTTCTAATTAGTTATAGAATTTTAAATATTGAGTTTCGACTTTAATAGTGTGTACCATAAATTATTCACTTTATAGTTTTGCAAATATTTTACATTTGAATATTTTCTTTGTTATTGAGACTTCAAAAACTTCATAAATCACATGGTCATAATTTTGTGGTTTTGTTTTGACATTTCCATATAATTTTACATCATAAATATGCCCAAAAATCACGTTCCCACCCACTCACACACACACACACACGCATAAGGCGAAAGCACGATCCAACACTCTCGAATTCTGCTCGAATTCTCAGTACGAAAACACTTGAAATATTATCCAAAAAGCACTCGGTACGCAGCAGTTGAATTTCTTGAGCATTTTCGCATTTCGCGTCCGAATCGTTTGAGATGCCGCGACATTCTAACGGCTCGTTGCCGAAAGTCGTCGGAGTCGGCGGATCCGACGGCCAGTTGTTGGCCTAACAGCTGTTAACCCCTTAACAGCGCGCTGTTAACACTCGCAGTGGCTGCCATTGTTTGTTGTTGTTGCGGTAGGTTTGCTGGAGGAGCTCTTTGCGTCACGTGCTGCTGGCGTTTTGTTGCTGCTGTTGTTGCATTGAACTTGAACTAGTAACAAAGTTGTTGTTGTAGTTGTTTCTGTCGTTGTTGTTGTTGTTGCTTCTGTTGTTTTGACATTGGCGCGCATTTTGCCGG
Source organism: Drosophila bifasciata (assembly GCA_009664405.1). NCBI lineage: Eukaryota > Metazoa > Arthropoda > Insecta > Diptera > Drosophilidae > Drosophila > Drosophila bifasciata. The sequence goes on along the minus strand of CM019042.1, from coordinate 41,304,444 downwards.
CTGTTTTGGGTTTTTGCCTGCCTTTGCGCTCTCTCCATGCGCATGCTCTCTCTCTTTTTGTTGAGCTGACCGTTCAGTCCCACTAGCCATTGGAGGAACCGGAGCCGGAGCCACAGCCAGCAAGCAACGGTGTTCGTTGCTGCCGTCTTGCACGGCGTTTGCGAAGGCGTTGCAACGGTAAAGTCAAATTAATTAGGGCCCCCCCCATCTTTGCATGTGTAATATGATAATGCCACAGCAAATAAATAATGCATTTTGGGGGTAAGGCTAATATTAAATTCGTATATGAAATGTGCCACAGTACATACGTGTGAGTAATTGTGATTAGCAAGGTCGATCCTGGGAATTTCAGCGTGTGTAACTTAAAGGGGGGTTCTATTTAATTCCAAAAATAGAATTAATCGTCAGATAACTAAGTAATTTTCTTCACGTTTTTTGCGTTTGTCTGTACTAATTATTTGTAGACTTATTCCGACTTTAATCTAGCTTATTTATTGTATAACCCTAACCCCATTCTTAAATATGATTATGCCTTGAATACACTGACCTTTCCGCCCAAATGCTTATCCAACAATAGGCTCAAAATCCCCTCCAAAATATGTGCTGTGGTCGATAGCCAGAACAGAATTACGGTTTACCATGCCAGAAACGTGCAGAACAGATCCGCAACAAGAACCACAAGAGTGGCAACAACCTCAATGACTTGGCCAACAGCCATCGCCATGGCCATAGCCATCTGTGGCTGAGGCGGAGAGCAGAGAGGAAGCTGCGTCTGAGAGGCGAAATTAATGCAGTCCCATGTGCAGCCAGCGACAGGGAAGCAGGGAAGAACCCATAGCAAAAAAAAAAACACAGCTTTAACTGCCGAAGGATGCGAACCATTTTATGGCCCTTGCAATTAAGAGAAAATCACCAAGGTGGCGTCGCCTCGCGGATATCTAAGAGGATGAATGGCGGAGAGAGAGAGAGAGAGAGTGTCAGAGGAAAGGAGATTCTCCGAGCACGCTCATTAAATTCAAAACGTGCTAAAAATCCAGAAAAAAACAACGACTTCGTTGGCTCGAATGCTGATGATGAGGATGAAAATGGTTAGCAGCTCGCGACCCGATACTAAATTTAGCCAAAATACTGGAAAATACTTAGCCAAACCGAGGGGCTTTACTAGGGATGGCTTAACGGCGGGTGCACCCAAATGGGTAATGCTGTTGGCCAGAATGTCCAACTTTATTGCAACGGAAGTTGTTGGCAGTAGAGCGGAAGTTCCGCCAGTTAAGTGGTTGCATCTGGCACAGCTGCTGCTTTTGCTGCTGCTGCCACACAGATGTGGCGCTCAAAAGCAAACTATGCATTTTTCATTTTGTCTTTTTTTTTTGTAAAAAAGAGCTTTGTGGACGAGCATATGCATTTTTTTCAGAGAAGAGCCAAAGAGTTTCAAGAGGAAAATTGGGATAATTATTAAGGCTAATGAGAGGGAATGAAGGGGAAAGGTAAGAGAGCGCAGATAAGTGATTTTTAAACAGAAAACGTAAAAAAACGGTTAAGCAATGAGTAGAAAAAGGTTCCAAATTCGAGTTGAGCACTAAAGTAGGGAGACAAGAAACGATCGAGAGCAAGAGAGACAGATAAGCAAATTAAAAGCACAAGAGAAAGAGAGAAATACTGTAGAAAAATACCGAAAAAGAAGCCTGCCTACCTACGTCTTATGAGAAGCGCATAGAAAGGCGCTGTAAAAATACCTATGCTAAAAAGAAGCGCTGTACCTATGCTAAAAAGAAGCACTGTAAAAGTAGCCCTGTTAAAATATACCCGTTACATCAGAGGGTACCAATTTCAGTGCGGAAGTTCGCTTTGGTGCGCACTTCCCCTCCTTTATCTTTCGCCTTTTCTGGTATTATTTAATATCCCGACTAAATTTTCTCATCTCCTTTTTATCATTTCTAGCTGCCTGTAGCTACTTCCCCAAAGTGCGGCATCGATGCGTGCAACAACTTGAATTTAGTTCATCGATTCTTGAGGATGCGATGCCATTTTTATGCTGCGTACCCAGTGGCATCCAGTCAGTCCTTCAGTCAAGTGGCAGTTGCAACGTGAACTTGATACTGAAAAATTGAACAAAAGCTGCGAAACTTGCAACGTGCGTGTTTGTGTGTGTCTCTGTGTAGAGGTTAGAGGTTGGAGGTTGCAGGTTGGAGATTGTCGTAGATTTGCTTGCATAAAAGTTTACAAACAAAAATCAATTGTCGTTGTTGCGACACACACAACCCTAGCCCTGGCCAGAGCCCCAGCCAATGTCACTGCCACTGCAGGGAGGGTGGTGATGCTGCACTATGCATATGTTTAGAGTTAGGATCGTAACGAATTGGCCAATGTTTGTCGTGTGCTAAGCCCCAAACTAACCAAAAGACAAGGCAAGTTTTTCTGCTCCACAAACGAAGGGTAGTAGTCTTTTCTCTGTCTTTTCTATGGGTTTATATCCTGCAACTGCAACTTTTCAGACTCTCCCCCTGCTGATAGAGAGACAAACAAAAAAAGAAAATCAAACTGCAACTTAAATCGTTCCTACCACGGCCAAGTTCAAGTGGCAAAGTAGTCATAAGTCGCTACCACATGCCACCACCATTGCATGGGAGGGTGGGGTGGCGGAAATGTACCTACTCGTACTTGGCCATCGATGGCAAGCTTTTGGTAAATAATTTAAGTATGTGTACATGGGGCTTAGGCAACCAGCGTAGAGATAAAAACATCCCACTGGGGCTTTGGATGCAAATTTAATTTCACTCTCACAGCATGGCGCAAAAAAACGGGCCAAAGAATTTATATAAATTGTTACCCTACTCCTACCCCCTCCCTACTATGTGTGGTCTACAATTCCATGGAAATTTAATTGATTTTTGCTTTGGCGATTTTGGAAGCTGAATAAATGTCGTGGACCAGCTGGGGGAGCACCATTTCGAGGCCAGCCAATGAATCAATCAATAAAACTGACGTTAAAACTCTGAACAACACAGAATAATATTCGTAGCTCTCAGGAGAATATAGTAAAATATACAAAATATATACAAAAACTTTTCCTCATATCCATATGCCGGAAGTTGTGGGCAACACTTCTTCCGGGGGGCCAGCAAACACATTTTTAGCCGTCGGAAAAAGCAGCAGGCAAGCCAAGCCACATCACATCCCCTGGCCTAACCACACAGCACTCTTCACATAGGACTCTCTCCCAACGGGATACTGGGACTGACTGATTGATGAATTTTCATATGAAAATTGCATAAATTCAGGGCGATAAAAACAACAAACGCTCCGAGAGTCATGCATTTTAAAGCTGCGCCCCCATAAATTGAAGTATCGTCGTTTTAATAAATATTCATTTTGTGAACAAAACATCAGTTTAAAGCATTTTGTTTATCAAATGAATATATACACAGATATAATGTACATACTCGTAATATATATGTATTTTTGGGTAGCCCACAAATAACTCATTTAACGACTGTGCACATAAGCGTATAAATTTAATCAAATGCTTACCACTAAAACTCTGAGCGGCGTAAAGATGATGAGCAGCAGAGATACATAGATAGAGAAAGGGAGTGAGAGAGAGATAGATAGAGAAAGAGAGTGACAGAGAGAGAGAGAGAGAGAGAGAGAGAAAGACTTAAGACATGCTAGAAAAGATAAAGTCAGAGCAGTGCATCTGGAGCCTATAGTCGACTGTTCACGACTTAACTATGTGTTTTGGTCATAAAATCGTATCAATTGTTTGTGTTCCATGCAGCCATTTCACTACGCCTTCTACTCTTCCTTTTACTCTTCCTGTATGCCAAGTAATATTCAAAGGAGAAACTGAAAGTAGAAACACATAAGTAAGCCCATTCGGGAACCCACTTCAAGTGGGCTTGAAGCTTTTGTATCGTTCCCACTAATTACGAGCAGCAGCGCCAAACCGTAAGAAGATGTTGGCCCGCAACTTTGGCACGTTGGCCAAAAATGTTATGGCATACTTCCAGCCAGCCAGACCTCCTCCAGCCAGCTAGGCAACCGTCTAATGAATAATGACAGCCCAAAGCGGCATGAAAGATGCTCGGCCGGGCAGACACTTTTTCGTGTGCGTGTCGAAGGGGCATGTGCAAATCGAACCGAAAAAACTCAACCTTGAGCGGCAGATATGCAAGTGACGGATAAGTGGTGGGTGGCTATGGGTGTTATGTGGCCCGAAGAGCACCGAAATATCCTCAGGCATCGACAATTATACAAGCCATTTGCTGCCATTTCTTTGCGGATGGGCCAAAAACTTTTCACAGGTTCTGTCGACAAAGTTTCGAAGGGGCAGGCGAGGCATGGGTTTGGGTACTTTTATTCTCAACAGATGTTTGTTAAAGACATTTCCGAGCACTTAAAGTTTGGATATGCCTAATAAACATAAAGAGCAGATTATTATTTCTATGGTATTGAGTTGCTTAAACAAAAGAAAGTAGCTGAAGGTTCTTCCTGATAAACCTGAACAGGAAGAAAAATCAAATCTGTCTTTTATAAATGTTTATTTACAGCAAACAAAAATCAACCAAAATCACGATTAAAACTTAAAGTCCCTTAACATCTTCCCAAAATGTTTAGCTTTTAATTAACTTTTAAATTTAATGCCATAAAAGAAGGAAAGAAATGGAAAATGTGCAGCAGAAAATTTCTATGAATTTTAATACATACCTGTGTATATTATGCGTATATTAAAACCAAATAAAGCCCCGCTGCACTTTTCTATTTCATTTGGAAATACATACAACAACGCCCACATGTACATACTAGATGTATGTATATTCCCACAAATATGCGATTTGTATCCCATAATTAGATTATAATTGCATATTTGGTTTGCAAAAATATATTTGCCAATAACTCCATTCAAAATTGGGAACTTGAAACTACGGAACTTGAAATATTCTACAATTTCGATGCTGAATATTACATACATATACATATGTAGAAATCGCATTTCACACACAGATATTAATCATATTTATCATATTTATTTGACGGCTAACATATACCTATTTGGGTGCAGTCTTTTTAGGTTTCCGGCAATCGCTATATGTGGTTTTTTTGAATGCTGTGAAATGAGTTGGATTTATATACAAATGTTTTCCACAATATTTTGTTCAATTGTAATCTTACGTGGCAACTTTTTTTCTTTACGCTTGCACTCAGCAATATCGGCCATGCAATCGTTATCAAAATAATGGGAAATACCTTTCTCATCAAATGCGCATAGAGGCTTATGGACTGAAGCGCAAGATGTCTTACAGCCAGCCTGAATCTTGTTTGATGTGGCTGCCATGGCTTGAAAAAGAAACAAAAATTAACTAATAAATTTCCAGAACTTACGCTCGAAAGCTTACTAATTAGTAATAAAAATAAGAGGACCCTCATGTGTTTGGGATATTACAATAGTATGAATACTTTTTTGTTAGCACCATTTAATGATTAATAAACGAGACTAATGGGCGGAAAATTTCGAATTTTTCAAGCAATTAGTTTCAGTTTTGCATAACCAGAAATTTTGTTGGTAGTAGGTTGAGAGATTTAAACCAAAATACATTTCATTCTTTTGCTAAATTTAGATACACATTAAGTTAAGCTATTCTCATTGTTATTGCAACCATTACTGTCATAATCATATTTATTTAATGAAAACTTAGTAGTCCTTTTTTTTACGGCAATCGCCGTAGGTACCAATTTTTAAAGCTGTAAATTGAGATTGATTAATAATTTTTGCGCTTATGTATGAACTATTAAATTTGTAATCTTACGTGGCAAATTTTCTTTTTTACGCTTGCAATTGGCTACCAGAGAAAAACAGACGTTATCAAAGTAATGTTGAACATTATTTTCATCAGGCGCACAGTAAGGACTAAGTTCTGTGGGGCATTTAACATCACAGTCGGAAAGCTCAACTTGAGCTTGGCTCAATCTGGCCATGGCTGCAGAGGAAAAAAATCAGATAATCAAATTCTAAGATTCACGCTCTAAAACTCACCAACTAGGAGAAAAATGAAGAGCAGAGATACCCTCATGTCGAGTTGGGATATTGTAATGGAATAAATATTTTTTGAGCAAAATACAATGCGTTTAACGAGCCAGACTAATGGCTAAAATTATATAATTTTTCATACAATTAGTTTCAGTTTGCATAACAGTATAGCAAGCAGTTTCAGTTTGCACAACAGTCCAACAAGCAGTTTGTAGTTTAGTTTCAGTTTGCATAACAGTCCAGCAAGCAGTTTATGTTTAGTTGCAGTTTTCACAACAGTCCAGCAAGCAGTTTTTAGGGAGTACGATGGGTAACATCCTTGAAGAGGGTATCAAATAACTGCCACATACATATATGATTACTTATGCAGGCATTTGGAGCATTATCTAAGGCTTCGAAGTCAGTTTTGACTATCTATTTTCTAGCGTGTTGCTTTCTGCTTTCTCCCCTCCACACATGTAGGCCATATGCCACACAATTTGTACCGTGTACCCAATGTCATGATGTGTCACGTTTGCTTTCCTTTTTGCTTTGACTCCTGTGGCTTTTGTTGAGCACTTTTTTTCGCCTGCTGGGTGTTTGCCTTGCTTTACTTTGCCATTTTTGCCGCAGTTGCAGCTGCCTAGCGTCACCCCCCCGACTCCTCTCACTGTATCTTTCTTTCTCTTCCTTTGACTGCTACCTTCCTTTCTGTTGGGGATACACTACTTGCATTTTATACGTTCATTGGCTTTGATGTTGTACGCTGAGAAAGTGTAATGAACCCTTTGGCAAATGGCGATGGCGATGGCGCAGCACCAGCAAATGGGGGCATAAAGCACACCAACAGAGCAGAACAGAGCAGAGAGGCACACTTTGAGATAGATAACACACTTGCAACAGCAACATCAGAAGCAGCAACACCAGTCTCTGTGTGTGTAGTTTCTTTGTTCAGGCAACGCACACAAGATATATGCATGTGTATTTATATTTATATTCACATTCATACTTGAAACTAGGGTCAACCTTTGCCCTTTTGAGCACACACACACACATGAAAATTAGGATCAAACAAGTTCTTGAGTATCTTAGAACTTTCGTCTCTAAAATCTACAAAATTCAATCGAAATCCGCAGTCAATTATTCAAATTCATAGCCAAAGCCACTCTTCAGCCGTTGATTTATTTAATTATAGTACATTCAAGGACAGCAGACGCACATTGCAAGTCATCCGAAATGGCACAACATTTTCAAGTGCTCAATCAGTCGTTTGTTTTTTTTGGGTTGACAACATTATCCACAGCGGCATGGGGCGTGGCTCAGAGAAAGAGAGAGCCACAGAGGGGTGGGGTGTGGGGGGGGGCATAAACGTTTAGCCAAATGTGGCCAATTTCTCACATTAATGCGTTGAAAAACAGCGACAGATACAGGACAGACACAACATAAACAGATGGCAACAGTCTGGCAGGCAGAGGCAATGAAGTAAGCCAATTTCGTGGGCTTTAGGGCTGGCAACATTGTGTCTATAATTGAGTACATAAATATGCTAAAATAAATTTAATATTTACACATTTAGTTTGTTGCTAGAACACCACCAAATTTGCTGTGCATTAACTAGAAAGTTTTGTTTAAATAAAATTGAATTTAAGCTGCAGCCCTGAAGTTGTCAGCTTCACTGAGCCGCATCTTAACCAGACAAAAGTCGACTTGCTTTTTTGAGGAGATATTCAAAATAAATACCCAACTTTAAAGACAGCAAAAGACAGTACCCCCACAGCCAGAAAAAAATGTCTAAAAAACAGAGACAAAATTGAAACTGCAGGCCAAGTCAGGGTCTGGTCTGCGCGCCTCGGGCTGGGCGTTTATTCATTGTCCTGGCTACACACGGCTATGGATGAATGGATATGGGCATGAAGTCAAACATTGAAGCGGAAATTGCATGGTTGCTAACACAGCTCCTGCTGCTAGTCCTCACACACACACACAGAGATCGCGTGGGGCGTTGCATGCCAAATGAAATGCCAGCTTTATGACCCAAACACAACCCGTTCCACAGCACCCATGTTGCCCCACAGGCAATTTGTTGGCAAGACATGGATGGACATTGCAAAAGGCATACAAGTTCTCAATGGGCAGCAGTGACCCAATGGTAGATGCGTGCTAAAAATAATTTTACAAGTATCTTATAGATTTCTTTAATCTAACAAACTTTTGTACAAAGAGTTTCCAGGATACGCTTGATTGATATGCCATACAAGACACCAATTAGTGAGGCTGTTCTCTCTGACAAAAGGGCAACTCAAACATGAGTCATGAATTTCAATTGGGCACCCCAAAAACGCCTCCAAACTTGTACTCAATTTTCTACCTCCACCCTACTTTTAGCCCGAAAAACCCTAGAGGGCCAAGTTCAATATTTGAGTATAGCAAAGCATTTATAATTCAATTATGTTGATGTCTTAATAAGGCGAACAGAAGGAAGAAAGAAAGCGAGTGCGCTGCTGCCTACACGGGTATCCTTTGGCACTACCAATAGCCGGCGGAAGTTTATAATTACAGTCCTTAACGCGACTACAGGCTACAGGCTACAGGTGGGCGTGGTAAGAAAACACCATCATCATCAACGCTGTCATCGTCATCAGCCCGGGGGCACGCTTCGTGTCAATAACTTACAATTAGCAAATGGGGAAGTGTGGGTCCCCAGAGCCCCTTGCGCTGTGTCCTATGCCCTGTGACCTGGTAGGGGCCATAACTAATAGATAATAATGACAAGACAACGTCAAGTGCCTGAATGGCATTGTGGTTGGTTCAGTGGCCTCCGCCTCAGTGTCAGCCACAGCCAAGAGATACAAAGATAGATGAGGTGGGGAGCAGTTCACTGAGCTATGGGCTACTACTAGTTCTGTGCCTTTGCATGCAATGTGTCTACTATATTCGTGCCAAAAAATTATTTTTGCTAAAAATATTTCATCAACTTTAACTCTGACAAGTGCATGAAAATGTCCAATCATACTTTGGCTACAAATGGCACGACTGCCACAGACTGACGGCATTAATCGGGCAGGAGCAAAAGGCAAGGCGAAAACGTTGATTATTTCTTGCTATTACTCAGCAGTTGCGCAGCCAAGCAGAGAAACAGAAGAAGGCAACGCTTTAAAGTTTTAAAGCAATTGATGCATACATATACTATAACAAGCAGTGCAGAGTGCCGCAAGGCAGTCTGTGCTGGGAATAAGCAGTGCAGAGTGCCGCAAGGCAGTCCTAGCTTGGCAAAAGCAGTGCATAGAGCTAAGAAGCTGAAGCTTAAGATAGAAAGCAGTGCATAAGTGCAGCAAGAAGTCAATTAATGTTAATTATTTAGGGAAATTATTAGATGGACCATGAGAATATTTCACATCATTTTTCCCTTTATTGAAACTTGTAAAACCTTACCCGAAACCATAGCATACCATTTTGAACTACTCGTACAGCAAATAATTTATCTAAAATCCAAAACCCATCCCCTCATATTAATATTATTTTTCCTTTGTGCTGACATTTACCTTGAGTGCACTCAATTATTTCATTTGATTTATTTACTCTCAATGAATATTTGCATTAACCTTAAAAGCCTTATCTAAAATTCCCATTTAAATATGGAAATCAAAGCTCTATGACTACGATGAATACTTTTAGATCTTTAAAAGTTTTTCCAAATGAAATTTATTGCTTTTTCAGTCAAGCACCCACCCTCCCAACGTTCACTTGCCAACCATTTTCTGACCATTATCTGAGTATCGTATTACCAATGAATTAAATTTAAGTGAAGCGAAAAGTTTTCTGTTCTGTTCTGTGTTTTTTCTTACTATACTAGATGTGCGTTAACCATTTTGAAAATCGAAATGTGTGTGTGTGTGTGTGTGTTGGGGAGCGAAGCATTAAAAGTTCAAAATTCTACTCAAATTTCATTAGATTTGTGCTTGGGCCCGAAAAAAGACACTTGAAAGTTTCTCGACATGCGATAGCAAAAGTCTCAGCCATACATACCCAGTGATATATATGTATAGTATATATCGACTCTTGGACAGATAGAAGACGCCCACGAACGAGTGTGCAAATGCCATTGGCATTGACATTGAGCATTGACAGTGGGCGGGGCACAGGGCACAAAGCTTATATTTATAATCGCCTTCAACGCCATCAGGCACACAACATATTGAAATTGTCTCTCTCGTTTTGCCTGTAGCCCATACCCATTCCCCGAAACAGAACCTGGGCGACAGTTCAATGCACCAAATGTTGCTGTTGCCTATGCAACGTGATTTTAAAAACATTCTTTAGCATACGGTCAAAGTTGAATGCTCAGTGGGCAGTGGTCACACAGGCAAGAAGATGAAAAAAAAAAAGCTACAAAGTCAACGCTCAAAATGTATTTTTGCCAAGTGGTTAGCCTGGTAATTTAATTGCCAAATGCAAATCCAGAGTCCCAGAGAATTCCCACAGTGAAAACGAACGTAAGTCCAAAGAACATTCTGCTGCGAATTCCCAACCAGCAATTAGGTGTTGCTCCAGGTGCTGCCACCCACCCACCCACAAACACACACACAAACAAAAACAGAGACAGCGACAGAAGGGAATAGTAAGTACCACTGAGGGGGTATGAAAAGCAATCTAAAAACAAATTTGTGTGTGGTGTGTTTTTGTTGTTGGTTCTTTAAGTCGTTAAAGTTGACAGAAATTGAAAGAAAATGTCTTGAATTTGCATATCAAGTGGAATTTGTTACCGTTTTTATTTTTTTGGCAAGTATCTGCAAATGGGCCAAATAGAAAGATTCCAATGCCATGCCCCGTACAAAAAAGGGTTCACACAAAGTATGTGTGAAATTGGCTCTAAAGGCATTTTGGGGCAGTTAATTGTATCTGTTGAATGGCAAAAGAATATGCAGCAAGAATGTTAGTTATGTTGGGAATTGCTTTATGTATTTTTTCCATTACTTCCTTTAGTAAAGGAAGGAAAGAAACTACTTGCATTTGACCTCTTCAGCAGCGTGTCAAATGTCATGTATATTGACCCATATTGTGGCCATCATCTGCAGCAATCAGTCAAGAGTCATATATGGCCACAAACACAATCCGTGTATTCATCTGCTTGGCCCTAATGAAGCAGCATTCACACACCCTTAACCGAGGAATGCTCTCGTATATTGGCAATCAGCGACACGACTTCACCATAGTCTTGGCCACATATAGCACTATCCGCCATTTCAAGCCAATTAGCATGTCTCACGCTCTCTCTCTTGTAATTATGGGACAACATGTGGAGAGTCAATAATTGATACTCGGAGGCCATTGTGTGTGTGAGGTGACCTTTGACACATGTACCCCAGCACTGTGACTGCCACTGCATAATTATCCGCATTGAGACCAGCAAAAGCAAACAAAATTTGAGTACCCTTCACCGAGTCTGTAAACTAATTCGGATGCCACAGAAATAGAAGCAAGGAGCTGATTTTGCCAGACCAAAGGACCAGAGAGGACCTTGATGTGTAACCACAGCAAGTAGGGACTTTTACAGCACTGGTCTGGTGTAGCCACAGAATGAGAAAAAGCAGCAACCACAAATCGTAAATTGGAGTCGAAAGGATATGTGTGTGTGTGTGAGTGTGTGTGTGTGTGTGTTCTGATTAGCTGTGGCAACAAGTTTGAGGTTTACTTCCTCTTTTTTTATTTTTAGACTCTACACTTGGTTGCACATTTGAAACCGAATCAAAAAGCTGAAAACAAAACATGACAACAATGCGGTGTGAAAAGCTAACACAGAAGAGAAAATATATTGAGAAAAATGAACATTTTTGAGGCATAAAAGGCCAAGGAAATCAGATGCAACGAAAGAAAGAAAGGACTTCAATATAGACCCTCGCATCTTTTATCATTTGCCACATTCATTAAATACACTTTCAGCATTCATCAACTTCAATTATGTGCTTATAAATGATTCTACATGGATACTTAGCCGCATCTATGTTTGATGAATGACAGGAATTCGGATTCAAAGTGGTAGAAGAAACCAAATGAAATTAGTGTAACCACCAGCTGAGTGTCTGACTGACTGACAGATTGTCTTTTGGCCCGAGTACGAACTCTGGCAATACCAATAAATTGCCACGGGGCAGACGAGGCCTCTTTAAAAACAGCTTACACGGGATAGAGCCACCAGCACGTCCCATGCTCCCTCTTCAGGGCACTTTGGGTAGTAAAAATGTTTGTTAGCTGTGTCTGGACATTGTCCAATGGTTCATGCCACAGAGGCGGCACTAAGGGGCTCAAAAAATATCTACGGATTATACGGCATAGCAGTAGCTTAAACCATAAACCTTGACCAAAAGTCAGTCAGGCAGGGCAACAGAAATTGAGTAAAAGTCAGGCTATATTTATTGAATCCTCCCCTTTTGCGGTCTTATTTATGGATCCCCCTTTATGGTCTACGCCACTGTATTGCCCCATATGGTAAGGCCATAAAATTAATTCATTTCTTTTTCGTTTAATTGAATTTTCTTGTATTGGGGCACAGAACCAAATAAATTGATTTTTTGACAAGACATTTTGTATTATTCCGAAATAAAACAAATTCAATTATCAAGAAGAGACTTAAACAAAACGTAAAAAAATATAAATATTAAGCGGTAATTATTATTTAAAATAATTTAACGTTAAAATACAAATAAAAGGCAATTAAAAAATAAATAAATAAATTTGAGAAATTCTCTTTTAATTCGAATTAAATTATTTGTAAGAAAAAAGCTACACGAAACACATTAAAAAACATATTAAATATATATTACTCAACGCTACAAGAAGTGTTGCCAAATTTTAGTAGAAAACATTTATCATCACTGCTTTAAGTATGTTTAAAAACTTATTTTAATTTGAAACAAAGTAGTCGTTGACTTTTAGGGTTTATTTTTTGAAACTTCTCAACTGTTAATTTACTTTCATTTCATTTCACTTCAAGCTGTTGTCAAAACAAGATCCCACCCGCTGCTCTGAATTTTTGTAGAAAAAATTCAACAAAATGGGACTAGAGGTAAGACAAAAACTAAAAATAACAACAAAAAAGACAAATACATTTTTTAAATTAATTTTTTTTTGAATTAAACTTAAGTCAAAGCCTGACTTTAAGTTTCCCATGCACGATACGCATTTCAATAAATCGCTGCGCAACTTGAAGGTGGCCTGTGTTTTGGCACTGATTGGGCCAATGTGTCTCTACGTATTTCACAATGCACCGCGCAAGGCCAAGTACAAGGCCTTCTACTCGAACTACGATCCGATGGATGCCTTTGAGCGGATGATGAGTGGCGGCTATCTCAGCTCCTGTCCACCGGGCAGCGGTGGCAAGAAGGATAAGGACAAGAAGAAGTAGCACCAGCACATTACACACACTTACTGACACTCGAACACACAACTAAATTCTAAGAAAAGATATACTATAACCCTTTTAGAAATGGCTAAAACGTTTGATTCTAAGAAATTTTACACTCTAATAGACAACACCCTTAATACAAACTATAAGCACACTTTTACTCCGAAAAAACAATGAATAAAACACACTGAAGAGCATTGTAAACAATTTTGAGTGACCTATTGAATACTTTTATTTGAGATTCCCCAAATACTTTATGCCCCCCCGTGGAGATACTCAAGGACTTTACCCCTTGGAAATACTCAAGGACTTGCCCCCCCTGGAGCTACTCAAGCACTTCCCCTGGGACGGACGGACTGACTGACTGCCTCGTAAATCGTTGGCACTGATTTCTCCCTATCCTAGAGGTGTGTGGCTGGGGGTAGGCATACCTTCAGGTGCTGTCAGGTGTGTGGCTGCGCTGTCTGTTGTGGACGTCAGCTGACAGTTGGGTTAACGCTTGACGTGGGGACACGATGCGTGAGCGGAATTGAAAAGATTTCTACACTAAACAAAAAAAGAGTGTTGGGGAACGCTCTAAAGATGCGGAAATTCTGTGCAAGCAGTGCTTTGCAGCTCAGTGTACAGTTATGTTTATAAGTTATGTTCAATCAGAACTAGAAGCTAATATTTATAGTCATTTAATCCCCAATTGGAATGTCAGAAATGAGATCTCTTTATATGACATTAATCTCCAGAAATCAACCAATTTTTGTGTATTAATTAACTAGATTATTTTTGTATTTATAGTGGAAAGAGAGGGGTGTAATTTCACACATATGTGACCTCCAATCGCTGTCATCATTCTCGTCTCACTTGAGCTGAAAATTTGTCAAAGACTTTTCTAGCGTAACGGAGAAACTTTTTTTTGGTGTGGCATCGAGCAGGATATATGTGCGGCATGTATATATCTGGCTAAGCGGAAAACCTTCGGAAAATGTTACCAAACATGTTAGATAAAAGTTTCCCAAAATCTAGCCACAAGCCACCAACGAGTGAGGCAACCAGCCAGCCAGCCAGCCAGCTGACAACACAGCGGCGACAGGCAAAACTTTTAGTTGCTGTTACTCTCTTTTTTTTGTCGGTTAGAGGCAGAGAGACTCATGTGAGGGGAAAACAATGGAATAATGCAAGAAATGCATAAAATTTCAATAAACTTGAGCGGCACGCTAAGAAAAAGTAGTTCGTGGTTTGTGGTTCGTGGCACGCTGTTTGCAATTGCCAGTGCCACACAAAAGAAAGCAAAAGCAACAGCAAAAGCAAAAGTATTTGCGGGCTAAGCCCCGTGTCATTTGGCAAAAGTGCAGTGTCAGTGAAATGTGGAAATTTATTGCCAACCGCATTGACATACCACAGCACTCCCACACCGCCTTGAGCATTGTCACAAGTAAAACTTAGGGTGGGACTACCTCTAAAGCCAAGGATACTTTTTGGTGCCAGAGAGCCATAAGCGAGCCATGGCAGCATGGGGCATGTGTCCCTAATTATCCACTCCAAAAGTATGCTCAACAAATTTCCATGCCCGGGCTGTGGAAAAACTTTTTAGCATAGCCGCTTAGCTGCTTGAGCTCTCACTTTCGCCAGAGTCAAGTCAAGTCATGGCAAGGGCCAGAGCCAGGCAGTCCTTAAACAAACATCAGCCATGCCGAAAATGTCCAACTGCCAGTGCACTTTTCAACCTGCATGTACAGTACATACTATATGTACTATGTAGTGGAGGAGAGCCATTCACTTCAAGCCATCATGTAGGGAACGCCACTCAATGGACGGCAGAGAACCCATTCCAGGTGCTACCAAAAACTGCATGGACAGGACTCACTACTCGCACTCGCACCCGCACCCGGAGAGACGTGCTCGGCTTGTTGAACACCTCAGAGAGTAGACCGCAAATGCTCCAAACTGCTTCTTGACAGCGGCAACAATAATAAACAGCAAAACAGCAGCGGCAAAGATATTGTGTGCTCTCAAAGCGTTAGCGCGAATACCCTTTATGGTGAATGTGCCTCCAAAGGTAAAAACTATCTATGAAGATGATGAGTATTAAGACTTTGCGGACTGTATAGATCTAAGAATCCATCAATATTAATAATTAATGCCATGTATCGCTGTTATCGATCAATAAAAATCGATAAAATATTTTCGATAATTATCGATAACATAAAAATCGATAATTATCGATAACCCAAAACTAAAACGTTGCCGAAATTCACCTAATAATTCATTCATTTAATTCCTCAAATTTATTTTTATAGCAAAACTCTATCAAAAAAATCGCTATAAAAATAGCGATAAAAATCATTAAAAATTTTTAATTATAGCAGTTAAAATTCCGGTGTGTTATCAAAGCCATCATCACCCGTGCTGTGTGTAGGGCATACCAACCACTTGAGTACTCAACGAAATTTGTCTGGCCACCTTGGAATGGTTATGGCCCATGTTCGCATGGGGAAATTCTAAAGGTGCCGCCTTCTGGTGCCTCGGCTACTGCTACTTTGCATGTTTGGGTACTTCGTTCCTTCCTATAGTATAGCCCACGTAAACACGAAATGTGTTGGCCCCAAAAAGTATGCCAGGCGTTTTTTTTGTATACAAAACAAGACAACATTTTTTATTGCCATACCAGATCCTAGACAAATGGCCATGTTAAGCACTGTGTTTGCCAGCTCTCTTTTTTGTGCATATTTTTTATACTACTAGAACCTGCCCAGAGTTGAGGTGTATTTTTGGAGGGGCATGTTTGCTGGGCTGACCCTTTTTGCTAGCCATCGATGGGAATGTGCTGAAACATTTTTTCACAAATTTACATTTAATTTGCCAGGCGTGTGGCATTCTTTGGGCCGTTCTGTACTTGGCTGCAACTGTTGCTTACTTGTGATTGCTGGGACTTTTGATTGGCTAATTCGCTGGCCAACATGTTTACGACTCACTGTGTGAGTTCTGCCTTCATATACTTCAACTTTAGATACATCGTATCCAATTGCCAGGACTGTCTGTCTGTCTATCTGTAGCCTATAAAATGGTGCCCCTGAATAAACCAAAAGAGCGCTTGTTTTATGGCTGGTTCAGTTGGTAACTGAAGTATCTACTTTTTTACGAGTGACTGGGACTGGGACTGGAATTGGGTGGTGGTTGGGGACTTTGCTCTTGCCGGAAGTAATTGCATAATTGCTACTTAGAATGTCTTCGACTTACACAGCTCATTTAACTCTTGTTGTGACTGTACATAGCTGCAAAAGTTTGACAAATTGCATGGGGTCCGGGCCTCCTCCTCCTCCCATAATCATGGCCCAATTGGTCGCCTTGCAGCCGGGGCCCCCGACAGCCGGGGCTACAATAAATCAAGCTGGCAAAAAGGATTTGTGCACCGACTTGGACTTGATGCACTTAATGGGTCAGGACAGGGACGGGTTGGGACTGGGGCTGGAGCTTGGTGCTTGGGTCTGGGTCGTTTTGGCAAATTGCAGTTTGGCAGCTTGGAAGTTTCCCCTCCCAATCCGCTTACACGTCACGAAAGCCAGGCCAAGCGCCCAAAAAGGGTAGACAACATTTTGAATTACTCTTGATATTTATGAGGCAGCAAAGGCAACTCAAAGAGTCATTGATTTATTTGCGGAAAATCGTTTATTAAAGTCCAACCCAGCCCCCCAAGTAGCCCCTAAGAATGAGCCCACAAAATGCTGATGAGTGGCAATACCAGCCGACAATTTGAACTTTCGAATTGAGTCGTGTAGAGTCGATGCGGATGTTGCACACTGCATGTTGCACAATTCGATTGGCACATTTGTCAGCCTGTAAGTAGGTTGAGCAACGAAGGAGGAAGTCCAAATGGGGCAAAAGAAGTGGGAAGTCCAATGGGGCAGAAGGAAGTGGCAATAGTTCGACTCATGTGGCAAATTGGGCAGAACTTTATTATTGCTGTAGTAAAAGAGGAATTCCCATAAAGGGCGGCATTTCATTTTCCTAGCTTTTTCCCTGTCAGACTTTTAATCTAGTAAAAGTAAATAATCCTACTGTCCAGCTACGTGTGCTTCGATCAATAAACTTGCCACTGCTTATTTATGAAATCTACTGACACTTTTCCAATGAAATCAATCAAAATGAGGACTTCTATTGTATATTCAAATATTTAAAAGGAATAAATTGGAGACGTTTCATGGTTTCTACATATACCATAACTCTTTAAGCCATGTGCCATTTCTGTCCAAGTGAACTCTGAGAATCGCTGCCGCCACTCCACGCCGCTCGCTAGTTTCCAATTACAATAATCCGCCCAAAGTAACCTTGGCAACCCCCCTTAAAGGGGTTTAGGGGCGATAGAGAATTCATTCATTCATTAGCACACAAACACCTGCCACAGTTATAGCCCCCACCCAGACACAGCCCTCAGGCAGACACAGTTACAGCCCCTCGCCCAGACACAGACACAGTCACAGATCCCACCTAGACACAGGCACAGTTATAGTTACAGCCCCTCCACACACTTACAGTCACAATCGCAGACCCCTTTTGGGCGCGTATATGAGAGAAGGCCTCCTGTACACACATACGTGGCCCCTGCCATCAAAGTCAAATATTACGCACAGTGGCTTTATTAATTAAGTAATGGAGAAGAGAAGGAGTCTCACACACACACACACACACACACCCACATATATACAATACTGAATGAAGTGATTTCTGTGCTGAGAGGTAGGTATGGAAAAACTTTGCACATTGTTTCTGATTGGCACCACCAAAAACCACCGTCTCGAACGAGAGTCATCAAGAGAGTTGCCCAACCCCCGTCCCCTTTGTATTGTTTTTCCATCAGTTTCCATCAGCCGGGCCAGACAACCTTGAAGTCTCATTTAATTTCGTATCGTTTCGTTTCATTTTGTTGTCAACTGATTAATATGCGAGAGAATCGGTTAAGGATACACATAAATCAGAGCGCAGCAGCAGCAGCAGCAACAACATCAGGATTAAAGTTTCAGCATCGCTTTTGGGTTTTGCGTTTCATTTTCCAGAGGAGTTTCAGAGTAAACAAGAGCTTCAGCCGGACTAATTGCCTCAACATTTAGCAGGCACCGTGGCGGGGCAGGGAAATTGTAGTGATACAGTGGGTGGGGGTGGGGTGCGGCAGAGGAGCGTGCTAATCGGGGTGTCATTCTGCTCTGTTGGCTGCCATTTTGAGTGGCTGGGCTGTCTGACTGTCTGTCTGCTGTTTGGTTGCTGTTTTCATCTCGGATTAAGTGCACAACTAATTGTGGAATTGTGGCGATTGCATAATGCTCAAACACACACACAAACGCACAGTTGTACAATTCTGTTTTTAAATTCTTGCATTTTTCCAAGCATAAAATTTAATTCCGTTTTTGCCATTTGTATCTATATAATTCCATAATTTGCCAACTTACAGAAATGAACGCGGGACAAATGAAATAATTAAAAAACAAGAGAGAAAAAAATGGGGGAAATGGAAAAATGGAAAAAGGCAAAAGGCAATGAGCTATGGGCAACAGTTGGTCCGAGCCGTTCCACCCTCTTGGGCATCCACTTGGTACTATATAATTAACATAAATAATTTGTCAGCTTTCTTCCAGGGTTAAAACAAAAACACAGAAAAAGACATGAAAAAATCTACAATAATTCATGGAGAATGAGGGAGCTGATTCAGGAAATTGCAAGGTTCTTACATTTCAATTATACATATATATATATATGTATATATATTTTTTATTAAATTATGATTAAATTTTGTTTAATTTTTCTAGTGATTTATATTTTCAAAATTATTCTAGCTTAAGCCAGAGCTCCCGGAGCTGCTCCAACAACTCCCACACATTATAATACAGTGTATTAACTATTTATACGCACAATCCCCTGAGCAAATCATACAAAAATACTGGTATATGAATCTCTGAAGCAAACAGCTTCAGCTAACCAGCTCACATTTTCACACAGCACAACATTTTCCCCCAATGGAAAACTCTATAGAAATCTTTTGGTATGATTTCCCAAAGCAAATATCAAATGCCTGACATACAAGATGGATAGATGGGTGGATGTGTGGATGGAAGGATGGATGGAAGTGTGAATGGATGTATTGCTGGATTGCTTGGCATTCCTGGATGGAATGACTTGTGTTTGGCTGCTTAGAGACTTCTGTAGATGCCCCCAAAGCCCCTGATACTACTCGTATCAGCATTATATTTGTGCATTTCAGATTGTTGTGCATATGCTGTGTGGCATGCATAAATTACAGTAGTTAGTCAGGGGATATGTAGAGCCCAAAACCCTTTATTCCCAGGTATATCTTCCATCATCTCTCCCTAGACTATAGACTTTTGCTCCATACGATGCCTGACTTTTAATCAAACTTTTCGGGGGAACACAATGCATTAATTATCGGCGCAACGTTGATTAAAGTTTAAGGATTTTTCGGCGGCAAGTGGGATAGTGGGAGGGGAGGGAAGGGAAGTACTGATTTTACGCCTCACAACTTTTAATGGCAAAACGCTGACGCCTGCCGCATGCCGCATGCCGCATGCCGCATGCCGGCACATGCCTAGCGCCTCCTGCATCGTGTTTCGTGCCGCGTTGTTGCCACCGCGGTGAAAGGCGCATAATGCGCCCGTTTAATGCAATCCAATGCATGCTTTTCGGGGCTGGTAGCCCGCAACTTCCAGCCAGCCCAAACCATTTGCCCAACCAACTTTCGCTGATTTCCCCCCACCCATACTCCCACTCCCGACACACAACAGAAAATATTATGCAACGTCTGCGCTTCGCTGTACGAAAAATCGCATTTCATGCAAATTGCCAAACGTGGCAGCAGCAGCAGCAGTAGTGGCAAGTGGCAGGCAACGCTGCGTCAACCTGCTGCGGCATGTTTGTCCAGCCCTGGTACAGCGTGTGCAAGCCCCGAAATCAGGGAGGCTGTAAATTATTTCCCCCCCAACACCCACCACCACCCACATGACGCGGCACCACACTGTGGCGTGTTGGTTTAATTCGAGGAAATTAGTTTTTAATTTTTGTTGCAAGCTATTAAGCAACAAATGAAAATTTGCAGATTACGTGGGGCAAGTTCACTGCACAGCATTTAATTATTTAATACTAATATTATATGATATGAATAAGGAAACAAATTCAATTAAATTAGAGACTAAGAGTAGATAATTAAAGGCAATGAGAAAAGGAAACACTTCCAAAACCAATGCCAAGAAATGGCCCACAAATTCGTCTTAAATATTCAATAAAATATATGTATGTAAATAATCTTACAGTTTCCTTAATAAATATTTAAAAAATGGCAGACACAAGCTTAAGCAATTCGTGGGGAAAAAAAAAAAAAAAAAAATTCGTCATCCCAGCATCTTTTTAAAAGTTTGCAAGCGAATAAATCAAAGAATTATATTTGCCATTCCCAGACAGATAATACCCATTCCCACTTCCTTGCCAGAAGCTACAGACTTGTCAAAAGGTTTCCAATGAATTGAATTGAATTGAATTGAAGGTTTCTTACCAGAGAGCTTTTAATTAAATGTGACATGCTTGGTGGGAAATGCATTTAAATGCCATTAAGCAATTACCAAAAAAAATATAAAAATACAAAACAAAATAAAAAAAAGCCCTCCCCCAAAAGCCCAACAATTTCTGACAGAAATCTTTCAATTAGAAAATGATTGAGAAATACTATATGTACATATATATATATATATATTTCCTTGAAAATGACAGAAGCCAATGAATTTGATTTGGTTTTGGTGAAAATCAATTATATATTTTGTATAAAGTTTAATTGCTTTCGCCACAGCCACAGCACACAGAGAATACACTGAGAACGGGTGGGGGTGGGGGGATAAGTACGCTTGGGGGATATGGAGTAAGAGGAAATTGCTTTCAACATTGTTACTTTACTTCCCTACTTCCACTTGGCAAATGGCAAATGAGAATTTATGACTTTGGTTTCGAAGGACGCCTACTTAGCTGCTGCTCGATAATAATTGAAGCACATTCAAACAGAAGCCAAACAGAGTTCCATTTTCAGCAGAAAGTCCAAGTCACGAGCTCAAAATTATACAATTTCGATCATTAGAAGACACGAAGAAAGGAACTTGACAACACAGAATGTAGATAATTTAAGGACAACAAATATTTACACACAGAAATCTAAAAGCGAACATCAAACTGTCAAACTTCACTTCCAAGTTAAAGAAAATAAATCTGTGCTCAGAAAAAGAATTAATTGTTAAAATAGCAAAACCCATTATACGGGAACATATAACATAACATATATGTATACCCTACGGTTCCTGCAGACAAATCCAGCTACAAAAAATGAACAACCAGGAAAGCAACGAAGTTTTTGGTACCGCTCGCAGCCCCGAGAAGACTGACACTGTCGTCAAGTGAACTGATCGCCTCTCGTCTGACCTGGGCAGCCTCTGCATGAACGAGCTCTACTCGGATGTGGAGTTCCTTGTGGAGGATCAACGCCTGCCTGGCCACTGTCTGATTTTGGCCGCGCGCAGTGAATATTTCCGAGCCATGCTATATGGCAGCATGTCCTCTATGCCATGGAAGTGTCCAAATTGGACACCCTGGATGCCGCGCTGCAAGGTTTGGTTTGGCCCATCAGTATAATCTGGTGGAAATCGAGCGGCTCTTATCCAGACATTTGCTGAAGAAGCAATGTGAGCTTCGGGTGAGCAATGTGTGCGAGATACTGGATACAGCGCGCTTCAACAATCTGAGCGACCTGTTCGAAAGATGCTTGCAGTACATGGATCACCATGGATCCCAGGTTTTGGCAGCTGACTCCTTCCAATGGCTGTCCCTGGCATCCCTTAAGGAATTGCTGCGGCGGGACTCGTTAATTGCCCACGAGCTGGACATCTTTCGAGCGGTGTGCAAGTGGAATCAGCACAATCCGAGCGTGGCCATTGAGTCGCCACTCATCGATGTCGAACACTTGGTGAGTGAGGTGCGTCCCACTGGGTTGATCGAGCCGGAGAAAAGCCTCGACGCCATCGAAAAGAGGATCCATCCGGCGAATCGGCCCTACCGTGCCAATGTGCTTCTAAGGCAGGATGTTACCAGCTATCCGCTTGATTGGGACTTCTTGCCAGCGGGTGACAATGAGATGATGATTGAGCTGAGGTGCTGGTATAATGTCAACCTAATCAGTGTTGTATGTACAAATCGTACACTGAATATCCTTGAATGTGTCGCGGAGGTCTCCTGCAACCGGAAGCACTGGGATCGCGTGGGCGGGGGCACATTTCTGCTATCCCCCCACTGGCACCATATCCATTTTGCGACGCGTGATGTACGCTTTATTCGGATCGTGCATCCGTAGAGTGGACGCAAAGATAGTATAATTTATGCTGATGTGAAGCTAAGCTACTTCCTTTATTTGTGAATACAATTGTAGTGCTATCTATTCTAACTATCCTATCTATCCTATGAGAGCACAGCCACGTGATTCTTTCAACTAATTTGATGTAACATTAAATTAAAAAAAAACGAGAGGGAACGTTGTGAGTCGCAGTGTCCGGGACTATAATGAATGATAGTGAGTATTTTAAAGTCGTTCCTCCGTTGTGCCTTGTTCCTTTTTTTCCACAAGTTGAGGTTTTCACTTAGCCGCATTTTCCAAATGAAATTAATGAAAATGCGACTGAGCGACGAGATGGCCGCAAAAATGGCAAAACGGAAGGCGCAAATTTTCACGCGTCTAACGACACACACACAACCACATACACAAGCGTATTTGCGAGTGTGTGCGTGCTCGTGCGCGTCTCTTTTGTGTGAGTTTATTTTAGTTGCGGCTCGACATTTGCTCAACTTTGCGGCCTGTCCTGGCCTGGCCTGGTCTGGCCTCTCGGGTGCCGACGCCTTTTGTTTTGCCGCGTCAAGGCGGAAACTGTGCTCAGAGGCGCGAGGGGCGGCACGGCACGGCGTGCAAGGAAAACTATGGCGAGAAAATGCTGAAACTATGCTGTAATTTTATTGTGGAAAATATTCTCCTGCCTGTCGCATTCAGACACTTAAATGCAACGCGGCGTGGAGAGAGGAGGAGGCTGCAACCGCTTGACCTTTATGACTTTTCCATTTGTAATATTTGCAGTATCGTTGGGTTGTGATGTCGTACAAGTACGCGTAGAATTATGAAAATTAAATATAATTATTCTAATTGTAATTGGTTTATGAAATTTCTGATTACTGCAACAAAAATGTTTAGATCAACTTTCAAAGATTATATTTTAAAATTATTTAAATATATTTTAAAACATTTATTATTTTATTTGAATATTTTAAATATTTTTATTTGATTTTATTTTAATTTTCTTCTAGGATACAATATCCTAACCAATCGATTGCCAACCGCAATAGAGCCATTCCCATGTATTATAAATGTGTACAAAAAGTGTGAATGGCAATAGTATGGAGCACTAAAAGAGCGACAATGAACAAAGTAACGGTATAATAGGAGTTGCAGTTGCAATTTCTACGAATTTACTGAAACTCTTCAACTATTTTTTATTATGCAGTTTTAAACTTTAACTATAGGAATTTATGTTTAAAAAACATTTAAAACATATTTTAAAATATAGTATCAAAACTAAACTTTTGTCACCGCTTTAAAGTTCCTTTCTGCATTGCAGTCATGTTACATGTGCATGTGTATGTGTATCTCCCCCACGTGCCATGTATTTCCTCTTGTTTATATTTCCCCACAATTTTCAGAGTCAGAGCTAAAAAGTTCTTGTTGTGCTCAGCTCATGTGACTTCCGTTTCCGGTTTTTGGAGGGGGCCAAAAGAGCGGCAAATTTAAGCAGTGCGGTCAGTGGTAAAAACTTCTCAGATTCACATGCATAAATATCCTGCACATACATATAATATATCCTGTTTCAGCCAAACATACGCCATATCCTGCCTGCTGTCTCTACTCTACTATGGCTTAAAGCCATTAACCGGATAATGTGCCAATCAAAATGTTGTTGCTGTGTTGCTTCTGTGTTTCTGTGAGAGCCATAAAACTTTATAAACCGTACGAAATGGTCGAAGGCGTTCAAGCTTTAAACCATCTACTGCCTTTTTGTGGGGACTAATAAAAGTTTTTTTTTTGGTTTGGCAAATTTAGCGAAAAGATATCGGCTGATAGGGCCTTGACTTTCCACATAAGTGGCAACAGGAAACACCGCCCTACCACCGCCACAACAGCGGCCACAGACAGATTGAGACAGAGACAGAGACATTGGGCCATTTGGCTAAATATCTTTTAAACCATATACGTTTAAAGCATTTTCTCTTTTGAAACTTCTGCGTTTGTGTGTGTGTGTGTATGACAGAATCGTGTACACTTTATGGTATTTTCTTGCGGATTAATCCAAGTGAAAGATACCCCCAAAAAGGATGCCAAAAAGACTGGCAAAGAGACTTGATGCGAATGGTTAAATCTTAAGAAAATTCTTTGGGTTTTTCCTCTTTTTTTGGTTGCAGCTGTTGCTTAAACATTCTTTTTATGGTCCTGCAATGTGGATTTCTGACTGTATTTCTCCGGTTTTCGTTTAAGACCAACTGTTGCCAGGAAACGTACAACAAAAATACGTACAACAAATAAAATGCTATAGAATTTTTGTTTCTTTGGCGGAAAACTTATCAACGGATAAGTGAGCATATGCACAGGGAATATTCGTATATTCAAATCTTAAAGAGGAACAATTCAATTCAAATAGATTGATTTTTCTTTTTAGTTTCTCCGGAACATGCTAAACTTTCATGTCGCACATTAATTTTCTACGGCTACAATTCAATTTTCATTGACACTCGAGGGGGCACATCCTGTCATTCACTTTACACATAAATCCACTAAGGAGTCTGTGGACATACGTGACCCATGGGGACTTGCCCACACCCCACGTATACTACCACGGGGCATGTCAAAGTCCTGGCCAAGCCGACTGTCAGTTGTGAAAGCCCCTTTGGGGTTGATTCTGTCCTCTGACCTGTCTATGATTTTTAGCTGTGTGTGAAAAACTTTCTTTGTTCCCACTGCAATCACATTTTTTAAAGTTTTTTTCAGTCCATTTAAGAATTTAAGAAAAATCTGCACTGAGTGAATATATTTTTTTAATTATGCAACAATTTTGTGGCAAGCTGCATGCAGCAATTCATAGGAAATCCGGCAAGAAAAAAATATATCCACTGGGCACTGGGCCAAGCACCATTTGTGCAGACAATTTGCTCTCAACTAATATTTTTTATTTCGCTATATATGTGCGCTATATGTACTTTATATATACTATAGTATACCACGATTCTGGCATTTTTTATTTGTAATTTATTTATGCGCAGTCATTTCGCTCACAGGACAAAAATTATGCTGCAGCATATGAATATTGAATGGAGCGGCGGCGAATGGTTTTTGGTGGCGAAAAGTTTCGAGCTTCAGAATTTGTTGCTGAAATGCTCGGGGGACAATAAAATAACGAAAAGAAATAAAATCAAGAATTTGAAGGTACAGTTTCGATGCTCTTACGTGCATTAAAGAAAGTATATTTCACAGCTCTAGTACATTGTGTTGCAATCATCAGCACCACAAAAAAATCATAGTACCCTCTCCTGTGTATAGGGTACAGCAAAAGTTACACCAGCCACGGTCGATGGCCCAACTTTTTTTTGTTGCTTACTCCACTCCACACAGAAATGTCCCAAACGAAAGTTTTGCTGCCTGTGAGGGTCCAGTGTTGCTGCTGATGCCTTCACGAGTTTACTGCCTTTAGTTAACAGTTCAATAGAACGAACTGATTAATTCCCTCAAGGCCCAAAAACAAAATCTACAAGTAACTGTGGGCGGCAGAAAAAGGGGTGTCATAAATCCAAAAAGTGTGACGCTGGCAACAACTTTTGTGCAGACATGCATAAATAATCAATAGAAGAAATTATTTTAAAATTTTATCTCGAACAGTTTTAGGGACACAACTCTTTACACACACAAATTGTGCATCCCATAATACCCATAACTTCCTTTTTCCTAAGCACTTTACTATCCAATTGATAGCTCATTTTGATGCCCATCGAAAGTATGAATTTCTCATGCCACAAATGCTGCAGCATTTGTAACCCCAGGCATCGGTCAAGTGCTCGTATTAAAGTGAGCTTGGCAATATGGCCAAGGTTAAGCTGAACTTGGTCCGAGAGCACGTGCCACCCCACAGCGACCTGACATGGCTTTCGTTTTGTGTCAACAATGGCTGCATGCACCATGCAGCATGCACCAATGCAGTCGGTCGGGTCTCTCTGGATTTTATGAGCCACATGGCCTGTGGCTTATTGCACTCCTCTCATTTCTAGCATTTTGTCACAGTTTGCCATTTTCTGCACGAAATTCAATAAAGAACTTGGCAGAAAAATTCCCAAAGCATTTTACTCTCTTTAGTTTTATTTTTATTTATTTTTAAATATATAGTAAATATAGAACCAAAGGAGTTACAAGTTTTTTTGGTTTTAAAAACTTTATAGTACTTCTCTTCGTCTAAAGTTGTTGTTTGTTTTTTTTTGTGTGTGTTTTTTGATGGCCAGCAAATTTATGATGTTTTAATTAAACAATTTTATGTTTTTGTTTTTGTTTTTGTTTTTGTGGTACTCGTCACTTGCCTTTCGTATCTCTTTCACTCTTTTACAGCTGCGGGGAGGGGTGGAAACTTGGCCAAAAAAAACTGTAAGTGAGTTTGTTCTTGTGTTCGTATTCCAACTTTCATGTAAATATTTGCAATTAAAATAAGTGACTCTCTCTCTCTCTACACCCGAAAAAAGTTATGCGAGTGGGGCAAATGGAAAAAGTTGTACCCAGAGATATGCGAGCGGCAGAGATAATCTTTGGGTTTGTCTTTGGCAGTTCAAAGCGGACATTAGATTTGGACCACGAAAAACGAAACGGACTCCCAATTGGAATTGAAAACCTAACCAAGACATTGAATGTCGCCAGAACGTGCTACAAAACTTTTCCTCAACTCTACTCGATTGCAATTTGAAATTCCATTATTTCCCAGCCACACACTAAATTCTAGTCAAAACTGCAGGCACGTGTGCTGTTTGCAGAAAGCCAGACACGGAATTTAAGTAATTAAATAATGCATACCCCAAAAAAAATAGATAAGACATGGCCTGACTTTTTTTGGCTTTAGGAAAAATCTAGAACAAAAAAAAATTTCACGCGACCGCAAAAGCGACGAGCCTGAACATGAGCGGCGCTTCTTGCAACATAATTTATGAGGCAGCGGAAAAGACGAAGGGGCGCGCACACATGTATGTAGCACATGTAGGGCCCGGCCCCTGGCCCGGACGTTCTTGGGACGTAATCAACAAACAAGCGGAATACTTCTTCGGGGGGCGGGGGGCGAATACAAAAGAAAGGCAAAAGAGCTGAGCGGCACCACATAAATCTACATTGCATATGAAGATGAATATGAATATATGCCCCGGCGATTTGAGTTATGTGCCACACGCTACGCATACGCCATGTTGTCCGACAGATTGCCACAAAGTGGGTTAACTCTTCTACACCCACTCTCCTACACCCACCCTAATTCCGCGCTTTAAACTCCATCAACTTGTATGGAATCCACACACTCTCAAGTTTTTTAACACGAGCTGCATTGGGCGCACATGGCGTATACTTTATTCATTCACTTCATCTTCAAAACATCAAAGACCACGCACCAAAGGCACAGACAAGATAATTCCTAGGAAAAAACTCAACAATTTTTCATTGATTTGAACCCATATCTCTCTTTCATATCTCTCTCTCTGACAACCAAAAAAAAGGGTTAAATTGCAGAAAGGGTTAATAAACAAGAAATATCTTCAAAGTATGTATGTATCTTGCGAGTGCGTGTTGTTGTCCCTTGGGGGGTTTTCCTTATGTGAAAATCATTTCCGACTGGCTGTTTTATTTGCCATTTAAAGACAAAGCTGAGCTCTCCAATATTATATACTTCAAATATTCTCTAAAGCGCATTCAATGTTCGACTTTATTGACGGGTTAATTTTATTATTTAGCATATTTACATATGAATGAACTTTGTGTGTGGCAGCCAGTACAGGCACGGATACATCAATAAAGTAATTTCATAATAACTTTCTACGGTTCTCCGGAGCGTGTAAATATTTTGTGTGACCCTCTTCAAGGCACTTGTCTTATTTTTATTGTGCACTGGACTCTCTCGTTTTTGAATTTGTGTGCCTTAATTGTTACACAATTTTTGGCGATTATTTACAATAATTATTTAGAATTTTTGCGGTGATTTTGATGTTTGTTGTGGCAGCTTAATAGATTCTTCTTCTAATATATCTTTGGTACTTTATTTGCCATGCCAAAGACAGTATTTTCACGCAGTATTTTGTCCCGCTAATAACCTTGCAAATAACCAACAAGAAAATCTTGGCATTTGTGCATTGATAGCTCTATTTTATTTCATTGCATTGCATAGCATCAAATGCAGACACACACATTCTTCTGCCTTTTTTGGCATTGGGGCGGCGAGAATGGAGTTTAAAAAACAAAGGAGAGCAGCTCAGAAACACTGAAGCTCCAGCTGCAGTTTGCCACAAAATATCCCATAAATCTCTATTCTTTTATTTTTGCTCAGTTTTTTTGTTTGTTTTTTCTCTCTCTTTGTTTCATTTTTTCGTTTATCGACTTGTTTTTCAATCTGTTAAATCGCATAAACATGGCTGAGAGCCAGTGAGAGAGAGAGAGAGAGAGAGAGAGAGAGAGTGCTGTATGTAGAATGTGCGGCATTTCATTGTTTTTTTATCCTCAGTGCCACCGCCACTCACGTCTCGCTCTGGTCTCTCGACTCTGACTCGCTACCTGTCGCGTCAGCTATGCATCGCTGCAGTTGTTCACCCCCTGACGTGTGGCATTATTAACGCCCCACCATGCCACAACAACAACAGAAACAATAACAACAACAACAAAATAACTGAAACAATAACCTACAATGAAAGCAAGAAATAAAGGAGAGAAAAGGCTAGCTTGGCTAGCGTATTCGAAGACTTGGATACCCATAAATGAATTCAAATTTTCGTAGAATTATTTAAGAATTTCTAGAATTTCGCAAAACATTATTTGTAGGTTTTTGCATTGGGTATTCTTAATTTCCGATCCAATAGAGCTACAAAAATATATATGTATATTTATTGTCAGAAAAGAAAACAAATCAAAGATTTGTTGTACATTTTGATAGAGTTTTTTTTCTTATTTTTCCAGCATATTTTTGTTGTTGGTTTATTTTAATTATTATTTGTTATTCTATTTTGTAGATTTTTTGATTTTTTTAGATTTCCGTTCTGAAGAATTTTCTTTTATTTTTTCAAAAACTCCTGCCCCATAGTGCCTGTGCTAACAAACATCTACTGTAATGGTTATACCCCTATCAAGGGTATGTGCACTCACAAGGCATCATTTGTATTGCTTGGTGGGGGGGGGAGGTGTACTACCAGTTGGGGGTTAACCAAATTAAAGTCGCCTTTTGTTGAATTCTCGCACAGTTTCACAGTTTGTGCAACATTTCTCCGTTAGTTTGTTGTTTTTATTTTGTTTTTTAAATTAAGTTGTCAAGGTGGTAATCACTGCCGCACGAAGGACACCAGCAGCATGGCGGAAATGAAATTATCTGACAGTTGTTTTCCACCCCCCACCACCACCCACCCACCACTTCATGTTTTTGTTATTGTTGCTGCTGCCCGGTGTCACTGTGTCGCTTCTGTCAGCGCAACCATAATTAAAAAAAAAAAAAGAAAAAAAAAAAAAAAAAAAAAATGACAGCCGAGTCCTGTAAACTATGGAATGTCATCCTTTGTATGCCATAAGGGGTTTTATCTGTTTGCACTGGTTTTTCTTTTCTCTTGAACCATGCTTTTACTTCTCCCTTGTGACATCGAAGCGGCGGCATCACTTTACACATTTATAGCATATAACCAACAAGTTTTTAAATCATTTTCAGATTATCTCTGCACCACCCCCACCATTGCTACGCCATCCCTAGTGGGCTCACCTGCCACACATTCGCTGATACATTTTGCCTAAAGAACACCGTCTATAGCAGATTATATTATTATTAAATTGTTTATAGGTTTTCCCCACTACTGCGGAAAGGCCTGAAATAAGCCATGCCTGGAGCATGCCTAATTGTCCTTGAATGCTCATTAAACCTTGATACCCCGGGCGGTCAAGGGATACGAGTCAAGGAAGATGAGTTAAAGGGCAAGCGGCAAACAATTTCAACAAACTAAATCACGAAAATAACACTCCTCCTCTCTGCTGTCGTCCCAAGTGCCCATGGCCCAGGAATGCCGGCACATCCCTCGCCCATACTGAATGAATGACTGACTGAATGAATGAAAACATCAAAGTCCACTAAGCCGCTTAGCTAACCCCAAATCCCATCTGCGTGTGCGAGACCATGTGACCCGTTCCGAGAGTTCTGGGTGCAAACTTTTCAAAGTACCAAAAAAAAAAAAAAAAATAAAAATAAAAAATAGTTTCGCAACGTATCCACCACGTTGCCGGTCCGTTCCGGTGCACTGGATATATGGCACTGCCACGTGAATTTTACGCTTTACAGCGGAAAGGTATTTATATATCAAGGATAGGGTTAGAGGATATTTTTGATATCCTCTACTCCCCTCTACTCAATTTCTGGCCAAATACAACAACTGACCAACCAACCAATCAACCAATACAATGCATACCCAATTTAACATTTATTTGTATCAATTAAACTGGTGCGTTAACAATCACAAGTCCGCTCACTATTGCTCCCCCCAGCAGATTGTTTTTATCTAAAAAAAAAAAAAAGGAATAAAACAAAACAAATATCAATTGGGAAATATTGCATTATCGGAAAGAGTCTTGCCTATATATATAGTAATAGTATAGTACACATAGTGTATAGTTAATCGACGAGCGACACTTACTTACCCTTAAGAGGTGTCAGTAAGGTAGACTCCTTGATTCTGAAGCATTGGATAATAGGTTACTTTACTGTCCCTTATCGTGAAGGCATTTATGGTGCACTTCAAGTGTCCCAATACAGTTGTACTTATCATGGGAGGTCTGTGGCACTCCAAGTCCGTAAGCTGATATATATAAATTCTATTAATATCTCGAGGTCTCGAATTGAAGGGCTTCATGTAGATATGTCTCCTAACCCAGTCCAGCATTGTCATTCCAGTTAAATCAACAAGGGTCGACTTGCTCTGGCACACACTAACAAGATTCGCATCATCGGGATAGTAGTCAACAATGGGGGACTATGCCAAATAGATTCGGGGCACTCGGCTCAGGAACTCAGGAACAGCTAGTCGCGTGTCATGCCACACATCGCCCATGGTGATGGTCCTGGGATTTGCTATTCGCCTGCCCATTTTGTCTACAATACCGCGCGCTAGTGGTATCGTAAGCTCCTCGGACGGTGACTTTATTTCCCCAGCTCCGTAACGAGAAAATAGATATTTTAAAGCCCGTCCTCGACGTTGCTTACCGCCGGCCTCTTTTCGCCGCTCCCGCTCACTGTCACCGTCACTGTGACTGTGACTGCTGGTGTCACTGCTATTGTCATCGTGAACTGTCATCGTTGATTCGAATACTGATTCTTGTATCTGGTGTCTGGTGTCCAAGATGGGGTCTTCGTCTATCTTCGTGCCCTGAAACTCAGAGGTGGTCGCCTTTAGCGAAGACTCGCCCGAGCCGCTAGGCCCCGGGGAACTGTGAATGGGCGCTGATAGTACGCTGCCATATCGATGGATCATCTGCGATCGTTCGGGTTGGACAGTTGAGGAAGTTGAGATAAGTCGTAGAGCACCGCTACTTACAAGAATCAGCAGGCAGCTAACGCACAGCAAAGAGTACAAATTGAATGTCCACATTTTACACGAAATTTGTTTTATTAATAATAAATTTATTTTTGACTACGACTATCTACTTCTATATATACTCGTAGTGCATACTACTACTATATATGAAGTAAATGGCTCGGCATGCTGGGCAGACTTAAAAAAACAAACAACACAAATGGAAATTCAGTTTCGCCTCGAAAGACCTATTAAGACCTAACTTTATAAAGAACTTCGATCTCAGGATGTACTCTTTCAGAATGATAATCAAATAACACAGATGCAGTATCCTCCTTTTATAAGTACGAACACTGACTGTTTATTACATATATAGTTTTTTTTATTCGACTTAGTTTGGGCTTCATTTTAATAGCGATTCTTTTGATGTGTATGCTCTCGGTATGTTGCCTCTCTTTTACTCCCGTTGCAACTGATTACATCTGGTATCGATAAGAGACAGAGGATTAACAGGTGGGTGTGACCGCTTCTGGTGTTCTTTATCCCTTCGGTACCCCAACGGCATCCTACACAGATAGTTCAAATAGCTCAAATATGATTTATTGGAATGCAATCAATCAATCTCAGTGCTGAACAACAGGGAAAATTCGCAACCTAATGCCAAGCACACGGACATGCAACGATTGGCCTTGCGATTCATTGCGATTGCCGATAGTCTCAAAAGCGAATCGAACTGGGAACAGAATCCCCTTAAATTTGAATAGAAGATCACTTCTTGTACCTACCATTCTGCTCTCTGTTATTAGAGATGGAGACATGTTTAACAAATCAAAAATCGGTCCAGTCCTTTCTGAGTTATAAGTAATGATACACAATCCAACGGTCTGTTATACTATGTATGTATATACATTTACATACTATAAAATTATACCCACAACATCCAAAAATTTCTAAACGTTTGTGAAGTTTAGCACTAAACTGACAGAAAACCAGAAAAAAAAACAAAAAACATTTCGTTAATGGAAAATATTTACAATTATCAATTATAATTCATCTTTCAGCATATTATTCCAAATGAATCTTTTGGATTATGCCGCAAAATGTTGATAAAAAATATAAAAACAATACAAATAAACATTTAGCATTTAGCATTTAAAAATACTTTTGACTAGAGAGAACACATGAGCCGTTAGGGCGTTTCCTCGGGTGTGAGGACTTCCAGGTTGAGGCAGTTGATCCAGAAATGGTCAATGGTGTTGTACAAATGGGGCAGCGCATTACCAATGCTATGGTTCTCATCGGTATAGGTCTATTCGGTATGAGAGAGTCGGGTGGTTCGGAATCAACTAAATAGTAACCTGTGCTCTTCACTAACCTGCTCTTCAAACTGAATGTCCGCTCTTTGGAAGCAATTTGGCCAGCAGCAGCGAATGCTGGTAGTGTACATTATCATCGCCCGAACCATGAATCAATAGGAAATCATGGGTATTGAAGTTTTCCAGATTCTGAAAGGCACTGCTCTCATTATATTTCTTTTGGTTATCCTCCTCCGTGGGCAGTCCCATATAACGTTCCGTATATATGGTATCTGGAAGATAGGACGGACATCGAATTAGAACCAAATTGTTTCAGTCTGCGGAGAGGATAAACAAACCGTAATACAACCAGGAGGTCACTGGCGCCACCGACACGCCGCACTGGAAGATGCGTTTGTCATCCTTTTCGATGGTCTTGGCCGTCATATAGCCGCCATATGACCATCCCCAAATGCCACAACGTTCGGCGTCCACATAGGGTAGATTCTGTTGCATCCATTCGGTGACATACAGTTGATCCTCCACCTCGTGATCCCCCAGATCGTTGTTAACCGAAAAAAGCAGATCCTTGCCCTTGTTGCCCGTCCCTCTGCCATCGATATACGCATAGATCGTATTCCTGGCGGTGGTCACAAATGCCTCGTAGCCCAATACAAATCCATTGGTAACACGCACAGAATTCGGGCCCTGATAGACCACCACAATCAGTGGATATTTCTTTGTCTCATCAAAGTGTGGGGGCAGCGCCAGTTTGGCCATTCCAATGCTGCCATCGGCCAGGGTCACATTCAAGAATTTATAGCTCGGACGCAGTTTCTCCTGCAGTTTGGCGCGAAACTCTGTGTTCAGCTCCCAGTCGATTACCAGCGTGTTTGTGGTTGCCTCAAAGATGCGCGTATACGAGGGATTGGGTCCGCTGCAGGAGAGTGTGTAGTAGGCAAAGGATTTGCTAAAGGTAGCACTGGCCGAGAGGCATTCCTGGCCATCCACATCGATCTGATTACAACTCAGACAATCGTCGTTGCTGTACACATGATATACGGAGGGATCATTCGCCTTTGTGGCCTGATAGTATCTAAAACAGAGTTCAAGAACAGGTTAGAGATATATACTAAATATAAAGCAAAAGTTTGACTGCCTCTACTCACAGTTTATTGTTCACTTCATCGTAACCGTAGACGTTGAGCACCGTAAAGTTGCCCCTCGATTGCCAGCTGTTGACACCCGTCTCCAGATTCAAATTCCACACCTGATACCAGTTGTCGATGTAGTAGGCAAAGATACAGCTCTGTCCACTGCCCAGGCACTTGGGCGTGCTAATGTCCACCCAGCCATGGGGCTCCTCCAGACGTTTCACCTCCACGCAGACACCCAAATGGCTGCAGCTCTGAATGGAGGACAGATTCTGGCGACGATTCATCCAGGTAATGAGCAAATGTGTATTGTTCGACCACACAACATTCTGCAGAATGTGATCGCTGCTCACAACATCAATGGGTGCCACAATACGTTGCATGGTGGGATCAGAGTTGGTCAAATCGTAAACCCGCAGATTGACCACGGGATTCTTGGTGCCAGTTTTTGGATACTTGAGATGCTCCTCATGCGGATACTGATAGAAGGTGGTGTCCCCATCACCATAAAGGAAGTAATTGAAGGTCTCCACTTCGGTGTCGTTGAAGAAGCCCACGGCCAGCTTTGTGCCATCCGATGACCACCAAATGGCGCTGCCGCTGCTCAACACCTCCTCCTCGTACACCCAATCGGGCACACCATTATAGACGATCCCATCAACGCCATCATCCGTGATGCTTATCTCCAGATTCTCATTGAAATGTATATACACATTGTTCAGATAGACATACGCCAGGCGATCCCTGAGCGGCGACCAGCCACAGTACTGCAATTTCTCCCCCTTGTGGATCTGAATGCTTGTATTCGTCTCGATATCGTACACATCATACTGGGCGATATACGAGTGCCGGAACTTCTCTGTCAGATTGTGTCGTATGAGGATCTTTGTGTTGTCCGTTGAGAGTGTAAATGTGGCGCCCACATAATTGTTCTAAAAATTCTATACATTAGTTTTCAGTTTGAGTTGCTGATGGGGAGGGGGGCAGGAAACATTACCAGAAATGAGGAATCTTGGAATATCACATCCGTTTTGGTGGCAGCATTAAATTTATGTATGGATCTGTCGCTGGCAGTGTAATAAAATTCATCATCTGCAATTAAATAAGCGAAAAATGTTTGAAATTTATAAAAGAAAATAACACAAATTGATGTTGTTTTGACTTTTTTTCGGGCTTAAACTAAGAGTATCGATGTGGGGGGGTTAGCTTTTGGAATCGTTTGCCAAAAAAAAGTCCAAACCGGAAAGCCCGTAAAAGCCTTGCCAAATTTCAATTACTGTTTGTGGATAAAAATCAAAGTACTACTAGCACATGTAATTGGCATTTGAATGGGCGCCAAAAAGGGAAAACTAAATTTTAAAAAAAAAACATATTTCAATTAAATAAATAAATTTAAAATAAAACAGATAATAGTTGGACTCTACATATGTAGTAGCCTAACAGCATCGCATGACTAGATTCACACACAAAAAGCAATTCTTATCAGTGTCGGTAAATCTCTTTAGTGGAAATGCCCACAATTCTGGGAATACCCAAACATACTCGTACATTCAGAGACATTCAAAGACATTCAGAGAAGAGTACTTTCAGTGGCCGAAAGAGAATTACACACAGAGACGTCCGTCCGTCCGTTTAAAACCAGTTTGAAAGTCATGCTTGAAATTGTTTTCTGCCACACATAGGGTGAAAGCTCTTAAAAACAGAACTTTGAGTCAGTCAGTCAGAACTTTATTCGTACTTTGATAAAAGATTAGCAGAAAGAGCCAAAGTAAGAGGCAAAATAAGAGGCACTATCAGGACACACAGTCATTATAATAAAAACCACAAGACGGCGCGCCGATAAGATGAAGAATACGTGTATCAGCATATTAACTAGTGCTCGTAATTCATCGAAGATTAGATTGTCAAGCCTATGTATAATGTAATATAGGGGCTCTTGAGGAGTGTGCAGAAATCATCAGCACACCAGGTTATACATATGTACATACATACAATGTTCCATGGCTTCAGGGAAAGTAATTGCAAATAGGGAAATGACCCTTACGCTACATGAATAGACTACATAATTGAGTTTACGTTGATAAGAAAGAGGCAGCCAGCAGCGCCGTATCGCTGATTGTGCGTTCTGTTTGAAATTTCCCCCTCGCCATGGGGAATTTCTTTTTAGGATGCGTACAAAAACAAGCACTGCTTGCAGCACAACTAGCTAACCTGTTATCCAGGTGCCAGAATTATCCAGAAAGTAATTCCAAATAGGGAAATGACCCTTACGCTACATGAATAGACTACATAATTGAGTTTACGTTGATAAGAAAGAGGCAGCCAGCAGCGCCGTACCGCTGATTGTGCGTTCTGTTGGAAATTTCCCCCTCGCCATGGGGAATTTCTTTTTAGGATGCGTACAAAAACAAGCAGTGCACTGCTTGCAGCACAATCATCTGTGTCATCGAACGGAACAACTAGCTAACCTGTTATCCAGGTGCCACTGAAACCACGTAGACCCGCTGTGCCGGCTAGGGCCTCTGTTAGGTCCCAGATCGTTTGATTTGTGCCGCTCTCCTCCGCTCTCCTATGGATGACAGCGCCATGCGCGACAGATAGGCAGAGCAGCAGCAGCAGCAGCACCGCCAGCCCCGTTAGATGCAATTTCACGTGCATCTTTTTATGCATACAAATTAAACGCGATTTTCTCACTTGTTACACGACGACGACACGAAAATCAAGTGCGACGAATTCCCCCCTAACGACGCGCAACAGGTAAACGTAAACACACACGACGATACACGGCACCACACGGCCAAAAGGCAAGTGAATCGAAATCAGAAATCAATTTAAATCGACAATTAGCGGCGCACTCGAAGCAGAACAACATTAATGAAGAGAGGGAGCGAGCGAGCATGATGAAAGATAACTGTAAGCCGCTGATATAGCTTGCCCATGGCCTTGCCAGATCAGCGAATTTTGGTGTGTGTTTGCTTAAATAAAATTCAATTCAATTTTTTTTATCTAAGCTGTAAATATGGTGATTACAAAAGCAACTTATTATACAACTTTACTTATAAATATTTTAAATGTTGTTAACCAAATTAAGCATCTGGCAACACTGTGATCCGTCAGATCGATAATCGATTAAGTTTGAGCGCGCATTTCAATTTTCAAGTGTTTTAATATTTATGCATTTACCTGTTTGCCATTTTCCATGGAATTGTTTCAAGCGCACGCCACCATAGAGTGCCTCTTTTAGTTTCCAGGGTGTCTTATGTCTCTGTTTTAGTCTTACAGCGCCTGTACTGGCAACTGTAGGAAACTCAACAATTTGCAGCAAAAGCAGCACAAATAAATTTATTTCCACCCGCATAATTCGACACGGACGTTTAAGAATTGTTCTTAGGTCTGGGCTTCCCGAAAGCAACTGATTTGGGTAGATTTTTCGCTTACATATAATATAATGGAGCCAATATAAAGCGCAACGAATAGGTAAATACCCTTTAGGCATTGAAATTGTATTTAATTTTTTATTTTTATTACTTTTTTACTTTTGTTCTTAATCTTAACACTTGTTTTTTTGCTTGTTTGTGTATGTGTGTATAATTTTTGTTTTTTTTTTTGTTAATTTTTAGGGTAATTAATTAATTAAATCGTAGGACACACCATCGAGCGACTTTAGGGCGTCGCGGGCGTCAATTTGCTTAGAAATAAATGTCCAAAAAATGATTCTGCGCCGCTCACTGGCTCACTAGTGTGGCTGCCCGGAATCTGGTGTCTGATGATGCATTTGCTGTGGCGGCTGCGGCCTGGACTCCCACTGCATGAAGCGATTCAGGATCATCGTCTGATTCTCCAGCACCTTGGGGAAGAAGGTCTGCATCAAGTCGAGCTTCCGCTCCTCCAGCTCCAGCCGCTGACGCGATATCTTTGTCTGTTCGGCAATTAGCTGCGTGTTGCGACGCACCTCCTCCATGTAGAGGGCCTCCAGGGAGTCCGCTGCGAGCGTATTCGACGAGCCAAAGGGACGGCCGCGCCTGCGTGGTGCCGGCGCGGGCGAGGCGTTGGACGATGATATTCCGCCAACAGACCCGCCATTGGCATTGGTGGCCACACTGATGGTGTTGTTGCTGCTATTGATGTACGCCACGGCGGTGATTGGCTGATGATTGATGGTCGCGGCGGTGCCATTGCTGCTGCTGCTGCTGTTTGTGTAAAGACTTGACTGCTGCTGCTGTTGAAACTGTTGCCCATATCCAGGCTGAAATTGTTGCTGCTGGAGCTGCTGCTGCTGCTGATGTTGGAGCTGCTGTGGCGTCTGCAGTTCGAGTAATTGTGCTGGCTCCGCTGGCGAATACTGTTGGAGTGGCTCCTGGAAGGGTATCGAACGATACTCATCGTCCTCGTACTCCTGCTTCACCCCCTCATCGTACTGATCCGTAAATAGTTCTGTATTGAAGCTCATGCCACCGCCACCACCGCTGCCACCACCCGCTGTATTGTTATTGTTGTTGTTATTGTGGCTGCTGCTATTGTTGCTATTGCTGCTGTTATTGTAGAAGCTGCTGGCCGCCGCCTCTGTGCTGAGATTGAGACCTTGCTGGGGCTGCTGCTGCTGCTGGGACTGCTGCTGCTGCTGCCTTTGCGTCTGTGCTGCTGTTGGCTGCTGTTGCAATTGTTGCTGCTGTCGCTGTTGCAGCTGCAGCTGCTCTGGCGTCATATCCTCCCTGGGCGGCGTCATGTCGCGATTGTTGAGCATGGCGGCCGGCGGCAAGGGTTCGGCATCCTTCGGCCTATGCAAGTTCTTCAATATGCGATTGATAATGTCGTACTTCTTCCAGCGATTGCCATAGCTGCTGGGATCCGACAGCAGTTGCTTCTTCACCGATCTACACAATCCATAGAGGGTGAGGGTGAAACAATCCAAAACAAATGGGATAGAGAACTTACCTGAACTTGGCACGCGTCTGGTTAACCTTCATTTGTATCTCCTCGGGCTTCACATCCACCCCGAAACGTTCGCGCAGCTCCTCCGCCCACTGGGCAAAGAATATTGTGTTCTTGCCATTGCGCGTCAGTCGCCAATTGTCGCGTCCCCAGATCTCGTAGAGGCGCTCCTCCTCGCTGGGCGTCCAGTAGCGGCGCGCCTTCTCCTTGGCCTTGCCCTCCAGCATATCCTGTCCCCCGCACATGTTCAGATCCGACGCTGCCTCGGCGTTGTTCGTCCCGCTGCCGGCTGCGCTGCCACCGCCGCCACTGTAGTCCATAAGCACAGCTGCAGACGCTGTGCGTCGTTACACTTGATGCAGTCGCTCACGTTTCCTTTGCACGGTGTGTGTGCGCACAAAATTACACAATAATTTGATGCATTCGAAATTTGAGAAGCCAAAAAGATTTTTTGCACAAAAAATCAACAACAGTGATGAATAGTGTGGCCGTGTAGTAGTTAACGTAATGATACCCGTTTAATCCGCATAAATATACCGCAAATATACCAAAAAGTATACTACACTTTAGAACTAACGCATTGCGTTGGTATTGTTTTTGGTATATTGTTTTTTTTAGGGATTTTCACGCCGACCTCTGTTTGGTCCTCAGTCACGTACGAAAATGTTTGG
This sequence comes from Drosophila bifasciata, assembly GCA_009664405.1. NCBI lineage: Eukaryota > Metazoa > Arthropoda > Insecta > Diptera > Drosophilidae > Drosophila > Drosophila bifasciata. The sequence goes on along the minus strand of CM019042.1, from coordinate 41,264,095 downwards.
AAGAATTGCAAAAAAAATTAAACAAAATTAACATCATGAGCGGAAAGCACACACGCTTGCGTTACTACACCACCATGGAGGAGGCCACCATGGTGCGGGTGTGGCGTGAGTATATGGCCCAGATACCCTCGTACAGCGACAATTTGCCCATCTTCAGCGACGTTTCGCACAGCATGCAGCAATGCGGCATTCGGCTGAACAAACAGGAGGTTCGCCGTCGCATCAGTAGCTATCGTAATAAGTATTTGTAAGTACAGGCCCATTGCCCATTTCCCACTCCCACTAACACTTTCTTTTTGTGCTGCAGAGCCGAACGTGGTAAGCTGGAGGCCGATCCGGAGCACGTGACGGAATGGCGTCTATATCCGCTTGTGGACTGCCTGTTCAATCCCGAGCGACCCAAGGCGGACATACACGTGGCCCAGAATGCACTTGAGTCGGCGGCCCGGCGGGTGCGCGGCGAACAACCGGATATGCCGAACATACCCAGCTCCATGTCCCGGGCGCCGTTTGTCAAGTTTGAGCGCGATCCGGATGGCTGTGCCTTCCTGGAGGCCCCACCATCACCAGCAGCTGCCGTACCCAGCCCGTACCTTTCCGAGCCGCTGCCAGTCAAGACTGAACCCAAGCCGCTTGAGGCGGACGAAGCAAATCCCAGTGCAAGTCCGACCTACGGCGAGGGCACACACAAGCGACGCACACCCCTGACGCCCGCCAACTATCAGCAGCTGCCCATGGACGAGCGCATGGAGATGGAGTACAATGGAGGCAAGAAGCGACGCACACGCCGCAGCATTATCCCCCGCATGGGCCAGATCTCGCAGGCCCAATTGGAGGAGTTGCGCCTGCAGAATGGCGAGCTGGCGCGTCAGAACGAAAACAGCCAGTTGGAGCTGGAGTTCAAGGAGCGGCAATATAACGAGCTGGAGCAGACCCTTGATCTCTGGATGCACCAGCAGGAGGTCTTTCTGCTGCACTTTGATCGTCTGGGCTTTAAAAGCACTGAGGAATAGCCCGCTCGTTGATCTATTGATTAGTTTAGCTTTAAATTGTCTACAAAAGGCACACCACCCTATAGGCTATAATAGCGAACCGAAGATTTACCTACATTTACGTTCTCATTACTAATTTTGAATTAATTATTGAAATTTAAGTGCTAGTCAAACTGAATTGACAACGAACCCCCATACAAAAGAGATTTCTGAAACACTTTTTTTTTAAGTTGAAATTTTCAGTTGAATATTTACGTAGATTTAAGGATACAAAAAAAAAAAAAACAATTTGCATGAAGCAAAAGAAATACATTTAATTTTTTAAGTTCATTATTGAATTTTGCTTAAAATTTAAGCCCCCCCATGCTAGAGAAATTACTATAATTAATTTTTTTTTGAAGATATATTTTCTAAATAAATATGTATATAAAACTGTTCGATATGGGCCTGAATTCGAATCGAATTTTATATTTGAATATAAAGTTATTTCCGTTAATACTGATGGCAGCCTATAGTTAAAATATACTATTATGGTTTTTCCTCGTTTAAAATATTTTATTATAGATACAGGCAATAGGGTGATTGGTTTACAGTTATAAAATGTTCCCTAAAAAGTTTCGTTGGGTTTCGTTTTACTCGAGTCTCGAGGGCCTGTACCAGCGCCATCTATCGGCCTCATTCTGCAGCTGCGGCACCACCCGCAACATTTTAAACACCCACACACTGCCCACACTTAAGTAGCTGCCCCACCCCCCTGCCAACCATCCTTTATATGTAACTGTTGGTCAGCGTAAAAGTGAATTTCCTGTGGGTGGGATATTATTTTTTTTTTCGTTTTTTGCGTGCAAAATTAATTGCCTTCTGATAAGAGACCGTTAGAACGTCCCAGCTGGCCTTAATTGAAAGTACTTTCGTTTTTGGGGTAAGTCTCTGGCTGTTTAGAAAATTGGTTTGCAATTTTTTTGTAACATTTAAAGGAAAATTGAGTAAATCTTAGAATAAATCTGTGCGCTGTTAAAAACATTTCAACCATTTACTAGAATACATCTTAAATTTCCATATTTAATAACAGCAGGCGCAGGCAGGCCCAATCCAGAGTCAAGAAAATGAACCCCCCCCCATGCGGTGGCTAGAACGAGATATTGTATCTATTAGCTACGCCATTCAGATTGGTCCATTCAGAGCGCAAAAGATTGAAATGTTAAGTTGGAAAAAAACGTTCTGCTTAACGAGGCAATGATTGATTGATTGACAGTGCAGCAGCAGTAGTGTGTGTGGGGTGGGGTAAGGAAGCGCGCCAATCCAATGCTAATGGTACATCAACATGAACGTGGTGGGCACATGGACATGGATAAAACAAGAAGGAAAAGGATACAAAAAGAGAACGCAGAACGCTGGCCAATTACGTTCAATTAGAGATTGTGAAATCTGTGGCCATTTGAGTGATGCTCTAATTGATAGTTTTGCAGCACCAAGACAAATATCTCGCTGCCACACGACACTTTAAGACGAGACAAACAAAACAAGATCTGCAAAGCGGGAAATATTTGAATGCAAAATAGAGTAAGCAAGGTGCCAAATGGCAGCAGGCTGTGAGTTGGAAGGACTGGGACTGAATCCTTGAATCCGTGAATCGTATATATTTATGTACAATAGGCTGAAATAGATGCAACTTAAAAATGAAATCCAATCAAAGCATTTCAATTCAAACTGCGCGCTCTAACAAAGACGCCCTCTATGCAGCAGAATAGCAACAGCTGTTAAATACCAGAGAAAATACTAAATGTGAGTAGCTCTCTTTAGGTTGAATGCAACTCTTCCATAACTCTCTTTGAATGTCTTTATGTCTAACGAATCCAGTCGCAAGGCTTAGTAAAATATAGGTAGAACAGCTATTCCACTAGTGTTGGATAAAAATAATGCACATCATTTGAATATATTTTCTAGCTGAGCGTTATGTTCTCGTCTGATGGTGGTTGCCTCGGACAGATGAGTAATTTCCAATAAATATCAATTATTTTGGTTCCTACAATATAATAAATATCTCACTGTTGTTTATTTAGTTTTAGCCGATGGCCATGGGATGTTTAGGGTACATATGCAATTATGTCCCTTGAAAGAGTACATTTGTTTGCTGTACCTAATATAATTATACCATGCGGTCGATGGCAACATGCAAGCACATTATTATTAACTTTATGCCGTCGGATCTCTTTCTAAATTCAATTGGTTCTCTTCTTTTGCATTCGTCGTGTCGTGCGGGCGTTATTCGCGCGCGTTCACAAACAAATCCGTGAAACAGACATTTCTCGGGCCGCAATAAGAAAAATGTTTATTACGACAAACGCAACAAAAGCAACAACGTAACAGTAACAAAACAACAACAAAACAAGAGAGAGAGAGAGAAAGCAGCAGCAGCAGCAGCGTCAAGTGCGTGTGTGTTCGAAGGTGTGTAATAAGAGAGAAAGCCAAAAGGGGAGAAGCGTGACAGAGCGACGGACGGCGGCGGCTCTTAAATGAATTTCGCAGATCCCAAAAATAAAACCAACAAAAATTCGTAATTGCAAATAGAAATAAAAACAAATGCAATGCTATAATTTAAATGTGATTGTTGAGCGTGTGATTGTTTGTGTGTGTTTGTGTTTGTGTTTGCTTGTGTTTGCTGTGCGATTGTGTGTTTGTTTAAGAAGCAGAAACACGCCAAAAATTGGCCTGACATTCCACCAATATGAAATTTCGTTGTTATTGCCGCTGCATCAGCTGGCGACGACTCTCTTGCCATCTGTCTAACCCCTCTTTCGATCCGGCAAACAGACCAACACCATCGCCCCTTCCTCCCTTCGTGCATTTAACATTTGGGTGTAAAAAAATCTTTTCCTTTTCTGCGCCCACATTCTGGATCTTAGCTTATCGCTCTGTCTCTCTCTCTCTCTCTCTGTTTTCCTTAACCCAAAGTCACACAACAACAAAAAGAACAAGAAGGTTAGCCACGCGGTAGTCGAAGTTTGCGATACCCTGCCAAATGGCAGCAGCTGTATAAAAGTCAAAGAAGTTTGATTAAAAATAATCAGAACTAAGTGGAAACGTTTGGACAAAGCATTCTGATTGTTTCGTTGGATTATCTTTAGAGGAAAATACTTGATTTTTCTATACGATTTATCGTCACTCCCACTCACTCTCTCATTCGTCAAGATCTAATCAGAATAGTTAATACTCTCATTGGCAAAAAAAAGGGTATTCCAAAAAAAACCCGTTTCATTTCGCCTTCTCTCTCTTTCCTCTTGCTCTTAGCGTCACGCCTTTTATGTGGTTTTTGTTGTTGTTTCTTTATTTAATCGCCCGGCCCCGTTACATCCCCGCCCCTGTCATACATTCATTCATAGAGAAAAAAGCAACAACAACAAAAGAGCAACGCGATTTCTTTTATTTTCACCCAAAAATACAACAACAAAAATTAAATAAACGTAGAAAAAGAAATAATAAAAACCGCAAACACACAAAATCAAAAGAAATCAAATTTCAAATTCGTGCAACAATAAACAACAAGAAAATTACAATTATCCAAAATCATCGCCAATTGCATTTTTTTGTTGTTGTTTGGGTTTGGGTTGTTGCTTCTTTTTACACGTGGTTCACGTGTACGTGTGTTTGCCCCCCTTAGTGCCCTCCCCCTGCATGTGTATGTGTGTGTGTGTGATGTAAGTTTATTTAAGCAAACATAAAATAATAAAAAAATTTTATCTCGACTACGGGTTATTATGTATGAATAACTGGTGCTATTGTTGGACTGCCTTCAATTTTTGTTGTTGTGATATTTGTTTGCTCATTTGACTTTCGTTTCTTTTTCCGCTTGTTTCGGGGGGGAGGGAGAATGACGACGGGTATTTTGATACTCTCGGTTGTGGAGGAGGAGGTATGATAGGTTTTGGCAAAGCTACGATTCCAAAAGGTCTGAAATAAAGCACAGAGTTTTATCGGGGGGGAAACATCTTTAGTCCATAGACTCGTATTCTTTTCTTTCCACTAGACTTTATTATTATACTCTGAAAGGGGGTAGCCAGTCAGCCGAAAGTAGCCTGTCAGTCTATCGCTTTATGTTTCCAGTCCAGCTTTATCGCCACTAAAAGTTCATTCATTCATGAATTAGATATTTGTATTGTATGTACGCGTATATTGTTGTTGTATGTTTATGTATTGTTGGTCTTTCTCCACATGTTTGTTTTCCTTCCACATTTTCCCATTTCCTCTTCGTAATTGTCATTAAATACGTATATTTTTAAGGGAAAAATTTTATAAAATAACTTTAAAAAAATGCAACAAAACACAACTCGCATAGCCAAGATTGTAAATTATATTATGTATTAGCTTTAATACAAAGAAATATAAATAAATATTAAGAATATATTTAAAAAAGGCAAAAAAGAAAAGAACAAACTAAGAATTTTGTTTCTTTTCAAAGGAAATTTTTTAGTTCGCTAAATCGAGATTTCAAAAGCTTTTTTAGGTGTAAATTAAAAGTTGTTAGCCCTAGGATCTGGCCCAGAACCATGTGTGTCCAGTCCAAAGAGCATTCACTGTATTTTATTCGCATTAAAAAATAATTATGAAAACCTTTCCCACTTCATAATTAATCAGGTGGGTAGGCCCTTCACGGCGTTGCCGAGTGTTTTTCAAGGGGAATTTCATAAATAAAAATATCTTTTTTTTTTGTCTGAAGAAATTGATAAGAAGTGCCCACCCCCAGCACTTGTAAATTGTATTGAAGTTTCATGGTTGAAAGCCAATCCCACATTGTTTGGGGGCCACTAAACAAAAAAAAAACTGTGATCAATTTGCTCGTCAATTGCCAGCTAATTTTCCCATTAACAAAACATTTGTTAACACATTAAAAATATGTGTTTAATCATTGCTGAACAAGGCCATTAAAAAGCCATAGGGACAACACATAAATCTTTTTCTTCATCGTTTTGCGCGGCTAAATATCGCTGTACAGAAATTAATTTTAATTTATGCGCGCGTCATTTAAAAATAGATTTTTGATGGAGAGACGAAACCACAACAACAAAAAATAGGAACAAGAATTCTTTTTTTAATTATGAATTAAGATATGATGTGGCATTTACCTGAAAGCTAAGAGAATTTTAGAGATTTTTCTAGTTGAAATTTAGGTTTTTTTTTAGTGGAAATATTGAGTTGACGGATTGAGTTTTAAGTGGCTTTTTTAATTCACATTTTCCATTAATATTTCATTATTGAATTTAATTGTTTCTTTTGAATTTTCACTGATAATTCTTTGTCTGAATATTTCTTCTTTTTTTTGCTTTTACAGCAATACCTAAAGTTATCAATAAATACGATTTCGATAGCACTTTGATTGCCAAAAAATGTTAAACAATATCATCTGGTTTGCCTCCTTATCAAACATTCAACTCATTAACCAACAAGAATATGCAATCAAATTGCTTGCATCAATTAAATATGAACAATGTGGGAAAAAACATCTCTTTATTAATCAATTGCTAGTACGATAAATATTTGCCAGACACAGACAGACAGAGTATTGTGTTTCTCGAACATTGTTCCCACCTTTTTTGTTTGTGAAGATCATTCAAGGATAGACTAATAAAAGTAGCCATTGAACAAATGTTTTTTCATTTCCCAAGCGAATGACAAATATTTACCAAGCACGTGAGCCACACAGAAACGGACATAAGAGAGAGATGATGCCTGGCCTTCTCTCATATATAATTTTTGCGGCTGTCTCTCCCTCTCCCTCTGAGCGACGCTGCCATCTAAATTCTAACGTGTCGCATAAATGTTGATAAGGAGTATATAGTAGAAGTAGGGGGTGGGTGTGTGGGCACTGAAGCACAAACTGGAGACGCACAACGCATTGCAGTGTTTTTTTTGGATTTGGATTACGTGGTGGTGGCTGCCGTCGTCACTGGGAGGGCCGTCGTCTCGATAAGCGCCTCGGCATCATTTCTAGTTTCTAGTGATAAACAACAAGCAACAATTATACACTAGTACATCTCGTACACATAAAAGGCCTAAGCGGAAGTCCATAGCAAACGGCAGTCACTTTAGTATGGCTGCTATCCCAAAGCTATGTTGGGCATTGAATGACCCTGGGAAAGGGGTAGGGGTACACATATATGGAAGATGGAATCTATATACTGCCAAGAGAGAGTGAAAAATATGGAGATGAAATCTGCTGCCAAGAGAGAGGGGAAGTGGATGATATCAAAATTTTTAGAGAAGGGTTCAATGAGAGCGAAAATTATGTCAGGTATTTGCACAAGGGTTAAATGAGAGAGAAAAAAATATGCTAAGAATATTTCTTAGTTGTAATAAAATATATCTACATTTTTTTTTAAATAATATTTACAATGCCTAATTAAATTACTTAGACAATTAATTAAAAAGTATTCCCATTTGCCTGTGGCTATGCCTGTGTTGACCCATTTTTAAGCTCCCCAAAACGTGTATAAATGTTGCTTGGTGGCTTTTTCGGGGAAGACTCTCCTCACCACGCCACCATTGACGTAACTTATTCACAACATCATTAACAACATCATTCACATGCATTCACACATACTATAATTTGTTGTTTGTCATGGCGACAACAACACAGCAATAACAACATTAATCATTTTTCAGAGCTCGCCCGTGTGGCTAGTCTTTTGAGGTGGAGGATAACCGAGAGAGAGGGTCACTCAACGCGGTCACAGGGATCAAAATTTTGTGCCAAACTGTCTGAAAATTTTTAACTGCAGCATTAATTTGAATTTTTTTTTTTTAGCATATTTTTTGTTATTTTTTTTGTTTATTTGTTTTTTTTTGTGCACAAGTCAAAGTCATTTATTAATTGTAAAACCAGTCAGTCAGTCAGTCAAGTGAAAAGGCAAAAAGAAAATTCTTTTGCCATAGAAACATTTCTATTATTACTTCGAGATTATTTTGAGAGAAAAAGAAAAGCGAAAATTCTGAGCAGAAGGAGAAGGTCTTTGAGTCAAAGTTTTTAATAGATTTTTGCTCTTCAAATTGGTATAAGCAATAGCCAGCCAGACTTTCGCTTTATTAGGGGAACCTTCTTTGTGTAAATTCCAAAGTTAATTCAAGCGTCCAGCCCCTTTAGAAGCTCTGCAGTAACAAACACTTAATTAAAAGGTTAAATTTTTGAGTCTAAACAAACAAACAAACAACAAAAAAAAAAACTGCACTTTACACTTGAATTAATCCAGCAGGGTCTGCTGTAAATAAAGCTTAGATCGAGTTGGTTAAGAGTTGGTTTCCGCTTGCCATCCTACCCCATTCCTTTCCATTCCTTTCATTCCGTTATTGGTATTGGTTTACCATTTTGCTGTGGTTAACCGCAAATAAGCATTTTTGTGCATTTTATTTTCTCATTTCGTTTTGCCTTCTTACACTTTTCCTACTAGACCCCCTACCCGTTCTACCCTCCTATCCCCCGCAAAAGAAAATTCAGTCATTTGTAAAAGTTTAACTTCTGTGTGGGGTTTGGGTTGAAAAAGGAAACAGGACAGAACAGGTGCGGCTGCGGTTAGGGCAAAAGATTTCCCAAAAAGGAAATGCTACAAAAATCAATTTTATTGCATGAAAACTTGATGGGAACTTTATGGATTATAACATTTCCCCAAAAATGTATTATTTTTTCCAATCAATTTTCACATTAATATGTATTCTTGGGTATTTATTATAAGCCTTAATTCTATTGTTGCTCGAACCCTTTCCCAGCCAAACCCTAGGCCAATCTCGTGCCCTGCTTTCCCACCCCCAAACCCTAGGCCAATCCGCTCCTGTTTTTGACCCTTCTTGGTATTATTTCCATTTGGACAGCTTCGTTTTTGGGTATTTTTTTTTGTGGAATTGGACTTCTCATCAATATATATTCGCTTTTTGCATTAAAATGTTTCACACTTTGCTGAAGCTTAATGGGTAGAGGGAAGATCCTGTCAGGAGTTTTCCTTGCCTACTCGGGCACGGGTATGGGTCTGGTTCTGGGTCTCTCTGGTCTGTGCCTTCGTTTGTTTTAGTAATTTATTAAATTCCAGTAATGCACTCAACTTTGGTTAATGCCACCATTCGTATAGAGCCCATTTATACCTCTCCTTTTGGGCCTTCCAGCATAACCGGCTGTGTCTGTCATGACAACGAATTTTGTTTTTCTTTACTTCCTTTAACAATTAGGCACGCAAAAAAGACTGTCAGTCAGGCTGACTCTAGGGGGCTGAAAGCGGGGGCGGTAGGTTGCAGGTGCGCCAACACCTCCACAGGAGGCGTGGCCCTAGGGCATGTCAGCGTCAGCATGACATGCGTGTGTGGGTCGTCCAGTCGAGCAGGGTAGAGAGGGTTGAGGGTGAAGGGTGCTTATGTTTTATGGTTGATTGAATTGAAACGAGTCGAAAAGGGGGAGGGGGTGGGGTAGGCAGGCCATGACATGTGCATGGATAAGGGGTGTCCCGAGGGGTAGCAAACATATGACGGCTAGAGAGCAAAATGATGCCAAGGCAACCCAACCCCAAGCCAAGGCTAATCAGAGGTGTTTATATGGAATATTAAATTATCGCAACGATATTTATCGATAGCCTCGACAATTACAAGTTAATTGTTTATTTTTTTGCACATTATTTCCGCATGCAGAAGTCATTAAAAATATTTTTATTTACTTGATTAATTTGATCGTTTTACCAAATCTTTTTTAATCAAAATCTTTGCTATGTTTCGTTCAAAATTCACTGTAAACGTATCTGCATAAATTAAGCCCCAGTCTAAGGCCATAAATTGGCCATTTAGCTGGGGATTTTAAACAAAAATTCTTGGGCCCCAAGCAGTCAAGTTCATGGTTTGTACAACAACAAAAAGAACAACAAAAATTAGCATTTCTAACTCGTTTTTTTTAATACCAACTGACTGATACACGCATCAAAAATCTGATATCAAATTATGAGGTTCAGCTGCTCCCTGTTTCAGCTTCTATTTTATTTTTTCGTGCTGGTTCAATAACCCATAAAAGAAAAGGTTTCCTGACTGCCGGACTGAAACACAAAACGTAGCACGAATGAGAGCTAAAAGTCAGTGGACTTTTGATGGGAAAAAAATATGAGTTAGATATCTTTGAGACTTGAGAGATTTGAAATAAATTAAATAAGGCATGTGAAAAGGTTATAGCAGCCTCTGTTTATTTTGTAGAATTTTCCACAGATCTATGCAATTTGTTTGGCATTTTGCTTACATTTCCTTCCACACAAAAGTTCTAGAATTCATTAAAAAACTTTTTCCCAGAACAAGTATAATGATAATAATATTGAAATTTGCATAGTATACCCTCCCCACTTCATTTGGTTCCATTTCCTTTTGCATTTCCTTTTATTTTTCCTGCGCTAATGTTGTTTACGACACGAAAGAAATAGTTTTGCTCCCACCCCCCAAAAAAGTTTTTCATATCACGTAGGAGTGTGTGTGTGAAAAAAGTAATTATGTTAATGTTCCTATACTGTTGTTGTTGTTTTCCCAAGAGTATGGAATCATGTTTCAAACATGATCCTTAGGGTAGCCCAAAAACTTTTTTTGCACCTAATTGGAATTTATGAACGATCGATTTTTGGTATAAGTAGACTGACTGGTAGAAAGTTGTTGTTTTTTTATTGTACTATTATCTCAGAGATAACAAATCAATTAGCGACTGTGAAATGTGACAGTTTAGAAAAAACCTTTAAAATTAATTACCTGACAGTTTAAGGGCTGTCTTTTTGCTACTCGATTAGAGACTCGATGATTGGGTATAACAATTTTGTGTGACTTTTTGAAGGTGTGAAAAGATTAATGCTTAAATGAATGCTTAAAAAAAATGTTAATTTAAAGTGTAATATTAATTTATATTGTGTAATTTTTCAGATAAAACCCTACAGGGCCCAAGAAGCTTCGGATATTGCTTTACATACTTTATTGTTAAGGTGAGTTTTAGTTTAAATATGACATTATTTTCCAGGGTTTAATGTGGCATAAAAAAGATTTACATTGCCCTTTGATTTTTCATATATTTTTTATATATAAAAACCCCTCTTTAATCCATTCATGAATACTATTATCGTACAGCCCACTAGTCAATCAATTAGCTGATTAATTAAACCACAATCCCTGCCATGCCCTGCCCTGCCCTTGATTGGTGGTGACTGCTGCGTTTGCTGCCTGCTTTCAGGCGCCGCTTAAATCCATAATTAATCTTACCAGCACTTAACCAACCGCGAAACAAACAACCAACAAAAACAACTCGCAGTATAATAAAAGCAGCGCAGCGAACTTTAGTTGTAATTAATATGCAAATGCAACAAAAGAAAAGCCACTAAGGACAGGCAGGCAGGGAACACACGAAGGAAACTTCTCGTCGGGAACTCCCCGCCCGACGCAACGTCAAAAACATTTGCACAAATCATCGGTTAAGAGTTGCCTAATTGTTATGCAAAAAGGGTTGCCTACAGTCTACAGACTACAGACTAGACACCGACACTGAACCCACTGACAGTTGTTGTTGTCTGAATTGAACCTTTAATGCAGTCCAAAGTCCATCTCCACACACCCTGGCAATAGACCTATAACCAAGCACTACACTAGTCAACATAGTATAGTTTTTTGTTTTAATTACCATACATTGGCTGTAGCTTTAGTTGCTACACATTGGTTTGTTGCTTTAACTGCCACACATTGGTTGTTGTTTTAATTACCATACATTGGTTTGTTGCTTTAATTGAAATTACAACACAAGTCAAAGATCTTGGGGCTCAGAGCTCCAACTTTGTAACTATCTTAATTAATTTTTTTGGGCTGCTTTTTGGGCTGCTTTTTGGTGTGTTTCTTTTGGAAGTGTTTTTCGGTTTGGGAATGTAATTATTTTTGGGGGTTTTTCTGTTGCTAAGAACTTTACGATATATTGCTGTGTCTTATGGCCGATTCAAGAGGCAAACTTTATGCACCAAGGAATGTTGCAGCAGTTGCAAATGCTTTCCTTTGATTTAAATTTTTCTAATAAAAGTGTGCGCCTCTAAGATTGCAGAAAAATTCTTAAAATTCTCTCACCAAAAAGTACTCAAATCTCAGACTTTTTTTTTTACATTTATATGGCATTCCCCCCTAAAACTTTACGCTAAAAATCAATAATTATTTCTACTCAAATATGATGAAAACCCTAGGGAAATCTTTGATCTAAACTTTCTAATTTTGGTAAGCAGTGTCTGTCTGTCTGTCTCTCCTTTCGAAAGGGGAGGCTGAAATTTAATTAAAAATCGTTTGGGCCTCAGCAGCAGCACGTGCTGCAGCAGCAGTGGCAGCAGCAGCAGCTTCTGTGTGTAGTTTTTGGCAGCCATCCAAGTGAGGGGTTTGGGGGGAGGTAAAATGCCATCGATGCAGTGCCTCCTTGTGGCAGTGCCTTCCAGTGCCAGTGCCAGTGCCAGTGCCAGGCGGAGATGAGCGAATGAGAAGAGCAGACGACACTCAAACTTGACATCGACTGAGGCAGCGTGTGGATGGATATATGTGCTGTATGGGTGTATGGCTGTGCATGTATGTGTGTGTATGTCTGAGAGGACAAGGACAAGAGGCCACCAAACAAGAGGCCACCAAGGCCCAAGCAAGCGACCAACAACAACAACAACAAGAGGCACACCCATGGGGTACGGTATGGGGGTACAGAGGCGTGGCCAGAGAAACCATTACGAGTATTGTCCAATGTGGAATGCAGAGCAAACCCCCTCTGGGTACTGCGCCTCTGTGCTCCTTGTGTGTGCGGCCCACTCCTGGCACAAAAGTTTGAGGTTAAGTCTTGGGAGCATCCTTTTAAATGAATTAGTGGAAAATACATTATAATTTTTCAGCTGCATGCGCGTTTTCTCTTCAGTTGCTTGATTACTTAAAAGCTTTTATTCACTTTCTGACTCAAGAATACTTGTCGAGGAATTGCACACACACACACACAAAAACACACACACACACACATGCTTAAACACAGAGGAAAAACGCCTTTTGGTGGCTTTTCAAATCGATTTATAAGAGAGAGGGAGAGAGAGGTAGAGGTGGGAGGGGACTTTCAGTTTCCAGTGGGGAATGTTCATTCTAATGTCGCTGAGAGAGCACTGAGAGCATTTCAATTTCTTAAGCCTCATTGAACAGCAAAAGTGTGGGAGAAAGTGTCTCTGCCCAAGAGATTCTTAGATTCGTTTCTTAGTTTTTCAGATATGATTTCTGTCTGAGAATGTTGCATATTGATAGAAATACTTTCTATATTGCAAATTGTGAAATAGATGGGTTTGTTTAAGTCAGTTTATATCGTTTAAGTATAGTGTAGGAAATTTTTTTTCATATTTTATATCGATAAATCATCAATCTATGACATGTCGATGCCTAAATATTAAATTTAAAAATGTTATCGGCTTTCAAATTAATGAGATAGTATTGAAATCTAAAAAAGATCAAGAAACTAATATATAATCGATAAATATCGATATTAAAATAACGTTAAATAAATATTGATGAATAAAAATCGATTAATCGTCGATATCATATAAATATATAGTATATAATGTAATATAATATAATCGATAAAAAGCGATATCAAAATACCGATAAATAAATTTTGATAAATAAATAACGATACATAAATAATAATAAATAAAAAAAATAATAAAAAAATAAAATAATAAATAAAATTACCGATAAATAAAATTCGATATATTGCTTAATATTTTGATGATTTTTGTATTTGATGACAACTCATATAATATATAATATATATATATAATACATATACATATACATAATACATATACACACCTGATCATAATAATAGGTACACCCATCTACTTCAGCTTTAAACTAACATAAAACTTTTCTGTTCTATATTTAAAACTTAAAATTTGTTCCCACTTATTCATTGAGTATTTGTTTTCCATAAAATAAACTTGATTTCAGTATAGGATAATGATATAACAGAAAATATTTCAGTTTTTTGCTTCAAAGTTAATATTTTGCTGATCAAAATAATAGGTACACTTTCAGTAACTCTTCAATATTAAGCGAATAGATTGGAAATTCTTGCCTTTTTGACAAATAAATGTTAACTTCGTTTAGTTACTGTCAAAATATAAACAAATAACTATGTTTTTTTCTTACAAAAATGGATCGAGAGTCTCATTGTGCAGAGGAAGAAACCCAATTGCCTCTTAGTCTAAAAAAAGAAGGAAAATCTATTCGGTACATTGATAAATTAATAAAAAGATCTTAGAATTGTATTCACAATACTTTAAAAAGGAAAAGCTAGTCAGCAAACTCGCGTAAAGCCACAGAAAACTAGCAAAACACTTGACCACTGCATTGATCCTTTGAGCAAAATTACCAGTTTAAGTCATAAAAGACTATTGCAGCAGAAATTAAACAAGAATTTGGTGATCCAACGATGCGTATACGACTACAACAAGCCAACCTTCCAGGGAGAATAGAAAAATAGGTTCTACCTATGCGCCAAAAAATATATCGATGGGGCTAACTTTTTGCTATAGGTCACATAAGACTGCGCAGGGTGCCACCAGAGAGAAAAAGTGGAAAAAAATTTTATTAAGCGACGAAACTAAAACAATTATGTTTGGGAATAACTTCAAAAGGAGTAAACGACCCCTTAAAAAGAAACAGATTTTGATCCAGGTTTCACCAAAAAATTTTCAAACATCGAGGGAGCAATTTAATGATTTGGGGCTGCTTCACCTGATACGGCGTACGTCCACTTTTCCCAGTCAACGAACAAAATTAACGCTAAGTAACACAAATCCATATTGGAGAGTGCTACTTTTACATTATACTAAAGAAATAAGGACATTTAGTTGGGTATTTCAGCAATAGAACGACTCAAAGCCCACATCGACGTGGCTGACTAACTTGGTTGAGGACCAAAAAAAGGACGTATTAAAGTGGTCTAGTCAGTCTTCTGACTTAAATCCATTCAAAACCTTGTGGGGAGATCTATAAAACAAATTAAGCTAAGTTTTCATTTCAAAAAAAAAAAATAAAACTATGGAAGGGCGTCCAAAAATTGTGGTACGAGACACAGATAGAAACCGGCCAGACGCCAAAAAAAAATTAAAAAGCTGGCCAAAAAAAGTTTAAACACATTAGGTTTTAACTAGCAAACACTAATTAAGCAAAAAAAAAATTTAATAATCTGTCAACAGATTTTTTTCATAAAAATACTGAAAGTGTACCTATTATTTTGATCAGCAAAATATTGACTTTGAAGCAAAAACTGAAATATTTTCTGTTATATCATTATCCTATACTGAAATCAAGTTTATTTTATGGAAAACAAATACTCAATGAATAAGTGGGAACAAATTTTAAGTTTTAAATATAGAACAGAAAAGTTTTATGTTAGTTTAAAGCTGAAGTAGATGGGTGTACCTATTATTATGATCAGGTGTGTATATAATACATATATATATAATATATTTATACCCAATATATTTATCATACATAATAATCAGGATATATCATATTTTAGACGATTCTTCCATTTGTTATGCTGGTAACTGGTAATTAGTACAACTTACCTGGCAAACCCAAGTGCACATCCTTCAGCTCCCTTAGAACTATTTCCCACTGCAAGCAAATTTTTCTGAAAAATAAAACAACTTTTCTTTAGAAACCATTTGTGACTAGTATGACTATGATGAGCATACAAAGTGCTTTGGGGGGAGAGCTAGCTAAATGTTCTTTTGTCTAGCCAGTTTTGTGCTGCTTTCCTTTCCGTCCTTCCACCGACCCCAAAGCGAGCGAACTAGAGAAATATGCCGACATATTTAAGTTACTTGAAGCGCACATAAGTACCCAACAAATTGCCTTCATGGCAAAACACACACTGCCCCCACAGAACGTGCCTCATGCCTCATGGCACATGGTTTTCCTTTCATTCTGATTGTGCTTTTGAAAACTCATTAAAACTTCAGTGGCGAAATAAAAAACTCAACAGAGATTTTTCCACATGTGCAACGCCTTGGAATATGCTACAGGAGTTTTCTACATTTTTCGAGGGGGCTTTCCCGCAGAGCACCCCCGAAAAACCCCAACCGAAATAAGACAGTTCTGAGCAGAGAGCATGTCTGAAAGAGTGAAATCTCGGAAAAGTGAAAGAGAACTACTCTCTGCGGGAAGGGAAATGAAAATAAATGTGTGCATGTGTAATTTATGTTTCCCGCCGCCTTTTTTTTTGTTTCCTGCGCGACGAAAATCGTTAAGAAAACTGCAGTAGGAAAAAAACATTTTGCAACAGGAACAAAAAATACAAAAAATATGAAAAACTTTTCCCACTGCAGCAGCAGCAGCAACAGCAACATAAAACTTTTTACCCATTTTCTTTTATTTTTTTTTTTGTATTTTTTTTGCGTTGTGTTTGTTTTCCACTTGTTATTGTAGCCAGTGCCTTAATTTATGCCCATGAGAGACGCCAAAACGACATACAAAACAACTCTTTATATATATACTATATGTATGTATATAGCTTTACTATATAGTACGATATATATGTATGTATTTATGCTGTATTTGTAGTTGCAGGCTGTTTTTTGGTGAATGGCCAGGCCGGCTGCTTAAAAGGATTAGCATTGCATGGAAAATGAAAAAGTCCTTGACCAAAATTGCTGCAAATTGGAGCCTGCTCCTCCTCCTACTCCTCCTCCTCCAGCTTCAGCTACAGCATCTCACTTTCCGGCGTTCAGGGGAGAATTTTCGCTTTTACTGGGGGCGCAGAATTCTCGCCTTTACTGGGAGCAGCTTACCCGCTTTTAATGGGTGAAGAATTCTCGCTTTTATGGTTGGAGAATTCTCTTAGTTTTTTTTGGGGAATTAAGCTTATGAGGGTAGTAAAAAAAAACAGAGAGAGGCTTTATGCGGTTACTAATTACTTTGGCAGTGGGATTATAGTCGAAATATTTCAATGGCTACGTATGTATAGAACCTAGAGCCGCTTAAAAATTCAATTAGTTTTCTATTGAATATTTCCACAATTCGCTTTTCAAAGAGTATTTTAAAATCTTTCTACAAAAACACCTTAATCCATATAAAAAATATTCCCACTTGACTCCTCTTAGATTTTCCATTTTTAACCTTCTGAAACTCTTTCCACTTTTAACCTTCTAGAAACTCTGTAACGAAGTAAAGTAATCCTTTTTTTAAATCTCTTCCATGCCATATTTTAATTTTCGCCACATTTCTCTCTCACAGTGCAGCTAAGCCACACCGAAAATCCGCTTACATAGAAAAAGAGTAACAATTATTTCAGCAAAAGCTAAAACGATTAAGAAGAATTTTAATTAAAATAACTCTTGAAATATTTTAAATGGATTAACCATGCCCTTTTTAACCACCCCACCGCCGCGTCCACCATGCTGGAAATCGGATTTCCTTATTCTTTTTTTTCCCACCGAATTTTCTCTCTCGTTTAGCATTTGTCTCGCCCCGCTCGGTTGACTTTTTAGCTCGAGGTTTTTTTATTATTTGTATGTTTGTTTTTTCCTTGCCTTATTTTATTTTTATTTTTTTCATTTTGGCCAACTCATCTTTCTCTCTTTTGTGGACAGGCCACATTGTTGTGTATTGCCGGCTTTCGGTCTTTGGACGCTTCTTTTTTTTTTGTAGGAGGCCCCAATACCATTGTTATCGTTTGTATTCGGAGATTTCTTTTCGCATCATTTTGGGGGGTTTTTCTCCTTCGTTTTTTTGGTCCGTCAACGTTTTAGTAATTGAACGTTCTTTCGTTCCTTTAAGGGGCTTTCCCGCACACTAACAGTTTTCACTTTGTTATGGGTGGGCGTGAGGCGTGGAGAGGCGCAAACTAATGGGATTCGATTTTTAGCTATCAATGAAATTTGAGATCTATTGAGAGCGCAGGATAAAAGTTTTTTGCTATACAGGAAATTTAATTAAAAAGGGAAACCTAATGAGAAAGTAGATAGATACAGTTGAGTGCTGTTCAGAAGATAAAGGATTCTCAGTGAAAATAAATACAGTGAAAAATGTAAAAAAGGAATCCCTAAAAGTACAAAATAAATAATAGAAAATGAAGAAAAAAAACTATAGCCTCTAGGCAGTTAATAAAAAGAATTTCTAACTATTTAATATTGTTAAGAAAATTGTTATTAATATTTTGAAGTATCTGTTAGCTGCAATTTATAGTTTAAGGCTCGAGAAATTGGCTTAATATTAAGACTATTAAGGCTGTAAGCATCTGTAATCCGTCTAAGGTACTCCCTTTGATAAATACCCAAAAAATTGAATATAAATCAATGCCTCAAGAACTGGTTTGTATATTGGCAACAAATCTTTATTCATAGACATTTATTATCTGCTTTGAAACAAAATTTACTTCATGTTTAAACAAAAACTTGTGACAAGGATGGAAACGGTGTGGGTTAAGCTCTCCAAAGAATAAATTCCCAAAAATAAAAGGCTGAAAAGGGAAATATACACCTTTGCAGGACATGAAATATAAATGGGAGGAGACCCACACCTCATGGGCGCCCAATCGGTAAATCAAAATGTCACCCAGGCCCAGCCGCATTCCACCAGTTAACAGGCGCAAAAATGACAACAGCTGGAGGTCCTGCCATACACACATACACAGGCTGGCAGGCAGTCGGGTGTGTAATATCATTAAAAACAAATTGAGCACATTAATAAATATGAATTATGATTGTTAATAAAAAATGATGGCCTCCGATGGGATGGGCCACAAGCGTGACCGAAAAGTGAAAGAAATACGAAACGAGAGCCAGAGCACAGGATGCGGATGCGGATGCGGAAGTGTAGCATACTTTTTTGGGGTACTGCCCACTCGTAATGCTTGACACCTACTCTCCGACCACGCCCCACTGAAAGACAGCAGGACTCCAGGACTCTTCACAACAAAATGTGGGAGTCACTCGGAAAACATTTTGCTGCTCTGTGTGCGGCATGGAGCTGTTGTTGCATAACTTTTTTGGGCGCTGCAAAAGTGTGTGGCAGACATCATAAATCAATTTATTGCTTTTACATCCAGACAGAGAATCGAGGGCTGCCAGTAGAAGGTGGGGAGGAGGATTATAGCTACCGAAAAACCCAGCCAGCCAGCCCAAACCGCTTGGCCAACGCTTTCAATGGTAAAAATAAAATTGCAATTTTTTATTTGAGGTCGAATTTTGTTTGTGGGCAGCGGCGAGCGGAATGGAATGGCGGCGGAGGTGCCAACAAGCTGATAGGAAAATCTACCGAAAATGGGATGAGTAAGCGAGATAGCTATTGGACAGGCTATAAAGAGTGGGAGAGATGGATGAACTGGTGGACCCGCAAATGGATGCAAAGTTAAACAGAAACTGCACTGTGGCGGGGCGAAGTGAGGGGAGACGAGTGTTTGCTCTGTGCGGAATCCCGTAGGGAAAATGGGATTTAAGCGGAAATTTATGGTAGAAACTGGAGTGAGTCAAAGCTAGAGATTGGAGGGAGCCGAAGCTAGAGATATGCTTGTTGAATTAATATTTTTTATGGAATGAGTTTGATATATGTAGGTATGATAATTTTTACTAGAAATATAGCTTATGCTGCATTTAATAGGATTATTTTTTTGTATATTATTTTGAATATTATATGCATTTATTTTCTTAATATTTTTTCAACAAATTTTTGATTTAGATTTAACATTTTGGATACAATATATAATCTAATTTTGATGAATTTTCTTAATGTGAAGCAACATTGTAATCTAGTGAAATTAAAAAATTATTATAATTATAATACCCTCTGAAAGGGTAGATGTATATGTACATATGTACAGATGTAGGTACATATGTATATTAATTTTCCTAAAAGCTTTTGCTTATTTTAAAAAAGTAATATGTAAATATTTGCCAACAAAAATGATTTGAAATATGTTTTCACCAAAAAATGAAGAGTTAAAAAAAGAGTTCAGTAAATAAAGAGTTCAAAAATATTTAACTCAAAAACTGCAACGTAATTGTTTGCCCCAAAGAAAAAAAAAGTGAGTTTAACTATAAATTCAAACCATAAATTAAATATACTATATAAAGAAAACTTTTCACATAAAAAAAACTCACCATGGCTACAAGTTTAACCCCAAAGGTTTCCCACCTGTAATGCTCCGTTTATCACCTTTAATCCGTAATCCTGGTAAAGCACTCGTAAAAACCAACGCAAACCGCACCAACAACCGTTAACCGTTCATCATAATTGAGAGTGTGGTGTGTGGTGTGCGGTGTTGGGGGTGGGGGGTGCATTTTGCAGCGCATGTTACGGCTCATCAGCTTTAATGTCAATCCCGGGAAGCCATTTTGTTTTTATCATTCCTCGCTGTTAAGACTGACACAAGCTTAAGTGATGGTTAAGAAGGCGTCTCTTACGCCGCACATTGATTGCCTCGAGTCCGGAGGTGGGGGGTGTCGCTGCTAATAAAAGTTTTCTGGCATTCCTTCCGGCTTCCCAATCAGACAGGAAATTCCCCACTCAGCTGTCATTTTTTTTTTTGTACACAAATATATGTGCATAGGTATATACATAAATATATATGCTGGGTATATAGTATCTTTATATTGAGACTCATTTGCGCTCGATTGCGCTTTAGTGAGCGCCCGCGAGAAGCGTCAGCTTGTCAATTTTTTTTTTTTGCTCGTGAAAATTGACAGCGCCCATGAATTACATTTAGGGGGGAGAAAGAAAAAAAAAAGTTTTGCATGGATTGTGGCGGGGGAGCGACTCTCTCATCAATAGGCATTTGTAATGCTATCTGTGTGTGATTTTTTTTCCAGCGCAAAAGGAAAAGGGAACATCCCTCGCTCCCACCATGCCACTCCATTCCATTCCATTCCGTTCCATTCCTAAAAATCATTGACACTTGTAATTCCATCATCCTTTATATTCGTTTTTCGCTTCGTCACTTTGAGAGTCTGTCGTTTTCTCTCTCCGGCTCAGTTGACTTTGAGTTTTTCTTTTGTATCTTTTTTGTTTGTTTGCTTTTTGTTTGTTTTTTGTTGTTGTTAAGCATTCCACTTTATCATCATCCGCATGAGGGTTTATTCGGGGTTCTTCCTATGCGTTTTGCGTGTGACATAACTCACACTTTCATTGCTTGCGTTGGCCGCGCGCTCTAGAGGCGGCTTTTGATAAGATTTCATGCGCCTAATGTGACGGAAAATGTAACTAATTAAGTGCTAAGCAAAGCCTGGCAGGTAGCCATAGCCTGCCCCAACCCTCCCCAAGGTTGCGTGCAGCCGCAGCACTACGAGGTATCAAAGTCAGCCGCGACGTGGCCGCTGTGGCGGCATCATCTCTGTAAACTTTGTGGGTGGGTTTTTGGTGGGAAACTCTCTCTACACAATAGAGTGGAAAATGTTATGGGACCAGGCCCGCGGAGACAGATTGCTGATAGGCGTTTAATTAAACAGAAGCTGTGTAGCGCTTTGCCTCGACTATAATGTGATTTAGTTAATTGCCAAGCTGTGTGTGTGTGTGTTTTCGGTTAAGATCTACTTAGTGGAAATTCCAGGAAAATTACAACTTTGAGTACTACGATTGGGAAAGCATAATAAATGGGCCTAAAAGTTGGTATTTGATGATATTTTATACAATTTTTGGGGCAGCTTATAAGCTGGGATTACAACATTACAAACCATTAAAAGACCTGGGAAAATATCTACTTTAATGTGGGCTCATATATGGCAGTATTTTTATGACATTTTTCCAGATTTGTTCATGTATTTATTAGCCCTTCATTGAAGCCTTTTACTGGCACTCAATTAAAGCACAGACCTACGTGTCTGTGTAGCTTCAAAACTCAATTACAAATTCAAAACATCTTGACAAAATCAAATATTTCACGCCTTGAGGCCAGAGAATTCTACAATTTATGCAAAGAGCAAAAATCTGTTCAAAATAAAACTTTTGCCTACAAAATTAATGCATAATTTACGTTAACCAACATTTGGAAATTTCATAAAATTAAATAAGCGGGTAAATACATGAGTGCGCAAGTACGTATGCAAATTAAGCATAACCGGAGGGGGGTTTGGGGGACCCCTACTTAACATTGAGAAGCGTTTGGCTGTGTTGTTTGGGTGGGAGCCTCTCAATTTGTCAAGCAAACGGCTGTCATATATGTATATTTATAGATGGATCTCTTAGCCACATATATTTGGCCAACTGTAAGTGGCTCTGTTTTGTCGTTGTCTTTTGAGTGATTGACAGCCGCGGGGCAGCAACGCGTGTGTGCTTATATCCATCTAAATTTGCATACGAAATGGCAGTTTTAATTGATGTTCAAAGTAATTTCTCCCCCACACCACACCACAAAGAATTACGCGTATTCAATTCCCCACCTCCTATCCCTTTAATTCCCATCCTAAATGAGTAAGCTGTTTTTTTTTTTAAATTTCTATAGCTTCTGTTTTTCTCGGAAATAATCTTTTGACCAACGAAATTGTATGCCCACCGACTGACTGACTGACTGACTGACTCGCTGGCTGGCTGTTTCGTTGTGTGTGAACCAATTTTTTTCGTTTTATGCCTGGTTAAAACGAGCTCTTTTATGGCCCTGTCGTATGCATGTAATTATATTCAAGGTTGTCGGTCGGCTTGGGCCTGGTCGTTGGGTGGTGGGGAGGGGCACACACCAGACCCCCACCATTTTACACACAAAAGTTGCAGGCGGAATGCATTAGGCTGGTGCCAAAAAGCTCGTAACTAAAGATAATGTGGTTACAACTTTAAAGTATTTTTCGCTTAATGAAAAGTAGTAAAAAATTATGTTTTTTACTAATTAAATAAATAATTTATTATACATTTTAAATATATTTAAATTTTAGCACCACTCACAAGACTTAGAGAGAGAGCGAAAGAGAAGCATAATCTAATGTTATTTGTACTGTTGACACACAAAATTACTGGGCTCTTGCTGCACGCCACACATTACCACACTTGCCACACAAACACACACTGTCTTGTTGCCTGTCTTTTGTTGTCTTATTGTGGTTGCCGTTGCCACTCACCCCCTTGTCCAAGTATCGTCTTGTTTTTACCTTTATTTCAATGCATTTTTAAGTTTTTTTTGGTGTCTTCGTATTTTTTCGTGACTTTTGTGCCCAACACGTTTCATTTCCTACGGCATTAAATTTTTAAAATTAAATATTTTTATGACAAATGGGTTTTGTTAAAGTATATTTATTTATTGTATATATTTGTAGGTTTATTTCTGCTTATTCAACCTCGTTTTTTTTTGGGTTCTGCCCAATGCTAAATAATTGATAAACCAAATAAAAACGATAAGAATTGCCAGACATTGTGGCCAGATAATTATAATAATTATATATATTTTTTTTGGGTAATTTCGACCTTCATATGATTCACGCTTATCTTGAGATAAGGCTGGAATATATAGTACATATGTATGTGTGAACTAGATTATAAGATATAATTGCATACAATCATGCTGTAATATAGATCTATTTTTAGATACAATATATGCAGATTCAGTGGCAGAATTTAATCAATTTTTGAAGTGAAAATAAAGCACCTAGTATTAGGCATTTCGAGTACTCACAAAGCCATAAAGAAATAGTTTTCAACGTCTAGCCTTTTTTTTAGCTGTTTTGTAATCTTGAAATATTAATTGATAATTTCAACAGCAAAGCACATAATGATTTCAAATACTCCAGATAGATAAGCGAATTCTATACAGCTACTAGAACTATTCGTGGAACTAGAGTAGAGTTGCTCTTTCCACTGTGCTTTGCCGCCGCCACTTAAAGCCATAAATCAAACGCACCTGGGCACTCTGTCGAGTATGCTGCACTCTCACTCAACGCATCGGATGCATCCCTCTTTTTGTGCTGCATTTTGCTGCATTTAGAAAATTGCCTTACTGACTGGCTCTTTGATTAATTGGCAAACCAGGTGAAAAGTGAGTAGTAATCCTGTTTAAGAGCTGCTGCTCCTGCAGTAGATAAAGCTCGTTGAAGTGTGAAATATGTGCAGGCATATTCAAGGAATATTTTCCAATCCAACAAAGTAATCGGAATGATTTGAATACTTCAATGTCAAGTGTTGCCTAAAGCCTTTAATGTTATCAGCAGTGATTTTTTATTTCTATGGAATTTTTTTTATCTATTTCTAGATTAAAAGTAAGCAATTTAAGGTGTGTGCTTCAGCTCTTAATGTAAATTATATACCCGTGATATATCTGTCCCAATATACATATCTTTCTTATCATTTTATACTTATTGCAGAACTTTTGCGTATACTACAGCACTACTGATTTGTACCATTTAGTAGATAGCAGCTTATCTGCCACGAGACATTTCTTAGAACGACAATACTATAATTATCTGGCTTGTTTATGAGTTGTTCGCACTGTCATGATTTATCAGAGACATTGTTCCATATGGGCCATATAACCCATTTCTGCTCAACAGAATGTTCTGAGAATTTTATTAGCTTTGGTTCCGTTTGATAAGGGAAATTCCCGCTCGATAAGCCTTTTAAGTGTTCTCTCTTTTTCTCTCTCTTTTGATAACAGGAAGTACTCTACTTTTAGTAGGTTACTTCCTTTTGCAGTACTATACAACAGCAATTAAAAATATATAGGGGGAAAGGCAGTTAGTTGCCTTTTGGCAAGGGTCTCTCCGTCTCTCAACAAGCCCTCTAATGAGTTTGCTGAAAATGTCCACCAGGCGCTGTGCTTGCTTTGGCAACTCATTCGTGCCAGTGGGCGGGCCGTACATTAACTTTGTGAGGGCACTGTTTTCGAGTACGTACAATGCCGAAGGCTTATGGCATTTTAAATACCCTTTTTGTAGAGGCAATGCAGGACAAAGGCAAAGCAAAGACAAACTACAAGCGTCTGAGCTGAGCAGGGTAAACTGTGGGATAGGAAGAGCAAAGCGGAATACATTTCATTTGACTTTCAAATAACCTACCGACGCCCTAAGCTCTGCTTACGAGCCGGCACGGACATCCAAGCGCAGGTAGCGATCCCGCTCCCACTCTCCCTTCGACAACGCAGGCTACCTGCGTAGTCTGATCGCAGCCGAAAGGGGTGAAAAGGAAACTGCAAACGAAATTTCGATGCGCCGGGAACCGAAACTACAGCACAGCAAATGACACTAGCAATAAGCGATTACGAGAACAGTTATAGGAGAGCATAGTAATCCTTGTTCCTATGCAACTGCCTGCGAGTGTAATGCAGAGGGTGCCCAGTCTCTTATCTCTTCATCTCTGGCAAATGTACAAAACATACCCCAAAAACTCAAGGAAAAAGCAAACAAAAATCGATTCAAATTGTAGCCAAAAGTCTATGCAGCCTAAAGTCTATGCAACCCAAAGTCTAGATATACAGAAAAAGGGTATTTCCATTATGGAGCATTGCTGCAACATTATTCGCTCTGCTCTCCGGCTTTTGTTCGCACATTAAGCGCGTATTAGGACCCATGTTGATGACATTCTCAACTACTCAAGTGTGCCTGCCCCCCACCCACCACCCCTACTCGCGTGTAGCAATCGAGAATCCAGCAGATGTCCGACTTCAAGTGGGGGCAGATGCTGCTTGGGCACACTTTCGAGTGCCTGCAGAGGCAGAGAGTCACAGTCACAGTCACAGAGAGTCGGACAGAAGCTCCTCCTCGGACAGCAGCTTATTAATTTTGTAGTCTTCAGAGTCTGGGCCCCCCTGCAAAATTCAATTAATTTCAAATGCAATTTTAAGTGCTGCACTTGTGTGTAGAGAGGGCCACCCTCCCATCTCACTTAGCCCAGGCACTTCCTTCCGTTCGAGGGGGTGCGGCTCGGACCTGCAACTGGATACTGCCGCTCGCTCCACAAACTTTTTTTTTTTTTTTTTGGCAAAGTCAGTCTTCCGCTTTGAGGTCTCTGAGTTTCCGTTGGGTTCCGGTTCTTTTTTTTTTCGTGGTTTTTGTCGATGCGTAAAAGTTTATTAATTATGCAAATTTTAATTAGCTTTCGACCAGAGTCGCTCCGCTTCAATCTCATTTGACAATCCAATTTCCTTCTCTCTCTCTCACTGTGGGCAAACATTACGACGGCTGCTACTGTTGTATGTGTGTGTGTGTGTGGCTATGTGGCAGCATTTATCTATGGGTCCCTCTGGATATTGGCAGCCGCCACTCAGCGTCGTTGTCGTCGTTGTTGCTGTTTTTGTACATTCAATTAGTCAAGTGAGCGGCATCAGCATCCCAGGGGAGTAACCTCACGATTTATTTGAGCTCTTAATTAAAATTACGATATTTACACGCGTCCGAAAACGATGGACAACATTGCCGCTGGACATGTGGCAGACAGTTTTTGGTGGCAACTAAATACACAAAATTTGGTTAGACGGCAGGCAGACTTCCATATAGACTTTAGCTTTTGGGGCACTATTTGGGCGGATATTTAGTGCTAAAAACTTTGTAGGAGTAGAGCTAGAAAATATCATAATAATATTCTCTACCCAAAAGATTCTATAACAATTTTCAATTAATTAATTCATGCAACCCCTCTATATTCCTTTCTTTACTTTTCTTAAAGTCAACTCTTTTTTTTCCACTTTCAGGTAAGCAAATTGATGCACAAGACAAAGAACTAACGCTGCCAGTCTTTTACCAACAGAATTTCAGTAAGTCAACAGTTTTATAGCTTTCTCTCTCTCTCTCTCTGTCTCTTTCTATTGAAAACCAAAAGCAAACTAGGCCCCAATCGATATTCAGCATAAATCCCTTGTGAAAGAATGGCCAAGTGAAAGCAGGAGTAGTGAGCTTCTAATGCCAAGAGAAAGAGCCTCGTCCCCTTTCTTTCTGGTTGCACTTTCCCCCCATAAAAGGAATTTTAATTAACCCTTTTTGCCCCATGCCCTGGGGGGCACGTATGGTTATGCCATAGCGGCACGGAAGTTCTCAGTTACTGAACGTTGCAGCAGGGCCAAAAGGCTGGTAGCTGGTTCGTACCTCGAAGATATTTAAGTTTTAGGGGCCGCAAATCGTTTTGGTTTTTATTGCCATCTGCTTTGAGTTGCCAAAAAAGTAAGAGCGAACGGAGGACAAAAATCCCCATCGAGGGCACAAGGCAAACAGTTTGGATAGCGAATTGGACAGGGCAGGACGGGGCAAGCGGACTCCTGGCAGTCCTTTGAAGATATTGTATCTACTCGTACTATGCGACTCTTACAACTACTACTACTATGCATGCCGAAATCTAGGCTGCTTTTTACCATAAGCTCATGCCCCATGCCCATGCCAGCCCAGATACACAGCTACAGCTACAGATACGCTGTATCTTGTTGTAGTTTTTGCAGCATTTTTGGGGGCACCCGAAAAAAGGTAGCAAAACACAATTGAGAGCAAGTTGTGCCTGCAGTTGTTACAGATTTGCCACTGTGTTGCCACAGCCACAGCCACTGCCGCGGGCTGCAGTTTTCTATACCCTTACAGAGGGTACATGTGTATGTGGCAGTGAATATAGTGTAGACTAGTAGTGCCAGCAAAAAGATAGATGTTTGATCATAATTCACTCAAAATTAAACTCTAATTTTATATGTCGTAATATAAAACTTCTAGCAAGGAAAACTCTTTTATGGAGCCAAGAAAAACTGCTCTAATAAATCAAGTTGCTCCTGAATTACTACCACTAAATGTAAGGGTATTTAAGCCACAGCTCTGGTCCCTTTCATTGCTGTCTGTGCCTTCGTTTGCCACTGCCTTCAAAACTAATAAATTTTGCATTGTGCGCCGCGTTTGCTCGAGCGCCACATTTACCTGCTACTCGAGAGGATATTGCCTTCTGGGGGATGCGGGTGGGTGGAAGAATGCCACATGGCTGTGTGTGTGCCACACTGCTATAGTCACTGCCACAGTGCCGTTTGCTGCTGCCATACCGGAGGGCTGACTGGTTGGCTGCCTGGCTGACCCGGCGTATGCGCGTTATTTTATGCCAAATATTTCATGTTTTATTGGCAGTTTGTGTGCTACCCCCAGCTCCTGTTTCTGTTTAAAGTCACAGCAAAATATTAAGAGAGCGAGGAAAGAAAACTTTCAAAAGATATTTCTCACGTTTTCCATATCCGAAAAAACCGAAAAAACGGAAACCCCAAAATCAGAACAACTTTCCATAAAGTATAAACTGCAATCCACAATATTCGTATAAATTCATGTTCGATAGGAAACGTGACTGCATAACAGATGATGTATGTATGAAAAACTCCAAATCAAATCTAGTTCTGGTGGGAAAATCACATAGTATAGCATAGTATATTTTATGGAAATTCATATGCAGATGAATGCACGGCAAATCTGTTAAATTATTTAATGCAATTTAAAGGGCTTTCCACGCATCACATCGCCCAGCTCTATCAGAAATGGTTATGACAGCTGCTGATGTTATTGTTTTTGCTTGTTGCCACATAAAAACTTTTGTTGTTGTTTCTACACACACAAAACTATGTATGAAAAGTTTTGCCTTGTCATACAAAAAAAAAACAAAAAAAAAAAAAAAAAAAAAAACTACATAAAATCACTGGACAGCAGAGCACATCGCTATAGAGCTATCGAATGTACAACAAGCGATGATAAATTCATGTGTAATCATGTGCAAATCCTTAAAGTTTATTTCAGTTCAATTTCCTTCAAGTTTTGTCCTCTAAAAAATCCTCTCCGTGAACGTTTGTCCCCTCAATAAACTCCTCTCTCTTTCTGTACGTAAACTACATACAAGGGAGGGAGGAGCATCATAAATAAACGGATATCAGGTGGAAGAAAAACGTTGATATTTTGCGGATATAAACGGGTGTACGCCTCCCTACACCCCTACCATCCACAGAGCTTTGATTAGAAAATATGAGGACAGCAGCCGCTGCTGCCGGGAGGAGGATACAAAGGATACACAATGTAGTATGTAGGTACGCTGTTAACTGATGTGCAAAAGGGATCCAATTTATATTTAATAAGATTTGTGAGGTGTCTGTCACACACACACACAACGAACAACAAAAAGTATCTTTCATCAGGTGGGTGTAGTGTAAGTACAGCGGTGCTTCAGGAGGGGATCCTATAAGGATCCAATAAAATATGAGCAAATTATGTAGTGCTTAAGTAGGGGAATATTTTGGCAACATTTTGTAGTATAATGCAAAACAAAGCTGGGGATTACTTTGGGTAATAATATTTGAATATTTTGACTGGCATGCAAGGACATTGATTATCAAATAAAACAATAGTTGACTTTGATATGTAGTTTTGTGCTACATTTAAGGACATATTTGCAGCAGTAACTACACATACTTGTGGGTCACTCTACGTACTATACATCTAAACAGACAGTCAGACAGACAGTCAAAGCTCAACTTGAAATATTCATGTAATTTTCATGTTAAATATTTGTGCACTATGTAGGCACAGGGCCACACAAGAATGCCAGAACTGTCCCGAAAACTGACAGCACATACTACATTCCACACAATACACATGTCCTGTTCTGTCCTGTCCTGTTTTCTGGGTGTGTCCTTCAATTTGTCTTCTCTTCTGTGACACATCCATAGTCCTGTGTTCTCTGTTTTGGCTCTGGCTATTTATTTGCTCATGCGAATATTTATGCCTCTCATTTCGCTTTTGGTTAGACCATTTTTGTGCAATTATTATTATTATTTTTAGTTTAATTATCCAGACATAAATTATATAAGTTCCCCTGCCTGCCTCCTCAGTCGATCCTGTCATGTCTGGCCGTAAATTTACTCTTGCTCTACTCTCTGTCTCTCTGGTTTTCTCCTTTGCTATAATTACCAGCCAATATTTTCCGGATTTTAAAAATCACGAAAATAAATAGGAAATTTTTAATTGATTTGTGGCACATTAAAAATGAATTATGAAATGAACATAAATAAGTTCAATTAAAGGAAAAGCATTTAAATTTAAGAGCTATCGATTGCAGGCAAAAATTTCCTTTCCATAGCTGTGTTTCATATTATACAAAATATACATATATAGAAATACTATTAATTAGCTATGAAAAATATATTTAATTATTAAGATATTTAAACAAAGTTTCTGTATTTATGAGTTTTAAGCAAGATTTGAGTAATTAACATGCCTTTAAAGTGCCACCAACATGCTAAGCTATAGCAAACATACATACGAGTATATTTGCCTTATCGAGTACGAGTATATTTGCCTATCGAGTACGACTATATTTGCCTTATCGATCCATTTGCCTACTGCCCATATTTGCGCACATTCAATATTTTCCAACAATTGATATTTGACTACATTCAATATTTTCCAACAACTGATATTTGACTACATTCTCCAATATTGTTCTCCAAAATGTTTTACGAGTGCTAGAATTAATATTTATTTAAGCATTGCAGAAATAACTAAGAATTCTTGTGATATAATCAAGCAAACATTTTGTTTATTTATTCCCTCAAGCAGAGGTTTAAGTTTTACGATTAAAAAAACCCAAAGAAATATTTGGCTGACAAACAAATAAAACTACAATAAAACTTAGCTTTAGGGGATATTTGCGCACAAATACTGACTAGGGGATGTGCATTCTAAATAATATTTAGTTTAATTAAATCACTTACAAAGCATTTATAGTAGTCATTGAAATAGATTTGCAAACAAAAGAAAACATTTTGGCTTTACACAAAAAAACAGAAATTTTAATTGAATGTCAATCTGTAATATAATCTGCCATTTATTAATTAAATAATTGTTAGGCAACTCCCATTTGCCTGCATTTCAAATGTATTTCAAATAATAAAATAAGTGCAGCTCAGCTAAAAATAAACAAATATAAATTAAATGCAATTCAATTAAAATAAAACAAAGCATTTAAAAATATGACTAAAGACTAAAATATGATTAAAGAGCGAGCCTTTATTTAATTTGCGAAATATTCCCATTTAATTGTCACGTATTTGCTACAATTTGCATCTTTAAGTGTGAGTATCTGTCAATAGAACACCATTTGGGTGCTTTGCTACATGTGGCACGTGTTGCCGAAATAACTGTTTGGCGCACATGTCGTATGATTAACATTTAATATCACATATTGTCGTTTTCCACTCAGTTGATTTTTGTGCATAGGAAAAAGCAACCCAAACCCACCCACTTTAGCAGTTTCCACTCCACTTCCCCAGTCTCTCCACTCCCCTGCCCAGTCTCTCCACTTCCCAGTCTACACTCCACTCTCTCTCCCCTTCCCAGTCTCTCTCCACTCAATTACGTTTCCATTGAATGACATTTTGAAATGGCAATTATGTTTATTAATAATTATGCAATTTAATACTCTCACTAAACACACAAGTGACTCGATTGAGTGTGCAACCAATGAACCCAAACCACATCACACTCCCCTCTCTGCCACATGCGCGTGCAAACCGCTCGCCCCACCCCCCTCTTCCACATGCCTGTGTGGCATTAAATTAAATTGAAAAATATAGATAATAATTTCAACGATTTTATGCATGAATGATTATATTTATATATACATAAATATAAATGAATTAAATTTCCTATTCGTTTGGGGTCTTATAGAAATTTGTCTAAATTTAAGCCCAGGCCAAAAAATATTCAAAACTTTTTCTAAATCCCTCAACAGAGGAACAAGCTCTGGCTCAACCGAAGAACAAGCTTTGGCTCATGTTTAACATTCCTTTTTTTTTTTTTTTTTTTTGGGTAGGGGCGCCTCTGACAAATTTTCTCGAACCCACACACATGTTGCCACGTATGTCCTTGCCGCCTTGCCACTCCCAACGTGGAATAAACTTTCAATGAGCACTTCCTGAGCCTCGCACACACACACACACAGGAAGCGACTTTGAGGCTGGAGTTTTGGAACACTTCCTTTTGCTGAAAGACTCGCAGCTTCCTCTTCCGCCGATGTCCATGTCACCCATACACCCATGTGGGTGGTGTGTGTGCTCTAGAGTTTTCTATGTCTATTTCCCCTAATAGACGCCAGCAGCTTTAGAAAATGTACCGTACTCTCTCTTTTGTCCGCCCGAAAGTGTTGTCACATTTTCTCGCTGCTTTCCTTGGGCATTTAATTTAGTGTAAGCCTAATTAAATTGCAAAAGACAACATGTACATAGCTACGTGTAGTCCTTTGCTAAAGTAGTGGGTGTAGCTTGGAGGGTGTATCTTTAAGGTTGTTTCATGGAGACTGTATTCCTGTTTTTATACTATATAAAGGGGCTGTTTCTTTGAGGCTAAAATTCCATGACATGCTTCCAAAAAATTACAAAAAAAATAATGAGGAAAAGAGTAAGTTGTGTGCATTTTTGTGCATGCCTTAATACCCTGTGGCAAAGGGTAGAGTGGAAGGGTTTATTTGTATGCATCAAGGTGTATGTGAAGCTATAAGAAATAAAGGATTTATTTTAAGAACTCAATCTTAGCAGCAGAACCAGAAAATGTGTACATACATATCTATGGAGAATGCACTTAAAAAATAATGCTGCTACAGCTTATCCTTTTACAGAGAGATTCTCTTATGTATATACCCTTTACAGAAAATTCGTTAAGAGAAAATACTTCTACTGAAAATAATACTTCTGCAGAGAATTCTCTAAGAGATAATTCTTCTACAGAGAATTTCCTTGAAAAGAATCCTACTACAGAAAGTCAACAAACATAGAACAAACACTTCCTGCAATAAAACCTCTTACATAGCATCTCTCCTCTCTACTACAGAAAATATTCTATAGAGAATAAGGAAAAACACTTCCATAGAAAAATGTTCCATTACAAACAAATTACTGTAAAGGGTAACCCACAGTCCGTACATCTTCTATTGGAACTCTTTATAGTTATTTTTTTTTTGGAGCCGCTCCTACGTGTTTTTGGCGTTGCATGAGTTTTAAATATTTTATGACTTTTCCTCTGCTCTTTCTCTCTCGCTCTCTCTCTCTCTCTCTCTCTTTTTCTCTCTGTCTTTCTCTCTCTGTCTTTCTCTCTCTCTGCTGCAGTGTTGCATTTTTTGAAGGCTGTTCAGTTGCATGGAGTTTATGTCACAGTTTTCTCCCCAGACTGCTGCGCTCCTGTTTTTGTTTTTATTTTGGCAGCTGGCATTTTGGCAGTTGTCCTTTGAGGGGCGCCCCAAAGTAGTGGCAGAGTTATCTAAAGATATTGCATATATGTATATACAAGTGCTCTCTCGCTCGCTCTCTCTCTCTCTCTGTGAATTCCATGTGGAGATATTTGCAACGTGCTGCAGTTTATTCAAATAAAGTTTCAACTGCACTGACAGTTGCTGGGTTTTTTTTTTTTTTGGGATGGGGATACAACCAGTAAAATATTTAAGCAGTAATATATTTTTATTATTATATATTTTTGTATATATTTTTAGCAGATTTTAAGCAGGTTTATATACTTTTTTTTATAATATATTTAAATCAATAAATGCAAATTTTCAAAGTGGATTTCCATGTGACTGTGATTTATGTCCTTTTTGATTTGAAGTAGAAAATGCTGTCGCATCCTTAATACTCGTAATACTCACACGTACACACACACACACACACACACACACACACACAGGCACACATACAATAAGAAACTTATATCCTTTTTTTTTGTGTGGTGCAAATCTCGGATGAAAATCTTATTATTCAACGTTATTGCTCTTGACCCGCACACACACATACCGACATTCCCATTCCCTGCCCCCCTCACGCCTATGCAACGTTCGCCTCCCCCCGCCCACTTGACTTGCGACGAGTCCAACCAAACAAATGACTTTGTTTGCTTAGCCCGGCACACGACCCATCATGCCACATGCTGCATGCCGCACCGTGCCTCGGCCTGCGCCTGTGCTGTGTGCCACTCGAAAAGTCAAGTGGCAAGCGGCAAATGCCGCTGAGCCAAGATGAGCCTTTCTCTAGGCCAGGCCGGCGCGGGTCGGGCCTCCCTTTTGCTGAATGCCAAGGAGTCTGCGGCGTCGAGCGATTTTTTGTATAAGAAAAAAAATACTCTACGCGAATGAATGAAAATCGCTGCACAATTTAAAAACTTCCGCATCAAGCGGCAACAACAAAAAATATATATATATATATTCCAATATAATGTGGGGGCACCCCCTGCACCCCTCACATCTGTCGTCAAGTGCCACATAGAATGGCGCATGGGTTTCCACATTATATTATATTATATTTTTTGTCGCTCGTTTCGTTTGCTTCCTCCCCAGTTGTGTTAGCCCATCCCACCCCTTTAAATGCAGTTTTCTTGTGGATTTTCCACCCCCTTTAAATGCAGTTTTCTTGTGTATTTTGGAGAGAATTTTCTCTTTTGAAATTATTGTTTATTTTAGGAATAATTTTAAAAGTTTTTGAAGAGTTTTATGGATTTAAAATGAATGTGGAATACTCATATATAACATAGGGGTAAATATTTAGTCTAACTTGATTAAATTTCATACGAAATTTCATGCGAATTTTATATAAAAAATAAACTAAAAAATATTATACTTATACTACAAAAAGTAAACCCTAAATGGCCCTATCTTTTTTATCTTTTTCAGTGTTACTGCTACCAAAAGTTATTTTAATTTTAAGTGCTATATCTTCTTCTTTACCCCTTTTTTTTAATGTAAATTCTCCTACTTTACAAAGGTGACAAATCTTCCCCAAAACTCTGTATATTCTGCACCAAATGGCGTTACTCTTTTAAATGTTTTTTTTTGGTTACTTTCACAGCTTGTCGCACTCAAAACTTATCCAAATTTCACACAAAAAACCCCTCGTTCAACGTAGTTTTTACAACCTATAAGCAACTTCAAACTGTAGATTTTATAGTCCAGTGGACACATCTGCTAAATGTTAACTGTTTTTGGTGCCAGAGTCTCAGAATGTGTCCTTTGGGGCAACAACGTTGGTGCAACAACTGTGAGGTGGAGAGGTGGCAGTAACTGAGCGGTAGAGAGGGAGAGGTTGCAGCAACTGGGCAAGGGAGAGAGAGGTTGCAGCAACTGTGCAGGAGGGAGAAATAGGTTGCAGCAACTGCGAGGGAGTGGGCGGGAGAAAGAGGGCTTAGAGATTGCAAGGACTGGGAGTAGAATGGTACAAAGGGGGTGACAGGAGAGACAGGAGTAAGAGACAGAAACAGAGTACTTCTCATCTTGGAGTCGCTTTTTACTACTTTGCTTTGCTCTTCATGCGCTTTTCTTTTGTTTTTCCACCAACCAACCAACCCACCCACCCACTGCATATGCTTCCTTCCTTTGTAGCGCATTAATTTTTGAATACTGCAAATGCAACTAAAAATTTCATACATTTTGCATCCTGTCGACTTTCTGTGCATTTCTTTTGCACTTCCTCTTGGGATTGCGAAGAGAATTTCCACTAGGGAGATTTTCCACAGTCAAAAAGAAGCTGCAAAGGTGACGTCTTGGCAGCACAATTGGACGTTATTCTGGGTGCCTCAATTGCAAGTGAAAGATATGGTAATGTGTGTGTGCAAGGGAGACATTTTTTTGTATAATTTATGAAATATTTTTAAGATTTTCTAAAGTAAACTTTCAAAGAGAATTCACATGGAGAAAGCTTTAAAATTCTTACATGTTTTTTAAGGCATTAAAAACACTATCTAATTATATAAAAAATAATATTTTGAACTCCTAAAATCTACGTTTATTAATTGCAATTCTTTTTCTTTCGTTTTCTTTGCAGAAAATTAGCAAAATAAATCAGGTAAATGCTTCTTTCACCCACTCATGCAAGTCTTGAGTTGTTTTTTTTTATCCCTTTTCTTTGCAACCATTTAATTGCCTAGGATTTTCATTTTTCCCCAACCCCCCTCAACTTATGCGTAAAACTCCCCCTGCCGCTGCTGCTGTGCTACTCAAATGAGTTTTAATGAGCAAAGACGTCTCCTCAAGCGAATGAAAAGAAAAAACTTCAAAGGCCAACACCATGCTGTCTGCCGTCTGACAGTCTGACTTTTCCTTTCGCTTTTCTTTTGCCTGTTGCAATAATTAAATGACTCATTTAGTTAGTGACGCGGAGACAGACAGACACTACAATGCGAGCCAGCTTTAGCTTTGATTTATGTAGAGCGACACTACAGACTGTACGGGGTGTGTGTGGTGTGGTACGTGCTATAAAAAAATTACATTGGGAATGTGCCTCAATTCTGACTGTGGAATACCCCTTTTGGTCAGGGTTTATAGTATGTTCTTTTGTGAGTAATTCGAAATGATCTAATGGGAATTTTAGAGGTGTGAAGCATTTAAGAAATATTTCTAGTAGACGCAGAATATTTTTGTATACTAGAAATATGAATTATTATTATTATCTTTTTTGTATTTTAATTAAAATTTAATTTTTATTTTTTTCTACTTGCAATATTCAGTAGATTTTAATGATTTTTGGTATATAAATAGATAATAGTTTTATTTATTATTTCACTGAATTTCAGAGCAATATACTTTTAAATTGTGGATCCCAAAAACTTTTTCGTGATACACTATGAAGAAACAGGACCCCTTAGAAATTTTAAAGATTATTTTTCCGCTGTAAAAAATTCTAAAAGTCAAAAGCTGTTCCTCTAGTTTCTATATATTAGTCTATACTTCTCAGTGTATTCATAGCACAAATCTATCATAACCATTCCATTCTTCAAGTGCTGGGAATGCAAAAAGGAAAAACTTGAGTAGGCGACAACAGACACTTCTGGCATTTCCATTATGCCATGCAAATTCGCACTAGACACAAGATTTATATTATCTGACCATAACTATTGTCTGCTTATCGATGATTGGTGGTGTATAGTTATGCCATTTTAGTTTGTCCTCGTTAATCAACCATCGCCTGCGGTGTGTAGTTTATTGGCATTCGTTTTGTTGTTGTTGTTGTGTCGGATTGTCGTTTTCATTAACCTTAATTAGCGTGTGCCGCTGACATTCGTCATTCCGTTCAACATAAATGCAATTGGCCAAGTTGGCATCCCATAAATTCCCCCCTTCCTTCCTCCCCTCCCCCATGCTCTTCTCAGTCTCGTTGTCATGATTATCATCATCATCGTCGAATGAGAGTGACATTTTGTGGCACACGTTTTCCTCTGCTACTCATTTTGCTGTATTATTTTTTTTTGCTGCTGCTTTGCTGGCTTTCTGTCTCTCTTTTGCCACCGCATTGGCATGGTGACAGGGCCACGAACGATGCAGAAGGAGGAGAAGGAGGAATAGTCTCTGATATTGACCATGGCTCTAGCCATCCATCCATCCATCCATCCCGTTCCCGTAGTTTGATATTGCAACTCAACAACTGGCTGACTGCCACATCGCCTGCTGCTGTTTGCGGCTGTTGGTGTCAGGCAGCAAATGAGTTTCTGGGCCGCCGTAAAACGTAAACGTAAAGTGGAAGAGTTAGAAATGGGAAACCATAAGGCCCAAGGGGTGTGGCTAAGAAACGACTTTCAAATGCTCTGTTTACAATCAGACGAAAGTGTTTGAAGAAGTTCTAAGGTCGTTAAAGATACTACTAGATAGATTGGTAGAGAGATATTCAGAGGTAAAGGAAAGTAGTAAATTTAAACGGTAAAAAAGTTAGTTTAAAATGCTTTTAGTTATACAATAAAAACTGAGCAGTTAGCTGGAATCAATAATTTAAAATCATACAAAAAAAAGAGCTATCAAATTATGTCGTAAAATCTTCAAAATTTTACTTACTTTTTTTTAAAAGGAAATTTTAGATAATTCTTCACTCGTTTTAAGTATCTCCAAAATCTCATAAAATGTTGATAAAAAAATAATAATATTTTTTTTCTTGGTTTAAGTATCTCAAAAATTTCATAAAATATTAACAACAAAAATAATAAATTAATTTTAATTTTAATATCATTAAACCATAAATTAAATAGCCATAAAATGATAAAAATTCTCTAATAATTTACCCCAAAATAAATAAATCAAAAAGAAATCACTTAATATCCGATTTTCCCATTTAAATTATCATCAAATATGGATATGCTCAATTAAAATTGTTAATTTTTACGCACATTCTGGATATACATTAAAATTAAGTCTAATTGTTCATTTTTCAATTCCAATTCAAGTCAAAGCAATAATCAAAGGAGAAAACCACTTGCAACTTCCACAAACATAGTTGCAGTGGCACAAACTTACACCCGCTCTGCTGCAGCACCACGAGATGGTTGCCTTGCTCCACCTGTTTGCACATTAATTATGCTCTGTGACTTAAGTAGCACCCCGTTGCTTTCCTCGGCACTATGTTCCACTGCTCTCACCGTTCCCCGCTCTGTTCCATTACTACACTCCTCTGCGTTACACTCCTCTTGGTTCCGCTGCTCTCCGTTACACTACTCTCCGTTCGTCTGCTCGGCGTTACACTACTCTTCATTCTTCTGCTCTGCGTTACACTCCTCTCGCTTGCTCTGCGTTTCACTCATCTCCGTTCGTCGCCTCTTCGTTCCACTACTCTCGGTTCCACTGCTCTATGTTCCCCTCCGCTGTACCAGCTGTACTTTTGCGAGAGCTCATTGCAATGTTTGCTTTTGCTCTATTTACCTGCCAATGACAGTGAGTGCTGAAAGTATGTCGACCTATCGCTTACTCGAAGTAAACTAGTTTTGTGCGTGGCATTCGCCGGTGACTTTGAACTGAATCAAGTGTTAATCGTTTTTGCTTTGATTTGTAGCAAAATGAAAACTCAATTAAAACCAAAAAGCCAAAAACTGAATGAATCGAAATTATCGTGGGATTTGGCTTTGGATGAGAAATACAGTTGAGGGATTCTGTGGGCGCAAAACTTTCACGTAGCTCATTTGTCAAAATGCAAAAACAAATCAGCATTTGTTGTGTTTTTTTCCCCCTTTTGCGCTGCTTATTTGTTGTTTATGATTTCCTCTGCCTTTGCTGTTTGTCACGTTCTGGGTTTGCTTTTGTTTTATTTGCCTTGCCTTCTTCTTCTTCTTTTTTTTTTGCTTCCTACAACACACGGACAACGGTTGAGATCTCTATGGGTGTTGCTCTCGCTCTCTCCTGGGTCTCTGGCCTGGGGGCCTGCCTGCTTGCCTGCCTGTCAATAAAGTTCTTGACACCTTTACTTCATTTGCCCACAGATTTCTCTTGACATGACTTTTCGTTTGCTTTCTTCTGGACACAAGAGCAGAGTGTGAATTCCTTATGGTTGCTGGGTAATAAGTCATTGAAATGTTCAAAATATTTTTGGCCAAGAATAATAATTATTTTGAAGAGAAATTTTGAACAGCACTAACAATTTTTTTTTTTGTGGATTTTCCACTCAATAATCTCTTAAATATTTGCACATTTATTTAATTATCTCTTTTGCATGTATTTCCCAAATTAATTCATTAATTTTTCATGCCTTTTATTTGTTGATTTTCCCTATAAACAAAAAAAGCCCCCACCTCCTGCACACTCTTATTAAATATTCATAATATTTTATAAAGGCATTGCGAGAGCCATTGTTTGCATTTTACGGATAAAAACATAAAAAATCATCATTTGCCTTCAATTTGCTGCACCAACTAATTGCAAATGTCTGTGTGGCACAAACAAACAAACAAACAAAAGGCAACCCCCCGAACGACCTTTGCAAATCTACACATTGTACTACGCGGCACAAACGTAGATTTTTATTTGTTTATTTTCATTTTTTTTCTTCTTTTGGATGAAAAATTTAATTGTGCAAAACAAAAGTTGAGCCCCCCTCCTCGGACTACTGGTTAGCACAGAAGTGACCTGTGTTTGATACTCTTTAGAAAGGGGTATTAAGATTTTAGAGGCAGGTTTGGAAGGCAATCAAAAATATTTACATGGATTTTAGTGGAGTGCTGCATGGGCTATATAGACAGGAACCGCTTAAATTGATAAAAAAAAATATAAGTCAAAATATATCCACAAAGTTTCCTATATAAGAATCTAGCCTTTTTTTCATTTTTAAAAATTAATTTTTCATATTTAGATTCCATAAATGATTCTTCCTTCAAACAATTTAACAGAAAAGGAAACATAAACCATTCAAAAAATTTCCTAAATCTTTCATCTCAAAGTGTATCTAACTCTTCGTCTTTGCAAAAACTAACCTTTCCATTCTTGTTTGTATTACAAACGCTTAATTGCTTTTGACTTTTGTGTTGGCTGTTGTCTACTGGCTGGCTGTTTGCCTGGGCTGTTGCTTTCCTGTCTTTCGTTTCTGGCTCTTTGTTGAACTCTCAAGGTAACAACCAGAAGTGCCACCACCTCTTCTACTCCTCCCTCTCGCTGGCTATTTAATTTCTACGCTAAAAAAAAAAAGAACCAAATAAAATGTCTAAGATTGCGATTATCTTTTTAATAACATTGCGAGGCAAACGAAATTCCCAGCAAAAAAAGGCGATGGTGCTAGTAAAGTGGAAATAAAAAGAAATTACTTAAATCACGATTTTAATTACCACGCATCCACGATAACGCGCCTCCAAATGAAGCGATAACATTAAGGGGGCAGGCCAACAATTGTTGGGTAGGAAATTAAGTTTCAAGGTTGCCCAAGTGATTTATTTCTTATTTGTTGCAAGAAGATACTCCTCCTACTGTGGAAGGTCAGCAATGATCAAATAAAAGGGGGGGAAATATGAGAATATTTGTATGCCTATTATTCGTACATAAATACACTCATTTAATAGCTAAACAAATATGCAAACAAAAGTATATATTCCAGTGAAAAATATTTACTTTGCTGTCTGAACTTAGAGGAATTTTCTTTTGTAGTTTTCAAAGATTTTTATAAATCTTTCACTTATTTCCCCATAGCTGCTGTCTAAAAAATCTCTATGTGAAATAAATAAATTTCAATTTTAAACATATTTCTTTAGTATAGCTTTTCCGCATGCCTGACTATCAAAAGGCATGTCTGACCCACTGCGATCGACTGACAACCGCCCCCCACCCAACCCACACTCGGTTTTGTGCGTTTTGCTCTGAATA
Organism: Drosophila bifasciata; assembly: GCA_009664405.1. NCBI lineage: Eukaryota > Metazoa > Arthropoda > Insecta > Diptera > Drosophilidae > Drosophila > Drosophila bifasciata. The sequence continues at coordinate 41,223,074 of CM019042.1, read as the reverse complement.
TTTTCATGGTCCCCCCTGCCAGCCAGGCAGACGCAGACCCAGACCCAATGATGACGTGCAAGTTTATTTGTTTCTAAATCTCATCCACCGCATCATGATGTGTGTGTTACACTTCCCCCCCAATAAACAAACAAACAAAAGTCAAGAAAACTGTCTAAAAATAGCATGTGCAAAATATATAAGTATAAAATTGAATCAAATTCATTTTATATTTATATAATACAAAAACCAAAATTAAGTGAAACGAAACTCGAGCGGAAACCGTAACGAACGAAATCAAAAGGCATTACTGAACACTGTCAAGCAAAAGGGCATTCTAAACACTGTCAAGCTAAAAGGCAATAGAATATTTTACAAGTAAATTAAAATGTCTTCAACATGCAACACACAGCCTTTCCTTTCGCACAGCCTCTTGTTTTTTGATAATTCTATTGTTTTCATTCGGTTTAAAAATATTACTTACTATGTATATTGCTGCTGTGTGGTCGAAAGTGCAGTGCATGAAAATAATTGGATTTTATAATTGCTTGAGTGCATTTTAGGGTATATGTATACTATAGTATTCTGTGTGTGTGTGTTGTGTGTGGCATAATTGCATTGGCAGAGCAGCTCAAAAGATTGTGTGGCTATTAGTACTTTATATCTTATAGATTGCAATTATTATTTATTTGACTTTTTGTTTATTGCTGAAAATGTGCAATAAATATTGAGTTTTACAGCAGTGATTCAAAAGCATTTTGGAATGACTTTAATTGTGTTCTGTTTGAAGAAAATTTATACTATAAGTATTGCCTGTAAATAGCCATAATTGTCTTAAAAAAGAGCTAATTGGGTATAGAATTATATTAGAAATTTATAAAAATATATTTTAAATGTTCCCAAGGCTAAATAGTTTATAGAAAATCCCTAAAAAGTTCCTAGACTGTTTCACACATTAGCAGCTGACATTAAACATAACAAATTAGAAGTTTATGCTTTAAAAGTACCTTAAACCAACCTTAATATTATCATCAATCCTTCCCCTTTTCAGATCTTATTCCAGGCTAAAATATTCACTTAAAAATTAACTAAAATATTCCCTTATTCCCTGCTAAATATGCACTTAAAAATTAGCTGAAAATATAACTCGAAACAAAAGGAAAACCCTTGCTTTAAATTGATGAAAATTTATATAATTTGTTTATAGAAAAATCATATAAAATTGCATTAATTTAAATTATCTTCAAAATGTTGCCGCTGCTGCAACCCTTTTTTCAAGTTTTTTTTTTTTTTTAATAGACTTCATCCTAATTCATTCTGCCACCATCTGCTGTTTGAATGTAGGGCGCAGGCTCTTGGCCCTGGTGTTGATGGAGTGTCTTGGGTTGATTTGGGCTCTGAACTCCACCACCCTCTTGATAGCCTGGCTGGTCAAAGGCTCCATGCTGCTGCCCCTGGCCCCTGCCCCGGCGTTGGCTGCTCCGTCTGTTGTTGTTGTTGTTGGTGGTGCATCTGTGGCCCAATGGGCTTGGGCTCTGGTACAACGATGTGCTCGTGGTGTTCCTCATTCGCCTCGTCATTCACAACGTCCTCCAGAGCTTGGTCCGTGGGCTTCTTGAGCAGAAAGCGCGTATGGGGATACTGTTGGGTTTCCAACTCGAGTCGATCAATCAGCCAGCCCTTCTCTCGATTATTGGTGGCCCAAAAGAATACGGTTCCCTTGTCCTTGGTGCCATGCACAGAGACCTGCAGCTGTGCCTGATGCCCATCGCAGGCGTTCTGGGTGTTGGTCAAACTAAATCCCGACTCCTTGATGGGCTCCCCCAGCAGACGTACAGCACCGCCATGCTGGCGCAGTGTCTTAATGGCCAACTGATAGTAGTCCGTCTGACGCACTCGATCCTCCAGCTTCCAGTGTAGGTAAGCCAATCCCGAAATGGAGGCCATGGCGCCACACACACACAGATTGCCCAAGAAGCGACGCGAGGGCAGTGTCAAGCGCATCTTAAAGGTTGGCATCGTTTTCAATTTAGTCAAAAAAGCCAAAAGCATTGAACAGGCAAAGGAAATATATGATATAATGTTTAAGTTTTGTGACTGAGATTTCAAATGGAACTTCTGTTGGAAAGTTTTCCCCACAACAAGCCTTGAAATCAAGCCAGGCAGTCAGGAGAGTTTTGCCTTCAGAGCTAATTGAGGTTGTAGCTTCTGCTGCTGCTGCTGCTTTTGCTTCTTCTTTTGGCCAACTTAAAAATTGCTGGCCACAAAACCGCCTGGCAGCAGCAGGCAATCGGTGGCGGCGGGCAGTCGTTCAATTTTGATGCCGCCACCCAAAAGGCGTGGACAACAAAACGCTCGCCTCTCCCAAGTGGGAATCCAGAGGAATATACAACTGAGAACAGACTGAGCAAAACTCGTTTCGATTCACGTATAGCTGTACATAGGAGTTGCCTCTTTTTCTCCTTCATTTCTTTTGGTTTGTGGGCCAAACAAGCGGCGCCATTAATGACAGCCCCTCGACAGAGATGCCCCCAAAGAGTGACCCATCCATGTGGGATGGATGGATAGACCGACCAGCAGAATGGCTTCTTGCCAGCCAGGCAGTAGAGAATATTTCAATAATTCTGATCAAAATCTAACATGATAAGCGGGATCTTCATTGAGGGGATCATCTGAATGCACGACGAGCGGCGGCGGCGATCCATGTCTACTTTGGGCAAGCAGCAGCAGCCTGATTTGGTATGCAACGGCGGGGAAATGCCCAGGAAGATGGGCGGCAAGATACATATTTTAATAGCTGATTTAAGTCTTAGGTAAAGGGTACACATGTGATGGAAACTATGGCTTAATTTATTTACATATGGCTGATTAAAAAGGGTAACAAAATATGCAGAAGATAGTTCGCTGGAAGAGCGCTTTGGAGAGGGCAAGAAGATAATTATTTCTGGAGAGAAATGTTAGGAGACACAAAGAAGAGCAGCACCAAGAGGTGGCTCTGTGAATGATTCTTCGGGAAGAATGACTAAGGGAAGAACTACACAAAAATACCTTCTAGAACTTACAAAAATTAAACTCTAAATCCATTAAAGTGCAACTAAACCTCCTCCTACCCTACTTCTACATTTTCAACTCAGTAGAGAGTAGTTCATCTACGTAGTGTGGCATATCTATTTTTACTAGCCTTTTTTTTTGCTTGCAGCCCATGAAGCATGCCGCAAACCAAGGCACTGTCCAGCGTGTCCAATGAGTGTCCATTTAGGGTGCTGCTGTTGCTAGTGTTGCAGCAATGGTTATTTAAAAATAGTTTTACCCCCTACCCCCCTTCATCGCATATCTTGCACACATTACACTGGATCGGTAATCGATAGGCAGCCATGCAACGCCTGTCATGGCCACGGGAAGGGGAACGGGGCAACGGGGAACTCTGATAGGAGGCGACTTTTTGCGGCGTGGCCTAATCTATCAAATGCATCTTTGGGTTTGAATATCTTTGTGGTCTTGCTGCCTAGCTGGTTGGTTGTTACATTTTTGGCCTAAGTGGCCTCTTGCGTGTCTGTATTTATCGCCGAGCAGCGATCATGACGCGCTGACTCTCAGAGTCTCTGCCGCTGAGATTCTCTCTTCTCAGCTGCCTGCGTGCTGGCGAAGATTCCTCACTGGAGATTCCTCTTAGCAGAACCTTCTTCCTTGTGACAATTTCTGTATGCTGTCTTCATCTCATTAAAGGTCTCTCTCTCTCTCTTTTTTATGCGCTGTCACTTTAAGACCATTTTGGTTTGAAGAGGCTTATCTACGGGCCAGAGTCTGCCAGTCCTCCATCCATCTTTAAGTGCTCGCCATATGTTTAACATGATTTTGTTGGCAGGCAGGGGGTAAAGCGAAGCACAAGGTCTTTTCTTTCTATAAATCAAATTGCCAATACGGAAGAGAAGTTAAAGCCAAAGCCACAGCTAAAGCCAAGCCAAAGCCGCATAAAAAAAGAGGTACAAAACCGTCTTTAAGTACATTTTATTCCACGTTCTTGTGGGCACACACAGGTGCACAGGTGTTACAGGTGCTCGCTGGCCATAAATATGCCTATAACTAACCATTAACTATTAACTGCTTAACGGTAGTGTGCTGCTACAAATTGATTTTGGAATTTCGTAGCTCATCTGGGCTGCTGTTTGGCTGTGATGATTATAGGCCGCATCGAGTTAGTTAGTTAAGATCGTGACTAGATCATCAAATTATATGCATTACTTTTAATCACATATCACACATACGGTGCAATCATTTCATTATTAACAGCCAGATTGATATGAGACTCTCTGCCGCGTTAGTTTATTATTATTAAAGATTTTATTGAGTCATTCAATTATGAATCAATCAAAAAGACAGGCTGGGCTACTCTCTCTTCAAAATTGTGACTAATTTCTGTACAATTTGAAATTATTTTTACGCTGATTTCTCAGAGGTTTTTGGCTTAAAGAATTTCTAGAAATAGCGTCTAAAAAGAATCTCAAAAAAATAATTAATTACATTTCCTTTTCGTGTAAAAATTATGACGCCAGCGACACACAGCAAAACAATTTATCAGTTTTCAATTTTTTGTTTAATGACAATAAAAGTCTATGTGTTTTATTTATATTCTTGTTTTGTTGTAATTTTTTATGAAGCGCCAAGGCTTTTTAATTAGTTTTATGCTACAAGCGAGTAAATGAAGCGCAGCATAAATTAAGTTTACGAATGGCTAAGGGGGGATAAGGGGTGAGGTCAGGGCCCTATGGCAGAGAAGAGCCATAAAAATAAAAAAAAAAAACTGGTTGCCAGAAGATGAGAAATGCAATTGAGCACACAAACAGCACAGTGCCCGCAAATAAGTAATGAACTTCAGTTCTGTCTCTCCATCACTCTCTCACTCTTTATTGATTATTTTACATGATTTACTCATCGTTTTTAATAAGTTTTTTCTTCAATCAAATGCTTTTCCGATTGCGTCATAAATGTTACCGAATTAGCATAAAATTCTTGATGATGCTGGGCCCCATCCATCCTCAAGGTAATCCTCGAGTGTAGCTTCCTCAAAAAGCTTTATGAACCGACAGGGCCTTCAAGGTCCACTAGCCAAATTACCCATTTGCCTGCCTCAACCTCCCCCAAACGAAACCTTTAAAAAACCATAAATTATAAAAATATACTAAAAAATGTTTAAGCAAAAGGGGTTAAGTTAGTCAATCTATCGTTCAATCAGTGAAGCCAGTCAGTCGTTCAATCAGTCAAGCAGTCAGTCGTTCAATCAGTCGGTCAGCCGTTCAGTTAGGCTTGCGGCTATAGTTTTCAATAAAACATAAAATAAATATGGCAAATTGAAGTGCGGACCCAAAAACATTAACACAGCCAGCGGCAAAAATACACAAAATACGAAAAAAAGAAAAGAAGTAAGAGAAAACGAAGCTGTAGATACCCTTTGCTGTGCTTATTATAGGTATTATTTATAGTTAAATAATATTTAAATGGTCATAAGGAACTTTTTGAAACTTTAAACTAGTTTTCGAAGCAAAATAATAACTGAAATATTATCGGTACGTTTTCTATTCCGAAATTAGTACTATATATGTAAGTATAAGTATCGGATGCTAAGAAGCCATCAACAACATATTCACAAATTCATTATATCCTCCGCTTAAAGGGTATCAGACAAAAACTATCAAAAGAAGAGGAGGCAAACAGCGCAAACGCAGTGCGCATGCGCAACACGCAATGCCAAAAGAGAAGCCGCAATCGAAGCCTCAGCCTCAGTCGCAGTCGCAGTCCAAGGCGGCGCCGCCGCAGCCGCAGAGCCCGAAGTCCGAATCGGAGTCGGAGAAGCTCCGCGCCGCCGCCCCTGACCAAAGTCGTTGCTGTGAGGCTCTGGCCGGCGCAGCCAAAGCCAAGGTTGTTGTTGTTTTTGTAATTGCTTGTCTCTCAAGTACAGCCATCGTCTGTGAGTAATGTTAGCGCCATAAATAGAGAAAAATACAGCAAGAGAGTGAAAGAGAGAGATAGAGAGAGAGATGGAGGCAGCGACAGAGACTGCGACAGAGCACAGGCGACAGTGAAGAAGGGAGGAAGACGAAGCCTGGAACGAACTTATGTTTAATTGCAAGTTGTAAAAATCTTTTAGGGTGGAGCCTAATCACCAAAAGCCCAAAAAAAAACACAAAAAAAAAAAAACAACAAAAAAAAAAAAAAACTTACAAGGAAGTCAATTGAAGGCCAGCAGAAAAAAAACCAAGCAATGGGAAAGATGTCTTGGTCGCAGAAGCGGAGTACTGTCTCTCGGGGCAGGGGAGTGGCAAAAAACGGGGAAGACGATCTCTGGGGAACAGAGAGAAGAAACATCTCAGAGGAGAACTGCAGCAAAGCTGAACAGAGACATGCAACACATGTGTTCTTCATATGTAGAATAATTGTGGGAAACTCCACAAACCACAGAGGCAGGGTCATGGCAGATCAATTGAAGAGGAGGCCACACTTTGCAGTCAATACTGTAGCAGAGGAGGCCACGCTCTGCAGTTAATACTGTAGCAGAGGAGGCCACGCTTTGCAGTTAATACTGTAGCAGTAGTTGGAGTACTTTTCAATTAACAGAAACATTTATTTCCACAGCCTTTAAGTTGGAATAGAAGTTCCAATTGGTGTGAGAGTTTTGAGCGCTTTGCAGCTGTTAATTTACAGAATTCACTCAATTTAATTATCACATATTTTTAGACATAATAATAACAAAACATTGGCTGCTTTTAATCTTAAAATTTGTATAATTTTTCCACTAAAAAATCACTTGTGTCCATATGGTTTGCAAGAACTTGAACCCGTAGCCAGAATCTCTTCCGCTTGGAACTCGTATAGGGGATTCTTATCTTACATGCCATGGCTGCTGTTTGCCACTGTGGCTGTGGCTGCTGCTCCCTTCTGCTACTGTAGAACCTCTCCATTTCCATTTCCATTGGGGAAATGCTCAAACAATGGGCAGCTGATAAAAGAGTAGCAAAAAAAAACTCTACAGACAGCCGCGCACTCGTCTGTGAAATGAAAGTAGCCCGAGATACAGAAAACCGAAACTGAAACCTCTCACAGACCCCAGCAGCCCAGCAGACGGAGTTACCATAGGGATTCTGTAACTGTATCAGTGGCCAGTGTCCAGTGCCATTCGGTGGGGGATTTCTATTTCTATGTCTGTGTGTGTCTTTTATCGCTGAGAGAAATGCTTTCAAGTGTATTTTTACTATTTAGAAAATTGTAACTATTACAATTACATTTCCTGTTCGTGTCGGCTACTTTGGCTTTTGTTCTTCTCTCCAAATTTATGGCAACAAGTTAATTGTTTTTATTGTACTTATGTAATTGCAAACGAGACGACAAGGTAATCGTTATTCTACTACTATACACTGTCACAAAAACAGCAAACACACAGAGAAGAGCAAAGAGAACTAAAGAGGAGGAAGCTGTGCTGTGGCGAGTGAAAGAAAAATCAAAGTTAAAGTTTTTCAAGTGGCGGGGGAATTGCAGAAGACATCTGTCTGGGGAGTGTGTTTTCAATTACATTTTACATTTGTTACTTGTTCGAACTTCGAAGACCGCCGAGGCATTTGTTGGTGTACCCTGTAAGCGTGAAGCATAAGGTGTACCCTGTAAGCGAGAAGCAATTGGTGTACCCTGTAAGCAAGAAGCATAAGGTGTACCCTGTAAGCGAGAAGCATTTGGTGTACCCTGTAAGCGTGAAGCATAAGGTGTACCCTGTAAGCGTGAGAGTTTGCTGTTTTTGAAGTGTTTAAAAAGAGAAATAAAGCTGCGAATCCTAGCCCTTTTGAGAAGCTAAAACTATGCCTAGCATTCAATACTTTTCCTTGGTCTTTTCCTTGCTCTTTTCCGTGTTCTTTTCTGTTATTTTTCCCCACTCAGTGGAGTCCACTCTCTCGACTGTAGTGGAGTGTAAAAAAAGTCTTGGCCTTGGCGGTTGGCTCCTTGAGGCACCCAGCAGCAGCAGCAGCTGGCTGCGATGCAGACGCGGATTAGATGACAGATTAGTTAAATGCGCATGAAATGAGGAGCTGTTTCGTTCGGTCGTTCGTTCGCTGTTGTACTTGTGGCATGCCTCCTACTTGGCCTTATGACCATATGGAGTTGCCGCAAACAGCCGCAACAGCAGCTGCAGCTGCCTGCACAGCCTCCTCCATGTTTGCTGCCAGGCGTTGCCATAATGTCTTCATCTTCATAATCAGGCGTACGTTTCGGTGGGTTTGCTGCAACTATTAATAGGCGTTGTAATTGGAAGTTGCATGCACAGGTGATTAGCTAAATGCCCCGCGCAGATACTAGTACGGAAAGTTCCCACAGGAACCCAGACTTGGCCATGACTTTGTACTTTTGGGGCGCTCTCTGTGTTCTGGGCATATTTTATTCAAATTTTTGCTGCCCGTTTTTATGATGACACTCGTGTCCATTAATGAGTCTCATTCTGCCGCAGTCTTCTACTCCGCTCTCCTCTCTTTAGGGTCATAAAAGTTTCAGTTTATAAAGGAAGCTTCTTTTATATACACGCTTAATGGATCTTTAGGGCTCTACCCAGTCAGTTCCAGAGTCTATCTGGGGCTCGTTTTCATGTCTCTTGTGGGTATTTCGTGGCTTTCAATGGGGCTTTTGTTCCTGCCTTATTGACTCTGACCTTTGGCTGCCCTTGCAATCATTCTCGCGCCGTCACTAATGACTTCTAGGCCTAATATTTATTATAATGGGACAACCGATTATTGGTCAAACGTTCTGGCCACGCACACAACCAATCACACCCGCACACCCATACCATACCCCTCAGAAGGAATTTACTAATGGACTTCCTGGTTTGTGCAGACCGCAAAAATGAAACCCAAGATGTACGAGCTACAAGTATCTGTGCTCTTGTGGAATTTCCCTTGCAACAACAAACAATTTTCTCAGCTCTCGATTTGTGGCACGTTGGATAGCAGAAGAAGAAGCAGAAGAAAAGTGGCAATTGAATTGTATTATTCGGATTACGCTTTGTTGGGATCTTCTTTGCAGGGTGGCGGCGGGGCACACGCATGGATGCCATTCGTAGAGATATCTGATCTGTTGCGGAGGTTGAACCTCCAATTATCGTATGCTCCACAGATCATCTTCGAGCGGGGGTGTGGGGCAGGGAGGAGGAGAATTAACTACTCAGCAGATTGTTTGCCAGACAATAGGGGGACAAGCCAAAAAATAATATCTATACATCTTTTAATGCGATTTGCGTTCATTTCATTACCTTCACAACGATCATAAAAGCTAAGCAAACACACACACACACAACAAACTTTGTGCACAAAAATTCACAAAACAAAATAAAGCCAGGAAGGTCGTTCCATTTGTTGTCTGGCAACTGGCAACTGGCTGCCCTTCCACTTCATTGACTTGCCACCCAATATATTTTTTATCTATTTCTCTAGCTATGTCTGTCTGTCTGTGTGTCTGTCTGTGGGTGGGTGGCTGTGTTGCTTTGTTGCATTGGGAATCCTTCTGGCTGATTGGATTAATATCCACAGCAAACATAAACCCAACCAGCAATACGGCGTACCAATAGCAAATGCAAACCCAAAAAACAAATCCGCAACAAAATAAAACAAGAAGAAGGCAAAATCTAGGCGAGTGTAAAGAAGCGGAACATACCCTGGGCTGAGCATTGCTTAAGGAACTTTGTAAAGAATATTCTAGATATTTTTTAACAAAGAAAATTGAGAATTAAATAGAATTTCTTGTTGCAAAGACAAAGATTTATTTCAAGCTTAAGGCTAACATTTTGATAAATTTTTTTAATACTTTAATACTTTGTAGCAACAGACAGAAGGAAAAACGAACATAAGAAATGGCAGATATATCCTTAAAATATATTTAGAAATATTCTATGAATTTTTTTTAGTTCTTTCTTTCAAAATTTTTCCAAAATCCCCAAAATACGCTGCTCAGAGGAGGATTTTGCAACCCAAGTAATACCCGAAAAAAATACATAAAAATTTTATATTTTCGTTGCTCTCCCCACCGTTACACACACTTCCCTACCCCCACTGTTTGGTATCCATCGATGGCTAAAAGACCCCTCCTAAAACAGGATGAACAATGTGGCAGGATCTCTCTCCGCCACCACCACCCTGAAAAATGTTCTACAAATATGGCCCCAAGCCATTGGAATACTTGAATGTAAAGTGTTCTTTTTTTTTTGGTTTTTGGTATTGGTTTTTGGAATGGTCTCTTCTGCTCGTATTGATAGAATGCAGCATTGAGGTTTTAGGTTTTCGGAACTATTTGGGGTGCATACAAAAAGAGAGTGCAAAGTTCAAACCAGTAACCAGTTTAGGGCTTTACGACCACAGCATTTGAGAGAGTTTTAAATGGAAAGTTTATTTTGTAGGATTTAAGGCACTTAATAGTGTGGGGTTTTTAAGCCAATAAAACAGCTAAAAACTCTACCAATTTTAAGACTTTGAATGTTGTATTTCCTGTTGGATATACACGTATATTAAAAAGTACTTTTAAAGTATCGACTGTAGCAATATACTTTCCATTACATTTGCCTCACCCACAACTTTTTTCCTATTGCAACTTTTCTAAGCAGCTTGAGGGGCAGAATGCCAATCAATTTAGTTATAGTCTATCTAAAAGTTAGTACTCCTTGGAAACTTCTAACATAATTGAAGACAAATAAACTTAGTTTTAGTTTATCAATAAATATGCATATTCAACCAATAATATTCGCTGGAAAAAAAGATTTCCCTTTCAGACTTGCAGCACAAAATATTTTGAGCAAACTTTAGTTACATTTTTTCATTGACATTCGACATGAACGGCAAAAATTGACTTTTAAAATGTGGCCACAAATTTTCATCATTTTGCGGGGGTTTTCCCCAACCAACAAGTGTTATTAAATGTTGCTCTTAAAGGGGCGCAAGTTGCAAGGGAAAAAGGCCAGGAAAATTATTTGTGGGAAAGACAGCGAAAATGTGTAGCGCATTTTGCACGTGCGGCTGACTGGTGCCTGCCACTCGCCATTTGGCTTCACCTTCTTCTGCTGTATATGGCTTGATAAATAAATAAATGTGCCAGAGTGCCACAGACACTGCCACAGTCACTGCCACTGCCACTATCGCTGGCTGGCTGTTTGTTTGGTTGGGTGCTTGTTGACTTTTAGCGCTGACTGTTGCTGTTTTCTGTTGCTGCTTTCTTCTGGCTGTCTTCGAATGTGGCTGGCTGCTTGTTTCTGTCTTCGAATGTTGTGGCTTCTGCCACAGAATGTTGCCTTCTTCTTGTTGTTGTTGCCTCTCACTGTTGCATACTTGAAGGCGTTGTGGTGTCCATCTTCTGGTTTATACTGCTGCTGCTGCTGCTGGCTTATCCTACTCGTGGTTGTCATGCCCGTCGTCGGCCGCCCATCCTCCTGGCAGAGTTCCTTCATCAGGTTTTATACTCATGGCTCTTCCTTCTGCTTCTGGATGCCTCTTCCTCACTGTTCCTTCTGCTTCTGGAACACACTTCCTCGCTGTTCCTTCTGCTTCTGAATGCCTCTTCCACGCTTTTCCTTCTGCTGCTGGAACACTCTTTCCCGCTGCTCCTTCTCTTTCTGCACTCCCTGTTCCTTCTCTGCTTGTCATCAGCATTGTTGTGCAAACGCACTTACTTTATACGAGTATTCCTCATATTATATTCATGTTGCGTGTGCGGCAAACACAGAGAGAGAGAGAGAGTAAAAGAAAATTGTTTTTAAGTTTTCCATGGAGGTGCAGGTACAGGTACAGGACAGGACAGGACAGGAATATGGCAAGCTTAATGCAGAAAGACATGAGATTGAAGAGCTTAAAGGAATGCCTTAACCAGCAAAAAAGATTGAACAGAATTAAGTTAACTTTTATGCAGAAAGTGATGGAGAAAAGATGAACTCTTCAACAAGAATGAAGAGTTATTCTTTGTGCTTTAATTGATTCCATCCAGTAGGTAACCTTTTTTGTCCAGGAAGGGAGCCAAGTATTAGTCACTTTCTAAGAGAAGGCAACCCTTTGTCCCTCAAACGACTGCAGAATGATTGCATTTTCCTTGTGAAATTCCAATGATCCTTTAGTGCTGCAATTTGCTTGCTGCAGCAGCAGAAAAAGAAAGGACACCTTTGTCAGTGCTCTTCTTTAGCAGAAAAGAAAGGACACCTTTGTCTGTGCTCTTCTTTAGCATTCAGCAGACAATGGAACTATCGAAGTGTACTTTTGCCATCGAATAACCTGCTAATTAGTAGCTGCTCCCCCTGCTCTGCTCCCTTCCACACACAACAGAATGTAGTGAAGTGAAGTGAAGTGCTAATCATGTAAGTCAACAGTTGAATGGGGAAATTTCATTAGGGTAACATCCATTGCAAGTATCTCAAGTGCCTGCCGCACAAACACACACACAAAAACACACATATATCTCTCTTTTCCCACTCTTTCCGTTTCCGTCTCTCTTAGTCGCTGGGTGTGTGTGTGTGTGTGTGCCTTATCGATTGCGTCATTTGCAACACTCCAATCCACGAGGGACACTCCACTCCACCACACTCCTCTGCTCTTTGCTCTCCACTCTCAACTCTCCCTACTTTTCGTTCTCGTTCTCTCTTGCGGACCAATCAATTAATGGGCCAAATCACATAATGCATGTAAACGATAATGAAAATGACATTAGTCGGTGGCGCCCCACACGCAAAAAAAAAACCCGTTGAAACAACAGCGTGAACGAGGAGACACCAGATGCAGATACATTCCGTACAATTTTCCCTTAAAAAAAAAAAAAAAAAAAAAAAAAAAAAAAAAAAAAAAAAAAAAAAAAAAAAAGAAAAAAACGAAATAGAAAACAGAACAGAAAACGAAACGTAACGGAACGGAGTGAACGTAATTAATGAAATTAAGCTGACAAACTGCGAGCGTGCTTTTGTATCTGTATCTGTAGCTGTAGCTGTGAAAGGGTGCTGTATTTGTATCTGTAGCTGTAGCTTTGTATCTGAATGAATGAATGAATGAATGTGTAAGGTGGGTTGTGTGGGTGGATGGTTGGTGTGTGGCTATCTATGGCTGTGCCGCCTCTCTTCCAACGCTTTTCGCGTTTAATTTTCCAGCATACTCGTAGTTCTCCCTACAGCGCTGTGGGGTGGGGTCTTTTGCATGATAATCGATTACAAATCCCACCTACCCGTGCGCTGCTTTGCTGGCCCCCGTCCCAATCAAAAGTGGGCGTGTTATATCGCCTCCCGATTTTGTGAGTTTCTGCCTGTGGCAGGTCGATTGCATGTTGTATCTGGGGGGGTTCTTCGGTGTTTGGCTTTGGGGTTTGTCTGTCACTCACATTATGCGCACATTAATGTCACGCATTTGCATTTGTGGGCCCACGCTCCAATGCTGAATATTCCTGCCTGCCTTCCTGGCTGCCTCTGCCCTGTGGATGATGTGGAAAATAGCCTGGCTGCAATTAAATTGATGATTCCCCATCGTATGGGGGAATCGTATGACAATGGGTGCATATTAGTCGTGTGGGGGGCAGGGGCAGGGGCTATACATGTAATCGCCCATAATTGCCGACTCTTTTCAATGGATGCTGCAGCATCCAGCAGGAAAGGCAGTAGAAATTAGCCAGTCTAGTAAATTAAGGTCTTTTGTTCGGGTTTAAGCAGGTGGAACTTTTGTTACCGATTCGTTACATTTAAATGGGGGGTTTTACTTTGAGCTCTATTTTGTGTGCAACAGAACAGATCTTTAATTAAGAATTTCGCTGCAGTTCTATGAGTATTTTTTTAGACTCTTTTCTATTTATTTTAATTGCCATATTTTAGAGCTTAATCTATGCTGTTTCTATGTTACTATCTCTACCATATCCCTTCTTTACAACTCCTTTATCCACCCCCTAAAGTGCCCTCTTTTGGGTGTTGCGCAAAATTTATTGGTTTTGGCCTTCTATATATTTTCACCAATTTTTTTCTTTATTTGGTCGCGTGTTACATGCGCGCCGTTAAATAGGCAAAACAAAAAAAAGGGAAATAAAAAGTGGTTCGGTATGTGTGTGTGTGTTTGTATGTGGAACTCTGTCTGGCCTGAATATCGGTGGGTGGGGGGCAGAGACACTCCCCAACCGACCGACCGCAGAGACCGCCTCATAATGCCTATGCCTCATGGCTGGCGTGTTTGTTTGCCTTTCGCTTTTGTCGCTTTGTTCGTCGTTCCGTTGTCGATTGCTTCTTCGCCCTCCCCTCGGCAGGCGGCACACACTATATATATTTTTTTTTTTTTTTTTTTTTTTTTGCGGGCCGCTGCTTCATTAGTGCCAATGCACTCGCCTAAGGCGCCGCCGCCTCCGAATTGTGTTAGGCGGTCTATGAGGTCAAAACCAATCGATTTTCTTTTCTTTTCTTTTTTTTTTTGCACTTCTTGTGGTTTTTTTTTTGTATATTTTCAGTTTCACTCGCAGTTTTCCCCGTCGCACATTTTTTCTGGGCATTCACGTGCTGCCACTGAAACACATATTAAAAGTGCTAGCTCTCCCCTTCCTCACTCTAAAGAAAAGTGTGGCGTCTGCACACGTGGCGTATGAGCAATCTGCTACAAGTTTGAAGAATTTCGACTGATGATATAACCATCTGCGTCCCACGGGGCTCAGCCCAGAGACTAATACAAAAAAAAATAGTTGAAATTAAACTAAAATAAATTGGAGAGGCACACATCCTCCCTGGGGCAGCAGAACTCCCTGGGGACTCCCTGCCCTGTAATACATACGCCAAAAAAGTTTTAATCCCAGAAGTGGGCACGAGAGAAGCATTACCCAAAGTTAAGCTCGCGTCTCCATGGGACTCCTGGTGCACACTCCTACACACTCTCCTACCACAAACAGAGACTCCTGTACTCCACACTCTACTACCACAAAGAGAGACTCCTCCTGGTTCACACTTCTCCTACAGGGGCTCCTTCTGCAAAAGTCCTTGCCCATTCTGGACCTCATCCCACAAACATCTCACGCAACATTTTTTGGCGCCAAAATGGTATAGCCTTAAATTTTAAGTAGCTGTTTAATTTATGCCAAAAAGCCAAAGCATTTTCCAGCAAACGAAAAATCTATCAAAATTCCTGTACAGTAAAGCTCCTGCCCTAAGCAAAACAACAACAAAATTGTGGGCAAAGTTTTTTGGTTTACAAAAACAACAACAAAAAATCCATATAAAGATGGGAAGTCACTTCTTGATTTGATATTTCCGTGACCATTGTCATTATAGTCGCCTTGTTTTTTTTTTTTCGTCTGTCTGTCGGTCTGCCTGTGTTTGTGGTCATAATAATTGTGCGCTAGATAATTATTCCAATAAAAAAAAAAAAACTAAAACCAGATATGGCATGATATATAGAGAGAGAGCCACGTGAAATCCATTTATATAGCTGAAATTTTGTGTGTATGGGCGACATTCAAAGTGCAGGGAAATCAATACGGTTTTCTTTTTTTTTTTCTATGTTTTATATAGTAAACCTTAACCACTTGATTGTTGTGTCGTTTGACAATTACATTTATTTTCTAGCTATTTTTGTTGACCCATTTCTTGTGTTGTATTTCGTATTTAAATAGTTTTTCTGTTTTTGTCTGGTCTGGGTCTGTGTCCTGTTTTATTCATGACACTTTGTGCAGACTTTGATGGTTTTGATTCTTCGATTCGTGGCACCACCTGCGACATGGTCTTATTTGTGTTACGCTCTAGTTATTATTGTTCCTTAGTCAGGCACTCAGGGACTAAATATATGACAGCATACTATATATATGACAGTTTTTTGGGTGGAGGAACTACGTTTGTTGTAGCTTAGCTGAAGGGCTGAATACTCTTTACTTACAGCTATATACAGGAAGCTATATAGGTATATTAAAGGTATAGGTATTATAGCTTTAGGTATGTATATTATAGGGTTTATAGGTTGCTTGATTATTATTCAATTTATTCAAGTTTGTTTTGATGTTCTACGCAGAACTTCTTCTATTTTTAAAACACCAAAATCGAATCTTTATAGCGTTTATTGTAGCTGTCTTAAGATGATTCAGTTACGGGATGTTTCTTTGATGGGAAATTGTCCACAAAAGATTATCTAATTAACTTTTCTGTTTATTTTTAGTACATCATCTTTTCAGGGTATTCCATATTTCGTTTCCCTGAGAGACGTTTGTGTTTGTGTATTCCATCTTGCCGCACATTCCTTGGCCTTTAATTAATATCTACTTGTGTCTCTGTGTGTGTGTGTCTCTCTGTGGTGTGTTGTCGTGTGTCTGTTGTGGTCTGGCACGCATTGTAATTAAGCCTTGTGGTTGCATTTAGTTACAATATTGGTTTATCTCTCTGTACAGCTGAAAATGGAAATGGAATATTTGGATGGATTCCAGAGCTTCATTGGATGTCGTCATAAAACACGATCTCTCTGTAAAGCGATACTCTTCTTCTTTTTTATGTTAAATACCCGCGAAAGACAATTTGATTACCCACCAAAAGAATCAAAAGATTGATGTTCGCTAATTAAGAATTCAAGACGATTCAGCCACATTCTGAGCGGTTGTTTAATCGCTGGTCTGTGTGTTTGGAGAGGTGTCTTTTAATGTCTTTTTTTATTTTTAGCGCTGGCAGATATTGGCTTGTCTAATGAGTGGGGAGAGTGTGGCCAGTCAAACCAACAAGTGCCGTTAAACGTGGGGAGGACGCTCCAACACACATCAAACTCTAACATCCGCTACAGCTCGTTCGCTCTATCTCTGGGGTATGGGGTATGGGGTTGGGCGTTCTCCTGCAGCTATAATTCATTTGACTGTCATTTCCGCCTGTCCAGCGAAATGTTCTAATATAAATTCAATATTTTATGAGTGTGTGTTTGTTTGCTGTTGCTATTCATTCATTCATTCATCATTCAGTTACGTGTGTTGGCTAATGTGACAGTTTGCCCTTTGTGTATGCGCAACCATTTAGAGCGCCGCCATTAACGTGCCCTGCCCCCCCAAAGTATCATCATTAAATGCACATAAAACTCTTGGGCTATGGGCTATCTTGTTAGCTCTCTCTTTCTCTCTCTTCCACTCTGTTTCGCTGTCTGTTATTTATTATATTTATTAATGTGCAATTATGGATAATTATGTGTGTTTAACCATTGAAAAGCAGTGCGGCCTGTGTGGCTGCTACCCAAGGCTTACAAAAAAATATATATATGGTATATATATTGATTTTATGTTGGAAAAATATAGTATGTACCCTAGATGAAGGTATGCTGATTTTTGGGTGGTTTTTGTAGCTTAAAGTAGAGGGAAATGGAAATGTAGCAGTAAATGAAATATGAAATATTTATCTTTTGACTGCAAAAATTCGCTAAAATTTGAGTTCCATAGTTCCCAAAGTGTATTTAAACCTTCATCTTGCCTTACTTTCGCTTTGAAATTAACTTTAATACGTTCATTAATTAATGGCTTAGCAGCCATGCAGTTTATTTTGGTTATACACTGATCCCCGATAAAGTTCTATAAATAATAAACTTCGTACGATTTTCTTTATTGCTTCCAAAATGCATAATAAAGATTTTTCAATCCCTCGAAAATTTGCATTCACTTGGCTGGTTGGCAGTCATTATTTATCCATTCCACTGATCCTCGGGGGCCACACTGGGGGCAGCCTTGCATTAACCCCGCGCCACCAACAGCTGGAGACCAGCTGAAGATTTCGGCCAATCACTTCATAAAACAAAACATAAGCAAAGAGCGCGTTTTCATAAACGATTGGGCACCCCTTCTCAGCTCCCTCCTCAGGGAGGGGGGACAGTAAGGAAAGGCATGCGAAACGAAGAATAATAATAAGACATTCCACGATGATGCCTCCTCCTCCTACCCAATCCTTCCAGCGGTTCGGGCCACAGCGCAATCTAATTAGACATAATAAGGCAAACACAGCCGAAAAAACCACAGAAAGATACAAAACGGCCAACAGCTGAGGGCAACGTTTTCTTTTCAACCCATTTTTATTTTTTTTTTTGAGACCAAAGACTTGTTTTGTTTTGATTCCACTGTTGCCAAGCGGGAGAACCTCCTCCCCTCTTCTCAGTGCCTTCTTTTTTTTTTTTTTTTGCTTTCTCTGTATGGTCGATCGACGCAGAGTTTTTCCGGCCCTGTGCTTCGCTCTATGCTATTAAAATATATTACAGCAGCAATTTCACTCGACTTTATTTTTGCGCTCCAGTCCAGGCTCTAGCCAGAGTCAGAGCCAGAGCTCTCATCTTCTCCAGTTTCAGCCATCGTCCAGGCCTTTGCCTTGGTGGAGTCTCTAGCTCTGGCTTTGGTCTTTTTTCTTTAGTCTCTTCGGGGTCTCTCCGTGGTCTCCGTTCGTCTGTCTGTCTGTCTTGGTTGGTGTATATAACTTAATTTTTATGGTCATGCAAGTCAATTGCAGTTTGGCATTTCTTCGATGAATTTTTCTGCACCATCCACCATCATCATCATAGTCCTCCTTCTCCTCCTCCTGCCTCTCTTGGGGTCTGTTTGGAGTTTGCCTGCTGCGGGGTGCGGGGGGGTTTTTGAGAAGCAACAAAAAGTCGTAACACAAGACGCAGCACAAATGGCAAATGACTTTTCAGTACAAAAAAAGGCATCCGGATGATAAAAAGGGAACAGAAACCAGAAGTTTCGCACTTTTGCAAAGGTTTTTATATATGTGGAATATGTGGGGTGTATATGTAGAACAGCAGGCAGTGGGCGATTGTAAGTCAATGACAGTGATAAAATCTAATATGTAAAGATACATTATGGCAACGAGAACGATTGCTAGAGATGTTAGAGACTTTAAACAGCAGACAAAGAGCATTTCTAATGGTCAAAACTCAACACTAGATACGAATTGCTTTGGCTTTTTTAGGCTGAATAATGTTATAGAAAATTCTAATAAAGATTGGGTTGAATATATCAGAGTACTAAGTACATAAAGATTGGGTTCCTAGGAGAAACAACGACAGCTAGCTGATGCGTAGGTTCTTATGAACCAAGCAACCATCGACTCAAAAGGAACCACTCCCCATCTACAATTGAAATCTAGCTCCGTAAACCTATTTTTTAGCTTGTAGAAAGATAAAGCTTGCAGAAAGATAAATAAACCATATCTAAACAATTTATCATACAACTAATTTCATCTTTGAGTTATTTCCAAGCCATCCCACACTTCGTTTTCAGAATTTATTGTTTGCCACGCAAAACGTGTGTCGCGCACTTGAGGTTTACCTCCTTTTTTTTGGGGCACTCACAACTTCAGAGTTTTTTTTTTTGTATTTTTTGTTTGGCAAATTGAAAACTCATAAAAATTCTCACGTTTTGCTCCAAATTTGTACGTTAGACTGATTTTTGTAGCGAGTATTTTGCATAATCACCATAGGCAGCAGCCAACGCCGTAAGAACAAGAACAACAGCAACAACAAGTCACACAAGACAGACTAAAAAGCAGCAGGGAAAAAAATCATAAAACCAGAACGAAAGTAAAGATTTTTGGTGGAACGAAGTGCGAGATACTCTTGCAGATTTATGGAGGTTTTTTTTTTTTTTTTCTATAAGATAAAGTCTTTGAATTTTGTGAATTTTTGTAGAGTATCATAAAGCAGTAGGAATGGGAAATGTATATTTTGGGGGAACGAAGATATATTTGCAGATCTTTATTTGAAATCTATGGAAAAAGAAATAGAATTTAAAGTTTTCTGAACGATTTATTGCATTAAATACTAAGACAAATAAACTATCTATGGAAAATATCAATCAGATACCCATTCAAACAAGTAGCTAAAACCAAACTAGTCCCAAGAAGGAAACTCCCTAAGTCAAACATTGATCTTAGGCTACCCTAAGTCTCCACTGCTTTTAAAATTAATAAAAAAATATCTATTCAAATAAACAACCCAATTCTTTGATAGCATCTCAATTGCTCACCTCTCTTCACTCCAAACACAATCTAAATATCATTTTACCCTCTTGAAGTGTATTGAAAAAACCTATGGCAAACTGTCAGCTATCGAAGTCTCTGGGCCGTAGACACGATTATGATGCCAAATGTGATCATAAAAAAAAAAGAGAAGTGAGGCCCAAGTCCGATTTAGAGGCTGAAAAAAGACTTGTTGCCGAGTACTGTTCTCTGTGCTGTTCTGTTCTTTTCTGCTGCCAGAGAGCTCAAGTAGTTTTTTTTTTTTCTTTTTTATCAAATTGCCCGACGGCCAGAGCGACCGCAGATTGTGATGCTGTTTGGTTGTTTCCAGTAGAAGTTGTAGTTGTTTCTTGTTATTGTTTTTGTTGTATGTTTCCTGTATGCGTAAAAATGTGGTGGGGATTACTTTGAGGAGTTGGTTTTTGTGATGTTTGGTTGCTAGCCGCACCGCGGGCTATGCAAATTCATCATCATACAACGAGTACGAGAGGTATGACAATGCCCCAGAAACACACACACACACTCACACGCGTAGATATAGAAAACCGGTGGCACTTTTGGTAACTCAACAGGCGGCCCTCGCATCGCGCCACACCACACCACACGCCGCACACACTTGTCAATGGTGCAATGAACCCCAGAAGAAAAACCATCGCTCAGACAAATCCATCAGTTAGATTTCTCAGAGCTGGCTCGTGTGGACCCCCCGGGGCGCAGTGTCCGCAGTGTCCGTCCCCCGTCCCCCCACTAATGAATACATGAATCTGATCTGATGTCCACCAGAAGCCGGCACCACCACAGCCGCCCAATAAATTTTTGTATTTTCATAGAAATCTTTACGGCACTGAGCGGCATCCATTACCGCTGATCGTTTTTGTGGGGGCAAAGGAGTGCTCGTATGGCGTGGCCTGTTCTTAATTGTTATAGTAATTTTTTAAGTATCCGAAAATTGTTGGAGAAAAATTACTTTTATTTATTTAACGGCTGAATATTTGCAAGATTTTTGTTTCCTACAGCAGCCGGGGCACCTCAGTTAAGTTTGACATGCGCTGCGTACCTCGCATTAAAGTTTTACATGCGCTGCGGGTCCCGTACCAAAGTTTTACATGAACTGCGGACCCCGCTGTAAAGTTTGACATGCTCTGCCGTGACTATCAGAAAAAAACCGAAAGAAAGTTTCTACAGGAAGTGGTGTGAAAACTTTCAGTCATAATGAGAGCATTATATGGGGCATTGATTGGGGCGGGCATCAAGTACCTTAAAGGCGATTTCTATAAATAAATACGTGAATACGTGCTCTTCAAATGAGTAATTTTTTTTAATGCTGCTGCTGCTGCTGTTGGTTGGCTATCAAAAAGCAGCATCAATAAAAAATTTGAGTGCTCTTTTTTTTTGCAGGCAAACACAGCAGACACAGCTGCAGTTTCGGTTGAGGAAATTCGCGCCTCACGTAGTCATATGATACACGTAATCGGGGGTTTAGTTCGATATATTAAGTCTTTGTTTTAAATTTGTGTAGAGCGGAATATTCGAGTGTTCTTTGAGTTTGTGTTTGTTTGTTCTTTGAGTTCTTTGCTATTCAGTTTTGATTCAGAAACTCATTATCTTTAGACGGTAGAACATATGTACTTCCGAGTATATGTGCAATAAACTTTATACCGGAAACACACATTGATTCCATGCGAAATTAGGCAACAATCTTTATTGTTTATTGGTACAATCGAATTTCTAAAGAATTATTTAATATTAAAGCAGAATTTTAAACCTAAAAGTTTCACATTCGAGCTGCAGCTTAAACGTATTCCCTGTTTACTCTACCGGAACAGTTTTTTTTTTTTTCACATCTTAATTGAATTTACAGCGAATTTTTACGTTTTTTTTTGTTGTTGTGACTAATGTCTGATGACAGCGTACAAATGTCGTTGCACTCTCGTTTTGGAGCGCGCATTCCCATTCATTCTGTTTATTTATTTTTTTTGTTTATACCAGGCACGCAAAATTTAATGCAAAACTCGTTTAAGCCCCTCTTTGCTGGTTGCTGTTTCAGTGCGAATTGTGGCTTTGGTTAACCAACCGTCTGAACTGCACTTAAAATCTACTTAAAATAGCATTAACTCATCCAGAAAATGCGCAGAAATAAAACAGAACATTCAAACAGTACGGCATCTATGTATGGCTATTAATAGGTCTAGAGCACGGGATTGGTCTGGAGTTCCTGTCAAAACCGTAACCTACGCAAGCACTTCCTGTGCGACATTTTGTGTGTTATGGGCTAATGACGCGTTCCCTGATAACCATATAACCAATCGCAGTGCCAGTGGCAGGCAGCAGTGCCAGTGCTGATAAGGAACGTAAATAATCTACGTAAGCAGAAAAGACAGACAGTACGTCCTAGGTGGTGATGCGGTGCCATCTGTATCCACTTGGCAAGTCGAATAGGTCCCAAAACAGTTTCGTGTGAAGTGCTCAACCTTACGGTTCGTCTAGTCGGAATATGGAATCTCCCAAGAGGCAAGACAGAGAGAAACTCCTTCAAGTTCTACTACTAGTCGTTGCTTAGCTAGGAGTACAGGTTTTTAGAGTGGGGAACATCATTTAATAATGCTTAACATAAATTTCTGAACATCGTGTAAAGTGATTCACACTTATTCCGATCGGAGTGCCAATGAATAAATTTATGTTTTTACGATTATAGTGACTGTGAAAGAGTATCTTTTTTTTTGTGATAAAGTGGAGATGGCTGAAGCCAATTAGTGTCAATATTATCCTATCGCAGCAGCAAGCGACTAAAAACAATTGATGATTAGATTATACTATATTTGTGCTCTTAAATGCGACGACTACATATAAGTGTTTCCGATTGGCTTAATTGCAATCAATATTTTTTTGGATTTAAATTGATTTGATTTATGAAAAATATTCCACTAATGGAGGGTCAAAGTTGCAGTTATATCTCAAAACCGGAATTTAAAGAAATAGTTGGAAGAATCTAAAGGAACTCCTTCAAGTCAACTCAACTTATAGAATTAGTTGGGTAGAGAAAAAGTAGTGTAGAATTATTTTGCATTTTACTACTATAATGCTCAAAAGTAAAAACAAACAGAGTTATGCTCCTCCCCTTTCTAAACCCTCTCAGTGACATTACGGTTCTCTTTCCGCTGCCTGTAGTTGCTGTTTACATTTTACGTTCCGTTTTTCACGCGCGCAATAACACTCTCTCACTGCTCATATTGCATCATTGCTCTCCCTCTCGCATTTGCACTTGCACTTGATCACAGAATTTAACTCCGCTCAATCCCAAGGCCTATGCTTTAGTCCTTGCGGTACATTTTATTATTTCGTGATCATCGCAGTGTCGTGTTTTTGATGCTCTCAGAGCATTGCTGAGAGTGGCTGTACCAGTGAATTTTTTGTTGTTGCTAATTTCGCTAATGCGAAATCTATATTTCAACATTATTACTTTTTGTGTTGTGCTTTCCAATTCCTCCCAAACTGTAACAGTTGACTCAAAGCATTAACATTTTCACAACTCACATAAAACGCCACCTAGTGGAAAGCAAAAGTACAACGAAGCTTTGCACAAATCAGCACAGAGGGCGCTCTGCTAAGAGTTCTGTTATCCGTAGTTAACAGCGACATGTAAGGCATATGTTAACAGAATTTCTCTCTAGGAATATTTTGTTTTGGAATAGATTTTGATGGCTACTGTAATTGTATATAGTAATTTCTCTCCATGTATAGGTTCTGTAGACATTCAATTAATTTTGATGGAATTACGACACTGCTTTTGTTTTATAGGAAACATAAATGTACAGAATAAGCGTAGAGTTCAATTAACTGACGCAGTTTTTCAGCATTTTCTTAGAAATAGAACGAAACTGGAACTGGCATAAGCAGTAATGAGAAGTTATTAGACCATAATTAATGGTAATTGTAGAAAAGATTAAAGATAATCTTTATATACTATAGTTGTTTTTTTTTTTTTTACCTTTTGTTCTTTGAGGGTTTATTTGATCATAAATGAGAGTCTTGCACAACCATTCATTGCTTAGGAACATGTTTTGTAGTCACTTAGCTCTCTTTGAAAAGCCCACTCATAATACCTTCCAGTAAAGTGACTTTGCTGAGACTTTCTTTGGCATTTGTTGTCCCCTAAAATTGTCCAGAGGACATGGAAATTTAACTCAGAATCAACAAGAACTTATCTTACTTCCCTATCTTAATATCCAGTCTCCTGCTTTATACCTTATCTATAATTAAAATCTCTTAAATTAATCAATAAATTTTCCCATATTATTTTCTTTTTTTTGCTACAACATGCGCTTTGAGCCTTTGGGCCAGAAAATGTTCACGCGTCGCAATTGGCTGCTGCGCTGCAGCATTCTGATAAATGTTGCCGTCATTCTGTATATTGGCAGTCAGCTGATGATTGGCGGCGGCAATAATTTTGCGAATGGCGGCAGCTTTATGCTGCAGGAACAGCAACAGCCAATGGTGTCGGCATTACAAATGGCAGCAGCGTCACAGGTGCCACAGCCGCAACAGCAGCCCACTCCCAAGAACCAGAATGTAAGACCCCCCCTAGACCCTTTTCTCTTCTCAGTATAAACCACACATCTTTCTGCTTACAGCCAGCGGAGATGTTTGAAGCGGAAGAGAGGCTGCTGGCCCATGCGGATGCCACAGGTGCAGCAGCAGCAGAGGCAGCAGTAGCCCAAGTGGCAGCAGCAGCCCAAGCATCGGAAGTTGCGCCTCCAGTTCCAGCCAACAATGACAGCGGTGGAGCAGCACCCATTCTGACCGATCCCAATCAGCTGATTGGGAATATCGGTGCAGGCGGCCTAAGTGTGCCCAATCCCGAGCTAAATAACACACAAAACGATCCCTACATCGTCACCGGGGACGAGAAGGAGCTGGAGGAGCGCGTGAGATCGCTGATCAATTGCTACGATCGCGACTATCACCAGCAGACGCTGCAACGCGGCGACTTCTGGGTGCTGCAGAACTACGTGCGGGCGGAGCACGGCGAGGTCAAGTGCCATGAATCCATCACCTACACCACCCATGCGGATTACACATTCCTCGACAATCTCATACCGCTGCTGGAGCGCTGGAATGCACCCGTGAGCATAGCCATGCATGCGCCGGGCACTGACTTCCAGCCCACCGTCGACTCCATACGGTATCTGAGGGAATGTCTGCCAGGCAGCCATCTGGTGCGTGCGTACACCACCTTCCACATTTACTTTGGCACCAAGCACATACCCCGGGCGGTGCCCAAGCCCCAGGATGTGTTCAAGGTGGGCTACAATTGCACCCTGCCGCCGCCGTACTTTAATATCACATCGGGCCATTTGTATAAGGCACAGAAGAAGCTCTTGTATCCGGTGAATGTGGGTCGCAATATAGCACGAGATTCGGCCTTGACGCACTTTATCCTGGCCTCGGATATTGAGCTATATCCGAATCCGGGTTTGGTTAAAAAGTTTCTCGAAATGATTGCTCGCAATGAGCAATATTTAAGGAGAAAGGCGCCCAGGTAAAAGTATTAAATAAATGTATGATAAATGTATGACTCAATTTGTTACTTCCATTTTTTAGAGTATTTCCTCTTGCCATATTCGAGGTGGAAGAGAATTCACCTGTGCCGCATGACAAGACAGAGCTGCAGGAATTTCTGCGCACCGGCAAGGCGATACCCTTTCATAAGCGTGTCTGTGCCAGCTGTCATGGTGTGCCCAAGTCCAAGGAATGGATGGCTGCCAATGAAACGGATGAATTGAGTGTGTTTCACATAGGTAAGAGATACATCCCTTTAGAGCCCAGAAATAACTAACAGACTCGCTTTATGTATAGGCAAACGCACTGGTTATTATATACATTGGGAGCCCATTTATATAGGCACACATGCGGATCCGCACTACGATGAGCGGTTGAGTTGGGAGGGCAAAAGTGATAAGATGCCACAGGTACAGAAACCTATACATACCACATTGAAAACCCCTATCTAATATTCATTTCGTTTAGGGCTATGCACTGTGCGTTTTGGATTATGAATTCCATATATTGGATAATGCATTTCTGGTGCATAAACCTGGCATTAAAGTGCTGAAAAAGGATAATCGCCGGGCCATGTTGTCGGGGAAAACGAATCAGCTGATACGCAAAATCATTTATCCCGAACTGAAGATCATGTATGGCATGCGCAAGGGTTGTGGCATATAGTAACTAATTCTGAAGCCCGATTTGAGCGGATTGCGTGCCCAAGCAAAGGCGAAAAGACTACAACAACCAGCAACACTATTACTATTTGCAATGCCATAGATGCAGCGATATACAGATAGATAATCTATCTGAAAAAAAAAACTATGGCATTGGATGCGCCCTACAAGTGCGTGTCTTAGCTAAAGACTTAGCCCTAGGATTTAATAGCTAGAGATAGATAGAGATAGAGAGAGCAGTTATCGTAGTTAGGCTTTAGAATATCAGATCTGTTTTTCCAGGGAATGGCATTGCTCTTGCTCTACAGCAGCCTTCAGAGAGAGATCGATAGATATCGAGAGAGATAGAGAGCACGGCTTAAGTACGTTAAACGTAGTTCGATATTTTGTTGTGTTCTGTTTTAGTTCTGCTCCATAAATGGGGGAGGAACCAGAGGGGTTATGTATGGTTCCTACTACCACCACCACCACATACTTCCTTCCATATAATCTTCCTGTAAATATTATTCATAAACAGAGACACTCGAGGATTTGGTTGCATATATAGTACATATGTATGTATGTATAGACTTCTCTACTACTCTTAGGCAGTCATTATTAAATTACTATTAAGTTAAGTTTATATTTTTAGTTTAGCCAAATTCAATCCATTCAATCCTCCATATACATACATTCACAGCAGTTGAGTTTTATTTCTTTAACTTTTATTCAAAATACTCAACTTTTTGTATACCAACAACAGACAGAGAAAAAAAAAAGAGAGAACCTAATCGAATGTCTAACCATTTTGTTATGGCTACAGTTCTGTTTTTTAGGCCATAATTATTTTTCCATATGGGCAATTGTAGACTTAACCCTGCAAAGACCAAAATGTAGATTAGAAACCCAACAACAATGGCAACAAAAATAGCAGAGAAATGTTAAAAAAATAAAACAAAAAAAAAACTACGTACTACACATAGACTTTTGAAAGTTAGCTAATAAAAAAAAAATTAATATTAAAAATTATACGAAAAAAAAAAAAAGAATTGTATGGCGAGAAGTACTGCAGTTAATGCAAAATCGAAAGAAAGAAAGAAAAAAAACACATTTCAATAAGCGTAAATGCAAAAAAAGAAAAGAAAAAAAAACAACCGTGATATTTGTACTAGTAAAAAATGCGAGAGACGTAAGAAAGGGGAGAGAACGTTAAATGTTTAAGCGATAAATGGATAAAACAGAGATGAAAAGAGCATAAAAAAAAACAAAATCCAAACTTAAAATTAGTTTTGTATATGTTTTTTTATTAGTGTTGAACATTAAGTCAAACTTGTGCACATATAAATGTTAAAAACATAATGAAAAAAAAAAAAAAAAAAATCGAAAACTAAATCGAAACCTTAAAAAAAATCGATCGAATGCTGAAGGTTTTTGTTTGTTGAATAGGCCTTATCGAAATAAATAATAAAAAATAAAATTATAAAAAAAAAACTACAGAGAAATACGAAATAATATTTAGATTTTAAGCAGCTGTGTTTTGGATGTAGAAAAACAACAAAAAAAAAGACATTTTTGAGCGCGACTTGGGAACAAAAAAACATACATACATTCGTACAACAACAAATTGGTGTATCTTTGTATCTATTGGATGTGTAGCGTATAAGTTTTTGATTTAGTTTAATTTTTCGCTTCGTTTTCATGCGCTCAACAAAATTTAGTAAGACTCAAAAGAAATATCACTAAAAAACTACCCAAAAATGTTGACGAAAAGTAGACACAAAAAATACCCATTGTTAAAATAGTAGACAAAACAAAAAAAACCAATAAAAATAGAATATAAAATTAAAAAATAAACAAGAATAAATGAGTATATTTGTATTGAAGTAAAAAGTATTAAAGTGCCTTAGACAAAAATGAAAAGAAAATATTCAATATTTATATAAAAGACATGAATTGAACAAAATGAATTGAAGACAAAATTTTTCCTAATTTCCACACTAATTTTTTTTGTACATAAATAAAAACAAAACTTTTACAAAAAAAAACAAACATTAATTTAAGCTACTTTATAGTATATATTTTGTATATAGAAAGAAATATAAATTTAATTATAGTTTCTGTCGGAAGCCTTTAGTCAGTGGTCCTAGGGTTTTTTTTTTCCTATTTAATTAGTCTTCTTAATGCGATATCTAGACCTGCCAACTATTATACGTTTAATTCTTTATAGTTTTGCACTCGGAAATGTTTTCGCCCCCTAAGTTGTCGATTATGGAAAATACAACACACACACACACATACAGTAAATATAGTATATTTTTTGTAAGAGTTAAGTGCAAAATAAATCTGCTGAGCATGGACTATAGCTGAAAATATTAAGAAAAAAAAAAGGCTAACAAACACAAAACAGACACAAAAATAAAATAAAAAAACAACTGATGAGAGAAATGCGCGAAGGTATACAATGTAAAGAGAAATGTATAAAAATAAATACAAAAAAAAAACAATTTGAAAAAAAAAAATATATATATAAAAAAGATTTTTGAATGTTTAGCGGGAAGGGTGGAAAGAAATTAATAGATTGACTGAAAGTCTGTTAATTTCAGGGAAGTTATGGTTATTAAGATTGCCTGGAAGTCTGATAGTTTCTAGGAATTTAGGGAATTTAATGGATGGTATTGATATTTCTGATATCTGATATTTTCTGAGAGTTCTTCGTTGGAGTCGTGGTATTTATACAAATGAATATATTACCCATGAAAGTTGACAGTCTTTTGAGCTTTGATTGAAGTAAATAGATTTCCTGCCAGTTTGAGCTTTGCTAAATAACAACTTTAAACAACCATTTCCTGTAATAAATGTAACCCCTACAAGTCGTATCACTCCCAAACCACCTTTAATATATCTCTAATTAATATATACCTCTTTTAACTACCTTTGCTGTCGTCATTAGCTGCTTTAGCCTGCTTCAAACTTCAATATTCGTGTTCCTCTTCAACTGAATCTGTTCATCTGCTGAGTCTTGAAGCGCTTGAATATTCATCTTCAATGCCTTAAATCTGTTGCCTGAAACTTGTTTGGATTCTTTCAAATCAAAATCCCCACAACACTCTGCTGCTCTAAGCCTAAAAACCGCGATCATTGTCAAAACCCCAAATCGTGATTGGTGGTTGGTACGGCCGGTGCGCAGACTCTTGGGCGCAGTTCGACCTTGACTTTAAGTTTTCGATTTTCAGGTTTAAATTTCATTGTTGCCTGTTGAAAACAAAAGTGCGAAATATGCAAATATGCCAGCAAAGATCAGGCATTAACATAAGCTGAATAACGTTTAATCGTGGTTGGATATTTGATTAATACTTTGGAGACAGTTGCTAGCGGAGAACCTGCTGGAAGGAGTATGGAAATGACTCATTTGCTCAAGTCGAATGGAATGGAAGTGGAAGCTTTTATTTTCGCTTGAAATTTATGCCATCGCGATGGCTATTGGCTTTTGCTTTTGTGCTTTACTTGTTATTTATGAACATGTTTGGGTTTTTATTGCAATCTGAAGCTGTGACGGTGACTGCGACGCCGACTGAGGCTGAAAGCTGTCGCAATCTTTCGCTGCTGCTGCTGCTGCTGCTGCTAGAAGAAGATCAAGCGACGATGTCTCTGAGGCTTTACCGGCTTCCAGCTCTCGCACACGACTGCGACTGCGACTGCGGGCTGAGCTTCGGCTGTCGTCTGTCGTCTGAAATTGGATGGGGTTTTTTTTTGTTGTTCACCAGTTAAGATCTGCGTTGCGTTTCTAGCGCAAAACAGTCGAAATTGTCAGCTCGTTGAAAGAGCATCGCAACGCGTTCGCTCTCTACACTTTTTTCATCTATTCCGAGTGCTCCCTCCACAAAAGGGACAAGGATATATCCTACACAAACACACACTACATATACACACACATTAAATATGGCTAAAATAGTTATCAGTGCTTTGTTGTGCCTGGCCATGTTTGGCTCAATGGGTTAGTACCACCTTTATATACTCGTACCATTTTAATGGCCCAAACGAATGACTCTTTTTGCATATTCAAATCGGTTGTGGCTTTAACTATAATAAAAAAAAACGTATGTACAAAACAAGTGGTTGAAAATAAATGCCTTTTGAATGCCAAAAGGTGACAGAAAACAATATATTGAATACAGACAAAATGATCTTTCGTTTTTGTGTGGCTCTTGAAATTACTTAACACATTATTGCCTCATCTTCATTTTTGTTAAGCAAATTCAATTACAAAAGTGTTAATTTTAGCTGGAAATATATTATATATAATTCTGAGCGGGTACACGAATATATATATTTCAATGAAAGTTAATGTAAAATAAAATAAAAATAAAACTTACCGTTTGTCTGCACTAAAATAAATTTGAAGGATTTACCCGAATTTTAAATGCAGTTTTTATGAAGTATTTTTGAATTTTAATTCAGTTTTTGATGCAAAAATCTAGAAAAATTCAAAAATAAATGAAATTATTTTACACAAATAATAAATTTAATAGAAAATTAAATAAGTTTTATAAAAGGAGGTAGATTTTACTTCCAGCTTAGTTATTTTTTTTCGTTGGAATAATTATTCAATATTAAAATGATCTTCAGACTAAATATTAGTGATATATTTGGGTATATCTGGGTAGTAACTGATAATGATTAAACCAAATTAAATTTAATTCCATTTTCTTTTAATCATCTTTTTAAAGATATATATATTTTTTGGTTCATTTTTCTTTAATTAATAAAATTTTTGAAAATCCAATAATTCTCACCTTAAACCAAATTAAAAGAAAGTTTTTCTTGGCACCCAAAGTTTAGTTTAGAATAAGACAAAATGAATGGAATATTCAAGTGTTACATTTAACCAAAAGTCATTCAGTTTCTTCCATTTGAACAATTTGTACATAATATATATATATATAATATATTTTAGTCTCTTACTCCTCTCCAATGCATACTAAAATTACTAGTAGTAGTTCTCCTTCAAAATTCATTCACATGTCAAACCTTTTAAGCAGAGAGCCCCCCCATAATTACCGCCTGCTTTTGAGGCGCCACCACAATTCAAATTATACAGTAGCTAGACGCGCACCCACAACGACAAAAAAATCACTGTGTGTAGCCGGAGAAACTTCACGTTTCCCACAGTTATTCGTATTTTGCATAAGCTTCAATTAAACACAATACCTACTAGTAGCAGCAGCAGCGATAATTCAGTTGATCGAGCGGCAGCAGCGGCAGCAAAGTCATCGCCAGCCATTAGGCAACTTGGCATATGTGAGAGTGGCATACCCCCTTTGAAGATTGCGTTGCACCCAACGGGAGCAGCAACCCAAAGAGCTAAAGATTTCCCAACAATGCCAGGAAATCGCACGAGTTGTCAAAAAACTAAATAATCATAAAAAACAAACTCCGAAAAAAAAAAAACTGCAAAGTAATTAATGCGGAAAACAAAACGAAAGAAACGAAAGACTGAGGCAACAAACTCTTTTTCTTTTTGTTTCTTATGGAATCTTCATTGCATTGAAATCTCTTCCATATTTCAAGGTCAAATCGATGAACATATTTTTGTTCGTAAAAGATTGATTCACACGCAGCGTCAATATTGCATAACCTTTGGCTAAAAGCTAAAACGAGTTTCTACTGGCTTCAGCTACGTATGTGACGTGTAGTCCGAGCTACATCGCAGCGATGCGTGCCCCATAGCCGGTTAATGTGACCTTTAAAGCGTCTTGTCTTAGCTACGTCTTCTGGCAGCTTCTTTATTTTTTTGGGAGAGGGAGAAATCTCATTGGTAGTCTGGCACCTTCTTTATTTTTGGAGTGGGAGAAATCTCATTGGATTTAGTCCACCATTCACGTCCACGTTGTCCATATGTGGCTTAAATGCAGGGGCAAGTACGGTTGGTGGACAATGTGAGGTGTTATTTTGGTTAATGTGTGTGGGAAACTTCGTAGCAGTTGACATATAGAATGTGTTATCTTTTTATTAAGTATATAAAACCTTGAATTTTCTGCACACAATCATTAAAGGTGCACAAATATTTCCTTCTGTTAATTATAATAACTATTATTTAATAGATTTAATTACACATTTATCATCTTTTTTATTCACAATTTATTTCAAATTTATACGGAAATTCGGAGTTATTATTTCCTAATTTATACGGAAATTCGGAGTAGCAAATTCAGTAATTATTTCGTAATTTATGCGCAATTTAGGAGCTTAAACTTCATTATTTAGTTCCTAATTTATCCAAAATTCGCTATTTATTTTCTCATTTTTCGGAGTTAAAAATATAGTAACTATTTTATAATTTTTCGGAATTTGGGAGTTTTAAAACTTCACTATTTATTCCGAATATATGCGAAATTCGCTATTTATTTACAAATTTTTACGGAAATTCGGAGTTATTATTTCCTAATGTAAACGAAAATTCGGAGTTTAAAGTCCAGTAACTATTTCCTTATTAATACGGAATTTAGGAGCTTGAATTCCACTATTAATTTCTGAATTCATGAAAAATATACTATCTTTTTTAATTTATTCGGAAATCGGAGTTACAAATTCAGTAATTATTTTCATAATTTATTCCGTATATTTATTTCGTTATTTATTTCCTCAATTTTTTAAATATTTATAAATTTAAACACATTTAAAAATGTATAAAATATGCAAATTTAATTGAATAATTAAAAAAATATTCATACAAATGATAGATAAATTTGCATTTGGAAATAAATTCAAGTAAAATTGATGCTCAATCAATTTGCGTTAATACTTTACGTATTTCTTCCCCCCATTCCACACTCATCTTTTCCCTGTCTAACAACATTTCTCGTATCAATATTTGCACTTAAACAAACTCGATTTAGTAATATATCAACTGATCTATGAAACCTTGACATGACTATGACAAACATTAGATAACTTCATGCCCATCCCATCCCCAAACACACACACTGAACCCACAATCTAATAGTCAAATCGTGCGATTCAAACCCATTTCTTTCATGTAAATATAATTGAAATTCCCCCAACAAAAAAAAAACCCACACGGGTTCAACAAACGGGGTGTGGTGTGTGTTGTTGTTCATTATAATTTCAAGATCCGCTGTACAAAAAAAAAGAAGACAAGACAATTGCCATTAATGGCCATTGGCCTCGTGGGCAAAATGTTACGCGAATTGTTTCGATCATAAAAAATAGTTTCAAAAAATAGTTAAAAAAGAGGCAGCAAGCATCTCCCATCATACAAATCATTAGAGGTAAGCTCGCCCACCCCGCCCCCCACCAGACAACCCCTATTGAACCACAAATTGTGTTTTCTCTTGCAGCTGCCGCCGTGGGTGGAGGATGTCGCGAGGCGAATGGCACTGCTCCGGTTTCCGGTTCCTGCGATGCCTACATCGAGTGCAAGAACGGCGTGGCCGAGGAGAAGCTCTGCCCCGATGGACTCTTCTACAACGAGAAGTCCACCGGCTATCCCTGTGGCTATCCCATCGATGTGGAGTGCACTCAGGCCCAGTCGCGCCTGCAGTCGGCCCAACCCACCGAGGATTGTCCCCATCAGTTTGGCTACTATCGCATGGGTGATGCCAGCCACTGTGGACAGTTCATGAACTGTGCAGCGGGCAAGGGATTTGTGTTCGATTGCCCTGCGGGTCTGGCCTGGAATCCGGCCACCTACAAGTGCGACTGGCCCGATCAGGTGGAGGAATGCGATGCCGAGGCCTTCCTGGGCTTCAGCTGCCCGGCCCCAGCCTTCAAATCGGAGCTGCTCGGCGAACAGGAGGCCGACTATACCTTCCATCCGTCGCAGGACAATTGCCAGCTGTATTTCATTTGCATTGAGGGACGTCCACGACGCATTGGCTGTGGCGAGGATCAGGCCTTCAATCAGGAGCTCAACCAGTGCGATGACATTGAGAATGTGCCCAATTGCAGCAGTGAAATCAGAGAGAAGGGCGCCCAAATCAAGGCGGCACGTGCCCATGCCAGAAGCAAGAACTAAAAAAAGAGGAAGACTAAACAACACAAACAAAAACAAACAACAAAAAAAGCGCCATACAACATGTGGCATAAGCGTTTGCTCGAGTTTTCTAGTCTGTAGTTAAAGATCTGTAGTTGGCAAATTGAATTATATCTTTTGCTTTGCACAAAATAAACAATGGAGAATTTTTGTTAAGAAAAATATAGAGAACTCGAATTATTTTTTATAGAATTTTTCTAGTAATTAAAATGCCTTATTAAAATTATTTTGAATTTATTTTGAATTTACTTTCAGTTCTCTGCTCACCCGAATGCCCCAGTCCCAATGGTCGCTTTGCCTCGGGTGATCAATGTGATGCCTATACAGAATGTCTGGACGATGTGCCCACAGAGAAACTCTGTCCGGATGGTCTGCTCTTCCATCAGCGTACCAAGGCCACCGGAGAGTGCACCTATGCGCCGTATTCCACCTGCAAGGAACGGGCACGCCTGCAGCCGGCCAACGGCACAGACGAGTGCCCCCGACAGTTTGGCTTCTATCCGAATGGCGATGAGACCAAGTGCGGCGTCTACCGCAACTGCGCCCATGGTGTGGCAAGCATAACCAAGTGCCCCGAAGGATTGGCCTTTAACGAGGAGACCTACCAGTGCGACTGGCCCGATCTAGTGGGTAGCTGCAATGCCGAGGCCTTCCTCGGTTTCAATTGCCCCGCCGCCGAGCCCGTCGATGCCATTGCACCCGAGGTGGATGTCAGCCCCGAGGGCGAGCTGCGCTACTACCGCCATCCGCAGACATGCAAGAAGTACTTCGTCTGTGTGAATGGACATCCGCGTCTGTACAACTGTGGCAAGTATCTGGCCTTCAACTCAGAGTCGAAACTCTGCGATTTCTACAACAAGGTGCCCGAGTGCTATGCTCTGCTCAAGGAAAAGCAGCGCCTCAAGGCCGAGAAACAAGGAAAGTTTTAAGCGGCAGAGAGGCAGTTTTGCCCAGAGAGAGGCTGAAAGTTGAACAAAGTTTCCTGTGCAATTATTATTATTATTTTTTATTTTGTAAATATGTAACTGTAACGTTTTGTTGTTTTGCGTATTGAATAAATGAGTAATATTATATACATATAAAATAAAATATAATATATAAAATAGATTAATGGTATTTAAAATGGCAAAAAAGCTGAGGTGAGTTATAGAGATAAATAAACAAATTTAGGAGTGGAAATGTATATGAATAGAGTTATAGTGTTGCCATGGAACGAGTTCCCTTTCGAGCTAAGGGTAGAAGAGCAGCCTGAGGAATAAATCTAGAAAATATCAAATATCAAGGACGAAGACTTAAGAGAACAGAGTGAATACCTGCAGTTTATTTTTTTTGTTTTTTCTTATAAATTGTTGTGTATCTGGCTGCTTTTCCAACGCTGCATCAATCAGGATCATCTCCATCAGGCTCATAGATACTATCTTTCCTTAGATAGTATACCATTTCGATTCCTTTTCCCCCCAAAAAAAACACTGCCAGCAGCACCCAAACAAATAACAAAACTTCGCTTGGATTTTTCTTTAGTTTTTTGTTTGTTTTAATTTCGTAATTTATCAACCGTTTCAGATTTTCGGTTTTTCTTTTTTTTTGTTTTTGTGGAATTTATTATATTATATTTATGGGTTTTAATGGTTTTGTTTGCTTATTAATTATTGGTAGATTAATTAAACTTATATAAGTAGATCAATTTTACATATGAGGGGCCAACCATTTTTCCACACATTTTAAACATTATTACATCGTAAACTTATCATCATATTATCATCATCATTCATTATCATGCTCCTGTTTCTGCTCCTCCTCCTTCCTATCAGCATTCTCTATAGTATGCTGTGTGTTTTTATACAACATTTATTCTTGTTTTTTGTTTTAAACAATCATTTGTAGAACCAATTGCCAAATGGAAATCTTTTTAGTTTTTTTTTTTAGTATTTTTTTGAAAATAATTTAAGCTCGAATTTTGTTGTGTTGTGTGTTTGAGTGTTGATAAAAAAACATACGAATACGAGTAGTAGTATACTGTCTCTTTTTTTTTTGTATCACTAAGTCAACCAATTGCTCGCGTTTCAGAATTACTTAGAGTTTTTGTTTTTTTTTTAGCTGCTTAAAAACTAAATGATCCATTCGATCCTCGTCCCCTCATTCAGATTTCCTTCTTCTTTTGGCTATAAAAATTAAATTACATATTTTTTTGTTGCTTACATTTTTTTTCTTTTGAACTTTTTGCACTATTTTGTTGTTGTTTCTGTAGATGTTTTTGTTGCGTGTGTGTGTGTTTCGATTATTTTAAATTACAACAAATAAATGTGGTATTTTTTTGGTATTTTCTTTTTTTTGGTATTTTAGTTTAGTATTTTATTTGGTTTTACAAAGTTTTTCATTTAGTTTCGTATCGTAATCGTTTTTTGTTTGTTTTTGTTTTTGCTTTTGTTTTTTTGCTTTGTGGTGCTTGGCTAAGGCGACTTTTGTTTGGTTGTTTTTCACTTTTGTTTCGTTTTTCTCTCTTCTCTTCTCTTCACGTTTTTGTTCTGTTCTCTTTACACTTTTTGCAATATATTTTCTTCAATGCTTTTCTTTATTCCGCATTTTTCACATTTCTTTCTCATTTACATACACAAAAAGAGGAACAATTTGCATTTTGCATTTTGAATGGAAATTCAAAGTTAAATCATACAAAAATATATTTAAAAAAAAATCAAAAGCGATTTGCAATTGTCGATAGAAAAATGATAGCGAAAAAAATTCCATGTTTTTTGTCATCCTTTTTGGTTTGTTTGTTTGTTTTTAGTAAAAATTTGTGCTAGAAATTCGGCTATTAAAATTATTTAAGTTCGTACACATCGATCGCTTGAGAAAAAGTTTTACATTTCTTTTCATTTTTTCATTTGTTTCGCTTCGTTCTTTTCTTTCTTTTGTTTTTTTTTGTTTCTTCGTATTTTGTTTTTTTTTTTTTGTTTTTGTTTTAGTTCGTTTTTTAACATATTCAGTCTTTCAGCTTTCAACACATAAATAAATTAATTAAATTAATTTATTTGGATTAGATTTTAAGAAAACATTCTGCTGTCTGCTGCTGTTCTGCTTGTTTGTTTGCTGCCTGTAAATAATTTCGAGTTCTATTGCATTTATGTGGTAATTTCTCTCATCTCTGTTCGCTTGTCCTTGAGTCTGCCTTACGATCCATCCATTCCCTTATGTCGTCCTTCCATATGTCCATTAAAGTTTATAGCCAAAAACACGACAAAGTTGCTTGTTTGTCTCTTGAGAAAATTTCGAATAAATTTCACTTGTTCTTCGTCAAAGTTGGTTGTAAAAGCCAAAAGTTTTGCTTTGCTTGTTGCTTTCTTATATAATCTTAGTGCTAGGATTTATGGTTTGTTTGTTTGTATTTTTTTTTTTTTTTACATTTAATGATAGTAATTAATATATATATTTT
The DNA here is from genome assembly GCA_009664405.1 of Drosophila bifasciata. Taxonomy (NCBI): domain Eukaryota; kingdom Metazoa; phylum Arthropoda; class Insecta; order Diptera; family Drosophilidae; genus Drosophila; species Drosophila bifasciata. The sequence goes on along the minus strand of CM019042.1, from coordinate 41,185,440 downwards.
AATATATTTCTTCCCCCTTTTTCATCCTACATCCATTGCGCGCATTCTCCATAAACTGCTTTCGTTTTTTGTTTTGTTTTCATAATTTTTAAAAACTTTTCAAGTGGACGTAGCATTATATTTTCGTTTTTTTTTTTTTTTTATTCAAAATTTGGGTTTCGCTTAATTTTAAATTTTATTCATTATATATATATAAGAAATATATAAAATTTTGTGTCTAAATTCAGTTGTTTTTAGGAGTTTTTTTTTTCTCTTTTTCAAACTAAAAGAACTTGCCACACGGTTGTATTTTTTTCTGGCTTTTTTGTTTCTCAAATATTTTCTCTGTTTTTTATAGTTTTTTTTTTGTTTGTTTTTCTTTTTTTTGGGTGGGGCTTACGTTATCATAGTTCTATATAGTCTTTCTTTCTTTCGTTCATTGCTTTTCTTTGTTTTTTGCTATAGGCCAACATAAAAATTTGTTGTCAAAATTGTTTCGTTTTTTGTATTCGATTTGTTCATTCTTTCTTACTGTATAAACCGGTCTCTTGTTAAGGCATCTGCTTTTTGTCACTGAAGTTTGTTCGTTTCTTTTGTATTGGTTGTTTCATTTTTGTGTTAGTTTTTGCTTTTTGGAATTTTTCGTTTCTTTTTACAATATTTTTTTTTGGTTTGTCTTGTCTGCATTTTTTGTGAATTTTGTGGTTTCAATTTTCTATTTCAACTCAGGTGATTTTTACGGATAAAAACTAAAGCTTCTGCCGAAAGATTATTTCATTTTTATTTGCCCAAAAGTTGTTTGAAATTTTGTTTTTGTTTTTGACTCCTAAAAACAACGAAATATTTTTTTTTGGTTATCCTTTAAGATTAATTTTGCTGTGCCTTAAGAGTTAAATTTTTAATTTCGAAATTTTAGTTTTTTTTTTTTTTTTTTTTGGTAATATATTACTAGACAAAAGTTTTTTAATTTGGAATTTTGTATTTTTGTTTAAAATTTGCTTAATTTAGTAATTTTTTTTTAATTTTTAATAATTGCAACTTAAATGTTTAATTTTGTGGCCTAAATTGTATGCAGTTTACAATGCGCATTTTTTTTTTATATATATATTGTATTATATATATTATTTGGAATATATTTTATGGTTTTTTTTTTTAGGTATTCATAATCTGAATACTCTTAAAATTATTCAAGAAAAAACTATTAAAAATTAAATAAAGAAAAACGCAATTTTTTAAGGTTTGTTGGAAAAATATATAGAAAAACTTTAATGCAAAAATTTTGGTTATAAAAAAACGTAACATTATCCAATGAAAATATCAACTGAGGTTCTCTAATGCAAAAACAATATGATAAAAAACGGTGTTTAACTAAGGGAAAAAACCTAATGGAAGAACCTTAAGTAATCGATGAAAACTCTCAAGTATAAACTATAATTTTGGACCACTTTAAAGTGGAGTCTAATCTGTTTGATTAGTTAAACTTTCGCTTTTTTCCACTGCCCTTCTTCTTGCCCTTGCCACGGGATTTGGCCAATTTGCGCTTTTTGCTGCCATCACCACGCAGTGCCGATTCCCGACTAATTTCACCCAGAATTTCATCGCCCAGTGTGCCTGTAAAGGGGGATACTCATTAGTATTTAGCACTCTATAGGGTATTGCTGGTGCTTACCCAATGTGGTTAGCTTTCGCTGACGATGCTTCTCCGCTTTGGTCACTGGCAGACGCATCAAGTAGGTCTCCTCGTACTCCTGCTTCTCCTTCTGGGCATTGGAGAGTATCTGTTGGGCCCGGGAGCCCGAGGATATCTCTGTGGGCGCATCCAAATATTCCTCTTTGAGGTCTTGCAACATGGAGGAACTAGAGAGCAAAGTAATGGTAATGATGAATGAAAGTTCAGTCAATCTTTATTTTGAGTTACTTACGTGATGGCCCTCTTCTTGACCCTATCCAAAGCCTTCTTTTCCTTATCGGCATCCTTTTCATCGCCATCGTAGTACACTGGTTTAATACGTGGCGGCACATAGACACCCGATTTGCCAGCTGTTGCCGCCTTTCGTGGCTTTTTCGCTGCTCCTGCCTCGGCTTCGTCCTCGTCCTCTTCATCGCTGTCGCTGCCTGCCTCCTCATCGTCGTCCTGCTCATCCTCATCATCATTGTCTGCCCCGGCGGCACTGCTCATCATCTCATCGGGATTCGGTTTATACAGTATGGGATCTGTACTGCTCGACACACCCGTGGTGGCTGTCTTCACCAGCTTATCAATCTGATAGCGCAACTTGTGATCTATGGGCCGTATCTTCTCCAGCACAGTGCGTATCTCGATGAGGCGCTCGATCGAGGGATCACCCTCGATGGTCTCGCCGGAGCACTTGCGCAGCACCACATATGTCAGATTGATCAAGTAGTCCAGCAGCATGTGATATTTGACCTCCAGGAAACTCAATCCATACTCTGTGGTCAGCTCCCCGCGCTTCACGCGCTGCAGCATGCCCTCCACCAGATCTGTCACCTGTTTCACATTGCTATTCATCTCGCCCAGCAGCTGAATGGCCTGCGGTATATCCTGTTGGCCCTGTACCTCACAATCGTAATCCAATGCCTGAAAAAATAGCACAAATAACAAAAAAAAAACATTGTAGAGATCTTTTAGAGAACCTTCATGATTCGTAATGCTAGTGATTGGAACTTAAAAGAAAAGACATCAAACTTCGGGTTTATTTGATTCTTTTAGGCATAGAACACTTAAGAGTTCCAGAGTTCATAAACTGCTCAAAAGTTTAATATTTTTAGGACTTTTAGATGCAATGAAAGCAACATCAAATGCAGCAAGAGAGCCTCTGGTTTATTTTCTATAATTTCTTCCTATTAATTCCAGTCTGTTGCTGGGATCTGCAGTATCTTTAGCCTCTCTCTGGTTTTACCTCCATCTGAGCTGTTCCCAGCTGCAGCAACTGCTTCCTCTGTGGCACCCTTAGGTTTCTGCTTTCACACACACACAATATTTCATTTCATTCCGCAAATACAGCCCCTCCCTCTTCATGTTATGTGTCGTTCGTGCAGTGCAACTCATTTGCATATTTTATTGGTTGCCATTTAATTATTCGCAATTTTACAACATTTTTGGCCACAGACACACAAGCCCAACTCCTCACTGGAGTAGGCTCCCCAAAAACACCATGCCCCATGCCCCAATGGGGCTGCTGCTGTTGTTGCTGCTCTTTGACCGATGCGGCGGCTTATGGTGCATTTATTTTCAATTAATATTAATAAAGCAGTTCACATATGAAACTACATAGGATATATACTACATAGGAATGGGATATGGGGGGATATGAGTGGCTGTGCAATTAGGTTTTTCGTATATTTTAGAGATTAATTACAAAATTGCATGGATCCGCATTTTATTTCTCTCTCTCTGTTTTCTTTTTTTTCGCATTTCATTTGTTTTTGTCATTTGTGGTCTGTGAATTTCTGGTCGTCGTTTGCAATTTACAAAGCAATTTACCAAATAATTATTTAGATAACAAAAATTGCACATCGAGTGGCAGGATGCAGGTTGCATTATACGCCGTGGATATATACTGTACAAACCCGCAGATTTTATGGCACTTTTCATGTCGTTGGCAAAAATTTGCATATTATTATTGGCAAATTATTTTAATTGCATTTTGTGGCCCAGGCTTTATGCTAAAAACAAAGTGGAATTCCACTCGAAATGTGGCTAAAAATGCGGGCGTGTGTAGGGTCGGGGGGGCTAACCAGTTACCAATATGTTAAATAATGCAATTTCATATTGCATTGCGGCAATATTTGTGGGTACAGTTGCTACAAAAGGTTTTGCGCTAGTGGCGCGGAAAATGGTCTGTCTATTTGGAGAGTGAGGTGCAGCAAGAGAGGCTGCTGCATTGTTTATATGTTGGTACAGTTGTTGCAAAAGGTTATAGTGGTTAGAGAAAAGGTGCCCTTAAAGGTATTGTTTGAAGAATTATTTGTGGGTCTTGGGTATTGAGGTGAGAGGTTCCTAGAGTTAATTTTTCATAGATTATTGTAAATGATTTGTTTCAAAACAGTTTTAGGTGCAGAGAAAAGGTTTAACGAGTAACCAAAGCGAATGCAAAAGTAACGAGTAACTCTTAAGGTACAGTTTCGCTTATGGATCAACTAGTTTTGGTACAGTTTTTGCCATATGCGAGTGAAATAAATCAATGAAGGCACAAAATTGCATCCATAGAACATCTCTAAATATTTACAAATATACCTCAGGGAAAGAAGTATATGTCCATTGATATTATTGAAAAAAAAAATATTAAGAACAAAGATAATCTTTTGGACTTTTTTATTTAACTAGTACAAGTACATATTAACAAAAAAAAATAACAATTTTATTTTCATAAGCTTTTGGGTTTGCTAAATATTTAGTGAAAAAAGTTTAAGTTCATATGAAATAAGTATATGTCCATAATAAGTGAAAGTTCAAAATAGTAGTGAAATAATTTTTTTAGATTTTTTTTTAAATTTTTAATAGTATATATGCTCTCCTTTTTTAGTGAAAATTTGAATTATCCGGGTTGGCATGGAGGTTGCCAAATTTTGGAGAATTTTAGGGTTAATTTGATGCCATTCCTGGAGCAATGCTCTTTTCTTTTCATTTACCGTATCAAACTGGCTTCATCCTTGTAAACTTTGTCGGATAATATTCCTCAAAGATCTAATATTCGGCTTAGGTCCGGGCTGATTGCTGGCCACTGCAAAAGGGTATCCTCCTATCATCCAAAAAGTCGTTTGTTTTACGTGCCGTATGGATTGGCGCGTTGTCTTAATGGAAGATCCACTCATCCCCGTAAAGGTTTCCAGCAAATTCAATCTGTACTGTTTCTAACAACTCTAAAAAAGATTTCTCCATTGGTTCTGGTTCGTATAAAACAGATTGGAGACCTTCTAGTATTCCCAAATCCAGCCTAAACCATCAATGATCCTCCACCGTGGTTTTGCCTATGGCAGTGCTATCTTGGTTGTCTTTTATCGCGCCAATACTTTTGGCAGGAGTCAGGGCTGTCAAGTTACATTTTCTAACGTCCGAAAATATAACTTTAGTGAAATCCTGTGACCAAAATTTGTATTTTTCAGCAAGTCCTAGTCGGGCGGTTATGTGGCGCTCAATATCCTCGCTCGCTACAGAGTCGCGGGAAGCATATCTAACCGTTTCGTTTTCCTTTAATATTTGATTTATACGTATTTTGGATGTATCAAGCTTCAGTTAACCTTTGATCTCCATGCAAGACTTGTTGTTTTGAACGGCTAGACGCCGAATTTGCCTCTTGCACCGTGCATCGATTTCCGTGGGTCTGCCGCTCCTCTTTATTCTCGCATACATTTCAGGATTTTTAAGAAAGTTTGCTATGTGTGTCCATGCCGATTTAGTCTGGTGGCAATATAAGAAACATTCTTGCCAGATTCGGCAGGCCTTTTATCAGACCGCGATCTTCCTCCGACAAATGCCTTCCACGTGGCATTCTACCGTAAAATCAAAATTTGAACACACATTTTTCATTCCAAACGGGTAAAGACAATGTTAATTACTTTTTTCTGAATAAAGAAATTTTTTGGATCACACTTCTTACTTTGACAACACGCGAAAGCACAATAATCTCAGCTTGGACATATACTTATTTCCTTCGAAAACCACGAGTTGCTACACAAATTTTTTTTCAAACGGTACAAATAATGAAGCGCAATAAGGAATACTGGACTGCGAGATCTTCATAAGAGATACAAGAACAAACTGGCATGACTACAAAAAATTTACCGTTACCTTCATAGAAAATATAAGCAAATTAAAAAGTGGACATATACTTCTTTCCCCTGAGGTATAAATATATCTCGCAATGCCATAAAATACCTTCAAGACAAGATAAAAGACATGAAATATTATTATTATAAAAACATTTTTGAGCTAAAATATTTTTAGGATAATTTTATGCATAATTTTGAAACGCCTTCATGTATTTTATGTGAAATTAAAGAATTTCTGAGTATTGAATACCAAATTCTAACTACGATTAGGAAACCTTCTCCCCAACGAAAACCCATCAACGCATAAACCAAAAAAAATTCGATGCTCTTTTTTGACAAAATGACTGCAAAAAAAAAAACACAAGCAAAAACATTTTCAAAAGCGTTATTAGCCGTGGCAGCAATATGAAACGCAATTACTGACTCCTCCTCTGATGCACACACCACACGCAAATGTGCAATGCAATGCAAAGGCCAGCACTTGATTTTCCATAGGCCAAAAAAAAACTACCAGCATCAGGCATCGAAAATAGTCACCACCTCCTCTTGTTGTCGCTGCAGTGCCAAACAAAGCGTTAAATAAAACGCGGGGCATATTTTAGACCCAAAAAGCAGCAACAGCCAATTGCAGAATTGCAGCCTGCACAGGCACAGGCACAGGCTGAACCGACTAAAATCCCACAAATAAGCCCAAAATGAGATGGGCATAACGAGGCTGCCATTATAAACTGACGCCCCATAACACAACACATTGCAAATAACAACTCTAAACACTGACCAGAGAGAGCTTTTGCTGTAGTACTGTATAGTATAGTATAGGCCCTGGCCCAAAAGCAATTACAACAAAATGGCAAACTATGTTCTCCATCCTCCACTATAATCCACCCTATTCGCACTTCACGGAATCCTCGAACACCCTCTCTTATCTGGCATTATCTGCACCGCTCTTTTTGGTCCACCCTACATCGAGTGTAGGGTGTGTGTGTGTGTGCCAAAATGATTTAAAATTCGACGAGCATTTTGTGTGTAATTTTCGAAATGCAAGTACAAAAACAACAATGAAACGAAGGAAGGAGACCACGAATCGAATCGAGAATCGAAGAGTTAGATTTCCTCTAGACTTACATAGATAGAAACATATAAACCTAAAGTTTATTGATCCTTTAGGATATAAAAGTATCTTTGCTAAACTATGTCTTTCAGCCATTGTTTTCTATGTTTTTTTGCGATTTATTAATCAGATCTTAAGGGTAACATCTTGTAGCAATGCTTGTCATAAATAGAAGGAGCTGTGTACAATTTTATCCATAGAATTTGGTAATTGAGGAACATTTTTTTATAGAAAAAGAATTTGAAGAATATATAAACATGAATGGATCGAATCCCCTGTTGATGCTGATCTACAAAGTACGAATAATATCTTCTATGGAAACTCAATACCTTCTTTTCTTTACAGCAAACATTTTTTCAAACCACTATATGGATTTATTTGTTGATTTTAATGAGGAATGGAGAACTAAGAACATGGGATTCTATATTCTTCTCGGAATTTTGCATCTACAAAGATCTCTTCGAACACATAACACCCTCACTTTATAGGGTATTAAAAACCCGCACTTCTCTCGCTGTTGCAATACAATTTGGTTGTTGTTTTTGCTGTTGTTGCTGCTGCTGCAATGTTGTTGCTGTTGTTGTTGTTGCTGCTGCAATGTTGTCGCTGTTTTGCATTAACCGTTATTTAGCAATGGATTTTATGTGCAACATGCAGCAGCAGCAGCAGCAACAACAAAGCAACGGAAGGAACGTAACTCCACCAACATTTTCGACTGTAAGTAGGCAATGCAAAAATGCAATTGAATACATTCATGGGTGGGTGTGGAATGAAATGCAACGATGGACGAATGAAAAGGGGTGGGTGGCGCTACAAATGGCGGTATATGTTGACTGAGGCTGATGCAGCATGTGGGTGGTGGCCCCTGGGGGCATGTACATACATATGTACCTATGTACTCGTACCATATGCTGAATGGCTGGTTATATACGAGTATATTCGCACTCTTTTGCACTCTCATGGGCCCGTACCAAAATGTTTTTTGTTGCACTTTTTGGCCCCATGGACCATGTGCATCATGAATAAAATATAAAATGCAATTTCTGCAGCAGTGGCAACAGACAAAAAAAAAAATATAATACCCCCACCATCAAGCACCGCAATCGCTGAATTTAATGACAACATTTTTGATGCCGCCCCTGCACCCACGCCCACAGAACCCTCTCCCTGTTCTCTGCCCCCCTCCATGCTGTTGCTGCTGCTGCTGTCTCGTCTGAAATTATCATTGGGCGAAGCATTTTTGGTTTCCAATTTATATTTATATTATTTTATGCATTAATGTCATGAATAAATGGGTGTATCAGAGTGCTGCTGCTGCAGAGGGAGCCTCTGTGCATGTGTTGGTAGGGGGGCGTAATGGGTGTGTATTTGTGTGTGTGTGTGTGTGGTAGGGGCGCAATGGGTGTGTGTATTTGTAGGGGATTTTTGATGTGTGTGCGCTCCTGTGATAATTGCGCAAATCCATTGCATATTTATGGGCTGATTTTAAATTGGCATTTTCACATTTCACATTTCGTATATAATATTTGACAGACGTCGCTATATATAGAGTTTTTTTGTCCAAAAGGATTGTGGATAGAGGAGTGACTATTATTAGTTGGAGATAGCCACTATAAGTAGAGGAGGAACGAGTATAGGTATAGGCTGTGATGCAAAGATTATAAGTACGAGCAAAAAAAACTATAATATGTAAAGGAGCAATAAAAGAACTCAACGAGACAACTCTCTACTGGTTAAAAGAATATAAATATGCAGTGATAATATTATGTTTATAGAGAATCATTTCCACATAGCTATGCTTTGACATTTGAGAGAGAGAGAGAGCAGCTATAAAAATTTATGAATAAAAATTACACAAAAATATGAAGGGTTTTTCCGTGTCTAATTTATTGGCTAAAAATGTTTACGAAATTCTAAATCTTTAACCTTACAGAAGCCCCATAAGCACAGCCAGAATGATTGAGAACGTTTTAATACGCTATCAGATAAAATTTAGTTTTATTTTTAAAGAAATTACATTTTTTAAGCTCTAACATTAAAATCCTTAAGAAAAAGTTGCACATAACAATTTTAAACTTGTATTAAAAGTTATAAATTTTATGTTTGATTTGCAGAAGTAATCTTAAAGAAATATTTCAGAATTATTCATTAAACGATCAAGTCTTCATTCTGCAAATTTCTTTCTACTTATGACCTTACAAGCCTCCTACAACTGTCTCCTTCTATGTACCTCAGATGTACTTAAACTAATTACCAATCGACTACAAAACCCCCAAAACATTCTCTAAACACACACATACACACAGCATCCTTAAAATAGCTGTGAGTCAAGCCATTTTGACAGATACGACTGACCAAGTCACTGGGAAAAACACTTTGAACCATTTTGATGCGACCACCTAACTCCCCCACACAGAGACATAGAGAGAGAGAGAGAGAGAGAGAGAGAGAGAGAGAGAGCAAGAGTGAGTGATAGAGACAACGCAGACCGAACGAACGTACGAATCACTTGTTTCAATTATAAAACTACAAATTGAGGGCCCACCCACAAATATCCGCCCACTCTGCATGCATCCAACCTACCATCCATACAGCCACTCCTCCTTCGCCCACCCCATGTGAGTGTCTGTGGATGCGTACGCGGACGACGCCCATTAGAAATCGATTGACATAACTCAAAAATTGTGCAAATTAACGTTAAACCAGCGGACCAGCGACAATATGGGGGTGGAACTATATGTGGGGGTAGACCCCTCCAACATGGGGCAGTGTCGCACTGTAAATAACGGTGCGGAGGGGGCAACTAGGGAGCTAGAGCAGGCCGAAATATGAGCAGGCCGTGAAGGAGTCTTTTCGGGCGGGGGGAGGTCAACGACAATGTTTGGCGGCGGCTGCCCTGATGAAATACGCGTCCGAACTGGCGCACACACACACACTAGAAAACCGCAGTGAACATTTCCCCGCACCACCCCCTGCAGTACAGCCCCACCCCCACGCTAGTTGTAGTATGGCAAAAATTTCTCACTCAAAAACGGAATGGGGACGTGACATCAAAATTTATGCAACGTTTCGTGGTACGTGTCGCCCTGTCTTTGTTGCAGTTGTTGTTGCTCTTGCTGCTGCTGCCGCATGCTGTCTTTGCATTGCCAATAACCGAAAATATTGATTAGAGTTTATGGCCAGATAGAGCGTGAAGCTTTTAGACGACGCTGTGGCATCCCAGTTGCTATTTTTGGCCATTTCTGTGCCCTTCCCAGCCAACTCGCTAATAAAATGAAACCACAGCGAAAAACGAGGGGAAAGGGGTGGGGATGTTCTGGGGAACGCTTTCGGGGAGTTTTTAAGAGAAAATAGTTTAAGGGATGGAGGCATAATTTTGGGGAATTTTCTGTGCATTTTTGGGGTATAAAATTCCATAAAAAAATACAAAATAAAAGCGAATAATTCATAAATTAATGATAATAATTTATAATATAATCAATTTATTAATTTATTATTAATTTATTAATATTTCTGCCTTCAAAAGTCGGTGAAAATAAATGCAAATATAATTTTAATAAATTGTTAAAAATTCTCTGAAATAATAATCAGATTGTAGAGCTTTCAAAAGGATAAAGAACCAATTTTAAAGCCTTCTAAAACCCTATGCCACTTCCAAAGCGAATTGGCATACCAGAACAACACCTGTTTTTCGTTGCTACAAATACACACCACAAAAAACCCCCATCCCCCACCGCTGCCCAGAAAAATGTTGCATGCTGACAAAAATGGTTGACATTTGACGCTGTTTATGTCATTTTATTTGTTGTTGCTGTTAGCGATTTTGTTGGGAATCCGCGGGTTAGGAATGAGAGCACGGGGCACACGAGTGGAGGATTGAATTGGTTTTTGGGGAATGGGGGTTCGTTCTGTGGGTGGGTGGGCTTTGCAGCACAAACGGAAATGAAACTTTTGCGGTTCGCGCAATGCAAATGCGACAGACACCTACCCCTACCACTACCCAAGCCTACCCTATCCAACCCCTACATTACCCTACCCTACGCTACCAATAAATGTACATATTCACTGCACCAGCTAGGTGTAGTACATAATGTACCTTATATATACACACACTGATGTGCAGTGCACACACACACACCCACTTACCCTCATAAATAATTGCATATTTTATACTGCAGTGAACACAGCGAACAAATATCACCATTTGCCGCCTCAATTGGCATTTTGGCGATTTTCAATTTCATTTGCTTTATTTATTCTCTCTCCCCACCCCACACCCCACACGCCATTTCCGTTATTCGGCATTTTCCCCACAGTAGTGAAAATTCCAAACAGAATGGATTCAGCAAAGCAATTATTTATTTAAATAATTGGCTAACCAGTAAAACATAAAAAAATTAAATTAAATATAAAATACCAAACATTTGCCAGGGCTACGGGAGAGCTAATCGATTAGGGATGGAGGGGTAGGACTTTTGGGGTAGGGGGCAGACTAATTGGATTGGTGGTAGCAACAATGTTGCCGCGGCACTTGGGTTGGGGGGGAATTCATAGATTCATTCGAATGGAAAGTTTGTGGAGGAACAATGAATGTATTCATTGTTTGAGGGTTAGAAAGAAAAAAAGTTCTATAAAATTATGAATATAAAATATGTTTAAAATAAAAAGAGAATCGTAAGGAATTTCTATAAATTTCTAGAAATTTCTATAATAAATCCTACAGAAATTAAAGGAAATTATAACCGTAGTAAGAAAGACAGAATAAATTTGTTTTTAAAACCCCTATTTCTTACTTGATTGAACTAAAAAAAAAGTCGGAGACTATTTTTTTAAGCATTTTTCCAATATTTTAAGACCATACAAAAGTTCTGCTTTAGTTTCTATACTTTAAAGAACTACTGAAGAACTATTAAAGAACCCCTTCCAAACTCTACTCCTATCCATGATTTCTGCTTTTCTTCTGTCCATTCTGCGTATGCCACCAATTAAATGAAAGCCCTGACATTATACCCCGCCCCAACTATAGTTTATGCCACAAAAAGATGAAAACAACAGAATAACAAGCCAGACGACAACATGATGAACAGAACAAACACAGAGGCAAAGTAGAATTTCTGGGAGTAGTACGCGTAGAAAAAATCAAGTACAAAGCAAAATTGTCGCAGAATACGGGAATGATAGAGCCCGAATCCCACCGCTAGAACACAGGAATGATAGAGCCCGAATCCCACCGTTAAAATACGGGAATGATAGAGGCAGAGTCCCACCGCTAGAACACAGGAATGATAGCCAGGGACGTAGGACTCGCCGCACACAGAGACAGACAAAAGTCAAACAGAGGTATCTTTTTTTTTGTATGCCGAAAAGTACTTATAAAGCAGAGAAAGTGGGTGAAAGGTGTAGGGCAGAGGGTGCCAGCAGAAGCTTTCACACGTTGCTTATACGACGCGTGGTCAGTGTTTGGATATTTATTCGTACCTCCTTTTTTTTTTACTCCTCACCATAAACAGGCAACAAAGTGTCACAGTACCACCTCACCTTCCCACACCCTTTTGAAGGCCACCTTCCCACACGCTACCTCTGCCTCTCCCTCTCTCTCTCTTAGACATACACGCACCCATTTTCGTAGGCGTCAATGGACAAATGTCGCTCACTGTTGGAAAAGCAATTTCCATTGCAAAAAACGCCTCCCCCAGACCAGGCGGCACACTCAGGGTCGTGTCGTCTCCAAATGAAAAGTGCAAACGAAGGGCACAGGGCACAAAAAACTCTGAAGTATTTTTTCTGCCGCTTCTCTCTGTTTGGTGATAATTTCATAAATAAATCTAATAAAAAAACGTACAGCTGTATTTTTTGAGTGGAGTTATTTAAGACAGGTCAGAGCAGTGTATTTGTATTTTGGGGGCGAAAAAAAGTAAATTGAAATTGGTTTAATTGGATTTTTTTGTGCGTAATTTTTTATATATTAATTGCATTTATTTCAATTGGTAAATGTCAATATTTAATAATTCAATTCAATTTACATTTTGGCATAAAAAAGTCCACTTTAGCAGTAGATTTAGGTCTAAGATTTGCTATGATTTCTTTTCTTTAAGAATTTGGTATATTTTCTATTGAATGCCTTATGGTTTTTTAGAATTAAATATTCTTAATTCTAATTAATTTTTAAATAGATTTTAAATAATTTCTAAATTCTATTCTAAATGCTCTGCATACTAAAAAAGGAATAAAGAACATAATTCGAGCATAGAGGCATGAGAAACTCATTAAAATGTCTCGTGATCTGCAGTCTTTTGTTATAATTATAGAAAAGATTTAAAAACTTATCTCTGGTTAGAAAAATGCCATCTTTAAGGCTAGGAAAATATTTATTAAAGCTATCTTTAAAGCGAAAAACATGAGGAATGTTATAGCTCCACTACAGCTCTATGTCTACATATATCTAATACCTACATTCATTTCATTTCAGTTTAGATCTACATTTTTTCTACATCCTGCATGGCTTTTACATATGTAGAAACCTCTTCTATTTATTTTCCTCTAGTATTGCTGAACATTTCGACATTTGCATCCTTTTATAGACTGGGGGCTTTCTCCATCTGTGTATTGGTATATTCTATTTCGCTGTTATATCAACCAAATCTATCTAACCCCTTCACATAACCTCCCATCCCATCACACCTATACCTCGCTCCCTCCCTTCCTCCCTTGCGTGCATATATATTCCATATTCCATTCTCACACTCGGGCGGCGGCTGCTGCTGTCCGTTATTATTTAAAAAATGCAAATATCCAATGCACACAAACAAACAAACAGACGTCGAATCATATATATAGAGAAGCGCCTCATATTCCCCACCTTACCCCGCTCTCTGAAACGTGGCCCAAACCCTAACCCCTTTCTGATACGTGGCCCAAAACCCTACCCCCTTTCTGATACGTGGCCCAAACCCTTACCCCGTTGGACACGAGTCAAAAAAAAAAACGAGAGGTAGAAACGACATTGGTATGAAATATTGCCAATCAGAAATGAAACCGAAAATAAATCGATTGTTTCAACAAAAACGCATATACAGACAGCAGCAGCAGAGAGGCAGGGCAAAAGAACAACAAAAACAACAGGGGAAAAACAGCAATGAAAACAACAGCAATAACAACAATAACAAGAGGGTATTATAGTTATAGCAGTCGAATTTTGAGTTACCCTAGAATAACTACGGCGCTTAGGGGATAAATTCTAAACAATTTTGATCAACTTTGGTTTGGCTTTCCTTTCCTTAAGTTTTAATCTAAGGAGAAGTTTCTTTCTGAGAGTTGGACATTGAGAAGTGAGGAAATAGGAAACGAAATATAAATTGTAAATCCCAGCTATTGAGGTACTCTTTGATAAGTTCCTCCTTTAACAAAAACCAAGAGTCTGTGCCCTCATGGGGGCCAAATCCAAATCAATCGAAAAATCTGCAAATTTCCCATTCATGGCTCTCCGAATCAGTTCACCTTTTTGCCTTAAACATTTGTATATTTTAATGTTCCAACCTCTCTTCCAGAACAAAATACCTTCTCGTGTTTCCAAAGGGGTAGCAAACATACAGAAACAACAACAACAATAACAACAGCAGAAGTCTCGTCTCGTCTACTGGCCAAATGACAGAGCCAGAGCAACATGCTGGCTGTCTCTTTCCCTACGCTGCCACTCTGCCACTTATACACGTATCCCCCACCCTCCTTCACCCCACCCAATCCATTCAGGGTTTTCGCCCAAAATTCTGCGTTTCGCGAAAATCAAAAAAAATAAAAGCAAAGTGGACAGAGAGAGAGAGAGAGAGCGAGGGGAGAGCAAGTGGGGGGAGTGAGTTTGACGGAGTTTTTGGTGCAGAGAAAAGTGAGGGGGAAGAGAGGTTGGTGGTGCAGGGTTTTTGGGTGTAGCTGAGTGATTGCTGCTGCGCCTGTGTATGTGTGTTTGTGTGGGTGCAAATTGAAACAGAGTTGAGTCCCGCGAACACCCACCCACCCCCCACATGAAAATGGGTTGCTGCCACTCCCTGCCACAACACTCTGCAGCATCAGCAGCAGCAGCACTCACTGCTCTCTGCCACTCTACTCCTATCCTCATCCACATCCACAGTCCTGCAGTTATCCACCGGCCCATGTGTCGTCGTTTGTTCGTTGGTCGTTTGGCTGGCTGGCTGGCCGTTTCCCTGGGCCTGGTTTTCGTGTCGTGTCGCTTTGCCGCTTCTGGCCAAAAGCCTCGCGGGCACAACAAGCGCGTCGAGTGATTGGGTGGCAAGTGGAGGATGTGGATGGGGATGGGAGGTTGGAGGCTCGCTGCTGCTGCTGCTGCACGTTGCATTTCCATGTGTGAGGCATAATTGGACAGCATGGAACGTGGTCCGGGTGCCACACACACACACACACATAGGAGACACGGCAGGGCGAAAAAGGTAGAGAAAGAAGAACGCATTCAATGGCAGCGCTACAATTCTCCATTTCTCTTTCTCTCTCTATCTGTCTTTGTCTGTCTGTCTCTTTCTTGTTTGATTTTCCTTCTCTGTTTTTTCGCATTTCTCTTCATGGCAGAGAGGCCTTTGCATATTGATGATGATGATGCTGACCCGTTCTCTGCCTCATCCTCTCCCTGTCTCTCTCTCTCTCTCTCTGTTATTCACTGCCCATATCCTCTGTCCACGCGCTGGGGCTAGTTATTGTTGCATAGGGACACAGGACCAAGTCCAAAAGGTACTCCCGCCTGCCTTGCTGCCTTTCTGCTTGGTCTATGGGCTTTAAAAGGCAGCGTCCCATGGAATTGGGACAATATGTGATTGAGAATTCCCCATACAAATGCCCACATATGTACGAAACGAAAATGGAGTCTCTTCTGGCACTAATTAATCACTAAATCAAGTTTAGTTAGAGCTCCTATCTGGGGTGCACGAAGACAAGAGAGTGTGAAGAGAGGCAGAGCCTTAATCTGCTTAAAAGTAGTTTTTTTTTACTACCAACGGTTTCTATTTCTTTTTTTGGAAAATAATTTACTTAAATTGAAAGAAAACTGAAATAAATGTGGCTTCAAGGTGCTTCAAAAATGCATTTGGGGGCAAGAGATTTCTGTCACTAAATTATAGTAAAAAGAGCGAATATAATACTAAGTATGTACCAGTTACACATACTTAATAATATGGAAAATACGTAATGTACAAGTATTTTTTTAAAACATAATTATAACAAATATATATATAAATAATTCAACAATATTTTAAATAGTACCAAAGATATTTTAAATAATACCAACAAACAGTTTAAATATTATCCAAAATATTTTAAGTATTACCAAAAATATTTTAAATAATATCAAATATATTTTAAATAATACGAAAAATATTTAAAAAATATACCACAAATATTTTAAATAATACCAAACATTTATTAAATAAATACCAACAATATTTTAAAATATTACCAAGAATATTTAAAGCTACCAAATATATTAAATAAAACCCGCAAAGCTATCCCTCTAAATACCACAGCATTAGGTCTTAATTTGTCTTAGTCACCTTTAAAAAATTTCAATCCAAAATATACAAATTTAATGTCTTTCCTCTTTCCTACAATCAATGCAAATTCCTACTAAAAATACTTTTAGATAAATGTGCAACAATAAAATATATTCTAATATTAGCTTTCAACCGTTAATCTCTTTAGTTGTTATTGCAGTTTCTTTATCCCCATTGGCTATTAGGTATATTCTCCCTTCTCTATTAGGTATATCCCCCCTTGTCTATTAGGTATCTCCCCCCTTGTCTATTAGGTAGATTCCCCCTAATAAAAGCCATATTCTATATGTATTTCGCATATCTGTCGTTTACTCTCTCAAACCAATACACAATTTCCAATTACGCGACAGTTTGTCCACATCCCCTTCCCCCCCAGACATATTCCACTTTGCCAACAATACTCCCCCACCCAGTCCACATCCACCTATCATGCATAGAGGACTGACTGTCTAACTCTTTCCCCGCGATTTTCTGCCTGTGCCCAACTCCTCTTCCCGCGATTTTCTGCCTGTTCCAACTGCTTTTCCGCAATATTCTGATGGGGGTAGCCCTCTGTGCTTCTGATGTTTTTTTGTCGAAGGGGAGAGGCTCAATAGCAAATTGTATTTAAAATTTATATAAAATTCGCGAATGGCATTTTGTTGTGACAATGTCTGTGTGTGTGTGTGTGTGTGTGTGTGCTGCTGGTACCCTCTTTCACTCCCACTCAACCCACTCACTGTCTCTGTCTCTTTCTCTCTGTCGGTCTCTGTCGCCGCCACACGGTTATTTTTGGTTCCTGTACTACAATCAACGTTAAAAATTCGCGCGATTTATGCATGCATGGAGAAACAGCAGAGAGAACAGGAGGTAGTATCTCTCTCTCTCCCTCTGTGTTTGTTTCCTGTATCTATGTGTTTGTATGTATATTGTATAAATGGCAAAAAGCCTCCTCGTGTGCTGGTTGTTCCCTTTTACCCCATACCAAAAATTTTCACATTTTCTCGCGTTGTTATTTCCACTCGCAAAAATCACCAAAAACTCGGCGCTTGTTTATTTTATTGGCACGTAAATATATGTGGAGTTTCACTGTACCTCCCCCCCTCGCTCTGTTGTCGCATTGTTATAGCGAAAGAGTAAGAGAGTGAGAGAGAGAGAGAGAGCAAGAGGTTTTATATATGTATTTTGTATGGTGGGGGGGTATGTACACAATTGTGTGTGTTTTTGGTGTATTTTATAAATAATTTTTCGTTCGACGTTTCGCAAAAATATGGACACACCCAATGGAAAAATCAACGCGAATATGCATACATATATACATACACATATGTAGGTATTTATATATATATATATTCCCAGCTGTATATGTATAGCTTGGAGTTTTGTGGAGTTTTTAGAGCTCTCTACAGAGAGATAGAAAAATCAGGTATACGCGCGGCACTTCATTTGCGCTAAAATATATGTAGATATACAAATGTACATATATATTTGTATATAGTATACAAACAGCAATACGAATAGATAGTTTTTTTTTCTAGCAAAGCTTTTAGTTATTTTTACAATCAACTCTGTTGTTGGTTTGAGTTTTGTTTGCAATTGGAATATTAATTAAGGCAAATAAAGTTAGCGCAGAGTAATACAACAAATGGATTAAAAATTTTAATATTTAGCAATTTTGTCTAGCTTTCAGCTGAAATTTAATCTTTCTATCCATAGTATAATTTGGTTTATATTTTCTGTAATATTATTTTTATGTTGCAGGGTTTATTAACGTTTTTTTTAGCAGGTTTTTTCACATACAAAAATTAATTAAATTTCGATTTGAGATCTAGTGTTCTATGGGTGTAAATTAAGCTGAATTGGTAGCACTGTTGAAGCAAATGCCAGTGCTGCCAGCTGTCACATGTATAAAAGATCATCTTTAATCTGTTTCTCAAGGAAATTGTACTGATTCTTGCTTTTATTTTATTTTATTTTCTTAGGAATACATCCAAAAAATTTATGGTTAATATGGTTCGACTTTCGACTAATCTGTTACTACAAAAATTCGTATAAAACATACAATTTATAATATCCACTCCAACATTTGATGAATTCAAATTAATATCAACCATCAGACCACTAATTAAATAGCCAGCCCCAAACCCTTCAAACTTTCATTCAAAAACACAATTAACGCAATTACCTAGACCTAGCTGCTATCCAAAGCTTAACCTTCTTAACAGCAGGAGGAACATTCATTCATTTTGTGGCAGACAAAACCCTCAGAATACCCCCACACCCCACCCCCCCCACAACAATGAAATCCCCACCAAATCCACTCACGCATATAGACAATCCCATCCGATGTGCCCCCTCCGCCACAAAAGTCTCGTTTATGAAGTGAAGAAGAACCCAGCGTCAAATCCCAAACAGTGCCACGAAAAGTATGCGTCTAATCTATTAAAAAACCCGCACGGAAAAATCATACAAAAAGGGGATATGAGGATAAGGCCAAGGATAAGAGGAAGGGTAAAGAAGATAGACAGATGGACAGGGGGAAAATGCCAACTTAGTTTCGAGTGATGAATGAAAGCAGAGAAGAGGGGAGGGGTGAGCGAACGAGGAATGCATTTTCCACATTTCCACAGCTTGACAACCGCAAATCGTACAAAGAGTACGCAGGGGGGTGGGGTAAGGGGACCGAGGGCCAGGGCCACGTGTAAAGAATGAAGCGACCAAACGATGCGAGTTGCAGATATAAATTTCATAAATTAAATAGACATACCCCTCCCCACTCCCCCCCAAACATCGCATCTGTATGGGGAAGCATATTACCGTAAAATTGCTGGCAACCCTTCCAGGAAACAACAAAAAAAAAAATATAATAGAATATAAATATATATCAACACACGGAAAATAAAAAAAAAATAAAAGAGAGTACCCCCCAAAACAGAGAACAGAAAATCTCATTACAATTTCAACGCGATCAGACAAAAGCAGCAGCAGAATCAGGCAGCAGAGAAGGAGAAAGGAGCAGCAGCATCAGAGAAGCAGGAGAAAGGAGCGGCAGAAAAGGGGGAAAGTGGGGACAGTCAGCGAACAGCGGAAACCCTGATGATGAAATGGATTTTTATCCCAAAACAGGACATGAAGGCAAATGAAACAGAGATGGACAGAGAGCGAGCAAGTGAGACAGAGAGAGCTAGAGCAAATGAGATAGAGTGGGACTTTGCGTCCCAAAGAATTATGGAAAAAAAAACGAAGCAGGATAACCCATAACAAAAAACGTCAACAGTGGGGAAATAGAGCAAGGAAGGTTAGACAATGCTGATACCTATTATTTGTGGTAGTAAGGAGTGCATTGGAGAGGAGTACAAGGAGAGTTTTGGTTTAAACTTTAAAGATAGACAGAAGAGAACTTTCCCCAAAGTATGCAATATTTTTTATGATAATTAGGCATGAATTAGTATCGATAATTATCGATTATTGCAGCACTGTAAAGTGTTTAAATATTTATAAATAATTTAAAGTTATGCGGATGTAAACTGTTTAAATAATTATAAATTATTTAAAGTTATGGAAAGTAGCAAATATTATAATATTCTCCAGTAAATAAATATCTAGAATTATTTTGATAAATATTTGTAGTTGCATAGACATCAAACATAATCGCAGAGGTATTTTTAAGCATTAGATATCACCTCTGATCGCAATATAATGGCATAAGATCTGCAGAGCATCAAAATCTTCTGATTATATATCCATTTTTATTTTCTAAATATAACAAAAAATATTTTTAATAATTTTTCTGCTTTTGTTTCTATTCCACTTCCAAATTAGTCTAATATACCCCACCCTGTGGCATAGGGTACGAAAAAAGAATCACAACATCAGCAAAAGTGGAAACGAAAACCATTCCTTGCCTCCACCACCACGTGCCCCACGTCCGATGTCCGTCACATGGGATACGGATGAGAAGGATGAGGCAGGATGGTCGTTCGGCGCGTAAAAAATGCAAATCCCAAGTCAAAGCTTAGCGCCGTATCCCCAGCCCCAGCCCCAGCCCTGCCCTGTCCCAGTGTACGTACCATGGGGCAACCTGGCAACATGTACGTGCACCGCGCCCCCCCCCTTTGGCACCAGCTCTCTCTGGCATCAGTCTCCCGTTACTCCCATCAGTCTTCCGTTTCTCCCCTCCCTCTATGAATACGAGTACCATTCCGACCCCTCTGCCACCCACCCACACACACATTCATATGAGTAATGGTAGCAAAAAGGGGCAAAAAAAAAAAAAAATCCCTACGCAGGAATGGAATTTCAAAACGTATGTCCCAGCATAATGCAACAAAATCGGTGGCATGGGGTCGCCATAGGTCTGGTCAACACAGAGAGAGAGAGAGAGCGACAGCAAAAGCAAATTCAATAAAAGATGAAAAAATAAAATGCAAAAAAAATAAAACTTTTGCTCTGTCGCTGTTACCCTCTTTTTTTTCCTGATTGCAGGGCAGAGGCAGGCTTTGGTGGGGTGGGGGCACATAGAGAGCTAGCTGGCCCATGCTGGCTGTGCTGGTTGCATGCCTCTCAGTCTCTCTCTCTCTCTCTGTTCGGATCAATGACGAAAGTGCGTTGAAGTGTAGCGCAAACAATGTGAAAAAAGGCATAAGCAAATGGTCCACGAGATGTTCCACCCACTACTCTTCCTACTCCTACTACTCTTCCCCCTACTCCTGCTCCTTCCACATATGTTAAAAAAGGGCATAGATACGGATTTTATTCCATATCCACATTCGTTTGTTTAGAGGGATTTTCTTTTTTTTTTTTGCTTTAGCAGACGCGAAAATATTCACATGAATGCATTTTGCCTGAGCGCTGCCATGAGTGCTTTCAAGCGTTTTGAATACTTAAATATGATCAGACATTGAATGATTTTTATTCAGTTAAAATTATTGGAGAAAATGCGCTTAAAGGATTATTTGCAATAGGTAGCTCTGCAGGTGTTTATCATACAACAATATTGATTCTATATTCTTCAATATTCCATCCCTACTTTATATCCTTCAACATACAATCCCTACTTCAATCCGACACCTTTAACTCCCCCCCAATCCTTCCATGTCTGATTGAAATCTCTCTATTTCACGTTTGACATCTCCGGCAATTGGTTTGGGGGATTTTTCACCTGTCGCCAGACATTAGATGTCCGCGTGCCTCATCCTGCCTAAAGGCTGTTGTTGTTGTTGTTGTCCCTGCAGCACCTGTCAGTTTTCATTGCCACGAAGCGCTGATTAAAAGACGCTTCCGCAGCACGCATCGAGACAGACATACCGCAGAGGAAGTGCGCGATTCCCTGGAAGGTATCCACCCCCCAATCCACACACACACAAATAGCCATTAGCCTTCGCGGTGGCAGCTGGAGGATACGGCGCTTTGTGATATGGAGTGAATGGAGTCGCCCCAATGCCTAGAGGAGCCCTAGCAGACTTCGCGAAGAGGACTGGCAGCCGTCGCGTTAGAGTGGAGTCCCAAGCAGCCATCGGAATGGAGTGGAGTCCCAAGCAGACTTCGCGATGGAGGGCAGCCTTCCCCCACTGGAGTGGAGTCCCAAGCAGCACTCGCGATGGTGTAGAGGAGTGGCAGCCTTCGCGCTGGAATGGAGTGGATAGCAAGCCTTCGAGTTTGAGTTCAGGACAAGCCAAAGGGCCAACTAAACAGACGTCAAAATCATTGCCATTAACCAAAAGGGATGGGGGGGGCTATGCTGCACAGGACACAAGAGCAATGGCTATGCCAGGACACACAATCATCCTAGCAAACAATAGAAAAGACGACCGACCCACCGACCACCATAGCCATCGCGAGCGCGCCATCTCGCATAGCCATAGCCATAGCCACTTGGCCAAGTGTGGTGGTCAACAGTCCCGCCTTAACCCGTCAGCCACATGCCTGCCTGCCTGCCTGTTCGCGGACAACAAAAAAATACCAGAAAATTGCAAGGCAATGCAGGAGGGTGGGAATGGGTCAGGCAATAAGGGGACATGGGCCATGAGGCGCCATGTGGGATGATGTGGGGCAAAAGCGTCGCCGGTTCAAGCTCAAGTAGCTTGTGTGCCATTCTTTTTGGTTTTGCTTTTTTTTTGTGTTGCCACCGCCAACGTTTTTGACGTTTTTGTTTCGGCTGGGGAGGGGGTAAACTTTTGCTCTATTTCCGCCATCGTTTGCCGTCGCGCTGGTACTCCTGTTGCCACTGCTTCCCCATGCTGCCACTGCTGTTCCTGTGGCCCCTGCTGTCCCTGCTGCCAATCCTGCCCCTTCTGCTCCTGCTGCCCCTTCTGCCACTGCTCCTGCTGTCTGGCTGACGTTTTAGCGCGCGGGTCGTTAGCGGTGTGGTGTGGCAGGAGGATGTTGCAAGGATGTCCTGTAAGCGAGGTGGAGTCGCCAATGCGGTTGTCAGTTGCTTTATGAGACGCCTCCACCACCGTTGCCTCCGCTACCGCCACTGCCACTGTCCTTCATCCTGTGTGTGGGCTCCCTTTGTGTGTGTCCTGGCATTTTGCATGCAAAGCGAAAATGTTGTCGCTGTTTAATGTCAAACGTTGACTACGTTTTTTTTCTTCTTTTTTTTTTGATTTTTTGTTCAGGTTTCAACGCGCCACCAACCAGCAGGAGCAGCAGGACACATTTTCATGCCCATTGCGTTGGCAGGAAAGCCGGGGAAAGCGGGGGTGGGGGGAAAAGCATCTGCTGGATTGTCCGCTCTCTTGTCTTGATGGATTTGTCTGGTCTAAGCCTTCAATTGGTGGTCACTTGAAGTGGTCGTGGGTAAAGGAAATGCTTCAGACAGCAGCGGAGCGAGTGAGGAGAGTGAGGAGTTGGCATTGAATTTGCCACGAAATGATAGCATGAGATTATGGCCAGCATATAAGCTGCACTGCGAAGCGGATTAAGTGGTTTTTTGATAGAGGTTTTGAGAGGTTTTTTGATACAGATTTAAGCGGTTGCAAAGCAATTGATATTCGATCATTTTCGATAGTATTTTAGATGTAATTTCTTGTATTTTATTTTGATTTATTATATTAATAATTTCTTTCATTTAATTTACAGATATTATAGGAAACTTATGGATTGATAATTATTAATATATCTTGAATTTTTTGGTTATTTAAAACTCTATGTATTAGTGCAAATTCTTAAGCTTATTTTCATAGATTAATGTCAGCATGTAGAAGGGCACTAAGTGAAGATGTTAGACCCACAATTGCTGTTCTTTTGAGGCAGTTTTCAATACTTTTAACGGCCTCTGAGTGAATATTTTGGACCCACAATTGCTGTCGTTCTTTGAGTCAGTTTTTAATACCTTTAAAAGAGTTCTAACCATGCACACTTTTCAATGGTAGTATTCAAGCATATTTATTGTATTTTTTTAAGCTTTCAAAATACATTCTTTTGATATTTTTCATACTCTATTTTCTATATTCTATTTCTAGCTTTTTTTCGTTACCCAGTTTCTTTTTATTTTCCAATCTAAATTTCCATAGAATTCGTTTGAGCTCGTCTAGATCGTCTGCATTGGCCAATAAAGTATTTATAAGAAATACAAAGAAAAATGCTGCTGAAATGTTTTTATTTTTGGATGCTACACGTAGTGTATGGGGGCACTACGTTACCCTTGTTTTTCTGGTTTCAGCGGAAAAACAGGCAGCGGTATTCGCAGGCAGCGGGATTCGCATTGCAGGATTATGCACGGGCCCCCCAAAGTTCGAGAGCAAGAGAGAGTGGGAATGGGAGGCCATACAATAGAGAGGGAGGCAGGAATAGAAAAATGTTGCCGCGAGCAGAGGAGCACAGCGGAACACAAAATAAAGAAATCTACTATACTACTATATATATGGAGAACAAAAGAATATTCCGCTGTACAAATGACAAGCTCAAATGACTACAGAAATTGGATTTTGTTTTTTGTTTTTGCTTTTCGCAATCATATTATATTTATGCATTCCACTGGGTGGTTCGTATTGCATGTGGCACTCTCTCTCTCTCTCTACCTCACTCTCTTTGTTTTTAGATGGTTTGTCTTAGCCCGCTTATCCAGTCGTTTTATTTCTATGCAGATTTCTAATGCCACGTGTGCTCACTAGAAGCTTTGTTAAAAATGTTCCCATAAGCAATTAGACACACACATTTCATATAACTAAAAAAAAATAGGAAAATGCTTAGCTGGAATGGAAAATATTTTATTGTAATGGATACAATCTATTTGTATCTATCTGGATCGATTTATCTACTAGCAAGTAAGACGATTTTTTAGCGAAATATTGTACTGAACATAAGCTGTTTTGATTTTTCAAATAAAATGCAACATTGCCAGTCACACGTGAACGTTGGCTGTAGCAATCCATTGGAAACTAAATATATATATTAGGCTCATGCAAACATTGCTATATAATGTGTGCTATATAAAGCTCTCTTTTCACTCTTTCTCTCTACCTAATTTGTAGCTTTTTTATCTACTTGTAGCTTCACTTTTACTTTCTTGTTCTTGTTACCTTTCTCAACTTTTATTCATTCTAGCTAGCTCTACAATCTTGCCACCTTCTAGCTGGTTTCCTCCGCCTTCTCCTACCAATTCCTTACGCTTTTCTCCGCTTCAACCCCACCACACACGACGCTTAACCCCCTTGTGTATGCTATGATTTTGCTTGTCCCTTGGCTGGGCATTTTCTAACCGCCATTTCGCCTGCCTAATGCTCTCATTTTGGGTTAATCAAGGCTACAGATTTTAATTCTCTATCCACAGATTTTGCTTCCTTTTTTTTGGGTTTTTATTTCCTTAATGAGAGTGTCGTCGTCGTTTGTTTGCGATTTCATTTGGTTTATTTACTCTCTGGGTGTACCCTTCTTCCCATCCAACCACACACATTTGCTTGCATATTTTTCGACAACGGGACATTTGGTTTGGTGTTTGGGGTTCGGGCCTGGGGTTCGGGGCTGTTTCTACTTTTTGGTTTGTGCTGTGCCGTTAAAATGTTTTAATATGTAAGTAATATGTAGATATATATCATCACATATATGATATACTATAAGGAGTATGAAGAGCTGGTGGTGGTACACATATCAACGCCCAATGGCGGCCCAACCCCCAAATGCAACAATAAAAAAATAAAAAATAAACTTCAACTTTTTATTATTACATTTTTTTTCTTCTTTTTTTACTGCGGCCACGTGCATGTGTGTTTGTGTGTGTCTGTCTACGCTTGTGTTACGCCCTTTTTTCGGACAGTGCATTTTTAATATAATTTTTTTACAACCCCATTCTCCATTCTCCATATCGTTGTTCTCCTTTCCTCCCACTCCCTCTCTCTCTCTCTCTCCATTCTCCATATCGTTGTTCTCCCTCCCTCTCTCCGACTCTTTCACACATTCCCTCCCCGCTTACCATTTGCCTTCCCATTGCCTCCTCCATATCCAATTTTTTTCAGATTTCTTTTTTTTTTTAGCCTGCATTTTTTTGTTGTCCCCCGCCCACCCATTTGCAACCTTGTTTGCAGTGGGCGTGTGTATATACATTTTTCACTGTTTCTCATATATATAATTTTTTTTCTGTTTCTGTGTATTTTTTTTTCCGTATTTTGTGTTGTCCGTATTCCGGAGATTCCTTTTTGGGGGTTGGTCTCCGCCCATTGGCAAGTGTCCGGTTTGCAGGTGGCCCGTAGACCGTCGCTGCCGTTGCATATGCGAATTGTGTTTTTTTTTATGCTTTCTGCAAAGCTCTTTTTTGTCCCTTTTTATTTTCCGCTTTTATTTGTATTTTTTTTTGTTTAATTTTTTAAAAACAGGAGAGTGGAAGTGGAGTGCTGGTTGTGACAGTGGCTGCTGGGCGGGCGGGTGAAGTACGTAATAAGCAGGCGACGTTGTCACGCATAGCATTCGCCAGCAGGTAGGGGAGGAGGAGGATATACTACCATACAGAATGGTAAGGGGTTTCAGGAGGATATTCCATATAGAATGGTAAGGGGATTCAGCAGGTTATTCTATATAGAATGGGTGTATTGGGAGAATATTCCATACAGAACGAGCGATGGTAGCAGGGTGTATATCCCATACCGAACGACTGAGGTAGCCGGGGTATATCCCATATAAAGTGCTGTGCCGAGGGGCCATGGGGGGGTCATGGAAGGTGTTTTTCCCCCGTAAACAGAACCGCAAAAAAATTTTTTTTTCTGCCCCGTAAGCAAAAAAGTATTTTTACATGAATTTTTTTCAACACCGGACTACCGGCTGCTGTGAGGGGGGTATTGTTTTTTAGTGTATTTTAATTAATTAAAAATATAAATTAAAAATTGCATAATATTTTAATTGAAAATGTAGAATGAGGGCCAGAGGTGGGCTCAGCAGATGGAAATGGTGTAGCAGCAGCAGCTGAGTGCAGAGAGGAGAGTGAGAATGGGGGAAAGTGAAAGATTATATCAGAGAGAGCTCTGGCGAGACGGTTAATCTTTTTTGGGATTTTGTTAAGGGGTTAAAATAAGTTAAGAGCTGGCTAAAATAATGATGCTTAACATTTCGTAGAACCCTATACAAATTCAGAGGATTCAGAGCTAAATTAATACTCCGAAAATATTCATATTTGAATGGTAAACTCCTTAAATTTCCAGCCCAAACCATCTTTCAGGGGTAGCAATACATAGAACATTTTTTTATTTCAATGATCTTTAACTCAAAAATACTACAGAACTGATTTATTTCAATTTCAAAAAGCAATCAAAATCTGCTTAAATTTGTATAAAAAGTCAAATATCTATTCTTTCCTTTTAAGGAGTCTCTTTAAATTTTCTATACAGTTTTCTTCATATTTAAATCAATTTTTATACCCACAAAAATCACTCAAAAAAAAAAAAAAAAAAACGACACAAATCCAATCCAGTCTTGCTTTTTAATAATTACAAAAATTACAAATAAAAACCTTAAAAATGTAACCTTATACTCGTATACCTTATATCACACAGACAGCTTTAACCTTCGATGCAGTAACCCACAGAGTAACCCAAACCCCAGTGTAACCTTCGGGGAGAATGGAGGACCCTTCTTCCCCTTAGCCAGGTCTCACCACAAAGTAGGGCTGCTCTTGGCTGGGACAGACGATGCTCTCGAATAGGCCGGGTATGGTGAAGGGACGCGGCTTGCGATCATCGGGCAGCAGCATGCTGTTCCACAGCATATTCGAAATGATGGCATGCCCCCGCTGACTGAAGTGGAAGCAATCGTGCGAGAAGAAACGCCAATCGGTGTGGCCATTCGGCAGTCTGGGCGCCGAGATATTGGCCAACATCGGATGCGAGACAATGGCAAAGTCCTCGCGATGGAACTCTGGCAGTCGGGCCACATCCAGATCCACCTGTTGCCAGCGGCGCAGAGTGTCCATGCGTTGGCTGCGCTGCGTGCGATTCAAGCGATCGTTCATGAGGCAGTGGCAACCCACGCGATGCACCACAAAGCACTGAAAGGGTATCTCCTCCATGGTCGTGAGGGTAAGCAATATATTCGGCACCACAATCAGATTGATGAGCAACCGTGGCACATTGTCGCGCAGCAGTCGAAAGGCCTGACTCAGATCCCTGGCATGTTGATCGAGCAACGCCTGCGGTTCGTCCCAGTGGCACAGATCCGAGCATATATCATTGTTGCCCACATAAACTGTGAGCAGCTTCCAGTGTCGCTTCATGTCCACATGCGGATCACGGCGCAGCAGATCGATGAGTACTCTTGCCTGAAATGGCAAATCTCGCGACATGATCATCGGTTCGGCAATATTGAAGCGTGAGGTGCGATGATTAACCACCAGACTATTGGTCACCGAAAAGCCATACAGCTTCGGATTGAATATCTTTAGGATATTCGGCAGCGTCACATACTTCCGCCAGTTCTCCAAGCCGCCACCGGAAAAACTCAAGGCACGAAATTCATTGATCATATCGAAGGCATTATTCGATAGTATGCCATTGCCCGCCGATAGAGAGTCCCCAAAGGCGGCTATAATATCTATGTCCCCGGGACGTAGCCTCTCCACCGATGTCGGGGGTTTCTCCGATCTCGTATTGTTCATGGCACATGGAAATGGTTTACGCTTCGAGATGGGTTTCTGTATCTTTCCCTCTTGCATATTTCGATTCTTCAGATTCTCGATATTTCGCAGTGCTAAATTTAATGTGACTCGTCGTGTGCCTAGGAATAGCTGTCGCAGATCTCTGTCGAATACGGTATATTGTTGTATGCCATTCTCCAGTTTTCTTGGATCGTAGCTCTGCGCATGAACTCCTATATCCGCTAGGAGTTGATCGGAGCGATTCTGGCGTCGTATGCGTCGACTGTTTGATGTGGAAATGGGACTCAGCAAGAGCAATAATGAGAGCAACCACAAGCAGTAGGAGGCAATATTTGACATTTTGAAGCGGGATCTTTAGGATGATTTTTGAGAAATTTTTGAAGGTGTTTTCGGAGTATTTTAAAAGAGTTTTTTGCAGGAGTTTACGGATGATTTTTTGATGAATTTTTGCAGGTGTTCTCGGAAGATTTTTGAGGGTGATTTTCGGAGAATTTTTGAAGAATTTTCTGCAGAATTTTAAATCATTTAATGCTGTCTTTTTATGTGGATATTATATGGGAACTTGTGCATAGAACTTAGCTCATTGTTCATTCAAAGGTGGAATTCTGGGAATTTTTTGTTTTTATAGTTCGTATTTTAGTTTTGTCTGTTCATAAAACTTCAGCTCATTATCATTCCACTTTAACCACTTGAAACTTCCAGTTTTAGCTGCAAATCGTCTCGTAGATTGTAGCTCAAACTTTTTTCATGATTTTCCGTTTTGGGAATTTAAAGTTTGAAGATATTTTCCGTTGAAATTAGTTCATTTTAATCCACTGGAAACACTCGTTGACTTTCATTAGCTTGGGTTTTCTTTATTACATTTCTTTGGAAAAAATTAAACCCATTTTAAACACCAAAATTTATTCTTTTTAGCTTTCCACAGAATAAAAAGAACTCCCTGCAGCTACAAAACACTTTCCTCTGTTCTTTTAGGTTTTCGCTTTAGTTAATTAATTGAAGACGTTTTTACTTTTTGGATTTTATTCCGCATCCCATACGATAGAGTGGACTTCTGAACGCGTTCTCATCCGCAATGCGTATGCGTCGAGCGTTTTTGTACACCGCATAAATTGTTTCTGAACATCGGAACCAGACTTCACTCCAAAAAGCAAAACAAAAAAAAATAACTTCACTCAGACAAAGAGCGGGGCACAGAGACAGAGCGGTAGAGCGGGGTACAGGCTCAGAACTTGACTTAAAAGCGTTGACCGAGACATTAACAATTATCAAGCAACAACAACAAGCGACAGAGTAGCTGTGTGATAGCAGCACACACATACACATACACAAAGTGCCCTCTGGGTTCAAAGATAAAACCACAGAAAACCTCCGAAAAAAACCAAAAATACAGTTTACTAAACAGAAAAATAATTACCTTGGTGGCAGGCAGGAAGGGGGAAACAAAACATTGGATGCTACTGCCACCACATAACAACATCAACAACATGACAACGTACACTTATTATTTCTATATAAAACAATAAATATAAATAAATTGGAGCTCTACCTACCAAAAAGACAGAGCGCACGCATGTGCAGAGGCGTAGACTTTGAGCTAACCAAAAAATATCAAAAAATCATCCCAAAAAAGGGGGGGATTTTATCCGCCATTTAGCTGGTAAAACGGGGGCTTTTATCCCCCATTTAGCTGGGTTATTGGGTTAAATGAAATTCGAAATTGTTAGTCGTGTGTTTGATCCATAAATACAGCGCATATTAAAAGGGATCATAGGTACTCAAAATGATCTTCCGATCTCGTTCCATGAGTGATTCCCCCCAAGAGTCAGAATTGAGTTAAAATTAAAATTAATTTCCCTTGTTTAGGGTTCAGTTTTAAATATTTAAAAATACATTTCAACTTTAACTTTGAATAGAGTGGACAATTATGTACTTTAAGAGCTGCAAGTCATGATTGAAATTTGTTTTCGGTTGGGTAATAATCTTTTAGAGAATTTATGTATTAGAATACAATTTTCTAGTAAGTTATTTTCCATAAGTTATTATCTTTTGCCCCTGTTTAACACCTTTCCACGCCACTGCTTCCGTTTGCACCTCTTCGTTACCTTATTTAGGCCTTTTGCCTTTCTTTAATTAAAATAAAACCCTGTAATTTTCATTAAGGTTAGTTACTTACCTATAAAATTTGTACACCCCTTTTCCTATTACCCACGCCACTGCCACACTACCCGCAGCTTAACCGCCTTAGATCTCATCTCCATTCAAGCCAAAAACAAAAATTAAAAAAAGTTTAAATTTTTTAACAACAAAAACAAAAAAAGAGCTGCCAAATATTTGCACACATTTGTGACTTTGCTTTTGACTAAAGTTTTCTAATGTAATTGTTGCTTACTCGCACTCAAACTCACACTCACTCACATAGCTTGAAATGTGAATAGCTAATTGTTTGCTTAGATCTTTCAAGAGAGATAGATACATAGATACACTCTTGAGTGGTGCACTTGAGACTGGTCGGGGGTATCGCGTTGTATTCGTTCTTGGCTCGAACTTGATAGCGGTTATTGCCCGAGAAGATAATTGAAATGAAATATTATTATAAAGTAAAGTGATCTATAAATATATGACTCAACTCCACATCGAGGCGTGTCATATGAAGGCTGTAGTCAATATACCCTAAGGCTGCTGGCTGCTGCGGGACTCCTCCGATTCATCAGCGAAGCAGAAGGGGCCTGTGAGCGTGATGGAATTTCGTGTTTATGGCAACGCGACTTCCGCTTGTCCCCAGTCCCCCCACATGTGTAACGGGTTCTGGATAACGCATTGCCTCTGCCTGGCCATTTATTGTTGGGGCAGATCAAGTGCCGCTCAAAGAGTCTGTAGAGTCTGGGGCGTTGTGTTAATGGTAATGAGGAGACCCTCCACCAAGGCATGGAAAGAGCTCTACGCAATGGAAAAACACTCATTGGGCACAGAGTCCACCACAGAGAGTAGTTCGTGCGTCACTAAAAGGTGCTCTTGAATTACAAATAAGCTGATTGAAAAAAGTCTCCTTCCATTATATCAATCATAATTATAAAGATAAGCGGCAGCTCGGTCATAAATATTGTGTATTATATTCCCATTAAAACAGGTAATTCTTGTTATGTAAAATATATCATTCCTATGCTACAATGTTCATTCACAAAAAAATGCTTTTATTTTCAGGAGTTTGATCATCTTTCAAGAATTTGATCCCTGAACCACAGGTACAGTCGGGCCTCTCCCTCTATATAGTTTTGCTTCCGCTACATAAAAAACAAAGCGACACAAACACTCAAACACTCAGCACTTTTACTCGTACTTCAATTGTTAGTATTTACACGAGTTCTCTATGTTTGTTTTATATAATTTACGCGAGTACAAACACGTCTAAGTTGCAAGTACTTGTCTTAGCTCAAGTGATTGTATAACTAAAACGGCTTTTCGCATAGAGGAAATAATGATCGTCACTAGAGTGTTAAAATTGTTGTTCTAAAGAAATAAAGTAAAGAGTGACAGACAATAACTAAGAGTTTAGAGTTGGAAAGTGTGGAAATAAATGTGTTAAAAATTGTAGGAATATTCTTTAAGAAATAATTTTAAATATCAACCGCATACCTAAATCCAAAACGTAACGTTTTATAAAGTAACGTAACGTCATATTACGAAATATGTATATATTCACGTAGCATATTTTAACGTACAGTTATTAAAAGGCAACGCATTTTAACGTAAAGTATTATTACGTATTTTCACGTAACTTATTTAAAGGTAATTTATTTTAACGTATCGTAATATTACGTAAAGTTATATAATGTAACGTATTTTAACGTAACCTTTAATAACGTAATGTCTTAACCCGTAACGTATAAAAACGTAACGTATCGAAACTTACCGTATTTTAACGTAACGTATTAAGACGTAGTAACAGATCTTGAAGTTTTCTGTGTGCATATTTCAAAGAATACATTTCAGAGAAATAAATTCAATGGAAAAGAAAATGCAAGTCTATAGCAGTCAGGGGTATCTCAGTCGAACAATCAACTATACAGGACGAAAGTGTACTATATATAAAAAATACGGGAAATTGAGTCTTTCAGAAACTATTCCAATCTAGAGAATTATTATAGAAAGGCTGCAAGCCGCAACCTTTTGCTATGAAATCAAGTCATTAAATAAAGAATTCTATGAATTAGTTTTAACCACAGACCCGTTTTAAGTATTTATCGTTTTGAATTAATCAACGTTTAAATCACCCTCCAGCAACTAACTTACTATAGAAAAATATCAATTATCGCACACAATATCGAAGAGTAAAACTGGAAAGAGAACTTTTATGGCATGACAATAAATTGTATGCGAAAATGCCCTTTTATACGACAATATCGAGTCAAGTGGATTATTATGCATGCGGGAGATTAAATGAGCAATTATGGGTTCAAAGTTCTCTCATTTAAAGAATATTAATAATCCCACACGTGTAAGTCGGGTGGGAATAAATAGTAGTTGCTTTGCTCGCATATATAAATTCCTCTACTAGTATTTCCCCCTTTCGACAGTCAGAGCGTGTCCGGCTCGAGTGTCAAATGAGTCTCAATTAAATAAATGCCAAGTGCACTGAATGAAGGGAGTTGTCTGTCTGTCTGTCTGCGATGTCGATCAAAATGCAGCAGTTTCATTTCATTTAAACCTTAATTGAGGGATCATTAAGAGAGGATTGCCACTGTATATGTTGCTGCTGTTCGCTATTGGCTATTATTTTGTAGCTGCAACACTCTTTTGGCAGCGCAACATTGTTGCAGAGCTTTTTTGTTGTTGTTGTTAAGGCACAAAAGCTCAAGCTCCTCTACTTGATTGTATTTAAATGCTATTAGTGGTTTAATTAGCAACACAAGCTCGTTATCTGGCGGATCGTCAGCTTCTGTTGTTTATCCAAGAAATCAACACCGTTTTTGGGGGCAGCTTTTGGTCTGATTTAAGAGCGTTTTTTGGGTGAAAGCTTTGAAGAGAGGCTTCAAGCGAAAGCTTTAAAGACCGGGTTGATGGCAAAATGTTTCGGCAAGCGGGAGAAAAGCTTAAAAATGTTGCCAGCTCACTTGAAGAGCGGGAAAATATTATTTTTAAGGGATTTTTACATTTTTAAATTATTTGTATTGTCTTAAATAGTTTTTCAAATAATTTTAATTATTTAATGTATAGGATTTTAATTATTTAAAATAGAGAAATAGTTTTCATTATTTAAATGGCATTTTTAAGTGCTTTTTATTATTATTATTATTTAAAATTTTTTTTTATTATTTTTATATTCAAGAAAATTACTTAAGGATCCGTGGCCTTATAAAAATGCCCATATTCCACATTCGTTCCTTATTACTTTAATTTATTTTTTTTATTCAAATTTAAGCCCTACTTATTTTTTCCATCTTAATTCCCTAACCTATTAAGTATTAAAATGTTCCACCCTAATCCACAAAATTTCCAAATCCGTTTAAAAAACAACCTTGAACTATTAATGAAATCCCCCACAAATGTCAACAATTAAACAGAAATAAATCCACAAAAATGTCCAACTCAAAACACGAGCGTTAGTTATTGTTCAAAGCGTGTAAAAAACGTTGCACTACGAGTATTACAAATTTATTTACCCAATGCGGCTTTTAATTGCAGTTTAATTATTGTAATATTGCGATTTATCAGCGCAGGGCAAAGCAAGAACGCGCAAGTGAGACAGAGACAGAGAGACAAGCAGCGAAAGAGCGACAATGAAGAAAAACGTGTCAGTTGGGGGAAAATGGCTTGTAATTTATATATTTTTGTATACGATATAATCGTCAAATGATGGAAGATAAAGCACAGGGCGTTGTCATAATAAAAATAAAATAATTGTATTTATTTTTCTACACATTTTTTTTGCTTGTCGAATTTTATTTGTTTAATAATCGTAATGCAGGCAATTGAAAGACAGACTGGGCGTCGGCGGGGGGGCGCACAGCAAACCCATAAATTATTACAAAACTCCAATAACCTCGCGCTGCAATTGCCCAGCGAGAGCGGCAGAGGGGGCAGCATAGTGGGGAAAATAGAGACAGACACAGAGAGAGAGAGAGAGATGGCAGAGGAACTGGACAAGCTGGAGAAATAGAGACCACAGGCAGAAGAGAGCGCGTAGCAAAGGTTGCATTTTCATTTTGCATATGAATATTATTTTATTTGTTAAGAAAACCTGAACAATTATTACTCTGTTAATTAATTGATAAAATTAAATTAATTATTAGTTTTTTTTTTATAAAATTAAAATTTTAAAATATTATTTAAATTGTTTATTACATTTTATTTATTAAATTATAATTTAAAAAAATTTATTAAATTGTGTATTAAATACTTTAAATTAAATTATTATTTAAAAATATGAATCAAATTGTGTATTCAATTTTATTTGCAAAATTATAATTTAAAAAAATTAATTAAATTTTGTTTTAAATTTTTTAAATTAAATCATAATTTTAAAATATAATTTTATACAATTAATTAAATTTTTGTATTCAATTTTTTTTTTTTTTTAAAAATTAATTTTTAAATTTCAAAGATAATTGTTTCCCAGCAAAAACAATTAATAGAAATATTTTTTCATAATTTTCCGTGTACATTATGCTCAAGTATTATTCCCAATCAAAGCGCCTGTTATATTTGATATGCCCCAAAAGGAAAGGGCATGTAACCAGAGACCCTAAAGAGCGTTCCATCGTTGCGCTACATAGCGGAGGGCAAGACTGGAGTGGGAAACTAGTTAACAATTGCACAACCCCAACAGCAGCAGCGGCAGCAGCAGCAACAACAATGTTTGCGACATTTTTGGTCAGCGTTTAAGCCAGAAAAAAAAATTAAACGTTGCCATTTGTAGACGACTGCCCTGATCAATAACCCGAAAGGCGGGAGGGGAGGGCACCCCAAATCCCAGAGAGAGAGAGAGAGAGAGAGACGAAAGAGGGCCATGGAAACAGGTGAGCAACAGCAGCAGCAGAAGAGGCAACAACAGGTGAACAGCACACAGACAGGCAAGTGGTCAATGCGTTCAACATACCCTAAGTGGGTTAATTTGTCTGTCCGTCCCTCTATCCATCTGTCTGTGCGGACGGAGCGACAGAGCGACTCTCTGTGATAACAAACATCGACACGGCCGTAAGGCAGGCAAGCAGGCGGCGTGCAAACTCCCAGAGACGCGCCATAAACCAAAAGCCAGGCCCAAACGTCAGGCCAAGACGAAGAGCCAAGACAAGTGCCAAGCGACGACGCGCGTTGGGGGGCTCTTGCGCAGTCGCAGCAGCAGCAGCAGCTGGCAGCAGCGTCAAGGTCGCCTATTGTAAAAGAAAGCGCCATCGCATGGCCTTGAACACGAACGAAAATATATGTTAAAAGCCAATGGCTAAATGGTGAATGAAGAAGCCGTCGAAGAAGCAGACACAGAGATGATTTCGGGATGAAGAAAAACCAAAATCAAAAAAACTCCACATTGAATATGCTTTGCTCTCTTTTGTTTCAAACCCTCCCCACAAACCCATCGAAACATTCACACAAAATGTGAGCAAACAAGCGTGTTTTTTTGTTGCTATTGTTTTTGTTTTTAAAGTGCCATAAACTTTATGCTTTTGTAAGACAAAAACCCCGAAAGAGCCGAAGAAATAGCCAAATGTTTCGAACCAATTTAGTTTGCAAAAAAGTAAATCTTGTGCAAGAGGGCGACAGCATCTCCAAGCAAGCAAACACACAAAAAATGGTTAAAAATGTGTTAAATTGGGGTTAAATGGTTAGCAAATGGGTTAATTGTATGGAGATTTGAATCAGAAATTGGCTCAGACTAAGTCTGAGACTCATACTGAACCCTAGTTCGATTTGATGGTGTAATAAAGGTAGTTTTGCACAATTGTTTGAATCAAATGTGTGCATTAGACTTCGGACTTGAACATACAGGAAAAAAGATGGAATACATTTTGGAATTTATTAACCAGAAGTTGTCTGTTCCTTCCAACATTATTTTGGGTACTGTTTTTAGATGTCTTTTGCTGTTAACTTTTAGCCCCTAGAGTTGAAAGATTTCAAGTTAAAGTTTTCCTTTGAATTGAAAGTTGAAAGACCCCAAGATATGTACTATACACAGATTGTACTTTGTTCTTGTTTTATGGGAACATGTGGACTCAAACATCAGACTCCGATTCAGAGCACAACTATAAATCCACATCCACCTTTTTCTATGCATTAACTATGCATATTCTATGCTTGAACTTTTCTTTGGCATCGAAAATGATTGTGAACCTATATGATCTTTCAAAATATTTCCTCATAAGCTCAATCCAAAAGTACATTGCGTTCTATGCTAGAAATTTTTTTACTCTAAGAAATTCGATTAAAGCTCTTCTTTTCATTTACAAAACATTTTCAATGCTCTTTGGACTGTAAGTAATTTTACTCACATATTACAGAAAATTAAAAATGACTATTCATCTCGTAAAATTCCTTAGTTCCAGCATCTAGTCTAGACTTTTTTTTGGGTACCATTCAAAGACCCCATAAGCAGACCCCTAAACATACTCTCTACGCGGAAGTTCCAGAAGAATTCTCTACATTTGGTCATCAGAGATCACGTGAGATCAGAGCTCATTTCCACATATGGACAGTGCTGGGGGGGTTCAAAGGTTAGCCACGCGTAGCGATGAAATCGTCTAATGATTCTCCCCATAATGTCTGTAATTTTCGTAGTACTCCAATTAACATGATAATCTCCCATAAAAAAATTAATAAAATAAATACTATTTGCATGTTGTAATTGAGATCGTGAGAAAACATGCAACATGCTACCGGAAACAACAGGAAAACCGATTCAATCCTATGCCTAAGTTCTTTAAATTCCTAATGACAGCCTGATAGTATAATAATAATTGTACATCATAAAATGATTTCCAAATAAATGAAATCAATTAAACCTTTTTTTATATAAGGCATAATTAAATGCGCAATTAGTTGACGTCTTTTATATAAAAATGAGACAGACTCACCGCAGAATAATAATTGTTATAATTATAGAAAACCGTTGCATTTAAGCCACATTAACATACCTGCAAAGAGACAGCGAGAGAGTAAGGGAAAAAGGTTTATTAAGATAAGATTTAAAATCGATTTATTATTGCTTGTGGAACTGGTTCTAGTCGCACATTAGAATTAGTATTAGAATCCATTAATATGACTGACTATAAAACCAAGACGTAAAGCGACAACAAAGTAGCTGCAAAATCTTAAAAAAATTACAATTATTTATAGGAATGATATATAGAGTGTGGAGCGTAGTGAAGGGTACTTCAACAGAGAGAGCAGAGAGTGTAAAAAATCTCGTTATATCTATCAATCAACTTTTTAAATTATAGTTTAGCATTTTTCATTTATTTCTATATATTTTTATAGTACGAAAAATTCATTCAATAAATGCTTACAAAATATTCTCTTACTTAAGATTAACAATAAAAATTGCAAATGAATCCTCACTAAATTTACTCACAGCACTCATAGCACTTTTCACGAAATAACATTACAAAATAATCTGCCAATAGAAGAATAAAAATCTGCTAACGCAAAAAAAGTTCCCCAGACACACAAAACAAGCAAAAAAAATTTTAAAAAAGGCCAGAAAAAAGTGCTGTGTTGTGCCGCATTAATAATTTCATTTCAGAGACAATCTATCTTCTGTATATTTTTTTTATGTACATTTTTTTTTTTTTTTTGCATTTTATTCAACTTTTTGTACGTTGCGTTCAAAAGAAAAAAAAAGCGGCAACGCTGCCGCTTAACGATCGACAATCGACCCGTCTGAAAGCTCAAAAGTCCGGCGCGGCGGTGCTTCAAGTAAAGCTTGCGAGTGCGCGATCCGTCGATGGTTTGCCTCAGTCGTCAACCGGAGCTTGCGAGCAGCACTTGTGGCCAAGTGGAAACGCGCGAGTAACCGCCGAAAATACAAAGAAAAACGGAAAAAGGCCACAAACAGCCACAGCGCACTCTTGAGAGCCCAAAACAAAAACAAAAAACAAGCGAAAAAGCGAAAAGCCAAAAGAAAAAGAGCCACGAAAATTGCAACATAAAAAGCGCGCGTGCGCAACCAACAAAAAAAAAACAGAGTTAGAAGAGGGCAGAAATTGAAGAAAAATCACTCGCTGGAATACGGTACGGTTAATGGTTAATGGTTAATGCATTTAGCATTAGTATTACCACAAATATATGTTTGGATTATTCATGATTTTCAAGTGGAAATTAATACATAAACGTTTTTAGTGTGGATACATATAACGTGCTTATGGCAAAGAAAAATGTTGAAATAAATGAAAATAAATGTTCATTTTTGGACTTGTGTTGAAATTTTAAATGAAAACTTCTTTGTGAGAATTAAAAGTGAAACAAATGGAAATGTGCTATATAAAACAATTGAAAGTCCTAGAGATTTATGAAGCTTAAAGGTTTAAAAAGATTCTCAAAGGATTGAACATTGAAAAGGCATCCAGGAATTTCAAAAAAAAAAAAAAAAATAAATTAAATAAATAAGAGAATAAGTATAAAGTAGTTATTCGTTTAAATTAAATTAAAAATGATACAAATGAAAAGAAATTTGTAATCTGTGAATTAGTAAGAATTTTAAAAGCATTTATGAAGATTTTTTAATAACTTTATACCTTTCCATGGAAAACTTGAAAATCATTCCAGTTTCTTGGGTGCCACGCAAAAAACTAAAATTTCCGCATTCAAAGTGAAGTCAGCCGTTTTTTTTTTTTTTTGGTTTTTTTTTTGCTCGTGTGTTATCTTATGGTGGAAAAGCACACAGAAAATGATGGAAAATAGAGGAGAAGAAAAATACGAAAAAAATAAACGAAAGACTCAAGACACAAACTTGAGCGCAATGCCGCATGAAGCATGAAGCGGTATATGGCAGATAGATAGGATCTATCCCTCTCTGTGTATTGTAGGGTATATCTAGGGATTTAGAGGATCTACTGTTGTCTTTAGTGTTAATTTTTGACACACAGCAAATGAAATGTAAAAGAAAACATACATAAATGGCAATCCATAGTGCAATACT
The DNA here is from genome assembly GCA_009664405.1 of Drosophila bifasciata. Classification (NCBI taxonomy): domain Eukaryota; kingdom Metazoa; phylum Arthropoda; class Insecta; order Diptera; family Drosophilidae; genus Drosophila; species Drosophila bifasciata. The sequence goes on along the minus strand of CM019042.1, from coordinate 41,145,814 downwards.
TTTTGGCATTTACTTGGCATTTCTGTTTGTATTTCTACGAAAAAAAAAAAAATAAAAGAAAAATACGGAGGGGAGATCTGTGTAGTACAGGGAATTGGGCAATGAAAAAAGATTGCAACAGGTACCGGTCCCCCTCTCTCTCTCTCTCTGTCAATCAATTTTAGTTGGTGGAAATTCAATTAAATGAAGGCACGCCAGTCGATCAGCAGATATCTAATGTCTATATCAGGCGGATCATTAGGGAAATTGTTTGGAAAATCAGGGAAATAATTTGCGATGCCAAAAGGCTGTTGTCTAGAGGTAGATAATTTGGGGGAAATTGCTGAAGCATTTCTGGGCAGATAAATACCTTAACCATGTACTCTGTACTCCTCTTCTCAATTGAGTAATTTATTTAACCCAACTTCCCCATAATATATATACTTTTCACACTCCTAGCCCCATTATCAAGACAATTATTACCATGCAACATCTATAATTATACAAAACACAGCAAAAGCAAAAAGAGTGAACAAAATATAGCAAAAAAATGACACACAAAAACATTAAACTAAAGAAAAACTCGAATAAGAAGTAAAAGCCATGTGTTGGGCATAACAAAAGACAGCGGAGACAGCAAAGCAAAGAAATTATAATCAAAGAAAGAGACTTCCATGCCACAGAGACATGCCACATGCAATGGGGACAACTAATATTAGTAAAGAAAAAAATAAAATTAAAATCATTGCGCGACGAGATTCGTTAGCGAAAATCATTCATGTGAGAAAAACTGGCTTGGAGGTGGCTGGTACAGAGAGCCTGTAGAGATGGTAGCATGATTTTTGTTTGTGGATTTATAGTTGCTGATTATTTCTAAATAAATTCCCAAAAATCATCTTGATTGGATAACTTGAACAGCTGCAAGCAAATTCAAATAACTTTGGTATCCAATAAATGTAGGAAAATGGCTATTAGTTAGTTTATAATTAAGCTTAAAAAACTGACCATGCCTTCCTTTATATAAATCGAATAACAAACCAAAACTATCTTTGGCTCTACAGCCCTTTGTTTTTCTCTCATTAAAATAATTTTACGCTCTAGTAATTCCATTTAAATCCACTTTCTACACACAAATAAATCGCCTGATAAATCTCTGATCAGTTTTCTATACACTTTCTTGGCCCAAACTCCACTCAAGGAATCCATCTGTTGGATCTAAATGAACTTCTACTTGCTGGCCAAAAGGTGAATGATGTTCACAGACAGACAGACAGCTGTTGTTGTTGTTGTTTTGGGGCGCTGGTAACAGTGGCGCACCACTGTTGCAGCTTGACCGAAATGATTGTTGCTGCTGCCATTATATAAGAAGTGGCCATGCCACAAAAAAACCCGAAGAAAGAGAAAGACAAAAACACACACACAGAGATAGCAATGCGAAAAGAGAGAAGGAAGCAAGCAGAGAGCAGCTTTGAGAGAGGCGGTGCAACCACCACATGTTGCACGAACTAAATACCCACTAACACTGCAACACTCCAATCCGATCCGCGATACGTTCGATCGGTGAGCGGTTGACTTGTCTTAGTCAGTGACTTGGCCGATATGCTTGGCCTGTTAAATAAGCCATTAAACTGCATCAAGGTAGCGAACAAAACGTGTTGGCCTGGGCCTCAAAAGGGGGCGTGCCCCCCATTGACCACTTATTATTATTTACGAGCCGCATATTGCTCAGTCGAATATTCTGGGCAGCTGAGAAAGCTTCGCCACATTTTGGGGGGCACCAACCCACGCCACACGCCACTCTTCTAAGCAGCTCAGGGCCGTTGCAAAAACATTGCGAAAAACTCTTTGGCAAATAAAATGCGGAGCTTGCATACGTACAGAAAATACATACGTATAAAAGACATCCAATAAACCATAAAGACAATTTTTTCGGAACCACTTTACAACGTCAGCAGCAGCGGCAGCCCCCCGTTAACCAGTTGCCAGCAACCTTGATGACGAGCGGCGGCGTCTCCCTCTGTGTGGCTGTTTTGGCCGCTTTTTTTTGGTTTATTAATTTATTTTGGGTTTTTTTTTTTGATAATTTTTATCATTTTTGAGGGGCGGAATTATTGGTAGTGGAAATTGAGCATGGGAAAATTTGGTTGCAGTTTATTTATTGGGCATTTCAGCTTGCAGGCAGAAGAAGAGGTTCTGCCTCTTCTGCCTCTATCTATATTATTTTTATGATTGGGAACTAAGAAATTTTGTGATAAAAATATATGGATAAAATATATATAATTACAGATTGAATATTGTTAGAGATTGAATGGTATTTTCATTAAAATATATTGAAATATCTTGAAAATATACAAAATTAAATCAAGGAAAAGAAAACGAAATTTATGGAAATTAAATATTACACACAAATAATAAAAAAACATACAGATAATATGATAAATATGAGCAAAATTTGGAATAGAATTTACTTCCTTTAGCATATAATTTCTATATTATTTGTTAGATAAATTCTTATAATTAATATATTATTTATAAATGGTTCGAGGTTCGCAAACCAAAAAAGAACCCACTTCGTTCCCCACAAATACCATTTTTATTTTATTTAATTTCCACTTAAATCTTCTGCTTTTTTTTTGCATATTTCTTCTCCTTTTTTTTCGCATATTTTTTCCCCGAATCTCTTCAATGTTTTTCCCCAACTCTGACGCACAGATACCACGGCATTAAACCTATTTAAATTTTATTAATATTTTTAGTAAGGTTGAACCCTCAGGGTAACAATTGTTTACGCATGTCTCTCAGCTTCGTAAAAAGAAATATATATGTATATAAGTGTAAAAAATAAACACACACCTGGATACAGGTTGAATAAAAAAAAAATTGTGTTGTCCTTTGCGTCATCTGCTGCAATGTTAAGCAAACAGCAACAACAACAACAATCAGCGAAAGATATACCAGAAATACCAACACAAAAAGGCAGCCAGTCAGGCAGGCAGGGCAGAAACGTTAACAACATTAAGTTATGGCTACGATTGTTGGTTGGTTGGTTGCTGTGTTACTAACCTTACTCAATTTTTATATTTGGTTTTTTTTTCGCTTTTATTTCGGGCTTTTTAACTTTCGAACGACCGCGCGCGCGTTTTTTTTTTATGAGCTGTATTTGTTTTTTTGTGTGTTTTTGTTTCGCCGGCGCATTTGATTATGTATCTATGAGATACAGATACAGATATGTGAGAGAGCTAAGCAGCTAGATAGATACAAATGCAATGAAGTTTCTTGCTTGCTTGCTTTTTTTTTTTGGAGCTCGAGAGACTAAAAACATGAGTCGGCACTCTAAGTGGGTCAAAGTCTGATTAGCAAGGTCACACGAAAAAAAAATACATATCGTATACGGGAATTTATTTTTCGAGATTGCAAACGAGAAAGCAAGACAGAGATAAAGAGAGAGGGGGAGATGGAGATTTTGTGAAGTCAATAAAATAAATATAAATTGTTTAAATAAATCTAGGAATTAACATTGAATGGAAGACTAGTATGTTAGCATGATTGTTAGTCATAATTGGAATTTAGTTATTATTTAGTTATGAATGGGAAAGGTTTTGGGTACATTTTGGAGGGGATTAAAAGCGGAGATTAAAGACGGAATATTACATTAGTTTTTGCTATAATTTTAATAATGCGGAACTACGATTTTTACAGATTTTTAAATAGTTATGAAGTGTCTACCTAAATTTCCAAAATTCTTACAGTCGCATAAATATTAGATATCTCATAAAAAAGTGTTATAATTATTGTTTGAAATCTACTCTCCAGTCATCTTCCTTCAATCTCTTTTTCCGACATAAACCAGAACCCAGTAAAACTCTATTCGATTATTTAAATTAAAAAAATAATTCCATAGAAAAAAACCCTTAAAAAACTAAACGTTTTTATGTGTGTGTTTTTTTTTATGTCTTGGGGAATAACCCATACAAAGAGGTCACCAACTGAATACCATATTCCATTCGTCACATGCTGCTTCACCCACCAAAGTGTAGCCACCACCTGATGCATATGTATATGTATACTATAGTATTGAAAGTCATATAACTATTTACGATTCTTCACACAATCACACTCGAGAGCCACTTCTCTCTCGGGCGTCGTCTCACTGACGCATTCATCACAATTTCACGAGTTACATTTGGCAGCAGGCAGGCAGGCAGGCAGCTCTTTACTTTACAGTCCACTTCCAGTCGACTTCCAAGGTGTTTGCTTATTCAGAATGCATTATTTCTGACGTTGAGATATAGGTACTAAACACACACACAGATACATTCTATATAGTATATTCCCCATCACTTATTATTCAAGACATTTCTGTATCTCCCCTCCCTTTCCACACATCAAATGTCACTGCGATTGTTCCGCGTGTGTGCTGTGCTGTCTGTCTCAAGTCTCAAGTCTCAATTTACATTTTACATTTAACAAAAGGTACACTTTATTTTGTGTCCCACTCTAAAACACCTTTTTTCTCCCTGTTTTTCCTTGTTTATAGAACTTATATCATAAAATCTGTCAAGTCGAAACGGAACCCTTTTGGTTGAGTACATTTTTACAAGCGAATAAAGTGAGAAATTTACTTACTTTTAAGATGATTCATTATTGTCGTTAGGCAAATATTTTGTTACCCTTCGACCTGGTTTTAATGAAGTATACGTTAGTGGGTTTTAAGCAGCAAATCTCTAGGTAATGCCTAGCAAATCTCTAGAACATTTTCTAGTAAATCTCTAGAACATTTTCTAGCAAATCTCTGGCAAATTTCTAGCAAATCTCTAGCTTAAGTCAAGCTAATCTGTTGGTTGTGATTTTCTTCTATCTATTCTCTTATTTCGCTGCTTAATGGAGCAATTTTCTAATCAATCTTTGCCACACGAAAAACACTTTGTGTCATGCAACATTACGGAACTCTCACAAGGCAATCACAATTTAAGTTCCAGAAATCGTAACTTTTATGGGGAATATTTGCAAATAATTTACACAAATGTGTTTAGTCATGAAAGGTTCTACTTGTACATAGAAAAAGCTACTGCTCTATGTACTAGTATCTCTCCCAGAAAGAGGTTATTGAACTGGTAAAAACTGAATGATAGTTGGCTCAAAGAATTTGCAGTGATTTTTATTTCACTTTCAGTCAAGCGGTTAGGTTGGTTAATTAGCAGAGTACTACTCCCAGGCACTTCTACACATAGCACCCAGCCATAGATGCCACCAACAGCACATAGCATCTGTATCTGAAAATCTAAAATCAGAAATAAATTATGGATCGGGCAAGTGCTTTGAGCCGAACGGCACGTGTATGTCATAAAGAGGCACAACCTGAGGTAGCAAATCAATAAAATACATAACCAAATCAAGAAAATGAGAATCAGAATCAGAATTGTGTTGACGTAAATGATTTATGATGATACGATCTCAGGGGCGTATCGGTTACAAATTGGGGGGTTTTTTTTTTAAATAAATATAGTTTCATAGGAAAGTTAGCTATAAATGGAGGTCTATAAATATAAATTAAAGGTACAAAAAATACATATTAAATATAAAAATATAACTATAAAATTTAAAAAAATAATAATAAAAATAAATAAATATATAAATATACACATATAAAAAAAAAAAAAAAAATAACAAATATATTTATAAAAAATTAAATAAAAAATAAAAAAATAAATTAATTAAAAATTAAATTAAAAATAAAATTAAAAATACTTCTTAAATGGAATCCTATTAGCCGCAGTCCCAAAAAAAAAACCTAATTTATACCCAATAAATAATTATTAAATAATTCTATAATTAATTCTATATGTATATTAATTATTCCACAGATAACAAAAAAAAAAAACATAAGCGAGAACTCTCAAGATGGCGGCCGTGGAAGTGAGGAATGGCTATAAGTACTATGGCTCCAAAAAGAACCCCAAGATTGTGCTCAATCAACTGAATATGAACGTGATGCGTGGCTCCATGTGAGTGGCATACAAAATATACCTATACGCATCCGCAACACATACCTATACATATATATTCGTTTACTCTCTTTCAATAGCTATGGGTTGCTAGGTGCCTCGGGCTGTGGCAAGACAACGCTGCTCTCCTGCCTTGTTGGCCAGCGGCGTCTCAATGGCGGCGAGGTGAATGTTTTGGGCGTTAAGCCGGGTGAACCTGGCAGCGGTGTCCCGGGCTCTCGTGTGGGCTTCATGCCCCAAGAGATCGCTCTGGTTGAGGAGATGACCGTCAAGGAAACGATCTTTTATTTTGGCCGCATCTACGGCCTGACGGATGAGCGGATACGTGAGAAATTCAAGCTGCTGACGGATTTGCTGCAGCTGCCGCCAGCACGACAAATGATCAAACAATGCAGTGGGGGCCAACAGAGACGTTTGTCCTTTGCCTGCGCCATGATACACGATCCCGAGCTGCTCATTTTGGATGAGCCAACAGTGGGTTTGGATCCCATGTTGCGTGAGAAGTGAGTGACCGGATGGTAAACCATCTCTTTGGATAATTAATCAATATTTTGTCTTTGTAGAATCTGGGAATTTCTTGTGGAGACAACCAGAAATAGCAAATTGGCTGTGATTATAACCACACATTACATTGAAGAGGCCAAACAGGCAAATTGTGTAAGTGTAAAACTCTTGAATTAATGCCAGAAAACATCTTCTGAAACACTTATCCCTCCCTCCCTCACAGATTGGACTCATGCGTAATGGCGTTCTCTTGGCTGAGGATACACCCACAAATATTATGATTAAATTTGGCACACAATCGATTGAGGATGCCTTTCTTATCCTAAGTCAGCGGCAGGGCAATGAGGATGAATTGGCACAAATAATGGATCACAATAAGAATCTGCAGCAGGCACTGCCCACAGCTGTGCTGCCCACAGAAGTGATAGACACACACGATCCAGGGCTGGGCCTGGAAAAGCCACCCATACCCTATGACGAGCCGGTGAATGAGAATCGAAAGAAGGTTTTCTTCACGACCAAAGGCAGGCTCAAGGCATTGATGACCAAGAATTTTGTGCAGCTCTTTCGACAGCCATCGTAAGTGAACGAAAAAAAACGATAGATTCCCTCCTTAAATATATTTTTTTTTTCTATTTTTAGGGGCATAATTTTCATGCTTTTGTTTCCCATCATCCAATTGTCTTGCTTTTATTTGGCCATTGGCAAAACCCCAAAGAATCTCGAGTTGGGCATTTACTCGGGCGAAGTGCAGAGCTATAGCGAGTGCTTCGATGATAATCTAGTGACTGTTTACGATTCGAATGACACCTGTAAATTCCACAAGCTCTCCTGTCGCTACATACGAGAGCTGGGCGATGATGTGGCAACGAGAAAGTACTATACCAGCGAATCGGATGCCTTGAGGGATGCCAAAAAGATACTGACCGTGGGCTATATACACTTTTTCCACAACTTTAGTGAATCGATATCATCGGTGCTCGAAGATGGCCGCCATGCCAGCGATGGTGCTATCGATCATGCCGAATTGAGTGTACATATCGATATGACAGGTAACACATTGTTTAAACTTTGATTTAACGACTTTAAAATGAAAGTTTTTTTCTCCTTTTTGCTGTAGATCAACAAGTGGCATATTTTATTCAACGTAAACTTCGTGATAAATTCGCTTCCTTTATGAGCAGTGTTGTGCAGGATTGTAATGCTTCTGCGGCTCTTGTGCAATTACCAGTACAATTTCAGGAACCCATCTATGGCAGTGCAGACATTGAATTCCAGCAGTATTGTGCCCCCGGTGTTGTCATGACGTGAGTAGAGAACCAGTCTGATATAACGATCATTTCTTTGGACTATTTCTAATGTTTCAATCTTCTACAATTCATTACTTTTCCATTGGTTCTCCCATTACTATCCCAAGTATTTCGTGTGGTTTTTCTATTGGAACTAAAAGAAGGCAATACCTCTGATTGCTTCTTTTGGTTCTAAAACGCTGCTAAAATATATATTCTTTTAATGCCTTAACTATCCTTAAATTCAATTCCTTTAGCATGGTCTTCTTTTTGGCTACTTTGATGACGGCTGCTGTATTCATTTCGGAACGCATGGATGGCATTTGGGATCGCACTCTGTTGGCTGGTGTTTCGGCCACGGAAATGCTGTGGGCCCATCTACTCACACAATTGATAATCATGTCGCTGCAATCGTTTGAGGTTATCATGTATATTGGCCTTGTTTTCGATACGTACAACAATGGCGATACCACAACACTGATTGGCCTGCTAACACTGACAGCATTCTGTGGCATGTTGTTTGGTAAGCAAATCTATAATCAACTATAGCTTCATTTATTGAATTTCTTTATTCCCGCAGGCCTCTTCATCTCTGTATTTTGTAAATCACATACGGAAGCTAATTTTGTGGCCACTGGTGCCTTTTATCCCATGATTATACTTTGCGGTAAGTGTTGGTAAACGCCAAAAAGGTATCACAAATTAAGACATGTTTTATTTATATATTTGTAGGTCTCCTGTGGCCACTGGAGAGCATGCCACAGTTTCTGCAGGATCTGGTTATGGTATTACCCTTTACCATACCCTCCATATCTGCACGAAATGTCATCGAAAAGGGCTGGTCCATCACCAATGCCAAGGTCTACAATGGTTTCCTTGTCATGGCCGGCTGGACGATCATTTTCTTCGTTCTCTGCCTCATTGGCATCAGGCGCAAGGCGTAGAGAGTGGACGGGAAGGGCGTCATTTATTTTTGGGTTCTAAAAATACACAATTTATTCAGGGGGGGGCCCTTCACTTTAGATCGTATTTGTATTAGCATTTCTTCATAGGCGATTTTACCCACACACACACACACCAAACAAACAAACACACACACACACATATCGTATCGTTGTAGTATCTATGTAATTTAATAACTATCGGAAGCATATCACTCGCATGTTGTAGACCTCTCATCAAAAAAAATACACAAGAAAAAAAGAAAAGAAAAAACTTTCATACCAACGAAATGTAGCAACGCTTTTATTGTGCAAAAAGTGTGCTAAATACAAAATGTTAGAATGTACTAAAAAAGTCGTAATAAGGTCTTAAGGTGTCTCACAAAAATATTTATACTACACTGCACAACACAAAAATCGTATTCATTAAAACAAAACAAAATACAAATTCGTATATCGATGAATCTGCATATGTACTAAATTCATGTGTACTAAAATGTATAATTATTTAAATGCAAATTTTAAATCAACCAAAAATACAAATCTAAATAAATTCGAGCTGAAAATTAACAATTTTTGGATGTACTAAATTTTAGTACATATTTTATTTTTAGTTCAAATAATTCCATAATTTTCTTTTGAAACGAAAAAAAACATTTGAAACGCTATTTTCCAATAAAAGTATACTGAAAGATGTTCCGAAACTGTTTTATTAGGTTTAAGGATGTACTAAAATTGTTTGAATTGGGGGTAAAGAATGTACTAAATTAATTTGTAGTGGGAATCCATACGCTGCAATGAAGTGCTAGTTAGTTAATCACTCAAAATCTAGTATTCCATAATCATTTCATGTTCTAAAGCTTTTCTCTGCAAACCAGAACTTCTTTTTCAAGCAAAGAACACCTTAAACCCTTAATTAACTTTACAAATCCCAACTAAAAGTAAGCCAAAGAGTATACTGCATAAAGGAATAGAGAGAAAAAAGCCATTTAATGGCTCACCCTTCCACTGAGTCAACAAGTTTTCTCAATATTTGTCTTCATATAAAATGCAAAGCAGCGCAAAACTAAAGCGAAAGTTCCTTAAACATTCACTGACCCCCTTAAAAAAAACACACAGAAGTTTATCTATATATATATATGTATGCATCATATATATCTTATACATATATAAAATAGTCTCTGGCTGTCTCTGTGTGTGGGCCAAGGACAAGGACACGTTCACGACGACGACGACGACGACGACGATGTCGAGGACGTGGCAAAGTTGCTGACACACTTCGGGCCTTAAAAGTGCTAGACAGAAAGTCTGCTCCGGTTGGCTGGGTTTTCCCAGCGTAGTCCTCCCCAGCTGGGGGGAGTCTTTCCCCCTCCAGACCCCTTCGCCCGCTGGGTGTCTGCCAGCAGACATTTTTATTACAAAACTTTATCTTTGCCAAATACGAAACCAACGTCGACGACGACGATGACGACGAGAAGGAGAAAAATATATAAAAAGCCAATGTTCTGAGTGTTAGTGTGTGTGTCTGTGTGTGTGTGGTGTATCTGTGTGTCTGTCTGTTTGCCTGCCTGCTGGGCTGTTGTGTGGCTGTTTGGATGGCTGTTTGGGTGCCAAAGTGTCGTTTGGCATTTTATATAACTTGGCATAAAATGTGCAAAACTGGAAAATTGTTGTGGGGGCAGAAAGTGTGCGTAAAAGTTGAAGGAGTACTACACGTAACGTGTACTTGTTGCCTGTCCCATAAATGGGTTATTTTTAGGTTTTTACAAATGCAAATTGCTGCTGCTAGTGAGAGCCTGTAGTAAAAGTTAGTTGTTAGTCTTGTAATTGATACATTTATCATGTTTAAAGTAGAGACATGACATGTACTACATGTCTAACAGAATTTTACAGAGCGTATTAGATACTTTTGAGGGGGGAAACTAAATGGAATTAAAAGTGCTAGGCAGTTTTTAAGGGTATTAAGGGAAACATTTCTGGGAAAAACTATGATGAGAAAAGTACATATATGATTTTATACTTTCTTAAAAGTTATCTACATCTACTTTAAATCCAACATACATAAATAATTTTTAGCTGTGAAAGCAAATGAAAGCGATAGATCTTTTTACCCCTAAGTGCGAACTGTTCCTAGATACTTTTTTTAAAAGTTATGTACATCTACTTTAACTCCTCCTCTTTACTACAATCATTAAATTTAAAATAATAAATATTTAGTTCAAGCTAAATTAGAAACAAATACCATTTAATACCATAAATTTCTTCATCCTTCCTTGATCCTAAATTTCATATTCATTAACATTAATTTATGTACAATTTCTGCTCGATTAAATTTGTGTGCTAAATTTCTGGTAAATCCCCCTCCCCCACACACACTCGGAAAACCAGCATGAAAACTATCTCCAGGGTATACCAGAGACAGACGGCAGGCAGACAGACACACACACAACAAACAGAGTTTTCCATGAGAGTTTTTCACCAGCAGTGGGTCAAGTTTTTTTGCCCCACACCCAAAATGTAGGCAAAATGGGCAAAAGTTTTACTCGAGTCTCGGTTTCGGTCTCGGTGTCTCGACTATAAAAACACAATTTTGTGGCCACACATAAAAGTGAAAATTCTGTGCGACCTTTTGCACAGAAAATACAAAATAAAAGCAACAAAACAATAAAAACAAATTTTCGGGGTAGACAGAAGGTCAATCCCCCAATGTGCCGCCCCCCCCAAAACCCTCTTTTTTCTCTAGTCTAAAGAGAAAATTTTGTTACAACTTTTGCTCCATTTTATGCATACTATATATAAAATTTTCCCAGGAAAAGCAACTGAAAGAGAGAGGGAGATAGAGACAAAAATTGGAGTTTGAAAAGTTGGATACAATTTTGTGGCTTGCTTTCGTAATTTGACCTTCAAACAAGTTGAACAAACTCAAGCACAAACACACAGCTAGAGCCAGCCGACACACACAGAAAGCACACTGCAGACGCAGACACACACACACAGTTACAGACACAAATACAGCTCTGCACATTCGTACATTCTCGAGTTAGTAGAGAGACTGGAAATGTAATACTCTCCTGGCCAAAAAGTGTAATATTTAAACGTAATTTTAATGAAGGTAAAAGTGTGCGTTTTGTTTGCCTTTTTGTCTTTACTTTCTGAGGGCTTTCCCCAAAAATCTCCAACTGTGTGTCTCTCTCCCTGTTTGTGTGTGTTTTGTATCTGTATGTGTGTCTGTGCGTTTGTGTACTAAGACTTTGCTTTTGTGTGTTTGCCTTGAACTCTGGCATCCTGTTTCCTGTTTACAGCCTTAACAAGCATTCGTTTCGGGTTCATTGACTAAAGTTGTTTTCTAGACCGAAATTTGTGTGTGAGTAATGGCTGCAGTAATGGGTCGCCTCTTTTGGGGAGGATTTTACAAGGTGTGGCAACAAAGGAACAAATGCAGAATAGAATTCAGAGGTGGAAAATATATGATTTAAAGGTGAATTTGCCGGAGAGGGAGAAGTTTTCATTTATTAGTTTTAAGTAAGATTCTAATTTGGCCTTCTCTGAGGTGTGCCTTTAACACTTTAACATATTTTGTTATATGTTCTTAAAATTTACGTATAGAAATTCCTTTGCGCAATTATTTGCAGGCAAATATGAGACCCAAAACTTCTTAGTTTTCCGCTATTTAACCCTAGTTCTCCATCTATTTAAAGAAAATTCTGTTATTAAATACAAACTTTACCAAAATTGAAGTTCAAATGGAATTGCAAGAGCTAATCAGGCCTGAAGAAATGCTTTAACCCTGATTGAAAAATAAATGTTGGCAGCTAAATCAAAACAAATATACTATAAATCTATTTGGACCCCACCCATATTTTTCTGGGTAAAAACTAAAAATGGAAAAACCCCAGCGCAGGACATCAAGCAAAATGAAAGATGACACAATAGAGAAGCACAATCTGAGGTTCTCTGGCCAAAGAGGACTTTTGCATTTCATTGACCCTTTAAATGGCAAAGATACACAGATACAGATGGCACTCCCGGACTCCTCTTCCATTGCATCCCCTATATACAGATACAGATATACGGGAGCATAAGTATAGTATGTGCGATATGTGTATGTACTCTTTGGGGGGGATTCTCTTGCATGTCAGTCAAAGTTCTTCTTGCTGGGAGAAAAATTTGATTCGAGAGTTTATTCAATTTGCTGGCATGTGTATCGCCCCCGGAGGGTGCAGAAGCAGCAGGCAGCAACAACAGCATCAGTAGCAGTAGCCCATCCACAATCCACATGACGTTCAACTGATGTCTGATGGACAAGCAGAACAGAACGATAGAGGGAGTGTAGTGGGAGGGGAAGGGGTTATGGGGGACTGCAGGTGGACCTCTCTCGCTCTCGCTCTGAACTCTGCCAATATAATACAATCAACGTTGGGTCTTCGATTCGATGCGCATTCGATGCGTTTGCCGTTTTTGAGTTGGGCGGTTAAATGGGAGTGGGGGAGGTGCACGGTGTACCGTTGCGTAGGCACAGCTACACAGATACATGCATACTCTCTCATACACACGCACAAACACACACACACTCGGAGGTACATTCTCTTTTGCTCTCTTATATGCATTTGCCCACCAATACATAGGCTCGTTTCATTCACTCGTTGGAGCTTTTTCTTCGATTTGCATTCACCCTCTCGCTCTGGCACTATGTACTGTTGCTCTGTGTCCTGCCTGCTGCACTGTACATGCCAGCTTTTTGGGTGTGAGAGGGGTTTGGCAGGAGTGTCCCGGGGTCCTGGCCACACATGCGTTTGGCCTTTTGCCTGGCACACATAGGGGGCAGTGGCAGTGGCAGCGACAGCGACAGCATCGCGGCGCTGCTTTATATGGCGCAACTGCTGATTGGGTTCGCACAGTGGAACGAAATGGAGGATTTTTGGATGCACTTGCTTACCTGAAATGAGAAGAAAAAATAGGTTAGAGATAAATTAGTTATGGGAAGAAGAAATGTTTAGAAAAACATGAATTAGTGTACGTAAATATTTATATTTATTTAATCAATGACTAATCAAATATTTTACTCATTTATTTCACTTTAACCCTTACCCATCTAAATCCTTTTGGTGTTAAAGATTAATTGAATTTTCATTCAATATTATTTAACCCCCTGCCAAAGCATTTTGTGCCACTGTGCACAAAAGGAAGTGCAAAAATTGCGCCAGCCAATGCAGCGACCGAAAAAACAACAACAGCAATATATGCGTGGCGCAGGCGAGTAGGTGGGCTAGCAGGAGAGGGAGAGAGAGAGAGAGCGGGTGGAAGCTGCGCTGCGGTGCGTCACGATAAGGATGGGGACGTGGCGAATATGGTGGGACATGGCGGCGGCGGCGGCGGCGGTGACAGCGACGCAGCCTATTTCGCTGCCCGTGCGACGGGAACACCAACAAAATTAAAAAGGGGCGGCAAGGGGTAGGGAAAGCAGCAGCCGACAGGGACAACTATGCAGCAGACGCACAAAATCCAATACCCCAGAGAGGGAGAAATAAGAAGGAGGCAGAAGAGGTGGCGCTGGCAGCAGCAGCGGCAGAGAGGCGTAGGCTAAAGTGCAGAGAAGGAGCAGCATCAGTAGAGGGAGCAACAGAGAGGGGGCGGCAGCAGGAGATGAACAATGGACAGGCACAGTCGTGCACACTAAAATGCAGTCCGGGGGGAAAAAACAGGACGAAACGCACACGAGAGCACACACACACACACACACACACACACACACACACACACACACACACACACACAGATAGAGAGAGACAGAGAGAGAGAGGTAGTGAGTGGACTATGTACGAAATGGGATGTCATGTATTGCCATTGACCAGGCCCACCTTGCTCTCACACCACACACATTCGTTCGCCCGCTCTCGCTCGTTTTGCATGTCTTCCTTGCTCTCTCTCTCTGTCTCTCTCACTTGTTTACCAATTTATTTTGCGCACAATACGAAACACGGAAAATGCATGAGGCCTGCAGCCAGCCGCCTACCATAGCCCCACCATCCCACATACACACACATACACTATTTCCCCCTCTGTCACCCAGCTGCACATACCCACAAACAAGACAAGAAAGAAAAAAACGATGCGTTCCAAACGCAACGCAATGATAGCCACAGCAGAGCACAGCAGCGTGAGCACCCGAGAGAGAGGCAAAGAGCGGAGCAGAGGAATAAGCAGAACTGTAGCTGTGGGAGAGGCAGTGTAGTGCGGCCAGCAAGCAAAGCACTCAGGCGCAGAATAGAAACGTAGGCTAGGTTTTTCGGTGCTCCCAAAGACTTGATACCCTGGAAGATAGACTCTTATATGAAATGTTCTGGAGATTTTTATAAATTTAACTATGAAAAGAAAATTAAATTAAACTTTGTTTAAAAACAAATACCTTCGATTTATATACTTTATAGCTGCTTCTGCTGCTTCATTTTCTATATCTAATACAAAACCAGCATACCATGTGCCTGCACTGATCAGCACAACAAGAGTACGAGTAACAACAACAAAAATTTGCACAAATTTCAGTTCGATTTTTGGTCATAATGCAAAGCAAAAAAAAAAAAACAAAGAAGTTGAAGAAGCAGCAAGCTCTCCGCTCTGCACTCTCTTTTGATATATGTATGCATGTACTACCCCGCACACCCGCTTGGACCGCATTCATTCATTTGCTTGCCATCTCTCTCTTCCGCCTAGCGGGCCCCGTCCGTTGATTTTTCTTTGCTTTGGCGGCTTTTTCTCTGTGTCCTTTGGATCCTCTTCCTGCTCTCCTTTGCCCGGACCGTTTGTTATGTTTTGTGTTTGCCACTTTGTGCGTAGATTTTCTTCTTCTTTTTCTCAGTTTCGTTTCCCCATTTCGCCTTCTGTACTTTTCTTTATTTTTTTTCGTAGCGCAGTTTTTTGTTTGTTTTTTGTTTTTGTATTCCTCCTGCGCCGAGCCTTTCACTTTGATAGAATGGATGCCAGGCAGAAAATTTCATTTTCTTTTTGGAAATACTCTTTTTTTGAGCGGGTAACTATAATTTTGTATGGTATTTTATTTTGTATTTAATATAAAACGAATCATATTTATTTGAATTTTTAATCTGCGGCTACTAAAAACAGAATTCCTAGCAACATTTATCCCATGGAAAGGGTATCTAAACTTTTGTAATTTTTCGCTGATTTTTCCTTTCCATTTTTTTTTGCCACTTTTTGTTGGGATTTCGCCCCTGACTTTTGCTGGCGAGCTCCCTGAAGAAGGAGTAAGCGTAAGCCGCCTCCCATGTGGCATGTTATAGTACATGGCGCGTAGTAGTAGTACGTTTTTCTACACGTAGTACGCGGCGTACTATTTCCAAGTCAGTCATCAGTCGTTGAAAAAAGTGGCAAGTGGCAATGGAAATAGAACGAAGGATGTATGAAAGGGAAGTCCTGCCACAGCGCGTATTGAAGGCAAATGTGGCACAAAGGATCTCTGAGAAATTCACTGCAAAAAAAATGCGCAACCAGGAAAAGGAAGCATCAGAAATGCCAGAGAGACACAATTTCGTAGGCAAATATTTCTTTCGTTTTTTTTGTATGCGTTTCTCAAGGAACACACACACAAACACACACACACATTCCTTGTGTATCCTGGGCGTTTGACATAGATGTAGGAGCTGCATGCTGAAGTGGAAAATTAATGGAGCTTCCATTTCTGTTTGTATTTATTATGCGATTTTGATTAGATCTGGTGAAAAGGTGGATAAAATATCCAGAGAACATTAATCTAAGATTCTTGGGATTTTTGGGATTACAAAAGCTATTTCTGTCTGAATTTAGTATCCGATTTTGATGAAACTTTATAAAATGGTAGAAGAAATATCAAGAGAAAATAAATCAAAGATTCAGCTAAATACTTTAAAGATTCACCGCGTTCTACACTTTTATTTCTGTTTTGTATTTATTATCCGATTTTGATGAAACTTTATATAATGGTAGAAGAAATATCAAGAGAACATAAACCAAAGATTCAGCTAAATACTTAAAAGTGTCACCGAGTTATACAGATTTTAGGGATTATAGAAAGTATTTCTATTTGTATTTAGTATTCGATTTTAATGAAAATTTATAAAATGGTAGTTGAAACATCAAGAGAACATAAACAAAAGCTACAGCTTACTACTGTCAAGTTTCACGTAGTTAAGGCTTATTAAAACTAGAGATCCTTGATTATTCTTTCAAACCGAAACGTTTCTGTATTTGTCTCATAAATAGCTTCAACTCAAAAGAAAAGTTTAACGACGAATTCTGAAAATGTTTACAAAATATTTTGCATTCCTTTTGATTTTGCTACCAGTTGTAACGTTGCAAAAAGACATTAACTATAATGTGGTAAAGCTACTGCCACCCGGCGAGACGCACATCCAGGAGGCACAGAGCCTGATGCAAAAGTTCACCCACACAAATCGCTTGCAACTTTTTTGTCAGACAATGGAAGAATTCTCATTTTGGAGGTTCTTTCAGAGCAGTCGCTTGCATTTGGAAATTGAACAGGGAGCGCAATACAATCAGTACAAGGCGGAGTCGCCGATTGATATCTACCTGGCACATCGGCAGCAGAACGAGTGGAAGGAGAACAAGGCCATGACGGGCAAGGACAAGTACATCAATATGAAGACAAATTACAATAGCTACTATGGGATCTACACGGAACAGGCCTACAATCTCACTCTGGAGACCAGCCACACGGACAAGTGGCGTGTGACGAAATTCTGCCTTGGCTTGATTCTGTGGCATGCTGCACCACGGCTCGAGGACTCGCACCGTTGCCTGTACAGCGTGGCGACATTCTTGGCCCTCCAGCTGGCCACCTGGATAATGGTTTTGATCACTGGACATAGCCGCCTGGCTCTCGATGGCTCCGTGTGGACGGCTTTCCATGAGTTGCTCTACGAGCGGCCCACCACATTGGCGCTGGTCTTCTGTGGTTGCCTTTATGCCCTCGTTTTGGGTTGTCGGCGATCCCATCATTTGATTAGCGAAAATCGCCGATTTCGATATGTTCATCGCTTAGTTATCAGGGGCATTGCCTGCTGGATGATCTGCACCGCCTCGGATCACCAGTATATCGGTATTCCAATCTGTCTGGTTTATCTGCTTTTCTACGTTCAGATCATGCGGCCGCTTCGCTACTTGTATTGGAGTTTCATCAAGTGTTTGCGCCCCTTGCTGCCGCCACCAGACACTCAGCACGATGACGCACAGCCTCTGTTTGACATCTCGCAACTGCAGCGATTGGCCAGCAACGAGGCTGAAGGGAGTGTAGTTTGGGCTGTGCCACGCGACGCCACTAATACGGATCGCAGCAACGAGGTGGCAGGTGGCACGAATTCTATGCCTATAATACCGCAAGGAAATGAAGCTTTTCGTTCCCCAAACTTTGACCCTGACCAACCCACTGGAAATATATTCAGGGACCAGAACAGCACTGAATCCAACGATATGCCCGTCACGTCCACCCCCATCTTTAGGGTTCATCATGGGCCCCACGATTCTCCAATGAATGTCCAACGACCCTTCAGCCGTAGGAACACTTTTTCGAGACCTACACTGTACCGCGACTCAGTGGGACATGCTCAATGGTGATCCTCTAGCCACAGGATCCCTCTACAGTACACCTCAACCACACAAGAAAACTGCGCGGGGGCAAAAGCACAAGAAAACCAAGAAGGAAATAAGAAAAAAACTCGAGGGGCAAAAACCAAAAGAAAGAGGAAAGGCAACAACTGAAGGTAAATGCATTTGATAATTGAAAAGCAAAGCCCACACACACACACTCACGCACACGCACGTGGGAAACCTACATCATGTGCAGAGGGAAAAACCTTTTCATACCGAGTGGAAAATGCCCTCAAGGCAGCGGGCGGACAGCAAGAGGCAAGAGGCAAGGGGCAGGACAGGACACGAGAAATCGAATCGGAAGCCAAAAGGAACATTTCAACATTTTGCCATGGAAACTGCACAAAACGGGACGGTGGGGAGGCGTGGGCGGGCTGGCTGTGTGGGGCGGTGGGCGTGGCAAGCAAAGTGTTTCGAAAGGCAAGGCACAAAGTGGAGTCCAAGGAGGGAGCCACAAAACGGCAACTGGAGTCCAAGGAGGGAGTCCAGTCCTGCTGCTGCACCGCACAAACGAACAGAAAAGTGGAAGTCCTGGCTAAAAGGAAACGGGCCTAAAACTACAGTCCAGGGCATACAAATGGCAGCGGTAATTGAAATAATTATGGGGCAAAATGAAAGAAAAATCTACGCAAGAAATCATCAAAGAGAAATTCAAACTATATTGAGACTAAAAAGTGGGAAATTAATAAAGAATTATTATATTTTTTATACAAGGGAAAATTCTTTGTGTATTTTAATTATTTTTTCAAGAGATTTTTGAATTTTTGGAACATGTTTTAGCAACGGTTTTCAATTAGTTTCCAAAGCACAAAATGTTCTTCCCGTCCACACATTCCAAATGCCGTGTAGCCTTTCGCTTATGGGAACATTCCATAATAACAGTCTTTCCACGCGCGTTCCCTAGCGTTTACAGTGGATATAAAATACTTGAAACTTCTCATATCTCTTTCCAATATATCTTTTTTAATAGTTTTTCCTCTTTCTCTCTGTCTGTCTTTCTGTCTATTCCTATGCCCGCTACACGGCTACATACTAGTACTACTATTAACTTAATTGTCCTGATTAGCATGGGTCCGGTGTCTGTTATCCTCGTTGAAATTTTTGTGCCCAGCAGAGTCGCTTCTCGAGCGGGGGGTCGCTTCCACGGGGATGCAGTTACTAAATAAGAGACTCCCCGGGAGAGAGTGGGCTTGGAGCTGGGTTATGGGACAAAGTCCAGTGTACAAATGTGCCTATTACCCTCCTGTATCCGATGCTCTCCTCTCCCGCTTTCTGGTATATGCCATTAGCAACAGAAGCAGAGGCAGAGGCCAGTCGGGGTGGTGGGGGCTGGAGTCCTTGCTGGGTACAACTGGAACAACAACAACAACAGCAACAGCAACAAAGTTCGGTCAAACGTCAGAAATGCCTCGTTTTTAGCTATTGAACAGAGGCCAGAAGCGCAACCCAAAACCGAACCAAACCACCCCACTGTACACCACATAACCCACCCTCCCATGGCCTAGGCCTCTCGTAGGCAAATGCAAATGTGCAAAATGCGCTATGACGTGGATGCAGCAGCAGAAGCAGCGTGCAGCAGGCGGGGGCACCGGGCGGGACCTGGTTCTGCTTTCGACTGAATCTCGTGTGTGTGTGCCCCACAGACTCCAACCCGGGGACTCAGGACAGGACACGTGGACGTGAAACGTGGAGGACAGTTGGTCGCAAAAACGCATTTCAAATCGAAAACTGGAACTTCAGTCATTTGGCAACTGTGGGGGGGCAGGTAAAAGTCGAGTGGAATCTCTAACTAGAGAGAATCTCTATATGAGGCTGGTTGTTAGAGGGTATCATTTGGGAAGCCGTATAAGTATTGAAATATTATATTTTATGGGAATTATAATTCCACAAATAATTTCTTCGGTATTAAAATAATACTGGGAATATTCGAAATATTTTTATTGAGAAAATTAGACCGAGATAATTGTTTATTATAAACTCAAGTACTTTGCAGTACTTTTATCCTTTACAAAAGTTATTCATTTAAGGGATATATGTATATTTCCCCTTTTTAATGAAAATTCAAAGTCCAAGAAATTTGTTTCTAGTCATTTATTAATGTTTTTTTAAAGCCTTAAAAATATTCCCAAATATATAAAATAAGCTCTATTTTCTTCTCCCAAAAGTATCTCTATTCTCTTCTCGTTTATCATTTCCCACTACGTTACACTTTTTTCACAGGGTATTCCCATTGTCGCTTCCTTGATTATCTAGCTGAGCAATTTTATGTTTTTCTTTTGCCGAGCCCCGCCGCTTTGGTGGATGGAAAATTGACTAAATGCAACGCTTTTCGGGTGTTCATTACGCTTCGACAGAGAGGCAGGCAGTACCTGGACGCAGGACCCACCTCTAATGGTCTTGAAATTTCCCTGACAAACTCCCGAAGCCAATCGGGATTTTTCCATATCGTAATATTCAATTTTTTTCCATCTGTTTTGTCTACTTCGCTGGTGGTGGTGGTGGTGGTTGATTCCCGTTTGGGACACTGCATATATTGCCAAGGGGTGTGGTGGGGTGGGGTTTTCAGCCGTTTTGGGGTGGTGGCGAGGCGTGTTCGAGGTTCGAGGGGAGTGCTGGTGGTGCATTTTCCAGTTCTTCTATCCCATTCAGGAATTGCAGAGGGTTGTATCCTCGTATCACAAGTTACGTCAAAAGGTCAGCATAGCAGCAGCAGCAGCGCCCGCCTATTCCATGGGGTGGAAAAGAAATATATACGAAAATGTTTTCCAATTTTATGATTTAGAGATTTGGAAAAACCTTTGTAAAAACTTGACTTTGTAGGGGTTTTACGTTGCGATTTGAGGAGTCAAAATGCGGATTTATCGTGTAAAAGTAGACAATTATTGGTTGTATTTTGAAGTTCTTTAAAGGATTAAAAAAATATCATGAAAGGTAATCGGGAAAAGGGTTTATTTCAGTTTTATTATTCTCCGATAAGGGAAATTTCGACTATGGACGATTAGATTGCGACTTGAAAGGGTATCCGTATTTTGAAAATGTGCCTGATTGGATGAGTTTGGTCTAGATGAAGCCTTAACAATGATTTCTTCTAAGGAAAAGGAAAAGTATGTAGTCTTTAATCCAAAGAGTATTGCGAAATGATCGTGGAAACTTATTTATTTTTAAATTGGTATCTCAAATTTTTCAGTCCATATTTTTCTTCACTTTTAAAGAAAAAGCTTTAATGATTATTCTGGGGATCACCACATGGGGGGTTCCATATCCTAAAGAAATTATTCCTGGGTTGACTTTTACCCATCCAAATTCCACAATCTTCAAATTTTAAACACTTTATTCAGTCTTATCCCATTTCAGAAAATTGTAGATTATTGTACAGTGGGAAATTCGGGAGAAAACCATTTTGGAATCAGATTTTAGGTCCCACCATGTTCAAAAATCACTTGAAATTATTTAGTTTTTATTTTATACACTCTATTATTTAATTATATTTTTTTTTAATATATTGGGCATAGATAATCTTAAATTCTCAGTGTCTAAGAATTTTCCGCTATTAAAAATAAATTTTCCTTAGTTGAAGTTTGTCAAAAGTTTTCCAGAACAAAGAGTTTTTCTCTCTTTTAAGCCCATAAAATTTCCCAAAACATCTTCATAAAACTGCGAGTCCCATTGTACATGTAGTACATGTTTTCCACTGTAACTTACTGACCTGCACCATTTTGTTGCTGCGTTTCCTTTTTCCTTGTTATTATCCAGAAATCCAGAAACTGTTAATCACCGCCTTAATCAACCGCCTTAACCGGCAAACACAGTCAATGGAAAGACCGAGAGCGAGCGAGCGAACGAACGAATTGCGAGGCAAAACAAAAAACGCAAAAGCAAAGTTACAACAACAACAACACCACACAACTAAAAGATTTGAGCGAAGAGCGCGCGCGATATTTAGAAAGAGAGAGAGTGAGAGAAAGAGCGAGAACGGCTAGGCTAGCACGTGCTTATTTCACTTTTGTTTTTATTAAAATTCTCCTTTTATTCGTTTGCTTTTTGTTTTCTTATAATTCAATACCAACACACACGCGGCACACACACAAATTGCACATTGCAGTTGACTTGCGAAAGAGCGGGAGAAATGTTGAATCAAACACGCGGGGCGGCCGAGAATTTTTGTTGCGTTTTCCAATTTAATTCTTGTTGTTGTTGCTTTTGTTTTGTGTGTGCTTGCTGTTGCTTTTGTAGCGCGAATTCATTGCATTTTGATGGGTTGGTTGTTCGTTGGCAGCACTTTTCACGCGATTTCCACGACGTTTTCCGAGCTGGATTTTCCGTGCAACTGTTGTGGGTGGAAATTGCGGTAAACGAATGGCAAATTATACATAAACAGCACAAAAACAAAAGTGGCAGTGTGACCGTGGAGCTACCTATCAAATATACCGACTGGCCATCAAGAATATACCGCAATCATTTTCAAAATATACCGTAAATTTACCGAGGAAAAAAAGTACAGCCAATACCATGGGTTAACGTTATATTTCTATTAATCGAAATCATATTCGATTAACAAACATTGCCTAAATTCTATAATATCCATTTTCCTAGGGTAAGCAAATTGTTGCGAAGCAAAATCGCTCATTCATTTTTTCCGAGAAGCGATTTTAAAATCCACCACGATCTGAGAGAGCGTTGCTGTATCGAAATTTTTCGGTATATTTTGTGCGCTTGTGGAGATTGGCGGTAATTTTGAAAAGTATACAGCTACTAGTTACCAAAAATAAAAACTACATGTCTCAATGTATTTATTTTACATGCGAAGTGCGCTCTCTGGTGATTCTGCCCTGCCCATGCCCATAGTCAAAGGTTATGGGGCACACTTCCCCCGGATTTGCGCAAATTAAATATATGGATCTATTGGTTTGTTCCAACCTACTTTCCTATCCGATAGAATTGCTTGGCCTAGCGACAGGAATGCAAAGAAGACCAACAGAACCAGCTTCATGTTTGGGCAAAATGATATATGATAAATTCTTGGCTCTTACCTAAATACCCTTTCAGCTGATATAAAACAATTTCATACTTTACGCATCATTGGCCATGGATTAAACTGTGATATTTTCAATTACTTACGTATCTATGCCTCGGGTGACCTTCCCGCCTGCCATTTCTCAACTACCGCCATAACCTAATAAAATAAAAAACGAGTAGGAACATTGTGACGTTTATACCCACCGTACTCAGTCAGTCTATATGCGAGCTTCTGAATTATGTGGTCATGTTTATATTTATTTTATATTCTATTTTATTTTAGATGGGAAGTGGGCTCTTAGCTGCTTCTCCGAACTCTGCTTTGACGTGTCAGATGGATGGGTCCTCGTTCAATTCGATCCATTTGTTGGCCATTGGTGTACGGTTCCACTGGCTTCTGGCGACAAAATTGCTTGGCCTAGCGACAGGAGAGCGAGGAAGATCAGCAGAAGCAGTTTCATGTTCTCTTCTATTTAATATCTACTAAATTCCTTGCCTTTACATGTACATATATATACCCTTTTAGCTAATACGATTACCATACCATACACGAATCCATTGGGCATGGATTAAACTGTAATAGTTTTGTAATTTTTTACGAAAACCAAATTAACTTTGGTACTCAGCTAAGTTATTCAGGGTCATGCGATATATACCACAATTGACCAACTCCTTGAAAACCCCAAAGACATCTTTCCTACACATTTTTCCTACATTTCGTAGGCAGCATTCCGCCCAATCTATACTCTGACTCCCACCACTCTCTCTAGAAAAATAAATGAATAAATAATAAATATAAATGTTCCGTGTGTTTATTTTTGAAGGTAAAAATTATTTTTTTCCAAGATTTGGTGGATCCCAGCCAGGGCCTCCAGGCGACAAAATGGCTTGGCCCACCGACAGGAGACCAGCAGCGGAGAAGACCAACAGAAGCAGCTTCATGTTTGGGCGATTTGATATCTGCTAAATTCCTTGTCCTTATATACCCTTTCAGCCGTTTAATACAATTGCATGCCGCATAGCCAAAATTGGCTATGGATTTAGCTGTGATATTTTCCATTGCATTGTGCTATCAGGCATGGATAAACCGTGTCGACAAAAATTGTTTAAATTTTTCAATACTGATCGAGACTCTCAAACTGTATCCTGAGCTTCAATTCCACCAACACAGTGCATGGGCTCATGGCTCTAAAACTGTGAGGTATGTACACTATCCCGCTTAAATTCATTTCAGTATTTTTTCAGTATTTCAATATTCACATGCAACTATCGCCACCCAGCACATCTCTAGCGCTGATGAAATTCCCTGCCTGCGCATCACTAACACTTCCAAAGCCGAATATTTGTTTACTTTTATTTGCAATCAATCTTGAAGCCTAAACAATGTCGGACAACGAGTACGAACGCTTCGAGATCACCGACTACGATCTGGACAATGAGTTCAATGCGAACAGACCACGCGGGCGGCACAGCAAGCATCAGCAGATCTATGGTAAGGATATTCTTTCTTCTCGGGTTGCCCCCAAAAGAAAATCCTCAAGAAAAAACCTCTTTCCAGGCATTTGGGCGGACGACAGCGACGAGGAGAGCCCCGGCGATGGCGGTGGCAAGAAGCGGCATGGCCGCCAGGCAAAGGACTACACAATGCCGGTGAATTTTGTGGCCGGCGGCATACAGCAGGCGGGCAAAAAGCCGAAAAAGCCGCTCAAGGGTGCCGCCGATGACAAAGCCGGCAAAGAGGAGGCCGGCGGCGACGCCGAAGAAGCCGAAAAGAGCGACGACTCGGGCGACACTGGGCGTCCAGCCTTTGGGCAGAGCGATCCCAGTTCAAACAGCTCCGAAGAGGAGGAGGAGCAGCGACCCGCAATGAGGAGTAGCAGCAGCCAAGCGAAGCAGCCGACGCTCTTCAAGCATCACTCGCATATTGCGGGCACTCGCAATGTGGGCGCCTGGGAGCAGCACACGCGCGGCATTGGCGCCAAACTGCTGCTGCAGATGGGCTACGAACCGGGCAAGGGCCTCGGCAAGGATCTGCAGGGCATATCGCAGCCGGTGCAGGCACATGTGCGCAAGGGACGCGGCGCCATTGGCGCCTATGGCCCAGAGACCGCAGCCAGCATTGGCGGCAAGGCGCAGGCCATCAAGGTGGACGAGGATGTGCGCGAGGCCAAGGAGTTCAAGGAGCAGATGAACAAATGGCGCAAAGGGAGGCGTGGCCCAGGAGCCCCAGGAGAAAACTGGCAAGCGATACTACTACAAATCCGTCGAGGAGGTGATAGCCAAGGGGAAGAAGTCAACGCACCTGCTCTCCGAGAAGCTCAGCAAGCAATTGGGCAATGTGCCCGTCATCGATATGACGGGGCCCGAGAAGCGTGTCCTCAGTGGCTATCATGCGCTGGGGCAAACGAAAATCACACCCGAGGAGACGCTCTACGATGCGGAGGCGCCACCGGTCTTTGCCATGCCCGAACTGACGCACAATCTGCAGCTGCTGGTTAGCCAATGCGAGCAGCAGATCATTGCCATTGACAAGTCGGAGCGCGAGTCCGAGAGCCAGCAGGCGGCGCTGCAATGCGAGTACAAGAAGCTCGAGGAGATTGTCCAGCTGGAGCGGAATCACATCAGCACGCTCGAGGAGGTCCTGGATCGTGTGGAGCGGCTGAGCGAGGATCCCGAAATCACACTGGGTGCCGCGGAGAAGCTCTTCCTGCAGCTGCTCGAGGACTTTGCGGCCGAGTTTAAGGAATTTGGACTGGCGGATCTGGCCGCCGGTGTCATTGCGCCGCTGGTGAAGCGAGAACTGGTGACCTGGCAGCCCCTGGAGGAGCCCACACAGCCGCTGCAGCTGATCAAAAAGTGGCGCGGAATGCTGCAGCGCGAGGAGCCCGCGGGCCAACAGCCACGCAATGTCTTTGATCCCTACTCATCGCTCATTTGGGCAGGGGTGATGCCCTCGTTTCGCGCCTGTGCCGCTGTCTGGCAGCCCAAGGAGCATTCGCCAATGGCCGCGCTGCTGGATGCCTGGGCGCCGCTGCTGCCCACCTGGGTGCTGGACTCTGTGCTCGAACAGCTGGTGCTGCCGCGTCTCGTCACGGGCGTCTACGATTGGGATCCCCTCACCGACACGGTGCCCATACACAGTTGGGTGCTGCCCTGGCACGCGATTCTGGGCAGCAAGCTGGAGGAGTCTGTGTACCCGCAGATACGCAGCAAATTGGGCGTCGCCCTGCAGGCGTGGTCGCCGCAAGATCGCTCCGCGAGGGCCATGCTAACGCCCTGGGCCAAGGCCTTTCCCGAGGAGGAAATGGTGGACTTTCTGCAGCATCACATCACGCCCAAGCTGCAGGGCGTACTCTCGGAGTTCATTATCAATCCGCTGCATCAGGATCTGGAGCCATGGAACCAGGTGTGGGAGTGGCACGAGCTCATACCGCCCATGCACATGGCCAAGCTGCTGGACAAGCATTTCTTTCCGCGCTGGATGCAGGTGCTCGTCATGTGGCTAAATCAATCGCCGGACTATGCGGAAATCTCACGCTGGTACACCGGCTGGAAGGGCATGCTGAATGAGCCGCTGCTGCGGGAGCCCAGCGTCAAGGAGCATCTGCGGCGTGCCCTCGAGATGATGCATCGGGCGAGCGATGCCCTGCTGCAGCCCGCCACAGCGGCACCGCCACCGCCCACACCGCCCGCACCGCCGTCGGTGGCGGGTCTGCTGCCGCCGCTCATGATGATGGATGTGGCACCGCCCACGCAGCTGGAGTTCAAGGAGTTGGTCTCTCAGAAATGTGCGGAGCTGGGCATCATTTTTGCTCCGCTGCCCGGCCGCAGGGAAATGGGCAAGCAGGTGAGGAAGGGGCTTGGGGGCTCTCCTTTGGGATTTTCCTTTGCTAATCTTTCGTTTCTTTTTTCTTGCAGATTTATCGCGTGGGCAAACTCTTTTGCTACATCGATCGAAATGTTTGCATGCTGAGCGATAGCTCCTTTAGCAATTGGCAGCCAGTGGCGCTCAATCATCTGCTGGAACGCACACAGTCGGGCGTATTCTAGCGACGAGCAGCGGGAGGAGGAGCAGGCAACAATCGGGCTAATACCAGAGATCGTTGGATGTTGGATGATGGCAGCTGTCACAGCAATGATTGGAGTTCAGCATACAGCAAAGATAATGGCAAATAAAATGGGAAAAGGAAAGCTAAAAATAACAGGAAATATAAGAGAAATATAAGAGCTTATAATTGATGATCTAGAGCACAGAAAGATGAGGGATGGTTGGTGGATTCTATGCTGTTTTTGTAGCTTATGCTCATGCCTGATTGTTTGAAGTTTTCTGTGTGTGCTTAGAGCTGTTCTTTGGGATGATAAAACCATCTCCAGACACACACAAAATCCTATGAAATATGCTGAAAGTTAGAAGCTGCTCAGAGTATCTGCAGATTGGCTATAATCCTAGTTATAAACTAGTCTTAGAACCTTTATAAAACGCTCTTAAAAGCGAAATTTGATGTAGAGACAAAGAAATTAAAAATTAGCTTTAAAAATTACTCAAAATGGAATAATCGAAACCCAATTAAAACGTATAAAAGCTCTAGCAAATGCAGCCATTAAATGCTTTGCTTTGTGCTAACAAACGATAACTGATTAAGTCTGCCGTCTAGACCATATCAAAAGAGTCATTTAATATTTATTGGTAGCTGCAATAATAGGGCCCACAAGTGCAGCCCAAAAAAGGCACGTGTCCATAAATTATAAAAAAAATCCAGAAAATTACGAGCAAGTAAGAAAATGTTAACTTTTCATTAAGAGTATCCAAAAGCCCATTAAATGCTGCTGCCCATTAAATGCCGCTGATAAAAGTAACTAAAAAACATAAAACATATCATGGGTAGAGGCAGCTTTTAGCCAGCAATTGGATTGTATTCTTATAGCCATCGATTGGATTGTATTCTTTTAGATAGCTATAGGCAGGAACAATCTTTATGGTCTGTTAGCTGATAGCTGATAGCGGATTGTGCTGCCTATTTGCTTCGATTTGGATCGTTTCTTTTGTTTTCAGTTTGATTTCATAGCTCCCACATCAAAGGTGGTGGATCGTCGTGGAGGCTCGTTGTTCTCGGACCATATGGGCCTTTGCTTTTCAACACAATCTACAAAGTGATCAGATCATACAGCGATCACAAGTGTTGAGTCATCTCAATTGATTTCTCTCTCTCTTCGCTCTCTCTCTGGTAATTCCAAAATAATTAAAATTCAAGTGTTTAACATGAAGGAATTGCGTTTTGACAACTGTTTTTGATAAGATTAAACTGAAAGTTGTCACAGAGCATTATATTTATAAATCATTTAGTGGTATTTATATAGCAGCCTCTGGTCTCTGTGAATTGTGTCTTAAATTACGATAAATATAAATATAAAGTGTCTCATTAATTATTCAAAAAATAAACCCAAAAAAAAGTGTAAGCAATTGAAGTATTTATTGCACTTCAATAACCGTCATTGATACGCTTCCTTAGTGGTCATAAAAAAAACCAAACCCATATCAAAAACTAACAATTAAATGCAGTGGAAATACAATTTTTGATTGCATTATCAATACAGAAGTCTGTCTTATTTATTGAGTGAGGAAATGACACTTAAAAGCCATTCGATTGATTATCGCCAGTACTCGGAAGGCAAACGGAGGCAGACGGAGGGATTTTATGACATTTTTTCGTAGGAAAACTCGAGATTGTAAAAGATATGAAAGAAAAGAAGTAAGTAAAGTAAGTAAGTAAAGAAGTAAGGAAGTAAGAAGTAAGAAAGTAAAGGAAGTAAGAAGTAAGTAAAGAAGAGCAGAAATAATGGTAGTGAAAAATATAAAGAATTCATCGAATTTTCCCATATTCCCAGAACGCATTTCTTTTTGAACCGAAATCTAAGATAAAATGGAATGGAATATTTTCGAACTTAATTTCAAGTTCGTTGTCGATTAAGCAGGCCACTCGATAGCACTTATAATTTATTGTGTATTTTTTATTACTGACTGGCAAGTCCCAAGATATTACGAGTATATCAGCATGGAAAGCCAGTCTGCAGCAGATCGGCCTGCGATTATACTATATAAAACGTTTTAAAGGTGAATTTTCGATTTAGCATCAGGCGCAGTGAACACTGTATGAATCTATAGATATCTATTATATTCCCCAATTTTTTGGGTGTATAAGGTAAAATCTACAATACCTTTAAGACCCTTTCAGACAGCCATATTTTGTATACTGTATACATTACACCTTTTATTTATTCACTTATTCACTTTTGTAGATATAAATATTATATTAAATTCAGATTTAAATAATCAAACAATTGAGAACAATTTAAGAAGTTGTGGAATTTAATAGCTTATTTATTCATCGAATTTTGAGGCATTTAAAATTGTTGGGATAGCTCTTAGATGTAGCCGAAAAACGGGAGATACTTTTATTCTAATGATTCCAAAATTATATTTTGTTCTATAGAAAAATTTGTTTTGAATTTAAAAATTAAATTACATTAATTTAATATATTTTTTAAATTAAATAATTTAAAATTTATTATTTAACAATTTTCAAATATTATTTTACAATTTTCAAAAATTTTATTTTGAACAGCTACTTTAGTTATTTTAATTTTATTTATTGTAAATTAATTTTTTTTTCTTAAATCAAAAATAAACTAAATATTCTTCATTCTTTTTTATGAATTAAATAAATTTTGTCCTTAAAGTAGCTATAGAAGATTTTTATTCGTTAAATCTATGTTAGTTATTTAGTACATTTTTTAAGATTTTTAGCAGATTTCCAAAGTAGATTTTATGATAATTATTTAGTTTATTTATTTACGGAAATTAATAAAGATATTCTTTTGTAGTATTTGTAGAATTTTTTCAAAGTACATTGCATTTTTATTAGAAAATTTATAAAAGCAAATATCAATAGTAGACTTCCAGTTCATATCCAATCAAATAAAATAATAATTAAGCTAAATAAAACTTCCATAAATAGAGTTTGAGCTATCTATGAAAACGTGCACATATCATGTTCCCTTTTTTTACTTCATTTACTCGAACCTTTTCTTTGGGTTTTGGTTTGCTTTTTTTTGGTTTTGGTTTGGTTCATGGAAAGGGAGTGAGAGAGAACCCATAATAATTAGCACCATCGATAGCATAATAATGGCACATAAAGGCATAAAAATAGGCACCAAAAAAACCCCGGGGCACGAGTTCTGGCTAGAATTTCATTGGCACTGCCCACGTATTGGCCACGTATTGGGAGTAGTTTTACCCCCATCAAAGGGTTGTGTGGGGGTAATGAGAGCCTCTGCCCTTATCAAACGCGAAGTGTGTCAATAATTATTGTACGTTTTTTTTTCGTTTCGATTTCTCAATTTCGTTTTATAGCTCCCGACTGAGGCGGCCATAAATTAAGGAACATCCGAGTGAAGCGCCACAAAACTCAGACGGAAAGTGTACGAGCAGCGCCATGGCCAAATGTAATCGCTTGTGGCCGGTTTTAATACTGCTAACGGTGGCCCTGATGCTCGTTTGGCGCAACTTGCAACAAGCACAGCATCTGAGTAAGCCACCAATATCCAGCAGAAGCAGCAGCAGCAGATACCATCTAACCTATGCCCAACTCAATGATTCGATGTACACCACCGAGGAGTATCCCGAGGATTATCCGCAGATGGATCAGCCGCCCATTCCGCCGCTAACACCACGCGGCCAGATGCTGCAGCAGCTATTGAAATGCCGCACGCGGCATCTGACATTTGCGCGGCTGCAACATGGCGAATATTGGCTGTTGCAGAATCTGATTATTGGCCGCAAGAGTCGGCTAATGCGCTGCACGGAGGCTATCACCTACACCACCAATGGAGATTATACGTTCTTCGATAATCTGGAAATGGTAGCAGAACGGTGAGTTATCGCTAGAGACACTGGAAATTACTGATATAACCACATAATCTAGGCAGATATCTGTTAAATTTATGGCTAACTGATAGGCCTACATATATATGAAGCTTATAGCTTACAGGCCTGTATTTGGCCTTTGCTTATAGCTCTAATTTTTTGTGCAGTAAATTAGAAGATTAGGCGGCTTGGACAGACAATTTTAGCTCAGCCGTTTATTGATAGATTTGTCTATGTTATACCTCAAACGATGCTTAACTAATGCATCTATACGCAAAAAATTTAAAAACATACCATATAATTTTATTTCGACGTTATGTTATGTGCAAAAAAGCAGCGCTACCTCTGAAAAAAATACAATACAAAAAAACAAATTTTTTAAAAATTCTTTAAAAAAATACGGCTGCCTTAAAAATAAAACCATAATTCATTAAAAAATTTAAAAGTTTCAAATCTATCAGAAAAATATGGTTTGATTCCTTGAGGAAATCAAATTAGATTTGTTCGAGTATAAGGAATACTCCTCATATATTCCCATGCCACTATCTACGACCCAAAACTAAAATCCAACCATTGCTTCACTCTCCCACAGTTGGCGTGCACCGATTAGCTTTGCCATTCATGCACCTGGCTATGATCTAAACACAACCCTGGACTCCATACAATATGTGAAAAATTGTCTGCCTGGCAGCGAGTATATCAACGACTATGTGACATTTCATGTGTATTTCTCCAATTTGCATATGCCCGAGTATGTGCCACACGATGCGGCGGAAGTGCTGAAGCGGCCATATTTGTGTGAGCTAAAAAACGGCACCACAGCACCGCCACCGTGGACACTGAGGCCCCGCGGCGCCATGTACAAGGTGGCCGCAAATCTGACATATCCGATCAATGTCGGACGGAATATAGCACGGCAGGCGGCCAACACTTACTTCATATTTGCCTGCGACATCGAACTGTATCCGAGTTTGGGCTTTGTGGAGCAGTTTCTCGATATGGTGGCCGCCAATCATAGCATTTTGGCACTGGATCCCCGGCAGCCGCGCAGGGTCTATCCTCTGCCCGTCTTTGAGCTGCAATCGGGTGTGCCCATACCCAATGACAAGGCGGACCTGCTGGCCCTGTATCGGGATGCCAATGCTCAGACCTTCCACAAGCGGATGTGTGCCTCGTGTCACACGGTGCCGGGGCAGGAGGAGTGGCTGAATCGGGCGCCCAGCCTCACGGATGAGCTGCACGTGTGGAGCGAAACGCTGCGAGAGAATGAGTTTAGGTATTGGGAGCCCTTCTATGTGAGCGACAATAAGGAGCCAATGTTCGATGAGCGTGTGACGTGGGAGGGGCAGTCCAATAAACGGATACAGGTAATTATCGATAAATAATCGTTAAGCTACAGATAAATGCTCGATAAATAATCTATTAGTTATGGATAAATGTTTGATAAATAGTCTTTAATTGTTCGATAACATTTCGATAATTTACTAAAATTTATCGAAGGGTTATGTTATCGATAAGCAATAGAATAATATTTGACAACACCTATACATACATATATTATCATTAACTTAAAGATATTTTTTGGTTCGATAAATAATCGATTAATTATCGATACATTTTTTTAGAAATAACCTAAAATTAATCGATAACATTTTGATTGCGAGAATCCATTAGAAATGCATAATTTGTTATGTAATAACATTTGATAACATTTCGATAATTTACTAAAATTTATCGAAGGGTTATGTTATCGATAAGCAATCGAATAATATTTGACAATATCTATACATACATATATTATCATTAACTTATAGATATTTTTTGGTTCGATAAATAATCGATTAATTATCGATACATTTTTTAGAAATAACCTAAAATTAATCGATAACATTTTGATTGCGAGAATCCATTAGAAATGCATAATTTTTTTTATTCGATTTGTCGATAAACTATCTATCTCTCTCTCTCTCTTGTAGAACTATGCCATGTGTCTTTTGGGCTATGAATATCACGTCCTACATCCCGCCTTCCTCGTCCATAGTCCCGGCATCAAGAAGAACAATAGCTCGAAATCCCCTCGCAAGATATTCGCCAAAGAAATGACACGATTCATTAAGACAAAAATCGAGCCCGAGTATCGAGTGTTATACGGCAGACGAATGACCTGCACAACGTGACACGTGACACGTGACATGTGGAAACTAGAAACAGAATTTAGTGACAGAAAGTGATATTCTCCATTTATTTGCTAAGTGTTTTTTATAGTGTAATTTCGTTATATAAGTTCGATAGTTATCTACAATTAAAATATACCTTATTTAGGCATTAATTAAAGCGTTGTTTGAATATCTGAAAATAACGCGAGGTACGCGAACGTTCATACCAGTTCTGTGCAAATTCATCGGGCACTAAGCTGTAATCGATAAAGGTTACTTTGGTTAGGGTTTAGGGGGTTTTTTACTGGCACTAACCTTAACACTTTAGTGTAGAACAAATGCCAAATATCCCAAAAACGAGAGCTTTTGAATTGGCTAACATTCACATGATCCTTGGGCGGACAGTGCTGCCAGCTGTCAAGAGTGCGACGTAAGAGAAAAGCGCCATCCAGTATAATGAAAGTGTAATTCAAGTCCATTAATATTTGGCCCTGGAGAGGGGGTTGAAGGAGGGGAAAATAGACACTCTTAAGTCATTTTTTTAGACCACTTTCTTTGTACCTTTAAATTAGCGCCATGTTCATAAATAGATTCCATATCATTGCTTTCCTCATAGAGTGGCTCCAGCTCATTGATGCTCACATAGGCCACACACATATTCATTTTCTTCGATCGACTAAATATATACAAATCATCTTTGGCATTCTGTGTGCTTAGCCATTTCATTTGCATATCGATGTCATCGTACACAGGACTCGTGATATTGAAATCACGCAAAATCTTAATTAATTGAAATTTATTCTGTGCCAATGGGGCCTCCAGCACATGTGGGAATGTTAGCAAACAAAAGACACTAAAATGCAAAACTATTGAATGGGGAAATTAAATAAAAAATGACTACAAACCCACGTGGTATATGGCTGTGATATGTCTGCATAACGCCACACATCATGATTGAATACAAAATTCACAAACTTTTTGGGAAAATTATATGTGGGCAACAGTTGCATATCCATGGATAGAACATAATACGTTAGGACATTGAGACGTGCCACATTACGCAGCAGATTCATGGGATATTTAAGCTTCATTTGATGCCAGTACGTCAGCTCTTGGGACGAGTTCAAATAAATTGGTGCCGCCTCACACATCAGGGGATCGGCTGTGATGCCGATGTTGCCACGCCGGAAATTCTGTGGCATATGCTGCTGATGCCACACCAAATGAATGCTCACAAAGCGACGCATAAGTACACCCAACTGCAGGCAGGTATTTATGTAGGCCAATCCCTTGATGGTTTTATCCATATCCTCAGCATTGGCATAGATCGTGAGGCTAATGGGTGCTTGCCATCTACACAGAGGTCAGAGGACACTTTTTTGATTAAAGAAATCTCTCTCTCACCTGATCAGCAACGTGGGCAGCAGCTTTAGATCCACATAGGTGCCATGTGTGGCCAGCGTCACACTTTCATTGGCAATCAAATCCTCGCCCGCTGTCATATAGTTGTGCCACACCCAGTAATCCCCATTCTGTCGCACATACCCTGGATTCTGTCGCTTTGCAGACTCGTTTCGCTCGAAATTGTTTTGAATATTTTGCAGCAACAGTTTTAGGCCATAGCCAATGAGCACTAGAGTGAGTATCAATAGGATTTTGGCTATGAAGGGGGACATTTTCCTTGGCAGATTTTTCAGATCAGATAAATATTTAAACAGGGTATCAAAAGGCTACTATTTTATTGTTTAATGGTATTTAACATAGAAAATTCACAATAGAAAAAATAAATGTATCAATCAAATAATAAAAAAATAATATCGATAAATAATCGATATCAAAACGATAAAAAATCTACAACTAAAGCATCTCCAATCAATAAACAATCGAAATTTAACAATAAGCAATCGATCGATAAATAAACGTAATTAAATCGATAAATTTAAGAAAATAATCGTTAATCTCTACCCCCAAACTCCCAGGTATTTAGATACCAACAAATTTTAAAATATTTGATCCAAAATCAGTAAAAATCAAAATGAAATCGATATTATAAAAATAATCAATAAAAATATAAAATTGGATATTTATCGATAAGTAATCGATAATTTTATTCATATATATTCTTGTATTTCCTTCTCAAACCCTCCTTCTAAGCGCTTTACATATGAAAAATCTCGTTTAAATATTTTTACTAAACCGATGAAAAGTACTGGAAGTCCCAAGCTCTTGCTCTTTATACACAAACCCTTCACCTTTGACAGCATTGCGTAGCAAAACATTCGACACAAGTTCCTGTCTATGAAAATTCTGCGAAGTATCAAAATTCGTTGTCATTGAAGCGGCAGCCTCTTCATCCTGCCACCATTTCTGTGGCTGCAAGTGCCACAATTTTTGACCAACTTTTGGCATTACATAGATTATAATTGGAGGCTGTGGCTGGGCATACTCCGATGCAGATTTGTCTGTTATTTGCTCTACATTTAAAATGGGATTTAGTGGGTCCTTGCCAT
This sequence comes from Drosophila bifasciata, assembly GCA_009664405.1. NCBI lineage: Eukaryota > Metazoa > Arthropoda > Insecta > Diptera > Drosophilidae > Drosophila > Drosophila bifasciata. The sequence goes on along the minus strand of CM019042.1, from coordinate 41,109,833 downwards.
AAAGTCGTTGATATTTTTCACTATGCACCAGAGTCATAATCTGCATAAAGGCAATCAAAGCCAACGTATCATAGGCAACAAGTACTGTAAAATGCGCATATAGATGAGGAATCGATGGTATATATTTATGCTACATACTTGCATAGAAGGTGAGTGCCAGTGTCAATAATATCAATGTAGTTAAGGGCACTACATGCCTTGCAATACGCAGGGAAAGCACTGCCAAACCAACTATTTGTAGTGTGTAAAAGAGTTCAAAGATGAACAAAGGCAATACCTGATATTTTTTGAGCTATGAAAGATAGAAAATTATAAAAAGAAGTGCTGGATGGTGCTCAGAAACTCACTCTATAAGCACCAAAAGCGCCCAAAATGCAAGACACAATATGACAAAAGCTGTAGAGATGCGTAAACATCATAATTTCTCTGGGATCTGCAAGGGATATAGGGGGTAGATTTACTTTAGATTATATTAGATTTTTCACTTACATTTCTCTACCCAATTGATGGCTTCTTGTACAATAGAACTCGCTCGATAATTTGCATCATTTTCAAATATATGAATCACCGAAAATATGAATGCGGTGCCATTGTCAAATATTACATACATAATGATGATGCTTTTGCACTACAAAAAAAAGGGATATATATATATATTATATATATAGTATAGTATATTTACCATTGCAAAAAAGCATATAATGAGTATGCCCAAACGCACGGAGGCGCAAAAGAAATAGCTCCTCATGAGCACCATGTTGGCTCCCAACTATTTTGGTTTTTAGCAACATTTTTGTGGCACATCCGTACAGTCTGAGCTGCAGCCAATGAATGATAAATGTTGGCTACTATACTCATATTGTATAAGCCACAAATTCCATTAACATATGGTCTCCATTTCAGATTGAAATCTCGATTTGGAACATGTTTTTGTCATTTGTGTTTGTGGGTAATTGCCTTTCAGCTTTTGTTCTGCCTGGCGGCAGTGTTTGCTTTGCTGTCCTGGAAATTGGTTAATTTTACGCTTGATTTATGTTTGAATATTACAAATAAAATAAAACAAATAATAGTAGTATATATACAATATGTTATTTATGGAATCGTATATGTGCTATTGCTCAGTGCGTTTGGGTGTCATCGTTGTGGCAATTATAGCGATTGTAAGTGCTACCCATAAAGGTATCCGCTTTTGTTTAAATTTATTTATTTATTTATATACTTTAGCTACGCTGCACGTCCTTGAGCATTGTATTGTTTGTGTTGGGTGTTAAATGTTTTGACCCCTTAATCGATTTATTCGAGCATGATGCAGACTACAAGGATCGCAAGTTGGTGCGCAAATTAATCAATTGGATAGAAAATTGCAAGTATTTAAATCAAATATTTTATTGCATATTTTTGGCATAATTTGAATAATTTTTAAAATTTATTTTTCTCCCTTAGCGCCTGAAAATTTCCTTATAACGCTGCAAATAATTTTTTATGCACACATTGCGGCTGCCATTTTGAGTATTTGGGGTTCCCTAAAGGTATGATTTACTATATATTTTTTAAAATTATTTGAATAATTGTTCTCTTGCCTCTTTTAGTTACAAAAATGGCTGGTGCTGCCTTTGGCATTTTTCGAGTTAATTAACTTCCTACAGTTCACCTTTCAGCATATCTTTCTCATGATAATGCTAAAAAAACAAATCAATTTGGGTTTGCTTATAATACTAACGCTCATAGGTAGTTTTTATATACGTAAGTAACCTCTATTTAAGAACTGAAAATCCCAGTACTAAACCCACTATTATTGACAGTTTTTATTGGGTATAATGCCTTTGCTTGTGTGGCCATGTTTCAAGTCATTTCGCTTGTGCGCAGCCCTCAGTATCGTGAGCTCTATGGCGATGATCCGTTTCATCCGCTTGCCACGAAGTCGCATCCACACAGGCGCTCGTCGGTGCAACAGCTGCGTGTGCTCAAAATGGACAATGCGGATGACACGGACATTGATGAGCAGAAGCGTTTGTCCAAGCTGGGCCTGTGGCCGCGTCGCTATCCACAGGTGGTATCCGTAATACCCGTGCAGGCGCCATATCCCCAGCTCAAGTGGTGGCAACTCCAGGCCATGGACACGGGCCAGGATAAGCTGCAGCCGGACTCGTCCGCTGTCTATCGTAACTGGCAGCAGGCGGAGCTACTCAATGGTGTGGGTGGTGAGGTGCAGCGTAAAAATGCACTCAATCGTCGCTATGCGGAAAGTCAAATGCATCGTTGGTACTAGGCAACTCACTACACCTTATACAATGTGCAGGGTATATCCTCTTTTATGAACTTATTCAATAAAATCATCGATTCCTCTTTTGTGCACTTAACAATCGTGAGACAACCTCCGGCTACATTATCCTTAGCTTTTCACTCGCCCAAAAACTTTTACGATTTCTGGTCTCTGTCTTTCTCTCGTTTTTTTTTTTTTGCATAAACGATACTACAGATTATGCAACTGTCTGGGCAGGACACTTTGCATATCCTACAACGACCAGGAAGTGGTGGTTTGGTGGGTTTGGTTGGGGGTGCTTGGGGATTCGACTTACAAATGCTTTTTGCCATTTTACATTCAACCAACAAAATGCACAGCAGCCATAGAAAGCAGCATCACAGAAACTGAGAAAGAGAAAGCAGCACAGAGACAGAGAAGGCAACAAAAAAGAGGAAAGAGAAAGCTACAAAAAAAGGAGAAATAGAGAGGAAGAACCATAAGAAATGGCCGTTGGACTATTGTATTTTCAATGCAAAAAAAAATCTTAAAAAAAAATAAAAATAAAAAACGACAACCAAAAAATCAAAGTGTCTAACAATTGGCGACGGATGCAATGGACCATGAGCCTGCTTTAGGATAAAACCCATGGGGGAGGTGGGATAGGGATACCAACGATACACTCAATTTCTCTCTTACACTCTCTCTCTCTATCTCTATCTCTAACTCCCTTTGTCTGTGTGTGGCAACAACAAACTCTCTGTGCCACATGGACTGGACTTGTCCTCAGGAGATTTTCCTTGCTGTGTGCTGACAGTTTTGTTGACTGCTGAATGCTGTTTTTGGCCCCGGCCCGGCCCGGCTCTGCCCTGTTGCTGGGCGCACAACTTTTGCTCTAATTTAATTAAAAGTTTTCACTTAAAAAACAACAAAAACAAGCAGCACAATATAGTATATGACACACCCAAGTCAATCAGTGAAAGGGATCCTGTTTGGGCTGGTCTACGGAGACTTCAAAAATTGTGCCACAAAAATAATTGTTTTCCTTTTTCTATGAAAAAAGTTGTGGCAGTGAAATGGAATTATCAAAAAATAATTAAAAATATTTATAGTAGCAAAACGACAAATATATAAATTTCAACTAAAGTTAAATCTCTTTCTTTGTGTCTTTTGCCGGTTTTAATATTCTCTAGCATTCGTTTTTCTAATCATTTAATGGCATAATCATGGTATAATCAAGGCAAACATTTTTCAAACCTTTTTTCGTTATTTTTCAGCACACTTTAGGACTTTTCAGGACATGGATGGGTGGAGGGGACACAGGGACACACGTAAGCCGGCTACGTGTCGCTGATTATCTGTCGTGTGCTTAGCACGGGATTAAGTTGCCAAAAAGAAGAGAGAAAAAACGTGCCAAAAGTGAAAGAGACAGAATAGGAAAGTACTATGGAGCGTTGGAGTAGTACGTATTTAACAGTAGCGGACTTGGGCAAACCGGTAAAAGAATAGAAACAGCAGATAGAAAGAATTTTTACATGGCTTCAAATATCCCAACAGATTCCGCACACGAAAAACAACAAAAACTCTATTCCAATAAGAGCGCAAGTATTTGGCGTGTAAATGTAAGGTGAGGTACACTCCCACGCCACTCGCATAAAGTTTACACGCAAGCACTGAACGAAAGAGCAAGAGAGAGAGGGACCTAGTTATCCGTTAATGTTCACCTTTAATTTTGACACTTGTAACGACAGCGCTGCAGTTGCGCTCTCTCATTATTCTTCTTGCTGTGGCGAGAGGCATTTAGAGAGAGAACACTCAAGAAATGCAAGCAGCCTACGCTCGCGTACAGTCACATCTCACACTCCTTTCCCCCCCGCGCCGACAAGTGCGCGCTCTCTTTTGAATCAGCATAGAGGCAGTGGATGACAATTTGCAAAGGGAGAGTAATTAGAGCGGTAGTTTTAAGCCGGCTGCGCAGCTGAACCCGCTCTGAAGGATGTTTTTTTTTCCACAGTGCACAGTAAATAAAGCGTGCGTGTCATAAGTCAGCTCCGCGATCCGCGACGGGAAAGAGTTGAGTGTTTTTCGTTTTCTGTACTGCTTACAGTTAACTGGATTTTTTTTGTTCACATCTTGATCTCCCCCCTGCCCGTCTTGCTCATCTTCCTGGGCAAATGTATTCCTTTTTATTATCGTTTTGTTGCCCCTCGGGACACCTTCAAGTCCGCTCCTGTGCAAAGACGATGTGTGACATTTACCTTAAGCGTAGGAGTGGGGGAGTAGGAGTAGGGGAAGAGCCAACAAGTGGATATGCTCCTGGGGGCTGTTTGGCTAGCAGACATTCGCTTTTATTTCTTTTACACCCCAGTCGCAAAATAGCTGCAAGGACTTTTAATTCAATGTGCGTGTATGTGCAAGGCTGAAAAGGATTTTTGCGACGCCTAAAGCAAGTAAATACAAAGTGATTTAGATATTAGCTTGTGACTAAGTTGTAACATAATGTGAGTATAATATGCAAATCTGTGTAAGAAGTTGAAATTTCAATTTAGAATTGAATTTTGCTTTAAATATCCCACTGTCTACCCAAGCATTGATTGATTTGTGAATTTCCTTTACACATTTTACACATTTATTATTCGAAATAAATCATAAAAATATCAAATAAAATCAGAAATTATTAACACAACGCCGCAGTAACCCCTTCCTAAATGGTGGGCAGATGATGCTCTGTGCGATGAAGAAGATTCCCATTCTTATTCAAGGGCTGCAGCTTCGCATAATCCTGATGCGGATGATGATGATGATGCTGTGTGCCGGTCAACAGCGGCAATGAGGTGTTTGAAGTCTGCCAAAAGAAAGGGGATTCGAATTTCATCTTTGAGCTGCTATCCAGAACTCACCTTTGATTTATCACGAGCCGCTGCAATGGCCGCTGCTTGGGCCGTGCCCGTTTGTAGCTGCTGTGCGGCTGTGGCAAGCATAAACTGCTGTGAGGCAAGCTGCTGCTGCCGCAGTGTGGCCGCCTCCATGCTGTTGATGTGCTCCTGTTCCCGCTGCTTGGCTATGTAGTCGTCAAAGTACGAATGTTTGATCAACTTATCGCAGGACCAACGCTTTACGGGATCCTTGTCCAGGCATTTCTTTAGAAAGTCAATGGTTAGCGGATTCTGCAATGATTTGGGCGGCATTTTATCCTCCAGCGGCTCCAGCGTTGGCGGCACCGGCAGCGTTATACCCTTAAAGTACTCATTCTGTCCGAAGATCTGTATGTGTCGTGGTAGCAGATCCCCCAGGGTCTTACGTATGAGATACAGCTGATCCACATCGCTGCGACCCGGCCACAGGGCCTCTCCGCGTACTAGTTCCGCGAAAAGGCAACCAATGGCCCACACATCGACGGGTGTGCCATACTGTGTGTCGCCCACGAGTAGCTCGGGCGCTCGATACCATCTGGTGGCCACATAGTCTGTGTAGTTCTCCCCCGGACTCAACATTCGGGCAAAGCCAAAGTCGCACAGCTTCACCTGTCCCTGTGCCGTCAGCAGTATATTCTCCGGCTTGATATCCCTGTGCAGACAGCCCTGCTTATGGCAATAGGCCACGCCCAGCAGGGTCTGGTAACAGATCTGTTTGGTTAGATGTTCGGGACAGCCCTGGGGATGACGTTCGAGCTCATGGAGCACCGTCAGCTCACAGAACTCAAAGACCAAATGCAGGCGACGCTTGCGACGAAAGACTTCCAGCAGGGAAACTAAATTTGGATGCTTGAGGTTCTAAAACAAAACAAAAAATATATAAAAAGTTCTAAAAAATATAGAAATAACTTACCTTTAGTAGCCTTATCTCTCTCAATGCAATTTTACGTATTGCCGGATCATCTTCGGACTCTACAAAACGCTTCACTGCCACCAGGGCGCCCGTCTCTCGATCGCGACACTTGTAGACCACACCATAGGATCCCTCGCCCAGTCGACTCAACTTCTCATAGCGATCCATCTTGCTGCTACCTTGTGGTCTATAACAAAAGGGATACAAAAGAATTTCAGATTATTTAGGAATTTTCTATGATTTATGGAGTGTTTCTAACATTCAGATATTTGAGTTTAAGTTTTACCTTAGGCTCAAACATTGACCACGTTTGATGTTTGCACGTCGCATTGCTTTGCATTGACCACATAAAATGTTTAGAAATGTTTCTGTTTGATATCTCAGACACGAACACATGAAACACACAGAGAGATACGAGATACGAGCGAATAATATGGAATGAATTTTTGATATGGTTTATACGATGATTTTTTGTTGCTGTGGTTTGTTGTTGTTGTGGCTATTTACAGGCTATTTTGTCCAGAATTTTGTATGATTTTAGTTTGTGTTTTTTTTTGGGATGAAATGAAACAAAAAAATAAATGAGAAAAAGTTTTAGAATGATTAAATTTGGTTGCATTTAATGAGGAGTTAACAAAAAATAATTTGAGTATATTTAAAAGAATATTTGGAGAGTAAAAAGTGTTAGACCATGACAAGTGGGAATTTGTTAAATTTTTCTGCACTGATAAATTCCTTCGAAGAATTTAGTTTACGGACTTAAATTTAATTTCTTAAATCTCTCTTTATAAAAAATGTATCATCACATTATTCCAACCTTATTTCATATTCTAAAGTCTATTATCCGCTGGAAAAAATCGATATTATTACTGTACAAACTTCAAATAGATACAAAGCCAATTAACTTCCACCCTTACCCCCTCTACTACCTTTTCCCCAAACAACATTAACACGAAACCAGAATCGATTTTCAAACAGAGAATTTTGCTATTACATGGTTTTTATGAGAAGTAAGCTCTTCCCCGTGTGATAAGCCCTGGGAGTGGTGGCAGTTCAATGCCAATTCGTCAAGCGGCAAGCAGGTAAGTGAACTTTATTCGAGGCTTTTCCACACTGAGAGTTTTCCCGACATGTGTGTAGGTCATAAACATGCAATTAAATATTGAATCGTGCAGGTGCAGGTGGAACAAACACAACACACAAATAACAAACAAAGAAAACAGAGAAAGAGAGGGAGGGAGAGTATGTGGCAAGCATGTGACTTACCTAGGAACCCATCTGGCTAATATCTGACGAATATGCCACTAAATTTTATGCAAATTATCAAATGAATTTAATTAATTTGTTGAAGGGAAAAACTCTACAGATACACACCATGCGCCACTTCCTTTTTGGGGTCTCTCTTCAATCAATATGGGGGATCGTTTTTTTTCTATGTGCGGATAGTTGGACGTTTGTTTTTTATGAGTGACAGCCAACGACTGTCTATCGCTGCTGGGTCTGGGTCCCTGGGTTCCTAGTTCGTTCCTACTGCCGCTGGCCAATGTCATAGCAATGCGAACCAAAGTTAATACAAGCACAAAAAACCACAACAAAAGCCAAAACCATGCGCACAAAAGTTCTACAAGAAGTTTTTCACCCTTCAGTGGGAGGGGGAGGAGTGGCACCCTTACCACCCTCTACAGCCATTCCCTATTTGTTGTTGTGTTTTTTTTTTTGTTAAAGACTACCGGAAGGAATTTGAGGCGTAGTTCTTTGCCTTTCTTTTGCATTTCTTTTCCCCCCCCCTTGTATTTTTTTTTTGAGGTTAGCTACGCTAGGAATGAAGTTTTCTACTATGGAAAACTGGGCTTTTCTTGGGCGGTTTTTCTTTGTAAAAGAGAAGAACTAGTGCAGCAGTGCACTGGGGTGTCTGTCTGTCTGTCTGTGGGGTGTGGTTAAGTTTCTTTTATTACTTTTATTAATGGTTAAATGTTAAGGCAAAATTATACCATAATTAAGGTTACTTTTTCTTGGGTAATACTTTCCTGGGGGGTTTTACTTTTTGAAGGGTGTTTTCCAAGTGAAATGGTTCTACTTTTCTAGGGGGTACCACGACTGCATGGACAGTACTTTTATGGGACTGTTATTACACACAAATTAGTGATGATTTGTTGCACTTATTACTGGAAATTAATGGTGATTAGTGTGGGGGAAAGTGCATTTACTGATTGATGCGCCATTTGATAATCTTCTACTGTGCTACTTTGAAATTTCTTTAATTGCTTTATTAATTATGCAAATTGTTGTTCACTTAAAATTGTTGTTGAGAAAGTCTTGTAGTTGTTGGTTGTTGAGGCATTCAAGTCGGGGACTATTATGTGCTTGAGTTCGGATTTTAATGGGACTTTTAAACGTGTTTTCGTTATCGGAATTTTATTGAAATTAAAGTTATTTTTATTTAAATAATATTTATTGCTTATATTTTTCTGAAATTCCATGAAATTCTTACTTTATCTATGTATATCTTTTAAACATATATTTTTTTGTAGGATCTTTCTTTTATTTTTTATGCTTTATTACACAAAAAAGCGCTGCAACGAAAATACATTTGTTGAACTGCTTCAAAGTTCTAGTAAATAGGACCTATAAAATATTATACTTCTCATATAAATTTACTCTAAGCTTTCACCGATTAAAATAAATTTCCTTTTGCATTTTCAAAATTTCTTACACTCTTCAAATGAACTCCTTAAAAAGATGCAACCTTCACAAAAGTTTTCCTTTCTTACCTTCTTAGCGAAAACAGTTTGGATATTTCAAACATTTTCATAGCTAACAAGCAGTACGAGTATCCTCTTCAAGCACTTTCTTTTCTGGTTATAGAGATATTTAGTTTGCCTGCCTTTGAGCCTTCTGCTGTGGAAGACCCTTCTCGAAGGAGCAAGCAAAGCCTAGAGCTGCGCGAAAAGCGAGTTTCGCTGTGTGGAACGACGACGACGAGGACACACGACGATGTGAAAACGTCAAGAGCCGGCAAACAACTGAAGGCAGCAGGCAGGCAGTGTTTTTGGCTAGAATCCCCGCTTCAGTTCAGCCTTTGCTGAACGGCCCGAAATGGAGTTTCGAAATGGGAAATGGAAGTGTGTGTGGCAGTGGCAGTGGCAGAGTGACACGGGCCTGGGCTGGCGCACATGCAACGGATGGACATTGCATATGGACGATGGCGACTCTGATTTCATGTTGATTTTCCCACTTTTCTTTTGTTTGGTTTGCTTGTCGCGTGTTGCATTATAAATGCATTAAAAAAATGCAATGAAGATGGAGTGCAATATGATATATAAGGGCATAACACGCATACGAAGTGGAGTACACAGAAGGAGGGTTGTCTTTTGATGTGAATCTTTTGATACCCCTGAATATATCTGATTTCAAAAGCGTAAAAGGGTATCAAAAGTACAGGCCAACTCTTCTGCTCTTCCGTTTTTGTCTTCAACTTTTGACCTTTCTGGCTGGCCTGATGGAGTGACCTATGAAGAGACCGGTCCCCGGATCCTTAATCCAATCAAAAGCCACACCATTCGAGTGGGTTTCTGCAATTTAATTTGCATAATTACAGTGAAGTCTCCGCCACCATTATACTGCACTCCTACTTGACTTTTCTGCTCCTTCTCTCTCTCTCTCTCACGACTTTCCCACTCTCTTCCACGACTTCTTCGCTCTTCTCTCGTTATGCCTTTTGTTCTGGCTATTTATACTCGCATATTTGACAGCTTTTGTTGCTCCGTGTAAATACTTTTACATTTCTCTATGGCATCGCCATCGCCGCCGGCGCTCTTTTTGCTTTTAATTATTGTACTTTTTGTACCGTTATTGTTCTCTCTCTCTCTCTCTCTCTCTTCTTGCTCTCTTGATATTTGTTGTATATTTTTAGTTGTTTGTTTGCTTGTATTGTTGTAGTATTTATTGTTCTATTAAGCGTGATATTTGCATTTCGATTTTGGTTTTTGGGGTCAACGGCTGTTCAACTTTCTGGCTTTTTCGCTTGTAGGCGGAACGGAACTATTGTTGTTGTGTGTTGGTGGCGCCTTCTTTGTAGTGCTATTGATTGCACCCCCCCCTGTATTAGTAATTGTATGGGGCAGCGAACGGTACTTTTGAAGAGTGCGAAAAATATATAAAAGTTTCTCAAGTGTTAGGCCGATTGATTGTCTGGGAAATCAAATCAATTATTGAACTGAAGGACTTTGATGTTTGGTTTTACATAGGTTTGGCAGTTAAAGCAGCTGAGGGAAGGGTTTGAATTGGAATTGATTTGGATTTTTAAAGGATTTTTTTAATGTGTTTAAAATAAGTTTTATAATTTAGTTGAATTTTAGATAGAGTAGAATAACCTAAAGAAACCATTTCGTGGATTGCGGCTACAAGCAGTGTGTAATTTTTTTAATTTTTATATATTATTCAGTCATTTAATTGTAAAAAAAAGTCCATGCGAGGAAAGAAAGAAGATCTAGGGTTAAAAGAATTACAAACAAAATATTCAATTTGTCAGAGATGAGGAGCTCATAAGCTTCGGATCATGCATTTGCTGTACACTGCCATGCACTTGAATAGGTACAAGCATTTTTGTATGTGCAATTTTACTGTTTCCTCAATCGCTTATTCCTATTTGCATGTGCAGTGCTGTAGCTTTTGCTACCTGAAGTGCAGGCGACCCTAAATTTCGTTTCCCTTTCTCGCTCGTTCGCAGTTTTTGTTCACTTACGAGCTTCGATCTTCAGCACTAGGGAGGATGTCGAAGAGAGAGAGAAAGAGAAAGACAGAGCTTGACAGCAACGATCGCTACCTGAGCTCTCATTACGCTGCCAATCCGTAAGCAGAGCTTATGGCGCCGTAGGTTATTTGTAAGTCAACTAAAAAAGCCTTCAAGCTTCGGTACTCTTCATCTTTCTAGTGCTCTCTCAGCAACTACAACCATGCTCTACAACTGGCAGAGACACCTCTCACACTCCCTCTCGGACATTTACGAGCTTCGATATTCACCATTAGCGAGGATGTGATGTCGAAGAGAGACAGAAAGACAGAGCTTGGCAGCAACGATCGCTACCTGAGCTACCCGTGAGCAGAGCTTATGGCGTCGTAGGTTATTCGAAAGTTTAAAAAAAGCCTTCAAGCTTCGGTACTCTCTTCATCTTTCTAGTGCTCTCTCAGCAACAACAAAAATGTCTTGCTACTGGCAGAAACACCTCTCCATAGTCCTTCTTGCTTACAATGTTCTCTCCCTAATTTTTTTTAAAGTTTAAATTGGTTTTTGTTCATATAAATAATCGTAGAACTTACATTACCTTTATGTATTTTGTATCAAAAGTCATTAGATAACCCTTAAATTTAATTGTAAATTCTTCAAACACTTTTTTTTCTAAATCATTTGAAATTTTCCTGATTTTCCTATAACCCAAAGTACCCACTATCCGTATCAATTACCTGACCTCTTGGCCTGAAAACTGCCCTTTTGGAATGTAGAGTGGAAAAAACCCCCGGTCTCACATTTCATAAACTGGTCTGAAAAAAACAGCACACAAACATGGGCTCCAAAATATAAGCAGTGCAATGAGAAGAAACTTTTCCCTTGCTGGGGGGCAAAAAATAGAAATAAATAAATGCCAGGGCAATGAAAAGTTTTACGAGTACGAGAAAAATGGCAAACGCTGGCATTTTCCAGGCGTAAAAACAGATACGCGAGGGGCAGCATGGTAGAGGTGTTGCAGAGGATGCAGAAGGGGGGCAGGCATGGGCATTGGTTAGCGGTGTTGTGTTGACGTGGCCTTGTGGCAAAACAAGCGTAAAATGCAATAAATAACAAGCTATTAATGCCAAATGCTTGCACACGCACTAAGCGACTCGAAGCGACTCGACCCGACCCTCAGGGAGGTACTAGTTGGGTAAAAGCATTGCATACTTATACGTGGAGGATACATGGCCAGAACGAAGCACCAGGAGGCAAGTGGAGGCAGTGGAGGCAGTGGAAGGAAGAAGTGGCAGACAGCACAGTTTGTGTATTGTGTTTGTGGCAGAGGCATATGCGTGTGCAAACAAAGGGCAAGGCCGCTGCAACACGACCACGACTTAAATGTCATTGGATAAAACTTTATCCTCTCGCTTTTTCTTTTTTTTGCAAGATACCCTTTGAAGAAGATACTGGGGGTTTCCACCTGCTTCATTCCTTTTCTGCCTGATAATTTTACTTAATTGGAAATATTTTTCAATTGAAATTTTGTGTCAAAAATAATGCACATAATTCTAGTTTTTTCTATAAATCTTCCAACGATTATTTTACGATATTTTTTCGAATCTTTTATTGGGTGTTTCTAATCTCTTTTTGAATTCTAATGTTTTCTATTATTTCTACAATGTCTTCCCTTATTTTTTTTTAATATAGTTTTCTAATTAATTCCAAAATTTCTCAAAATTTTCTATGTTTTAGAATTTGCATATTTATTTAATTTAATTTTTCTAGTTTTCATCGGGTATTTTCCTTATATTTTTTTGGTTCCAAAAACCGGTGTGGAACCTGCTAGAATATCTTTTCACTGTCTCTCTCTCTTTCTCCTAAAACTAACACAATATAAGGGTATTAAAACATTCGACTACCAAAAGCTCGTACTTCCTTTGCTGTTATTTCTGTTTCTGCACAATTTTTCACTTTCATTTGGCAGCACCGTTGGCCGCCGCATAAAGTTCGGGCAAGGCTAATTAGGGGCCCCCATAAAAGTTGGTAGTTTTAGTTTCGCTTTCAGTTTGAGACCCACCTGTACTGCCGTGCTGTATTCAGATCCTCGTCATTGCACACTTGAATCTTCTGTATGAGGCGGTATAGAAACGATTTTTGAAATGTTTGCTGAAAGTAATAATTCTGAAACATTTCACGCGACTGCCAGAGGTACGCTCGGCTGCAGGGTTTCCGTATGACTGGCACTCCCCTGTGGCAGACAGTTCTTTTATTTTATTGATATACGTGAATAATATGATTTAAAATGCATCGGAACATACTGAATATTTTATGCCGGAATACGGCAATTTCTGACCCCCTCCCAGAGACAGGTGCAGCAGCAGCTTTGATTCTGACGTGTCTGTCGTGCTGGCAGCTCGTCTTTCCTTTCATTTCTTTTTTTTTCCTTCTTTTTTGGGTCAGCAAACATGCGGCAGTGGCGCTGGAGCAAAGGTGTCTGAGGCCCGGCACATGCAAATGAATCCAAGACCCGAATCCCGCCCCAACCCATTATGCGAGAAGACCGACGAGAGTTGGAAGGGCAAGAAGGAAAAACGAAACAGATTCTAGGAACAAAACGAAAAAAAAAAAACAGAATTCGCCACATGCAAATATGAGCTCAGAGCTGCAAAGGAAGGAAAAAGTGGAAGAGGTTCCATGGAATGAAAGGCTTTCCCTACACGAATGGGAACGACTGTCAAATTTTTGGGCATGGAAAGCAACCAAATCGAGAGTTCAGTTTGGAAAGAGCAATAGCTACTTATGGAAGGAGTTCTTTAAGAGAGTTCTAAAGAGTTCTGAGACTCAGAAGATGTTGTAATGAAAATTATCTGAATTAAGTCGTTCCAAAAATTATACAAATTTTTACAGATTTTACGAAGATTGAACTCTGGGAATTCTGATATTTTGGGGTACATTTTTTCAGACAAGGGAGAGTTTATGGAGAAATGAAATCAGGGAGATTTTATCGAATTTAATTTGAATTATATTCGTAGTGTAGTGAATGTGTAGTGTATGTAAATTCCTTCTTAGGGAATGAAAAAGAAGCTTTAGAAATTTTTAAATATTATCTGGTGATCTTTTTAATGTTTCTAGAATATTTAGATTTTTCCTTATTTTTTAAAGATATTTTGCATGCATTTTTTTTGTTTGTGGTTCGGGTTCCCCCACAACTTTTAGGGAATATCTATAGAATTTTTGTTTTTAATTGAATTCTTCTTTCAAAAACAATCAATCGATTTATCTATCAATCATCTGCTCCTCTACCCACTAATATATGTTTCATTATATCCTTTAGCTCCATTTGCTTTTCGTTCTATTTGACAAATACTTTCGCTCCCAATCAAACCATATCCTCGCCATACTCCCCAGCACAACCCTACCAAAACCACATTCAATTTTTCCCTTGTAAGCTGGTGGTGGAGGGAAAAATGATTTCAATCAAACAAAAATATTGCCAAGCACAAATACGTGTGGACAACTTTCTAGATATTTTTCCATATTTTTCTGTTGCAGCTGCAGTGCAAATGGCGTTGACATGTGCCCAAAGGGGGCTACATCCCATAGCCCATTCCCACTCCCGCCTCCGTCTGTCTGTTGTGTCTGTCTGTCGTCTGTCTATACGTCCGGAGAAGCATTAAAAACCGCTAAATCATCCGCTGGCTGCCACTACCGCTGCCAATAAGTATGCAATATTCCCATTTCGAGCTGCTTGTCGGGGCTTCTCGATGGATCCTGTATCCTGAAGGACGGAGGATGGGGGCGAAACCCAAACAAAAAAGTCAAACAAAGCGACGAGGCGCATATCAATGCATTTTGATGTCTGTGTACTAGCTCTTTTCTTGCATTTCTCTTTGCTTTTCTTCTATTTTCCCTTACCCTTTCACCACCCTGCACATTTTCCTTTTGATTGAATTTCAATTTGATTGGAGTTTTCTTCCACACCCCCCGTTTTAGCCCTTTCCTTTTTCGATGATGGAGTTTTTTGTGTTAGTTGAATAGTTGTCGGGGTTTGAGGAGGGGGGTTATCTTTGTTTGAATGCAGCTCATTTTGCTGTCAATTGTGGGGGGTACTCTCATATCTATTAAAGAATTAACCTTAAGGTTAATTTAAACACTCTTTTTGCACACAAATCGAACGGAAACCCCAGCCGACTGAAGGTCTCTTTTTGCAAAGCTTGAGGTTAAATCAAAACAATATCAGGGCCAAAAACTTATGAGCTATCAGTCTCGCCAATCTTCAAGTTCAAGTTCGTTGGAAATGTATACAAATGTAAATAAATTCGAGGGTTTTCTCGAAGGACTTCATAAATATTTTTCCTTCCATGCCAAGGCAATGCGATACGTACAACAGTTTATGAGTTGCTGTTACACGATACGGGGAATTTTAATGGGGATTGCAGAAATATTATGCAGAAATAAATATTTCAGAAATATATTTTACAACTTATAAACGATGCAATTTACCGACGGTATTTTTGATCAATTTCAAACCAAAAATTGTCCTATTCCACATGGTTGCATTCTTTTTGTTAGTATTTTATTTTTGAGTATATTTTAGTAATTTGTTTTTAAGTATTTGAATTACGTTGAAGTATTTTAAGTATTTGCAGCATATTTATTAAAGTTTTTAATTGGCAGACTTTTTAGTAGTTCTTAGTAGCATGTATTAGTAATTGTAGATTATTTTGTATATTTTTGTAGCATTTTTTTATTAAAAAAATAAATGTGTAACATGTAAAAAATTGGAATATAATTATAATATAATATTTAATTATATTCCAAATTTTTTAATTTTTGTAGAGTTTTCATTTGTTAGACAATTTTATATTAGTTGAATTTAATATTTTATTTTAATATTTATTTTTGTTATTCTTTTTAATATATATTTTTGTTATTATTTTGGCGCTTAGGAAATATTATTCAAACACAACACCGAATTACGTTCGATCCACGTTAAGTTTCTGATTTAATTTCGTATGAGTGCAAAAATATACAGCCAACAAAACACCGTCGGTAAATAAAGCATCGTGTAACAGCAACCCAAACATTATTTTATTTAGCTATTTTTGATTTATTAAATAACTTACCTTCTGGGCAGAAGTGGAAGATGATTACCAAACAGCCAGAGACGTTTCTCTCCAAACCATTTGTCCATAGACAAGCGATACACAAATTATTCCTTAAACTTTCTTTTAATTGTTAGCAGTTTTTCTTTGCAGAATTTTCCGGCAATTTTCCAGCATTTCATACGAGTTTTGAATTAATTTTTTTGGTTCACACGCGTAATGCGAGACGCGATATATTACGCGTCCGTTGGCCAAGAAATATTAACGAACTTTGTTTACTATGCCAGAGAGCCGTAGCTGGGAGCCGTAGCCTCGTAATTGTAGACCGTAGAATATTTTTTTTTTTACATGCGCCGGCATTGAAAAAAGCCGACAACAGTCACGAGCAGAGACAAAGGTGGTGGTGGGGCGAGTTTATGGCGGGGAGAAGTGCCGGGTTTGTTGGGGTGTTGGCGACGGTTGACATTGGCAACGGCAGGTGCCCCCCCCCGGGCGTTGCAGGGTAGCCGGTAGAGCCCCCCGGGCGTTGCAGGGTAGCCGGTAGAGCCCCCCGGCGTTGCAGGGTAGCCGGTAGACCCCCTCGTTTCGGGGCTTATTTTGCTTGTATTTAAGTTATTAATAGTGTTGTTATTTTTGTTGTTATTGCTGCTGTTGCTGCTGTTCCGTTGTCAATCCTGTTGTCATTAAAAAACAAACAACAAAATTTGTAGAAAAGTTTACGCTTTGATTTTCGAATATTTATACAAAAGTCTATGGGTTTCATTTTTGTTTTGTCATGGATTGGGGTGTCAGGAAAATTGCGTGAATGGAAAGCGTAGACACACGTGTCGAGTTGTCTATAATTAGAATTGATTGATGGAATTGGTTAAAGGGGGGGACTACATTATTTTCTGTACTTAATGTTCAATGAAGGCGTAATCATGGATAATGGAAAAAGTAGCTGGTCCAATTACTGATTTGGGACAATTTTAAGCGTGTCAAAGTGAAGGTCACTGGGAGATTATCTGGTAAATGTTTATGGGAAATTATATATAGCATTTATGGAGATATTATTTAAATTATTTATAAATTTTGGGGGTTCTTTAATTACTGATTGAAGTTTAGAATTTTATTTTTAGCCACAAATTAAATCTTTCTTTTTTGACAGTGCCAACTACAATGAAAATAATTATTGCAGCAATAAAGGAATTAATAAATCAATAAAAAGGAATTAAATAATTAATTTAAATACTGTGTAAGTTATTTGGAACTACATAAATATATTTTTTATATTTTATATTTATTTGTTATTATTTCTTGCTCTACCGAGAGACATTCCCAATCACCATTTATCCTTTATTTCGCTTTAAGCAAGCCCTTTATTTGCCTCTAAGCAAGCCCCTGCATTCAGAACTGCATGCCCCTGCCCCTGCCCCTGCCCCCACTCCCCACACACAATCAAAGCTTATCGACGAAGCCACCATAAGACGGCTCTCCGTCTATGCACGTCTGCTTTTGCCCTGCTCAATCAGAGAGCGTTGAACGGTGGCAAAGCTTTCGCCGAAGACCCAGGACTAAAGCGCTGCCAATAGTCGTACATTTGTTAAGCCTGGCAATGCTCCGCCCGGAGCATTTTTCGGTTGTCAAAGTAACGGGCCAAATGGCTAAGTGGCAACAGTGGGTAGCTGCTACACCGGCAACAACAAACCGAACAGCGGGCATGCAGATAAACGAAAAAGGGAAACAAATACATGTGTATGGGGGGCAGGGAACGAGAGGCAGATACACGGGTGGGTGACAGGGAAACCAAAAGCCGGTCAGCATATGGCAAAAAAAAAAAACAATTTTACGCAGGTTACTCTCTCACATAAGCATGTAGATTCTGGGAAATCCTAAAAGGGGGCTTGGTGACGATCAATGTTACACAGTGCGGATCGTTTTTACACCGATCCCCGTATAATTGCTTTGTAATATTTAGAACTTACATTATTTATTTGTATATTTATTATATATTCTATGTATTTATTATAGAGGTTTATTATCTATTTATTTTTATTATTTTATCTATTTATTCTATATTTATTTATTCCATATAGTACATATTTATTATAAAGATTTATTATTTATTTATTCTCTTTATTTTTATTTAGCATATAAATTTGTATTGATGATTTTATTTTAGTATTTATTATTTATTCTTTTTATTTATTCTTCCTAAATATTTTTTATATTTTTATTTTTTTATATTTTAAAGAAATTTACTATACTTTCTTTTAACGCCTTTTGGGAACTCTTATTTTCTGCATTAAAATAGTGACTAAAATGCTCAATGCAGTCTCTCCGTTGATTCCACAGAAAACCCTCATGTGCCTTGCACTTTCACAAAAAAAACCGACGGTGAAAAAGCCAACGTATCATAACGAGCAGCTCCTGCGCATTTTTGTCTTTGTTTTGTTTTCTTTTCTTTTATTTTATTTGTTGAATGCGCTTTAGATTTTAAGCTTTTGCTTCTTTTTTATGCTTGAGGTTTTTTATTTTGTTTTGTTTTCTTTTCTTTTTTTATGCAATTTTACACAACACAACACAAAAGAGAAGAAGGGCCACAGCGAGATAACCTTTAAAAATGCTCGCCCTGCTCGTATGCTAAAACTAAATAACGGCATTAGGAGCCAAATGTGCAGCCCAGGGATACAAGCAGCAGGTAGCAAAACCCCAAACCCAGACCCAAACCCAGAACCTAACTGCAAGTACGAGTGCAGCGCGCTCTCTACCTTACATATGTAAGTGTGTGTGTGGTAGGTAATGCCAATAGCCTGCTCCCTCTTTCACTCTCTTTTACGTCTCCCTAGTCTGCTCTCGCTCTTGTGTGTGCTTCAGGGGCTTACACACTCTCTGGCAAAGTACCGTTGCCCTGGATAACGACAAACGGCACTTGGAACGCAAGTTGCAAAAAACCCAAAAAAAAAAAAACAAATGCAAATTGTGTGGGGTGCGTTCTCTCTCTCTTCTTTCTCTTCTTTATGCTCTCAATGTCTCTATTTCTTATGCTTCCCCTCTCTCAGAGTAGCTGGTACCAAATCCATCTCTTTCCTTCCCCCGGAGTCGCTGGTACCCTATCTCTTTCCTTCCTCCGTAGTCTCTGGCACCCCATCTCTTCCCTTTGCTCTCTCTCCCACTCTCTGCCTGGTGTACTGTCTCTTTTACTCACGTGTTACAAATGAGCGCAATTGTTTTCCGTGTGCAACAAATTTTTTATGATTATCCCCTTTGTTTGGTAACCCTCATTTCGGGCACCCTATAAAGTGGGGTATGATGATTTTAGGGCAAACATTTTGACCCGTAAAAGTATGCTATGAATTTTTGCATATAAATGAGGATCGAAATAGCTTCAATATATACCATAAAATACCCATATATAGCCGCATTTCTAGGGTATCATAGTTTCCGTGATTTTTCTCTGTAATTTCTCTGTTGTATATATTTTTTTGTTGTCTCTGCCACACACTTTGCCTGCAGCTTAAAGTTCTTTACGTTTTTGGGTTGTGTTGCATATACGATACTCGGGCAGGAGGGTACTTTGCGGCATTTGGCAAAGCGGCAAGTAGCAGACGCATTTGGAAAAGCAGCAGCAGCAGCAGCAGTGGCAGTGGCAGTGGCACTCGCAGAAGTGGCAGTAGAAGAAAAGCTTCACTGGAGCAGGATTAACACCTGTTTTGTGTGTGGAAGCACAGTGGCCGTGTTGGCCGTGGTGGCAGTTGGGGCAGCCAAGCCTCGAATTTATTGTGTTTGTTTACAAGCTTTTTGCGTGGCGTAAAATTTTTCGTATGCTATAATGCATTTTCCCTGAGAGAGAGAGTTGGGGAGAGCCAGCGGCGACTTAACGCAAAATTATGCTTTTGCCACAGATACTCGCAGTCTCGTAATGTGAAATGGAAAGTGCGCATTTGCCACCATGCCACAATTTGCATTTGCATTTAAAAGAGGTGGCAACAAAAGCAACAGAAATGTGAAAGTTGAAGATATCTGGGAAGTGGAGACCCCTCCCCACTACGCAGCTTATATGAAGATGAACAATTTCTGTGGCTCAGGGCACTGAGGTGACAGTTTCCCACAGCCAAGTGGATTTATTTCAAGGGAGCAAAAGAGCGGAGTTCCCTTGGAGTTGTGTTAAAACTTTTGCTGCTCCTTTCACTGGGATTTTCACGTTATAAATTAAAAATTAAATGCACAACACAAAACCTTAAGCCTTTTGCAATGCTTTCCCGCATCAATAGACACAATTTATCTGATGGTAGATTTTCCGTCTTTTAATTGAGTGTCGAAATTGGAAAATAGTACATGAAACCAATTGAAATTGTATCTGTATCCTGCATCCTGCATTTGTATCCTGCATCTGCACTCAAACATACCTACGCTCTTCACATTTCACACTTGGCCATCACCACTACTCACTCTCTCTCTCTTTCTCTTTGTGTCTGCCTCTTTCTCTGTCTGTTTCTCCCTGTGGGTCTCTGGCATGGTAATAACATCGATTGGTATACATAAACCATAACGTCATAGCAGCATAGCACTTGGATCGTATCCCTCCACAATACCAACCCCCCTGCATCTACACGGCAAAGCAATTAATGCAAAATGCTGCCCACATACACTGCAAAATGGAGAGAATTTCAGTGCAAACTTCGCTCTCCAGAGTACCCGCTGCTCATAGCTTTGGCATTGCCTAGAGATGGGATGGATTGGACGTGAAATAGTTCGTGATTCTACGTTCTTAGAGTGCGATGAAGGAGTCACGAAAGACTTTCAAAATATGCCTTAAATATATCTCGTAATCCGCCATCTTCCTGCCAAACTTTCGCTCTCAATGAATACTCTATTTTATGCCCATTTAATCCCCAAATAATTCCCTTCCCTTAACCAAATCACGTTACCATCTCCCACAGCCAGTCATCGTTTTTGGGGGGCACTTGGCACTCTCGGACGTCTCGTCTGCCTCTCGTGCTGCAGTGTGGAGGGGCTAGTGGGGGGTAGGTATTGCACATTGACCGCAGACATTTGCATAGTATAGGCATAGGCCTGAGCCTTAGGAGCCTCTAAACAGGAGTCAACTGGCGCTTATGTTTTGATAGCCATGTAATTTCCGCCCATAAACAAGAGCCATGGGGGAAAGGGCAGCGCAGGAGGTGGTGATGCCGGCTGTAGTAGGCGTGGCAGTCAGCACCCAGCACCCAGATTTCAATTGCGTCAGGCAGGCATTTGGTTTGAAGTGCAAATTGTGTATAATGAAGCTGGGAGGTTCTCGTTGGGTCTTGCTCCGTTTAAGCCGATTGATTGTTTTGAATGGGTTAAAGGGGGGGTTACAGATGTATTTCCAACCATGTCTTAATGGGGTTTACTATAGAGAATATTCTGTGTGGAATAGTACTCGAAATGGCGCCCAAAAGCTTTCAACTTACCACCAATAAAAAGCTGCAACTTTGGCCACATTTTACCTTTGCTTCTACCAAAAAAAAGCTCTCTCTCTCTTGCCTCAACTGCTCTATAACTTCTTTATTAAGAGGCCAAGCACCTCAGACATCTCTACAAAAAAGTTCTGAGGTGGCAAACGACTAAAAGTCAAAACTCCTATATATAGTATATCCTATAGCTGTCTGTGTGTACACGGTACAAATATTTACAACGCTATCAATGCCATTATCAGGCCAACGCAACATAACTTTCGGCAGCAGCCATAACAGCAACAACAACAACAACAACAGGATACAACACTTAAACGAAAAGTTATTAACATAAATTCTTGTACAAACAACCAAGCCAAGGCGATGGCGAAAACCGAAACTCGAACTTTGTGTCGAGGAAAACTCTTGGCCAGCAGAAAGTAAAGAAAATAAAAAAAAATCTAGTAGAATGCAAAACTTTGCCACCGCAAAAGTCAAAAGTGTTTGGGGGTAGACACCCCCCCGCACCGCCTGGTCTTACCGCCACCATTATCATCATCATCATTTATAGGGCCGAAAATGTGGAGCATTTTGCTTTGCAGCTATTTAAGTTTGTGCCACGTAGTACTACCTGCGCGATCGCCAGCTCCAGGGCGGGGGGCTGTGGCGCCACTCGAGTATTTAGAAATTTATTTAAAAGTTGCACCAGGAGTGGGTGGGATGCCTGCCCCGTGACCCTTTGACTGCCTGCTGCCTGCACTTTTTTGCAACAGTTTTCCTTTCACCTACTACGCCCAGTTACGCGCATAAATTGTGTTATGGAAGTTCTTTCGCCAAGTCAAGTGGGTTTTTCCAGTGAAAGTTTTAGGTATGCCTCTTCTGCTTTATTCTTGAGTTTCGCATTTTTCGAAACAATAAAGAAATGTAGAAGAGGCAGCAAAAAATATTGTTGCAAAGAAAATAAATATTCGGGGGTGTTGAGAGAGCTCGGAGATAATTTTTCTATTATTCAAAGCGTAGTCCTTCTGTTACCAAAATATTTAAAAATGATTCTAGTGGCCCAAAAGCTCTGCTTGCTCTTTTTTGTAGAGCTTAAATGTTAACAACTCTTGGCATGAAAGCTCTTACAACTTTTGTTAACATTTTCCCCTGCCTTTACCAAGAACAAAGCTTTGCCCAAAGGCTTAAACCAACAATTTCCCACAAATCAAAAGCACTCAACTCACTCACTCATTAGAAGTCACAGAATTTAGAAAATTTTCTGATTGAGCTGCGTGCAATAATCCCCACATTTCCACTCAATGCTTTGTTGTTGCTTTCCAATCTAGAAATTACATTTTAGGAGGCGAGTGGGGCGGGGCTAGGGCGCCTACAAATGCATCCAAAACACACACGCATTTTCCTGCTGCTACTGCTTGGGGGAAAAGTTTTCAAGAGGCAGTGCACTCCGCTTTGGGTTTTCTAGTTTCCTGCCCCCAAAAACTACTTTTGATTACTGCTGCAAGTACAATGAAGCCGAAGCCGAAGCCGCACACAGGCAGCACTCATTGCGCTTGCAGCAGGCAGTCAAGCATAACTTTTGACTCTATTGAAGTACGTGGAAAGGGGGGGAGCGCCCATTCAATCCACCAATCTATCCCTCAAGCCTGCTTCCTCGTCCATCCCTTAGCCCACAAAAACGAGGAGTTTTCGGAAACATGGCAGCAAAACTTTCCACACTGAAATTGGAAGTCGAGAGTCCTTTAGCTGGAAATGCTTATGTTGCGCATTGATTAAATTTGAATTAAATTGCATTACGTACTCATAAGACTCTGTGTTGCTATATGTGTGCTCTGTGTGTGCTTCTGTTAGTGCGCTCTGTGTGTGCTCTCTGGAGTGTGGCATCGTTTTAGGCCACATCCATGCTCTTGTGTGCCATTCTTATTGTCTCAAAATTGGATTCTTTGCTGCCCTTCCCCTACCCTTTTTTCCCTTCTCGACTTGCCTCAGCCACTTGTTGACTTTTCAACAGAATGTGGCAAAATGAATTCTCTGAAGGAGGCACTGAATATTTATTGGTTTAATTGAGTGGTTTTTGGGGGGGCCACTCGGCACCCCCCAGTAGTTTATCGAGCTCTTTTACAATTGATACTGGGGCTTCCCCTGGATATTGTTGCAGTTCTAGTAGAAAAACGAATAGTCTTCGAATGGTCTTAGATATTTATGAGCTGCTTTCTCTGCACTGAAGCATGTCTTGAAGTTTTCTTTTTATAAGCACTTGGAGATTGAATTACATTTTTATGGGGTATGTTTTCAGAGGTTTGAAGGGGTATATGCAGGATGGGAGAGATTTTAGAAATAAGTGATATTAGCCAGCTGTATATATGTATATAAATACTGAAATATTTAATGACTAGTTGTAGTTGTAGTGTGGAAATTTGGGAATGACAAAATGTTATTGGTAAACGATTTTTTAGGCCAGTATTTTAGAACATTTTCTATTGGTAAGGGTCTCTTAATTATACTCTATACTACCCTTCAAATGAAAACAAAATGAAATGAAAAGCACTGCCATAGTACCTGCCGTAGTCCATGCCGTAGTCACTCCCATAGTCCCTGCTGTAGTCCTCGCCGTAGTCCCTGTCGTAGTCCTTGCTGTAGTCCCTGCCGTATTCTTCTCTCTTCTACAGGGTATTCAATTGTCCAGACACACACCCTCACAGCAGTCTGTCAAGTTTCTTTGCTCTCTCTCTCTCTTTGCGCTTTGTCATCTTCAAAATGGCTCAATAATATCCTCATCCAGTCTAGAGGCATAAAAAAGGCAAAGATGAACTTAGTTAAGATCTTTTGCACGAGTATGTGCGTATGTGTGTTTGAGTACCCTGGCAGTGCTGTGTTGCAAGTGCTTTGTAATGCTGTCATAACTGTGGCTTTAGTTTGTTTTTTTTCTCTCTCTGTTTCTCTTAGCCAAGTTTTGTCTTCGGAATAGTTTTTTGTTCGCTATTGCTCTTTCGCTGATGTTATTTTTGTGGCCCCATAATATGCCACCATACATTAGGAAACGTTAAAATGGCATAAAAAACCAGGACAAGGAGCCACACACAAAACAGCAGCAGCCAAAGCAGCAGCAACAGTCAGCGCGCGACAACAATGTGACACCTGTTTTTTGTTCACCATTTTGTCATGCTTTCTCACGCGTTCTCCCTCTCTCTCGCTCTCTTTGTGTGTCCATGTGTGAGTGTGCATTTAGTGACATTTATGTGCAGCGCTCGGCATTTTATTTGCAGCTCAATGCACAGCGAAAATTGCTTACGAAGTGCAGCACCATGAGGTTGCACTTCTTGCTGCTGCTGCTGCTGTTGGGGGGATGGGAGATTGTTGGGTTGTGTGTTCAATGTGGATGCACTGAGAGAAAGTTTGAAAATTGTAATACTAAAGTTTATAAGAGGAGCTAAAGACGCCAACAAAGAAATGCCATTTATTGGGGGAATAGTTTTAATTGCAATTTTTGTACAGAATGTAAATGATATGAATTTTCGTATCCACCCTACATGGCAGCAATTATTATTTAAAATTTCTATTCAACTTAGTCTAGCTTTACTGCACTATAACCCTACAGCGAGGTGTCACTGTACATGCCGTACATGGTCCTTCTTCATGCGTATTCTTCTTGTATCATGAAGAAGAATGAAGATGTCAAAACGGAGATAGGGAGAATGTAGGCACGCAGCGACATTCAGCGGCGATCGCTACCTGCGCAAACAACTCCCGTTAGCGGTCAGAGGAGATTAGGAGCTTGAAGGTCAACTCAGGCGCAATAAGTTTTGTCTGTTGGAGCGTCTCTTCATCTTATATTTATCTACGAACTTTGAAGCTCGCATGCATTGCATTTCTTACTATCTTTCATGCTCACAGGCGCTCTCATCAGCAACGTTGCGCTCGGCTGAGCCGACTCTCTTGCTCTCACAGGCCTCGCTTTCACGAATCGCTCTCTTAGGCCTCGCTTTGAACCTTCGCTCTCTCAGCAAATAAGAAACACTAGCAGTAACCAACGGCACTTCATGTCATGATGAAAATATAAAAGGTGATCCCATCCCAGAGCCGAACTCTTTTCGGGGCTTATTTGGCTGCCTATTTCAAGGAAGCGAAGAGTACAGAAAACAAAACAAAACAACTTCTGTATATCTTTCTCTGTCTTGCCTCTCTCGTATCAGACATGGCGTCGAAGCTCTCTCAGTAGTGCGAGCGTAAAATAAACCCCGGAGCTTACGGATGGGATCACCTTGTATAATTTCACCATGTTTCACATTGTCTCGTGTAATCTTTGTCTATAAAGATAATTTTTAGACACCTTCAAAAATCAGCTTAATTTTTCTTTCTCTCAGTGACTCGCGTGCATTGAGCCTTTTGCACTTTGCTTCATCTTCATCGCATATTCTCTTATTACTCGCAGTGCTGTAGCTCTCTCTCTCTCTGTTACTGTTGCCATCTGTCTGCTGATTCTTTACGCGATTGTTGTGAGGTTTCCATAAAATTGTACAGGTTTTTTATTAAAATGTGTCACAGGATATGCTGCTGCTGTTGCACACAGGAGGTGGCGCCTCCGCTTGGCCAACTATTACTTGCACTTCTCCCACGGAGAGCGTATAAAAATGTTGGTTTAAAGTTGGGCACCCGCTCGCTCCCACTCGCTTGCTCTAGCCAGGAAAATCGCCATGAAATATATATGGGAAAAGTTTTCACATTTTCCCCAGAGGGAGGGAGACTGGCACTGGCAGTGGGAGAGGCTAATGAAACATAATCATTATGTAATAATTAGCACGCACTAAGCCATTTGCTGGGTGGATGGTAAAATGTGGGATGGGGTAGGGGAGTGTAATCTTCCGAGTGTCTTTCTCTGTGTTAGATAGTCCGTAACTTGTAAGCTGCTTTTCCGGCTGGGAAATGGTGAAAATGGAATGGTGCCCGCCCCCGCGCACACACAATCTCTCGACAAGCTTATAATGCAAACAACTTTTCCTGTGTTTGAGGGGGGGAGGGTGGAAAATCAAGGAAAAACGGCCTGTGTTTTGTGGGGGTGTGGACGATGTTTATTCTTTTTTCCAGCCTCTCTGTTGTTTCCCCCTTGTTGTTATGGCTGCTGCTCAGACCGAGACGAAGATTGAGGCTTCGGTCAAGCGAGTAATTATCGCAATTGTCCTTCGAAGGATACGCTCTGCTGAGCTCTGAGGTGTTAACGGGGGCGGATAAATTCATTCAGGCATTAATGATATTGAATGGGGGGACTCAGTACTCGTACTATTTGGCATTCTGTGCTTTTGATTTCATTGTTTTATTGTTGTACATGGCGTATACTTAATATACGAGTGGGGGGAATATTGTGCGTATACATATTCATAGGGAAATTTTATATAGATCTTGAAGCTACATCTGTGACCAGTGCTTTCCTGGGGACTTTCGTTTTCGGCTAGTCTTTTTTCTATTTATTTTACTTTACTCCTTTGATATAAGAGATTGCCCTTTGAGCGAATGTAACTTTTCCTACCCCTTTTCGCACGTATACTTAATATATGCCCTGCACACACGCACACACATTGCGCATACGCCACCGAATCACAATGAACAATGAGCAGACACAAGCAGCAAACAATTTGTATGACTGCCGTTTAGCTCTAAGTGCAATTTAGTTAATTTAGCACTTGATTAACTTTTTAAACGAGCGCCCCAAAGAGTGAGAGAGAGAGAGTTTTGGAGGGGCAGTATGAGGCAGACCAAAAAGCAATTGAAATGCGCATTGAGGCCAGTGGCTGTCGGAAAAACTCAAACTCAAACTCAAACTCTAAGCTGCAAATTTTCCCTCATTCATTTAATTTTTTTCCTTTGGCAGCAGCAGAAGCAGAAGCAGGAGCAACTCTGGATAAAGTTTTTTAAACAGCATTGGTGTTTTGTTGCCTGTTGTTTTGTTTGTTGGTAGTTTTTGTGTGTTGTGGGTGTTGTTTATATGCGGTCAACAAACCAAAAGGGAGTGAGAAGCATTCCCGGCATTTAAAGCATCGAGAGGGATTGAGGGTACTTTTTTTTGCTGGCCACTGTTTGGTCTCGAGTTAACGAAAAAGAAGGTTTAAAATTGGCTAGGAATTGCAGAAAAAGTTTTTGAAAAAAAATAAAAGAGTTGATTGGGATTATGGTAAAGTGATTGCTTCTCTCTCGTCTCGCCCCTATCTATTTGCTGCTCTCTCTCTCTCTCTATCTCTTTGCTGCTCTCTATTTTGCTGCATTTTATGCTCGGGAACTGCTCCTTGCGCTAGATTTAATTTATGGCACTAAAAATCCATTAAAAATACGAATATGATTTATTCCAAGAGCTAAATGGAGCACACAAACAGGAAATGTATCTGCAATTAAGTATAAATACAATTGAATATATTTTTTTTTATTTATTATTGAGACAGAGGACAGACTCTTCAATGCATTGCCAAAACTTTTGGAGCGCCCCGTTTGTTTGGGGTTTTCCTGTGCCCAAAACCAAAAAATAAAAAGAAAAATGCAGCCAAAGAACAAATTTCCGCCAGGCGTTGCCAAGTTTTTCTTACAAAAGCCGCTTGAACTCTTTTCAATAAACTGAAGGAGTACTCGCATGTATCGTATACATATAATCGTACTCATACACATACGATATATGTGTGTTATAAACATATAAATAAGATGACGACACGCCCAACACTTGGCCCTCGATGCGGCGAAAATGTGAAACAAAATACAACAAAATATGCTAAATAAATGGGGGGAAAATGGGGGTAAAAGCCTTTTGGCTCTCTTGCTTTTTGACACACATATGTATGGTTGAAGTGTTCTTAAGGGGGTCCTGGAGTTCAGAGTTCACAGTGGTAGCGGGAGAGAGAAAGAGGTAGGCAGACGCCTTGGATTTGCATTTAGTAATTGAATTTTGTTTTGCAAATTTATTTGTGGCTATGCCCATGCCAAAAAACCAAGACAAAAATATTGTTTTTCTAAGAAAATATGGATAAGCAGTTCTTAAAGTCAGTCTGGTAGGTAGAAACCCGATAAAATGAATTAAAAATATTTTTCTTTTGCTTGGTTTAGGGTTTAAATGAATTCTAGCTTTGGTTGCAGCTATAGGCCATAGATAAACGTTAATTTTAGTGCTCAATCGCACTCTGTGTTAATGTTCTCCCACTGGCAGCACTTGCACCAAACGTGTTGGCAATTTGTGTTAAAAGCAGTTGCCTTTTATGGCCAGGCCACAGCCAACGCTCTACTCTGTCTCATATACTATATCGAAAGTTGATTTTTACGATAATGTAGATGAAGAACTTGCTGCCCTGCCTGCCTGCCTGCCCACCGGCAGGGGTCAGATCGTTAAACCCTGGACAGGCCATGGCCTTTTGGACAACTTTAAACTCCCCCCATTAGGTAGGAAAAGTTCCCGAGAGGATATCCCGGTCGCAGTCTCTTTGGATAGAAAGTGTTAAAGTTATCCGGCAAAAAGGGAGAACACGGCGAAAAGGGAGCTGCACAAGAAAAAAAGAAAGATAATAAAAAGTTGCCAGGGCTTGCAGCTCATGATAATAAAAAGCTCCTGGCACGTGCTGACTCCAATGGACACGCAGCGCCTGGTCACGGATCCCAGCGACTGACTCTATGAGACACTTTTTTTTTTTTCTCCTTTTGCTGTTGCCTGTTGACATTCCACACTCCTTTCTAGCAT
This sequence comes from Drosophila bifasciata, assembly GCA_009664405.1. Lineage (NCBI taxonomy): Eukaryota > Metazoa > Arthropoda > Insecta > Diptera > Drosophilidae > Drosophila > Drosophila bifasciata. Next base: position 41,080,822 of record CM019042.1, on the reverse strand, counting down.
TCAGTATACCCATGGAGCTAAAGGGAAGTGGAGGGGTATATTGTGTTTAAGCAGCGATCGAGCACAAAGAAGCTTTCGCTCACACCTTATGGTAGGTCTTGTGAGAGCGAAACATTTCGCTTAGCGACGTGATCAAGAGAAGAAAGCAAAACAAACAAGAGAGCGTGCACAGAAATTAGTGGCTTTGGGCTTTGGTTTTTTTTTTGTGTTTGCGGTCTCTCGCACTCCCGCATACAAAAAAAGGTACAGCAATGCAGGCATGCATTGTTGTTGCAATCCCCACAACGAAGGACGAGCACAAAGAGGAAGCTATGCATATCGCAGGTAGATTTTTGCGAAGCCCACAGCACTGCCCTCTGCTGCTGCTACCTGCTCCACTGCTACCATGGGTATACCCTTTGTCGTAACTGTAATATTCTCTCCAGCTTGCCTTTGTTGCTGTTTTTGCTGCTGCTGCTGTTGTTGTTGTTGTCTTTCAAATAGATTTCAAGCATCCGCTATGTGAGCATTCGCTCGCCTGCAGCAATTTGTTGCTGAATGATGTGTGAAGGACATAAAAATGCAGCCAACGAGTGAAGCGTGCGGAAGGGTGTTAAATATATATATATGTATATGTATATGTATTTATATAAAGTAGACAACTGGGGGCAGCAAATACTCTGCTTGATGAACGTGCTGATAGCTGATAATACAGAAAGGCAACGATGATAACGACAACGACAACGACGACAGCGTCGTCGATTGGTGTTGACAATTTAAAGTCCTCCGCACTCGAGGGTCTGTGCGGATCATGTGGGGGATTAGTGATGAAAATGTGCAATAAAGTGGCCAAAAAAAAATGAGGAAAAAAATTTAATAAAGTTTTGAATGAATGGTTTGGGGAAAAAGCTTAAGGAAAAATAAAATAAAACAATCTTCCCCGTTGCCTAACTCCTTTTTAACTACTTTTTCTATTAATATCATACAAAAAACAAGCTTTCATTTTGGCTGCAAGCCGCAAACATCCAAGCTACAAGATTTTCAATTATTTGTTGACACTTTTTGTTGTAGTTGTTGTTGTTGCACAATACAAAAAAAAAACACACAAAAGTTAATTTTATTAGCAAGTTGAAAATTTCATATTTGTTGCACTGCCATGGCACTTTCCAATTTTGCTTGCAGCTAACTTTTTGCTGCACCCATCCCCCCGCCCAGTATCCGCCATTCCGGCCACGCCCACTTATATTGTTTACAACAACTTTAAGCCGGAGACCGGGTAAAAGTTTTCCCTTTAGCTGTCGTCTTCGACTTGGGTCTCTGTTTCTGACTCAGAGTCGAGTCTGTGTGTCCCCGGTCTTTGCGGGCAGACGGGGCGTATGAATAATTAAATATTCTCCAAGAGACAGACAGTGCAGAGCAGAGCAGAGCCGTGAAGACACTGCACGGAGTTCACATATCCTTGAGCTGCACTTTGTTTACGAGTGCAAAATATCACCCCCCAACAATGTATTTTCTTTCAGTTCCCTCCTACACCCCACATCAGCCTCGGGGTTCTCTTTTTTTCCCATTACTTCCATCATTTGCATTTCTCATTAAGCCGCACTGCAGCCCCGTGTGTCGCTGCCGCACCCCCCTACCATCTTAATGAGTTGGCCAAAAAGTTGGCCGAAAGCAGATTAAATGTAACTTTGAATTTTTCCGGAATGTTTTTGTAGGAAATTGAGAAGGAAAATTGAATTCAGGTGAAGCTCTAAGAAGGTGAACCCAATGAGCTATAAATACATGAAACTCCGACTAAAAATATTCTTTTTTTCTGGTTAAATTGTTAGAGAATTCTTAGGAAATAAGGGCAAATTTTAGAGAAGAGCGCATTAGGTGCACGAGATACCCTGTGATATAAGGAAGATTTCTAGGATGTTTATAGGGTATAAAAGTACACTTTTGGTAGAATTTTTTTGACTTCAATTTCCTCTAAATATGTATTCGTTTTGGCTTATAGAATTTAAACAATAAATGCAATAATTTGAACAAAAATACTAGAATATATATAAATTCATTTACCTCAAAATTTTGGCTGCACACAGACAGGGAATACCTCTCAAAGGGAGTACCTCTTATGGCCCTTATGCCGCCCACATATTTTTGCTTTGGGGACATGTTGTTTACCCACCAAAATCAGCCTTGAAATCAAATAAGAGAGAGCACCAACCAACTCAACAATGGTATTCTAATTGCCCCCGATATAACCCCGATATTGTATTGTGTGTGTGCCTTTGTGGCACATTCGCGACGAATGTTTTGTATGCCACGGCGGTTGCCACATTGAAAATTTACACAACAAAATATACTTAAGAGATAAACGATTCATGCAAATAAAGCAGAAAGTACCCCCTAACAAGATTTTTGTCAGCACAGTCAAAGCAACGAGAGATGAGAAAAGTGAAGGAAAAGTGGAAAAGCTGTCTACGTGTTTGGCGTCAAAATGGCCCAAAGAAGGGAAAAAGTGAACGAAAGAAAAAATTAAGTCCAAATGCGTTCGTGGCGCTTTTGCCTTTTGCGTTAATATTTTGTAACTTTTCTGCTCAGTTTCTTTCCCTTTTTTTTCTTCCTTTGGTTTGGAAAAGTTTTGCGGCAGAGAAGGGCTAGCGCGGCAAACAGGAAAAACAGGAAAACAGAATTCCTGTTTATTTTTCCAGTCATGCATAAAATATTAAATTATTAGTTATGAAGTGTAACAAAAGTAGCGAACAAAATATACGAGTATGGCCTCCAGTTTTGCACTCCACAAAATTCCATGCAACATTCAGTTTTTCAGCCACAATTTATACCAGATTTTTTGGTTACAATTTAAAGCCAAAAGCCAGCAAATGTGGCAATGTGTAAAAATAATTTAAGTTGATTATTTTGCTGAATAATTTCAGTGTCAAAATTATGACAATTTGGTTAGGTTGCTAATTGAAATTGGTTTTTGCCAGCGCGCTGCCATTGAATGATTGGATTTATTGTGTGTTTGGGTTAATACTCGGATATCAGTCGTAATTAGATTGTTACTCTGCTGGCCATGGGATCGGAATTATTTTACACCAATCACTGCAAATGGGCATGCCACATAGCCTTTTGTGTCCATTTGCCAATTAACTGTGTGTTGGAAAATCAGTTAAGTGTGGGAAAGTATCTCCCTTTACGGGGAGTATCTTATTGATTGGGCACAGAAAAAGGGTCGTGCCACCAGAAAAACCGCAGCGTGCTTATCTATGAAACGTCTTTGGTACGCCGCAAAAGATAGGAAGAGAAAATTGTGGGAAAAGCCAAGGAGACCAAGAGTAAAATGTGGGAAAAGCTAAGAAGAGCAAGGAGTAAAGTATGCGAAAAGCGAGCGGGAGCAAGGGTGAACAAAATATGAAAAATTACACCCAAAATGAAAACTAAAATTCAGGAAAATTTCAGTCCTGAAAACTCGACTATTGGATGCCCTTTGGTTATACATATGAGTGTATTTTATTTACCTTTGGACTAAATACTAAAATAAAATACTTAATATATAAATAAAATACTAAAATACTAAAAACCAAAAATACATAGGAAGAAATTTTTAATCTTAAGTGCTACTAATTAAAATGAAAATCTATTTATTTTTATTATTTTATTATTTTTATTTATTATTTATTTATTTTAAAATAAATTATTAAATTATTTTAATCATAATTGTGAATAAGGTGAACGGATCCTTAACTCTACTCCCTTCAATGAATATCTAAAACATTAAAGAACATTAAATAACATTTGGCCACATTGTCAGATCGCTCAACATGATCATTTCACGTATATGAAGCTGATTTGGTGGCATATATTCGTGTTCACTCCTCAGCATCGACGAATTGTTAAAGTTGAGGCGATGCAGCAGAAAGGTACCATCCATTACAACAAAATCAAACTCCAGCCCACTGAGAACTTGCAGCTGTTGAGAGAACATTTTGTAGAATAAGAGAGCGAGACCTCTCTTTCCCTCTGACTCACCCTTGCGCTATCCATTGTGTGGGGCGAATCCAAATCTCTTTGATCGTAGAACGGTTCATAGAAATGTACGCTTATATAGGCAGCACAATTTTCGGATGATTTTTGCACTTGATAAACGCCCAATTCATCGTCCTCGACGGAAGAGTGAAGCCAACCTTCCAGATCTTTCAATTTGTAGTACTCTACGGGTGGCAGCATTTCAGAACCATTGAGATATGGCTCTACATACTTGATCAGATCTGGCTTATATTTGGGCGGATGTATGGGCAGCGGCCTATTACGGTTGTAGGGAAAGATGGGCACACAAAAGACGCTGCGGGGGAAAGGAAAATAATACAAATAACTGCAATGAACAGTGTTACGCTCAAAGCGAGATCAAGCAGTAAAGCATTTTACTTTGCTGTGAGAGCTTTTCGCTCTTTAGCTTTACGAATAATTCATTTGCGCTCAGAATTGCAACAAACAGACACCCCCACAGGATCAAGCAATAAGTCAGACAAAGCTTTGCTTCGCTTGCTGCTCTCTTCTCTATAATTCATTACGCACTCTTCGCTTCAACTGTACCTGCAGCTTAACTCGTCGCTCTCTTCGCTTCAACTAGCTGCAGCTTATCCCGCCGCTCTCTTCGCTTCAACTAGATGCAGCTTAACTCACGCTCTCTTCGCTTAAGCTTGTTTCTATCTTCGCGCTCGCTCTGGCTTACTTTTAAGAGTAAGCTTATCGCACCTTTTATTCCACTCACCTGCGAAAGGGGTTCGGCAGCTGCACTGCCTGTGCAAATTCAAGAAAACTTTGAGCAAAATTTTGTGTTGGCAGCAAATTGAGTTCCAGGGGAAATATATAATATGTTCGTGCATTCTGACGTGCCACATTCTTGAGCAAATTCATGGGATATTTGCACTTGTCATTACCATCAATTGATGGCATAAATCTCTCAGCCCTTTCCGTTTGCGAGAGGCACTTGAAGTCGCGTGGTCGATGCGGTTCCATGCGGCGCACCTCATCCGTTAGATGATTGTTGTCGAGGACCAGTTGCACGGATACCCATTTTCTGAAGCTCTGGCCATAAATCGTGCAATACTTGATGTGATAGAAACTATACAAAGTGGGCTCAAAGTCTTCCAGGTCCACAAAGACAGCCAGACTGATGGGTGCACGCCAGCGGAGCATCAACCAATCGAGATTCTTGAGGTCTTCGTATCTGCCATGGCTGGTCAGTGTTACACTTTGATTGCCCCACAATTCCGAGCTGCCAGCCACTATATAGTCGTGTACGATCCAATAATCTCCATTCTGCTGCAAACGAAAGCGTGGCCTCTCGAAGATATTGGCCTCTCGTAAGGTGCGTCTCATAAAGGGCAGTTCGGTTAGTCTCAAAAACATCAAATAGAAGCCTAGCACCAAGAGCGCAACGAAAATTATGATTTTTCCCAGGAAAATGCGTCGCCAGTAAAAGGAAATCATTTTGAAACGATTTTTATAGGAATACATAGAATTAAAGAATTAATTTTTGAAATATTTTGACGTGTATTTCTGTCATTCAACAAAAAAGTGCTACCAATTCAAATATTTATAACCTTCCTCCAACGAAAGCTGCGATTAATCTTACACCAAAGAGGGGGGAAGCACAGTCACAGTCACAGTAACAGTCACTGGCAGTAGGCAGTAGCAATAACCACCTGCGATAGTGGTAACACAGCGAAATAGGCTCATAAATTCTCTACAATTTATAATTTCACACCTACAGCGAAACGGAGGAGGAGGCCATAACGAGCGCTACCAAAATGGTGGCGTCTCTGTGCCAACTATTTGCCAATGTTCAGGGAAGGGGAGCAAGCAAACCCCCTTGCTTGTCAGTGGCAGAAAATGACAAATGTTCGTTAGACAGGCAGACCGGGAAAGCCTGTAAGAGAGCTCCTCCTGACCTGAGCAAAAGACCTAAGGCCGGAGGCCTCCCCCTTCCTACTAATGACAGCAGAAATGTTACAACGAGCTTTGCATGTTTGCCCAGTGTTAATCATAAAATGGCCAAAAGAGTTGGGGCAGCTCCAAAGAAATTGCCTAATAGGTTATGCAACCAAGAATTCCTTACCTATTTAGCTGCTTCTTTCCCACTGGATTTATGTTGACATTAGCGCATTGATCTTCGGGAGAAAAACCCACCAAAGAATAGATGAAAATCACCGTGATATTGCAATTACCGGCGCACCATTTTTTTTCTTCGCATTTAAAATAAATTGTGGCAGGCAGGCATTCAGGCGTTGCAAAGCCACTAAGTGGCATGATTTATGACCCCCAATGATGACAAAGCGGCATGCAACTATGTAATGTATGCACCTTGCAGCACGCAGCGAAAAATTTCATTAAATTTGTTCAGTGAAAAGTAAAAGCGACATTTAGTTACAATTTGTATGAGGTGTGCAGTGTAATTACCTCGGGAAATTTGGTTTTAAATCTTAATTCAAAAAAGGAAATAAATTTAATTTAGTGTAGGGCATTAAACAACTTAATTTGTAGTTATTTTTTTTAGTTTTATCGCCTTTGAATTAATATAATATAAATTTATAAATATAAATAAAATATTTACCCAAGTAATATTTAACTTTTCATCAATATGTTAGCATTTACGTGTTAGGAGATACATTTTCCTCTACTTCCCCTCTACGACACCAGTCTCTTCATATCCCCTACGACAACAGTATATTCATCCCCCCCTACAACACTTCTATCTACCTTCCAAACCTCCGACCTGCTAGAGTGATTTATTTGCTCACAAATTGCTTTAAATTAACATTTTTTTTGTGTTGTACCTTGAGCCAAATGTAAATTCCTAGGCATCGCGCTTGTCGCCTGCTAATTGTGGAAATTATGAGTTCATGGATGGCAACAGGGGGCGCAACCGGAAACGGAAGGAAGGATGTAAAGAGCGGGAGGCGACGCCGACGCCTTGGCATTTACTTTGATGTGCGCCACGGGAGGCACCGCGCGAACAGAAGCTGTGAAAAATGGTGGCCCGGAATGTGAGAGAGAAAATTAATAAAAATGCATGGAAAATGGTTGAAAATTTAAAGGAAAATGTGCCAAAATGCGTTGCATAAATTAAATTAAATACGGAGTGTGCAATTCGTAAATTATGAGTGCATTTAATTAAAGCGCGAATAATAAAAGCGAAACATTTGCTAAATCCCCATTTAATTACTCCACAAAATGTCCCCATTTATTGCACTTATTTTTGTTGCACAGGGGTTGGGGTTTTTTTTGGATTTTCATTTTTGGGCAGATTTTCAAATTCGTTTAGGATCTGGGGCCTAATTAATGGCCCACCAAATGGGGCTTTTATCATATGCAAAATGATGGCGGAACGGCCATTAGCCTACTATAATGAACTAAACAAAATGTCATTTTGCTATAACAAAAAAAGAACAATAGTATATGTAGTTTAGTTATTAAACACACAATACGAATGGAATAAGCGAATGAGCATTATTTTTATATAAAGAATGGAAATATAAATATGGGAATTTTCGGTTAAAGTGAGTTTTTTGATGCCCTTCATTTTTCTTTAGAAATGTTCCCCTAAGTAAAAAGGAATAGTTAAGTTAATAAGTTAATAATAGTGAAGAATAAGTTAAATATTTAAGGCTTGGATTATATATTTTTTGTTATTTTTAAGAGTTTTTGTATATTCTCAAAATTAAAATAGCCTCCGAAATATCTTATTTTGATACCTCTCTGTTTGGGTTTCGAAAATTTCTCCTAAGTAAAAAGACACACGGGAAATATGCCTTAATTTTTAGAAAAAGATTTAAGATTGGATTGTATATTTTTTGTAATTTATTAGAGTTTTTTTAATAGTCCTTTTTTATTTATTATTTTATTTATTTTTTATATATTCTCAAAATTAAAATACCCTCTGAAATATCCACTACAGAACTATTACCGAATATTATATAAATGAAGTAGCCGTTTTCTGTCATTTATTGAGCCAATTTATTTACAATTTTCGCACAGATTTTCATTTCATTGAAGTCCATTTTCGGCCAATTAAATGTGGCTCTTCAATGCGAGTATCCAATGGCCAAACAATCCCAAAACAATTACGTGGCAAAACCCTTTTCGACGTGACACAAAGACGTCAGGAGAGTGAGACGTCCAGAGTATCTACGCTCTAGAGTATCTACGTAATTGACCTGTTGGCCAGGCAGTACGAGTGTGTGTGTGTGGGGGTAAGAAACTGTTACCTGCAGCGTAGCTTACCTCCTCCTGAAAGCCACTCGAGACGCTCCTTAATTAATTAATGTTCATTAGCAGCCGTAACTTTTGCTCAGTCTTTTGGTCTGAGTTACACTTACAGATACAAATCAAAATGCGTGCGGCTTTTGTCTGATTGCCACAACAACAGCAGAAAATCCTCTGCCAATGCTGGAAAACTTTTCCCCCCCAAAGTATTCTTTTGCGAAACTCATTAGGTCCGGCGGCACACTGGCCAATGGGACCCAGGACCATTCCAGAACTCGAATCAGACGTTGATAATAATGGTTAATTACGTGTTTAATTATGCATGGGATCTCTCACGCCGCCACTGCCACCCTCAGACAGTCTGTCCACCCGTCTCTTCACTGAGCTTTCCCTTAGCGGAAGTTGACGCTCAAACTCTCGTTAATAAATTATGTAAATTGTAGGCGCACAAAAATCTCTGTGTGGAAAATGGAAATTTATTCAAGGGCCTTCATTAAAGAGTCCCGGAGGGGGGCAGCGTGCGAACGGTGGGTGCTGGTGTCTTGAGCCCCAGCGGAAGTCAACATTTATTTATGGCTGTGAGAGCGCATGGATTTTTATTATTAAATTAAATGCAAATTAGCATTATTAATGAATGTAATGAGGCTTCAAAGTATGAGAGGGGTGTCTGTTTTTAGGTTGTTTTCAAGGCCACTGTGCCACACTAGAGCAGAGCCAAGATTTTGTCTGCCGTTAGTCAATACTGAAAATTTGGCGTTAGTCAACACTGAAAATTTTGCAACAATTAATAAGAGATTTGAAATGTGATATTTAAGTATGAAGGAGAACTTTAAATTGTAGCTTCTTTAAATATCCGCTTTAAAGCAGAGTCAAGACTGTGTCTGGCGTTAGTCAACACTGAAAATTTTGCAAAAATTAATTAAAGATTTAAAGTGTGCTATTAACGTATAGAGAAGAAGTTTAAATTGTAGATTTATCCTTTTTAAAGAAGAACCAAGATTTTGTCTGGCGTTAGTCAACATTGAAAATAATGAAAAAATTAATTAAAGATTTAAAGTGTGTTATTTGCATGTGGAGAAGAACTTTAAAATTTAGCTTTATTTACTTTATCCAAAAGTCAGATGTTTTCCAACACTGGAAAAGGCTTTGAGCTGCTTTAGCACACTACTTGCATTCCAATAAAAAATAAAAATATAAATAATAATATTCCATTTCATTCCTAAATTAAATTAACTTCCTAATCTCTTAATCATTTTCTTCAGACGCTCATCAACACTGCCACTTGATGTAACACACACTCACATAGAAGTATGCAAAAGCATTCTTACTAATGAGAGTTCCACTTTGACTCTTGGCTATTTTTCGCCCTAAGCGGTGAGACTTTCTTTAACAACTTTTGACCAAGAAATGCAGTTTTTCCCCCCAACAGTTTTTCCCTACACAAGTTTTCAACATTTTCAGTTTATCCCCCAAAGAACCTTCTGACCTTCACAGACCTCAAACTAAAACGACAACACAACTTTCTTTTCTCTACTTTTTTTGCTGGCCAACTTTCTCTATTTCAAGCCCCCTCCTAACCCTTGCACGATCTCAATGACAGTTTTAAGTGGTGGGAGTGGAGTGGCCTGGATGAAAATCTCATAAGAATGCAGCGGAATAAGTACGAGTATATTGCATGAAATGAATGAATGAAAAAACAGAATCCAAATAATAATCAAAAACTTCACTGTGGGGGGTGGCGGCGACTGAAACGAAGTTTCTATTTAATTTTAATTAGAAAAGTTTTCAACTTAAATTCCAACTTGTGTAAGACATTTTACTTGTGATTTTTGGTTGCAGGCACAAGGAACGAACAAAACACAAAAAAAGGGGAGCAAAATTAAAATAAAACAAAAGTTTTGGCGTAACAAAAACGGCGGAATGAATGGACACGATTGTGAAAGTGGAAGAAATTGAATGTACGATTGTGAAAGTGGGTGAAAGCGTAATAGAACAGAAAGCGAAAGCAAATCTAAGCCTTGGACAATGTTTCAGCGCAGAAGGGACAGCCAGCATAGTAGAGCATTTTGCATAGATTGCAACAGTCTTGAAAATTGAATGAAACAGAAAGCAAAAAAAGACAGAGAGAGAGTTAGACAGAGAGTGAGAGTTAGAGAGAGATAAATGGAAAATTGAAATATTAAATTGAAAACTTTTACAAGCAAAAAGAGAAACCGGGAGGTAGTAAAAGAAACAGATACAGGCATTGTATAGAGAATAACTTAAATGCAATTAAATTAATGGTTTTTGTATTTTTAGTTGGATTTTTATTTATTACTTTTGTGGATTTTATTCATACACTATATACCTAAAAATTTTAATTTTAAATCTCAATGAAATTCAATATCCTCTTTTATAATGGAAAATATTTTTCTTGTTAATTTTTATGTATTTATTTTTTTATTATTGATTTACTATTTATGTATTTATATATGTAGATTTCAAATCTCAAAGATATTCAGTATTTTTTTTGTTCTTTAGCGATTATTTTTTGAGACTTTCAATCCATTTTCTTACCATACCATTCCAAAGTTACCTCTCCATTCTCAGCTTTTATTTCTCACCAAAATCTATCTTAATTTTATAAAAATATTCCATTTTGAGCCACGTTCTTTTTCACATACCCAAAAAAACAGATCCCTCTCCCACCCTCTTCTTAACCCTCTCCCTTCCCCTTGCCCGAACCAATTTCATGGTCAGGCAGCACCTCCCCGGGAATTTTTAGTCCTTGCTCGAATGTCTGGGGGCCCAACCACAGGCGGCAAACCCCCTTCCTACCCCTTGCCACACGCCAACGACCAGACCGAGAAGAGCGAATACTTCAGATAAATGCAGCCCAGCCACCATTTGGCTGGCAGGCTGGCTAAAGGGGGGAGGGAGGGAGGAATGCCAGAGTGGAGAAGGGAAGTCAACTGAGTGATTACAATACACAACGGGAACATTTGTAACTTGGCCCAGACGCTGTCGGCATTTTATTGCATTTTTATCTTTTTCGGGGTTTTTATATACACATACAGTACATAGATACATATGTACTACATATATACACATGTCTGTATATGTGCGAAGGAGTGTATTTTTTTGATGGTGTGGCTTAGAGCTCTTTTGTTTGGCTGTTGAATTTTATGAGCCACAAACCAGAGAGCCAGAGCCACAGCCAGAGAAGCAGAGAGCATCCTGCATATATATTTTTGAGTAGAAATTTTCCCCTCAAAGCTTAAAGTTTGAACAATTAGAAAAGAAAATCCAATGCTTATCTCACAGTCAACACCTGGGGGAAATTCAATCTATATTTAAGCTTAGCTTTTTTGATTGAATTCATGCTTGACAAAAGCCACACAAAACACACACAAAACTGTTTTGATTGCCCCCCCCAAAAAAAGAGAAAGGAAAATGGAAAATATAGAAAATATTCAATTCGGTTGAGGGACTAATCCATGCAGAATGCCAGGCTATATCCAGCTGTCAAGCCACACACAGTCTTAATCACAGTCACAGGATGAGGCGGCGCTTCGATGGCTTTTGCCAGTCACAGGAGGCGGCGGCGCTTCGATGAGTTTGCCAGTCACAGGAGGCAGCGCTTTGATGCCTCCATACCGGTCACTGGTGGAGTCGCCTCTATCCCGCTCAGTGAAGTCTCAGCTAGAGAGGAGTTGCCTCCATCCTGGTCACTGGAGGAGTCGCTTTCATTCCGTTCCCTGGACGAGTCACCATTCTCAGTGTTGGGCAGCGACAATCATTTGTTATTTGATTTGCACATCAGCCGGATGCCAGAAGCGGATACCCAGGCCCAGTCAGGCAGTCCCTCTATCAGAATGTCACTAGGCCTGAAGGATAACCCGTACATTCAGGCAATTCGTCGAGCGCTTTGGGCCAAACATTGCAATTTTCCATGGCCTCCCCCGCACCCCAACTCCCACCGTTGGACATCGTTGAGTGGCGTTCTGCTGGCCGGGTTCTTGGTGTTGTCAATTTTTTTGGCGGCCTGCAATTTTACGGGGCACTGGGGCACACACTGACAGAGTGGCAGATTGGAAATGGTGGAGGGATGGGGGATGGGGTTGGGGCTGGATCATTGATGTCTCTCTGATGAAGTGTTGAGTGTTGCAAGTGCAAGTGTTGCAAGTCAACTAAAGTCAAATTTGTGCAGCACTCTTGCAGCATGTGGCCACCGTCCGAGACTTTTCTGTGTGTGTGTGTGAGTTTTTCTGTTTGTTTTTGAGTGGGGTGGAAATTAGGGCAAACCATTAAGTGAGGGGTGGTTTGGGAGGGAAATGTAAGCCACAGAAACGGGAGGCACACCTAGGCAGCAGTTTACTTAGGAATCTGCAAGAGTGGAAGGTAACTAAAGAGAGTTACACTGGGAGAAAGGGGGCTGTAAAAAGCAGGAAAATTGATTTATAATTGAAAAAATTTTAAAATAATTATTAGAACAAGAAAATGTAAGCAGAGCAATATAGACAAATATAAACAGGAGTCAAATGTGGTATTGGATATAGGTTTGTGGCTTTATCTCTCTCATTTCAGTTCGTATTGTGGGGAATTTCAACGCTATTTGGAAGGTTTCGCTTCCTTCAAATATAACTATGCAAATACTTAAAAATCACTTAATTTTCTATGCAGAAAATAGTTTTAAGTAAAGAAATACCATCCGAAGAACTACCAAAGTCTAGAGCAAAGGCTTCTGGCTTTTGTTTTTATGCCACACATTTTATAGGAAATTTTCCTAGATTTCAAGTTTTTCCATCAGTCGTAATGAAACACCTGCTCTCCCTCTCTCTCTCTCTCTCTCTGTCTCTCTCTCTCTGTGTCGTGAGTACCCTTCAATTTGCTGCCATTCACATCTCCATATCACTGTCATGTGCTGCGCTGCCTGTCGCTGCCTGTGCTCGTTTCTAATTTAATTAAAATCAACTTAAAGGACTACCCCACTGACGTGCTACCACCACTGCCTGACTGCCTGCCACTTGCACTTGCAGCATCCGCAAACGACTATAGAACATGCAACATGGTGCAGCGCCACGAACCTCCACCTCCACCTACCCGCTCCAATCCAACGGACGCCCCATTTTATGCCTTTAGCCAATTTGTTACGCTTTTAATTTGTTAATTCATTTGCTGCTGCTGGGTGGGTGGGGGAGCGAGTGGCGCCAGATAGAGGCAACACAATCTGCCTCATGGCTCCGCAGCTTCCACTCTATCTATCTCTATATACCCCCTCTTTCTCTCCCACACTCCAACTTACTCTCCCCATCTCTTTTACTCTTGCAACTGTGCAATTTTATTTGCTGGAAACATTTTTACGCCCAGCGTTTTGTGGGTAAGGGCGATTTGCAACAAGTGCAACAAGCCGATGTCCGACCTGCCCCCACCCCCACACACACATGGATGCACACCACACACACATATGCACATGCACTTGCCAGCGCAAATACACACATACACACACACATACACGATGTGTATTTGCCGTCGCTTATCCTGTGTTTGATTTTTGTTTGTTTTAACTGCTTTCACTTTTACAGCATTTACCTTTGTAAGTGTGTGTGTGTGGAGTCTGGCTCTGTGTGTGTGTGAAGTCTACCTCTGTGTATGTGTGTGTGTGTGCTGTGGCGCTTGAAATGAAAAATGGCAAAACGATGTTTTTATTTGCTCAGCTAAAGGCTGTGAAGGAGGCTTTGCGCTTCGCAGAGACTTCCCACTATGTAACACTCCCTCCCCTACTGATGCCGCACACTCGTCCATACTCCCCTTGCCCACTTTCCACTGTCCCACTCGCACTCTCCCCACCATTCCCCTGCTCCCTTGCTCACCTGTTCCTTTGTTTTCCATCTTATTTTTCCTTAAAAAAAAACCATTGCCTACATTTCGGCGCACAACTTAATAAACTTCTATTTCCGCACACACACAAACACATACAGCCACCACACCCACACACATATATTTTGTTATGCCTTATGCTTAATAAATTTTATATTTTGTTGATGTATTAAATTTGTTGTTTTTGTTAGCATCTAATCGCGTGGCACAATGTTGGGGGGCAGATATGTGGCATGTGTTTGGGATGGGATGTGTTTGGCATGTGTTTGGATAGGGTGGCAGCTATAAAGATCAGGTGAGAGAAGCGTGTCCTGCCCAGCAGACAGAAACAGGTCGTAAATTGTAGGCCTCTTTTGTTGAAACGTAAATAGGGAGGGTATTATGAGCTATGTAAGCGGATTGGTGAAGGTTTACCACAGTGGAAGAGTAGATGAAAGAAAGAGTAAAGAAAGAAAGTGTAGAAGAAAGAAGGAGTAGAAGAATTTATTTTAGATATCTCAACATATTTTGGAGAGTTTCTTGCAGCAAATTCTACGATATCTATAAGAAGTCACGGCTTAAAAAATATTAAAAATGCTAAGAAAAATAATACAGAAATTAAATGAAGATTTCTAGTTATTTTAAATAACTTAAAAACAATTTTCGATTGCTTTTGGATTTATTATAATATTTTTAGAGCCTCTTTTGACTATCTAAAAAGAAATAACGGCTTAAAAATTTTAAATAATATTAAAAATATTTACGTCAGTTTCTTGCTGATTTCTATTCGATTTTTCGGTTAAAAAAATATTAAAAATAATTACAAAAAAATATGAAGTTTTCTTTTTATTTAAAAAACCTAAAAACAATTTTCGCTTGCTTTTGGTTTAATTTGTATATTTTTAGCGCCTTTTCCACTCTCTAAGAACATCCAAAATTCGTTTTATTTTTAGTTTTTCTCTGACTTTGTTTTATGATTTTTAGCAAAATTAAATTTACGCGCAAGTATCTGTCTCTCTCTGTCGGCTGCATCTACTGGCTGCCAACACATTAGACGCGCCATGTGGCATGCAACATAATTTTTTATGCCTGCCACACAAGCAGCAGGCAGGCAACGCCGCCACCACTCACCACTCAGCGGGTGTGCATCCAAAAAAAAAAACCCGCACCAAAAGCCAAACCCAAACAAAAACGTTGAGCTGCCAACAAATATTTTAAGGCGTTGCTTACGTACTACAATGCTGCAAGGGGAAATCTGTGAGCTGGGAAATGCGCTTGTCAATGCATTTTCATGCCACACAAAAACGAATGAAAGACGCGAAGTGGCAGAGAGATGGGCAATGTGGCAGCTGCAGCAGTGGCATTTGGCACAGCTCAAAATCCATGAACAATTGACTTGGCCAAGTCATCATTTAATGCTTCAATAAGAAAGTTTTTCTTACATTTTTTGAGTTTCTTTTTGTGATTTTCTATATTGTTTTTCTCCATGAAAAATGGGAGACATTTTTGTTGAAATTTTATTTAATTTTCCTTTAGGTTTCCTGTCTCTTTTTGTTGTCTATAATTTGCTTAACCAAAATCTGTTGTGTACCAATATTTTAGACCAGAAAATTGACTTGTTTTAACCCTCACAAAAAAAGAAAAAAAAATAAAGAAAAAAAGGGGGCAACCTCCTGCGAATGATTAATGTTTTGCTGTGTCAGGGCCTCAGTCCTGCCCCACCCGAATATGTTGCCTGTCTGCAACTCTCAGAGATAGATGGTTCTGCCCAGTACTCCCCCTATCCTGCCCTAGCTGGTATATATTTTAGCTTCTGTTTGGCTCTAAAAACAAACTAAAACAAAACCGAAAGTTGTCTAACTTATGCTGATTATAGACAAAACATACGCCTCAGGCAGCAACTTATTATCAAATGTATCCCCAGAGCATCATATATATACATATATCTAATCTTTCTTTCTCTCTCTATCTTT
This sequence comes from Drosophila bifasciata, assembly GCA_009664405.1. Classification (NCBI taxonomy): domain Eukaryota; kingdom Metazoa; phylum Arthropoda; class Insecta; order Diptera; family Drosophilidae; genus Drosophila; species Drosophila bifasciata. The sequence continues at coordinate 41,064,776 of CM019042.1, read as the reverse complement.
CTCTTTTTTTCTCTACTATTTCTATTCTTTTTGGGGGAGGAGCGGTACGCTTAACACAATAATCGAATTTTTCCCATACATTTTGGCTGGCAGGCATTTATTTTGTTTTTGTGGTTAAGCCTTTGGGCCTTTGGCCTAATGTTCGTTCTATGGCTATGAGCACACGCCTACTTTTAGTGGTGCGTGGAAAGGGGGAGTAAGTGGTGGTTGGTGGGTGGAACGGTGGGTGTGGAGTGTGTGTTGGTTGGGCAAAAACAAGTGCCGTTAAATGACCTTGTTAATCATGTTCCGTTGGCCGCTGTTCGTGCGTGATTTATGCTTATTTATATTTTATTAACTTGGCCCCCCAAAAGATGGCCAAGCAAGTGGTTTTCTCTTTTTTTTTTTTGTATGAATTATGAGCAGAACAAGGGTCTAGGGAATGGGATTTACATATGTGTGTGTGTGTGTGTGTGTTGTTGGGCTGCTGAGTGTAGTTATGGGTATGTAGATAGAGGGGGCTGCTATGTAGTTATGGTTAAGTAGATAGCTAGAGAGATTGTCTATAGATATGCCATTAAGTAAGCTGCAGAAAGATATGTATTATGCCTAGGCAAAGTACCATTCCATGGAGCTATTCATCAAAGAATTCTACACGTAAATCTTACCCCATAGAATGTAACGCTCTACCAATAAAACCCCCCTAAACTCTTCACTTACAAAACTAACAAAATACTCCGTATAAACAAAAACTAATTGGTCTATAAATTTGATGACTTATACCTTAATTATAGGTGAGTCGGAGAGCTACTCCTTCTCCTCCTGCTGTATCTATATCCTGTCTATCAAAACTCCATATAAATAAACCATAATAAAGCCATTAAGCCAAACAAACTATCAAAGCCAACAACTGTATTTTGTTTGTATCTGTGTGGCCTATCCTTTTGGATATCCTTTAGATACACATACACAAAAATAAACAACAAAATAAACAACAATATATTCAAGCAAAACAATAAACACACCTATAGACAGAGGCTCTGACGGAGAGACAGAGGGACAGATTGACACAGAGACAGAGGGACATACACACGGATAGATGGAGAGACAGACAAATGGACAGAGGGACAAATAAACAAAGGGACAGACAGGAAGAAGGACATATGGACAGACGTTCTACGTTGCTTCTGGCATAAACGAAAGTTAAATCCAATATATAAAAACATTTCTGGCTTAGTGAATTTATTCTGTAAACGACCTTGTCAACAGGATGATGAACACGTTACACAAATATTTGCCAACACACACACACACAGAAGTTGTGGCAGAAACAACGAGTAACTGTGTGTGTGTGTTTGTGTGGGCTGTAGATACATTGTTTATTCTGCTCTGTAGGTCACACAAAAAGGGGTTCGACTTGATACAAAATTTAATTCAATTAAAGAAACACAAAAAAAGTATGCAAAATATCTACAAAAAGTAAGAAAAAATATGTATCTACGCCTGAAAAAATCTATCTAGAAGGTAACACGGCTGGCTGGCTGGGGCTAAACCACATTTACCAGGTTGGGCGGGAAAAACTTGTTACTAATTGCATTTATGGCAGCAAACAGCAACAAACCTCAAAGCAGTAAAAAATCAGCAGCCAAAAAACCAAAAAAACACCAAGAAAAAAATGCAATTAGCACTCGAAAAAGACAAGAAACGAAGGGAGGAAAAGCCTAAGAAAAGTACCACCCACACAGCCGCAAAATAACAGCCAACAACGACAATGAAAATGCCATGAAAATGTACTGCCAGCTAATTAAAAAATAAAGACAAAAACTTGACGGGGAAAGTAAATTATTTTATGGAGTGCTGCGCTCCGCCTGGCAAAGACCTCGACGGCGGCGTCGTCGGCAATTCTTCAAGGTGACAATGGAAAACTGTGCTTTTCCACTCTGGTCTTGGTCTGGGAAATTGTTGTGTTTTTTGTGAATTTTGTAATGCAATAATTTGACAGCAAAAAGCGAACGGCAAGGACACAGCAAAAGCCCATGAAGAATGCCTCAAACTATGCCACAAAAAGACCGCAAGGCAAAGCAGCGAGAAAACTTTAGCAGGGATTCTTATAGCAGCAATTAATTGGGTGTCTATAGGAATATTTTGTGTAGAATATTTAAATATATAATTAAATCTATATAGTGATTTAATATAATCATGAAATATCCTGGAAATTGTAGTACTTAAAACACTACATTATAAATGAAATCAATCTATCATTGAACAACTTTTCTTTCCGTATTAGTTCCAATGAATCTGAGACTTAAATCTTTGGTTATTTTATATAATTTTATATTATTTTGTGGCTTTTCTTTTGGTTGAACAAAAGCGGTTTTAAATATCACTAAAATATGTATTCATTCCGTTGGCATATAAATTATGTAGATCTATAATTATTAATGGTGCGCCATAAAGATTTAAGTTAAGCGGATCGAACATTTGAATACCCTATTATAAAAGATAGAGAGTTTTTTTTGCCAGCACAATAATATCATACACATATAAACTGAAATAATTAGGTCTTAAATTTTAAATCTAAAAATAAATATTTATTTATACATATCGTGCGGCATGCAGTGGTGTCCATTCTTCTAAAGGGCATATAGAGATTATTCAAAGACCTAAAATAAGAGGTCAAAAAGGGATCACAGTAGAGTTTCAAATACGATTTAAATTAATGTACAAAATGAGCATACAGGGATGTATAAATACGTTTTAAATAATGCCCCAAATACAGTCTAGAACGCGGTCTTATTAAAGTTTAAAAAACGCTATAAATAAAGGTCAAAATACTGTCTAAGTAGTGTTCCAAATACGGCCAAATTAAAGGTCCTTAATGGGTCTAAGTAGAGGTTTAATTGCGCTATAAACAAAGGTCATAATACTGTCTAAATAAAGGTCAAAATGCATTCTAAATTGAGTTTCAAATATATTCTAAAGCGAATCAAAAGACCTTCCAGAGAGTGCCCTAAAAACCCTAAATAAATCTTTTTTGTTTAACTCTAATATTAATCTAATATTTAGAAATTTTTTAATAAAATAATCCATAAATATACAAGTATGTAATTTATATTGAAAGACCCCCACCCTAACCACAATCAGTACCTCCCCTGTGGGACTGGCCTCAGCTACGCCTCAGGCAGCATGCCACACACACAGCACACTGTGAACTGTTTGTTGCCACAGGACAAACAATAAAAATGTATCCATACAACATGTAAATTAAGCATATTAATTGCATGCCTCATGCCACCATGCTGCATGCCGCTCTGTGGCGCCGCTGTGTTGTGGCTCTGTTTGTAATGCCAATGATGATGAATAAATATGGGGAAAAATGTGAAAATTAAAACCCAAGCAAATAGCCACGAATGGAATGTAGCCTGTAGAATGTAGCAGATATGTATATTATTTGTGTTGTGAGTTTATTGTAAATATATATATTTGTCGCATTTAATTAGTTGCACGGTCGCCCAAAGGGACAAAGGGGGTTTGTGTAAATTGACCAGAAAGCGTTGACACAGTCGATTATGTATGATAAAAGTCAGGGCAGTGGCAGCGGGGGAAAAGGGTTGGAAAAATGGTTGCAAAAATGGTTGAAACTTTTGACATGCAGCCACAAAACTCTCTGGCATATCTGCATTGCTTTCACATTTAATTGTTCATTGTTGATTGTTGATTGTTTATTGTTCATTGTTTATTGTGGCGTGTAAAATTTTGTGCCAAGCTCTCATTTGGCTGCTGCTTTTCCGCTTTTTCGCGTTTCCTTTTGGCTCCCACTCCCACGCTCGCTCTCTCTCTCTCCCTCTTACCCATTGTCTGCACTTTCTCTCTCTCTTACCCTTTATCTACCGCTCTCTCCCTCTTACCCTTTGTCTGGTCTTTCATCTTTCATTTGTCAAGCGGCTTTATGCCATTGATATGTGCATTTTCCCGCTTCATTTTTCACGCCTCATTGCCCACCTACTCTGCCTCTCTCTCTCTCTCTGTGTACTTTTCATTGGTTTAAGTGCATTTATTTAATTGCACAACATTTGCTGTGTTGCTGCTGTGTTTAATTCGCATTAATGGGACATGACATTTTAATTGGATTAATTGCGTTTATTAAGTGCTGAACGGCAGCACACCAGCAGCTCCTTTTGCCAGTCCATTCTCGCTATCCCTCTCTCTCCCTCTTCCCTTTCCCACTCCTTTTGTGCGGTGGAAAGTGAAAAGCTGATTGAGCAGACCCCACCCCCACCCACCATACTTAATGCCATTGCATCAATCGGTCAAGCGGTAATCGATTATGGAATTAACTACTGGAAGGGGTAGGAGTGTAGAGGGGTTTAGGTGTGGCAAGAAGAGTGTAGTGGGGTTTAGGTGTGCCCGGGGGAGTATAGTGGGGTTTAGGTGTGGATAAGCACTTTCAAATGATGATAAACCACTAAGCCAGCGCGTTGCAACAACACTTCAAAGTGTGTGCGCGACTCAAAGGAATTGCAATTAAATGATTGCAGAAAAGTGGTTTCAGGTTCAAGGATTCTGAAATGGTTCAAGGATTCAAAAAAAGGTTCAGGGAATAATAGAAGAATGAGGAAATAATGAGTTAACAATTTTATATAAAATATTATATAAATGGGCACTGAAATTTTTATATTTACATAAAAAAATGTTTACCAATAGATTTGTACTGTGAGTGAAAATTACCACTAGATTTATTCTGTGATTAAAAATTGCTACACGAATATACTCGTATTTAAACTTATTTACTGCCATTAATATGAAAATATGTGTTCTACAAATTTTATATGCTCGTAATTAGCTGAAGTCAATTTCTAATAAATTTAATGTTTATTTTACAGTGTAAATATTATTTTAAAAATTATTATAAAATATCTTATATATTTATTTGGTTTATTTATATAATTTTTAAATCAAAGGGACAATTATATTTAACTCCAAATTTTTTTAAATACTAGTAAATCATTTTATAGATTTTGCCACAGTGTTGAATCTCGTGTAGAATGTTTAAGAAATATTCCTTTCGTATGCTTATCCATTTCTTATCCTCCAGCACCCTTTTTCAATCAGTTCTAAATATATTCACATTAATTTCGATTTATATTCGAAACTATTAAAACCCATTCTTAGCAGCAAAACTTAGTCTTCTAAAGAAAAAACTCATAGAGTATCCCAAATATAGAGGAAATCCTTCACAAAAATAAAGCAAATGGTGTATCCTTTAGTTATTGTTATTTGTGTTGGAAATGGATGTGGGTGTGGGTGTGGGTGGTGGCTGTCAAGGCGACACCTCGACAAGTTATCGCTGCATAATTTTCTAGGGGGGTGGGGTGGTTGTACCAGGCAACGATGGGCATAAAATAAATACAAATTTATGTTATTTATTTGGTAATTTATGCATGTAAGTTGGTGCTTCCATTTTAGCTGGGCTTCTTCTGTCAATCATTTTGACAGTTATTTTAATCATTTCTTTAGCTTCTCTTTGCCAATAGGGGGCTGTTTTTGGTAGTGTTGCCAATACACGACGATTGATGGTAGTTCGAGGTTTAATATACCTCCTACTCCCATTTCATGTTTAAAATTATCTAAATGCACTTGCCCAAGTCCCACCATGAAGCATTTGCCTGCCTTCATGAAAAGCATGTGAGTTATATGATGTGAAAATCCAATTGGGAAATCAAAGGCTCTATATAAAATTGCATTACCAGTTGGTGGGGGCCTTAGACAATGGACTAGGGGAGATGGTAGCGTGATGGCAGGGAATATTATAAAAATATATAAAGGGTTTTAGGGAGTTTACCAGGGGTCTCCCACTGAGACTTGCCCTTCTTCCATGCACCTGACACGTTACCATCTCTAGATGGATGGCGGAGGAGTGGGGGTCCAAAGGTTATGCATATGCATTTCTTTTGTTCAATCTCTCTGAACCGGATTTGGCAAATTGTTTGCTGGAAAAACAAAGGAAAGAAGGAGCCAGAGAGGAGCAGAAGCTGAGCAGGCTGCTTAGCCTTAGATTTAGCCCTCAACAATCCTTGCAACTAGCTTTCGTGTCGGAGCAATTTATGCTGCCTGTCTGACTGCCTGCCTGCAGTCCTCCTCCTCCTCCTCCTGGGGCAATTGTCTGACTCGAACATTCCCCATCACCATCTCCTTGGGGCAGGAGCAGGGAAGGCAATCTACTGGCTGCTCGCCTTCTTCTTTGTGCAGTTTAAAGGTTGAGCGTAGTTCAAATTGTTTGCCAGGTATTTTCATTGCACTACCACTTTTTCCCAGCTATTTGATCTGTGATTGAGCTGAATGAGCAAATAAACTTGTGGCCTCCCCACCCCCTAGGAGAGAGATAGAGAGAAAGAGAAAGAGACTCCCTGGAGCTGTGGCTGTGTGGCATGTGGCTCTATGGCACAGTTGAAAGTTGAATGAGCTCAATGGATTTGCAATGGGTGGCACAAAGTTTACCTATTTATCTATGGCATGTTAGTCTTCAAGTGTTTGATTGGTTTTACGCTTAAGGCTTACGGATTATTTCAAGGAATTAATCTAGGAAAAAAATTGTTCAAGTGGAAGATAATAAATGGTTGAATAGATGGTTAATAATTTAATGGAAATGCCAAAGAAATACATCAAAAAGTATGCATACCAAAGCGAGTCGCTCTGGCAATAAGTTTGTTCAAAAGCCAGGTGTTCAAACAGTCAAATGAAATTTAGTTTTGCTTATACTGGCCTTAATACTGAACCGATTGCAATCAAATGCTGCATTCTGATAGATATGATTATTCTTTATTATTTTGCATTTAAGAAATTCTTTTATATTTCAAATTGTAGCTAAAATTAATTATTTTAATTAAATAAATGTTTTATTTTATTTGTTCTTCTTTAACTGTGTTTCGGCATGTTTTAACGCTCTTCTTTATATTTTTAGACACTTATAAAACATAGCTATATGTACTCCTTTTTGTTTAGCTGAATACCTCTTACATTTTTCCTTTATTCATTGCTTTAAGTGTTTACAACAATTTATCAAAAATTATGCGACAAAATAGGGCAATATGTGTACAAGTATCTGTATCTGTGCCATGTCAACGTTTCAATAGGCCAACCAACAACCATATAAATTTATGGCCCATGCAGGCAGCTCCTGGCTCCAATTGGACCAACAAACCAGAAGCTACAGTAGCTCCAGTAGCTCCTTTTGCTGCATGCCACAATGCTGTGGCAGGATACATTTCTCATGTGTTGCGAGTGTGTGTGTGTGGCCAGACTTATTAAACGGCTTTTAAGCGCCAGTTTGCGGCTACGTACCCCCTATTATCCTTTGGAGAGTACAAATAATTTCTATAGATGGCTGAGATTTATGGTGCGGTCCAAAATAAGTTGCGTTTTGCGGCGTTTTTTTTGTGTCGCCAAATGATGCGGCATTTTGGCCAGATCTGATCAATATTGCTCGTAAATAAGGCAGAAAAGTGTATGGACGGAGCGTAAATAAGGCATGAAAGGCTTTGAACTGAGCGTAAATAAGACAGAAGAGTGTGGAACGAGCAGAAGGCAGCCTATATACAGGAAATACTATCTAGTGGTTTTAGTGGAAAGTTTGAAGATGATATTTGGTAGATAAGGTGATATTTTATGTTGTATAAAAGTATATAAATTCAAACCAGGAGTAGGGAATATTTATGGGAAAGTAATGTAGGTCTACTGAAGGGAAACCGCTTTTGAAATGTATGTTAATTTTTATATTTAATTGAATATTTTAATAAATAAATTCGGTAATACAGCATAATATTAGGTACCTCGTCTATTTATTTTTATGTGTATTATTTATTGTAATGTGTATTACTTATTTTTAATAATTTATTTATTTTTTAAATAAGTAAAACGTTTTTAAATTTAAACTAGCAGTAGGGAATATCTACCTTAAATTAATCTTAAAATACTGATGGGAAAAAGCTTTTTAATTTTATTTTAATTCAAAATTTTATCAAATAAATTGGATAATGCAGCATAATATTAGGTATCTCGATTATTTATTTTTTATATGTATACTTTATTATTTATATTTTATAATTTATTTATTTTTTAAATAAGTATACATAAATTATGTATTTTCCATTATTTAATTATTAATTTATTATATAATTTTATTTTTATTTTTTGTAAGCCTTTTATATTTTCTATTATTTATTTATTATTTTTATATTATTTATATTTTATTTTAGTTTTTTTTAATTTTTAAATTTATTTCCCAATATATTGTTATTTCTTTATAATTTATATTTTCTTTATTTTTTGAGAGCTTTTTTAGATTTAAAATATTTTCTGTAATATTGCATGTCCTACCCACAAATATTTGATTGTCAAATGCATTATTATTATTTATTTATTATTTATATTTTATTTTTATGTTATTTACTATTATTATTTTAATTTAATTTAATTAATTTATTATTTATTAATATTTTCTGTATTTTTATACCCGTACTCGAAGAGTAAAAGGGTATATTGTATTTGTGCTAAAAGTGGATGTGTGTAACATAGAGAAGGAGTAATTTCCGACCATATAAAGTATATATATTCTTGATCAGCATCAATAGCCGAGTCGATATAGCCCTGTCTGTCCGTCCGTCTGTCCGTCTGTCCGTCTGTCCGTCTTGTTCGTCGCCCATTGCTCGAAGGCTAAAAAGAGATAGAGCAACCAAATTTTTTTCCAGACTGATGTATGCTCTCACCCTAGAAACAAGTTTAAAAATTCCGCCCCGCCCACTTCCGCCCCCACAAAGGGCGCACATCTGTGGCGTCCACAATTTTGAAGATAGCAGAAAACTAAAAATGCAGAATCATAGAGACAGCCCATATCTATCAGGGGCCCAAATCTGAATCGGATCGGATCATTAATATAGCCACAATAGACAAAAACATACGCAAAAACTTCGCTCCATCCCTTTCGCACTCACACAAAATCGAGTCGATTTGGATTTTTGTATTTTGTGTAGCCTGGATCTCAGAGACTATAAGAGCTAGAGCAACCAAACTTTTGGCCAAGACTCCTGTGATACCAAACCTGAACAAGTGTATTTCAAAATTTCGCCCCGCCCCCTTCCGCCCCCACAAAAGACGAAAATCCACAATTTTGAAGATAGAAAAAATAAAAATGCAGTTTTGTAGATAATGACCATATCTACCAGATTCCCGAATTTGGTTCAGATCGGATCATTATTGTAGCCACAATGATCAAATGAATTTTCAGCTACGAGCTGTCCCCTTCCAGTTGCGCCGTAAGTCATTTATTGGGGTTGATTGTTGCTTCAGCTTCTCTCACACACACACTCACGCTCAAACATGCTGCCTCGTGCAGTGTACGTGTGTTGTTGTGAGAACTGATGTAGATGATGTAGATGTAGATGTCGATGACAGATGTAGCAAAAAATGTAAAATGTAAAAACTGATAAAACATTTTAAAATTCCACATAAATCACTGAGTACGGGTATAAAAGTAGAGTCGCGTTCGAAGCGACTCCGTACGTTCTCTCTCGTTATGTATGCCATTTATATTTTATTTATTTTTGGATTAATTTATTTTTCATTATTTTATGATTTATATTTTCTTTATTTTTTGCTTAAGCTTAAGCTTTATTTACATTTACAAATAAATTCATTAATGTATTTTTTGTATGTGTACTGTTTATATTTTATAATTTGTATATATTTTAAATTCATTTAATTCTCATTATTTTAGTTTTATATATTATATATGTATATTTTCTTTTATTTTTTTTGTAAGCTTATTTACATATCGATTTAATTAATTTTACATTATTTTTTTTTATTAATTTATTATTCATATGTTCTTTGTTTTTTGGCAAGCTTTCGTGACATTTGAAATATTCTCTGTAATGATACTCGTTCTTGGCCCCAAATATTCGACTGTCAAATGCAAATATCCAATCTAATTCCGACCCATAGCATAGTTGTATCTTTCAAATGCTTTCAAATTCATTTCTAGTTCATTAAGTGATCATCCCACCTATCGGACATGGGCCATCTTTTATGGTTTCATTTCTCTCAGCTCTCGGGGCTGCATATTCAAACACATTGAAAGCCTCTTTTTGTGTTGCTGTTGTCCCTTAAGGCCAAAGTAAATTTGAAATTTATGAGGCTGCTCACTTAGAAGAGGGGCAAGTAGAGAGGCTCTGAAGCTAAAGGAGCAAAAACAGGACTTCCAGAGACAAACTGAGAGGAAGAGAGAGAAAAAAAAAACAAATAGGACCCAAAGCTGTTTATGTGTTTCGAACGTGTTTCGGCTGTCAGGACAGTTACATTTACACGCAGCTTGGCCATTTGTAATCCCCCCTCCCAGCACCCTAAAAACTTACTTACATGAGAGGCAGAACTGACAGGGGGTAGAGGCAGTGGTGAGAACTGGAATGTAACCCAAATTAAGTTGTTTGCCCCGAAAATGGTAAATTGTCAGTGTGGAGATGTGGAGTGTGGAGTATGGAGAGGAGTGGAGTGTGTGTGTGTGGCAAAAGAAGTGGAAAATTATGTATAGTAGCATCCATCGTAAGCCGCTTTAAAAGGTACCAGAGTCTACAGTGTTCACTGGCAGATAACAAACAACTGTAATTAGAACAGACAATGTATGTTCGTTCTCTGCATAATTAAACAGCAAATTAAGCATTATCAGGACTAAGACACAGCAGGCACAGGACTGCCTCTCTCATACCCTCCCCCTGCACTGTGTTAAATCTTGTCCTGCTGTTTTTCGGGGGGTGTGTATAATACTCCCCCTCGACCGCAATCCAAATAAAAGGACATTGTGAAATATTAATAACAATTAAGGTGGCAACAAGTGAGGGGTTTACGCGGGGGATTTTGGCTGTTGTTGCCTAGTGACCTTCAGGGACATTTCATCATCTTAATGGCGGCGGGACGTGTAGCGGTGGAGAGGGGCTTTCCAATGGACAACGGAATCTGTGACAATGCACGCGCGACACTCAAATTAGAAAGCCCTTGAGATGGGGCGGGCGGCATGTCCTTGGGCTTAAGCGGCTTGCCTCCGCCCCGCCCCACCTCTCTCTCCATTTACCACCTGTCATTTGCGGTGTAGTCCTGTCAATGGCACTTAAGCAGAAGGACACACACACATATTGCAAGGACACAAGCTAAGGACACTGTGCTAAGGGGTGCTAAGGGTCTTGGAAGAAACATCAAATGATGGGGCAAGAGGCAGTGGCTGCCCGCAGGTGGTTTAGCTTTTGATAGAGATCTATCTATAGAGTCACTGTATAGAGTCTTCTGTGTGTGTATGTGTGTGTGTGTTTATGTGTGTGTGTGTGCATTTGTGGATAGTGCAATTTGAGATTGCGGCTAAGCAACAGTTTATTGTAGAGTGAACTTCTGGAGAGGTTTGTTTGAAGAGTTTCCAGGGGAAGGGTTACATTGGAAGATAGTGTAAAAATATTTGAAAAAAGTATTGTGGATTTTTCGATTTGTATAATATTTTTTTAACTAAGGAAAAGTTAAAAACAAAAATTAAAAGAATTTAAAAAAAATTATTTTGCTATTATGGCCAGTACCTAAAAGAAAATAGTTTCAATGCCAAAAATAATATTTAAAATATATCTAGATAATTTTTAACTATGATCAGCATCAATCAAGTATCAATTAATACCCACAAGTCACTTTTTATATCTGTTAAGCAAATATTCAATTACATTTCCTCACACAAAGTTAAGCAAAAAAACCATTGCAGATTGGCTAAAATATCAAAACCAATAAAAGCCCTCTAGAAACTATTATTTTGCCATCATGAAATATATACCTTTCGCTCTTACCCTTATTTATCGAGTAACCCTAACTGATTTTCCCACTCTGCCTTTCGACCCCCATAATCACAGCAATTAGCAATTACTTTGCACCACCCTTTGGCCCACCGCTCTGATGCCACTTCTTGCCTCTTGGCCACCGCCCTCGACAGATTCACACCTGCCCAGGCACTTATCCCTTTTAATTAGACGCCACACCAAAAGGCAAATTTCAGCTAGATGGTCCTTTCCTTTTGCCTCCTCCACCGCTCTCTGGCCCTCTCTCTCTCGCTGTCTGCCTCTCTGCTAGCTGTCTGTTTGCTTTCCCTTTTTTGGCAGATGCTTCGACTGTGCCCATTTCTAATTTTCATTTTAATTATTACGAGTATTATTCTGGAAAATCAAGCGAGCGGCAAAACTTTGGCAATTCCCATACTCCCTTTTCGGTATCTCTTCATTGCCATCAAAAATGCCCCGGAGACGACGACGACGACTCCACTGTGTGGCAGCTGTTGCCATTTTTTGCCACCTTCTTGCCTGGGGATACCTGGTGAAGAAGGGTATGCTGGGATTTGGTTATATTTATGTTATATAAGAGAGGTTTGAGAGGAGATTTTAGAGCTTCGAAGAGCTATACTCCAACCTCCTAAACAGCTCTCTTAGGCTCCCTTTTTGGCTCTCTTCTACTAAAGAAAATACTGCAGAAAGTGTAGAATCTAAAGTGATTGGGGTATACTCTCTAAGAATTAGGGTATATTTCAATCGACTTCCAGTAAACCGTAATGGCACTTCCTTGTTTTTGCCACCTGTCATGGTCTTACCCTTCCTGCTTCCTTTCCTCTCTCACTCTCTTACTCTTTGCTGCTCTCTTGGGGCTCGCCTTCCTGTGATAGAACTGGTGTCTGTTTGTGTGTGTGTGTGTTATCATATTTCACGCCTATTAGCGTTTTAATTTAATTAACATTTATGGCGACAGTTTGAGAGTCAGCTACCGTGGCAAACACTCGTAGACGGCATTCAGAAAGTGGGGGGTGGTGGTGCTGCAGCTGCAATTCAGATATCCCCTTGAGGCATGAGGCAGGGGGAAAAACTTTAATAGTTTTGGTTGCCACTGCTATACCTCAAAGTCCTTACCAACTTACTTTAAACTTGAGCTTTTATTTGCACCATTTCTTTGTAGCCACAAAAAAGCAGCCAAAAAACATGCAATGTGTGTGTTCGAGTGTGTGTGTGTGTGGAGCAGCTAACTTGGAAACTAACTTTAGTGCAACTTCATTGCGAGTAGCAGAAACTCAAACAATGTGATATTTGTTACCGATTCCGGAAATAATTTCACGTAACTATTTGCACGTAATGCCCTGCTCAGGCAAAGGAAGACAGACAGACAGAGAGACAGGCAGACACGCAGAGAGGGTACGAGCGAGAGAGTCAGACAATCAGACACGCAGAGTACGAGAGAGAGAAGAGTCAGACAATCAGACAGATGGGCTATTACTGATACTAAGTTCTGCCACGCCCACTTTGGGTTTAGATTTATAGGAAGTTCATGTGCATGGTGCGGGCATGAGTCAGTGCCAATTTGAGTGGGAAATTACATCCGCCAGCAAGTAAGTGACCAGGCCAGAAAATTACACTCAAAGTTTTACCCTTGCAAGCTTTAAGGGCAACGCCTCTTTCATTGTGTGTTGAAAATGTTGCCCAAAAATTGTGAGAAGTGTTTGGGAAAACCTTTCACCCGACCCCAATGGCGGCTATGATTTTAATAACTTCATTAAATTAATCCAACCGAACGCACAATCCACGAGAGTGTGTGTGTGTGTGTGTGGCAACACAATAACGAGGAAAGCCAAGGATGGGTTGGTTTGGGTTGTCATAGCAGCAGCAGCTCTGCTTCGCTCTCTGCTTTCTGCCATCAAAACTATCAATCAATTTTACGGAATTTTCCTCCGTTCGTACGGGCATCCTGTGGTTGTTTTTGTTCGGAGTTCCTCTCGGAGAATGGGCTGCCCATTTGTGTTCAGTTTGGTGTAAATATAAATTAAATTATGTGTGGTTACCGATTCTGATATTGATATGGCCGTTGGGTGATGTTGATGTTTTGATGGTGATGCAGCCTAAGCCGAGAGTTGATTTTAGGTTAGGCAGTTATTTAGATAAGCTTATGGTATGCATACAAACATATTCATGTACATAGTAATGCAGAGAGAGAGAGCAAAGCAGACTCTGCTTGGACTCTTTGTTGTACACTTCCATGCACTTGAATAGGTACAAGCATTTTGATATTGCAAATTTAATGTTCCCTCAATCGCTTGTTGCTATTTGCATGCGAAGTGCTGTAGCTTTTGCTACCTGACGTGCAGGCGCATTGCAATTTCTTCTACCCTCCTTCGTCATTTTTTTTTTCATTTATGAGCTTCGGTCTTCAGCACTAGGGAGAGAGAAAGAGAGCAAAAGACCCGTTAGAGCTCGTCAGCAACGATCGCTACCTGAGCTTGGATGTCCATGCCGGCCCGTGAGCAGAGCTTAGGGCGTCGGTAGGTTATTTGAAAGTCAAATACTCGCACAGCGCCTCGAGCTACGCCACTCTCATTCTCTTATGCACTCTCTTTCTCTCTCAGCAACAACAGCAATGCGAATCAACCGTACGCTCGGCTGGCAGTGGGATCAGCAAAAACGAAACACTCCCTTTCAGTAATCGTACGCAAGAGCCAACGCACTATGGTCCCAACGACCACTTTTGTTGGCCAAAATTAATAACTCGCGAACGAAACAAGATTTTTGGATTTGGTTTTTTGCATTGGGTAGATATAATCAATAGGAACTGGATTTACAAAAAAAAGTGGGTGTGGCACCGCCTCTTTTTTTTTTATTGCATATTAAAATTTTTAGTTATAGTGAATTGCGAGTATTGAGTATATTTTGAACATTTTTTGTTAAGAAATCAATTTAATTGATTTTTATATATTTTTAATGGGGCGTGGCACGACCAAAAAAAATTTGTTTATTTAAAAAATAATCAATTTTTAAAAAGTTGCCGTTAAGAGAAGAACGCTTTTGATAAACTGTTCTGAAATATAAGAATAAACAAAAGAATAAATAAAGCCTTCTCTGGGCATAAAAATACAAGTTTTAAAACTAATGTGAGCTCGTCTTTGACTCGTATTCGTGCGATCATGCTTGCGGCTTGAATCAATAATTTGATATTTCATCCTTCCGATACTACAAGATCTCCAGCCCGCCTTCTTTGTGGTCTACAACATTTGTTGAAGTGTGATAGCATAGGGCGACCCACTGCCTTTAAGGCTTTTGAACACTTTCCTGTATATTTAGTCAATCCATATACTTTCGATTAACGTCTCTGTATTTGCCATCCATTTTTTTCCATTTTGTTGCCAAACGATAACAAAAACTCATAAAATTGTCTTTAAAGGCTTATTAATTTCATTTGAAATGTCACCATTAACTTTAATTTTCAAATAATTGAGTTCCTTGCATGTTTTTCGCTTGTCTGATGTTCACGCGGCAAACAATTCGTCATTTTTGATTTGGAGGTTATGTTCTACGAATGCAAATTATAAAATTTGTGGTGAAATGTGGGATTTTCTACTATATACATTTCAACAAGAATTGATAACTCTACGAAACACAATAGGTTTCAGGGTTGGAATAGGTTGGAATCAAAAGTTATGCCTATTCAAAAATCAGTTTTCATTCCGAATTGTCAGATGTAAAACGCCTCACTTGAACCTCAAATTACGAAGACATCACAAATACGAGGTACAGGAAACTTTACAAAACACGTAGTAGAAACCCGACTGATTAAAATACAATACAAAAAATTTGATCAGTTAATCGTATTTTTCAATTTATGAGAGATTTAAAATTGCTATTAAATTTGCACTTTTTCACTGCGCATTCATGTGAGTGACAACAGCTGTTTTTAACAGCTGATTTCGCGAATGTGGCGCCATCTATGGAAATTTCGGGTATGCAACTTTTATGGTCACTCTTTTTCTAATACAGTTCGATCAAAAAAACTGTTACTTCTTTACTTTCAAAAAATGGGTTTTGGCCAACAAAAGTGGTCGTTGGGACCATAGTGCAACGGTACATTACAGTGGACCTTTTTTTCTTCACGGGGAGTTTCTTTTGTATTCTTAATTTTTATTTTTCCCTTTCCTCTCTACAAATTAAAAACTTAATCTATGTAGATTTGTTAGTCCTTAAAAATCCCCCACAAAGTACTTCATTTTCATTTCACTCGCGCCACGTTTTCATTAAATTTCCACCTAAAAAAAACAAAGAATCCTTTTTATTATTTATTATTTAAATTTAAGTGCTTTTCCACTTTAATAGTTTCGCTGTTCCTCTCTCCGCCATGGGTCAAAAACACAGGAAGATAGAGAACAGAAAATGCCTTTGCACTGAAGTTCGCCCTCTCCCCCCTTTTTCGTTTTGTGTGTGTTTTTTTTTTGCCACGTTTTTCTCCGGTTGTTTTGTTTTGCATGTTAACAACAAAAGCGGCGGCATGCAGGCAGCAAATGAAGAGGCTGAGCGGAAAATAAAAGAAAAGCGTGGAAATGGGGGGGAAAAAAAACGCTGGAGAGTGTAGAGGTGAGAGGGCATTGTGCGATGCGAGACGATGCAATTGCAATGCCGATGCTCGTATTTTACCTTGGACTGCAGGCAAGCATGAAAATTTAATGAGCAAAGCCAGAGCAATAGCAAAAAAAAACCTCCTTTGAAGTTTCAATTCGGAAAACGGATTTGAAGTTGGAGTCGGAGTCGAAAAGCTGCTGCTGGTTTTCCAGGGGTAAGCTTTGAGCTGCTTATGATTTAATCGAGTTATTGCCCAGGATACATATATCAGCAATTAAATGTTAGCAGGCAAACAATTTAATAATTTCCCCACAATAATTTCCAATTTACGCTAGTATTTGCGGTTTTCATTTTCAGTTCAAAGGGTTCGTTCGTTCGGTATTCAAAGTGATTACAATATGAATGGAATACTCATATGTTGAGTGAAGTTTTGGTTTGGGCTTTTGGGTTTGAACATGCATTTCGGTTTTGGGGTTGTCGGTTTACTTTGTTGAATAAACAATTATGGGCAGCGGTGGCGCCCCTTTGTTAGCATTTGATTTGCGTAGAGCGTTGCCTTTTTCGATTCTATTATTTTCAAATTTAAATTCAATTTTCATTGTCTTATTTTAAAGGTAAAACTTACTTTTAGCCACAAGTAAAACCTTTGCCAATTAGCAAACCAATTAGCAAGTGGAATTAATTGACTACCAAGTCCAACCACCATCAGCAACTCCTACTTTCGACCAGAACCATCAGCAGCGCCCACTTTTGACCCCAACCATCAGTGGCTCCCACTTTCGACCTCATTTGAAAAGCTTTCCTCTGCACCAGTCACTAGCCCACTCTGCCACCCACTCATTCCACCCATTGCTCCTCCGTAGAACCGAAATCAAATGCTAATCACAAGGCAAACTTTCAACTTCATTTATCTTCGGACTGCGCAGCCAGAGGAGGCGGAGGAGGAGGAGTAGCAGGCAGCACTTTCAATTAATTCAAGACTCTGTGCCGTTCGTATCTACCTAATTGGGATTATCTAATATTTGCATAATCAAAATGTCAAATTAAACTAGCTTTTCCACTGGGAATTTTGCCATTTCAGACTTTTTAAATTCGATTTCAAAAACCCAAAAAAAATATCACAAAAATGTGTGTGTGGCTTTTTGGAAAATGCAAATTTTATTGCTCATACGACATGTGTTACCCCGTACCACCACACGGTACGTGTTTGATTGCGGATGTGTGTGTGTGGGTGTGGGTTCAGAAATTTTTGGAGTTTCGGTTTCGATTTAAATTGGTTTTGCGTTATTTCTGGTTCAATTGCAGCCAGACATCATACATCTTCCGATAGCTGCAGCATGCAGCATTGGTATCCTGTATGCTTGTTGCAAGAAAATAGATAAAAAAAATGCTCACCAATGCGGCACGAGTCCCCAGCAGCAGCCAGCCAGAGCCACATGTCAAATAGTTCGGTAATACGTGATGGTCAGACATTCCACGCACTTCTACTGCATGCCAGTACCACACATGTATATATTGTATTCCAGTCAGAAAGAAGCTAATGCAATAAATACATATATATTTTTCAAATGAATTTGTACGATTAGCAATAAATTCTGAAATTAATGAGACGCTCTCTGTCTCTCTTAGACACTGCCACTAATCTCTTTTGGTGCTTATTTTCCTTGGGTTTTATATGAAAAACTTTAGCTTATGCATAAATTTTCACTCGCACTCTCTCTGTGGGGAAATGTTGAAATGTTTAAAAGCGCATGAAAATGTTGTTACAACTTTCAAGTTTTTGCGAGAGAAAACTTTTTAGTATGTGTGTGCATGCGTGTGTGTGTATAGGTGAGCCGCCTATTTCTATAAAATTTTCAAGACTTTTGTTATGCAAAAGTTGCACGGCATTTCCCTTGGTTATAGTAGTAGTCAAAAAGGTGGAATTAACATACTTTAATTTATATTTATTTTTATTTTGTATTTTTCATACATATCAGGCCATGCCAAAACCTAGCAAGAACCCACCAAACATGGCAATGCATAGCCGACTGCTGCCAGCTACCACATTATAGGCCTTGGTCAGCTGTTCCATGGTCGACACTGAAGTGGGTTGGCTGGGGATTGTGTGCACACGCACATTCCCCGCTGTGCGTTGTTGGTTCCCCTGCAGCACGATCGTTTCCAAGGCATTACTTCTTATCACTCCAGCTTGAACTGCCAGCTGTACGAGCAGTATTCCACCTCCTGCCACAATGGCCACTGATTTGCTGGCCTTGAACAGCACGTAACCCGCGAGGCAGCCCGTGCCAGCTCCAATTGCAATCTGGGTGTAGGGAGAGCGCCTGCTTAAGCCGTCGAGTGCTGAGATCAAACAATTATTGATGGACATTTGATCAAGTTTGATTTATCAGCTACGAACCTTCTTTTGACACAAAATTATTAGACATTTACAAGGTTTTTTTGTGACTCTAAATGTGGATTATTTTTTGGAATTTTGAATTTATTTTGAAAGAAAATTCCAGGCATTACATGAAAAATTGAGCTCTGTTTGAGACTCCTCTGAGGGCATTCTCTTCTATGCACTTTGTGTGCCCCTTTTGCCGAGGCGCCTTCTCTCTATGCACCTCTCACACCCTCAGCTTTCTCTATACACTTCTCACACTCTCAGCTTTCTCTATGCACCTCTCACACTCTCAGCATTCGTTGAACTGTAAAAATGACCGCCAGACCGTGCCGACGTAACATCAAAGGACCAAACCTTAACGCTCTGTATGTGTGTGTGATTTTTCTTCTGTCCAAATAGCCAGACTTAAATATTTGACGAGGCTAAAATTAATAAAAAACCATTTAACGCTTTTTAAATTTGTTTATCACGAGCAAAACTTTAGCCAAATGAAAATTTCACGCTTATCAATTAGCCGTAAAATATATTTGGGCGGAGAGGGGACTATCATTTCAAAGCGATTGATATTTGCTTTTGGTTTTAATTAATTTTTGCTATGCCCAAAGGTAGATGCAATTATTTATGCAAGAATTTTGCTAGCATAAATAATTATGTGTGTGATATTAAAATAAATGAAAATAAATACATATATTTGGCATATTGACTTTCTTGGCAAGTAATGTATTGAATAAATATTTAATTTTAATTATTGCTTATTAATTTAGGCAATATTTATTGAGGTTTACAAACGAAATTAATTTTTTGAGTTTTTCGTAATTTTTGGAATTTTTTAAAGCAATTTCTACATTTTTTTTTATAGCTCCCAAAACCAGCCTTGAATTCGCGATTTTAACAGTTCAATTGGATACGCTTGAATGCATTTCGTTTATTTTTGGGGGCTTTTATTTAATTTATCGTTCAATTATGCGCCCAAACCACGCCCCAAAAGCACGCCCTAACCACTTCAGGACTTTCCAGCTCTAGCCTCTGCAAATAGCAGAGCTCTCTCTCTCTCTCTCGAAGTGTTTTCCCTACCGCTTATCGTAAGCGGAAAATCAAATTAACAATGAGCACGCAAATTGCCACAAATGACTCTGCGGGAAATGCAGTGGTGCAAGGTGGCAGAAAAGAGGTGGAAGGCTTGGGGCATTCAACTATTTTCCTCTAGCGATAATCTAGCCGGTCGAGTAATGCAGTTGCTTTAAGTGCTTTTGTCCAAAACAATATCTCAACCTCAGACCCATGGCATGCCCCATACCCCATGGGGATGCCTGCACATACATACTATAAAGAAAAACAAAAGGAAAACCAAAGTGTTTCAACATTTAAATTGACATTAATAGGAAAAGTAAAATGTGAAAACTGTCTGGGTGGAAAACAAAGACCACACACAAACATGAAATATAAATGAAACAGTAACTTGCAACTTGACCATAAAATGTGAAGCTCAAGAACGGTACATACCCCCCCTCACACACACACATACACACATACCCACACACGCACACACACGAGTACAAGTAACGTTTCAATGTGAAACGTGTTTGCCATGCGGTAAAATCTTTTGCTTCAGGAAATTTCCTTTACCTTTTCTTTTTTTCCACAATTCCTTTGCTTCTTTGCTTCAGTTTTATTTTCTTTCTTTTCTTCAGTTATTTTTTCTCTCTTTTTTACTCTGATTTTATGGCTATAGTTTAATGTAGGTGTGTTTTTTTTGCTGGTATTTACAATACGTGAGTTCTGTGTAAGTTTACCATTTTGTATGCAAAAGTTGAAGAGGTTTACAGACGAGCGCAAATAATGGGTTATTCATGAATGCATTACGAGTATGTGATCATGTGAAAAGGGTTAAAACTTTAGCCAGTATCAACAAGTTATTGAACACTGTACTGTACTGTGTTTGAGCAAGAATAATAGTCTATTTTTTGGGGATCTTGAGCGGTAGAGAGAATTAATTTTGGTTTAATATTTATAGGGAATATGAATGTAGTACCGAATAACCCAAAGAAGTAGTTTTAAAAATGTTCCATTGTTTTAAGACTCTTAATAAAATACAAATTTAAATAAACGGATAAATGAGAAAAATGAAAACATAAAAAAAATACTAAAGAAAATTAAAAAATGATTATTAATAATTAAATATATTAAAAAAAAAAAAAATATATAAATATAAAATACAAACATAAAATAAATAATAATATTAAACTTTAATAATAATATTGAAAAAACAAATAAAATATCTAAAGAATAAAAAATATATAATAAATACAAATGTTAAATTAATATAAGAATATTAAAAAAAAAAATATATATCAATTTAACCATCAAACACTCTAAAATAACGAATACAGATTAAATAAATACAATCTATTTTTTCCCTAGATGAATACTTAAATTTAAAATAAAAAAAACTTAATAAACAAAATATAAAAATGATGATAAACTAATATTTTACAAATTATTTGTATAAAATATGTTGCTTATAGTCTTGGTTCTAGATTTTCATCTAAATAATTGAATCCCCTCTTTTTGAAGGCCCCGAACAGTTTCAATCTATCTCCTTCAGCCGCAACATTATTCATGAATAACTTAAATTGCAACATCATTGCCAGTGCAAGCACAACTGTACGTTCCAGGCACTTTTTCGCTCTCTTTGCACTCTCCCTTGTGAGTCAATTGTGTGTTAAGTTTTACATGATTGCATGCTGGCAAATTGAGTTTTAGGTTTTAGGGTTTCTCCTCTGTATCGTACTTTGCACAACAAAAATACACACACACCCCAAAGACAGCCACATCCAACGTCCAACGTACACCAATGCGTATGCGTAATATTTATTCACACAATTCTAAAAGCCAAACAACCAACCCCACCGACCGACTCTACTGACCCAACCATATGGTTAATGTGATGTAAACTCACTGGACGCTGGATGCTGGACACAGAGTAGCAGGGGGGGGAGGAGCAGCATCTCTGTGTGGAGGCACCCGCCTCTGATGCCTGTTGACATGTTGTAAATTTGAAAACAGTCAGAGTTACCCAGTGCCAGCCACAGTGTCCGTCAGTGGATAAAGAGTTTTGCTCCGAGTTGGCTCAAAGCAAACGATGCTGTCACCACTCCCCCCTCCCGCCAACCGACCCTTTGCTGGCACGAGTATTTGCGAGCCAGTACAACAAATTAACTGCGGTGAGCTGTGGCAGAGAGCGGGGGAAGGGTAGATGGGGTGCACCACGTTGTTAGTTGCAAGTGTGGAACGGGGCAGGGGCTACAGTTAAATGGTTTGTCTGTTTCGGAACATTAATTTAGATTGCAGATAGCGGCAAGGAAACTGAGAAGCCAAACCCCTCGAGGCAACGTTTTTCTAAGTGCCTTAAGCAAAATATTTCCCTCTACTTTAATTTACAAAATTTCAAACATAAATACAAAATAAATTTGACTTTAAGCCAGGCCAAAACCCAGCAAGAAACCGCCAAGCATGGCCACGCAAAGCCGTCTGTAGCCAGCTACCACATCATAGGCCTTGGTCAGTTGTTCTACCATGACCTCTATAGACTCTGGACTGGCGATGGTGGGCACAAAATGTACATTGTAGCTCTTGCGTTGCTTGTTATCCAGTAAGATCGCGTCCAGGGCAGCAATTTTGATCAAACCCGATTGGAGGGCCAGCTGTAAGACCAGCAGCGATCCTCCCACTGCAATGGCTATCGACTTGCTGGTCCTGAAGAAAACAAAACCAATGAAGAAT
Organism: Drosophila bifasciata; assembly: GCA_009664405.1. Taxonomy (NCBI): domain Eukaryota; kingdom Metazoa; phylum Arthropoda; class Insecta; order Diptera; family Drosophilidae; genus Drosophila; species Drosophila bifasciata. The sequence continues at coordinate 41,042,189 of CM019042.1, read as the reverse complement.
CCAGTCCCGGCACCAAGACCAATCTGTATGTAAGGTGATTGCCTGCCCAAGCCTTCAAAAGCTGTAAAAAGTTGGTTGGTTGGTAAAAAGTCTGTTCTATTGGTATTAAATGCCCCTTACGAACCGCCGTTTTCACCAAAAGGATTAGACATTTTCTTGGATTTATGTAGGCTCTAAATTGTTGTGTTTGGATTTATTGTTTAGTTGGTTTCGAATGGAATATGAAAACAGTTTTGCCATGAAAGGAAGTTCAAGGCATTATGTGCTGTCCATATTTTTAAGAAACGTTGGAATCTGTTATGGAATATTTTCTGTGACTCTTAGACTCCTTTTCAGTTGCATTTTCTAGGAACTTTTCTAGGCAACTTTTAAGGCAACTTTCTACTCCAATCAACGCCTTAGAACTGCTTCAATTTCAGCATTTCCTGATTGTAACCTTTCACCTTTAGCCTCATGTGGATTTCTAGCACTCAAACGGACAGCAAAATTATGAAAACCAAACTCAACCTGAAGCTGGAAGCATTGTAATCGATGCCACTGGAATTTTGTGGTTAACCGAATAGTTGTGCAAAATGCAGCAAAATTAATGATGTATCTGATGGATGTGCAAGCCAGACCACAGCTGTCAGACTTCGTTTGGTTGGGTATAGAAATTTTGGATTTAATTGGTTACGGGATACGGCCACAACATTTCCACCTATTTGCGGTGGCTCCGATGTTCTGTCCGGGAAAATGCTTGCAAACGGAAAATGCTGATAGAATGAAGAGGTCTCTCTGGGTTTGGGTCTCTCTCTGGGCACATGCCCTGTAAATTATGCAAAGCAGCAAACTTGAGCAACTATTTTGGACATGCAATTCCATCTCTTACTCCAACCTACTTTTATATGAGGTGCGTGCTGGCAGAGAAAAAAAAACAGAGAAAAAAAAGAAGAAAACATTTTCCTTTCGCTTCGAATTAGTGGCACACGCACAGTGGCAGTAGCAGGAGAAGGCGAAAGGTAAATGTCTCCCACAGCAGCAGCAGGAGAAAGGTAAAATGTCTTCCAAAATTTTTTTGCATAAATGCATGGCAAGACTTTACTTTCTTTTACGGAATTTTTATGCATTTGCTACGTGACTTTTGCTGCCAAATGCCAAATTGTTTTTGGCTCTTTTTCTTTTCCCTTGCTGTTTAATAAATAAATTACGCAAAAACTAAAGTACTATTAAATGCTGGCTCGAAGGTGAGATACAAATTGCGCTCTAACAAATGATTTTTGATTGACACACACACACAGCAGGTGATCCATAGAGCGCTGTGGCATCCACTGACAGTGCTGCTGCTGCTGCCACTGCTGCTGTCACTGCTGCTGCTGTTGCGGTTCCAATATACAAGTGAATTTCTGATTTTATGATTTTCCCTCCTCCGGCGGGTAGCAGTTGTCATGGCAATGACGCCACTTAATTAGCAAGAAAATTCCAGGCAAATTTCCAACAATAATTCCAGTCCAAAGAGTTTGGATTTCATAGCTACAGTTGTTGGGGGGTTTTTGGGTTGTTTTTTGGGTTTTCTTTTGGGTTGTTTTTGGTTTTTATTTTTGGTTGATTAATATCCTGCCCTGGGGATGGAGATTGCTGCATTAGAATGCAGCCCACTACTGAGATGGATTCTATTAACACCCCACTAACATGCCACCAGGACACACACCCACATCCTTTGCCTCTGCAGCCTACATGAGGCTTTCTTTTTGCTGCTGCTTCTGTTGCTGCTGCACGAATGTGTTGCTGTTGCCTTGATGTTGCTGCTGCTGTATGAATGTGCTGCTGTTGCTGCTGCCATGAGTGTCGCCTCGTGTCTTCAGTGTAACACATGTCGCCACTTAATGCGTTGAGTGCATACAGAATGAGGCAAAATGCCAGAGTTCAGTTGGGGGTTTTCGTTTCGTCGTAGAGGCATAACTCTGCTTCGGGGGGGTTGTGTTGTCTCGTGATATGTGGCGCCAGCTGACGCCCCCGCTGGCTGAATGCAACATGAAGGCGGGGGCTAAGTTGTCATGTCGCCTTTTGCCTGCCAGCAGATGGCCTGATGCCTGGGGCTACCAAGATGAAAAAGAAAAACACTTTTCCAAACCTACCCAGTATTTTCAGTTTCAAAATTGATGCGATTTTAATCTGCTGCCTTGGCGGCATACTTTAAGCAGAAAATTTAAGCACATTTTCGGGGGGTTTCAGCAACTCAATTCGGATTGTGCCTTAACCTTTGACTACTGTTTGTTGGTTTTTGGGACTTTTTACGCTGATTTCCGTAGGCTTCAACATCATAATTAAGCAGCAAATTGATTAATTGTCTGTTGGCCGTCAATCGAAAGTCCACAGAACCTCCACAGAAGTCATGGCCGCCGGCAGGCGTCAATTAATAAAAATCGTGTGGGTGCGAAAAATACAAAAAAAAACCGGAGAAATCTCTGCGGTAATTGCTGTCCATGCAATCAATGGAGTTGATTGTATGCCACGTACTTTTTTGCAGCTCCTCCAATTTATACAGATTTGCAGGTCTACTATATGGTCCTTGGAATCATCAGACTTCGAAAAAGGGGTTGAGTCGCCTGGGTTAATGCTGTGAAAACGATTTTTTGGAAGGGCAAGTTGGGTACTCAAAATAAACCTTTTATCACATACTATTTGGGTAGAATTCATAACAATTATATATTTAAAAAAAAAAGCAAAGGTGTTTAATTTATTGAATGAATTAAATATACATACTCTTTTGGAAACCCAGAGAAAAAATATCTAAAAATTATAATACTTTAAATTATATTAAAATATGTACATATATTCATTTTTATCGAGAGTGGATAGTCTTACGTACAGTTTGTCATTAAATAAAAAGAATTTTATTAAAAAATATTTCATATTTAAAATAAATATACATATGTATATTTATATCGAATTTGAACTATACAATCATATTTATATTTAAATATTTTATCTATGAAATAATTATTTTTTCGATATCGTATTAATTTTAAAGTGTTTAATATACTCAAAAAGAATTTGTATTACATTTATGTTTAAGTCAAAGTGAATTCTATTTAATTTCATTACAATAGTTGTATTTAAAAATTAAATATATGTAAATAAAATATTTATTTTTTTATTAGTATTTTATTTAATTTTTATTATTTAACTCTATATAAATTTAATTAAAATATATTATTTATTTTTACCATTTATCTCTAAATGATTATACGAAGAAGAAAGGACAGCTATAATTATTACAGATTAAATCCCTTGATATTCACAAATTAAACATACTCTGGTTGCAGTAGAATTTTTCTTTAATGTAACCATGTAACTATTCACCATTCACTGCTCTAGTGCCTCATGCCTCATGCATCATCATCAGCAGCAGCAGCAGTCATACCAGTACTGCTCTCAAACGAATACGAATACGAATACTCGTATCTGTCTGTCAGGCAGACAGTCTGTCTGTCTCTCTGTCAGTTGGCCTACCCAATGCCATCGCAAATTCAATTAATCCTAATGCCAGGGGTAGCACTAACTAGCACACACACACACACACATACGCATTAAAAACAGGGGTAAGCCCCAAAAATCTCGTTTTATAAATTTGACTGAGTTGCAATTTGAAATTGCCAGGACAACCCCGGTAGGTAGGCAGCCCCCGAGGGGGATGGGCATGGATGATAGGGTGCCTGCCGCACCAGTCAGGAAATTAGAAACGCATGCCACTTGGTGACCAGGACACAAAACCAGGCCAAAAGAGGAGGCAGATACGTGTACGGATACGTGTACAATGGGCATCCAAAATGTGTGTGTGGGTGGGTGGCCAACAGTTGCATTTCCTGGGGGACAGATGGGCGCCCAACACTTTTGACTGCCATTTCCTCCTATGAATTGCATAGCCACTTTTGGCTGCCAATCTAAGACCTTCATTTAGCTGATTCCTTTCTGCTCTAACCATTAAGGATACTCTGACTGAACTCTGATGAACTTTAAGCGAACATCAAAGAGTTGAAGGCGCAAAAGTATGAAATTCAATTACGATTTCTCCCCCCATGTAAATGTATAAAACAAATTTGTTTATGGTGGCGGAGAGGTGGGAGGACAGACCCCAGCGAAAAAGGCGACAAACATTTTCGACAGAAAACCCGCAGACGCAGGACGCGCCCCTAAAAGCTGCTGCAACTGACACGAAAAGTCGAAGTCTCACACAGTTCTATGCGCCACATGTTGTCCCCCAGACTGCGGCAAGAGCCAAAGAAAAAACAACAAAAATATATATACTTATATATACATATGTATATGTATAGTATATGTATATGTAGACCTCCAAATATGTTTATGGCTAGAGTTCAAAGACTTTTGTTTGTCTTTTGATGGGGTGCAAATTGAAATTGAATTTGCCGAGGCTTAAACAAAATATTATAGTAGAGTGGGAAGTGCCACTCCCTCTATTACCCTTTTTTTTAACCCTACCCCCCGTTACGACACGACTCTCACATGAGGTCTCTCTCTCTCTCCCTGTCCCTCTCTCTCTCTCTCTATGTTTTGTAAAAGGGCAAACATTTGCAGGAAACGCGCCTGAAATATTTCTGCCACATAAATCATAACAATGGCCATATTGTGCATGTATTTTGCATACATACATGGGAGCAACTGCAACGGCAACGGCAACGGCATGTTGCATGCCACATACGAGTACTACAACTACAAAGGCAAACAAAAATCAAAATCAAAATCAAATGCAAAATAAATCTAACCAGAAAACGAAGGGAACGCTTGCCAGATGCTTCTGGGCAGGACAGGACAGAACTATGGGATGAACTATAGTATGTGCTCAGGGGAGTTGCCAGTGACCAGAGATTTTTATGGGGGGTCCTTTGTTAAGTTCGAGCTGCGAAGATACAGATGTACCATAACATGTATGTACATTTGTCGTGGAGTTTTTTAATAGATGTACTACAACAAGGAATAAAAGAATGCAGCATGGGGCAGCTTTACAGGGCAATCAGAGAGAGTTTTTAGTGGAATTGAAAGGAATTGAAAGAGTTTTAAGAAATAAATAGATGGAATTAAAGTGCAAGGGAAATATTTTTAATGAATTGTAGTTGCAAAAATATATTTTAGCTATTTTTCAAATACATTTAAAATACATTTAAATTCGCTGTGTTTTGCTTACATAAATAAAAATAATAAATAAATAAATTATAAATAATAACAAATAAATACAAAAAAAATAATAAATAAATAATAAAATAAAATAATATTAAATAAAATAAATGATACAAATAAATGCAATAAAATGCACTGGAAATATTGATTTATTTTTTTTTAATATGAATCAATAAATTATTGCTCTAAATTTTTATAAATTAATTTAATTATTAATTATTTCTTATATTTTTAATAAACTTGCTAAAAATATTTGTATACTTTTTTTATAGCTTTCATAACCCTTTAAAAATTGATCATAAATATTTATCCCAACATAACTTTAGCTCCCTCAAACCCCTACCATTTTAACCCTCTAAAACCTGCAGAGCATCAAAAATTCGTATCCAAAAATATACCAAAACTTTATTTTACTTTAATTTCCTTTTCCGTGGCGTGGAAATATTTTTTTTTATTTTCCCCATGCGTTCCCTTCCCCAACTCTTGTGCCACTGCCACACAACTGTTGCAATAAATTGTCAATTTTTTGAAATGTTTGCCATGTGGTGGGATGCAGGAGAGGAGATCCAGGGCGAGGGCGATGTTGGGGGCAATTTTATGGCCATTTCGGAGCTGATTTAATGCGCTAAGCGAGCGAGGATTAGCCAGTGTCGTAAATCTGCCGTTAGATGGGGCGTTATGGTGGCAGGACACAGGACACCGAACACTGGACCACGGACAGACTCTGGCCAACACTCGACGCGGCCTTTTTCATAATTAAGTGGCAGCAGCATTGTTCAGGGAGGGGAGTGGGGGGAGTGGTTAGTGGGTAGGCCCTTGGGCTCGTTTGTCGTCATCTTGTGGCATCTCAACATCTCTTGTAGCATCATTAAGACACGTGGGGTGTGTGTCGGGATCATCATCATCATCTGCGGCTTAACAGCCACTTGAACATCACACGGAAAGCTGAAAGTGCAATTTGCGTTGACAACATAAACAGCCAGCGGTGCAGCAGAGCCAAGAATAAGAAGGCCGAGACAGAGGCAAGCAGGCAGGCTGGGAGGCAGGCAGGATGTTGCAACTCGAGTGGAAGGCAGCGTCAAGGATGAGCCGCGGGCATAATGCACAACATGCCTTATATAGAGCGGTGCTTGAAGGGGGAGGGGAGGGTGCAGGGGAGTGGCCTAAGGGTATGAGATTGCCAAGCTACGCTCTGTTACCCACTTTGCATGGCCAGAAGATTTTTGCATTGCCTCGCGTCGTTTTTGGTTTGCAAGATGATGTTCAGCCCAAGGAGGGGGGAGTGCAACATGCAGCTTTGTGCCCCATGCCTCAAGTGTTTTTCCTTCTCTGCATACGCTTAGGCGCAAGGCAAGGCAAGGCTATCATTCCAAACGGATCTCTTTATCTCTTTTCTGTGGCATGAACTGCAAGAATCCCCCATTATAAATGTCAAAATGTTAAGCAGAAAATGCTAAATGAAAGTCAAGTGGCGGTTGCCACTTCACGACAATTAGAAGCGCCCAAAAGTCACTACATTTGGGGTGCCCCATTGTCCCAGACTCTGTAATATTTCATAGCGAAAGGAACGGACAAAATGAAAGGAACCCCGAGGAAACAGAGAGACAAGAGAGGTATCCCTAGGAAACAGAGAGACAAGAGAGGAAAACCGAGGAAACAGAGGGACAAGAGAGGCACACCGAGAAAAAAGAGGGACAAGAGAGGAACCCCAAGGAAGCAGAGAAAAGAGAGGAACCCGGAGGAAACAGAGAGACAGACAGGACAGGAACAAGGAGACAGCAGGACAATGCAAACAACTACAACAAGTGGTTAACACAACAGCCAAGGACATGTGTAAAAGTGCAGTTTCCTGGCCAAAACCAGACAGAGCGAGACATAGAGAATGAGAGTGAAGGCGAGTAGTATACACGCCGCCCCAGGATACAGAATAATGGCAAAAACATAGGAAAAATTAAATGAAAGTGCAGTGAGCAGAGAAGAGTAGTAGGAAACATTAACAAACAAGTCGCGTTGGTTTGGTCACCGTCAACGGGGCATTGTTTCCTTCCACAGCATCCTTTAAGGCTCACGGGTTCTTGGCTGGCAATAAACTGCAAAAGGAAATGGGTTGATTAGTGGAAATTTTGCATTAATTATTCACTATTAAAACGTACTATTTTTTATTCTTTTTTTCTGCATTATTAACAAGTAAAAGGTATTAATTATAAGGGATTTTTCCTGCATTTTGGGAATATTTTCTAATAAGAAAAAAAAATATTTTTACTTGTCATTTTATTTGAGCAATTAAATGTCAATTATTTGGGGTTGCCTTGAATAAACTTGGAACTACAAATCGTATAGTTTTTGGGCTAAAGACAATATTAAATCTATATAATAATTATATTTTATTATTTCCTTTTGCATGGCGGATTGGAAACTTTCCAGCTGAAGGATGGGTGATGTATGAGACAATTTCGGAAAGGCAAAACTTACCGGACTATCCGAAATTTGTCTGGTTTGGCTTAACAGGGTAAGCAACCCCTTTTGCTGAGATTTTTCCGTTCGATATTTTAAATATAACCCAATTAATTAAAGACTTGAAATATTTTTAATATTTCTCCCAATAAATCTGCCAATAAGTCTCCCAATAAAACTCTTTCTTTTCGCATTAATAATACATTTATTTAAAGAACTTTTAACAATAGAAACCGTCTCTCTTATGTGTGTTTTATGTATGTAACACCAACCTTGATATACATATGTACTATATTTATGTCTTGTGCATTATTTTTAGTATGTGGCGTAACGTGTTTGAGCTAAAGTTGTAGTTGCATTTTGTACTTTTTTGTTTTCATCCCGATCCCCTCATCGAAGATTTGGTAGATACCATCCATATTACGGCGGCAGTTTACGCCGTAATATGTATGAGCAATTGTTGTTTCTATTACTGTTGTTTCTTTTACCGTTTCTGTGTATGTTTAGCATTTGTTTTAACATCAAATAGTTTTTTTTTTAAGTTTCGTTACTGGTCTTAAATGTTTGCGGAAATGTTTGTATTGCAATTGTTATTAATCGGACAATCGATTATTGGGCCAAAGTGTTTTTTTTTTTATCAGTCTGCCTAACATCTAAGGCCTAAGTGTGAATCCATTTATAATATCACGAATAAACGACGAATATTCTAGCGACAAATTACACTATCGAGCGCAGTGTAAATGTACGACGAATAAAACAATTATGATACGTGTAGCATAGTGTAAATATGCGACGAATAATCCAATTAAATATAGTAGATATGTGTGTGTGTGAGGGAGAATGAATCAGCTATTGATTCGTTCCAGATTTTTGCAGTACAGTGTACAGTTTAGTACAGTGTACAGTGTAGAACAATGTACAGTGTTGTAAAGTGTTGTACAGTGTTGTACAATGTTGTATAGTGTAGTACAGTGTAGTGTAATGTAGTGTAATGTAGTGTTGACCGTAATGCAGTGCAGATAGCAGCGCTGCAACAGTGTAGTGTGTGTCCCGTGTGTCCCTTGTGTGTGCGTTGTGGCATGCCAACTTACATCATGCCACCGAGTCCACCCATGCCACCCATACCGCCCATGCCACCGCCCATGGCCGCCGAACCGGCATCCTCGATGGGTAGCTCCGTGACCACAGCCTCGGCGGTGGTGAGCAGCGATGCGACGCCTGCGGCATCCGTGATGGCTGTGCGCACCACCTTGGTGGGATCAATTATGCCACGCTCGATCATGTTGGCATACTCCCCCTTCAGTGCATCGTAGCCATAGTCGCCGTCCAGGATCTCCACCTTGGCCACCACCATAGCGCCATCGACGCCGGCATTCTTGGCAATGGTGAGGCAGGGCATGCGCAGTGCCCGACGAATGATTTCGATGCCCATATTCTGATCCTCATTGGCGCCCTTGATGTCATTCAGGCGGCTAATGCAGCGCAGCAGAGCGGTGCCACCGCCAGGGACGATTCCCTCCTCCACGGCAGCGCGTGTGGCATTGAGGGCATCATTCACACGATCCTTTTTCTCATTGACCTCCACATCGCTGGAGCCGCCCACGCGCAGCAGGGCCACGCCCGAGGAGAGACGCGCCAGACGTTCGCGGAACTTCTCCTTCTCGTAGTCAGATTTGGTGTCTTGGATCGCATCGCGCAGATTCTCGATGCGGCGATCGATGAGGGGACGCTGGCCCATGCCCTTCAGCAGCATGGTGTCATCCTTGGTCACGACAATCTCCCCGACACGCCCAAAGTCGCTCAGCTTGACATCCTCGAGGCGCACCAGATTCGCCTCACCGCCAAAGACAATGCCACCAGTGGCAATGGCCATGTCCTCGATGGTCTCCTTGCGATTGTCGCCAAAGCCGGGCGCCTTGACGGCGCACACCTGCAGGCCGCACTTGAGGCGATTCAGGACCATTGTGCTCAGGGCCTCACCCTCCACATCCTCGGCAATGATGACCAGTGGCTTACGCTGAGCATTGGCCAGCTCCAGAGCCGGCAGGATGCTCTGTGTCGTCTTTATCTTCTTCTCGCAAAACACCAAGAGGGCATCCTGGAACTCAACCTTCGCCCCCTTGGCGGAGTTGATAAAGTAAGGCGAAATGTATCCACGATCGAATTTCATGCCCTCTATCACCTCCAGCTCATCCGTGAGTGTCTTGCCATCCTTCACAGTGATCACCCCATCTCGGCCCACCTTCTTGATGGCCTCGCTAATGAGATTCCCCACCGACTCGTCGCCATTGGCCGAAATGGTGGCCACCTGGCGTATCTCCTCGGGCGTGCTCACCGGCCGTGACATCTTCTTGAGATTCTCCTTCACCGTATCGATGGCCAGCATGACGCCGCGTCGTATCTCCACGGGATTGGCGCCCCGTGAGATCTTCTCGAAGCCCTCCTTGGCAATGGCACGGGCCAGCACAGTGGCCGTGGTGGTACCATCGCCAGCCTCCTCGTTCGTATTGTTGGCGACATCCTGCACCAGCTTGGCGCCAATGTTCATGAACTTGTCCTTCAGCGAGATGGACTTGGCCACGGTCACGCCATCCTTGGTGATCTTCGGCGAGCCCCAGCTCTGTTCGATGATCACGTTGCGTCCCTTGGGGCCCATGGTCACGGCCACGGCATCGGCCAGCACATCCACACCCTGCAGCATCATGGCCCGCACTTCTGGCCCAAACTTGACGTCCTTGGCATAACGTCGATAGCCGTGAAGGGCCAACAACTGTTGCAAGTGTGTGCCACGTTGCAACACGCGCAGCATTGCCATCTACCGGAGAGGTATATTTGGATTTAAAATTGTTTTTTTGCCAAAAATTATCTTAAACTTACGACGTTTTGTTTTTTAATTCTTATTAAATTTTTTTTTTTTTTTTTTTTTTTTTTTTTAGTTTGAAATTTATTTATTTTTTGTTGGAATTTGGAAAAAGTAAATATTTTTTTGTTGTTGAGAAGGATGTTTCCGTTTTGAACAACACGAACGAACTGAGAAATGTGAGCCCGAAAAATTGTTAGCTGGAAATTGTGGGCAAGGCGCAGCCTACTTTCTCAGTGAAAGCTGTGAAAGGCAGAAGGGAACAATTTTTAGTTTTAAGTGAAATCAAGTAGGTTTTGGGTTTTCAATTACTATAAGATTATGCTTGAATTATGTAACTTTGATGGCCATTTTGCATATAAACTAAACGTTTCTTTTCTATTACTTTTCAGCATTTTATATGTAGGTGCAAATATTCTAATTAAAAGATGACAATGTCTGGCAGAAAATCATTGACTGGCAGGCAGCAAGCTGTTGCCACAGAATGGCGTACAAATTTGCACACAACTTCAGAGAACATCAGAGACTAAGACTCTACTACCTCTAGAGCCTAAGACTTTACTGTCCCCAGAGCTAAGGACTCTACTGCCCCAGAGCCTAAGAGGCTAAGACTCTCCTGCCTCTAGATCCTAAGACTATACTGCCTCTCCTGCTTCTACAGCCTCAGTTTCCCTCTCTCTCTATACTTTTAGAGCTTCCCCTCCCACCGACCATGGCCTGACACTTTTCCCAGGTAATTAAAACACAAATATTAGCAAAAGTGGGCGTTGGTACTTTTCCTGATGCTGATGTGCCACAGAGCCACAGAGCCCTCTGCCATAGCCATTTTGCAATTTAAATTTTCATGAACAAGCGCCCGCGCCATTTGTCGCTGTCGTTTTTACTTGTCCTTCTCAATGTCTGAGTACAAGCCAGCCCCAGAAACCCAACCCCAACCCCTACCTCTACCCCCAGTCCCACTTTTGCCTTAACAGTTTTCAATTTTCGCTGCTTGCTTGTAAGCGCAGCTGACAGAGATACTAGCGCCCCCCTCTGCCACACCACACCACCGACAAAAGAGCTTATGTTTCTTCCAGTGGAGAATGTGAATGTGAATGTGGATTTCCCATTCCAGAACTTTGGCTTTTATTGTATTTCAGTTGTCGCTTGTCGTCGCACATTTTTACGACTATTTAAATGGTTTTCACTTTTTGGGTTACAAATTGTCGCACAGGTAAAAGGAAAGGGGGGTAAAGTGGGAAGAGGCTGGTCCAGAAAAAAGGATTTATAACCTTGAATGGGAAGAGTGGGTTAGCTGTGGGATTTTTGCAGCTAAGTTGCGAGTAGATACAGGCTGCAACTATGCCAGAATTTTCCATGAAAATGGTAGACAGAAACCCACTCAAAACCCTCTATTAATTCCCCCTACTAACTGCTGCATCTTACGAGTATTCAATTCAATTACAAGAGCCCAACAAAAATTAGCAGACATTAATTATAACAACAACAGAATTCGCGCCGCGCTGACCTATTAACCCTGAGCGCGCCCAATCCCAAGGCCCACGCATGACGCCATCATTAGTGGGGAAATGGCAACGAAATTAAAGCAAATTACCAGCTGAAAGGCATGGAGAAGGGGCAGCAAGAAGAAAAGAAGGGATCGCAGGGAAGGAGCAGCAAGCAGAAAGGCAGGGGAAGTGGGAGCAGAAAGAAAGGCCAGGAAAGGGGCAGAAGATGAGGCCAAATGAGGCACACATTTATTTGAATGTAATCCATTATGAAATCGCATAATGAAGAGATTAGCACACGCAGCCAGACCAGGCCACAGCACCAACGCACACAGACCACAATTAATAAATGACCCAAGCAAAAGGACAAACCACAAGCAGGACTTCCCCACTCCTCACACAAGAAACAAAGGAGCTCCACTGTCTGTGATTGCGTGCTAAAGAAATCCAATAAATTAGGCAAACGGTAATCATTAGTATTATTTTTGGGCGGCGCACACACACACATATGACACTCGAGAATAAATCAGAGAAAAAGTTTGCAGTTAACGAACTTTAAGATTAAACAAAGGAATGGAAGTAAACGTGCGGCGAGCTTAAGATACTCCGGAGTAATTGCAATTTTTATAGTATGTATCTTGATCACATGCTAAGCTAAGTCATACTGTGAGAGAGTAGCGGCGATGATCACAACTCACTGTGAGAGAGTAACGGCAATGGCCAAGCCACACTGTGAGAGAGTAACGGCCATGATGAGCGAGAGAGAGAAAAGCAAAAGCTAGGGAAAAATACCCTCTCAACTGATAAAGATAATGAATGGTAAGGACCCCTCATAAATTTCACCTAGAACAATAACTCAAAAGCATTCATTATTTTGATGTAACAGCCAGCAGCTGCTGGCCCGCTTATTAACCCATTGATGGCCCTCATTCACACCCTGCCCCACAAGTCTTTTGTATAAAGTCTTTTTTGGAACAATGTGCGCCCGACTTTGCACTTCATTTAACTTTTCGACTTGGCCCAACCCAAACCCAAGGACGTTGCCCAGATGCCCAGAGAGAGATTCTCTCTCGCACACTCGCATCGATAATTAACCGCAAAAACTTGGCACGCAACGTGGGTCAGCAAGGGTGATGGTGTGCAGGGGGGTGCGGTGGTCAGGCTCAATATCTGAGCCTAAAGTATAAAGGGGTTAATGGTATGGCACAAAGTTTAATTAAAAATACGTGCTGCGGCCTGTTCGGTACTCGGTAGGAAGCTGCCCCATGCCCCTGGATCTGCACCCTGCCCACACTTCTGCCTCTGCCCCCTTTCCACTCTTCTGCCCCTGCCCCGTGTCTTGCCTTTTGTTTGCTTAAAGTGAAACTCTCAGCGAAATCCGTTGGAAAAGTTGAAAGGAAAATTATAAGCGGATTTTCTGAGAACACTTTTGATTAGTTGATTGGACGGACCATCAAAAAAAAAAAAGTACCGAAAGAAACGAAAGGGTAAATTATTATTTATAGATACGCGGGGAGGGGAAGGGGTATGCCAGAAATAAAAGAAATACAAAAATTAAATAATGAGAAGCTGCAAAAGTGCAACAGCCGAAAACGATACAAAGTGTGGGCGAGGCATAAGTTTAGTAATTGAAATTTAATCAGCGCAAAAAAGACTCGAAAAAACTATACTTAATAATCTGCAGAATTAATAATGATTTTTTTCAAACTTTTTTAATAATTTAATAACTTAATTTAATAACTTTGCAAAAGCAAACACTAATATTTGACTTGAATGGAGCTGCGAAAAGCGGAGCTCTGTACGTGCACTGCCCACTAAAGGATGTGTGCTGCAAGTATGTGTGTGTGTGGTGTGTGTGTGCTTGCTGCGGTCAAACAAGTTCCACCTATACACCCCCTTATGTGCCACACCACCCCCCACTCTGCCCACATTTGCCCGTTTTGCAGTTGGCTGCACATTTTGATTAGCCAAAATGGCTTCGCCCCGTGGGCACGCGTTGGACTTGGCTGTGGTGGCGGCCATGGCTATGGCTATATGGCTGTGGCTGTGGCTTTTGGTATTTAACATCGTTGCTGTCTGGCCGGGGCTGGGACCAGCGAACCCTGCTCACATGAGCCGGAAGCGCATTATAAAGGGCATTTCCGGTATTTAGGTTAGAGGCCGCCTGCACAGGCTACTGATTCACTCCTAAGTTTGGCACCCAACCGCACCCCCACCATTTTCTTATTTAACGCATTTTTTCGCGCCGGAAGTCAGGTGGAAAAGGTCACACTGCCGCGTGTGTGATGGATTTTTCAGCATAAGAAATGAACCGAAAAAAGGGGATATAAACTCCAAGCACACATGCAGACACAAACAAAAAGTTACCCAATCAAAAATTATGCTGCTGTCTACTGTGTCTTCTCTGTCTGCTGGCTGCTCTGTCTTCTCTGTCTGCCGTCTGGGTGAATGGCAAAACAACTAGCAGGTTGGTGGGTGGGGCAAATGCGTTCCAAAGGCAATCATAAGCCCAGGCACATACTCAAAGAGAAGCAGGATAAACTTTTGTCCAAGCCAAAAGTTTTGCCTTAACCCAGTCAACGAATTCCCGCCAAATGGCCAAAAGGAAAATATAAAAAAAAAAAAAAAAAAAAAAAAAACAAACGAGAATAAAAAAACGAAGTGGGAAGTTTCCAAAAAGTGTTTTAGGTTAAGCGCGCAAAACTTTTGGTTTTTTTTTTTTTTTTCACAGAGAAAAACGATTTTTGACGGTCATTTTAATAAATTGAAAACTGGTCAAAAAGGAGAGAAGCGACAGGCAGAGGGAATATACATATAGACAGAATATATAGAGGGAATATATACTGGCGGGGATATACTATATGTTGCCCCCAAAAATCGATTCAAAAAAGATTGCAACTTTCTTTCGGTTTTCTTCCTGTTACTTCCTGCGTGCCTGTCGCCTTCTTCGGAATTTGTTTTGGGTAAGGGAGTGGCGGCGGGGGGTTGGTCCACTGCTTGGCTCATAAAATCTGTTTACAGGCTTATAAATAAGCGATGCGATTTGTTTTTCTTATAAAACTTTGTGTGTGCTGTGCTCTTCCTCCTTCCTGCCTTATCCTGTAGTATAGTATATCCCTTTTTTGCCCTGGCCATAACTTATGCATGTCAAGGACCTCCAAAACAGCAACAACAACAAACAACAGCTACAAAAACTAAACAAAATCTCTGCTGCTGTTGTTGTCCGAGTAAAAAAAAAGTTTCTTAACATTTTTATTGAGTTTGCTTTGTAATTTAAATTGTTTGTCCTTAAAAACTTGTTGACACACACAGAACCAAAAAAATAAAGTAGGGTATCCTGTGATCCTTTTGGGGAGACTCTGATAACAGCATAAACCAATGGCATTTTAGCTCCTCTCTTTTTTTTCGTGGCTGACTTTTCAATCAAACGCATCGAATGTTCATTGTAGCGTCTAACAATTTGTTGTCTTCCTCAATGGCAGTGCCCCACTCCTAACCCCTCCCGAGCAGATACGCAGACAGGGAGACAGAAAGACACATGAGAAACCCACACACACACACACACACAGAGAGGAGTCCTTCCCTTTAGATGATGGCATAATCGAAGCTTTAATATATCCGTCAGCGACAGCCATGAAAAATGGGTTGGGTTGGGGAGGGGGTTATAAAAAGATGGCCAAAGCTGGGGAAAAGCAATATGGGAAATATATATTGCAATGCATCACAGAGCGAGAGAGAGACAGAGACAAAGAGTGAGTAGGCGAGAGAGAGTGAGCAAAAGAGTGGGTGAGCAGAAGAGGGTGTAAGCAAGAGACTGGGTGAGCAAGAGAGAGACAGACCGCAACAGAGAACAGGTCCTGCCAATATGTACATTAAATCACAACAACTTGTCAATGCACAAAACGAGATTCCTCTGCTTTTCTCAGTGCTGCTCTGCTCTGCTCTGTTCTGTTCTGTTCTGCTCTGTTTTGTTCTGTTCTCCTGGTGCACACATTTTTCTGTGGCTTTACAATATTTCCTTCGTTTACAGCATTTTCCCCCTCCTGTTGACAATTGTTGACGTCATTCGAGTGGCTTTTGTTGCGCGATGAAACCTTTAATTCAATTTGAAATTAGAGCAGCAATCTGGTTGCTTTTCATTTGAGTTGATTGCTTTTATTGATACTGTGACATTTTTAATTATTTTTAGTGTTTTTTTAAGCCAAAATTAACCTAAAATAAGACTTAACTCTAAGCTTAGTTTCTCCTTTTGTTGCCTGTCTAAATTGGAATTCCTTTGCTTGCCTTTTCCAACTCAAATTCCCTCTGGCATGCTCTCTCTGGCTAATGCAGACACAAAAATCTAACCAATCTACCCAATCTAATATGAAGTTGCAGTCACAAACACTCACACATACCACAAATCCCACAGCGCTTACTGCATTCTTCATGCCACACTTGAAGAAAGAAATTCTACACACACAACTCTTTCTCTCTCTCACTCTCTCTCTCTATCTCTCTCACTCTCTCTCTCACTCTCTCTTGTGTGTTGTGTTGTGTGTCTAGGAATAACAACATAATTCATTTTGTCACTTGTATCTGTTTGGTTGGTTATTAAATTGTTTTGTGAGCCGCCACCTCTTACCGCCTGTCACTGCCTTTTTGTGGCCCTTTTTGGAGTAGCAAATTTATGCAAATTATAATACGCAAAATACACAAGTTATATACGAGTTATACGTAGACACAATAAACCAGAGAGACACAGAGCAGGAGATGGAGCAGGAGATGGAACAGGAGATGGTGCAGCAGATGGAGCAGGAGATGCAGCTGGAGTTGGTTCAGGAGATGGAGCAGCGAGGATGTGTGTGAAAATATGAGAAAACAAAAGCAGAACAAAGAAAAGTGTGATGGCATTAAGAGTAATTTCGGCTCTTGGGTGTCTCTGAATGGAGTCTGGAATGTGGCTCCTTGTATGCTGTCCTGCAACTGGGAGGTGGCGCTGAGTCCTGCGACTGTGATGAAGCTCTGGCTCCAGAAACTGGGATATGGCTCTGACTCCTACGACTGAACTGGATGTAGCTCTGGCTCCTGCAAGAGGGATGTAGCTCTGACTCCTGGAACTGGGTTGTGGCTCCTGCAACTGGGAGTGTGTCTCTTCCTCCTGCAACTGCGTGAATATGTCTCTTCAGAACCAAGATGTGTGGGCTGCTCTTCCCAAGAAGGAGTAAGGAGTGCCTCTCTGCAAATGGAGTGATGTGGTTTGGTGTCCTTGCCGTACTTCCCGACATAATTGCGAACTGCTGGCTGGCAGTGGCAATATGCACTTTGCCAGCTGCACTCCACTGGCATACAGTACATATATATATAGTATATGGGATGTATATAAAGTCGAGAAGTTGTCTGACATAATTGAAACAATTGCAATTGTTGTTGCCGTTGCCACTTCTCTGCTTTACACTCTCCTTTTGCATTCTTTCTTACATTTCTTTTGTGTGTCTTGTGTGGTGGCAACACAGGGCGAGGCATAAAATGCCTTTTTTTGTGGCACAAAAAGACATTGGATAATTATGAAGTACACTGAGGGAAGGAAGTGATTTATTGGTGTGAAAAATAAAAGAAAATAAGTCACTTAAGTAGCGAGAATATGTTAAGAATTTTTAAATGAAAATATCTGTAGGTTTACCAGCAAAGATAAGCATTAAATATGAATAAAGCTGCGGAAAACCAGTTGGAATTCTGTTGTAATATTTTGGTAATTAATAGGCCTTAGAATGCATGATATTTCCATTCGATTTCTGTTTAATATTTATTCGATTTATTTATTGATTAGCTATTAATTCAGTAAAAATATTTTCCAGTGTATATACTAGCCTGCATAATGGCAACAAGTTCAGGCTGCTATCCTCCCCTTGGGGGCTTCTTCTTCGCTCCCCCATTCCTTCGCTTAAGCCGTTTTACAGTTCCTTCCTATTCAATAATCCATTGGCCAACTGCCAAACAGTTGAAACTGGCAACACTCGGAAGGAAGCCATTCCAACGATTATGAATAATTTTTCTCGCTCGCCCTCTATCTCCCTCTCTCTCTCTCTCTCTCTGTCTGTGTCTCACTCTTTCCCACAGAGATTTTCTCTATAGTTTTTTCTATGCTTTTTTTTTATGATATACTAAACATTTTTTGCTGTTCGTTTTTGTGTTTGGAAAATATGAAAATGCATAAATTGAAAATGAAACTTGAACTTTATGCAGCTAATTGAAGGCCTGGGCAATTTGAAAAACTGTTTGGGTCAGCATTGAATTGATAGATGTGCGAAAGGGGGGTGTTGGGTTGGGGTTTTTTTTCATTGGCTTGAATTGTGGGTCTATTGATGGGTGTGCTTATGGCACTCACTGTGGCTCCAACTGTGGCTCTGAATGTGGCTCCTACTGTGGCTCCAACTGTGGCTGTGTGTGGGCTCTATCGTTGGGTTGGGTCACTGGGGTAATAGTTATGGGTTCTGGGGAATAAAATTCAATTTGACTTTTGACTGCCATTAAATGAAAAAGGATCAAGAATGGAACAACGGCCAGGGTAAATGCGAATAGGTCGTCTCTGTTGTGGGTGTTGATTCAATTGCAGTTAAAATTTTGGGCGCTGCATTCAATGATTTTTTTCGGGGTCACCAGCCCCGACCATTTCGAGGGCAATTTAAAATGGAAAATGGAAAATACACGCACAGAAAGGAGAGAGTGGAACATTTGAGGCAATTAACATTGATGGAAAGCACTGAAAAATGGCTCCACAAATTGAGGATTTTCGGGATGGAGTTGGAGTGGGAGTGGGAGTAGGAGTTGGAGTGGGAGTTGGAGTGGGAGTTGGCGTTGGAGTTGAAGTTGCTGCAGCTGTTGTTGGAATGAAAGTCAATAAAATGGAGAGCAATTGCAATATGTCGAGACTTCAATCAATGTGTCTGATATTAAATTGGAGAACTAAAGGAAAATGGGATTAAGGTACGAGGTACTATATATAGCCCAAAAAAGAAGAGACAGAACTATCTATGGTCAGAGGAGTAGCTACCAAAAAGTATGAGGTTTACACCCCAAAAAAACAAAGTCAAAAGTAATCTATATTCAGGATTGTAACTACCAAAAAGTTTTCACCCTAATTCCTTTCTATATACTCAATTTTAGTATGTAATTTTTTGTATGTAACTTACTCTTCTTTCGTTTTTAATTTTTTGCAGCTTTAATTCGATATTTTTATTTCTTTTGACGTTTATCAAATTTCAGGCCCGTACACAACACTTTTTTCACACACTAAAATAAAATGAGAAATGGTTTCTAGTTTTTACACACACTAAATAAAATGAGAAATGGTTTTTAGTTTTGTATGAAATTTGAGGCAATGATTGCCTTGCCCGTACCACAAAAAAATCATGACAAATATTTCTGACATTTAGTTAGCTATAAAAAAAAACAAATATAAAGCTAAAAAATGGTACCTTTATTTGGTAGAATAAATCTTTTTAATTGCATTTGGATTTTGGGTCATTTAGGGATTAGAAAAAGTCGATCATTCGCAGAGAAAAACGCAGAGTTTTTTGATGATGTTGGAGTTTTAGTTTCATGAAAGTTCTACTGAGGTTAATTCAGAATAGCTTCAGATTAGCCAAGTTACTAACTGAAACCTCTTTCTGCGATGGATTTGTATACGAAATTTTAGGAATATATTTTAGGTTATTAAAAATTTAATTTTTAATCTGTAAATCACAGCGACACCATCAAGAAGTCTACCGTTAAAATATATGTATAAGAAATTTAATAATATTTTCTAAACTCAAACAATTTATGGTAAATTCATCTAAAATATATAATTTTCTATATGCTTTTAAAACTCTTGAAAACGTTATTCAAATTCAAATTCAGGTACCTACATATACTACCACTTAAAATTCTACACGAATGAATATTTTTGTATATTTCCCTTTTTTTTTGGATCTTGAAAAAGCTTCGAATATTTTCCAATTTAAGCATGAATTTCATTTTTTCTTGTTGTATTTTTTATTTTTTTGCCAGTTTTTGTTGAGCTACAGTAGAGAATTCTCGTACTTCATTTTGCATGGCATGCAAAAATATTCACTGGACGCAATAAACGAGTGAGGGAGGAAGAGAGAGGCTCCTCTCTATACGATATGCTGCTGGCACGGAAAAAATACATATGTTGCACACACACACACACACACACACACCTAAGCCAAACATAGGACTCGTAAAGGATGGCACACATTTTATGTACATATCCCTGGCTATGGATTGGGTTGAAAGGTGAGTGAGTGCATTGGCAAAAAGAGGAAGATTTATGTTCGATAAGTAACTCAAATCACGTTCGGTAAATGCTTGCAAAATGCTTGCAACAAAAAATAAATTCCAACTACATCTTTAGCTATATATCTCTCTCACTCTCTCTAGCGCTCTCTAGCTTTCTCTCTCTCTGCCTCTCTGTGAGAAATCCAGTACGAGACCCTTCTGGCATCTGGGTCTCTCCGATGTCGATGCAAATCTTTTATTGACAGCACGTTTCTCCTGTAGACAGACATTTTGTACACGTTTCTCAAT
Organism: Drosophila bifasciata; assembly: GCA_009664405.1. Classification (NCBI taxonomy): domain Eukaryota; kingdom Metazoa; phylum Arthropoda; class Insecta; order Diptera; family Drosophilidae; genus Drosophila; species Drosophila bifasciata. Next base: position 41,021,642 of record CM019042.1, on the reverse strand, counting down.
AAGGCAGCTAGCAAGAGAGAGAGAGAGAGAGATGGAGAGTGTGAGAGAGAGGCCTTGCTCATGTGAAAAAATTGCTATTATAAAAGAATTTCCCTTCATATAGTAGTATATGTATGTGTATGTGCCACACCATTTAATTGGTTTCATTTGGTGTGTAAAACGGCTTTTGCTTGCCTCAATGCAATTTGTGGCACCTTTTCGTAATGCAATTTATATGCTCGTATGCCCCACTCCCCCCTCCCACACCACTCCACAATTCGTTTTACCATTCTAGTGTGAAAAAGTAACACTTTTTATATTCATTCAGCAAATTGATTGTTTTTGATTGATTTTATCGAGTGGCGTTTTTTATGGTTATAGAATCATATAAAAGCGGTTTTGATTGATTTGATTTCCAGGTGCACATTCACATGCTCATTCCTTCCATTTCAAGTGCTTCCTTTGCCACACAGCTTCCTTGCTTTAGGTTCCTCTGCCACAGCTTCCTTGCCACAGCTTCCTTTGCCTTAGGTTCCTTTTATATTTCTGACTTTTATGGCTCTTCCAGCTTCCCTTCGTAATAAACAACATCTTTTGGTCTTCCATGTCATTACAATTAATTTTCATTTAATGTTACACCCACACACACACACAAACACTCTGTAAGGGCGTCAACAAATCTGTTTCGTTTTGGTCTTAATCGTAAAATAAATATAAATAGCATTGGCCAGGAAAAACAAAAACATATTTACCTAACAACAACAGTTGTCAGGGTGAAGTTAAGGGGGAACTTCTCGACTCCAGAGGGAGATTTCACTTTTTAGATGTTGAGCATTTTCCTATGCTTTTGTCACTTGTTGTCAGATTTAAAGGCAATAAATCATAAGTGAAAATTAATTAATGAACAATTGTAAGGCAATTAAATGAATCTTAAATAAATGTAAAATAAATGTACAGGAAAATGTCATAAATTCTACTATGTGGGAAAAAGAAGTAGAAAGGGAAAAAGAAGGAGAAAAAGGGAAAAAGAAGAAAGAAGAGGAAAGATTTAGACAAAGAATTTATAGTGGCTACTTTTTGGGCGTCTGTTTTGTTGGAATTACTATGACATATATCAATTAAATTAGATAAATAAAATCAGAATTTTGTAGAGCCACGAGAAGCTATTCTCTTGCAGCCTTAAAGGTCTTTCTTTGAATTTCAAATATTTACTGAATAAAAACATAAATATTCATACTAAATCCCAATAAATACATAAACCTATACCTGTTAGAAATGCTTCCTGCTACCTCTTCATTCCTACACAAAAATTGAAATAATTTGTCCAAATCTATGAACCAGCTATAACTTATTTTTCTTCACGGATTAATACACTTCAATGGGCACTCTTCTTGTGAACAAAATAAATATAAACAATTGGCAATATTTGTCGAGGAAAAACATAAACAATTGGCGGGCGATATTTGTCGAGGATAAAGCGATATCTATCCATTTCAGCCATGTGTGTATAAATTTTGATATATGACTAAATATCGTAGTATAAAATGCCATTAAGCAAATATTTTCGAGCGTATTTTAGTGGACTTTTTTGTCTGCATTTTGGCCATATTTTAGTGCACTTTTTTGTCTGCATTTTGGCCAGCTGAAAATGGCTATAACAAACACCAGACACACACAGCTGACAATAATTTGCTTTTGGTCCCGTTTGTCCCGCCGAGAGATTGGGCCATAAAAATATGCATATGGCTGGCAGCGTTAAAGTAGCAACGACGCACACAATTTGCAGGCAGTGTGGTGTGAAATTTAATTTTTCAACTCACATAAAATTGTGATAACATTTGCGGCTTTTGTAGGGGAGCCAAGAGAGTTGCAGTAGCAATATTTATGCGTCATGTTGCAAGTGAAGCAACTCAATCGTGCAACACACACACACTCACAGACAAATCCCAAACAATCAATGAAAATATTTTCAGTGGCTCGTTAGGCTTAAAGGTGGGTAGGAGGGACACGGAGGCAGGGCTATAGGCAGGGTATATATATTATTCCTTTTAGTTCTTTATTAAATTATTAATAATATCGAATAATGCCTGCGATGGGCCCTTTGAAAGGAGGAATAACAGAGAATACATAATGATTAAAATTTAAAAATATAAAAAAAAAAAAAAATATCATTTCACTAAAAAAATAAAAATAAAAAAAATTAACAACGAAAAATTAAGCAAGTTTATTTTCAGTTTATATTTTATTCATAGTTACTCTAACAAGTAACTATAACAATATTCTGAGTTGCAATAAAATAACACTTCAATAATATATCATTAAAAAAAAAAAAAATTTAAATAAAAAAAAAATTTAAATTAAAATTAAAATAAATAAAAAAAATACAAAAGCTTACTCTCAGTTTATACTTTTTATTCACAATAACTATAACAATTTTGAAAAATCAGCATTAATATTTTAACACTTTTTTTGGGTTAATAAATGTGGTCATCAATCTCCATAGACAGAACTTTATCTACCATCAGGCCTTGGCCTGTTGGGCTTGGGCACTCTTCCTCATCCAACTCCATGGGCATAACTTTGCTGGCTGGGTGGCTGCATACCCCCGTCGCATCGACTTCCATCTGTATGCTGGCATTATGCAGATCTTTTGTGTCCTCCTTTATCATTTTTAGATGCGGCTGCACCAGGGCATACGCCTTGAAACTCTCCTCAATCAGCTTATAGAACAGCCAGCTAAATGGCTGCTTGCAGCCGTAATTGTTCTTAACTGAAATATTAGAGTACGGCAACTTCCATTGATGCACTTGCTTGTAGCATTTGATGACCTCACGCCCCTTGATCAGCTCCGACTTGTTGCCGCACAGCACTATGGGTATACGGCCGCAGCTGGCCAAGAGTTCGCGATGCCAGTTGCCAATCCGCTCACAGCTAGACTTTGAGGTCACATCGAACATAATGATGGCACACTGGCTGCCAGTGAGGCACATGCTACGCAGGCCCTGGTACTTTGCATCGCCAGCAAAGTCCCACACATCAAAGCACACAGGTCCATGTTTTGTCTGCAGCTCCAGTGTCTGTATGTCTTGGCCCTCCGTGGGCACATATAACTCATGAAAAGTGCCACCAAGGTGGCGTCTCATCAACGAAGTTTTACCCGTCTGACCATCGCCCACGAGTACCAATTTGAATGTGTTCTTAGACATTGTTTTAGGCGGCGCAAATATTGAGTATAAGTTTTTTTTTTTTTTTTTTTGGTATGTAGAATGTTTTGGCATTGTATTGGAAGCAAAGCTTGCTCTGGTTTCCAATATAGAAAGGGACTCGGGTTAGGGTTCTAGGGACACACCGACATCCATATCTGATTTCCTCATAGTTGGTTCGATCCATAAACAGGATCAACATCGTCCTACAATCCGTGGGCTGAGACTCTTCTATGGTGGTGGTGCTGCTGCTGTTCTGGACCTCGCATCGTTTTGGTCATCCGGCAAAGTCCCCTGCTAAATATAGTATACAGTATGAATGTCCTGTTTTTCTTCATCGATGTTATATGTGGAAGCTCAAGTTTTAGCTGTACTACCTGTAGTTCATCCACTGCTTCATATTGGATGTTTTTACCATTGCTAACGCATTGAGTATTCCTTCTGGTCCGCAATTCGTTTGTATTTTCACGTTCTCTCCGTTAAAAATTGTGATGTACCCTTTCTCTGGTTCGAAAATCTCACTGCTAGATCATTAAGTATTATGTGTAGCATTCAACGTATCGATATAATGAGCAGATCTAAACCTAGACTGGAGGAGAGGTGCGCGCTGGCTTCGGCTAATGTCTCTGGTCGGCGGGGTGTGGGTAGAAGGACGGGAGACCACCAATTTAGGGCTCATGAGAGTTAAGAATTTATTAAATTAGCGTATGCGTTGGGAAAGGGGAACAGGATAAGGGAGTCGGGTGATCAAAGGGGAAAGGTCAGCATAGGTAGAAGGGGAGAGGAGTAAGAAGGTCCATTTAGAGTGGGGTCCTTGTTAGCTGCTTGCCGCAACAGTGCGAGCCCGCCCACCCTACCATAATCCTTAAGGGCCACCTATGTTTAATGATTCCTCCAACAAGGACGACGGTGAATCACCTATCTATCAACAGACGCTGCATGGTTCCTTCCGAAATACTCTAACCTCTAGCCTTCATACTAAAACATTATTTATTCAGATAATTCATTAATTTGGGCGGACACTAAATACTAACAAATAACCTAACTCCCGAAGCTGTAAGAATCATGAGATACAATTAGGTAATAATATAATAATAATATAGAAATAAGGTATGTGGGTAAATGGTTTGTAGATTAGGGTAAGGGTAGGGTAAATCAAGTAAGTAGAGCGATATATAGTTGTGTATATGAATAGATATTCAAAAGGTAATTCTACAGCAAAACAATCATAATTAAATAATGTATTCAACTTTAACGGCAAAAAAAAATTAAAGTGCATCCGCACATGGACGAGCCATTAAACCGTAAGGGCGGGCCAGTGGCGAAGTCAAAATCAATTAACGTTACGTTACCGTTGATTCAGACTATCACGTTATTCACTATCTTTCCCTAATTCATTATACTTGTACAAACTTACAGTACTTACAGTACATTTTCCTCCCACGCAAAAAAGATCTTTCGTTGTGTAGATGGCTGGATGGCTGGATGAGATGAGTACGGGATAACCAAACGCATGACTGTAAAGTTAAGCTGTATTAATAACAATTAATAACAAATGATGCCAGGTACAGGAAATCTCTTCGGCTATCTCCACATTTTGAAGTTTCACGGGCGTACATGATTTAGCCGCAGCAAAATGTAAATTGGACCACCAATGGGACCAACCAAAAAGCATTCCGTTATCCGGTATATATTTAAAAGAAAAACACATAAAACTAAATCCACTGGGTCGAGGTCACGACGGCGGCAAGCGGCTCCAGGTTATATTTACCATGGAGGTCAATGACGGAGGTCAATGACCTTGGTACATTGACGGAAAATACACAAAAAACGAAGGCCAGGTGGAACTATCCTCAAGGGACCCGAGCACGCAGCCGTTCGAAAAACTCTCCGTAACTAGAATTGTTGCGATTCCTATATATAGAAAATAACATTTTATAACCATGGGAATTTGCGGAAAAGATTTTTACCCCGATGAGAACTGCACCAATTTAATTGATAAAACTTCGAAATGTGGATTTTCTTTCTCCAGGTGGGCGGTATAAGGGCAGTGACGGAAGGTGCTGCCGTGGTCATGGGGGTTAGGTAAACCTCGGGCTGTATCACAAAAGTTCCGAGAAAATCAGATCACTGGACGTCGTCGGTTTTCTTTATTGACCATACTCACAGATATGGGCAGATTATGAATGTTGGTGAAAACTAATTTAGAATTGCCGAGCACACAATCACTGCGCGTGGTATATATGGTTAAAAATCATCTATCATACAGAGCTCCAGAATACTGCACTCTGTGAAGATCACGAGGAGATAGAGGCAGACTCCTAGAACAACCAGATGCAGCAGCCCACATTTTTTTTTCCATCAGTACATTGTTCTTTTCGCTTTATACTTTAAAGAAAAATAATTAGCAATTAATATAAGTACAATAACGAACCGAAACAACGGTAAAAGCTCTATGCAAGCTCGACGATCGACGCCCCATATTTTCAACAGCCAAGACACCGCAAGACAAGCAGCACATATTACAGATCTGAATCACTTTCTCGGAACTTTTGTGATACAGCCCAATGTGTATGTGCCTAACCCACAAGACCACGGCAGCACCAGCCGTGCTGCGGCTAAATCATGTACGCCCGTGAAACCCGAAAATGTGGAGATAGCCGAAAAGACTTCCTGTACCTTATTTAAGTCGAATATTTACCCTTTAAATTGTTATTAATACAGCTTAACTTTACAGTCATGCATTTGGCTATCCCGTACTCATCTTATCATCCATTCCCCTAATAATCTATTCATCCATCTACACAACGAAAGATCTTTCTGCGTGTGTGGAAAATGTACTGTAAGTTTGTACAAGTATAATGATTAAAGGAAATATAATGAATAACGTGATAAACTGAATCAACGGTAACGTAACGTTGATTGATTTTGACTTCCCCCTCCCACCCCAACAACCACCACCCTCCCAATGTAATCAAACATAATAATTTCCTTGATATATGGCACGGCCGCTTAGAAGAAATTTTATTTTTTATACTGTTGTCTTTTTGTTGATTTGTCATCCATTTCTGATTTGTTTATTATAATGATTCCAGTGTATGCACACACAAATAGAAATACCAACTGCCGGGTTACCGTTTACAGTCCGCCGCCAGAGATACTAAGGGAGAGAGAGAGAGAGAGAGAGAGGGAGAGACAGACAGTCACTACACCTGAGTTCTGTGCCGTGTTTTCATATTTTATATGTACTTGCACTGCATCAGTCCTCTGCCTCCTGAACTGAGCTCCCACCCTGCCCACCGTTCTACCGCTTGCCCACCACAGACACCCAGCGCTCAGACACAGACACACACTCAGTTGCATGCTTTCCGGATTCGGGGAAACTCGCCCGAACGAGCTACAACTGCCTGAAACTCGGCCGAACGAATAGAATGAGAGAAAGAGAATGATCGTTCTTCTGCACAGAAAATGACTCCCGGTTGTGCGTCGGCTCGCTGACGTCAAAGATACCTCAGGGAAACAAGTATAGTTCCACTTTTTAATTTGCCTAAATTTTCTATGAAGGTAACGGTAAATTTTTTGTAGGCATGTCAGTTTGTTCTTGTATCTCTTATGAAGATCTCGCAGTCCAGTATTCCAGTATATTTTGCGCTTCATTATTTGTATACTTACATATATAGTACTTCTTTCCCTGAGGTATAAGAACTGGGAACGCATAGCAAACTATTTGGTGGGTCTTTGATACTGCTGTCCGTAGATTTTCGTCAAACGCTTCCCATCATCCCGAACTCTACGGCTGCCGATGAAGTAAATGCATGCCTGAAATCTTCTTCATTGTGGAGATACACTCATGGACAAAATAATAGGTGTGAATATTTTTTTTTTTTAATATCGGTTTAAATCGATCTTAACATAACTTTTTATATGGAAACTATACTTTTATAATAAGCTCACACTGTTTCGGTGCGAATTGGGTGAATTTTTGGGATTTATTAGCTTTCAGGGAAAAATTTTGGATTGTTTTGTGCTTAGACTGCAATTTCGGCTGGTCAATAAAATAGGTGTATGAAGCAAAACATTAATTTGTGGTTTATTAAGATAATTATTTGGTTCCAGAAGGTAAGGTATTAGGAAAATATAACTAAATGAGGAGTTCAAATCCATTAAAATTTTATTAGATGGGTCGTGGGCGTCACTGCATTGCGGAGGAGAAAACTCTCATTCGACGACTCAAAAATGTAAGAAAAATTTATAAATCCTTTGCCAGGATATTGAAACGATCTCAAAACTTCGTAACCAATGCCTTAAATCCGGTAAAAAATAGGATAAAGTCGGGGAACACATAAAAAATCATCATCTAAGACCGATAATCGCATGGTTCAGTTGGTTAAACGCCACCCGTTCAAGTCATCCAGGACGATTTACAACGAAATTGGGAATATTGTATTATCCCGGACCGTTCGGCGAAGATTGGCAATATCAAACCTACCAGATAGGATAATTGCTGGGCTGAACTCCAAAGAGAGGTGGGAAAGACTTTTGTCAAAATAAAAATTAATTTTGGGATATTGTCCAAAAGAACATGGTACAACATTCCAATTGGAACTTGTCGCATGTTAATATCCTTCATGCCAAGACGAATGGAGAAAGTCCTGCAAAATAACGGCGGATATACCGAGTATTAGCCGCCAGATACTTATTTTATCATAAAACAAGACCAAATATAGTAAAATATCGACTTAATTTAAACATTTATCTTCGTACAACTATTATTGTGTCCAGCCAAAATTGACGGATTTAAGGAAAATTTTAATTTTCTTGTAAATTAAAGGGTTTGTGAATCTGTTTTTACTTTCTGTTTAAAGACAATTGATATAAGTTTTGGAAAAACTTTGATTTGTTAAGATTAAAGTAGATATGACTTAGATATATAAAGTTAAAAAAGAAAACAAATTCACACCTATTATTTTGTCCATGAGTGTATGTCAAGAAGCTGAAATTAACCACGAACATGAGAGTCACATTGCAGAATGACCCGTCCGCTGCTGAATTCTCGAACAACTGCTGCCACTTGGCAATGGCGAAATTCCTGTTGATGTTTCGACTGGATTAATATCGTTCCCGGCAAATTTTTGCACATGAGCATCGTCAAAGGAGGAACTCATTAACAAAAGTGTTCCCCGACATTGCACAAAATTATAAAAATTATAAAAATATCGACTGGATTAGTGAACGGGCAATACTAGCAGCGAAGAACAAGGACGTAGATAATTCGAATTACATTATTCAAAGTCAAATCAATGTAGAACTGCATTCATACAGATCCGTTGACTAACGGATAGTAAAGACTAGGGACATTTAACACCACTGCTCCTTATCAGACCAAACGAAACTATATCTCTTCTACCAGCTTCCTAAATGCGTATCGGCGCAGATTTGTATCCATTTTCGGTTTTTGTTTTGGTTGCTACTAACGTAGAGATTCTGTGTGTGGTTCTCGAAGCGCATTATATTGATTTGTGTCAGGAAAACTGTGTAGCTAGGGAGAAAGAACCCCGACCAATCCGACGAGCTGCACCCGAGCACAGCAAGAATGCGCACCTTCGAACCTAGCTTCCTATTAGCATGGAGTCAGAAATACCATCTATGGCCATTGGCTGGGTTAGAGCCTAAATAGACTCTGACTATCACTCACTGCCCAAAGCTTAAATATAAAAGGGTATATATTATTATATTATTTTCAGTTTATATTTTATTCACGGTAACAATACAAATTTTGATAATCAGCTGAGTCAGAAATTGACCAAAGAGTGGTTCGGGCTTGTTTAGGTTAATAAATGTCGTCATCGATCTCCATGGGCATAACTTCGTCAGGCTTTTCCATGATCATAGCGTCGCTTTTTGAACTCCAGAAGTTTTCGTCATCGATTTCCATGGGCACAGCAGAACATTGCAGAATGTCCGTCCGCTGCTGAATTCTCGAACAACTGCTGCCACTTGGTAATGGCGAAATTCCTTTGTCAAGCTTCTGCATGATCAAAGGGCTCAAAAACTGTATATTTGCAACTACAACTACAACTGCAACTTCGTCAGGCTTCTCCATGATGAAAGCTTCACTTGGGCTTGGGCTTCTGCTTGGGATCCAGCAGCTTTCCTCACAAATCTCCATTGGCAACACTTTGTCAAGCTTCTCCATGATGAAATAATAATCCCCAATAAGCTGATAGAAGATGCTGCCGTAGTTTTGCTTCTCCGAAATATCAAAGCACTTTTTTTTTTTTAGCAGTGTGTTTTTTTGTTTAAGACTGTCTATCGTGGACAATCATTAAATTGGTTGATTAAAGCACTGCAACTGATTTGCAACTGAACTTCCGGTTAGCATTGCAGTGCAAGACCTTTCGCACCTTGATCATCTCCAACTCGCTGCAGACTGATCTGATTGTCGGCTAAAGCAGGCGGCGCAACCCCTGCTACTCTGCCTGTGCGAATACTCACTCATGTTTGGCCCACCGACGCGTCGCACACTGGGGTGAGAGACCCCAAAAGTGGCGATTAATTCAAAATACAAATTTTGGAATTGCGGAATCAAATTAATATGAAGTGAAAGTATATCAAATTCCGCATTAGGGAGTGAAAAAATTATGGCCCTATGTCTAATAGATACCCTTTAATGTGACGTCAAAGTTGAAACTTAGTGTTTTCGTTTTTCGAAATACGAAAAATTTATATTTTGGAAATGGAAATGGAAATAATAAATTTGAATCCTTAACAATTTTCGTAAATTTGTTTGAATCGAAAATTTTTAGTAAATTAGAGATATTTTGATCTTTAGATAGGCAAAAGTTGCTTCAAACGTAACCAAACGTAACCATTCTTTTTTTAATTTATGTGTCACATATCAACTTAAGTGCCCACCAAGGGGTTTTGTGCCCCGTTCTGCCCCAGGAGAGTTATTTGAATTCAAAGTTGGGCGGTTAATCTCAAAACAGAGTTGTTTTTTTATGAGTGTTGGTCACCTGTTTCGGTGAGCTGTTTTGGGCAGCCGTCTGTCAATTGCAATTAATTAGTAAAAGATCAACTTTAAGCTTAGCTTTATTATTAAATATAGTTTACGAAGAAATGGAAAGCGAAGTACAGCGTATGTACTAGATTACTCTGATTAACTGTGAACGTGTTATTGTGATTGTCTTACTGTGTAATATACACACCGCTTTTTATTGTGTTTCTGGTCTTTAGCTAGGGTGTTTGTTTGTAACCGGTATATAATAAATATATAATGAATCTCTGTTTCAACATTTAAGAACATGCAAATTCAATCGAATTTACTCGCCTTCTACTCTACGATATTATGAAAGACAGCGGCCAAACAAATTATACGGACAAGTTATCTTTCTTATCTGAACACGTGAGGAATATTGTTAAGCCATCAGATGATGATTTAGCGGAATTCGAGCGCGAATTGAATGATTTCATCCGTGGGTTTAAGTCTCGATGGATAAGATCAAGTCGGACACACAGTCGATTTGTAAATACCGATACGGATTGGCTAAAGTCAAAGATTTCTTTTAATTCAAGAACGTCAAAGCGCTGCCGAAAGGAACTTTCTTTCTTTTAAGCTCAGATCCAATAATAATAATAATAATAATCCAATAAAAAAAAATTCATACTTTTCCAAAAGAAGTTTGTCCCTTTTTAAAGCGTCTGAAATAGATGAAAGCGAAATAAATGAAAGTGAAGAAAGCGAAAATGATATCGAGTCTGATTAATTTATATATGTATTATTTAAATTTATTTATTTATTAAATTTTTAATATTAATAAACTTCTAATTATATATGACCCGTTTTTTATTTCAAAGAAAAAAAAAAGTTTCATGCATTTTTAGCGTGTTGTTTCTATGGCAGATATATAATATAGCAAACCGATTCTTATTATTCTTCATGAATATAGTCTCCATGGGTATATAATAGATAAGGGAAAAAATTCAGCGATAAAATTTATGAAATTGCTATTTTTGTTGTAAAAAAAAACCGAATATTAGGAAAAATTGACTTAAATTAAATAATGTAAAAATAAAAATACTCCACGGAATACTCAAAAGTTAATGAATTGTACTTTTATTGATCAAATACATAATACAAAATTATAACATGGTCCAATTTTTGGACGGTTGAATTAATCGTCACTTTTGGGGTCTCTCACCCCACTGTGCGTCGGTGTGATCAGCATTTTTTGTTGCCCGTCTGACCATTACTTACGAGTGTGAATTTGAGCATTATTTACGGGAGCAGAAATATTGAGTAGAAGATTCGTTTTTGGTATATAGGCGTAGAAACAATACTTGGCGTAGTATTGAAGGCAGAGCTTGATCTGGCTTCCAATATAGAAAGGGGCTCTAGATGTGTGTTAGTCTTACACTTACACCCTTTCCGTGATTTTCCTCCCATAATTGGAACGATGCATCAGCAGGAGCAACATCGTCCTCCAGTTGGTGGCTAAGACGGTGCAACCGGCAGAGTAACCCGGCTAATTAACGTTCCGAAAACAGATGTTGCACCGGTCAGATCCGGATCTGGTGTTTGCCACGCATACACATACGCCGCATATGAAATTTTCTGATGCATTCAGTGAAACTTTGTGAAACTTTATGAATTGATTGTGAAATGTTGCATCAAAAAAGGGAATAATTTCCTTTATTGTCGCCACTTTTCATGACCTGTGCCCGCCCTCGTTGAGCGGGGCAGCACGACGCGGCGCGGCATGGCGTATTTTTGTGGCCGATGCTGCCATCTCTCTAGGCAAACAACTTTTCCAGCATGCCAACGATATTGCCTCTTTTTTTTGGCATCGTCATCATTGCAACTTCATTGTCAAAGTATTGCGGCGCGATGGCAAGTAGGAAAAACTGCAAAAGAAAATGCTCGAAGGAACCTAAAACAAAACAAGTAGGGAAAAGGAAAAGCGTTGAGCAAATAGAGAGAAGATCGCTGCTGCTGCTGCTGTGGCCTGCCATTTGGGTGTGGAGGGGAGACGCTAATTATATAATATGTAAATATCTGACCTCAAGTGGGGATTGAAGGTGCCACCAGATAATTGGCCTTCATGCCATGTAGTGTTCAGCTTTGGGCAGTGAGTGATAGTCAGAGTCTATTTAGGCTCTAACCCAGCCAATGGCCATAGATGGTATTTCTGACTCCATGCTAATAGGAAGCTAGGTTCGAAGGTGCAAAAGTACAAATCTGCTCCGATACGCATTTAGGAAGCTGGTAGAAGAGATATAGTTTCGTTTGGTCTGATAAGGGAGCAGTGGTGTTAAATGTCCCTAGTCTTTACTATCCGTTAGTCAACGGATCTGTATGAATGCAGTTCTACATTGATTTGACTTTGAATAATGTAATTCGAATTATCTACGTCCTTGTTCTTCGCTGCTAGTATTGCCCGTTCACTAATCCAGTCGATATTTTTATAATTTTTATAATTTTGTGCAATGTCGGGGAACACTTTGTTAATGAGTTCCTCCTTTGACGATGCTCATGTGCAAAAATTTGCCGGGTACGATATTAATCCAGTCGAAACATCAACAGGAATTTCGCCATTACCAAGTGGCAGCAGTTGTTCGAGAATTCAGCAATGTGACTCTCATGTTCGTGGTTAATTTCAGCTTCTTGACATATCTCCACAATGAAGAAGATTTCAGGCATGCATTTACTTCATCGGCAGCCGTAGAGTTCGGGATGATGGGAAGCGTTTGACGAAAATCTACGGACAGCAGTATCAAAGACCCACCAAATAGTTTCGAATCACCGCGTAAATCTTTCATCGTTCGGTCAACTGCCTCCACAGCTCTCTTATGCGCCATCGTGCATCCCAAATGATGACTTTCGCTGTCGCCGAATTCTTGCTTATCGTGCATGTTGGCTTGTTCTTCTGCTCGGTATTCGAAAACGTTCCTCCCGTTGAAATTCGCGATTGAAAGCATCGTGCACTGAACGATGTGGCGCTGGCATTCCCAATGTCGACAGTAGACTGCCGCACATGAGCATACACATGTCTTCGATCCGTATTAAAGCTTCGTTGTGCATTTCTTCGTTAATGGCAAAAGTGATATTCGTAGTTGTCCTGCGAACGTCTATTAACAACGTCTTTTCCCACAGTGCGGATGACATCCGTGGCTATGATTATTGCAAATAATGCACGAATTTGATTTGTTCCAGGAAGAGAAACAGTGGCATCAGCGAGCGTTGAGTCTCAATGTGTGTCGTTTTCAAGCAAATTTAAACGTTGGCAAGCCTCCCGAAAAGTGGCGCCCAGCACACCATTCACAGTACGCAGGGACTCGGAGGATGTACTGCCTCTAATGTTCACCAAAAGCCAGCGAATATTGAAGCTTTCGTCTTGGCGTGGATGAACTATTCGTACGAGAGCATCAGTCGAATAGATATCAGCGAAACCAGCAACAGCATCGCCTCTCTTTCGGCGTTGAAACTTCTTTGATGCAGCGTTCCATGTATAATAGCGTGGCATTTTCGAATAGAGTAAATTCCTTGCGAACGGATCGATAGTGGGCGCATTGAATTGTCTTGAATGGCTTCCAGCTGCTCTAGTAATGATTTTTTGGTCATCAGAATGCATTGTTTTGAACAGTCTGACCAATCCATTACGATCATGCAGAAGATTTTGTAATTGTTCCATTATTTCACGTTTAGTTGCAGTGAAAATTGCACACCGCTGATTTAGTTCAACTGCCGAAACGTCAACGAAATGGATCTGAGAGAATTTATGATCGTTGTTTGGTGGTGGTAACAAAGCGCCCGCTCGATGGTGAATTTGCCCTTGAATCTGAATTTTGTGCAATTTCGCGAAAAATGATTGTTGTTCATGTTGATAATAGAGTTACGATATAACCTTGTAACTCGGATTGTAGCCTGCTTGTTGCACAACCTCTGCTCCAAATGACGTCATTTGAAAATGACGCATGGATAGCGGAAGTTTGTTTTTCCTTGTTATTTAATGATAAAACGACCAGTGAGATTATATTTATATTTTATATTTTCCTAAATCATTGCGGTTGTACAAACTTACAAAACATTTTCCACCCACGCAGAAAGATCTTACGTTGTGTACGAGTGGATGATAAGATGAGTACGGGATAACCAAATGCATGACTGTAAAGTTAAGCTGTATTAATAACAATTTAAAGGGTAAATATTCGACTTGATTAAGGTACCATCTCCACATTTTGGGGTTTAACGGGCGTACATGATTTAGCTGCAGCAAAACGTAAATTGGACCACAAATCGGACCAACCAAAAAGCATTCCGGTATCAGGTAGTATATAATTTAAAAAAAAAAGCAAATAAAACCTAATTCAGTGGGTCGATGTCCCAAGATTGTATTGCGAGATCATTATCGACTGCAGCAGGCGGCTCCAGGTTATATTTTCCAGGAAATCCATCCTTGGGATCACCTAGATCTCACCCGTAGTTCGAACGGTGAGGTTAAATACCCTCAATTGACACGGGCACGCTGCCGTTCGAAATCTTCTCCGGAACGATTCCACTTAGCCCATCGCTGTAAACCCAAAATCAGGTTATACACACACATAACTGGGTTACATTAAGTTGGTAGTACCAACTTGGTACTAGTAGAGCTATTCCTATAGATAGAAAATTACATTTTATAACCATACAATGGAAATTGGCGGAAAAGATATTCACCCCGAGGGGAACTGCACCACTTTAATTGATAAAACTTCGAAATGTGGATTTTCGTTTGTAAGGAAGCGATTTTGCTGGGGTACATATCTCAGTCCAGCCATGGTCGAAACTACAGAAAAATTTGTAATTTGCCGGGACTCCGAGTCGTGAGTCGCGCCTTTCGGGGCGGAACCTCGTCTAGGGGGTCGGGGAGCGGCTGTGATCCACCGGCGGGTGCCTGAATGGTTGCCGGACGGTCCCTCTGGGGAGAAATACGGGCCACAGGGGCGTGAGGGAGGAGGCAGGGTCTGCGAAGGGGGGCTGGGCGATCGCCGGGCGGCACCTTTGGGCACTAATGGTCTCAGGGGAGGAGGGTGGGGAGAAAAGGGCATCATTTGGTACACAAGCTTAGACGCGGAGTTATGTTCTTTTTATCAAATTTTATTCTGCAATATCTAGTTTTCCCTACCTAACCGCACCGCTAAGCACCCTTCTTCTCACGACGATGTGACTCGCTGACCCCAATATCTCCTTCGTTGCGTGGGCGCCGCTTGGCTTTTCAACACACTTTTTTTCTGGCGTTTCTGTTTATATCTGGCGCGCGATCTTCAGACCTGTTGATTCCTCGATTCCTTAGTCGTCGGCTGCTCTCTCTCTCTCTGCATCGTTGATATTCGGCGTTCGTTGCCATGGTTTCCAGCGCTCTCTTCGCTCTGGTATTTCCGTCGTCGTCTGCTCTCTTGGTTCCTATGCTCTCTCAGCGTCGTTCAGGGATGCCAACTCAAAATTTGAAAATTGCGTAGGCCGTAGCACAATTTTGCTGAAATACGTAGATCTACGTACTTTTTTTTAATTTAAAAACAATAAAAAATGAATAAAACAATAAATTTTTAGATTAACTGTCTTTGAACTTCATTGTTATTAATATCTTTTGACGTTTTAAAAAGAAAATTACATTTTTCAAATTGCTTATACACATTAATGTACAAGTTTTACAAAAATTTATACATGTTTTTATTAAAGTATTTTAAGTGCTTTTCAGAAGGCTCTAAGTTTTCCTTTAACCCACTTTTTGTGTGAAGTAAACCTTTTAAAGCGTCCGTTTCTAACTTATTTCTATTATAAGTTTTAATTAAATTTATTTCGGAAAATAGTCGCTCAACATTAGCACTGCTATGTGGAAAAATAAGCAAGTTTTGAGTGAACTTCGTCAAGATCGGAAACATCTGGGTTAAATTTCCCTTTTTAACATTTGAAATATAACGCCAAAAATCGTTTGGCGGTACCGCTTCCTCCTCTTCAAAGGGAAAACTCATGTTTTTTTAAAAGTACGTAGTTTTAGTCTCTTTACACGTAGACACGTAGTTCTCCTTTCAAATACGGAGATCTACGTAAAAAGACGGAGGGTTGGCATCTCTGGCGTCGTTGATGTTCTTGGCGGCGGAGCTTTACGCTCTCCGTTGTCTGAGCTTTCCGGTCAGAGCTTTCGCTCTCTCGCGTTCTGGGTTTCGTTGCCAGTGTTGGCCGCGGATCACTGTTTCCCCATATTTCCATATTTTCCTTCTCCAGGTGGGCGGTATAAAAGAAGTGACGGCAGGTGCTGCTGTGGTCTTGGGGGTTAGTTACATACACATCGGGCTGTATCACAAAAGTTTCGAGAATATGCACTTGGTTAAGATCTGTAATATGTGCTGCTTGTCTTGCGGTGTCTCATTCAGCACTTTTGAAATTCAACGGTTTATTTTTCATAGGCCAGATAGGCCGTTGAAAATATGGGGCGTCGATCGTCGAGCTTGCATAGAGTTTTTAGACGAAACACATGTTTTGTTAAAAAGTGGCAACGCCATACCGTTGTTTCGGTTCCTTATTGTACTTATATTCATTGCTAACTAGCAAACCCGGCGAATGAATTCATTTCGATTACAAAAATGAAGTGTTATTTAGTTGAACTTCTCTAAGTAAATGAAAGTGAATCCAAAGTAAATACTGAATCGAAGCGTTATGCGTGTTCGCAAACTATCCGTTTCATTGAAGTGCTCTTTGGTAAACCACATTTTTGGTTTTTTGGTCTGACGTTAACACAAACCGTTCCCAACTCGAAAACATGCAACGTATAACTGCCCATGTGAAAAACAATGATTTTCTAAATTTATCCCGCAAACACTAAGCGATTTGCCTTGCGACTTGTTACGAGGGTTGCTGTTTATATTTTTGGCCTAGGTCACTTCCAGCCATATTAGGGCCAAAAGGTTATTTGCATAAAAAAGTTTGGAGTTTTATGGGCTAAACCTACATACAACTTTTTAATGTACGACCACGTTTGATATCGATTCAAGATAAATAAAAATTTACCTCGGCCGAAAAATGGAATTAGGCCGTGAACATCTTCGTGCGATTATTTTTCACATCTTTCGACGTGGATTACGTAGACAAGAATTCATCGATGAACTAAAATTATTACACGGCGAACAAGAACCTTCCTTAAGCTCTGTAAAAAAGTAGTAAATTGAGTTTATTCGGGGTCGCTATACGCTTAGCGACTAATTCCGTGAAGGTCGTCCAAAATCAGTTGCTGTGCCACAAAAAATCGATGCTGTGCAAGAACTGATTAACAAAGATCGTCATGTCATATACCGTGAGATAGAGGCTTCCTTGGACAATAGTAAGATTTGCCATGATCCCCTGGGCATAAAAAAGGTGGGCTCCCGTTGGATCCCACATAATTTAACAATCCAGCAAAAAAAGCCGCGTGTCGATTGGTGCAAAGAAATGATCCAAAAGTACGATCGTGGTGCTTCAAAAATTGTATATAATACAACAGGTGACGAATCCTGAATATATTCATACGAGCCAGAAAAAAACAGCAATCGACTGCTTGGGTCTTCCAAAATGAACCAAATCCAAAAAAAGATGTTCGCTCACGAAGCACATCGAAGCAAATGGTGGCCTGTTTTTTCGTCATTAATGGTCATGTGGCTACAGTTGCCTTAGAGAAACGTAAAACAGTTAATTCTGATTGGTATACAACCATTTGTTTGCCAGAAGCTTTTGGTGAAATTCGAAAAATGAACAAAAAGACACGAATCCCTCTCCACCATGCCAATGCTAGCTCTCACTCATCGGCACAGACAAAGGCAGTTTTGACCGACCAAAACGTTGAAATGATGGATCAGCCGCCGTACAGTGCTGACTTAGCCCCCAATGACTTCTTCTTGTTCCCTAACATCAATAATAAATTACGCGATCAACGGATTATGACGCCAGAAGAAGCGGTTGATGTATTCAAAATGCATGTTTTAGAGGTGTCTCATTCGGAAAGGAAAAAAAAAAGCTGTGAAAATTGGTTTAATCGAATGCAAAAGTATATTAATTATCAAGGAGAATATTATGAGAAATAATAAAACCATTTTCAGACGCCTAAGTTGGGGTTTTCATAGGTAGGCCAAAGATATAAATAGCAACCCTCGTATGCTACAGGGGGTGTACATAACATTATTCAAAAAACCGCATCGAAAAATCTTGATTAGTTTAAAAGTTATTAAATACCCGAATTATTAATTGGAATTTAGCCTCCAAGGAGGATAGAGGCGACAGAAGATTGGTGGGGTATATATTTTTATATTATTTTCAGTTTATATTTTATTTACAGTAACTATACCGGCTAATTAACGTTCCGAGAACATTTGTTGCACCGGTCTGATGCGGATCTGGTGTTGCATCGGTCGGTCAAAAGCGCCTCAGCTGTTGCACCGTCGCGTATCCAATTTTCTGATGAATTCAAACCTCGAAACTTTATCAATTGAGTGTGAAATGTTGCATTAAAAAAGGCGAATAATTTTTGCACACACTTTCCCTTTGTTGCCTGCCACTTTGCATGTGCCCTGTGCCCGCCCCCGACGAGAGGCGCGGCGCATTTTGGTGGCCTTATTAAGTTGGCGCCTCCAATGCTGCCATCTCTCTAGGCAAAAAACTTTTCCAGCATGCCAACGATATTGCCTCTTTTTTTTGGCATCGTCATCATTGCAACTTCATTGTCAAAGTATTGCGGGACGATAGCAAGTAGGAAAAACTGCTAAAGAAAATGCTCGAAGGAACTTAAAAAAAAAACAAGTAGGGAAAAGGAAAAGCGTTGAGCAAATAGAGAGAACATCGCTGCTGCTGCTGCTGTGGCCTGCCATTTGGGTGTGGAGAGGGGGTCGCTAATTATATGTAAATATCTGCCACATCTCAAGTGGGGATTGAAGGTGCCACCAGATAATTGGCCCTCATGCCACCAAAGCGAGTGGGGTAGAGTGAGAGAGACAGAGACAGAGTAAGTGATCAAGGGAATAAGCTCTGTTCTGGTGCGGCGGAAAAGGAAAGCGAAAAAGTTGTCAAAGCATGACAGGATTTCACTTGGCAATCTCCTTCTTTAGCTCCTCAACTATGCAACATTTCCACTCAACGTTTACCCCCCACTAAAAGAATGAACTTCTACGACAACTTTAGACTTTTAAAGACTCCGCCAAAAAGTATACACAAATATTTGTAGATTTTAGGTGGAATTTCTGACCTTAACTTTTCATCTACTTCTTGGGGAAACTTCATCAAATGCAATGACAATTAGTAGCCTCTCTCGAATGCCTCTGAAATGCTAAATAAATTCCTGTGCATTTAAGTCATTAGTGAGGAGAGAAATTTCATTACCCCCCCGACACTGGGAAACATTCAAAAATTAACCCAAAAAAAAGAGAGAGCGTGCAAAATGACACAATAAACGAAAGGACATGGAAGGGGGAGTTGGGTTTTTTGGGGTGGGGGTATATAGAGGCAGTACTAGAGCAGGGGAAGCGACAGACAGCCAACAACCAACACGTACAAAACGCATAAACATTCTTGCCTAAGTGAGTTTGTACATAAATTTTTTGGGGAGCGAAACTTGCGTTGCAGGATGCGTTACAACAGGATACGTGTATATGTGTGTGTGTGTGTGTGGGGGGGATTGTGGCACAATGGCAGAGGCAGGAGTAGTAGGAGAAGCTGCCAACTTACGCAGTGAAATCTATTGGTAGCCAAAGTGTAGAGATGGGTTTGAGTTTCGAGTGTGTGTCTCGGTTTCGTCTTTTATTTATGTAGCCACACACACAACACACAGACACACAGAGGCAAATGCAACAGCAACCGGACTTTGTCTCTCCCTCTCCTCTCCTCTCTCACTCTCTCTCTCTCTCTGTCTATTTCTCACTTGTAGTAGTCAAGTTTTTTGTTCATTTCCAGATGGTTGCCTGGTTGATTGCTGATAGAAATCATACCCGAAACTTTCACCAGAAGAACCTTTAGTCGAACCTTTAATCTTGATTAAGGATCGACTTTTAGCGTAGCAATTCGAAATGCTAAAATCTCCAGAATAATCGAATAAAATAATGCCAAACTCAATTTGATTTATTTCAATTAAAAATCGAATATTTAGTTACAGTTTGAGGAATTTTCGCTTATTTATTCCTGCTTTGCTTGTCCCCGAAAGTGGGGAGGATCATGAAGGGCATGATTCATTTGATGATCCGAATGATGGGGTCTATGATGCGGTTGCTCGTGCCTGGCATGGTGTAACAACTGGCTTGGTGCCTCCTCAGCGGTGTGTGGCCTGGCCGCGATGACTGCCACAAAGTAGCCAAAAAATAGCTGCGAAAAAATGTAAATTAAATCCATCGATTGCAACCAGTTCAAGGTAGCAGCAGATCGCAATTGTTTGACTGGATGGTATGTTTATGCCGATTTTAAGGCGGAACCAAATGCATTAGCTTGCGGTTTACTGGAATTTTTTAGTGTTAATTTTAATTTCAAGCTTTGATTTAATAATCCAGCTGAAATGTGTAAAGTAAAAATATCAAACATAGCTAAGATAATATATATCATATAAAATGTATTATAAAAATTATGAAATAAGAATTAGCTTTTAATTTGTTATATAAAAATTAAATATAAATTTGATAGCTGATTTTTATATACCCAATTAATAATTTTTGAATGAGATTGTATTGCGGTTCCTGACATAAACTATGAGTCTAGTAGGTTAGCTCTTAGACTTAAATCTCACAGATAAACCTCTTAAATGTTCTTTTGGGTCAGGAAATTCTGCTGGAATTATCGTTTTTCATGGCCGTTTTGTGTGTGTCTGTCATTTGAGTTGCTGCATGAATAATGAGATTTCTATGAAATTCATGGAGATATCATTGGCTGTTTGCATTATGCAAGTAGAGTCCTTAGAGGACACACACACACACTCGCACACTCTCGAAAGAAAAGCAGCAACTTTTGTAGCATATTTTATGACTCTGCTTGACTTAAGAGAGCGCAGCGTTAAAGAGCGCACACTGCTGCCAAAGAGAGCGCAAAGCGACATGCCAAAGCAGTGTCAGCAAGAGAGCGGCGGCAGCAGAGGAAGAGAGCGAATCGCTTGTAGCATTACTGACCTACATTAAGTAAAAATTTATTTATGCCGGCTGCCAAATTGGTTCCCCAAAGTATTGGCAGTTCTTCGCACGTTCCCCCCCTCCCACTCCATCCCAGCCATGCTACTCCCCTCTTTTAGTTCTGGTACTGGCCATGACGGATATGATTGCTGGTTTGTGGCACTTCTACTCCTTGTTGCTATTACTGCCGTGGCTCTTGTTGTTGTTGTTATTGTGGCTGCTGCTGTTGGCTTTAATAATAATGGTTTGTAATTTGCATAAATAATGTTTGATTTCGGCACTGATGAGAGGCCGGCCATGAGTGTATGTATTTGTGTGTGTGTGGCAACATAAATGATTGAATGCTCTCATTGCTCGAGGTCTTTTTTGGTCAAAATTTCAGTTGAAATTTTTTTTGCATATAAATCGATAAATTAGAACATCCATAAATCATCTATAAATCTATTAAAATGTATATTTTTCAAGTAAAGTCAAAACTAGGAAGAAGATAGCTAGTTTTGTTTATATTTGCTTAGCAATCAAGCTGTAATTTACTTAAATATGCTAACAAGTAATAATTTAGTTTCTACTAAGCCAGAAGTCAATCCTTTGGCTAGTAATAGTTTACCCCCACTTCTTAGTAAGTGCCTGCCTCCCATGCAGAAATATGTGAGTTCAGCCGCAAACCTATTGAGATTCCCTTACTGTTAAATAACAGACAACTGTTAAGCAACATGCGGTCCGCAATGTTATGCGCTCTTCGATTGGCCTACGCGTGCTCTCTTTTGCTGTTCAACTTCGTGCAAGCGCTTGGCTTCGTTTCCCATTCGCTTCGTGCGAACTTCGTGGCTCTCTTCGGTTCGTAGCCGACACCGTTCCTTCGTGCTTCGTTGTGCTGCCGAGCCCACGATTATGGGCGCCCCAAACGATGACTTTGTGTAATCAGTGCGTGCTGCTAAGTAAATTAGTTAGTATGATTTTAGTACGCAACGCTGACGGACGTACTGCCGCTCGCAAAAAAGTTGAAACGAAGCAGAACGCGTACGTGTCGTGATAATTTCTCGGTGTGTCTGTTGGGTGCAAGGAAGTGCGCGCTCAAGTGTCGCTTGGATTTCAATTTCAATATAAAGTGTCGCCCGCGCTGCACCGCTTGGTGTTGGTGGTGTCGAAAAACCTTTAACAGTCAGTTCTGTGCTCTTGATAAAGCATGCAACAATATATTGCACGTTGTACGTAAGAAGATATACTCGAAATAATCGTAAAAGAACAAATAAATACAGTGTTAATTCAGAGGAACAGACAGCCGGTGATATTTGGTATTCCCTTGAACATATTTTTAGATGGACTTTAAGCTTATATCCTTTAATAGAAATGATCTTCCCTGACGATAAACTTGTATGTTCCTATTGAGGGTACATTCCCTAGAGAAACACAGAATCTCTATAGTAACATCTGCACTATAATACACACATATTCCCCCTCAATCATTTCCTCTAAGCGAACCTCCTTTCTTATGTCAACATTTTTGGCTATGATCAACTTCAGTGCAGTTTCAGCCCTGCAAAGAAGTTTTCCGCTCTCCAACAAATCTCCACCGAGCCCTCGTATGGTGCTCCTTGGTGCTTCCTGGCCGTCTTAGTGAACTTTGACTGTGAATACCAAAACTCAAATAAAACTTAAATCCCAGAGTTTGAAGGCAAGTCCAGTGCCAGCCTCAATTTCGTACCTCATTTTTCACAGAACGCTTAACGCAAATTGTGCCGAGCTCCGCCACCCCTCCCTCCTGCTGCTGCTGCTCCTTTGTGCTCCATTCTCTGCTGCTTTCTTCCAAGCCAACTCTTGCTTTTCCCCTTTTTTATTTTTTGTTGGTGTGCAAAACTTAGCGCTCCATGGCGCTATTTACTCCTGCAGCTGGAGCCCCAGCTGTAGCTCCAGCTGAAGCTTCAGTCGTGCTCCAGTCGTTTCCCCATGCTGATTGCATTTTGGGGTGGCGCTGGTGGTGGCTCCAGTCGAGCGTGGCTCATTATAGGGCTGACAGTACTCTTTCCCCTCAAAGACAAAAAACCAACAAAACCCAAAAAACAATCAAAAAAAAAACGACAAACCAAACAATCACAGCATACCTTGTGGCACTTTGAGCATTGCAATGGAATTCATTTGAGCCCTGGATTCGTTATGCAATTGCGTGTTTTTTTTGGTATTTTTTGTATCCATATAATGTATAGTACTATGTATATTTGAAATTTCACTTTGACTGTCACGCCAATTGAATTAATTAAACCGCAGAATTTAGGATTTAATTTGACATTTAATTATTGCAATTAAAAGCGGCATGCCGCGGCAGCGCATGTGTGGCATGCGGAGAGCAGCCGCAGAACAATAACAGGCAACAGGAGATAAAACATGTGGGGGGACTAGGTCTCTCAAAGAGTCACAGAGAATTAATGGTATTTGTGGCTTTGTAAAGGTTAAAGGTGGCTTTTTGGTTTGGAGTAAGGGTGAGTCGGAAGAGTAGGATAAATTTAAGGAAAATCTTGGCGAAAGTTTAGATTTTCTACTAGAAAATACAAAAAGAATATTAAATCAAAACTGTAAGACATTAAAAACACTAGAAAATAATTTCTAAAAAATATTGATAACATTTTAAATAATCTACAATTTTAAAACACACACAAAATAAACTGAAAAGATTCTGAAGTACACTGACGAGCAAAACTGTAACACCATTTCAGTATACGCACTTCAACGGTCTGTATCTTCTCTTCTATTCTATGTATGACAAAAGATTTTAGTACTGTTCTGTAGGTAATTCATTTTACTATGTTTCCAGAAAATTTGGATCCGTTTAATAAGCTGGAAAAAAAATGGCAAACAAAATTGTAAAAATAGTCAAATGTTACAGTTTTGCACTCCGGTGACTTTTTAACCAATTATTTTTTTGAAAATTTTTTAATAATAAGCCCTCACCCCTTTTAATTTTTTTAGTTCATCAACACTATTTGGCATACTTTGGGTGTATTGTAGCAAAAATTTAGGGGGAATCGCGTTCCAGACGTTCTTCGTACTCTACCACAACTCCATCATACCAATTGGAAGGAGCCAATATTTTGCCAGCTGTGATTCGACATCGCTCCATAATTTTTTGAATGGGATCCTATCGGAAGATTGCGGTGGCCACTTAATTGACTGTAATCTTTGTTTGGACTTCCAATTTTTGACCAAAAAGGATGAGTATTTCGTTGCATTTTTTTGATGAAAAATGCATTTTTTAGAAAAAATACCCATATTGCCGATGACATCTCCAAGATTCTGTTTTAGAATGCTTAAATATTGTTCCTTTTGCATTATCCCATTGATCAATTCCAAGGATCGAACTCCATTTTGATTTATACCGCCTCAAACCATAATTGAACCGCCACAGTGCTTGACGGTTTGGCGCACAGTACTTGGTAACTGGATTGTGGGATCTCTAGTCCAATAGTACAATGAGCTGTTTGACTCGAAACGCTTAATCTTTATTTCATCTGACCATTTTACTTCGAAGCAAAACTATTTGCAATTGTTGAAAGTGTTTATTAGTGATTTACAGCATCCTAATCCAGTCACCAAGTACTGTGCGCCAAACCGTCAAGCACGGTGGCGGCTCAATAATGGTTTTTGGGTGAATACATGAAAATTGAGTTGGACCCTTGGTATTTATCGATGGAATAATACAAAAGGAACAATATTTAATCATTCTAAAACCGAATCTTGGAGATGTCATCGGGAATATGGGTCTTTTTGCTAAGAAATGCATCCTTCAGCAAGACAATGAAACCAAATACTCGTAATTTTTGGTCAAAAATTTGAGTCCAAACAAAGATTACAGTCCATTAAGTGGCCATCGTAATCTCCCGATAGGATCCCATTCAAAAAAATTGATGGAGCGATGTCGAATCATAGCTGGAAAATAGTCGCTCCCTCCAAGTGGAATGATGGAGTTGTGGTAGAGTACGTAGGACGTCTGGAACGCTATTCGCCGTGAATTTTTGCTACAATACACCCAAAAGTATGCTAAATCGCATAAATGAACTCAAAAATCAAAAGGACTTTTGGACTCATTATTTAAAAAATAAAATTAAAAAAGTAACCGGAGTGCAAAACTGTAACATCTGACTATTTTTACAATTTTTGTTTTTGCCATTTTTTTTTTTTTCCAGCTTATTAAACGGATCCAAATTTTCTGGAAACATAGTAAAATGAATTACCTACAGAACAGTACTAAAATCTTTGTCATACATAGAATAGAAGAGAAGATACAGACCGTTGAAGTGCGTATACTGAAATGGTGTTACAGTTTTGCTCGTCAGTGTATATTAAAAAAAGAAAACTTTTGAAAAATTGAAATATTATACAAAAAATAATTAAGAATGCTGGTAAATTATTAAGAATTAAAAAATAAAAATTTCAACCCACACTATATGCACAAAAAAAAATTCAGAAATATATTTTAGCAAAGAAAACTTAAAGAAAAAAGCAAATCTTATACAAAAAAATAATTAAGTATGCCTAAAAATGATTAAAAATTAAAAAGGAAATGTATACTTTTAAAATAAACTGCCCCAAAAACGGAATGTACATTAATTAGGGATATATTTTATTACCAAACCAAACAGCAAAAGGTCTTATAAATAAATTTCCTGCATGCAAATTATCTAAAACTTAATAATCTTTTTGGATGTTTGCTACTAAATATTTAAACTAAAAGTAAAACCACAAAAATACACACATAAATATAGTACAACATGAAAAGGTAAACAGCAAAATACTCTAGGAGATCAACTGCCAAAATTTGTTTGCATTCCCCTTTCTAGAATATATTTATTTTCCCCAAGCAAATGGCAAAAGTTATGCAAATTTGTTAGGGGTTAGCGAAAGGGTTTTTCTCTATCTTAATCTGAAACTAATCGATGCTGTGTGGAAACAAATATTTTAAACTGAGTTCAAGTAGTGTCGGGCAGTGATATAGTGCTGTTTATGTCTGCCCTGGTAGAGCTCTCAATCTTATCAAGTGCCGGACAGAAGCATCTGTTTTCAGTTACACAACTAACACGATAAATGGTATATTGGGGATCACAGGTTATCACTGGATTGATGGGAATGTGACGCAGCTTCACGCTGCAACAAATGGCCAGTACGTAGGCCTTTAGCCAGGTCACCATCTTGTTGGAGTTGTTGGCTATAACTGGCGGAGAAGTTTCTGCCATAGCCCACATGGCTGATGGAAAACTAATGCAGCATGGAATCAATTAAACTCGCATTATCCTTGCCTCTAAGACACGCACACAAACATAAACATACACAGCCAGAAACACACGCACGCACACAAACACAACGACCTTTGTTTATGGTCTCTTCAATTATTTAGCTCTGGCCAAGCAGCTTCCTCTTGAATAACCAAATAACTCCAGCAAAACTTTCTCATTATACTCGCATTTTGTTGGTTTGTTTTTTAGTTTTTATAGGGTTTTGCTCTGGCTACTTTTTTGCTGTATCTATGGAGTATATGTTGAGAGTTTTTTAGCATGTGGAGGGATCAATGTCTAAGCGCAGTTTTAAATTTAGTTTTTACGATAATTTAGTTGAGGTAGTTTTGCTGGCATTTGCTGGCCCCATGGCAACTCTAGCAACAAAAGTGGTGCTCCATGAATTGTTTTTTAAATATAATTAAGTAGGGAAAGTAGGAGAATATTTTTAAGTGAAGTATAAAAAGCTAAAGCAGTGCAGTATAAAGCAGTATATTACATATTAAATTTTTTAAATGAAAATTTCAAACCTTTTAAAAATCTCAATAGCCCAATTTGTTGTCTTTTGTAGCACAGTGTATTTGCGAAAAGTGGCCCATAAATTACTATTTTTAGTTGCGTTGTTGTTGTTGTTGTCGCTGTGTCTCTGAACATATGTGCATCACTGTGTTTAGCCAGTGCTAATGAATAGGTGGGTAGCAGCAGCACTTTTAGGGTGTTCGTTGCAAAAACTATCAAATAAAACTGGTAGTCAACCACACAATTACACACACCACACACGCATACAAACAAGCACACCATATATCTATGTGTGTGTGTGAACATAAAGGCAGAGAAAAACATGATATTTTGTGCTGCAACTATTGAATGCAGCAACAGCAGCAGCAGCAGGGCTCTCGCTCGGTGCTCGTTGCTCGCCTGCCTTCCAATAAGCGACATAAAATATGCGAAAATACATACACCAAACACACACTTACACACAGGCATACTACACACACATATATGAACGCTTGCAGCGTATATGCGGGAAATATTTTATGCAGTTTATGCGGCTTGGACGGAATACCCACCCGCCCGCCCCTTGCTGGGTTGCCCTGGGTGCCCGTGCCTGGCGCTGGGGATTCGCTAATTAGGCAATATGCACTTGATTGTGTTATAATCATTAAAACCGGAAATGCATGACCAGCCATACCACAAAAACACTCACACACACTGCTACACACACACACATACAGCTGTGTATGCGCGGTTGAAGCAAACATTTTCATTGCATACTTTTTGGGGGAAGCGGCGAAAATGTTTCGCGTGAGTTTTGCATTTCTATCATAAAAACAAATAGGAATTGGGAACGGGGGGAATGGGGGAACAGCAAACGGAGGAAACGAGTACAGCCAACATCGCGGCACCTGCGGCGATTGAGTTAGTTTTTCACTTTCCCTGCTGCTTGTTGGTTGAAAATTATAATTTTGCTGCGAATATTAATTGAATTTGTTGCATACTCTTTAATGCAACGCAAAAAAAGGCCCCGCCGCCGCCACAACCCCACACTACTAAAGCCGAAGGGTCTAAATGACCAAAAGTCACATCAATGGGCAGTCAAGGGAAGGGGGGGAGCGGCTGTGTGGTGTGGGACGGATAGGCACTTGCCTTGAACAGGAAACGGAAGCACATGGGGAAAGCAAACACGTGTCGGAAAAATTTTTGCTCGCAACATTGTTGACACACACACACCCCGAACACCCCGCACACCCCGAACTGCAAGCCATAACCGGCAACCGTACCGGCACCCAGCACTGCCATCGCCACCACCAACGTCCGACCGACCGACCCGCATTGCATATGTAAAGCTGCTTGTAAGCTGGCCAATTTTTTATGCATTTATGCATTTTCATTCTGCTGCTGCTCTGTCGCACCCTCTCCACTCGCTCTCCGCTGACAGTGCCCGCATTTATATTAAAGTTACCCGTTAAGAAAAATGCAGAAACTGCTGCAACAACACAGCAACCAATCCAACACCCGAACACCCCAACAACCCAACAGCCCATTCCCCCCATACACCACAGAACCATGCACTGGGAGAAAGAAAAATCTAGAAATTATTATTTATTATTTTTATTTTATTTAAGAGCTTTTTATATTTAATATTTTATATTTAAAAAATGCAGGCATTTTATTTTTTATTGTTATTTATGTACAAAAAAATTGAGGGATTTTATTTTTTATTTTAGAAAAAAATTAGGAAATTAAATTTTTTTTTTTTTTAAATTTATTGATTTTAATGTATATTTAAAAAATTGTAGGCATTTTATTTTTTTTAAAATACAGGCATTTAATTTTTATATTTATTTATTTATTTTAAAAAATAAGGAATTTTAATTTTAAAAAATTTAATTTTTTATATATTGTTTGAATTAAATATATTCCATTTATAAAATAGAAGATAACCTTGATTTTTCCCTCAGTGTTTTATGATGCCCATGCTCTAGCCCAAAATGCCATTTTGTAGGTTAATCAAATGCAAGACGAAAAGAATGAGTGAGTAGCACCCATGGGTGGTGTTGGGTGCTGCAATCTCCAAGGAGGAAAGAGAGCGAGGGAGCGAGAGAGCTGCAACGGCTGCTGCTGACGCTGCTGCTGCTGCTGGCTAGTTAGTGTTTCCCGGGCGTTGGTGCAAACATTTTTGCACATCATTTTTATATACACATTTTCGCTTGGGTTTTTCATATTAAAAGAAATTTTCCAGCTGAGAGAAAAGACAAGGCAAAGAAGCACTGACAGAGCTGGCAACTGACAGCCAAGATGGACGGGGGCTGTGATTTGATTTTTATTCTAAGCAGCGATGCACAACACAACAAAGGACATAGTGGACAGGGCACAGCGGACACAGAACACAGCGGACACAGACAGAGTGATGGAAAGAGAGAGAGAGAGAGAATGAATTATTGCAAATGATGTAAACGCATTCTGTGGCTGTCTTGTGGCTGTCTGCAAAAAATTAATTAGTTAAATGAGATCTCTGCAGATGAAAGCGGAAGCCAAATGGAATTATGTTTTGAGTCAAGCGTACAAAGTTATTAACTAAAAGTACTTTTAAATGTTAAATAAAAAGTGAACGAAGATCATCTTTGAGGTAGGATTTGGAAGCTGTAAAGTTGATAGTAAGAAAAGCATTCAAAGCTATTCATTCACATCATAAGAACTGCATTCAATCAGACAACTAAACTCAATAGTTTGTAAACGATGTCTAAAGATCTATAAGACAAGTTCTTAGCTGCATAAAAATAGCCTTTCCAGCAGCATAAAAAAATTGTCTTCCCATCAGCATCAGAAAAAATTATTCTACATTGCCAGACAATGTGGAATGGCAATCCGCTTGTATTTTCGTTTAATTTAATGCGATTTTCTGCATATTAACAGCGACAGCTAACCCAAAGCTACATCCAGTGCCAGTGCCATGGAGGATTCCAACAGTGAAAAGTCCCCTGCATACCCACCCCCCTGTGCCATTGGCCAGGTGACATAAACAAGCCCTTTATTTGGCATTTTGCTGCAGTTTTTGACACGCGAAAGTAGCAAAACGTTTACACAAACGGAATGCGGAATGGCATGCTGCTGCTGCTGCTACCAAGAACGACAGAGCGAAAGAGGAATGCGGATAAGGCAATCGCGTGAGAAATATGAAAAAAAGAGACAGTAAGAGCTAAAGAGACAGAGGGAGAGACAGAGAGAGAGAGAGGGAGAGAGACGGGGCTGATAGGTAGTAGCTGCTCTAAAAGGTAGTAAGCTACATCCTATCGTATCGTATCATTTGTTATTTTCATTTCATTTTCTGCAAACGGAATGCAGGAATGTTGTCCGGGTATTAGCCGACTGTCATTGACAGCTGGAAATCATAGGATATTGCCCGGGTCTGGCCTGGGCATTCGCTACCCCCCCTGTCTGCCGCATTTCATTGTTTGTCATTTAACGATTGACAGCTGGCGATAAACCAAACGAGAAGTAACGAAGACAGCAAAACCTGAGCCAAAAGTCACACAATAAGCGAAATGAAAACCCCCACACCCTACCCTACACCCCAACAATCAAATAGAAATGTTAATGACGCCAACACAGAGAGCAGAAGGAAAATATTCAGGCGGGCAGAACGAAAACAAGGTGTCCAAAAATTGCTTAGTTAGTCGTGTCCTTAGTGTGGGCTTTTCTTTTACTTATTGCTGCTTGCTGTTTCTGGCTGTTTTTCCGATCTGTGTCTGGCTTTTTTCCGGGGCAGTGTCTGGCTATTTATCATTATGGCATTGCTTGAGTTGCCTTTTTAGAGTGATTTGCCTAGGGAAAACCAGTTGGAACGACGAAGACGAACACTCATGGGAGGAATCTCTGAGTCGCTCTCGCCTTCTGGGAGGAATCTCTGAGTCTCTCTCTCCTTCTGCCTGTTAATCAAAGATAACAGCAGAATACCCCCTAATGGCTGGTGTAAATTTTCTACTTAAGTGTATTCACTGTAGCATCTCATCATTCATAATTTGACCCACAAAATGAATGTGCAATGAATAATGAATGAATGGAAATGAATGGCAATGAATGGCAATGAATGTCTTTAATTTCATGTATTTTCTGCTGCTGCATTTTTTTTATTTATTTTTTTTCGCTCATTTTTTAACTTTATTAATTCGTGTATTTCCTGTCATTTCAACCTGCAATCAAATAGCTGTCGTAATGCCTTATGCCACGCCTTAAACTCATTTCATTTTTCACTCAATTACGCCCACTGAATGTCAGGTTTAACCCCGTAGGGCAGGTCCTGTCTACCCCCAACCCTCCTCATTCAGTGGGTCTGTGCTGTGGTGTGGTAGGGGGGCTGTCAGTGGGTCACGGGTTTATGGTTGCATGGCATTCATTCTTGCTCCCTTTCCCCTTTTTATGTCCAACGGTTACACGCCAACCGGTTAAGCCAATTTATTAAATAAAAAATAAAAAACCATTTGTCACATTTCGTTCAAGTTTTCAGCACGGCTACCCCTTTGTCTCTCTCTCTCTCTCTTTAGCTCTCTGTTTGCCGCTTTGTTGTGTTTCTTATCTTTATGATATTTTGCAGCCAAAAAAAAAAGCTAATAAAAGTTGAAAAGCCAAACAAAAGGTGACAAAAACACGCCAAAAAAAAAAAACAAAACAGGAAAGAAAAAAAGAAAATAATAATAGAGGACAGGCCTGGCATTATTCTTCATTAATATCCCACCTGGTCAACAGATAAACGAACAGCGAAAATGACAGCGAGAACGAAACAGGGCAAAGGGAAAAGCAAAACACGGGATTAAGGAAAGACAAGGAGAAAGCCGGAGAGAAAAGCGATACCCAAACCTAGCTAGTGGAAAATCCCCCACCAGCACACAATAAGGCACTGATAAAACAAACAGCGGACAGACATTGATGATCAATGACGTGGAGGGGGGAGGCCCAGGCCCATCATAAGCAGATAATAATAATATTAATAATGAAAATGGCAGACCCTTTTTTTTATGCCTACCCCTTCGATAAGCAGTCAGTCAGTGGGTGAGAAGTGATTGGTGGGGGGGAGGAGGCATGCCTACCGCAATTAGTTGATTGCCAGGCCACCACTCAATTCCATCATGGCTATGGCCCAAGAAGTCCTTTTGGCCTTTCAATTTCATAAGCGTTGCCGAGATGCCGAGAGTCCAGGACCAAGTGCAAGACCAAGTCTCAGTCCCTTTTTCCCCAACGATATCTTTTGGAGTATCTGTCGGGTGCCATTGCCAATCGCCTGGCACTTACACTGCTCTACTCTCTCTCTCTCTCTCTACGCTCTCTCTCTCTGCACTCGACGGGAAATTAAACTTGTCCAAAAGTTTAAATGCCTTTCTGCCAGTTTTGCGCCTGACTTTTGTTTTCCCAAGTTTCCCCAATGGACTGTGGCGCTTCCTCCCCCTGCTCGCCCATTTGCCCCTTTTTCTCTCGGCGCTAACTGGTTGTGGAGTTTTCTAGCAATTAAACGAGGCATCCGACTTGGCGTGGCTTCTACCGCCACCATCCCTCCCCCCTCCGCACAGCAGCATACAAAATGTACAAAATGATACACAGGCGCTACTTCCCTCTCTCTGCCACACTGTAACTGGAAACGAATTTGCGGTTAGAAAATGTTGCATGCTGCTTATGTGGCAAATGAAGCATGTCAAGCAGTTACCCATACGCCTCGTTGCACCGCCTCAAACTCGATTCGATGTGAAGTGGAGCTGGGGGGCATGACATTGACTCTCTCTCGAAATTTGGCCACATTTGTGTGTGACGAGGAAAACCTATACAATGCTATGGGAAATTCTTAAGAAAATTTACCAAGAGAGAGCATATATACATATGTCTTTATGTGTGTAGAAGTAGCAGCCATTAATGTTGAATAATATTTGCCATTTATGTAGAATAAATTGTTGCAAAGCCACAACTTAATACACACTTGATGATTCAATAAGGCAAATAATTAGATGATTAGCACAAGTATTTTGTGTATTTGTGTGCAGTTTAAGAGAGAGAATTTCTAGAATTATGTGAATTATTATTGTGCATTAAAAGATACCTAATAGTCGTGCCAATCGACTGTAGTTTATGCTACCTGTAATGGAAATAATTACCTTTAAATGGCTATTATTATCGGAAAGGTAGCTCATTCGACTGTAGTTTATGCTACCTGTAATGTTAATAATTGCCATTAAATGATTATACTTATCGGCTTATAAATATCCACAGAATGTTGCTTAATGCAGCATAGTTACCTTTTGAACTAAAACATCATTAATTACACGCCTTAAATGCCATTCCATGTTCCATTTTGAAACACAAAACGAATGAATATCTTTGCTAAGCTTATTATATATCTAATTTAATATCTAACTGAATAAAATTATCTTGCTTACATCTTATTTATCTTATTTCATCTTATTTATTTCTGTCTTTCTCCGCTTGGAATTTTCTGCACATTTTCTTTGTGTAAATTATTCATTTGATGTTGTGCGTTGGCCATTTGGAAAGTGTAGCTAAAATCCTTTTGCTGCTTTGGTAAATGCAAAACCAAAAATCAATTATGAAAATCTAAGTAACTTAATCCTTTTAGAATTATGAAATGAATGAACAGGAAGGACAGCTATAGGGGTCAGCTTTTACCTGAATTTAACACAGTTCTATTTGTCTATTTGCCGCTCTTAACACGCCCTTTCCCACACACCTTTTAACCCTTCTTTTTGCTATTTTTGCCTCTTTCTCTTGCACACATTTGCCTACAATTTGTAAACTGTTAACAGCTCCCTGCCCTCACCACCCCCCCTTAATATACAATTCTGCATAATTTATGGCCACATAGATTGAGGCAACAGCAGGAGGTCAGGCTGTGGGGCAGGCAGACTATATATGTGGCTGCATAAATAATGAAATGATATTTAATAATGCAATGATGAGAACTTACAAAAAACTGAAAGAGAAACGGCACAGGAGGGTGGGTTGGCCTGCAGGGAAAAGTCAGCAGGCAAAAATGCGTTGAAAAATTAAAACCATTGCCATTCATTTTGTGTGCTGAAATATTTAACACATTTTTTATATATGTTGCTGATTTTTTTTCTGTTATTTTTTACTGCAGCAACAACACATCCGCTGCAAAGTCAACCAATGCAATGGCCCAGCGCCTGCAGTTATGCAATGGAAATGCCAAAGCCAATGTATTGCCAATCGGCCCAGGGCTGAGCAACAAATTGATGTGCATAAATATTTGAATAACGCAGCGAATGGTCGAAAGTGAAGCACATAGAAGAAAGCAAGAAAGAAAGTAACACAGAAAGGAGAGCGAGAAATTACACTCCAAACAGGACACAAAAAAAAAGCAGAAGAAGAGCAATAGATAAACGACAGACAGAGAGACGGAGAGGCATAACAAAATGAAAATTAAAATATTTCCGCTGACAGCGGAAGCAGCAATGCTGCGACAGCAACAGCAGCAGCAACAGCAGGGATGTCGGAAAATGAAATTGCAGCGGAAGCATAAAATGCCGGAAATATCCGCAAGGCTAATTGTTGCCGCCATCGCCTCGGCCATTTGCCTCTCACTTATCCTCAACGTATGCATGCCGGTGCCTGTGCAGGCACAGCCACAGGAGCACGATATGATGCACGACCACGAGCACATTGATAATGATGATGATGATATGGATATGCATCATCATCTGGATATGATGCATCATCAGCAGCAGCATCAGGACTTTATCATTGGGGAGTCCGAGGAGCGGGATCACATAGCACATCATTTGGGTGAGTTTTCTGCTGTCCTTTCAGAAGATTTCATTTGGGGTATCATCCATCAGCCTTGTTCACAAGTTCCTTTTCCACAAAAATTATACGAAAATCGAACTAGAAACAAGGCTGATAGTTATATCCATTATTTTGATCACTTTATGTGCTGCTTCTTTCACTTTTCCTTGCTGTTTGTGGTGCGGGGGGGTCACAAGGTCAGCAAAAAAACTTTCAAGCCAGCGACCGGTCTCAGCCTCCATTTGGCAAAGCTATCTGGATGTCATTTCAAGTGAATTATGTGACTGGCAGCGCCCAAAATAACACACACACACACACTGGGGCTCATTGAACACACTGCCACAGAGAGAGGGACAGAGAGAGAGAGAGGGTGAGATCGGGTTAGAGTGGCAACGAGTGAGCTATGGCAAAAGGGGGCACGAGGGTTGACCCCACAGAGCACGTGCTTGGTTAGCTTTAGTGGCTGTTTAAGTTGTCATTGTCCCATAGCATAATTAAGGGGGAGGCGGGGCGTTTGCGTATTGTGGCTTAATGCTGGACCTGAACACACACACAGAGACAGTCTCCCCTCCCGCTCATAGTGTGGATCTGCCACACATGCTGCCTGCCGCCTGGCTGCTGCTCCCTGGACAGTGACCACTTAAGTTTTCTTTGTCTATGACTTGTGTGCGGCGCTGCCTTCTGCCTCCTGTTCCACCTTCTGCTCCTCTTGCTCCTTCTGCTTGGGCTGGCTCAACAAGTGGACAAACGTTGACATTGCCACACACACAATGTTGTCTCCTCCTCCCTCGTACTGTCTCACGCCTCCATTTGGGTCCACGGGGCCATGCTGTGTGTGCGTCGTCCTGTGTCCTTGTTTGAGTATCTACTTATGACAAAAAGTGATTGACATTGTGATTGATGGCACTTTAGGTCGTCAGTTTCTGGTTTTATGACTTGACATGGACTTGACCGTCGGCATCCCATGAATTTTTTGTGTGTGCAAACGCAGCCGCCCAAAAAAAAAAAAAAGAGGTTTTAAAGTGGGATTTGCATATGGATTTGGCACTGGAGAGAGCACTGCTGTACAGCTGCTGCTGCTGCTGGGAGTCTATAGCTGTCCTTGGGTGTTCTGTAGTGGCCCCACAGAGACTCATTTGTGAATATATTTTCGTGTTTTCCCTTTTGGTTAATTATCATTTTGGGGTATTCGAAATCCTCTTCACCGCTTTGCCACTTTTCCGCTTGTACAATTATCAATTATTGTTTGGGTTTCAAATAATTTGTTCATTGCATTTTTTCACTTTCCCCATACCCAATATTTTTGTTGCTTTCTTTTCGATTTGTGTATTTTTCGGCGCCAATTTGGATGCTCTTCTTTTTGTAGCTTTTCCGCTAGTGAAGCTGCTGTTGCTGGTTTAGTAACTGCTGCTGCTCCTGCTGTTGCTGTTGCTGTAGTTACTTCTGCTGCTGTTGTTGCTCCTTCTGGTGTTGCTGCTGCTGTTGCTGCTTCTGCTTTTGTTGCTGTTGCTGCTGCTACTGCTGCTGTTCCTTTTCTGTTGTAGCCGGCAATTGTTTGACAATTTTTCAACAATTTCCCCACTGACTGCAGAAAATTTTGTCGCTCTCCACACACATACTCAGACACACACACTAAGTCATACACACACATACAGACACAGAGTCACACAGTCACATGCACTTTGCGCATTCTATGTCATTTCCCTTTTTATCCGTTGCCATTTTTTTTCTCTCTCCCCCTTGTCTATATGTGTGTGAGTGTGTGTGTGTGCTTTTTTTCACACGCTTTCGCATTGCAACTAAAAGTATGCAAGACTCTTCCTTTTTTTGTGTGTGTGTGTGCTATGTATGTGGCGCCTGTCGCTTGGTTAGTGGCAACGAAGCGGATGAGCTGCTGCCTGCCTGCCGAGTGGAGCGGTAATCAAAAGGGGGGTTGGGGGTGTTGGGCTGTGTGTGTGGAGCAGAGGGTGCAGGGGATTTTGTGTGCTGGTGTGCTGGTGGGGTGGTGACTGCAGCACAACAATCACGGTCGCTGTTGGCCTTTGAGGCCGTGTCAGCGTGTTAAAGTGTGCGGATGCGACGCGACGCGACTCTTGTTGTGTTCCCCCGGTTCCCCCCACCCCTCGCTCTTTATTTGCTTTAGTTCTTGTAATTTGTATTTTATTTTGTGTTGCTACTGCTCGTGCTGGTGCTGCTGCTGCGGCTCTTTGGGTGGTCTCATGCTCTCTTGTTGCTTGTTGCTACCCTGGTAATTTTACAGAGTAAAAAGGGTATACCATGGTGTTAAGTTGGGGGAAAAAAGTTAAATTTAGTAGCGGGTTTCACATTTTTAAAAATATTTAAATCTGCTTTAAATTAAATATTTACAAATAATATTCAAAACTATTTTTGTTCTAATTAAAATTCAAATTAAAATATTAAAATTTTGTTGGTAAATTAATACAAGAAAATATTTTTTGGTAAAATTACATAAAATTACTAAATTATTTTTTTTAATTTAAATTGAAAATATTTAAAAAGTCATATATAAAAATATTTTTCTTGTAAATTAGAATCGAAATTAAAATATAAAAAGAAATTTTTAGTGAATTAAAATATTATTTGCTAAATTAAAATTAAATTACTTTATTATTTTTTTTATTGAAATTAAAACATTCAAATACTTTGTTTTTAATTAATTTTTATATAATTTTTTATTTAACTTTGTGTTTTTAATATTTTTATTTAATTTTATTATATATTTTATTATTTTGTTTTCTTATTTAATATTAGTTTTTTGTAAATTAAAATTTTAATTTGTTAGTTAGTTTTTCCCTTTTTGGGGTATCCTTAAGTCGCTATTTTTAGCTGCTTCTTAATTTTGTTTCCTTTAACATTTGCTGTTGCGCTCTTCTTGTTATTTTGTTTTTGTTTTTCGTTTTTATTTTGGTATTGCCTCTTGGCAAATGTTTGGCTTTAACATCATTTTCCGCTGGACCACTCTGCTGTTGTTTTGCTGCCGTTTGAAGTTGCCTTTTGTAGTTGTGCCGCATGCCGCACGCACACCCCTCCACTCCACTCCGCTCTTAAACTCTGAGCTTAAATTTAATTTACTGACTGTTGATCTTGCAGCCTGCAGGCTGGCCATTGGGGAATTTCTAATCAAACTTGTCTTGGCTGCCACACACACACACACGTATCAAATATGGCACACAACTCAATTAGCTGCAAACTTTGCGCTACGCCAGTTTTCAGTTTTCCAACTGAATATGAAAATGTAGAGAGGGAAATGCAGAGAGGAAATAGAGAGAGAGAGAGGGAAATGTAGAGCGGGAAATGTGGAGTGGAAATGGAAGGAGAAAATGCGGGAGCACAAAAGCCAAATGCACAGATAGAAACAAAAGCGCAACTCGACACCTGATACCTCCGCCGATGCAAATGTTGCACAGATATTTCGAGCTTCAAAATTTGTCTGCTACTAATTTGAAACTTATACCCCCACTCCACTCCACACACCGCTGCTCTTCTCTTGCTTTGTGCCGCCATGAGGGAAATGCATTAAACTGGCAACAAAGTATGATATTCTCCACCATTCACGGGCGGCAGAACTCCATCACGTGGCAGCCAAGTTTTATCATCATTTTGGACTGCCAAAGTTGCCCCATCGAGCGAGATTGATGGCTGGAATGGAAAGCGCAAAAGAAGGTGTTATTCAATGGATAAACACAATGGCAGATAAGCCGCATCTTGGCCACTGTGATAATGGTCCTTAGGTCTCGTTTCTTAAGTCCCCTCAAACTGCTGTGTAAACTTGGGGGGCATCCTCCATCTAATTGGCATCATTAGCCGGGCCATGAGCAAACACTTACCAACACTTACAGGAATCATAGACAAATTTGTACAAATTTACAGGCAGTTGTTGACACCTCCTCTCTGGTAATCCGGCGGCGGCTCCTATCCTCTCTCCTGCCTGGATATGCCGTTTCGGTTGCTCTTTGCCCGCCGGCTTTGGAGTCCCTCCCTTCCTGTCTGTTGGCTAATAAATCATCCAGAGACCAGAGACAGTGAGTGAGTGGAGCGTAGAGGCGTAGAGGATCTGAGGCGAGAATTGGCTTAAATGCGTTCAGAAAAATCAACAGCAACAGCGGAAGATACACTGCAAGGGGATGGAGGAAGGGAAGCAGTCGTTGCTGCCTGTCGCTGGCAGCAGGTGCTATGCTTCTCAGTCATCTTTTTCCCCTCACGCCCTTACTGTCATCCCTCGCGCCTTTCCTGTCAACCCACCCTAGGGGGAGTTCTTTTTGGGGGGGAAAAAAGAAAGTAAGAGAAGAGCGTAAATTAAAATCTGCCTCAGTAGTAGGTAGAATCAGTGGCAGAGGCAGAGGCAGCAGCAACAGCAGAGGCAGAACTCTTAGAGAACCTACAGCTGTCCATAGATGCCTCTAGGCGGGGCGGCATGTTTCAAGTTTCGGCTCTTATGCGCCGTTTTTTTGTCGTTTTTTTTCTTTGCTTTTGTTGCATAATTTTTCGGCGCACAACCAAAATATATTTTCATTTGTTTGCTTTTGCTTGAAATACCCTGGAATACGCATCGTTGCTGGTGGGGTATATTGTGTGGTGGATGAACAATTATGTGTGCCTTGTGAATTATAATTATTATTAATTTAGTTCATAGTTGCTATTAGCACTGACAGTCGGGAGTTTTGTGTGATAATTGGCTGAATTAAAAGCGAATTTTTAGACGCAAAAAATAAAATAAATAAATAAAAATAAAATAAAAATATATGGGTAATCCAACTAAAAACGAATGATTTTAGCTGATTATAGAAAGTGTTATAAATATGTTATAAATTGTAATAATATTATTATTTATTAATGCTAAAAATTATAAAAAGCGAATAATTATTGTTGTCGATAGCAAGATTAGTACCTAGATATATATTAAATATTATTCTAGTTCGAATTATTATCATATAATTTTTATTATATTTTTTTTTTTACATATTTCAAAGATTATATTTCAATAGTTTTTATCTATTTATTTCCAATCCATACTAGCTTTGATTTAACTACAGGGTATCCTCCATAGTTCAAATATCACACGAAAAACTTTCAATTTTTTTTTGTTTCGTTTCTTCTTTTTTGCATGTTTTGTTTTGGCTACGCCTTCGTTGTGTTTGGTGTTCCTGTTCCTGTTTCTGTAATGGCGTGGTGCTGCACGCTCCCCCTTCTGCCACTGACATGTTACTTACCTCCCACCCACCCCACTCTTTGCTGCTCTTGCTGCTGCTCCTGAACCTCCTCCTTCTGCTACTGCTCCTCCCCTTGTTCATTGTCGTCTGTCTCATTGTCTGCCAGCGACAATGTTTTTGGGTATGGAAAATTTAAAGCATATTTCTTGGCGCTGTGCCGCAAGATGGCAAAAATGGCATAATAAATAAATCTACTTTGAATTAGCGCCATTTACTTTACATTTATTTTTCGTGCCCGCCGCCGCCCGTGCAATTTATTGCCATTCGCTCGTTCGCTCGTTTTTCTTTATTTAAAGATTTCCTCTCTACGTTTTCGTTTGTTGTTTCTGTCGTTTCAATTTTGGAGTGTGCGTGTGTTGTGGGCAGACGGGCTGACGGGCGGTGCTGGTTGTGCGTGCTCTTTGGCTAATGAAGTTCTGAGGTTAGACAGCCATTGTGGCGATTGTGACCGGGGCAGGGGCAGCGGCAGTGGCAGTGGCAGCCCCCTAAAGGTGTGCAGCTAAGTGGACGCGAAAGTGCCTAAATTACAGGCTTATATAAAGTATATATTCTGCCAGATGGATACGCTTTAATGGTTGGCCAAAACGAGAAACGAGAATTTCCATTTCAATGCTGGCATTTGGAGGGAAGGAAACCTTATCAAACATTTATCTACAATTGCCACAGAATTGCTAGCAATCTTCAAATGTTCCATCACATTTCTCCACGCTACCCCCTAGAGTTCTGCTGCCTTCATTATGCCTCGTTCTACTATTTTTCACGGTCACGTCGTATTGCCTGCAAATCTCGTCATGGAAAAAGCATAGAAAGTCGAAAAAAGCAGCAGCTAGCAAGGGGGAACGGGGAAAGGGGGTAACTTTTTCGTACAACTTTCACAACTCTTTTGGGGTTTTTCCTGTCTGTCTAGTTCTAGGGCACGTAGCATAGTCGTCTCCTGGCAACATTTGTTGCCTCTCCCCCATTCAATGCGTTTTCCATGTCTGCACATGAGCCAAAAGCCACAAGAAGCGAAAGGAATTCAAAAGCAGCCAGCCAGCGAGGGAGAGACAGTCTCTGTTGGAGAGATAGTAGTGGAAGATGCTTTTTGGGAAGATGCAATACACAGCACAAAAAAATAATACAAATAGCAATGGCAGGCAGACAGTACGAGACAGGCAGACAGAGAGAGAGAGAGAGAGAGAGAGAGAGAGAGAGAGAGAGAAAGCGTAGGAATGCGAGTGAAACCCAAGTCGAATACAAAAAGTTGTCCTGATGTTTGCCTTGACGGAGATGCAACTTTGGTCACACTGCCAATCTACATTCACAGTTTTCAGTTAGTTTTTCTACTCTACCTCACTCTTTCTCTCTCTCTCTCTTTCTCTATCCCTCACTCTC
This sequence comes from Drosophila bifasciata, assembly GCA_009664405.1. Lineage (NCBI taxonomy): Eukaryota > Metazoa > Arthropoda > Insecta > Diptera > Drosophilidae > Drosophila > Drosophila bifasciata. Next base: position 40,980,140 of record CM019042.1, on the reverse strand, counting down.
TCTCTCGCACTTTCTCTCTCTCTCACACTCTCTCTGCCCCTCACTCTCTCTGTCCCTCACTCACTCTCTCTCTTCCTCTCTCACTCTGTCTATCCTTGCAGAAATCGAATTTATTGCATACTTTTGTGCTGCGTTGTGCCTTGTGCGTTCTTTGTGTGTGCCTTGTATGTGTGCCTTCTGTGTGTGTGTGCTGTGTGCCTGCAACCACAAAATGTATTTGCATTGCTGGCTGCAGCTGCGACAACTCGAAGCGAAGACAGTCTCCAGTATCCAGTCTCTCCATTTTCACATCCTTTCGTCCAGTTAGCATGTGCCTTGCCGTTGCCATTGCCTTGCCGTTGCCTTGCCGTTTATTAAAATGCAAAAATGCCAACAGTTTCCAAAAGCTCCTACGCAGCATGAAAATTAATTGAAAATTTGTTTTCCACTCCCACCCAGCCCCAGCCTCAGCCTCAGAGCAGCTGCCTACAAGTGCTGCCTGCCTGGCTGCCTGTCTGCCATTCAATTGTTAGCTTGAAATGGGGAAATCCATTTGGTTTATTGACTTGACTTGGCTGTCTGCACGCACTGCAGAGAGCGAACCCACACAAACACACACAAGTCGTCAGAGTCCAAGGTCTTTTTTGGCGCTTCTAAATAACATTATTTTATGTCAATGCCGTGGAAACCCTGGCAGAAAAAAAACACACACAAGAATGGGCCATAGAGCGCGTGTATCGCATCAGTCGCTGAAATGAAAATCAATAGCGGGAAGATGTCTGTTTTCCATGCCCAAGCTAGAGAGAGTTCTCTTTAATTAATTTAAGCTTTAGTTGAATTTTTGGCTGACAGTGGATGTATATAGGCGGTATATAGGCACCCAAATTCTCTATGAAATGTCCAACAAATTCCAAAACTAATTTGCTGTTAATTACGGGTCGTGGAGCCATGGCTATAGATTTACATTAGCCAGAGGGTTTGCCTCCCCCCAACACAGCCCCCTGCTAAACGCAAACTCATAAACGTAAATCTATTTACCCATTTTCGGGTATTTTGGCATTCACTAAATATTTTATGATACGCTACTCTGTGTGCACACTGCAATGCATTTACCTATTTGTGGTTGGGCGGTTGGAGGAGGTTATACCCTTGTTGCCCCAAACCCTTAATCGATTCTGCTGCTCCTCCCCTGGTTGCTGCACAAACGTCACAAAATGCAACTTCATTTTGGTGGCTATGAAAATTACAAGCTGCTCGACCGTAACCCAAAAGGCAAAGGCGAAAGAAAGGCAGCGGCCAGAAAAGGCGTTGAAAAAGTGACCCTCAAATATTGGAAAAATGCAACAACAAAAAAAAAAGAGAAAAAGAAAAGTTTGCCCCAAACCAGAAACTGCAGAGACTTCAGAGACTTCAGAGCCTTCAGAGCCTTCAGAGCCTTCAGAGCCTCCCCAGCTTTCCGAGCCTTCAGAGCCTCCACACAGTCTCCACTTTCTCTGCCACAGCTGCAGCGCTCTTCCTTTGTGGTGCGGTTTTGGGGGGTGCGGTTTTTGGGGTTTTAAGCTGCCACTTTCCCCAAGTTTGCCAAGGAAAGCGAAGCGAAGTGAAGGCATGGGGCATAGCACGGCATGGCAAGGCAAATGAAAAGGAAAGAAGATATCTGTTTATATTCCTCACACCACTCCTCCTTACCGCAAATTGAATTTACACTAAGGATAACCAAGCCAATATTAACTACATCTCTAAATGTATACTTTCTCTTTCTCCCCCCCTCTTACTACCCCAATCCCTTCTACCTCTTTCCCTTGTATCCACTCTCTCGTTCCCTCCCTCCCCTCACGCTTCGATGCACTGGATCAACTCTTTTTCATGCCTTGACTGACGATGATGGTATGCTGTACGGAAAATCCCTCACTCTCGCTCTCTCCTACAGCGGAAATGCAAAATAAGGATGAGCTACTTGAAGACATACGCGAGGATACGGTCGTCAATGCGATACCAGAGAAAGGTAAGTCATCTCGCCCCCTCCCGCCCTTGTAGCATCTCTCGCAAAGCCAAACAACTTGAATTTCCATATATTTCCACAAGGAAAGTGGAAAGTGGAAAGTGTACGACGGCGGCTCTCGTCTCGTCTCGTCTGCTGCTGCAAGTTGCTTGAATCGTTTTGGCTACATGGGGTACATGCAGCTGGTGATTGGGTTGGAATGGCATTCCAATGGAATGAGAAGGGAAAGGGGATAGAGGGAATATTAAAATATTGTCAGTAGGGACAGTAAAGGAAATATGTACTATACGTTATATGGCTTGGGATATTCTGTTGTTGCGCCGGAAACTTTAATATGACAATAGATAGATCGCTCGTTTGAATATATATTTGTTCTTAATTATTATCTTTTAGTTTTAAATTTTTTATTTAGTATTATTTTATTTATTATCAATTCTTTTTTTATTTTATTTCAATTTCTTTTATATTTATATATAATGAATTTTGTTTTTTAATTATTTAAATGTATTATTTTCTATTTGTTGTTATTATTATTATTTTATTATAATTTAATTTATTATAAATTTCTTTTTTAATTTGTTTAAATATGTTATATATATTTTTTTGGTGTAATATCTATACTATTTTCTTTTTTTTTTTTTTTAATTTAAATTAAAATATTTTTTTAGAATTGTTATTTTTTTTTGATTTGTTTATTATAATTTTATTTATTATCAATTCATTATTATATTATTTAATTTTTTTAATATTTATCATTATTTATTTTCCATATTTTAATTTTATTTTATTTATTTAATTTAATTTTGTATTTTTATTTAATTTTTTAATATTTATCATTATTTATTTTCCATATTTAAAGTAATTAAAATATTATTTTATTTTTAAGAAATTTAATTTTTTGTGCCTTTTTATCCATTTCTGATTACAATTTTTTTTGTTATTAAAATGCCAGTGTGTGCACACCCAAATAGCAATACCAACTGCTGGACTAGTGTATTACAGTATAATATTTATTCCACTTTCAAAATTCAGTTTTAAATGTAACAAAATTCAATCGAACAAAGCATAGAAAATTAAATACCAAATCCCCTTGAGTAAATTAAAATAAACTCTCACTTTCACAAATTTCTTCCCCTTTCTTAATTATGATTTTAAGAGTATTTAATTGTCACTTCTCCACCAGAGATGGTGAGGGAGAGCGACAGTCCATGCACCTGAGTTCTGTGCCGTGTTGCCATATCGTTTTACTTATCCCCAGTGTCGTCACGTGCTCATTTCTTGTCTGCCAGCAGCAGCCCCTTGCTCCCCGCCCTGCCCTGCCCTTCGTTCTGCTGCTTGCCCCCGCCAGGCGCCATTAAGTCAGTTGCCTGTGCGGCATGCGTCGCATCGCTTTGCCTCTTAGGCTTCACATCTCATCCAACTTGTCTCTCCTCCCTCTCACTGTGTGTGTCTCTCTGTCTCTGTGTGAGTCTCTCGCTGCCTTTAGAGTTGCTTTAGCTCTTGTCGCAGTCTTTTTTCTCTCGCTTTTAAATTTTATTTATTGTAAATTGTATTTGAAACGTGCTGAGGTTCAGTTTTCTCTCTCCCTCTCTTCTCCTTTCTCTCTTACTCCTTCTGTCTCTGAAAAGGCGGCCCGGGAAATGCTAAGCTTGTGCCCTTGGCATGGATATGGGAGAAAGTATCGCATGTAATACGCAATGGTGTATGTATGTGTGTGTGTGTGCATGTGTGTAGCCGTATTGCTATATCTGTGTCTGTGTGTCGTGCAACTTAATAGAGTTGTTTAGCATTTAAATAGCGCCATTTACTTGTTGTTGCTGCTGCCACTGGCATTGCTCCTCTGCTGCCTGCCACTGCTGCCTGCCACTGCCACTGCTGCTCTGCTCCTCTGTCGCTGCTGCCTTTGCTTATTAAGTTGGAATGCCAGTCAAGTCGAGTCGACTTAATAAACTTGGCTTTAAGCAGCAGCCAAAACGAGTGCGGGGCAAAAGCTTGAGAAAGTGGCCCATTAGGCACTCGTGACTAAGCCAAAAGCAGTTTATAATTTCAAGACCCCTCTCCCCCACTCCCAACCCTGGCAAAACTTCCGGATGAGTTAAGAGCCCGCCCGCATTATCAGCATTCAAATTGCATTTGTTTATACCCACACCACACCCCGACCGCTTGAAGTTTTCCGCGCAACTTAAGCCGCCATAAAAGGCGACCACAAAAAAAAAAAAATTAGCACAGAGCTTCCTGTTTATCCGGAGGGATTACACAGCTAAGCCACACACACACACACCCAGAAAAAGAGAGAGGCTCAAAAAGCAGCATAAACATTGTGTTAAGCAGCCGCCCCACAAACACACACACACAGGGGGGGTGGTATGTAATGCAGGATATATGCTTGAAGCATATGCACATTAAATCCTAATTTCATATGCCCATAAATCCACTAAACAATCACACTTTCAATCCACAAAAGGATGTAACAAAATTTTCACACACGAACGCCTCAAAACGATGGGAAGATCCAGAAGAGGGGCAGCAGAAGAGGGGCAGCAGAAGAGTATTATGCCATAAAGACACACACACACACACTTGGACACACACACTTACAACACAATATACAGGATGAGTACTTCTCGTGTATCAATAAGCAAACGTTACAGTGGGGTTTTTGGGGTTGGGGGTGGGAGCCAAGCCAAAAGCAAATCAAATGAGTTGGCAAAAGGCGACAGACGATGACGAAAGCAGTTGGAAGATTTTAGTGTGTGTGAGTGCTGTGTGTATGTGTGTGTTCTGTGTGTGGGAATATCAGCCATTGAGGACAGTCTGCTACGGTTTTGGCTTTGACACAACGAAGGGCTGGCTGTCTCTGTGTAATGGAGCTTATTAGTGCATTGGGCGGAGGATGATTCCTATTATTATTATCAACTGAGCCATACTTCAGAGCGCACAAGAAACAAACAACATGAAGAGAGTGACAGACAAACAGAGAGAGGGAGAGAGAGGCAGACAGACAGTGAGTAGCTAAAGCTATAGCTCTGGCTGCTCTTTCAGTCCTTGAGCCACCTTTATGGCTATATAATTTGTTCACTCAATGGCAAATCCTTCAGCTTATAGCCACATGAATCAGTGATTACACCGCACAAAAAGTAAGGGTATCTTGAACCACTCCGAAAAACGTGATATTTAGCCAGAGATTAGGCGACAGAACAACAAGCAAAAACCAAACCAAAAACAGGCAAAAAGTTGCTCCCTTTTTTTGGCGCACTTGCCCGCCGCGCCACAATTGAGATTTACGGCTGCATCAATAAACATCCACAAAAAAAAAAAAATATACCCTCCCACACACACACAGAGCCAGTTAGCGAGTAAGCTACAGCCTCTGGCTATGCCACACCCCCTTGGCTCTTATCGCCTTGTTTACGCATTTTAAGTACAAGATTGTTATGTGTTGATTTGCCTTAACCGATGCGTGCCCCGCATATGAGAAAAACGTCAAGTGGCTCAGCCTCGTCTTGTCGTCTCATCTGACAAGGAATTTAACCCCCCCACTCACCCAACCCTCTGCCCGTTGTGTGATTTTATTTTATTACGAACAGAATGCGTGGGGCGCAAAAGTTTGCCTGGGATGTCAGCGACAAACAAGTGCAAACGCACAAACAGTCAAACCGATAGGCAGAGTTTTAAGTCCCAACCCTTACTGCCTGCCTTACTGCCACCCCCCGCCCACTGACCCTAAAGAGCAAACCACAAATCTGTTGCATACTTGCGGGCGCGCGCTTAAAGTCAACGCGCTTTGTGGGTCGCTTCACTGAACAGGCCGCAGCCGCTGCCACAACAGCCTGTTTAGAGGGGTTGCATGGAGGGACTGTGTGTACTTTGATTGACTGGTTGAGAACTGAGTGACAGGCCAGGACGTTGGTCTAGTCCATGATTGTGTGTGTGGCCTGCCTCCGTTGATGTGGGTTTATGCTAAAACACAAAGTAAAATGCAAAATGGTGGAAGGCCCACACACTGGATATCTGGCCTCAAATCATGGAGCGCACAATGTAGCTTAAATTAAATGAAATGCAAGGCAATTTATATTCATTAAACTTTAATTTGTGAGGTAATCAGAGGTAAAGGGAAATTGTCTAAAGCTAGATACAAAAGGGAAAAGCGTAGCAAAAACACTTTTTTACACACTTTTACGCGTACTTTAAGTGCTGCCTGCATTGATGTTAGCCTTAGACTAGCTTAGAGCGGAGGTTCTTAACTTACAATCATAAAAATTTATGTGAGTTAGGTACCTTCATTCTAAGTTAATTTTGACTTTAATTGGCATCACTTTTACACTGCTTGCACTTGCACTGCTAGCACTGGCACTGCTTGCATTGGCACTGTTAATGTTTGCACTTGCACTGCTTGTACTTGCACTGCTTGCTCTTGCGATCCTTGCACTTGCACTTAGTCATACCTTAATGCATAATATATAGTACTTTCTTATTATTTAATTTCACTTTTCTCTTTCATTTTAGATCTTCCCAAATTTGGTGAACTCTTGCAGAATGTCACAGTGCCCGTAAGCCGCGAGGCGATACTCCAATGCGTTGTTGATAATTTGCAGACCTATAAGGTAAGTTTTCACCCACACACTCTCCTTCTCTCTCTCCTTTCCGCTCTCCTTAAAGCGTCCGCTGTCAGTCGAAACCGTTTACACTTCATCAGTTGAATACGTGGCATACTTTGGAGCAAAACTTTTTTTTTTTTTCTTTTTTTATTTGATACCTTTGCGTGTCGTTCGTTAAACGCACAAAGCACTTTTGCTTTGCCCTGCCTGTTGTCCTGACCCTTTTGGGGCTCGCACTGTGGGGCACGTTCCGAGAGGGCAACCCCACTGGGCGCTACTTTGATTTCGTGACCCATAGGCAAACACACAAAATTATATCTCCCAATGAATTGCCGAAACGAAACGAAAATAGCAAATGCCCAGCCAAACATTTTTACTATATATATTTTTGTATTAGTCAGCGATTAAATGGAGCAGCTGGGCGGTCGCCCCTTTTTGTATTAATAATACTAACCAGAAACGATGTGATCATTATCTCGGTGCCTCGTTACTGTTGCTGTTGGTGTCAGACAAATTAAAAGATACGAAAATTGATGCCTAAATAGACTCCAAATTCTGTACCTTAAAACATGACTGCACCAGGTGGCAGGTGTGGCAGGTGTGGCAGGTGTGTGGCAATGTGGCATTCAAGTCGAGTTCATTTTAATCACTAGATTAATAAGCTACTTATATCGAAACCAAAGCCCAATAACTAGAGATCAAATCAAACTATCGACTCAACAGTAGATTTCTTCTACATTTGATTTCCATTTCCGGTTTCTGTTGTTGCTTGTTTGACTGCCATATTTAGAGAATTACTAACCGTATAGTTAATATTTACACAAACTATTCTATTGGCAATACTCAGAATATGGCACACACACACACCCATTGATATTGCTGTTGCTGTTGCACCATTTTTCGTTGCGCTTTTGAGCTATGTTGCATAGTACCCGCGATGACAAAGGCTTCGCAACACAACGAGTGGTCTTTATCAACCCCAGTACTAAGAACATAGAACCAAAAAAAAAAAAATTTAAAAATAAAAATCAATTTCACTTTGAACTTTGCGACACACACAACACACACACACGCACACATTTTACACTATAGGTGCGCAAGATTTTCCACCATTTTTTGGGGCAACTATCAGCCTGGTTTTTTAGAATTTTTTCGCGACATTTTGCCGCTTCACTTAGCCTCCGATTGCCCCTTATAACGCCCCTTTACTCGCCCCTTAGCTCTACCCTTAGCTCTCCCCTTAGCTCTCCCTTAGCTCTTCTCTTAGCTCTTTCCTTTGCTCTTCCCTTTGCTCCTCTCTCCTTCTGGCTGTGTGTTATAAATGAGCTCCTTTCACGCCACTCGAGCATTAGCATGGTAGGGTGGGGGAGGTGGAAAATAGCTGAACATTTTGTAGTTTTTTTTTACAACAAACAAATATCTGAAAACCAAATACAAAAACCTTTTGCTCGTTTATTATTTGCTTACAGATTGCGTGGCTACGTGTCGATACACAGACGATTTTAACGATACAAAATCACGTCATAACCAAAAATCATCGTATGAGCATAACTCATGCGGAGAAACGTGCCTGGATATTGCGTATACGTGATGTTAAGGAATCCGACAAGGGATGGTAATATATAGTCACTGTTTACTATTACTATTTTGCATACAAATTGTAGTTTGAAATTTTACATTTTACTTCCCCATTATGTAGCAGAATTTTATGACTTAAACTTTGACATAAATAAATTTACTTTCCGACAGGTACATGTGCCAAATCAACACGGATCCAATGAAGAGTCAAGTCGGTTATCTGGATGTTGTGGGTGAGTAGTGTGTGTGTGAGAAGCCTAGAGTTACGATTGTGTAATATACCTCCCCCTGTTGCAGTTACGCCCACCCCACCACACAGCTTATGCAATACAATAGATGTAGGTCTCCCCTCTCTGTGTGTGTGTGTGTATGGAAATAAATTGTAATTTGTCTTGAGTGGGGGGAGCGAAAGCTTGGCTACAAAGTTGGCTGTTGATAGTTTTTCAAATTGTACTAATTGCTTGGGCCAATGTGCGGCGATTGGAATGTGCGGCAGGGCAAGTAAAGAGTGGATATGGGGGGGTAGCGGAAAGCGGCAAAGTATAGAATGGAAAACGACAAAGGGGTTAGAGGAAAGCGGCAAAGTGTGTAGAATGGAAAGCGGCAAACTCTATAGTGGAAAGCATAAAAGTGGGTTATATACACAAACACACAGAGGGAAGGAGAGAGAGAAGGAGAAAGCGAATAGAAAGCATTCGAAAAAGTTTGTACGCAACTTTTTAGCCCAAACTTCACTCGATTGAGCCTAATTGCCATCTATACACGTGCAATTCGTAGGAGTTGAGAGGTTTTTTTTCTGTTTACAAGCAAATTTCTTTCACTTAACTGACACACACAAACACACACGGGAAAAAATGTAACACCCACATTAGTTTTACGCCCACATACACTGGAAAAAAGAGGCAGCGATTACTAGCGGTCCAAGAGGTAGCGTCGTAATGAAACAATTTACATGCTACGTGCAGCAACCAACTGACAACAGCCAAGCACCCACTCACGCCCCACCCACCCAGACTACACCCACAGCACACCCACCCACACCCACTACTCACCTGTCTTTCGGACCATGTCCGTGTCGTTCATGTCCGTCCGTCCGTCCGTCCGTGCCACGTCCTGACGTTAATTATTCAGACGGCGTAGACGGCATTTTCCACTAGCAACAACAAAACCTCAGAGCAGACAACGGATCCTTTGGGTTCCTTCACCCGTAGGCAAATTTAAAATGAATATACTAATAGAGGGGTGCGGGAGGAGGTAGGATGTAGGGGCCTGCGGCATACTGAGGTTTTTGGGGTCTCGTGTTTCCGCCATTCGCATAAGTAACCACTTTGGTTGATTGTATTTTCATTGGATGTTGAAATTCATTAGGAACAAAACCGAACCCACCGCCTACACTGAGCGAAATACATTGTTAATTTGCCTGTTGCTGGTACCCTGCCAATACCCGTACCCTTGCCTGCAAACCACACTAAGTCCTATAAGCGAAAATGGCAAGCCGCTTTAAATCAGCGACGGCTTTTCCAGCTGCCTGTCTGACAAAGTGCGGTGCGGTGGGGTTACGAGTGGTGCTGCGGGGGGGTGGGGGATGGTATATATTTTACCACTCGAACCACTTTCTGCGACAGCAAAACCCGTAACATTACTGTTGTTGTTGTCGCCGCTGTACGTTTGGACTTGCCACACCGCAAAATAAGCAAATAAACGAGACAGAAAGCGGGAGAGAGAGATAGAGAGAGGCAGAGAGCGTGGAAAAGCTCAGAACTGCGTTAAGCCAGTGAACAGAGGAAAGGCAGAGAGGACAGAGAAGGTAGAGGGAGCAGAGGTTCCAGAGTAGGTACTAGGAGCAGTGGGGGCAGAGGATATGGAGGGAGCAGTAAAGGCAGAGGGAACAGTGAAGGCAGAGGGAACAGTGAAGGCAGAGGCGCCAGTGAAAGCAGAGGGGCAGGAAGACAGAGAGACAGACAGACACACAGACAGCCAGTCGAGACAGTGTAGAAAAGTGTAAAGTAAAGCTGACATAGCGACATTGATAAAGGTTAGGAAAATTGAGTGCAGATTGAGTTGGTAATCAGTTCGTTTGGTTCGTATATACAACCTTCCATCGAACCACACATCTTACTCTCACTCTGACTGTGACTCTGACTTTGATGGAATTAGTCGGACAGGAAATCAAATACAGATCATCAGATGGCAGTAGATCAATTTGCAGCAGTGCGGGAAACGACTGAAAAGGAAGGAAAACGTTTTAGGAGCGCTCAAAATAGCTAAATGGAAATATAAATTATACATTTTGGATTAAGAACTAATGAATTTACTTAGAAATATTTATGAACTATTTAATATATATTTTTAAATGCTAATTTTAAATGCAGAAAGAGCTTGGAAATATTTATAAAATATTTACTATTAATTTACCATAAATAACCATAAATAAATACTTTACATTTTGAAATATTTATGAACTATTTACTATATTTTTAGATGTTCATTTTAAATGCAAAAGTACTTAAAAATATTTATAAAATATTTATTACAAATTTAGATATTATTTTAAGGCTGATTTCCTATTGCTAGTCTGTGCTTCATTCACACACGTCAAAGTGGTTAAAAATAACTATTAATATGGTCATAAATTTGTGTTTATTGTAGATAAATTATTGAGTACTTCGAACAAAAAAATGTATATAAAGATAAACGTACATTCCCACGATTTCTACAGCCTTTTCTTCACTGCTATTTATGTCAGACATATAATTATCTTTTCATGTGTAAATTGTAGTAGAAATCCCAGCTCCATTTCGTCATAACTATTCTATAAATAATAAACCACAACTGCAGAGATTTCTCTTATTCAAGGCCCCCTTTTTTATTTAGATCCTGCACCACCAAATCCTTTGAGTTTCTCACTGCCATTCAAAATCAATCAAAAAATCCCGCTACCGCTAGCCGCGCTACCAAATGCAATTTTGAATACTTTTTTTTCATTCCCTGTAGAGTACCTAAAACTAGTAAAAATCCATCAAAATTTTGGCAGGGCAGAGAATGGTAAAAAATATAATAAAAAAAATATATATGGCTTCCATTTCGAAACAAATTGTGGACACATTTTCGCTTGACATTGTTCGTATGTGGGAGGGAGATTTTTCTCACATTTATTTTGACTGTACATTTGTTTGTGAATTTGCTGTATTTTTTTCTTAGTTGTTAGATAGTTTTTTGTTGCCGTTTTTTATGCAGCAAATTCATACGAATTTTCTGTATAGGTGCAGATATCCAGCGACTGGCATTGTTTAATTTATATAGTAGCAACAATATGGTTTTGTTCTACGCTGACATTTAGCCTATGGTTGCGTGGGTGTCTAGGGGCGCAGGCCGTGGGGGGTTCTCCGTTTGATTTGATCGGGGGCAAGCTCCCATTATGCATGAGCTGCATTGTGAGGGTAGCTTAAAAAGAGTTTTCTATATGCGAAAATCCTTTTTGGCCAAATGCATTTTTGAGCAATTACTTTTTTAAACGATTGTTGTGGTTTCGATGAATCGTTAGAGCGAGAGAGCGAACGGCAGCTTTGGTGGGATTTTGTTTCACACACAAAAAACGTGGAATAGAAACGCACAATAAAAATCAAATAAATTTTGTGGTAGACCTGATTTTTCTTTTTATTTGTTAGCTATTCTTTGAGCTTTACCTTTTCTACACACATTTCTTCTGCTTTAAACTTTGCTTTAATGCCTTCCTTTTATCTGCCATTTGGCCATTATTACAGCGGGTCAAAGTGCCACCCACCACCCACTGTTATCCATCCATTGAGCAGTAGCTCAAACCAATTGAAATTAATTTTTGGCACATCAATTTAATCACACATCATTTCATCTGATTTCATAACTTATCAACCGACATCCGGCCGCACCAGCCCACTCCCCTCCCCCCTGCTGTTGCTGCCAAAAAGCGATTGCCTGGCACGCCCACTTAGAGGCGCACCCCCTCCCCCCCAACGATTGAGACATTTGTGTGACATGTAGCCAGGGCCATTAAAAAGAAAAGTTCAGAGGAGAAGCAGCAGCGCCAGTCCCAGCTCCAGCCTACATTCAATTTGTACAACATGACGTATACGTAATATATATTTTTGTGTGTGTGTGTTTGTATGCGGGGCTTGGGTGAAAAGTCAAAGTACACTTTGTAAAACATGCACATCATTGTGTTGTGGGAGTACCCCCAACCCCCAACCCCCCCAAAACCCAACCAAAAAGAAGACTTTGAAGTCACATACAAGTCATAAATGTGGCCTTGGCTTCGGTCTTGTAGCTCTCACACAGAACTCTCTCTCTCTCTCTTACAGGTTTCTCTTATGGCATAGAGAGTCTGTATATGTGTGTTTGTGTGTGTGTTTAGCAATCAAGGCAATCAAATGGGAAATAAATAGAAATATTGACGCCTTTTCAATTGTAGCCAAGAAAGTGTCGCAGCCAACTAATTGGATTTTTATGAAAAGGAAATAGCAGTCAGCAGGCAAGGGGCAGAGAGCAGGCAGCAGGCAACAAGCAGTCAGCAGGCAGTCAGCAACTCAAATTGAAATAAAACAAATGTTGCCCATAATTAAAAGCACAAATTTTTTGGCAAAAGAACGAGTCGAGTCGTGTCGAGTCCACTATAGGATGAGCTCATTCATTTTTAGTGACTGGCAGAGTCTCTCTCTGTCTCTATATCTCTATGTCTCTCTGTCTCTATGTCTGTCTGTCTCCCTCTATCTGTATCTCTCCCTTTCTCTCTCCATCTCTGCCTCTCTGTTTTTTGGCAAGTGCAAAATTGTCAAGCGTAAAATTATAATTAATTGCAAAAGTAAGGCTGGCACACGCACTACCACTGTCACTTACAGGCTTACCAGCTGCCATTTTGTGCCCCTCCCCACCATGTTTTAGGGGGGAATGATGTGGAGTAACTGTTTACCTGTAGGGCTGCTGTGATAAGCTTTTATTTAATTAAGGTTTCAGTTTGTCAGTTGTACAATTTATGCAGCACTTTTTGGTCGCTTTGTAGTGGCTCAAGAATTGCCTCGAAAACTATTTACAGAATTAAAATTTTAATATAAAATGAATTAAATATAATACTTCTTAATTTAAATATATAAAAACTCAACAATTTGTTTATAATCTTTCTCCATTTAACAATGTTTTTATTACATTTCTTTCATTTTTATATGCCGAACAACAAATAATTGCAACAACCGCTGTGTCACAACCGCCAACCAATGCAACCTTGCAACAACTATAACAACAACCACACTGGCCACATTCACACAACAACAACAACAATTGTGTGCATTTGCAACTGCAACTGTGTAACTGCTGCCAACTACTGCCACCTGCTGTCTGACACCTGGCGAACAATTCACGCAAACAATTTACTCGCTCGGCTCACGCGGCGTATGAATAATATGTCGCTGGCAAACTTTGTCTCCTACGTGCCACATAACTCTCTCTCTCTATCTTTTGTATGGTTTTGTGGTGTGGTGTGATGTGGCATCCTGCAGTGCCACCCGATATACTGGACTATCCGACCAGCACCGATATGGTCATACGTGAGGGCTCCAATGTGACCCTTAAATGTGCGGCCACCGGATCGCCAACACCGACGATAACCTGGCGACGTGAAGGTGGCGAACTGATACCGCTACCCAATGGTGCAGAGGGTAAGTTGCATGCAGTTCTGAAGGTTAGATTATAAGTACAAGTGGGGGATAGGGAACTCCCAACTCTACTACTGGGGTAGGGAACTCCCTCCGGTCCGTGGCATGCAAATGATTTGCTTGAAACGCGCGTGTTTTTATTGCATTAAATTTCATTACAAAACACATTTTCTAGAGCAACTTTCGAGTCTGCTCTGTGACTGTAATTAAGTGAGAGGCTAAGAGGGACTCTTCTCTACAACTGTAATTAAATGAGAGGCAAAAAGGGGGGCTATAACCAATTCTAAACTCTATAATTTGCCATATTAAGGTCGCTGATTTTGATGTGCACTTTTTGGCGTGTAAATTGCCTTGCACTTGACGTGTCCTGTATGTGGGTTAACGTCAACTTAATTAATGTTAAGTGGGTTACAATGTTGCATACGTCGAACCTTATTCATGCTACAAATAGAACGAATCAAAGATTCATGCAATGAAACACAGAGCTTGCAGGGACATGGAATTAGTCAGTGAAACGCTTGAAAAGAAATGCAATTAGAGATAATCCTCAATGAAATTCAAGCTATAAAAGATTATGCCAATAGTTATAAAATCCACAACAGATAGATATCTGTAAACGAAATAAAGCAAATAATGCAGAAAACCCTTTAGAAATGTTAATTAAACATCAAGTAAAATTGCATAATTATTAGGAACGTGCCACTCGATGTGCCCCTCGAAGTGTCCCTTATTGTTCCCCAAAACCTGAAGCTTTTCCTTATTACCCCAAATGATATATGGCACATATGTGGGGCGTTGGGCACCTGGCAAACAATTCTCATGCAAACAAGATGGATGGAAAAAAGACAAAACAAGCTGCAGTACTGGCCCTAACTTTGGCTCCCCAAAAAGAAGGGAGAACTGAATGAGCAAATGCCAAAGCAGCAGAAGGACTCAGAACACACACAGAAACCGAAAATTTGCAAAATTTGAATTGCACGAAATGCAGAGAGCCCTGAAAGGTAGCGGAATAAGGGATGGGTTGGGCTGGGTTGAAGGGTATATGTATGAGAGGCAGAGCAATGCGAATTGAGATTCTTGTAGAGCTGCATATGCAATGAGCGAGATGATTAGCTGCAGGAGGAGCAGCAGTAAGAACAGCAGGAGGAGCAGCAGCAGCAGAAGAAGGAGGAGCAGGAGGAGCAGCATCAGCAGAAGAAGGAGGAGGAGCAGCACCACCACCAGAAGGATCTCCAGCTAGGGCCAAAGGACTGTGGAATTCTATTTGCATAGCAGTCACCATATGATTGCCAGAGGTTGCCATCACACTCTCCTGTCTCTCCCTTTCTCTGTCTCTCATTGGGAGCCTGCTTCTGGTTTATAAATGACATATAAATATACACACATTTAGCAACCTTGAATGCGTCGCATATTAATCATATTTATTTTCATTCTCTTTCTTTCTTTCGCTTTCTCTTCCCTTCTCCTTTTAGCTATTGCATATAATGGCTCTTTTCTGACCATTGCCAAAGTGAATCGTTTGAATATGGGCGCCTATCTCTGCATTGCCTCCAATGGCATACCGCCAACAGTTAGCAAGCGTGTGATGCTCATTGTTCACTGTAAGTATGCAAAAGAGAAGGGGGCCTGAGTGGGGTGCGGGGTTGGGGCCATATCAATTTTAGCATATTTAAATATTTATAGTTTTGCGCTAGAGCGACACCAGCACACCACAGGAGGTGCCTGCCTGTACTCTTGAGACCCAGACCACACACCAGACATAGTCACAGACGCAGTCACACCAGACACAGTCACATATAGACACACCAGGCACAGTCACACTTAGATAGACACACATAGACCCACACCACACACACATATAGACCCATACCACACCTTATTGCAATGGAAAAGCAAAGCTCTTCTGTAGAGGGGGCTAAATATGGTCTGCATTTTAATTTTCCACCCAAGAGGCAGGCAGCTAGGGAAAATGCTGTATACTTTTTAGGTGCCATGCATAAAGCAAATAATTAAGTGTGTGCTCCATTCTGCCCGCCAGCTCTTGCTCCATTCTCTCTCTCTCTCCCTGTCTCTCTGAGCTCCTCTACCCAGAGCTAGTTAGCATTTTTGCCCCAGCACTTTTCCTTTTGTATCAGCATCAGAAGCAGCTCTCCTTCTCTCTCTTTGCTAATTAAATAAAAATTAAAATTGCTCAACAATTTGTTAGGTAAGTTCACTGCACACACACACACACACACAGAGAGAGTACCCAAAGTGGGAGAGAGAGGTATGCCCGGAGGTATGGCAGTACGTAGAAAAATTCTCTTTTCTTTTTTTTTTTTTCTTTTTTTGGTTTAGTCAACCGCAGAGCCAGTGCCCCGGCTACATTTCAGCTTCAATTGCCAAAGCATTTGCTGTGGCTTTTCCTATAAAATTAAAAAGCAATTAGTTTGGAAACAATAAATGGCAAACCGCAATGGCAGCGGGCAGTGGCAGCGGGCAGGGGGGCATCGTCAAAAACGATAAAGCACCACTAGAAAAACGATAACAATAACCAATGGAATTTCTCACAATAAATGGAGAAATTCTTTGCCTTTGTGCGTGGCGTCTATAACTCCCACAAACACAAACACACACACAAAACACAAAAAACATTCCATTCAATCGCTCAAAACATTCCATACACCTGAACAGCCACACACCTACACCGTACGCCCTCTACACTCCACCCCCAATCCAACCACACTCCCAGCCCACCCACAAAACTTAATTTCTTTTCCTATTTTCCCCCTATTTGATATATTTTACAGTTCCTCCAATGATTTGGATACAAAATCAATTAGTGGGCGCCGCACTCACGCAGAACATTACGCTGGAATGCCAATCGGAGGCATATCCCAAGTCGATCAACTATTGGATGAAGAATGATACGATTATAGTGCCAGGTAAGTGCTGGGAATAAATGGGTAAGAAATAGGAAATAAAAAGAAATAAATGTGGCATAAATAAATGCCATAATCTTTGGGGGAGACTACTCCTTACCGCCTATTAAATTACATTTAATTTAATCAGAGAAAAAAGAGAACCCACTCGGGAGCTCTTCTCTATCCCTCTCTGTTGCCCATCGCTCTTCATTTAATTTTCTAGGTACCACATCGTAGCCCTAACGACTAACCTGACCCAAACATTTGCAACTGCCTCATCCATCCATCCATCCATCCATCTATTCATTCCACCTCTTCAGCTTGCCGCCCCCCCCACTCATCTTCCACGACAAATGAACTGTGGATGATGACAAAAAAAAGTGACAAAAAAAAAGAGGAGACACTCGAAACCGCAGTGGGCATGGCATTCCCTTGAGTCCAGTCGAGTAGAGTAGAGTAGGGAAGAGTACAGTAGAGTAGAATGTAGAGTGGACCGTAGTGTAGTGGAATGAAGTCCCATCTTACAGCCAGTGTCTCCCCACTACCATCTCCCATCACCCACTGCCTGTGCTCCACTCTTTCGGGTCAGCCAGGAAGAGGCCTCTGCCGCGTTATAGCGAAAAAAGTCACAGACCATTCGAGTCCATTCTCGTTTCCCTTTTTTGCACCAACCCCCAACCCCATCCTTTTTCTAGTTATTTTCTCTCTCTTTTTTTTGCCATAGAAAATGGAAAAAGTGATTGAAAATGACCTCAAGTCAGCAGCAGTTGTGGATCCGCCAGTCGCCAGTTGCCGCTGCATTTTAATAGAGTTTTCCAGAAGAGACAAACAAAGGGGAAGAGAGAGAGAGAGAGGAAAAGACAAGTGTCATGGGGTATCAAGTCACATATTAGATGAATATAATTAATTTTTAAGCTAATTCTGAAGACTAAAAAAAGTCAGAAGTTCTAAGAATTTAACTAGCAATTACTTGCTAGCAGATACAAGGATATCTTTTTAGCTTTTTGCTCTTTTGCCTTTAGTTTAAGCCTGCAAAAATTCAATTATTTCTAATCAGTTTACGGTAGCATCTGCATGTGTCTATTGTGGGACCATTTGACTATAGTAATCAGTGCACACAAAATGCCCCATGCATAACAATTACCGAAACAGGTAGGACAACATCATGTAATACGAAGCTTAGTGCAAGTACTAAATCTAACCGACATCAAACGTAAATCAAAACCAGCATCTGACACAAACAAAAGGCAAAAGCACTGGGGAGGAGAATGAGAGAAGGACAGTTCTCAGTCTCCACAGTCTCCTCAGTCCCCACAGTCTCCTGAGTCCCCACAATCTTCTCAGTCCTCACAGTCTCACAGTCTCCACAGTTCCCTCAGTCTCACAGCCTTCTCAGTCCCCGCAGTTCTCACAGACTTGATTTGACTTGTTTTTGTATAAATTAAAATGAACCATTTGACATGGGTGTTCCATGTCCACTGCTACATATTACGTATACGAGTAGTAAATCCAAATCCAAGACAAACTTGTGACCCTAAGCTTCCCAATGCAAAAAAGTTCTTTCTTTTCTCTACGTTTAAATTACTTGGAGGAGAAGAGCAGAGAGGGGAGAGACGGAGAGCGAAGAGTGGAGAGCGGAAGGGCAGCCAGGCAGGACAGCAGCAAGAATTTCCATTGAGTTTCAGTTCACTCTTTTGCAAAATGGGGTTAAAGTTCAGTTTCCGTTGACAATCCCCCCTCACCCCTTCCTCCTCTTCTACAGGTGAACGCTTTGTGCCCGAAACCTTTGAAACGGGCTACAAAATCACAATGCGGCTGACCATCTACGAGGTGGACATACAGGACTTTGGGGCATATCGATGTGTGGCCAAGAACTCCCTAGGCGACACAGATGGTGCGATCAAGCTATATCGTAAGTATAAAACAATGCAACAACAATAACAATAATAATACAAGTAAATACATGGGCAGAACAATGGCAAAATGCACAGCATACCTACCAAATAACAATAACCATACATACAGTCCCCCTCATAACCATAAGCATAAGGCAGGGCAGCAAAACAATGGCCATAAGTCAGACAGCCAGCCAGCCTTCTGGCAATTAGGCAGCAGCAAAACTATTTGCCCAAACTGTAGCTTTTAATTAATTTAAGTCAATGACTCTGCGTGAAGCCTACTACCACGACAACAACAATGTGTGTGTGTGTGTGTACTGTGTGTGTTTGCTGTGTATATGCCTGATAAATACCCAATGAGCATGGGCAACCATGGCTGCTGGAATTTCATACTGAAGTTTTCGGGGCGCCACTGCCTCGGGGGGTTAAATGGGGGTCGAAGGTGGGTGCACACAGGTCTCTCCCAGCAGTGTCAGTGATTGATTTACGAGGCTAAAGGCATACCGAGTGCGGAGTACCAGTATCTTTTGTATCTTGATGAGCAGAGACTGCTCACAGCTGCTTTTTTTGGGGTGTAGTACTAGTGGCATTGCTGCTGCTAGAGCCATTTCTGCTGCTCTACTCTAGCTAGTTTTCCCATAGTTATATAATCGAGTTTACCTTTCATTACACAGACATACCACAAACCACAACAATGACAACAATGGCGCCCACGGCTGCGATCAATACGGTAGCTGTGGTGCTTACCAAATATAATAAAGGTAAGCTCTATCAAGGATACCCCTCAAACGCTCAGCCCTATAACTTCTCTCCAACTCTCTCTCTGCCTATAGAACAACGTTATAGCAGCAATAGCAATCAGAATACCAATAATAACCCGTACAACTATAATCCTGGCAATAATCAGCAGAATACCAAGCAGCAAAGAAACAAACAGCCCAAGGATCAATCATCATCATCGTTGGGCCAGAACAATGTGTATCTAGGTGCCACATCGAGTTTGTGGAATTCGCAGGATCCTCAGACACCCTCCAGCTCCACAAAACAGGGTGGCAGAGATCATCAGCAGCAGCAACAACAACAACAACAGCAGCAGCAACAACAACAATACCATGGTAAGTGAAGTTTCTTTTCTGTTTCTGTCTCGCTTTAAGCCACTTCAAGTCGAAGGGGAATGGCGAAGGGAAAGGCGAAGGGGCGGCAACAACGATGTGCAGACGATATCATAAATATTTGGCCATTTATTTTATGTTTATGACAAATCATAACGACTTTAGCTGCTTGGCTTAAGGGTCTCCCACTGGCATGTCGTTGTCGGCACTTGTTAGATACGATATATACTATAAGATACGTTTTCAGAGACAAGGAAGGCATTGACTTCTCGCATACCGTGGACTGAGTGATAGCATATTGTGGATTGGCTGGTCATATATAACCCCTCTAGGCATTGGCTAAGGGTATAAATATTTTGCCAAAAACATATGAAAGTTCCCCCCCGTGCACTGTCCCTGCTCTGGCTTTGCCAATGAAAATATGAGTTTCAAGCATGCAATGCCCCCTTGTCTTTGCCGTTGCCTGCCTTTGCCCCTTGCCTTAGCCTGCCCCTGTCTTTGCCCCTTGTCTTTGCCTTTGCCTTTGCCCCAATCGGTATCCTTTTGCTGACTTGACAATGTGTCGTCTCGGGCGCGTATAATGTGCTGCTAATGTGGGACCATCGTAATGTACAATCATCATAAATAATAACGGGCTTTCGTTACGTATTTGTTCTTAGTTCCATAGTTCGTAGTGCCCTTCGGGTAGAGCATAGCTCGAGGTGTTCCCTCTGCTAGAACGTAGCTCGAGGTGCCAATGAAAACTATAAGAACTTAAAGGTTAAAGGCACAAGTCAGGCAATAGTCAGGCACTTGTAGTCGTCGTCATCTTGGCAGTAGTAACTGCAGCTGCCAATCGATAAGCATAAAGTTTTATACTTGTACTTCCTGCCATGATCTCTCCCCCCCCTTAAGCACACACAATTGGCTAGAATGCTCTGCTCCCCCTGCCAAAGCTGCCCTGCCCAAGGAACGAACACATAAAATTTTACACGCCCTTTGCTGCAAAAATTCGAATATTTTCTGCATACAAAGCGCGACTAGAAATCAAATGGGTGGGGGGAGGGGGCACCCAATCCCAAACTAGAAAAATTTCCAATTCAATTTTAAATCTGCGCACACAAAGGCCAGTATTTTTCTTAAATGAAAATTATGCCAATGGGAAATATTAATTGACAATAAATATGGCTTTAAATATGGGCTTTAAAAATGTAGGAAGATTTTTTTATATGAAATTAGCATAGTGCCCGAAATGCTTTAACGCTCAAGAGAGAGTATATGCCACGCCTAACAGGCAGTATTTGCCACGCCCCAGATCGGTTGAAACTATAGCTATAACCCTAGCAAACAAGACAGTGTCGGCTTCTGCCATATCTCTCTTCCCAACTTTCCTTCGTATAATTTTTAGACACTTCTTTTTGCGTCTGATGAAATTTCGAAAAAATTGTACCGAAAATAAATTTTGAACAAAATCAATTCCAAGAAATTGAATATAAGCGCAGGAGGCGGAAGGAAGCGTTGTGGGTGGATGAGTGGGTGTATGGGTGACTGCTGCAGCTGAAAGGAGAGTTTTTTCCGAGCAAAAAAAAAAGAAGGGAGAGAAGAGTGCAATATAAAAATAGCAGACAAATTGCACACAAGGCGTCAAGGCAATAGAAGCAACTCCCCCTTCATATATGGCTCTCCATCTCCGCATACTCTACCCCCTTCTCCCCCTACTCCTACTCCTCCTCTAACCCTCATCCTCCTCCTCCCTCTACTCTTTTTCGTTTAGCGTTTTCTATAAAAGGATCCTGGTACTCGCCTTCATCTAAAGCAATTTTTTGGCAAACGCAAGCAGAAATGTTGCATCATTCAGAAAGGGAGGTAGGAAGGGCAGCTTCTGCAGCAGGGGGGGCTGTGCCAGCAGCCTCTGGCCAGGCCATTTGACTCTCGTAGGAGGCAGGCATGCAGGCAGTGTGCCGAGTGGTGTAGGAGGGGGGCTACTTCAATGACGACAACTTTCAAGCGTGGCATGCAACGTCGTAAGCGCTGCGTTTACAGTTAGATTTATTACCTGCTAGATGTTGCACATACATATCGCGGCAGCACCAACCAACACCACCACCACCGCTCCCCTGGGGAACATCGAGTGTGTGTGTGTGGTGTGTGTTACCCCGTTATCGCTGCGGAGTTTTGCATATGTCGCGACTGTTTTTGCCCCACACCCCGCACCACGACACGCCCCTTGGCTGCTGACACTTTAAGGCGGAACAAGCAGGCGACAACGAAAGTTTCATGACCAAAGCGTTCTCCCGTTCTCATGGGGATGAGGAAGGGTGACACTTTTTTTTTGCTCGCCCCCAGTCGTCCTTGGCCACGCCCTTCTACTTTTGGGTGTGTGTGTGTGTGTGTGTTGAAGGGAAAATTATCTACATTTCCATATGCATTTTCATGCAGGGAATTTTGAGTGCAATATTGGGTGCACTTTTGGGTGAATTTTGAAAGAATTTTGGATGAATTTCGGGTACATTTTTGGGTAAATTTTTGGGTTAATTTTGGATGCATTTTGGGTTAATTTGGGATGCATTTTGGGTGAATTTCGGATGAATATTTGGATAAATTTACGGTGAGGTTTGGCTGCATTTTTGGGTGAATTTTGGGTAATTTTTGGATGAACTTTGCTTGAACTTTGAGAATTTCGAATGAATTTTGGGTGCTTTTTTTTTAATTTTGAGTGCATTTTTTGGTGAATTTTGGGTGATTTTTTGGGTGCATATTTGGGTGAGTTTTTGGTTGAATTTTAGACAAATTTTGGATGAGTTTTTGATGAATTTTGATTGAGTTTTCTATAGGAAATTTATTAATGGAACGCAGCCCAAGAAGCGTTTAATTTATTTCAACTTATTAATAAACAATTTTCAATTGAAGCTAAGGTACTTTACTACAGAACTCTAAAGAACAGAACCATCTATTATTCGTTTACTATTACTATTAGTTAGTATTCCTATTACTATTCCTCTCTGCCTCAAATCTATTTCGTTTACATTGCAACATTTGATTGCTTAACACACAATTTGCCATTAACAAACCTTAAGCATGCCGCATGAATTTATCATTTAGTACATACATACATGTACATATGTATGTATATATATGTATATGTACATTCCCATTTACTCTCGTTGCTCGTTGCATTCAATTGAATTTCCAATTATCCTCTGGTTAGTCTGGGGTGCTTTCAATATGGTCAGGGGCGCTTACTTTGGTCTATGCCCAAAAACCAACCCACAAAACAAGGGGGGGGAGGCACAGGACTGGGGCTGGGACTGTGGCTGGGGCTGGGACTGGGAATGGTACTGGGACCGGGGCTGGGTTCTGGGACTGGTGGCTCTCCCATTAAATGATGCTGTAGATGCATTTGCTGCGCCACTCAAACTGTCATTAAAATGTTGCAATCAACCACAGAGAGAGTGAAGAGGAGGAGTCGTTGTTGCTGCTGCTGTTGCTTCCTCTGTTGCTGCCTCGCTTTCATATTTAATTTGTTCGGCCAACGGGCAAACAATATGGCACAAATTACAAGGAAATGCAATAAAAAGAAATACTGTCCAAGGACAGTACAGAAAAACAGGAGAGAAGCGACGATGCATGCAACGGCAAGTGTCTTCAGGCCCAGAGAGAGAGAGAGAGAGAGAGAGCCACAGACCGGACTCGAAACCGAAACCGAACCCGGATACGTTTCCGCAACGGACTGGAACTCGGACTGGGACTGGGGACTGATGATTACTTCAGCATTCAGTTTCTGGGCAATAATTTGCCTATAATTTGCACCATACCCCCGCCCCTGTCTTCCCACCCCCCTGTCTGTGCAGCGCAGACAAATGGGCAAAAGTGAAAAATGATAAAGTAAATGAAATGCAACAGACAGCAACCGAATTGCCATCGCGTGCCCCACGGGTTGCAGGAGGATCAGCAAAGGGAAAGGGGGCTATCCGGGAGTGTAATTCGGCTGCAGGGTAGTCCTGCGGCTACTCCTCCAGTGAAGCAGTGAAAGAAATATATACCCTTACCATAAATATAACGCATGGCAGGCAGGAAAGGCAGCAAAGGCAGAAGCAGAACCCAAACCAGGAATCAGCAACCAAGTGAGTCTCAAGTGCTGAGTGCCAGGCACTGTTTTTTTCCCTTTCATTTGCCGCTGCTCTCCCACACTCCCTTGTCGGTTAAGTGCAACAGGAGACTCTGGCTCTCTCCGGTATCGAGGTGTGAAAGCACACAGAGGCCTACACTTAATGGAGTAAAAGCAATGCTCCCGAGGGCATGCCCCCTTGCCACGAGCAGACAGACAGACTGAATGAATGAAGTTTCCATGTGTTGATAAACCAATGAAGAGATACGAAAGAGACAGAGAGAGAGTGTGTGAGAGTGAGTGTGTGGGGGGGGAGAGAGACATATCATAAACAGTTGCACGTTTATTTCTATTAGCCAGCCAAAAAACTCCACTCGTGTCGATGGCACCCCTGAGAGCGCCCAGAGGCTGGAGGCAAGGGGCTGGGAATTATGCAGAAATTACGCTTAAAGTTTCAAGTAGTTGAAGGGAAGAAAAAGAAACACTTATAAGAGCCATGTTTGAGCTAAAGCGTTTGCTTTGCAGGGCAGAGGGTGCAGAGGCAGAGAGTGGGGGAGAAAGTGGACTTGCTTTGGCATTCAGGATGCGTTTTTCTTTCTGCCTTTTTCTTTGCTTTTAGCCGAGTTGCTTTCTTTCTTTTTGCTCCTCTTTATGCTTAAGCGCTTTAAAGACACCGTTGGGACTTTCTCTTTGCCCCAACACACAGAAACACAGCACACACACACACAGCCAAACAGGACACACGCATAAACACATGCTCAAACGTCAATAAAAATCAGCCATACACACACACAGACACCCCCTGACAGGAGCTGCTTTTTGGGTTGCTGGGTGGGTGGGTTGGGTGGTTTGGGTTGGCTGTTAGTATTAGTGTTGGTGTTGCCACAGCTTTCACACATGGAAATGTTTGCAGACGCCTGCAAAACAAACCAAAAGCCAGGGTCCCTGCCCCAACCCCCAGTCCATCCTTTTCCTTCCAAACAGAAACCAGGGAACCAACGAGAACCACCGGCTGAAAGAGAAGTTTTCTGGAAAAGCTGCTTATAGAAAAAATAAAATACTCAAACACAAACACAATCACACCTACACAGACACAGAGGGGGAGAGAGGTGGTGAGGCAGAGAGTGTGGGAGGGAAACAGACAGACAAATAAATTTCCAAAGCAATTTGCGCATTTCCGTTGTAAAAATAAAAAGGGTTTCTTCTCGTTAAAAACAAAAACCGGAGAGAAAGTCCAGCAAATAAAGAGGCATCCATCGATTCCCCCCGCTGCCAATGCCGGCAATATTTCATAGTTATGATAAAGTTTGAATGAAATTAAATGCAATTGGAGGTGCCATGACGACTATTTTGGGTGTGTCTGAACTCAGAGTTGAAGCGAGGTATGACTGTGGCAAGCGTTCCAGCAGTTTGTTAATTTTATAGAATTAAACTGAAATTTCTTAGCTAATTTTATGCGCGTCAGAATGAATTTTTTTAACAGTTTTTTTTACGATTTTTTAATCTTTTTTAAGCAGAAATAAAAACAAATGCAGCTTCGCACTTGTAAAGAATTTTTATTAACTTCAAAAGACCCCACTCAAGCACTACCTCCGCCGCCACTTCCTAAACTTCAATTAACAACATACAAATCCTAGGAATTTCTTCACTTTCTCTTTTTTTAAAAACTAGCAATTTCTCACCACGCAGACACACAAACACACATACACAGATAGACAGAAAGTCGTTGTGGTACCGACATAGTGCCGCAAACAATTGTTTGCAATCTCACCTAATGACCAATGGTCCGTCTACCCGTCCACCCATCCACGTCAAAGTCAAACAGAAACCAAAGGCAAAAAAAATGCCGGAAAAAACCAAGAAAAAATATAGAAAAAAAGTGAAGACAAAAAAAAAGATAGAAGCGGGGCGGACTGGGCCCGGGACGAGCACGCAAACAAATGTCCAATGAAACAGATTGCCGGACAAACAAACAATCGAAACAAACAAACAAATAAACAAACAGAAAAAAACAGGAGGGAAGGAAAGACAAAAAACACGACAACAAAAACAAACTGCAGGATAAATTGATGGCAAAAACAATACACAGCCTTTCCACTTTTCCGGCTCGACTCACTACCGCCCCCACACCGCCATGCGATATGCCACACACCACACCCCACACACTTTCCATGGCACCCATAGACCCGAGTGCCGTACCCGTACCCCCAGTGCCTCTTTCCGCTTTTATCCCTCCCCAAACCCCCCTTTGCGGCACTCATCTGATCTGTTTGGAATGCATGGCGCAAGGGTTTAACGCACTTAAGCAATAAAAATCGAAACAATTTTCCCGATGCTGCCAAGTGAAATTGAAACAAAATGCCAGCAAGGAGAGAGACTCTTTGCCGAGTCAGTTGGGGCAGAGGCAGTCAGTGTGGGTGGGAATACTTTCGATTTTTTGGTTCGAAGGGGGTGGGGACACTGCTATAAGTGAGAATGTTATAAATAAGTGGAGCTGGGGGAGGGGCAGTGGCAGCGTTGTGTCCTTTTTTATATGCAATACTTTCTGCTACGCCAGTTGACAAACAGTTCGGTTTGGGCTTGGGTTCTGGTTTGGGTTTGGCTGTATCCTGTGTCCTTCGACTCTCTCTTTCTCTCTCTCTCTGTCTCTCTTATCTGTGGCTTTATCTCTTTCGCACTGTCGCCTGCTACAAATGGCTGGCCATAAACGCATCCTGTGTCTATTGTTTATGCCCGCTGGCGTGTGGCAAGCGCATAATTGAAAAAGGACATTCAATTGATGACATTCAAGTCCTAACAATATGAAGGGGGGCCACCAGCCACATCATAAAGTGCCATGTGGCAGTTGATTAAGTCAGAAACAAAAGAGGGTGGGGGGGGCAGGGTAGAGCTCCCACAAAAGAATCTATAAATATTTCAATCAATCATTGTGACATTTCGATTTCAATTTATATATATATTTGCAGCACCCGATCATGGTGGCAACTACAGAGCGGAGGGCAAGAGTCCGTATCTAATCAAGCACGATGCCAAGTCCCTAACAGATGATCTGGATCGAATGCAGGACCTCAAGAGTGGGGCCACACAGCCACACCTCTTTCCCCTGAATGTTCTCCCCTTAG
Source organism: Drosophila bifasciata (assembly GCA_009664405.1). Lineage (NCBI taxonomy): Eukaryota > Metazoa > Arthropoda > Insecta > Diptera > Drosophilidae > Drosophila > Drosophila bifasciata. The sequence continues at coordinate 40,953,177 of CM019042.1, read as the reverse complement.
TCCTGCTGTTCGTGGCGCATCTATCTACGTGGCAGGGATAAGTCAGCTACCGCAAAGTACAGTTCGAGTACTTGAGTATTTCTGAATATTTGTACAAAAATAAAACAAATGAAATTAAATCAGCAAAAGGCGAAACCAAAGTTAGTTGAACTAAGAAAAAGTAATAAACTATAAACGTAAGCAATTCGATTCGGTCATGATAAATCCCATTTAGTTTGTACTCCTCTTATGTGTACTGAGTTATGCCTGAATGTTATGGAGAATGTTGCTTACTGTAAAAAGTTGTTTAGCATTTAAGGTGCAGATGCCAGAGCTCGAATCCAATCGGATAAGGAAAGTTTATAGAAGGGATAACGGAAATACAAAGTATTAGAATGTAAAACATAAGTTGTAGAAATTAAGCCATTCGAAAGCTACATAAACACATAAAAAACAACTGTTCTTAAGCTTGACTCTAAACCAGTAAAAAACAAAACAAAACACAAATAATATATAATATAAAATTTAGTGTTAAGTTATTGGAATGCCATTCGTGTCATTCCTGTTTTTAACTCCGTTCTAGCTTAGTTCCCAAGCACTGCAAGCTGTATGATAAATAATATACTATATGTATACATAATACTTATGCTATATGTATTGTAATATCATCTTAATTTAACAGAATCGAAATAAAACAAAAAATGCCGTCTTACAGAAAAAACTCACACAAAATATATATTTCGTTCTCAATTCTTGCCTAAAATGGACTATAAGTATATTTTTCCGCATTTTCAGAAGCCACAAAAACCATTAAAAATATTAATATCCTTGATCCTTTTTAAGAACTTAAACAGGGAATATTTTCCGAGCACAGGAAGCCGTCGCACGTGCCGATCGAACCACAAATAGCGGAGAAAGCGTACAATTTGAATTTCGCGACAATTGCTGCCTGACAAAAGCTCGCCAGTTTCATATCGGTCAGATTTTGAACTGATGTAAAAATTATGTGCAACTGCCTTCTGCTTATTTCTGTTGGCCTGGTACTCGGTTCTGCAAATTGAACCATTTGAGCCTTACAAATTTCGAAATTTGAGTTTCAGCAACTCTTTCAAATTGCAACAAACGGCTAAATTAAAATCTGAGATACCAGACGAACAGAAATCTGCAAAGGGTGGCTGGATTTTTTTAAATTCTCTTTGTACTTCCTGTTTGCTCTCGTTGTGTTACTGGTTCGAATTTGATGCCTCAACTTGCACCGTTCAAATTGCAGAAAACGGCTAAGGGGTTGTCCATATATTACGTAATCATGTTTTCGATGATCTTTGACCCACTACCCCACCATTTTCATCAAAATTAATCATTCAATGAACACCATATCCCGATCTCCCAAACCTCTGCCTCCGCAGCCCGGATATTCCATAATCCATATTTCCCCCAACCATATAAAATATATATTGTATAAGCTTTGTTTTCCTCACACCTGATTAAGGCATTTTCTTCTTTATTTTACTCGATTGTATTTTTCTGATTTTTGGAAAATTCTTTTGGTTTTACAGCAGCCAGGGCCCGAAGCGAATATTTACTGAACCGCAAAATGTACACCAAAGTTCTGCCACCCCCCTCCACCCTGCCGACCTATCCCACACTGCAATTGTTTGCTTTTTGCCAGCGACCCCCACATGGCAACAATTTCATATTTTTCATTTTCATTTATAAAAAAATAAAAAAAAATTTTAGCGCAACCAAAAAAAATTCCCGCGACTTTATAATTTAATTTAAAAAGCGCAGAGCAGCAGAGAGTAGAAACGGCCGAGGCGAGGGGGGAGGAAGGAGAGCCGGGTGGAACACAAAAAATAATTATTAAAATAAATTAAATGTCTGCCGCTGCCCTCATAAACTTCACCGAGTGGGCAATTAAAGGAGCCGCGGAGTGAACCGAGTGCTCGGAACGCGGTTAGTTTTTTTTCCCTGTCCTCCTCTCCTGCGAAAGTTGAAGAGTTAAGCGGGAAAAAAGAAGAGAGAAAAAAGAGAGAAATAGTACGTAACACAAAAAATAGAGTCCAAATTGCTGGCATGGCATTTTGACTCGAATTTCACACAACGGCATGGTAAATGGCAAAAAATTGGCATGTGAAACGATTGCAGGAGAGTCCAGCCCCGAACAGCTGCATTCACTGCCACTACCACTCCCTCTCACTCCCACTTCGCTCTCTCTACCAAACCACGCCCCCACAAAAGAAGCAGTTAATAAAGCCCGCAGACCATGTGCTGCATGTCCCACAAAAAGAAATATAACGAAAGACACATAAATGTACTAGAGGCAACCAAAAGGCAAACCATTTTCTAGGGGCAAACCGGCGGAGCGAAATTGCTAAAAGAAAATCGCTGACCAAAAATAAAATGACTGCAAATGAGTGGGGGAGTGGGATGGGGGGAACCTACAACCATAAGAATTAAAAAATAATTAAAGTACAAATTTGATTTAAAAATTCGGCACTGAAAAATGAGAAATTTTAAACAATTTCTAAACCCCTGAAACAGGCAATGGACTCTGCCACTTAGGGGAGGGAGAAATATTCCGCTTAAAGGACATTTGAAAAGTGATTTTTGAGCTGAATTTCTTGTTCGGAAATTATATTATTTAATGCCCATCAAATATTTAAAACTTTTCATTATTTTACGAAACATGACAAATTTGTGCATTACTTTATTAATATATATTTGATAATGTCATCGATTCCGCAATGTAATCAAAAATTCACACAGCCATTCGTCAGTTTTATTGTAGCTAATGGTGTGGGTTTTATTTTATTTTTGCGAATCGTGACATTAATCGGTTAAATGATGGGGAAACCACAATAAGTTTTTCCCCATTAATATTTGACATGCATATTAAATGGTGGCAGGATGGCAATGCAAATTGCTTTAGCCAGCTTTGGGCCTGGCTTCCTTTGAAACAGGAAATCCATCCAGCCAACAATCTACTATAGTTTTTCTCTAGTGTTCTCCCGTCAGCGAGGCATTCTTTCTCTCGCTACCTTCAGCCAAGCATTCTTACCGCCTTTGTAGCTGGAGTCTTTGCTTTCCACCATGCTTTGATATCTTATGCTTTTTGTCCATCCCACTTTCGTATGCAGTACGTTTCATACATACATTTTTCTCTTCTTTTTTCGTCTTCTTTTTTTCTATCTTTCTTCTTTTTTTCGTTGCTTTCTTTGCCACTGAACACTTTTTGTGTGTCTGGAGTCATTCTGGCGTCATAATTATGGCTGCCAGCTACCAAAACCAGGCAATTATTTGCTAATCATATTATTAATAATATATTTAATATTAAAATGGAATTACACACAAAATTAAAAAAACAATTCGGTATGTATGATTGGAGAAAACATCATTAATCCTCGATCCATGATCCCTTTTAGAGACTCTATCAAAGCTAAGACATATAAGCTAAGGGCATATATTTGTCGTTCTTTTTTTTTTCCAAATATGTATTACACAGAAAGAAAAACTAATAGCAAACTTTAAAAAACAGATTTAAACATTGCGCCAACTTTGACTTGACATACTTCCGTTTCCGTTTAGCACGGACTCGAACCACATACAACTTTACACTCTGGCGCCAAGCAGCGGAATATTATTACACTAGCATACCCCGGCGGATAACCAGCGAAGCTGACATATTTTACATTCTACATTGCTCAAACAATTCATGTAAAATTACATGTGGGCAGAATTTATTCTCTTATTTTCATGCGACTCTTTTTGGTTGAAAATTGTTTAAAAATTAATGAAATAAAATTACTCCTTGAAAACTATACAGTGCTATAAAAAATAGATTAATTTAACTGCTGAAATTATTTGGTATATCAAAAGCTGATTCAAAGTGTAATTCCGAGGGTAGCGAAGGCAACTCTAATAGTGAGATATCTCATATCTCATAGATATCTCACATTACTTGTGAGTTTATAAGATAGAGACCCCATAGCAGATTTCGAATCAGTCTTATCTGAATGCTCACATGGGATTCGTGCTGATATTGTTAACATCTCTGCTCAGTGGAGTGCTCGGATACTTGCGCTGCAAATACAACTACTGGCAGATAAATGGCGTGAAACAGCTGCGCTCCCACTTTCTCTTCGGACATTTTTCCAAGCTGAAATCGGTGCACTTAACGGAGCTCCTGCAGGAGACCTACGATGCCTTCAAGGGTGCTGCTCCGTTGGCAGGCGCTTACATCTATCTACGACCCATAGCCGTCATCTTGGACTTGGATCTGGCCAAAAGGATACTGATCGAGGACTTTGATAAGTTTTTGGCACATCGAACCTTTCACAAGGCACCCTTGACGCACAATGCTCAGGGCGTGGCATGGTCTGAAATGAGCAAAAATCTAAAACCAATGTTTGGGAGTGGAAATTTGAAATGTGTGTTCGAAACAATCACAGAGGTGGCCCGGTATCTAGAGGAAAGCTTTGAGGAGTTGTTGCTTGAACCCCAAGGAAGTGTTCTCGATGTGTACGAACTGTTGGATCGCTTTAGCATGGATGCCTCTGTCAGCTGTGTCTTTGGCATTCACATGAACAGCTTCAAGTATCCGCTGGTGGATTTCCGCTCCTTGTTCATTGACCACAACGATGGCAATATTCGCTTGCAAATATTCAAATCATACTACAGTAGCATCCTGGCAAAACTAAAGCTGCCCATTCGGATATACGACAAAAATATCACGAATTACTTTTTACGCATCGTCAGGCAGAAGCTGGAGTTAGGGCCGCGTTTGAATGTCAATAAAAACGACTTTCTGGAGCGATTAAAAGCTGCCAATGACTTGACTTTGAAGCAGCTAACAGCACAGGCTTTTGAGTTCTTTTTATTCAGCTATGAGACGAGCTTTAGCAGCCTGACTTGTGCGCTCTTTGAGCTCGCCAAACAGCCATCGGTGCAGCAGAAGCTGCGAAAAGAGATTACAGTGGCTCTAAGCAAACACGGACAGCTGACGTATGAGGCAATGCTGGAGATGCGCTACTTAGATCAGACTATTACAGGTAACCTACCTTAGTTGTATTAAAACACACAGATAAGATGAAGATAACAAGGAGATAAATGATACATTCATTATCTTATCTTACATCACTTATCTAATCAAATATTAAAGGGTTATTCATTCTCTGTTCGCAGAAACACTCCGCATGTATCCCGCCTTCGCTTCCCTGGCACGCATCACCACCGAGGACTATACGCTGCCCAGCGCCCCTGGTGACATTCCATTGACTTTGGACAAGGGCACAATTGTGCATATACCTGTCCGTGCCATACACTACGATGCGGAGATCTATCCGCAACCAAAGATATTCCGACCGGAACGCTTTGATGCCGACGCCGCCGCATGCCTGCATCAGCGCCATCCAATGGCATTTCTTGGCTTTGGCAGTGGGCCACGTCAGTGCATTGGTCAGCAATTGGGCGGAATGCTGATTAAAATAGGCCTCATCACGTTGCTAGCCAAATATCAGTTCAGCTCGGTGCCCGGATTGCCAGACGAGCTGCCGATAAGCAAAGGAAATATGATACTCAGACCCAGCCAGGGAGGGGTTCGATTGAAAGTGAATCAACTAAAGGAATAAACAATAAATAAAGCACCAAGCACCTGCACAGCAACATTCGAAGGGTATTTAATCTTGGAGGGGCTTCGATTGCAAATAATGTTTTAATAATCAGAAAATTGTCGCGTCTAAGCTAAACAAAAGAATTGCGTTAAATAAACAAACTGCGAGGCCAGTTAGGGAATGTAGAATGGGGTTTCATTGGGGTCTGTACTGGTCTGGGCTGGAGCATCTGGTGTCGTCTGTGTTGGCCCCGTTGGCGTCTGATGGCACCTGTCAGCAGAAAATTGAATTTAATTCCCTCGTTTGGCGGTCGATTGAAAGCCAAACCAAAATTTATAGTTGCCGCAAAAGCTGCAGGCAACGAAACGCCGCCGCAGCAGCCGCCCCGCTGAAGCTGTGTGGGGGAGGGGAAGCTGTAGGCAACTCCTCAGTTATCCCAGAAGCCAGAATACCGACACCATGAGGCATTAAATCAACACAAATGAGTCACACACACACACACACAGAGCAGAGCATGCATAGATACGGAGACACACACAGACGCAGAGTCATAAGAGAGGATGGGTGACTGGCTGGAGGGGGAAGCTGCCCCAAGGTAGACTTGGGCAGCCATGTGAGCCGACCAGAAAACCATTGCGGTTCATTTTGATGCACTGCTCCGTTAGGCCAACATTCTCTCTCTCTCGCACTCCCACTCTCTCACCATCACCCACATGTCCTTCTGCTCAGCGGCGAATGTCTGTGTGTGTGTGACTCAGTTTAAGGATAAGTGTGAGTGTGTGTGTGGGGAGGGAGAGGGAAAGGGGATGTGCCTGTGCTCGCATAAATCTAAACATTTACAATATTTTGCTAATTAGCAAAATATGTGTGAATAATGCATATGACAAAGAGTGTGAGAGGCAGACAGGGAGAGAGAGAGAGAGAGAGCAGGAGAAGTGTAGCTTTGGGGGTGGAGTACTTCGGTTGATGCATCCTGTAGGTGTCATATTAAATTTATGATTCCTAGAGCTGCCCACAGATATGGAGAGATGCAGCAACAAATATACCGAAGCAGAGGGGGCAGACGAGGCAGAGACAGAGGGTGAGAGACACTGAGGTATAGAGGTGCAGATACAGAGGGGGAGAGACACTGGGATACAGTGGAGCAGAGTGGCAGAGCCAGAGGGATAGAGCAGCAGAGATACACAGAGACACTGAGATATACAGAGGTGCAGAGTGGCAGAGGCAGAGCCAGAGGGATAGAGAGACACAGCGGCAGGGAGACCTAGCGCCACTGACACACAGAGAGAGTATCACTGTGTGATACAGATAGGATATAGTAGAACCCAGAGACAGTGACAAGTGGCAGCAGGAAGGCAGGCAGAACTAACAATCTCAACAATTTCGCCCAATGATTAGTTCTGGGGGGGGGGGGGTACCAGCTAAAGTTTCAACTATGTACTACCAGGAGAATGGAGTTCCATTATTAATCAATGACTGAGTGCAGCGGATGCCTGCTGACAGATTAATATATCACAAATATCGACATCAGAACTTTGTAGCTGAATGTTCTGACATGCATTTAAATTAATTTAGATTTGATTTAGTTTGAGAAGTATTTGAAATATACGAAAAATAAATGTTTTGTTGTAGAACAAATTGATTTTATTTGTAGGAATTTGTTCGCGGAGTTTTTATTTGGTTTTTCTTACATAAATTAAAAAAATAATTATGTGATTTCTTCACTTACGATTATGATTGATAAAAGTATAGAACTTTGTTAGGTTTTGTGGCAAAAATTCTTATAGTAATACTCACCCTAAACGTGCCACCAAATCCATCAAATAAGAACTCACTTTGAAAACAAATCTAAAATAATATTTAATCAATTTAAACCGTGGCAACTTTCTAGCAAGACTTTTATGCGGAAATCCCCTTCTATGCCATTTGGATCTCTATAGATATAAAATGGAAAACCCGAATAAAAGTCTCACAAAAATTAAATCAATTCGTTTTCTTAACTTTGCTACACTTTTTCCACAACACTTAAAAATCACAACAAAAAAAAGAACATAAGGGACATTCGAAAAAAAGATATTTTAAAAAGGAAATTCGTAAAAAAATAAACAAAAATTTCCAAAACTTGAACTGAACACTTAAAGACGCGAAACTTAAATGATCGATGGAGCTGCCAGCTGGTCAGTCGAAACCTTCAGCGAAGTTCGTTTCAGAGGGTCTCAAAGAGCGAAAAGAGCTTTGAAGAGCGAAAGCCAGGAAACGCCAAAAGAGAGACAAAGGTTTGAGCGCTCTCACAGAAAGCTGAGCTCGATCACGAGCTTTGTTTACCTTTGATGATTGCTAATAGAAAAAGCTGATTTATTATGGAAGAGAAAAGTACCAAAAAGAGAAGAGTTTTAGAATTAGAGGGAGCTTTCATCTTTCTTACTTTCCCACAGAAAATATTATTCTACTGCCACTCTTTCCTTTAGTTGAGTCCCCTTTTTATTTGAGCTTTCAATTTAATGCTCTTCCCTTTAGTTCCCTTTTTTTTAGCTTTTAATTTAATAAGCGAACTTCTTCTGAAGAATATTTCTTTGTATATTTTCTTAGGCCTCTCCTTACAATTAAATTCTGAATTCCCAGCAGCGTCTGAATAACTCTTTTTCCATGTCTAATTCTATTCCTTATTCGGTGTCTGATTATTATTCTCTCCCCTAACGATTATTCTCTCCCCTCAGTGTCTGTTTTAATATCTCCATTTAATGGTGCTAAAACTGGCATCGATTTACCCATAATCATATACTTTTATAGACTTTTAATTGGCAATTTCCTCAGTTGGCTGCTGGCAGGCACAACCTTGAGGATTTGCTTCAATAACTCATCCGAAGTTTTTTTTGTCTATTAAACGGGTAGTCGTAAAAGCGAGAATTTAGTCATAATTTATGGCAGTTAAGCAGCTAACAAACTATCCTGCAGATAGTCCTCTGGCTCCCCCCACCCCCCTTGGTTCCTTTGCATGTTCAGCGATAATAAGCGGAGGGGATTTGTGGGGTGGCAGTGGCAGGTTCTGGAGTTTCTTTTTGCTTTAGTTCGGCTTGGGGGTTTGGAGCACTGCACCTGTCGTCGTCGTCGCATCCAACATAAAACGCGGAAGCAACTGAAAAGCAATTATCAGGTGTCAAAATTTATATTAGATGGAAGCAGGGAGAGAGCTGCCCACACCCCCCCAAAAAGGGAAACAAAAAAAAGTTTCCAAGCAGGAAGAAACTTGAAAATCAACTCCAGGCAGCTCCTGCAGGTTCTCTGGCAGTTTGCTGGGCTATCCTCTGGTAGTTCTAACCCTTTTCGGGGCACCTTCTGAATGATTTGTGGCCCGAGTGCATTGGCACGCAATGTGCATTGTGTGGGGGTCTCCTGTGGGGGGGTGAGGCGTCCCTTGGGAAAGATACTGCTCCCAGTGCGCCGTAGAACGCGGATATCCTTTTCAACTATTTTTCGCTTTATAAAGCAAAATAATTTCTTTTTGTTTTTTATGCAGCATAAAATCTGCTTTGGCTGTTACTACTACTACTCCTGCTGCTACTATTATTTATTGGCCGTGTGCGTGTGCTGTGTGAAAATGATAGGCTGACGATGATGGCAAGTGATGGGTAGAAGGTTGGGGGTGGGGAGTTGATTAGCTACCCTAAAAGGTAACTGATATACGAGAGAGAGCAATTAAGAGAGGGGGAGGGACTACGACAGGGCAGAGTTTTCTGTGCCTGCCACACTCTGGCACGGTTATTGAAAACCAACTTTGTGTGTGCCCCACTGTGGGGCATGCGGGTGGTGCCGGTGCCACTGCACTCTGCCGCATTGTGTTCATATCTCCAAAAGAGAATAACAATTTAGCTGGCAGTGAATTTTAATTAATTTATAAATCAAGTGGGTATAAAACCCCCTCTTAAAAATCCCCATAACGCTTTTAGTTTACCTTTTTCTATGCAAAGATATTAAGAGGTAAATCTGTATAGCTTTTCCTTTGCAGTTATATGCCCAATAATCTAATAAACTAACTATCTTATAGTTATATAAATCTCTGTAGCTGATTCTTGAATTTATATGCTCAATAATAGAATAAACTAACTATATTATAGCTGCACAACTACCTAACGATTCTCCTGTTGATCTTAAGCATAAACCCTCTTTCATTTTATACTCTTAAATGCTTCCTTTTACAACAAAATACACGAATACAATATACCCACAATATGTGGGGGCACAATCCAATGCCATGACCAATGACAATCAATTTTTACTTAACACGCACTCGCCACACACCCCCCCACACCCCGCACTCGTACACCCCATTCCAGTAGAGTCTCAACCCTTTTGGGTACGTCACAGTGAAAATTCATTCATAAATCCGAGCCACGCACCCAACTGTGGGGCAATGAGAGAATTTCCCTTCCATTCAATGCCGTTCAACCAAGAGCACGAGAGAGTGCAGGCAGTGTGGTGGATTTGCCACAGCCAACCACCCATTGGGCAGCACAGACACACACACACACACTCCCCCACACACCCACACACACACACAAGCAAAACTAAAGTTAGAAAAAAAAACAAGCGAAAAGGCAAGGAAAAACGAATGGTAAAGCGCCCGCCGCCAACACAAAAAGCTGAATATAAAATGTAGCCCACAGCAACAACAAAAATCACAGTTGTCTGATTCGTTCGCGACGCAGCTGCCCACAGAGTACACCCACACCCCACACCCACACCGCCCCGTGGAACACCCACACCCACACCACAAACGACAACGACAACGACGACGATTCGCCGCCCCAAACATCATCTTCGGCTCCGTGTGGCGTCCTGCTGCCACTTCGTGGCTCGTTCGCCAGCGTCGTAGCCGTCAGTCTGTCGACAGCGTTCGTGGCGTGCGGTTCGTTCTGTCCTTCTGCCTGCATACAAAACCAGAGTTTTCAGAGTTGCGGAGTTTCCGGAATCTTTCTCTCGTGTGTGTTGTTTACCGCCAAGTGTTGCATTTCGTGTGGCCTGCAACTGCTGGCATGGAATGAATGAATGAATGTTTATAGTGAATAAATGAATAGTGTCTAAAAGAATTCTACTATATATGTATATCAAAGTTAAAGGTTGTTATTATTGGTATATTATGAAAATATTTGTTGAAAGGTCTTAAGACTAAAAGTAAGCTAAAGACTGCTCCTAAGCTTGCAACAGCGCTCAAAAAAACACTCAAAATAAAGTCATGTAAAGGAATTCTGTGTACAAAATAAAGCTTGAAATTTCAGTATTTTTAGCATATTCTAAATTAAAATTAGTGTAAAAGAACTCAACGACATATTAGCCCTATATACATCCCATCAAATTTATGCCAGAAATCCCTACCCAGCCTTTTAGTTAATATTCAAAGCCACAAAGAGATTTCTTTACCTACAAATATTACCTCAAAAAAGTAAAAAAGTAGCCCAAAAAAAACGTACAAAATTTATTGTAAAATAGCCACGAAAAAAACCGCCAATAAATCCCTCAAAAGCCGCACTCAAATTATGCTTCACAGGCAGTTTTGATTTGGAACTGTGTGTACTAGCAGACATTAGTAGATAATTAACTAGAAATTGCAAAGAATAACTAACAATAGTTGGCCGGCACCCTACTAAAATCTCATTCGCGTGTTCGCGCTTGTTGGCCAATTTAGCTGCGACTTTGGCGACATTTGCCATCAGCTGCTGCTGCTGCGTGTTGACTGTAATTACACGTATATTTAAAATACAGTGAACCAAAGCCGAGTTATTTATGAAAACGAAACAATGCTACATACTACACCCTCAGACAGGGTTCGTCTGCCCGCCCTCTGACTGCCCTCTTGTTGTTGGTTTGCCAGAGTCACCCTCTTAGCGGTCGGTCAATGGTCGTCACAGGATTTCCTTTTGGAGCGCTGCAATGCGTGTGTTTCTGTCTAAAATTTGCCTACAAATGTGTCTGGCACAGTGTCCATCCATGGCTTTGTCCTGCTGTTTATGGCCCCCCCAACCCACCAACCCATGACTCTGTGTGTGTGTTGCCTGATTTTAGGCGCGCCAACAATTGCATACGAGTCCATTTTCCCATTTATGTTTCACGACTGGCAGTGCCAGCTGCCGCGTGGGCCTGCCTGGCGGTAATTTAAAGTTCATTGATATCCATAAAACGCAGTGTAAACACATACACTCACACAGACACACAGACAGACACACACACACACAGACAAACAGCACAGAGGGATGTACATTTTGCATGGAAATCTATTTTCTGTCTGTTTCAAATTTGTTGCAAATATGTTGCATACTTTTCGGGGTGTTCTGGCATAATAGATTCCATTCCTGGATTGGCAGGGGGCCCTTGGGGGTTGGGTGGCCACTGGCCCCCCCACCCATGTCATTTCTCTGTCATTTGCATTTTACATAGAAAATTTGATCTATTTTTGCTGTTATCATGTTGATTGTGATTGGAGTTTGCACTAAAAGAGAGAGAGAATTGTATGTTTGGGTTTTGGTGTTTGGTGGGGGGGAGTGTTGTGGGGGTGTTTTGGGCAGGTGATAATGCTGAAACGAAAACATTTTGGTTACAATTTGTTTCCCAAAAATGTACATGGGATGCACTCTGGGGGCTTTGCCATTTAATCGAAATTCGAGCGAGTTCAAAAATCTGTGCATTGTCCTAGTCATGAATTTTAAAGCATTTAATTCGTACTCTTCCCTTTTAGAGGAGTACCTTCCCCTCCCCTGGAGTCAAAGTCAAGTTCTCCCATCATATTGCATATCAATTGCAAATTACCTCAGCTCGACACACACACAAAAGAATTCCATGGAGTGCTACCGGCTACCGATCCCTTCCCTTGCCACTCACCTCATCAGCTTGACATAATGGCCGACATGTGAAGGCCTGCTGCAGGCACACTACCCTTTACCCTCTACCCACCTCACTCTTTGTTACTCCGGGGGCGGCATTGTTGTTGCTGTTGTTAATAACAAGCGATAATAATCAACTTCCGTGCTGGAGGCGCTCGTAGGAGGAGTGAAGCAAAAAGTCGGAGCAAAACTTTGCAACGTACTTCCAAGTAGTGGAAAATCTCCTACACTTTGATTTATGCTAATTTTATGCAGCGGAGCAGCCAAAGTAAACGGCTTTACCTCAAAACGAAAAGCCCCTACCCGACTCGACTCGGACTCGATTAAAAAATGCTGGCAGGAGCTGGCAGGAGGGGTTAAAATAATTTTTGAAAAATGTCGAAGTGCCATCAGCGATAAGAGGCGAAAATATATCACGTGTTAATTAATGTTTTGTGCGGAAAATTGAAAGTGCAATTGCTGTGTGTTTGTCACTCTCTCTCTCAGCGTTTGCCCAGTCATTTGTGCAGCATCAGGGGTAGCCTTGGGGGCAGTTGCCACAGGGGTTATATTTTGCACATAATTTAACAGCTGATTATATGTACAAAATGTGGCAAGGAGGAGGTTGGAACTACGGAACTTTGCATGTCCGAAACCATAAAAATAATATACGAGCGGGCAGCCCCGAAAAATGTGGCAAGGCTCTTATTGTGTCATAAATATTTTGTACTTTTTTTGGTTTTTTCCAAACAAAAGAGAGCTGAAACAGAAGCAAAAATAGGAGCAGGAATGGAGAGTAGAAACAGAAGTAGGCAGAGGAGCAGGAACAGGAGCAGGAATAGGAGCAAGAGAAGCAAGAATAGGAGCAGGAATAGCAGCAAGAACAGGAGCAGGAATAGGAGCAGAAACAGCAGCAGGAAGAAAGAGCAGCAACAGAAGCAGGAATTGTAGCAGAAATATGAGCAGAAATAGAAGCAGAAACAGTAGCAGGAATAGGAGCAGCAACAGAAACAGAAATAGTAGCAGAAATAGAAGCAAAAACAGCAGCAGTATCCGTTTCAAAGTAACCTAATCACAGGCTAGTTGGCTACAATCATAATTGTAGCTTCTTTGGCTGCTTCAATTTTTAAGAATAATTAGTTTCCATTCCCGCTAGTTCCCGCTCCAATTAGTTATGCAAACAGCGGCCTCCTAACGCCATCGATACACTCACTCACTTTCTAGGCTGTGTTTTTTTCTATGGCTTCGTATGGAGGCTACAAATAAGATTTGTGGCACGGCTATAGGTCTATGGCTATCACCTGTCTGTCCTCCTGACATGGCCCCGCATGCTCTAAATTATTAATAATATTGCCATGCCCATTTGCCAGACATTTTTAGTGCCTATCGTACCCATACCCATACCCTTAGCCATTTACAGTGCAGGTTCCATTTGAGGCCTGTCCTGCCTGCCTGTCCATTGTCTGTGTTGCTAGAGTCTTTTGTAGTCTTCTGTTCCTTTTTTTTCCAGGGCATGCCATGTGAATGTCTGCCAAAGGACATACCGCACCAGCACACACGGCATATGTTGAGGCAATTCAGCTTTCAATTGCGCTAAATTATGTAAAAATCAATAAGAAACAACACAGCCAGGTCGGAGAGGGGTGGGTATGGGAAAGAAAGAAAAGAAATTTTAATGAAATGTCATTTTAAAATTGTTCCTGTCAGTTTGTGGGCGCCAGAAAGTAGGCTTTTCCTTTTCATTTTGGTTCGCTCTGAAAGGGCTTTTTCCTTCGATTTTGTTACCTCTGAACGGCTTTACCTTTGATTTCGTTACCTTTGACAGACTTTTCCTACCATTTTGTTACCTCTGAAAGGCTTTCTTACCATTTCGTTACCTCTGAAAGGCTTTACCTACGATTTCTTTAATTCTGAAAGACTTTTCCTACGATTTCGTTCATTCTGTAAGACTTTTCCTACCATTTCGTTTATTCTGTAAGACTTTTCCTACCATTTCGTTCCCTCTGACCGGCTTTTCCTTCTACTACGTTGCTTCATTTCACTCCTTCTGCCGCTCACAATCGCTTGCATGTTGTGACTCATGGTCAAATGGAAAGTTAATGAAGGTTTTGTGTAATGTTTTTTTTGGTGGGAGAAATAATGAAAAGTTTAGATAGCTTGGAGAACTTGAATTTGGTAAGAGACAGCTATGAGTTCTTAGGAACTAAATTGCATATATATCAGGCACTAGGATCAATGCTTTTGCGTTGCTTTTGCTGGTCATTACATGTCTTTAGCTCTCAACTTTAGTACTCCAGCCAGCCTAGACCCTAAACCAAAAGTGTGATTACAACTGCATTGCAGCAGAGCTCTGCGGAATGCCTTTCCCCCCAACACTTGTCACATACTACACGTGGAACGCCTAAAAGCAGGCAATATAAACGAAGGTAAAGTGAACTTAACTTTGACATAAAGCGCGCAACTATTTCGGACTCATCGGAGACGAGAACGTTGCACGATTTTATGCTTTATTTACGAGCGTTGCCACACACACACACAAACACACACGTGCAGGGCAGAGTAGCGAAACAATGAAATGAATCCGTTCCATAAACAGTTTTGGTGGCCCTCTGGCCATGCTTAAATGCCATGAAAATGAACTGGAAATGAAATGAACAGAAAGACAGAGAGACACAGAGAGAGAGAGAGAGAGACAGAGAGAGACAGACAAGCACGAAGTGGGAGTCCAATGCTGGGCATGCAACACCTTTTTGGCCAACACAAAAAAAGATAGTTGCAGTTTTCGTACCTAATTTCTGGCAGCTGCTGTTCAGCCAGCACAATTTACACAGCACAAACACGCCAGCAAAAATGGCGAAATAAACGGCCAAAAGATATACTACTATACTACGATATATATACGTTTTGAACCTGCCTCAAAACATCCGGGGCGGAACGCGGAAGAGTGCAGAGGGGGGCCCACACTTTAAACTTGAAACTTTTTAATTTGGCAAATTTTCGAACCCCTATTCGTACCCCTAGCGGCAACATGATTATTGTTTACCATTGTTTCGCAGCAGTTTTGATTCTGTTTTCAAGTACTTTTTGTTGAACTTTCCCACAAAAAGTTGATGCCATTAGAGCTGGGGGGAATGACTGGGGGAGGGGCGTTAGCGATGGGCGCTAATGACTGCCAATTATGCGGCGCGGTCGTTGCCCACTCAGGCCTGATCCTTTCAATGTGTTAGTGGAAGTAGGTGTGAGGGGGCATTGGCTGGTACTAGTAGGTGGGCAGAATTTTTGCCTGGTACCTCATAGGGTTGAGGGGATATTGCCTGGTAGTAGTAGGTGGAAGGGGATTTTGCTTGGAGCTAGTAGGTGTGAGGGGGATTTTGCATGTTACTAGTAGGTGGAAGGAGATTCTTCCTGGCACTAGTATCCGGGGGGGGAATTTCGCCTAGTAGTTGTGGCTAAAAGGCATTTTCCTAGCACTCATAGGTGTGAGGGGATTTCTCCTAGCACTCATAGTTGTGTGGGGATTATTCCTGCCACTCATAGTTTAGAGGGGGATTTCTCCTCCCACTCCTAAGTATGAGAGGACTTTCCTCCCCTTACCCTGTGATTTCTGTTGCTCATTTATTCACTGATGTTTTGCATATTAATATTGAATTGTTTTATAACAGTTGGCTGCTCTAATAACTAATAACAAGTAAATGGTTTCGTGCGACTAATCGCGGGCTCCAATCAAGAGGAGAAAAAACTGTAACAAGAACTTCCACAAACAAAAAAATAAAAAACCGAAATAAAAATGTATACAAAATCAAACACACAAAGCCAGCGACAAGCTAGGGCTAATGGCCTGCTGTATGCCACAAAAGTGTTGCTCGTTGTCATACTAATGTGCCAGCAATGTCAGCTGCAACGAGTGGAGGTGCCACCGGAAGCTATTGGTAAGTTGCAGAGAGGTTTCCCCTGATTTTTACAGATTTTTCCTGATTTTTAAAGGCTACAATTATCCCTCTTACTATCATATTTAAGCACACATAGATTACGCCAATTTTGTTTCTGTTTTATTATAACTTCTTTATCCCCTTATAAGCTTCAAACCCCAATCTATATTTCTTCCATTATATTCCAATTATGTGGCAATCAAGGCATAAACCAGACGCACACATACACAGATAGACACACACATAGACACACACACAGAGAGACACATTTGTAATATTCTCACATTTCTCGATTATAGTTGATCCCAAATTTAGTTCACCGATTATGAATATGACAGCGCCCGTGGGACGTGATGCCTTTCTCACATGCGTCGTACAGGATTTGGGACCATATAAGGTACGTATCATATATATATGTACCTCTATTTCTCCATGTAGCAAATCTGTTAATAACCGAATGTCAAATATAAGCAAACTTGTGGGGCAGATGTTTCCCCGAACTTGCAGCAGTTCCTCTTCCAACTCCGGGACTCAATTACACACTCAATAAGCAGCCACAAAGCACCCGCTCCCCCCGCCACACAATCCCCCAAACTGGTCGCATTAATATTCATTAACATTTTACCATTTGGCCAGAGACTCGACTCGGTATCAGATCAGAGTCTCTCCCCCTCAAAGTCGGAGCAATCTCAAAGACCAAATCTCGACACCCCAGCAATGGAGTTGGAAGTGGAAATGAAAGTGAAAATAAAAACATAAATAGGGATGTATAGCTGGAGGGGGGATGGGTCAGGTGGAGGATACAAAAGCGAAAATCACATAAAAAGTAATTGAAATATGAATGGGTGTGGGGTGGGGGCAGGGACGTGTTAAGCGAAATGCTGAAGTAGCAGCAGCAGCAGCTGGAGCAGGAGTGTCCTTTATCCGCTGTCTGTATTTGTATTTTGCATTTGTATTTGTTTTTGTTTTGTCTCCCCCTAAAAAGGTAACAGACATACGTATAGCTCCATTGAAGTGCAGAAAGCTTTATCCACAGGGGTGTGGGCTGTGGCTTGAGGCTTTGGGGGTGGCATGTGGCCTGGAGGGTGGCTTTGGAGGTGGCATGTGGCTTGAGGGGGCATGTGTCTGTGCAACCCTCAGTCAGTGCCATGCACAATTAAGCGATGTTAGCGCTCAAAAGATAATTGAGCAGGCACTTGGGTATAATTACTTATTTTATGCTGACATTTTGTGTGTTCCGGGAGCAACTCCCCCCTATCTCCACACACACACCCAAACACCCACCGAAAAATCCTAACTTAAATTCAATTTAATCGAAAATAATTTATTAGCCTTCGATAAATGTTGTAAAATTAGCTCCCCACATTTAATTTATTTATGGATATAAATTTTCCTATTCTCTCCATATTTATGTGACATCAGAAAATAACTACACGAAATGGAATACCTTCACGTGTTGACATGTCAGCAAAAGGAGGGGGGCCCAATCGGGAATTGGGGCTGCGGTTCGGTTGCCTCATTTACACATGCAACTCGTCGTTTTGGTGGCGTCTCCTTTAGCCTTACACCCCTTACCCTTTTCCAACTGTTTCCCTTGTATACAATATAGAAAATTTTTTCAGCTTTTTAGCTTACAAGCTGCGTGCTTTATCGCATAATAATTTACCCGAGGTAATTGTACAATTACGATGGCAAAAGGGTAAGGGTTAGGGTAGGGGTAAGAGTAGCCTAAGAGTAGGGGTAAGGTTAGCGTTGGGGTAGGGGTAAGGCTAGCCTTAGGGTAGGGGTAAGGGTAAGGCTTAGGTATAAATATCTCGAATAATTCTGGGAATAGAGTTCTTTTTTTTATGTATAATTGAACGACTTTGCATGCGCCAGACTTTGGGTACAATTTTCGTCATTGTGTGGGGTTCATGGGTGGATTCTGATTCAGATTCTGTTGGCATGCCAGATAAGTGCTAACTGATGGATGTTGCAGGAATGTCGCTCGATAGCTAGTTAGCTTCCTTAATAAATATCAACTATGTGACATTTTTTTTGAAGGCAGATTAGGTTAAAGCTATTTCTTAATCTGAAGTGGTACAAGTAGACTGCTTTTATAAAGCATTTATTATGGGAAAGATGAGAAATGTAAATGATATTTAGGCACAATAAATGAATGACAAACAACTAAGTTTACAGGCGAAATGTAGCTGAAAGTTATATTTTTTATAAGGTATATTATACAGTTTTTACCCTTAAATAAAATCCTTAATATCCTGGCCATGAAATGTAGCTATGAACTATATTTTTTATAGGGAATATTGTGCACTTTGCATTCTTAAATAAAGTTCTTAATAAGAAATATAAGAAACCAAAAATCTCTCCAAGTTTAAGGTAAACAAATCTCTGCTACCCATTCCCCTAAACTTTACTCTCCGGTATTCTCCCCCGTATTCATTCCTCTTCCCCCCTTCTCAATTAACCTCATTAAATCAATACAAACTTCTTGCATCTACAGGTGGCGTGGCTGCGTGTCGACACCCAGACAATTTTGACCATACAAAATCATGTAATAACCAAAAATCAACGCATTGGCATTGCCAACTCGGAGCACAAGACCTGGACAATGCGCATCAGAGATATCAAAGAGTCGGACAAAGGATGGTAAGTCCAGAGCAGGATGCCTGTGGCTACAGAAATGATTGCCAGCCATGTACCCCAACTGCAGTATTCAAATCATTCAATCCACCCCTTCTCACCGCTCCAGGTACATGTGCCAAATCAACACGGATCCAATGAAAAGCCAAATGGGTTACCTGGATGTTGTGGGTAAGTATAGTAGTAGTCTATGTGGCTGAATTTTCTCTGCCTTTTTCTTTCATTTTCATTTCGGTTAGTCAAACAATCATACGCCCCGTTGCCAGGCACTGCTGCTGCTTCTGGGGGTTCGCTCTCATTGTTCGAACTATATTCAGGAACTAAAATATTAAAAAAAAACTTACACACACAAACAAAACGTTCTCGCAGCATCGTGAGGGGGGCAGAACAAAGGGACAACAGCAGGGCAGGGCACACACCTAAATGGCTGGACTGGGCTGGCGACCTCGTGGCTTATGGATTTCCACCTGGCAGAAGGATTCAAAAGCCGAAACGTGCACAGGACCAAGCGTTGGCCTAGGCCCTAGAGGCCCCTGGAGGCCCCCTGGAGTCGCGGAGCCTCTCAATTGTGACTGCTCAAACATGTTTAACCGTCCACTGAACCGCAGAAATTGTTGATTTTGAATTAAAACGGCCCACGGTGGCCACCGGTCGCCACACTGCCATGGTCGAGGCAGCATAAGAAATGGTCTCTCGACTCTCACGCCCCGAGCGAGCACACTTTTGAGGGGGGTGATGCGGACCGGGTTTGGTTGTCCATTTGTGGTTCATTTTCGTGCCCTGCCCCGGCCTCGACTCAACTGCCTAAATACCTTTCGCTGGCACAAAATCTAAATCAACGCGCTAAATATTTTAGCCACCATTGCAGTTGGCGTAGCATTCAGTGGCAAACACGAAAAACTATAATCAACTTGTGTGTATTTGCACTGGATAATCAGCGGGCCCAGGGCACAGTGGTTCAATGAGCATGGGGAAGGTGCGGGGAAAGTGATGAGAAAGTGCTGGGAAAGTTTTGATAGATGTGAGAGAGATGAGTTGAGAATTTTAATTGTGTGACTGAAATGGGTTTATAGGAAGATACCTATAGAGAGTTTATGTTACACAGCTATTGTTATTCATAGTATAGACATAAATTTGGCTTTAATTGGTCTCATTTGTAGTCTAATTTCTGGCTTTCAAAATCATGAGAACTTTTCTGCTAGCAAAGCTGCTTCCCTGTTGAATTATTTCACCAATATCTGCCACACATTTCCAAACACTTTTCGAACCTCTTCTCTTCTGCAATCTCTTCGGCAACCTCTTCTGCAATCTCTTCTTGAACCACTGTGCCATATTCAAAAGGGGTACGTGAAGCGCCCAAAGAGAGGCAGGAAAAACGGCAACGGGAAACGTTCGAGTTGCGAGCCAGCGGATGGCGGAATGGTGGGATAGCAGGATAGCGAATGGTGAGATGGTGGAGTAGCACGACGGCGGGATGGCGGAATAGAAGGATGGCGGAGTGGCAGGATGGCGGTATGGCGGTATAGCAGAATGGTGGGCTGGCAGGTGATGGCGGGACTCTGGAAAAACGGCTCTATGGAATGGTCGTTGGACGTTGGTCGTTTCTGATGATTTTCGTGACCAAGTGCAGTTAAGTAGTCGACGACAAACCGTAGAGGAAGCGCGACACCGCTCTCACCTTTTGCCTTTTTTTTCACTAACTCACTGCCACACACACACAGGGGCAGAAACAGGCAGAATATACTCATATACGATAGAGTACGATAGAGGGGTCCCGTTACCGGCATTCCTGGCATTTAAGCTGATGAGATATTCATATGCAATGTCCTCGTTTTAGCAGATTTTTGCACACAATTTCATTTGAGGGGTTTGGTTTTTAGGTTTTCTTTCTATTGTTTTATTTGTTAATGAGGCAAAAACACACACAACTAACAATTGACATGACAACTGAAATTGTTTAGAACTCGAAACGAGTGTTTTGAGGAAGGGGGTTGGCACTGTCGATTGGCATATCTTTAACCAATTTCATTTAGCTTTTGTTGTCTTGATTTAACCGTCTTTGTGTCTACTCCCTTGGAACCCACCTCTTTCAGCTGCAAGTTGCCCGCACTCGCCCCTAACCTTGGCCACTTAATGACCATCCAGCGGATTGCCACAGGACAGACGTCGCTTCCTTTTCCAGGGGCTGCTTGCTGACTCACTCCCAGTGTTGCGCCGTACTTGCTGCCCCTTAGTTCCTGCCCCTTACTTGCTGCCCCTTAGTCGCTCCCAGTGCTGCCCGTTAGTCTCTGCCCCTCAGTCCCTGCCCCTTAGTTGCTGCCCCTTACTGGCTGCCATACTTTAACAAGCTGTTTGTCAACACCAGCACATTTTTTGGTCATTTACCGACCACATAATTGCGGGATATTATATGCATACAGAGACCAGGAGACCACACAACAGAGGCCGCCGCTTCAACACATCCGCTGCCCTACCCATCCCCCAGTCCAGCCCATCCCACCCCACTCCTCCCCACCGCTTGCCTGGCATTATTACATTTTCATGGTTCATAGGTTGTACGCTGGGGGTGTCCATCTCCCTTACTCACTCTACAGTCTTTCTCCATCTCTCTCTCTCTTTTGTATATCCTTACCACAGTGGCCGCGGTAATAATTTGTATTTTCAGGACATGTGAAAAGTTTGTCCTTTAAACAAAGGACACCCATACATACATACATACATATACTCACACATATTCACATATGCTCCCCCATTTTGGGCATACGGAGTATCTTTCAGTGCAAAAATGAATCACGAAGAACAGCAACAGCCAGCTCGAACAATCCGAGCAAATTATTTAAATGACAAATTACAAATTTAAATCATTTAAAACGATTCCCCAACCCACCCACAACTCATATTCATATTCTGTTTTATTGTTCTCTTTGTCCTCTCTCTTTCTCTGTCTTTTCTCTTTCCTTTAAATGTTTGTTGTAAACATTAACCAACCACGAACGATGAACCGATGAACCAACGAACCGTCTGGCGACCTCGATTGCAACCCGATTGCTCTCCTGACTGCCTGCCTGCCTGCCTGCTGCTCCTGCCTTCTGCTCCTGCTGCTGCAGTACCGCCGGATATCCTAGATTATCCTACAAGCACGGACATGGTCGTTCGCGAGGGCAGTAACGTGACGCTCAAATGCGCTGCTACCGGTTCACCAGAGCCGACAATTACATGGCGACGTGAAAGTGGAGTGCCCATCGAGCTGGCCAGCGGTGAAGAGGGTAAGTTCTGGTTGTATTCTTTGGAGGGGGGATACCAGCTACAGCTGGTACTGTTTTACTGGGATTCGAATTTTTGGTTTTTACGAGTTCAGACACTCAGAGAAATCAGTTTGGTCTATGCATGAATATAGAGAAAACCGTTTGGAATTTGCATGAATATAGAGAAAACCGTTTGGAATTTTTATGAAACTATGTATAGAGAGGAGTGTAGAACGGAGATAGTCCTGATTGATGGTTAGAATATGTATAGAAATCATGCTAGATTGAATATATCTATATAATATATATCTATATCTATATATATCTTATATATCTATGCAATCTCTTGCAGCTTTTTATATATTTTTTAATATACTCTAAAACAAATTATATGCAGAATTATAGGCATATAATAGCTGTTATTGGTATGAATATTCGAACATAAAAATGTTCTATCTGATGATACCAATAACAGGTAATATCTGCCCCATAAATTTCTCTCACTGTAATATAAGTTCCTCTTTCACTCCCCACACACTCGAACCCTCTGTGTAACCCGCCTCTGTTGATTTGTAAGTACTTTTGCTGCTGTTGTTGTTGTGGACCGACGTCATCGGGGCCGCCTGCATGAGGTCTGCCATTCAACATTGTGGACTGGAGTGGAGTGGAGTGGAGTGCAGGGGAGTGAAGTGGAGTGGACTCCTCTTACACAAAAAAGGCAGCGGCTGCTGGCAGTCGGCAATGGGCAGCCGGTAACCATCAGCCGGCCAAAGGCTTTGGAAGCCTCTGCCCCAAAGCCGAGAAGTGCAACCTAGCTGCAGGTGTAGCGGGGGGAGGCCCAGTACGTAGCCTAGCTGCAGGTGTAGGGGGTGGGTAGGCAGAGTCCTTCGTCCTGTACGTGGCCATAGCACCTGCAGGATAGGCGAGAGAGCTGCAGGATTTTGCAGTGTGGCCAGCATGCGAGAATTTTGCACAGTATTGCTGCTGTTGCTGCTGCTGCTGTTGATGATGACGTCTGACTGTCAGAATTAGCAAATGGTTGAGGACCACGAGAGGACCACGGCTGGGCTCACATATCCCTGGCGCACAGCCTCTGGCTGAGAGGATGAAAGGCTGAACAACGTATGGGGGAACAGGGCCAGGATTTACTAATTGGCCTTGAAGTGTCTGTGCCGTTGGGGTTTCGACAGTCAAGAGGAGTTGCAAAAATTCCAAAAAAAAAGCGATTTTTTTAATTTGGAAAATTCTTTGTTAACGAAATATGAATTAATTTTATATACATTTACTGATTCATAGATACACTTATGTATTACATTCAATGCAATATTTAATTCAATATTTATTGGAAGAATTAATAGGATTATCGCAGAGCATTCATCGCCAGAAAATATTTTTTTATTGAATATACTTTTGATAACACTTTCTACAAATACTTTTCCACTTTCTACAAATATTTTCCCCTACATCACAAAGTCCATATAAACATGCACATTTAATTTATTAAATTCCACTAAAATGTTGATTTTTCTATGGAATTTTTATGCATTGCAAAACATTTTAAATAATTTCCCAACCCCTGGGAAACAATCTGCCAGTGTTTATTAATGGCCTCGCATGAGTTATCCTTTAAAGCATCTAGCCAAAAAAAAACACACACCAAAAAATAAAAGAAAGAAAGAGCCACACGAAAGACCAAAAAAACCGATGTGAAAACAAATTCGACTCGAAATCAAAGGTGGCCTAGGAAAAAGCCCATGAAAACCCGTGAACAGGAAAAAAATAAAATAAAAAAAAAAACACAACACAAATGAGAGGGCAAGAATATGGAGGGGGTTTTGGGTGTACAACAACAGAAAAAATCAGCATAAAGAGTACCAAAAAGCTAGCGAAATGACCTTTTCGCCGAGGCTTAAATGTCTGCCAGCCAATTCGAAACGGACCATCGTCCAAAACGAGTCTCGCTTCCTGTCCAAAGAGTGGGGGGACCCATGCAACATGCCACATGCCATGGGGGGGAGGTAATACTGAGAGACAGGGAGAGACATTATAAACTTTGTCGGGCATGTTTGAGGCTCTTTGAGCACTGAATGTGTAGGGTGAGAAAAGGGAGACAGACTGTGTATAAAATATGCCCATAATATAATGGAGGGTACTTGCATATAGAGGATATAATGCAGGGGACTTGGGAATATAGAGAAAGTGTTTTTTTGTGTGTTGAATTCTACTGTGTGGAAGAGGTCTTAAAAATTGACATGGAAATATTTACCAATATTTATTTGACTGTATTTGAAAGAGATCTGAAAAGATATAGTTCAAAATAAATATTTCAAGCGAATATAGATATTTATAAGATGTTTCGCTACCCATTTTTTTATTAATTGAAATTTTATTTTAATTTTTATTTTTTAATTTCTATTTTTTTTTTTAATTTTAATATTTAATTTATTAATTTTATTAGTATTTATTTAAATACTTTGTTAGCTCTTACTACTTTGTTAACAAATTTTATATTAAGTCTAATTTATGATTTAGTAATATATTTATTTTATTATTATTTTAATTGTATTTTTATTTATTTTATTTTATTTAGTAATATATCTATTTTATATAATAAAAATTATAATAATAATATAATTATTGCCTCAGTAATATATTTATTTATTTTATTTTTACTATTTTATTATATTTATTTTATTTAGAAATATATTTTTTTAATTTATAATTTATATATTCTATTTTATTTAATGTGTTTCTTTCTTTATATTCCTTAAAATAAATATATTTAATAAGAATTTAAATTCTTTATTTCTTTATGCTTTATTTATTATTCCTTAAAAATTCTTTATATGTATATATTTCTGTCTTTTTTTCGCCTAAAATAAATATATTTACTTTTTAGCTTCTTCCCTTATTCATGTTCCCACATAGTGTATTCCCCCATTCGACATTCAATTGCTGGTCACCTTTTTTTCGTATTGTTTTAAACCTCGTTCCCGTTTGATTAAAAGTTTTCTTTTTCATTTTAAATTTGATTATTTGGTTTGTGTTGTTGTTGTTGTGGTTGCTGTTTTGACTGCCGTTTCGAAATGAAATGAAATGAAATCGCCTGAACAAAAGTAAACTTTTATGCCACGGCTGTGGCTATGCCATAGGGGGACGGGGCTTAAACCAAATTACACGTTTTTCGTGGCTATTACGTTTAATGACCAGGGCCTCAACCAGCAGCAGCACTACACAAACGGCAAAATATAAATGGAACAACTGCCACGAGGAGGGAGGGAGAGCAGAGTAAGAGGGGAGCGGCTAATAAGCGAGTCGAAGTTCGCGGCAGGTCGAAAAGGCAAATCAATAAACGAAAAATCAGCTTATTATTATGTCTACCCCCACACCCACCAGTGACCTCTCCGCCTCTCTAACTACCTCTGTAACAATATCAAGCGCAAACTAGCCAGAACTTCCGTTTCCGGTGCGCCCTGTGACCGTGGCAGGGGGGTTGTAGGAAATCGTATATCCTATCCATATCATCGTCTGCACTGCTGCCGGCTTAAACCACTCTCCCCAGCTCTCTCCCCCTCCTTCCTTGCCCAGCCACTGTGCAATTTATATTATATAAGCCTTGTTCGACTATCAGCACAGGATGTTTGTCCGGCAACGAACCAGCAGCACCAGCCCCCCTTGGAAAACCCCGGCAAACAGCATCATAAAAAGTCACCAACAGCGGTGCATGAATGGAGCCATAGGGCTGGCTGGCTCTGTTGCATGCAACTTTTGTTGTGCCCCTGCCCCCGCTCGTTGAGTGCGCAGCTTAGGCAAATGTAATAACTATCATTACATGTAGGAGAACACCAGCAGCAGGAGAGGGAGCAGCAGGGGGAGCAGTAGATATGTACATTTGGTAGATACATTTGTAGTTATGATGTAATTACGAGTCCAGAGTGTAGGTGTAGGTGTGGATGCTGTGGCCATGGCTGAAAAGTTACACTAAAAAGTTAAAAGAGAGATATCCCACACCACAAAACATAAACTTTGAGTGCCACATGCAACTCAATCTGTATAGAAACTAGAATAAGGGGAATCTGTACTTAAGGGTTTACTGCATTAGCCCAACAAATACTCCATCTATTCTTGCAGCTTCCAGTATGGCAGGCAACGAGGGTTAAGGGTTTTCCCTGCCTTAGACCAGAAATACTAAGAAGAATCTTTAGTTAAGGCTTACCCTGCTATACCCCACAAATACTCAAGTGTTTTCCCCCCTCGTATCTCTTTGCAGTTCCCAGCATTGAAGGCACCGATCTGATCATACCCAATGTTAAGCGTCAGCATATGGGCGCCTATCTCTGCATTGCCTCCAATGGTGTACCACCCTCTGTGAGCAAAAGAATCACACTCATTGTGCACTGTAAGTAATAGCTATACCCCACATAAATCGAGCTAAAATATCATCTATATCATCTATAAATATCTCCCTTGACAGTTCCACCTATGATCACCGTACAGAACCAGCTTATAGGCGCTGTGGAGGGCAAAGGCGTTACATTGGAATGCGAATCGGAGGCCTATCCAAAGTCCATTAATTACTGGACACGCGAACGTGGCGAGATAGTCCCCCCAGGTGAGCGAAAAAACAGAGACAACTTAAATTGATGTTGCAATAAAGTTTATGACATTCAATTATTAAAATATAACTATAAATATGAATTAACATTTAATATGTCATAATCCGGCGACAAAACACATTAGCACTAAGCCGATGGCTGCGGCTCTCGGCTCTGGGTCTGCCGCTGGCTCTGCCTCTGGCTATTCCTCAAACTCTGCCTCTTCCTCAGGCTCTGCCTCTAGCTCTGCCTCTACCTCTACCTCTGCCTCTAGCCTTCAATGTGGAAAATTCTAGCCATTTCTAGCTACTCCCCAGCGGATCAAAGCCGACCCCCAAAAAAACAAAAACTAACTAACAAACGGATGGATGACCGTTGAGTGCAAAACCAGACGCAAAAAAAACTTGTTAATTAGCTGATTTAGTCACGGAAACTCACACACACACATTGAGAGCGTGAGAGACACACACACACACACACACGGAGCGCGTGGAGAGACACACACCAGACATGACCACAGTTCTGTGGTTTCCCGACTCTGTCTGGCCCAAAGCTTAGAACAAACCAAACAAAAAAAATAGTCCGAGAACTGGGAAAAACTCTGCATTTCCCCCTCATTGTTGTCATAAATGGAAATGAAATTAATTTACAATTTGTTTGGCAGTTTTTAATTGACAACAGAAAAACCAAACCAAAATGTACCGAACTACTGGTCTGGTCTGGGTCTGTTTTGTATCTGTATCTGGCCTCTGGTTCTGTGCCTATTTTGTATCTGTATCTGGCCTCTGGTGTATGACAGGCTTTCGTGCATTAATTTTATGCCTGTCAGCAACATTGTTAAAAGTTTTTGCCACCCCTCTCCATCCCTACCCATACTCATACACTCGAGGGATCTGTGTGTGTGCACGTGACATGCATTTAATTATTTAATAACGCAAAATTTCAATTAAATATTAATTAGTTTATTATTTTAATGAAATATTAACTGGAAATATCTGGAAATGTAAACCTCATTGTCTCGTTGTCAGGTGGCAAATACTCGGCAAATGTCACGGAGATTGGTGGCTACCGCAACTCGATGAAGCTTCACATAAACCCACTCTCGCAGGCGGAATTTGGCGCCTACAGATGTGTGGCCAAGAACTCGCTGGGCGACACAGATGGCACCATCAAGCTGTACAGTGAGTATAAGCCTTAAACGAATAACGGTTAGGTGCTAACCCCGTATGATAAAACACCCCACAGGAATACCGCCTAATGCTGTCAATTATGTGGAGAACTTTGAGGCGCGACACAAGGGTAAGTGTTAAGAGAGAGAAAAGGTTTCTCCTCTTGGGCAACTTTTAAGCAGAGACAAAGCGCGCGCGAGAGCAAAACGAGAAACAAATTTAATAGCCACTTGGCATAAATTTAAGATGAGCTCAAAAAATATTCCACTTTGGCTGTGGGGAAATATAAACCTAGGTCCTGGGACCTGGGAGCCGGCGACAACACACACAACAGACAGACAGTGAGAGAAAGAGAAAGAGACTGAGTGAAAAAAAGCCCATAAATAATTCATTTGGCATGCAAATCCGTTTTCAAATCGTCAACGCCAACGAATCAGCTGAATGCTGGACGACTCGACACGGTTGAATGTTGAATGGATGGGTCGGTGGGGTGTATATAAGACTCCAAAATGGGTTGTGGTTCTGAGGTCAGAGCGCAAAAGAAATGGAAATGGAAAATTGAAGAGCAACAAACGAGCGACAAGTTTTATTATGAATATGCATTAAGTAACTTAAAGATTTCCACAACGACTGCCAGCCCCTCCCCTGATATAGACTAAACCGCAATTCAATAATTCTTCTCGATTGCACAGGCAAAAAGCGTACGAAAAGCTCGGAAATGTATCATCCGGCTCGAGCACAGGAGCACAGCGGCGAGGATATGGAGAATCCAGGCAAAAGAAAAGGTAAGAGGGAAAGAGGGGAAGAGTAAAAGACTACGGTGTGCAGGGCAGCGATTAGGGTTATGGGCCATATTTCAAGTATTTGCCTTGTGGTTTTTCGGTATTCCGCTAGGAGTAGGGCGCATAACAGGCCACTTGAGACGCTACCAAAAAGCCATAAAAAAAAGGTCCCCAATTCCAGTACCCATTCCCTTCACTGCTTAACAGATTTTCACACTAATTTGGCAGAGAAGGAAGGAAAAGCCAGAAGAAAAAAGGAAGCAGCGAAGGGAAAGAGGCGAAGCTTGTGCAAATACTGAAAATCATAGCATACTTTTTGGGGCAGGTAAAACTTTTCTTGCTCTTGGCATAACAAGGGGTAGGTGGGGTAGGTAGGTCTTTCGGGGCCATAATAATTGTATATCAATAAACACGCTCGGCTTGGCTTTATGGCAATTTAATGATTTGTAAATACTTTGGGTGGCAGGTGCGCCACAATCAAATAAATTCCTTTTGTGTGTGGTCCGAAAAAGTTGAATATAAACTCGTACTTCTTGAGGTTATTTTTATAGCTTAATTGAGTTGCTGGAGAAAGTTTTTTATAGCACATTTAGACTGGCTGGAGCACTACCTAGATGACCCAATAAATTCTTTAAATTTTGGCTAATATTTAAAGGTATTTTTGTGTGTAAGCTTTAATGGCGTGTTTTTGGGTTGACAAGCTTGTCAAAATCTCTCTGCTAATCACTTGGGTTGGCTGGGCTGGCTGGCTGGCCCCTTGAGTCAAAACGATTTAGCCAATTTCCGACCCGTCCGCTAGATGGCCAAAAACCATTTGCATACACGACTCACATACCGATCTTACTCATCCATCCACACATCCACATCCACAGCCGATTTGAGTCTCAGTGCGGAGAGCATTGACAGCATGTATGGGGCATCCTCGGCTGTGGTGCAGCATCAGACGCTGAGCCGGTTACTGCTCATCCTCGTGCTGGTGCTAGCAACTACAACGACAACGACGACGACGTTGGGTATGATGCGAAAAAGCCAGCTGCCATTGTTGCCACAAACACTGACACATGTTTGACACAGACGCGAAGTTGACAGCCCTGTGGCCCGGCCGCAGCCGAACATGGACTTCATCTTGCCGCTAAATCTGGAACTGAAGTCGAAGCTGATGATGAAGCTAAAGCTGCAGCAGAAGCTGGAGTTGCAACTGCAAACTGTGGAGCTGCGATGATGATTGAGTTTGAGTTTGTCAATGCCAAACGTTACTTGGTGCTGATTTATGGCTGCAATGTGGTCGCTTCGGTTTGGGTTCGTCGCTCTTTAGTTCAAGCTGAGTCAAACAGATTACATTACACACACACACTCATAGCTATTATATATAGTATACTATATACATATATATGTGAGTATGAATGTTTAGCTTTTAAGTCAATACAGAGGCTTCCTACAAAAAAATTTCCCCGTATAAAAATGCGTGCATGTTGAGCTGTTGGAGAATTCTCTAAAAAAAAATATTTAAGACTTTAGCCGCTAATCAAATCAAACTATATGCAATGTAAAATAACGTAAAATATGCAAAACAATTACAGCACATGTACATACAGCGCAAGGTATATCTATTGAAGGGTTTAAGATGGTTCAAAAGGTTATTATTGTATAAATTTGTATAAAAACCAAAATGGCATGTGGGGGCATTCAATTAAAGAGACTGTATGTGTGCAAAGTAATAGTTTAATTGCAAATTTAATTAAATGCTAAAAAGTGTATAATTTTTACAGAAATATTCATCTAGAATTAGTCAAGAAAGGTGCAACAGAGCCATTACCATACAACAATTAAACCCAAAAATATATAATTATCAACCAAAAAAGAGAGGCAAGAACCTATGCCAAAAATGCTCAATACAGTTAGCAACAAAAGTACATACACAACACACAAATACAAGCTCAGCAAATGGCTGTGTTCCGCAAATACTCCAAAATGAAGCCATAGTTTCCATAGCATCCCCCAACCCCCCTCATTGCTACTGAAAGAACCCTAAAACCCAAGAGTTTCAAACACACATTTAATTCATATTTAAATGGGATAAAAAACAAAGCCATACATATCATTTACTAAAGCATATACTTAACATATTTAAATACTTATTAAACAACAAAAACATTTATCGAACATTTTTTTCGGGATTTATTTGTTTCAAACAAACAATCAATACTATTAAAAATTAATAACAACAAAAATAAAAACGTTATTTACAAAAATTAATATATGAAAAAAAAGAAACGAAAAATGAAAAAAATAAATGAAAAACATAAAACGAAAAAGCGACAAAAAAAAATGAAACCCAAAAACAAAACCAGAAAAAAACCAAATGCTAAAACAGCTTAAAATGTGCTGCGAAAAAAAATATTGAATGCGCGTGTTAATCCGACATTTTAAGTGGTAAGGAATTATAAATTAAAATAATAATAATACAAATTAAGCAATGTGTATATTTCCAGCTGATATTTGATTGTTAAACAAACAGTAAAATTGTATTGTATGAGTTACATAAAATATACATTATACATATATATATATAGTACAGTATATATACAGCATATCGAAGTAATGTAAGCAACACATGTAAATGGGATACTTGGCAAAATCGACAGGAATATTTATAAAATAAATATACGAAAAAAAGAAGAAAAGAAATAAACATTAAAGCGTTAAGTCAATAGAAATTGTTTTCATTTGGAGGGGTTCTGAGGGTAAAATGTGATTTTAATAAAGGTGTTAAAAAAGCAAAGAAAAAATTCGATTTAGAGGGCAGATACATTGCTGCTCTAAGAATATATGTATGTAAGATAATTTTATATTATCAGTGTTTTATTGAGTATTGTACACAAGTAGGATATATGAATGTATAATGTTTAAAGGTTTTGATTATATGTAATTAACAGAACTGCTGATTTTGACGACTTTAGAAACAACTTATTCAACTTTACTTTCTGACATCTGCCGACCAACTCAACTACTGACATACTAACGACGATAACTTCGAGATGGACCAATCCTTGGTGGTGGGCGATCAGAGTGAGGACTATCGACTCACGCCAATACTACCACTTTACATATATATCCAGCTAAATCTATACATATATCTACGTCCAGCAGCTTTCAGATATTGATGTATATTGAGCAATTTTTAATTTATGAATCCTTTTTGGGAATGGTATTTCCTGCGCTCATTTTGAGTACGTTTTTAGGCTTAAGAAATTGCCATTCGGCAGCCGAAAAAATTAAGAAAATTCCTTATTGGAAGTAGGTATTTTCTGTGTTCTAATTTTGAGTCCACTTTTTGGCTGAATAATTTGCCATTCCACACCCTCAAAATGCAACAAATTCTTATAGTAATGTTCCCACTTAAATGAAATTTATTCTATGCTTAAATTCCAACCCAACAATTACAACATATACACTTATATTACAGGTAACTGAACTCTAAATCTATATATTTTATGACAGCTCGTAAGTTTTAATTGTATTCCCGCCCCCCAAATTTCGCCTAACGACCTGGCAAATCATTTTAGACCTGACTATTGCTTAGATTTGATTTTGAACAGAGAACTAAGAGCTAATAGCCCATCAAAATGGCCCAAAAGAAGCGCATAAATTACAAATACTCTTACGTATGGCTTGGACACTAAAAAAAATCAAATTAAAAGTGGCAACAAATTCGAAATAAAACAGAAAAAAAAAGGAAATATAGGAGTACCTTTCATTAAAGGGAACTTTAAGTGCGGGCCAGCACGCAAAACCAAACCAAACCAAAACCCAAACCAAAAACCGAATAGAACCGAAAAATACACGTATGTACTACGAACAAAGCAAAGCCAAAATTAGAAAACACAACTCGGTGGGTTGGGGCAGGCAGAGAACTCTGGGGGCAGTCGGGGAACTCTCGGGGCAGGCAGTCAGAGAACTATCGAGGAAAGCAGTCAGAGAACTCTCGGGTGCAGGGCAGGCCAGTCAGAGAACTCTGCGTGGAGAGAACTCTTCAAAACAAAAAGCTCCGGCTAATAAAAAGTCCGCCCAGCGCTCACCTTAACCCCATGTCTGTGTGTGTGTGAATGTGCATGCATGTATTGGTATGCGTGTGTATTACGAGTAGTTTTTATTACATTTGTTTCCAGGAATTTTTCAAACATGCCAAAACAGGTGCAACCACAGCCACAGCCACAGCAGCACCCATTCCGGCTTACATACGTGTGCTCCCCTTTTTCCTTATTTTTTTAGTGCATTTTCATGGATTTTTCTCTGTAAAAAAAAAAAGCACTGCCCGGAACCCATAGGGTAGGTGTACAAACATCTGACAGACATTTTTGCATATAATGCATATAAATCTCAAGGTTAAAGTGTTGTAAATATATGCATTTACCTCACTCCAAACCCAAAAGCCATCCCCCCCATCGATGGTCTGTCCCGCACTGACCCAAATAATTTCGATTTTAATAATGTCAAACTGCTAAGGGGCATTACCGGGCATACCATGGCTCGTTGCACGTACATACATATAAAAAAAAAGTATTAAAAAAAGGAAACCAACAGCTGAATACGGTCAAAAGAGAGATCATTTTTGCTGCATGTAAAAGTACACTGAAAGGGCATTACATATATAAAAGCATACATATAGTATATGAAGTTGTGGTCTGTATAGTACATGGGATATTGGAGTATTTTTTTTGTGTAAATTAATGAGCTTCATAAATTGCAAAAATATGTTATATAACAGCAGTAAATTATATTCAGCAGCGTAATCAATTCGTATAGTATTCCAAAGAGAAGTGTGTATCAAAATTATAAATGATTGGCTGTGGATTTATTTGAATATAAACTTCAGCTTAAATTCTACTATATTTGGCATACTATAATTAAACAAATACTCACCTTTATGCTGCCCTAGGAGGGACCATATCTAATTGCTTGGCTTGGTGCTGAAATTCAATTAACAGGCAAACAATTATGGCAACAGCTATAACACAGCTTTAGATACGCTAACCCGAAGCGAATTTTGTATATTAGCATAATTACAGAAAAAATTTGTGTCCCAAGTGGACCGAGCACCCAGAGGACCAAGCAGCGAGGACTGAGCACCGAGCTGCCCCACAGGAAGAGGCAGCCAGCAGCCAGCACAAGTGGCGCCAGCTAACGTTGGCATATGGCAGCTGCCAGCAGGACCTGCACACAATTAACATTACTTAAATACACATTAAGGTTAAAGACGCGCAATTTCTTCATGTTTTGAGGCTATTTTTTTAGCGTTGAGTTGTTTATCAGCGCGCACCCTGGGATCGGTAGACGGTGGGGGGTGTACGAAAAGAGCCAACAAAATTGCGTGACGCACCCAAAAGAAAAGCAACTAAAAAGGGAAAGCAGAGTTGAAGGGAAAGCAGAGCTGAAGGGAAAGAAGAGCTGAGGGTATGCTTAGGGAGAAAATACACTAGAGGAGGAACGCTGTAGAGGCATGTCTCGACGGGGAAATACTTTGCAAAAAATAGAATATATTGTAGATGAGAGGAAGTGACGAACAATCCTTGAGAGACAATCCTTGCCTGTTGGGAACTTATTTTCTAAAATTTTTCATAAATATATTCATAGCATATTTACTGATTTATTGATGCCACATTGCTTCCATTTGTTATATGTATTTATTTTCTTTAGTGTCTTGCCTACCTTATATACCCCACCCACAACAATTACAGGGTATTTCAAACTTACGTTCAAGCAGGACACAATGCCGCACCACACCGCACCTCACCGCACCGCACGGGAAGGGCAATGAAAATAAACACAGTAATTAAGTTAATGAGCATTTTGAGATTTATTATTAATTTTCTTTTTGCTCCCCCCTTACTATTGTTTTTTTTTGTTCGCTTTTTTTGTGTTCGCCTGGCGTGGTGTAGGAAAATCATTTCGAATACGAATCCAGCATTACAATTATTTCTGTGCGGCATATTCTGATTTGCATTTAAAATGTTTCAAAAAGCCACAAACAAAATTTCGCCCTAATCTGCATATACACACATTTTTTTGGGGCTAACAATAATTGTTTTAGTTTTTCTGCGTGTGTGTATGTGTGTGTGTGTTCCTAATTGTTATTTAAATGCTTTGCAAATGTATTTAAATGGGGAATGATGTAAAAAGTCAAACGAATGACTTGAAATGGTTCTTTATGGCCCTGGGACCAAAGTCATAAAAATCTCTACTCATCGCATTAACATTTTGTGTCATTGGTGTGCTGTGATTATGCCATCATCATCGTATGAGTAGGGTTTCCATTCCACCCCGCCTAAAAATTTTACGATTTCGTATTAAAGTTTATGGCCCAGCAAAGGCACAGAATTCCAAAGTTGCTAAGGCAGGATGGGGGGGGGTTGCCAACAATTTGTTGGAAAATTACTCATCGTTGAGATTCCATCTGCCTCAATCAATATCAATGTAAGGGCCCACAAAGGACTCCACTTAATTTATCAATTTACATACAATTCTAGGCAATGGTTTTGGCCACAAATCCCCACTCTGAATCATTAGCTGGCCCACAACAGATAATGATAATGATGAGTGGGCCCCCCAAAAAAGCGATTAACCAGGGACCCACACAAAACATGTTAACAAATTGCCAGAGCTTAGCACAACAACAACAAGCCTTAATCACCTGAGAAAATACCAACCCAAAACCATACCCAAGGACCAAAGTGAGAAAAAGGACTGGGACCCACCCAAGCGCCTGTCATATATAGTATAGTAGAGCCGACATAATCATGTCGTGCCTTGTGCGCTCTCTCATCGTGTAAACAAAACTACAATTAATCAAAGATTTTACCTAACCGGACTTTATTACACGAGGCTTTGGTTAATTGCATAAATAAAAGTCTAATGTTCAGGCTGGATATAGGAAAAAAAGAGAGGGGGAAAGCTTAATTAAGGATAGCCTCCCACCCCACCACAGCGGACACGATGACTCCCCATGGACTTGGCAAATAAATAATAAAAACACAAATTGACTCACACAACACACAACAGAATAGGCAGAGCAGAGCAGAACGGGTGGGTGGTGGATCATAGAAGAAGGTGGATCATAGAGGAAGGTGGAAAATAGAGGAAGTTGGATCATAGAGGAAGGTAATGAAACAAACATTGTGGGGGGTAATGGAACCAGAATTGACAACCCACATAATGCAGCAAGGGAACTGGGACTAAGAAGGGGAAGTAGTACAAAACAGCCTAAGGGCTGGTCCTGGGGTAAAGTTGAATGCCTTAGCTAATATTTGAAACTTGCGGAGCTGTGGGTATTATTAATACCTCTACACAAACTGCAGCAAACTTGGATTTGAAATTAAAATTATTAACAGCAAAACTCATAGAAAAAAAAGCATTACACACCTGTGAAAAAGTTTGGCTCAAAAGTATAAGAATATTGCCTAAAAGTTTCCCTCAAAGGATATTGACAATTTTCAGGTTCTTCAGAGCGGAAATATCCACTTAGATGAGCTGTCTGTGCTTTGTAATTAAAACAATTATAATTGCACGAGCTGAGCATGTAGCAATCACACTGACAGAAATACAAATCCATGAAGGGAATACCAATATAAAAATATAAAAGTTAAAACGTTTAACGTATTCTGAAGCATAGAAAACATTTTTTTTCTATTAAATTTAGCCAATTAAAAAATATGCCAAATATTTTGTAAAATTGTTACTTTTTTTTTTTTGTTTTTGGGTATTATAATTCAATTTTAAAATTAAATTTAGACAACAAAAATCTGCCAAATATTTTCTTAAATTTGTACTAATTTTTAGTTGGGTTTTTCATATTATTATCCTTCTTTAAAAATTAAATTTAGCCACCCAAAATCTGCCATATTTTTTCTTAATTTGGTCCTAGTTTTTAATTGTGTTTTTGTAAATTTTTATACTTCTTTAAAATTAAATTTAGCCAACTAAAAATCTTTCAAATATTTGCTTAAATTTCTACAAGTTTTTAGTTGTCGTTTTATATTATCGTTCTTAAAAATTAAATTTAACCACCTAAAATCTACAATATATTTACTTACATTTCTGCCAGTTTTTAGTTTTATTTTTGCATATTATTATCCAACACTGGCAGCATTTTTTAAAATATATAATGAACAGTTGTGAAACTCAAAAATTACAAATCACTTTTGGGTAGGCTTTATTCTAAATCCCACGATCATCAGAATCGGACAAAGGATCCGTGCTCGAGTCCCACTGATTTGGATTGATATAGATGTGTGAGACGGTGCCACGTAGCGTGGCCAAGCCCTGGTTGAGGGGCACGGGCATGGGACGCGAATCAATGGTCTCCATCCATTTGGAGTAGGCGGCCTCGGATAGCTCCAGACGCTTCTTCTCCTCCCGTTCCTGTGCCTCACGCTGACGAAAGAGAAGTTCGCGCTCCTGCTTCTGCTGCTCGATCTTGCGACGCTCCCATAGCCGGACACGCTCTCTGGCCTCCTCTGGGGTCTCCTTGCTGCGGCTAGAGCTGGTTTGATGTACTGGCAGCTGCTTGGATTTCTTCTCACGCTGCTTTTGCTCCTCCTTGAGGCGACACCACTCGTCGTACTTCTTCTTGGCAATCTCCGCCCGCTCGGCCATCTCGCGGGCCTGCTTCTCGCGCTGCTGCTTGGCGGCCAGCAGCTTCTGCTGCTCCTGGGCCGCTTTGCGCTGCCGCCAGGCCTCGAACTTCAGCCCGTCCCGCTCCTTCTTCTCCTCGAGGCTCTTGTAGTAGGTGGACGTGGAGCAGGTGTCCGAGCTGCGACTGGCCAAACCCAGCGAGGGCAAAAAGTTGCTGCGCCCCCCCGATGTCTGAAAGGCGGCACCATAGGCGTGGCTCCAGCTGCAAGTGGACTGCGAGAGGCTGTCCAGATTGTAGGTGCGACTGGTCAGCAGCTCACGATCTGAGCTAGCCTCCAGATGCTTCAGGTCCTCCTGCGTGGCATTGCTGGTGAGGTAGCTCCGGCCACTGGCGGAGCCCAAGCTGCAGGAGTCCAGACTGTCTGTACCGCCAAGGAGCTTGTTCTTGCCCGGTATAAGGGTGGGCTTCAGGATATCGCATCCATAAGAATTCTCACTTCGCGAATCCTCCTGCTCCTCCTCCTCCAGCTGCTCCTCCTCCAGCTCTTCCATTTCCGGTCTTGGTGTATTCTTGTAGCAATTCATCATGGCCTTCAGATCATCCCCATCGATGTTTAGCCCTGTCAGCGCATCTCTGGCCTCCTCTTCCTCTAGCTCCTGGCAAAAGTTCATAATGTCATCAGAATCGCTGTCAGCATCATCTTGATCGGCTACAATGGTATCTGATGACTCCTTTTCTTCTTCTTCGGGCTCCTCTTCGATTGTCTTCTGGCTGCCCAAAAAACGTACAGTGGGCACACCAAACGAACGATCGGTAAACCCATCCAGTGACTCCTCAGAGTCGCTTAGAATTTCGCTTAAATTTGTAGAACTTCTGCCCGATAGCTCCTGATACTCCACAACTTTGCCTTTCTTGTTCTTACGTGCCTGATATGCCATTTTTGTAAGGAACTCTCTGCGTAATAGAGAGGTGCAAATTAAAGGG
The DNA here is from genome assembly GCA_009664405.1 of Drosophila bifasciata. Classification (NCBI taxonomy): domain Eukaryota; kingdom Metazoa; phylum Arthropoda; class Insecta; order Diptera; family Drosophilidae; genus Drosophila; species Drosophila bifasciata. Next base: position 40,914,759 of record CM019042.1, on the reverse strand, counting down.
TGTACCAATACAGAATGGTCACAAATTTGACCACAAAGAATAACAAAATTTGTATTATTTTTCGACAAATTTTTGTTCACAAAAATATTGTTTTGTTAACGTTGTGTTTCGTTTGAATAATGTTCGTCAACTAATGAAAGTAACGAGTAACGAGTACGAGTGCTGTGTGAGCCAAAACAGAGTTTTCAAAACCCTCTAGATGTGTTTTTGCTCAGTGCTCAGGTTTCGCTCAGTGTATGTAACTTTGGGTATCCCGAAAGCAAAATGAAAACATTTTAAACTAATGACAAACAATTACTTAAACAACGAGTCGAGGCGAATGGAGGTCCTCTGGTTCTGCGAGTCAACGCCGCTTCGGAGTCCAACGCCGACAACGACGGCGACGACAGGACAAAAGGTAATTAAAACACTACCCTATAAACGCAGATATACACACACGCAAACAGATACTGGCCTCACACACACATAGACAGATAGTACTCCCTTCCCACACACACACAGAGCCAGGAGTATCTTCCACACACACAGCCAGTTACTCCCTTCCCACATACAGGCAGACACATACTCCCTTCCCTCACACACACTTACATACTGCCTTCTCTTCCCTTCCTCTCACTCACACCCACCCACCCATATATGTACTCCGCCCCCTCTCCTCACACACATCTCTCTATGGGTGTCTGAGCGTAAAGTTGCCGTTCGTTCAAAAATCGTTTGTTTTCTGCGTATGTGTGTGGAGTGTCTCTGGTCTCGTGGTCATGGTGCTGTAGTTGTAGTTGTGTCAGGATCCAGTTAATGAGCGGCCCTTCCATTTTTAATGAGACTCCAAACCACACACAGAAACACCCACACACACACACACACACATACTATTAAACCTGCGTGGACCTTGGTCAGGTGTAATAAAAAAAAATAAGAAATAATGCCAGAGTCAGGTGACTCGACATAGGAGATACCTGGTAGTTAGAGGGAAGTACAAAGGGCAGCATATGGGTCACCGAAAATCTCTTTACTTAGCTTTGCTTTTATGGGTTGTATGAAGAGAAAGTGGGAGAAAGAGTGGCCACCTACGCTCAAGAGTTCTCTTCTCATAACAATTACATATATTATCAAAAAATAAATGTAGTATAACAAACAATGCTAACATTGATACAATATATATACCCTTTGAAACACCTCTAGAAAACCAACCCCAAAGTACAACAACTTATCTCGCTTTCAGCCCAGTCTCTCTCCCTTTTTGATAGACATAATGAAATGATTTTTATATCCCTAATTGTTGTGTATCGTCTGCCAACATCTTGGCGCTCAAATTAAAAGCCACACAAAAAAAAACTCTTCAAAAAAACTACAAAAACCAATTAAGTTTGGCCCTTTCTTTTTTTCTTTTTTTGGCCGCAACGAGCTGCCAAATGACTTGTCAAAAAGGGGGCGTGCCCGGCTTGCGTGTGTGTAGATTTTATTATGGGGTTCACTCACTGTTACTATTCCGGGAATCGGGTCACAAAAACCCAAATGATAAAAAGGAAAATTCAACTTTGTTGGCTTTAAAATAAAAACAAAACAAAATTAAAGTGTAGAATGGGGGGAGCTAAATTTTAAAGAATTTTAAAATACATTTTAATCGAGCAATTAATTCAAAGAAAATAAATCTTATAAAGCCGAATCAATGGCTGCTATTTTGGGGCTAAGCAACATGATTATTATTATTTAAAATTACTAACTTTTGTGCCATATAATTTAGGCACAATCTTGGGAGCCTGTGCAGCTGTTTTTTGAATTCTTTTACGCGTAAGTTTGCGTGTCAAAAGTTTCGGCTATAGAATAGAAGTATACAAGAACAAGTTTTGTATAAATTAATTATGCCAATAGGAATAGATTTAGGAGATGTAGAAATCTGTTAAAGCTTTAAGAAGAGTCTTTGATTTGAGAAAATATATCAGCATAGGCAGAGCAACAGTCCCCAACAAATTGCTACCTTTGCCACTGTCTATTTTTGCCATAAAATTGATTTAAAAATTCAAATAAAATATGTATTTTTGCCACCAATTGATTTAAAAATTCTATATCTATTTCTGCCATAAAATTGATTTAAAAATTCTATTCTATTTCTAGGGGCTTTTTGTACTGCCCCCGAAGCACTCCAACAGGTTGTGTTCAGAGCCATTCTTATTGTGTAGTACAATATCCTGGCGGCGTTGCGTCAATTACAGCATTTCAGGCACGCACTCGAAATACATTTTTATTTGTATTTTGCTTATTTTTTGGTGTAATTATAATTTAATATTTTTTTTTTGCTACGCGCACGGACTACTATTGGCAGTGGCAATGCCATTGATTATTTTGTTGGTTCTACTGGGTACTGGGGGGCGCGCACGTTTAATTAAAAACGTGACAATTTTACCTGTGGCCAATGCGGGGCGCATATTTCATACGCCATGTGTGACCGGGAAAACCAAAAACCGAAAACCGAGAGACCAAAGACCGCTGACCCACCAGCAAACAGCACAAGGGTGGGAATTGGGGGGAGGGTGGTAGTGCATATATATATATTTAAAATGTTATTTACAATCATAACAATTGCATATTGCATGCCATCGAGTGTCGTTACATTTCACTTTCACCAGCCGCAAATTTAATTAACTCTATGAATACTCTGGCACTCGAATGATGATCATAATGATGATACGATGATGATAATGATGATTGTGGTGGCTCCGAAGGCTACGCGTATTGGTATTGTATTTTTAATCAATGAAGCATCAAATTGAACTGATTAATTTTTGCATGTTTGCCAAATTGAACACAGTGTTGAATAAATATGAAATTATTAAAGGCGAAAATTTATGACACTGGCAAATAAATTTATAATGATCTATGCTACTTTTCCCATAACTCACCCGTAAATTCTATTGTATACCAATCCCAAGTGCTGCTGCTACCTTTCCTCTTTAGTTTTTTTCTAATTTCAATACCTACAATATATATATGTTGAAACTTCAGTGAGTGTTGTTTATATGCCTGCTCTGATATATACACAAAAACTTTTTATCTAATTAAAATGTCAGCGCAAAAAGCTTGACTGGAATTTGTAAAGCCCAATATCTTTGGCCAATCTTCTTCGTGATGGATGGATGCCCTTTCGCACGCACCAAAAATGAAGTGCAAAACACCGAACCACAAACAAATCAGATAAGTAACTCCCGAACCCCAATGCTCGAAAAAAGCAGAACCCAGACGAAGTCAATGCTGAAGTTGAAGTTGGAGACAGCCAACGACAACCTTTAGCATGGAGTCAAGAGTCAAGAGTCAACCTCTAAGTAAGCCAATTTACTTAATTGACTTATGGCCGAGTACGAGTTGATGGCAAGTTTCGACAGTTGAATGTTTGGTTTGGTTGGCGGTGCTCCTTCGTTGCTGCTTCTTTTACAAGTGGCCAACTTTAATTTAACCACAAAAACCAGGCAACAAATGAAGCTAAAAATATACGCAAAAACCAGGCACTAAATGAAGCTGAAAATGTTCCCAAATGAAGCTGAAAATATTCCAAAATGAAGCTGAAAGTATTCCCCAAATGAAGGTCGTCAAGGTAGAGAAGTGATGCAATGGAGAGGAGAGTTTGAAGTTGCTTAGAGCAGGCAGTTCTGAAGAGCGGAGGTCATCATAGACCAGGAGGGATAGTTATGCAGAGCAGACATTAGAGTGATCACTCTACTCCGCACCACTGATTCATGGAGATCCAAAGGTACTGCTAATATTTATCGCTACTTTTCTTTGGATCCACTGTGCCAACCACACTTAAATCTAGTCGAGGAAAGTTATTTTACCCTATGAAAGATATATATTTCTTGCGGTTTTTCGTAGCTTAAAAATATGACTATAAAATGCCATAACTCTACTGACACCTTAGATTATTTTATCCTATTTGTGCATAGAAAACTTAGATCATATTTAAAGCTTCAACTCGTTTTCACATCCAAGCCAACTTTCAGCGAACTTTCCTAAATCTTTTTGCAACGCTTTTCGCGCTCTCGATGTCAACAACAATCTGTGGAACGAAAGCCGAAAACCGTCTCTCAACATCAATTAGCACTGGCCAAGGGGCACAGAGAGCACAGGGGACATGGCACAGGGGGCACAAGGCACGGTGCACAGGAGACACAGGGAGCACAGGGCAAAGGCAGTTAGTTACCTACCAGTTACCGTGTCATATTTAATTAAGAAACTTTTTAACAATTGCTGCTGAAATATTGCTGTAACCACGCAGCCTGCCTTCTACTATCAAATTAGGAAAAAAAAAAAAAAAAAGGGATAAAATATGCTGTCGAAGATGGGGATAGGAGATATCACGGGTGGGTTGTACCCACACTCGAAAACAATCGAAAATTTCAGTGTCGCAGAGCATGAAATTTCATTTGACATAGTTTCAGGTGAGGGCAAAAGCAAAAGGAAAGGCAAAAACAGTGGCAAAAGCAAAGGGAAAGGCAGAGGCAAAGGCAAAGGCAAAGGCAAAGATAGAGGCAAAGGCAAAGGCAGGGGCAAAGACAGCAACAGAGGTAGAGGCAAAATCAAAACCAGAGGCAGCGGCATAACATGTGAGTATAAGTGTGCAGACATACAGCAGACACACAGTCAGCCACAAAAGTATGCACAGGCATGTGTGTGTGGGTGGGAAGGGGTTGCCAAAGATATAGTGTGTAGAAATGTCTACGGATAGAAAGGTGGCGAGACGGTTGCAGTTACAGCAGCAGTTTGGCCCCTAAGCCATAATTGGTTGCGTCAGTGCATAAGTCACGAGTCCTTTCGTAGCGTGGAGTCCTTCGACTCCCGTTGTCGTTGTCGTTGCCATAACGACACTCTCACACACATATGCATAGATACTCATACACACACACCCATACATGCACTATACGCTCTCCCCCTCTCTCACTCTGCTGCTGCATTTAAATAAGATAAATGCAAGCGCCCACTAATTGAATTGCTGACAAGATTTTCACCCACACACAAACCTATGGAAATTTCTCTCCCACCCCTCTCCCCGTCTCACCCACTCTCTCTCTGCCTGTGTGTGTGTGGAAATTTTGGTAATTAATATTTTCACAAGAGCGGAAATGTGAAACAAGCCTCAAGTGTAGGATCAGCAACAGCAGCAAGCAGCAAGTTTACCCTCTCCCCCCAAACTCCTACCGTATCGTAGCTGCATCAGATTGTTGAACAACTTGGGGGCACTCTCTCTGTCCGGAGTAATGGAAACTTTTTAGTGGCTTCCAAAGTTTCAGCAGCAGCTCATGAATGGACACATGGGGCATAGCAAGTGACAAGTGGAGATTGATGGCTGTTCTGTGTGCTGTGTGCTCTGTGTGTGTTGTGGCAACTTATTTAGATGAAAATAAAGTATGTTGCACTCCTCTACCTTTGTCTCCTGCACTTTTCAATCTATAATGATTGAATAACTAATATTTTAGACTCAGTTACCCTTAGATTTCTGCTGCGCAAATCCCTTGTGGTTATCCCTCTAACCCTCTTTAGTACTTTAATCTTGCAACTGCCGTGTCTGCGCCTGCCTTGCTCCCCTGCAATGATTTCCATACCTTTAGCATTTTTAATACTTTTAATTTCTAATATAAACAGACAGCCACTTCTAAGGGGAGTCCTTCTGCCTGCCAGACAACAACGGAGTGGGTTCTTCCACCCCATCCCGCCCTGCTGCTGCCCCTTGTGCTTGGCAAAAAAAAAGGGAAAAAAATAAACGAAAATAAAACTGATTTCATTACCTTGATTAGTTGGTCTCTTCAAGTCTCTCCACGGCTTTTTTCAGCAATGGCAAACAACCACACACACACACACAAACACACACAGATCCCACGGATGCGCTTATGATGGCTGGCAGCCAAAGGAGAGAGAAAGGAGAGCGGAGCTATGATGAAGATGATGATGAAGTTTGAACCAGTTTGGACCCCTGGAACCCTCTCTCTGTCTCCTGGCATTTTTTGGGTTCAATGCAAACATTAACCTCATTAGCATTCCGCACTGAATGCGGAAATACGGGGATATATATGTAAGTACATTTAGCTATAGCTACTCCTCACTGTACCTTACTGTACCAAGCCCTGCACTTCTTTCTCTCATTTTCTACCTTTTTTTAATGGATTAATTTTAATAGTTTAAGGCGATTTGCATGTATTTTCAATTGAGTTGTATACAGTTTTTAGGGGTTGTAAATAAGTCTCCTGGGTATGAGTATTTTTTTTTTGGAGCTAATTTGTGCAGCTAATTAAATAAAAGTCGCTAAGCGAAGGTTACTCGTAGCTTATGCGTTGGATAATTTAATAATACTAGAGAGAAAACTATGCTTCGTAGGTGGTATAAATGAGTATAGAAATCTACAAAAATAAATGCCCAAATATGCTACGAAGGTAGTATAAATAAGTCCACAAATCTACATATATAATACCCAAAAAAATTCCCAAAATAACATTAAAATTAATAACCCTTTTTGGAGTTTTCCCTGTTGCTTGATTTCGTTTTATAATTTTCCAGCTTTCTTTTTTCTTTTGATAGTTTTCCAGCGCTCTTTTTCTTTTTATTCCAGCTTTTTTTATTAGTTTCCCCCAATCAGGTTAATTCACTTTTCAGCCTCTTGCCAAATGAACAAAAATCTAACTAACTAACAAGTAGCACTTGTAGTAGTAGCAGTAGTATTAGTAGTGCCACTCCCCACCTCCTCCATCACTCATTTATTTTATACACTTTTTCTACAAATTTAGCCAATTGCACTTGATGCCTCCTCACTTAAGCTGCACCTCACTGTGTGCCTCCTACGCCCCAGTTCCTCCTGCATACTGTATCCCTCCTGCCAGTGTGTCCCTCCTTCCAGTGTGTCCCTCCTGCGCCTGTGTCCCTCTTGCTCCTATATCCCGCCTGCTCCTGTATCCCTCCTGCATACTGTGTGCCTCCTGCGCCTGTGTCCCTTCTACGACTGAATGCCTCCTGCATACTGTGTGCCTCCTGTGTCCCTCTCCACCTTGCTTCAGTTTTAGTTTCTTGCCATCCCAAAGAAAAAGAAGCTTAATTAAGCATAATAGAGCTCTCATTTCGCTTGCAGCATTCCGTTGCAAGTACTCTCTTTTTCTTTTTTTCTGCCCGCCTAAGTAGCTGTTGGTAATTTGTGCTTAGCCACACTCACAGACCAACGCCTGCCAGCACCACCCACCCCAAGAGGATAGCTGCTGTAACTAGAGGGGATACAGTGGATAGAGAGAGGGCTGAGTGAAGGGGAACGGAAAGGGGCAAAACTTGCACAATTTTAATTGCATTTCCGCTATTTTTGATGCCCTTTGAATTTATAATGCCTGTTCGTTATGGCCTTTCCTTTTTCGAGGCACTTTTCCATCATCATCCTTGGTCTGTTGCCTTTTGGCACGTTCTGAGAAAAAATAATTCAATTAATTACAAAGCGGACAGGTGGTACGTACCGGCAGCAACACTTAATATTAATCATACGCACTGTGAACCCATACAAAAAAAGTAAGGAAGAAAAACACCGTAAAAAAAAAGGAAAGCAAAAAGCAGAGAGGCCCCCTTGCTGATACGCATTTGTATCTAATAAACATGTTTATTTCATTAGCAGCATTACACATGCGGCTATTTCATTTGTAAGTCCCCCCTCCTCTCGAGGGACAACAATTTTCCCATAGACCCCGCAACGATTTTGACATGAAAAATGCGTTCGCGAAAAGTTCGCCCCCACTCATTCGTCGTCCGTCGGTTTATGATTTTGGGGATTCTTTTTTTTTTTGGCTGCTGTCAGTGTTGCCACTAATGTGCCATAGCTGCCACGCATTTCTTTTTTTCCGCTCTTACACTTTTCCATTGCCCCTACTCCAAGTGGCTTGCCCTTCAAGCCATGTTCTGGCTTTTCCCCATAGAGCAGGCTATAGGCTATAGGATGCTGGTAGCTCCTGGCTGCTGGCTGTTCTCGACATCATTACAAATAAATTGAGCGTGAAAGATACATTTCGCCAGATACATTGACATGCAGCAATGATAGGCACATTTCTACACAGGTTTCTCGAGGGATTGCCCCCAGGCAGGTTGGGGCTTCTCTTCCTGTTTATTCGAAAGGTTAAGTAAGTGAGTTGCTGTCTGCTGGTTCCTGGTTCCTGGTTCTGCTGTTGGCTTATTTGACTTTAAAATTTTAGCTCCAGCCTGTGGCGGACTTGAGGCACAATTTGGAGAAGTTTTTAAGCGCTGACTTGTAGCAAGTAAGGAGCAGCTATAGTGTTGAATTGAGGCAAGTTTCGAGCTGTTTTAGCGTTGAGTTGTGGCAGGTTTGGAGCAGTTTTAGGACTGACTTATGGTACACAGTTGGAGGAGTTTTAAGCGCTGACTTGTGGCACAACTTCGGGCACTTTTATCTCCGGCTTGAGACATAATTTCGAGCAGTTTTAACTCCGATCTGTGGCACAATTTTTGAGTAGTTTCGAGCTCTTACTTTTGCCACACATTTGGAGCAGTTTTAAACGCTGACCTGTGGCAAGTGTCAAGCCGCTTTGAGCTCTCACTTATGACACACAGTTGGCGCATTCAAATAGTTGCCACTAAAAAGGCTGAACATTTATTTGCTACAAAGTGCAGTGTGAAAAGTAAAAGTCTAGCCCTATCATTGGGCATAAAATAACAGCTAAATTTTAACAAAATTTCAGCACATTTTCATACCCCACCGATCCTCATGCTCATGCTCCTTTCTACCCCAAAAATATCACATCAATCATGGCATCTATGAGCAACTAATCTGGTTTGCCTCAAATTAAATGATTTTGGCCATTTCCACAGCTAGTATTTGGCAATCAATTCGAAATGCTGTCAGGGGCCCAACAGGCAAATCCTTCACTTTAATCTGCAACTCAACTCAAAAGAGCCACAAAATAAGCTTTGCTCCCCGCCTTATGATTAGCCTTTAAGGAAAATCAAATGCCGTAAAATGATTTAATTATAATCCTCGAGAGTGAAGCAATGACACAAAAATTCAATATAAATTCAAATTTTACACACACACACACACAATGATGATGATGATGTTGCTAGAAGAATATATATTGTAATGTGTATGTGTGTATTTATTTATCATATATGTTTGTATGTATTACATGTGCGACAGTTTCAAAATTGTGAACACAAAAGTCAATTTGTTCGAGTGGCAATTGGCAGGGGCAAGGGGTAGCAGGGGTGGAGCATTTGGCAACAGCAACAAATGTAAGCGTATAAACATAACCATGAAAGATATTTGATATAATAACATACGTGACCGCATTTACAAATTTTCAAATCAAAATCTTAGCAGCAACACGAAGCAGGAGGGGGAGCAGGAGAAGGAGCAGGAGCAGCAAAGGGAGCAGTTGCAAAAGGAGGTAGCGAAGTCTGGACCAGGCCTACTAGCTGTGGCATCATCCATTGTCATGTCTGTCTATGTGAAAATGAATTGAATGCTAAAATCTGAAGGAGGTTTGAAGTGGCAAGAGGCAAGAGGCTTGCTTGCCTGCCTGCCTGCCATTCCATGACATGCTGTGAAATTTGTTAACATTTATGCATTATCATTTTCGCAGGGCTTATGACATTTAATGCCATCCATAAGTTGAGTGAAGTATGGTACTATATGAGTGTGTGTGTGTGTCTATGTGTGTGTGAGAGCCATGACATTATCATGCTGCACAGAACACTTAATGTGTGGGCATTGTCCTTGAGTTTCCCAAAATTCCATTGCTGATTTTCTGACAAATATTCTACGGCTCAAGTAGAGTTTGGCCTGGCCAACCCTGCCATCAACAGGTTTTTCATTAAATTAATTTATTGTAAATGTGTGTTGTCTTTCACTTTAATTTATTAACTTTTTTTACTTAAATTAATAATTTCCGTATTTTTTTTCCTCTCAATAAATTAATTTTCTTTTGTTTTTTGTTTCCATTAAATAAATTAGTTTCCGCATTTTCTTGTACTTTAAATAAATCAATTTCGTTGTTTTTTTTTTTCCTTTAAATAAATTAATTACCGTATTATTTCATTTAAATTAATTAATTTCCGTAATTTACTTCCGTATTTTTCCTTTAAATAAACTTATTTGCGTATTTTTTTCACTTAAATAAATTAATTTCTGTATTTTTGTTACTTTTAAATAAATTAATTTCCTTTTGCATCATAAATATTTGAAAACTTTTGCACAGTTTTGGAATTAATTAATACACAATTAAAACTGAAATTTCACTACAAAATTGCACATAGAAATGTTCCAAACATATGTAATACAAAATCTATATTTAAAACATATAAAAAACCATTACCTAGCTAGTAGGCTGCTTTTAAACCTAAAATGTATCAAATGCCATATTCATATATTATTTATAACAAAAATTAAACTACATAGAAACATATTTTGGATCAATGCTTAAAAATCGTTTTTAAATAAACATTGGCACGCAGCTCGGAAATATATATATTTTTTATTAATACAAATTCAAAAATTTACCAGGTGAGTACAATGCCACTCTCAGTACTATTATTTAAACAAATTTTGGCTAGTTTCATGGTAGCTGCAGCAGTGGAGTTTAAGTTCTGTTTTCCGGACAATATTAATCCCATTATTTGTAGCCTTATTTGTATGAGCACAAAAACAGGCACAAAAACACACACGAAAACAAAACAAAACACTAACTAATAAGATTTCCTCATTAACTTCATTTTCAAGGCAATAATTCATAAAATGCATTTCCATGCTGCAAGAGTGGGGTGTGGTGCGGGGGAGTAAAATTAGTAATCGCAGTCGCCATATACATATGAGTATGTCCATGCAGTTTCCCCCCCGCACTATCCAATTAGGTTTTGTGGTGGCATTGGTCCCGCAATGTCATATTTTTGTGGACACATATGTACCTACATATGTATATACACAATGCAATTTTTGACAGTTTGCAGTGGGCAGGCAGTTGCAGTATTGTTGTTGTTGGTGGTGGTGCTGGATTGTGGTGGAGTGCATATAGAAAATTTCACTGTGGTTCTGTGGGTTTTGCTTAGGACCAGGAGGTAGTAGGAGTTGGTGGTAGTAGGGAGGTGGAAGGCTGGTAACGTGGCGTATAATTAACAATAATGAAGTCGTAAAACCGCAATGCAATCAGCGATGCGCAAAACACAGATACAAACACACACACTCTCGGACACATGGACAATGGAAAAGCCAAATGGCATACAATGAAGCGGCACAAGTGGGTGGGGTAACTGACCACCACAGGTATCCATACCTGCCTTGAAGTCAGGGTCACACGAAACATTATAAAATATTTATAAACCATTTGCACGCATAATTAGTCTGTCATTAAATTTTGGAGATTTTCCCTGTCTGTGTGTGTGTGTGTGTGTCTGCAGTTGCATCTGTGCTGCAGTCTGCCATGCCAGCCACAGCCACAGCCAGTCAGAAAACAGAATCTGTTGATACCCTCCTAAGCAGATTATATTAGCAGGTGGAAAATCCTATCATTTTAATGGGATTTTATTTGTTATTTTTGCGTATTTTAAGAGCGAAAATGTCACAATATGTGTAAGCTTTATTATCATTTGATTTGTTTATTTAATAACTAGAACTAAAGGCTTTCATTTGAAGCTTAAAACCCAAGGCTAAACCTTTTTTAAGTGTCTTAAATTGTTTTAAGTGATAATTCGCTGAAAAAATGTTTATTTCTGTACAGAAATGAAGCCCTAGAATATGTAAACGATCTTTTATGATCATAAATTACAATTACTAGAAAAAAACCAAATTAAATGGCATAAATATAGTAGTCTGGTAAACTAACCTTCAATCTTTACCGATCTATAAAGAACTCATGCATAAGTACATATAGCCATAGCTCACACACAAATAGCTCAGTATGCTACGTTTTTTTGCATTTCAAGTGCATTTGTTCATAGGGAAAACAAACTCTCAGCCACTACCAGCAAATGCAATTGAAATGCGAAAATCATAGCATACTTTTCAGTGCTGCTGCTGATTGTGCCATTTAAGCAAAAGACAAAAATAGCCATAGCTCACAGTACTATAATCCAACTACAAGCATCATTACATAGTAATTATACCCTGCCAAGCGTCAGTAGTTGAGTCAGCAGGGAGAGGCCCGTAACCCAGAGATCTCATTCGACGAGACTGTGGTGGCGTATCTGATGGATGAGTAGAATGGGTAATGGGGGGAGCTGTGGGGCAGTGGCCACTGCGTGTGGGTCGTTGAAATGTCATGTCATGTTGGGACAGGCGTCGGTGCGTTATGCATTGGCTTCCCTTGGTATGAGTTGTGGGGGTACTGGGTGGGTGTATGTGTGCGAATGTACATGTGTTGTTCGGCCATAAAGTAATCAGCGGAAATGTCAATGGGCCGCCGCCATTTACTGATGTGTCGGCAACTGAGGTTTTACACCATCGTCCGGCAGCCGCATTCTGCATCATCGCCATCGTCAAGGTATTCTTTATTGTATGTATATATATATATATATATATTGTCCTGTGCCGACCTGACCTGATGTTGTTTTTACCGAGCACATGGATCGGGATCGGCTTGGCTCTACGCTACGCTTTTGGCCATTGTAATTAAAATTTGCTCGATTGGCATGGCCTGACTGCCTCACTGACTGCCTGCCTGCCTGCCGGTTTAATTGTGTGAATGCCTGTCGTTCACGCACACCCCTCACTCTTTGTCACACTCCACCTGTATGGAGTGTGTATGTGTGTGTGTGTGTGTGCCATGGCAAATATTTTATGGAGCCCACATTGATAGGCGGCTTATATGAGAATCGGAAGCAGCGGACACACACAGCTCACAGAGCAATTCAGGTGAAAAAAGGAAAAACAACAAGCAGCAGCATGGCTAAAGTGGCTGAAACGACCCATAATATACCCATTAAACAAAACAAAAAAAACACAACACAACACAAAAATGTCACAATAAATCGAAAAAAAAGGGGTCTGGTTGGTTCGTACTGGTTTGAAGGGGATTTCCCTTTGCATTTTTAATCTGCTGCTCCACAAAAAAACATAAAATAACCACTGGAAATCTGTTGCCAAGTAGCACATCCTTCATCAATCAAGGGTACAAGCCAAATAAACAGACACAGAAATTCATTCATTCTATTTTTTGTACACCACAGGAACACTCATATGGAAAATACAAGTGAAATGACATTTTGTGGCCGCATGAATTCGAAGGGATACTTTATACCCTTCAAAGAGGTCTTTACGGATACCCCACCGGAGATGTATCCATCTAAAACACGTTCTGTTGGCCGTGCCAAGGGGGGATCGAGGAGGGAAGAGCAGACAGCAACGAATAATTATGGCTGTACATTCCCATTGTCACCAGATTCGCATCGTGCTGGCATAAAGAAAGGCTCGCCTGTGGATGCCTTTCACCAGGAGCCTGGTCTAAACATTAACATACCATCAGCATCACGAAAAAAGAAGCGGGGGTTGAAGGACATTTGCCGATCGTTGGTTAGCCACAAAACTGCAGTCTCTAGAACGCCAAAGAAGATAATGACAAGCAATAGCATTAAGACAACTCCGCCTACCACTTTAATGAGAAATGCAGCAAAAAACATTCAACGATCATCGAATAATCGCAAATCTTCAGCCATAACAGCGAATGATTATCACAAATCTCCAAAGACAACAGCGAATAATAATCACAAATCTCCAGTCACAACAACGAATGATAATCGCAAGAAGGTGATCCAAAAAACTGCCACTTCGGCATGCTCAAATGGTAATAAGAAATCTCGTAAGGCCATTAAGCAATCACCCAGGAATGCTGTATCCTATGTAGTAATGCTGGCAAACAATCAAATGCAGATACAACAAACCTTAAATTTTCACAAATCGGGAGTTGTAACCCACGCCGATGAGAGACCAAAGATACAGAAATCTACTGGAAATAATCACATGACGAATAAACCAATACTGGAGCTGCAAGAAAGTGCATCTTTTTCAACACCAAATGCGACACTTCAAAAGGAATCTCGCATGGGCATGAAACGATCACCAAAGATGCAGAAGCAGTCTTCAGCTGCTCATGGAAATAATGGCAAGAGGAAGAACCCGACAGTGGAGAAGCAGAGTCTACAGTCTACAGAGGACTATCCCGAGAAGCAGCGATCGTTGGAGACACACATATCTGCATCTCCAGCTTCCCAGCCAGAAGTCACAAATAAATTAGATTCTCGCCTGAACAAAAAGTCCGTATCAGAGACATTTGAATCTCCAATAACACCATCGTCGGAAGAAAGTTTTGTGGGATCAACAGTTTTCACGCCCATATCATCGCCTGATGTCAACTATAATAGCGATCTCATGGAGGCCCTTTCGCCATTATATTCCACGGTCTCTGGTGACGAATCTCCCGGAAACTATCGCATGACCAAAAAACGTTCGTCAGAGTTCCATATATCGCCATACGAATCATCGCCGGAATCATGTGTATCGAATAAGAATCGGCGCACCATCTACGATTCGACATCCGATGAGCTACGAAGCAGGAAAAAACTATTGAATTTGATGCATGAATCATATATGCGAAGTGCATCATCGTCGCAGCCAGAGGATGAGGATTTCATTGATTTCGATACACCCACCAACAACAAGCGACATCTGAAGATCTTAGAGAAGGGCACACCACAGTCCTCAAAGACAGCGAAAGAAAATCAACTGAAGGTAAGTCCTGACGGATTTCCCCAACCGAATTGTAACTATTTTCACTACAGAATGTCAACTCTAAGACCTGGACCTGCTCCTACGACGACTGGTTGGCATTCAAGAAGAAGGAACGTCAGATGTTGCTGCAGCAAAAGGAGAGAGAGCGCGCCTCCAGAGAGTATATGACGGCAAAGCGTAAGGAAATATCAGAGAGTGTCTACCAGTCGTGGCTGAAGAATAAGCAGCGTGAGCAGGAGGCAAAACGAGTTCAGACTCACATGCAGCTGGCGGCGCTCAATGCCTCTGCGTCGCTCAAGAAGAATCCCATAAAGGTGTCCAAGCCCGTACGCAACATACCCCAGGAGAAGATCAAACAGGAGCTCGAGTGTTGGCGTCTGAAGAAGATCGAGATAGAGAAGGCCAAGCGCAGGGAGCAACAGCTGGCGTTACTCAAGCACGAAGAGGAGATAATGAATCGCCAAAAGAAATCCGAAATGGCCATCAAGAAGTGGTTCAGCACGGCCCACACAAAGCCCAAGCCGGTGCCAATGAATCAGGGCGTGGACTCGTTGCGTAGTACCATCTCAAAGCTGTATGTGAATCCTCAGCCCTGGGTGGCATGTTAAAAGTAGACTCCCCCCTCAAACACACAGAAACAAAGACAAATTGTATGAAAAATTAAATAAAAAAATTCGTTTGTTTAGATCTTTAAGAAAAATATAATAAAATAAAATTTAATATGTGACCCAGCATTTATTTTCTGATCAGTTATGTATGCATCTGTCGGCGCGCTAGTACATTTACTTTGTAGGTCAGTGTACATGCGTATGTCGGAGCGCAAATATTTAGTGTATTTGCCAGAGCGTCATTTCAGGTAGGCGACGCATAGACGGCAATATTACGGTACTTTGACTTGCAAATGCGCAAATATGAGTAAATAAGAGAGACTGTTACTGAGTGAGATCTGATCGTATTCCGCGCACTGAGAGAGCAGAGAGCCAGGAGTCCGTTAGGTAAGTAGGCGACGCATAGGCAGCAATATTACGGTACTTTAGCTTGCAAATGCGCAAGTAAGAGTAGATAAGCATAGCAGCAGAAATGGAGAGACTGTAACTGAATGAGGTGTGATCGTATTTCGCCAACTAAGAGCGAAGAGAGCCAGGAGTCCGTTAGGTACTTTGAGCGCAAAGTAGTAATGCGCAATAATGGGGCGCTGCGCTCTCTGAGAGTTCAGTTCAGAAAGCTGCATTAAGCAGAACTTGCTATGCTTATAGAAGTGTCAATTATGAATCCATCCCCGAACAACTCACCGACATATCTTTGTTAGACTTTACTAAATCTACAGCAAATATAACCAGAGTTTGGAAAATATCTCGCACCTCCAGCTCACATTTTTTGCATAAGAGAAAGAGCCATCTTTCACGACCACTCCCTGAGCTGTATCTGAAAGAGCAAAACAACAGCAAGAAAAAAGGTGCCACTGGAAAGATAAATCGCCACGTGTTTAGTGGTTAAAACAATGAAAAAACCTCAATTCCAATCCACTCGAGAGGGCGGCCGCTTGCTGTGCCCATAAATAATGCAATGGAGAAAATCCCAACGACCATTCAGCATAAGACAAAGACAGGTGCAAAAGATGGGGTGAGGGCAGGGTCATTGAAGCAATCGGTGTGTGTGTGGGGGAGAGTTTTATGCTCAGACAATGAACCGACCAGATATTTATCACACTGATGTCGAGTGATCAATAACCAAAGGGCGGGAGTGAGTGCGGAGCAGCAGCAGACTCCCCCCATGCGCGATGATGATGAGTGATGTGCGAGGCATTGAACAATTGCCGAAGAAGAGCAAACAATAAAGTGGATTAGAAGAGCGAAAAGCGAACAGCAAAGAGAAGAAAAAATACAGACTAAAGGCTAACTGAAAGATGGACAGAATATTTATAGTTTGCATTCAAAAATCAAAGGATAGAAGCTTAGCTTGAGGAAGCCATAAAAAAAAAAACACTAAAATTAGTGCACAAAATAAAATATAAATCTACAAATATAATTCAGTAAACGATAGATATAACCTCAATTGATCTACCTACCTTCCTACCTTGCCTGCTTTCTTTATACACGACTTTACTTGTGTATTGGCACACCACGAAGTCCAATCATGCATTCACCCCTTACACACAGTCAATAGAGCAGAAATTGAGGGGGGTGCGGTACGGTGTGGTTCTCCAATCTGGCCATTACTCCTTGTTCTACTGGTCATGTGACTATCAAGCCGAAATGCACACTACAATAATATCAAAGCGAAAGTGCGTAAACAATGCAAACAACAAGGAAACGACAAGACTCTGGAGTGACCGACCTCAGTTCGCTCCCACTATCGACTCTCTCTCTCTCTCTCTCCCCCCTCTCTCGTGCAACAACAACAGCATTAAGAAGATGAAAACAAACAGCTATGCTGGCTATAGCAACAGCAGAGGCAGGCGAAGGCAGGCAGGCAGGCAGCAACACAAACTAGTTAGTGCAAACTACATTGATGACGAATAACATGCTTCAATACCTTCCAAATTTAATCCTGCCAATGCTTTGGCAATACACCGCTTGCCCCTATTGCCCAGACATCATCCATCGACAGCCTCTCACCCTCTCTCACTCTATCTCTCTATCTCTCTTCACTCTCAGCAGCAACATCATCATCTCTCTATCTGTAGGACACACAAACACATGGAAGAGTAAGCATTTTGGCCTGGTTTAAAATGCACACTGGTTGGGGTATAAAAGAAATTGAAATAAAAGACTACAGAGACATTCTGGTACAGTTTATAGGTGTTACGCGTCATGCTGCAGCGCCCCTCAGTTGCGACTTTTTGGGTGCATTTCAGCCAGGATTTTTATTTAGTTTCCTTGCAGATCTTTCATTTTCCGCTTAGATCTCCCCATTTATGGTACATCCCGAATCACTGTCCATTCTCATATGAGGGGCGTGGTGTGTGTGTGTGTTTGTGTGGGCAGGAAACCAAACCGACGTTGACCTCATCAAAAGGATTGCCAACGTCTTTTTGGTCTTTTTGTTTGCCAAGGCCTGTGCGCACACGGCCTTTGACTTTGGCCAAAGGGGTTGTGTGGGGGGTGGGGGGTGGTGGTGCTGGTGCTGGGGGAGGTTGGAAAAACATGAAGTGTATTCCAGGGGTTAGTAGTACAACTACGGCCAAAAGCTGGCAAATTGTGCAAATGAACTTTAGGCCTTTGGCTTTGTTTGTTTGCATTTCGGGTTTTGCTATCCCCAAAAATCTCATCTCTAGATTTCAATCCTCTCTCCCACTTGAAGAGACTACCAAAAACAAAACAAAAAACAAAAAAAATAACATGCTTTATTTTATTTTGAACAATATAATTTTGTGACTTTACAACACAACACACACACACACACGCATGCAACACACAACTGTAGTCCAGTGCCAGTGTTGAAAATCTAATGAAAATGGGCAGAGCGCTTCTGCCATTCCAACCTTCCCATCATCCAAACTTACAACAATTGAAATCTTATTGAGTTTTCCTGTCCTCTGCAGAGTTTCAGAATTTCGCTTCGATTTTTGCTTACCGCCTTGTCCACTCTGGTGTGTTTTACCCTCTGCAAATTGTTATTTGCCCGACCCTCCCGCCAGCCACACACACACACAGCCACTCTCCATGTGTCGTCCTTTTCTGTATCGTATTGGTTTACAAAATTGGTTAAACCCTATTTGTTGGCACACACAATTGTATAAATTGACTTTTCAAATGGTTGATGATAATATTGGGGCGAATATACTATATATACGTATGTATGTTGCAAAGACAAAGTGCAAAATGTAACAAAATAACTAGTGTTTATATATAGATGGGTGTGTGTGTGTTGATTGGATAAAATGTATATATTTCGCAGTTATTTTTGAGTGCCAAAAAGTGTTGAGTTTCCTCTTTCCTTAAGCTACAAATATCCTTCTTCCATAATGTTAAATAATTGCCCAAAAATCAACTGCCAAATTTCTTAAATTCCGCTAATTAATTTCTCATTGAACTTTCGCTTCAAATTACAATTGTACTTCCAATAATCAGAACAGAACCAGCATTCATTCTACTAGTGACTGCAATTATCCGAACACTCGAACAATTGCCATGTCAATTATGTGAATACTTTTAAGTAGATCGAGTCGTACTGTCAGCGCGCACTGTCATTAGCACGCGAAAGAATTTTCAAACAACAATTAATTAAGAAGCAAATTGAAATTCATGACTAGCGCTAATCAGGCGCTCACATTTACATGTAACCAATACCCGTGCTGGGAAAAAAGAAAAGAAAAAAAACTATTTAAGTGCTGCAAGGGAAAAAAAACACAGTCGAAAATTATGTCAGCAATTAGGCAGGGGCCAAAGCGTAGGGCATGGACACTTGAAAGGGACGTACATAGAGGGACGTACACGGAGATGGAGTTTGAAGTTTGGGATAGTTGGCAGCAAGAGGATTTCAATGTAGCCAACTGAACGTACGGACTGTAGGACATCATTAAAAAGTCATTTACATGCAGGACTAGGCTCTGCCTCGCAGGACATTTAGTTGGAACGGCGACTGACTCTCCGACTCTCGCTCGCTCTCTCTCTCTCTCGGTGAGTGACTCCGGACTCCGGTTTGTTAATTTTAGATTTGAAACACGTTTTCAAACTCAATTTTATCGCATGTTACGCCTTGCTGCCTTTTCGCTTTACGTCCAATGCAAACAAGCTGCGGACATTTTCCTACAATTTTCCCTACCATACTACTACTATATATACTCCTCGCACTTTTCAGCTGCTGCTGTTGCTGCTGCTGATACACGATGCGTTTTTCAGTGGCGGTTAAATTAAACCGATGGCATTGTCTACTGTTCGAACGACTCACAATCTGTCGGCATTAAACCCCTCGTGCCACCATCTTTAACACACATTTTCCCAGACCCGCACTTGACTTGCTTCCCCGCTCCTTTGGTCATGAATTTTGATTTCAAGTGTCGCCATCGTCATCGTCGTCGTCGTCGTAATTTCAATGCGGAAGAAAGGAGCGACAGGACTGTGGAGGGTGGGGCGGGGGCACTGGTCCAATTAGAGGGCGAAGGTATAATTTATGCGCCTCAAGAACCTTGCTACAAATTGCCCATTGTTGCCATTGCTATTGATAGGTCTTACCCGGGATTCCTGGCCCGTCTTTGGAGCGGATTCTGATTCCCACATGCTGCTGCTGCCACAATGAACAAAAGTTGAACTGAAAGCCTCCTCTCACTCGACAAAGTTTTAATATAATTTTTCGCATAATATTTTCTCAGTTGGGAAACACAAAAAAAAAAAAAAGTTCAGCCACTTTTTGGCCTAGGCCGGGGGTGGTCCTAGGACACCTGGCTGACCGCACGCATGGGAATTTTGACAGGTGGCCGAACGGACAAGGACAGGACAGAGTGGGAAAACTGGAAAACTCATAAAGCTAATTAAGAATTGTGCCAAAGTTGCTCGGCAGTCTCTTAGGGTGGCATACTTTTGGCTCTTTCTCTCTTCGTCTCTCTGGGTATTTGTTAAATTTATTTAAAACCGTCAAATAAAATGCATATTTATGAGCTGGAAGTTTTGTTTCTTATTTAATTTAAACAATTATCACTTGCATAATTAGGCAAAGGCTTAAGGGGTTTACTTTGGAGCTTACCCTTTGGCATAGGAATCGATGCGTATTTTAATTGTTTTTCTTAGTCAACAAAGAAATCTAAGTATGTCCTATTTGTGTGCATAGTTTGCCAGGCTGGCACTTCTCTTCTTTTTTTTTTGAAATATTTAACTTACACACATTTATCAAAATGAGAGACCATTATAATTTGTCGGTTGATATTTACGTTGCGAAATAGCAAAATAAAGCTGAGTAACAAACGCTCGCGTCGAAACTTCGGGAACGTATTTTCTACTGCCTGCGTGCGATGCTCAGCTGCGTGGGCAACTTACTATAGTCCTCTCTTTCTTACTTCCTGCTTTTATTCGTTTTTTTTATCCTGCCGCGCGCTCTCTTAAAAATAAGAGCGAAAGCTTAAGAGCGACTCAATTTACAGCTTACTTCTGCTACCCCACCCCAAGTACCATAACCTTTGCTGCTGATCTCTCCGCTAAATGTAAGGTAGCTGCACTGATCCTCTTTCTCTTCACTCAATTTCTTTTCACTCAAAGCTGCTACATTGCTCTTCCGCTGCTGCTTCTACTGCATAGCATAAGCTCACTCAAGCAGATGAGAGACAACGTAAGAGCGACTTCGTTTAAAGCTTCAACTCTCTTCCTCTGCTTTGCGCTCATTTCAAGATTTACTGTTTAATCCTCCACTGCTAACAAAAGTTTTCATATTTTCTAACTAAACAAATACAGAGCGTGTGTAAGCAAAGCAGTTACTCAGTTGTTTTGAGCGTAAAGTGGCCTTTTGAGATGCCAAACAATTGCCAAAAGAAGCTAGCTATAAACACTACTTTGATGGAAATTTTGCATATTTACTTATGCAACATGGATACATGTACGCTATTCCCACTTGACCAACTTTCGCAAAAAGCTAGCAAAAATCTTTATTTAATCAGGGCATAGTTTGGAAAAAGTTGTGCGAGTGCCCGTAAAGAGAGGGGAAGAGAACGAGCTGTGAGGGAGCACAAAAGTTTTTTCGAGCGCTGCCTGACTGGCAATTGTTTTGCACAAAAATGTCTTTTGACATTTTTGTCTGTTGCAAATATATATATTTGTCGCAATCAAATAAAAACTTTTAAGCAGAGGCAGCACAAAGATTTCCCAAAGGGCATGATGATAGGCTGTAGCTAGGCTGTACAATAAGCCTACGGATAGCTATGGTAGAAAATTTGGGTTGAAAAATCTAATAACTGTTAAATCACCTGCAAAATGTTCATTTCACAGCGCAATAAACACGCACTCGAGGAGGGGTTACTTGTTCGTTCGTCCTTAGACGTCTTAAACACTTACAAGGACTTAAGCACCTTTTGTTATTTCACCTGCGTAGCCCCCCCTGTCCCTGTCCCTGTCTGTCACTTTAATCTGGTTGCCGCACGCAGCAGCAGCAGCAGGCAGCAGGAAAATCATGTGAAGGACACTCACACACACACACACATGATGGTGAAGAAAAAGTTAGCATGGAAAAGTTATTAACACGCGGCTCCCGACTTAAATAAGTCATATTCTAGACATCTTTCCTTTCCTTCTATGGCTTGACTCGAGACTCTCTGACTGACAACTGACTTGTTTCTCCTCACGTCAAGTGAGGTCCTGTGTATGGCTTATTAATTGCACGGACTGCTGCCCTGAAAGTGAAAGCTCAGCGCGGCAAAAGTTTTCCCCCACTTAATGTGGAATGTGGCTGAAACCTGTACTGATGTATAAACTTTGGCTTACTTTTGCAGGGGGACAAAACGCAATAAAAATTTGCGGCAAGTCAAGTGTGGAAAATTTTTACATGATTTTTCATTAATTTTTTAAGCCCAAAATTAATCAGAATTCAACCACAGCTACTCCATAATCAATAAATAATGATATATGCCATAAAATTATCCATCGTATGTCATTTTATCGACACATCTATCGATGAACTTGTGCATTTGTGTAATACATTCAAAAACTAATGGAATTTCATGTTCCCGGAGGGGGGAGTGGGGGTGGTTGAGTGGAATTTCCATCTGCGTTTGTTACTCGATAAAGGTAAACCGTGTTGCAGACGTCGCGTCGTCGTTGTTGGCGTCGTGCGACTTGTTTGTAAATTATAAAATAATGTCGGTTGCATTGCCAACAGATGTCTGCTGCCTGCTGTCTGCTGCCTACATGGTCTGTTCTCTTTTCTTTCTGAGTGCCAGATACTTGTAGAGTTTAAGGGTACAATGTGCCAGTAGATAGTTTCAAGAGAGGTTTGCTTCTGTCTATCAATAAGAGCCCTGTAATCATGGAGCCAATCCCCTTCAATTACGCCCAGGAATCTATCGAAAAGTCTGTCTTACTGCTTTTGAGTATAATTTTTAGCTAGTGTATTCCATAGTCGTCTATGTCTCGCAATTTTTGTGTATTTTTGCATGCGGTTGCTGCCTGAGTGTGTGTGTATGTGGCATGGCGCGGTGCAATTTTTATGCCCCGCTCGGCTAAGTGGCACATTTTTGGCTTAGCTTTTAGACATCATGACTACCGACTGCGACTACTGGCTATGACTACTTCTACCGACTACGACTACTGACTACTTCTACCCACTACGACTACTTCTAACGACTACTTCTGCTACTGTGGAGTATGTACAGGCAGTTTTGTGGCTACTGCGGCGAGACGAAGGCTTTCCAGGTAGGCGGAGGTAGGCTGCTCCTGCTCCTGCTACTACTGCCAACCTCTTGCATGTCTGCGCCGCCATTGCACTCGACTGTCGGTGCTGTCAAATAACTGACATTACCTCGAAGCCACCGCTACTGCTGCTGCTGCTACTGCCACTGCTGCTACTGCTGCTGTTGCTGCTGCTGCCACCGTTACCACCGTTGTTGCCGCCATTGTTTTCGTCATCGTTGCAGCGTCGCGTCCCCGTCGCGTCGCGTCGCACACATTTCGTGACTTTGAACAATAAAAAATTTCGATTAGAATGTAAAAGCGGCAACCAGCAACAGCAGCAACAGCCACAGCAGCAACCAGCAACAGCCACAGCGGCAACTGCAACGGCAATCAAATTGTGCGAGGCCGCCTGCCCCTACCCCCTCCGCTAAACCTGCTGAAAATATAGGTGGAGCCGTATAATAGCAAAAAATCGCTAAATTGTATATTAATAGAAAATGAAATCTAAAATGTAGCCACCGAAAACAACAAAAACAAAAAAAAACATTCAAAGCAATTCAAAACTTTGTGACTTTGTTGGTGGATTCGAAAAGCGAGCGGGGAAAACTAAATTGAGGGGTATATTTAGGGGGTACAAATTTAGGGGTTACAAATATTTAAGAATCAGTTGAAAATTGTACCTAAAATTGGCAACATTTTTAGCATTTATTGCTGCAATTTCTGTGTATTAAAATGCTACAAAAAATAAGGTGAAACAACTTAATTTTTCATTCTTAGTAAGTAGCTAAAAGACAAAGTATTACAAGTTCTAAGCAGTGCTTATAAATTTGTAAATATTAATAAATAAATTTGCACTTTTAGTCTAAAGTTTATGGTCTACTTTTTTCCGTACAAATATGATTTATTTTTAAACTTAAAACCTGCCAAGTAATCCTTGCTTTTGTGTCACAATTCACACTTGAAATATTCAAAAATAGTTCCCCATTCTATTGTTAGCAACACAGTAACACACACACCAGAAAAAAACGGTCAGATAATATACAAAAAAATATTTACACCAAAATAATTCAATTAATTCCGAAAAAATATAGTCTTTCCAGAGGGCTACGTATTGCAATAGTTTTGAATTCAGTAAGAAGTACAAGTAAGTCGCATCATTAAACCACAATTAAAACCCCATACTAACCCCTTGTTTTAGCACTCCCAGCAGCATGGCCTTTCTGGGTCGCCTGAATAATCGTGGCGTTCTCATAAATTGCGAGATCTTCAGTGGCGGACGCGCCACAACTGGAGCAAAGTGTCCCCCCCAAGACAATCAGCCAGCAGAGGAAACAGCTGCAAAGCTGCCCATGGCCAAGTGCTCCAGAACATTCATAAAGAGCTACGACGATGGTAAAGCAGTGCCCGCCAAGGACAAGCAGTGCAGAGGGCGTTATGTGGGCAGCTCCGTTTCGAGCACGGATGGCAATTCAATGAACGAAACGGATGTGTCCACACTACGCTACTCTACCGAAATGGAAACTGAAACAGAAACGGAAACCGAAACCCTTTGTCGTCCGCTGGAAGATGACAGCCGAAGCGCCTCAAATGCTTCACAGTACGAAGAGGTAATGGGCATGATGATGGACAAGGATTCCACCACATCGATATGCAGTTGGGATGAGATCATATCGAAGGAGCAGAGCTCCAGGAATTCCATGGAGGACGTAAGCATACCATCGCTCAAGATTCGTTCCAGATCGGAAACCGAAACCGAATCGGAGGTCTGTTCACCCACCTACAGCCAGACGATCAAGGCCCTCAAGCTGGAGCGTCCGGTCAAGGAGGCCTACGACACTTGGCTAGCGGCGAAGCGCGTGCAACAGCAGTACAAGGCACAGGCCGAGCGTCGCAAGGAGGAGGCGCGTCAGAAAAAGATTGCCGAACGTCAGCAGTTGGCCAATGAGCGCTACCAGCGCTGGTGCCAGGACAAGGCCCAGCAACAGTTGGCGGCATCGAGCTCCAAAACATCCTTAAAGACACCAACTAGTCCCGTCCGGAAACCCACTGCTGCGCCTCGTCTGGATGCTGCAGCTCAGCGCCGGCTGCAGGAGTGGGAAATGGAGAAGGTGCGGCAGGCGGAGAAGCGTCGCCAGCAGCAGCAGCGGGAGGCCCAAAAGCAGCATCAGGAGAACCTGCTGCGCCACCAGAAAGCCGACGAGGCCTTTGACAAATGGATGCAGAATGTGTCGCAGCGCCCCAAGCCGGTGCCACTGAATCAGGGCATAAAATCGCTGCGTGGCACCATCTCTGAGATTTACATTAACCCGAATGAGTGGGTCGATTGAGAGATACAAATAAAAAGCTTGTTCTTGTTCTGCAGTTGAAATCAATGCAGCTAAATCTTATAGCAACTCATTAGCAGCATTAAAATCAAAGCACACCAGGGGGGTTAAAGTTATTTATACTCCCCCTGCAACTCCTCAAACTACACTTCGACACGCACAGCATCAGGCGCTGGCCATTAATGAAGTCCCCCCTCAACCCGCAGAGAGCTGTGTGGGTTTAGTGCCTTTGGTTAGAAATTACATCACCAAAACCCACTCCCACCCTCACCCTCCCGCACTCTCTATGCACACACAAACACTTCAAATCAAAACATACGCAAGGCATTCATGGGTATCATCCAGTATTCAGTATCCCCGTATCCATCATCCGCATCAGTGTATCCTTTTCACAGGCTGACGCTCTTAGAATGTGAATCCCTTCTGGCCGTTTGCATTGGATGTCTACTTTAACGGTAGAAAAGCACACAGCTGTAGCTACACACACACATATGCATATAGTCGTTACGTAGCTGACACCTTTGAGGCCTTTTGATTTTGAAATTTCATTTAATAGAGAGATTCGCTCCACTAACCAGCCACCACTGGTTTGTGGCATGTGTACTGTAGTTTGAGCAGCAGCATCCTTTGGGCTATGGGTATAGCCATTCTGTGGTTTCATGTGGCCTGCTGAAGGTCATTTTGGGAAGGGTTTAGTGTTACATATTATAAAGGGTTCATATGTCCGGGAAAAGGCGCATGTCAAGTTACGGTTGGGAGTTATCTTTGCCACTGTTTGGTCAGCCAAATAAAAGAGTTTTTGCTATATAAATCTCAACTGCTACTTCAAAAAATAGTGTGCTACTAGTCTAGAATAGAGTCTTCAATTTAGTCTAGAATAGAGTCTAGAATAGAGTCTAGAATAGAGTCTAGAATGGAGTCTAGAATAGAGTCAAGAACGGAGTCTACGATGGAGTCTAGAATGAAGTCTAGAATGAAGACTCGAATGCAGTCTTGAATGGAGTCTAGGATGGAGTCAAGAATGGAGTCTAGAATGGAGTCAAAAATAAAATGTAGAAAGGAGTCTAGCATGGAGTCTAGAATAGAGTCAAGAATGGAGTCTCTTTAAACTCTTTAAATTAAATGGTCTAAAGATCTTTTCTCTTTGTTTGTATCTCTTAAAATATAACCCAAACATATTCCCCTCTCTTCCAAGAGTAATAATCTAAATTTTTGTAGGTCAAGTGCGAACACCTCATCAGTTTTATTGGCTACACAGCAACTGGCAACTGTCTCTGTCAAGTTAATAAAACAATTTCCAATTGCAGTTTCATTGCCTCGCTGCGGGGCTGATGTATGTTTAATTAAATGCCCGAAAGTTGTGTCAGACTTTTTGTTCATCATCGCTTTTTCTGTACTGTTGTCTCTGCCCCCTCTGTACTGTACTGTCTCTGCCCCTTCGTTCTATTCTATCTCTACCACTTCCTTCCGTAGTGTCTCTGCCCCTCCATTCTGTACTGTCTCTGCCACTTCCTTCTGTACTGTCTCTGCCACTTCGTTCTGGAGTCTCTCTCTTTAAACTTCAGCAGCTAAAACGCTGTGAATTTTGCCACCTGTCGCTCAGGTGAAACAATCAAACGAAGGGTCTGTTCCCAGAACGAAACAAGGAGACTCTGTGCTGGACAGAGAGCTGAAAATATATATATACAAAACTTATTTAATATGAAAATGGCGTGCAGGCAGCAAACACACAAAAAAAAACAAAACAAAAATTTGTATTATTTTATTTGTGCTTGGCCTTAAGCGATTTAGTTGCTTGCTTCATTCCCGCTTTCCGGGTTTTCTTTTTGTTGCTGGTTTATGCCTTCTTTCAGGGTTTTCTTGTTGTTGCTGCTTCATTCCTTCCTTATGGTTTTCTTTTTTTTTCTTTTCTTTTTTTTCTTTTTTTGTGTATAAATGTCAAGCTTGAAGAAGCGTGGAAATTGTATGGCATACAAGATGGAAATTGACATACAACCAGTCGAGTGTTTACTATACATACATGCATACATACATATATATATGTATATATTACCACAAGTAATGATATAATTATATTTTCATTGGCAGCTCCTACTGTTCATCAGCTCACGGATAATTTAAATGTTAATCAAATTAAAGTCTCGTCACGCATCGCACCACCCAACCAGCCCACCCATCCAGACTGGATTTACGAGCAAATGGGTCACTCGTTGCCTGTAGTAGAGGTGTGGGTGGGGGTGGTGTTGTGTATATTTTTTGATATTTCGCTCTTTCCTGTTTGGCTTGCCCAACCAACGCATTTTTTAATAATTTAATCCACTGCAATTGAGCGGCATGGCGTGCATTTCAAGCCTAGACAGATTTATCCTGAATATATGAACAATAACAAGAGACACAGCATAACTGGGGCAAGCATAACGACAATGGGGATACCCATTAGACAGATACACATATCAAAACTGAAGCTAACTCTGTTACTTCTGCAGAAAACTCAAAGATGTTCAAAATTTGCAGCTAAACAAACTGAACCTGTGGGAAAATAATTGGAACAACAGCTTATAATGCTCCTAATAAATATCCCTAAATTATGGCAATACCTTGAACCAAACTAAAGCTTTCCCCTCTATCCTTAAAGCTCTACTAATTACACTTTTTCTAGGATTTTTGGCATTTATTTCGAAGCATTTATAAGCCTCCTAATAGACTCTACGACTAACCGGTATGAAGACAATCCCCCGAGGTAGGAGAGAATCCTGGCTAAGAGTGTGGAAAAAAGGCGAGAGGCAAATATTTTTGCGCAAACATTGATTGGCAATCGGCAGTGAAAGGTGAGTGGATGGGTGGGTGGGTGTTCGGGTGTTAGTGTGTGAGTGGGGTGGGTGGGTGATTGGGTCGCTGGAAGTGTGTGGTATGAATGGAAAGAAGAAAACACTGACATGCTGCGTGTTAACATACAACCCGACATATGTAAATATACCCACAGACAGCCATTCCACCCATACACGTAAAACCATGATGATGAATAACCCACAGACACGGTGGGTCGAGTGTGTGACGAACATTGCAGCTGCACCAAAAAATAAAATATAAAAAATAAAAATTGGCAGAGGCAGGAGAGCAGCAAAGAGCAGGAGAGCAACAGAGAGCAGAAAAGAGTGAGGAGGAAAGCAGCAGAAAAATCGAGGAGGACAGCAGCAGAGAGCAGGAAAGAGAGAGCAGAGGTGCAGCAAACAGAAACCACGCCGGAGAGAGAGAGGAGTAAGAAGCCAGAGACTTGTTTTAATAAATGAAAATTCATTGAAAACTGATAGCGTGTGAAAAATAAACGAAATGTGCAGTCAATAAAAAACAACACACACACACACACAAAATATGAAGTGTCAATGGTTGAGGTTTTCAAACTGAAATCCACACGAGATGCGCTATGAAAGTTGTGACGATATTTTGCACAATAAATTATAGGCAGAAATAAAGCAAAAAGTATGTACATATATACTTATTGGCACATTTATGTTATACATTATTTAGGTATAGTTTTATTGATATTATTAAGTCGCTGTGCACAGGTAATGGTAAGAATAATTGGGCTTTCTGTAACTTCTTTATACATATCAGCTGATTTCTGCTTTTGCTGTTCCACGCTACGTCTAGCTGTTTCTTCTTCTCTGCTACTGCTTATGCAGATCTTCTTCTATTCTACTGCTTGTGCTCCTCTTCTTCTCTTGAACTGCTTATGCTGCTCTCCGATTCTGCTTATCTGCTGTTGATCTGCTGTTGTATCTGGTTCTGCTGTTACGGATGTTCATCTACTTTTACTGCTGCTGGTCTGCTGCTAACCAATGCTCCTTCAATGCGCCGCCTTGCTCACTCCCTGTTCCATTTATATATTGAAACGATCATCTCACATCTAAATAAAAATTTCTACTTATTCCTGGCAACATTTTTTAAATCTGCTCTCGCTCATTCCAGCACAAATACACATCAATCCGTTTCTATGATTTTTCAATGATTTCTATATCCTGGCAACGACTTTACATACATACATATGTACATATGTATATACTATAGTAAATATGTCAACTACTATTTGATTACAATTCCGCCATTCAGCTAAGTCGCTCTGTCATGCCATTTTTGTAGTGGCAATTAGCAGCCACAGCGCCCACAGAAATCTCAGCTTAGATACGACTATCTGTAGCTGTAGCCTACCAGTCTGAATATTAATTAAAATAAATTGCCAGAATGGGCCAAAACAGTGCCAGCGGCATAAGTGGCTTGGCTGTCAAGGCAGTTGAGAGACACACAAATTGCCAAAGAAGAATTTTCATGCTTACAACATTTATTAAAATCATATTTATGTGTCATATTTAGATTGAAAAAACTATTCAAACGATTTATTGAGTATTTTCAGTTGTGTTTATATAAATAGAAAATTTACTTTGATTAAAGCATCAATGCATGTCAGATAATTGCAATAGACATTGCCCCTTCAGATATTGATACTCTTAGTTTATTTTTTTGGTGTTTTACATGTTAGCTTGTTATACTTGAGTTGAGTATTGTTTGATATTTTCTCTTAATTTTTCGCACACATATTCGACACTTTTTTACACTTAAAAAGAGTAATCCAGCAGAGCCAGTGCACTATGGGATTTTTTACCACTTTTTTCTGGCCAAAACCCATTTTTTAAAAGTAATTAACATATATTATTTGTAGCTGTCATATAACCGAAAAACATTGAAGAACTTTTGATTAAGTTAACAGCTGTTGAAGTGGGTATTCAAATAACATTGATCTTTAATGTTACGTACAAGAAAATGTTATTGTTATAGTCGGTACCACTGTTAAGTTAACAGCTTTTAAAGTGAGCTGCTTGCTTTTAGATAGGCGAATGTTGCTGCACAAAAATTACTTTTCATCACCTTAAAATTTCTTAAAAGTAATAAATTCATCAATTGAAATGAAATTTTTATAATGGCTTCAAATAAGACAGGTATATGAAATGTGTTTGTGAGTTTACACTGTAAAAATGACACTCTTAATTATGTTTATTGGCTCATTTTTGTAACAAGTATATGTATGTACATACATACATACATGCAGTGTTTGCACAGTGTCAGTGGATTTTTAATCACTCAAAAGTTGAATGGCTGAAAGCAACAGAAAAATCAATTAAAAGCCAGCTTCCATGCACAACAAATGAGTTAATTAATTGAAGCAGGCAAATGACAGATTAAAAATATTTGTTTTAGTTTACAATATTTGTCAACATTCTGTGATTTATATATATAAATAAATACAATTATTACAAATACGATTTATATACGAATAAATTGAATTATTACAAATAATTTAAGCACTTATTGCTGCTGTTTAACTTGCACTCACTCATGTATAAGTTTTGCCAAAAACTTAACCAAATATGGCATAAATATTTGAGGGTTTTGTAACCATTTATGATACAAATATTTCAAGGGTTTATCAACCATCAATGCTGCAAATATTTGGGGGCTTATCTACCCACAATAGTGTCAAGGAAAATCACTTGATATAGTTTTGCGGTTTAACCAAAATATTTCCAAATTAACAGGAGACATAATCTTAAGTGCTATTATTTTCAGTCCAACTGTATGTAAGCCTTTATATACATATATGTATGTAGATTTCTGACCACGAACCGCCACTTTGTGGGCAAATAATAATTTAATTAGCTCCGAAAAATACAGACGTTACGGGTAAAGGGGTTGAAAGAAAGGGTTGAGAAAGGGTTCAGAAATGAGCGTGTGTGTGAAAATTGGGAACAAAGAGTGCCAGAGGTTATGGAAAATGTTGTGTGCATATCAAAAATAACCAATTATGGCAACATTTTCCACTACCCTGCCCTCCTCCCTCAGCACACTATAGGGGGTTACACCCTGTAGGGTTACACTGAACCTGAATATGGCTACATTTTCCTCTTCCCCTAGCACTATATTAACCCTACACTGAACCTGAATTATCTGCCCACCAACCAGGGGCTGTAAATGGATGCCCATCCATGTGTGTGTGGTTGTGTCTGTGTTTGTGTGTTCTGTGTGTGTTTGTGTATCCTGGCATTTTGCAATGGTGCTCGAGCATTAACGTTCAAAAGTCAATTAGTGGTTTTTATAAATGTGATTAAATTAAGTGACAATGTTTGTTTACTGTTTTTACGCTTTCCGGATTTCAGGTTTCATTTTAATTGAGGCCAAAAATATGGCCCTGTAATTTGTAGGGGATGGCTGCTAGGGCGGATGCATGAGGTATTTTATCACCGAAATTGAACTCTAATTGGGCAAGGAATATTTTGTAGAATTTTTCGGACTGTCAATGTGGGATTTTGTTGTTGCTGCTGCTGCATCAAATTTGCATAGTTTTTGGGTCTGTTGTTAGTTTGTAACGTAAATCTATTGGTTATATATTTTAATGGCTAGCGGAAGATAATTTTAAACAGGATTAAGATCAGGTTAGAGCATGGAAGTAATTTTTGGTATGCTTAAAAATTTTTTAAATAATTATTAAATATTTTTTGAATATTTCTTAAATATTGTTTGATTCTTAGAGGTGCCCAAAAAGCAGTACCCTTCCCAGAGTACCCTTCCAAAAATTAGTCTATATTTTTGTATATTTTCATATATGTTTTTCCCACTTAAATTTGTTTACTGCACCTCCAGGCACTCTCTAATCACTTTACCCTGATACCATTTCCTTTTGTTTAACATTTTAATATAATTTCAAAAAGATTTTTGCCTTGCTAAAATATTTTTAAAATTAATTTTTCATCTTGCTAACAAATTTCCCACATATTTTCTCTTACACCAGCAAATAATTCTTATGCATTTTCTTTGTCCAGCACAAAGGGGGCTGCAGGCGAGGCTTTTAAGCCTTTAAGCGTAACACAAAAAAACCATTTTCCACTCGCTACACATACGGTAAGGTACGGGACACAAGGACAGACAGAGAGACACAGAGACAGAGAAACAGAGAGATGGTTAGACAGAGACACAGTTAGACAGAGAGAAGACGACGACTTTCCAGGGACTTTTCAACTTGTTGTCTCTCTAAGCATTTTTTTTTGTAAAAATCAAAAAAGCGACACAACGTCAAAACAATTTGTCGTCGTTTAAAAGTCGACATTTAAATAAGAAAATGCA
This sequence comes from Drosophila bifasciata, assembly GCA_009664405.1. NCBI lineage: Eukaryota > Metazoa > Arthropoda > Insecta > Diptera > Drosophilidae > Drosophila > Drosophila bifasciata. The sequence goes on along the minus strand of CM019042.1, from coordinate 40,882,207 downwards.
AATGCAAATGCGAGTACGAGGACGAGTCAGACGACACACAGTGCCTGCTGGTAGGAGGCCTTGCAGTCCGCCTAAATGTATGCAATAATATTTTTTTATGAGCACGAAAGACGCCGCATACGTACCGGTTTCATATGCATAAAATTAAGTCCTACGAACGACTACGGGCTACTGACAATTCTAGTCAGAGGCTCTGCACTGGTTTGGGGGGAGGTTCTGCACTGGTTTGGGCTGGGGGAGACTCTGCACTGGGTGGGAAGGGGACTCTGCCTGGGTAGATCTGTTAGACTGGGTCTCAGGCTTGGTAGGTTTGGTAGTCTGGGTCTCAGGCTTGGTAGGTCTCAAAGTCTGGGTCTCAGGCCGGTTCCAGAGCTCTGGTCGAGCGTGACGGAGCGCAGCTGTAAATATAAAGTGTCAGGGAGGGGGAAGGCAACAGCACAGCACCACGAACAACAGCAATCACACACAAATACGGGCACTGGCACTCTCACACTTGGCTTTGGCAAAAACGTGTCTATTACAATTCAATTTGACAATAGGCGCACACAAAAGCCAACAGCCCAAGCAACAAACCAAACATCCAACCAACCATTCAACCGCACTAAGCTACCGTGCATACTCACACACACACACACCACACACACACAAACACACACATTGGGGACACACAGAGAAACACTCGCGCAGTGGGACACACAAAAGCGCGAAAGGCCCCCCAAAAAGTAGACTATAAAAAGTAGACTATAACCAACGACTGCCCGTGTATACTATTTGGTGGGGGAAAAGAGTATGCCTAGATGCTCTCTCGAGATTTAATTTAGAAGAGAAATTTCTGTAGTAAAAACTATATTTAATAGAAACATTTATAGGATTTTATTAGCTAATATATTTCTGCCTTTCCACAAATTAAACTTTGAGACTACAAGAAAAAACTCCATTCATTAGCTCTACCATTCGAATGGATTCCATGGGCTGCTTCTCCCCTTTACTTTACTTCTTTGATCTATAATAATTCCCCTTTTAAAAACGAACTTCAAATATCTGCCCATCCTCCTAGGATCCTCCACCATTCTAGACCCACAAAGAGCATCCCAACTTCGCTTTAGCCGCCCCACGAAAGTACTTTCCCATTCATTGCCATTCATGTTTGTTTATTTGTATTTTGGCCATGTGTTTTTGCTGCAACGGAAACGTCAAGTAAATTTTTTTCTGCCCGGGTTCTACGTAGTTAGTTGATGAAAAAACGCGGGCAGAGAGAGTGTGCAAAAAAAAAACGTAGGGGGGGTGTGCAGGGAATGCCAAAGGAAAGGCATTACAAAACAAAAATCTGAGCGACGCAGGTGGCAGGAGCCCCGGTGGCCACAACAATGGTGACAATATGGCACAGAGAAAAACAGCCACTACCCCATCCCGCAAACGCCCTCTCCCTCCCGCTGGAACATGTTGAAACGTGGTGAAGGAGAACTCCACTTTTGCCTAGTCCCTGGGGCGTTATTTGCACGTTTCCGGTATAAATATACAACGGTCGAGATTTGTTTATGCGAAATGAAGCGCACAAAAGACAATTCGCATAAATGTTTGCCCGGAAAAGAGAACTGAGTTGAGCTGAGCTGGTGTGGCTTCCCTTTTCCACCCCCCACCGCTCCACCTGTGTGCCAAAATGTGGGTCGCTGGAGGGGGGTGGCTGAGTTCCCTGGTGCGTGACTTTGGCGGAAATAAAATTTGTCAGTTGTGTGGGTGGCTGGGGTGGCTGGTGTCATGACTTTAAATCAACTTACAAATGCTGTAACAAAACATTTTTCTTTTTTTTTGGGGGGGAAGTTCCTTGTTTCCGGTTTCCCAACAGGTTGCCCCGAAAATTGGATCATTATCTAATGGTGTCCATTATTCAGTGGCCTCTCCTGTCATTCCCCAATTAGATGGCCCCGCACCTCAACCATCAATCAATGGTAAATGATCCAATAACTAATCGCCAGGATGTGATAACCATCTTCATAATTTGCTTGCTCCCTCTCTCACTCTCTCTGGGAGGAAGAGTGGGGGGGGGGGGTCGACACGGGGGTATATCAAATAAATAAATCATATGTGGAAAACTTTTTCACTTAGACTATATTTTTGGGGCAATACATTTTGTGTGTGTGTGTGTGTGTGTGTGGGTTTGTGTGCTGCTGCCATTCATATTACGATAGCCATAAGTCTGGCACCCCCTGTCGATGCTGGCATGCTATCTAAAAAGGTACAGTGGTTTTAGGGGTATTTACTGTGGGTTGAAATAAATTTGTGAAATATTTATTGAAATCATTCTGCAGGGCAGCAGCGCTCTAACAGGGCAATGGCGCTGTTAACACCCCCATATTAGCAGCCTACTACTACCGCTCTAATTAAACACGCTGTTGCCGCTCTGCTTTAATAGTCATCGACCGCTCTGCTAAAGCAGTCTTCTACCGCTCTGCTGTAACAGCCTCTTGCTGCTCTGCTTTAACAGACATCTACCGCTCTGCCTTAACAGTCTGTTTCCGCTCTGCTTTAACAGCCTGTTTGCCGATCTGCTTTAACAGTGTTTAACAGCCTGTTGCCGCTGTGCTTGAACAGTCTTGTACCGCACTGCTTTAACCGTCATCTAATGCTCTGCTTGAAGAGCCTGGTGGCGCTTTGCTTCAACAGACCTCACCCGCTCTGCTTTAACAGCTTATTGCCGCTCTGTTTTAACAGCTCACTGTTAGCGCTCTCTGAGAGCGCACTGAGATCGATCTCTGCTTGCTTATCGTTTGATTACTGTCCTAAATATTAAAACAAAATTATTAATATGTAGTCCACACATAATTTCTTCCATTATTTCTTCCATCTAACATTCGTTTCCAATCCACTGTGCTGTCTTGCACTTCCTTTACTCCGGTCTAAAGCAAAAAAAAGTTTATCCAAGCCAAATAGCTTTAGGCTGCAACTTGTAAACTTATTTGCGCACCCAAAATGTATCTTTTATCCCATTTGGTTCTTAGTGGCCCGGCAGTTGGGGTATATTCTTAGCCAAAATGGGAATATTCAGCGCCGTTTCGCTCCTGCCGAAGATGATGAATGGGACCTGCGTGTGTGTGCAGGAAAACATGTGAAAAAGTTCACATCAATTTGTAAGTAAACCCTACATCCACCCACATACGAACCGGACTGTACTGGACTACTCCATTTCAAGTTTACACTTGCCTTTTTTTCTTGGGCTCTTTGCTTTTCTGTGGTAAGCAAATCATTGCTGACTTTAAGAAATGGAAACCCATGATGGCCCAGCAGCAGCCACAGCAGACAAGTCACGTATTATTATGGCCACAAAAGCTTGTCTTGCCTTTGCCAAGAATTTGATTTCGTTTTGCCAACTTATAGGCGTTGTGTTGTGACTTCTCTGTGACTCCCAGGACTGTGTCATGCCCGTAGACTGTTCCATGTCGCTTGTTTTTGGGGTGTTGACAACGTCCGTCCGTTAGTTCGCTCCTCGATGATGGCGTTTGATGATAACGTGGCCCAGACCCACTAATTTTTTATGCCCATTGTCGTAGGGTTTCACGTTTGCCTCGTCGCCTCGTCTTTGGCCAAATGTCAAATTGTTTTTAGAGCACCGCTCGAGTTCCTCTATATATTCTCTCTGCTTTCTCTCTGTATTTTTTTTTTTGTGTCAGCAGCCACTTTTTATTGTTCATCGTGTTGCCAGTTTTTTGTCTCTCTATAGTTTTTTCTCTATAGTTTTTTGCTTTTTTGGTGCTTGTTCTGTGGTTCTTCCTGTAGTTTTTCTTTTGTTTTTCTGTTGCTTTTCTGTTGCTTTTCTTTTGCCCTATAATCTGCGTTTGGTTTGCCAGAGGCGCTTCTGGGATTACAATCGAATCGGAGGAGCAGCTCATGTGTTTATGTGTGTGTGTTTGTGTTGTCTCTTTCGACGTGTGTGTGTGTGTGGGAAACCGCAACCTGGTCAAAGCAACTCGAAACGGTGCTCCTACTGCTGCTACTTCTGCTTCTGCCATGCTCAATTGTCATTTGGAGAGGGGAGGAGGGGGTCAAACTCCGCTGGTGGCTTCCCATTTGGCATCTCAATTATAGAGACTTGTGGTCGCTGCAAGTATCACAGCCACTGATTGGAAGGCACTTCAGTCTTTGGTCCTTGGTACTCCGGTCTCCCTGGTCCTTGGTCTCCTTAGTCTAAGGGGATTGATTAACCAGCAACTATTTGGCTTGGGCATTCCTTAAAGTTTTCCTTATGGTCTGCACTTAAATGAATTTGCAACCATGTTGCTGCTCCCCCCTAATGCCACAATGCTAATTTTCAGTACAATTTGGCTTACACAACTCCCAGGAGCTTCTTGCGTAAGCCAATTTGAATGTCTGGTACACGTATTATTCAACCAAAAGTCCTTGACTATCAAATATTAATCAATGCAATTGTCGTCTGCCAGTGCCACTCTGCCACTGTGCCACTGAATATGCAACTTCCAATGGCAGCTCCTCCCTTGCCACAGCTATGTTTTCTTTTTAATTTAGCAGCTGGAGTAAAGTTCAGATGAACGTTAGGTTTTTCAGCGTTGGTTTATAGGCAAAGAACCGATGGTATGCACCAGAATTTATTCAGCATTTATTGTTCAAGCTTACAACAATTAAAAATGTCTGCAAAATAATTTTAAAATGTTTTCTAAAAGCTCTAAAAAAAACTCTATAATTTATACTATAAATTTGTTTAAAAAAATCTGTGTGTATGCATCTATCGCCGCAACGCGTGCACCAAATTGTATGCGCTATTCAACAAAAATCTCAAATTTGTTCTAAGAATGTGTGTTTGAATTTCATTTCATTTTGTGTCAATCTACTAAATAATTTCAGTTAATTAAAAAATAGAATTATATTCTATGCACTTCTCAGCCAAGCAACCATAACCACAGTGAAGCGTGGCTTGGCTTTCTAGTAATGTATAAGACCCAATAAAAGTATTGTTAATGCCTTCATTGATTCACGCAACGTTTTCTTAACTTAAAGGTCATCAAAATATTTGCTTTTGTGTGTGTGTTGCCCGAGAGCAGCATACAAATTGATAAATTACAAAATTACTAATTAAGGCAGCAGCAAGGACTCAGGACTCTCAACTTGCAGTACCCAAATTATGCCTAGATATAACGATATTAATAATTTCCATATATACCGAACATACAATAAATCTTTGTTGGGGAGGATAGTCTGTGCCATCATAACGTAAACTGTTACCGCCTCTGGCCTTCTCTCTCTCTCTCTGGCAGTAACCGCTTAAGTTCTCCTTCTCTCTCTTGCAGCAGCCGCTTAAGTTTCTGTCTCTCTCTATCCCTCTCTCTCTGACAGTAGCCGCTTAAGTTTATGTCTCTCTCTATCCCTCTCTCTCTCTATCTCTAGCCGCTTAAGTTCATGTCATTTGTCATATTTGAATTTTACACTTCCTTCCGGTGCGTCGTCGTCGACATCTCTTGGAATTGCAATTTGCTGGCAGTCAGCAGCCTCCGCCTACGCCCATCGCCCCCCAACTTGATGCTCCTTAATCACAGTACTACCCCACCCCCCCGAAGAAGCCGCACCCATTATAATTAACCAAGTTGCTTAGGCCTGCCGTCAACGTACTCTCGTACGCCGCCTCTGCCTCCGTCTTGGTCTTGGTGCCCGGTGCACCGTCCGTCAGGACGTAGGCATGACAAATGTCTTCAATTGCAGTTCCTGCACACCGCCGCCGCCGCTGCTGCATACAGATGGTCAAATTCAGATACCGGTATATGGATCTGCCTCTGCTTCTGTCTCTGTCCCTCTCTCTGCCTCTGCCTCTCTGCCCCTACCTCTACATCTCTGCATCAAAGTTTATGTAAATGCCACTGCCTACGCTTACTGCCTGCTTTAGATAAATTCCCAGTGATTATAGTTTGCTCAATTGCACGTGCCTACACATACACACACACACCACACACACACACACATATACATGTGTATGTATGGCATCTATGTATGTAAATGTAACAGCATATTGTGTGTGGGGCTCCAAATTGATTTGAGATTTACTATTAAGATGATTTCTCTGATGCATTTTGCATGCTTCTGTTTTTGGGGGATAGGAGGGGAGGCTGGTCAAATTATTTTCAAATAAATTATAAATTTTCTAATGAATATGAAATTAATTAATGCACGGCAAGCAGCAGAAAGCAGCAGCAAGCAGCACAGATTTTTCAAGGTTTAATTAGAAATTAATATCAAATTTTGGGGATTTTGATTAATTTTCAATATGAAAATTTGATGGCAGCTGGAGGAAGGTTAAGGGTTTTCCTTAGGGTTTGAAGATTGCATGCACAGACTTTAAATTTAGTTATAATAATAATAACAATAGTTCCTCCTTTATTAAGGCAGTTTTAAGGCATTTTTTAAGTCAAATTTTAAGGCAATTTTTATTGCAATTACTAAACATTTATGTACAAATAAAAATTGATATTTGTGTGTTAAAAATTCTAGCTAAATTTTTGCTTCATATTTGCTACAGTTTTGGGACAATTAAAAACAATAAAACAATTGTGAATCAATTCAAAGATCTGCACAAAAGCGGACACTATAATAGAAATATATACCAAACCTCCATAGCTTTTGTTTAAACTCCCCCTCCAAGAAAGAAACCTCCCTCTCTACGAAAGAATAACTCCCCCTCCGAAAACCCAATCAAGTGAAAGGAAAGCCCCTTCGTTGAGAGAGGGGATCATGTCAAAAGTCAATGCAAACAGATGGCAAACACTTTACAGCTAAAACTCTGCCAACAGTTTCCAGTTACCAGTTAGCAGTTACCAGTTAGCAGTTACCAGCTACCAGCTACTGACTGTTTAATTGTTGGCCCAACTTTAATCAAAAGAAATGGCCAACTCTTTCACATACGAGTACACCCATGCCCCATGTACATATGTATGCCCCATTGTCCGCTCAGTTCAATAGGGGGAGGGAGCCTCTTGGGGCTCAGTTCAATAGAGAATCAATGGTCGGAAGGGGGGTAGGGGTTGGGTTGGGGGTTTCTATGCTGAAAGTGTTCATGCGATTTGATTTCGGGCTACGTTTACACACTTTGATTTCAATTACAAAGTTGCTCGAGTGGAACAATAATATGAAATTGCTTGGGTTGGGAAAACTAAAGAAAGAAAAAACCAAGAGAAGATGTAGCAGAAAATTCCAGCTGCAGCAGTACTACATATATGTATGCCCTGTACATATGTATGTATGTACATACATATGTTTTGGCGTGCAAAGCAAAACCTTGACTCAAGTTACAAGCCACAAGTTGCATGTTAGCAGCGCGTAAATTTTTGTTGCTGTTTATTGCCCAGACAGAAGAAAGGCACACAGACAAATAGACAGACAGAGAAAGAGAGAGAGAGAGAGAGATAGAAAGAGATAGAGAAAGAGAGAGAGACAGACAAACAGAGAGACACACAGACAAACAGAATGTAGAAGTTTTATGGGCGCTCTGGCAAGTTGTAGTTAAATTTTTTAATTTATTTTCTACTTGAATTGTGCGCCGGAAGTGTTTAAAATTGCAAAAAAAAAAGCCCCCCCACCGGACACGCCTCCACCCACGCCCATGCCACTTACCGCATACTCGTAGATGCAAGAAATGATAGGCACAAATGGAGTTTAACTGTGGGTTAAAGATACAGAAAATACAGCACTCAATATAATCAACACTTGACCAGAGATACTCCAGATATTATAGTACACATCAATATATGTTTAAAGAATTTGTAGCAAAGCAAAAGCAAAAAGAAAACCCCGTCAAGGATCATCCAGAAACCTAAGCGCCTCTTGGGGGCTTACGCCTTTTGGCCCTCGGGGATAACTTGCCACAGCAGACACAAGGGGGCAGGCAGGCATAAAGCACATTACACAGACACCCAAAAGCAGGACACTGGAGCAGCAGGACAGCAGCTGCTGGCATTCGGGTTGTCTGGCATTCGGGCTGTCTGGCAGTCTCTGCTGGTGGTCCTGGCCGCAGAACTGAAGTACTTCTGGCCACATAAAGTGTCATTAGCTCGAGTGGCAGCCGAAGCATCTCTCTCTATCTCTCTCTGTGGGTGTAGTAGTACCAGTACATTTGGCAGATTACAACCAGAAAGCAGCCAAAAGCAGCCCGAATGCAGCCAGTGAGCTAAGCAAATAAATGCTTCAGCATAAAAATATGAAATTATTTACTTGCAAAAAAAACAACAAGCTAAAGAGGCAGATGGAGAGCATAGAAAATTATTATTATAAGAAAGAATACTTCAATACTCTATGGAAATGGAAACTACCATGTAAGGTGGATTATAAATATGCGAAGAGGTTTTTGGATTTATTTAAATGTGGAAAATGCCAAAGGAGAAATTTTAAAATATTTTTACAAGCCCGGAAATCAATTTTAAAATTTCATGGAAGCCCAGATATATATTTTAGAATTTTATGTGAGCCTAGAAATATTTTTTTAATTTCATGGAAGCCCAGATATAAATTTTAAAATTTAATGGAAGCCTAGAAATAAGTTTTAAAAATTTCAAGGATGCCCAGAAATAAATCATAGAATTTTATGGAAGCTCAGAAATAAATTTTAAAATAGAATAGAAGCCCAGATATAAATTTTAGAAGCCCAGAAATATCTTTTAAAATTTGATAGAACTCCAGAAATTAATTTAGACGCTGCCAAGGCCTCAGGAAAAGATATCCTTAAAAAAGAGAGTATGAAATGGAGTTGATGAATTGATTGAACAATATAACCATACTTACATAAGTGCATAAATATTTTTAAGGAATTTTTAAAATATTTTAAATTATTTGAAGTTATTATTATTTTTTTATTACAACTTGCAAACTCTTCCAACTTTTAATGTTACCTCTATACCATACATAAGTCTGCGTGTAGTGTATCAAAAGTTTTTGATAAAATCTACCATAAATGCTGATTAACTTGGACTTTTCACTGCAGCAGCTTCTTGCAGCAGCGAACCTACAGCTGCTCCTCTTGGGTTATTTGGGTTGGGAGGGGGGTTCCACGCTACCATTGCAGTTGTCTATAGTATAGTACTGTTGCTGTTTATCTTTTTGGATTGCAATTTGGCATTGGATTTGTGGGTGGTTTTTGTGTGGCGAAATTTTAATATTGGCACTAAGTAGCTATCACAACGTTGCCGGACCATTCAAAATGAAGTGGCAAAACTTGTTCATTATTGTTATTATGACTCTTCCTCGCTCTCCCTCTCTGTCTGCCGCTCTTTGTATCTGTTTATCTGTGTCTATACGAGTCTATTCCTTTTCTTTCTGCTGTTTGTTCAAGTTTTTGCCGAATAGTTTTCGAGTGTCTCTCTCTGGGCTCTTGGACAATGTTGAATGGTATTTTCCTTTAATTAAAAAGCAAATTTGTGCTGCCTCTCTGTCATTAGGCTGATTGAAAACTGCAGATACTGCAGTTGGATGGAGGGAGATCGGGGCTAGACGAAGTCCAAACTCCTGCAAGTAAGCAATTTTTGCAAACGGCAAATAACAAATAACAGCATACCGTGTCGATTTTTAAGTGCTTCTTGGTAAAAGTGTAGAGTCCTGAACACAAAAAAAAGGAACAGAAAACAGAAAACAAACTCAAAAACTCGAAGGCGTTCGTTTCTATAGGGCTATGGGGGTCTGCCGACCCACGACCCCCGATGGTGTGCTCAAATAAGCACTTGAGAACCATGAAATGTGGAAAATAACCAGCCGCATAATGACCACGCTTCGTACCTGCATACATATATACACATAGCACACAAGGGTACTAATAGCACTCGTATATGTGTGTGTATGTATATTGTATGCATGAGTTTTACATTCCCCCACCTAATGACTTTGAAACGTACGAGTATATGTAGCAAGCGGCAAAGTCAAAAGCATGCACTTAGTGGATATTACAGCCATGTTAATCATAGACGGTAGCAGCCAGCATAATGGCAAGCTGCAACGCAAAATGCGTGACGAGAGAGGGTGGGGAAAATGTAACTCTATTACAAAAAGGGTTTACCTTATTTCAAGCAGAATCATTTAATGAAAGAAAATGATTTCATTTGCCCAATAATGCAAAGTAACGAAGGTGCAGAGAGAGCCATGTCGAGAGAGCTGTGTGGAGAGCCATGTGTAAAGTGGAGAGACCGATCTGCCAGCGCTCTCAGAGATTCGTAACAGCAAGCAGTAACAGCATAAGCAATAGCAAGCAGTAACAGCAGGAGCAACAGCAAGCAGTAACAGCAGGCGCAACAGCAAGCAGTTCAACCAAGCGGTTGCATGTTAACAGCATGTTTACATAGTACCATGCTGCTGTAATCTGCTGTTGCTCTGAACAGTCAAACAATTGATCTGTAAGCTTGGGCTGTGCTTTCAACGAAGGATCACTGAATCCTATATTTATGCTTCAGCAGAAGTGCAGCTTACAAGATATCGGAAGCTACAATTTGTAAGATCAAAGTCGATGCCAGTAAGACATTTTTTACTTAACATTTCCATAGCTACGAAGGCTTCGTTCTTCGCTGAGGTGAGTTCTTTGCACTCCCAACAACATGCAAAACTACTCCAAACAATCGCCAACCAATTGAAAGATAACGACCCATTCTCACTACAAAAGGTACAACAACAGAAATAACCAAATGGAAATGAGAGCAAAGTGGAGAAAAAGAAAAAGGAAGGCAACAAAAAAAAAACATGAAAGGAAAAGTATATGAATAGAAGTAAAATATGCGCAGTCGCCGGCTAACAATAAAAGGAAAACGGAAAAAAAATATACTAACATATATATAGGGTATACGTATACATAGCGTAGGTACCTCCTCTATATAGTCAGCCACCCCCCTAACCACAGACAATACTTACTTAGGCCTCATCTTTCAGGCGAAGAGTGCTCCTCCCTCTCACTGGCCAAAAGTTCGCTGCTACTTCACTGGCTGCTCTGACTTGCCGCTTATAAGTCATGTCAAACATTTGTTTTCCATAGCATACTTATTGGGGCATACTCCACTGCGCATTACAAAACCGGATGTGGGTGGGTGGGGCTGTCGGTGTCGCTGTGGGTGCGTCGCGTATTTATTTATTATTTAACGGTAACAGCCTATCGCATGTCCTGGTAGGCGTATATTTTCCAATTTTCAATGTCTTCGCATTGGGGCGCATTTTCGTTTCGTGTCTTCGGCTCTCGGCATCGAGTGTGTCTGCCTGTGTGTCTGTTTCTTGACTTTTTCTTCGTTTTTTCTTTTCGTTTTTTTCCCCCTCTCGTATTAATTTTGTGTTGTGTGTTGGGAATCATTACAGCTGGCTGAATCACGCTTTCCATTTGCCATTTTCCAGGAGTTTCATTATAGAAGGAAATTATGTATACAACGCGTTGTCTTGACATTGAAGCTAAACTTGAAAATTGTTTTTGTTTTTCGAGGAATTACACGAACATTTTTTTATTAAGCTATAAAGTATTAGGGAGTTTATCTTTAATAAAAATAAAATATTTTCGGTTCTTTATTATTTGCGGAAATTGCGTATACAACATGTTTAATAATGTAGTCGGTTAAAGTAAGTGAATATTAAAGAATTGTTTATTAAGTCTTAAATTATCCAAATGTTTATGTTTGGAAATCAAGGGATTTTCTTATCTTCCCCTTATCTTCGCAAGTTCTATCCAAAAGTCTACGCAAAATAGTACCTGATTAATCTACTTACTTACATTAAGCAACAGCCTTTTCTGATATCCTCTACTCATATTCAACTTTATCTTTGCTTTAGATTTTGCAGCTAAATTTCTCTATTCTTCCCATTTTATAACCCAAAAATAAATCAGTTTTAATTTCGCAATATATTTTTTATTGCCTTATATGACAAGGCCGCTGCCTGGCAACCTAAGCCAACCAACCAGAGTAAAACTCACCACACTTGCTCCAAAAGGGGAACAATTTCCCCTGCAATAATTTCCCTTTCAACCAAACGTAATACAACTAAAGACTATAACAAAAAAGCGTAAGAGTTTTAGTTCTGGAGAAGACAAACAGTTGATAGGTTGTGCGACATTTTACGCAATTAATTTTATAGATTTGCTGGGCTACATACATATATTTATTAGTAAATAAGTCAATTGATTAATACAAGTAAAATAAAAAAATTAAAAATTAAATGGGGAGCAGAATTGTAATATAATTTGAAAAAAAAAAAAGATAATGGTTTTTTTGGTTATTTTTAATTATTATTCAAAATCTAATTCGATTCTTTGATTTTTGTCTAATGTTTCAATTGATAATGATAATGTTTAAATTGATTAAAAATTAATGGAGAATAGTAAAAAATATTTAAATAAATTGAAGAGAATACTAAAAAACATTTCATCTTAAATAATATAATTTTTTAGAATTTCTTGCATTATTTTTTGATAATTTAATAAAACAAAACTTAAAAAAAATAAATAAGTAGAAAAAATAAAATATATTTAAAACAATTTAATACAATATGACAAAATGTTTCCTTTTAAAAAAGAATATATTCCGAAATTCTTTAATTAATTTTATGGAATTTAATAAACCAAAATCTAAAAAAATAAATAAAATAAATTAAGCAAGTAAATTACCACTTTAATATGTAAATGTTCGACTACAAAAATCACACAAATACGCATAAAATATCACATAGAAATAACTTTAAAGACTTCTGCAGCAATTAAAGAATCAATAAGTAAACGTTTGAATGCAGCTTGAATGCAAATGAATTTTCTGCTGCAACTTCAACAGCAAATGAAAAGCAACCAGCAAGAAAACAAAACCACACCTATCCCCCCACCCTCCTACGACAAGTTCAAAGAAGCAAATGCAAAGAAAAAGATCCAAATAAACGAATTTTGCAATAAACAGAAAAAGAAAGAAGAAACTATCAACGTCAGACGAGTGTTTTCAAGTTGCTCGAATGTCATTTACGGGTCTAGGGTTGTGGTTGCCCCTGGATGCCTCCTGGATGCTACTTTCCTTGCAATTTCCCTGGGAAAACTTTCACAGAATGTCAGTCGAGACACGCATTTGACATTGACTTAAAAATCAAATCAACGTTACAGGCCAACAGAGCAGCAGGCAGGGGCTGGCCAGAGAAGAAGGGCTGGCACTGACTGGGTATTTTCCCTGCTCCAAGTCAAGAGAGAATGAAAATCAATTAATACGTTTGTAAATGTCAGCCAGCTGGACATTTCAACTGGTGGCTGGCTCTCTACACACACACATACACACACACACATTTGTAGACGGATATTGGGTTGGCTTTCGGGATTTTCTGCAGCCAACCCAAAAAAGGCTCAAAATTGTCAGTTGATTTATGCCGTGTTAAGGAAATGTGCTGCACTCGGGGAAAAAAAATCAATCAACGAAGCAAACATTTGGTTTATTTTTTATTAATCAATACCCAAATTGTTGTTAGCCACAAAGAAAAAACCACTATTTTTTTCATTAATTTTTGTGCATTTTAAAACTAAAATATAAAAGCAATAAAATGCCAGATATTTTGTTGAATAATTAGTAGAATTTATATAGGAAATATAAGAATCTGATTGATATTTGTATACACTAGAAATTGGTGGTCAAGTTTTAATTATATTTAAAATATTAAATATTATATTAAATTAAAAAATATATGCATTTTAAACTAAACTCAAATCTTTGTTTTGAATAATTAGTAGAATTTATATTTATGGAGTACTATGAAATATGAGTGGGCTGAAAGATAATAATGTTTTTTATTATTTGTATACTCTAGAAAATAGTAACAAAATCTAAATTATATTTAAATAATAATAAATAATAATTCAATTTTATATTCAATTTTCAAATATATACATTTTCAACTCAGCTAATATCATTGTTATGAATAATTAGTAGAATTTATATTTAGTGCTTTGAAATATGAGTAGGCGGAAATATTGGTATTGAATTTGATTAAAATTTGTATACTCTAAAAAATGATAGTAAACTTTAAATTATATTTAAATTATTTAATTTTATATTCAATTTTAAATAAATAAATTTTCAACTCAACTAAAATATTATTTCTACATTTTTTATACTCTAAAAAATGGTGGCAGAATTTGATTTATATTTGAATGATTCAATTTTATATTCAATTATACATTATTATTCTTATTATACAATTATATACATTTTTTAAATCACTGAAAATATTAATTGTACATTTTTATATACCCTTCCATTACGGTAAGCCTCTTCTCTCCTTCTATTAGGGTAACCCTCTGGCCTGTTTCTAAATTCTAAATTTCATCTTAAATATCAGCCCGTAATTGATTTTCAATTCGAACAACTAAAACAAACACTAATTGAGGGTGGCGGTATGGGGACATAATTATTTTGGCCTCAAATCGAGTGCACATTCTTTTTGCATACCCAAAAAAAGAGAGCGCGGCAAACCACGTTTGCAATTAATTTTTGGCACACAAATTTAAACACACAAATCGCGTAAATAATCAAAAATGAGATCACAGCTCACAGTTGCACAAAGCTGCTGCAGCTGCTGCTGTTGTTGCAGTTGCAATTGCAATTGCTGCTTGCAGCTGCATCAAATAACAATAGATGGGTATACTATAGTTGGGGCAGCAGCTGGCTGGCTGGCTGGCTGCCATGGTATATCTGTGTTATCCTGTGATTGTGGCGAGTTTTTCCTGGGTGGCTTTTGCTTAGGCCTCGTTTCTCGTTTGCTGGTTTCATGTGGCACACGTTGCACGTTGCACACCGCCCCCCAAAAACCAGTTGGCAGTCATGAAACAATAATGTCCACAAATTGACGCCACAAGCTGTTGGTTCAATGAGAGAACACACACACACAGAGGAGGCACATGCAAATGCACTGCGTCTGTGGCACTTCCTCTGTGACGCCATATTGAATTTGTACCCTCTGCCTGAGCCGGAGCCTGTAGAGGAGCCTGTGCACGGTAGCCTGCTCAGCTTTCGCTAGGATATAGGCCCCGGGGTGCTCCTCCACCTCCACCTGCTGCTGCTGTCGTGCTGTTTTGGTTTTGTTTTTATTTGCCAGCTTGCTTTCTGCTGGTTAGCTGGTTGAATTTCCCCGAAAATTTCACAGGCACCCAGCAGCACACACACACGCACACCCATACTGTAGCGTGTCCTCTGTACGAGTCGCGCGTGTTCCTCATGAAAATACAAGCCAACATATTGGCCTCCCTTCTCCCTGACTCTCTCTCCCCCTCACGACCACCCAGAGCAACAATTATCGGTTAGCGTTGCGGCTGGCCTCTCGACAACTTGTTGTTGTTGTTGTTTAAAATGCATTGTGTGTGTGGCATGCCTAGAACTGCACTTTACGGCGGAGATTTGTGCCTGTGCCGTATGCCAAAAAATTGTCGACTACTCAGAATTTTAGCATACTCCCAGAAATGATTTTAGAGTCGCTACATGAATGGGGTGCCCCCTGCGTATACGTAATTTATGCTTTTTATCTGCCCCCGCCTGTCAGTTAAATTATTTGCTGCAGCCATAATTAGCAACTAAAATCTAAGCCTTCAATTAATTAACCGCATCCTGAATATTAATTGATTAAACCACAATAGATTTTTGAGCAAAAAAAATAGTATTTTGTATAAAAACAATTTTAAAAAAAAAAAAAAGGAAAAAAAAAAATACAAAAAAAAGTACAGTATTATATAAATTAATTTTTATATAGAAATAACTAAAAAAAAACATAGAAGAATTAAAAAAATATATAAATTAATTTTTTTGTAGAAATAACAAAAAAAAAAAAAAAATCAAAAAAAAAATTTAAAAAAAATAATATTATTTAATGAATTTGTATAAAAAAATAAAATAAAATAAATAAAAAAAAATAATATTTTAAAATTAATTTGTATAAAAAAATAACTAAGAAAAAAATTTAAAAAAAAAAAAAAACAATATCTACATAAATGAATTTTTATGTTTATGAAATATTTTTAAATTATAAAAATAAAATATTGTTACTTTAATTATAACATTGTAATTATAACACTAGAAAAATGTCTCAAAAATCTCAAACAAATATATATATACAAATACAAAACAAAAAGAAAGAGTATTCCTCCCTGTTTACTTGAACGCATTATTGGAATTTAATTTAGTGAATATTCAAATATTTGCAAAGCTCGTAAACAGCTCCCCTGCCCACCCCTCTGTATGGTCTTCAGCTGACCAACAACCAATTAACACTACAACTGGAATGCCAGCCCAATAAATAACAATTAAAATTTTATACACAATCAACAACTAAAATAAACAAAACAAAAAAAATGAAAAGCTACCACATAAGGATAATAAAACAATTTGCGGTTTTTTTTTCATTTTGTTTTAGTTTTTTGTGTGTGTGTGAAGCAAAACGTTTTTGAAATTGTTGTGGCATATATCTAACAATAACGAAAAATGCAAAATACAATGCGGTTTAAGCACTCATCCGCAGCAGCAACAACAACAAAAGCAACAGCAACAGAAACAATTCGACAATGAAATCAAATAAAGGCAGAGGCTGGAGCAGGAGCAGTGGCAAAGGGTGGAGCAGAGGCAGGAGCAGGAGTGGAGTTAACACACACATTTATTCAAATCAAAATAAGCTCAAAAAGATGTCAGTTAAAAAAAATCAACCTAAAGAAGTGTGTGAACTCTATCCCGTCTTTACCTTCTCTCTCCTCCTCTCTCTATCACACTAACTAGGCTCAAAGCAAAGCCCCAAAAAAAACACAAAAACCCAAACCCATCGGACATCCCTTCACACGCACTCTTTACACTTGCTACATTGTTATTTTCCACTGTTAATACACTAAAAAAGAGTGCTTTGATTTTGTTTAGAGGTTTGTAATGAAGAGAATTAAAGGGAATTACTATAAATATTTGAATTAAATATTCCCTTAAGATATTTAGCCATAACTTTATTGCTAATAGCTTTAATTTCAATTCGAAAATCTGTCTTAGTGCACAAAATTTAAATATTTATTTTAATTGCAATTAGTTCAAGTCAAAGCTAGCCACATTGACTGAATATATATTCCATATCTACTATAAAGGATCTATAAAGAGAATAAAGCATCTAAAAAGGGTACATAATATATATTATATATTTAATATATTTATAAAGCGTATAGTCCATTCTTCAAATCAAATTTAAGCTCCTCTAAGACCTCCCTTGTTTACCCAAAAGGGTAGCTGCCACTTCGGCTGCCCTACGAACAACCTTCCCCTCTACTATATTTGATAGCTGGGAGTATTTCCTCGTTTTTTTCCGGTTTTGGCTGCCCTTTTTTTAGCCCTTCTTGTATCCTTTGTTGTGTCCTAGTGCTGTGTGTGTGTGTGTTTGTGTTGTCATGTTGTTGCTTTTATTGCTCTGTCATGTTTATGTTGGCAAAGTTGTTTTTGTTGTTTGCCATGTAATCGAGTCAATTGTTTCCGCTCCGTCGATGAGGCAATCGACTGCGTCTGTTTTTTATGACTCTTTTTCTGAGTTCAGTCTTTACACCCCTCTCTCGCTCTCTCACTAACCCTCTTTGTGTTGTTGTTTGATTGCGTTGATATGGCCAACATCCGTTTAGTGTAGTGTAGTGGCCCAAAGGGCGTTTTCCACTGACAAGGGTTAATAAGCCTTGTGGGTGGGGGCCATGTCACTTTTGACACAGATGAGAAATGTTTTTATATTGTTTTATATGAACCCCAAAACTAATGAAGTTGCCCAGATTTAGGGAGGTGTTGGCTTGGAAAGAGTGAAATATTTAAGTGATTTTTTGCACAGAAAAAAGGGGTAATTTATGAAAAAATTATTAGTGATATTTTTACAACAAAAAAACATATAAAACTTGTACCTTTGTATGGCCAATTACTCAGCCATTTATGCCTATACTTTTTGGCCTCTCAGTTTTATTTCTCACTTTGCTTTTCTCTGCCAAACAATGCCCTGCCAAGTAAGCGTTTTATTGGCACAATGGAAACACCATTCAGGTCTGTTCTTGAGCGTAGTTGTTGACTCTCATTAACATTCCCATCAGGCCAACCATTGCCAGCCACAAATTTGGGCATCTTATAGCCATAGACCCTGTCAACTGCTGGTATATAATTAACCCTTATTTGTACATTTTATTGCTGTGCACCATTAAAACGGAGCCATTTAAATTACAAAAAAAAAAAAACCTTTGGGCCGGATTGCCATTGGAGGTCCTTGAGTGCGCTGGCATCCGAAGGCAGCGTTATTGTCTGAACTGGAATGCTGATTGTTGAGTGGCATTTAACTTTAAGGAAATTTGTTCGGTCGATGGTCGGGTTGGCTGCTACCTTAAAGCAGCTTACAATTTACAGTTTGGCCGGCGCTACCGCACTGTGGGCCAAGCCGCTTAACTGGCATAATCCAAGTATCTGGCCAGAACGCAGCAGCAGCAGCAGCAGCCCAGACCCACACTTGACCCTTTCACAGCTACTGCTCTATTTTGCTCTCTGCTTTTTGCCCATTCATTGCCCTTTTTTCACTCGCTCTCTCTCTCTCTCTATCTCTCTGTTTCTCCCTCCTTTTTTTATGTTGCGGCAACCATCAAAGTTGAATGCGAGTGCGTGTCTGATGCGGGCAATGGTCATCATTGAAGTGGTTTTCGGTACAGAAAAATTTGCTTGTTAGGTCATAAAAATTCAATAGCTAAGGGTTCATTCAGCCCTTCAGCCCCCAGGGTCCCTGGCCAGAGTCCTTGATGGAATAACTACGCACAAATCTACTCCAACTCTTAGAGTGTGATTGAAACTGGGTGGTGACTTGATTAAGGGGCATGCCAAATGCCAATGCCAATGTGGCAACTGGTTTTTTGTTTTTTGCAGCTTTAGTATCTTTTTTTGCAACCCCTTGCACTTTTGCAATTCCCAAGCGGTACTGGTTGCCATTATCCATATATAATTGGTGCATTTTGTTCAAATCTTTAACCAGCCTTGTGCAGTGGCAATATCGCAAGCAATGAAGTCACAACTGAGCTGCGATTATTGCTAGTTGAAAACTTTAACCAATAACTCGCCCTCTGTGTGCAGGTGCCGCAAGGTACTCTGCTACAGTGAGGCAATTTTTTGTAAGGTCCCCAAAAGGATCGTCTTATTAATACATTTAAAGATTAAAGAGAATAAGCTTAAAAAGTAAGGAATTAAAGGATTATTGTTCCAAAAGAAACGATGGAATATTCTGCAGTTAAACAATTCTTTGAGCTGTATCTGTAGAGAAACTTTAAACAGTTTTTCTATTCGTTAAGAATTCAATGGAGTTCAGGGCAGCAACACGACTAGATCCACAGCGCTGTTAAGACACTACATTAACAGCACGTTTATGCTCTCAGTTACAGCTTGTGCGCAGCCCGTTAGCGTTCTCAGTTACAGCTAACAGTTAACATCCTGTACGCGCTCTCGTTTACAACGCACTGTTAATGCTCTGCAGTTACCGCTTACAGTTAACATCTTGTGCCCAGCCTGTTAATGCTCTGCAGTTACAGCTTACAGCTAACATCCTGTGCGCGATCTCGTTTACAGCGCACTGTTTACAGCGCTCTCTCTTTGTAAGCACTCTTACCGATCCACACGAGCTCAAGAGCGGCCGAGTTTTTATTCAGCGTGCTCTTTATTGGATTACTTACTACTCCCACATTTACAGCTATGCAACCAAAGTCAAGTAAGCTTTTGTTTCTTTTATATTACATCAGAATTTCTCTTTACTGCTTAGCTCTATAATATTCTAACTATGTACTATATTTCACTGAATGTTTGCAAGCCCTTTCATCCCATTCCACACTACTCTGCTCTCTTCTTTGTCTTTTTCCTCTTTTTAACTGTTGAGGCACTCGATAACTGTTGCAGCGAGGAGTAGCCGGTGGAAGTGGAGTCCCGACTCTGTCTGTAGGTGTGCAAAGGCTTTTTAGTCAGCCAAAAGCGTATGAGAAAGTTAAACTCTGCCTTCAAAGCCAACATTATGGGTATCTATAATAGAAACAAATTAATCAAAAATATTCAGAGAAGTGTTTTAAGTGAGCAGCATACCTTCTCTTTTACAGCAATGCGTTGTACATGCCACAGAAACTCTGCTATGCCAATGAGAAATGCAATAACTAAGCCCACAATCAGCATGACAAAGAGTCCACCCACAGAATCCATATCGAATTGTCCATCATCGATGGTCGTATCCTCGACACAGGTACTCTCATTGCTATTGAACCATTTGTTGCGCAAATTATAGAGTACACCCTGCTCGCTGAGCTTTAGTATGCCCACACTCAAATTCGAACGAAAGTTTGCATCTAACGGGGGAGAATATACAAATGTCATGAAATACAACTCTCTGTTACTCTCTCTTACATCCCAAAACACTCACTCAATGGCACTGCTATGCCGTAATGTTTCTCTCCAAAGCTCTCTCCAATTTGTGTTAGCTCACAATTGCGCTGCACATAGTACTGCAGATTGGTTGTCTCCATGAGAAAGGCATAGGTGCCGCGGCTAAGCTTCACCCGATCGACACCCTCTTCATTGTTTTTGGTAAATGCATCGGGCTTAAAGGACAACATCTTGTTCCAGGCCATGCGATTCTCCGTGTCATTGGATTCAGAGAAATAAACGGATGTGGCACCGCCGCGTATGGTCCCAAATTGTACCTTATTTTGATCAATGAGATCATGCAACGAGGCTATGTTGCCCGACAACTTGGAGGATGTGATAAAGGCAGCCAGTTTGGCGATGTAAGTCTGCGATATGAGCAGCGCAAAGATCCACCAAAAGGCGGTGAGCAGGCGCATGGGTAGGCCCCTGAAAAAAAGGGAGAAATATTTATAAAAAGAGGAAAAATATATTTATATAGATTTACTCACCTTGGCAACAAATCACAGCCTTGCGTTAGTATTGAACCCAATACCAGCCACATGGTATTATGCATATTCCAAATATTCTGACGCACCAGCTCATGATTGGCATTCTCCGATGGCGGCTCCCATTCGTACTGGTCCATGCGTCCGGCCAATATCATGGCCATCGATGTGATCATCATGGCAATCATCACATATAGCCAAACCTCCACACCATATGGATTGAGAAAACCATAAATATCCGCCTTGGGCGGTGGCTCCTTGTACGACAAAATGCTAATGCCCAGCTGCATAAAGGGTACAGTGAAATCCACCACCGAACGACGTGCCTGTGTAATGGTCAAATCACAAATGCCTATTTGTGCATTCTGTAAAAAAGTTGTATAAATTTTACGATTTTTTTTTATATATTTCCGTGTCTTACATTATCAATCAGTTGTCGTATAATGCCATCCCATTCATCCGTGGCCGCATCATAGCTGCCATATTTATTATCCCGCACAGGTTCGAAATCAAACTCGAATTTACATTCCTCTGCCAATTTATATATCAAATCCACGGCATAGCCCTCAAAGCGTTCATTGCCCTCAAAGTGCACACCTTCAGGTTCATCGCTGCAGAAAGATCGAAAAGTTATAGTAAATAAAACCAAAAATAAGCCAAATTTTGTGGTCTACTAACCGCCAGCTAAAGTAGGGTTTACCCACACGTGTGGCCACTGTAAATCTCACGGGTTTCTGCGAGAAATCTTCCTTATTCTCCAGACGTCGCTGCTTTACCGCCTGCGTGGAATTCTCTTTAATTTTTTCGATATCCACCAGCTGAAAATCCTTATTCCAAATGTGTGTCACACGATCGATAAGCGGATTGTAGATTTCCAAATTGAAATCCTCACGCTGACCATTCGCATTGATCTTCAGGCGTTGCGTTTTGGGGGGAGGCTTCACTTGCTTCGGTGTGAGCTAAAAAAAATCATTAAAAATTTTAATTTTGTTTAGATTTTAGTGTGCTTTAATGTACCTCCTTCATTTTTTGTATTAAATGTGGTCCTGGCTGCCAAAAGCCATGACCGCAGCTAATTTGTGGCATATGGAAACCCGATCGTTGACTCATATCCAGCAGCGCATTGTAGAACAAAACCACAGCATCATAGACCAGTTGGGTACCCAGTGAATCAAACTATAGGGTAAAGATATATATTAATTAAAGTTCCAAATAAAGTAATGGTTTATAGAACCCACTCTAGTATCCACTTCATTATCGAATACATCAATCTCATCATGCACTGGTGGTGGTATATAGGTTCTCAATCGCACAGCTGCCACTGTCACAGTAAACTCTCTCGAATAGAAACGATCAATGCCACTCACATGTGTATC
This sequence comes from Drosophila bifasciata, assembly GCA_009664405.1. Lineage (NCBI taxonomy): Eukaryota > Metazoa > Arthropoda > Insecta > Diptera > Drosophilidae > Drosophila > Drosophila bifasciata. The sequence goes on along the minus strand of CM019042.1, from coordinate 40,859,944 downwards.
CAAATTGGTTAGAAATAGATTCTGCCCAAAGGGAAATCAAATCAATCATTGTAAATCAATCATCATTTTGATCTTAACTCACATTAAAAGAACCCGTCATATTAAAGTCTATCGAAGCATTGACAACATCCACCAGAATGTCTGCGGGGCAATCCAGCAGCACAAATTTCTCACGTGCATTATTGATTCGTTTCCAGAGTATGCGATAGTCGTCACCACGCTGAAATTCCTGCATTTTAATGCCAGTTTTGTGTAGCTGTTTCCACGCAAATAAATGCTGCAGGCGATTGAGGTCTATGGGGAAGGAAGGATTGAGGTAATGATATGGGAAAAAGGTAAATGACTAAAGGGGCTTCGATTTCACAGATATAGGGGAAGTTATAAGGGATATTCAATGTTATATCAGAGCTGAGATTAGTGTATTTCTATAGGATAAGGTAGCAGAGTATAGAAGTTTGGATTCCAGGGATTTCAAGCTATTTATAAGGGATATTCGATGTGAAATTAAATCTAGAAATACTATTATTGTTTTGGAATAATCAAAAGAGTCGATTAAAAAAGGTTTAAAGAAGCTTAAGCATATTTTTTTATATAAAAAAAGAGAAGACAATAATAAAGTTAAAAACTAGAACTTAAAATTAACTTTTAGAGAGTTTAAAAAAATCTTAAAAATTATAAATCTCAATTACTCACGTGCACTCTTCTCATAGGCAATCGTAAAGGATTTCCAATCGAAGAACTTGCTACCCAAAATATCGGAAAATGCATTCGATAGCATCAGTTCCATGGGTGCCACATTAACGGTCATCTGATGATTGAGTCGCTCCCTAAACGATTGCTGTGGATGCCAATCGAATTGTAGATGTGGTATACCCGTCATATTACACAAAACCTCAACAATATCTGCAATAAAAAAGAGAGCAGAGTAAGAGAGGGAGAGAGAGACAAAGAGAGAGGGGAAAGAGAGGGAGAGAAAGTGTTTTTAAGTGTTTATTTTTGTTTAGAATGATACGAGGAACTAACAAAACACACAATGAAAGTGCTGAGCAAAACACAAAAACATAAAACGAGAGAGATGGCGAGAGCGGAGGGAAATGCTTGGGATATTCTTGGCAATGGTTCAAAATCCTATCCGTTTATTTACTGCAAAAATATTTTGAATGGCCCGATTTTAATGGCCAACACATGTGCGTGTGTGTGTGTGTGTGTGTGTGAGTGTGTCGAAGAATCATTAACGAGGTTGGTGACGAGCCTTTCGAATCTCTCACAACAGTTTCGCTCTCTTGCATTCGCTCGCTCTCTCTCCCTCTCTGTCTCTCTGTGGGGCGCTCTAATCTATATGGATTTATAGTACATATATGTATAGATGGCCAGACATAATTTTATGACGCTAGAGCATATGATTTTGGTTGTTTAAAATTAAATTTAACTATGGCCAGACGACAAAAGGAAAAGAAAAGAAAAACTTACCGCTGTTTGTCTTTGAACTTGGTCCAAAAATAGCAGCCACACCATTACCAATCAATTCGCAAGCTACAAAAAAATATATTATACAAAATATATAAACTCTAAGGCATGATTTGGTTTAAGACTTACAAAGATCCTGCAGCACAATGCTATCATCAATGGTCATATAATGTTTGATGGGCTCCAAACGCAGTTGGGGATTCACGGCATTCACTTGCTCCACGGCCACATCGAAGGCTTCCGCGAGCTTCATTTCCGTATCAAAGAAAATGGCACCTATGGCATATTTAACGGTTTACTATATAGTACTTTTTATGTGCTTTTGTGTGTGTACCAACCAATTTTAAACACCAAAGCCTCATCATTGGCCATGCAGCTAGAAAATAAAGCCACTAGCACTAACAACTTTATGGCTGACATCATGTTGTGTCCAGCAGTCATCTAAAGTTAAGCATTATAACGATAGCTATGATATATATATAGAGAGAGACTATATCCACAGTGTTCCGAATTCACTTCACTTTAGCTCGAAAATTCGTTTTCCCAGTGGCGCGTTAAAAAATAAATAAAATACAAAACGAAAACTTTTCCGGATACGTGCCGGGGCACTGCTCGCAAGGCACTGAGTGAGGCAGCACAAAAAATGATCCATTTTTTTTGGAACTGTCTACGGTCTTGTTCTCGCTCTCTCTCTCTGTCTTAGAAGCGCTTTTTTGTATGCATAAAAAGAGACAGAGAGAGAGAGAGCGAGGGAGAGCAGGCAGACCCTGGGCATCAGCTGTAGCTGGAAATGAACCAATAAATGAAAACTAAATGTTCTCTAAAATTAGGCTAACCGAACGCCCCCATAGCCGGCTAAGTAGGGTACCACAAAACAGCAGAAAACATTTGGGAATCAATTAGCTAAGGAGTCGAATAGGGAATACCCTATTCTGCATTGAATGTAAACCTATTCGACTTTAGTTGGAAATCAATTTTAATAGCTCTCAAAAACCAACTTTGGATATCCACAAAAGTCTCTGTTCTAGTCCATTATACCCCACTAAACACCCTCTAAGTAAATAGTACAAAATAAACAGAAAAAATATGAGAGCTTAAGACTCGAATATGGCATACCCTAAATTAATATATATCAAACCATTATATTTCATACGAATTTATTTAGAATTTAAAGAACTATCAAAATCCACCTTTTCTTTCACACCCAACTCTTCGCTCTAGTCGTATATACCCACACAAAGCACCCTCTAAGTAAGTAGTCCACAAAAAAGTCTCTATAAATATAGCACAAAATATATACACACATATATAGTATACATATATAGATATATATCTTCATATCAAAGCGACCAAAAAACCATAGATTTCCCAATTTCCTACTGAACTTCGACAACTTTTTTGCTTTAGTGAAATGTCCAAAAGTAGTTTGTTTTAATGCAACTTTAAATGTTATTAAACAGAGTTTTAATTATTATTCCTAACTACCCGTCTTGCTGCGACTCTTTTGCCTGGAGCCCGATGATCTGCGTGATGAGGATTTATCGCTGCTGCCGGATATTCTTAGCGGTTTCTTGGGCACCCAAAATTTGAGTGCAAACCAGAGTTCCGCCTTCAGGGCCTGCCAGGGTGTCACACGCTCCTCCACGGCCACATGTTGCACATTCCACAGGAACTCAAAGATGCCCAGTATGACGCCAGTGAGTACACCGCCAGCGAGTACCAGAAAAACGCCGCCCAACTCGACAATTGACAGCTCATCGCCGTCCACCTCGTGAAAGGTTTCGCAGGTGACATTGTGATTTCGCCACCATTTATTTTTCATTTTATACAGCTCACCCTTTTCGCTCAGCTGGAGTATAGAAACGCTCAAATTAGTACGATAATCGGCACCTAAATTAGAGTAAAAATAAATTAAAATTCTCATAGCTTAAGGCTCAATAAATCTCCTTACCCAATGGCACTGCTAGGCCATAATGTTTCTCGCCAATTTGTCCACCAATTTGCGTTAAATCGCAATTCCTTTCGATATTATAGGTCAGACTGGTGGTCTCCATTAGAAAGGCATAGGAGCCCTTTTCTTTGCGCACACGTGCCACGCCCTCCTTGTTGGTGGTGGTAAATGCCGATGGATTAAAGTCCTTCATTTGATTCCAGGCACGCTGATAGTCCGTTTCATTGGACTCCGAGAAGAACAGCGAAGTGCTGCCACCACGCATGCTGCCATAGGATACCTCATCCTGCTCGATTAGACCCTCCAAATCTTTAATGCTACTCTGCCACTTATTGCTGGTCAAAAAGGCAGCCAAATTGGCAGTATAAGTGCTGAGCATCATCAGGGCAAAGAACCACCACATGCCGGTGAGTATGCGCATGTGGGGACCTCTATAAAATATCAAAAAATAATTAAAATCTAGAGATAGTTTATAGATTTAAGATAAAGTCCCACCTGGGTAATATATCGCAGCCCTGTTGCATAATGGAGCCCACCATAAGCCATGTGGAGTTGTTCACATTCCATATATTCTCCAGCTCATCGGGATCTGGTATGGCTGGATTTGGTGGCAGCCATTCGCGATAGGAAAGTCTGCAAAAAAAAGGAACTTTGAATTACAAAAAACCTCAAAGATATATAGGGTACACCCACCTGGCTATAAAAACAAATGCCAAAGTCATTATGAGCTGTGCAAAGATCATATAAATCCATACTTCCACCGCAAAGGGTTCCAAAAAGGCAAACTGATTCTTTGGCTCTGGGGGACTCTTGTAGTGCAAAATGCTAATGCCCAGCTGCATAAAGGGCACCGTAAAATCCACCACAGAGCGTCTTAGTTGGGTTATAGTCAAATCACAGACTCCTATTTGTGCATGCTATTTAGTAGAAATAAATAAATAAGTAATACATTTCTTAGGGTATGCTTTAGGTTACCCACATGATCGATTAACTTTCTTATAATGCCATCCCATTGTTTAGTTTCTGGGTTATATTTGCCATTGCCATTGACAATCATAAACTCATAATCGAATTCCAGCAGCTCCGATAATTTACTTATAAGATCCACAGCGTAGCCCTCGTATTTCTCACGACCTCTAAAGTTCTCATGATCTTCCCTGCAAGAGAAAAAGTTTAGAGAACTTTGGGCAACCTAAACCTTGGACTATATATAGTACTTCATCATAAAATATGGCTCCTCGTAGTGTGTGACAACAGTGTAGACTTTACGCTGTACTGAGAAATCCTGCGTGGAGCCCGAGTCACCCAGATCGAGGCTTATGTGACGCCGCTTGATGCCATTATCCGGTGTCCATACCATCAGGGGTTCATTCACCGTGGGCTTATAGATCTCCAGATTGAATTGTGTACGCTGTCCATTTTCATCTAATTTCATATTTTCCGTTTTAAAATGCGGCTCCACATCATCCTCCGATATGGTTTTCATTTCATTGACTATAAAGGGTCCCAGCATCCAGGGATTTGGACTGCCACAATGCCTATTGGGTGGATGATAGGGCTGCATGGCAGCTATAATATTCCTCGCCGAATTGGCATACAGCACAACAGCATCATAGATGAGTATGGGCAGCATGGTTTGGTTGCCCAATATTTGCTAGATATAATAAATTAAAGTAGAGTTTTTTGAGTGTCTTGAGCTACTTACATCCACTTTGCTGATGCGCGTCTTTTTCCGCTCAAATGGATTGGGATCGACAATTTTCAAGCGCACTGAAGTGATATTTGCTTTGAAATCTTCATTATAAATATCCTTTAAGCCCGAACTATGCGTATCCAGATGTGTGAGGAACCAGTTCTGGTAGGAATATAATTTTTAATTATTTTTACAATAATAATTCCGAGGTTTTGCTTACCCTAAAAGGTCCCTGCAGCTTAAAGTCCACGGAGATTTTTAGCAGCTCTTTTAGCGTGCCCGGCTCACAGTCCAATATGATGCGATGCTCATGAAAGGTTTCATCTGCCTCCTTCCACAGGACACGATAATCGCCCGCATAATCGGCCAGATTTCTAAGCTTTACATAGTCACTGTTCAGCGCATGAATGTTCATCAGATCCTGCAGGCGTGCCAGGCCTAAGGGGCACAGAAAAAGGTCAGATTAAAGTGCAACAAAAATGTTCGATTAAAGTGCAACAAAATGTCCGATTAAAGTGCAACAAAATGTTGGCTATAACTTACCCTCTGGTGTTTCATAGATGAGCGTAAATATGCGCCATTCATAGTTGGTTTTAATGATCTCAAAGTAGGCACGAGATAGCACAGACAAGGTGGGTGCCACATTGACAGACATTTGATGATTTAAATGCTGCTGACGCGTTGCCTCCAGTTTCAGATCATATTCTATATGTGGAATGCCGGTCGTGTTTGCAATTTGCGCTACAATATCTAGAAGAACATATGGGCGTTTTAGCCTTTAGAGAGAGTGGAATGGAATGGAACGTAAAAACGTACCACTGGCTGCCTTTGAACTTGGTCCGAAAATAGCCGCAACGCCATTGGAAATCAGTTCACAAGCTAAAAATCACACACGGAAGATGAATTTCTTATAATACGGAAATCTGTACCCTCGATGGCCATTCAAAAAAATACTATACTCACTTATTTGTTGTAGCAAAAAACTATCATTTGTGGGCATATAACGCTTGATGGTGACAAAACGTAGTTCGGCAAATTTCACATTATTTACCTCACGAAATGCCTGATCGAAACTGAGTTCTATTTCCTTTTCATTTTCATAGAAAATTGCACCTAAACATATCAGAAATTATAATAAATAATTTGATTGATTGATTGATTGCAGCCAACGTACCCACTGTGATTTCATTACGACCATCGCCAGCTAGGGCTAATATCGTTTTGAATAATACAAAGGCATAAATGTACACTGGACAGAAATGCATTTTACCAGTTTCTTTTTCAAAAAAAAAAGAACACACACGACAACTAATTGAATTTTCTAAATGCAGCGGCCATTTCTGTGTTTTTTTTCAATACCCCAACTACATATAGACGACACACACACACGCACAAAATTACGTAAAGTAGTATGTGCTTTTAAATATATATATTTTTATTTTTTAACGCGACGGTAGCATCCAGTCTTGGAGCGCTTTGCACGCCTACTGATGGGTCCGGTCCGTTGCCCCTCTGAAAATGGCTGGCCACACTCTCTCTCCAGTTCGCTCACTCTCTCGCTCTCTGGCTCTCCTGAGATTTGGTATGACGCTGCCTGACAGTGACGTAGGCGGCAGCAGCCAGTCTGGTTCTCTGTAGTCTGGTTCTCTGATCTATAGCTGCCTGCTTCGATTATTTTTGCTATGTCAGAGGCAAGCCTTCTGTGTGTTATGATGTTCTTGATATTGTTTTGGCTGGCAGCTTTTTGATCTATCAAGAGGTTTATTATGATCACCAAAGTGCACTGTGGAATGAATGCCAAATAAAACTCAGTGCAAATATTTACTTTTAATTTTTTCGTCTTATACGATGATCATAGATAATAATTGAACCATTTTTGGGTGATTCCACATAACAGCACTGCGGATTATCCTCTGTCATGCGCTTTTCGATATGTATGACACAGCCATCGCCCTTGTGCTGGAAACACAAACCCTTCATGGCATCGGGCAGTATCTTGTAATTATCGGAATTATTATAGAAAACTTTGCCCGTCTTCCAGGTGATGAAACTCAGATCTGATTCATTGGGCTCGAGACGCTGATTGCCGGCAAATATATTCAACCAATCGTGGGCGGAATGATGACCCAACTTGAGCTGACGCAAACTCTGCTCATAGTCAATATAGCCCGAGATGCCAAAGCCCTTGGAGTTACGTGTGCTTATAAATATAATGCTCTAGGTGGGGAAAAAACTTAGGAAAACACTAAGGAAAACCTGAAGGGGAAACCCCTTACCGAAATCTCTTTAACGGCATTCAGCTTCTCGCGTTCGGCCAGTGCAATGACCAGCGGATCATTGGCAATTGTGTGCTGCTTGAAAAAGTAATGTGTGCCCAAGGGACCCTTGGCCTGTTCCTTCTGAAACTTGGACTCGCTCAACACAATCGCACCTGGCCGCACCTTGAGCGGCACCAGCATCTGCATGGCTCGTTCACTGGTCAAATACTTTCGATCCTCCAGCCGGACAAATGAATTTAGATAATCTTCATAGTCGTATTTGGCCATTGTTTGCGCTATTAGTCGATCCTTTTTGGCCAACGCCTCGCTTGGCTTCTCCTTGTCCTTGATCAGGCTTATGTGCGAGAGTTCGCTGATGTCGTACTTGCTGCTCCTTGCCGATTTTATACTTTGATTTTCGTAATTATCCTGAATTAGACGTGTGATACTTGGGCGTGTCAATCGCAGGCCACGGATCCAGCTGAGCGTGGGTTTGCCGGGTGTGCCCACTGACAGGACATCATCGGAGACGCTATAACTGATCTCACGATTCCAATGTGAGTCCGGACCCGCAAAAGATGTGGCCAGACTGGGCATGGGACCGCCCAGGGAGCGACCACCGATGGACATGGTAAAACTCTGCTGAGATGCCAGACTTTTCCAGCCTTTATCAGTTGAGGACGAACTCTCGCTCGACATGGTAAGGCTGCGGATTTAGCTGAATACAATAAATATATATGTTTTATTAAATATGCTAGTGTTTGTGTGTATTTATGTAGTGTAGAGAGTACAATTGAGGGTAATATTAACATGCCGCCTAGATCTCAGATGTATTCATATTAAAGGGAGAGAAAAAAGCAGCAGGCAGCGCAGCCGAAAGTACATCCATACGTACGTATACTTTATCCGAGCAGAATCGTGTAAGCATGTATGCCAGATTGACAGAGTGTCCCATGCAGCCAAAGCTTGAAAGAGAGCGAGAGTGCGCTGCAGCGCGCTGATGCTAAGCCGAATGTATATATGTAAGCATGTATGTCCATATGTATTCAGCGCGCTAGAGCTTACAGCAGCTGCAAGGCAACTGCAGGTAGAAAGCGAAGGCGAGAGAAGGGATCGAAACCTGCTAGGGTCGGATTGCCAGGGTGTGCTATGCAGCAAAAGCTTACAAGAGAGCGCTGCAGCGCGCTGATGCTAAGCCGAACCTGATTATATGTTAGCATGTATGTATGTATGTATGCAGCGCGCTAGAGCTTAGAAGCTGCGAGGCAACTGCAGGTAGAAAACGAAGGCGGGATAAAGGATCGAAAGCACGACGATTGCCGTGCGCAAGCGCAAGCATTTACCATAAGCAATTTTTATGCATGTACAGTGGGCAGTGCAGTTATAAACTGCACCTCATAAATTTAGCTATGATATTCATTACTTTATAAGATTTATAGACTCGGCTTTTCCTATCAAAAAATGTACAAAAATCACACCCAAACACTACAACAAACAGAAACACAACAACACTTAAATACACACAAATATAAATTAATTACACCAAAAACATATACACTCCAGACACCCTCACTAACACAGACACTCTTTACACCACACCTCCTCCATAATGGGCACTCATCAAGTTGACTTTAGTGTCTTGGATTTCGAAACCTACAATGATTACATCCACTCCTTTGCCACAGCAGACGATGAACGCTTTTTGAGCAATCGCAAGGTGATCAAGTCCATTGTGCAGCTGGGCTATCGCACCACCAAAGTGCCCTACGATCAGGATGAGTTCGATAGGCGTGTAATGATTGCCGAGCATTCAATTAGACCAAAAACAACAAAGGTGGGGCTACTGGGTGACTATATGTCACCCACAAATACGGATCCAGTGTTGCTAGAGTTTAAACTACGCGAGATACCCAATTCAAATAAGTATTTATCGGTAAGTCAGGGTTGCTAAGAGTAATAATCATTTCTATTTGTGTGACTGCCCATCAGACAATTGTATTTACTTCATATCAAGCAAAGGATGGCTCTGAGATCTCAGGCTATATAGATCTGGACAGCAGCTGGCGCATGGGTGGCAGCGATACCAAAAAAATTGACTGGAAGGGTGTCTTTGAGGGCCGCTGTCGTGTTAAGCCCATGGCCCATCATTTGAGCTACTCGAATCCACGCTACAACATGGTCAAGTACACGGACAGTGATAACTATTTGGTGATGCACGATCATCATTATGGCCTGTTGTTTATGCACAAGGGCGATCACAAAATAGTCACAGTGGGTGGCCAATATAATTTGTATTCAAGAAATGCCAAACGAACGATGGTCTACTCACCCAAACTCGGTTATGTGGTATTCTACGATCATATTGTGCGCAAGAAGGTATAAGATCAACAAAATTCAAAAGTACCGGAAGAACTTGTATCAGCCAGCAGGGTTGATTCGGGTTCTGTTCAAAATTTATGTCAAAATGTAGTACGAGCAATAAAACATGAAATATTTATCATTATTTTATTGGACACGATCCAAGTGGTACGCTTTTTGCTCACCCTCTCTCTCTCTATCTCTTTGATCCGTAATTGTTTAGAATATGTTGAGCAAAACAAACCCCAGAGAGCTGTTTTCTCTTTCTCTCTCTCTCTGCTACGCTCACTTGTTTTTAATTTTAGCATAGCTCTACATTTCGATTCCGTTCTGAATTCTGCACTCATTGCATTGCAGACCTCCGACCATCACACAGTTGCCTTAATACTATTGTGGTGAAATATATATTTTTCTTGCTGCAAGTTTTACATCATCAGGCATTAAGGAAAAAATTCCTCTACTTCAAATGGAATATCAAAAATGTGTCCATTATACAACATATATTTAGTGCTCTGTCTGTTGTCCTTAGCCCAAGCTAGACAGCAGTTTATGGTGGGTAAGTTGCACACAAACCAACAAAAATTTGGGTCACTGTCTCAAGGGCTGCCCCGTGCTACATTTTTCTAGGCAGCATTTTTACATCAGACAAAGATGAGGCAGAAATTGCATTTCGTACAGCCGTGGATCGTGCAAATATATTGGAAAGAAATATAGAACTGGTGCCCATTGTGGTGTATGCTAATACAGATGATAGTTTTATAATGGAAAAGATGGGTAAGTAATAAGTACCTAAAATTCAATTTAAAATTAAATATATTTTCTTGCAGTTTGCAATTTAATTTCGCAAGGTGTTATAGCTATATTTGGACCCAGCACAGGCAGCAGTTCGGGTATATATAGCAGCTACAATATAACATACAGAAACTATAAAATTCCTTTACTTTCTGGCAGATATTATAGCTTCGATTTGCAATACCTTGGACATACCACACATTGTCTATGATTGGCTGCCCAATGAGTCTATACCGGATCGACAGCACTCCAGCATGACCTTGAATGTTCATCCCGATAATCTATTACTATCCCAAGGATTTGCAGAGATTGTACAAAGTTTTGGCTGGCGTAGCTTTACGATTATCTATGAATCCGATAGAGGTAACTATAACTACTTTAATTTCTATATTTAACTCAATGCTGTGCCCCTTTTTAGAGCTCCAACAGCTGCAGGATATTCTGCAAATTGGTGAACCCAGCAATATGCCTACTACCATGAAACAGCTTAACCCCGATGAGGACTATAGACCCTTTTTGAAGGAAATTAAATTATCTACCGATAATTGTTTGATTGTGCACTGCTCGCCGCCGAATCTATTGAGCCTCTTGCAACAGGCCAATGAACTGAAAATGTTGGGCGAATATCAGGTGGGGAGTTTTCGGAGTTATGGAGCCCCAGTAATTTTCTATATACTGTTTTTCAGAGTGTTTTCATACCCCTGCTGGACACGCACACAGTGGACTTTGGTGATCTCTCGGGCGCAGATGCAAACATAACCACAGTGCGTCTGATGGATCCCACAGATTTCCATATCAAAAATGTAATACACGACTGGGAAGAGCGTGAGAAAAGAGAGGGACGTTACTTTAAAGTGGAACCAGGCAAGGTGAAAACAATGATGATACTCATCAACGATGCCGTCTGGCTGTTCTCCAAGGGTTTGACAGAGCTGGGTATACTTGAAGAACTAACAGCCCCGGAGGTAGAGTGCAAAAGAAAGAAATCCTGGCCCCATGGCAGACGTATTATAGAGTTTATGAAAGCGGTAAGAGATAGCCAAAACCCCTCAAGGATATACCCTCTTAATAGATCTTTTTTGATAGCGCTCCGATGAGGCCTCCACGGGTCGCATTGATTTCAATGAGTATGGCCAGCGTAGCTTTTTTACCCTACGCTTCATGGAGGTGAATGCTGGCGGTTACTTGGATCTGGCCACCTGGGATCCTGTCAACGGTTTGGACATTCTCAACGATGATGAGGAAAGCGAGAAGCGTGTGGGCCAAAAGTTATCGAACAAAACTTTTATTATATCCTCCCGTTTGGGTGCGCCTTTTCTCACTATGAAGGAAGCCGAGGAGGGTGAGACGTTGTATGGCAATGCCCGCTATGAGGGTTATTCCATAGATCTGATAGATGCCATCGCTCAGATGTTAAATTTTAAGTACGAATTTCGCATGTCCCCTGATGGCAGATATGGTTCACTGAATCCAGCCACACAAACGTGGGATGGCATTGTCAAGCAGCTAATCGATGGGGTAAGTGGGGGCATTCAAATATCTCTAATATATATATCTTATGGAACTACATCCCTAGAATGCTGATCTTGGCATTTGTGATCTAACAATGACCTCATCGCGACGACAGGCTGTGGATTTTACGCCACCCTTTATGACGCTGGGCATCAGCATATTGTTCTCCAAGCCGCCCATACCACCCACAGATCTATTCTCATTTCTGTCGCCCTTCTCTCTGGATGTTTGGATCTATATGGGTTCGGCATATTTGTTTATATCGCTGCTGCTATTCGCGCTGGCTCGCATGGCGCCCGATGACTGGGAGAATCCGCATCCGTGCAAGGAGCCCGAAGAGGTGGAGAATATATGGAGCATAATGAACACCACCTGGCTATCGATTGGTTCATTGATGGGTCAAGGCTGTGATATATTGCCCAAGTGAGTGGAAGTTTATTTAAAAAGAGTTTATAATTATTTTAAAGCTAATTTCTAGGGCCGCTTCAACTCGTTTGGTAACTGGCATGTGGTGGTTCTTTGCTCTCATGATGTTAAACTCCTATACGGCCAATTTGGCTGCGTTTTTGACCAACTCGCGGCAGGGCAACTCCATCAGCAATGCCGAGGATCTAGCGGGCCAGACCAAAATCAAATATGGTGCCATGATGGGCGGCTCCACAATGGGTTTCTTTCGTGACTCGAACTTTTCCACATATCAAAAGATGTGGACCGCCATGGAGAGTGCCAGTCCGTCGGTGTTTACCAAAACCAATGACGAGGGTGTGGAGCGTGTGCAAAAGGGCAAGAATCTGTATGCCTTCATGATGGAGTCCACCACATTGGAGTACAATGTGGAGCGTAAGTGCGATCTGGTGCAAATCGGTGGCTGGTTGGATTACAAAAGTTATGGCATTGCAATGCCTTTTAGTAAGTTCCGAAGTAGGCAGAAGTTAATCCTAATATTTTATGGAAATTTCCTGCCTAGATTCGCCGTATCGGAAACAGATTAGCGGTGCAGTACTGAAGCTGGGCGAGCTGGGCAATCTGGCGGAGCTGAAGCGCAAGTGGTGGAAGGAGATGCATGGCGGTGGTGGCTGTGAGAAGAGCGAGGATGCTGGTGGCGATACGCCCGAGCTGGGTCTGGAGAATGTCGGCGGTGTGTTCCTGGTGCTGGGCTTGGGTCTGCTCTCGGCTATGGTTCTGGGCTGTACGGAATTCTTTTGGAATGTCAAATCGGTGGCCATTGAAGAGAAGGTGCGGCATAGTTTCCATTTATACAGAATTCTCTTAGACTTTCCCTCTATTTCATCCACACAGATCTCTCTCAAGGAAGCTTTACATTCGGAGGTTTCTTTTGCTATGAAAATTTGGATTACCACAAAGCCAGTGCATGCCAGCACTGGTTCCGGCAGCTCTTCGTCATCCTCCAGTTCGAGCTCTTCCTCAAAGTCTGGCAAATCCCGTTCAAGTCGTTCCAAACCCTCCTCGAAGTCGCAGCCCCTATCCATGAAGAGTCTCAAGAGCTTGGTCGAACCCGATGTGGAGGCTTCTGTGCACAACAAATTGAAGAAAATTGGTTCAATGTTTTCATTGAAATCCCAAAAGACATCTACGCCACCACCGCCAGAAATTGGCTGGAAAGTGGATAAATCCACGCAAATGGATGAAGAACTGGAACCGGAAGAAGAACCAGAGATAATGCCAATACCAGAGGAACCGCAACCGCATCATAGACACCATCATCATCACCACCATCACCATCATCGGCATCACGATCATCAGCAGCAGGAGCAGGAACAGGAACAGGATACGGATCTGGAGGCAGCCAAGCATCAACGTGCTAGCAAATTGAGTAATGGTGTTCAGTAAGATCTTAAATGACTTAAAATTGGTATCATTAGCTACCTAAAGCAACTATTTAATATACAATTTCGTATAACATACCCCATAAAGTTAAATCTTTTTTCTAAGCGGCAGCCTGTAAAACTTATCCCTAAGACTTAAAACCCCACAACTTCTGGACAAGTATTCTTACTATAATTACCCACAATTTTAAAAGTTAAAATTTACTCTTACAATATAATAATCCTTTAGTCCAAGGAAAAAGCATTTAAATGTTCCCACTGTTAGTAATAAAATTTCAATGGGTCCCATACAGATACATATATTGAAACCTAAGGGTCCTATAAAAAAATTCCTCTATCGAATAATAAAATAAAGTTTCAAAGGCTCCCCTATTGAATGATAATAATGTTTCAAAGAGTGCACTACAAAATTCTTGAAACCTAAAGGTCGTATAAAAATTCTTCTATAATGCAGAGGTTGAGTTTAATTATAGAATAATCATCTTTTGCTTGTAAAACTTTTTTCAACTTTTTTTTAAATATCAAATTAATTTTATACCATTTATAAATATTTATAAAAGAAGTATCGTCTGCACAAACCTCCCTTTTGCTTTTCCTTTATCTTACATCTCCCTTTCAATTAATTAATAAATCCCATAATTTTTCTAGAGGTTTTTTGTAGTTTTTATTTGTTTTTTTTTGTACGTTTTTTTTAGATTTTTTTTCTGTTTGTTTTTCATTCTTTTCTTCATTTTTTTGTTTGTATTTTATAATAATTGCTTCATTTAATTAAATTAAATTAAATTATTTTGGACATAAATAAATTGCTTTCATCTTTTTTTGATTGCTTATTTTTTCCATTGATTGCAATTCGAATAAGATCTAAATTCATGTCTGGTCATGCCGAAAGATAATAATTTATAACTAATATTGTTTATATGTAGATATTGTTTGCATATTTTAAATACTTAAGAATTTTCATTGACATTACGCTGCTCCGAGTTCACTTTTTTTGTTGTTGTTGGTTTTTATATATTTATAATATAATATAATTTACGTTTATTTTGTTAAACATTTAAATGTTAGATAAATTATTTTCAAAGCTAATTGAATACGTTTAGTGTTTAATTCAGTTTTTTTTTGTTTTTAAGGTACATTATTTGTTGCTTTTCCTCCTGTATATTTTTGTGTTCCTTTCTTTGTTTTTTTTTGGATTTTCTGTTGAGCTTCTAACGCACAATTTGCTAAATCTTTACTATAAACTATTTATAGTATACATATCACTAAATATATATGTATGTGTATATTTATATATCATACAAAAATACAGAGTTTAATTAACTGCATTGCATTATAGGTAGAGAGCGAATCTATGAGAATACTTGGACAAATGGAGTTTGAAACGGAATGAGAAAGCCAAGATATAAATTTGTTAACAATTATGGGCACATTTCTATAGCTAAAGATATACTCGTATATATACACGATCGAGTGGAAATGAAAGAGAACTAATTCTTATAGTTTAAATATAAATTAAAATACTTGTTTTTTTTGTCATAATTTTCTTGCTTGGAGTATTTCCTTTTTGTTGGTTTTTTTGTTGCTTTTTAGCAGAACTTAAATTAAATTTTTCAAATATTTTTTTGGACAACTTTTCTAGGGGTTTTTTATATTGTTTTTTTTTGGGTTTCGATTTTTCTATGGTTTTTCGACAAAGACCATGTCTAGGGAACTGCGGCGTTTTGGTCAATCTTTGGCCGCAATGGCGACGGGCGGAAATTGCCGCTCATCGTAGAGCTTCGTTGGAGTATCGATGGCATCGCAGAGTTTACGAAATTTGGCGGAATCTGTGCAGATAAGGCATTAGTTTTAATGATTTTTTGATCGTTTTAAATGCTCACCTGACATGGCATCCGCCTGATCTCCCCTGAGAATGCTCGCATAGCTATTATCCGGCATGGGATCGGGATTCTCAATGAGTACACTAGCCGCACAGCTCTTGAGCAGTGTCAGCGATTGCGGCGAGGTCACGGGCTTGGCCTGCATCCTCAGCACACTCTCGCTCAGCTGCAGCTCGATGACATCCTCCAGGGCGCCCCTCAGATCATGGACTGCTAGCAGCTTGCAGCTACCTCCTCGCTCGGCATTGAACTCGTGCACATAGAGGAAACCATCCTCGCAAGCTATCAGCAGTCGCAGCTCCTTCTGCACTCGCGTCAGGGCACAGATGTGCTTGAGTCCCGCCTGGGCGAGCACCACTGTGGCAAAGGATCGATCTTGGGCGAGGACATCGCTGACCTGCGTCGAATGCAGCAGCGATGATACTGCCTTGGAGAACATGCCACCCCAGCTGGCAACGGGCGTGGCACTAGCCTCTTCTGTTGCTGATGGAGCCGCCGTCGCTATAGCATCCTTGGAGGCACTGTCCGACTTGGCTGCCACTTCCGCTGAAAGGTAACCAAGTTTAGTTTTGAATCAATCAGGTCGTAATCATGCTGCCACTCACCAATTGCCTTTAGTTCCACAGACTCCACGGCGCGTGCATCGATCTTAAAGATGTGTACCGTCTCCGTGTTGGAGGAGGCGCACAGGAAATCCCCGCTTGCCGCAAAGACCAGGGAGGCAATCCGCACACAGCTCACTCCACGCCGAAACTCCTGCACCCTCTGGCCATTCTTCACACAGAACACCCGTATCACAGTGCCCCGCTCCGAGGCAGTGGCCAGCAGCGCCCCACTGGGCGAGAATGTCAACGCTGAGAGGGGCGTGTCATGGGCCTTGATTGTCATTCCAGTCCTCAGCTTATTCGCATTGAAGATGCGCAGCTCGCCGCTGGTCTGGCACACGGGAAAAGCCAAGTGTGAGTTGAGGGACAGGGCGCAGAGGCCCAGCTCATTGGGCGCTATGTTCTCGATGGAATGCAGGATCTTCATGTCGCGTATGTCGTGGATGTGTATGCTCTCCGCCAGGCAGACAATCAAACGCTGGCGATTCATGCGCACGCACAGAATCTCCGATGGATAGAAGCAGTTGCAAATGTCCTGCTTCTTCTTGAAGTGCAGCATCTTGAGGCAATTGGGTTTCTGGGAGGTGACCAGCACCACCAGCGAGCTATTGAACAGACGCTCCACAATCCGTATTTGCTCTGTATTGTCCTTGGCGAAGATCTCCTCAACCTTATCCTGTCCGGCTATCGAGTAGAGTCTCAAGCCCGTGGGACTCAAGACGGACAGGGAGCTGCAAGATATGGAAAATCAACTATTAATAATAGAATCTTCCCTAGTCTTAAGCTTAGCTTTGATTATTTATTGGAATATTAGCCCTCTCGGGCTTGCAAAAATTGCCGTAGTGGACGGTATTTCACGTCCCCATGGCGGGGTATTGGTTAAAGTTTTCAACTAGCAATAACCGCACCTCAGTAGAACTTCATCGGTTACGGTATTGCCACTGCGCAAAGATAACTTGAAATACGAAATGATTGCTTTCTCCATGCCGGTGCGGCCAGAACTAGTTGGGAATTCTTAGGCAAGCAAAACCTCCAGCATACAGTTACGCATTTTCGGACCTAACCAAAAAAGTACAGCATGCTTTTGGGCTACTGTTTTGTTGCTGTTACTGCAGTTTTGTTGTTGCAACTGCATCCTGTGTGAGAGATTTGTTTTGGGGTGTGAGATGCCAAGGGAGGTTCTTGTGTGTGCAGTTCTGGGGTGGTTTGCCGAGACAAGCAGCTGCGTTTAATGCATTAATAAACTAGAGAAAAGATTGCATTTCTAATTGATTTTGCTTTCAATTTAATAAAGTAAAATAAAGCATGGAAAATAATGATCTTCCGATCAGCAACGATTTTTTTGCATATGCTATAAGCACATAATTTACAACACTACAACTACTTGTTGAATTCTGGCTAAGCAAATATTACTTGAAAATGTTTAAACCCACATAAAAAAAGAGAAAAAAATAATAGAAAATAAATAAAATATAATAATAAACTATTGTACCCGAGTGGGATTTGAACCCCAGGGTATGCGGCAAGCCTGTTGAGCGTCATTCCCTCTACACAGCGCTATACTACAAGTAAGAGTGAGATAGCACTAGTAAGCTGACGCGCTAAGCATATTTTAGTACATTTTAGAAAGAAAATACCACCAAAGTTTCTGCATTTGAATTTTCGTTTGAATCAATTTCGATGCTATATTTTATTACTTATTTAATTAACTTGATACTTTTCTTTTAATTTAAAAAAACATGAGATCAATATTTTTGAACATGTTTAGTTGCACTTTTGTACGTACTTAGTACCTATCGCCTAGTAGCTACTTAGCCTAAGTACCTCTCTAACTGAGTCTAATCGAATCAAATTAAATCGCTGGGCGACAACTGGGACTCGCCCTCGGCCAGATAGATATGCATTGCTTTGTAGAGCAGCGCGATGCCCAAATGTTTTCTCTGCTTCATGGTCCACGACTGTGCGGGTCCATAGTAATCGCCACGCTTCAGATTTGTCAGATGCCCCAGGCCCATGGCATCGATAATGGAGGCTTCTCTCGTGTACGCATCAATGGGCATTATGTTGTGGAACACATGTAGGCATACGACGCCACTTTCGCTCTGCCATATCTCCAGTATCCGCTCGAGCTTCTTGCTGCCCAGTTTGGCATCACCCGCTGGCGGCGATTTGAACACATCCGGCTGCAGTGTGCGAAATCCGCCCTTCCTTTCCGCCTTCTCTGTGCGCTCCCGTCCATTGTCGCGCTTCTGATTGAGACGCGTGTGCTGGCGCATGGCATCGTACAGATGGGCATAGGGCCGCGACGATTTTCCCTTGCCCACATAGAAGATGGAGTCGAGGAAACGCTGCCAGATGCTGAACTTGTCCAGAAAGGTGCTCTCGCCGGGTAGATTACGGGAGATGCGCGGATCAATCAGCATGTAGATGAAGCTCTGCTTGAGATGGCCCTCGCGCAGCGTTCTCTTCACCACAGGCGCCGTGGCAAAGTGCTCCGACGAGGCCGCCTCCTGTGGCATGAACTCGCTGATTCGTTCGAAATCCTCCGGCGAGCGGAGAGTCCTGTGCAGCTCCACCGAATAGCGAATTTGCGACGCCTGAGCATGCTTCTGTGCAGCCAGCAAGGCATCCGTGTTCCTTCTGTACTTGATCAACTGTTTGATGTACAATCGTTTCGTGGTCTTGGTTATGGGACCCACCGGGGCACCCAATTGGGTGAGCTCTTGTCGCAGCGCATCCGTCTCGTAGTCCAGCGGTAAAGTGAGATTCGTGCTGACTGTGCTATCCAGCTGCTCCTTCTCCCCCTGCTTAGGGACTCGCTCTGCATATCTCTTGGCTGGCATTTGCTTTTCATCGTTCTGCAGAAACTTTGCCTCGTAGAAGACCAAACCATTCTCATCATCTGTGTGCACGTAGGCCTCTTTGATCTGCAGAAAATATTCCTCCGTGGGGCGTGGCAAATGGCCGGGCAGCTCCTCCTCCACCTCCCCCTGGGCTGTGACAAAACTATGGTCCGGTTCGGGCTCTATCACCTGTGCCTGCGATACCTGCTCCACCAGCTGCTGAAAGATCTTTCGATTGGGCGCTGCTGCATCCGGAATTTTCTGCTGCTTCTCCGTATCCATTTCGAGGCTATCCTCCTCGCGCAGCTTCTTTTGCATATGCCGCTCGTAGTTGAAGTCCTCCTGGGCCAGGGCCTCCTCCACAATGGCCTCCACATGCTTGTCGTACTTGTGCATCAGCGATTGACGCGCCCGCGAACGCTCCACCTTCTCGCGCCAGCTCTCGATGATGGAACGTCGCTTGGGATGATCGGGATCCTCCTGGCATTGGCTTTGTATCAGCCGCGTGAGATGGGCCTCCGTGAGGGTGAAGAGATTCACCGACTGCTCGTCCGGCAGTATGGCGGCAGCGGCGGCGGCAGCATTCGCGTTGTCTGGAAACCTGGGCTGCGGCTTATTCCGCCTGTGGGTGATGTTAATGTAATAGGGCGATGTCACATCATAGTTGTACTCAAGTATTTGATTGGGCATGGGGCTGGACACCTGCAGCCTGAGGTTCTTCTGCTGCTTCTCGCGAAAGATGTGATCCCGCAGCAGTTGCAGCACCTCGAAGTGGCACTCCTCGATGGCATAGTGTACCGGCAGCTTGTTCTCATCGTCCGGCAGATCGGCGCGTGCCCCACGCTGCAGCAGCATACGCACCAGCTCCACTCGCCCATAAATGCTGGCTATATGCAGGGCCGTTGTCTGTCCATCGCACAGGGCATTCACATCCAGGTCGGGACTCTGCAGGAACTTTTCGAGTATGCGGCGTGCGAGCTCCTCGTTTCGCATGCCGCACACATAGTGCAGCGGTGCCAGGCCACGGTAGCAGGGCACAATCCCAGCATTTATCACATTCCTCTCGAGCATCGACAAAATGTCCGCCTCGTTCTCATCTTCCAGGGCGTCCAGTAGGGTGATTGCCAGGAAATTCGCACGCTGCTCCATTGTAAGCGGAAAATTGATTTTTCCCCATTCACACTATCGCTCTCTCGCTCGCTCGCTTGCTCTAATTTCTCTCTCTCGCTTTAAATTGCACCCAATTATTGTTAAATTATCGCTTTTTTTCAATGTCAGCGCTTTGTTTTTGTTTCCAATGCACTTTGCAAGTGTTGGAAAAGGCTTCGGAATGCCCGTTGGCGTTAGTATATTTTAGTTGGTATTTTTAGCACTGGTATTTTTTGAGCGCCAAATTTGAACCCACTACTGACCCAATTAGAGTCTTTGCAAGCTGTTGTTATTGAAAACTACAGATTTGGCACATTATGTGCTATGTTTTTGGTATGTGGAACACGTTTAGGGCGATAAGCCTAAGCTATATCTCGCTCTGAGAGCGCAACACGTGCCCCCTCGGCTGAGTATGTTTTTGTTTTTGGTTTTGGTTTTATGCTATCAAAACTAGTTTCCCGCCAAAGGCGTAGCAGCCGTCATCGTAGTTGCTAAAATGGGGCCCAAGGTTGCGACTGGCCTTGTTGGTTGGCCCCCTCCCCCACTATCCCCGCTGCCCAGCTGCTGTACAATGCGAGATAGCGTTAAGGTCTTAGTTGTTGTTTTTCGCGATCTTTTCGGCTTGTTTACTAACAATCCCCCAATGATAAACCACAAAAATATGTACATACATACCTACTTATTTTTGTGTATATATATTTAACAATGACGCATGGGCAAAAAGAGAATCATTAACAAAAAAAAATAAATGTAAGTTAAAAGCTTAATAAGCAGCCATAAATTTCTCTGGCAGTCAACAAGTCAAAGGTGGATTTCAGTTCATTCGCTTTAAAGCACATAAAATAAAATAAAAAAAACCGAAACAAAATGGAAAATGCAATCGAATAAACAAAGAGAACAAAACAAAAATATTGACTTTTCCGACACAAACACAATAACAAGCACTTTTACATCACGTGTTTTTTTTTGGAGCGTACAATTAAAGTTATCAGTTGTCGAGATCTGGGCATGCCTCTAGAGGAGGGTATAACGAGTGCCTAGCCGATCCCCTGCTATAGGGTATCACTGCATTCGTTGCCCTTGAACTTGTGTCGAAGCAAAGTCAAAGGAAGTGCCCGCGCTGCTCGATTGCAATTTATAATTTCTATTTTTATGTGATTTTACTTTTTTTTTGCTGTGTGGCGTACATTCACCCCACCTGCCCTGGGGCATGAAGCTTCTAATTGATTTGCTTCTGATTAGAAAGCGCTGAGCTTGCTGTCTCTTTCTTGTCTACTGCCTGTAGAATAGAGTGCCTTTGTTCCCCGCTTTATGACGCGCATCGCATTCACTGTTGTTTTATTGCAATTTCGCTTTGAGTGTGTGTGTGCTCTTGTTTTTCTTTTTGCATTTTCGCCATAAGTGGAAATATTGATTGCTGTTGTTCTTTGCATTCTCTGCGCTCTGCTTTGGCTGCGTCGTTGGTGCAATGTGGTGGAGGGAGGGGAGGCTTGAGATGGCAATTCAAAAGCAAAAGCAAAAACAGAGCAAAAGCAATCTTCAGCGAAATCAAAGTTACCCAGAACTAACGGCGCTTTCAAACGTAAACCGAGCTGTTGCCCTAAGCTAACGGCACTAAAATACAGGTGTACATACATATGTATGTATGAATTATTCTAATGACATCAGCTGAGCGAAAATAATCGCAGTCAGTGCTGCTAAAAAAAAAAACTGGTTAATTAAGCTTGCCAGACGACAGACACACAAAGATTTGTGAGGCTGTATGCATTATTTATAAGGCAATGCGAGACATCAGCTGTTGCGCATTTATGGGGTGGTGTAGGTGAATGTGTGCCATTGTGTATTGCTCTACTGGTGTGTGTGTGTATTTGTTTGTGATTCAGCTACACTAAGCAACCAAATTGTGGAGTAAAGCGTTCAATTGCTGATTAGCTGAGAATCCGCAAGCTCCACTCTTTCCCTGTTTTGCTGTTTAGTGTATGGTGGTGGCCTTCCCCCACCGCGTCACACTTCATGCTTTAACTGTATTTCATAATATGCATGTCGCTTGTTATTAGAACTGCTTGTTTGCATGTGTTCCAATAAACAACAAACACACAAATGCAAATGACACCCATACACGCTAAAATAAATAACATGCAAACAAAAATATCAGTTGAGCTATTAATGCGCGTATGACACTCACTAAATCACTAATTTATGTTGGAAATTATTTCATAAAGTATCAAAAATAGAGTAAGCTTCCGTAGTTTAAAATCAAAAGAATTCTTCTTTAAACACAAGTTCAGTAAGTGTCATACGAGCACATCAATTGCGCTCTCCTCCTCCTCCTTTACACTAACATCAACATCCCTCCCTCGCCCACATGCAGCTGTTTTTTTGTATCTAAATAGCTGTTTGTATTTAGTTTTTCGCCATAGTGACCTTCTTTCTTGGAGCCCCCCCAAGGCTTTTAGTCTTGTTAGATGGTAATTTATTGTAATAACTTACGTAAAGTCCTGATTGAAATTCATTTGATATGTGGTCATTGTTGTTGCTGATTCTTCCTTTTGCTGATTATATATCTCTATCTGTATCTGGTAGATTTCTCTGGATTTTGGGGGGGATACAGCACTTTCACTGGAGCCAGATTTATTGCACTTTCTCACCAGCGGAAATACACGGAAAAACACGCACACACAATCACAAGTACGCAGGCAGATGGGACTGCGTAGTGCTTCGGATTCGATTTTTTAGTAATTAAATCTGTTTTCTGTTTTCGTTGTCTTTGTTGTTTTTGCGACTGTTTTTTCTATCAACAAACACACAGCAATGTGACCGCGTATTTGGCAGACAAGATATACCATCTGGCCATAAGAAATATACCTTCTCGTTTTCAAAAATATACCAAAAATTTACTGAAATATACCAGAAAATATTATGAAAACAAATAACACAACCGCATTTTTTTTTCTTTAATTTAGATTGTTCTTTTCTTTCATTTTTAGCCTTAATAATATGAAAAAGAACATATTTAACTGTCCTCGTTATCAAATTTGCTTATTTAAAATATTTTATGTTACTTTTATTATTCTGTATAACCTTGGTAAAAGGATATACAATAAAAGGATACAATTGTGGAATTTTGTGCCAACCCAGGCTCCAATATATGCTCAGTCTCTGTTTTTAAGCTGTCTCAACGAAATGTTGCAGTTTATTGTAGATATTTGCATAAACTGCAAACAAACCAAATGCATAAAAAGGATCTGTCAAAAAATTTCAATCTGAGAAACACGCAATATAAATTGGGTTTAAATGCAGCTTCAAAAAGATCATTTCAAGCATTCAAATAAAGATGTAGGGTATACAAATGTCCATACTCATAGCTGAAATTTGTTGAGCAGCATACCGAATCAACATTTCATTTTCTATACACAGCTTATTCCATACACACATATGTTTTATGTATTGGCCTACTTTGTTTAAACCTTATTATCTAAAATAACCAATAAATGAAAGTTTCTAAATTCAGCCACCATTCTAGACAATTGATCCATCAGTTGGATTAAAAAACGTGTTATGTGCTGAGGTTCCTAGTTATCTATTAATATTAAATCGAATATCACAATCAAGAAAATGATTTCATGTCAACAAAAACGTCGTTAACCCATTGTCCTCCAGTGGGCACTAAAATATACATACGCACGAATATTATGAAAATTGAAACATTTTAAAACAGTTAATGTGAAAGATATTATGGCAATATTTTTTTATTAACAAAGCGAAAGGATAGATCCACAAAAAAAATTTACAAGCAGAATTTCACCTGTTTCAATAGAATGTGCTTGGTTACGAGGGTTAAGTTCGTTCATTTGATTTGTCTTGGTATATTTGCGGTATATTTTTTATATGAGAAGGATACCTAAGTAGTATATTTCTGAGGGTCAGGTAATATATTTTATGAGTAAATCCGCGGGGTCAGACTGCCATCGATGTTTTCTTTTGTTTTAAACCACAAATTTAATATGTAAAACGAACAATTTTTATCCATAAATATGACCAATCGATGCAGTACAGTGGTGTGCAATAAAAACGCTTAAATCGTGGACAAATGCCATGTCATTTCAGTCGAAATAACTCAATTTCACCCGTGTAGTATATATATTTTTTCGTGTGCTACAAGAAATTTTCTCGGTCCGTTTCGGGGACGCATGAAAAATGGCGGCGTCCTCAGCTACGGCTGCAGCGGCGACCACAATACCAACAGAGGCAATAACGGAGGAATGTAAAGATGAAGATGCTATAAGCACGACACTGCATTCGTGTGCAAATGATCCTGATTTTGCAGTGATTTGTGCGTTTTTGCAAAAATTCGCCAAAGATTTGGGACTGATTTTGCCGAATTTTAAGCATTTGCAGGAGTGGTTGACAAACAACGATGATGGTGAGTGTTTGCCTGTGTGTTTGTTTGCGTGTGTGTGTGTGATTGAGAGAGAACGCATTGAATCACTGTTTTTTTGCTTTGCTAAATGAAATGTACATATCTAAAGAAATAATGATTTATTAGTCAAGTTATATAAAGGCGGCATAAAATTGTAGAGATTTTTCATGGGAAATGTGTTTTACCCATAACTTCAAATAACATTTGCTCGAGAAATTCCAGCTTATTTTTGCTCTCTCTTTTGACAACACTTATTGTGAGAGAGAGAGATAGAGCGTGTAATGTGTGTGTTTGTAGTAATTGCAGTAAATGCATTAGTGAAACAGAGAGACTAGAGAGTGAGAGCTGTAAAAGAGAGCGCTGCTGCAGTGTTGCATTTGTGAATGAAAGAGAAATCGTTTGCAAGAGAATTTATATGAATAATAAATAACACATTTACACAATAATATTTCAAGTTCCTGAACTGAAGGATTTGCATATCAAACTTCTGCGAAAGACCCGCAAAACGGTGCACGAGAAGAGCTGGGAATCGGCACTCAGTAAATTCTGTTTTGGCTACTCTCTGCAAGATGCCTGGGAGATCGAACGTTTTGGCTATAAAAACTCTAGCCTAAAAGTCAAACTAAGGATATTTCGGGTAAGATCGAATAGCCACTCCACTCTATACCAATTACTAGCATTATTTACTAATTTTAGGAACTCCTGGAGAGCCAATTCGAGCGCAATGTCAAATTTCGTGCCCACATACTCACGCAGAATTCCAATACCCTGCGATCGGAGCCCATTGGTCGTGATCGACTGGGGCATGCCTACTGGTTGACCCAGGATGATGACTGCAATCTGCGCATCTATCAGGAGCATTTGGATGAGGAAATCTGGCAGGTGGTGGCCACCAATCGGGATGAATTCGTGAATCTTATAGCCCGGCTGCGTGGCAATGAGGTGGTGCTGCCCTCCAAGGATATTGGCGAGGCGGATGAGGATACGAGCAGCAGTAATAGTTGCCCTGCCAAGCCACCACCGCCCGAGGAGAAGGAAGAAGAGGACGACGATGAAGATGATGGGGAGGATGAGGAGCAGGCAGAGCCACAAATCAAGGAGGAGCCACCCACGAAATTGGTGCCCAATTTGAAGATCAAACTGCGCTCCCCCGATCAAGACGAACAAAAGGCCAAGAGGGTCAAGGTAAGTATACAAAAGAGTCCCTTGATTGCCGGCAGTACCTCATTCTATATTTTCTTTTATTGTAGCCACTGTTCATCACACAAACAAAACTGGGAGGCAGCTGCTCGCCGGCTCCTGCCAAGAAACGTTCCATTGAGGATGTGGACAGCAGTCCCACAGAATCGCTGGAGGAGCAGCAAAAGAAACATCGACCCACATTGTTGGATACCAAACGCATCAAGAAACCAAGCCGCTACGAAAGCACAAAGGATGAAAACGATGCCGAATCGGGCGAGGAGGAGGAGGAAGAAGAGGACGAGGATTCGGAGCTCGATGAAGCGGAAGAAGAGGAGGGCAGTGGAGATGACGATGATGATGACGATATCGACAGTGCGGCAGCAGACATCGAAGAGGATGACGAGGAAGAAGATGACGACGAAGTGGGCGAAGCCATTGAAGAGCCCACCATGACGGTGAGCGGCCAGGGATCAGGCAGCGACTGTGATGCCGCCACTCCCTACCCGCACGATGGCAATTTCCTAAGCAATTTCGAACAAGAATCGGACGACAATGAACTGGAGCTGAGTGAAGCCATAGAGGAGGCTGTCATCCATGTGCTTGGCATGGGCAGTGGCGCCGAGTGTCTCGTGGGAAATGGCAAGAATGAAGCTCCTGCGGAAGAGGCAGCTGTAACGGCGGCGGCGTCAGCACCCACACATTCAGAGCCGAAGGCCACATTCTTTTTCGGCGAACCCGGCTGCCTGAAGCTGAGTCCCATTAAGCAAACACCAAAGCAGGAAGCGAAACGAAGTATTTTCGATAGTCTAAATGAGGAGAAGACCAACGGGGAGAGTGTCACCAGAGAAGGCACACCGCCACGCAATGGCAGTGACCTGAAGGAGGAGCCACAAGCCGAGCAAGAGGCAGCAACCAAAACAGGCAACGAAACAAAAGAAATCTCACAAGAAGCAGGGCAAAAGGAAACCCAGGAAGCAACGAACACAGAACAGCCAGAAGACCAGAACGAAGTGATTGAAACGAATGAGAAAATCTCGCAACCAATTGAAGAAAATGCCACAACACTCAAAGACGATATTAAAGAAAGCAAAACAAATAATATACAGGAAATAGAGTTGGAAAATCACTCAAAAAATGAGTCAAATTCAGCTGAAGAAGCTACAGCATGCAACGAAGGAGCTGTGGAAGCTATTAAGAGTCCTAAAGGCAGCTCAAAAGCTACTGAAATTAATTTAGAAGAAAAGGAAACTACACCTGAAGCAATTGTCAATGATAATGGGCCTGTTCCAACAGAAATTGAGGAGTCCAAAGTCGTAAAACCTTTGATAACCGATAAGGAAACGACAAAAAGTTCGGAAAAGGTTAAAAGCAGCCCTGAATCAACTAAAAGCAGTTCTGAAACGATCAAAAGCAGCTTTGAATCCATTAAAAGCAGTTCTGAAACGATTCAAAGCAGTTCTCAAACGGTAAAAAGCAACCCTGAAACGGTTAAAACCTGCCATGAAACGGTAAAAAGCAACCCTGAAACGGTTAAAAGCATCCCTGAAACGATTCAAAGTAGTTCTAAATCAATAAAGAGCTGTAAAGATGATGCTTCGAATGAAACGGAACAAAAGCAAAACGATTCCAACACAAAATGAGGCCATAGAAGTTGAAAAAACGGTTGAAGAAGATTGTGAAACGGTTGAAAGTGATTTGAAACCGTTTGTGGAGGATTCAAAGAAGATTTCAGAAAAGCCAAGCAACGAGAAAGAACCTGCTGCCCCTACAGGCACTGAAATGATCAAAACCGATACGGAAAAGGCTAAGCAATCATCCCCCGAACCGGTTAAAGAAACGGTTGTTAATACTCCTCCACAAAAATGCAGCAAAACTCTTCCAAATGACAATAGTTTCACAATGCCGCCCAAGGAGCAGCCTAAGATCGTCGCCGAATCGGTTACTGTTCCTGAAGAGCAGCCTAAAGCCGTCGCCGAAGCGGTTACTCACCCAAAAGAGCAACCTCAAGCCGTAATCGAAGCGGTTACTCACCCAAAAGAGCAACCTAAACCACCTTCCGCACCGGTTACAACCGAAAAGAAGTCCGAAATTAGCAATAATGGCTCTCACAATAAAGAAAAGCCATCAGAAAATGTACAAAACGATTTGCCCAGCACTTCGAAGGCTTCAATTCCCCAAGACAATGGCGAAAAGAAGGAGAATGAGAGCAAATACCCGCCAGTGGAAGCTCCAGCTGTAGCATCTGTACCTAAATTCGATTTATCAACGAATATCACACCTTCAGCGAGTGATTATCCCAAGCCCGCATCGATGCTGCCCAATCGCAAGCGACGCTTGAATGACTTTGTGCCCGCACTTGCCCGACAATCAACCTCCGAGAGCGAAGTGGATGCCCAGCAGCACGAGGAGGAAATAGATAAGACGCTGGACGATCTTGATGTGGGTGGAAAACGCATTAAGATGCGTCCCAAGACCTCGAATGTGGAGGCGCGTCGCAAGGTTGAGGCACAGAAGACGCAGGTCGAGGAGACGACCTCCTCCAGCGGCGAAGAGGATCCGCGTAGTCGACGCAAGATTATAGCCCCAAAGAGGCACTTGGAGAAGGCGCCCGTGACCAAACAGAAGCCAACGCTAGCCGAGATTATCGAGAAGAAACTGAAGAAAACGCCCGAAAAGATGCCAGAATATATGCCCGAAAAATTGCCAGAAAAGGAGCCCGAGAAGTTGCCTCAGCAGCCCACAGAATCAACGCCAACGGCGACACTGCCGCCACCTAGAGAAGCTACACCTCCAGCCCCAGCCCCATCCTTTAGTCATCCCAAGAAATCGCCAATAACAAAGCCACTGAAGAAGAACCTGCTCACACAGCTGCGACAGGAGGAGAGCGACGAGGAGGCCATACCCAGGAAGCGTACAAATAGCGAGACAGTAGCGCCCACCCCAGCACCAGTTCCGCCACCTGCTGTCCTGGAGGAGCGTCAACGCAAGCGTCGCAGCAGTGAAGATGCCAAAGATTCCAAGGAATCTTCGTGCAACGAGGCTCCACCAGCCGTCAGCGAGAAGTTAAAACGCAACAACGAGCAGGACATCGAAGAGGAAGAGGATCAGGGCGAGAAGACAGTGCTGGCGGCACCCACCAAGGATAAGCTGTCATCGCTTCCTGAGAAGATTGTGACCGAAGCACCCATTAAGCAGAAGGATCCCTCGCCACCACCAGCCACCGAAAGGCCTTTAATGCTGCCACCCTCTACAGAGAAGTCTCCAACAGTCAAGGAGAAGTCTCCACCAGCCAAGAAGCAGGCTCCGGCGACCATTTCAATCAGGGAGAAGTCTCCGACGACATTATCCTTCAAAGAGAAAACTTTGGCGACAAATCCAATCAAGGAGAAAGATGCGTTGCCGTCTGCATTCAAGCAGAAGGATTCGTCGCCGCTTGCAGCGAAAGAGAAGACTTCGTTACCGCCTGCAGCTTCATCGCCGCCTGCAATCAAGGAAAAGGCTTCGTCACCGCCTGCAGCAAAAGAGAAGGCACCGCCACCTGCCAAGAAGAGATCTGTGTCACCACCACGAGCCATGGTTAAGGATCCATCGCCGCCGCCAGTAAAAGAGAAGATTCCGGCGACAATTCCAATCAAAGAGCAGGCTCCCGTGGCACCTCCAATCAAGGAGATGACGTCAGTAGTTCCACCAATCATAGAGAAGGCTCCCGAGGCAACAGCAATCAAGGAAACGGCTCCAGTCAAAGAAAAGTCTCCCGTGGCAGCGCCAGTAAAGGAAAAGGCTTCAGTGGCACCGGCAACATTGGTGAAGGCTCCTTCATCGCCACCGCCAGTTAAAGAGAGGTCGCCGGCTCCAGCGCAAGTCAAGGAGAAGACGCCAGTGCCAGCTCAAGTCAAAGAGAAGACGCCAGTGCCAGCACAGGTCAAAGAGCAGACCCCATCGTCGCCGCAGAACACAGAGAAAGCTGCAGCGCCAGCTCAAAGGCTTCCAGTCAAAGAATTAACTCCGCCGCTGCCCTCGAAGGAGACTTCATCCCCGCCCGAAGGCTCTGCCCGTCGTTCCGGGCGTCGTGGTGGGGCGGCAGTCGTTTATTCCGAGCTGCCGCAACCCAAACGAACGCGAGGCGGACCCAAGGAGAAACCCCAGCCAGAAGCAAAGGCAGAGGCGAAGCATGAAACCAGTGAGGAAGAGGAGGAGGATGCAGACACTGATGGACTCCCTAAAGTTGCTACCAAATTGAAGGCTCAAATAAAAACAGAAACTGCAGTGACGAAGGAGGAACCGCTGGCGAAGAAACCGCTCAAGGAAGAGGAACCTTTGGCGAAGAAATCCCCCAAAGAGGAGGAACCGCTCGAGCAGAAACCTCCCAAAGAGGAACTGCTGAAAGACCAGGCCCTGCCAGATCCCTTGGATGAGGAACCCATCGATATGGATGCCCTGGAAAATGCAACAAAAATCAGCGAAGTCAAGGAAGAAGCGGAGCCCGCCGCGAAACCCGTGGGACGTGGCCGGGGTCCCCGCAAGAAGCGCGAGGTGGACACCACCAACATCATTGAGTGCGTGGACTCTGAGACGCCAGTGCGTCAGTCGCGACGCATTGCCCAGCAGAAGATCAAAGAGGAGGCCGAGCGACGCAAGCAGGAGGAAGTGGCACTGCGATCCATGAAGCAGGAGCTGAAGAAAAAGAAGAAGGCCCAGAAGGAGCAGGATCCCACAGTGCCAGAGCCATCGCGGAGCGAGGAGGAAGAGGAGGAGGAATCGTCCGAGGCCAGTGAAGCGGAGGAGGCTAAAAAGAAGAAAAAGAAGCTGCCGGGCAAAGACGGTTGGTCCTCGGACTCGGATCAACAAGCGGACAGCGAAGAGGAGGAGGAAGAACCACCACACTACGACACAGATCCCGGCTCGCCGCTCTTCCGCTCGGATCACGAGTTCTCGCCGGAGTCCGAGCTGGAAGATGAATCGCAGGTGGTGCCCATGAAGCGTGCCCGCACGGTGCGCAAGGAGAACGAAGAGGACTATGATGCGGATGAGGCGTGCAACGAGTGCGGCAAATCGGATCATCCCGAATGGATACTCCTCTGCGATACGCCCAACTGCAACAAGGGCTATCACTGCTCCTGCCTGTCCCCGGTGCTGTTCTACATACCCGAGGGCGACTGGCACTGTCCGCCCTGCCAGCAGGAGCATCTGATTGTGGCCCTGGAGCAGCAGCTGCAACGCTTCGATCAGATGGTGGCGCACAAGCAGCAGGAGAAGCGTCTGGCTGAGGTGGCCGAACGCGAGCGACTGGAGCGCGAGGCCCTCAAGCTGGCCGAAGATCTTGAGGCCTCCAAGGCGGAGCGCCATGACGATGACGACGACGACGACGACGATGATGATGACCGGGATGAGGTGGCCAGCAAGCAGAGCAAAGCGGACAAACCCAAGAGACGCCGCGGCGACGGGCGCAGCAATCGCAAGGCAGCCAAACGGGGCACTCGACGACGACGCGGTGGCGACTCGGACAGCAGCAGTGGCGCGGGCAAGAGTCAGTCTGCGGGCAGTGACTCCGGCTCTGGGTCGAGCAGCAACAGCAGCAGCTTCTCCGATTCGGACGATGAGCCCATCTACAAGCTGCGCAAGCGACGTCAGATCAATGTCAGCTATCGCCTCAACGAGTACGATGACCTCATCAATTCGGCACTCAAAAAGGAAATGGATGAGGTGGCCGGAGCGGGTAATCTGGGCCGTGGCAAGGACATTTCCACCATTATCGAGGCGGACAAGGAGAAGGCGCGTCGCGACGACTTGCCAGAGAATGAGGAGCAGACCGAGGAGCAGGCTCCATCCTCTGTAAATGAAGAAAAACCCGTGAAATTCAGCAGCAGCTCCGACGACGATGAAGTTCCTCTGAAGCGCAGCAAATCGAAGCAACCGCCAGCGAAAAAGAAGCCCCGCAAGCTGACCACACTGGATGTGAGCTCCGAGGAGGATCATGGCAGCGATGAGGACTTCAAGACCTCCAGCTACAGCGACGAGGACACCTCACAGTCCGCCTCCGATGACTCGGACTCCAGTTTGGAGGTCTACAGGCGTCCGGGCCGTGGCAGAAAGCAACGAAAGGCGGCTAGGAGAGCCGCCCGTGAGCGTCGCAAGGATCGCAAATTCGTGGTGGAGGAGAGCGACGAAAGCGAGGAGGAGCAAAAGAAGCCCAAGTCCAAGAAGAAAAAGAAGGAGGATTCCGATTACACGGAAACCGAAACCGATGACGACGAGGACAATGGCTCTGAGCTGACCGAGAACATGGACAGTGCGGACTTGTGCGACGATACGACCAGCGAGAGCGAGGATGGCGCCTGGCATCCGTCCAAAAAGAAGAAAACCAACAAAAAGTGCAGCTCGGCCGCGGGCATAGCCAGGAAATCGCCAAAGCTGAAGAAACCCGCACAGCCGGCAAAGAAACCCAAACGTTTGGAGTACTCCGATGATGATATCAGCGAAAGCGAACCCGAGGAGGAGGATGAGGACGATGACGAGGGTGCTCCGACCTCGGGCAAGGGTTCGGGCAAGCAGCCACGTTCGCAGCCACTCAAGCCCAGTGCCTCCACCGCCCAGACGGGCAAGGGCAAGGGCAAGTCAGGCAAATCCAAGAAAAAGAAGCCACCATCCTCTGACGAGGACGAGGGAGCCGCTTCGGATGAGAGGACACGCACGCGAGGGCGTCGCTATGCCTACATCGAGGACTTTGACGATGACAGCTCGGATGGCGGCATCAAGCCGGGCGTCCATCGGCCGGACACACCGCCCGAGGAGCGACAGAAGTTCATCCAGAAGCAGGAGGAGATCAAGCGGATGCTGGCCGAAAAGAATGCCGAAGGCGCCAAGCTGGCGGCCACACCACGCCTCACGCCCATCAAGGGCACGGCACCGGGACAGGCACCCGGCGCCGGCGCACAGGAGAAGCGTACGCCCAGCAAGGGCTCGGCTGGTGGGGACTCCCTGTCCACGGTGCCATTGTCGGTGATTCGACAGGCCAAAGTGCTGGACATTGACTATCTGCAGCGCAAGGGCGAGACGATTGGCGACCTGGACGACAAGGATGAGTCGGAGGAGCTGGACGATGCCGAAATGATGCTCGACGATGCCGATCTGCCCGATGACATGGAGGATGCCATCGCCCGAATGGTCGAAGAGGAGGAGCAGTTCAGTGCAGCGGCAGCCAGAGAGCTGCCCGGACCCGAGGAGGTGCTGCGCACGACACCCGCCAAGGCGAAGGCCAGCAAAGTGTCGGCAGTGCCAGAGACGCCTACAGTTCCTCATGCAGCAGCCGCCGCACCGCCATCGGGTCTGCAGGAGCCGCACAGGAAGCGTCTGCCCATGCCCACTATGCATCCGCCTCTGCTGCGTCATCAGTTCCCGGGGCCTGGACAGCACGGACCACCTGCATCTCTGCTGCCGCCGCCACATGGTATGCATCCCATGCTGCAGCGTCATCTGTCGCAGGCAGTGCCGCCGCCACAGGCCATGCAGCTGCTGCAGAATGCGCTCTCTGCACCGCTCGGCCAGCCGCTGGGTCGTGGCAACTATCCACCGCCAGCGGCACAGCACCTGCCACTAGTCATGTCCATGCCCTCGGCTGCGGCGGCGGCACATCTGATGCACCAGGCCACTGTGGCCACGCAACAGGCTGCTGCAGTGCGTGCAACCGAGCCACAGGCGGCTCCGCCAGTCGATACCAAGCCTCGTGGACGCCGAAAAAAGGTGACGCCTCTGCGGGATCAATTGCAGAAGCAACAGGCGGCAGCAGCCGTGACGGCTGCCTCAACGACGCCCGGCATAGCGGCTCCACCGGTGGACAAGATCAAGGGCTTGCCAGCGCAGCTGTTCAAACCCCACGAAGATGCCCCGCCACCCACAACTTCGGTCGCCGCTTCCTCGCAGGCATCGGTAATCACGCGAATGCCCACGCATCTGTCGGCGCATCCGCATGCTCGGGGCCCGCCCGCGGGCATGTATCCCAGCAGCGCGGAATTGGCTCGCTTCTATAGCCAACCACTGCAGCCGCCGCCGCCCACATCTGCGCCGGGCTCGCGTTCGCCATCGTCTGCCTCGTCGCCGGGTCCACCACGTCACCTGCTGCGTCCGCAAATGCCACCCGGCTTGCCACCAGCCCACTCAGCGATGCGACCCACCTATGGACCGCCACCGCCGCTGCGAGGAGCGCCACCGCCCACATCGACAGCCAGCAGTGGAGCGCCGCCCAATACGCGTCCACCGTACATGCACGGAGGACCGGAACATCACGGTGGCCCGCCACTGGGCAATGTCTATGCCACGGGACCCCCACCAGCGCGACATGCCTCGCCTCACTTGAATCCCTACAGGTGAGTCTTTCTACTCTCCCTCGAAGTGGCAGCTGTTGATAACTTTTCTTTGTATATTTTATAGCCGCGGTCCACCCATCTATGGCAATCCCAATTATCCGCCTCGAGTTGGACCGCCAGGACCGCCACCGCCTGGTAATATGCGTCCCGGTTCCGTGGACTATGTGGCAGGAGCACGTAAGTAGATGGCAGTGGAGCACACTCTGACCATTCTTTAACCTTTTGTACCTTTTAGGCGGCTATCCACCGTATGGCTACTATCCACCGCCGCCTCCGTTGACCACACCACCCGCCCATGCAGCACCCAGTTCGGTGATTGTGAGTGCACCGCCGCCGCCGGTGACGGTGACGCCCACAAATCATTCGGTATCCGCCTTGACGCGTGGCAAATCACCAGCTCCGGTTGCAGCAGCACCGCCTGCGGAGATAATAGCCCACAAGCCGCCGCCGCAGCAGCAGCAGCAGCCACCGCCGCCATCGGTGATAACGAGCAAAAAACTGACAACTCTGGAGGCTTATCCTGTGGGCTCGCCAGCGGCCATAGCAGAAGAGGATTCCGGCTCGGCGCACGACACCAGTGGGCCGCCGTCAGTGGCGACGGGTCCGGCGGTGGGCGAGTTCAGTGGCCTGGTGAGCTACTTTAGCTCCCAGCAGGATGACTACGACACATAACAAGCGCCGCTGGGCGCCTAAAACAAAACAAAAGCCGAAAGGACTGTACATATATAAATGTAGCCAGGAGCCAGAGGACGTGTATAGAGTATGTTGGAGGAGGGGAAGCCTAACCGCTGCTTTAGGCCACTTATTGGAAATTGAATCCTGAACAAAAAACCTAAGCAATAGAGGAAGAATTATGTGGATGATCCTGGTCCTGTTTCGTTTCGTTTCGTTTTAATGCATTTTTTATTTTTGTAATCTGGCAAGGAAACTCTCTACCACAAAATTGCAATTTTTCCAATTTTTAATTTATTTCCCCCTTTCTGTGTGGCTCTTAGAGTTTATTTAGCTAAAGCAAAGAAACCATCAACTACGTCTAGTATTTTACATTTAGCTGTATATTATTCGAAGCATTAAGTTAAATATTGATACATACCATTACATACTAAAAAGAAAAGCAAAAAAACAAAACACACCTAAAAAGCATAAACTAAATAAATGGAAACAAAAATCATAGGCTATACGTGGATATATATAGTAGTAGCATACAAAACGCAATCTTTGTAAACTAATTTATAGTATATATGGTTTAATCTAATAACTAAACTAAACGAATGAAAATGATATGTTAAACAAATTTAAATTTACCTTTAAAACATTCGACAAGAAATCGCTATAACATCAGAATGGAAATGGTATACTAGCATCAAAGAGAATGACGACGACGACAACCCGTGTATTAATATAAAACAAAAACAGCAAATAAAACTATTTATCATTAGTTACAAATAATATATATATAACTATATAGGAATGTTTTTTTATGGCACTGGGTTTAATTTAGCTGCTATTTTCGATTGGCACTTTAAAATATTTCCTAAAATATATTACTTTCAGATACCAGAACTTATTTGTGACTACTTTAGGGACAGGTGAGGCTTGTACAGATTTATATAGAAAGCGAGAGGCAGGATGTCTGTGCCCTTACTGAAACGAACTGAAACTTAAGCTTCGATTTTAGTTTTGTTATTATTTATTTGTATAATTATTTTTTAGTTATTTTATTGATTTCAAAATTACGCTTTGCACCCTTACGCCCCCACAAAAGACGAAAGTCCACAATAGAAAAGATAGAAAAAAATGCAGTATCGTAGAGAATGATAATGTCTACAAGATTGCCGAATATCGTTCAGATCGGAACATTATTGTAGCCATGATGATGAAATGAATTTTCAGCAGCTAAGCGCCCACCCTTCAGCCATGTAGTGTTGTTGTGAGAAGTGTTGTAGATGTAGATGACAGATGCAGGAAAAAATGTAAAATGTAAAATGTAAAAATGATAGAATACATGTATAATGACTGAGTACGGATATAAAAGTAGTGTCGCGATAACAGCGACAAAATACGTCCCTTCTCGTTTTTTTTTTTTGCTGTGGCATTGACTCGTATCTTTGGGTTATTTTGTTTAAAGTCTACCAACACTTTGTGTACTTGTTAGTCTTAGTCGTAGTTTAAAAATGGTTAGCATTAAACAAGATTTATTTTGGCATAAGCGAAGCACTTGACGACAATGACATTGTAGAGGAAAAATTCCCGGTTTTACTTTCCGCATTGCTAGAATTTATTTTTTCAAATAAAACTGAGGTACTACTATAGAGTTGAAAATGAATGCTACTATACATAATAGGGAATTTATTTTGTAATGAAACCTATCTCAGGCTGAGGTAGGCTCAGTCTGCCCAGGATTTTTGTACAAGAAAATTCTGTTGATTTGCTGGGACTCTAAGGCAAGGGCTTGGCCGTAAGACCAAAAGTAGATCTGGCGTAGAGTTGGGTTACCGTGCGGGTAATTTAATTCCTATACTTTCAATTCTGATCTTCCCACTTGCAACATTCGTTATCAAAATCTTCATACCAATAAATCTCTATTTTTAATTTGTTTAAAAAATGTAAATACATATTACTTGACCAATGGGTTGGACAACACTTTTGAAGGTTATTTAATCGGCTATTTAGAAAGTCGCATAGAAATTCGCAAACCACAAATGTTTGCCAAAAAACATAAAAAAAAAAGGTGAAAAACTATGGAAATCAAACATCTGCTCTGCTCTGCTCTGCACTGTGTGTACGATTGGGCCATTAGCATAAA
The DNA here is from genome assembly GCA_009664405.1 of Drosophila bifasciata. Lineage (NCBI taxonomy): Eukaryota > Metazoa > Arthropoda > Insecta > Diptera > Drosophilidae > Drosophila > Drosophila bifasciata. The sequence goes on along the minus strand of CM019042.1, from coordinate 40,822,818 downwards.
AATGTATGGCTATATTTGCATAGAGGGCACTACTACAAATCAGAGCCTCAAAAGGTTATTCGATTAACTCCATTAGGGTGGCATGTGTGGCTTAAATTAATGTTTAATAGAATGCCAAAATATCAAATTTAAAATTATTTCCTCTCCGATATGTTCAGGTTGATTTAAAGATTTATTTTTCAAATCTCTGACAAAGATCCATTTATGCTCATATCTCATATTTTATTTTAAAGAAAATGGTACTTTCCCATGGGCAAACATTTAAGTTTGAGTTTCTAAAAGACCTGTAATCTTGACACTAGTTTTATCTACAGCTAACTATCAAATATTTTTACATAATCTATACTAGTTTGATGAATTAACATAGTCACATTAATTACTAAATGCCAGTGACCGTAAAATGCAGTTGCCACACACATAAATAGACACATCTAGTTTTGATCCAAATCTTAAGTAAATTTTCCGATGTATTTTATTTTTAAATTAATAGCAGGGTCTTTTCAAGGTCAATCCAATTAATTTGTAAAATTTTAGGGGATTTACCTAAAGAGTAACCTTTAAAAGCAGTTGATCTATAAAATATAGGAATATTTTTTATTATGAATGAAATCTAATTTTCCACTGGAATTTATTCATACAATTTAGAGGAATGTTTTTTAATTTATTGCGAATTTTTGTTAGCGCACTTTTAATATATATTTTTACTATTATTATTTATTGTGCAGATTCCCTCATCTCATTGCTTGCACTTCCCATAACAACCAACTGTTGCATGTTTACTGCTTAGGTGCTAAATATGAACAGTGCTCCACGATATAGTGCCTGTCGTCAGACAACCTACAAGTATAGTAATCTTTGCTTTGCTGCTAAAAATAAACAAATAAAAACTATTCGCGGCCTCGTAAAGATCATACGAGCTATTGATATACTATACTATAGTATTTAAACTGCAATGTGTACTTGCAAATTGGCAAATATGGGTTCGACTTCTGGTTTTGAAGGTCCCCTCTACCTCTGCTTTAGTGGGTCACAAAAATTCCAAATAAATTTTATAATTCCCATAATATACAGCTTCTAATTTTGGACACCATGTACAGTCAAAAAAAAATATTACCCTTAAAATTTAAAGAAGATTTCCAGGGGATTCTGAGTTATATTCACAACCCAAAAAAAATATATTCCCCTTACAAGAAAGATTTCCAGGAGTTTCTGCTTCATATTCACAGTCAAAAAATATCCTAAAATGTTTCCTAAATTTATAGATAAATTTAAGCTGCTTTTAAGGTTCCTCTCTATGTAAATCCCCTAAAATTGCACCAAGCTAGAGGGTGTTGAAGATCTATAATCGAATATCATTGAGTGTCATTGATAATCGCAAATACTCTCCTCACATAAGTGAGATCTCGATGAGAGCTCTCGATGGCCGGCAACGATTTGCCAATGGCTGGTTGTTATGGCCTACACCTAGGTCATTTTTGTGTAATCATTATTGTTGTTGTTTTTTTTGGCCAATACTTGTGCGAATTTTATGGCCGAATTTTTATGGCGTTAAATTTAAATATCTATAGGCAATCGTATCGCATAACACTCGATTGGAATCGTTCGATTCCCTTGCAATTTTCAGACTCTCTTTGGGGGTTTTTTTTACACATTTTTATAATTTTTTTTTTTTTATTTTATTTATTAGCTAAAAAATCTCAACGGGAACTTTGCGTAACAACAAATAATCAACAACAATGAAGCGAGAGAGAGACTGACGGGAAGGCCGCTTGTTAATTTAACAAGCGATCAAATCGAATCGGATCGGATCGATCCTTCTCCTCCTCCCGTGAATGGCTGTGGTGATCACTGATCACTGATCAGCCTAGAAGCGGAAACGCTTGGCGGGCACATTGTACTGGTAGCCCGACGACTGCTGCTCCACGGGTGCGGAGTAGCTGGGTCCTGGTGCAGGAGCAGAGTACTGGGGCTGGGGAGCGGGGATGTCCTGCACAGGTGGCAGATACTCGGGAGCTGGTGCGGGGGCAGAGTACTGTGGTGCGGGAGCAGAGTAGACTGGAGCTGGGGCAGGGGCAGAGTAGACTGGAGCTGGGGCAGGAGCCGAATACTGGGGCTGTGGAGCGGGGATGTCCTGCACGGGAGGCAAATACTCAGGCGCTGGTGCGGGAGCAGAGTACTGGGGAGCAGGCGCAGAGTAGACTGGAGCCGGGGCAGGAGCCGAGTACTGTGGTGCGGGAGCAGAGTAAACTGGAGCTGGGGCAGGAGCCGAGTACTGGGGCTGGGGAGCGGGGATGTCCTGCACAGGGGGCAGATACTCGGGAGCTGGTGCGGGGGCAGAGTACTGGGGAGCAGGAGCAGAGTAAACTGGAGCTGGGGCAGGAGCCGAGTACTGTGGTGCGGGGGCAGAGTAAACTGGAGCTGGAGCAGGAGCAGAGTACTGGGGCTGAGGAGCAGGGATGTCCTGCACGGGAGGCAGATACTCGGGAGCTGGAGCGGGCGCGGAGTAAACTGGAGCTGGTGCGGGTGCAGAGTAGACTGGAGCTGGGGCAGGTTCAGAGTAAACTGGAGCTGGAGCAGGAGCCGAGTAAACTGGAGCGGGAGCAGGAGCCGAATACTGGGGCTGCGGAGCGGGGATGTCCTGAACAGGAGGCAGATACTCCGAGGTTGGAGCAGGAGCAGAGTACTGTGGTGCCGGGGCAGGTGCCGAGTAAACTGGAGCTGGGGCAGGTGCCGAGTACTGGGGTGCTGGAGCCGAGTACACTGGAGCCGGCGCCGATGGGATGTTGAACGATGGCGAGGGCTTGTTGTACGAGTATCCACTGCCACCACCGCCCAGATTCAGATGGGAGACATCGGCCGCAACCGCAGCGATGGCGCACACAGCAAACACGAAGAGTTTCTGGAAGATAATCAACCAATTAGTCCAAGTCCAAGGCGCATCTCAAGCGATGTACTCCACTCACCATTGTTGTTGATTTGTTGGAACGGGGGGAGTTTCCCAAAGTTCGTTGGATTTTCGGGGGTGGAGTGGAAGCTTTGGTCAGGAGACGCTGAAGCTGAATGATGACCCACTGCAGATGGGCTGTGACTTTTATACCCAAAAAAACCAACCATCAGACTTGGCCCAAAGATGCGTCTCGTTTGGGTTTCGTGCTCTTCGTTTTTTGTTTGGGGGTCTCTGTCTTCGTCTTCGTCTTCGTCTTCTTCGTCGTCTTGCTTGTCAAAGAGGAGGCGGAAAAAATGTTATGAGAAGATCAGCGCGATCATTAACCCCCCAATGGGCATGTAAATGTGCATCAAATCAAATGATTTTGTATCATTTAGTTAAATTGATTTTTTTTTTAATTTTTACATTTTTGAAGCATTTAAATTGTTTAAATATTAATTAATGCTTGTAAATATTTTTTATATACATTTTTAAATTAATTAATTAATTAATGCATTTTTTAGTAATTTTTTTAATGAATATATGTATTTATTTGAATGCATTTTAAATTAATCATTTTTTAAATTTGTTTTGCAAAGGTATTTATTTTTTATTTAGTTACCTAATTAAATTACAATTAAAATCGAATTACAAAATAATTAAATATATTATCTTTTGCACTTTTATAACAAATAATATTTTTTTAGTTTGCAACATGTTTTTTTTTTATAATGTTCTGAATTTTTTAATTATTTTTGGGCTCTCTTGGTATGAATGTAATCAGAGTAATAATAAAATTAATATTAAAATAATTATATAGTATTTAAAAAAATAAATCATGTATTATCTTTTTTCATTTATTTTTACTTAATTTTTTTTAATTTGCTTTGAAGGGTTTATTACATATTGAATCTTATTTTTAATAATTTAATCTTTTTTAATTTTTAATCTTCATTGGGCTCTCTTGGCATGAATTTAATCATATTAATAAAAATAATAAAATAATTTAAAAAAAAAAAATATTCATTCATAATACATTTTTATGCTGATTCAGAAATATCTTTCATTATCCCCAACTGCATTAATTCAATGTATATCCATTCACAATGTATATCCATTCATAACGAAGCTATAAGTGCCACACAGCTCCACCTAAGGGCTAACAATCGCTCGCTCGCTATCGCTCTCTCTCTCCCTCTCTCTCTGCCTCTCTCTCTCACTGTCTTTCGCTACCGGCTTGAGCGCATGCGCGCGTGTGCATATGCGAGTGGTGTGCGAGTGTGCGTGTGTGCGTGGAGGTAGCAGTTCCGCCGCTCACCTGCTGCTAGCGACTACCGCTATCCGGCTGGGGCTGTGGGTTTTGCAATGTCAATAGGGCAACTCGAAGCAGCACGGGCACGGGTCTAGGCACGGACACGCCAACACTCATTTGCATGCCATGTGGTGGTGATGTAGGAGGGGGGGCACACAAGTGTGTACACAATCAATTTAAGGGCCACACAAAACATACAAATGTCAAAGGTTAACCTCTGTCTCTCTCTCCCTCGCTCTCTCTCTGTATGATTTGGTTAGCGGAAATTTGTCTGATTTAACTATTAGACGGTGCTAATGGCCACAAACTATATGCTTGAACGCCACTGCCGCTGCCACAGCCGCTGCCAGAGCTGCGCTGGAGCTTGCCCAAGAAAAAAAAACTCAAGGATGCCCCCGCTGGATCTTACTACTATTTTTTAATCTCAGTGAACTTGTAAACTAATGAACTAATGAAACAACGCTGCTTATGCTGCCTGCCTGCCTGCCCTGGCCGCCGGCAAACGGCCGTCATTTAATTAATTTGAATATGATTTAGGGTCGACGGGCCACACGGTCACACGCGGTATGGGCACTGACTCTGGCTCTGTCTGACTCTTCCTCTGCCTCTGTAATAACTCCATGAAGACATCAACTAACTGCAGGCCAAGCGACGTTTTTGTCTGGCCCTATTTTTAATTGTTTAATTGTTATTTTATTTGCAACATCAATTTTAATCATTTCGCTTTGGCACGCACTATTTTCACATTTGGGGGGAGTTTTTTTGTTCGCCCTTTTTTTGTTGTTGATTGTGTGAACTTTTACTCAATCATGAGGTGGCGATTTTGGAGATATGCTCTTCAAGAGGGTATTTTTTATTTTTAAAAGTGCCGGATATCTGTAGATGTATATTACTATGCTAAATTTGATCTTAGTAATAGTGTTGTAGTAATAGAAATAAAATAATACAGGATATTGTATTTGATACGATCATTTATATTCTTTTCTATAGAGTGAAAAGATTTTGAAAATTCAGAAGTCTCATATAGTATTATGGGAATCATAACGAAGAAGATCCTTCCGTGATCTAATGGTTTTTATGGTTAAAACTAATTCTAATCTTAACTAATTCATAATTATAACTATATATTCTAACTAATTCCTATCCTATTATTATTAAATGATTAAATATTTCCATTTTTATTGCTACATTTAATTCTCATAATTCCTTTTAAATAATTCAATAATTTCAATAATTACAATTTTATTTAAATTTTAATTTATCATAGTTTTTATGCAACAAATTGTTTATTTTTATATTCAATTTTTAATTTGTTATTTCCATTTTCCATATATAAAGCAGCTTAAAAAGAGAGCAACTCCACTTCGTTATCCCCTCGCTATTTTTTCCATGAATTTTGATTGTTTGACATATATATTTTGAATTGATTTTTCGTATAGAAATCCTCCATTGATGATGTTGCTGCTGTTGCTGCTGCTACTGTGACCTTCAGAGATATGCCCCAGACACGATAAAGTGTTTTCTTTTCATCTGTTCATTGTTTGATTGTCTGTATAAACTATACTAATCATGGCTTGATCTGTGCGCTTACATACAACTATTTGTTAATGTTTAATGCATTTATGCAGGCTCAGACCCTGCAGACCATTTGAAAGCATATTTCACTTACAGCGAAATGAGTTCATGCGGATCGTTGTCGCGAATTTGCTTAGCCCACTTATGGGGCACATCCATCAGACAGACAGTTCGGAGGCAGGGATTGGGATGGGATGGGAAGGCAAACCACAAAAAGAGGCAAATAAGCCAAATAAAGGCGTCGTCATCGTCCGCTTTAAATGCTCGTCTACCAATTTAAACGTCACAAAAGCCCCCAGAGAAGAAAACCAGCAACAACAAATATGGCTTGCATAAAAATGATTAGCTTTGGGTCCAACTTAATTAACCAATTAGCTAACCATATTCAAAAATCTACAACTACAACAAATATAAACCAATTTTAGTTTAGCTTTTGTGTCTGTCTGTCTGCCTGTGTGTGTGTGTCCAGAATTATTAATAATATGCAATATAAATAGCGGAGGGATTGCAGGCCGATTCTCATTTGCATATGCCAGCAATTTATCATTCCAAATGTTGCCCAATAAATTATTTAGTAGTAACGCTGGCAAATCGGTCCTAAATGGGTTGATCACTGATTAAAAACTATGGCAAAAATTATGCTTAAACAGGGTCTTGTTGCAGACAATAAAAGGGACATGAAATATATTAAATAATCGTTTGTTTAATGCCTTAAATTATTCTTAGCAAGCCAGTTCTTATGTCTGCATGATAACTAATAGTTAATAGCCGATATACCTCTAGCTACGGTGATTTAAAGTCTGACTGGTAAGAAAGTCAGGAGATTATCAGATTAGAGATCAGTGGAACTAAACGTCAGTTTCGATTTTTAAAGTTTGGCGCACAAAAACATGTGCTAGCTGTCAAAATATAACGGCTACAGCACAGGAAGAACCAGTTGGTTTATGAACTACTCTAACCGACAACGCAAAATTGAGTCTGAGTGAATATCCTTTTTTTTTCCTCGGTATATTTAAGGTATTTTTCGGTATATTTTAATGATACGACCCACGGTCACACTGGCGGCCAGAAACATGGTCTCACAAAATTTTTTCCCCGACCCGAATCCGTTGCGTTTTTGTAAGTCGCAGGTAAACAAAATTTAAAAAAATACGAAATAAACGACAAAAATGCGAAAAATCCGGAAATATAACTAATAATGTATGATAATGCAATGGTATAGCCTATGGCACTATGGATGCAGAAAAGTGAATTGTGTGTGTGAATTTCCCAGTAAAAAATAAAAACAAACAAAACGTTCAAGTTAAATTATATTAAACAAAAAATAAAAACCCATACCAATGCAGCCGCAAGGCCGCAAACAAAAGTGCAATGTAAACGAATCAAAGAGCACAGGTTTTATTTATTCCAATTGCATATGAAAATCAAAACCCAACCAAAATCGGTGCCGAAAGAAGAGTAAAACAAATATAGCGAATGACGAGCAGCGCGCAATAAGATAAAATTGAAGGTTATTCTTTATTGTAAACAAAAAAGCAAGTGTTAAGCGGCAGAGTGAGACACACGCACACAGCAGCACACGCACACTCATAGAGCGCTACGATAGAACGGGGCGCTGAAAAGAGAGCCCAGATGAGCGAGAAGAGCGCAGCTCTGGGCCGAGGAAGAAAGCAGCGCACAAAGCAAATGCTGAAAATGTCAATAAACTCTGCAAAAGGTGAGGAAAAACGCAACAAGAGCGGTGCTAGAGCATGAGCGTGAGTGAGAGCGAGAGAGCTTGCTGCTGTCGTGTCGTGTAAAATAAAACGCAGGCTGACGGCAGTGCTGCCGACGACCGCGGCGGCAGAACAGCAACAGTGGCAGAGTCGAAGAAAGCAGGCAAGTGCAAAAAAGAGAAAAGAACGTTTCAGTGGTCAAATTTGTGATTTGTATTAAATATTGTACTGCTGAAAGAAACAAAAATGTAGAATATTTCGAAACAAAAAGTTGTTCAAATAAAGTGTTAAAAACAGTCGACACTCTCTTGCTCTCTCTCTTGCCCGGAAATACTGCTGAAGAAAGTCGCTGCTCTCAGACACACACACAAAGAAAGTCGCCGCTGCTGCTGCTGCTGCGTGCGTGTGTGTAGGTTCTTATTGGGTATGTGGTGTATGTGTGTGTGCAGAAAAAACTGCAACTGCAACTTCAACAAGTTTTGCAAGGCCTCTCTTTCACCCTCTCTCTCTCTCACTCTTTCGCGCGCTCTCTCTTTCTCTCTCGCTTCGCGCACAGTGTAGCTGCAGTTTGTTTATTTTATTATCCATTTGCTGCTCGTTCTCGTTCTCCCTCCCCTCCACCCATATACCAGTGTACCCGTGCGAGTGAGTAATTTTACCGTTAATAATTCACAGGTGAAAAATCAAAGCTGCGACTGCAATTTTCTCGTGCAATAATTTCGGAAAATCCAAACGGCAACCCAAACGGCCCAACTGTGCAACAAATAAATAATCTACACAAATTTTCTACGTAAAAAATATTTAATAAAAAATGTTTAGTGTTTAATCAAAAAAATGTGGTGCAAACAATAATCAATTTTATAGAAAACTAATCAAAAAGCGCTCTGTCCTTGGGGGCCCCCCACCCACAAAAAAAACAACAAAAAGTCTTATCAACAACGGAAAATCGTTTTGGGAAAATATCCACCACGAAGAAGAATCTTTTAGACTGAACCAAAACGGACAATTGGAATATAATAATTATTAATAATTTTTAAAATGGTAAGTCGAAAAGATAATTGCAATTTAATTTGGATTTAGATTGATTGGTCTTACTTGTGCTGCGCCAGTTTAAATGTGCATTTAGTATTTTATTCTGTTCCCTTTTGGTATATTATTTAAGTACCCTTTACAGATAAGAGGTATATTAGACTTTGCGTCATTAAAAATAGTACCAGAATTTATACTGCAATTATCCATCTTTGATACACTTGGTCTCTCTTCCTTTCTTTGTATTTCGTTACTCCATTTCGTTTTACCGTTATTCGATGCGTATTTAATGAGTACCACAAAGGCAGGAGCTACCAACGGAGTAGCAACAGTGCGAATCACTCTATTTCCCTTGTCTGATTCTCTGCCCCATCTGCATCCTTCATCGCTCTCTTATTTCGCTAGGGAGGGAGCATTCTCATCTGTTGATAAATACGCGTAATTTCTGACTCTGTGATTCATCTTTTTTATGGGAATTATTTATATCCGAAATTGATCTGAATCTATACTATATGTATGTATTTCCAATGTAAGAACTCTCTCATTTCTATAGCAGCAAAGCTTCCATAATTCCTCTCTGGCTTGCACGCCACAAGAAAGATTTGTTCAAGCATCCCAAAAATCAAAACAATTTAATTAACGCCTCGATGCAGTACAGCAATATAAAGAGGAGTATGTAGGCTGGATTGCTGGACAGAGCAGGGAGGGTGATGAGGGTATGAAGGTAACTGAGCTTCTGCTCCGAGTGGCTGGACGGGTACCACTTCAATTCATAACCAGTGAAATGTAACGGCGCCGTTGGTCACTTGAACTACTTTCATATACATATACATACATACATATATAACGGAAGGGTGGGGGGGCAAAACAAAAGTGCTTGGGGGCCGCTGTCCCTGTCCCTGGCTTTGGCTCTGACTCTGACTCTGGCTCCCATGTTTCGAACCGTTGGCGGCGTCTGACTCACTCATTTTGGCGAAGTGCAATTGTGCAGCCCAAAAACCGAATCATGCCCGAAACCCACCGTGGGCCAACACCGGAAATTGTTTCTGAAAGAAAAAGCAGAGCAGATCACAGAGCGGTCGAGCAAAGGGGTAGGGCATTGCTGATTTTGGAGAGTACTGTGGGCCAATGCATGTCTTTTGTACAATATTACCCAGGCACGTTTTGAACTCTACCACAGACACACATTTCTTCTTCTTCTCTTTTTTTTCGCTGCTTTCGCGTGTAGCTTGACCCAGAAAAATCAAAGACTCGCCAAAGATTCTTTGGGGGCACCACCGTAGGTGTACAGCGATGACGCTGAGGTTGAGGTTGAGGCTGAGGCAAAGGCTGGGAGAGACTGCGACTCCGGGGACTGTGGCATGGCGGAGCGGTGAATCGGTGGATCGTTGGATCGGTCTGTCTCATAAACCATTTTAAATGTTGGAGCGGCTCATTATTATTTTGACTACGTCGACTTGCGGTTTTTGTGTTTATTGGCTGTTATTTTTTCGCGTTTTAATACCCTGGAAGTTGAGAGTTGTATTGGATTGATTAGAGAAATTAAAGAGTGTAGGAAATGTGAACTGCTGTCGGAGGAATTCAAGGCTCCTGCAACTATCTGCAGATTTTTATATAATTTCCTGTATAAACTTTCGCATCTGCGACTTCAGAAACGGATATTTATCTGTCACACTGTTTAAGATATTTGAGTACCGAAAATGAAGAAAACTTTGAAATTTATATATAATAGCATTGAAATATATTTTCCCCTTTTTCTGAGAATAATTTTTGGATAGTTTCCTATTCTGGGTACAGGGTATTCCCATGGTATAATGCCTACCTCGTTTTTGTCTGCTGTTGTTGCAGTTTTTCTCTCCGTATTTCTCCTTTTCATTTCGTAAACTGGGTTTATGTGCGGTGGTCTTTACTTTTATCATCGACTGCTGCGACTCTTTTCTCCCCCTCTCTCTCTCTCTCGCTCCTCTCTCCCACTCTCTGGAGGAAGGTTAACCGCGAATTTTGTAAGTTGATTGGCTCTGGCGGTTAGCGGCTGGCGGCTGGGCTGTCCATCCGCATCGTCTGCTGCTTGTTTATGTTCTTGAACTCCTTTTAAGTGTGTGTGCGGCCCCGAATGTTAATTTACAGCTTTTGTTGTCATAACTCCAGCTAAAGGCAGGTGTGATTGGGGCAGCGCAGCGCAGGGGGGGCGCACAAGCCTGCTGGAGGAGCTGCTGCAACAACCAAATGGGATGGGGCATTTTAATGTGGCGGTAATGGGGCAACTGAGGCGTGCAACAGATTTATGGTGAAAATGTCTACAAGTAAGAGGATTGCTGATGCAGAGGATAAATATGATAAATCGATGCAGGAAGTATCGATTTTTAATCGATTAATGTATCGGGTTATGATACAAAAGGAGGTTTTGGAAGGAGGGTTTTGATGTAAAGGAGAAATATTTAAAAGGGTGTAGGGAATAAATCTATAAAGGAAGTATCGATTTTTAATCGATTAATGTATTGATTTTGCACACAGGTACTATAATAAAGAAATTAAAATATCAAGAAATATCGAAGAGATAAATCTGTACAGGTAGTATCGATTTGTAATCGATTAATTAACTAATTGTGATTTATTGCTGATCTTTTAATCAAAAATCAATTTATTTGATATCATAAAAGTTTTCTTTGTCTCTTTTTACATATTTTGGCCTTCTCCAATTACTCTATAGGTGGACTTCCAGTGGAGATCATAATTGAAGTCTAACCATATCTCATGTCGATCTTGAACTGCCATAGCACAGAGGAAACTACATCATATTTTCCGCTCATTCGATGGGCTTTGGGTTGGTTGCCAGCTGTTAACCGGTTCTCGGAATTGATGGCTTGAGGCGTAGTCGTAGTACACCCCCCCACTTACAGAAACATAAATTGTTACATGCCACCAACTTCAACTACAACAACAACAGCAAATACGTCTACCCCGTCTCTCACTTTGCGGCCTGCAACTCCTGTCTGTGACTTGGCTAATTAGCAGTTAACAATTGCAACATTGACCTCCTCCTCCGCCATAGTTGTTGTTCTTTCTTAGCCCAGCATCAGCATCAAGAATGCTTTGGCGCTTTGTTCTATTGTTTATGAGGCGAGAGAGATCAAAATAAAAGATACAATAAACATGGCAGCAGGTTTACCTTGTTGCTAACCTCAAAAGAAGAAGAACTTGGCTGGCTCTCTCTCTCTATTTCTCTCTCTGCTAACTGGTTGACATACAAGGGGGTGGGGGAAGAGTTGGTGGAGTGTCTCTGTAGCTCTTTGAAAAGCGCAACATTGTTGCTTTTGCCATTTTGAATGGCATTTTTAATGCACTTCCCTGGGAGATAGGGTATATCAAGGCACGTGTGGCTTTAAACCAATATTCTGACAGGGTTATTTCTATAAATTTATTATAGCAATTATTTTGGTACTAAATTTATAATAAATAATTCATAAACCCTTGAAGTTATCCCCAAGCTTTAAGGGTATTTCTAAATTCGTTTGCTTTTCCGCTTTTCCCTGCAGTTTTTTCCTGTATTGTTGGCTGCTGCAGTTAGCCCGTTGCCCGTTGCCTTTTGGGCCGTCTGTTGTTGTTTTTGCCATTTTGTTTGATTTTTAGCCAACTGGCAACTGCCAACTTTGCCAATTGCCATAACTGTGCTCTGGTGTGTAGCCAGCCCGTTGCCCCGACATTCGCTGGCTATATATGTGTCTATATAAACATGATCGTTTTTGGCCAATTTCTTGTGCTTTGCTTGGCGTTTTATTTTTTTTGTCTGTTTTGTTTTTGTTTTGGTTGGTGTTTGTGTTGTGTGTGGCAGGGGCCATGCCATCATGGTGCAACAACAAAAAAAAAATAAAGAAACATGTTGCCTAAATGTTGTTGCTGCTGCTGCTGCAGTTGCAACCAACTATTGCTGCTGCTGTTGCTGTTACTTGCTGCTGCTGCCGTTGATGGTTGTGTAACAATTGGTAGCCTTTTTTTATTCGACTGGAAATTGAACTTTTGGTTTGGCAACAGAAATCCTCAAGGGGGGGTAGTACTACTGAAAGTATTTTATTTGTTTTATATTTGATATTTGGGAATAGGACGGACCTTACAACAAATATTTGAGCTAACATTTGTAGGAATTTTTATATATTTTTTTTAACATTTAATTGTACTTAAGTCTAGCCTAAAATGATTTGAATGCTTTGTGGCCTAAATTCTGTAGGATTTTTGGATGCAATCAGTGAAACCATAACTTGTACAAAGTACGTTTAAAACTGTAGAAAAATTCATAAAATTGTTAGTTTAAATTGTCTAAAACCTTAACAAATAAGTAGATTTAGCTATGATGCCTTTACAAATATTTTTAGCATTTTTAACCACGTTAAGAGGAATTTCCGATGTATCAGATAGAGTTTAAAACATTTAAAAATTATATAAAATTAATTCCAATAATTCTCTAAAGGAGAAACATTTTCCTAGCCATCAATTTGTAATTTTCTCCCAATCAGCTGCATATACGGCATGCGGAAATGACTTTCTGTCAAATTCTTTGCTGTCAAATGTTTGCAAATGCCGTTATGCAGCAGCAACATTGTATGTTATGTTATCCTGCATATTCAGGTATTACTGTTAAGACAGCTTTTGGCCCGTGTATCAATGATAAGACAGCTTTTGGACCGTGTATCATTGCTGCGAACAGATAATTGACAACAACCCCACAAACAACAACAACGACAACGAGGAGACGGAACCCCAAGCGGAGGCCCCAAATTGCAGGCCACTGGAAACGTCATGCATGCGTCATACTCCACGTACTCGTGCATGGCAAGTACTCTCTGTATGAAGCGTCACTCAAACAAACGTCCCACTGAAAAAACAGAGAGAAAAAATAGAGAGAGAGAGAACCAAAAAGAAACCTGAAACAGGAAGAAACACGTTTCTTTTCGGCTGCTGCTCAGAGCAGGACACAGGGAGCAGTGAGAAGGGAGTGGCTGATAGGGGAGAGAGAGCATGAAGGGGAGCTCGAGTGGCTGATGGGTGAGAGCAGGACGCTGGGAGGGAGCAGAGTGGCTAGCTGGTGGAAGAGAACAGAACGGGTAGCAGGGAGTGGTGTATGGAGTGGAGTGGAACCAATCAACCAAACCACCAGCCCAAAGAGAGGACCAAAAAAAACCAAAGGCCAAAACCAAAGCAAATATCCAAACTGGAGCCCAAAGTCTCCAGCGTCGTCGCAGTCGCCGTCGCAGTCGCTGAGGCTCATTCCCGATAGCTGGCGGCAATTTTCGAGTGATTAGTCATCAGACGAGGCGAACGGGAGAAGAAGCAGGAGAATCATAAATATCAGTAGAAGAGGAAGAAGATGCAAAAGAACAAGAACCAGAAGAAGGGAGAGTCACAGTCACAGTTCCCCCAGTCTCAGTTCAATGTTTCGTCCCCCTGGCGCCCAAAGAGATCATGCGACCCAGCCTCAGTTTTTGGCGAAGCATTAGAAAAGGTTTCTAAAAAGATTATTTCAAATACACTTTATATTAGAGGGGTATATAGATTTAATGGGTAAAGTTTTTAAGGAAGTTTTAGTGATCTTTACTGATTTTAGCGGCTATAAAAGTTAGAGCACAGAATTTCAGGCCGTAGTTTCCTCGCTGAGCTCAATTTTGATCAATTTTATGAAAGTTTTGGGTACAAACTGGCACTATGAATCCTTGTGGAATCCACAATTCCAAATATATATAAAACTATATTTTGGTAGAGTTATTTGAAATTTTATTATCTACTTATCTATCGGAAATAATCCTCAGCGAGTAGTTTTTGCAATCAAAGTTAGACTAAAAGTTTTCATTTAATTTGCTATTTATCCTAAACCAGGCCAATCATTATTTGGGAATATTTTTAACTCCCTTTCTTTCCAAATAAATAATTTTCTACACAAAAAAACAGCAAATAAATTCGTTTACATGGTTATTCCGTTGTCAAAATATCAGCTATATAGTAGTAGTAGTTCTTCTATCTTCCATAAACTGTTCTTTAAGCTACTTTCAAAATGTTCTTCGATGTATCTGCAGCAAAAGTTTCAACTGTAGCTAGAAGCCTAGAAGACGAAGACCTGAGGCTGTAGCTGAAGCTATGTATCTACATCTGAGACCATAAGAAAACCTTGTAAAGCATTTAGTTGTGTGTGGTGTGTTGTGTGTGTCTTGGAGTGGAGTGGAGTTTTGGTGGTGGCTGGCTGCCCCATGCCGCCAATCAATTTTTATCGTTTTGCCTTAATTTGATGAGATTTTTATCGGTTTTGCCTTGTGTTCTGCAGCTTCGTGTTCTCTCTTATTCATCATCAAAGTTATTCTTTTCATTCTTTGCATAAATTAAATTGGCTAATGGTTATAAATTTCGATACAATCCCCCACTACCCTCTTGATTGTCCCAAAAGCGTAGAGCTCCTTTAAACGTGGCTTTTTTTGGTGGATTTATTAGCTGACCTTCAGTGTTATAAATAAATAAAAAAAACAAGAAAATACATCATTGGTGGGGGTTCTTTTGAGCTGGTTTTCTTGTTAATTGACGGAGTGACTGACACAAGGGCAGTAGCTGTTGATGGCTTCTACCAAAAAGGTAATTCTCTCGAGTTATTAATTGCGGTGGGTGTGCTGTGTGCGATGACTAGTGTTGATAGGCTGTTGATCGTTGATTGGAAGTAGGTTTGTTAAACGATTTTCGATTGGTTAAAAGGGGGCATGAAATACCTGAAAAGTTCTAGAGTTTGTGGAAGAATATGGGAATATATTTTAAAACTATGCAGCAGCCTAACAGAGAGCGCTACAATCTATTAAATCTATCAAATAATTCTTGAATAATTTAAAAAAATGATAACCCTTTTAGAAGTATTTTTCCCTACTTTCTTTCTACATCAAAGAATGTATAACAATCCTACAAGTATTCCCAGAACAAAAATGATTTATTACCCCTATACATCTAAATTTTCAAACCAAATGTTCCTAATCACTCAATATACACATGAAACCACCCGGTAAGATGCGGAACAGGTTGACAACGCCCGATTATTTATTACCTACTATATATCCATTCAAATCCCAAGAGAGAACATTGGGTATACTAGTATAATTTCAACAAAAAAGCGTAAGAACCGAGAAAGAAATAAGAATCAGAATTTGTTTATAGTATATAAAAGAAATTAGCACATTTCAAACAGGAAATACACTCAAGAAGCGCGCAAAAAAAATAATAAAAAATAAAAATAAATAATACAAATCAAAGAGAGCGATTCTGCCCCGTTCTGTGTGTGGCGGGGCGCACTCGTAACGTCTCGAGTACGAATATTCCCTCCCCCTAACCCCACCTCCTTCTCTTCTATAGAAAGTCAAGCAACGACCTTGAGATGTCGTTGTATAGTATATAGCATAGAATTTTCTATATGTATATGTGTGTGTGTGTGTGTGTGTGCCTGTGCCTGCTGCTTGGCCACGTTTTGGGGCCCAATGAATCATTATTATATTTTGTTATTGTGCTGTTGTGGCTTCAGTCTCGAAAAGTATCTGGCTATAATGTAATGGATATTCCGCTTGATTTATCTAGTATCGTTTCTGTGGTTTTTCGGCATCTTGTTAGTCCCAGAGTGCCTCGTGATTTGTGGGCTGTGTCTGGGTTTAATGTTTTGAAGCATACTCGAGTATGCCGGCAAATCGAGCAAATATTTTGAGAGATAAGTCAACAAAAATGGCTTTGATAATAACACCTGTTTCACGGGGTGGAAAGTGCTTTTGCGCCCGAACCTTTAGAATTTGGAGTTGTGTTTATATTGATAGTGATTCTTATGGGAGATCATAAATAGAGAACTGCAGAAAATGAGCAAAAAACTGCCTTGAAACTAATCAAAGAAGTGGGTCAGATAAACAGTGATAGTTTTACGGAAGAACAGGTGCTCCCAGATGGAATTGTTGTTTAGAGCTTAGATACAGATTTTAGTGCTTATTTTTGGGACTATTTTGGGCATAATTTAAGACATTAAAAACTGATTTAAATATAGTTTTTAGTAGCAAAAATTTGTTGAAACGGATCAAATAAATGGGTCAGGTAAACAGTGATAGTTCTATGGAAGAACAGGTGCCCCCAGATGGACTTCTTGCTGAGAGCTTAGATACAGATTTTAGTGCCTATTTTAGGGACTATTTAAGGCATAATTCTAAACATTTAACAACTGATTTAAATATGTATTGTTTTGTAGTAAATCTGCCAAACAGAAACTTCTGATCTGCCTTAAATATTTTATTTGTATTATTTAATATTATTTTACTTTTATATAATTTAATTTTATTACTTATATCTTTTATCTTATCTTCCATACAAAATCAATAAAATATAATTAAAAAAGCGTTGAACGTTGTGCTCCGATTTTAATCAGCGGTTCCGGATCCACTGCTTTGACTGAAAAGTAAATCACTTCAATTATGCCTTTGCTTTAACTTATAGTCATATTCATTTAGCTTGACCTCCAGACCCCTCATACGCACCAAAAAAAAAAAAAAAAAAAAAAAATACGACTCGTTTATACACAATGAAGATCAAAACAAACCGCTTAACAAAAAACAACAAAAAACAGGCTTGTCGTTGAGGCTCCTTTATGCGTATTTGTGAGGCTCTGGCTACGCGGGTTCGGGTTCGGGCTCTAAAAGCGCCTGAATAAGACATAAATCCTTGAAATTATGTACGAAACGCTCCTTAAAGCGGGTCTCTCTCTCTCTGTCTCTCTCCCTTTCTGTCTCTGGCCTCCCTCCCCTGGTATACCTGTCGTTCGTTCCTCCCCGTGTGCGCGCTTGTTGAGTTTTCGCGCGTTGCCACACTTTTGTGCCCTTTTTTTGTATGGCATTGTCTGGTATGGCTGATGTGCTCCCACTCTGCCTCCCTGACCCTCTACTGCACTTGGGTATTCTCTTCTACCCATGAACTGGATTTGTTTTGATTAAAGGCGAGCCCTACGATTCTCCTCTGCTCTCCTGTGTTCCGTTTCGTCTTTCCTCCTGCTGTTCTGTTGTCCGTCTGTCGTCTGGCCAATGCCTTTTTGCTGGCGATCTTTAATGTGATGGAGTGGTGGCCCGCTTTGAAGGACATTCGTTTAATTTAGGACCTGAGAAAACATATATTTTGAAGCGTTGCTTATTATGGCGTCTCATCGAGGTGTACCTACATTTATTTCTGGCTTGGAATAAGTTTGTGCTTAAGTGGCGACAGAGTCGCCGATGAACAGGGGGCTAGGAAATGTTGAAAGATGGAAAAGAACCTGCTAAGGAACGCCTAGAACTCAGAGACTGAGAGAGTTGGAATTATTAAACTTAGCATAATGATTTCTGTGATTATAAGGATTATTATGATTACTTTTATTTGTTGACAAAGTTTCATCCAAAACCGCAAATCAAGTAAAAGCTGTGGTAGCCACAATACTCTAGATATTATGCTGAAACTCTGCATGGTTGTAGCCTCTGCTATTATCGAACAGTTTTGTAAAGCTCTTACAAATCGGATAATTATTACAGTTAGAAAAATGTTTCTTTCAGTTGATAAGCAACCACCTGTGCAACCCTGCGCAACCAACAGAGTTGTCAAACTCTGGCAAACGGCAGTGCCAGCGGGTGACAATGACAATTGACAGGCGCAATTTATAAAGAAAAGAAAAAAAAGAGTGAAGGAAGAGTGCAAGAAGAGATGAAAGAAGTGAAGGAAGAGATGGTAAGAGTGGAGAATGGATGTGGATGCCTGCCCCATCCATGGGCCGGAGGTTGTAGAACTCCAGCGAAGAACGAACGGGCCAACGACAACAAAAGACAATAAAAATCAGCTCAAAGAACGAAAGAAATCATTGGACACATTTACGGGACGGACGGCCGTACGGACCGAGGCAGCAAAGACATAAAGAAGAACTAAACTAAAACACAGAAAGAGGAGAATAAAATGAAGAGCGGTGGGTAGCGGAGGGAAGAGACACACACAAAGAGTAATATATGTTGGAACCCAGAGTGAGAGAGAGAGAGAGAGGAGCAAACAGAAGAAAGGCCAAAGAAGTTTAAACATTGGCAGAACTAAAGAAGAAGAAGCAGTAGTACGAGAAGAAGAAGAAGGCAGCAGCATAAGAAGAAGAAGGTAGCAGCATAAGAAGAAGAAGCAGCAGAAGAACCAGCAGCAGCAGTAGAAGAATTATACGAAGTAGCAGCAGCAACGACAAAGACTTGTTGCCAAGTCGTAAAAAAACAAGAAGAGAAGGTAATACATAGAGTGTCGAAGCAATTGATACCCCCTTGGGGATGCATAGTTTGTGGGGAAGCATTAGAAACTAACAAATTCATATTTATAACAATTATTCTATTGCTCATTCAGTGCTGATGTATTTTATTAGCTGGGAAATGGCACCTTCCATATTTGCATCACATAAAATCTGCTGTACACATCATACCCTTTATCATACACTTGCGTGGTATTTAGAGACTAACTCTCAACAAAAGCAAATACAGAGGAAACTACAAAAGAGAAATTCAGAGAGAGAGAGAGAGACGGAGAGAGAGTCAGCCAGCATAAAGAACACCAGCAGCAGCAGCAACAACAGCAACAACAATATAAAGTAACACGTCATGCTGACGGCTTTGCTTACCTCCGCTCTGTGCGCCGCCACTCCCCCCCGTGTTCACGCACCTACCCCGCCACACACCTACAAACCCTCGCTCATCCAACACACCTTCCTCTGCACCTCTCTCACCCAACACACCTTCCTATTCCCCTCTCTCTACCCACACATCTACGTATGGTACGACGTCTGCATGGCACTCCTCCTGCTTCTGCTGCTGCTTCTACTTTTTCTTCTCCTTCTGGTGTGTGGCCAATGCCAAGAACAAGTTGTAAAATGAGGCGGCAGCAGCAGTCCACGACGACGGCGACGACGACGACGACGACGACGACGAAGAAGAATGAGAAAGCAGAGGAGCTGAAGAACAAGCCAAAGCCAAAGAGAGAGAGAGAGAGAGAGCGGCATAGAGACCGAGCAAGCAAGTGAGACAGCCGCAGAAGAGGTCATTGGCGGCCATTGACTTTGTCTCGCTGATGACCTTGCCCGAAAAATGTAATAGTAAAGTGGAAAAAAAAAGAGGGGCAGCTGGAAATGCACTCGAAGCGACAAAGTCAGAGAGAAGAGAGAGCGAGAGATAGATAGAGACACAGATGGGGCGCATTGGAGAGCGTTGGCCAGGGGGGAGAGATGCACACGACAGCCAAAAGAAGACCATAGCAGGAGTAGCAGCAGTTTGGGGGAACTGTGCGCCGCCATGCAGCTGTTGACAAAACGAGAGGCCATCCTCCATTTCCATTCCAAAAGGTGCAAGAGCAAGAGCGTGATAGCCTATGCAAGTGCAAGCAAGAGAGAAACAGCGAGTGTCGTAGTACAGCAAATAGATAAGGGTGAAGAAGTGGGGGAGGGACAGTGGTAGTTACATTTGGGCACAGGGCCAAGGCAAATGGAGCAACGGAGCACTCTGTTTTGTGTATTGAAATTAACAGTATTTTGTGTGGACACTGAGAGTTGTGCTGCTGCTGCTGCTGCTCCTCTCTATTGATTAGGATTTGGAAGGCTTCAGTTTTATATTAGTTGAAGTTCTGGATTATGTTTGAAAAAAGATTGAAATATATTTAAGTTAGAATTGTGTTTTTTAATCTTGATTGTAGCTAATCTCCATTCTTGAACCTTGAATTTTGAAGTAACAGCTTCCATGGATATGTAGTTATCTTGCTCTTTCTCCATGTTCGGGATGCCTTATATGTACCTACCTTGTGTTCCTTCTCTTTCTTTCTATTAAAATGTTACTAAACATTTTTATAAATTTTATAGAGTTATTTTCCAAACCAAAAATACATTTTCAATTCTTTGATTTTCCTTATCAAACAAATTCTACTATGTACCTCTAAAACCTCTCTTAATCGAACCTTTCTCTGAGTTTGCCACCAAACATGCACCAAAATTGATTACCTGACCAAAAGAACTTTACAAGTGGCCAATTCCTAGTTAATTATTCGCAAAAATTACTTGAATGCCTTGCCTTGCCTCTACCTCGGCTTCGCATCGGTGTTTCGGATCAGTTGCAATATCCGAGGCAATCGTTCCAGTTTATCGATTACACAATAACACTTAATAAATTGCAACCTGCCAAAAACAGTTTGATCAACTCGAAGACTCCAAGCCAAAGCCAAAGCCAAACCAAAAAAAAATCGAAACGAACCAAAACCCAATAGTCTGGCTGCCATCTAACTTGGCCAAAAGCCGAATGCCAACACGCATGCAACCAAATTGCAGTTAACCAACAGGCAATAGCAACAGCAACAGAGCAACACGCCACTCAGCTGCATTCGCGATCGGCAACAACCTTGTCCCAAAACAACTTGCCAGAGTATTTTTGTGGGTTTATTTTTTTTGTTTGTACTGATACTCTAGCCAGAGGGTATTATGGTTGGGAGAAGGTATTTGCAATGCAGTGAAGAGAAGGTGGACCGATAAATGATTTATTTATCCTAGCAACAATCGCTCGTTAAACTATTCTCTGTGAGATTTATATTCTTTCTTTCGTTAAAGATAGCTTAATTTAACTATCAAAAATGCTGGTCTATGCATAGATTTATAGCTCAGAAAAATTTTATAAATATTTAATGACTATTGCCTATAGCTGATGTAAGAAAAATTGTTCAAATATCAGGTCCATTGAAAACTTGTCTATATTTAAACCTACCTACATAAATCTACCAAAATTCCAAACTCACGAATTTCATATGTTTCTTTTAAAGATCAATCATATTTAAGTCTACTTATAAAATTATCTTAAGAACTATTACGTTTTAAGGGTATTCCAAACCCTATAGACCCGCTGCAGCTAACCTTCTTTTCTTGCTTTAAGCGTGCAGTTTATTTTTTTTGTAAGCTTGCAGTTTTTATTATATTATTTTGTTCGCTGTATATTCTCCACTTTTTTCTTTGTTTGTTAGTAAGCAACGCCAAGCCGTATACTTGTATTTTGCACGTACGCGTCGCCGCGAGTTGCCTTTTGATATTAATTAAACGCACGCAGAGTCGAAGTGGCAGTCACAGTCAGAGGCAGAAGCAGAGTCCAAGTCGGAGGCAGAGGCAGAGTCCAAGTTGGAGGCAGCGCCAGTACCCAGAGGCAACAACGGGACCTGCATTATGCCCACCCAGCAGCAGCAGCAGCAGCCGGAGTCGCAGCCGGAGCTCTGCTGAAACGGGTTCCAAGAGAACAAGAAAAGCCAAAAACGAACAAAAATAATACTAAAAGCGAGTCCAACTGGAGTCCGGGCGGGGGCTTAGAAAAAGTAAAAGAAGTCAATGTGCGAGACGTTTTCCAGTGCGTTGCATCGATGGTGGGCGGCTGCATTGGAGCTGGTGTTGCTGCCCCAGAGATTACACTGTGAAAAAGATTCTAGATTGAACAAAAAATATAAGCAGAGTTACAGATGATATTTTTGATTTAAGAATAAATTTTGGGCGAAGAATATTTTCACAGAAACCGGAGTTTATTCGTTCCAGTCCCAGTACAAAATAACATCTAATTTGTCAAGGAATAACTTAATTTCGACTCCATCCATTTAGATAAATATTTAACGATTATTATGCGTTTTTTAGTGACTCTCTCTAAGGCCTCTCTGCCTACCCATTACTCTTCATTTTTTCCCCTCAGATATCTTCATATTTATTTTCTTCAGTGCCATTCTGTAACTTGCTGCTTGGGGCCTGGCTTGGCTCTCTGGTCAATCGAGCAACCTGCTCCTGAACTGCTCCTCCGGTCTCAGGGGCCTGCCCTGCCCGGCTGCTTTGCATGCGCCGCTGAGCAGCGAAGCCTCCCAGAGGAGCTACCAGCATTTTAATGACTCTGTTTAAGAGGCCTACTCTTCAGGCCTTCTTTTTTCTGCTGCTGCTGGTGCTGCTTTTTTTTTTTATGCGTGGCAAATGGCAGGCAAAAGTGCATTCAAGTACACTGAGAAAAAATAAGAGAGATTAATAAGAGATTGAGAAATATATAAAATATATGAGCTAGAAAGAGATTCCAGTTTTGTAAGAATTCTTATAGATTTTTAAGGGAAATATTTTTCTTCAAGGAAACGATTTATTATATTAAGACAAAATCATAAGAAAACCAAGAAAATATCCCAAAATAAGTCACACAAACGCTTTATTCCGGATTGATGATTTTGGTAAATTTTAATTTAATTTGAAAGTTATTCTTTCCCCTAGAATTTAACATATCAACAGATCTTTTCTCTTATGATAATAAAATTGCACAAATAAGATTAAAAAACTTGTTGCTACCCATGGAATGGTTTTTCCCTTAGTGTAGATCTCCTCCTCTGATCATCAGACCAAATCGGTGTCCAGAGCCACACAGCTCGAGATTTCTCGTCATGGGAAAGTCTCAACATAAAACTTAACTATTTTTCTATGATGCTGCTGCTGTTTTTTTTTTTTTTGCACATTTTTTTTTTATGATAATTGCAAAAAAAAATTCTCAAACTTGTTTGCAATTCGCAGATAAATTATTCATTTTTTTTTTGTAGGATTTTTATATTAATTAAATTAAAACCCTCCGCCATTAGTTTTGGCCAAAATGTGTTTATTATATGGGACAGAATTTAAACCAGTTTTTTAATATTGAAAGTTAGAGAACTCAAAGATTTACGATTGTATAAAAAACTTTGATATTGATAGAAAAACCGGGGGGAAAGGTGAATGTTGTGGGGGGAAATGCGTTGAAGTATTTGTTTATTCGGAAATTAAATTTTCTTTAATTATATAAAATCCACCAATCGCTTGTACTTTTAGTTTGAAACAAAAAAAATATACAATGAAAAACGACCTTGAGGCGGCAATCGCAGGGAACAGCTGGAAACAAGTTAAAATGAAAATAATAAAAAACAAAGCAAAACAAATTTTTATAAATAAACTTTTGTGAGCAGTCTGGTGTGCCGTTCCCCCACTCTCCCGTTTGTCGATCCTCTCCCATTTCATGTGTGTTATCTTTTGTTGATATTGATAGTGGCGCAATCGGAACTCCGACGATGGGTTGAAGGCCCCGCGAACCTGATAAACCCACAACAAAAAATGATGACATACAGAAACAGAGGGTAATTATTAGAGGCAAAGACAAGGAAACATTGTAGGGCAAAAGGAAGAATAATTAAAGGAAGAAAAGAGGAATCATTGGTAGAAAAGAGAATGTATCATCAGCAAAAAAAAAGAGCAGAAATAATTACTGGAAAAGCGCAGAAATAATCAGAGGGCGATGCCAAAGTTCTGCACATAAAAAAATCATCAGGGAGTGTCGCTAACCATTAAAAATGCAAAAAAAAAACTTTAAAAAATTAAAAAAGATTAAAAAAAAAGTGCGCAAGCGTAACATTTCCTGTTTGTCGAACGGTAAACCCATAATTGTTATGCAGACGACAACTGAAGACTTGAAGACCCGAAGACTCTGTGGATTGCAACGCCCCGAAATTGTTGTCTGGGGAAGGTGGATCGGTGGTTGGTTGGAGCTGGAGCCAGGCTGTGGGGGGGCATGCATGCAGTTGGCTGCAGTTTGCAGTTGCACAGACCATGGAGTGTGTCTGGGTCGTTAGATTGGTTAGATTGCTGGTGGCTTTGGTGGCTTTTGCTGCGCTGCAACACACGACACACGGCTGGCGAGAGACGTTGACAAAGTTGTCTTCTGGTTTTGCTGCCTTGCCACAGAGACTGTGCGACAAAACTTGTTCGTTTTATTTGCTGTGTAAATGCACTGGAAGAAAAATGGAACACCTTCTCCGCCAAAAGAACTTTTGGAGGTATATTCGATTAGGGAACAAAACTAGAAATTCAATCTTTAAAAGTCAGAAAAGTCAAGTGATAAAAGAATATACATTTTCCATGGATATATGTATCTCCTTCCTTCACCGTCATTCTGTACCTTTTCTGTTTCAACGTTTACATGTGACTGGCATCTTTGTCATTCAGCTGAAATGCTGCTCATAAAGTTCCATCAAATTACCTTTTTAATTTGACCTTTTATTCTTAAATGACAAATGCTCTCTCCTGTTGTATCATGCATCATTCAACGTTCACACGTGACTGGCAATCACATAAAATGCAATAGCTGTTGCGCTTTCTGAAAGAACTTCCACTTTTACTGCTTCCAAAGTTCCACCAAATTTGTATTCTCATTCTTGTATGAAAGATTTATATCCTTCAACGTTTACACGTAACTGGCAATTACTTTAAGGCAGTCAAATTCTTCTTTAAAGTAGTTTTTCCAGTGCACTGCTTGTACCGGTTTTCCCTCATACGAACGAAACGGTGGCCATATCGATGCTCGATGCCCAGACAAGAGACGAGACCTGACGACGCACCTGTTGAAAATCAAGTTCTTTCAAATGTCTGCACATACATAAATACATATGTATATGTATGCATATGCATTTAGTAATATATATGTATGTATGTATTCATGTATAGGATACATTATTTTTTATAATTTATAATTTTCCATAGCTTAAATGGCCACAAATGGCATTAAGGAGGAAACTCTAACGTGGCCATTCAATCGGTTGACAACGACCACGCAGTTTTTCAATCCGGGTCTTTATGGGGGTAATGTCATATGTGCTGTTGTGCGACTGTCGTGTGTAGATAGTAGAAATATATGCAGGTAAAGTAAGTTTCATAAATGAGAAACGGTTGTTAATTACTTAAAATTTAAAATTTTAATTACATATGGGAACTATTGTGGGTTTTAGACTCTAAATAGCGTAATTGGTACATCTCTTTATGAGAGATAACGTTAAGGACCTTCCATAATTTCAGAAAAATAATTTACTTGTGGGAGATGCTGTTTAAACGAGTATCCCAGGTACAAACGCAGACCTACAAACCGAGAAGCGCTGCTGCATGACGCGCTACTCGTATAAGTAACAGAAACATTCGTATAGCTGTACGAAAAGATAGACTATAGACTAGAAAAGTTGTAGGAACTGACTGCATTTATTTTGAAGAATATTTCAAAGTATTTTCTAACATATTGAAGCTCTTAAAAATCGTTAATAATTAAAAAAATTATACAAAAATCCCTATAATTCTTAGATTTACATAATACCATAGCTCTTCTTAACACCTAAACTGCTCTTACACTGCCATTACGCACTGTATTGTGTATGTGTTACTGTATCTATGAAATGTCTAACCTGTTGGCTTTTTGTTGTTTTTGGTTTGGTTTGGTTTTGTGCAGCGCAATGTTTTGCAATTTGTTTGCCATTTTCCATACGGCAACTTCTGTTGCACATTATGCTAATGACATGCCTATGTTTTCGCCCCCCTCCCCTCCCCCTCTTCAGCAACTATTTGCCTCATTCTCTCAGCCAAACACCCCTGCTATGCCACAACCAACAGTCGGGTCGAGGTGATTAATCAAAAAGCTCGCAACACTCACAGAGAGGCAGAGGTAAATGTGCAAAAAAAAAATGTGTTGGCCCCTTTTGGCCCAGGTAATGCAATTTGCAATTGTTGGACTCGCACAGTATTTCCCTGTGTGTCTCTCGTACTCCTCCTCCCTGTCCCTGCTGCTCTTACTCCTTCTCTCTGTGCATTCCCCAGTTACAGTGTTATAGCCATAGACATAACCCGGATTGGGTCTGGGGAGTCTTTGTTTGCAATTGGCGAAAGGTGTTGGAGAGTTACACACAGCAAAAGCACACAGAAAACACCTCGTAACTGGCATCTGGAATCTGTTGTATCTGACTCTGACTCTCGAGTGTGGAAGGAAGCATGTTGCATATTTTCTGCTGTTCAAATTGGCCTTCTGCTGGCCCCTCTCTCTCTCTCTGTCTGTTATGTAAGCATTAAGGATTATAATGTGTGTTGTTGTGTTGTGTTGTGTTTGTGTGCTGTGCTTTGTGGAATGTGCTTCAAACATTTGATGGGACTTGCAACTCTGCTGCTGCGGATGGGTGTGGGTGTTTACTTATGCAAAAAACAAATGTGATTACAGCGGATACTGCGAAACGGTATTTTTGAAAGATATTTCGCAAGGAATTACTTGCTCAGATTTTATTTTAATTACATTTAAAGGTTTTGGAGTTTGGTTATTTGGAATTTACATGGAAGAAGTTTCGTTTATTGGTGTAAATCTTAAAAGGTTTATTTTATTTTTCAGGAAGTTTCAGTGAAAATGGTCGTTTGCTGTAAAATATAATTCTTGCATATTTCTCCTGTATTTGTAAGATATTATTGTGTTAAAAAAATATTTAATTTGTATACTATTCAAAGCTTTCTTGTACCCCCCTTACAAATAGTAAAAATAATAGTTCTGTTTTTTTTTTTTTTAATTAAAATGTTTATCCAAGTTTTAGATAGAATTGCACTTAAAGTTTCAACGTTTTTTTTGTGGTATTGTAGCAAACAGCTTAACCTGTTGTAATCTTGTAAAGGTTTAAAGGTTTTATTTAATATTTTTCATATTAATAAAAATTCTACACAAAAGTTCCTTTGGTTAACTTTAGAGCTGACTCTTCCGGTTAAGTTATGTTCCCTTTTCTTCCTACTAAACGATTCTAAATTGTATAAATATATCTACATAAATGCTCATAGCTTCGCCGACTTTTGTCCAAAATAAAACGTTTTGCTCTCTGCTTTGTTCCACCCAAAAAACATTCTCTAGGGAATTAATCACAAACTCCTTTTCGTCAGTCACGCACGCACACCCAAAGCTAACAGAATGTTGAACCCAAGAGCCCCCCAGCAGCAACATGCCGCCCATTCAATAGGGGATGCCTTTGTCCCCAATTAGAGCACCCCTATCAGCAACCCTCTAGTCCAGGCCCTTTGTGGGGGTGCCTGGCTGCCTGCCTGCAGTCGTTAGCCATAAAGCAGATATCCCCAAAAACCCAAAGAAAGAAACCCTCCTACACTCCGCTCTCTATTCCTCTCTCTCTCTCTCTTTACGCTTTCATGTTACGCATAATTGAAACGAAGTTCCCCATTCAGTGAGCAAAACTTCCATGCAACGTGTGGAAGCAATCCACCACCAAAACAAAAAAAAAAGAACACTGGCTGGGGGACTATGGACTGGGAGTGTGTGTGTGTGGCAGCATTGTCGTTTGGTTATTATGCCCCACAAAGCATGTCAATGTCATGAATATTATTGACATGGATTTTTATCCACAGATAGCTCTCCAGCCAGACTGGAGGTACCTCCTCGATGTACACTCTTTTTTTTTTAGGGGGCGCATTTCCGCAGAACGAACGAACGAACGAACCAACAAAAAAGAACTGTGAAGGTCAACCCCTTTTTTCGCCAAAGCTTAGAGTAGAGCGTAGCCAAAGAGAGAGGTAGAGGGAGGGAGTTCTTGTTTTTTTTTTCTGTATCGCTAAAGTTGCTTTCGATGGCCCGTCAAAGTCAAAAGGCTGATAAAAATCGATAAACGACAGACGGGGCAATGTCGGAGTCATGTACTTCACTCTGTACGCTGTGGAATGGGAATGAGGCCCAACCCGGTTGGTTGGTTGTCTGTTTGTCTATGAAGCGGGTTCTCGGTCATCAGACTCTTTGGCCTGAACCGAACTGAACTCTCCACTCCCCCGCCTCTCGTCGCTTGCCGCTGTCGGTTCTGTGTGCCTGCCACTGTGGTATGCCGTTTTTGGTTTATTTCAGGGGCTTGTCAAATTGCAAAACAGCAACAATGCTGCAACTCGAAATATCTCTTGGTATGCAGTTCTTGTCGTACTCGTAATATGTCATGGCTCCCCACCGCCCCCCCCCAAGCCAACGTAATGCGATAGGCGGCGCTACAAGAAGTCTCAGAGAGTCTCAGGTGGTGTGAGGCAATGGGGGGAATGGCTAATTGTCAGGCACCACCAAGAGAACATAATACTATTAAGTAAGCGTAATTAGATCATGGCTAAAAAATGCAATGCCTGGAGGGTACACTGATCTCATGCATGTAGCCAAACGATAAGCGGTGGAGTGCTGTCAGGCAGGTTTCATGTAAATTTAAGTGGGAGTGTTGCAAACATCAAGATAGTGTTGGACAGTCAATGGTGTTGGTCAGCTGGAAATAGTAGAGGTAGAGGGTTGCGAGCTAACATTACCTAAAAGGAAACATTAAATTTCAAAAGGTTAAAAATGGTAAATCATCATCCAAGGGACCCTCGGCTTGTCATTTTACATAAAATTTTGTGCCACAAAATGTGGTACTCCCAGGGGAACAACGGATCTGCATGGATGGGGGGGCAGCTGCTTCCTTGTACGCCCCCATTGTACGGATTTCATTTTGTACATTCGAGTCGGCCCCCATCCAAGGCCAAACCCAACGACATCGTCGTCCATTCAATTTGCATTCCATCAACCATGGGACCGTTACCCCCACAGATATACACACACACACACATACACGTGGATATACTTCGTCGTACTCCAAGTACAATAACACTTCCGCCTGAAAGTACTCGTACTCCAATACGGACATTTGTGTGCGTGCGTGTGTGTGTGTGGGGGTACAGTTCTATCCAGACAAAAACCAGAAACAGAACGAACACAAGGGAGAAGCAAAAGAGTAGAGCGGAAAAGGCATCATCAAAAATCGCTTGGCTGCATTTGTTGTCGGCCCTTGAGTTGGTTGCCCCCCGCCCCTTCACCACTACACACACACAGTCACGTCCCCTACTTGGTATTTCACCCGAAAAGAAAGAACTTGAAAATCAGCAAAAATAAAACCAAATGCTTGACCACTCTCTGCTCGCTCTCTCTCTCACTCTAGCACACGCTCTGTCTCTCACCCACACAACTGCAGCTGATTTGATTGAGACAGCACGAGAGAGTGAGAGAGCGACTCTTTAATATAAAACAATTTTTGTTTATTTTGTATTTTCTTTTCTGCTTCTCTCTCTCGCACTCTGTCCTGCCTATGATTATTTCTGTTCTTCTTTCTTAACCCAAAAAAAAAGGAACAAAAAACGAGAATGAAAGAAATTGCTGTGAACTTTTGATACCCTATTAGAACATTGTTCCTATTAAAGGTATCCATATGACATTGGATTGCCAATAGAGAACCTTTATCGATCCGTATGTTGATTCTGAGTAGGATTATATGTTCTTATAGTCTGATTGATCGAAGGTGCTACCTAGCCCGCACTGTCAAACTATTCGTGGAATCATCATACCCTCTCAAAGGGTGTAAAAAAGAACAAACAAAACAAAAAAAAACTGACGCATGCTTTGCACGCTCTCCGCTCTTCGGCTTGTCTCCCCCGCGGCGACCGATTGCTGTGTCCGCGCATGTGTTGCGTCTTTGTGTATGCCTATGTGTGTGTGTGCTCGCTGCCTTCGTCGTCTTCTTCGTGGTTTTGCTTCGTCGTCGTCGTCGTCTCCGTCTACGTCGCCAGCGTCGCGTCGCTGACGCTGTCGTGGTTGTTGTTGTATGCAAGGTCGTTTGCGTACAAATTTCAACATTATTTGAAGGTCGTCCTTTGCCCGTTCTGCGCGTCGCTTCTTACTCGTTCTTTCTCTCACCGTTTCCGTCTCCATCACAGCCCTCTCTCTCTCTCTCTCTCTCTTTCTCTCTCTTGCTGTTCTCTCTTTATGTCTTCGCTGTCTGTTTCTTTGCATGCATTGGCTTGGCTAAGGAAAGATTTTTTGTTCCCCCCCCCCATTTAGGGGTCGTGCGAGTTCGTTCTTGTGGGATTCTGTAATTTCCTTAAATTATTGATTCTTGTGCAATTGGAAAATCATATTCAGCCGGTAATTATACACAGCTTAAAAGGAGTGTTGTTAGGGGGTTTAGGGGGAATGTGTAGAGTGGGGAGAGGAGTAAAATAAAAGTAAAGAGTTGTACTTTGTTTTTGGGTGCATAAAAGTGTTGACAAAATGTTTTCTTTTAGGAAGGATTTAAGCAAGCAGAAGGTACGCAGGATTTTTGGTTTTAAATTTCCCAAAAATAGATTGTTTACAGAATAAATATAATAGATAAATCTTTAAAATTCTCTTTCCGATAGGGGCTTCAACACTAAAATCTCCCTTTTCTACACCCCTGCATTTAACAACCGCACCCGCACACGCACACCTTAGTTACCACGTGTGGCCTCGCCCTTGGCCCTGTGCGCCTTGACATAGAGCTTGTCCAAAGAGCTGCCCCGAATTCCCCCACCAAAGGCTGTGTGCCGGCGTCGTTGGGTTAATGTACCTTAAAATTATTATAATTCCATCGGCTTTTGCGCCTCTGCCCGGTGCCCGCTCTCTCTTAACATCGCTATCCATTGGGCCCTCCTCCTCCTCCCATTGTTGGGTCGTTGACATTTTTCGTTGGGCTGCTGCTGGCCATTGCCCATTGCCCATAGTTGTGTATTGCTTAAGCTATTGTTCAAGTGGGAGAACAAACAAGAGAGCGAAACAACAGACCAGAGAGACTGAGAAAGGGGGAGTGAGAAAGTAGAGCTGCTGATAAGAATTGAATGAACATAATACACGCACCAGAGAGGGAGAGAGAGAGAGCGAACATAGCGGGAGTGTGTGAATGTGTGTGTGTGTATGCTGTTGTGCTGCTCTGCCACGGCATAACCTCAATTAACATAAGTGGCCGCCGCCACTCCGTTTGTTGGATGCTCTCCGGGGCTCGCTCCGTCCAAGGTCGCTTCAGGGTGGGTGGATGTGGATATGGATGGATAAGTGGTAGCATTGACCCTATTGTTGACGTCGGGGTTTATTCAGATCCTAAATAAGTAGTGGTTTGGTCTGCCTTTGTGCTTGTTGCTAAGCCAATCTCTAGGTAGGGGCGGAGCATTCAAAGTTGCTCATTGCCAAAAGGTTGGAGAACCTTTTATTTGATTAACAGAAATGGGGGAACTTGCTAACAACTATGAGGCAATTAATGTTTAAACTTGAAATATGCTTGGGAATTTGATTTGATTAATAGACGAAGAAACAATGGAAAACACTTTTTGCAACATATTTTTTTTATTTGTTTAATATAATTTTTTTTAAATTTTACTTAGTTATTTTTTTAATTTTTAAATTTTTAATTTTGTTTTTTTAATATTTATTTTATTTAAATTTATTTATTTATTTTGTTTTTTTGTACTTATTTAATAATTATTTATTTGTTTTTTAATTAATTTAATATTTTTGTCTCTATTTCTTTAAAAGTAATAATACGTATCTTATAAATTTATTTATTACAAAAATAAATGTAATAATGTTTTATTTTTCAAATAAAAAAATGAATTAAATTAATTCAATTGATCATGAGAGCATTTTCATAACCGGTAGTAAACAATTAATACATTAGTATTAATAAATTTCTTATAAACTTGTTTTCAAATTTATAAATCAATTAAATTAATGTTAAACCCAATAATAATCATTATTCTCTGTCTCTCTCTCTTTCAGTTTTACAACACAATGGAACTGCATCAACGACATCTCTCCAATTTTTACAAATTGCACAATTGAGAAACAAAAGTCTTTTTGATATTATAGTAGAATATTTTAATAAGGAAGGAAGGAAGGAAGGAAAGAAACAAAAACACCCCCCCTCCACACAGCAAAACATTTCAAAGTGGATGCCCTGATAAGTGCAGCAAAAGGTGACAGCAGCAGCAGCAGCAGCAGCCATGCCGAACATGTCTAGCATTAAGGCTGAGCAGCAGAGTGCCCCAATGGGGGGCACGGGTAGCAGCTATCAGCTGCCCGTGAATATGTGCACCAGCAGCAGCAGCGGCAGCACGACGATGACAACGACGGCGGCGACGCCATCACGTCACAATGTGTCCGTGACGAATATTAAATGTGAACTCGAGGAGCTGCCCACGCCGAATGGCAATCTGGTGCCGGTCATCGCCAACTATAATCATGGCAGCCTACGGATACCGCTCAACCAGGAGCAGGAGGAGTCCGATTCCGAGGCGGAGCTCACGAATATCGAGAACCTGAAGGTGCGCCGGCGAGCGGCGGATAAGAACGGACCACGGCCCATGTCCTGGGAGGGCGAACTGAGCGAACCCGAGGAGAATGGCGTCAGTGGCAGCGGTGGCATCGTCGGCGGTGGGGCAGAGCTGATGGAAACGGAGACGGTGATCAAGAGCGAGGTGTGCACCACGTCCACGCCCATTCAGGCAGCATCCACCACCACCTGCCCCACAATGCAACCGATCAAAACGGAGCTGGATAACATTGCCGGAGAGCTGCAGCATCCGCGCAGCAACGCCTATCCCGTGTCCAGCTGCAACGGTCCCGCCAAACTGAAGCTGGCGCCCACCCAGAGCGATCCGATCAATCTCAAGTATGAGCCCCCGCTGGGGGACAACAACTCCCCGCTGCTGACGACGCGCAACAAGTCGAACAGCGGGGGACACCTGCCGCTGCCAGCGAATCCCAGTCCCGACTCTGCCATACATTCCGTCTACACCCACAGCTCACCGTCGCAGTCGCCGCTGACGTCGCGGCATGCCCCATACACGCCGTCGCTGAGTCGCAACAACAGCGATGCCTCGCACAGCAGCTGCTACAGCTACAGCTCGGAGTTTAGTCCGACACATTCGCCCATACAGGCGCGGCATGCGCCCCCAGCGGGATCCATGTATCCGGGCAGCGGCTCCGCGGGCGGCAACGGAGCCGCCGGCAGCTATGGCAATGGGGTGCATCATCATGGCATGCTGTACAGGCCGCTCAAAGTGGAGGCCTCCTCAACGGGCGGATCGGTGGGTGGAGGCACAAGCCAGGAGTCGGCACAAAATCTCAGCATGGACTCTGCCTCCAGTGCCATGGATCCGCTGGGATCGGGCTCGCTGCCCGCCTCCCCGGCTGGCATCTCGCGCCAGCAGCTGATCAACTCGCCCTGTCCGATCTGCGGTGATAAGATCAGTGGCTTCCACTATGGCATCTTCTCCTGCGAGTCCTGCAAGGGCTTCTTCAAGCGCACCGTCCAGAATCGCAAGAACTATGTGTGCGTGCGGGGCGGACCCTGCCAGGTGAGCATTTCGACGAGGAAAAAGTGCCCCGCCTGTCGGTTCGAGAAGTGCCTGCAAAAGGGCATGAAACTGGAGGCCATACGCGAGGATCGCACACGTGGCGGTCGCTCCACCTATCAATGCTCCTACACGCTGCCCAATTCAATGTTGAGTCCGCTCCTGAGTCCCGATCAGGCGGCGGCCGCAGCAGCGGCAGCTTCAGCGGCCAATCATCAGCATCAGCACCAGCACCAGCAACATCATCAGCACCAGCACCAGCAGCAGAGACTCCAACAGCAGATGAATGGCGGCTATTCGGGTTCCACATCCCTGCCAGCGAGTCCCAGCCTGGGGGTAGCATCCATCAAGACAGAGGAAACCGAGGCCAAGACGCTACGAGCGAGCAGTATTCCAACGCTACTGCAGGTGCGTGTTTTCCCTAGATACTTTTCTTAGATGCATACCCGATTAATGCTTTTTTGCTTTGATGGCTATAGGAAATCATGGATGTTGAACATCTTTGGCAGTACACCGATGCAGAGCTGGCCCGCATCAATCAGCCATTGTCCGCCTTTGCCACTGGTGGCAGCTCCTCATCATCCTCATCATCGTCTGTGGCATCAACGGCACACCAGAATAACCACCAACAACAGCAGCAGCAGCAACAATTGACCAATCCACTGCTGGCCAGTGCCGGTCTCTCATCCAATGGGGAGAATGCCAATCCCGATCTGATTGCACATCTCTGCAATGTGGCCGATCATCGCCTCTATAAGATTGTCAAATGGTGCAAGAGTCTTCCACTTTTTAAGAACATTTCGGTGCGTAAATTTGGCTTACATTTACCATAGATTGGAGTTACTTCAATTAATCTTTCTTTTCTGGCAGATTGATGATCAAATTTGTCTGCTCATCAATTCGTGGTGCGAACTGTTGCTCTTCTCGTGCTGTTTTCGTTCGATTGATACGCCCGGCGAGATAAAGATGTCACAAGGCAGAAAGATAACACTATCACAGGCCAAAACGAATGGTCTTCAGGTACGTCTGTGCTCTTGTATTATAAATATAATTATATATTATTACCTTTTTGGGGGAAATTGTATATCAATTAGTGTATATTTTATGGCTTAACTAGAGATTTCAGGTGTATTTTAGAACTTGTAGGAATGTGTCAATCAATTAACGTACTTAAAGAATTATTTTCAAGCAATCAGAGGGGAAAAGAAAGTCTCAGAAATAAGTTAAACAGAGACACTGCGATCCATAGAAAGTCTTTTTTAAATTGGAATATCAATAGATTATTAAATATTAAATTATCAGTCATTTTTATTATTAACTAAATACTTGTTGGGGCATTTTTAATAGAGTTTTCCTTAAAAATATTATTTTGTACACTCCAAACATTTTGTTTAATTTATTTAACATTTTTCTATATATATTTTTTTGATTAATTTATATCAATTACTCAATTTAAACGAATTTTATGCGAATTTTTGCAATAACATTCCCACGAATATTAGCAGCTGCTTCTCTTTCTATTGTTCAATCAATCAGAGCTTCAATTTAGTAATTTCTTTAATTTATTTATTTTTTTTGGGAATTTTTCAATTTATAAATAATGAAATCTTATGGAAATTTGTATAATTTCTGGATGTTTTTATTCCCTTTTATGATTCGGCACATATTATAGAAAATATTATTTCAGTACGCCTACTCTTGTTAATTTTCTTTAAACTTTCTATCCGCTAATTGATTAGGCTCTTTTCTCCCAGTTTCTCGCATTATGTTTTGTTTTTGCAAAACCCATAAAAGTAATATCCATTATAAAAATTGATTAATTTTAGACCTGCATCGAACGCATGCTCAATCTGACGGATCATTTGAGGCGCCTGCGCGTGGATCGCTACGAATATGTTGCCATGAAGGTGATAGTGCTGCTGCAGTCAGGTAAGCCACACAGAAAAGTGCCATATCCAGCCTGTTCTAATACTGATCTAACCCACAGATACCACAGAGCTGCATGAGGCGGTGAAAGTGCGCGAGTGTCAGGAGAAGGCATTGCAGGGACTGCAGGCCTACACGCTGGCCCACTATCCGGATACGCCCTCAAAGTTTGGGGAGCTGCTGCTGCGCATACCCGATCTGCAGCGCACCTGTCAGGTGAGTTTTTAACTGAAATATCACTTAAGGTACAACAGATCTAATGCAAATTCCCTTTCCAAACAGCTGGGCAAAGAAATGCTGACGATCAAGACACGCGATGGAGCTGATTTCAATTTGCTGATGGAGCTGTTGCGCGGAGAGCATTGACAATTGTTGAGACGGCGACAAAGTTTTACATATTTAGTATTAGATATATCTATTGTAGGGTTAAGTGCTCTACCTATAAGCTCTGAAAACATGTGCCTAAACAAAACCAAAGCCACAACAGCAGTTGTTGCGTGCAAACGGGGCCGAATCCGAACCCTTCCCCTCAATCATTGATTGAAGTCCCCAGAAAAACTATGCGCAAAATTGCCAAAATTTTTATATACGAATTATACATATTTTGATATATATATGTAATATGATAAATTGCCATATGCTGGGAGGGTGCTCGGTAATCGCCCCGCGTACGCGCCCTTTGCTTGTTGCTGGCTTTTGAGTTTTCCAGTAAGAAAAGAAAAGAAACAAAAAAAAAGTATATAACGTTTTTCGCTATATATGGAATGATATATATAACGATGACTTATGTATAGAGTAAACTAAAGCACACAATGGAAAATGAAAAGACTAAGAAAATTTATTTAAAAAAAATTACTATAAACAAAAACAACAACAAAAAAAGGCAGTAACAAACAAACAAAAATGCAAAATCAAATTTAAATTTAGTTTTAAGCAGCTAGCGACTTTTTTTATATAAAACTATTTTATAAATGAAACAAAAAACAACAAAAATGCCAAAACCAATTTGGTTTGATAAGAAGAAGAAGAAGGAAGAGCTGCTAGAATTTTCGATAAATATATATATATATACGTGTATATGTATAACTCTTTGTATGTAAATGAAGTCCAAAATGGATGTTCAATTTTTAAATGTTGTAGCATTTAGTTTTAGTGCAATTTCACACATGTCTACTTATAAACTATATATATATATATTTAGATATATGTCATAAACATATATCTTTAGCCAGATATGGCCACAAAACTATATACATACATACATACATACATGAAAAGAAAAGAAAAGACCACTCGAAAGAATGCCAGTCAGTTTGGCAAATCAACAGACTATTCCAGTGATGCTATATGTTGCATAAAAAAATCAACACACAAAACCCCAATCCCCCAACCCTCCTCCCATAACTACTACATAAATCAAATTTATATATTTTTCCAGATTTTGCATCTTTAGTTTACTATTTCCTTTTGCATTAGTTTCTCTATTATAATTATTATTATTTGTGTAATCTTTACTTAAATAGCTGAAGCAAATCCTGCAACAGGATTTAAAACAAAACAAAAATAATAACTACATTAATTAATTCTTTGCATACTATGTATATCTTTAGTTAGATAGATATATGTGTGTGTACATATACTATGTGCATGTGTGTGCGTGTGCGTGTATGTTAAATGTAAAAGTACTTCCAGACCCCCCCGTCAACCCACCAGCAAACAAAAAACAAAACAAAACAAAAGAAAATGGAGATACCAATTTAATTCCAATTTAAATTAAATTCTGTATACGAACAGATGAGAAAGAAGAGACAAAAATCCATAAATATACAACATACTTAAAAGTTAAGGGCAGAAGAAGGTTGAAAGACAATTTGAAGAGTTAGAAAATGAGGTATAATTGTGATTGGGATAAAAAAAAATAAAACTATGAAATTCCAATTTTTATTTAATGATTTTAAATGAATTTTTTAGTACCAAAAGCGTCAGTAATGATTTGCCATAAATATTTTATATTTTAAATATTTAATTGAGTGAAAAACAACTTTAAATAATTTTCAAATTAATATTTTTTTTTTTAAATTATTTCTTTTTAAAACCCAATCACGATTACCATAAAAAAGACAGACTGACCTTCTGCCCCGTTTTTTTTTCCTGCTGCTGTCCGTAAATGTAAACTTAAACGAAAACTAAAATTGCAAACAATAAAAAATAGCTAAAAATGTTAATTGAATAACGAAAACGAAAGAATGAAATGCTCCAAACTAAATATCAATACAATGTTTACCCATAGTTAAATGCAATTATTTAAGCGACAAATCAAATCAAAATTAATTTTTAATTTCCAGCTAGCAACAAAACAAAAAGCAAACTCAAACAAAAACAAACACAAAAAACAGAGAAAGAGAGAGTGAAAATTTGATGAGCATTTTGATACAAGAATAGATATTTTTCTACTTAAGTGAAACGCTTAACTAGTAAAAAGTGTGCTCAAAATTAAGCATAAATTAAAAAAGAATAGAACAGACTTTTACTTGTGTGTCTGATGTTTGTTTATTTGCTGCTGCTACTACATATATTATTATATCCATAAACTCATCCCATAGTAAATATATCATTTCATATTTTGTTTGTTGTTTGAATGGAACATAATTGAAAAATACCAATGCAAGCATGGAACCAACAACAATTAAACGTAAAATGTCAATGCAATATTTTGTAATAAAAAATTATAAAAAAAAAATAAAAAAACAAAACAAGATCACACTACAAAAAGTGCGACAATTAAATCGTGTAAAATGTGAGATTTGTTTGTTATTTATTGTGAATTTTTATTGTGTGCTAGAAATGGGAGGCTAGCTATCAAATGCCTGGAAGTTCGCTTCGGGCGCTCCAAGATTCGCTTTAGTTTAGGCGGAGCAACTCTGGAGTAGCCTTTGAGCAAGGAAAGAGTCAGACTTTGTTTCCTGATAGCACTCTTTCTTAAAGATAATAAGGAACACCTCGAGAAGCTCATTTAGGACACAGAATGGAACCCAACTCCGAAACTGTGTTTATATTTATTTCTGCATTTTTCTGTATGTCAAAATGCTTCCCATCTTAGTTCTTATATATATTAATGCTTTATCTTGATCTGTACTTGAAGTGCTGCCTGTTACATGCAATAACCTGTATAGCCACCGCAAGGATAAGAGTTGCAGTAACCCGGACTAAGGTGAGAGGAATGGAGAGTTTAAAAATCAACCAAAGATCATTCTGTAATGCTCACCTGAGTTGTGCCAGTGGATACAAGCAGGAAGTCGGACAGTTGGGCGCACCGCAAGGCGGCGGACAACCACCGCAGGCTGGCTGACAGCATGATGGCGGTTCGGTTGAGAAACCACAGCCGTAGGAGCAATCATTGCAGCAGGGTCCACAGCCACCGCCGAGGGGCAGATCTGTGCAGCGGCAACTATTGCCATTACCGGAAAAGTGCTGGAAATTGTTGCCGGCACACATAACCGGACGATAGTCGGCGGCATAAACGGATCTATCCTGCAGCATGTCGCATGCAAAGCCCATGCAGAAGCAATCATTCGTGTTGCACGGACTCTTGGGGGGGCCACAGCAACTGGTGCTGGGGGGACAGCAACCGCTGGTGGGACAACAAGCCATGCAAGGAGGTGGATATCCCGGACAGCAGCCCTGACACGGATCGCAACATTGTGCCGGACATTTCTGGCAATTAGCCAGAAAGCTCTCACCATCCACGCAGTTGGAGCCAGCATTTTGATTTTGATTCGTGTAATTCGAGCCAGTGGATTCCGGACAGCCCGGACATGACTGAAAGCCAGACGCGTTGGAAGCATTTTGTTCTTTTGCCGGCCGCTTGCAGCCTCTGATCTTTGCCTTGCAACAACTCTTGGTGGCATCACCCTCATGCGAGGCATTGGCATCCTTTGGATAGCAATAAAACATAGGCTGATCCCCATTCTGCTGTGGCCCTAACTGCTCTTCGGAGGATCTCGAACGGGGGCCTGCCTGTACTTCTGGATTTGCATGGGATGCCGCTTCGCTGTACGTTCTATATGGATCGAATTGAAAATCATTCGGATTGGGGCACTGGCTGCACTGACAGTACAGCGTATAGGGATCATAGGACTGTGTCCTGACCAACGATTCATCGCGATAGTCAGTCTCAGTCTCATTGCTGCTGACAAATTGCAAATTGTTGTGCTCATTGTAATGATTCGTTTTTCTGTCCGATTCGGCAAAGTCATGGCTCTGTTGGGACTCCATATAGATAATTTCTGGTTCCGCATAGGCGTCATATGTGGGATTTCGTTGCAGCTTGGGCAAGCCGCCATGGTAGACAGGTTGCTGTTCGGGATAGTCGGAGTTTTCTTTCGATTTGGGTGAGCGTTCGTCGGCAAAGCTTTGGTTTTCTCGACCATTCGGATATACAGCGTTGTCTGGTCCTTCAGCATAGACAGGGTTATCATCTTGTTGTGCCTCCGAATAGGCGGTGTTATCTCTGTCTTCAAGATAGACGGGGTTCTCTTGAGAATCACGATAGACAGGGTTCTCTTGAGATTCACGATAGTCGGTGTTCTCTTGAGAATCACGATAGTCGGCGTTCTCTTGAGAACCACGATAGACAGAGTTTTGCTGCGACTCGGCATAGCTTTGTTCTGATGCTGCATATGCCTGCATCTGTTCTGGTCTCACACACATTATAGGGTTTGCTTGGAATGGGGCGTAGCTGACGCATGATCTTTCGCCTTTACAACCAGCTACAGGACAGCAGATACAGATAGGGTATACAGAAGAGGGGAACCTTTAGATGCACTCACCTTTACAGTTGTTTATTCTACACTGGCTATTTGAATATTTACTAAATGGATTACGCCCCGATGCAATGCGTTCCTTTGCTCGATTATCAGCAAGGCTGGAGCTGCTGCTCGAGGACTTGGCACAGCTGTAGAGCTCCCCCACAGGATTACTCTGCTCTATGGCCTTGATGGTTGTTGTCGAAGAACCTTCAGTTAAATCTAATATGCTAACACTGGGACCTATGAGCGGGCCAATATCTATGGGCTGCACAGCTTTGGCCTCATTTTGATGGCTTAAATCTTCGGTTTGTCGATTTCTCAAGATGGAAATGGGTTTCTTTTTGGGCGGTATGGGCGGTGCTGGTGCCGGTCTGTAGGTCTTGTGCAGATCATCGGTGGTCTTGATCGTTCTCAGCGTATGAATATCCGCTGCATATTCCTCAGGACTGAGCGTAATGCGATGATTGGAGACCGCCATTGGAGTTTTAGGTCTTCCACATGCCACAAATCACACACAAAACGGGGAGGGGCGACACAAAAACTACAACAAATTTGGAAGCTTATGGCTTGTTTTTCGAAATAATGAGAATGGTTTGCTATGATTTATAATATTAGCTTTTCTTTAACAAAGTTCTCGGAACACTGGAGATGCACGAAGAGCACGGATGCCGCCAGACGCGCCTGCAGCTCCTGCTGGCTCAGATCGTGCGACCATTCGACACGGCCCCAGAACTTGATCTGATACTCCTCCTCCAGGCGGGCCAGTGCCACGGTCTTTTCCACGGGCAGCATTTGATCTATGACGGCACAGGCAAGCACAATTGATTTCAGTGTATCCACAGCGTAGACAAAACCTAAAGGCAGGGAGATCAGTTATCAATAGAGTTCCCCACAGGAATACGGGCAGCCCTTACCGTGCAGCGTTTCCAGGCTGTAGGATTGAAAATGTTTGGCCACCTTCACTTTATCCTCCTCGCTTATCTGGGGCGGCGTTATGTTCATCGTTTTCTGTAGCTTCGTCTCGAAACGCTGATTGAACCAGTCAATCACTGGATCCCATTCGTTCTTCTGCAGCTCCTGTAGATCTTCCCCATCCTGTGGCAAAATTCAAATGTTAGCTGGAATGGAGTGGAGGATCTGCCTAAGAGCTTACATCATATTGAAAGAGCACCGTATCGGTGGGCATATAGTTCAGCAGATAGTTGACCATATCCAGTTTGTTCAGATTATTGGGATTATCGATGGCCGTGAAGCACAGCGCGGACAGGTGCATGCGGGATCGCTCGATGTGCTCCTTTTGGCTGTCGAATTCCGTCGCGACGGCAATGGCCAGCGGTTCGCTTTTCACGGTGAATGGTGCGCCCTTGGGTGTCTTTAGCTTTCTGTGATCCAGCACCACCTCGTAGCCACCGTCGTTGGCGCACAGCACAGAGGTCTTCTTGTAGAATCTTTTGGGTGGCGCAGCTGCAAAGAAGTGCCGGGCCGGGCGCTGTTATGAAATATGCTCCCGAGAGTGTGTGTTTTGCTGCTACCTTACCGTATTGCCGCACTGTGGTCAGGGCGGGCACTTGCCATTTTGTGGGTGCACTCACTCGTAGTGCTCTGAGTGCATTTAATATTAGTTTTGTGTTCATTTCTATTTAAAATAAGCGTTTTGTCGGCACGCAAGCAGCACTTGAAATTTGTCAAAAAACTCTGGAAATTTTATATTTTATAACACACACCTGAAAACAAACTGAGCAATATAAATTCAGTACCAGTTTTGTGAGCAGCGCCACCTGGCGTCTCGTGCTGCGATAATAGCTATCGATATTTTTATCGAACTCATACTTGAGACGCAAAAATGAGTTTAGTTTTTCCTCTCTCGAATTAAAAATGTATAGCAACAATGAATCAATATTTCGTACACGTTGCCGTTATATACATTTGATTTGTATGGAAAATTGTTAGCAACATGTTTTCCAAGCGCTTAACCCATTTTCGACCAGTGGGTATGTCAATTTACGAACGATTTTAATGAAACTTCAACAATTATTACGCATTTCAGGTGTAAGAAATCGTGCTTATATTTGTTGCATGTAAATGAGATGAATGGAACTACAAGAAGAATTTTGAAACAGTATTATTTAAACTCAAGTTGTTTAAATATAAGGGTGTTGAGTGGGTTAAGTTCGATAGATCCGCGGTCATCGAACAGAATAAAAACATGCACGAAACAGGCACAACTAGTGTCGCATTTTTTTCTGAATTCAGAAAACTCCGTTGAGTTGTGTTGTTGATATATACAGCGTGCAAAATAGAAAATATCAACAATTAAAAATAAAACATTCCCCACACTCGGTCGGTCGTCGGTCGTGGATCCGTGGGTGGCGCATACAATTCGTTTCTGTGGCCAATTTAATTTGCAAAAGTCCGAGTGAAATCGTCTACTAAAACTAACAGAAATACTTAATAAATCCCAGCGAGTCCGGGGTTTTTGTGGCCTTTTTGGTAAGAAGCAGCGTCGCAGCACAGCGTCGTTTTACGTGCGTGTGTGTTTTTGTGTGTTTCCCCCCCGTGCGTGCATGCGTGCGTTGGTGTTTGTGCGCCGAG
The DNA here is from genome assembly GCA_009664405.1 of Drosophila bifasciata. Taxonomy (NCBI): domain Eukaryota; kingdom Metazoa; phylum Arthropoda; class Insecta; order Diptera; family Drosophilidae; genus Drosophila; species Drosophila bifasciata. The sequence continues at coordinate 40,779,899 of CM019042.1, read as the reverse complement.
CCTTTTCACCAGAAAAATGCTAATTAAAGTGCTGACATCTGAAACAAGCCTAGAATTCTATACTATGCCAAAAAGTGTTTGGGCCGAAAATTTGAACAAGTGCGAAGCAGGAAAATCCAAATTGCGTTTTCGTTGCATGGTGGGAGGAGGTTGAAGAAGGGTGTTCGTTCATCTGCCACTCTCTCACTCACTCAATCCACTCTCTTTCATTCATTCTGCCTGCCTGCCTGCATCTCGCTCTCTCTCCCCGCACGAAACGCAAAGTGGAAGCAACAACAACAACAACAATGACAACATGAGCGTGTGTGGCTATGGCTGTAATCTTATGTATTATGGCAATTGTTTAAACTTTTATTCAAAACAATCTAACTTTTGTTAGCATACAACAAATAGTGTCTAAAATACTATGCAAAAATAACAAAAACAAAACGTACATATGACGCCCAAAAGGGGGAAGTGAGAGCGAGAGAGAGCAGAGTCAGCGCTGCCACCTTGTTCGATTTTTATGCTCATTGAGAAGTACGAATTGACGTACGTAGTCGCTGCCCTTGCAGAAAGAGTACAACAATTTTGATGAGGAGTTTGCGAATCTGAAAGAAAATAGCATATTCTGCTCTATAGGGTATATATATTACTGTTCGTAATGAACAACATACGGCGCTGTTTCTCTGCCTCTCTCCTCTATGGCAATTAACCAATCTAGCAATCACCACCTTAAGCACAATAGTACTGCAAGAGCATCAACGCCTCGGCGTCTTTAGATTTATTTTCGTTTCTTGTTGCTGTTTCTATCGCGGATTGCATTTTTAATTTGCGTCCCCTTCTTCCTGCTGTTGTTGTTGTTGCTGCTGCTGCTGGTTTTTGTTTGTTTGTGCAAAATACACAAAAAAGAGTAGTGTGTTTTAATATTTGATTTCTGTTTGTCTACGTTTCGCCCTCGCCATTCAATCAGCTGGCTGCTGCTCGTAGCGACAACGTTGCCGCCCACAAAACGGGAATTTTTGTGTGAACATTGTGTTCGTGTTTCGTCTCTGTCGCATACAAGGTGAGTTTTTTGCACAGATAACCGTAATTGTAATTATACTATGTGGAGGGGAAAGGGTAATAATGGGTCTCGCGTCAAATGAGAGAGACGAAGTGCTGAGCGAAGGGGGAAATACACTTTACTTTACTTTTGAGATAGAGACAAATAAATTCTTTGAAGCTAATTATACTCTATGTAGCCACATTTTGTAATCAGTTTTATCCATAAAATACGCATTAACTCATCTTTTTGTGGTCTTTCCCTCTCCCACCTTGCCGCATCTGTTTTAACATCTAAATTTATATTCAAAACCTCATCCCATGGGAGCATCTTACGAGATGCGGAGGCTAATTTGTTATGCTTGCCAAATCCGCAAAGCAAATCCAAGCGTCACATATGCGATGAGGCAGGCGGCGGCACTCAATCCCGAGGACTTAACCCTGTAAAATATGTTCATCGGACGAGTTGGACGCTAAAAATAGCCCAGCAAGAGCCAAGGCCTGCTCTAAAGCCCTTCCTTCGATGGGTTTTTCAGCCCTTCCAACGATGGCGGCCCTTTTGCCTTGGGGGCCCTGTCTGAGCCTCTAAGCCCGTAATGAGCAATTCCATGAAAGTGCGACGAGGCAGCGAGTATTTCAATTTTCGTGCACCCAAAACGGTTGTCAAGTGCGAAAAATGTTTGCCATAATCAAATCAAATCAAATCAGCGCCAATCAGAGGGATGGCAACCCTGAAATTGCTCGCTCGGGATTGAAACTTTCCGTCAGTTGATGCTGGAGAGGAGAATATGGAGGAGGATTGGATGCTCTCGGTATTCGTAATGATGGTTGATGGTGCGGGGTTCTAATGAGGATGCATTCAATTAGATTCATATTTTTTTTCACATTGCATATGTGGGTGTTGGGTGCCAACATTTATACTACAGAAGAGAGTTTTGTGTTTAAAGTAATCTACTTATACTATATAGGAATTTATGGCGGAATTTAGATAAGTTATATGGTTTAGATTGGAAAGATTAAAAGTGTGCATTAGGTAGATGTTTTTCGGGATAGAATTTGTTTAAAGAACTGCAGAGATGATATATAAAACTTAAGGCAAATCCATACCGAATTTTTTAGTTAAAAAAAAAGTTAAAAAATGTTGTGAAAATGGTTTCTGGTGACCCACAGCCTTGGACCCGATATCCATTCGATTGTTGCAATTAAATTGCTTAATTATTTTGCTCTCAAAATGCTGAAATGACAAAAGAGAATTGCCATTACACAGATACACAGATACTTTTGATTGAAAAAAGGTTGCAAGTACGAGTATTCGTATTAATTCCTTTTTCGACTAATGAGCTGGGGGGTTCAAGGCACTCAAACCCAATTCCCAGGGCTAGTTAGGGAGAGAAGAAAGATCTATAGAAATAACAGAGAGCACACAGACAGCACAAGAGAGGTACAACTGTGAGAAGGAATGAGAAAGAGAGAGAGAGAGAGAGGAGGAGGAGGAGGATGAGGGAGAGCTCACCGAACCAGTTGGACAGCATTTGGCGATTTGAATGTCGCGTTAGAAGATGGAAAGCAGACCCCCAAACAATTCTCTTTTTATGAGCCCGCAATGTATCTGAGTATCTTTCACTGCGGTATGTAGTAGTTGTATCTGTGTCTGTATCTGTGTGTTTGTGTGCAATTCAAGTTCAAAGCGCCTTCGCTGAAAGAAACTTGCCAAAACCTCCCAAAACGAGATACAAAAGACTGAGAGAATTGAGGGAGAAACAGACACAGGAAATACACAAAAGAACAGCTGGAACATGTCTTCGCTATAAAGAAAAGATACAGATACACAGATACTTGTTGGATATTTGCTTTCTTTTCTTTCTCTCTTTTTTTTTTTTTGTATATTTTATTTTGCAGAAAAGCTTTTTTTCTTGTGAAATTTTCTGTATTTTTTTTTTTGATTTGTGATGGAACCCAACAAAAAATATATACATATAAAAATAAAACCAATATTAAGTACGGTGCGGACTGGGGCGATGTGCGTGTGGGCGTGGATTGTTATGATAATTGCACAAGTGGCTTTCTTTTCTGTCGATTGTTTGAGTGAAATATATATACAGACATAAACATATAATTTTATATGCAAATCTAAGGCAATTCATATACAGATAAATGTATTTCGGATGAAATGTTTGAATTCAAAGAAATGTAGATCAGGAAAATATTTAAATTAATTCAATTTTTCTATAGAGATTTTATGGAAATAATTTGATTGATTTTTAGAGGTTTCTTTTTGCCATTGAGAGAGCTTTAAAATAATATTTTTATTGTATACTTATAATTGTTGAATATGGAATAATATTTTAACTAAGCACTAACGAAAATCTATTTAAAATATATTTATTCCCAAAATTTCTATACCAAGCATTATTTGTAGAGATTTCCTTTTAGAATGAATGCCAAAACTAGGCTTATTCCTACTTTATAGACAGACTTAAACCTAAGCTCTTGCTAAACCAATCTCTAGTCCTTAGACAAGTGCCTCTTTATCATCTCTTTTTTTTGCATCTTACTTGCCTATAGATATTTTTTCCGCATTCATTCCTTTGTAGGTCTTTCCCTTTAGGGGCTTACAGTAGTAGGGCAGTCTTTCATTATCACCCAAGACCTACATTAATCGTTGCGCTATCATCATCATCATTATGTACGCCCCGAAACCACACAAACACACTCACACATCTCCATCATCTTTTGCTTGTGGCAGCATGTGGAAAAAGTGTTTCCGACTTCCGTATAAATGTTACATTTTTCCCCTCTTTCTGCATCTCTCTGTGTTGCCTCAAAGGCAAAAACAAGTCACTTGGCATTTCCTGACCATCAAGGAAACCCACCCAAAGGCGCACTAAACTACACTACGCACCATCCATACCCATAGAGCCTCCTCCTATGAGCAAACAGCAACGACTCCGAACCACCTAAAACCACCCCAAAACAACTACAAACAACCAACTAAAGGAACCAACAACAACTTATTGATTTTCTACAACAACTTTGTGATGTTTAAACACACACAACAAATTAGTTGAGTTTTTCCCATGGTGGGCCCCGGCCACGCGTCAAATGAGTTTTTCTTCTCGCAGGAGGTGGGGTGGGGGGGTAGAGCACCACTCCACACGGCCAACAATTTCTCTGTCAATTCACCTGTGGGCGACACGCCTCGTTTGGTTCCTGGAATTGACGCGTGCCAGCCACATGCCTCGTGTGCCACACACGGACAGGTGTAACAACTTTCGGGGGTTGACATGTAAATTACATTAAATTACAAAAAAAATACAAGAGAATTTCAAACAAGAAAATTGGATGAAGCAGTGGCTGTGGCCATCCGTAGGGGTCGTTTTGGTATCCGCAGTAAAATCAATTATTTTTGTTTTGTGGGTCAACATTCCTCCTACCAGTCTGCCCAGTCGCCTGCCCCCTACCCTCTGCCTTCTCCTACTCCTTTTTCTGTTACGTTTCGTTGAATAATCTTCCAATTCTCTCTCTCCCTTTTAAAAGTTTACATCATTCCTCCTCACCCCCAAAAAAAAAAAAAAAAAAAAAGCGCTGAACTTTAAGACCGTTTACACTGCACTACAAGACAGACAGAAAGACGGGTAGCCATGCCACGCCACGCCACGCCACTACACTCTCAGCCTCTAATTTGCATATTTGTACATTTCCTGACCGCCTTTCTTTCGGTTTGGGTGTTTTTTATACCCTAAAAGTGAGAGAGTTTTTTGGAGTAAACGGAGTAAAGGAAGAATTTTTGAGCGAAAAGGAAGTGCTTTTACGGGGTATCATTAGCTTTGATCTCCAATGCTAGCTTTTTTCCTTATAACTGCCTATAATATATAGAATTCTTCCAGGGTATCACTAACTTCGTTTTGCACGAACTTTGCTTTCCTTTCGTGCTTTTTTTTCTCGTATTTCATTGCATTTTTGTGTTGATTTCAGTTTATTTTTAGAATTTTGCGGTTGATAAAAATTTACTTTCAAAGAGTGGGAGGGAGAGAGAGAAATGCCACCAAAAAAAGGAAGGGAGAGAGAAATGCCCACAGAGAAAGGCAGGGAGCGAGAAATACCCACATAGAGTGGAAGGGAGAGGGAAATACCCCACAGGGAGTGGGAGGAATACTTTCAAAAAGTAGGAGAGTGGTAGAATGGGAGATCGGCAGAGGCGGCTGTCTATTGCTTCTTCTATTTTTTTTCTACTACTTCTTCCGCTTGTCGGCGGCGTTACGCTTCGCCTGTGGGGTGTGGGGAGGCAGGCAGATAGGCGCGGGTGGTGGTCAGTGGTTGTGTGGGGGAAGAGCGGTAAGGGGACGCGTGCTTGTGCCTTTGGTTCCGGTCCAGAAGTGAGTAGGGGGAACACCACTATTATATCATTTTTATTTTAGTTGGCAGTTATTTCATCATGCGGTTTTTGTGGGGGGTTTGATGATGTTTACAGAACTTTATTTGGGACGAAAAGAAGAAGAGGAAAAGCTGTTATTTGTTTGCTTTTTAGGTTTTACTTTGAAGATTTATAAACTTTGAAACTTTGTTCTATTATTTCAAAAATGTTTGAAAGAGTTTTTTCCGTAACAAAAATCTATAACATCACTACATAATTCTGCAAAAAGCTAAAAAATATATATTTTAGCTTTATATTTGCTGATATAACTCCTTTTTGGCTTGAACTTCAGATAAACTTCTCAAGCTCCTTAAATAACTGATTTAATTGTAATTTAATGTGCCATTAAGTTCTTTTAATGTGCTTCCGTTCTGATTCATTGAGAACTTTGTGCCCCTTTCTTCGGTTCACTTTCCATGAATACTTTATTTATAACTTATAAATAAATAAAGGCTTGTTGTGAGTCATTTAATGCTTTACTATGAATGCTTTTATCTCTTTATGTGACATATATTATACTATATGTTTGTTATTCCTTAAATAGAGCGGAAATATATTTTGTTATTGTGTAAGGCAGATAAACTCATTATAATGAAAACTCTGGCCAAGAAGACATTCGGGGAGACTTTAAATATTTTACTAATATTATTAATATTATTTATGGTTGCTTGATAGCAAAAAACACCTCTGGAAATATAAACTAAATTATTTAAAACACTTTATTTTCACCCTTTATAGTTTTATTATTTGTTTCCCATAGCTAACCCCAATTTTACTTTCATTTCATTTGATTTTTGATTTTTATAAAATTTACTTTCATTTCTGTATGATTTCTGATTCTATACAATTTGAAAACAATCTTGGCTCTGAGAGATCTATTCATCTGTTTTATAGTTTTATATTGAGTGGGTTTGATTAACTAATTATTGATTATCCACCATGCTCTTTGGGGTTTCCTTCCTCCTATTGCGGACTCTGTTTTACGCTCTGTTTCTTGTTTCTATTGCTGTTTCGTTTTTTTTTTCTCTTGAACTAATTTGCATGTGATTTGAAATTCGAATTCCGTTTAATTGTTGCTTGGGTTTTTGGGTGCTTTTGCACTCGCCCCCAAAACAAAAAAAAACAAGTTTTAGTTTTCTGTTATATGGAATGTAATACCCTTGATGGAAGGGTATTGGGATTAGAGGGAGTTCGTTATTCCAATTAAAATGCTAGATCAATTAATTTTATATTTTTTCTTAAAGTTTGAGGAAATTTTGTCTAAAATTGTATAAACTAAATATTTAACTCGGGAAACTACTAGTTTATCTGCACATTTCGGCCCCCCACTGCTGTCTATGCTCTATTTAACGTTCAATTTAAATTGTAAAGTTAAAGTTTATCTAACATAAAATATTTGTTGGCCTTTTTTTTTTTGTATATCTTTGAACTTTTTCTTAATGAGAGCGCGCAACGGCCAAAAGTAAATTTGCATGCCAGACGCTTTTTTTTTCTGTTTTCTGTTGGTTATTTTAACAAATTTAAAATCCGATTGTGCATTGTTTTTATTAGCCAAGGTCGTTCCGTGTGTTGGTTGTGTTGTGTTTTGGTTTTCGTTGGATTTATTTTGGAGTGGGTATTTTTTCGTCAAGGGAGGAGGAGCAGCAGACACTTGCTGTTATCTCTTTCAAGATTAGGCAGGCCTTTCCTTTGCCTTTCTTTGCTTTTTCTTTTTTTTTCTCTGAAAATGTTTTTATATGTTTTACAATTAAACAATTTAAACGCTTATCTAGCAGCCACAAAGTGAGAGTGAGGGCTGGGGTGAGGGTGTACCCTACGTACATTCCTTATCTTTTTGTATGTCTTTATCAGGACGGGGAGGAAACCTGTCATACCAACAATTTCTTATGGCTTTTTCGTTTGTTTTTTATTGCCATTGTTTGATTTCACTTGTTCTTTGCTTGGCGCTGTTCTTTTATTAATAGCAATTTTCTTTATCTTTTTTCTTGGGCACACAATTCACATAAAATAAAGAGCCACACTTTCTTGGAAGAGGAGAAATCCTTCCCTGACTAAACTGTGAACTTGAGTGCAAAAAGATATCGATAAGTTCGAATTGTGATAGGTTTAGATAAGCATTGTAAAATATTAATCAATTTGTAGACATAAATACAAGTATAATTAGTGGAATTTTTATAGAATTTAAGTTGGGGGGGGGGGCATGAAATTTCCTAAGTACATTCTTAGGAAAATTGAATTTATTTTGGGCATAGTTCTGGGTAAATTTTGGACTTGAGTTTGCATCAATTACACTCATAAATACAGGTATTTCTGTACTTCAGGTGAGTTTTGATTTTCGCAAGAATTCCTTTGGGTTTCCCCCTTGTAAACTAAACTCCTCGTAGCTTCTGGGAATTCCCCATGTGAAGATCGCTGTTGAGTACATTTTCAAGTAGGTTTGGGTCTGTAAGTTATTCACCTGTTAAGTACCTGCTTCTGATGAGGGATCCCATTGGGTTTCCCCCCCTGCTTAACAGCACTACCCTTGTGGACTGTTCGAGTACATTTTCTGGCTAGAGTTCATGGGGCTTTTTCTGGTGTTGTGTGTGTGTGTGCCGCCTGCCTGCCAACTGTTACTTGGGTTTCATTGCCTTTGTCATGCCAAAGACGTCACTAGGTCGATTCTGTCGTAGCCGTTAATGGGACAACTAAATATTCAACGAAACAGCCGCGCCTAGCGCACAGACAATGCAACAAGACTTTTCTCACCATGAGACCTGTCCCCTCTTCCTTCATGTACACCTTTCCACCTCTCGTGTGTTTCCTCTTTGCCATTGTACACTTTTCCACTTACGACATTTTTGCCGTTTTAAGTGTGAGAAATTCTCTTGTTGGGACCCCTCCGAGAGATCTTCTCGCTTTGGGTTCTCCCTCTCTTTGGGTTTGGGGGAAAACAAGTTCCGTTTCTGTTTTCGCTCTCCCTCTCTCTCAGTGTGCTTCTTCTGTTTTTCGGCCTTTCTGTTTTGCTGTCTTTCGCTTTTGTTGTGGCAACTGTTTAGCGGTTCTTTTGTGCCCATCCACTGTTTTGGAGGTTATTCCGTTTTCCCCAATTGCCCAATTCTTTTTCTTCATTCATTCACTCATTCAATTTCTAGCAAGCGTAAAATATTCGTATGTTAATTTTTTAGTTTTTGCGCAAATGTTTCCTGTTTGTACATACAATAAACATGCATAAATATTTGTATTTGTATTTGAAACAAATTACGTAGAATGGAATGCCATATAGTATGACATGCTCTGCTTTATAATGAAGGTTCTCTATAAAATAAAGTTCGATTGTTAGCCACTTGACAACAGAGCAGCCCATAAGGTGTGTGAGTGTCAGTGAATCAGTGATCCGCTCAATAAAGCACACAAAGATCAACCAAAAATGTTAATTAGTGTCGAAAATTACCTGTTGCAGGAGGTCTTCCAGGGTTAAGGCAACGTCAGAGACTCTCAAGAGTTAAGGCAGAGTCTGAAGCTCTCAAGAGTTAAGGCAGAGATTACGGGATGAGTTTTAAGTTAAAGTTTTTTTTGTAAAGAAGGCTGACGCACAGTGGGGGAGATGCGACACGACACACACAGGTGTCTCTTGCGGTTTTGGTGGCTCTTGTGGCTGCTGCCTGCTGCTGCTGTCATTTGATATTATTGTGTGTGTGTACGGTACAAGGCTTGTTTCAAGTTTTCATTTACGCTTTTTATACCCTATACTACACTAAGTAGTCGAAGTTTTAAGAGAAGTTTGTCAAGCAGAGCAGCAAGTAGCTGATTTGTAGATATAAACTTTATTTTTACATCATTTACTAGGGGATATCTGTTTACTCTGTTCTCTTATTAAATTCCAGCAATATTTTAAACCTAAAACATACAAAGCAACTCCATTAAAGGGTAACCCCAGCTTCGCTATTGCAAATTTTCATATTTCTTTCGGGCTGTTTTCTTTGTTGTTGTTGTTTTTTTTTTTGCATTGCTTCTGCTTTTGCTTTTTTGCCTTTTAAGTGCATTTCAAGTGTCTGATGGGTGAAACGTTGACAAAAGAGAGAGGCCGTAACTGAGAGGGGGAGCGCAACGGTTGATAAAGAGGGGAAAGGGGAGCAAAGCAAAGAGAGATTCAGCGGAACATGGAAGAGGGGCGGCACGAGTGCACAGTGATTTGGGGCGTGGCTGTGACAAGTGCAGCGCGCAGCAAAAGCAGACGGAATTTGTCGTTTGTGTGTGCGTGCAAACACACACAGACACACACACACACAACACACACACGTACATGTACATGCCCATAGATGTATTGAAATGTTTGACTGTAGACTCAAGGACGTTTGAAGCTGCTGCTGTGTTGTTTTTACATCGTCACTCCCCCCACCACCTGCTGGTGAGGCTGCTGCTGCTGCTGCCGTTGGCACCCCTTTAGATCCGTTTCCCCCCTTAATAACAACCTCCTCTCAGCCCCTCTCGCTTGCTATTTGTGTCGTCGCCTCTGCTCCTCCGTTGGGGATTTTCTCTCTCGCCTGCTGCTGCTCTTGGGGGATTTCGCTGGAGGAGCCACAAGAGCTACTGCTGCTGCTGTTGTTGTCGCTGCCTTTTAATTAAGTTCAGAAAAAGTCGGGTTTTCATTTTTATCTTTTTTTATTATTTTTTACCAGCTGCTGCCGCTGTAGCTGCTGCTGCGGGGCAAGTTCTTTCTTAAGCTCTGATTTCTGATTGCGGGTTTATATCAAGTAGATGTTGATGATAGGGCTGGCTGCATGATTTAATTGGATATTACTTTACGATGGGAGAATTATATTGCGAGAGTACGAGACTCAGGGGGAAATACCCTCCCCCCAATGAGAGCTACTGTACGTCGTAGCGATAGTTGGTTATTGCGTCACGGTTTTGTGTGGGTGGAAAACACTCGTCTTATTGGTTTTTTACATTATGAAACATCATTGGGTTTTTGTGAATCAATTGATTGTGTAGTATTTATTGGGGAAGATTTTTTTTTTTAATTAATATAAAGAAATCATTTTGGAGCAGTTTTTTCCCAAGAAGAATTCCCTACATAGCATTTTGGGGATATGTGGTTTTTTTAGTGTAAATACATATAAAGTTCCTTTTAAAAGAATATTTATTAATAGAAATATATTTTCCAAAAAAAATAAACCACATGGAGTTTTTTCATCAGCTAAACGATGGAAAACCGAATTGAAAATCTTATGAAAAAGGCCAACAGATTTCGTTGCTTATATTCCTTATTTACTTATAAGAAAACACTGAATTTGTGTAGGCTATAGAACCCACCTGCAAGACCGAACCCTGCAGCAAAAAGCCTCTTGTTGCTTCCCAGCTTACGCGTCTCGCAATCAAAATTAAAAACTAAAATAGATATAAACTGAAGAGAGAACAAAACTTGGCAAAAAAAAAAAAAAAAAAAAACCAGTTGTGGATCTTAAGCTCCGCATTGGTAAAGTCTTTGCCGATGTCTTTGGCCTGTGTCCGTTGCCTCTCTCTTTCTCTCTATAAAGTCTAGTATTTCTCTCTACGCTCGATTCTTGGCCCGAGGCCTCCTCTGTGGCCTGTGGCTACTGTAATTCAATCATTTTTCACGCTGCCTTGCCTTCAGAGCGTCTCCGCACTAAAACTTGTTTTAGAAGAGGAACGGGCAGAGGGCAGAGAGCTCTACTTAGTTTGTCAGCCTGGAATTTAAACGCAATTGGACTTTGATTACAATAAATAATAAAAAATACTAGACTATGGTTGGAATTGACAGTCTGGAATGACAGCAAATGGGAGACTTTTGCGGTTAATTTGACCAAATGAATTGTTATTAATTTTCGTTCGTTCCATGATGCCACCATGCAAGGGGTTAAAGGCCTCTTGCCGCAAAAAAATTATTTGATTCCAACGAAACGAAACGGAACAATGGCCTTCTCGCGTGGGGGGGAAGAAAAATGCAGGTCGCATCGCGTTTTCTGTCTTGAGAGCTCATTTCCCATTCGAACGGCGCAGAAAAATCATTTAAAATAAAATAGACCAACCCAAATTGTTTTCTCCCTTCCTCTGTCTCTGTCCCTCTGTAACCCGATTGGAGTTTTAAAATTAAATTTCGTTCGGTTTTCGTAGTAGACAAAAAAGCTTCAAAAAGTTGTGCAAAGATCTTTATATATATATTTTTTTTGTTTTTGCAAAGACTTTTTGTGGGTGCGTGTTGTCTCTTTCGTTTCGGCTTGTGGGGGGAGGGGACCCACTGTCTTTCAGTCACGAACACCCCCGACTAATGAGGCCCCAATTGAATGAGGTTCAGTTTTTGGGGGAATTTGGGTTATATGTGTGCGAGTTTGTATGTAAATCCCTCTGCTCGTTAGCCGGATGGCCAGACTCGTTTTTTTGCGGGATGACTCTATTTTTAGGATTTTTAATAAAATTACCAAAAGTTGGGTACCAAAAATTTACATAAATTCGATGGGACAACTGGTCTGAAAAATTCCCAAAAAAAAAACCCATGAAAAATGTGGTAAATCGTTTACAGAAGAAGCTATTTAAACTGTTACCAAAATGTAGGAACGGAACTTGAAAAAAAGGTGAAAAATTATTGTAGGTTCTATAGTGTTAAAGTAAGCAATTTGTAGTTCATTCAATTTTTTATAGGCTCTCTGTAGTGCTTTAATTATTTAAAAAAAAACACCTTTCCATTAACATTTGGCCACATTTTCGGTTTATGATCTTTATAATAGTTTTATAAAACAGAAAACCCAACTGTTTTAAAAAGAAAATAGTCAATACAATTGAAGTACATATTTACTATCGCACCTGGAAATTAATTAGAATTTGCTTATTTTGTTTAAGTACAAAAAGGGCTTATCCTTGAACTCTTTTAAAGCCATCGTCTGCACAGTCATTGATCTACTCATTGATCATTGATCTACTCATTGATCAGAAATTCCAATTCCATTCAACAATTCCCTTAATAAAACCTACCACTTCTGAAATTCCCATAATACAGTCAAAAAAAAGGCCCAAATAATCGAAAACAAAGCCTCTTTTTGGTGTATCCAAAAGTCAGGGCCAAGGTTTCGGTTTCCCATCCCATCTACTGTCTGTGTTTTCGTATGCATAAGGTGAACCGATGCAATACAGCGACATTCTTAAATCATTTTTGTCGTTGATTTGTTGTCTCGCGTTGCCCCTTGAACATTTTTTTTTTTTAAAGGCATAGCGTGGCGAATGAATCGTCGGTGGGGGGGTGCTAAATCCCAAACCCCCCCAGCCAACTGTGGTAGCCCCAAAATGCAGTCTGGTCTGCTAAGTCGGGTTTTTTTTCGGGAGAGCAAAGCAGAGCGGAGCAGTGGAGAGGAGAGGAAAGAGGTGTAAAGAGCACAGCCTTCACACTGGATCGGCTGGCTATCACAATGCCACAGCGACTGTGTTTCCATTTGCTGCTGTTTCCTCTGCTCTCTGCGGCGACTGTTGCAACTGTTGCAAGTTGCAATTGCGTTCCAGTTTTGAGAGCCAAACAGGGTATTATAGAGGGTATTATAATTTTAAAGACGTGTTTGGGACATGAGATAAAGGTAGAATCTACCGTATATCTTTTTTCTATGCAAAAGAAACATTGCTGGTTTTTTTGGAAATATTTTAATAAAATCTAGAAGCTTTATTTGAATATTTTTCTTTGTTGGAAATTCGTCTTTATTATGATTAAAGTTCCTGGGCTTCATCCTATATTTTTTGTAGCTACAATATGTTTACTAGTATGTACAGGGTATCAACAGCTTCGACTACTCTATGAATCGCCTGCCTTTCCTGTTGCATTGTCAATTGTCAATTTCAATTGTTTGTCGTGGGAACGGCGGGCATGTCGTTTTCTATTAGGTTTAACCAACAAAAACTAAAACTAAAAATAAAACAAAAATAAAACTAATTTAAACAAAAAAAAATTAAACTTAAAAGAAAAGAAGCAAAACCAGCGAGAACACAGTACGAGAGTATTTTTCTAAATTAAAGCGCTTCCGCATTTCGGTTTCCATCCACTTGTTGTGGGGCCCCCACTCGACTGCGGGGGCGCTGGCTGCACTTGCGGCTTAGGGTTTGGATTGGGTGTGGGTGGGTGGGGGAGAGAGAGAAAAGCTGCCGGAAAGCATTTTTGCTGATGAGTTTTTTCGTGTGGAAAGTCTGACAAAAAACCCAAACACCCAAACACCCAAATGCCCTGCCTAGCTCCTACCCCCCCACCCACACACACAATGATAAAAGTACGAGAGAATAAATAGAAAATAGAGAACCCCAGCCAGAGCCAGAGCCAGGCAAAACTTTTTTTTGTAACGTTGGGGTTTTTATTTATTTATTTATGCACACTGTTTGCACTCGACTCGTCGCTCGTTCCTTGGCAATTATTTGCAGTGGCAGTGGCAGTTGCAGTTTGCAGTTCCACAGCGCTGGAGTAGGGGAACTTCCCTTTCACAGGAGAAAAGGAGAGACTTTTAGCCCCCGTAATAGAATACTTGGAATATCTGCAGGATTGAAACGCCCCCACACACACAGCAACAGCAACCCCCAACCTCCATTCATTCATAACTTTTGCCCCGTTCTTAGTGGTCATTCATCATAATAAAGTTAGTTGAGGGCGTCTGCATTTTAGATGAAGCTCTTAAGTAATAATTATCATTCCTGTGCAGAGGGTGGAATATACATACTCGCAGGAAAACTCTGCAGCAGCAGATTAATTGTGCAACGGGCGTTTTTCTTGGAAAATGAAACGGGGTTTCTATGAGTTTAAATAGACGCAAAGTGGTATAAATTTATGCTATGAGGGTAATACATTTTTTACGACCCTCAAAAGGGGTATTTCCTTATTATACAATAATTTTAAAAGCTATGCCTTGATATTAGCCAATTTGTAGATAAAAGAATCTTGTTTCAAGCTTCTTTTAGTTCACGAAAAACTCTGTTTGAAATGTTATAGGTAGGCACGAACCTTCAACAACATTTTTAAGATGATTTCCTTTGTTATTTTCATAGTTATTTAATCAAGAAATCATTTAGTAATGCTTCCAACCAATCTAATTTTTGAGCCAATAAAACCCTCGACTGTATGTCGAAACTCCAAAACATTCTTAGCATTGAGATCTTATTTAACATTCATTATTTCACACTCGGACATCCCCTAACCTCGGCTCCATCCGTAATAGCAGCCAGCACACACTCAATTCCATAAAATTCTTGCAACCAAAGGCGGTGGCAGTAGCAGCCGCAGCAACAAATTCAAATAAATTGCCAAATGGTTGACTTTGACTATGGTTTTAGTTTTAGTTTAGTTTTTTTTTTCTGCTATTTTGTGGTCTTTTGGACACGCGCTCCATTATAAGCGGGGGGGAGCACAGCCGATAAAGCAAATTAATCAGGCTGCGAGACAGTGGGACTGACTCGCACCACAAACAACAAAAACTACCAGCAGCCAAACTGGCAAACAAGTTAGCGGCAAACTTTAAGTGCAAATATATACACAAACAAAAGAGACGCCAGCCAAGACTCGCAGCGGCAGCCAAAGTTGTGGCTGGAACTGGAACTGAAACTGGAGCCAAAGTCACTTTAGCGGAAATGACAGAAATGTCAACAAAATTACACAAATTAATGCCAAAACGGAAGCACAGAAAACAGAGTTTTTGGGCGGGTGGGGAGGGGCCTGAAAGATGGAGAAATGTGGGGGAGCGCCAAAAAGATGGAGAAGTGTGGGGCAGCAGTCGATGGAAAGAGAGATATTTGTATTTGCTTTTGGGCTTTTTTTTTGTTTTGTTTTTGGCGCCTCGTAAATGTGCGCCACGCACTTTTTTTTGGCATAATATTTTCACATAAAATATTGCCCTAATTCATGTTTTCGTAGAGGGTATAATTGTTATTAGGAGAACTTTGTAACGGGTAAGAATCTAAATAGTTGTGTTCATTTATTTCTATCGAAAATAGTGCCTTCATCTGTAATATTTCTGTTTTAAAACATACAAAGAACCTTCTTTTTAATACACAAAGCATATAGCATGAGAAGCATTCAGATGGGTCAACTAAAGCTGTATATTTCCTAGGAAAAGTGGCTTAAAAAAATAGTTTTATAAGACTATTTTATAAGACACTTCTTTGTCTACATATATTTGAAATAAAACCCAACAAAATGTTATTGCAAATATTTCTTTATGCTCTTAGATATATTTTAACCAAATCGGCTGACTATATAGTATCACATTTATCATAGATCCACTTCAAAAGGGTATTAAATGCTTCGATTTCCCTAGCTTCCATTCTCTCTTTTCGAAAGTGGGTGCGGGATTGAGCGTTCTCTCAGGTGTAGATTTTGGCACATTTCTTTTATTTGTTTATAATTTGTTATGATTCGACGGGTGGAGGAGGGAGTAGGTGCCCGCAAAACTTGTACCCTGAATTTGACAGGCAGTTAAATTTATTAGCTGCTTCATCAAAATTTTCTTGATGGCCACGCCACCGTTTGAGGGGTGTTTGGGGCGTGAAGCGTGGGTGAAAATATTGGTTTTGGGGAGCAGATTAAGTGTGAAGATGGAAATGGTTTGGGATTTTATGAGATAGTTGGTGTTGCTTGAAGGGAATGTTATCTAGAGCGATGGAAAATGGTTCATAAATTGAGATAATCCCTAAACTATGAACAACTTTTAGGTAGTAGCTTTTGAAGTAACTTTTTGAGGTTGAAAATCTTTTCTTTTCAAAGAAATAATCTCTGAATTTATGTGCATAGAACATGAGGAAAGTGCTCTTGTTTTCAGCTAGACAATAGAACGTGTCTTAAGAAAAGAAAAACCCAAAGTTCTCAGAAAGAATAAATGTAGAAAAATCATGCTTATGGCTTGGATTACATTTCCTCTTACATTTGAGCTGAATTTTCTCTTATAAAACAAAAAATATATCATATTATATCATATCCAAGACGTATCTCTTTACACTAGAGCTTATCCAATAGCAAATCCCAATAAATACCTGAATTTATCGTAGCAATGTGTCGTAACACATCAATTACTCGTCTAACAACTCTTCAAAATGCAAATTGAAAAACGTTTTCATATGCAAATCTTTGTTTAAACTCAAAGTCGAGGCAGTTTTCATGTTTTCGTTAGTTTGTAAAAGGAAATACATCTCAAAAACCAGTCTATGTCGCATGTTATTATAATTGAGTAATTAGTAGTTAAGAATTAGTTAACAGGAATATATATTCTGATCAGTGGTATCATCGTTGGAATTTTTTTATTTAAAATATTTGTTAAGTAAACTTTTGGGTTTAAGCAAATATTTGTTATACTTCACTGTTGGGAAAGGCGTGTGCATATTTGTTTAGCTGTTGAAAATATGTTTTCAAAGATGATTCATGAAAAATAACAACCACACATTACTTATGAGTATTATTTTTGACTGTAGGGAGTTTAAAGTATTATAAATTATTAGATTAAATCTAGCTTTTATATAATTTCCTATGGATTTTAGATTACTTTAGTTTTAAGTTACTTTTTATGTTCTGAAATATTTTTAAAAATATTTATCCATTAAAAAATGTTAATGTTTGCCTTTCCATTTCATTTTTCACGACAATTGCATTCCATTTCCATAGAATAATTTTCATTTTCACCATAAAATTCCATTCCTTTGCATCATCTTATTTTCATGAATGATTTCAACCCACTCATTTTTCCTTACCAAATCCACAAATATTCACTGGTTTTTCCATGGTTTACTCATGTATTCCAGAAATAAATATAGATTCCAACCCACTGATGGAAGTAGCTGAGAAAATTCCATTTGGAATGAAATGCGCTTTTAATTTAAAACACTTCCGTGACACATTAAAATTGGGGAAAAGAGCTGTGAAAATTTCTACATATCAGATTGGATTTTAATTAACAAGCATCGACAGCTAAAAATATCGGAAAATAACAACTAAATCCCTCATCCACTCAGCATTTTCGGAGGCAACTAAATTCCCCCAACCATCCCTCATTCCGCTCCCATTTTTGAACCCAACTAAAAGACATGTGTATTTCCCGATCATAAATCTACACTTTCGAACAGTTTTGTCGTTCTGCTTTGGAATATCGCCCGCCTCTGTGCTAGTCCTCTGTATTCCGAAATTTATTATGATGTCATGTCAGTTTTTTCTAAAATTAAACGGCAAAGCTTCTGCTGTTGCAGCTATTCCTATCACTTCGATGTTTTAGAAAATAATCGTAAAAATTATAGACTTTATCTTTCTCTGCCTTTTCTTCATTTCTTTTTCTTGTGATTTCGATTTTCATTTGTAGCGAAATCTTTTTGCTTTTTTCCGCGACAGAACAAGTTTTGTAAAGTACCATAAAACTCTAAAGTATTTCTTTCTACTTCAAGTGAAAATCTGTAGAAAGTTGAAACAATTGTCGGAGACAGTAGTGGTGGTGGCAGTGCCACAAAATGGCAATTAATTTTGTTGTAAGATTTAACAGACGCGACAAAAGAAGATGGCAAAGAGACACAAACTTCAATTGACGAATGAAAGTGAGGCCAGTCATGAATATCGTGATTGTTATACTCGTACTTTCAAAAGGTTTATCTTTAGTTTTGCCTTGTAAAAATAATGAAAATAATCATATAAATTAAATGAAATTAAGAGTACGTCAGTGTCTTGTCAGAGATCTTTGTCGTCTCTGCCACATTGTCAGAGGTTCACACTCCACTTCGCCCAATTTCGACTATTGTTAGGCCATTTTTTTTTTATTTTGGCCAATAAGTTGTCGAAGTCTGCTGCCCCCTATTTCTCCACTTTTGGTTTCGCTCCGCAATTTGCTTTGCACTAATAATCATCTTTCGGGTCTTTCTTTCTCCTACGTCTCTCTTTACAATCATATTAATTTTCTTTTATGATTACTACTCGCATATACGCTCTTTTTTTTTGCCCAATATTTTCACATATATTTTGAAATTCTTTATTGATTTTTGTTGTATATTTTTTTGTGGTTATTTTCTGTGTCAATTTTTTTTAGTGGGCCATGTCTTTTTGTTGTTCAAAAAAATCAATTGTAATTGCAAATATCTGCTGACCCAATATCACACGAGTACTATATATCGTATGATTACACTTTACTTACTTTCGTGTTGGATCTTTCATCTTCATTTATGTAGTCTTATATTTTTTATGCAATGGAGGCACAATATTTTGTTAATATGTTGCAATTTTTGTATGCGCTGATGGAATGATGGAGGGAGTCCGAAAATGGAATTGAGGTTTCGAGTTTAAATTCCTAAATTAATGGGGTGGAAAGGGGTACATAACATGTGTTTCTTTTAGTGCTGATGGAGCAGTTTTTTGAGGCATGAAACTAAAGAATTTGTTACATTTATTTAAGCGCAAATGTTGTAGATACAATTAAAAGTATACTTCTTATGTCTTTTGTGTGTAGAAACAATAATTCCTATACTAATCCTTGCGTACATCAATCACACGCTCCATGATCTTATCCTTATCGATCACATAGACTGTGGCGCCCCAACCACTGGTGATATTCCTATCGAAGGCATGTGTCAGCGTCTGTGACATTGTCACAAAAAGTGCATCTGGCTCTAAATTTGGTGTCCAAAGAGTTTCGCACATGCCGTACATATGTTTGTCGCAATTGCCACAAAAGACAAAGGAATTCGCTTTGGTGGGTGCACCAATAAGATCAAAGCTGCAAATGTATGGCTGCAGTGTAAACGAATCGACGGCTGCAACAACGGCCTGCACGAGGTAGGGCCCAAAGCGACACTCGTACAGCAGATTCGACAGCAACGTGGTGAATGCCTCCGGCGACATGTCACAATTCGCCTTAATTTCGTACAAATTCTGACGGTAGAGCAGCCGATCCCACACTGTATTGACATCGGAGAGGGATCCAGTCAGACCCACAAACATGCGGGGACCCACCTGGAAGACCTTCTTGAAATCACCGACATTCCTCTGTCCATTGCCAGAGACGACACCAAGGCGATGATCTGTGGCAATGGCCACACAATCAAGACCCTGCATGGCCAGCACACAGCCACCAATCGACATTTTGTATTTCTTTTGGAACTTTGAAAAATCTTAGATAAAAATAATTTTTTCAAAAATGATTTGAACGAAAATACTTACAGAAAATGATTAAAACTTCATTTTTCATTGCCAAATATATGGCTTGGCTTACTTTAATCAAAGCTACGAGTCTGGAGTTGAGTTTGTACAAAAACTAAAGTGATATTCCCATTTCTCAGGCACACATCCGCCATAAGTATTTATCACTCATCTCATTCGCATTTAATGACTTCACACCGAGAGCTAGAAGAGTAGAAGGAGGTTCTCCTTTTGAAGATTCCCCGAATAGAAACAATGACCGCATAAATAGCATAACAATTACGCAGAGAGTGAAAGAGGTGGTGGGGGCCCCCCGTCTAGACATATAAACATTTGCGGAGCTACGAAAATTAAGTAAATTAAGTATAAAAAAAAAAAACTGGGGCTGGGCATCGTGAAAATAAAAAAATGAAAATAAAAATGCCTCCACACGCAAAGTGCAAAAAAAAAAAAATAAATAAAAATAAAACCAAGAATTAATGCTAGAAAAAAATGCAGAAAGAGATAAAAAGAGAGCGAGGAAAATTAACGCATTATATACGATAATTAAAACCGAAAAGAGGCAAATTAATTTACGCATAAACGAAGTGGATTACTTTTAATCAAAGTAAACAAAACAAAAAAAATACTCTCAGGCTAATGAGATTGTTCGCCGCTTTGGGGTAAGACTCTCAGATGGGATTTACTATATGTATTTATTAAATGCAATTAGTCAATGTATAATTTACCAAGTTCATTTACCACGAAACCATGAAAAGGAAAACTTGTGGAGGCAACACAAAAGTACTTACTACAAGCCAATTATAAAAAAAGCCTTTACATGTTCACTAAAGTAACAAATGACTCTCGCTCTCCTCGCTCTCTCTCAGGGGACTACCAACGACCAAAACATACAGAATATAATTAAAATAAAAGCGTGGTAGTGAAAAAATTTAATAAAGAGAAAAAAAAGGTGTAAAAGCCTGGTGCATGAAAACGAAATTGAAATGTGGCATCAGCACGCGATTGCTGCTGCTGCTGGTGGTGCTCCTCCTGCTGCGTGCATTTCTCAGTAAGTTTTCTTTACTTTTTTCTACTACTACTAAATCATGGGGGTGTGTGATGGGACTAGGATTTTATGGTAGTTTGGTGGGGAAAGTGGTTTTTAAATCATTAATTTAAAAGAACGCGAACAGATTAGTTACCACAATATATTACGTTGAATATGAATACAATGAAATATAAACTAAAAAAAAAAATAAATTAAAAATAAATAAATTAAAACAAATAAATTTAAAAAAATAAATAAAAAAAATAAAATAAAAAATTAATAAAAACAAAAAATTAAAATAAATAAAATAAAAAAAACAATTAAAATAAATTAAATAAAAAAACAATTAAAAAAGATATAATTAATAATAATAAAAATACAAATAAAAAATATATATAAAAAAATAAAAAATAAATAGTTAAAAATATTCTATAAATATACCAAAAACCTGTCTGCCTAAAGAGCATGCAAAAAAAAAAGAGCTAGCTAATTCGCACAAAAAAAGATGACCGATTGGGGGGTTCAAAGTTCTGCCTGGTCACATCCCTAAAGTCCTGCAGCTACTACACTCCCCTCTACAGTTCAATGTAAAAGAGTTCACTCAACCTGATAATGTTGGCCTGGCCAAGTGCCACATAAAGTAGTTGTTGCTGCTGCTGTTGCTGTTTCTGATGCAGACACTCAGTGACATGTGTTTTGCGAAAACTCATTCGAGAGTCATGAGAATGAACGAACGAACGAGCGAACATTTCATTTCACTTCATTCAATAGACAACGTCATTCAGAGCTTACATTGATTCAAACGAGCAGCGGTAAAGAGGAGGGAGGGGAAACTTATCTATCTATCTATCCATATGATGCAGACACACACTCCTACATTTATGTAGATACACAGGGAAGGGAGAGAGAGCGAGAGATACGTATCTGTCAGTTACTTCAATGATGAAGTCATTTGCACCGACGTTCAATGACTCGCATTGAAATACACGCGTGCGGGTTGAGAAATATACAAAAAAATATATATGCATACATATAGATACATTTATCATCCACAACGTACACATATCGTATCTTTCATCTCCGTTTCACTCGCTAACTCTTTATAGGGTGGATTTTATTGCACATTGAACGAACAATTTTTGCATTCGGCATAAACCTTTACGTATTTGGCAAAACTCATCAGAAGCCAACGGATTGCCGGCAGGAGGTTGGGCGGATAGCTGGATAAATAAATATTCAAATTGAATTTGCAATTACGTTAGACTCTTTTTGGCTTTGTTTTTCTGCGTTCTGCTGCTGCCATTCAAAAACATTTAATTGCTTGTTGAGTAAGAATATTAATTATTTATTACTTCTGACGGCAGCTTCAGGCTTCAGTCGCTCGAAGCGCAATAAATTCTCTTTCTTTTCGGACAAACAAAGAAAATTTATATGTATATTCGACCGCTTCTCAGTACACTTCATCGCTTTTGCCAAGCGAAAATTGAAAATAAATAAAAGATTGAGGAAAATTCTCCATTGTGGAAGAAAATCAATCTCAAGTCTTAACAATGCAAAATTGGAATGGAAGGGAAATTTATTCGTTGCACAAGTTAAATAAATATTGAAACTAAGGGAAAATCGTTAAGATTTGTGAATGGGTTTTGTGTGGGTGTTTTCGTAACCCATTGTCCTTGGGGGGGAGGGGTTTATCCTTGGAAAGCGAACGATAGAAAGCTATAACCCAAGTGGTTTGAGCAATTTAAGCGATAAAATACATAAAAAAGAATGTTTAGATGCTATAAAAATACCAGGAAAAATCAGAAATATATCCTACAAAACCAATATAATTTTAGAAATACCCTAAAAGGGTAAATACTTAAAAATAAAATACTTTTCTTGTAGATGGATTTTAAAGGTGTCTCTAAACACACACAAAATCCATTCACTCAAAGCCGGAACTCAAACAAAGTACAAACATTTCATTCAAGTGCTATGCTACACTTCTCATTCGATTCTCATTCAACCAAAAATGATATCTACGTGTGATGAAAAAAAATATACATACTGTATGTATGCTTATGCTTCTATTTAAAAAAAATGTACACCAATTATATTTCCAAATGTTTCTTCAATTATATTTCCAAATGTTTTTTTTTTTCAATTCCGCTTTTGTGTATTTTTTCACATTCACAGAGAGAAGTGCTCTTGAAAAGTGGCAAAGCAATGATTTATTTAAGCGTGATTTTTTGTGGCATTAAGATCAATTAAAAATATGATCAAAAATAAAGTAAAATAGAATACGAATACAAAATATACTGCTACGATTAAGTAACGCTCAAGAGTGCACTTTAATATATATATGTTCATATGTATAGCATATGTGATTATGGCGTAACTTTAATAGCAATCTTAAGAGACAGAAAGAGAGAGAGAGAGAACCGGACTTAGCTACAAAAAATAAAAATGTAACGTAAGCTGCATCCACTTTGGGGGGCTGTGACTGTTGCTTGGTTACTGTGGATATCCCCCAACATGGCAACGGCACAAAATGCGACACCAAATGCGATAAATTCTAATTGCGAGGCACGAGGCAGCCAGCAGCCTCCAGTCCGCCCGTCGACAGTCGCTTCCATTGAAAAGTCAGCCATTCAGATCGCACACATGGCGTATGCTTAATCTCAGAGACTGGGAGTCGCCTCTCTTGACATATATGCCACCTCTTACCCCACCCTCTCCTTGCGCGTGACATAACATGTTTTGTGTCAATCATTTGCCAGATTCTGCAATACTTTTCGTTGTTGTTGTTGTTGAGTAATTGAAGATAATTCCACGGACTATACGGTCCACGATTGAAATCACTCAAGTGAGTCTCTCCTACCACCCCAAAAATCGCTGAAAAAACTATGTCAAAGCGTGAATCAAATGAAGCCAAAGGCATGGACTTGTTCCTCCCCTTTTTATTAATGATCTTTTCGTTTTGTTTGGCGGTCTCTCCGCATCTATCATTAGTAAGGAAGGGAGCCCCTCGAGTGTTGGTAAAAGTTTAACTTTTTGCTTGCGGCCAAAACGCCCAACAATTAGTCGGAGAGTTTTTCCAACATTCGAGAGGTATGATTTTTCCTCTAGCCTTTCCAGAGGTCGTTTTGGGCATTTTGTAATCTTGCTTTTATTTGCTTTTGCATTTTTTGAAAGTCTTTTGTGTCATTTACTTTTTTTTTTACCTTTGTTTTAATTTTTTTTGTTTTTGGAATGGTAAACGTTTTTTTTTTTATGCACAATATTGTTATATCATTTTGTGGGCAGCAGCAAAAAGTGTGTATTTGGTAATAGTATATGGGGGAAAAAAATGCTGAAGAGGCATTGAAATTTGAGCTTAGCTCTCTGAGCTGTAGAAAAAGAGGTAGAAATAAGCTACAGAACTAAGGGTAAACATTTCAAAGTATCTTCAAATAAATAAAGTAAATAAAAGGTAAATAAAACTATGGACTAGAAACCCCACACCTAACCCTAAGCCCCTCGCAATATACCGCAACGTGTGGCAGTTTTTTTCGTATCATTCTTATCGGCTATGCCGGTCACCTATCGAAGTCCGAGAGTACCTAACTTCAATTATCAAATAATTTCTATTTATTACACCGCGCCCCATAAACTTGCACTTGAATAATGAACGAAAATAAAAACAAAAGATAAAGAAACGACACAAAAGGCAAACAAATAGTAATAGATAGATAGGGGGAAATAGAGGAGTAAAGAAGAACCACCGTTATGCTATGTAAACACCTTGAATAATGAACGATAATGAATATATTACACGTCAGGGCGGGCGATCGGATCGGTAGAAAAAGTCATGAAGACAGCGAGTGGCATGCCATTGCCTGCTCCTCTCCTGCCCATGATTGATGCCCCACCAAAGAGTAACCAAAAAAAGATAAACCTAAAGAGGAAGCGGTAGCAAATTATTGGACTAATGGCAGGCACTTTAATGCAGCAGCGCCGGAAGCCGCCTCTCCAACAAAAGTTATTGAACTTTAAAACATGGCAAAAAAAAAAAGATACAAAAATAAGCAGAAAAAGATACAAAAAATGTAAATTTAAACTTCAAAGTGCAACAGCTGTGCAATTATTTGCTCTGATTATGGGTAAACGTATACAAGGGCTGCCCCGATATAAGGAATGTTCATTAATACACAAAATTTCCCAACTTTTAACATTGATTTGCATGCAAACATCCGCCAAGAGAACCGAACCAGCTGTTTCTACAGATTTTTTATGACCTTCCTTTCCACAAAAACACACAAGAAAATACCTCCAAAATACGATGAAACATACTATTTACATGAACTTCTGTTTGAGCTGTTAATTCTCATGATTATGGGCTTATCGAGAAGTGTAGTATGCAAAAAAAATAAAAATAAAGAAAGAATGAAACAAATTCCAAGTAAATGTCGGGTAAATTTAATTTTAATTTTTGTACAATTAAAAAAAAAAAATCAGCATTAAATGAATGTTCGTTGAGGCTTTTGATCGGATTGCTGGGAGATTTTTGAGGGTACTTTTGAGGGAAATACAACAATTTGGGAATTTATTTAGATTAAAACTAAGAAATACATTTGATTTCTATTAAATTCTCGAGCAATCTTCGGGGGGGAAACCAAATATTATATGAAATTCCCTTAGAAATTTGCCCATGAATTAATAGAACCTATAACACTTGAAATATTAGTAATATTTTCCATCTAAATGTACTTTTTTTCTTCCAGAGATCTTCAATCCAAAGATATCTCCCACATTGAAAACCACAATAAAGAGATGTGTGCCGCAGCAGTTGTCAATCTGTGGCTACGGTTATTGCTCATATTACAATGCATTTATGTACATATATCAGTATACATATATCTAGAGATACACATAAATATATATATGTATGAACCATATATGAATGTTGTACAATATGTCAGTCACCGAGTATCTGTATCTCCAGCAAACAAAGACTCGCCTTTAAGTACAAAACAATGCATTACATCAACATCAGCTTCTGTGTAAAAACTGTATTGTTCTTGTAAGAAATACTCGTATAAAACAAATATATGTACTCATACTCGTACTCGTACTTTGTGCATATTTACGAATGATTGCAGTCCGGCGGCAACAGAGGCGGAGGCACAACACCACTTGACACATCATACTACTATATGTGCTCGTAAAAGACAATGATGACAAAAGACAATGGAATGAATGACCAGGTCGCAAGTACCCAGCTGTGTTTGTGTACTGTTGTTGTTGTACCCTTTTCCTGTAAGAGTACTTACACTGCTCTGCCCCCAAAGCAAAGACTACTTTAAAACTACTAAATGTACCAAAGCAGTTGTGTGGCATTGGAAGGTTTTGTTAGAGCTTCAGAAGAAGTTTGTTTATGCAGAAAGAGGAATATTTTATACTGTTTTAGGGTCATTATTAACTATATACATATGTAACTATATATGTATTATGTATGTACATATCTGTTAGCTCATTGGTCTAATATCGTTAGGTATTCTTTTGGCATTAAAAAACATCGAAATAACTCCCTAAGCACTTGCCTTATGGCCTAAGTTTTGTGTTCTTAGGAGTTAATGTTATTCGGATCATTAGGGGAATGTATGGAAAAGGTGTGCTTAAGTGGAAAAGCCGTAGAAATCGGTAAAGATTCTCGGGTGTATTATAATAATTTAAAATTTTATTTATTCAACGAGGGTATCTTAAGTTTCGAACACACAAAACACAGACAGAAGTCTCTTATTTTCGAGTATTTTTTAAAGCGGTTTTTTGGTAAAGTTTTCAATGGGTTTTCTCTGTGTTTCAGGCATGAAAGCAATGAAAAACCCTGATGGGGTCTCTTTTTTCTATGAAAATTACCTATATATATTTTTATATACATATTTCTTGTATGATATTCATAAACGTTTTTCCCCCTCTCTTAATTGCAGGTAAGCCAAGTGCAATATCTAATCATACTCAACTGGAAGCTGGTACTAGAGTGCAACAAACTGGGTATTTCATCATATCAAGTAAATAGTAGTTTTTACTTTTATCTGTAATACAAACAACTGCAACTCTATATATCATTCGGTTGGTAGACCCCATCCGACCCGCACTTGAAGGTCAGACAAGGCCGTTCGTGTGACGTATGTATATTTGTGTCTGAAATTTAATTTTAACAACTGCAAACATTTGCATTCGAGTTTACGCTCCGGAACGGGTTCTTTTGTTGTACTACTTTTATTTTATATTTTTTTGTTATCTACAAGTAGGTTATTGCAGGCAGTAGTACTTTTGCCTCTAATTGGTTCTCTTTGGGGGAAGCGACACATGTGTTGCTCATAAAAGAAAATAGAACTTTGCAACGGCTGAGTGACTGAGTCATGCCCGCCACCCTTCAAAGAGGCAGAGCTCCTCCCCCCTTCTGCTTGATAAGTCTGTGAATTGTTTAGCACCACATAATGATCGATTGTTTTTAATCTGAATCATAATACACTCGGTTCGCCTAGATTAGAACGTGTGGATGGGGTGGATGTGGGGGGAGCACCGCTGACGGATATTGCCACGAGATGGCGTCGAGACTGGCGGGAGTGGGGGGTTGTTGTTAGGCGACATACCATACCACATGGTGGAGCATGAATCAAATCGTTGGTCTTATTAAATCAATGACTTCAAGTGATGTGATTCACTGTTTATAGTAATTGTAGATGTGGTTTAGTTTTTCTTGACTAGTTTTCAAAAGCTTTTGGCAATGAAAAGATGCCTTGAAGTGGCTCTCTTTTGGATGTTGGTTTTTCTATTACAAGTTGAGTTCTAATTAAGATGAGATATCATTAATATACAGAAAGAAAATATTATTGTCTTGAAGGTTTGAGAACTTCTCAAAATCAGAAGAAACTATTGAATGGGGATCCTAAACTGAGAGCGGTTTAGAACCGTACAAAAAAAGCGATTTAGTTAGTTGAATCGATTCCAAAAATGTAAACTGGAAATTGAATATCAGAGAGGGACCCTTTAATTTCTATAGATTTTTATAAACCTATCCAAAAACCTCACTGAATCTTTGCAAAATAAAAGTACAAAACCCTCATAGAATCTCTGGGGAGGAAGTACACAATCAAAGCAACAAAATACACAGAAACACGTGTAGATAATTGTATGGTACACTCTCCTACACATTTCTGTATCAACAACAATTCGAATGAGTCACTCTGCATGAAAGTACCCAATTTATTTGACATTCCCTCCGTTTTTGTTAGCACCGTTTTTATCTAGACAAAAGAGACACCAAAATACTTCGCTTGTGTTTTGTTTTTTATCGCATTTTACACACATAACAAATTTCATTTTTAGTACACGATAATCATATCGCTTACGTGACTCAACCAACAGACTAATTAATAATACATTGTGTACTTATAGATATGTATTATCTACATATATATCTGTGAGTACATCGGAAGGGGGTGGCTGGTAGGTGGGTGGGTATACACCGTTCCAGTGCATGAATCGACCTTTTGTTTCACGCTTTTTTGGCCACTTTTGTTGCTGGGTTAATGCGGCCATAATTCACACAAAGACTTTTCGCCGAAAATTTGTGGCGGCTCAAATATACACTTGAGACATATGTTTATTTATACCCTTTCAAAAAAGAGTGTTATTGGTTTTGAAAAAATATACTAGGTGAAAATGATTAAAAATAAAAAAACGAATCTCTGTATCGTGCTGAAACTTTACACGTATGCTGAAATAAGAATGGACTATAATCAACAACAAATTTTTTCCGATATCAGCGCATTTGGCGGTCAAGGAAGCTACTTTTCACCCCACCTAGTATTTACAGCGCAGAGAGACTGAATATCGGAGTTAATACTAGATGGGGTGAAAAGCAACCTCCTTGGAGGGGAAACAAATTTAATTTTTAATCAAAGAATGTTGAAAACTTCACGATACGATAGTTATATCATATATATTCCCTAGAAGCACTCTTCAAGAGTGTATTGTAATCTTCGTCATACCAAAAAACTACCCATACTTTCTTGCTATTTCTTTTGGAGTGAAAAACCTTCACGCTCCGTATGGCATTTGCTAATGATATGCACACACACAGAAATTGTATTATATATTTTGGCAATTGTTAATTACTATTTTGAGGCCATAAAAAGATCCACTAATTAGTCCCAAAAATATCTCTAGATTCAGTGCCTTAGAGAGTGTATATAATATATATAGATATATATATTCAATAACAAAGAAAAGTTTTTTCTTTTAGTTTTTCCCCATTGCATTTGCGTTTTTCATTTACATTGTCTGATGGCCTGGAAAATGCATTGCTCGCTCAGAGAATTCTTCTCTGTCTTGTGAGAAGCGAGAAAAATATTTGCACAAGTTAAACAATTTGTTTTGGGAAGCAGGAAAAAAGTTGTGGGTTGTGGTGTGTTTTCCCCCTCCCAAGCGACAGGTGTTGTCACTGGGGAGCTGGAAGATGAAAGCCCCCAAGATATGTTAAATTGTTTGTTATTCTTTTTCGCCTGTCTCTCTGTGGTATTTGCAAAAGTTTTTAGAGAACAGAAAAAGATAAATGGTGTAAAGAGAGGGATTACAATTGGTAGAGCAAGTTTTTGTAGATATTTTGGTATATATTTCAACGTGAAAAGTGTTGAAGAAAAATATAAATCTTAGCTTGTAATACACTTTGATTGAATACAATTTATTTGGAGTACTTAACGTATAGATTTAATATACTTTTGTTGATTTAACTGGTTATTAAATGTACCTGCTGATAATAACTTTTTATCAAATTGTTTAAACATTTTTCAGACGATAAATTTAGCTTTCATTATCAAAATTTAACATTAGATTCTCTTCTCTTTATCACTACCTTCTTTGTCTGCAACTCTCTCTGCAACTTTTCTTAGATATTCTCATTTTCTTTAACTTTTCTTTGCCCACAATCATTCCATCTCTCGTCTGGCTGGTACTTTCCTTTATGGATTGTTTATTTTCTTGTCGTTTTCTTTGGGTTTACTGAACTCCTTTTATTCATGTGCCCATTCTTGCAACATTATGCACTTCCATGTGCTGCAGCAGCAAGCTCCTTTATACTCCACAAAAAGGTATTTCAATACGTGCATTCGACTTTGACTTTACACGAGGCAGCGAGCACTTCCACTTCCTCACTGCTGCTCTAGATTTTCGCTTTTCATGGGGAACAAAATCAAAAAAGAAAACAAAACAAAAAACACCCATAAGGAAGGGAGGTAGCTGCTTGCCACACACAAAGAACGGAACGAAGAGAAAATGTGACAATCCTTTCACATAAATTGTGGGCACCCCCATGTCCGCGTGGGCACAGACTGGTTTACTCGTCGCATATGTGTCCTCCTCTTAGAATCCATTTATAAACAGAAGTTGGACAGTGGACAGAGTCCACGCTCTCCTGTCGTATAGTATGCTGCTTGCTGTGCTGTTCTCCTGTGGGGCATTCAACAGACGACAACATTCCACTGCTGTGTGTTTGTGTGTGGGGTAAGAGCAGATCGCATTAAATTGCAGACGTGCCTTGGCGTTTTTCGGACTGCAATTCGAACAAAAAAAAGAAAAAAAGAAAAAGAAAATCAAAAGCATTTCAATTTACAATTCCAGTCACGTACGACGGCAACAGCAGCAGTAAAAAAATAATAATAAAAAAAGAGAATAAAAGTAATAATTACGAAGAGTCCAAGCACCAGGGGAGAATCCCTCTATACCCCCCCTCTCACTCCCTCCTCTTTATGCAACCGAAAAGCTTAGTTTTAGATTTCGAAAATTAATTTGTAGACCTCCCAAACAAAAGTCACCCAGGCGGATGTTTATGCAAATTTCCAATTGAAATTGTAGTTGCTTTTTTTGTTCAATGATATTTGTGACCTTTTTCGTAGAGTGCGGGGCGAGGGCGGGCGGGCGCAATCTAAAACGGAAATTGCCTTGAAAATAGCCTGAAAATTGAAAGTGAAATTGTATGTTTGCCCATTCAGCCATAATATTACGCTGCTCTTTCTCTTCACTTCACTTCTCTTATGTACTCTCTGGTGTGTCTCTCTATTATTCATTGATTTTTAAACCCCAGCAGTGCAGTAGTGGCTTAGTGTTACGAGATTCTCCCTTTCGCTGGTTCTCTCTCATGTTCCAACGTCATTAGCGCCGACAATCAATTTCAGGGCACAATTAAAATGCAGTTAGTGCAGGGTTGCACACAACGGTGCTCATAGACACGCAATGGTGCAAGGTCTTTATATAGAACAAAAAAAACACCAACCGACACCAAAGTGGAGGTGGCAGCGTCTAGAATATTCCCCCTGCAGAAACTCCTCCTTCTTCAGGACATCAGCTCAGCTCCTAGAACTCCTCCTATTGCAGGACTTAAGGCGTATGGATGGAACGCCTTGTTGTATGCAACACACATAAAACAGAAGCTTACACAACACAGGACACTCCGTACACAAAGGGGGGGTCATGAATAATGCAGTAAAAGAAATGTCAGACGGCATTTTTTTTTTAACTGACAGAATATCCTAGATTTAGCTGGAAATGGAGAGTATAAGAATTGAGGGTATATAAACTCTTTATTAGTCCGAGAGAATAACAATTTTTTTATTGATTTAAGAATCGGAAATCCAAGCATTACTCCGGTCGTATCACAGATCCATAAATCTATTTCACAAGTTCACCCCTTTCGGTATAATATCTACACTTAAAAGTATTGTTTTTTTCCTTTTATATAGCCAATCATATAATTTTCTGCACTTGCTTTTACTGCATACGGAAAAAGTTATTAAAAAGTGTTCGTACAAATATCTAAACATTTTATATACATTTTTATAGCTGGTATATCTGAACAATAAAGCCACGGGGACACACACACATATATGGGGCATATCGTTAGAGAGAGGGTATTTTTATCGCTTGTTTTCGCTTCGGGGTTCGCTTTGATGTTCTCTGCACGATGCAATTTATATTAATTCTAGTGTAATTTTTGCACCGGACTACGCTTCGAAGGTCGTGTTTACTGAAAGGCTCTCCTACAACCAGGTAATCCTGCTGTCGGATGTAACGACCTTCCGTTGGACAGCGACAGGGATTTAATGGGCATTAGTCAGGCGAAATGGCGACCGTCGAATGGCGGGGATTTGTCAAAGTACGAGAGCTTGAAAGGTTTTTCAATTGAAGAGGCCAGGAGAGTCCCCACTGTATTACCGCCACTTGAGCGATGGATATTCGCACCCGGAATGTGCTAAAAATGATAAAAACACAGACAGAAAACGTTGTTTACATTAGTGAATCGCCGGCCTGAACTTTATAGATTAAGCATATAGGAAAATACTATCGCTCCCTGTCACACTGATAAAAGCACTCTCTGGTGGCTCCTCTGACCGACTTGTGTGTGTGTGTGTGTGTGTGTGTTAAGGGCTGATAAGAGTTCACATTCTTGGAGCTGGGGATTTTATTGGGGTTTAATTATAGTCGCTAGGCACAATCTGGCATAATAATTGTTTATACAAATAGATTTCGGGGTTATCAATGACGGAACTAGACGGTATGTGATTGATTTGTTAGTTTTTTTTTGGTACATTGATCTTTTGGCAATGAAACGAGAGTTCATTCGTGAAAAGAACACATGGTTAGATATTTTATTTCGGATTTACTTGTGGTATATTTTTGGGATAGTTTAGGGAAATATTTGGAATATTTTTTGTATATTTTAGAGGAATAGTTGGAATATTTTTTGTATATTTTAGAGGAATATTTGAAATATTTGTTATATATTTTAGAGGAATATTTGGAATATTTTTTATATATTTTAAAAATTTATATTATTATATATATTATATTTTCATTATATTTTTGATAGTTATAAAGATGCATCTACGCTTATAGTTTTGTGCAGGACTTTATTGACTTGTAGCACACCCAAACACCACAGAAACTTCCCTAACAAATATCTACACATAAACTGACATTAATATACTGTTAAGTAAACGAATATACATATATCCTACGTAATTGATTGTTTTTCCCACTGGCTTTTTTCTATTCTAAGAATTATTACACTCGCTTTGAGCAGAGAGAGTATTTATTGTTCTCGTATCTTATCAGCTTTTCCACTAAAACAAATTGGTAAACAAAAGAAGAACATCCTTGAACTGTTTTCTTTACACTTAAGCGATTGAACGAACACTTTCTAGCCATGGGGGGGACATGTAGTACTCACATATATTTGTAGGACACTTTCCAAGGTTCTATTGTCACTTCAATGATTGCTTTCAATCATTAATTTGTGCTCGTTTATTGTGCGAGTATATAGTATGTCCCCTAGATATTTGATATATATTTTCTATGAGCTTCCGTTTTGGCGATTTTCCGCTTGGCCCACATTATTGACACTTTCCGTTTATTTTCCGTACTTTTTTTGCTGTAGTTTATTGACCAGGGTCAACGGAAGCCAACTGTCTCTCTGTCTGTCTATCTGTATCCATGTCCGCTGTCCATCCATCCCGTCTCTCATCAGCGGGGGGCAATATTGCGTCATCATGAAAATTGCGCACCAGATTTTTTATGGCTTTATTTTTTGTCGACTACTTAACGCGTTTTAGTCATTTTTAATGCATTAAAAAGGAATAAAAACCAGTAGCACTGCCCCTTATAAAAATAAAAACAAAAATTGTGCTAAAATGAATGCGGTTTCAGGGTTGGCCCCCGCCTCAAACGGATGACCTTTAGATACTATTTTGCCACAGAATACGAATACGAATACGAATACTCGTACTCGTACTTGTAATAAATGCAAATTCCCTTGCTAGCAAAGCAGATGCCGCCTTGCCACATTACCTACTACTGCCTAGCCTCGACTCGTAATCAACTGCAGTTTTTTGTAGGGCTAAAAGTTTTTGGGGTCTGTTTTTTTGTTTTTTTGTTTTGGCCCAATGCCAGCACACACAAATGGTCTGTGTCACTGGGCCACCGGTGCCCGATGACGATGCCACTGGGGAAAAACAAAGTCATTTTCCAAAGAAAAAAAAAGTCCAAAAAAAGTATGTAAAACAAGAAGAACGAGGGACGACGCTTCATTGAAAAAAGTAAATGATATTGATTGAATTTATATTGAAATTGTGTAAAAAACAAGTAATCGAAAGTAATCAAATAAAAGTTTATAAGTGAAACAATGCCATAGAATGTGAGCTAGAAAGAGGGCTTTCTTTTTGTTTGTAAAATAAATATTCACTTATAATTCTGGCCATAATAATTGCAAGTGAACTTACCGCATTTTAAGCTTTATATTTTCCAATATATTATCTGCAATTATCGCCTGAAAGAACATACGGCTTTAACAAACAATTTAATTTTCAATAACCACTGAGCCAGGCCCCCCCTCTCTCATTGCCCTGCCTGCCACTGATTCAGAGAGCTGAAAAAACCCCCAATTATTGACAAATTACGTATAAACATGAAAATCGTTGGCTTGGCCATGATTTCATTGATTTTTTTTCTCTCGTTTTTTTTCCATGGAAATTCAGGCAGCAGCAAAAACAACAACAAGAAAAGATCTCTTTCAAGTGCCATTGGAAATACATACCTGAGGGGGGAGATTTTCCAACCCATTCCCACCATTCATTTTGCGCTTAATTTGCAAAAAAAAACATAAACATTAATTTCAGCACTCCCGGACGGACACCCCATCGTTTTTTGGGCCAAAACGAATGTTGGCAGCCGAGCACACAGCACAGAAGAGCCACGTCATAAATTCAGTTTAGCGGCTAGCAACATTTGTTTACCCTGACCGGCAATTCCATTTCGCGGGAGAGCCCTGACGTTGTCAGCAGCTGTCGCTATCTAACAACTAGAGTATATAGTATCTTTATCTGTTGGATGGATATCTGTATGTCAGCGCCCCCATGGCGTCAGCGGAATCTATCTATCCATCCATCCATCCATCTATCTATCTATCTATCAATTGTTGTATCCATCAGATACGACTCCTCTCCTCCAGTGCAAGGAACAATAAACATTTCGAACCGATTTGATTCGTTCGATTTGCTGGAATTTTTCACACTATAAAAATAAACGATTATTGCTGTTTGCCTTCGTTTCGCTGTGTGTGAGTGTGTGTGGGTGTTATGGAAAATATATAGTCAGTGATCGGTAGAACAATGGGAGGCAAAACCTCCCTCTCTGGTCAGGTGAGAAACTGCAGTTGTGAGTTCATCAGATGAGTTTGGAATTACAACTCATACCGAGATATTTACCCGAGAGATGTTAATAACATTATGATATAATAACAATAATAAAAAGAATCCGCGCATCGCCTTTAACCTCAGGCATAAGTCACGCTTCGGATCTGTGGGTCTCCCGGTCTCCGGGTCTCCAATCTCTGGTGGTGTTCTACCGCCTTTGGGTCTACCTACTATGATGTCATCATCATCACATCACATTTCACATTTCACTTCCTCTCTGCTCCAGTGCGCGCCAGCCACTGTAATAAGAAAAATTGTCAGCTTTACTTCTCGTTTGGGGCTCTCTTTTTTTTATCGTCTCTGAAGCTGACATTTGACAGTGAAACACTTTCGTTTTAAATGCTTTCGTTGTAGTGGATGTTCGCTGTCGCCTGCCAACAAAACGCGACGTCTACATCGTTTTTGGACACTGGGCGATAACTTGAAAATTGTTGTTGTTGTTGCTACCATTGGGGCGGGCATTGGGGCTTCATGGGTGAACCGAACCCATGGGTGTGTTGCTGGAATATTGTTACACAGATATATACGCATGCACACGACTATATATTTTATTCATATATATATATATATATACACATGTATCAACAATGGAAACTCATTTATTACATTTCTGATAAGTTATAGAGGGAAGAGCTCCAGAGCTTCAGTTTACTTTTGCCCTTAGAAGCGGCAACACACGAAATTATTTTCCCTTCATTCATTTTCATTTATTTGTAAAGTAATTTCAGTAAAAAGGTGAAAAAGCAATGGATTGGCAAAAGTATTTATGGGTGCTCTTAGATTGTAATTCGAGAGTGTGTCTGATACGATAGATAACTCAAAAGTAACACAGATTTTTCAAATATTTATCAATGCGTTAGAAATGTTCGTAATTTTCGGTGCATTTTTAGTGCACAATTAGAGATCTACTATAGATAATGCTTTATAAATCTAGTAAAGATTTACCATAAAAGGTATTTCTTCTAGGTTTTAAAAAATAAAGGCAATTGTTTTAGATTTTATTAAAGAGGTCATAACATTTTTCAAACATATTTTTAAGGATTTTTCCTACTCAAATATGTATTGAATCAATTAAGCTTCTGCAGCTGTGGCTAAAAAAGGGTTACACATTTATTCATATAAAAAACGATTGTCATCTCAAATAAAAGGGTTCCTTTATACATAAGTACCCTATGACTACCCTATGGCTCCTGAGCCACCCTACGCAGCTTTTAAGAAATTTTGTATAACAACCAGCTATTAAAAAAAGTGCAATGGTAAGCTCTTTGGCCCTTGCCAAAAGTAGTT
The DNA here is from genome assembly GCA_009664405.1 of Drosophila bifasciata. Lineage (NCBI taxonomy): Eukaryota > Metazoa > Arthropoda > Insecta > Diptera > Drosophilidae > Drosophila > Drosophila bifasciata. Next base: position 40,743,750 of record CM019042.1, on the reverse strand, counting down.
TCCCCCCACGAGGCTTTAAATCAAAATGAAAAAGACCCATAAAAGGAGTTGCACAATTTTTATAGCTTGCTTTTGGGCGGTGGCGCAACAATTTTGTATATGTATGTATGTATGTATGTGTGCCCAGCTCCTTGGGTCATTTGTTGCGCAATTTTATACTCAAGTATTTTTCTTCTTTTTTTTTGTTGTATTTTTTTGTGCTGCACTTTAGTTTTGATGGAGAATGTAGGTCAGGACTTGGCTATGCAACCTTTGATATTTTTGCTTTTTCATTTAAAGTGCTTTACGTTTTTCAGCATTTTCTGAGAAACAAGCCCAAGCATTTTTTTAATGATGACACTAACTTAACGTGCAACCTCTGATTCCCCCCTGTCTCTCGTTACAGGCGGTCTTTCGTGCAGACGACTGACTTTTAGTGGGGCCTGATAATGCGGGTAAGTTGACACAATTACCCGTACTCTCGGTACTCCCAGTGCCTGCCACCACCAGGTGCAATGGCACTCTGGAGGCGTAACCTCATTAACACTTCAGCGACACATCCTTCTCCATGAGAGATGTAGTCGGGGAAAATACAGAAGCAGTAGCAGAGATAGAGATAGAGATAGAAAAATAATATGAAGGGGAGACGAAGGTTTTAATTAAAGAACGAAGTGATTGATACACTTGGAAAACAGTTATGATATGATATGATAGATCAGTTGATTCTTGTTGTATGTGGTATTAATATGTAGCCATAGATGATCTTTATAGTTCTAAATGACGTACCGAAGGACTCAGAAATAAACGTACAGATATGTTGGTGTTTATTTGTACTACCTGGTCGAAATAAATATTGGGACACTCAGTTTTTCTTTAAAAGGAAATCGTATTTGCTTATCTATTATTTTTTTAAATTTTATTCGCGAGTATAAAAGAAAATGCATTGAAATAAAATAAATTTGTTGTAAATATCTGATCCTTTTCGAGAAAATTCAGGTCCTTATTTTTGCTGCCTTAGAAATAATTATTGGTACACTAAAATACAAATAATTTTTAAAATTCCAAAATTCGAACAAATACATTTGTTTTTTTACTTAATAGTGTGTATTGCCTCCACGCTTTGAAATAACTTCAGCCAAGCGATTAGGCATTGATAGAATTAAATTTAGGAGCATTTTTTCGTCGATTTTGGCCCTTTCTTCGATAATTGGCTTTTTGAGCTGCACCAAATTTTCAAATTGTCGCCTATTGCTATAAAAACTTTGCTGGACAGTATTTACGAAACATTCTCGATTGGGTTTAAATCGGGAATACATGCAGGCTACCCCAAAAGATCTATTTTTTGGTCCTTAAAGAACTGTTTTGTGATTCTGGATACGTGGAATGCAGCGTTATCCTGTTGAAAAATCAACTTTTTATCCCGATATGTTTCGCTAAACGGTATTAATACGTCGTCTATGAGGCTTATGTACAGCTGAGAATTCATTCGAGATGATACAAAACATACAGGGGATCTTCCGGGGTGTCCAAGTGCAGCCCATACCTGAGCGAGCCGCCCCAAAATTGAGAAATTGCGTTCACGGCGTATATCTTCTCCAGTACATCATTTTAACGTCAGGACTATCCAAGTTGAACTTTTTTTCGTCACTGAAGATAACTTTCTCACATTCACTTGTCCAAAATTTGTACTTTTGCAAATTCCAGACGAGCTGCTTTGTGCCTTGGCAGAAGCATAGGTTTGCGTACCATTTTTTCATACTTAATGTTACTTTCTGAACTTAAAATTTGCTGAATACGACGGGTGCTGATGTCAAGAGACAGTTTAGCCTTAATATCCCGTGAACTAGTCGCTGTATTTAAAGCCAAATAAATTAATTGTCGTTTTGTTCGATCAGACACTAAGCAAGGTCGGCCAGTTTTTACTGTTTTATTAAATCCTGCCGGGTTTATTTTTTATTTTTGACAGTATTCTTGCTTATTTCCGCAATATTGGCTATTTCTCGAATGCTTTTCCTTCCCTGTGCAGATTAAGGATAGTTTTTTGCATATTCTCCGACAACTTTACTCCATTCCCCATTTTTTACTTTATTTACGTGTGGAACTGTATTAAATGAACTTTTATTTAGCCTTTGATTGTTAAATTTACTTGTTCACAGCTAAAAAGAATAAAATACTCACCTTTAACTACGAAAAACTTGAATACACAGTCAATTAGCACCCCTTTCCTGATGTTGTACCAATAATTATTTCGTACTAGAAAAAAAAACACGTCTCACAAAACTGGTCAGGAAAAAGTCCCCGAATACAAAATATAAACTTTTAACCTTCCGTTACTTTCTTTATATGCAGATACATTCAAAAAAAATTTGTGGGTCGTTACAAATGCTTACCATTTCTTAAAAATTTTGAAAAATATCTATGATAAGTGAGTGTCCCAATATTTATTTCGACCAGGTACTTCTTTGCCTTACAAACCATTTGAAACACAGAATACTACCCTCAATTGAAGTGTATTAAAAGTTGTGTGGGAAATTAAGTTTGCACTCTTAATGACGACGACAACAAGCTTGCTATCTGTCGCGAAAGTCGACTCGTATGTGATAGAGTGAGTCTGCGGCGGCTCCTGTGGGTGAGTGAGTGATGTAGAGACCCGCCTCCGCTGGCAGGTGGTTTATCGTCGTTGCAGAACGGCCCTAATGAGTTGGCTGCCTATGGTGTGGGTGGGGTGGGGGCTGTCGTCTAATGGCCACAAAGTTATATAATCAAATGAAAGATGAAGGCGTTCGTCCGTCCATGAGGATAAACTTTCGAAACCATGTGCATGAAATAAAAGTTTCCGCTCTCTCTCACTCTCACCCCTATCTCTGTGTGAGCACTCTGTGTTAATTGGAGGATGTAAAACGAAGTACAGTTGACCCTGAAGTGCAATGGGGGAGCCACAGCTCGTTAAAGTTCCATTGCCTACATTCAAGGGTAAACCTCCTGGCTCTCTATATATGGTAACCTTTTTGCTTTGGAGTGGACGTCAGTCAGTGTATAAAAATAAAAATAATACTATTGCCGGGGGTCGACAAAAGGCCATAGGTTTATTGATATAACCTCCCACGGGAGAAAAGGTCGTGACGTGCAAAGCTCTCTCATGCTAAACATTGTCGAAAAGTTAAGTGAGCGAGAAAGCGAGAAAGAGAGAGAGATAGAGAGTGGGTGTTCGAACTGCATTGAGAATTTTCTTTCATTTTGTTGTTTGTGTGAAGTAAACTTGCCTTTAAAATGGGTTTCCAGCACCCCGCTGCTGCTGCTGTTGCTGCTTGTTGGCTTCTACAACACTTGGCTTCAAGGTCAATGTCTGGTGACAGCTTTGGGGACTCAAGTCTCGTCTCGTTTTCGTCTCTTCTCCAGCTCCACTTTGTTGTGAGCCTCCTCTTTGTGGTGTCTGCTATCATCGTGTACGCTTTGAACGACGAAGAAATCACTCAACGCAGCCCGTTTTTCAATCAAGACACGTGTTTGGCCTTTTGCTTGAACTTCTGCTGTGGGGTGTGGTGTGTGGAGTGGAATGGATTTGAGAATTGGAATTTAAAAGCCTCACAAAGTTTGACAATTGTAAGGTGGAATACCAGTTTACAGAAGTTCACAGAATGAATAAGGTTTATTTTGTGGAATTTTAGATGAATGTTTGAAGTTTGTTTGTTGATAATTTGAGACATGAGACAAGTGGATTACGGAAGGAGTAATCTGATCATGGGAAGAGCTTCAGAAGTGAGAGTAATCAGTTCAGTGGCAATTGCCATAAACTCTTAGAGAAATTTATGCATCATTTAAAAAAAACCTAACCATAAATTTGCAGCTTTGAATGTTTTTGAAAATATTTTCCAATAATTAACGCTTATTTTTCAATAAACAAAAAGCCACAAAATATGTGTGAGTGAATTCCATTCTCCATTTCCTGCTCTTTTAGAGAGAATCTTTTACATATTTCGTTTCATTTTGGCACTTCATTTATTTGCCAATTTACGATTATGTTTGCACTTTGCATTGATGAAGCATCGACGTACGGGTAGGCGCAGCAGGCCCTGTGTGTGTGTGTGTGTGTGCACAGTACTTATCGGTTGTGCCGTTATGTTCTGTAGGCGCCCCCCTACAGCGCTTATCTTTATGGACGCACTCACTCACTCATTCACTCACTCACTCAACCGACACTTTTGGTCGGAGCAATGGCAATCGGGCGTCGGGAGAGGGGTGGGCGGGAGAGACTGACCTCGTGGCTTTTGGCATATGTTACGGCTTCCCAACCGCAGCCATCTCTCGCTCTCTCTCTCTCTCTCCCTCTCTCCCTCTCTGTTTTGATCAGCGCCGAAGTGAACAGAATCCCCGTTATTTGTTTGGATTTTTACACATCATTAGAGCTTAAATATTTTTGTGGGCGCTGCGAGGGGAGGGAGGTATGAGAGGAGGCTTTCGAAAGAGGAAGGAGGTTTGAGAGGAGGCTTTTGGGAGATCACCCATAAAAAAAGAGAGAGAGAGTGAGTGGAAAGAGAAGCAGTGCGAGTGTGAGTGTGAATGCGAGTGAGTGTACTCGTATTCAAAAGCATTGCGACATGTGTGCAACAGCTGCAGCAATATGTGAATCGAGCATCAAGAATCGGGTAACGGAAACACTACTCATACGCGATGTTAGCACATGCGACGAGGGTGGGATGAGGAGTATGGTGAATGGGGGCGGCATGGAAGTGCCAGAAGATGCAGATGAGAACAAGTGTGAAACTTTGAGGGGGAATACCCCACTAATCGAATGAAGGCAGTGATGAGAAAATGATAAAAAGAAATTAGAATTAACATTCGAAATTTTCTCTTGTTTCTTTTTCCTTTTCTGTCTTCTTAAAGTTAACCGATTCTAATGAATTTTAGTAAATAAGTAGATATTATTTATAATTATAACTTTACCAAATATAAGCCAAATAGCTTTGAAATTGTGCAAGCCATAGCTTTTATACCATAAAAAATACTTAATTAAATAAAACCTTGAACTCCACAAGTACAAAACGTAGGCATAATCGATATACTCGATATGGCCGATAAGAACTTGTCTTTAACTTGTCAAGTTTTAAAACGAATAAATTTATTAGTTATTGATGATGTAGACTGATCAAATTGAAAGTTAAAAGATAACTAAGTACTAAATTCCACAGTCAGCCCTCGTTGAACCCCACAGACAGCGTGTACGGACTGCTGCCTCATTTTGCTTCTTTGTTGCCGGCTGCTTGACAATTTCAGATGTCAGATGTCTGCTTATCAAATTGTCTCATCTAACACGGTGGGGGCTGGGTATGGGGGCGGGGGAGGGACTGATTAGTGCCACAGACACTATCATTGTCTGGAGCTTGATTTAAGGCATAGCTAGCTGCACATCTCATTATGCATCTGATGGAATTAATTGTGAGAACTGTTGTGTGTGTGTGCTGTTCATGGACTTGGCCTCCAAGCAGACAAGCAGACAGTTGCGACGGTTACGCCCCCACACACACACATACCCACACGCTCAGAATGGCACGAGTGAGTACTCGTAGTCGTATTAGCTGTTTAGACGGAAAAGCCATGGGGAAAAGTGCACTGCAATGCAATGTAATTACCAGGCAAATGCCAAAGATACATGCCACATGTGTGTGTGTACTACGTAGATGTAGATGTAGATGCTCCCCGTATGCTGTAATAGCAAGTGCCAAAGATAGTTGGCAATTAAGGGATCATTCTATGGGAAAGCATTACACGAGACAGATGACATAGACATACGCGACTGAACTTTGTCGAGTCATTGGGCCAGGGGAATATCATTCTGGGGTAAGGTCTAATTAGTGGTAGTAACAGTATTTAGCTGCACGATTCGCATTTACAGTTATTAAATAGAAAGAAAGATTACTTAATAGATTATAGTATATTTTTTTGGAATTTTTTTAAAACTCATTATGGTAAAGAAAAATTGCGGATAAATGTAAAAAACTTAATTTAAACAATTTTGAAAGGAAAGTAATAATCGTATGGAAAATTCAAAGTAATTTTAACCTTTTAAGATAATTCGATAAATATATGTAGTAAAAGAATTTACATAAATGCAATGATAAATATCTTCTACAATCGATTGATATCAATTCGAACCTTTTCTTTGATGTTTTAAGAATTTTTCATAATAAGCATTCAATGCAAAAACTCAAATGATTTCATCGGAACATTACTTACACCCTCCTCCCCCGCCGCCAGGCTACGTTTTGTTTATCGTCCGCTTGTCATCGACTGGCGCCAGCTGTTTGTTATTTTGTTGTTGCTGTTTGTTGTTGTTTGTTGTTCTTTTGCCAAGTTTTGCAATGCGATGCCAAGAGTCGCATCGCACCCCAAGAGGGTTTTTTTTTCTTTCGTATTTGCATTTGTTGCATATTTTGCAAGAAAAATATTTGTTAATTTCTCTCTCGTGATTCCCTCCCACTTCTCCTCGTTTTTCTATTTTTCTTTCCTTATGAATTTGCATATAGTAATTTTAGCTGCTGCGTCATTGTTAATAAATGAAATAACAACACAACCGTTGCCGCCACCTTGTCCCCTAAAATGTTGTGTGTGGCAAGGTAAAGGTCAATGTGACATAATCAAAATTGTTTGCTTTTTTTGATTCATTTACATGTTGTGTTTTCCCCCCTCCCACCACACACACACAAATTTCTGAGCGCTGGCTAATTGACATTTGGACAATGGTTTAATCAAATTTGATTGTGCAACAATTTGGCAATTAACGTAGTTGAAACTTTTCTCATCATCAGAGCACACAGAGTCCCTCAGTCCCTTGGGGCGAAATCAGGAGAAAAGCAGAGAGAACTCATTAAAAAGGAATCCCCCCATCCCCACCGCAACACGCACTTGACTTTAATGAAAAGGATATTAAGAGGAGACGAAGAGGCGACCCTTAACAATGTTGCAAGTTTTAAGCGTAGTTTTCCAAAAGGGAGTGTCTCTCCTCTGGGCAGAAAAGTAACTTGAAATCTACTGGTCTCGTGATTCCCTTTTCGTGCAAAGGGGGAGGTAGTGTGTTAGCCAGAAGGGATGGGTATTATAAGGATTGTAAGTCCGTTTCCCAAAAAGTAGGAGTGGGATTGTAAGTCAGTTAGTGGGTCAGTCAGTCTGTGGCTTTACGTGTCAGCGAGCAATCCCTTTTAGCTTTTTGGCTGCACGCGGAAATGTACCCCAAGTTTCCCTTGGCTCATCAACCGCTTGTCCCACCCTTGGCTCAAACTGTTAGTTTCAGTTTAAACTGAGGATTATATTTGGGTGCGGTACGATGGGGCCCAACCCACCACAAAAGGAAGGCAAACATCTACTAAAATAACATTTCCAGTGATTTTTTTTCTGTTACTTTTCGTACAATACGATAGTCCAGTGTCCACTGTCCAGTGGCATAATCCCCCCGAGGGCATAAGTGGGTTAATGGTTTTCTGTGTGTGTGTGTTTTCTGATTGGTTTTTGGCCATATTTGTGTTGGCCATTGGTGGCGGCTATTGTGGGTAATGGACATAATTGGCGTGACGGGGATTTCCACTGTGTGTGTCTGTGTGGCTATGACAAATCACTTAGCAAATCTGGCAATAAATGCAGGAATGAAGAGTAAGGGTAAGAGATTATAGATATTAGCGCGCTCTACTTAAACGATAAGTTCTGCCTGCAACCCTAACTTTGCCCTTAAAGGTATTTCCATCAACGAAACATCCAGAAAACGGAAAATTCCTTGAGTCTCACTCACATCACTAAATGGCTCTTAAAATGGTTCATTGAATTCTCTCTGACGTTCATGACGTTTCCTCCCTCCACCGCCCCCATGCACGAATTTATCATGGCAGTCATCAAAAGCCATAAATCACTTCTCGAACATTCAATTTTTTATCCATTTTCCTCCTGCTGTGGCAGGCGCCTAAAAATATGCCTCATGACGGCATTTTCAGGCCATAGTATCAGTCAATCATTTTATCACAATATACATGTAAATATCTGGAATATATAGTACTATGGTACGGGTATAATTGAGCCGCGAAAACACCTACTATAAATAATTAAAAAGACAAACTCAAACTCACGCGATGGTTGGAACTGGATTACTTCTACCATTTCCATTCTATTTCTGCCATTTTCTTACCACTTGAATGCAAATATTTACTGTATAATTAACTAAATAATTTAGACGCGTTTCCCTTTATTTATGCACGCAAATCGGTGACGCATTACCCCAGCCATTGGGGGTTTTTCTTTGTCTTTTTTTTGTGTCTGGGCGATTATTTCTAGATACCACCACCAACCATCTTTCTGCTTTTTTGCTGTTTTACTGTTTGCATTCTGTTTCATCTCAAGCTCTTTGCGAATTTTATTCGCATTTAGATTGATGACTAATCTGCCGTTGCTGTTTTGTGTGTGTGATTCTGGGAATTCAGATGGTCTCTCAATATGTTTGCACTTCTCAATTAAATATATGCAATCAGGTTGGGTTCATTCTTTAAACGATTTCAGTCAATTTGTTAAGTGATTTAAGTAGCATTCAAGCGAGGCAGGCAAAGAGAGACAGTATTGATATTTATATATAGATTTTATTGAGTTTTAGTAACATATTTGCATAAGGTATAGTAGTATAGTATTAAGATCGGGGTCACCAAATGGCATACACCATACAAAAAAAAGCCCAAAAGAAATATAAAGGTATTATGAAAGCCTCAAAGCAGCTTACAGCTGAAGAGATTATACAGCTATTCATATTATACCCTTTAAATAAATATATTTTACTTTAGATAATTATTTTTTGGGGTCACCAAAATAACTTGTGCTATATAAATATTTAAAAAAATAATTAATGTTGCTGGAATTTTAATCAAAATATACATATAACACACAGCCACACACGCACACACTTCAGTTTGTTTAAAACTCAAAATAGTTATTAATTTTCATATTCTCTTTCCTTTTTTTTGGGTTATTTTTGCGTGCAGTTGGGAGCCCAGCAGCAGTGCCGCCAACACCAACAACACCCACCGTCAACCCTAAAAATGGCAAGCATGTAAGCAGCCGGAAAATACGGGAAAAACACTGATAAGAAAACTAAAAAAAATATATAAATATAAATAAAAATAACAGATAAAATAAATAAAACTAAAAAAGCAAAGCAAACTCAAAAACTTACCAAAGAACACACAGAGAGCATTGATAAAGAAAAGTTTCTGAGCGAAAACACAAAACTTAAAGGAAAAACCCCCCCAAGTTGCAAGTCCAGAGGCGGTGCCTGGCAACCGCCTGAAAGGTTTTTCCTACAAAACCATCTTCAATCCATTTCGGAGGCGCAGCAGTGAAAGGCCACGGATTATTGGAAGGGGAACTGAATGACACTACTCGGGCCTAGCGCCCCTGGCATGGCCTTTATGATGAAAAAGAAGAAGTACAAGTTCAATGTGGAAGTGCAGTTGCAGGATTTAGTTGAGGTTGCCCTCGTCAATGAGGTGCTCTTTGCCAAGATACGTCTACTGGATGGCGGTTCATTTCAAGAGTACAGCAGTCGGTAAGTTCTACACGAAGCAAACCTACCATCTAGCACATACTTTAATTTTCTTTCGTTTGTACAGAGAGGAAGTGAAAAATCATCGCGTGGAATGGAATCGCAGCTTTGAGTTTCCCTGCAAAATGAGCGCAAATGCGTCGACTGGTGTGCTGGATCCCTGCTTTTTGCGCATCTCCATACGCAAGGAGATGAAGGGCGGTCGCAGTTACTATAAGTTAGGTTTTATCGACCTCAATCTTGCCGAATTTGCCGGCGCCGGCCTCACATCGCGTCGCTTTCTCCTCGAGGGCTATGATTCGCGTCATCGTCTCGACAATTCCATGCTAAGAGTAAGCATCAAAATGCACATGCTAAGCGGTGATATACTCTTCAAGGCGTAAGTGATTCGAACACAAACATCCGAGAATTTCTATTTTACATAAGACCCTCTTTGGTACAGACCCACCCCGAGTCTGAAGAGCAAACAGACGAAGCCCTCCATGGATGATCTGACGAATGCCGCCACCGGAGTGGGTCTGCAAACGCCAACGGCAACGGCGTTGCCCAGCATCGGCAGTGGGAGTGGTGGCAATGCCATTCCCCTGGGTGGCAGTGGCGCGACACTGGGCGGCGTCTCCAGCAACCAGTCGCTGCCGGGAACGCGACCCGTGTCGGCCACAAAGGAGGAGGGTAAGACCTACCTACCCCCCTAAAGATAATGATGGATCAGTGATTAATATTGCAAATTATTCGTTTTGCAGAGCTCGACCCGCAAGCTCTGATAGCGGCCATTGTGACGGACTCTGGCCTGTCGGAGTCCTCGGAGTCGGCGGTGACGCTGACAACGGATAATCTGCAGCAGCATGCCGCCGCCGCTGCCTCAAATGCCATCACACCGTTGCCCCATGCCCTCACAGGACTGGGTATCATTGGTAGCAATAACTATGGCACCACAGGAGTCTCGGGCGTTGGCGTAGGCGGTGGCATCGGCGGTGGCAATGCAGTCAACACTGCCGCCCTAATGGAAATGGGTCATTCGAGGAATTCCAGTAATACTAGTCAAGTGAGTGGCAATGTCATTTATATGGCACCCAATGGGACGACTATTAACTAATATTTTTGTCTACTTCTATACAGATGTCGAAGGGTTCGGGTTATAGTAGTTTTTCGCACAGTCAACATTCGAGGCAAAGTTCCGAGGGCGATTCGGGGCATGCTAGGTAAGTTTATCAACTCTAAGCATATAGTATTCCTTTCATTCAGCTATATAAAATGTATAAAAAAGCCTACGACTTTATTTACCTTTTTCCATAATTTGTGACCTTTTTTTTCATTTTTTGTTTGCCTACGATTCGTACTTATTTCTACCAAATCTGCTCTCTAATCTGTAAACTACATATATATGCGCTATATAAATGCTAAAGCCTACAGCTAAATCTACCTCTCTCTATCTCTGTACAAAAATGTGTCTAAAACCAAAAAAAAACGCCTCCTATTTAACCCAAGCGTTAAGTCTGTGGACTTGATTTTGGAGTCTCTAACCAAATTGCACGTTCAATGTGTACTAAAAAAAAAAACATATTGGAACAACAAATTCCAACACACACACATACACTACACAAACACACACACCCACATATACTTACACTATGATATTATTTGATTTGAATTTTTCCAAATTTATTAGTAATTTATTGTTTAGTTTTTTAGTTTAGTTTTATCTATTGAGAATTTAGTTTTTCATCATTTACTAGAATATTGAATAGTTATTGGTTCAGTTATTTATCATTAAGTTAGTTTTAGTACAGTTCTGGGATTTAGTTTTAAAGTGCTACAAATTATTTAAATATTTATAAAATAGTTATTATTAAAGGTAATCCAATCCATTGAGCATTGTTCATATAACTTAAATATTTATATGGGTCGCGAAAGTAACGTTGCGACTGGTTGGATTTCTTTTTAGTCTATCCAACAATGATAAAGTTAGATAAAGATTGAGTAACTTGTAATGTAGATGAGTTCATTGATATAATCAATATTCATCTGAATATATATAGAAAATATGTGGAAACAACCTTCTCTTAGCACAAAATCCAGGATTATATCTATTCGAACTTTCTTTTACCATTTTCAAGCTATACCATACCTAATAGAGAATAACTGAGAACTAGTACTTACTTTTTGCCTCTGAACTCTTAATTATTTCCTTATTAGCTTAAATAGTGACTTTCTTTAGGTTATTGGTATGAAAATATACCTTAAAACTTTACAGAAATCATCTAAGAGCTTAATACCAGCTGATTTGTAACTCAATGCCAAGAATTTCTAGCCAAAGTAGACGCCGAAACTCTAACTCCCATGACTACTTTATCCCCCTTAGCTTAGCAGTAAATCATTAGAAAATCCTTCAAAAAAAACCTTAACCCTACTAAGGTCACACCTCTCTACATACTATACGTAAACGATCCTAACTGACAGTTCCATTATAAACTGGAGGTTATCTGCACTTCCCCAAACCAGCAGGGCTTCCGTCTGAAGATATTTCCTTCAATTATGTTATGCAAATTTCTAGTTAGTAAATGTGCCTCCACAAAGCCACCAGCAATTGTGCTGGCTATGCGGGATGTAGGATGCTGCTGCTGCACACAGAACACAAAAAAAAAAAAAAAACATGCAACAAATTTCCCATGGCAAAAGTTTAAGGTCAAACGACGGCAAGTGCATGCAAACTCGACTCGTGTATGGGCAAAAAGCGTTCTAATATCCTTTTGTGCCTTCCGTGACCAGACTGGTTGGCTACTGGCTGCTGGCTGCTGGTTGTTACCCGCCACTGTGCCTCGTGTGGCAAAGAGAGAGAGTGTGCAGTGCATGTTGGCTGCATTTCAAAAATGCTGCATGTTGTCTGTGATTAGCGTTTGGGTTGGGTTGCCTGAGGGAGACTGTGGGTGTGGGGGGTACACACACAATATGAAAATTGTTGAGCCAAAGAAATGTTTTTCGCTAAAATATGAAGCTCTCTGATGACTTCATCATCAGCTGTGTGTGTGAGGCGGCGGCAACCAAAGGTCGCTTGCCCCTGAGATTTGTGGCTTTTGGCCTTTACACGAAAAGTTCTACTATGCCACACACAAACACAACCTTGAGCAGGAGAAAAGTTTTTGAAGAGTCTTTTGCCGTGAAATTTGGTTGCAACAAATAAAGTTAAATAAACCAAAAAATCACTAGTATATTTAACCAACTTTAAATGGTTTTTCATTCCATTTCATTAGCACCTTAAATTCTGTAATAATTTTATATACGAAAAACCCCTAACTTATATCTAAGAAAAATTAATTTAAATTTCGTTCAGTAATAATGGTTAAGGTCATACATTAATTAATTCCATGGATGGTTTTATTTTTTTCCGCCCCCCCTCTAATCTGGTTTTATGGTAGCTTTTATTTATTTATTTATTTTTAGTGGAACTAATTTAATTTTTAATTAATTTGTTGGCTAAATTTGTTTTAACACCAAATTTTTGTTTTTCTTTCTTTTTTTCTTAACCAAAAATAACTCTATATATATAATTTGTATATAACAACAAATATGGGGTAAATGGCCACTAACCAAACGCAATAAATACCTTAAAAAATAACATTTTTGTAAAACAAATTTAAAAAAAAAAATCGAATCAACGAATCATCGTCCAAAATGCAAAAATCAACAACAACAAACTATAGTCGTTTTAGAAAATCCGTTTCTCTACTCAATAGACTCAATCAGAGGGCAATAAATGCCATGAAATTGAATATACCACATGGTCGCAAATGTCACGAGAAGGAGAAGCAGCAGAAGGAGCAACAACCAAAAGTGGTGGGCCTTGTTGCCCCTGTCCCTGCCACAAACAGCCACCAACATGCACACCATACAACCCACCTGAGCCTCACCACCACCATTGAGTATGTGAGCGAGGAGCAGTTGTATTCGACACCAAATGCCACCATGAGCACGGGCAATACCATGCACTTTGATGACTTTCACACACCAATGGCCGAGATACCCGTGGAGCCACAGTTCCAGCCGGTAGCGACCACCACACAACAGTATTACGACAGCGGCGAGGCCAGCGACACGGATGAGTACATGAATGAGGATTCGGGGGACAATGATTCGGGCCTAGAGGAGAACTACCATACACCGCGAGTGGCCAAGATCAAGTCCATGGAGAATTTGTCCATACTGGAAATGGAGTTCCACAAGGCCTCGATGGAGCTGGATCGCAACTCGCCGCGACGGCTCAAGCAGCTGGCCGAGCACGCCAAGATACCCAAGATGAAGTCGCTGAATAATCTCTGCTTCGACGACTACTCGGAGCAGGATGTGCGCGAGGAGTTCCAGCGCATCCATGATCAGTCGCTGGAGGAGCGATTGCGCTTCCAGCAGCATCACCATTTCGGTGCGGGGCTGCGCAAGAACTCGAACACCTCGAATGGATCCTCGGGGAAGCTGTATGTGAAGCATCAGACCCACCAGAACCATCACATCAAGGTGGGCAATGCCAAGTTCATCGGGCAGGATGGCAATGATAGTCCACAGAGCCCGCACTATCCCATACAGAAGATGCGATCGATGGGCACCATTCCGGATGTTGTGAGCGAACGCATCGAGGCGGATCCCTTCCTAACGCCCACCACCGAAAGAAAACCGAGTTTTCCGCGCCTCATACAGTCGGCTGAGAAGCCAGCCCTGGGCACCAGCTATGTGAATCGGCTGCTCAACTACGATGTGGTGGATTCCCCAGCGGAACTGTTGGCCAACTCGGTGTCCTTTATGTCGCGCACACCCTTCGAGCGGGCCTATAGGCGTAACATCCTGCAGGGCACTTCCTCGACCCCACTGGCCACACAGGAGACCTACATCGTTCGGCCACATTCCACGAATGCTGCCTATGAGCTAATGAGGTTCGTCGCGCTTTTATTTTCATATCAACAATCAAAACAATCAAAACAAGATCATCCAACTAGCAAGAAGAATGGGTTACTCGTTACTCGTTGAAAGTTAATCGTTAATCGTTACTCGTTAGACTCCTAGACTGTGTTCTTGAATGTTTAGAAAAATGCTCAGACGAACGTTTCTCTAGCGTCATTGTCCCTCGTCCTGGTCCCTGGTATTGGTCCACTTACCACCTACCCTACACAGCCGTTGTTCTCGTTTCCATTTAACATGCGATTATTCACATACGTTTTTTAGTTACTCGTTACACTTTTATTTCTTTACTCGTTACTCTTAAATTTTGTTTTGTTTTTGTGCTGTTTCGTTTCGTTCCGTGGAATCGTTTATACTAATCATTATAGAGTACTTCTATGGGTGTTAAGTACTTTTTAAAAGCCTTTAAGGTAGACCTAAGTTTGATATAACGATTATAACAATTTTTAAATACAATTTTGGGACCCTGCAGATTCCCCGAACCTTGTACAGTATTATGATTTGATGGAGAATTGGTTTCTAAGCACACTCCCCTCTTACTTACCCACTCCCCCTTGGTGAAATTAATGATCTAATCCGTAAGACCCTAACAGTTTCGATCTAAAATATAATTCATCCTGATAATGAAGGAATTTCAACCAAAAAGGCACTCAAAAGAGCATTCAAACTAAAAGCATTTGCTGCTTCTTTTGCCATAAAGCAATTAAATGGTGTGTAAACTAGTTAGCCCTACCTGTAATATGGCCTTCCTTCTCACCCGAAACCCCCGCTGTTCAGAGACACCCACACACCCACAAGAACATGGACAAGCCCTTGAGGTCCACCACCACCACCAGCAGAGTAGTAGTAGCAGAGGCTGAGTGTAATGAAATCTGGGACAAGGATGTGGCCCAAGTGCAGGGCCACCTGAACGTAGATAGGGGCGTCCCCCCTCACAACCCCTCTGTGATGTTGGCTATTTGTATGAAATTTTTATGAATTTTGTGCGACCCTCTTGCTCTTCTTGCTGCTCTCCGATTTTCTCCCAATTTAAAATTCAATTTGAGGCGAATCTCAGATAAATTTGCATAGAGAATCAGCAGCTCCAAAGCTCAAAGTAGAGCATAGAGGGTAGAGCGTAAAGCAGGGATGCGGGATAGTGCTTATAAAAATTGTCAGGGCCCTGGCCATTAAATACTCTCTGGGTACGACAGTTTGCTCTCTGTCTTTTTGGAGCGGGGGGCAACAGCATTTAGGGGGCGACAGGTCAGGGTTATATCAATGAGAGAGATACTATAGATGTGTGTGTGGCGTCTGGGCATGCTACTGGCGCGTGTTCGCTCGAGTTTCATGTCGTAATGGATGAAATAAATAATGAAATTGATGGGAAATATATATCTGGAATGGCTTTAATTGTAGAAAACGGATGGATTTATATATTGGTTACTTGAGCATTAAACTTGATTCAAGGGGTTTCTCTTTACTGAAATTAAAAGTGAAGGGAATTGAATTAAAAGTGTAAAGAATTTAAGTGAAGCCCTTTAAATTTCTCAGTTATTTATGAGTATACATATGTCTGATTTTTCTGTTATATATATTTTTCTTATAAATATCAATCCAAACACATACACAGCCACCAAAATATCCGATACACCTACTATATATCGAATCTTTATATCGAATATCCCCTACTTAACAACAAATGCTCTTATCATATATAAAACGCATAAATCCAAATCAAAAGCTTCTTAAATATAATATATATAGAAAATTATATTATATATGTATATATAAATAAACCAATAATTTTGGTTGCTTTCTTTTTAAGTTGTTTTAACTTTTTCCAAATGAAATGAAAAGAAATGTTTTTAATTTTGCAAAAGATAATTTTTATGTTAAATGTGTGTCTAAAACGAATATTCGAACGAATGCAGAAGCTTCAGTGGAGTTCCGCGTCGCCTCTTCGATGGTGGCAACAACAGCAACAGCAGCAGCGGCGGTGGCGGAAACAATTGCCAGAACAACAATTCTGGAAGTGGCAGCAACAGGCAGCAACAGCAGCAGCAGGCTGCAGGCAATACCAGCAGTTGCTATGTGCTGGGCTCCAGTTGTTCACCGTGTGGCACCCTGGCCAGTATACACTCGAATCACTCGGCATCCTCGTCGAATGGCAGTAACAGCAACAGCAGCAGCAGCGGGGCAGTCATCACCTTCCAGTGCAACTCGAGCTGCGGCCAGGACACTGTGGATGGTCCGGCATCCTACTCTCCCCAGCAGCACCAGCACCAGCAGCAGCAACAGATGAGCGTAGGATCCCCCAATGGCCATGGCAGCAGTCCACGGCTGGGCAACGTTATGTCTGCGGATGCGCTCAGTTCGCTGGCCGCCAGTCCCACAGATGCGTGCAGCATACGCTCCAATCCATCGGCGGCCTCCCTGCTGCTCTCCACCTCTGCGGCGGCTGCCGAGGCCTCCGCCATGGCCTCGGCCACCACGGTGTCCATGTCGGGCGCAACACTATCGCCGCTGGCCACCACACAGATCATACGCCGCCCCAGCATCACCATGATGTGGGTTCACAATCAATCTGTCGATCTATGGCTGCTATAGCCTTTGCCTTTGTCTTTACCTTTGCCTTTGCATATTGTTATTAACTCTTAAGTTTGGTGTAAATTCTACTCCCTCCTGGGTTGTTGCACTCTCCCTTTTCCCCCACCTAAAAAGCAGTGCATTTTCCATACTAGATATTTCCATGTATCATATCTTTTTAGTAAGGATTTGATGTGTGGGTTTTGTGTGTGTGGAAAATGTGCTGGCAATAGATCCATCCCTTTTTATATGTCTATGCTAATTGTTTAAGTTTTACTACGATTTCTATATATAGTAGATATCCCCCAAGATATTTATGTGTGTGCATTTTAAATGGAAATTTTCATTTAAAAATTTATTTATAATTTAAGAATTACTTTAAATGTATTGTAAAAGATATTCAACTATATGTTTTTGCACATGTTCAAGTTCATTTTTAACCATTAATTGCAATTATTTTCATCGTTTTTATGATTTATTCATGTCTATGATTATCCATAATTTTCCATGAAATTTGTGCCCCCATTTCACATATTTTTATCAACATTCTTAAGCCTTGCTCAACATTATTCGTTACGTATGATATCCATTCATAAACGAAGTTATTTTTGAGTTATTTGGATTGAATTTTGCATCATTTGTTGGCAATGTCCTCTCATGATATTCAGCAATAGAAATGATATATATATATTCAAGCATGATATATGATATGACGATCCCATAAAGTGTTCATATTTGGTACTGTTCTTGCCAGTCGTTATTCTGCCTGTTGTTCTGTTTTTACTTTACCCGCAAATGCCAAATAGAGCACTGATTTCTAGTTACTTACGATTAAGTTTATATCGTATTTAAATGCAAAAATTAACCTTTATTATATTTCACTTTCGTTCACTACAGGAATCCCAGTTCCGGCTCGTTAGTTATAAGTGAAACAGGATCTCTAGATCGCTCGAAAAGTAGCGGCGAGAAGCGCAAGAAGGGGGCACTGGATGATGGGCCCCGCGTTTCGGATCGTGTGGAGGAGACGCGCGTAAATCCCGACTCATTAATCGATGAGATATTGAAGGATACCAAACTGGATCAGCTGGAGGAGTCGGCAGAGAGTGAGTAACAAATAAATATATAAAGTCTTTGGGGGCTGATATTAATCTGAATCAATTTATTGCAGCCTCTGGCCTTCAGCTTTATATTGCGCGGGATGGTACCGCCTCACTGGGCGGCCACGAGGTGAAGTCCAGTGTCCGGGCGGGTGCCCTCAAGCAGGTGGTCATGCAGGATAGAAGATAGTAGCGTCCCTGTTTTTGTAAAATGTATTAGAAGACTAACTAAGCAAGCAGAAAGTAAAGAAAGTAAAGCATAACTAAATGTATTAGATGTTTAAGATGTGTGCAACAAAAATACGTTTACTTGCAACCTAAAAGTGAGAATCAATATATACTATACAATATATATATATATATATATACAATATGTACGCTATATATGTGGGTATATGTATATGATGAATGTATGTCATGTCAAAAACTACAACACTACACTACTACTACTACTGAATGTAATTATCTATAGCTATACTATATAGTATATATATATGTATGTGTTTGCCTCTATACTATATATACGATACGATACGATACAAGTGGAGTCCTTCTTCCTACGTTTCGAAAAAAGTTGTGGCAGAATTAGGAAAACCAAAAAAATCAAATCAAATACAACAGCTGCTTGCACTTTACATATTACAAAAAAAACACAAGTACGAGTATATATGCATGCAGAATTATTCACGTAGCGAATCCAATTAATTCGTTTGCTAAAATTTTTGAATTCAACTTTTTTGATTTATTGCTTCCATATGAAAGAGACATCCAGTCTCAATATAAGAAAATATATTTAAATGCAAATCGTAAACTGCTAAAACAAGAAAGAAAAAACCAAACATGCCATACCCATTACACATCTACAAACATAATATTGAAATATCTGCAAAGTGTAATCCCAAATTTTGTAATCAATCATTGAATCAATCAAAATGGTAATAGTTTTCATGTGAAATTGTTCGTTCACGTATGTAATTTGCATTTTGCTTGGACAATATTATATTTGTGTTTTTTTTTTTTACTATTATTCACAAAGTTTTACCTTACTTTCACACACACACACTTTCCCCACACAAAATATGTAATTGTTGTACATTTGCTAACTGGTATTCTTAGCGTGTAGTTAGCATTTTAAATCAAAAGCAAAATGGCATCATTGAAGAATCCGCTGAGAATTTTTGTGTTTAATCTTTTGTATGATAGAGAAAAACCGAAAAAGCGAAAAAGCCCCCGCAAAAGGCAAAAACAAAAAATGCAATTAGTTATATTAGCCTGTAGTTTTATGTTGGATACAAAATAATGTCTGTGTAAAATTGCTTTAGTTATTTTTTGATAATTTGTAAAAAGTGAAGCGAGCATATCGAGACGCTCGAGAGTTAGTTTTTTAAATTGTACAAAAACAGAGAAAAATAAATACAAAATCCATGGTTGATGATTGTCATATAATTTAAGTTGGCCAATTGTTGTAGCCCCCTCCTCACTCTTACATATTTACTATCGCTCCTACTGAAAGGCAAATACCCCATTATTTATTGTTATCTTTAAAGCTAATTATGAAAAGCTCTTGATAGCAAACTCTTAAGTTTTTACAGCTCTTGGCAAGAACCTTTTTACCACAGATAGCAAACAGCAATTGGCCAACTACAATTGACAAAAATTTTTGTGAACATTTTTGTGCTGAACTTGCAAGAAAAGTTTCAAAATACAAAAACCAACAACAGAAAAACATGTGAAAAATTCAATTACCAATAATAAAAATGAATATAGTGAAAAAATGTACTACAGCGATATGTATTTTGTATATTTACATAAATTTAAAGAGCATCCTTTACAAAACGCAGATAGGTGCCCCCTTTGGCAGTTAGCACAAAAGCCTTTGGATCGAACACCATCTCTGGCAGTGTCCTCTGGCACAGCTCCACACGAAAGTTCTTGAGGATGTGCAGGAGTCCCACTTTGATCTCCAGCTGGCCCAGGAGCGTGCCAATGCAGCCCCTAGGACCGGCACCAAAGGGCAAATACGTCATTGGATGGTGCTGCTGTCGTTGCTCCGGCGAGAAGCGTTCCGGATCAAATTTGTTCGGATTTGGCCAGTGCTGGAAATGCATTAAAATTTAAGGTTATGGAACCAAATGATTGTTCAAGAGTTAGCGTACCACTGGATCTCGATGGAGTCCCAGCACAGAGATATACACAGGTGCGCCTGCAGGTAATTTTAGAGCTCTGCCACAGTTCCATGAAGACAGATCATAACCCTTTTCGTCATTGCAGCAACGATCCAGGAATGCAGTGGGAGGATACAGCCGCAGTACTTCATCTACCACCTGCCGGAGGTAGGATAAACCATTCACCGAATCAAAGTTCAGAGGCTGATGCCGGTTAACCCTGAGGGCATCACTGAGTTCCTGCCTCAGTCGTCGCTGTATCGCTGGCACCTTGGCCAGCTCGTACAGGGCAAAGGTTATCGTCGACGAGGAGGTGTCGAAGCCCGCCAGCAGCAGAAACGAGGCCTGGGCGACAAAGAAGTCGGGCCGATGAATTATGCTCGTCGGGGGTTCGGTACGCTTCAACTGCAGAAATATGTCGATCAGATCGTGACGTTTTTCGCCACTCTTCTCTCGTTGGGCCAGTACAAAGTCCATTGACTGGCGCATGAAGCGCTCGTACTCATCGGAGTAGAGATGGGTGCGAACCAGACGTGACAGTCGCGGGAAGAAGAACATTGTGAAGAGATGGAGGAGGCGCTTCGGCCGCGGGTCGTTTACCTCGACGCACATACGGCGAAACTCGGCGTCGGGTGTTTGCAGACTGTGCGCCTCCAGGCCAAAGGCCAGCGAGGCTATTATGTCTGTGGTGAAGAGAGCACACAGCTGCTTGACTTCCAGCTCTATTTCAGATTTTCCATTTAGCTGCCCTTCCATGTGCTCCTCCAGTTGCTGGCCAATGTGCTCCAGCAGACCGTACATCTGACGCACCTTACTCACCGCAAAGAAGGGCGCAAAGATCTTGTGCGTCTCCCGCCATGTCTCGTGCTTGGAAAAGAACAGATTTTGGGCCCCCATCGTGTCCCCGATGGCGTCTGTGGTCTCGAAACGGCTCGAGAACTGGGAAAAGTCATCGGACAGAATCCGTTTGATCAGAGCCGGATCTCGCAGGAGCAAGGCATGGTTGTGGAGCACGTGTATACCCACGTAGGCGTGGCCAGAGGCTTCCTTGCTCTCATACAGCTGTCGGAACTGATCCCCGAAGCAGCAGCTGCCGCGCAACAATTTCCAGACATTCCCCACAAAGGGCGTGGCCCGAATGAAGGGAACACCAAGACGTAGCCAGTGATAGAAGTGATGCCGCTGCCACAGCCAAACGATCCCGAAGATCAGCAGACCAGTTCCAAGCGCCAATGGAAAAACCACACAAAATAGTAATCCAATAGCAGCAACAGCCGCTGCAATGAACAATAGGCCTATTACGAGTATCATGACGACGTGAGGAATGTCAGAACATTAGAACACAACTGTAGTCTTCTTCGCCTGCTAAAGTGAGCTGAAGCTCGATTGCAGCTGATTTGATAGCAGCAACAGCGGCTGCAATCAGCAACAGGCCGATAACGATAACGGGTATTAAAAGCTGCCGTTGCGGCCGCCTGCTAAAGTGCATCAAGATTACTTCCAACTGCATTTATAGCCCACTACTAACTGACAACCACAATACAGTGTAAGCTGTATCCATATTTCAGTAAATTAAAATAATAAACAAACATTGCGAACGGCATTAAAAGCAAGTCAGATTTATTAAAAACCACGGCATACTTTTGGGCTTGGCTTGTTAAAGAAAGCGTGGCATACTTTCAGGCTGGGTTATTACGGCTTATCTGAGGTCCTTAATGGATTTAAAGGATACAGGATACTCTACCGCTAACGAGACAACCCATCACGTCTGGATCGGGTAACAAACGCTAAGGTTATAAAAATTTAATCCTTGATCCTTGATGTCCTTGACTCGATCGGGGAGGTTATCCTGCTCACGAAACGACATGGTACATTTTCTTGGCTGCATTGTGGCGCCCCCCTAAGCAGTGGCGGAGAAAGCTAGAACTAACATTTTGAAATTTCGAAGACTCCAATGGCTCAATTTTCAGACGGAGTACCAGGCGAACAGAAATCAGCAAAAAGTAGCTGGTATTTCTTTTTTACATAAGGTCAAAATATGGCCGATATGAAACTGAGCTAGTCCATAATGGTGAGCTTTTGTCATGCAGCAGATGAAAGTAAGTTACAGCAGTGGCCATCAGCGAGTTTGTGGGCGCCACTGTGCAAAACATTTTCTTGTCTGCACTGTGGCGCCCCATTAAAAAGTGGCGGCCATAGCTGGAACTAACATTTTAAAATTTCTAAGACGTTTTAAAAATGCCTATAACTCCGCCATTTAATGTCCGATCGAAACGTGCCATATCTTTTTGTGATCAGGATAACCTCTCCGTTCGAGTCTGAGCTAGTACATAATGGTGAGCTTTTGTCATGCAGCAGATGAAAGGCACAAGGACATTTTCTTCATCTGGAATCGAATAAATATACTTACCAAGGATCCCTGGTGAATAAAAACACAAATAATTTCAAAAACTTGTAAAATCGTTTGTTTACTTTACGCTTAAGTCATAGATTGTAGGCACTATTTGCTGCACTGCGTCAACTGCCGCTGGCTGCCAAACTCTCGTATAAAAATCTGCCTAATTCGCATTTTGTACAATTCATGCAGCCGAACAATTTGTTAAAGTTCTTTGTTTAAAATAAAAGACCGAATTAAATAAATTCATATCACGGGCAGCAGCAGGAACGGTTAGGAGCCATGCAGATTGGGATGCTGGCCACTTGAGTTCTGTAGGGCTTTTGCCACCTCCTCCTGCAGCGTGCTAGGCGGCTCCGACACAATGTCCGTGTGCATCGAGAGGTACTTCAATTTGTTCGTAACAGCTAATAGAGAAATCAATTTGATGTCAGTGATTTCTCTGGCCAGAGCTGGAGCTTTGGGGATGTGCTTACCGGGTCGCAGATCAATAAGTGAGCAGTGCTGATCCACCCAGAGAAAGGCGGTGCGACGCAGCTCATCCAGACTGGCACTCGAGACGGTTGAGGTGTATGAGGCAAGCAGCGGCTCCAAAATGAGACCCAACTGAAAACGGAAACGAATATTTGAATAGATATTCAAAGGAACAGGTGGTTTTCCATCTACTTACAATCCAGAACTTCCAATCGTTCATCGTATTGTATCGCACATAGATCTCGTATAGCTGACGAACATGCTCTGTGCCCTGCCTGGTCACAGGCGCTCCATTTGCAGGCAGAATCGAGTGGAGGTGCCTGTAGGGAACACACAAGAATTATAGCGTAAAATTTCTTTCAAAACAAGAGGCTTCTTACGTTAGGGAGTTGTTCAGCTCATCTCTCTCCGTTCGCAGCGCCTCTATCTTGTCCTTGAGCACATTGCGCTCTTGCCGCAGCTGCTTTATGTGGTCCGCTCCCTTCTGCAGCATAGCCGCCTTACTCAGCTTGGCATTCGGGTTCTGCTGCAGCTGTGGTATGAGTGCATGCAGCGTATCGAAGCCATTCTTGATGTTATAGCGCCGCTTCTGCTCTGCATGGATGTGCCCAGCACGCCGCTGTGTGTCCCTTGGCTGATACTTGGCCGATGGCGAGAGTGGGGAGCCCTGCGACTCGTGAAACGGCGAGTCCGGAGACAGACTCAGGTTGCTAGATCCGCCGAAACTGTGCATTTTACCGAGGCCGCCCGGTGGACTGTGCTGGGCGGGATGTGCTGTTATGACCATGGGCAAGGAGGCGGACTTCTTTGGTGAGTGTTGCTGTGCTGGCACGGGCACTGACAATGGCGTTGAGACGGCAGCATATAGAGCTGGCGACACGTTGATGCTGTTGTTGCTGGTCGTGGCTATGGCACTGCCGGAAGAAGAACTTGACTGTTGCGAGATATTTGCCACCGCTGACTGCAGGCGTGTATCTAAAGACAAAGGTAAAAGTACGCATTAGCATATGGTGGGATCTACGTTTTGTTAGGGAGCCACTTACTCGATGTCAGGAGCTGTGCTAGGGTGCTGTTGAGCATTGGATCGCTGGTGGCTTGCTGCATTTGTTGTGTAACGAGCAGATTGCTGCAACTGTGAGCGCTGGCAGGCGAGCTACCCGCTCCTGCAGCAGCCACTACCGCCTGCTGGTGCATCGAGTTGCTGCGCACGCGAGACTTGCCCTTCGCATGATATTTGGGCACGGCAAAGGGCGCTTCGTGGACTGCATGCTGCTGGAGCTTGTTTAGCGATACATTCAATGGCAGGCTATTGGAGCGATGGATCTCCTTGGGCAAGACGGTGTTGGGAGTCACCCAAGTCGCGGTGCTGACAGCAGGAGGCTGTTGCTGCTGCTGTTGTTGGTGCTGTTGTTGCAACAAACTGGCCACAGTGGATTGCTGCTGCTGTTGCTGCTGGTTGTTGTTCAGTTGCTGCTGGCGCGTTAGCTGCATAAGCTGTTGAGTGCTCAGACCCAAAGGAAGCGACTGCTGCTGATGCATTTGCTGCTGCTGCTCCTGTTGCAGATATCCCTGCTGCTGTTGCTGCTGCTGCTGTTGTGGCAGTCGTGGTATATTGAGAAATGTCCCTGTCGATGCGGACTTCTTGAACTGCGGATAGGGCTTGTAGCCGATGGAGTTGTAGCCGCTGACGCCTTCATTCAGCAATGACAGCACATCCGGCTGTTGGGGTTCCACCTTGACGCTGAGCTGTTGCTGATGCGCCTGCTGTTGGTAGTTGTCCGTGTAGCTGCTCAGGAAACTCTGATTGTTGTAAGCGTTTGTCTGCTGCGTGGGAAAATGTTGTTGCTGTTGTTGCTGTTGCTGCTGTTGTTGTTGCTGCTGTTGCTGCTGCACTGCCTGAAATGTGGCCGCCTGCAACACAACACCTCCTCCCAGATGCTGCTGGCTCTTCTGCTGCTCGGCCAGCATCTGCTGATAGATTGTGGTCTGATGGAGCGTCGGCTGTGCCTTGTCATAGTTATGCGGCTCCCTGCGGAACGGACGCTGTGTGCTCTTGGCCACACGTCCATTGATCACGCACCGATTGCTGCCATCGTTGTTGCTGTTGACGACCCCAAAGTGCTTGCCGCCATGCACCATCCGACCCGACACGGAGCCAGAAGTGTCACCCATTAGCTGCGAGTCATTGGCCGACTGCTGTTGTGCCTGTCGCCCCACCGTAAAGCGTTGCTCCAGCTCATTATAGGACAAATTATTGATGGGGGTATTCAGCTCCAGCATATTGGCATCCACATTGCCGCCACCTCCGCCGCCACCACCACCGCCATCCATCAGGCTGACGTTCGTGTAGAGGGTGTGCGGTGCACCCACAATCGCTGGCAGGCAGTATTCATCGTTCTTGAGCATCTCCGCATCGGTTCCCTCCTCCGGAACGGGTGGCAAGCGTGTGGTGGGTAGCAGATCTATGTAAAATATCGGTTTTAGATAGGGTTTAGCTCTTACAGAAGCAGAGACGTACCTGAGAAGGTAATGTCGATGTCATCTAAATTCGGTTGCAAGGGCCCCAAACTGGGTTGAATAAAATCCGCAATGCCTGCCCCACGTGCTGTAAATAAATCGATCCATTAGCTTTAATTAATTCAATGATTCCCACCTGCGTGAATGTCTTACCAATTTCTCTTGAATCTGGAAAGGGAAATGGTACATTTATGGCCGAGAACAAGGTGTCCGTTGTCCAGTCGTCTGGCATCAAGTTCCTATCGTTCAGCGGTGACCATTCCAGAAAGTCCAATTCGCTTTTCTGCAAAGGAAAATAAAGAAAGGAGAGAGTCGACTCATTAGCTGATGTTTCAACAGAGATATTTCACGTGGGTACTTTATTGTTATTAATTGCTTTCAACGTTCCGTCAGTCAGTTTGATGTGCGACACCTTGGGTGACATACGCATGCGGGACGCGTTGCACGACCTGCTGTTGTATCAGCGTCGCCTGGGTATAACAACCATTGATGGAACTGGATATGGAAATTGCTACAAGCTGCGACCCAACTGGATCACTTTCTCTCTGTTCTGGCTGCTGCACTTTGTCGCAGTGTTCACCTGCAGTGTGTTCATCGTTTACTGGAGCCACAACTTCGAGGTGACTCACACGGGAGCGGCTAATCACTTTGCTCATGTAACAGAAGTCCTGGAACCCCTTTCCATATCGTGGCTGCTCGTGTGGATGCGTCTGCATGAGGATCGCTTGGTGCTGCTTCTAAATCGACTTCAGCAGATGGCGAGCGAGTGCCACCAAGTGGTGACCCCGCCACAGTGGCTCCTGCGCTTTTGGTTGGTCTTCAGCCTGTGCATCGTCATTGATTGTCTGCTGTATGCCCACACATTTACGGGCTTCGCATTGGTCAATCTGATGCCCTTGGGCACATTCTTCCTGCGTCACATGTACTACAACTATCTGATCACATTCTTTACGGCCATAGTCCATGTTATGGAACAGATCTTAATGTCGCATC
Source organism: Drosophila bifasciata (assembly GCA_009664405.1). NCBI lineage: Eukaryota > Metazoa > Arthropoda > Insecta > Diptera > Drosophilidae > Drosophila > Drosophila bifasciata. The sequence goes on along the minus strand of CM019042.1, from coordinate 40,717,044 downwards.
GCCATCGAATTGAGTGTTCATTGAAGAGTTCTCCCAATCAAAGAGAGCTCGTTGGCAGCCTACTCGCGATCGATGAGATCCTGCTGCTCTGCGAACTGGACATCAACTACATCTTTGGTCCATCCTTGGTCCTGCAGATGCTCTACAACATCTTGAGTATGACCTCGATTTGTTACATCCTATCCCTGGCGTTGTATGAACTGTGGAAAATTATTGCATTTCTGCTGTTCATATTTCCAATCATGTATTACGCTACAATGCCCGCATGTAGCAGTCGATTGCAGGTGGAGGTGAGTCCAAAATGCTCTTTATTTTTCTTTTAGTTTAATTTGATATAATATTAGGGCTCAAGTGGCTCAATTTTGCCAAATTGCAAATAAACTTTCCTTAATTGATGGAAATGTTTTGCAAAAGATTTACCAAATATTTGCACCATTTAAACCACTGCCGATAAAGGTTCTATAACCTTAGTTATCAGTAAATGGCGCGACGTAAAGCGTTTAGCAATCAAAACACTGAGTAATTCCTATAGATATTCAACTAGAACCCAGTTTTAGTCGATATGCCACCACACATTGTGATATCAGACGAAGAAAATCCCATTAACCCAAGGCCCAAACTGATAGAAATCTCTTGGTTTTTATTTAATTGGAATTGGAATTGGAATTGGAGTATCCCCAGTAATGAGGCCTGTCGTGGCTTCATACTCCGGCATATTATTCAGTTCTTTGTTTGAATTACGGCCCAAAGCACGTGTCAAAATGGCGCAGAAGCGCCTGCTGACTTTCCTGCACTATCAACGCTACTTGGGGCTGACGGATCTCGATTACTCTGATGCGGGGCGCGGATATTTCCTGCATGCCACTTGGTATTCCTATGCCACACAGCTCGTGGTGGCAGGAACGTTTTTTGCCGCTCTCGTGGCAGCTCTATCGGAGCCCTTGTACTACATAGACACGAACTCGTCGACGGGCAACATATTCGATAATGCAGTAATCCTGACTGCCTCCGTGACGCAGCTGCTGGCCAATCTCTGGTTCCGTTCGCAGCAGCAGACACAAGTGGCGCTACTGCAGCGTTTGTCCAAAGTTAAGGTGCATCTGCAGGTGGATACTGTAGGCCTTTCCTCGCCGCGATGGATGTACCGCCTGTGGGTCGGCACTTGGTTCTTCTATGGCTACATGATGGGTGACTTTGCGGCCAGTTGCTGGCTGGCCATACCCAAGCTCAGTCATGCATTGACCCTCCTGGGCTTTGGCTTTCGCGTGATGTCTGCTAATTTCCAATTTACTTGCTACAGCGGCATGGTGTGTGTGGTACAGCGGCTGCTCCGTGCCCAGGCGGAAGATCTAAAGATTCTTCTGGATGCATCGCCCATCTCTTTGGAGGCACTTGGGCGCAGTTTGCGCATCCACGATGAGCTCCTGATGCTGTGCCAGCGAGAGTTTGTGCAGGTCTACGGCGGCGTGCTGCTCTTTCTGTTTCTATATCAAGTGATGCAGTGTGTTTTGATATTTTATGTCAGCACTTTGGAGGGCACTTTGCACCTTAGGACAACGTTGATAATGTCCGGTTGGCTCTCGCCCATGCTACTGTATCTCATCCTGCCGTTGACCATCAACGATGTGAGCAATCAGGTGAGTCCAACCCCACACATATATATTCTACCATACTACCCCCTGGCGGTAGACCCCCTCCTCCGATATGACTACAAAAACTCTTCTATTAATGAGTAACACAAACAGATACCCCCCCTGGCACATTAAGTAATTGCAATACTGATGTGCGATACAAGGAGGGGAAACTTACCCTTTTCAGCAATGAATTTTCAACTGCACGACTTGCAATTTGAAATTTTCAGTCTTGCGTTTCAACTAAAGCCTTCAGCACAATGAAAATCGTACAGTTTCTGCACTATCAACGTTATTTGGGTCTATCGGACTTGGCCTACTCCGAATGCCAACAGAGATATACTCTTCATGGCACCTGCTTGACCCGTGTGCTACAGTTCTTTGTGGCAGGCATTTTGGTGTCTGCTCTGGCGGCAACATTGGCCGAGTCCTTGAACTACATGGAAACGCAATCGTTGACGGGAAATATCTACGATCACGCAGTGATACTGAATGTTTCGGTTACCCAACTCCTGGCTAATCTTTGGTTCCGGGCGCACCAACAGGCCCAAGTGAAACTCCTGCGGCGACTGTCCACAGTGATGAGGCATCTGAAGGTGGACAATCTTGTGGCCTTGTGGCAGCCGCGATGGTTGTACCGTGCGTGGCTGGGGCTTAGCCTTTGGTATGCCTACATGATCGTGACATTTGGTGCCCAAGTTTGGCGCAAAGGCTATAAGGTATCCCTTATGCTAAATCTGTTGGCCTATGCTGTGCGTCTTCTCTGTGCCAATTTCCAATTCACCTTGTACAGCAGCATGGTGTGTGTGCTGCAGCAACTCCTCTCTGTGCAGGCGGAACTTCTGCGGAATGTCCTGGTGGAGACATCAACCATCTCTGTGGCTGCACTTGGCCGCAGTTTGAGGCTTCACGATGAGATCTTAATGCTGTCCCAAAGCGAATTCGTGCAGATCTATGGCGCCGTGTTGTTGTTCCTCTTTCTATATGAAGTTATGGAATGCGTTTTGATATTCTATGTGAGCCACATGGCGTTATTTCGTTCGGTGCAGGAGATGGGAAGGATTGCCTGTTGGATGTTGCCATTACTCGTCTACCTCATCCTTCCACTGACGATTAACGATATGTCCAATCAGGTGAGTCCTTTGGTGGGAGGGGTTAGTTACGCTTTCTTGACACTTTGGCAAATCAAAACAGTCCAAAGAAAACATAATTTAGGTAATGTTCCCACTGGTTTATCTGTGCTTCTACTCATTCGACTTCATTCAGTCTTTACTTGTTCATCATGGAGGACACTACGCCTGTCGGTCTTTGTGTGTATTATCGCATCTGTCGTTATTTGGGCATCTTTTGCATCGACTACAACACCTCAAAGAAAAAGTTTCGACTTCGTCGCAGCGTCATCTGCTATGTGGTGCACTGTGCCGTACAGTCGTATCTCATCGCTTGCATTGCCGTGATGGTGCTCTACTGGAATCACGCCTTCAGGGATGAAATGACCCAAACCGGCAATCACTACGATCGTCTGGTGATGCTATTGGCCTTGGGGATGCTTTTGGTGCAGAATGCTTGGCTCATATGGCTGCAGGCGCCCCATCTACGCATCGTACGGCAGCTGGAGTTCTATCGCAGCAAACACTTGCAACACGTGCAGTTCCAGCTACCCCAGCGACTGCTCTGGATCATCATCATCTCCAATATGCTCTATCTGTACAACTTTGTCAAAATCTGCATCTTTGAGTGGCTGTCGGATGCCACACGCATGTTTGTGATCACAGCCCTGGGTTTTCCCATCCGCTATTTGGTCACCAGCTTCACGATGGGCACCTACTGCTGCATGGTGCATCTTCTGCGGCATCTCCTGCTCTCAAATCAGTCGCAGATTTCCCTCATAATCGCACAGATGAAGGATCCCAAGCTGAGCTCCATAAATCTCCTGCGGCTTCGCGGCTGCCTGGACATGCACGATCGCTTGGTTCTGCTGTGCAACGTGGAGATCAGTCTGGTGTATGGCTTCATTGCCTGGCTATCCTGGATGTTTGCCTCTCTCGATGTCACTGGTGTCATATATCTGGCCATGGTGATGCCATCCATCAGATCTACATGTGTACAGATAGTCGGCTATCTTGTGTGGCTAATGCCCACATTGATGACCTGTGGCGCCAGCTTTATGAGCAATCGCGTGGCTCTACAGGTATGTTTTGGGGTAAATATTCATGCACACGACATGTATATTGTTTTTTTCGAATGAAAAAGAAATCCCTGAGGAAAAGGCGTAAATGGGTCGTGCGTCATGCATCAGCACCCTTAGGTCTCGTTTCTGCCTCCGCCAAAAGGCTTTCTATGAAATAGGCTTTCCTTAATTAAGGACCATCCATGCGCACAAAGCTAATGGCAGCCCAATACCCAGACCAAATCTATATCTATCCACTTATTGATTAGTTAGTGGGCTAACTGGATGTCGTAGGAGGACGGACTGTCACTCTCTATTGCCAGTTCGTGATGTACCGCCATGTCCTACGGTGTCGAGTTGCGCGTGTACTTATCCAGTTTCAAGTGCCTCGGTCTCCTCTGCATTACCCATGAACCCCACCACGGAGAATTCAGAACGTATGCCTCGCGCACAGATGAAACCCTTGCTTTGGCAGGACTCGTATCCTCGCAATGCATTGCTCTGATGGCTCTGGGCCATGTCTTTGCCAAACCTCGAATGCACGAGCTGCCGATGTACAGTACTGTGGGGAATATCTTTTATTTGTTCAACTATGGATGCGCCTGCCTCATGGTGTCCGTGATATACGTATATTTCTATCTACGACGTCGAAGTTTCCTGTCGCTGGTGTCGGTGTTGCTCCACCATAACCGTGTCGATCTGGAGAACTGCCATGCCAGGCAGTTCCTTCGATTTTACCTCATATACGTGAGCCAGGTGCTGCTGACGGGCCTGCTGCAGATAATGGCAATGATTCGCGCGAACATCGATCCATGGCACGCCTTGCTGCTGTTCTTTTTCCTGACCTACAGCTATCTGCTGACCGGATTGGTTATCGTGTTCTACACTTGTCTGGTGCGGATCCTGGCCAGCCTTGTGCTCCTCTACAATCGAGACTTGACGACTGCCGTTCATCCGGATGCTATGCCATGCACCACCATGTGTCGCCTCCGTTTGCTGCAACGGAATCGCCTGCTGTGGGTCTGCCAATATCATTTGAATTGCAACTTTGGAATGATCCTAGTGATAATTATGGCATTCCTGCTAGTCTCTGCACCAGCGGCACCGTTCTTCATGATTACGATTGTGTTTGAGGTCGATGCGAGGAAGGAGGGGATGGATCATGTGTTATATCCTCTGGCAGTCACACTCCTATGGAATCTACCCATACTGGTGGCCATCCTGACGACATTACGTACTGATTTGGTTGGCAAAGAGGTGACTACTTCATTTACTTAGTAATCTAAATATATCCAATCCAAAACAATCCATTGAATCGGAACGAACTTGAGCCACGACTAAACAAACATTTCCCCAAGAGGTTTCCCTTCCATTTTCAACGTTCAAGGTTGAGTGATGGCACTCTACACTCCACTCCATTCATAATTCATTCAATCCCTGGGGTAACTTATCCACTGAACAGGAACCTTCTTCGTTTAGTGACTCCTTTTTTAACCAGTTGATTGTCACACTTTCATGATGTTGCACTCGTTCGGGGAGCTGCGGATTCAGCTGCGTACCCTTCGTTTGCTAGGAGTTCTGAGATTCCACATCGACTACGAGAAAGGTGTTGTCGCCTCGACGCCTGCGGAAGAGCGTGTGGCACGTTACTATCTGTGGGTAGTCCTGTGCATCCTCCTCAGCCTTCACACCTACTCCGCCTACATGCCAGAACACTTTGAGTTGCCCAACTACAATGATACGGGAAATTGCTATGCACTGATCAACATACGGACGTGTAATCTGACCACAATTCTCATCTACACATTGCTCTACGTGAGACGCTGTCGCTATGCACGTCTTTTGGAGACAATGTTGCGCCTGAATCGTGTCATCAGGAATCCTCATTCAACATCAAAGTTTTGTCTGCTGTACGGCCTTCACGTGACGCTCTTTGTGCTCTGCATGCTCAACTATGGCCAAGGCTACTGGAGGGCCCAAGTCCGACCGCCAGTCGTTTCCGTCTATCTTTTGCAGTATGGATTCTCCTACATGCTCATGGGACAGCTGGTGGTTCTGTTTGTCTGCTTTCAAAGGATAATCCACTGCAGTTTGAGCCGCTGCAATCGAAAGTTGTTGCAGAGTCGTCAGCTGTCCCGTGAGTTCTATGAAGATTTTCGTGATTACAATCAGATTTTGTGGCTCTGTCGAGGGGACATCACTGACTGCTTTGGTCTCCTATTGCTACCCATAACCGGATATGTGCTAGTGTCAACACCATCGGGTCCTTTCTATCTCATTTCAACGCTTTTTGACGCGGCCCGCTTTCCTGAGCCATGGCACTTTGCTGTCTCGTTGTTGACCTCTTCGTTCTGGAGTATGCCTTGGGTGGCACTGCTGGTGCTCGCGATGGGCATCACAAATATCCAAAGGGAGGTGAGTTCCTCATTAGTTGTATATCTAACTAATTAGTTAATACAAAGTATTGACATTTGTTGAACAACATTGAAATGGCATATCCATTTCGTTGATTACTTTAGTTTGTTGCGACATGTCTGTGTGTCGGGACCTGCGACTGTATCTCCGGGTCCTCAATTGCCTCGGCATGATGTGCTGGCAATTCGAAACGGAGCGATGTTTGCTCCAGGCCACTCCCGAATGTGAACGCTATGCTCTGGTCTATACTGTAGTAGTGCTCTCGTGCACCACGGGCGCCTATACCTTTGCTCATTTGCAGCCCCAACGTTTTCATTTAAAGATTTACAATCGCACGGGAAACTTCTATGAGACGGTCATCTTTCGCATCTTCTGCATTGTCCTGTGGTTGCTCTACGTGTGCCTCTACCTGAGGCGTCATCGGCACATGGCATTGGTGCAGTCGCTTCTGACAATCAATCGGAAGTGTGTGATCGGTAGTGCCGATCGGCAGTTCCTCAACAACTTAAGGCTCTACGGCGCTCTGTCGGTTATCATCTTTGGGAATTACCTCAATGGCTATAGCCATTCGGGTGTGGATTCCATAGCCCTCGTATTGAATGTGCTGGTGTACACGTATGGCTTCCTGGTTCTCTGTCTGCTGCTCGTGTTCTTTGTGTGTCTCAAGCAGATCATGGCAGCAGGTTTGACCCACTACAATGAGAAGTTGCTTGAAGGAATATCCTCTGACTCTGACACCTTTGCTGTGACAACTATTTCATGTGGCAGACAGCAGCTACGTGAAAGAGAGCAGCTTCCTCCGCTTCGTGGCAGACAGCAGATCCTAGCATTGTGCGAGGGCGAACTCAACGAATGCTTTGGGCTGCTGCTGCTGCCCATTGTGGGTCTGGTGCTGCTCATCGCACCCTCGGGTCCATTTTACTTTATAAGCACCATACTGGAGGGTAAATTTGGCCCAGCAGAATATCTACTAATGTCCCTAATATCCATCTTCTGGGATGTACCCTGGCTGATAATGTTGTTCATAATGTTGCGCACAAATGGCATAACAGTGGAAGTGAGACTTCGAAATAAACCTAAGACTTTTGCCATAGATATGCCATAATATATACATTTTCCATTACTTTCTTTCAGGCAAATAAAACAGCAAAGATATTGGCAAAGGTGCCAAGAACTGGCACTGGATTGGATAGAATGGTAAGTAGAAAGTGCAAATAAATAAGAAATTATTACTACTCCCCTTTCTTCCCTGCTTAGATTGAAAAGTTTTTACTCAAAAATCTGCGACAGCAGCCCATTCTAACAGCCTATGGATTCTTTGCTCTAGATAAGAGCACTTTGTTCAAGGTACATACACATATACCCTAACTATACCAGATATTTACCACACTATATATATACAATTTCCTCTATTATTTACAGCTCTTTACGGCCATCTTTACGTACATGGTCATATTGGTACAGTTCAAGGAAATGGAAAACTCAACAAAGTCCATCAAGAAATTCTGATAACTTACCGAATCATAGGTTAAGCATCCCGTGGCTTTTGATCTATAGTTTTTGCGCCATTTTCTGTATTCAGCTTTGATTACGGCTGAATGACGTTTCCAGTATTTGCCTTCAAGCACAACGGTCTGTGTGTGTGTTGTTTTTTTTTTTTATTTTGGGGTACAGATAGAAAGATAGAAAGATTTGTTGTTAATTATTTAATCACAAGTAAATATTATACAGATGCATATACTATAAATATGTATGTATAAACGTGTTGTATGTGCGTACTAAACTTAATTACGTTTAAAGCTAATCTGCGTTGTGTGTGTGTGTGTGTGTGTGTCTCAGAGATAACCGCAAAAACACGAGAGAGAGAGAGAGGTAATAAATCCCTCACATACCTTGCACATTTCTAATGATTCCGATTTCGATTCCAATTCCCCTATTCTGATTCTAATTTCAATGGCGATGCTTTGGCCTACTAGTACTCCTCAGAGGCGTGTTCTTTGGCAAACTGATTTGTTTGGCCGAAATCAAACAAAGAAGAAGCCAAAAATTCTACAGCCTAGAGCTTTCATTACGAACGTTTTTAGTTCGCTAACTTGGCCAAATGAAAACAGCTTGTAAACCAAAGATAAGATAAATCTTTTACTGGGGGTACAGGTACACAGGTACAGCTACAGGGTAAAGTCACGCCCAGCGAATGCTCTACGATAAGGAAGTACATACCCCACAAGAGCAAAGGCAGAGACAGAGACAGAGGCAGGGACAGGTGTACAGGAGGCGGTTGCATGTTGTTCAACATCATCAAGTATCAAGTACACAAATGACGAGCGAGAAATCACAGCAAATGGGGGGAATTATTATTACTATAAAATGGGTGTGTTCGCGCGAGGCTTTGCCCCCCTGTCTATGTATGAAGCCAACAGCAGGCAGAGGGCTTTTGAGTGCAGTAACCCACTCGAAGCCGAAGCAGAGAAACGCTTGTGTTGATAAGCTAATTAGCAGATACGACTACCCCATACAATAAAGTTGTAAGGGGCTTGTGTGTTGCTGTTGGAATATCTCTACTAATTCAACAAATGCAGGGGGTACAGCCATATACAATTCGTACATGGAAATGGCTGCTACACTTGTGTATTGTTTGTTGTCTAGAACTATGAGGAGGGTAAAGTATATCTGAAGGATGTGTATACCAGAGCTAGTGCTAGTGATGCTCATAAGGAAAGATGAAGAATAAGGAACAAGCTGCAAGGCAAAGATTATCTTATGGTATCGCGCGTCATGCAGCAGCACTCATCGATTGGTTATTTGATTCCTCTTCTAATTCCACTTAAATCCGATACCTCTCTGATCACTTCCCTGAAATGATAACCATCATAAAATGAAAACTCCTACCACTCAAAAACCAAAATCATCTGATGCCATAAATACCAGAGCCCCCCCTTTAATGCTGACGGGGTTTTGGCACACGACTTTCGATGATGATTTCTGATTTTGGGATCTCCTCATTTAGTTATCGCTCAGGCACTCCAGTGACCACCGAAATGCCACCCCCAGCGATGGTGGGCTAGGGAAGACATCACTCGACTGCTGCGTGATCGTCGTACGATTGTCGTGCGCCATTGACTGGGAGAGAGATACGGGTGACAGAGATATAGCTGTGACATGGGACCCCAATGTCAGCGTTCTGCCATCCTACCATCATACTACATATACATAGTATATCCCCGCGGGACCCTCTCTGCAGCAGCACGTGATAACAATGGCGGTGCGGTACGGAATCGGGGATGTATTTTTAGCTATCGTTTAACCTATCGGCGCAACTGGCACTTTTATTTATAGGCTGAGATTCATGTTAAGTACCCCCCACAATCTTTGTACAAAAAGCACTTATCGTTTTTGGCTTCTTTGATGGATTTTTTTTTAGCTTTCTCTATACTTTGATGGCGTATGTGTGACCTTGCTCGTCGGACTTTTACTTCTAATTCTATTTCTACTTCTACTTCTATAAATATTGTTTTACTCATAGGAAACGGCGTCTCTTTCAAAGGTAATCAATAAAATAAAACTGTTTGACGTAGCTGCTACAAAAGAGGAATGAGTAAAAATACATTAAGAGATTATGCTCTAAGCTTTAAGAGTGTTTAGAATGATTGTGATAAGAAGAGTGGTAGAAATCGAGCACAGCAGCATCCAAAAACAAGTCTAAAACCTACGGAAAGCTAAGCGTCATGCGGCAGCGCACCTCGGTCGATTATATCACTGCACATTAATAAAAGTTCTGATGGTAGGACACGAACCAGACAACTTTTTGTGCGTGGCACACGTGCTCCGTGTCTACGATACTCCAGTGCTAAAACATCAGTTTATATATCCATAAAATACCACTAAATGATGCAATAAAACACATTTCAAAGTCCAAGAGTCGTAATTTTTAAAGAATCTCTTCTCCCTCTCTCTCTCTCTCTGTTTGAAATCACTATAGTTGCTATCCTGCTGCCAATTTAGCTTATCGATTACCTGATATTCTGCGCACATTCCCCCCAACTTAACTGATTTTGTGGACACTATGTACATCCACTCTCCACCTGTCGACAGATGTCACTATAACTATTACTTACTTGAGGATTACTATGTATGTCAACGTCCAGCGGCGATGCGAATTGACACACCGGTGTTCTGCGCTTTTGTATGACTAAAAAAAATAGGAAAAAAACACAGTTTAGTACGGAAGATACACTCAAATAAAATAATGTACAAATGTAACAAAAAAGTTGATAAGATTCTACGGAGAGATAGCGCATATTCCCCCTTGGAGATGATGACAGAAAAATGCCACCAACACGTGTGTACGCGAGTATTACTCTGCTTTTGCTGGGGGGAGTGCAAGATGTGACGTATCTAAGAATTTCACAACAGAGCAAACAGCAATTACATAAATCTATATCATTCACTAAGATAAGTCAACAAGATACAGTCAGCGACAGAGATACAGGCCCACTTTTTAGTAGAAAAAAGATACAAAGAGCAAATGTGGCATGCTCCGATTATGAAGATACTCTTTTTCTATAATTTCAAGACATATTCAGCTAACTGGTAAGTGGGGAGGGAACACATTAGGCAATAATTAACCCCAACTAAGACATAATTATAAGCAGTAATTATAGTGGGCCTTTTAGTCTTTATTTGTATACCCCAAGCAAACATTGTGATAATATTTCGTGTACATATAGTATTTATTTATTTTTAGATCTCCGAGAACAGATACCCTATAAAGCGCAGAAAATTTTTCCACAACAGATAATAGTATTTCCTAAATGTTATGTTCAGAGTTCTTTGACGTATCTAAGTGCAAGATTCATACCTATGAAACCCAAAAAAAGCAATATCTAAGAGTGGCGCTTGCCAGATATGGAAGCCACACAAAAATTAGGGGGAAAAGATTAATTTTTTGACTATCAAAATCTTTAAAGAAGCTTGCAAATTAACCGAAGATCTAGTGTGTGGAATCGTGTCAAGATTTAAAATATATAGTCACGATTAGTATGATGAAATTGGAGTTAAACCAATGAAAATAGATAGAAACTATGGGCAAATAATTCTAAATTTGCAATAGAATTTTAGAGGAGACAAATACTTTTTAAGACTCGAGTTAAACCAAATAATAAGAGGTATATCTTTGAACTTATAAAAATTCCTGCTTCGGGGGGGACATTTAGAATAAGACACCCCTCCACCCACAATTAGGGTATTCCTAGTGCTATAAAGCAAACAGATTATGATGGGTTGACAATTATATAGAATCAAGTACTAAATGATATCTGTTGCTGGGATTGTTGTAGCTTGTTGTTTCTTATAAATAAACATAAAATTTTCCATTTGCCTTTGTTGTCGCTGTGTCTGTCGTTCCGTTGTCGTCGACATCTGGGGTTCGACGATAGAGATAATCGGACGCCCTCTCCTCAAATGTGGGTTGTAAAGCAGCGCTGTGCACCTCTCACTTCGAATGATGTAACGGAAAATTTTCAAAAATCCAAATCGAAAAATGATTTTGCTCTGTTTTTTTGAGAACTTGTAACTTTTGATACTGATAATTGCTTGGAATTGCTTTTTAGGTTTTCTTTCTTGGGAATGTACTATGTATTGTGTATAGTAGAGGTGCTAATCAATGAGACACTTGAGAGCTTGGGGCCACAGGGTGGCAGCGTTGGCAGCGCCGTCTGCGCCACACTTCAGACTGACTGACTGACTGGAGCGGGAAAAACTTTAAAAGTATTGCCAGACCAGACCAGCGACCTGAGCGCTGAGTGTCGTGTGCTCCAGACATCAGCGCGCGAATCATATGTTTTTTGCTGATCCAAATCAAGCAGTGAGCCCAAATACGACCAGAATTTAAATGAAATGACAACAAAAACAAGAGTGGATGGGGGGAATCATGGAAGAGAGACCAGACTTTGATAACGGGACCAAGGCCCTGATAACGCAATGGCGGTCGGGCGGTCGCTGCCGCTGCTGCCGCCGCCGCCTGGCAACCGTACTTGTACTTGGACAATAAATGATGTTGTCTGGTCTGATGTCTGGGTAGTGGGATTCTGACCTAAACCAGTTGACAACTCTACTCTCCAGACAGCAACCAACAACAACAGCAAAAACAGTAATTCATCTGCCCTGTCCCTGTCTGACAACCATTGGCCCTCTCTATTGTGCGGCCTGGAACGAGAGAGAAATATAAAAACGATCGCTTTGTGCTTTCAAAGCTTCCCGCTCTTAGATTCACGCTCCTCTCCCTCTCTCTCTCACTCTGGTTAGCTTTGCCCTGCTTCGTTTCGCTCTCAACTGCTTTGTTTTTATTGGTGTTATTGTTGCTGTTGCTGTTGTAACATTTGGCACGTGTTTGTGGTTCTCAAGGAAACAAACATTAAATTGGTTTAGAATAATTTTGGAAAATTTTACCAATGTCGCGATTGCGGTCAAAGAGGGAAGGCCGCTAGGCCCTCCCCCCCGGTGGTCGTACAATTAAATAGGAGGAAAACTTTTCCACTAGTAGTACTAATCTCAAGAGCAGTAGATAGGAACAAATATGTAATGGGTTGGAGATGGTAGATGGTAGTTCCTAATACGACAACATACAGATTACTCAACAGATATGTTGAAATAGTTATGTAAAAGAGTATATGGGAATGACTTAAGAATCTATAGTTTATTATTTAGCAGTAAATGTATTCCCCATTTATCCATTTCACACCATTTCCTCCCGACCAACCCATTCAAAATAAAATTGTTTATTATTTATGGGTAAATTTTTGCGCCACAAAATTCGTTCCAAAACCATAATATATTTCTTAACTTTTGGAAAATATGTGATAAATTAAATATAGAACTCACATTGCATATGCCAACAGCGCCAGATGACGTTGTTCAGACGTATTTTGTCCTTCCAGCGGAGTCGTACACCCTTGAAGTGATTCCATTTGGGGGAAGTGAGTTTTTGACTGAAAGAAGACGACGAAGAAGAAAAATAATTAGTAAAACTCTCAAGGAAAGTGAATAAACCAATTGTTGATAGCCATTGACAATAATCAAAATAGATACGAGGAGCCACTTGAAAAATGTGGGCTAAGCCCAATCAAAATGTGGGTTAAATTACTCATACGACTTGTGGATCCATTGGGAAAACCAAACAATATTTCCTTTCTCTCCGAATAATAAACAACAAAAAAATACTTTCTTTCTCTCGGTTTGCAATATCTCTCTGAATTATCAGTTTACTATAAACAAATCGATTTGTTTATAAATAATATATAAATAAAAAGATTGCAGTCTATTAATAGATGCACCCCCTAACCCCTAGAAAGGTGTTATCAATGGTAAATCTATCTACTATATATAAATAATTCCGCATATGTACATACGAGTATCTATATGTTTTTTCCTGCGAAAGGTATCATAAATCCACTGATCTAATCAAGTATTACGCCAAGCCCTTGGTTTTAGCTAGAGGAAAAAACAATTAATGGATACATATCGATATCAATTGATGTAATAAACAACCTCTAATCAATACGACATATGCGAATGGTTGTTTACTATCAAGTATTGCTGCTGTTGCGGCTGATTCATCCATTCAGTAGGAATTATTAAACAAACATCAGCTGCAATGGTTCTCTACCCCCAACAATTGATTAACCTGCATTCCCCACCATCGAACCATTTGTTAGGGGGGGAGCAAAACCACTCCACTTTCTGATATCTATCAAGTATCTGTATCTATCGGCACTATCTAATGACGTTGCTTCCTGTACGTTGTGCGGAGTACATACATATGATATAACATGAAACATTGGCACACATCCAGTTTTTGTGATGAGGGAAATTCCATTTCAATGTCTATGCTGCGTCATCAACCTGAAACCTGAATGATGAGCCGCATAATTCCCTCTTCTTTTTAGTCTGGCGGTGGTGGTGATCTTTAAAACATAAATCTTTGAACTTGTTTTATTTTTGGGTACTTAACTTTTGGGTTCATGAAATTGTAAATTTTGTTGTGTCTGGATCGAAAAAGCAAACGAGTTTTTAAGCTATCCACCAAACAAAAAAAAACACAGGGTGAAGAAAAGGTCTGCGCTAAGATCTGGTTGCTCTATATAAAATTTAAGGGACTTTAAAGCTTTCGAAATTGTAGCAAAAACAGCTCTATAGATAGTGCTCTATTTTCTCTAAATTTATTTGAGTATATTTGAAAACTATTTTAGATTAAATAAATTGCCTCCACTCTCCATGGAATATTATACTAAAATAAGAGCATCCCATATTCTCTTTGAAATGATTCAAGAAATCTCTTTTATTCCTCATGCCGAACTCGTTTTTGTGTTACCCCTAGCCATGAAATTCGCCCACAGACATATGTACATAAATACATAGTATGTACATATGTATCCCACTCGTAGAACCACTATTATAGTAGTAAGAAATTTGTATCTTTGGAATTACTCCCTGGAGTCGAGCCAGCAGTTGTTGGTGGCACTTGGCGTGCTTCCCCATTTAGTAGATATAAACCTGTTGCAGCGTCATTTTAATTGAATCATTTAGCGTTTATGATACGGAATGCTTTGGGCCCCACCATAATACTAATTAAATCTTTCTGCGAATCCTCTAATCTGTTGCACTTTTCTGGTATTGATTTCGTAATTTCTACGATTTTCAGATTGCTAATTTATCGTATTAGGGAGGCCCGTTCCCGCTTTTTTCCCTCGAATAACTAACTACACTTATTTTTTTGCGCATTATCTAATGTACTCAATAGGTAGTATTACCCCACAGCGCAGTTTGTTTCGAAATAAAACAAATGCGAACCTGCGAATAAAAGTCCTGTGCAAATGCTGGGACGCTGCTGATAAGAGAACCCGCTATAACGCAATATGCCTACTATCTGGCTGATAACGAGACGTAGTGCCCAATAAAAAACTCGTATGCCAAATGCCAGACAAAAAAACAAACACAATGGCTAAAGAAACCCAAAATATGGGATAGTGGCGGTACATTGGGGTTAAAAATAGATCAAACAGACGATGGAACGTACGATGTTTGATGATGACTAAATGCCCAATTGAAACTAGAAATATTTTACGGTGTACCCTGGGACGCTGGAATTTCAAAAATGATGGGGGAATTATGTATCGCCAGACATAGAAATTCTATACCCAATCGGAACGATACACTATGAAAAGGAAAAGTTACTCAGAACTAATTTAATTTCAAAAGATTTATGTTCATATAATCAATAACTATAAATGTTCTATATTCATTTAGAGATCTAATCTTCTTGGGGATTTTTCAAATATAATATAATATATTTAAAACTATCTTTAATGAAATTTTAACATCAAAATTATTTCAAAAATTGGCATGAAGCCAATCCACTATTATGGATGATCGTATCCATCGTACAATCGCATTCCACTGTTTCTATATCCACAATTTCTTTCATTCATTGAAGTTTTCACCTGCCAGTTCGTAGCGGTTATGTGGCAAGAGTACATTGACTGCGACTCGAATAATTTTTGGTGTGAGTTCTGTTGCTGTTTCTGCTATTACTTTGTTGTATCACGACGACGTATCACTTTGATATTGTATTATTGTGATATTACTCGTATTTTAGCAATTAATTCGTTGACGTTTGCAGAAATGGGAGAACTTCGAACCTGGGAAGACGACGACAACGACGACGGATCGACGGACAAACGCGATTAAGGCGAAGTTGGGGTCCAAAAGTAACCCGAGCAGTCACCGTAGCGTTGCTGTCGCGCGATTATGCGACCGACCAGAGCTGTCCAAGCTTTTTTTTTGTGGTTTTTTTTTTTTGGCCAATTTTGTTATCACGCGGCTAACGCGTGAAACGAAACTGAGCGGGAAACTATATTTCGGTTTTTTTCACGTGTCGGGGGTGGTGGGGTTTGGATTTTGGCATGGAGACAACTCACCTGTAGGCCAGATTCATGCACTTGAAGAGCTTGGTGAGTGAAGTTTCGATCTCCAGATGTGAGGTGATCATGCTCATGCTGTTCTCATCGCACTCCTCGTCCATGCTATTGAAGTGATGGCCCACTATCTGGGGCACGTAGAGCTGCACATCGCGACAGGTGTTGGCCGGAGAGCCGGGCTTATCCAGGCTGGGATCCTCTGGATCCAGCATCTTTACCTCGCCATCGTCTTCGAGATCATCTTGCGCATCCTCGGCCTCAAAGTGTGAGACCATAAACTGGCCCGAGTGGATCGATTCCCGTTCGGCTTTCAGTATGGCCGCCGCCGTGAGATCCGCCGAGGTTGGTGAGCATCCTGTGGGTCCTGGTCCATATTGAAGGTGTGGAAACAGCGATTGTTGCTGCTGTTGTTGTTGTTGTTGTTGCAAATGCAACTGTTGTTGCTGCTGCTGCTGCTGTTGTTGCTGCAGCTGTTGAAGCTGCTGCTGCTGATGGGGAAACATTTGGTTTGTGCGTTGATAGCTCTCGTATTTATTCAGCATCATCTTCAGCAAAAAGTGCACGAGGAGGGTATGGTATAGCCTTTCTCTTTAACTGTTTTTCTATAGTTTGTGGATATTGTGTAGCGGGTGCACTGTTGGTTTGTTGTCCTGGTCACACTTTTGACCAATGTGGAACGTGTGGGACGTATCTGGGAACTCTATTGCTTGGGTTTGAGCACACTTAATCGTTTTTTAATGTTTCTCATAGCAATTAACGGTTGTCGCTCGTATTTTTGGGTATTTTCCATAGCTCTATAAATGGTTTAAGAGATGGTTAGAGATGGCATTCGAATGGTATTTATTCGGGTTTATTCTATTAATATTCTCTGCGCATTTTCATTTGTTTATTAGCACTTTTAATAATATTTCTTAGTTCTTGTTTTTACGGCTAATTAACGCTCTTTTTGGCTTATAAACAATTTCTGATTAAACCTTTGTTTTGTTTGCTATTTTTACGCGTGTATTTGATTGGCACTTTAACAGTTGTTTTTAATAAATGAAATATTTAACACTGTTTACATTTAGTTCCTTTTAAACTCCTATCACTGCCTCTCTACACTGGTTCAGCATCTTTATTCCTTGTCTTCTCGCTTTCACACTTCTAACACTGCTTTTCTATCTCCATCTCTGTTATACACGTTCTAATGGTAAACACGCCCCGCTTTTTGCCGTTATATGCGTCACAATACACAATAATAACAATATTCATATACACACAAACACACGTGCATACACACGAAAACACCACACACTCACTATAAAGCTATCGAAGTGGAGGGGGGTAGAACGAACGTCAGTGGCCACCGCACGGCAATTGCCGATAATGAAAATTCTCAATTGCTTCTGTCTCTGCTGCTGCTGCTGCTGCTGCTTGTGCTTCTTCGCAGAATACCTCTCCCGTCTCACGACAGCACGCGCCCAACGAATTTTAACAAATGAATCGCGTGTGGAGCTGTTGCTGGAGCAATGGGGGCTTTTCAATTTCACGAACGCAACTGATCGCGGCAGCGGCAGCGGTAGCGGCAGCGCAGCCCGAAAGAACCGTTTGAAGCTGCCTCTGGAAACCTGTGCGATTGCACACAATCAAAACATTGAACAGCTGACGCGCTTCCCTCTCGTTTCCACACGCGCGTCTTATCAGCATAGGAATGTGGCTACCAGCGAGAGAACGAGTAAGAAAGAGCAGGCAGGCAGCATATTTGTGGACGCCAGCGTCAACAGCGGGCAGCACTAATACAAATGACCATAATAAAATTGTTTTTCCTTTCCTCCTCCACTATATACACCACTCTCAAATCGATTATGGGTATTCAATTTTCAGATCGATTTATTCCATTCGATATGACCTTGCCCTAGATGTACTGCATTGCGTTTTTTGTTTTTTTTGGGGACAAGGATATTTTTGTTTGACCAACATGCACTTTTGACCTCTGTCTCTGCCTCCGTTTTTCCTATTCACTCATACGTACACACACGCGAAACGCGCGCACATAGCTATTTAAGGGGGCCAACATTTGGAGGCTCAGCCGTGCACACACACACACGACGAACACGCAATGACGCAGCGCACACGTTTCTCAATGAAGCCTTTACGTTTAATTGCAATTTAACACATATTTAATAAAATGCGAGGAGAGAGCCCTCGCCCTCCCACCAGGGTTGTCAAGTTTGTAAAATTTGCTATAAACAGCGCAGCAATGTGTTAAATTAATCAGACAAACGCACTTGTGAGCTAGAGATGGCAGAAGTCTTACTAAAGTCTGTAAAAACGTGGAAAACACAAAAAAGATCGAGCCAAACCACTGCTTAGGGATGTTTTTTCATTTTTTCAACATATTTTTTCAGCTATTTACTTTTTCTAAGCCCTCAAAACTGTAACGATATATCGCCCTAACCGTCGATGTCGCGACACCTGTCGGTTGAAGTTTAATCACGCAGAAATGAGGATGAGACCGTTTGCATAAACGCTTGCATATTTATGCACAGAAGCCCGTATATTAAAGTACTTTTCAAAATGAAACTCCATTTAACGCACAAAAGATACCGAAATTGTTGAGTGGAGTAACTTGTTGGTATATTTTGAAATTAACAAGGTATTTTTTGGTATATTTTTATGACAAACGGTGTATATTATTAATGAGTGCGCGCTGGTAACACTATCGTTCATTATCGTTCCAAATGAAACGCAAAAAACAACTATTTTTCCTCCAAAAGTTTTCGGCATTTATATTGACGTAAAAATGGCTTTATAGTTTGTGCGCAAGCAACAACAACAAGCACCCAGGTGCCCCAACACAACAACAAAATGGAAACGTATAAAAAGCAAGCGTAAGTACGCCAAAAAAGCAAAGTCCCAAAGTCCTTAAACCATTTCGCAATTTCCCGAAACTAGCACACGCACACACACTGCCGCACAGGTGTTGCAAATTTATATTGTTGTGACTGTTGCTGCTGCTGCTGTGTGTGTGTGTGTGTGGGGCTTATATGGTTTCTTGTTTTTCGCCTGAAACGTGGCAAAATGCGAATGCGAATGCAATTTCCATTGGGGCATGCAACACACAAATACACTTTTGGTGTGGCAAAAAGATTGGCTGACGCAATCGCTGGCTGGAATTGAGTCACCTTCACCCCCCGTGCGCGCGTTGCATGCTGTTGCAATACAACACGTGCGTTTGTGTTGTGCGGGCGGGGGAGGAATCATCCTCCCACAAATATTTATATGCATGAGTCACAACAACAGTGGGGATTGGCAGTTGATAAAGTTACAAAGATAAGGAAGTTTCCACGTTTCTCTGTTTTGTTTATGCTTTCGCTCCCACTTTGGCAAAAAAATGTCACTCTGTAGAAGCTTTCCCTCTAAACCTGTTTTCACTGTTGCACGAACTGAATCTCAATTAAATTCTCTGCCACACAAGTGCAAAAATCGCTGTCGCTGGCGGAGTGGAATTTCCCTCCAAGCATGCCATGCCTTCTGGCTAGCAGACAGCTTCTTAGGGCAGGTCCCTCGATCACTTACTCACCCTACCCACATGGCAACCCGCGAAAAGATAAGATATCTACAGTGCCGCACTTAAGTGTTGGCACAGTTGGAAATTTTAACCTTAAAGGCTATTTCTAGGCTTCTGGAGAATTTTCAAGAACCATTTTGTTTTTATATGCTTAAATTAAACATTTCTAAATTAAAACGCATAGTTAATTTTTTATTTCGTATCATACACTTAAAACTATTTATAATTTAGAAGAAAATGAACCTTTTTTCGTGACACAAAAGTCTTGGCACACTTGCACTACTTATTTTATTTACTTTTTAACTTAAGCCCGATCTTATCATAATTTCTTATGAAATTTTATATAAGGGCACTCCCCTAAAACACATTCGTGTGATATTTCATTAAAAAATTGCAGTTTTAGTTAGTTATTCTGCATTTTACCCAAACGTTTCTTGAGTTATTTGAGAGGCGCAAAGATACTAGTGTAGCTCAGCGAAAATTGTCCTTCACTTGCACAATGAAGGCAAATCTTATAGCGATATAGACAACATTATGGAATCGAGACGATTTTCCATCAGAAGCATTGTGCAGAGGTTTAAAGGAGCATCAAACTTGGAGAACGCACCCAGAGCAGGACGAACAAAGGCTTGAACTGACAGAGAACGCCAGCAGGTGATCCCCAAAATAAAGGTGGACCCCAAAATTTCCTCTTCCAAGATTGCCGCTGAGGTCAGGGCTGAGCTTGGGACGGAAATCTACCCCATGACTGTAAGGAGGGGGCCGTGTTTCACCGTGGGCGCAGTTTTTTTTTAATTCAGTTTTCGATTTTCTCCACACTTGTTGACGGCCATCGGATCGAAATTTATTGAATTTTGTTTTTTCCGAAAAGATCACTTGATCCCAGAATTCAATTGGCTTGCTCAAATTCCCTCTAGCATAGGCAAAACGTTTTTTATTGACCTCCGAGATCAACGGCTTTCGTCTAGCAGCACGACAATGGTAGTTGGCTTCGTGCAGGGCCCTCCTTACAGTCATGGGGTGGATTTCCGTCCCAAGCTCAGCCTTGACCTCATGGGCAATCTTGGAAGAGGAAATTTTGGGGTCCACCTTTATTTTGGGGATCACCTGCTGGCGTTCTCTGTCAGTTCAAGCCTTTGTTCGTCCTGCTCTGGGTGCGTTCTCCAAGTTTGATGCTCCTTTAAACCTCTGCACAATGCTTCTGATGGAAAATCGTCTCGATTCCATAATGTTGTCTATATCGCTATAAGATTTGCCTTCATTGTGCAAGTGAAGGACAATTTTCGCTGAGCTACACTAGTATCTTTGCGCCTCTCAAATAACTCAAGAAAACGTTTGGGTAAAATGCAGAATAACTAACTAAAACTGCAATTTTTAATGAAATATCACACGAATGTGTTTTTTAGGGGAGTGCCCTTATAAAATTTCATAAGAAATTATGATAAGATCGGGCTTAAGTTAAAAGTAAATAAAATAAGTAGTGCAAGTGTGCCAAGACTTTTGTGTCACGAAAAAGGTTCATTTTCTTCTAAATTATAAATAGTTTTAAGTGTATGATACGAAATAAAAAATTAACTATGCGTTTTAATTTAGAAATGTTTAATTTAAGCATATAAAAACAAAATGGTTCTTGAAAATTCTCCAGAAGCCTAGAAATAGCCTTTAAAGTTAAAATTTCCAACTGTGCCAACACTTAAGTGCGGCACTGTATGTGTGTTTGGTGCAACTTGAAGTTTAAGTTCATGTTTGTGTTTCACATTAATTCAGGGAAATTGCGCAGAATTAGGGGGTAGTCGTTTGTTTGCCTATCAGCATGACTACGCACGACGCACTCAAACGTCAGCGTCTCTGATCGAGCAAAACTATTTATTTATTTCGTCTGAAAGGGTTCTGTGAGGTGCTTACACACTGTCTGGCTGGGCCTTATCACTCGTACAGTGCAGGTCATATATTTAGTGCCAATTCAGGCATTCTACAGCGTCTGTTGGGTGCACTGTACAGTGCAGGTCATACATTTAGTGCCAAATCATGGAATATAGTTTGCTAATTATTGTATATAAATTATTGCAGCGCCACCATGGCACCCTCACAACAACAAGTATCACAGCAACAACAACCATTCGCATTTTACGGACCGGATTTCATACACTATTCAAGTACATTTTCTATATCGAGTTTGACATCTGATTTTGACACCGAATATGGACACATCATCATTTCACCAGACAATGGAGAGTTTGGATCTACCGCGGGAGCTGTACTGGGATCTGAAAATGGAGCCCCAGTCGCCAACATCGGCTGCGGTAGCCTCCGATCTGTTTGCGCTCACTGAGTCAGCAGATGGAGTGTGGCTCTATGATGATAACTTTGCAAATGGTTTGTTTGCATTTACTATATACCAATATCTGATTTCTAATGCTACATATGAATGGATTTTTAGGCATTTCACTGATGGGAGAGGAGGAGGAGGATCTGGTGATGCAGATATCTGATGCAGATAACTCATTGGGTCTGTTGGGCAACGAAGAGTTGATTGTGGAGTTTTTGGACCTGAAGGATGAAGGCAAGTCTTTAAAATGCAAAAAACGATTGCAAGGCAATCGATTAGAATATACGAAAATTGATTAAGCAACACACACATAAATGTCTTTGTTCACGTGAAGTCTTATCAAAGTTGGTTGTTGATGAATGCCGAATATTTCCTTAGAAATTTAAGTACTTTCTGTGATGGTTAGATGGTTAAATAGTATTAAGACTTAGACTTAATTTAAGCATATCCCCCCAATAGATTCGCTAAAACAAATCAAAATTATTAAAGTTCAACTGTATTTGCTCTTGGAATACAATTCATAAGCCTTGTATCAAATTATTAGTTCTCATAAGTTTAAATTAAAGGAATTCAGTAGTACTATATTTATATTAAGTATACAAATCATTTGATTACGAATGAAATTGTAAGATCTTCAAGTGTTGATTATTTTCGTAGGGAAATATATAAGGAACTCTGTTGTCATGAAGAAATAATCTTCTGATGTACCTATTTAAATGAATACCTTTATGGTTTTAAAATTTCCTCCTATAAGCCAATGCTGATAGCCTTTAATTATAGAACTTTAAGCTATTGAAGCTTCCCTTATCTGAAGCAGTAGCCTCTTATCAAGAACGTTTATAAATTGAAATAACGAATGAAAACAGATACTTTTAGTATAGATATATGTACAACAGATATTCGCAAATGTTTCTTGTAGCCATAGCTCAATCATACATATGTTGATGTTTTGTTGTGACTTTTCCCTAGCATGAACGCTATAAACCAATGAAATTCTCTTAGTAGCTTCCTCGAATGGCGTCTTATCAGTTCCGAAAACCATGAGCTAAAATAATCGAAATCAGGCAAAAACAAAAATCCACAAAATAGCAAAAAAAAAACAAAACAAAAATCGAAAAGAAAACCAAAACAAATTATAAATGCAGTTGAACTTTGAACGTCTACGTCTGTCTGCAGAAATCGTAGACATAGGGCCCCCCCATACATCAGATAGGCACACATTTCGAATCAGCCCATTTGGGAATATTTAATTTAATTTTTAATTTATTATGTATTATGTATTGTTTCGCCATTGGTGGGGCACACACACATAACACATAACGAGGAGGGGGCCCGCCAATCCCAATCTCCCGATTGATTTTAAAATAATTCAAATATTTCTGTTGATATTTTTCCGTTCGAAATGAAGTTGTGAAACCGGATCGGGTATTCGCCTTCGTCAGCTTATTCGCTTTTATGTCTTTCGTTTTGTGTTGTTGTTGTTACCATGATCGTAATTATTGTTTATAAACGTGGCCCACAAGCACAGGCCAGGCCAGGCCATGCCAGTCCAGGCCAGGGCTCTGTAATTGCAATGCGAGAGCGAGAATCAGCATTTGTGTCGCTCGATCACGCATTGAGCGAGTGATCAACGCTCTCTCTTCCCTCTGCCATACATGCTTTGGCGATCTCTCTTCCGTACGTCTCTTTAGAGACGTTCTCTTGCTGCTCTTAAACAAGATTTAGGAAGGAATTTACGAAAATACGAGTATAATTCTAATCTATTTCCTAGTAGCATACCAATCATTCTTCTGGGGGCTGTCGCTCTCTCTCTTTTTCGGCTCAAACAACTTCAAACCATTCCAAAATAATGTTTTGGAATTGAAGGTTGAAACATTCTTTTGGCAAACCAGAAACACAACTTCTCGGTTCTGAGGTTCAAGGATTTATCAGTCTCTCCGATCAATGAACCAATTGACGTATATGTACTATATACTATATATATGCATATGGTTGTTTTTTTTTGTAACATTTGCTTATGGAAATTTTGAGAGTTTGTTTCTTTATAATTATGATATTTTTAAGCAGGAAACTTCTTTGTTTTTTAAACACAATTTACATTCAACTGGGAGGACGTGCCCCCCATTTTCGTGTAGTGTGCTTCTTTATTTGAGGCTTGGCCTGGTCGGAGTTACTATAAATAACATCATAAGGGAAGGGAAGGGATGCGAAAAGCGAGATATGATGTGCTCAAAAAGAGTTCTGAACGTCATTGAACTTTGGACATATGTACATGTACATATATCATTATTGATAAAGGCAAACTCTTTCCTTATGCTACACATCATACATATATCATTATCGATATGTAATGAACTCTTTCCTTATGCTACACATCATACATATAGGTATTATAATGCTCATCGTATCAATCTATTTACTTCAAGTTCAAACATATTATAAAACACTTTTTTTGCCATTGGCAACAGCCAGCAAATCGCATCTCTATCTGCACTTGGGGGTTAAGCAGAGTTCAATGCACGTCACACAACTACCAGCACCTGAGGTGAGGTCTCAAATTGTAGGGCAAATAAATAGATTGGATTTCTTATGCCATATATAGTATGACGACGAGTACAACGGGGGCGAGTGCGAGGGGTTACTGACACTCGATCAT
Source organism: Drosophila bifasciata (assembly GCA_009664405.1). Lineage (NCBI taxonomy): Eukaryota > Metazoa > Arthropoda > Insecta > Diptera > Drosophilidae > Drosophila > Drosophila bifasciata. Next base: position 40,692,319 of record CM019042.1, on the reverse strand, counting down.
CGCATATTTTATTATAAATTATTATTGATAATGATGTGCAAAATAATATTGTACATACATATACTTAATGTAATATAATATAAAATGCATTACTTTAGAAAGAGAAAGAGAGAGATGGACAGTGGTACTCAAAGAAAAAGTTAAAATCTGGTAGATGTTTTCGAATTTTTCAGTTTGGAGACTTTCAGTTATCGAAACAAATAGAATTCCAATGGAATTCATTCTAATAAAAATTAATTTAATTAATTCAATAAACTACATTGTCTTTGGTAGCCTCCCAGTTATTTAAATTAAATAATTGTTTCTACATTGTAGTCATTTTATTAATGGAAACACACCCATTTTAATTAAGTGTCTAGAAAACTGGTTTATTGACTCGACCTAGAAAAGTGGCTTTAGTTACCATCCAGAGGTATTCGAAGGTTTAAAGATCAAATGTAAATGGAATATTTGAGGCTAAGATGTTTGAGATATTATATCTGTGAGTTTATTCCAAGCTATGGCCAATATTCTATACCAGAAATGCTGCAGATTAATGTGAGTGAAAGAATTAAGGGTTTAAGTACTTTTAAAAATGATTCTGATCACAGCTTTTAAGATACAAAACTGTATCTAATACTAATATCTACCCAATCTAAACCCAATCATTATATTTCAACCATTTTATACACTCGGATAAGCTCATATAAGATCTCCTTCAACTTTCACCTGTTGTTTTTTTGGTCTGTCCACCTGTCAGCAATTTCTGTGCACTCTCGCACCACTGTGTCCCACACAGTCAGTCCATTGGCTTGAATCTCGTCTCAGCGTATCGCCCCTCGGCTTCCACTGAGATTTCAACTCTGGGGCTCGTGCTGTGATCGGGCGGTTGCCCCGCGGCTGCTGCTGCTGCTGATAGCATCTTGTGCTCAAAATAACAAGCCAGAGAGATTGATCTTATTGCAGGGCTCAGCTGTGTCTGATTTCGCTCTATCTCTCCCTGTCTCTTTGGAGTCTCTCTCTTTCTCGATCTTTCTCTCACGCTCCCGCTCTCTCTCTCTCTCTTGCTCTCTGGCTGTGTGTTGTTTCGACTTTGGCCAAAGCAGCAAAAACCTTGCACACTTTGCAAACGCCATTCAGTTGAAAATCGTTACTCAGACGGCGTGCGTTCCGGAATACGAAACTCTCGGCTTTTTGGCTTTGGATTCAGTTTCAGCCACGCCCCCCCACCAACCAACCCCCCTGCCACCTTAAACCACAACAGAGAAAACCATACAGACACAAAGAAAAGAAACTGCCCAAAAGACAATAAAAACAATAAAAATAACAAAAAGCATACCAAAATAATAACAACAAAAAGCACACGTCTTGGCGTTTCGAAAACGCGCAAAAGACAGACGGAAAAATTGATTTAAATTGAATTCCATTTTGGGGAATAAATCGGTGCAAATATATATAGTATATCTGAGAGCATAGTGCTTCGGATTCAGATTCGTTTTGATATCGTAAAAACAACAAAAACGGCGCCAAATAAAACGAAACGTGTTCGCCTGAGGGGATCTACGATCAGATCCAACTATATGTAGCCTGATCAGCAGGATTATATATAGAAACATCCAAACATCACCCTAAAACCTATATATCCTGTGACCATTTGAGTGTGAGAATTAAGGACTTTGTGAGCATGATACCACACTGTGGATACCGCTACATGTGGAACCGTGAAATTGTGATCAATTCGCAAAAGTTGGTGAAGCGACGCTAAATACGGGGGGAATTCTGCATCGAGTTTCCACGAGAGTATCCAACCCAACAACAACAACAACAGCAACACACAACCAGCACATCTTGCGGCAGCAGTTGGATCCTAAGAGGGGAAATCGAGAGACCTTAAAGACCAGACCAGACACGACACGAGACAGACAATAGACATTCATTCTCCTTATAGGAAAACAAACAAAAAAGCACTCACTCTACACTTGAGATACTTTTTTTATTATTATTATTATTATTATTTTTGCTTGCCACGTGTATTTGTGTGTGTTTTTTTCTTTTTAAGTTCTTAATCTTTTTGTAAATTTGTTTTCTTAGTTTTTTTTCCCCCTGTTTTGTTATATTATTTACTTTGGCCTAAGTGCTGTGCGACAAACACCTTTGGATTTGTATATTCAAAATTTACACTGTGATTTTTTTGTCTACCCCCCCTTACCATTTTTGAACTGTTAAATATACTACAAATAGAATTTAACAAATTAGCATTCTGATTGAAAAAAAAAATCAAAAGCATCTCTCGTTAACATTAGCATTTACGTTTCGTTTTTTTAATTTCTTTCGATATATTTTAGTTTAGAGATTTTTTTCTTTGATTTATTTTGAGTTTAGTTTATGTAGCATAAGATATTCCACAATTTTTAAGCGTTTCTTGCGCTACTTTTGCCCCTACTCTTTAACTCTTTTACTGCCTGTAACTTTTGTACTGCACACTGAAACTTGAGACACGCCACAAAAACAGCCAACAGCAACAACACCCACCCACATACTACACCCCATTTCCTTAACGATTGACTGCTGCCGCAAAGATGAGTACATATATATTTATGCAAGCCTATGGTTAGTATGTCTGACTGACTGAATGCCACTGATATGATATGATATGATACTATATATGATACCATAAAGAATGTATTATTTTATTTATTTATTATTATTGGAATGTTATCTACTATATATGAAATTACAGGGGAAAACTATGCTACGTTATATGTATGCTTTAAAAATTACCTTCTTAGGGTTCTGCCTGAGCTATAGAAATCTTTGAACATTTTAGACTATTATTATGACCCATTAAATATGATAAAAGTTGGGCAAAGATTATTAAATCATATTTAATCATTACTGTAAGTGAAAGATCTTATAATAGGAACCCTAGACTGCAGAGAGTTGTGCACATAAATGCATATTTACTATAACCATTTTATCAGTATTCATTTCAAACATAGGGAACATCTTTAAGTAGTTTAATTCCACCCCAAAGCATATTCAAATACCAGTTTAAATTCAGCTAAAAAAAGATGCCTAGTTCCTGCTACTAACGATGCAAATTCTTTAGAGATCGATCCGCCACTTGCCGACGGCATTTTTGCATATGTACTATATAGTACGATTATACAGTCTCAGGTCTCAACATCATTGGGCTGACCCACTGCTACTGGCTGCACTTGCGCTTATCAACAATTATTGTCACCCCACGTTCCGCCGTTCACTATCTCCCATTTGGCGGAGGAGGAGACACAACGAAGAGATACGATTACGAGAGTTGATGATGAGCTCTGTATGTAGAGCTGTCTGTTTTCACATCTTTCTTCTCGATGATGGCACTTACAACTGTCCCTCTCTCTCTCTCCCTTTACTGTCGAACTCCAAAGTCTGCTCCAACTCCAGGTCCAAGTCCAGTGGCTGCCTGCCTGCCTGCCCGCTCCTACTCTTTGCGGATGACTTTCCGGTCAAGCGGGTTTAACGCCAACAACTTGCTACGTTTCTTTACTTCATTTCATTGTTTCATTCTCTCTCTCTCTCTCTCTCTCTTTCTTCCTCTGTCTCTGGTGATCGCTTTCAGTTTAATATTTTTAAAACCCATTTGCATATTATGACTGGACTTGGGGTTTGGGGATCGGTGCTGGTGTACACTTTTTGGGGCGCGACAAAAAAAAAATGAACATGTGTACAATTTGCAAATTTCCACAAACATTGAAAAAAATCACAATCCCGAAACTATACAAATCCTGCTTTAAATTGTCGTAGCGAAGATAACCCCCAATCAGAACTTTTATGAACTGCAAATAACCTTGACCTACTAAGGGGAATTTAGGATTTAGAAAGGAATTTGTACACTGGGGAAATGCTAAGTACCATAGCTTGGGGCTTTTCTTTCTCTGGGAATTTTTGTATTAGATTTCCCCCACAGGAGCGTTGCACATTTTTTCTTATTTGTTATTTGTGCCTCAAGGTTGTACTATACGCTTGCTAATCACGTTCCCATTAAATATTAATATTAATTTTTATTATGTATTTAATTTATTATATTTTTTTGTTCGGGGGAAAACAACTGGCATTGTTGTTGTTTCTCTCTATCTCCCCCACTCTGTCGTTGTTCTATTTATTATTCCGCAAATGGCAACATTGTAGACGCGATTTAATCGCTCTATAAGTAAGTTCTATAAGCTATCTATTAAATACTGTGGAACAAATGGCGTAGCAATCAGAACAATGGAAAATAATGTAATTTAGCAACTATATATTCTTGGGCATAGTATTATCTTGGATTTATGTAATATATTATAATAATTTTAATTGAATTATGTAGAAAAAGTCAGCAAAGTTCCTTATTGATTCCTTTTTTGAATACATGTTTCTGTAGCATACTTTTGGGTTGCATATTTAGGGATATTCAAATTATATTTCATAGTTTTTACCTATCGTCAAAAGATCTTATAAATAATTATCTATGGCAATGATCACTTATAGTATAGTAGATAATTTATTATTTTACCAAACCGCATAATGGACTGTCAAGGTTTGAGCTCGTGTCTTGGAACATTTGCAAAAAATCTTGTTAATTAATTGAGAAAGCAAGGCGTTATAAGCCGACAAGCAATTATGATACTGTCTTACCCCCTGCCCCTCTCATAAATAACTCATTTATCGACATTTGAACCATTAAACCATATGGAAAGGAAACACTTAATATCCACTTGTGTGGACGCCCAACAATGGGTGTTTTGTATCTGCCATATAGCAGAAAAATGCATAATATGAGAATGAAAATGAAAATTCAAATAAGTCAGGGCGTGGCCACACCACAATCGAGAGTCCGATAGAGTCTCTGGGCTCTGACTCTGTCTCTGTCTCTATCTCTGGCATTGTAAATTAAAACGAGATTTTTATGTAAATGCATTCTTAATGCAGTTACAGTCAGTTTTTTTGCTCTGGTTTTTACGTATTCAAGCGCAGCTGTTCGTTCGTTCACTCGACGGCTACAGAGAGATAGCTCTATAGATAGATCCATAGATAGATAGATAGATCTTTGGGTGAATCGACAACTGGGGGGGGGACGGAGGAAACGTGTTATGCTAATGCCTTGTCTAGGGAGAGGTGAATGGCGTCCCAAGGTGTCCGTGTCTGTCTGTCGGTCAATTTGTCAAAACAGGTGCTGCCCTGAAGTTTCTCGAAGGTTGTTTACTAGTAGTAGACTAGATCTCCATTTCTATCTATTTGCTGGAAAAAACAAAAACTCTTACTCTCATTTGGAATTTCCAACCGTCATCAAAGAATGAAAAACGATGTCGTCGAACTAGGTTCAATATACATATGTGACGTCTCACTCTCTGTCTCTGTATGTATCTGTTCTTCATCTCAAGTTGGAATCAATAAAAACAATCAAACGCATAGAGCTGAAGGAAAATATGCCACAATCAATATGTAAATGTTTACTAGAGTTCGTTCCGTACGACACAACAAGCGAACACAACGAACGAACACGCTTGTGGCGTCCTTCACTTCAATGGAAATAAGTTTCATCAATTGGGTATGGAAAAATATTATAGAACATACAAAAAGAACAACAATTCTTAATAGAGGAAATACGACGTAAATGTTGTTCTTGAAGTGGTACACTAGTAGTGCAGGCAGGCAGGAAAGGGAGATAGATGGAAAGGAAGTTTCTTGATTACAAGAAAGATCTAACCAGATTTAACTAGAGCACAGAATAGGGGTTACTGAATGATGTAGAAACTATCCTACAGTTCTAGAAATTAATCTTAAACTGCACCAGTAAATGGCACAGTTTACAAACCAACCGAGTGGCGCTGCTGCATTACGTGTGACACTTGATTATAGAGCCCTTAAGTCAGCGTTTATCTCTTAAGTATCTTCTGTACAATAAAAACAAATTAAGTTGTTACTGAACCTTGATAAATATTAATATGATTCAGATGATTATCATCTGAGAGCAAACAAAGTTCATATATCTCAATTCTGGTTTGAAACCAAATCAATTTACAAGAGAATAAAGTAAATAAAGATCTCAAAAACCATTAGAATTCCAAACAAGTTATCCAAGCCGGAATACCCGGAATCAATTAGATGGAAATTTTACAATCATAAGTAGAACAAATATACCTATAAATTTTAAACCATAAATTGCAAAACCATACTACAATTCCGTGGCACGTTTTAATCGTTCAATCATTTTCTGCTTTTCTCTTGTAGAATGCCTCCTGGACCAAAAGGCCCATCTGAACTGCATTGACTATGAGACAACAACAACAACGTATAACCCAAATGTGGTCGATGCAGTTGGACAGCCGATAATACCCATAACCAAAGCACACTTTGCTGCTGCTATAGCTCCGTCAGTGGCCGCTGGTGAGGAGTACCAGCCCGTGGATCCCTCATCGATCTTGCAGTTGACGCCACCGCAGTCGCCGCCACAGTTCGATGGCTACAAACAACAACCCGAACTGTCGCCAGCCGCGGCACTTGTCAAGGTCGAGCAGAAGGTAAGCTATCTACAGTTAGTTGCACACCCAAAGAAAGTCTTACTAAAGTTTTTTGCAATTTTCTGTAGCAATGCTATGCCACTGATGCTATTCCGGCCGCAGCACCGGCCACGCCGTTCAGCTACAACACTGGACCATGGGTGGCGGGCAGCGAGATTGCCCGGGAGAACCAGTTGATCGATGACATTGTCAACATGAGAGCCCAGGAGCTGGAGCTGACAACCAACTGGCAGCCGATGAACGATGACTGCGAATCTCAGGCCTCGTCTTCGATGGGCTGTGGCAGCAGCAGCAGCAGTAGCAGCAGCAGAGTGAGCGGCAGCATTGCCGATGTGGATGAGGACTGGCTGCCAGAGCAGACAAGCAGCAGCAGCAGCTCTTCCCCTGCTCACACATCCATGGAGAATGATGCCTCGATGGCGGCACCCAAGAAGCGCACTCGCACCTATGGACGCGGCGTGGAGGATCGCAAGATTAGGAAAAAGGAGCAGAACAAGAATGCGGCCACACGTTATCGCCAAAAGAAGAAGATCGAAATGGAGAGCGTGCTGGGCGAGGAGCAGGAGCTGACCCAAGAGAACGAGGGTCTGCGTCGCACCCTGAGGCAGCATTGTAGCGAGGAGCGTTACTTGCGCCAATTGATACGCGAATTCTACCAGAAACGCAAGCTATAGGCATGCCCCTCTCGCTCTCTTATCTAAGTTTTAAATGTCCTTTGCAAAGTTATCGTTATAAAAAGTTACATAAAACCAAGCATCCATCCCCGTATCCCCCAAAACAAAACCAATCACTTTCTACTATGTACAACCCCGGGAATCATCTAATGTCCAAGCAACAGCCCCAAGAATAGTAATAGGAGTACACAGCAGCCTGTCTTGGCCCTCACTTTTTGGCACTTATGACGAGTCCCTAGACTCCGATCCACCTACTGCCAGTTTGGCCGCCAATGACAAAAACAAGATCACAACCCTCAGCAGCACAGGCCAATGTGTCGCCTTCCAGTGTGGCACCAACTGGCATATTGCACCCCCAAATGAAAACCTTTTTGTTTAGTCTTCTAAGAAAACATATAACCAATGGTTCGTCCCTCCATCCCACACCATCCCCCTGTGCTGCGACTGCTGTACAATGTACTCGTTTTGTTTAGTTTTTCCTTTCCTTTTGTTTCAATGTTTTTTCTTGGGCATTTTCTTGACAAATGTAACAGATATCATTTTTAATTTTTTTTAACAAGTAACAATAAATAATTAATATGCAGAATATTATACAATACAACATATATCAGCAATAAATCAAAAGGGTTTTCAAAAGAAAACAAGACCATGATAAATGTTTATGGGAAGTATTTGGAAAGCCATAGAGAAGGAGAAGGCATACACAGAAGGATAAAGAATGGAATGGAATTGTATACTATCAAAATTTAAGTTTATTTTAGTTTAGTTTATAGAAATTAATGTTTAAAACTCTAAAAAGAAGCCTCTAGTTATTGGCTAGAAGACTTTTTTTAAAGAAATCTGAAGAGGCATCAAAATCTAACACAAGGAACGACAGTGTTTGCTGTTGGACAATTATCTCCCCTCCTTTGTACAGCATTTTTAGAATTTCCTGCCCAACAAAAATTACAGAGAAATGCAGACAAAAATCTAAAACTTCTTCTAACAAAAACTAATACCACATACAGCCACTTATTGTTGCTCTTAAGCATAAAAGACTTTTCCCTTTGGCAGCTAGAGATTTAATTTGCTGCACTCCTATTCTTTTTTTAAACCGTCGTAGGGCATGCCTGGCGCTGTAGCCGGCTTTAGGGCGCATTAAGTCTGTTATCGGGAAGAACTTTGCTTAATCAATTTGCAATCAACAAGTTTTGCACAGCATCTCTCAACCTAACCCACCCACTCGAACGAACACCGGTGGTGCCCCCCTCCCACATGTGTATGTGGATGCCGTTGATGACGTGGGCATAATCGGATTATGATTATATCGATGTCGGGTAGTTATTAGCTTTCAATCGAGTTTAGGTAGGTGGAGGGGCAAAATGCATTGAAATTAAATTCATGAGAATGCCAATTAATGTGAAAAATGCCTGAAGATGGAGATTAATGCACTCGAAAAATGTTGTAGTACACCGGGGCCAGCCAGCCAGTCAGAATAGAATCGAATAAAAACAAAACAATTTCTCAATGCTGCTGGCATTGAGATTGAAATTCGTATGGGTGTGAGGAAGGTTGCTCTCTGGGATTTGTCCCAACACCCTGGACATTTTGACTGATGAGTTGACGACGTGAGAGCCAGACACACACACATACACACACAACACAACACACACAACTTGGCAGCTTCTTTGGGTCTGTCTCTTTTGCCATTTTCACTACTAAACTAAATTTTCCACATCGTTAATTTATATTAATATGATTTCTGTGTCAACGGTCGATGCGCTTGCCATCGTCTAGAGTTCTGCCTCTGCCTCTGTGTCTTCTTCCCCAACGTTGGCGACTCCCCCCTGTCGTGTAGAGCGTTGTGGTATATGGCGACAAGAACGACAACCGAACGACTACGATGATGACGCCCATGGAGGTCGCCGTCGCAATATTTATCTAAATTGTTATTTTTCACACTCCACGCAGTTCAATGAATTCGTGAAAATTACGTTTGGGACTTTGTGTTTGCTCGGCGCGTCGTCGCCATCTTCCGTAGAACCCGCCCAGGCCCGTGGGTGACTCTTTAAGCGTTCCTTTCCTTTCCGTTCCACGGCTAAGTATATTGGCATAAAATTCAATTTTCCTCCATTGTGTTAATCCTGTTATTAGCTCTACGTTCTGCTCCCAAGAATCCTTTCTATTCCCTGCGCTTAAATTCCCCCACGCACCCACACACACAAACAGAGTCGCGCGTTTGGTGGCTGGGCTGAGATTTTTTTTGATGAATGTTTCCAGGTCCTTCAACTTGTTCCCAACCCCTCCACAAACATATAAGGTATAAACATAGACACAAGTACGGTTGGTCGGTCTGGCATGGGCGGTTAAGGGTTATGTTTGGACTCTCTTTCTTTCTTTCTTTTTTGGTGGACAAATTTCTACTTGTATTTGGATATTTATTTGCGGATAAATTTGGTTGCCAATTTGGTTCTTAGGGGTTTTGGAAATTGCAGAATATTCTTTGGAAATACATATAAAAATAGAAGCTTGTGAAATAGATTGGAAAATTCATTGCAAGCTTCCATTTACTTTGCATTTAAGCCTAGCATTCAGATCCGTCAAACTTGTGCTAGAAAAATGTGTCAAAAGTGTGCCCAGAGCTGTGCAGTGCATATTCCCATCGTTCTAACACATTCATCGACATACATTAAGGAGTCTACTAAAGCAGAAGGCATTCTCAACACTGGCGAAGGAAATACTTGAGCAAATACTGCAGCGTAGCACGTTCTATGGCCCCCTAGATGGACATTTTTGAATTGGTGCTGAAATGCAGTCGCCACAATCCGGGCATATGCATCAAGTTGCTGGTCGTCTCCCACATATGTCTTCTGTTACTCGATTTCAGCATCAGGCTGCCTCAGGCATTCTCCAGAAGGAAAAACACAACGATGCCATCATTAAGAAGAGCTCTGGAATGAATCTGCCCTACTTGATCAATCAGTTCGAATTGGCAGTGGAATACAACAAAATATCCGGCATTTTTGAAAATAAAATCAAACTGGAGTTGCCTTGCAACGAGATAGACTGGAAGGAATTGGGAAGTCCGCTGAACCAGGAACTATTCAGCCAGCTGACTATAAAGCGGCTCTTTCTGAGGGAGGGTCCTGGAGCAGCATTGCAATCGCCATATTTTGAAAGTGAAATAAATTCTTGACATTAATTCGCCTTATTGAATTTCGTTGCTTGACCAGAAATCCCTCTTGCGGTTAACATATCAATTTCACACACACCACACACAGCAAATCAGTTTCACAGTAAGCAAATCGGTTTAGAACAGAATTGTAATATTAAACCGCTGGCATTCCAATTCGCAGATGTCTCCCCAGAGCAGAGTCCAGAGAGAGAGAGAGAAAGAGGAGAGAGAGAAATCAACGTCATCGTTAAATTTAATTAGGCATCAAATGACCAAACAGCCCAAGAGAACTAAATCAAAAACCAAATGGCCTGAAAATGACCCAAGTGCACGAACCAACCCACCCACCCACAACCATCATCACCCCCCCACCATCCAGTACTTACAACTCACCCCTCTCTGGGGGCCAGGAGTGGGGTGTCCTTAACACTTTAAAACACAATTAAAAGTCAAAACGTCAGTGGCTTGGCTTGGCCTGGGGTTGGGTTGTAAATGGAAGCCAGTGGGCAATTCTCCAAGGACCCTGGAGAGTCCGCCAATGAGGCGCCAAGAGAGAAAGTGTGGCGAGTGTCTCTGTGTGTGTGTGTGTGTGTGTGTGTGTGTGGGTGAGAGGTGGAACATGACACTCTCTTTTACATAACATTTAACAAAATTATAATGAGGCATAGAACGGTCATAGAACGGGAATTGTGTTTGTGGCATAGAGCGGGAATTGTGTTTGTGGCATGGGTTATCCTTCCTTCGGGGTGATTGAAGTTTAACCCCTGGCGCATGTTAATGAGATGATGTGAGGAATAAATTTACGCTTTTTTGCTATTTTTTCGGTTGATTCTCAAAAGATAATCTCATGCATGTGAGCAGCAGCGGTGGGAAGAAGGAGAAGCAGGGAGGGAGGGGAGGGAAACGGTGGCAGTGACTGCGACTGTGGCTTATGTAATTGCTTGAGTGAGTCATCCCGGCTCATGAGCGCTAACCGTATTAGGCATCCATTAGTACATGTATAAATTCTATTAGAGAACTGAGGAAAAACTACAGAGAAATAAGAGAGAATAAGAGAGGATTTTGGTGGCTTCGAAAAGCCGAAGAATTGTGTACACTGCTAGGAATATTATAGGTTTCGATCATAGGGAATCACAGTACTAGAAATTCTGGATTTTGCATGGATTACTAGTGCTTATAGAAACAGCAGCATAGCCTCCCTCATAGCCAACCGATGCACGCATCTGCATGACGCGCAATAAGTTTAAACGAAAGAACAAAATAGCGATTCAAATGCAATTAAATTAAGACAAATTTGAAGTAAAAATTTTAAATTTAACAAAGAAAAATGTACTAGCAACGATTGAAACTATAAAAAATAATATAAATAATTTAAATAATAATATAAATATAAATAGAACATAAAATAAAAAATATAAAAATATATTTTAAGCATATTTTTATGGAGCAGAAAAGGTTTTCCCCTCAGCATTACAATCATCTATTCCACATCGTAATACCCTCTGCTAGGGTATATCTCAGAAATCCACTTGCAGAGTAGCATGTACAAGTATGTATGATGTATGTATTACTTATGTAATTATCACACACACACACACTCCCACACCAAATAAAAACAAACAAAAAGCCAAATTGGTTTATCTCTCAGCATGGGGACAAAAGCTTCCTTCCCCTTAGATGTTCATAATTACAGAGTACACGCGACTCCGGAGTACACTCCGGCTGCCACAGGAAGAATCTTCCATTTCGGATTCAATTTTGTTGCAATTTCATTTGGTTTTCCATTTGATTTTCCTTCTTTTTTTTGGTGCTTTTTATAACAAATTTCTACTTTCCATTAGAAGTAAATTTTATGAGACCCCAGAGCTAAGGTTTGATTTTTGTTTTTTCCTCCATTTTTTTTTTTTTTTTTTTTTGGTGCGCTTATCTAATCGCATAGAGTGCGAAAATGTTATTTTAGCTGCTTATCTACCCACCCGCACGCCAGCACCCAATTTTCACACATTTTCCCGTTTTTTCTTTCCCATTTCCATTTCCATTTACAAACACCTTTTCTGCACGTAAAAATAAAGCTAAATAATATGTAAACAATGTTGAGAGAGAGAGAGAGAGTCAAGCGGGTTACGAATGCGGGCCAATTTCAATTCAATTGGAATGTTTATGATCCCCCCCTCCCAGTAAATGGGGTTGCAATGCCAGGGGTGAGTTCTACTCTTGCAAGGGGAGGGGGAGCGGGAAACTATTCAAACAAGTGGTAATACACATTATTTCTTGATGTTTATTTGTTATTTATAGAAATCACTATTAGGGGTAGAGCAAAAAAGACTTTGCTGGGCTAGCTTAAAATAAATGTTTTGGATAAATTAAATATTCAGTATAAGAAATACTCTTTGGTACAGTTAAGATATTTCAGTATACTATATACCTCATAAAAAATGAACGATGAACAAGTAGTAGTATTATTTGTATACAATTTATAAACCAATAATCAGTTTTAGTCTACAGTCAGTCCCAGGAATTTGACAAGCCATGTCTACGTTCATTTTTTCTACAGGCTATCAGTCAAATTTATTAAACATTTTTCAACGTATAGAATAACTAACACACAGTACGTAGATAAAAGTATTATAAGTTTTCCTTTAAATTTTGTGTATTATAAATTCTCTACTATACACATTTAAACGACTCCTTTCCTACTTTTTACATTCCTTTCCATCTAAAAACCCTTCATTGCTTCCAACGTTTTCCCTTGAATTTCAAATCAATCAATGATTTAAATGCCAATCAGCTTTAACCAACACTTTTGCCACACTTTTCAAGCACTTTTCCTGAACGTCTCTTTGCCACATTCTCTCTGGTCACAGACAAAATCAAATGCAATTTCACGGCTATTTGAATGGGAAACAAAATCGTTTCTGCACTGCCTTTTTCCACAATAATGAAATAAATGAGCGCAATTTTCAATTTGCCACGCAGATGAGCCACAAAACAAAGAGGAGGCTGGAACTGGAGACTCCACGACTCCAGGCCGGTGGCATGCACCAAATGCATTGTACCCAGCAGAGGCGAGGCTTTAAGCCAACTGCATACAGTGGGTACAGTACAATGCAGTGTAGAGTGGGTGTGGGGGGGAGAAACGAGAGCACGCCATGAAGTATGCAACATGTGCAACAATTAGCGGTATCCCTCCACATCTTTGACATTTACACGACTCTCTGGCTGTGCCTTTTGCCTACTGCCTATTGCCTGTGTGTGTCTACTACGTGTACGTGACATTTGGGCAATTGGCTGTTTGGACATTTTCAAGTGGTAAGCGCTGAAAAGTGGTGCATTGCTGTGTGTGCGAATTCATGGTTGCATGTACACTGGAATAAGTCATAGAAATTTGGCAGAAATTAGGGAATAAAGAGCGTCGCACACTCTTAGAACTTTTCGTAACTTTTCTTTCAGTGCACTGAGAGTACTGTAAGCAAAAATCTTGTCATTGCAATTGAAAGAGTTCGGCTCCACTCCTGACATTCCTCTCTCTATTTGTACGCCCCTGCCCATCATATTCCCTTTCCACCATGTCCCTCAGGGGAAGCTCTACAAATGTACATTTAATTAGCCAAGAAGAGCAAGAAGCATTTTACTTCTCTCTCTCTGTCTCTATATCTCCCTACTTCATACTTCTTTGCTATGACATGATTTGTTTGTCAACTGGAACATTTGAAAAGGCTTCAACGAGAGCAAAAAAAAAAAAAAAAAAAAAGGACATGCAGTCCCCCTGTCCATGGAATGTTTGGCATCCTTGCATCATCCTCTTGTTGGTTAAGCAATCAAAAAGGAAAATAAAAGTAAGAAGAGCTTTGAGAGCTGAATATTTTGATACTCTTAAAGAGGAATGATTGCTATGGGAAGAATATTATATAATCATCAGAATTGAATAAAATTTGGGAGTGTTTAAAACAAATTTATGTTTCTTTTGATTCTCACTACAAAAGGCAACATTTATGTAATAAAATCTAAAGCAATATATCCATAAATCTATAAAATAGTGTTTCCATTTCTTTCTTTTCAACTTCTCTGCTTAGTGGCGCATTAAGCCTAGACTCTGGGCTTTGTACCTTCAAAACAGATCAAATACTAAGCATAGAAACTTCCTTCTATGAAATTCCGTCCCTTTCTGCTTGGCCAACATCTACTTAAAGTCATAGTACCCTCTCTGTTTGGAAAGTGTATGGGAAAAGGAAATAAAACTCGCGTCACTTGAATCCTTAGAAAAATCAAAAACAATTAAAGTTTGCTCAAGAAAAACAACAAAACACAGAACTCATCAGCATGCCACACACGCGCACACACACACATGAAAACACACACGGTATCCTCTCGTGTGGGTAAACATGTTCCATTTCCCCACATTACACCCACACACAAACACACTAGCTAGCTCGCACACACACACACACACACCGCAAAAGAGCAGATAGCGTTGCCTACTTTTGTGCGCTTCGGTCGCCAACGCAAACAAGTTTTTGCGTGACGTCGCGTCGTTTGTCGCTTCCTTCTTTTACGCCCCTCCCCGCACCACCATCTCGCTTATCACCACATCCCTCTGTTGCTCCCCTCTCTTAACCATACAGCTCTGCCTTCTCCTCTGTTTTTCACTCCCTTTTCCTCACCGATAAATAAATTTGTACATTTGGTGTAAATGTAAATAGATTGTTCTCCATTTGTGTGTGCTTGTCTCTCTCTCGCTCTTTTCGTTTGTATGTATGCGTGCGTGTGTGTGTGTGTCGATTGGGTGATTAAAGGGCGTCTGGCCAGAGGGGGTGATGCCAGGGGCGTCGCTCATTTGCGGCCTGGTCAAAGCGGCGCCAGCCAGACGACCGCCCCACCAAGCAAACCAGAATCTCTCTCTCTCTCTCTGTTTCTCTTACCACTCTCTCTTGCTCCCACACCCAAAACACATCTCTTACTCCCACACTCGTTCTCTATATCCGCTTTCTCTGTACTTTCCCCCTTTACTCTTCTCACAAGCCTCCTCTTCATTGTCATCCTTGGCGTGTGTGAAAATTAAAATATGCATTGCTGTTTGCCCTCCCCTTCTGCCTCTGCCACTACCCCTCTCTACAGAGATTTTAGTGTATTATATAAGTATTATGTGTGCGTGTGTGTGGAATGTGTTTATGTGTGTTGGCCTTGACGCATTGTTTCAGTGTGTGTTTGTGTGAAAAGGTAAGTCCGGAATAATGGAATCTTATCTGTGGCAGACAAATCATAATACCATATTATTCTTATGGATTAGAAGATTATTGGAAATGGTAATGGAAATGCTTTTTTGATATACTACCCTAAAAATACTACCATGCATGAAATTACATAGTTTGGATGACTTTGCAGATTATTGTTTGGGTTTTTAATAGTTTTTATAAATATTTAAAAAATATTTAATAAGTAATCAATCAGCTTTTCCAAGTCTTTTGTAGTTGAAATATTTCTTTAGCACTTGCTTTGAAATTTATGTAGAAATTTAGTTTGAGACTTTGAATAGACATTGTAAGAGGTATTTAAAAGCATCTAAATATTCTAAAAGTGCCTCTAAGCGAATTTTGAATTGCTGAAAAACCATCAAAACTGTGATCAGCACTTACTTACCTGTTAATAGAATTTTCAAATATTTTTAGGGCCAATCCTGGGGGCGGACATCTTTTGGCTTACAGCGTTCCAAGTCCTCAAAGATGTTGATATTTTGTTCCAAAAATAGGTTCGAGGCAACATACTGAAAGTGCAATAGCAACAATTATGTTACATATTCAAATAAAGATAAAATATATAAATATAAGAGATATTTAAAAACTTTAAAAGACTTGCCAACCTATCTTTAATCATTTAAAAATCATCAAGACTTTGATACGCATTTACATTCTCAAGTATTATAAACTTTATATTTAATTTTCTTTAATGTTAAGATGCCAAATCCAACCAAAACTTATAATCAAGATATATTTTAAGGCATTTCCCATGCCAATAAAAGGCAGATTATATATAAATCCTGGACAGACATTCGCTCATTAACAGGCCTAAGGTCGTGCAGTGTGCCACTGACAGACACAGATACAGTCCAGGGCCACATAACAGCCTCATTTGCCATTCATTCCCATGGCTGAGAGCACACACACAAAAACTTTTATTGACTGCAGCAGGGACGGCCGCAAGGACTCGTAATGCGCCATCAATAACAATTATCCGGCGTGTCACTTTTTTTCCGCAGGTGCAAATCGCGCGGCCATCAAAGGCAGGCTACCCCAGACGTCATCGACTGTTATACCTCCCCCCACCCAGACTCCCTACTGTGTAGAACATTCCAATTAATAGCGCTTCATTGAACTCTGTTAGCCCGTAATTTAAATGCTAATTTTTATCAAGTAAAGTAACCTTTTTTTACATCAATTTCTGGCTCTTTTTTTTGTTTGTTGTTGTGTCAAGTTGCACCTGCAAGGAATTTCTGTATTTTGTTTAGACTAGTAGCAAAAGTTTATGAAAAAGATTTTCATAATCACAAATCAGGCGGAAGCTCAAAGTTTGATTACATTAACATTGTAAAGCAGCAAGTAGCTGACGTTGGCGTTGGCACCCATGACGTATGCGCTATATTTTTACTTGTGGTGGGGAGGGGAATTAATATACATATGTACATTCATAGATATATATATTTTTAAAAGACTCGCCTTCGCCTTCAACTTTTTAATGACACCAATTAGCAACTGCAGAGAGCCACTGAGGCATACAAAAAGGGGTGGGGCCATGGCAGTAGAAAGAAGCCTTCCCACTAAAAGCCGTTCCTTTCACATATGCTCTGGATGCTCTGGATGCCTGATGCCTCCTTTCTGGCTTGTTAAATCAAAATGCGTGCCATAAAATCGCTCGTTTCCCAGCCACAGAGCCCAGAGCTCAGAGCCCAGAGCCCATAGCCACGCTGTGTGTAAATAATAATTATTTATACAATTTTTTGTTGTTTTTGTTGTGTTTCCCTCCCCCCCGTTGCTCAGTGAGTGACGGCCAGAGACTTAACAAGCATTGAAGTTGTTTGGTTAAATACAAATTCGTACGAAAAGAGATACTCCTTTGAGTTGTACTTTTCGACAGAGATTTAAAGGGGTTCTCAATCTGCAACCCTTTTGCAGATTTTATGAAAATTTATTTCAAGTGAAAATGTGAAAATGGTGACAGAGAAAACTGAAGAAACGTATGCCCCCTTTATTATTAATACAAAATATAATAAATTTTGCTTAAAAATTAATAATTATAGTTACAGAGATTCACAATTCGCGATTTTCTGAGCTTTTTCTATACAACACAAATTTCAATACAAATCAATTCCAAAACTCAGCCCAAATTTCAACACAATAGAAAATCACTTTAGAAAGCAACGAAAAACCATCGAACTTGATGCTCATCGCTTCTCACTTCTCACACTCATTTGACCCCAATATATTATAGCAAAAACATAGCCTCATTGACACCATGCCACTGCCACTTCTGCCCCAAAAGGACCTTCATGAAGTGTAAATATTACAGCGGCCGATTATGTTGGAAAATACTTATTTATTGTAGGAGGAGGGGCGGGGGTACGACGTCAATCTACAGGCTTGAGGGGGGACTCCATAATAAATGTAAATATGCCAACTGAATGACCAACAGCTCCTTCGGGCCAGCTCCACCACCAGAGAGAGAGAGAGAGAGGAGTATGGGGCGGAGTGTGGGGCTGTTGCGGTGATCAGGACTTGGATGCCTGGAGCAGCTGTCGAGGACTCTTTTTTGCTTTTTTTTTTTGCTATTGACATTTGACAGGCCGCGTGGGTGGGCATCCGAACCCCAGAGGGCAGACCCAGGCACAGCTCTACCAGTATAATTCCATCTCCACTGCCAACATTTCCTCCCTTTCTATTCTATTATTGCCTTATAATATTTTCTCTTCTCGTTGTTTTTAGCATTTTTTTAAATAACCGCGGGTGCGATTTACCCCCATACCCCAGGGTAGGGGGTGGGCGAGGACTTGTCATGATTAAATTTGTGTCTTAAACGTGTTAAAGTCGATCCTGGAGATCCTTCCCCGGCTGCTTAAATATGCCAGTCGTGTGTTTCGGCACAGAGAGACCTCTTTTCTGATTGCATTAAAGGCGTTGCCAGAGGAGGATGGGATTGAATCAAAATTTGCGGTTGCCAGGAATGATGATGGTGTAGGCATTAGAGATTAGAGAAATAAATTGGTGTATGGAAAATGTGTAAATATGTTTATTTAATTGGTATTTGTGGGGTGTGTTTTTAGGAATTTAAGTAGAGGTTTTTGGGAGGCCTTAAAAAAACTTATTTACACTTGAAAATATTATTTACTTTTATATACTTTTTAGTTATAATAAAAAAATACAAAATAATATATAAAACTTGCTTCTACCACTCCTCCCTCTTCTTAGATTCCAATATTTATTAGTGCATTTTGTTTGCTTTGGCTTTTTGTGTGTGTCGAGATGCCAATGTCGAGTACAATGATCGGTTTAATATGTTAAGGGTGAAGGAAAACCCAAACCCCGAACCCTGAAAGCTGAAGGCAGACCCTGAAACAACTGTTGATGGGGCAGGGCAGGCAGACACAACTCTGCCACAAGGAGGCAGGCAGGGGAACAACAAGAGGCTGCTGCTACATTCAACTTCTGTTGGATGGAAAATAATCAAAAGGCTCTTTTTGCCGGTCGAGGACTATAAGCAGCTACCGCCCACGCAATTGCTGGCTGGCTGCAGCAGCAGCAGCAGCCTCGGCCTTCGGTTCGAGTCCAAGACTCTGTCTACACATTCTAGATTTTTGTATGCCCTTCAACTGAAAAGGGTATTACGCATTTTAAGAGATCTTTGCAGTAAAGAAAATAAAGTAAATTATATATATTCTGTATCTGATATAATATCTACCTGATTCTCTTTTTCTTGCCCGTTTTGATCGTAGTTTCCATACAACAAATCGTTTTTATATCTTCCAACTACCTTTAGGAGCATCAACAGCTTCGACTCTACAAAAGAAAGGCTTTCCTTTTTTTTTTTTTTCTTCTTTCCTGTTTATTATTTCCACATCTCTACTGTTGTGGGGGGAAGAGGTCTGCTGCTGCTGCTGCTGGATAGAGCACGCCAACGCTTGCGCCCCCCTTTGCTGTCGTGTGATTTACATAATGTCCTTGTCGACAGTGTTCCGCCGTTCAACCTCTCCTATGGCCCTAGCCCCGCTGCTGTCGCTTCTGTTGATGCTGCATCGACTTGCCAGTTTAAAAATATTAACTGTCAATTTGTATTTGGCAACACTTGGCTGAAGAGGAATTTGCGGGCTAGAGGACTACGAGTAGTGCGCGCACAGGACTACTTCTGCTGCATTGGGAGCTGCTGTACTTGAGGCTTGAAGTTGACTTATTTTTATGCCACCAAAGTGGGGTTGATGGTAGATACTGAATGGAGCATTTTGTTACGCTAAAATTAACATTTGCTTGGCAGTTTAAGAGTACAAAAATCTTTGGAAATTATGGGAGAGGTATTTATAAAATCTTTAATCTATAAAATCTATTTATCTATAATATAAATCTTTCTTTTTTATCTAGTAATATTTTAGAACTTTTACAATAATTATTTATAGTATTTATCTGTCTTTCAAATTTCTTTATCCTGCAATCCTCCCCCTAGTATGCATTTATAACCGAAATTCTTTATCCCAATTCCCTACTCTGATTCTTCTCTTTTACTATACATAACTTTTGCACTTCCATTCCATTCTCTTTTTACTATCCATAAATTTCCCATCCATGTAGATATATTGCTTCCTGTTACTCTACTATATTTTCCAGCAATTACATATTAAAAAGCAAAAACCCTTTGAGCCACATCAAACAAATTCATATACATGTATGAAAAACCACACAAAATTCTATAGA
This sequence comes from Drosophila bifasciata, assembly GCA_009664405.1. NCBI lineage: Eukaryota > Metazoa > Arthropoda > Insecta > Diptera > Drosophilidae > Drosophila > Drosophila bifasciata. Next base: position 40,672,005 of record CM019042.1, on the reverse strand, counting down.
AAAAGGGGCAGCAGGCAGCAGACGCATGCAACTTTCCAAAAAGCAAAGCAAAAGAGAGAGAGTACTTTGCATCGGCAACATTTTATATTATCTGTCGACAATACTCGTAGTTTATCATGAGATAAAACCCAACCGATAAGGACATAAGCACTGTGATAACAGCAACAGCAACAGGGCTGTGTAGACAAACAGACGATAATAATAATAACAGTATACAACTCGGGGGCGCTCAATCGGAGTTGGTTGGTTGGTAACAAAGGAAGCAAGGAGCTGGCCTAGGCTGGCTTCGACAATTCCAAGTCGAATGCAGGCCGCACACAGGAAGAGTGAGTGAGTGTGAGTAAGCTATGGGGCAACATGCGTCAGCGGGACTAATCAGGCACCCACATACACCCCATACAGCCCACACTTCCTGCAGCACTCTGTGCCGCTACCCCCTGCGTCTGGAGTTGTGGGCCCTCAGCACGTGGTGTGTGGTGACATGTCTAGAAACTCCAAAACACAAGCCACCCCGTTGGGCGAATGAGGGTTGGGTCTGGGCTCTGTGCTCTAGCTCGGTGTAATGTGATAAGGGCAACGTTAGAATACCCTATATATGTCATACGGAAAAAGGAGGTTGGGGTTAGAGTAAATAAAATTAAATACTTTAAAAATTTTAGAAAGAATATTAAAAGGCACACAACACCTACCGACTCTGCTAATCAAATCTTTTCTCTTCACGTACTTTATTCCACTGAAATTCAGTGATCAATACCAATTACGAGGTATCCGCTGTGTCGACCCAATCCCATTTGTAGGCCTCACTTGTGTGGGGGTCTCGCCCCCGACTCAATTGCTTAGAAAAAAAAACGAACAAAACAAAAGCGACGTAATAAAACTCACTCAGTTTTCGTGTCACTCAGACTTTTGAGCCTTTTCAAATGCTCTCCATTCGCCAGTTCGCTTCGCTTCGGGCACTCGGGCCCCAGCCCCACTCCAGCCGAACCGTCAGACTTGTTGCGTGACTTCGGCAGTGCTCGGCCAAGGCTTGTGATTCGCCTTTGGCCGTGGGACTCTCGGTTCGCCTGTCGACGAGGCAGCGGCAGAGGACGCCTCACTGTTGCAACCATTCCACAAGTGGCCGTCATCCTCATCGCTTCCGCGTTTCCGGTGCTCCACGGCGTGTGCGTTTCGCTCAGTTTCGGTCTATGGTTCAACGCAATTTGTTCATCGCTCGGGAAATATTCTGTGCTGAAATTAAAAAAAATTATTTTCATATATGATGAAATATTAAAAAAAAGAAAAAGGAAATAAATCTCGTTTGCGTGTCTGTGTGTGTGAAATATGTGGTGTACAAAAATGCCCCTAATTGAGGTGAAAAGTGGCAAGAGATATTTTTAGAAAGATCTGTGTACAAAATTTAAGGATCAAGCATCAAAAATACACAACTGGGTTAATACTTTTTGAGTGAATGTAAGTTTTCAATTGCAGCATTTAAAAAAATAAATATTTGGAATATTCGAAATCCTTTTATTAAAAAAAAATGTAACTAGAAAAATCTAAAGCTTTACATTAAAGAAAATTTAAGGTTTAAATATAAAAACGAACAAAATAGAGTAACTACAAAATTATATTAATTTTAGTAATGGTCTTAAAACTCATAATTTTGGTGTTTTTATCGTAAATACATTTTTAACAAGTTTTACCGACACTCACAGTATAATTTTGGTTTGCCTGCGGAATTACATAATCTCAATAATTGCAAAGTAATTCAAAAAACTTTTCAAAAATAATAATTTAATGCTCAAAAGTATATTAAGAAGAAGATTTTTCGGGCAGTTTTTCAACCATGGCATTAAAGATCATACTATTCATAGAAAATAAAACATCAATCAAACCCCATCGTATTTTTAAATATCTCTGCTAGATTCCTATTATACAAATTCATTGAAATACTCCCTAGAAACAATTCACAACAAATATAGTACAAAATGTAACTGAAATCCAAACAGCATAAGTATGTACCGACATTTTTGTCCACCATTCTGTACGAGTTATTCAATCAACCCAAAAGGCATTGAACGTCCTAACCTAAATTTGAGGCTGGTATAATTTTCAATCGAAGCTGTTTCCGTGCGCCTTCCAGGCTCGAAACAGATCTCATTCAATGACACATAACCACAAACGAATTACCCCAATACACCTTGTCAAATGCAGTTCAAAACGTTGCCTGCAACCTAAGAGCGCTCCCTCTCCCCAATGCCCTCCCCATTCCACGGCACACACAGCACACACAAGCACAAGACTCACAAAGGCACGCAAAAGTATGCTTTATTTACTAGAAAGCATAATAAATATTACACAAGACCAGGTGCTGACTGACTGGCTGTTGGCTGCTGCTGCGGCAGTTGCTGTGCCAGTTGCTGCTGCTGCTGTTGCATTTCTAAGGACCTCAGACCCCCAGATCTGCAGAGCACGTCAAGCGTACCGCCAGACAAAGGAAGCTGCATTTTCAGTGTCAACAGCAGGAGGGGCAAGCAACATGTTGCAAGCATCTGCATTTAAAGCCATGTCCGCCCCCCTATTCGATGGCGACAAATCGGCGACTCATTGGACAAACTGTTGCCCTTTCTCCCCCCCAAGTCTTTTTATAACCGAAAGCTATTATATAACATCAGTGTAACCCTATAACCTTATACGCAGCCTGAAGTTAGGGGCGCTCCACAAGGTGCTAGCGATGGTAGACGGGAAGTCGATTTTTTCGATATTTTGAGTATATAGAATATTACTGTTGGAATAACAATGCTAAAAGGAATATTTTTATGGAATTTCAAGAGAAATTATTCGCAACTATCGCAAGGATTTTAGTTTCAAATTAAACATTTCCAGGAAAATGTTTAATTTCTGTTTTTATACAGAATATTATAGTATTATATAAGCTCTAGAAGACTTCAAAAATTATGATAACTTCAAGAGCTGTTTCGTGCAACTTTAGCAATGATTTTACAAAGAATTAACAAAGGAGCTTTATCAGGGAATATTTAATACATTTTTTTCACTTTTTCTTTTACGAATTTTGTCAATAAGATACTGTAGAAAAGCTTTCAACTATGTCTGTATGGAAATATCTTTGAATTTTGTATGAACTATCGTTTCCAAATATCGTTTCGCTCCTCACTTAACGCTGCCTTCACCAGGCCAGGACCACCGCTGTGATATGCATTGTATTGTAGTCATTTCTCTTAACATTTCTTTTAAAGACCCGCCAAACAGTTCATAGTCCATAGTCCATGGTCCGAGCGAACGAGTGAGCGAGACAGAGAGAGAGTGAGAGAGCCCAAGGAGCTGTTGTCGTTAAATAATAGCGACACTTTTGTTTCACTCAGCGGAGGCGCCTCAGTGAAGGAAAAGCGAAGAAAAATGCACCGCAAAGTGCGCGTTTTCTATTACAACAAAGTCCGTGTTTTTCTACAGTACCGTGTCCCCCCATGCCCCCTCTTCGTGTTATGTCCTGCCGTCTGCTCTACTCTTTAAATGTTTCAGAGCAGTACGGGGTTCCGGGTCAAATGCTGGAAAGCCAAGGGGCATAACCATAACAACGACAGAAAGCGCGAAAGCATTTCATCGACACACCATTCCCCTCCACCCCACACACAAGATTCTTCTCTCCTCTCTCACGGCATTTCAAGTACAATGCAATCTGTGTTCTCGCAAACTGACCCTTGACCCCAAGCGCAACAGGATTGGGTGAAAAAAATAAAAAAATAAAAACAAAAGGAGGGGGAAATCGTCTTATAATTTCTCACTATTTGCTGCCTCGTTGATTAGCGTTGCATGATTGTTCTGGAGGATTATTAGGGTGGTGGTGGTACAAAATGCTACGGTTTAGGGACTCTTTCTAAAAATAATTGCCATGGAATAACTGACGGAGGCGTCTTAGAAAAAGTGTGTCACAATATCCTTGTGGGAAAACTAAGTAAAGATTTGTTCTTCTTTAGAAGAGTTACATGGTGGGAAAATATCTTAAGAAGGGGAAAGAAGTTGCGAAAGAGCATCTACCTTGGATCATATTTTAAATTCCAATGCAAATATTGATAGAGAAGATTATTTGCGAATAAATAAGGTAGTTTACCTAATATAACGAATTATCAGAATACCGTTCAGATGTCTTCAGAATAAATAAGATAGTTTTTTAAAGGGAGTTTATGTTATACGACGAAATATCAGAATACCGTTCAGATATCTTCAGTTATCAGAATTCAGATTTAGAGCAAAAAGAGTAAAAAATAACTTTTTTTTTAACGTCTGATGTTTCTTTAACTAATTCCTTTAAATTTTATTCAGAAATGCATAAGGAACTATTTACTTTCGCTTACGAGTATAACACAAATTTATGCATATTTATGCTCCAAAATTATTTTAACGTATCATATCATCATCATTATCATATAATATTAATCGAAGAAAAGGGATCTTTAGACAGAAATTTATGGATTACTAAATACCTTCTGAAAAATGAAATATGAAATGAAAATGAAATGAAAAACTAATATCTATTATCTCTGCCTTGAATTCGGCCTGCAAAATTTATAATTATAATGACACAATGTTCTAGATATTCGTAGTTCCACTTACAAAGAGAACTCTAAATGTCATTTTGGACATTCGAATGAATGTGTCATCTAACCTAATTTGATTGTCAAATAGCAGCACGTGTGATGGGTCCAACTTCCATATAGCAAATATCGATCTGAAGATAACGAATATCACACACAAATGATTCGAATGTGGCTAAGAGTACGAAATGCTAGATAAAAACTCATAAAACAAACACTGACAGAAAAGCTCTGCAATTATGGGGGGTATTAAAAAGCTGACTAGCCCAAAAAAAAAAACAATACAACAATAAACTGACAGATAATAAAGGAAATGAGTAGACCATAAAGGGATACTGGGGATAAAGTGGCCCTTAAAAACGGGAATCAACATTGGAGGCTAGTTCTTTGGTTAAAAACGATAGAAATTGTGTTACAAATCATTTCCAAAGAGCTCGCCTTTGGGTACTCCTCTTTGGCTTTCTTTAAAGTTCCAAAATCCCCAATAGACTTTCTTCATTCTCTTAAATTAATTTCTATAAATTACCTGAACTTTTTAGCCTTTTAAAGACACTCCCACCAACGATGGATGCCACACAGTTGACGGAACTGATCAGCAGCCACGACTTCATGCAGCTACAGCAGCAGTTGCATCACAACAACAACAACTACAACACAGATGGGCACAATGGCTTGTCCCCAGAGTCGGCGGAGCGAAGTTCCCGGCCGGTCAGGCGTGCCACAAGACGCACCTCACAGGTAAGCCAGCCAACGAGCGGAAGATCTGTAAAGAGTGGCATTGATATTTAGTGTGTGTGTGTATCTGTTCCATCTGCAGTTAAGCAATAATACTTATGATCTGGAGATGACAGATTCCAGTTCGCAGAGCGATGATACGAGCGGCGGGGGCGGCAGCAGCAATGGAGGTGGTAGCAGCACCAACAATCCGCAGGGGCATTCGCAGGGAAATCAACGGCCCTCGAGTAGAGGTCGTGGACAGCAGAGCAACGGCGGATGTGCGTCGAGCCTCACTCCCAACAGTGCCAATTCGAGTTCCTCGAATTCAAATGCCAATCGGCGGCGTAAGGGAGCGCTTAATGCCAAGGAGCGGAATCTCAGGCGCTTGGAGTCCAACGAGCGGGAGCGTATGCGTATGCACAGCCTGAACGATGCGTTTCAGTCGCTGCGCGAGGTCATTCCGCACGTGGAGATGGAGCGGCGGCTGTCCAAGATTGAGACGCTGACACTGGCCAAGAACTACATCATCAATCTGACGCACATCATACTCTCGAAGCGGAACGAGGAGGCGGCTGCAATGGAGCTGAATGGCGGTGCCGTTGGCGGTGTCCTGCTCTCCAGCCTCACGGCAGACGCCAGCGGCGGCACGAATGGAGCATCGGCCAATGCCACGGCTGCACTCTGCTTTGAGGATGCTCTGGCCAATGGTGGGGCCTACGATTGTGCTCTGTTGGCCGCTGCCGATGGCACTCTGCTGAATGCAGCCGCCGTTTCGGCCAATCCTGCGATGCAGAGTCTCCAGCCCCAGTCGATGCACATGCAGCAGACACAGTTGGAGCCCACATCCCATCATCCACAGCAGCAGCAACAGCAGCAACAGCATCACCATCATCAACAGCAACAACAACAGCAGTCGATGCATGGTCATGGGCACATGGGAGCCACAATGATGCTCACCCAACAGCAACAGCAGCAGCAGCCCCAACAGCAGCAGCCGACACTCATCCTGAATGGCTCCACAACGGTTAACGTGGGCGTCGGAGTTGGCGTAGGAGTCGGCGTGGGGGTCGGAGTTAATGTCGGCGTGGGTGTTGGGGTGGTGTCCGGCGTGGGTGTCGGCGTGGGTAACAATTCCGGAAACTTTACAGATGTTAATGATAATTTCGATGAACCATTTCGAGAGTTCCTTTAAGGTGTCGGATAATCTAAGGGAGCACAGAGATGATAAAAATAGAATTTATAGCATATAGAGAGCGGGCAAAAGGCAAAGAATTTGTTTTCCCTGGGAGGAATTCAGTTTAAGAAATTAAATTATTCAAACGTAAACGATATTTTGCCATAGAAATAGTAAAACTTAGAAGTGGGCAGTACCGTTTGTTTTTCTGAACAAAATGGGTAAAAACGGTAAACAAAAAATATTCCAACCTTTCAAGCACAACTGTACTTCAATTGTATAGTTCATCGATTAAGCATTCAGCACAACTGTACTTAATCTGTGTTTCATTCCACCATTCCCACAACCATCTATCCAACACTTCAACAAATTAGTTCTGCTACAACTACACTTAATCGAAAAGGAAAAACAAAAACTAGAACTCATCCTGAAATATCAGCAAATTATATAGGAATTTAGAATTAATATACGTACATAGAAATTAAGTATAAAATTAACCATAAAGATAAATACATAAATTACATATATGGAATATTAAAACTCCCCCTATACATACCAAAAACCAAAGCTAAGCCCTAGATTGTAAGTTAATCAACAGAAATAGAGTCAAAAAAATATATATATTATGCAATTAATCCAAAGTTGTTATAACATAAGAGCATCTTAAGGATAGTAGATTATTGAGAAATACTGTAATTGTATATATAGAAATGAAGTAAATGAACGGACGGAAGCAAACACCAGATACAGATGAAAAGGGAGTCGAACTCTCAACGAGTTTCGCTATATATATATACACATACACACATATATAGTATATAATTGTCAGCAATAGCAACAAAAACAAAGCATCAATTAACGTTAACTAGCAGCCCTGGCGCGACTACGGAACGACAACGACACGACGACGACGACGACGGCAGAGTGACGCGCCAATAAGTTAATTTACCACCCATGATCTTTTTAATGCACTTGAAATTTATCGTACTACGGATGTAATGGTTCCCGGAGCAGGGTAACAAAACAATTAACACACCGAAACGTTGAATGGCACATTGAAATTGGCACACTTCCGATTGTACCCCATGCCCAGCCCAGCCCAGCCCTGGCTGTGTACCTAAAGGAAGGACAGAACTGTACGACTCTTACGGGTGGAAACGTAAGCCAGAGTGGGACAACTCTATATATAGCGATGTGGTGTACGGTACCGTCCACAACGGTAAACAGTAATAAAATAACGGTGCTCAATGGGTGGCATGATACAGAGAGGAGTGTCAGTGTGAGTGGATGTTGATGTGGGAGTGGGTGTGTGGATGGATGCTTGGGTCTTAGCAATAATTAAGTGAAAAATAGTAGTTAGGGTGAGACATCGCCTCGTTCTCGTGGGTGTGGGTGTGAAAGTTAAGCTTGTTGATTATGTTTGATTAGTCGAGGATTTAGTATTTTGGGTTAGTCGGTAAGCATGCATACATATTATGTACATCTATTTCTAGTGCTAGTGGGTGGCCGTGAAGGTCTAGAAGGGGCTTGGAAATGGGCCATAGAGCAATAGGTAATTCGTATTCGGTTAGCAGACGGAGGATGAGGATGAGCATGGGGGGGTTTACTACAACGAAATGGCACAAAAGTGTTTTGTTTTTTGTGGACGAGTGTCAAGTCTAGTCAAATTCTGTTGCACAAATGATATACAAATATATATTTGGATAAAACTGCAATATAGATGTTTAGTAAGTATTGTAAATGTTTTTCTCCCCACATATGTACACACAGACACACAACACACACACACACACACAAACAGACACAAAATCAATTAATATATCTAAATACTTAAACACCCACAAAAAAAATGAGCAAATATTTATGTAACAAAATACTAAAAAGAAAACAGCATATTACTCGTATTGTATATATACAGTTTAGGAATGGTCTAAGAACGATGAGCATTTGGTGTGTACAAGTAAAAGGCAGATCGATATATGAATACATCCCTATGGAATACCAGTGTAAAAATAATTGATGCTATTCTATTTGATATATATAACTAGTATACTTAGATGCCAAGCAAAGTTGATTAAATAAAGCAAACAAATACATATATCAAAATTTACGTTTTTTAATTACATATTGAATTTTGAAATTATCTCTATCTAATCAAAGCTCTATCTAATAATGACCTACAAACTTTCAGTCAAAAAGCATACAAATCAGTAGTTTTTCTGTTTCTACAGACAGACACGGCGCTATAACGACTCTTCTGTCGATGCTGATCAAAAATAGATATTATTTACGTCGCGAAATGCTTTCTTTCTCTACGTTTTAAATATCTATACCCAAGCTAAAGTCTATCAAATTATTGTAATTTAATTACCTAGCAGCATCATCGAGTTTTATACCTATCAGCTTATGTATGTCGTTTCCCCTCTTGAGCATTTTTCATTGCCACTGTTCTAACGGCTAAATTTACCCCCACGCAAAAAGAAACCACTCACAAAAGGTCATTCACATTCGGAAACGCTCCGCTGAAATTGTGTTATTTCACTTGATACGTTCGCATGATGAAATCGAATCGACTATCAGCCACTATCAGTACCAGTTTACTCACATCTTGCATTAAAACTCGGAAGAATTTCGTCATGTTTTTATGCGACTGCACAGCGCCCACAGGTTTGGCTGCTTTTGACTTGGGATTGCTTGAACTCACATTAGAAATTCGTTTGTGCCGGTATATTTCATACAACGACAACGCACAACCAAACATTATGAACAACACCAATGCACGAAAAAACGCCGATTCTTTTTAAATAGGCTAAATTAATTTTAAGAATTTCGCGGGAAGCAGCAGCGCAGTGCAAACACGCCATCTATAACAATAGTGTTGTCAAGCGTTGTTTTCAACAATGCTTATCGCACACAAATATCGACTATTCTCACTATCGATGTAATATGATACTAATCAATGTCGCTGGAATATCTATATCTAATAACAGTAAAACTATTACATTTTAGTGCATCTCACAAAAATATTTCCACATTTATATATTCTATAAATATATTATTTAAGAACCGATATATCGATATTATGTATATCAATATTTGAACATCACTACAGAATTTTTGTTTACCTGCGAGCGTTGTTTTTGGCGGATAAAATCAAACGTCTAGCAAGTGGAGAGCACAGAGTGCAGTGATTTGAATCAGGTATATACACACACAGACATTAGTTGGTATTAATAAAGTGCATCATGACGTGAGAAACTTGTAAATATAGTTGTCAATTATTAAAGAAACCTTCTTGCAACTCGGTTGGAGCTGTGGAGCTGCTGTGTGCGCGTATTGTGTGTATGTGTGGAGTTGCGCCAGACAGAGATGGGAACACAGAAAAGTAAAGCAGTGCGACAGGGCCAGACGAATGTGCAGTTATTTTTCTTCGTTTCAGGTTCACTACCTCCTTCCGTTCTACTTTGCTGGCCTTTTGTTCTCCATCTCTTTTGTTATTTTTTTCACGTCTCGGGGGGCATATGGCATCCACTACCTGCGAAGTGAGAGAAATCTAGGAATTTGGAGTATGTATGGAACTAGTTATACATAGCCAACACCACCAGCCCAGGCCCAGCCGCCGCATAGCTTGAATATTTAAACCTACTAAAAAAAAAAAAACGAAGAAGAGACTGCATTTTTTCTGTGTGGCGCTTGCCGCTTGAGTTCGCTGCAGTTTGTTAACCCCTCGCGGATTCCAATTCCACCCGAGACTTGGTTTCGATTGTTCCCATTTCTCTCGGGTGCACCAACAACCCAAACACTTTCCTTCTTTTGCGTTGTAACTTTTGTGGGGGGCAAGTAAAGTTCTATAAAAATAGCTCAAAGGGTCAGTTTTGGGATTCCATTGCCCATGCTTATGGGTAGATTTCCGGAATTAGTCGATGGCACGCAACCTAAAAAAAGGTGTATTATTATGCACACATGCATTCGTACAAACATATATTCCGGTATTCAATGGGACAGGCCCCAGTGACCGACCGCCAACATCGTCCCATTCCAAGTTGAAGGGGGGGAAGTTCCCCCATATACTATATAATCGCTCCGATAGGCACCGCGCACGAAGTGGGAGAAAGAACAGCAACAGTGGAGCCCAAGGGCTTATCAAATGACAGAAATAGCCAGCCAAGGTTGTTGCAATTTGAGCTTACAATTTTTGCAAGAATTACAATAAATTGTGAAACATCCGCTTAAAGGGGAAGAACTGAGGGAATAAAATATATTGCATATAAAAAAAAAGTCTGCTTTAACTATGAATTATATATTTTTCCATTGCAACATTTCATTGATTAAATGTGAACGCAGAATAAAAAAAATCCAAGGAATGATTCGCTTAATAGGGGTCACAGGCTATCAGTTTACAGCGCAACAAAGATTGAAAGAGTATGGAAATCTCAGCATTTCAATCCTGAATAATCCAAAAAGTTTGGATTTTCTTTGCTCTAAAAACGATATTCAATATTTTATAAGATTTGTTTATGTTTTGTAGCCACTGTCCGGGCCGTGGCCAACACGTTCACTCCCACCTACAACAAAGAGGTTTATTGACAGGCAGTGGCAGCGGCGGCGTTTTTTTATCGTCCTGTTTACGCGTGGCTGAATGAAATGTATATTTGATTACGCCTCCACTTTGGTGTCCGTGTGCGACAGGTGAAACTTTTCACTCGGCTTCTTTTATAGATAGATGGGACAGAGAAGAGAGCGGAAGAGTGGAGGGCCCTTATTTAATGAAGCCCAGCCGCGACGGCCAGTGGCTATTAACCACCTCCCTTCTTTTTTTGCCACCGTTGACACAATTTCAAAACGATCGATTTTGGTCTATGCTTAGAGGTGGCATGGGGTTAGCTACATATGTACATATGTATGTAGAAAGAATATTATGCCCATGGCAGGAGGGCAAAGCACACACCCTGCTGCTGTGTGTGTGCCAATCAACTAATTGGAACAGTGACCCCTGCTAATTGAAGAGTTCAAACTGATCTTGATCTGATCGGTGTGGCATATACATATGAGTACATATAGTACATGAACATAATTTGCTTAGACTAAATAGACAAAGAGCAAATCAGCATGTGAATTGAGGGTTGAGGGTGGTAACATATTATCTGCTGGGTGAATTTGAAAAATAATATATAATATGAGTAATGATAAGTAAAACAAGGTAGATTTGTAGTATACTAATTCAATTTTGATAGACACTACCTCTTGATAAGGTATTGCCTTCTTAAAGATAAGATAAAGACTGCAACCACCCTATAAAAAGCTTGATTGCTTTCGAATTTAAAATCAGTATTCATTTATTTTTGCTATCGTGTGTGTCCAAGTTTAAACAGGCTCCGCAATGAAGTCAGTCTACGGCTTTGAGGAATGGTACGATATATACTATATTTATGTAAAAGATAAGAAATGGCGTGAAATATGGTCAGTCTTTTGCTTAGTCCGGTCAGATTTTAAGGCTATAATACGCGGCACACAAGACGAGACCATTATAATTGCATTCTGTGGTGAAATTAGTTAGAATCTTTGATATTAAAATAGAGAGCGGGAAGTGCGCTTACTTTAATATAAGTATCTAGTGGTTCAATAACACTTGATTCATCCAAAAGTATATGTTTACCCCTCGAAGACAGTCCAGACCGTTTGTTTCCTGTTTACTTTTGATTGTGAAAGAGTTACTCTATGTCGCCATACTGTCTGGTAATTTTTCCTTATCATTTCGATTGCGAAAAGTGTGAATAATACAAGTTAAAAGTTGCTCCCCCCGTATAAGTGCAGTTGTTTTATGGTGTTTATACTCCCAGTTGCTATAGCTGCCAACCCATTAGATCTGAAAACAATTGCTATCTACTTGGTACTACCACTAATCGATGCCTGTGGGGTGGTTGCACTGCAAATGCAGTTCGTCCTTGTAACAAATATACATATGTATATAGAGAGCTCTTTCGCCTCCCGCAAACACCCGCACACCGCCCTGGAAAAATACATATACGGGTAATATGTAATAACAAATAATAATGCGCCTAAAACTGGGCCAAACGAATACAATGAAACGTGAAATGTGAAATGGGAATGAAAATGAAATGAAATGAAAATGGCAGCAAAATGCACTCAAAATGCGAAAAGGGCCTTGCTTCGGGTGGGCCTTTACATTGTGCACATTTCTGCACTTGACAACTTTCGCTCTATGGGCAAGTGAAGTGCTCAGAAAGGTTGTGGCTGGGGGGTTCTGCTATATGTAGGGTTAATCCACAGACAGTCAGACGACAGGTGAAGGAGAAGCAAGAGAGTGAGAGAGAGAGAGAGAGTGTGTGTCCACTGTGGTTGCGTGTATTTTCTGTGATTTGGGGGTTGGCTTTGGGATGATGGTAGCCACTTCGATTTCCTTTTTAGAACCCATTTGCAAGTGTGTGTGCGTGAGTGTCTGCGGTTGACCAGCGTTTTATTGATTGATGTGCGACCATTGTGTGTGTCTGTGTGTGTGTGTCCTGAGCTCAATCGGTTAATATTTTCCCTACCATTCTCTTTTTAGCAGTACGAAGAATCAGAGCAAACGCAAGAGACGTTGTACGAATTTCTGCAGCAAAATGGCATCCGGCGGCTTGGCATGTGTCAAATATTTGACATTCTTTTGCAATCTACTATTTGCGGTAAGTTCTCTGCTTTCATTTTGGGATTAATTTCCGTTTTTAATCACTGTTCTTGCAGCTCACTGGTCTGCTCATCTTTCTGGTGGGTGGCATGGTGCAATTGAATTATGCCCACTATTCGAATTTTGTTAGCGATCACATTTGGACGGCGCCCATCATACTGATGATTGTGGGCGCCGCTGTGGCCGTCATTTGTTTCCTGGGCTGTTGCGGCGCCTTAAAGGAGAGCAGCTGCATGATCCTTAGCTTTGCCATACTCGCCGTGGTCATATTTCTGTTCGAAATAGGTCTGGGCGTGGCTGGGTATGTGAAGCATTCGGGATTGCAGCAGATGATGGAGGGACAATTCAATTCGACCATGAGGCACTATAAGGAGCGTGAGGATTATCGCGATGCCTGGACCCTGTTGCAAACGGAATTGGATTGCTGCGGCACCTATGGACCCACCGATTGGGAGGTTATTTACCCAAACAAGACCCTGCCACCGGCATGCTGCTCGGTCATTAATTTGAGCGAGGCCAAGGAATGCACTGTGGTGCATGCCACACAGAGTGGCTGCTTGCAGAAGCTCTTGGGCATTTTGGACTCAAAGACATTGATCTTGGCCTCTGTGGTGCTGGCAGTGGCGGGTATTCAGGTGAGTAAAAGGCACTCTTTAATGGGTTTTCTTGTTGTTAACTATGGTTTTTTGCTCCCACAGCTTTTGACCATACTATTTGCCTGCTGCCTGTATCGTTCGTTTCGCCGGAGCTACGATCACGTTTAGATTACGCAGCGATGATCCCGTTTGTCGACTTTGAAACGGTTGGAAGGAAGCAGAAAGAAGAATGAACGAATGAACAATTTTCGTAGTTTGTAGTTTGTCATAAGCATGCGAAAAGATTTCTCGTTGCCGTCTCTCAATCACAACAAATCACAAAAAAAAAACACACACAAAACACGAATCACAACAACCACTTACCTGCCCTAAAATACACGCCCACTGAAGGCTGATTCTGATACGACTACTAAATATTCGTATTTATTTCACACCTCAATTTTAAGACATTTTTCTTGCCAGTTTCTACAATCATTCCTTTTTGTTAAACATTTTTTTAACCCAATGTATTTGAGCATTTGTTAATTCTTTAATTGTTAACGCATTTCTTGGTTAATGTTGTTTGGCCACAAAATTTTTAGTTTAAGTTTCTCAAGGGCAAAACAACATTTGCGCTCTCAAATTAATATTAAACAAAAATGTTTACACAAGAAATATAATTTTTCTCATATCCAAAAACCCAACCACATCACATATTCTCATATACATATCGAATTATCCATACTTATAGTATACCAAAAAAATATTCTCATTCATTTCGATCAGAAAGTGTCCTTGCAACGATTTTATATATACAATTTTTTCGAAGATTTTTGTGCATTTAGAAACTACATACACACATTTGTATGTATGTACGTACTTTTATGTATATGCAGGGGATGTAATGTGGCTTATTCCTAACTACCCCCCCCCCTAGAAAAACCCCCACCAGTTGAACCTTATTTTTAAACATAAAGTATATGTGTACTCGTTCGTCAGTAGAAAACTATTATTACATTACGATTAAACCTATTATGAATTACATATATAGACACAAACACAGATCACACACTCACACACATTAATATATATATATATACTATAATTAAATATATAATATACTCATACATACATATGTGTACATGCATGAAAAAATGCTTTTAATATCGAATTTACATTTGGAGATCAAACAAACGAATCGTGCATTGCATACCACAGATCTAGCATCTAGCATCTTGCATCCTTGTTGCATCTACCCAAGGCTTTAATAATGGACGATCAAAAGAACATTGGATGTTTCAATCGATGTTTGAAATTACACAAGCGGCATACATATTTGCAATGCACCCATACACATTACAAAAATAATTGTCTACAACATAAAAACAAGCAAACATTATATGCATTTTTAATATGTATTTGTATTTGTATTCTTGTATTTGAATCTGTGTTAAAAAAAAACAAACAACAACTGTGTGCAGCACTGAGAACATTAACTTAAATAAATGAACAATTTTAAATGGAAAATGCGAAACGTGGAATATTATATTAGGGGCTGTCCATATATATCGCAATCACATTTGATTTTGATTATGATTAATTATGATGTAATTTGATTACATGGGGAGGGGAGGGTCTTGAATATTGATTAAGTGATCATTTTTAAGGATTTTTGATTGAAACTATCAAAAAATATGATTATCAGCGGGGAGGGGTCAAAAATCATTGAAAACGTGATTACATAATATATGGACAGCCCCTTATAGAAGGATTTAATAGGAGTACTAGAAAAACTCCTATTAACAAGAATTTTATATTGGAATAATAATTTTAAATAATTGTAAGTGTTTTCCTCAATTTCCCTTTTAGTACGAAAGTAAAATAATAGTTTATTTTCCTTCCGCAAAGTTTGAGAAAAGGTCCGATAGACAGAGTTAGAGTATCGAAATTTTATTACAT
The DNA here is from genome assembly GCA_009664405.1 of Drosophila bifasciata. Classification (NCBI taxonomy): domain Eukaryota; kingdom Metazoa; phylum Arthropoda; class Insecta; order Diptera; family Drosophilidae; genus Drosophila; species Drosophila bifasciata. The sequence goes on along the minus strand of CM019042.1, from coordinate 40,656,297 downwards.
ATGTATATACATACATATGGATATATATATTTATTTCAGTTGAAATACAGCTTAAAGAAGATTTCAAATTAAATTTAAATATTCATAGAATTTTTATTCGAGTTCGAATTTGTTCGACAAGTTCCTCCATTTTAAGGATTTGCCGTTGGTAACACTTTTTAATAGTGTTTTAAAACAGTACAGTTATGCAAGCACAGCACAGAGCTGCAATTGCAACAAATCAAGCGTTGCTATCGACAACAGTAGGCAGGCGGCTTGTTTATTCAATCAAAATAATCGTAATAGTCTCGACGCCTGATTCAGTGCTTTTTTCCAACAAATCATTTTATAGTTCCCAGTATTAATAAAATTCGAAGCATTTCATTTCATTTGAGAACTTTGCTAAATCAAACACATATATATAGAAATTTCCAGAGAAGCTCAAAAACGAGGCAACAATGTGCGAGCCGGGTTTCGCACGACGCCACGAGGAGGTAACCGGCCTAAAGCGCATTACCGCCGAGGGCCTCAAGGAGATATGCAAGCGGGATAAACTATATCAAACGCCGCGCCTCAACGATGTGCTCTACTTGCACTTTCAGGGTAAGTATTTACAGACAATTTAATGGCTAAAGCTAACACTTTATCTGGCAGGCTATCAGTGCATAGAAAACCTGGATGAATACACCGAACTCAAGAGCCTTTGGCTCGAGAACAATGCCATATCGGAGATACAAAACCTAACCAAGCTCACCAAACTCAAGTGTTTGTATCTGCAGAGTAATCTGATTACGAAAATGGAGAATCTGGAATGCTGTCGCGAATTGGACACGCTAAATGTTAGCCAGAATCATATACGCAAAATCGAGAATATTGGCACCGATATTCTGCCCGTGTTGAATACCCTAAACATAACCTCGAACTATCTGACGGACAGCGCCAGTTTGGCTAATTTGGTCGAGTGCAAGACATTGTCGGTGCTGGATTTGGCCAACAATCGCATTGATGATATTCTGATTGTAAAAATATTCGAACAAATGCCCAACCTGAGGGTGCTGGTGCTGCAGGGTAATCCCGTCGTCTCCCGACTGCCGCAGTATCGCAGGACATTGATATTGGCCTGTGTAAGTTTAAGCCATATCCGGATAGCCACAAGGTGCTCCTGTTGATGGTTTGTTTTATGTTTTGCAGAAAGAGCTTACGTACCTGGATAGTCGCCCGGTATTTCCACGTGATCGCGCCTGTGCCGAGGCCTGGTAGAATGATAGAAATAGTTCTTTGAGAAAATGGCATTTAAAATGGCTTTATTTTCTAGGAAACGCGATGGCTACGATGGCGAACGCAAAGAAAATCAACGCTGGAATCGGGCCGAGCGTCGCAAGACACGCGACAGCGTCAACAGTAAGAGAAATCCTATGGGAAAACCCAGAAGAAAATCCTTATAACTAATCGAATCTTATGACTCCTTCACTCAGGCACCATACGCATGCGCAATAGGCATTTGAAACCCGAAGACCAGGTGCCCCTGCTCAATTCCAGTGATTCCGAGGAGGAACAGAAGGGCATCTCGGAGGCAGAAAAGACACGCAAGCGAGCCGAACTGGAATATGGCACTGTGGATACCATGTGGGATGAGGTTTCCGGTGAAAGTCAGCCCTCAGAGCATAGCGCAACCAGCTCCTCGTCGGCGGATGATAATGAAAGTGCTGGCTCGCAGGCGGATCACATTGCCGAGTGCATCAGTAATCGTCGTGTAAAGCCTTTGGAGGGCAGGCCTAAAGTCCTGTACGATGAGGCAGTTACGGGCGATGTGGAAAGCATCGAGCAACTTGTCAAAAACAAAGACGCAAATGAACAAAATGATTTGAATAGCTCAGAGAAGGAGCAGCAGTCCAAGGGAAAGCGTTTGCTTATAGAAGAAATGGATGAAAATTCGAATGCTACTTTGAAAAATCAGAAAGCAGACTCGGATAAACCCGTCAAAGTAGTTGAAAATAATATGAATGAAGCTGTAAAGGAACATCAGAACATTCAGGAATCCAAAACGATGCAACAGCCCAAAGGCAAGCGAATTCTTATAGAAGAAATGGATGATAATGAGACAGTAAAGGAAGCAACAAAACTGCAGCCAGATGAGGGAAAGCAGTCTGAGGATCTTGGTGTTAAGAAGGAAGAAATTCTCGAAGCAGCTGATATAAAGGTAAGAACTGATAATAAATTAGATGATGCAGAGATTAATGAATTAAACCCCAAGGAAAAGGAAGTTCCAATCGCCTCAGAGATTATACAATCAGACAACGCCTCAGAGCCTCCACTTTCTCAATCAAACAACGCCTCAGAGCTACCGCTACTCTTTCAATCAGACAGCGGTTCAGAGCTGGATAACAGTGCAGATCTTGAGCAGACATGTCAAACGCTGCTGCACGTGGCCGATGGCAACGATGATGGCGGAGATCCCACGCCCAAGGAAATAAAGGCCAAACTCATCAATGAAATGTACGAAAGTTATGGCTCGGAAATGTTTGCAGAACATTCGCTGCCCATCGATCAGTTGCTGAACGAAAGCACCGGAAAATACCAACTGGAGGCCAAAGTCTGCTGCGAGGAGGAGGAGACAGCCGGCACACCCAGAGATCTCTATAAGGAATTCATTGAGGAGTTCTCGCTGCAGCCCAAGAGCAAAGCGCAATTGGATTGGGAGCAGGAGTGTGCCGATGCCAGTGAGAAGTGTGCTCATGATTTGGCCGAAATAGGCAGCCACCTGGACGAGGATCTGCAGGAGCTGCGCCAGCATGCAGAGACCTTGTGTGGCCAGGTGCCAGAGCTAACGGAGGGTGCATCCGAGTCGGATGAGGAGCTGAAAGAGACCGAACTGGAGGCAAAGTCCGAGCTGCTCAAGGCGCGATTCGAAGAGCGCAAACAGGCGATGGAGGAGCGAAAGCAGCTGCAAGAGAAAAATGAAGCCTCAAAGGCAGAACTGGCAGATCTGACCCAACGCTATGATCTCTTTGCCAAGATCATGGACGATGTGACGGATAATGTGCCGAAGCGTGTGTTTGGCGCTGGCTCTGACACTCCCAGCAAGGATTGGGACAAGGAGGAGTGCATGCGGCAGTTGCCACTAACCACCATGGAGGACGCCATCAAAGAGGGGCACACTGCCAAGGATGATGATGATGATATATTGACACGACCCTTGACCGAGCTAAGCAGCGCCGAGGCAGCAGAGGAAATCTGCGCCAGTTTGGATCGAAAATTGGCCGGCGAGGAGGCAACCCTACGCCAGCTGCTCTCGGAGCTGGAGAGCGAGAATGAGATTCTGTACAACATTGAGACGCAAGTGGATTATGAGGAGTCCTTCAGCACCGAGGACTCGCAATTGCAGATGATTTGTGCCTCGCTGCTGAACGATCTGATCACCGATGTCATCTACAAGGACATCACGGAAATGGGTCCCAATAGCTATCCGCTGGGACCCTTCGAGTCCGACGACGAGAACACTTACTCGGCGGAGCCGAAGCTGGAGAAGCTGGTGCCGCCGCATCTGGAGAATCCAGCTGGTGGCAAGAGTCTGCGCGAATGTGTGGACACGTTCAAGGAGTTTCTGGCCAACAGGTCGGAGGATAATCCCCGGCCTGTGTCCTCCACAAACAAGGAGAAAATACGCGCAGCCAAGGCGCTGCTGCAGTCCAAGTGCCTGTCGGAGTACAGCAAGGACACACCCGAAAGTTTGGATGCCCAACTGGCCAAGGATGAGGCAAATCGCAAGCGGCATGTGGCTGCATCGGCGGCACGCTGCTATGCCAAGCGGGAGAAGTACGACGACACCTTGGAGGTCGTGAACAATCGTCTGATGGTCGTCAAGAAGGACACGGGTGAACTGGAGGAGCTGCCACCGCCACCAGAACTGATCAGTGACTCGGAATCAGAGGAGCAGGAGGACGAAGAAGACGTCTATGACACTGCAGACGATGAGCCGCAGCAAAGTAATCCACGTACACCCTGGACCACACCGTACGAGCCGAAGCCACGCAAATCTGCCGAGCATTTGGTCAACGAAGCCATGCAACGCTGCCTCGCGGAACAATTCACTGAATATCCCGATGACACCAAGGAGAATGAACCCCTGCCGGAGGAGGAGGAATTCTTTTCGCTGCAGGCGAAGCAAGCATTTGGCACTCTCGACTCGGAGTTCTTTCAGAAATTGGATCTCGATAAGGTGACGACTGCGACCAATGCGGAGGCTGCCACCGAGTGCATGCGCAGCTACAACGAGCTGAAGGCCTGCATGAAGTCGGGCGCCACGGAGCTGCAGCTGACCAGCGAGGAGAACGATATGCTGCAGGAGATGCTCTCCTCCAATGAGGATCTGGAGGCCAAGTGCAAGGCCATCGATGATCCAAACGAGCTGTTGAACAAAATGATGCAACGCATGAAGGAGCACGAGGAGCGGGCACGTGAGTTGCAGCAACAAGAGCAGGAAGCCATGCAGCAGCTGCAGCAAGAGAAAGAGGAGGAGGATGCAGGCAACATTAGACTTTCATTGGGCGAGGGTTCCATGCTGTATCAGCGCTGGAGTCCATTGTCCATCACAGAAATCATTGAACAAAAAGATGATGGTTCAAAGTCAGAAGTAGGAGTGGCACAGGGCGAAGTAGGGGTGGCACAAGGAGAAGAAGGAGTTGCACAGGGAGAAGGAAGTGTTCCCCAAGCAGCAGAAGTAAAAATTCCCCAAGAAGCTGAAGGAGGAGTTCCTCAAGCCACAGAGAGAAGTGCTCCCCAAGCCACAGAGAGAATTGCTGCTCCTCCATCCACAGAGAGATATCCAAAACTTCCAGCTCTCGGCTACGAGGACATTGATGACGATGAAGCCCCCTCTGATTTCACAACCGATTATTCATCCGACGATGAAATGGCCGTTGTGGAGCCACCAAAATTATCCCCAGAAATGCTCAAAGCCTATTACTACGAGGGCTTCGAAGAGGACATGCGTATGGTGCGTGAGAATGAGGCCAGAACTCGTCGCGGTCTACGCAAAATAATGCAAACCGAAAAGCAAATGGTCAAGGATAATAAAAAGGAAATGGCAGCCGAATTGAAGTCTAGTCCAGCGCAGGAAGAGCAGCTGCCCGAAGCAGAAGCAAAGTCTGAGACCGGAAAGGAAAAGGGGGAAACTGCCAAGGATAAGTGGGCCAAAATCGCATCCAGATTGAATGAATTTCTTGATCCCGAGTCCATGGCGCAGCTGCACAGCCACGAATATGGCGAAAGTGATGGCGAGGAGGATGACGAGGATATTATGAATGATGTTACGGGCTTGGAAAACTATGAGGAAGAGTCAGAGACGCTATTTGAATCGGCTCTAGAGGAACCTTTAGAGCAGCAAGAAAAGGAAGAAATACCAAATCAGCAGCACGATCAAGCAGCAATTACGGAGCCAAACAATCAATTGGAAAGTTCTTCAAAAGCAATCCCTGAGGGTAAGCAGCAAAGCAGCAACAAATACTGTATTTTTAATAAAATAATTTAACACTTAATTTCAGCCTGTAAACCGCATCAGAACTTGTTTGATGAGAATGACTTCTGTGACTTATTGAATAATTTGAAAATAACTACAGAAGAAAGCGCTGATATTGGAGATTCAGAGAAGAAAAAGCCAACAACTACTGAATGGACAAAGATAAACCCAGATGATTCGAATATAGGCGATGGTCATGCCGAGAAGTTCACAAAGGAAAATGATAATGTGAACGATATAAAACCCATTGAAACTACAGAAAACACACCTCTTGTAGGCAACACAGACAACAAAACACCACCAGAATCCTCCTACACATCTGCAAACTTTATAAAATTGGATTATTTTGTAGACACTGAACCCTCTGACCCACTAGATGACGCTGAAGCCACAGAATCTCAGCTTAAAACCGAACAAATGGAATTCAATGTGGATGTCCTAAACGAGGACGGGGATGTGATCATCAAAGAAGTCACAGTTGAGGCCCAAGTGACCTACCAATAGAATACAAATAATTCCATTCCTTTTTTGCTTTTTGTTTAGTTTTTAATCAGTTCTGAAATGTATATTAAATTTTTTCGCACTTCCTGTAAATAGAGGAGAATTCCAAAAATTGCATTCTCTGTTAATTTATTGAGGCTTTGAAGCTTGAATCGATAAGGATTTGAGGCTTCCACCGATAAGGTGATTGGAAAGTTCAGACTGAAAACAAACCAGTTGAAACTGGTTCAGGAAAACACTTGAGACCAGTCTCGCCCAGAGATTAGACGGGAACAGGCACAATCGATGGGCACATTTGCCCCGGGGTAGGAGTGAGTACTTAAGTGCCTATCAAAATTGGCACATCTTGAACCACTTGAAACCGGTTTGAGGGTCTTTGTCGGGCAAGCAGCAAACCGGTTTTACGGTATTTGTTTTGCGACAAGTCCAGTCGTCTAAACCAGAGGCCAATCGGTTGGGTTATCACTAGGCTAGCCCACCACTGATTACAGCCAGAATATACTCTGGGGTATAATTCCAATACGATTATACAGAGTATAATGCCCGAAATGTGACCATTTTTGAGGTGGCAGTCGGTGAATGCGTGTTCCAAAATGTTATTTATACCCGAAAAACAATATATATGTATACTCATAGATTAAATTGCATAAGCCCCATACTGAAGCCCCAGTAGGTGTACTCATATTAGACCCCCCAGAGGTGTGCCCCTGACAACTGATGATCTAGCAATTTTGTTTGGTGTCATGCGATCAGATGTTACTTTATTTTTTGGAGGCAGGCACCTCATATTCGACTCGTATTCGTATTCGTATGCTCTGTGCCACACAGTCATCTATTGCTATACAATATTTCCATTGCACTGTCAGAAATCGTGCGGAGATATATGTACATAATTTTGGACTAATCAACAAACAAATTCAATGATAAGATTATCACTATTTTGCGTTGGGTTCTTTAACTGGTTTCAGCTGGTTTTTTCTTTTTTAGCTTTTGAGCAGGTGTGATACAGATAGGTTTTTGGACGCTTTGCTGCTCATACTCATAATCTTATCTAAAAATGGTTTAAACTCTTGCAGAACTAAAATAAAATGTTGAAATAGGTCAATGCTAGGTAATTGTAGTTCCTGAACTTTCAGGGGTTTAAAAAGAAATTTTTATTTTATTTTTAAACATGATTTTTAATGGTTTTTATATATTATTGAAATATATTTTAATAATGCATCTAAAGAAATGCCAGAGCTCTAAATATTTCTTGATTTTAATTTTAAATATTTTTTTTATATTATTTAAACCTACTCAGTGACAGCAGCAGCTCTCTAAGGAGGGTTTAGGAGTTTAATATTTATTTTAAATTATTTAAATATTTTTTTTTTCATTTTAAACATAATTTGTTGTATTTTCCACGTACGAGACGTACTACAAGCCATGAGAATAATGCCTCTAGAATGGTTAAATAGGTCCCAAATAATAATTTATTTCTGTTTTTGCCCAAAAATGTTCCTACACAGTATTAAAAGCATTTTCAAGTGTATAAATAATTCATTTTTTTTAGGTTTACATGAGCTGCAGATGAAATACCAATAAATATTCATTTATTTCAGCTTGAATTTTGATTTTCCTCAACATTTTCCTATGAGGCACTAAATTGCATTAAAACAATTAAATAAGTGACCATGGCAGCAAACATCTGAAAGGGGGGAAAAAAATAGTAAAACACTTGAAGAGTTTTTCCATTCAATAAGCAAATAATAACATAACCCACCGACATGAGCAGTGAATTATCAATGACCATAAAACCCTCGGCATTAATGGCCAATACATTGTGCTCCACTTGTAGGGTAAACTCAGTCAGTAGTTCGGTGTACGCGGGTTCCTTCGTTTGTTGTGGGGCAGGAGTGTACGAGTAGGCCAAGGCACGAACATGGCTGCCAATGAGCATGTGCTGCAAGAGAGAGAGAGAGTGAGAGAGAATGTGATCGAAAAGGGGCATACAAAAAGAGCCCCTCACTCACCTGCCATTTGCAGTACTCCCCACAACGGCAGAAAGCCAAAATTAAAGCCAACGATGGCAGCGAATACGACAATGAGGCATAAAGATACACAAAGCCAAAGGCACCTGCCAGTACCTGCTGCGTCCAGTAAACATTCACCGTGCCATCCATGAACATCACCACAAATATGCTCAAAATAGACCAGCCAAAGAGATCATTGAAATGACTGAATAGCTCAAAGAGCTGCATGTGGCATTGCTTAAGTTCGAGTAGAAATTCCAGGGAGCAGAGCTGATTGCAGCTGCCATCCGGCATGCAATTTCCAGCCATCGAATGACACTGGAGCACATCCTGTATGCGTGTGCCCAGCAGCTCCACATGGAAGCCCATCAAATCCACATAGAGAAGCAGCAGCACACACTGCAGTCGAATGATGATGAGGGCCAGCATCGAGGACCAAAAGTAGTACAAGCTCGCATTAAAGGATGTATAGGTCATGCTAACCAGCGTGCCCAGGCTGAACATGCCCAGTAGTACAATTTTAATGTAACGCCTGCGTGGATATGACAGGAATCCCATCTTAAGCTGCACTTCCAGGCGCTCCCTTAGGCGCTGCAATTCCCTACAGTATCCATAATATCCTTCGTACTGGCACATCATTTGCAGTAGGATGACCGTCATGCATATTATCTTACCAATAAACACAATCGTGCTAACGAGCAGCGACAACAGCAGTGAATCCTTCTGTGGTATTTCAATTTCCACAAAGAATATCCCGAGATTTATGCATATCAGAAATAAGGAATAAACCTTTTGAAATTGCTGACACGGACGGCAGCTCTCTGACCAGGGTACAAGACCCAAAATGGCAAAATACTTGAGGCTGGACTGTAGGCGGTACAGCATGATGATGATCCTGCACCAGCTGTGGCAGCAACGCAACTAACTGTGGGGCGTAGCAACTTTGGTGCATGCTTTGCAAGATCTTTCAGGTTTGATAGTACTGCAGTTGGTACTAAAGATAGTCATCGGAAGTAGTTGTTAATTAGCTAAATGGCTGCTGGACTTTGTTGCTAGTTTGGATAATCTATTTAAACCCATTTCAGCTAAGGAAATTTATTAGCTTACTCGCATTGGTAACTAAGGGTAAAGCTGTCTAGTATTGGAGGCAACCACTGTCATAGCTGCTGTTTACTTTATCCCTGCTCAATTTTTCAATGCATCACTGTGTAACTGTGCCACTGTGCCTGATATTAAAAAGCGCCACTGTTTACAGCTGCAGCTGCACTTTGTAGAGGACGCCACTGTTCACTCAACCCTTTTTATTGGTCGATGGCAACCCAAAACCCCCAAGAAAAACTCTACTATTAAAGCCAACATATCAGGTGAATCACAGCTGCAAGTGCAGTTATCTGCGTTTCAAATTGCATTCCCATTTGATGCCCAGACACTTGCATTTTTGTATATTCCGTAGAATGTAAAAAAAGTCCGGCCCTCTCTGATCATGCCAAATCGACATGCACACACACCGGGGCTCGTGCTGCAGCTCTCTTCTTTTAGCTTTTGTGAGATTGATAAGCCCATCATTCGTTGTCGCTGATTTAATTATGAAATGTGTGTGAAGTGAGCCCCAAAAACAAAGAGCCATTGGCGCACTGAGGCATCGCACTGGGTCACAGCGGCGCACTGGCAGCGCATGTCTATGCTCGGGTTTTTGTAGTTTATTTTTTTTGTTTTAGCTTTTATTTTTTAATCAAATCAACTTGATAACGATAATGAGCAGCGGTTCGTGTGGCAGCAAGGTATAAATACCACCCGGTTTTCACACTGTATTTCAGTTGATAGTTTGCCGGCCTTCCAAGCGGTTGGGGCATGAATAACAAAAAAAAAAGAGTAAAAATATAGCAAGAAAAGTGAAAACTATAAAGTGAAAACTATAATTAATCTTTAATTGAAGTGCAAAAGTGAAAATAAGTTGAGATTTTGCTGTGCAAAATAATACACAAGAAATGGCTGTACGTATACATAATCGGAATTTATATTCATATTTTCATGAAATTTGAATCTTATTTGAGTTGGAAATTAAGTCAAAGCGGTGCAAGCAGATTTTGGCATAGTTTTAGAAACCCAAATTAAAGCTAATCGAACGTAATGCGACGCCTTATCGATTTATAGAGCAATGGGAAATTATAGTTGAGCTGCCTAAGCATAAAGAAATATATTTAAATGGGAATTTCGAATGCCTTTTTTGGTAGTTTAGTTAATTAATTTATATGGAAAGTGCAGGCTAATAGAATTTATTAATACATATTAATAGCAACATATGTAAAAGTGTTTTTATTATTATTAATGATCGAATTTTTCATAGTTAGTTGACTGCTGCTTAATGGTGTTCAAATATTTAATTTAATTGCATATTTAACTGCTGTTTTAAATGGGAAAGTGTGGGAAAATTGTTCAACAAAAATGTTGCAACTAAGTTTCTTTTGGATTTTTTTGTAACAAAAATTAGGAAAGGTTTAGGTAGAGCTGATTTAAATGGAGATTTCGTTGAAATTATGCAGCAATGAAGCAGCAAATTAAGTGCTGTAGATGCAAATGTTTTATTGAAGTTTTACTTCAAAATAAAAGAGTTTTTGGGTTCCTTCCCAAAGTAGACTTCCCCTGCAAAGTTGCATAATTGAGCTATGTACGTGGCGCCACTATAGAGCTTCCATTTGCTCCAAAAGAGTTCGCTTAATAGTTTCCAAATATTTATAAATATTTTACTCGAATGTTAGCTACTCTTTTAAGGCGTCCCCCCAGTATAAGTTTTGCGCAAAAGTCGTAGCAGCTATTCCATGCACCTATTTGACCTGCCTCCCACACTACTCAAACCCAAACTAACTCTTTTCCCCTTCCCTTTATGCCCCTCTTTTCGACAGTTAAAACTTCGCATTGCCATCATTGGCCAGAGTAACTTTGCTGCCGATGTTCTGGAGCTGCTGCTGGAGCGTTCGAACATAGAGATTGTGGGTGTCTTCACCATACCGGACAAGGGGAGTCGCGAGGATGTGCTGGCTGCCACTGCCACAGCGCACGGGATACCCGTCTTTAAGTTTAGCAGCTGGCGGCTGAAGGGCGTGGCTCTGCCAAAGGTTTTGGCACAATACAAATCGGTGGGCGCCACCTTGAATGTGCTGCCCTACTGTTCGCAGTTCATTCCGATGGAGGTGATTGATGGTGCCCCATTGGGCAGCATTTGCTACCATCCATCGATCCTGCCGCGCCATCGCGGTGCCAGTGCCATCTCCTGGACGCTTATTGAGGGCGATGAGGTGGCTGGCTTTAGTATATTTTGGGCGGACGATGGCCTGGACACGGGACCACTGCTGCTGACGCGCCAGACGAATCTCGAGCCCACGGACACACTGGACAGCATCTACAAGCGATTCCTGTATCCCGAGGGCGTTAAGGCCATGGGCGTGGCTGTCGATATGGTGGCCAATGGCACAGCGCCGAAGATAACCCAAACGGAGATCGGTGCCAGCTACGATCCGGCCATGTTCAAGGCCGAGAATCAGTTGATCAATCTGCAACAATCGGCGGCACGCATATGGAACTTTGTGCGTGGCTTGGACTCTGTGCCGGGCGCCATAGCCACCGTTATCCTGCAGGATGGCACCGAGGAGCAGATACGTCTCTTTGGCGCCCACTTGTACTCCGCCGGTCCCGTGGCCAATGGCCAGCCTTTGCGTCTGAAGGGGTTGAAGAAACCCGCCTGGATTCACGCCTCCGGGCTGCTCATCGAGGGCACCGATGGGGCGTTCGTGAATGTGCGCCGCATCAAGCGCGGATCGAAGGTGATCAATGCCAGCGAATGGTTCAAGCAGGCCGAACAGCAGCCCATCACCGACTTCACCGAGGATGAGCTATCAAAGAAGAGCATCCTCTCGGGCATTTGGCAGGCCATACTGAAGGAACCCATTGAGGATTCGACAGATTTCTTTGCCGCTGGCGCTGGCTCCATGGATGTGGTGCGTCTTGTGGAGGAAGTGAAGGAGGCATTCGATGTACCCCTGGAGAATGATAACGTATTCATGGCGCCCGTCTTTGAGGAGTTCTTCGGGCAGCTCGTCAAAATCTTGCGGCAGGGCAGTGGCGGCTCTGGTGGCCAGCAGCTCATCTACGATGGCTTCACCCTGAAGGCCAACAAAAGGGAGATTCAGGTGCCCACACAGCTGTTCATCGATGGCCAGTTTGTGGATGCCGAGGGCAAGCGCACTCTGGAGATTGTCAATCCCACGGATGAGCAGGTTCTGTGCAAAGTGGCCTGTGCCTCTGCCCAGGATGTGGACAAGGCAGTGCAGGCTGCCCACACGGCATTCTATGGCTCGTGGAAGCAGGTCTCTGCCCGGCAGCGTGGCCAATTGATGCTCAATCTGGCCGATCTCATGGAGAAGCACAAGGAGGAGCTGGCTACCATTGAGTCGGTGGATTCGGGCGCTGTTTACACGCTGGCCCTGAAGACTCACGTGGGCATGTCCATCGATGCCTGGCGCTACTTTGCCGGCTGGTGCGATAAGATCCAGGGCACCACCATACCCGTGAACCCGGCCAGACCCAACAATGTGCTGACATTCACGCGCAAGGAACCCATAGGGGTGTGTGGCCTGGTCACGCCCTGGAACTATCCCCTCATGATGCTCTCCTGGAAGATGGCCGCCTGCATTGCCGCGGGCAATACCTGTCTGATCAAGCCCGCCCAAACGTGTCCCCTGACGGCACTGAAATTTGCCGAGCTAACTGTCCGAGCGGGCTTTCCCCCAGGTGTGATTAATGTGCTGCCCGGCAAGGGTTCCGATGCGGGTCAGGCGGTGGCCGATCATCAGTTGGTACGCAAATTGGGCTTCACCGGTTCCACGCCCATTGGCAAGCACATTATGAAGTCCTGTGCGGACTCGAATCTCAAGAAATGTTCACTGGAGCTGGGTGGCAAGAGTCCATTGATTATATTTGCGGATTGTGATCTGGATAAAGCAGTGAAGCATGTAAGAAAAACCCCAAAGAAAAGCTGCACAAAGTTCTCCAACTAAAACTCTCTTTTTATCTGCATTTTCCAGGGCATGTCTTCGGTTTTCTTTAACAAGGGCGAAAACTGTATTGCTGCTGGCCGACTCTTTGTGGAGGATCGCATCCATGATGAGTTTGTGCGTCGTGTGCTCAAGGATCTGCGCACTATGACCATTGGGGATCCGCTGAATCGCTCGACGGCCCATGGCCCACAGAACCACAAGGCACACTTTGAGAAGCTGCTGGAGTTCTGTGAGCGGGGTGTGCAGGATGGTGCCACTTTGGTGTATGGCGGCTGTCGTGTAGCGAATCTCAAGGGCTACTTCTTTACGCCCACTGTGTTCACGAATGTCGAGGATGATATGTACATTGCGCAGGAGGAGTCCTTTGGGCCCATCATGATCATCTCCAAGTTCAATGGCAGCGACATCGATTCGGTTATGCAGCGTGCAAATCGCACTGAGTATGGACTGGCCAGCGGTGTCTTTACCAAGGACATTAGCAAGGCTCTCAGCTTCGCAGACCGCATTGAGGCCGGCACTGTGTTCGTGAATGTCTACAACAAGACGGATGTGGCAGCGCCCTTTGGCGGCTTCAAGCAGAGCGGCTATGGCAAGGACTTGGGTCAAGAGGCACTCAACGAGTATCTGAAGACCAAATGTGTGACAATAGAATACTGAGAGGGGGCAGTGGAGGAAGTGGAAGAGAAGTGTGTTCTGGGCCAAGCCCAACCCCAAACCCAAACCCAATTCTCAATCGGAAAGTGGTTTAAAGAAAGAAAAGACTTAACGTTTTGCATAGCTCATAGCTACGTACTCTATATATCAATAGTTATCATAGTAGTCATAGGTATTGCCAATTTGTACACTTATCTAACTAATAAATAAACTTGAAAAATCATCCTTAAGCCAATGTCAAGCACTCAGGATACTCTCGGGATACTTTTTGTAGTGGTCTCTATGGCAGCCTTATGATTGCCCGTTGCAATCGATATTCTCAGTGCTATTTCTGCTCCCCTGCCTCTGCCTCCCCCTCCCACCAACAACGACACAACGATTGGAGGATATCTTGACTTGTGACTTGGCAAATGCACGAAAGCCTATGCACCTTACACTCGCACAGAGAGAGTATATTAGTTGGAAAAATGGAAAAGTAGAGCTACATAAGGAGAGGATATTATTGAGAGCCCTGAGTGTGCAAAATATGGCTGCACTTGATAGAAATTCATTTGGAACTTCAGGGATGTATATTTTATTTACTTATTCTGGCTGTAATAGTTATGGCATCTTAATAAAACTTGATATATGGCTAGATAATGTCTCAGTTCATGGCTATACAAAAATACATTGCTATATCTGGAAAATTAGTGGCACCACAATTTATGTATATTTTTGGGACTATATCATTTTTTGATCGTGATCAAATTAAGAGGATAAGTACACAAACAGCCAAAAATATTTATATATATATAGTTGCTGAATATTTTGAATATTTAAATGCTTCTTCTTACATTTTCTACTTCCATTTGCCATCGTTTATCTAAAAATATTAAAAAATATAAAAAAAACATAATTCCATTTTTTTGTATACAAAAATTAATTATAATCCGAAATAAATCTTATAAATAATTTTAAAATAAAATATATAAATTATGTATTGAATGTATGCCCTACCTATAGCACCTACCTACAAAAGCGATGCAAGGTGTAAGCAACAATGGCCATTAACTGTGTTGGCTTTGTGGTTGGTTCTATTAATATCCAGCCTCCCCCTCGTTTATTGTAGGGCCTCTCTTGAATCCGGCTAACTTGACCTTTTCTAAAACCATACTAAACTTCTACTTGTCAAGCACTTAAACTTTGCCATTTGTGCGAAAATTCGCAAGCAGTCGGCAGCAGGCAAAAGAACAGTAGCAGCGGTAGGCAGGCAGGCAGCAACAACGACTTAATGCGCCCCCAAACGACTTGCAGCCACCCCCGAAAAAATCCCCCCCCAGACAATTATAGCGCCCAATGCCAGTAGCAAGCCCTCCCCCGTCATAGTGCCCCGCAGTGGACTCCACGAATGAGAGCGGCAAGGCTCGATGTGCAAAAACTTTTTGGCAAGCAAAGTGGGTCAACCTCTGCCTCCGCTCTGCTCTCTCTCGCTCTCACTCTTCTGCGGCTGATCGCCGGACGAACAACGGCGGTCCATAATTTAAAGGTTTAAGTGTTATATGTGCCATATTTCAATTATTTTCATTGCCGGACAACCAGGGTGGAGAGAGGGGAGAGAGACACGCTGGTATATACATATATTCTTAAAAAGTTTTGCAAGCTTTTTGCATTAACGCGACATACATTTTTCTGTGTTGCGTATACGTAATCTCTGTTTGTGTGGATTAGTGTGGCCATTGGGTGGCATGGTGGGTGGATGGATGTTGCATGGCTGGTGGATGGGTGCGTCTGGGTGTGCGTGTGTGTGTGTGTGGCTTTTTGTTTTAGTTGAAACTTAAACATGGTTTCAGTTCAGGCCTTCACATTTCGCACTCTCTATCTCTCTTCTCTTGTCTATCTCTGCGTATCTCTTTCATGTTGTATCCCTTTCTGGCTTGGTGTCTTGTTTCCCTTTCGCTCTATCTCTTCATCTGTCTATCTTGTTTCCCTTTCTCTCTCTCTCTTTGTGTCTATCTTGTTTCCCTTTCTCTCTCCCTGTGTCTATCTTGTTTCCCTTTCTCTCTCTCTGTGTCTCTGTGTGTGTATATGCAGCTTAAGCTTTCTACAACACTCCGCTGTAATTGAATTAGCTGTAAGGACATGTGCGTTCCTTGTTCTATTGTTGCTGTGTTGCGCCCAGTGCTGCTGCTGCTGCTACCATCAATTTATGCAGCATCCTTTGCTTTGTTCCTATATATGTACACATCCTGTTGTAACCTTCCCTCACTCTCTCTTCCTCTCTCTCTCTCTCTCTGTGTCTCTGTGGCTCTGCTGTGTCCTGTGTACATTTTCTACTTGTCTCTGGTGTTAATTTTGATTGATTTATGTTGATTGGGGCGTGACAATGACAGCAGCCCCAAGATACGCAAAACTGTTGGTTATGCCTCCATGATGTGGTAATGATAATTGGGTTGGATCTTCCAACAAGAGAGCAAAATGTACGATATAGTAGGAAGCATATAATGATAAAGACAAAAGAAATGTGCAAGTAATGATATAGGCAAGGGAAGTGATGAGAGAAAAATATGGGAAATAAAGGCTAGAAATTAAGATAAAAATAATACAAATGAAATGTGATGCTAGACTATAGAAACTTGTATGTCAAAGAAGAAGTATAGAGAGCATTTGTAAAGATATATATATATGATACAAATAATGTTAAAAAATAGCTGAAAATATGATATAAAATAATGGCATTAAGTGTATATATTATAACAATTTTGTTCTAATTTTTCTAACTCCAAATTAAATCCTCCAAATCAAAATTGATCTACAAACAGAAGAAACATTTTTGCTTGCCTACTTTTGGGCTGCCACAACATTTGAATATGTAAAAATTTGCGCTCCTACAGTTCTCCATCTCGAGTATAGCTTTCCAGCTGGAGAAAAGCCAACAAACTAAGCACCAAAGCTTCAGCAGTAAACCCTCCCACCAAAGTATAACTCAAACCCCTCGTGGAGAACAGCTCATAGGTCCGCTCCTCCAGCTTAAGCCCCTCGGGGAGAACAGCTCATAGGGGGCCTCCTCCAGGTCCTACACAAGCGAGGAAATGACAAATTATGTGGCATGGCGAACCCTCCTAGGCAAAGGGGGGTGGGTGGGAAAAAATCCAAAACAATCAACAAAATGTCCTTCAGAAAAGTTCCATACCCCACACTTACACACAGAGCAAGGCCCCGCCAAACAAATGGAAAACTTTTATCAAAAATAGGAAAAGCCACTAAGTTTTTGGCCAATTGACATTAAAGCCATTAAAAGACTATTTTTATGCCAAGAGCAGCAGCAGCAGCAGAATTAGAATCCCATTTCATTTTCCAACCCTCTTTGGTTGTATAACACTTTGACGCTTAACTTTCCCAATCAGCTGAGAAATGACGTAATTGAATGAAGGGGAAATACCAAAAAAAAGAGAAAGGTCTGCCCCAAAAAACCCATACAACAAATTCCCTCTCTTTAATACCCCCAAAAAAAATATATTCTCAGGCGAAAGTCCCATGTCTCACGTGGGAAAAGTCAATTTTCGTGCAGATTCCGGCTTTGGATTCCGGCTCTGGGCTTTGCTTTAGTTTTTATATAATTCAGAAATAATGCCCCGGCTTCAACTTCAAACTCAAACTCCATGCCACTCGTTCTCTCTCTCTCCCCTGCTCTCTCTCTCTCTATCTCTCTCTCTTGCTGCTCTCCAGCTAAATAATCAATAAATATTATATTACCAGAGCCGGAGACACAGTTCTCTTTGTGTCTCCCTCGCTTGTTCTCACGCCTCCGTCTGCGCAGGACCGCATCTGAATTCGCCGCAACGTTGGAACTTTTCGCCATTTCGCCATTGGAATTGTGAAATTTTTGCCGCCTTTGGCTTGCTGGTTTGCTGGCTTGGACGATGCCTCTGGGCCACCGATTGATGGGCTTCTGCGCTGATTGAATTCCATCAGACGATAACAACGACGACGACGAGGACGGGTGGAGAGAGCGCATGAGCCTGAGAGCAGCACACTGGAGCTTCTGCCAAAGACATATCCGGGGGGCAGACAACTCCTGCAATTTATTCAGGCAGCAGCAGGCCAGGCCCTGAGTAGTCCGAGAGCTGTCAAATGCATGCAAAAATTACTACAGTTTAGGGTAGACTGGAGAGGCTTAGCCTAAGGCTAACATGACACAAACACAGTCAGCCAGCAACAGCTTAGAAAACGACTATTAAAATTTTATTTGGGATTCTAAACTTCCATGGAGCTAAAAGATCACACAACAGATTCTTTAAAAATTGAAATTTTGGAAAACTTTTTTTCAGTCTTCATATTTTTGGCAATTATTTTGTGTAGATTAATAAATAATATCCACCAATATTTTTGTCTGATTATATTTCATATTTTTAAAACTCTTAAAAATTGTTTTTTTCATAATTTTTAATATAGCAGACTAAAAAACTATTAAATATTTTTCCCATTTTTTATTGACAGTTTTACATACACAATCAACTGTGCAACTAAAGAAGTTGTGCGAAGCTTGTACAGTTTTAGAGCCACTTGATGAAACTGCAAATCAAAGCAGCAAAAGTAGCTGAAAGCTTCACCAAAACCCAAAGCGTTTATTCTCTCTCTCTCTCTCGCTCTATCTATCTCCACGCTGCACTCTTTCCCCTTCTGCACCGTTAACTCTCCCACCCACTGCCCCTGTCACAGCAGGAGAACAAAGCGTAGCGTCGACTGTTATTCCAGCGAACAGCGCACAGTGGGGCCACAGCCGAAAAGAGTTGAAGAACAAAATTAATTGTAATTTTCAAGTAAATCCGCCCGAGGGCACCACTGTGCAGCGACGGCACCCAGCTGAGCAAAAAGCTCCATCACGACTCTGGCATTTTTTTTTTGTTTGTTTCTTTTTGCAAAGCTAAAGCTTCTTCCATCCAGACACCCCACACACCCCCGTTGGCGTACAATTAACGCTGTGGGTCCGTCCGGCGGAACCGAATAGCCGAATGCCCGAATGCCCGCCCGATTGCCGAGCCGATTGACGCCGAACCACGCTGGATAGCCAGCTGCAAGCTGCCGCACAATCGTCGATGGCCTGGCACTATCATTGGCGTTTTAACTGTGGACGGTTGCTACTCGCACTCGCTGGCGGATTAACGGCATAGATATACATACATATATGTACACATGCAGCTACATATATCTATCTATATATCTGGAGCTATTATGTGCAAGTCTGCGTAGAGAGAAGGGAGAGGCGTTCGAACAAACAACAACAACAACCAGCATTAAAAAAAACACCCATTCTGTATGTGTGCCACGGCTAAAATATATTCAACTAAAAACCAAAAAAAAACCCAACAACACACAACAAAAATTTTCACATTTTGAACGAACGCTGGTTACATAAAAAAAAAATGAAGAAATCCACACACAAAAAAACCCCATCAAAGGAAAACTCGACATAAAAGAAAAGTTCTACAATGTGTCCCTATAAAAAATATAGTTTCAAGTGCCTGCAAAAATAATTTAAATAAATAATACAGAGAGGGGAAAAAAACTGGTGACAATAAAAAAGAAAAGGATAAGGAGAAAAAAAACAGTTTATGATTACGTCGCCGACGCTGGCGACAGCGAGGACATTGTGACAGCAGCAGCAGCAGCAGCAAAGATATCCTTGTAAAACTTATATACATACTGAAATTCGATTTTTTTTTGTTGCCTGCTTGGCTGCTTGAGAATTTAACGGCAAACGAAAGCCCATAAGACAATATCTAAAGTGTGTGTGTATGTGCTAACTAAATACTTTAACAAGCAGGCAAAAATCTAACTTAGAAAAAATTTTCATAGTTCGCTTGAGAGTTCGAACTTATGTAAAATTTTTGGGTGTAGTACGATCCAACTTTTTAATATTTTATGGCACCTAAGTTAAGGTTGAGTAAATGCTTGAAAGATCAAAGAAAATTCCGCACTTTCTACAGATATATGCCAAGGAGTGTTCTTCTAGTGATGATGGCATACATCTGAAGCTTAATGATGAATATTTCCAATAGATTTGTCACTTATCGATTGAAATATTTCTGAAAATATGTTAATAGGCATACCATACATGTTAAAGGACTCTATGCCTATAGAGAACACCTTGGCCACTCAATCTTTATGCACTTTTTGTAAGCAAAGAAAAAAAACGAAACGGAACGAGCAGAAAAAACCCCGAGAAATACTTATGTGTATCCCCCACCAAACAGTTATCTCTTATTGTGTCTGTGTGTGTGTGTGTGTGCTCGGAGGGGGTAACATAGCATTGCCTACATTTGTGCGCCATGCCCTTTACTAGACATTCGCTTGCCCCCAAGTCCAAACCACACACCAGTCGCCCGCATACACGCCCCATGCCATACACACTCGCACGGGCCCCCCTGCGACCACCCCCGCCCTGCCAACCAGCCACAGGCACCAAAAGCAAAGGCAAAAGCCGCAGAACTCAGAGCCCGAGTCGAGTCGGACGCGTTGCGCAATGTGCGCCGCGAAAAGACACCGACAGCGGCAGCGACGCCAACAGCACAGCCGCACACACACACGCACACCAGCACACACACACACACACAGAAAAGTAAGTCAAGCAAAGGCATACGCTCGTACGAGTGCGACTACGAGTACACGAGTATATCTGGTCAGTGTGTGTGTGTGTAAGAATTTTCCTTAAAAAGAAAACGCAGGAAAGCACACACATATTCGATGATAAGCGCCAGCGGCAGAGGCATACCCTCCCTCATCATCATCATCATCATCAACAGCAGTCCTCCTCCAACGAGGAAGATGTCCTTGCAGTGTAAAATATTTTCTGTTGCATGCTTTTGGGCGTCAGCTGAAAAGTATAAAACGAGAAAAAGTGCAGAAAAAACTAAAAACAGAAAACACATTCTATGGTGTAGAGTGCACTCCCCAATGGACTATTGAATTAGCGGCAGGACAAACCACACCATGCCACTCCCCCACTCCACTCCAGTTCCTCTAGCGTAGCTTTCTCCATGAATATTGGTTATACTAGAACTGCTCTCAGAACTGTCATTAAGCTGGCGCCCAGCTGTCAACTTTTCATGGCAAACGGCAACGGCAACGGCATGGCATGGTACAAGTACATTTTTGCCTTCGATTCCAAAAGCTGCCACTGCTGCTGCTGCTGCTGCAGCACTACAAAGCAGCAGCAGCACAAGAAGAAGAAGAAGAAGAAGAAGAAGCTGAGCGAAAAAAAAGAACGAACCTTCCAAGGCAAATGTTCCAGTTCTACGCTCTCGGGGCTTGCTCTCTCTCTCTCTCTGTCTCTATTTTTCCACACTCTAGCTAGCCACCTCTCTTTCTTGCGACTGACTCCTGTGTTCATCTCTCTCTCTCGCGCGCATGTCCGCAGCGCGTCGTCGTCGCTTGGTGGCTCGGCTCGGCTTTATAGTCGGACGATTGCTGGTCGAAGGCTGCCTGCTTTTTCCATGCTCCACGCTCGAGATTACATAACAGTTGGCAGCAGTGGGTCTGTGTGGCTCAAAAATCGGCAGAGGTGACTAGAGCGATTCCCGCAAACATTTTTCAACAATTAACCAAAAAATAAATTAAGTAAAATAAACAAGAAAAAAGTGAAGCATTTTTGCAGCCCAAGGCAAACTCTGGGGGCAAAAGAAAACCCCTCTTAGAGCAAAGACAGATTTTCCTCAAGTGTCCTTGTGGCTGCGCCGAATCGGGCCACACAACAGGAACAACAAAGCACACACATTTGGTGAAAGGAGAAAAAAAAAGAAGGAAAATGAAGCACAACTGAAGGAAAGCCAAAGTTTATATAAGCAGAAGCACCAGATTATGGCTTTTGCACGCAAAAATTGTGACCAACAAAATCAGCAATCGACTCTTACATAAAACCAGCAATTTCTAGCGTACATTTCCAGACAATAGTTTGGTTAGAAATAAAACTTAGTCTATAGAAACCAATAAAAAGACTAAGACTAAAAAAAACTATACATAAAAGTGAACTAAAAAATACAAAAAGGCACCAGGAACATTCAAATGAAAACTGAATAAACTAAACGAATAACCTCAACTATTATGTCATATATAGTATGTAGTTCTATCATCAATCCCCTCTCCCACTATTCACTAACAGGTGTCACATCTCTAAGCCCACAATTGCATACATTAAATCAT
This sequence comes from Drosophila bifasciata, assembly GCA_009664405.1. NCBI lineage: Eukaryota > Metazoa > Arthropoda > Insecta > Diptera > Drosophilidae > Drosophila > Drosophila bifasciata. Next base: position 40,634,401 of record CM019042.1, on the reverse strand, counting down.
GCCAACAAATCTTCTATCTTCTGATCAACTCTCTCTTTTTCAGTAACGAAATTTAGCGCAAATCTAATCCAAAATACTGCTACGAACATTCCAAAAATCAACCAAACCAAAAAACCGATAAAATGTTGTACCAACGCAGTTGATTAAGAAAAAAACTCACCCAAAAAAAACCAAAAATTAACACCAATAAATAAATATATAAATAAATTAAAATATATATAATATATTCATAATCGATAAGCGTTCAACCTTAAGCCCACAAGAGCAAAAAAATAGTTTAAACAAAGAACTAGCTTTATAGACAGGACACCCTCCTACAACAACAACAACAACAAACACACAAAACCAAAGTGACAAAAACAACCAATTAAAACCAAATTCTCAAGTAAAAACCCGATCGAAAAAAGAAAAGCAGCAAAAATGGCCGACAAGAAAATTGGTGAATATTATTCGCCGCCGGTAAAAATGGGAAAATGGGAGGGTTTCAAAAAATTCCTATGGAACAGTGAAACTAGCCAATGCCTTGGACGTACCGGTTCCAGTTGGGGTAAGTACTTTTTGATCAGTGATCAGTGATTGATTCATTTCAAAAGGGGTATCATTTATTGTATATTTAAATCAAACATCAATCAAATAGAGCCTTGGGTGTTTATAGATATTTTAAAAGATTAATATGAAATGTATTTTCCATATTTGTTTTATGATATATAGATCAATTCTAGCATAATTGAAGTATTTATGAAACAACTCTAAAATATATGGAGAGATATTTTAGATATTGTTCTCAGAGTTTTGTTATAGATATTTTCAGACGGATCCGCATTTAAAACCAATATTTTTCAATGCTTAGATAGGAATTCGAGGAGAAGTTGAAAGCTACTTACATATAGAAAACTTCTATACAATATCTATAAAAATTGTTAGAATAAGCCATTTTTGCTCAACATTAAAATATCTAAAAAAAAAAAAACTATTTCGAAAATTCCCTTTCTATATTACTATTTTTTGAACTCTCCAATATTTTACTTGAGTTTTATTTTTTTTCTCTAAATATTTTACTAAAGTTTTAATTTTTTTTATATATTTTATGAGATTAACGAATTTTTAAATACAAAACAAAATCAAAAATAGTAATTTGTGTTAATAGATTGGATGTTTTATACAATTTTGTACTTATTATTTATTAATTCCAGAAACATTTCGAAGATATATCCAATTGATTACCCTTTTCTGATTACTTTTTCATAAGTTAATTTCTTTTCAAAAAGGTACACCCACGAACTGCAACTACAGTTCTAGATTTTCCATTCATATTTAATCGATTTCTACTTCAAATTCTCGTACTTTCCAATAAGAAATTCCACTTGTAATTACATGCCAATCATTTGCCACCCATTACTTTGTCCTTTGGTATCCGCCAACGCAAAAGGGCCAATCATATCCCTAATCGTGTTTGTATCTCCCAAGCAAAAATATCGATTAAAGTGGAAGCAGCACTTACTAGTAGTAGCAGGTAGAATGGGGCACAAAGCGCGTGTGTGCAAGTCACGTATAGTTAGTCTAAATATAGAAATCAATAATGTACCTAGGACCCAGCCCCAGTCCCAGACCCAGTCCCAGCCATCGCTAATGCGTGTACACCTCTGGGAACTCTGTAGCTCGCGGAAGCCTCTCTGAACCTCATCCGTTTAGTACGTTTCACGATTGCATAATGCGAGTCCTTGCAACCATTTTGGTGGTAGCAGGAAGGAAGCATAATTTTCCAGCCAAAATATATATATATATATATGACTAATCGCTGTATATCGTGTGTAAGCGTCATGACAACGGCCCCCCCTTAAAAAAAAATTGTCATAAATTTTTTATGGCCACAGCAATCGGCGGTAGCTCAACAAAAACAAAAAAACAAAAAAACCTTTTCTTCTTCTGGATGTTTAGATACCGGAATAGATAATATTGTTTATTGTCTTTTTGGTGCCCCCCACAGCCCCGACGAAACGAAAGCAGCCATAAAAGCCCATGAATGTTGAGTAATTTGATCCACCAATTAGATAATGTTTAAGGTCTATACTATATCAGATATTTTGCTGGGCTCTTAGGTCAGTTATGCCATGGAAAGTGGTTTATAAATGCTAAAAAAAGGAGAGGAATAATTGTTATAGAGGGTCTTGTAGTCTAGAAAAGATTATCATCCATTTATTTGGTACGTGTTTTTTGATTCTCTATTGGATATTGAATTTTAAGCTGCACAGAATGTCTCACAGAATGTCACTCTCCAAGCTCCACACACCTTCTTGCCCCCTAAGCACTAACCCCTGCTCGCACACACAGAGTTCTCCTACCCCTGCAGACACCTCTAAGCCCCTCCCCAGTTCCCATTTTCGGAATTGTGTCTTTGGCACGTGCACATCTGATGGGTTTATATTTAGAAATACTTCTTCGGTTGCTTGGTAAATTTTTAATGAAATTGAATTTTAGTCGAATGTCGCATCGTATGACAGCAAAATGTGCTATTGATAGCTGTATGCGGGGGGAGTGGGGTATCTGTAGCGGTATCGGTAACGGTATCAACATGGTATTAAGTTAGTGACGTTTCGGATTTAAAATGTCACTTAGCGAGTATTAAGTATACACTTTGGGCGGGTGGTTTTGATAAAAAAAAACGAGAAAGAACGTACGGAGTCGCTTCGAACGCGACTCTACTTTTATACCCGTACTCAGTGATTTATGTGGAATTTTAAAATGTTTTAAAATGTTATTGTCAAAATTGTGGCCGCCACAGATGTGCGCCCTTTGTGGGGGCGGAAGTGGGCGGGGCGAAATTTTGAAAAACTTTTCTAGGAGTGAGATACCACATCAGACTGGATAAAAAGTTTAGTTGCTCTAGCTCTTATAGCCTTCGAGCAATGGGCGACAAACAAGACGGACGGACGGACAGACGGACAGACGGACGGACAGACAGGGCTATATCGACTCGGCTATTGATGCTGATCAAGAATATATATACTTTATGGGGTCGGAAACGCCTCCTTCTGTGTGTTACACACATCCACTTTTAGCACAAATACAATATACCCTATTACTCTTCGAGTACGGGTATAAAAACTAACGTGGATAGTTGATTACAAACGAAATAAAAGATATTGCCAGAAATTATATATTTAGAATATGTTTTAATATAAATTTAGTATATTTAAATATAATATTTTAATGGAAAATATAAAGAACTTCCATTCCATTTTATAATTTTGTTGAATTTTATATTAAAATCAAGTTCGATGTTGCTTAAAAACATTCATAGAAATATCAGCTATCGAGCTATACTTGATAATTGTACCTTAATATTTAATGGTTTATTAATTCCATTGATTAATTCTTAAAAATCCCACCAAGAACCCATTAAAATAGCATATTTTATAAGCTATTAAAATTACTCGCCTTGTCCTTTTACCATTATTCAGTTAATGGTTGAAAATCCATTAGATAATCTATTATTCAGTAACAAATAATTGCTTTTCCTCGAGACCATTCACACCGTGTGCTCACACACTCTCTCTCACACTCTCTTTCTCTATACATTGTATCACCTGTCTTTATATCTGTCGCTGTATCCACCAGTTAACTGAATGCTCAATTGCCTATAACCCAGTTTTTAGCCTCTTATAGAGACGGGGGGAATCCATTCAAGCGAAAGGTAGGAGTAGAGGCACATGCCTCCTATGGTAGCAGACATGCGATCTCCAGTTTAATCGCAAAAAATCAATTCTAACCTCATTCCATATACTGCACAAAGCAACAAAAAAAAAACAAGCTTAGCTTTAGAGAGGGTTGTGTTGACAGGGGGGGTTAGGATGGGGGTTTGCAACAAATAGGTGGGCGTGTCATGTTGCAAGCAACTGCCGCTGCTGCTGCCGCTGTTGCTACTGTCTTTGTGTGTAACCTACTTAGGGGGCAAACTGTTGTGCTGCTTCTTTGGCTAAACACTTTGGACGAAGTCAACAAAGGAGAGTGCACCCCAGAGAACCTTCTCCTGCACCGCCCCCCTTTGACTACTTGCTACACCCATGTCCACTCAAGCTTAGGCCCCTACGGCCATCTACAGCCATGTCCTGGCATGTCCTGCCATGCGTGTTTTGTTGGGTAAACACTGCCCCCAGGTTGACCCACAGCCAAAGCCAAAGCAGTAGCAGCTTTCCACACCTTCTAGCATCTCCAGTTACTGCCTTCAGGCATGACATTTTCCACACAGAACTCTAGAACTAAGCACTCAGCATTCCTTTTCTTTTTCTCATTTCTGTTTTTTGTTTGTCGTGGAAATTCAAGAAGTTTTTTAATAATTTTTGTCGACTTGTTTGCCTGGCAGTTGAAAGATTTGTGCTGCAAAAGTTTTTTGCCTACCTCTCTGACTGCCGATTTTCTTTGGCTTGTCTCTGGATTTTATGGCTTCGCAAGATTTATGATGCCCTAAGCCTCTCTCTATGAAAGTCTCTCTCTCCAACCCTCCCAAACTGACTAATTGATGAAATTAGTGAGTGAATAAGGTGAATAATGAGTGGGGGACATTAAAGTGAATAATTGGCGCACACTAGACAGCTAAAATATGTTCATTGAAAGACTGAGAAACAGAGGATGGAGAGACACTGAATCGGAATCGGAAATCTGTGGCAATTTTGTACTCAAATCTCAGCAGGGCACACATTGCCACAATTGTGGAACTCGAGACATACACAAGCAATTAATAGATCAACAATTTATAAAATGTATAAACATCTGGCATTCAATTATTGACATCAATTTGCCCATCAACCAGCAGAAGGCAGGCAGCCAGGCAGGCAGGCAGTAGTCCAAGGCAGCGACAGAGAAAAATGATTAGAACAAATATACAAAACAAAAGAGAAATACATAACAAAAAGTAGATTCAAAGAGCGAAGTATTTGATACTCTCCCAGATACATTTTTTTTATATATTTCTAAATTTTTTGGCTAGTTTTTAACTGCCTTTTTTGATGTTTGATTGCTACATGTTCTGAAGCGAAAACTATCTGTTTTCTTCCAAGAAACATTCATAATATAAATGATCTAAATATCTACTCATATATATAATAATCTGGAGTACAAAATGAAACCAAAACACTTCACACTCACCCACGAAAGTTGGCCCACACTTCATGCTAAATAATTTCGAAGTACTAAACAATTTTCTCTTTCTGCTAAAAAATTTGCACTGGAAAAACTTATATATATATATATTTTCCGGCATTGCAATTAACAAGCGCGTCATAAAAAATATTGCATAATTTTTGCATTCTTCTTTTAGCGCACACACATTATTCATAAGAAAATGCAATTTATGTGTAGTTAGAAAAAAACTTTTTTAAATTAAAAAACTTTCAAAGGCTCTTAATTGAAAGGCAATTAACGACAGCCAAAACGGAAAGAACAAAAGAAGGGAAAAGCAGATAGCTGGAGAGTATAAAAAAACACACAAAAGATGAAGAAATGTTTGCAATGAATACTCGGGGGGGTGGGGAATGGAACACAATGGAAATGAAATCCAAACGGAAATTCATTGAGGAGCGCAGCAGGGAACTCAAAATCAAGACGACAACTGAATGCCAATTGAGACATCAGCGTCACAAAAAGCTACTCAGTTTTCATAGTATATCTGTTTTAAATGAAGGAGCAGAGTATAGATAGCCTCAGGTTTTCTTCATACAAAACTGAAGGAGAGTATAGCCTCAGGTTTGCGTCTAACAAAACTGAAGGAGAGCCATAGCCTCAGGTTTTCTGCATACAAAACTGAAAGAGAGTGTAGCCTTAAGGCTACAGGGAAAATGGTATTTCTATGAGTGAGTGTAAAACTAATGCCTGGCGGAGGAAAACTTATAGAAAAGTATGCCTTATGCACTTATTTATCCATCTCAGTCTATACATTTTTTCTATATATATTGATTAATATTGATTACATTATAATCACAATAGAAAGAGCATTCTCTAGTCCCCTCAAGATCTCTTTCTCTGCCTCTCTCACTCTCTGCTTTTTCATTGTTATATTTTTCTCGATGCTGCGTGTGCATTGAGCTTGCAACATTTCAATTGCAAAAAAAAAAGAATGCACAGAAAAAGAACAAAATTGAAATGTTGACAGTTGGTTATATAAGACAGACAGATAGACAGCGCTTCAGGCGGGGGGTGGCTGCAGTGGGGTTTGGGGCTGGAGTATCATCCATGACTCTAGATAGATTTCATATTACGAGTATTTTCCATCTGCTCTTTTTTTTCGTTCTATCTTTCCTTTTTTTTTTGTGGTACGCTTTCATCCGCATGGCTGCATCCGCATCCGCAACCTCATCCTCTGCTTCGCTCTGCTATCTGACATTCGAGCAAGCAGCGAGAGTCCTGGTTCTGGTTCTGGGGCTCGAGTTGTGGTTGACATTTGATTAAAAAATATGTTCTGCTACTGCAATTCGGCAATCTGGATTTTTGGTTTTTGGCTAAATGGTTTTTTCGGTTTGGCTGACAGACAGAAAGATTTTGGATTACTAATTGATTTTTGTGTGACATTTTATGTATCGGCTTTAACGCTGTTTGCGGTCACTGCAGTTGGCCTGATTATATGTGGATGGATACTGACATTGATTGGTGGATATTTATGTGCTGGTTAGTGTCGGTTAGTGCTGTAATTAGTGAGAGCTAGCAATGAGATTTGCAATTGGAATTTATCCAAAATTTTGTGCTGCAGCAGTATTTGGACACAATTAGACTCAGTTTATTTGCTAGAAATTTCTATGGACTTAAATATAAATAAAATATAAATTCAAATAAATATAATATAAATACGGATTAAATATTTTATAATATTTGAAACTTTAATTGTAAAGTATTAATTAATTATCTTTAATATTTTTCCATGATTTTTAAGAATAAAGTGAAATTTCTGCAGCACAGAAAAGTCTATCTGATAGAAAAGGTGTACAAATATGAAATCTATTATTTTGTACGCTCTCTTCAAAACTCTCACAGCTTTTATAATGTAATCTTTATTACATATATTTTATGCACAAATCTTGCTTAAGATATATAAGTTGATAGATCTTTAATCAACCGCTGACTTATCACATCTCTCTCCCACTTTTCATAATTCTTTCACCCACAAAAAAAAAAAAACCTGTCTTAAATTTCCTGCTGTCTCATATTTCACCCACATATAGTAGAAATGCTATGCTCAAGTTTAAAAATATTCCCAAAAATAGAAAGAAAGAAAGAACAGCACACAAAAATGTATATCACAATGCATTAGAGTCTTAAATCAACGTAAAAACCTGAAAACACTGTCAGCATTTATGTGGGTGTGGACTCTATACTGTTAGTCCTGTGGTATTATTTTTTTTTTGCTTTTCTTTCTGTGCTGCATGTAACCTGCGGCGCTGCAAAGAGTCGTCGTCGTCGTAGTCGTCGCTGCTGTTGACAGTTGAATATATAAGTATTTTTTATCCTACGCTTTTTTTTCTCCTCGCTTGGGTTTTTTCATTTTATGTTTCACTCATTTCCTTTGGTAATTTTTCGGTTCGTTTTGTGCCAGTTTTCAATGGGGTGTATGGGTGTCAGTGTGTTTCTGTGTGTGTGTGTGTACATGTGTTATTTTTTTGCAACTGTCAAAATGTACATGGCCCTGCCTGCGCCACCCTCCCCCCCACCCGCCTCTTGCAGCCATGAGGCAAGCGAAATAGTAGCTGAAATTAAAAAGAAAAAAAAAGCAACGAGAAAATATGTGGCACACAGCGAAAAAGAAAGAGATGGGTAGTGTGCCCAAGGGAACGAAAGAGAGGGAAACAGAGAGAGAGAGAGGAAGAGTGAGAGCGCTAACACCATGCAGGTGCCACACACACACACAGGAAGGCCTCTTCTCCTGTTACATTATTTGCAGCAGCAAAAAAAAAAAAATAAGTGCAGCTCTGCCGCTTGGCCAAATGTCAAAGTTCAAAGAGAGCGCCCAGAGACCTGCAAGAGCTCCCAAAGAGAGACAGCAAAAGACAGCGAGAGAGCGAGAGCTAAGCTGGAAGGAGAGAGCACCAGCAAGAGAGCGAGCGCCCGAGAGCGAGAGTATCTGCCAGAGAGCGCACCTGGCACCTGGCGTATACGTAACATTCCCAATTTGCTTTCCGTTGTCCTACCCGGCCCTCACCAGGTGCTCAAACGCACGCACACACACATACTTACCTATAGGTGTAGAAGGGTCCTTCTGCCAGTTAATCGTTAAGCTCTGCGACATAAGCGTAAATCAATTGAAGGAAGCAGAACCCTCATGGGTCTCGTCTCCCCTTTGCCTGGCAACAGCCCAAATGAAAACTTAATTAAGCTGATTTCCTGCAACTTTTTCCCCAGTCGCAGAAGCATCAGCAGAGGCAGGAGCACTGGCAGGAGCAGAACCAGCAGATATATTGATGAAAGTGGCCTTGGGAATATGGGGGTTTAAGTAGGGAAAATTAAGATGAAACTAAAAGGGGAAGGGATTTTAGTTGGAACTGCAGTAAGGAGTAGAATATGGAGAGCATCTTTTCGAGTAGGAATGGGAATAAAGACTGGAATGTTAGGAAAAGAATCTTTACTAAAAGACTGCCACTGGCACAAAAAGGTTACCCAGAATTTGTAGTTTAAGTGGAAGTAAGTACAAACGCATTAATGCAATAGAGATGGAAGAAGAAAGTACAGATGGAAGAGAGGTAACTAGTTAAGAGATGGCACTAAGCTGCAGAGACAGAAATGAGACAAGAAATCAAATTAGGAATGATGAAGCATAGAAAAAGAATTAACATGGAAATAAAGAGAAAACTGAAGAAATACAGGAGATACAGGAGATTACCACAGAGGAATGACCGATTGAAATGAATGTCTGAATAAAATTTCTAGATAAAATGAATAAAAGTCAGCTTAAAATCTTTTACTGATACAAATCGCTGGTATATTCTGTCATTCTGTCTATTCTTTTTTCTTTCAACAGTTCTTAATTATTTAGCTGCTTTAATTTAGATATATTTTATAAATTCTGTATCTAAAATCTCACATTCAATGAATATTTAGAATATTTACCAACATTTCTAATGCTTATAGATAATATAATATCTTGTGCATCCCATTAGTTGCACACAACTAAGAACGGCTCGCCCTTGCTCCTCTTTCATGTTAGAAATCCTTCTAGATATTCCCCCCCGTACAAGCCATAAAAATCAATCAATCAAACATGAAAATGGAAAATGATTCCTCCATAATTGAATAAGCATACGTATAGAGTCCCCCACACAACCAATGCTATCCCCTCCCCATTTCTATTCCTCCTCTAGCAGAACCCAACTCAAAAATGCAAATAGCGTAGCTACAGAACTGGGCGTATACGTAATATGACGACAAGCGTAGCTCGTGTCGCCCCAAAGACGCCATGGAAAAAGCATAAAATGAGTTATGCACACACATAGATACACACGCATACAGATAGACAGACACAAGCACAAAGAGAGAGGAAGAGAGAGACAGACAGATAGATAGATAGAGAAGAAGGCGAGGCATTGGAAAAGCTTGCCAAATGGATAGTAGTAGTAGATATTATGTATTCATGGCCAAACTACACCGACAATCATCATCATCATCATTCATCATTATCACTCATCACTCATCATCATCATCATCATTGGCATTAGCATTAGCATTCGCGTGGCCCGTAAATTGAATTTTAGCGCACAGCCATCCAATTAGAGGGTAGAGGCGTGTTCTCAACGCCTTTACGACTCAAAAAAGCACAAAAAAAAAAGAAAACAATGTAAAAACATTTATTACCATCTTGTGGTTATTTGTGGTGTGCTCCAGTTTAATGTTCTTCAAAGGTAAAAAAGATGTAAAAAGATATCTGCAGAATTAATGTTGTGCAAGTGATGGTTCTCTAGGAAAATACGATATTTTCAAAGTTAATGATGGTCTGGTGTACGCTTTCTCTATAAATGCTTTTAAAATGAAAAGATAGCTTCAGAATTAATGATAAAATGCTATCGGAAATACTTTAGAGTGATGTTAAATTACTATAAAAGCATTAAAAAAAAGTAATAAGTGTTCAGCAACTGATAAAAAAATTATTTTTAAATGCTTTTCCACAACTACAACTAAGAGTCCTTCAGATATAAAGAAATTTAGTTGCTGGCAGTAGTAAATTATGGCATTCTCTTTTGATGAAAGTTTATTATTCCATAATGCTTATGGAATGCTTCAAGCAAGCTTGAATCACCTTCAAATTAATAGTCATTTAATTGAGAATTAAGCTTTTAAATAAACTTTGATTGAGGAAGTTGAAGGAGTCATTAATATTATTCTATGTATGCCTTTCACTACCAAACTTTAGATGTTTCGTAGGTATTAGTTGTGCAGATACATATGTAACTGAAATCCACTGAAGGCTACTCCTAAAATTAATTTATAAATGAGTTCTTTAATTCCCAAACAACTTATATGGTTAATTAAACCATTTCATATGCCACAAATAAATAAAAAAGATTTTTGTAGTACGTACAAATAAAGTTTTGCGGCACCCGATGTAACATCTATAGTAGATATTTCTCAAATAAATAAGAGCCACTCTATCTCTTGTGGTATACATAGTCCCTACTTTTGGTGGTATACCATTACAGCATAGTTTTCACGAAAAAAACACCAAACAGCTGAGTCACTGAGCAACCACCACCAACAACAACAACAACAACAACAACAACAAAAACAACGAGGAAAAAAACTACTAAACTAAGAACCAAAGAACCACAACTTAGCATGTAAATACCGCACCATCATGCCACCATCGTACAGAACGAATCCCATGAGGCCGTTGCGACCACTAAAACGAAGGGGAAACTAGCTCGTTAAGTGCAGAAGGAGACACTCACTCACACCCATACACTCGCACACATTCAGTCACACACAACAATGGGGAAAAGTTCGAGGCAAAAAGAAGCAGAGACACACACACACACGAAAAACCACTTGTCTCTCGCCACGGAAAAAAAAAAAACCTCGCCCCAAAACTCAAGTTTTGCTTCATGCCAGCGTGTAGCCATGCGAACGTGAATTTTATACCATACAATAAATTATGTAATGCGGAGTGAAAAGTAAATTAAACTTAAAGAAAGTAAGGAAAAATTCACACTTAAAAATATCCAGAGCGCAGAGAGAGAGAGAGATTGTGTATTCCCAAATTAGATTTCTAATTGAACAGACTAGGCTCAAAGGCTTAGCAAAGGACTCTGCTGCTTCACACCGAAATAGAAATTGCAGCAAAAACAAAAAATAAAATGCAAAATTAGCATAATTATAAGAGAATATCAGGCTAAAAATAAAAACAAAAATTAAAATAGCACACACACACAGAAAAGAGTCCTCGGGGGCATCTCCAAAGCCAAAGCCATTTCATTCTCCTCCTCCTCCTCCTACTTTTTGCGCGCCCCCTGTGACGTAAGTAAAGAAGAAAATCTGATTTCTAAGGATTTTTCCTGTGTAGCACTTACAGTGCCCCTCAAACTGTGAGTGCCCAGCAGCAGCAGCGGCCGCACTGCATAGCAGCAAGCTTTTGACAGGCATAGCGGCGCAGGGCGCAGACGCACAGAAAGGAAACAGGATAGGGGCAGGTTTTGGTTAGGTTTGAGGCAGCATTTCGATGGGTTTTAGGTGGTGCAAGAGGGGGGAATATATTTGCCCGTAAATTTACTGCAGGGAAAAATCTATTGTTGGAGCATTTTTAAGGAATATTTCTCGAAATTTATGGCACAAAAGAGCAAGTAAATCAGTACAAAAAAATCAGGGAATTAATTATACTTTTTGGAAAATATATTTTAAAAGACTCTATGGCTTACAAAATTAATTTCTTTCAACCCATTTCCCATTTACATTCCTTACTCTCGTGCCCTACTATTCTTCATTCTTTCAATCATTTAATTACACAAAATTCACATGTGTGCAGGCAGACAGGCAAGGAAATATTTAAAAACCATTAATCAAAAATGCTTTTCTCACGCCTTACAATCAATAGTATGTATGAAAGTGTAGAAACATTTCCTCTACGACATTTTCCCACGTTTCGGAATCCAAACGGCGTCTACGGAGCAATCTTTGGAGCAGTCCACATGATTAATGGCCTGATAAATTATCGCGATGCCAATGTCAGATATATTTTTGCCTCTGCTCTACCGCTCTGCTCACACCGTAATTTATTTTGTGTGGATAACAAATTTTACGAGTGTCACACATGGCGTATGAGCAATGTGAACGAGTATCTAACAAATGGCTGGCAAGTCTGCAAATGTCAAGGGTCAATCGAGAAACAGAGGCCTAAAAACATGCAAAAAAGAAAGGAAAACTCAGCAGAGAGAGCGAGCAAAGCCACACAAAGAGACATAGAGAAAGAGAGAGAGAGAGTAAAAGATACAATTGGGAAATGAGTGTGTGGTTGGGGGTGGTGGTGGGGGCTTTGAAAAGTAACCTATGCTTCGGAAGTGACCTTTCAATCACTCTTAATTACAAAACTCGGGGAAAATGGCAAAATGACAGGCCAACAACCAAATGGACAAAAGGGAAGAGAAAATAAAAATAGAGTGCAGGCAGATAAATGGAAATTGGTGAGGGGTGGCTGGTAGGGGGATGGCAGGCAGTCACAAGAAAATGTCAAGAGTCGTGCGTGTTGCTAGCAACAAAAAACTTCTATTGAACTTTAGAATTGGTATTGGAGTACGCGAAAGGTTGAGGCAGGACAGGCAAAGTGCCCTTCTGCAGCTGTCTTTTATCATGGCCCATATACTGAATCCATCTATCCATCTGTCCTTCCATCGCCTTGCCAATTAGCCAGGAACTTTCCAGATGACCTTTCTACCCGTATTCCCAGGATTCGCACTAATTGCCCTTGAAGGTACGCAGACAAGTTGCTCTTGAAAGGCAAAGGTTAATGCAGAGATGTGATTAAGAATGTCTCTTAATTAAAGCTTGAAGTGTCTTTAGTTTTATATGCTCCAAAGATAATTGGACTGACTCTGCCACAGAAAGAGTACGCCAATTTTGAATAAAAACTTTCCACACAAAACCCAGTTTGAGCAGCAGTTTTCCCTCGTCAGACCCCACAAACTTTTCTCATTAGCTGCCGCTTTTGGGTGTCAGGTGTACGAGCAAATCCGCTCCGACGCTCTCTGACTCTCCTCGTATCTGGCATTTTTGTGCAAAAGTTTCTAATTGAACTTTAATGAAAAAAAACTCGATTAAATTTCAACCCAAGGAATGGCAGCAAAAGCGCCGTCGAAACTGTCATAGAATGTGACGGTGGGCGAAAAATTCTGCGGCTTTTGGCCGCGATGTGTGGGCGGACAGTGGCGGAAAGTTTTGACATTCCAATGTCTGACCAGCAAGCTCGTGCTGGGCAAAAGTGCATTAAATGCCACAAAGACCTCGAAAGAGCAGGGAAAAGGAAAGCGCTACATGCAGCGATTGTGCAGGAAAATGGATTTAGATAGGGAAAATGCTGAAGAATTTCGAGGGGGAATTAAAAGAAATTTAAAGTTACAAAATAGCTGCTGTTTTGTGGTATTTTATTTGCCATTTTATATTACAAATTGGTAAAATATTAAGACCATCTTCGAACAGATTGCACCACTCAAAACACATTAAATTCCGACCAAGGCGTGGCAAGGACAATAACCATTTCCCGCAGCAAACAGTGCAAAAAGCAGCGGAGAGAGAGACAGACAGAGGGGGGAGAGTGAGTGAGGCAAACGAGAAGGAAATTGTAATCAAAAGTCCTCCATTTGATACAGAATACCACCGCACATACACATATAACTAAGTGTAACCATTAGAAAAGCTGTTAGCCATCTCCATCCGCTCTCTGCTGTCTCCCTGGTTCTCCTGCTGCTTCTCTGTGTGTGTGTGTGTGTGTGTGGGTTATTCGTATTTTAGTTGCCATTTTGGTGGAGAAGCATTCAAGGCGTTGACAAAAATAGTCATAAAAGGCAGAAAAGCAGAGAAAAAAAAACTTTCACCACAGAATCGCAGCAGCAAACAATTTTCCTTTTATGCTCAGACATAAATGTATTTGTAGAGGGTATATATACACACTCGTATCTCTGTTTGTGTGCTTATGTACTACTGTTTGCTGGTTGGTTACACAATCCACAGACATGGTATTATATATATGTACTACTTCATGCTCGGAGAAAAGCCAAGTGGCTTTTCCTCTGCTGATTTGTTGCCTATTAAGAGCTGCAGGCGAAATTTCTGTGTGGCATCTTTTAGGCGCAGCTCGTAAATGGTGTAGCTTCTGTGAGTGTGTGTGTGTGTGTGGGTATGTGGCTGTGGCTTTGGAACTTAGTTGTTGTTAAGCTTAAGACCTGTTTAAGCTGGTTTAGCATGTAACTAACTTCCAGGCGAAGTTACACAAGCTTGATTATGCAATATGGCAGACATTTCAGAGAGTGTTTGGGGGACAAATATTCAGGGTATTTATTTACTATAAATATGGCAAAGGATTGCAGATAATGTAAAGAATTTAAATACAAAGATCTGCTATAATTTTGAAGCATATTTCCAACATTTTGTTGCACATTTTCCAACGCTTTCTGCTTTCCATTTCAACTGCAATTGTGCCCCTAATTGCGAAAGACATTTTGTGGACAATTAAAGCTCATCAAATATGCAAAGCTTAACACAGAGACTGAGGCACAGATACATTTTACAACACAACACTCATACAGCTGCAACCCACACACATATCACTGTCCCACACACACACACAAACACATTAAAGTTTTAAAGAGACATCCCATCTGTTGGGGGTTCTACTGCTTCGTGGAGGATGCTGTCATTAAATTTTAATTAGAAGGAAAGGAACGCTCGGTCGGTGCGCTCGAATTTCCATTTGTGTTGTGTTTAGCATATAAATTACTTGGGGCACATACATACACACGCGGCATGGCGCCTCCAAAGTGTATGCCACATAAAAACAACTTAATTACTTTTTTTTTTTTTGTGCCGCCAAAGCGCGCAGCCGTGTTGGCCATCAGAAATGATTTATTCCATAGTCGTAGGATATTTTTTTTTGGGTGGGTCAAAGCTGATCCCTAGCTGGCATTTTGATTGATGTTTCGAAAACAGCTGATGTTCGTAAACTAATTTTGTGAATTTCTCTATCTTTTCTTTATAGCAAAAATTCTACTATTCTATATAATATTTTATGCGGCGTTAACTGGATTCTTTGCTGCCATATTTGCGGTGTTCTATCAAACATTGGACAATGAGAAGCCCAAATGGATGCTTGAGAATGGTTTGATTGGCGCCAATCCAGGTTAGTACCAACCTCTAACATATGGATAAGATCCAGCTCATTGAAATTCCATGGCGTGGAAAGCAAACAAATTTCGTTTAAATAAATCAAACATACGCCCTGGTATCCATATAAATTTGCCTATCACATGGAATTATAATCGACGCAGACACGTTTCAAGCACAGATAGATGGATAGGCCGCGCCCCAAGGGCACACCCATATATATAATATAAATACACATATATGTACATATATATTATGTATATCCGACCACACATGTGTGTGGTGTGGTTACACACGCATTTGGAATTTCAATGAGCCTTCGACTAAAACCGTAGTTAAGAACTAAATAAAATACCAAAATTTAATTAACTAATTGGATGTGAAGCGAATAAAAGACTTTTGTTGATGGTGGATCAATTGGATTCTCATCTAATCAGGAAATTTCTTTTTTTATTGTACTTTTCTTTAGGTCTTGGCTTCCGACCAATGCCCCCAGAGGCGAATGTTGAGAGCACTTTAGTCTGGTACGAATCATCGAAGAAAGATAACTACCAGTACTGGGTCGATGAAACTGCACGATTTCTGAAATGTAAGTACCCGGAGGAGCCCCCTTCCTGCAGCTGCAGCTGAGTGAAAACTTTTATGCAGAAAACTTTTTTAATTATTCGTTGGACAAACCAAGAATTGGAAATACACAAACCGAAAAGAAAACTGAAAAACTGAAAACCTTTAAGTTTTTTGATTGCACGGGCAAAAAGTTTTCCCAGGCACATAAATTCAATTTCAATATATGCCTCCCTTATGTTATATTTTCTGTGTTAATGTTTAATTTAAATATTTTCAATATTTTGATTTTTGGGTAACCGATAAAAGATCACAGTAAGTGAAGTTCTCTAATTTTTCGAATCCAGTAAAATGTTGCTACATTTGCTCAAAAAAGTATGCCAGGACCCCGAACTTATGTGTACAGATTTTTACGGGCATTCTATAACAACTAACTTTGTGTTCCCTAGCTTACGAGGACGAGGATAAACAGAACCATGTGAACTGCTCGTTCGAGCATCCCCCACCAGATGGCAAGGTATGCGGTGTTGAGGTCCAAAGCTTTGCTCCCTGCACAATTGAGAATAACTTTGGCTATCATGTGGCCCGGCCCTGCATATTCCTCAAGTTGAATAAGGTATACTCCATACTCTACACACCTATTTCAGACATTTGCAGAACTTAAGGATTCCTTTTTGTTTATTAGATTTACAACTGGATACCAGAGATTTACAACGACTCTAAAACTTTGCCCGACCACATGCCCGAGGAGTTGAAGCAGCACATCAAGGAGAAGCAACAGCTGCGACCAAATGAGGTAACATTTTATTTATAAGCCGGAAAAGTATTGATGGCTAATAATTCTTTTTGTATCTGGTTTTTTTTTTTATAGACTGGTGTCGTTTGGGTATCCTGCGAGGGTGAAAATCCCGCCGATGTTGAGAACATTAAGGCTCGCGATTACTATCCGCGCATGGGTTTCCCACGTTACTATTTCCCCTTCAAAAATATAGCCGGCTATATACCGCCCATTGTCGCTGTACAGTTCACTGTCGAAAGTAAGTACAATTTTTTCATCATTATACCTATACTTACATATATATTTATCATTGATTTCTGATTAAAGGAAACGGAATTTCCATTACTGAATGCTCCAAGTGTACTAACATTTTAATTTGTGTGTAGAAGGATCAGTGGAATCCATTTAGCAAAGACATGAATCGTTTTGTGTGGATCCCATTGGTCATAGACCGTTTAGCAAAGACAGCCACCGTTGATATGAATCGCATTTCCACAAATATAGGTACCCACATTTTTAGTTGGGTGTATGCGATCGTTGAAATGAAGTTTGATGTGAATCAGATACACACTCTCAAAACATTATAATATATTTCCCATTTCAAATTAACTCAAAAGTACGAGGATAAGTGCTTAAAAGTAGTTGTGAAAATTCAAATAGCAAAGTTTTCAACCATGTATGTGGATCATATTTCCAGGCTACTCTGAGTGTACCAACATTTCTTTTTGGGCATAAAGGGATATTTGGAAAGCATTCAGCAAAGACATCAACCATGGATCGGTTAAGCTCTCTCTTAAGGGACTTTTCTCGTTGCTTAACTTCCATGCAAATTTACCGCAATTTCTTCTATTTACCTTTCTGCCGTATTTATTTGCAAATGAAGAAAAAATTGTTATAAATATAAATGCAGACGAAGAAATCGGCTTAAATGATCAATATTCATTGTAAACTTACATAAATAATGCTGCTGTGCACTCCGGGGCACTTTTTAGACTCTACTTTAAAGCCGGACGTGAGAGTTATTCTCTCCTCTTTTGTTGCTTGTTGTTTATTTTGCGCTGGCCACGGATTTTTATCACTTTTTGCACTCGCGACGCTTCATTTAACATTTCCGCACATAAAACTAATGTATGCGGCTTTAAAAAAACGAATTTAACAAACTTATTCGGCCGGACCATGCGCACGCGGATATTTTCTGATTGCCAGAGATCATTCACCCGATAGGCGCACACTGGAAGGGACTTGCATTATCGTTTATCGTTTTTATCGTTTATCGTTCGTTTTTTTCGAATATTTAAATTTATGTATCAGACAAAAGAAACCGTTTACGTTCCTAAAAAGTAAATAATTTCTTGATTAGCGATTGCATAACTGAGTATTTGGTATGCAAGTTTAATTTGTGGTATAGATAAATTAATATAAAATTAAACAACAAAATCTTCATTTTGTGTCCCGCACACAATAAATTCCAACACTTTTAGCCATCTTCTTCTTGTCATAATTAAAGGGAAGATTTTTCCGCAAAATCATCGTTAAATGATACGCTTTTGCGTGAGATTCGTGTTCCTAGCACAGAGAGCCATTCATTATGGCTTAAGTGGGGTAAGAAATGGCATTATATTACCTTGTCCAGCTGATTAAAGCCAACTAATGAGAAAAGCCATTAATTAAAACTAATTGACAGCCGTAAACGCAGGGCTAAGTAAACATTACTACTATATATATAGTATACTGAGAAGGAGCGATGGTGTGCCCCCTTTATGCACTGAATGGCAAACCGGAAAGGAGAAGAAGCAAACAAAACCAAGCCACAATCCATATAGCATGAAAAATGGGGCAAAAGTGTTTGGAATTTTAATCAAACTCAGACGAAGGAGACCCACTCTGAGTCGCCGGCGTCGTTGTCGTTCCCTACGGAACCTCCTGGCATACAGAAACCCAATTTTACGGCACAATAAACATTAATAATGCTTTTGTCTGTTGGCAAAGGAGTAGGTATACTCGTAGCAGGAAAAAAAATAGACGAACGGAAGGAAGCACATCAAATGGGGGGAATAGAAATGGGAATGGGAATGCATAGAAATGCGTAGGGAAGGAAAAAGCATTTCCCTCGTTGTTCCCTTTTGTTTTCAATACAAACAATTTCTAAGCCATTAATCCGCTTATGGAATGCGTTCGTTGGGCAAATGGGTTACGAATAATTGAAGATGGAATACGAATTGGGAGCACAGTGCGCACATTCTCTGCTCGGAAATGCTGCTGTGGCCAACAGTGCGTATGAAGTGTTCCTAAAAGTAAGAAATTGTGTAACTCTACCTTAAGCTGACTTTCATTTAGTTCTTTCAATTACGCCCACAATTTGTATGTGCCATTTGGCTCGAAAAACTTCCATTACCTTCGTCGCATTGCGGCCTGCAATTTTGCAAATGTGAAATTCAATATTAAATTAGTTATGTAAGCGGAAAATTGCCTTGCATGTGTACCAGTCAGCAGGGAGAGGGCGTTGGGCGTGGTTCTCGAAATGGAGGCAGGCAGGCAGGCTCACTTGGGTTCTTTATATAGCGAGAAAAAAAAAAAAAAAAAGTTACAAAATACACACAGAGAGTGAGAGAGGAGAGAGAGAGAGGGACTGCGAAAAAAATGGAAAAAGTTTTATAATGTGAATTGTGTGCGGGCGCAAGGATTGAACTTTTTACAGCAGTCGGATGTGTGTGTGTGTGAGCATATCGTATATTTAAATAATGACAGCTGAAATGGCAGCAGATAGAGATAGACCATACCATGAATAGGTGCCATTTATATGCAGAAAAAAAAAAACTACTATCAAAATATTATGGAAATGTTTTGTTTGTTCCATATAAATGCTGTGTGGGAGGGGTTTGATTTTTCACATACTTATTTGATTGTATAACTTAAACTACGTTCATTTCCCGCTGCCATAAAAACATTGAACAATTTAATTTCGAGCGGAATGGAGGGAATCCTAACGAAAGCTTTAGCTTTAGCTTCTTATTACATTGTGGCCTCACTCACTCCTGTGCATACAATTTATTTCGTTTTCTGTCACTTGATGGCAGCGGCAACACTTCCGTTTCCGCTCAAGTAACAGCCCAGCGGCAGCCTCCAGCAGCCTCTCTCTATCTCTCTGGCACTCTTTTTGCATTCAAAATGAGATAATAACGCCCTGGACCAAGCAAGCAGCGAAAGGAACCATAAAGAGAGCTACAGAAGATTTTCAATTTACTCAAAGTCCCAAGTGGGAAGGGGAAAAATGATGCCAGCGGACAATGCGGAAAGGGATAAACGTTGGGCAAGGCAAGGCAAGGGCCTCTTATTTGTGTGCACCATAGACCCTTGTATAATATTCATATAATGTGCAAGAGATTGAACATAATTTGCATACAACGAAAAAATAATGAGATTATTTGGAATGCGACAAAGCAAAGAGAAAAGCGCACTCTTGTGCGGTGTGGGGCATTATTATTTCTGTATTTATTTTGCTACATCTACATATTATATCTATATAACTGAATGATCCTCACTCTCTTTTTTTCTCTTCTTACAGCCGGCGTCTTGATCAACATTGAGTGCAAAGCCTGGGCCCGCAATATCAACCACGATCGCTCGGACAGGAGAGGATCCGTCCACTTCGAGTTGATGGTCGACTAAGAGATGCGTTAAACATCTTGGAGCAGCGGCGCAGAAAGCAATGAAGAAAAGCGAATAGGGAGACGGACGGGAGGAGTGTTTGAGAAAGAGAAATAAAAGCAACAAGAACAACAAACCATACATACACACACACACAAAGCAAAAGCAAAAGCAAAAGCAAATGAAAATGATAATGATAAAGAAAATGCATGAAAAGAGAGAGCAAATGTAGCAGCAAAGCGTAAGCGAAAAGTTTAACAAGTACAGCAACAACCAAAGAGAACACTAAAAAATGCTACAACAACAAAAGTAAAACCTTAAAAAAAAACAAAACAAAAAAAAGAAATACAAAACCTAGCGCTAAAAGAAAAGCAAAATCCAAATGGAAAAACAAACCCAAGAGAAACCAAAAACCAAAAAATAAAAAACAACCTACCCAACGCTAACAAAAAATGAACGCCCCACACACATACACACAGATACACCACAAACACACACACTCACACCTACACACTCGAATAAAAAAAAAAAAACCCTTAATTTGTTAGGAAAAATTTTTATTTAGTTAACAATTTAGGCGAAAAATGGAAAATGCAAACCAAAAAAAAATTGGCAGGCCACATAATTTAGCGCAAAATATTCTATTATCATTAATAAATAATGACAAAAACTTAAATAAAGATAAAACAATTGTTGTTAACAAATTCTTCTTGGTTTTTTGGTGTAATTTTTGAGCAAAAAAAAAAAAAAAAAAAAAAAAGCAAAAAGAAAAGAAAAGAAACCAAACAAATAAACGACAAACAGCGAAACTTAAAAACAAAATAACGCAGAGCAGCAACTGTACTTAAAAGAAACCAAAAAAGAAGAAACTTATTTAAACAAAAGTGCATAAAAACAATTATTTATATTTATAACAATTAAATATATATATATATACACTATATATATAAAGAAATTGTACAATTGGAAGACATATATACTTAAAGAGCAAGAAGCCCCCCATCCACCACCAGCCACCAAAATATAATTTGTTTCACCACCAACATGAACAAAAACAGCAAAAAGGCTAACAATTGTTTAAATACGAACGAAAGTTTATAAGGCAAACAACAACCCCGAAAAACATAAAGTGTAGATTTTTAAATAAACAAATATAAAAAGAAAAGGAGAAACCCGTGAATAATAATAGAAAAACTGCAACCCAGGCGCGGCATAGTTAATAAACAATAAATAAATTAAAACAAACCAAAAGAAAAAAAAATGCATAAATGAATGGCAAACCAAAAAAAGGAAAAAAAAACCCAAGACATATTTAAAATTAATACTCTTCACTTATTATTGAAAACAAAAGAAAAGAAAAGCAAAGCAAAAGCAAGAAGGAAAAGCAAACCAAGCCCAACAACATTAATGTGAAAATTGCATGGAGGAGAACAGACACAGCAGCAGAAGCAGAAGCAGAAGATTATTGAGGCAAACAGATAAACGAGAAATAGCTGAAAAGTAAAGTACAGAGTAACTGGTTACAATAACAATGAAGAGCATATAAAATTAAAAATATATTATGTATACAACAACCAAAAACCAAGCAAAACCCCCCAGAAATAATAATAAAAACGAAACTTAATTCAAACTAAATAAACAACCAAAACCGTTTCCATCTCCATGATATGTTTTACAGCTGAGGGCGCAACGCATAGTAGAATGATGCTAGGGGAGGCCTTTTTTCTTTCGGACTGCACTTGCAAAAATGACAGCGAAATCGCCACAAAAAAAAAAAAAAACCAACCCACAGAAAACACATACAACATACTACTTTTGATTTACAGCCGAACCGAGAACCGAACAGTTGACTCGAATTGAATAAAAGAATAAAATACATAGTATGTGTGTAGGCCTCAACTAAACTTGCTAACCAAACGCGCTCTATTTTCCCAAATAAGTAAAACCAAAAAAAAAAAAAAAAAAAAAAAAAAAAATAAATCTCTTAATGGCATACCAAAAGCTTAATAAACTAACCCCCTTTTTCCATCCACTTTAACTAGTGTAATTTCTAAGCAGAAGACGAAGGGCAGACAGACAGGCAGTCAAGTCAGAAGGCGGGAGGATGTCGAGGCAGTTTATCCGATAAAATGCTATGCCGTACAAGAAGTACACGATGAATGCCGATGAGAAATCAATAAATAATAGTTTAATGGGAAATGTTATACATACATAAATATATATTTAAAATATATGTATTATTAAACAAAACAAAAAAGGGTGGACAAGATGATGTATTAGCCTCAACTTTCATTGAAGAAACTTGAAAATGTAAATGAAAGCGGCTTAAGAAATTGCAACAAATAAAAGAAACTAAATTATGCCCACAAAAAAAAAAAAGAACTAGAGAGGGGAAAACCATTTCTACAGCTTTCTACAATTTTCTAATTTTCGGTAAACTTTAAAAAACCTTCCAACATTTCTGGTAAACATTTCATTCCTCTCTGGTTCTGGTAAAGTGCATTGCATTGGCAGAAAACCCCCATTTGTTTTAGTTATTTAAAGTCTATATTTTTAACGAAATTCTTAAAAAGCGAAAAAGAGAAAACAAAACACGAAGATGACACGCAAAATTGTTTAAACATATTAAAAAAAAAAAACCAAAAAATAACTAGTTTTCTAAAATTTTTGCTAGTGCATGTTTTCCTATGACTAAGCTAAATTAATTATGAAAAAAAAAAACGAAAAAAGAAAATGAAGATAACTAGTTAAGTAGTCTAATCAAATGCCAGCAGCAGAGGTTGTCACTAAACACACACAGACACACACACACACGAACACAACAGATTCCTGTTGGGAGATCGATCTTTCACCGATATTACGATTATATTGTTCACATTCAATACCCGGCAATTGCAGACAGAGCTTCAATTAAACATATATACGAGTATATAAATATTGTATTTAAAAATATTGTCCCTCGCCCCCGTCCCCCATAGCTATGCGATCCTTAGTTCTATTCGAAGAAAATTCACGCACAAAATTTTTGACTTGATGACGATTGATTTACTTTCTTTGGTTTTTTCGGTTGTCCCCGGCAATGTGTGTTCCCAAAACCGCCGATAAATATTAATAGGTTATCTAGGGTAAAATAAAAGAAAATACAACATATAAAATTATAATAATAGTAACGAATATAAAAACCAAACAAAAGATAAGTACATGAAAAAAATGATGAAAAAACTGCCAAGTAAATGTTTCACCCTCTAGCTTAATAAATTGGCTTGAAAATGTTTCGAAAGGACCTTCTTTTTTTTCGTTGTCGTTCAGTTCCAGTTCAATTTCCAGTTTTAGCTGCCCTGTCCGGCAATTGCCAGGGGAAAATGTTTCGGATCCGAATCCATATTGGGGGAATACTCGTAAATGTGAAAACCCTTTGCAGACTTTGCTCACATCGATAGGCGGCAACTACTAGCACACAATTTAAATGAATTATATTTAACAAGCATATATATAAACTGCCATTTTTTAAAAATAAAAAAAAAAAAAAAAATATTAAAAACAACAAAAACCAAAAAGCCAACCAAAAAAACGACATTTTTTGTGTGTAAACCGACGAAACTGCGATCAAAAAAAACACCAAAAGGCAACAACAATAAATGTTCAACATATTTCACACAAGTTTTTAACGATAGTTTGAATAACTCTTCACCTAAATCATATATAGACAAATTCTTGTTCGACTTTCGCTGAAAGAAAATGATACAAAAACAAATGAAACCCAAAACAAGAAATGACAAAATGACAAAGAAAAACCAAAAAAAATCAGGCCGCAATTCCAATTCCTTCTCGACTGGACCACGACGGGGTATCCAGTCAGCAGCATTCCGAGAGTATGTAGGCAAGATCGAAAGGTTTGCACATTTTTCGGATCTTCAGTTCAAGGGATCTCTCACAGAATGGTGCAACACACTGCGGCGCATATAGCAAAACGAAATGTGTAGTCAAATAAATAAATATATACATATATATATATATGAAATATATAATTGTTTACAACTAATATGTTGACTTCATTTGCATTTGCATTTGGTTTTAGCAACTACACAAAAACAAATATTACAGCAAAATTAGCAGCATTAGAAAACATGATACCAGAAAATATAATATAAAACAAATGGATGAGATGAACGGAGGGAAGGATTGCAAAATGAATACAAAAAAAAAAAAAATGGTGTATTTAAAATTAAGCTATCTAGAACTAAGGCAAATATAACATAAAGATATATATACATATAAATATATGAGAAATGTTATATACATAAATCGTAAATGAAATGAAGAAACAATGTAAAATTACACCTAAGTACGATTACAGTTTTTGATTTTTGATTCAAAACCAACCGAACAACCAGAACAACCGAAATTTCGAACCACAACTTGAAGAACAACCACACAGCCCACAGAGGAGATTTGGTTTAAAAAATTAAGGAAAAAGAAAATCGCGCCTTGCAGCCGCTTTACAAATTTAGTTTTTCGAAAAATATCTAGTGAGAATACCTAGTAGGAACTACATTATTATTATTAACGAAGCGAAACCCAGATACAATTATATTTTAATTCAAGAAATGGAATATGGTAAATCGAAATTCCTGCACCCGCGCAGAGGTTAAACAATAAAACAAAAATTACCTTTAGTTTTACTTTTGAAATTCAATTCAAAATGAAAACCAAGAAAAACCTAACAGATTGCTTTAATTTAGGTTTAAAAAAAATTTAAAAAATATAAATGAACAAAAAAAAAACGAACAGACAAAACAAAAAGAAAATCCTTCATAAAAATCATAGAAAAACTAAAAAAATGTGTGTAACAAGATGATGAAAAACAAACACTGCTTTTTGTATTATTTAAGTTTAACTATAAAAATATAAATATTAAAAATGAAAAAAAAAAAAAAAAAAAAAAAAAAAAAAAACATAAGCTGTAATATTAAAAAGAACTTACAAGAACAAGTAAAAGAACATCAACAAACAAGAAGGGTATGAACAACAAGAAAATGCTGCATAAAACATTGAAGATGATGAAAATTGATGAAAAAACCAAAATGAAATGAAACGATGTCGTGTACGAGTAACGAAAAATGAGAAAAATGTTTGAAAAATTTTACTGAATTCAATAAAAATATTATGTTGATGGAATTAAGTAATTCCAAATAAACAAAAAACAAAAAACCGGGTGCGTTTTTATTTATAACATGGGTATTTTCAGGGTTATGGGTATTTGGAGAACACTTATAGATATTTTAGGAATGGAACGGAATTTTCCAAATTACGGAACATGTAGGACATTGTATGAGCAAAAATCTGCATACCTTGGGAAAATGGATTTTTTCGAGTGCAGAAACTACTTAGTCTCCGTTTTAAAGCTATCTCAACGTAAAAGTGTAGTGTATGGTGACAAAACTTGGTATCGTGACAGGGTTATATATATGTATATATAGATACATATATACAGAAAATCAAATCAAATACATAAAAAGTTAAAAAACATGTCAATCTAAAAATAACTCATTATTATTACTATACCAAATCAGCTTGACAAACTTAAGATTACCGTTTCATAACGCAAATAGGGCATACAAATGTCGATACTCAAGATCTGGAAAGGGCTGACAAGCAACAATGCTTTGACTTAATTGGTTGAACCTTTTTTGTTAGCAATCTGACAAAAGAGAGTTCTTATAGCCAGTTAGTCTTGTAAAAAATTAAGTTATCTATCGGATCAAATTATATGTATAGTTCTGAGAGTACCAGCTGACTGGTAATATTAAATCGAATATTAAAATCGGGAAATATATAATTTCGATCAACAAAACAGAACGTTAACCCATTGTCGACCAGAGGGTATTTCTTTTTACGCACGAATTACGTGAAACTTGAAACATTTGTTACGCATTTCATTTGAAGGATATTTTACTGTAAGTAAAGAGGAAGGATAGATCTAAAAGATAGATAGATACAATATTATAATTTTTTTTCCGGGTCTTAATTAAGGGGTTTTCTCTATTTATATAGAGGTATATTTTGAAAATGATAAGGTATGTTTCAGTATATTCTCGATAGTCAGACGGTATATTTTATCGGTAACTCGTCGGTCACACTGCCACTTTTGTTTTTGTGTGACTTTTATGTCATTTATATGTTAATTCGTTCGCCAGTTCGACATCCAAAAAGAAGTGCAGAGCAGAGCAGTGAAACTAAAATTTAACCAACCTAGACCAGAACGACAAATTGCAATATGTTTGCCCACAAATTGGTGCTGCTAGGCACAACACTGCTTTTGCTGAGCAGCGCAGGTGAGTGTAGAAAAAAATAAATACGTGAACTTAACGTGGGGTACTAACCAGAAAACTGCGTCGCACTAGAAGCCTTTGTTCAATTTGCTTATTCATCGCGATTTATTTAGCACGTAACCCGCTGTTTGTGTGTTGTTGTAGCTGTGGATTTTATCTGTGAAAGAGTTAAAAACAAACAGCGCTGGAATATAATTAAGCGATTTACATGGCAAAAAAAGTGTCGTGCCGTGTGTGTGTGTGTGGGGTTTGTGTTTCAGTGTGCAATGTTAAAACAGCAAGTAATAGAATTATCTAGATTTGTCAGTGACTGGTCCTCCTGCTCCCTCTCTTTGCTCGTAGTTCTTTTGCTCCTCTGACCTTAGTTTGTTCTTCGGAGAGTTGCTCTCCACAAAATGGTGGCTTAGAACCGTTCCAAGCAAAAGGAGAGAATGTAGTCATTCCCCCTCCCACTTCCCGCTTATCCAGCTACCTGCATGAGAAATATCATCCAGATAAAGCAATTTCATTGCACCCGCTCTTTTTCTCTGCTCTCTGTACGCTCTCTTTCGATGCAGGCATATTCAATTTCTCGTCTCATCTTGTGCTCCTTCTTCTCTCGTCTCCCCCTCCGCCTCTATTGTGCACACTATATAATTATATTTGATTCACAGCAACAACTAAATTGTTATTTATTTGCTCAACTTTGCTTCATTGTTCTTCCCTTATCGCCTCGACGCCTTGCTCTGCCCCACCAACTAAGGGGCGTTTTGCGATAGAGGCTACGCGTAATTCCCTTCTAGCACTAATACCAATTGGTTCGGTTCTCGTCTCGTCTCGGATTTCTTGTGGTTTTTGTTATTTCTCAATTCTCTGACTTTTCCATTGCTAATCTTTTACGCCCAAGTCATATATTTGCATTCTTTGGTACACAGAAATATGTTTAATAGTTTCGAATTGTCGTGGAAAAATCCGAATGCGACTGGCAGCTGATAAGACTTTTTCTACAGCCATATGCAGTCTCGTTTCTATATGTTTACTCTTTGCATATTGTGCAAAAAGTATTCCAAAGAAAACTAGCCGGAGAACCAGTTGTGGATAGTCCTGCATCGATTTTTAACCAGAATAATAGCAGGGAGGTGTTAAAAAGATTTATTTAGCTGATTTTAGAGGGTCATCTCTAAGCTAATCACACTTTTGCGGTCATTTATTTGCCTTGCAGATTCATAGCTTAATTTTACTTTCTAGGGAGTGTTCTGACTTCCGAGTTGTGGGCCCCTCACATATCGCCAATTAGTTCACTCCACACTCGTATTGTATGCATTCTTTTCCATTTACTCTCTTCTTGCATGCCGTTGCGAAATAAATCTTATTACCACAAGCGATTTATTTTCCCATCGTTTTTCTCTGTATTACATGTCTGGGGCCGCGACACGCCCCATGCCAGGCTGTCAGGTCTGTCGGTCTTCCCGTCTGTCTCTCTCTCTCTGTCTGTCTGTCTGTCTGCCTTCTTTCCGTCTCTCTGTTTGCTTGCTTAACTTGCATTTAAAGGTCATCTCTCTGGACTGCATTACAGAATGGCATTGAACTAGAACTAGGCGTGGGGAGGGGAGGAGCATTTGTAACCGCAGAAAGGACGGGAGTGCCACAGGGTTCAAAGCCAGCTACCAGAACAGAACAAAATTTGCGTTAAAATATGATTTAACAAAAAAAAACTGCTTTTTAAACAACAATTATTCCATTAAGACGGCGATGAATCATGATACCCCCAAACAACAACTACTAAATGTTCGACACTCCATTGTTTTGAAGCAAACAAAACACATGACTGACTGTGATGCCTGAGGGAATGATCAAAGGGCAGAGTCTGGAAGTCTGGAAGGGGATAGATAAAATTGTTGACTTGCATTCGAGGGGTGTCAGTTATCTGTCGCCCCAGAACGGGAAGAACAGTACATAATGTACATATATAGTATATTAAAATATGTAAAACCACCCACTTACTTGTGATAAATTCTCTGGAATATCGTTTCCTACAGTTTTCGCTAAATTCGCTATAAATTTGTACTCCATATTTTTCTGTTTCCCTCTATTGGGTTACTTGCATTCGTGCCGTCCCGCCCGACCAGGCAATCGTGATTCTTTCGTTATCAGTTTCGTTGCTCCAAAGCTCCAAATGAATTATTCATCGAGCGGAAAGTGAGTCACCCTGGGTGACAATCCAGTAAAGGCTTAAATGGCGTAGCGAAACAAAGAAGATGCAATCCCAGCAGAACCGCATAATCAAGTGCTGGGAGGTCTTGTCTCAGTGGGTGCCCGGAATTAACTTAAGCTAGGATAAATAGGAACTGTAAGAATACTTCAGCATAAAGGTACAAGCAGTTGAATGAACTTTAGATACCCTTTATAATAACTGAAACAAAGCACAGCCTGATGTAAGCTGGTGCCTGCCTGTCTTGCCAAAACAATAGCCAAGTTAAATATTTAAAGAGGAAACACAAATGCTGATAAGAACATTTCTACACAAAGACCTTTAGTGTATTAACTGTCTCTTTATATTTCTTACAGT
Source organism: Drosophila bifasciata (assembly GCA_009664405.1). NCBI lineage: Eukaryota > Metazoa > Arthropoda > Insecta > Diptera > Drosophilidae > Drosophila > Drosophila bifasciata. Next base: position 40,605,192 of record CM019042.1, on the reverse strand, counting down.
TCACTCCCAAAGTTCGATTAGTTTGAAGGATGCCAAATTCGAGGAGGCACCAAAAACTCTGGAAACAACCACAGAAAAGCCGAGCAGCACCTCCACCTCAGCAACAACAACAACCACCACCAGCACCACCACTACAGCAGCACCCACAACTAAGAGGACAACCAGCAGCACTAGCTCTACATCAACGACAACGACTACGACGGCCAGCCCTAGCACCAGCACCAGCACTGAACCACCAAAGACAACCACTACACCAGCGCCAGTGCCAACCACTACCCATGCACCGCAGCCATATCCTGCACCCAAGGTGGGCACATGGAATGCCACCTGCATTCTGCTCACCATGGCCGCCCAACTGAACTTAACCTATGAGACCAAGGGTGAGCATTTAATCCATGTACCAGTTACTCCTTGCTAATGATTTATCATTATCTCTTTTATTAGATGGAAATCTGACAAGTGGCCTGTACAACATACCAGCCAATGCCACCATTGGGGATCATGTGTGCGATAGCCAGACGATTCAAACCATTCAATTGAGCTGGGGACCCTCAACCTCTGTGCAATCGATGCTGATGCAGTTTGACAACAAGAATAGCACCACTGCGCTGTCCACCATCCAAATACATTTGTCTGTGCTCACCGAGGACTTCCCCGATGCCAAGGGTAGGCAGCCCCTAGTTCTATCTAGTGATCCATGTTTATACTCATTTTGTTTCTGCAGAGAACCAAACTCTTCAGCTGATTCATCGCGGCAGTGATGAGTTCAAGACGCCTGAGAAGATGTCCTACCATTGCACACGCTCTCAGAAGCTTAACCTGACAGAGACTGTGGATTTGAAGCCGGAGGTTGGTTGGCTCACCGTCAGCAATGTCCAGGTGGAGGCATTCCGTGGTGCCAATGCCAACGGCTTCTCCACCGTGCACGATTGTGATAGCTCGGAGACCTCGGATGTGGTGCCCATTGCTGTTGGCATTGCCCTGGCCGCCTTGATTCTGGTCGTTCTGATCTCGTACCTATGCGCACGCCGTCGCTCCACCTCGCGCGGGTACATGAGCTTCTAAGAAGGGAGAAGGAGAAGTACCCCCCCAGTAAATAGGGCACGTTGGAATGGGATTGAAACAGAGATCGAAAAAGAGATAGAGATAGAGAGAGCGTTTTGGTGTGTTTGAAATCAGAGAGAAAATTAAGATTGATTTTGATAATTGGAAGCCGTCGTCTGTGAGCCTGTGGGAGGAGGAATGATCAATGTCTTGTTTTTCGTGAAAAGTTCAGTTCAGTTCAGTTATTTTTTGTATGTTTGTTTATGTCTAAATCGTAGCTCAAAAGAGAAAGATTGTGCAAGAAAAGTGGTATAGTATGAGGGGAAAACGAATTCAATCTGAAGAAGCTCTGTGTAAATCTGTGTCTGTCCCCACCATGTAACGTCTGTCCACACCCCCCTCTGAAATTTTAAAACTTACAATAGAAGCACACCACACACACACACACATTTTACTCAATAAATCACGTAAATTTAATTAGCGTGTGTCACACTCTGAAAGAAAAAGGTGAAAAAGGAGAAAAGGGTTCAACGCTTTTGGCTGATAAAATGAATCGTTAATTATGGGGTCTATCTATAAGGACAGGCGAATTATTTCCAAATAGAACGAACATCATTTTTAAATTTTCGAACGTAATATTATCAACAAAAACACAACACACACACACAGATTTATGTATTATTATTGGCCTTGAAAGCGTAAATAAAAATAATATTTAAAACCAACATTGGCATATACATATCTTGTATGTATTTATTGAAGATATTAATGATACTTAAATGGGTAGCAAACTTTCGGCATTCATTTCTGCATCATCATCGGAGTCGTCTCTGCTGTGCTGGCCACGATACATGCCAGTGCGTGGACGCTCAGCTGGTGGGCCCAAAGGATCAAATTGTTGCACTGCCAATCAAAAAACATTAAAAAAATAAGTAAATGAAATATTTCCGAAGCGTTAAGTTACCTGAAAATGTGGCAGAAGTTTGTCTGTAGGCTATGTTACCAGAGAGATCGCTGTTTTCCTGCAGTCGCTCCTCATTCGATGGTCGTATAGCTACACAAAAAGCAAAGGAAAGGCATTTAAGAAAGAGCGTTAAGATCCCAGCAGGATGCATACTTCTCATGCGACTGCTGCTTGATTGAGCCGATGATAGACGCTGCTGCTGGTAGCGTTGCTCATTCTGTCGCTCCTGCTGCAGCTTGTGGAGTCTCGCATAGTCCAGGGAATACCGCTCATGGAGATCGGTGAGACCGAGACTCTTGGTCACCTGCATCAGAGCCCGCACACAGGTAAGGTTATCCGGAAATCGTGCATAGATCTTCTCGAACATGCCCAGATACTGCTTGGGCGGCAGATACGAGTTGCGGAAGCAGCTGGCAATCCGCAGCATTAGATTGGGGTCATTGGGATCAGCCAGCACCGCGCGCTCGTAGTAGTACAGCGCCTTCTCCGTGGCCTGCAGCTTGATGTAGTAGGAGCCAATGGAGCTGGCAATGCTGATGTCGCTCATATTGATGCGATACGCTTCGTTGTAGTACTGGTTCGCCTCCTGATGATCCTGTATCTGCTCGTACATGGAGCCCACCTTCTCGAACAGCCGCGAATCGATGTCAGCGGCGGATATGCCCAGAACCTGCAGATATGCCTGCAGTGCTCCCGGCGTTGCGGTTGGCTTGAAGCCGCTCCCCACTATCCCAGAGCCATTGCTGAGTCGACGTTCCTGCAACTTTGCCAGCTGATAGTAGACATGGCTATGCTGCACGGAGTGTGGCACCATTAGCTGTGCCTTCAGCAGCTCGAACTGCTCCTCCGCCTGCTGATAGTCCTGCTGTGCGAGGGCCACCAAGCCAAGATTATAGTTGGCCTCAAAGCTTGTGGGTTGCAGCTGCAAGGCACGCTCCAAGCGATCCCTGGCGCCGCTTAGGTTCTGCTTCTGCATATCCACAATGCCAGCATTGATCAGGGCCAAGGCGTTTGTCTCCAGTGCTCCGATATCCTGCAGCTGGTTCAGGCAATGTGAGGCCATCTCCAGATTGCCCAACTGTGGATTCATGATTTAGATTATTCAGATTAGTATCAATATTTAAGCTTAGCTTAGCTCACACTTATGTAAATAAAACTAAGGTTTGTCAGTGCACTGGCTGTCATGGATCCCTCGCTCTTGCGATCATACATCTGCAGTGTTTCAATGGCCTGATTCACATCGTTCTGTCGCAGATAGACCAAGGCTTTATTGAGTTCCAGCTCGTTGGCCAGCCAGGATAGATTCGAGGTCTTGATGATCTCAATGCACCAGTTGTAGCCTGGAAAATTGAAGAGATATTATAAAGAAAAACAGACTGGGTAACTGGACCCACCATCATTGTAGTTCTCCTCAATTATGGGTGATATTAGATCCACAATCATTGTTATGGAACGCTTTTCCGCATTCCGCTTTTGCTTGGTGTACAAAGCCAGCTCATCCGTCTTGAGTGCCTGCAGCACCGAACGATTCTTTGCCTTGGCTGAGGTATTAATGGACTGCTGCACCTTCTCGTAGGTGCTGCCACCCTCGGCATCGATTACAGCCACCTCAGCACCACCACTGGCCTCGCCATCTGTGGCCTTTTGTTGATGATCCTGCTCTGCCCCGGCGACTTGCCCCGCCTGCTCGGCCTGCTGTTGCAGCTTGATGATATTGTTCTCGCTCTCCAGATCGCTTTCACTCTCCACGGCCTGGACATCGCACAGATTGCGAAATGCGCTCTTGATCTTCTCCACATCGCCCAGGGCATAGTAGCAGAGCAGCAGATGGATGCCACTCTTGATGTCCGCCCGCTCCGACATGATGAACTCAAAACTGGAGGCAGCATCCGCATAGGAGCCCATTCGCACAAACAGTACGCCAATATTCTCGGTGATCTTCAGGCGCAATTGATTCAGATTCTTGGGCACCGAATCCAATGCCATGCGATACATTTTGATGGCCTTCGGGTAGATGCCCATCTTGTAGTAAATATTACCCATATTCAGCTTCAGCTGATTCACATGGGGAAACATTTTGTTCTTTGTCATAATGCTGTACGTATTGAGTGCCTCGATGTGCATGTCACTGCGCTCGTATTGCTCAGCCAGATTGAAAAATACCTGAAATAGGGATAGGAATTTACTATAGACAGCACTATAGGGCAGTGTATCTCCGGAACTTACAGCATAAGTCAAATCAAAATTATGATACACATTCTCCCCCTGCTGATCCCGAAAGCGATGCAATGTTCGATCCAAGGAGAAGGCCTCTTTAGCCTTATTTATTGCATCCGCCAGTGCGGATTTAGTTTCCGCATTAATCTCCCCCCACTGGCACTGCGCGAAGAGGCCAAGACAATCGATGCCTCCAGCAGCTTGACAATCTTTGCCTCTAGATTTTTGTACTTAATCTGTGGACTGACAGTCAAAATTAAATTCAATTAAAGCTCGTTCCATCAGCAACAACCTACTTGACTTCCTTGGCTGCATCGACGGCTGCATTGGCCGAGGAGAGTGTCTGCTGCTTGGCCTTCTCCAGAAAGAACTGATCGAATCTTTGGCCTGCGGAACCACTGCTATTGGCCGCATAGCCCACGGCACGTACCGCAGTGGATGGTCTGGCCAGCGCTGTCTTATCCCCAGCGCCGCCAGTACGACTGCTGACCAGATTTCCACGCTATAATACAGTAGATAAAGTGCTATAATTAATTGGAAATTTCTCAGACTTCATTTGCATACCGAAAACAGTTGCGATGTGGGTGGCCTGGGTCTGCCTGCAGCTGTTGGTGGTGGCGCTGGCACTACCTCGGCCACAGGATTGACTTCAACGGCTGCTGCACTCATTTTGAATTCCAATTATATATCTGGAATTGCATTTGCTATTAAAATGTATTGCTGCAAATTCACTTCTTGAATGAAAATAAAGCTAAGAACTGGCCTTTGTTGGGATTAACCGTTGCCAAGGCGATGCCAAAGCCCGCACAAGGTTGCCACAGTGCCGCATAAGGGTAGCAGAGCAGCCGTTACGTGTTTGAATTGAAATTACTATAATTATAAGAATGGTTAATAGATATATTTATACCCTTAAAATCATTGCTCCTACTGCATCTCTCGAACCCAGCAGGTTTTTGTATACCATTCAAAAGTACTTACAATACATTAAACACCTCAATCCGAACCCGTAGCACTATGAATCCCATTTGCAGGATTGATATTAATCGGCCCGAGTGCCAGCAATGGATGGATGATGTCTTCAACCAGTGCCGTGAGATCTTTAGCAGGGAAATGGCTTCATCTGACTGGTGGCAGGACGAAACACCCGCCATATATAGGTCTGATGTACATGCCATGACCGCCCTGGATTGTCACAGGCTGAAGCGTGATCTGGCCAAAGAAGTGGCTGCCACTGGGGCAGGAGGACACTTTCTTTGGTGGCACAAGGTGCTGCTAGTTGCGGCCTATTTGGTGATCTTTGGGGCGCTTGTCTTCCTCTGTCGATGGTTCGATGGCAACAGCTGCAGGCATGTGAAGATTGAACCCCAGCCCGAGGCCATCGAACCGGATGAGGCGCCCCCATCACCTACGGACTCACCAAAGCAGCGAAAAAAAAGGAAGAGAACGATCAAGAATTGGTTGCGTCGCCGGTGTCGCCATCTGTTCGTACACAGCGAGGTGGAGTTGCGGCGCCAGAAGTCCAAGCGGGAGAGGGAGGAAAAGGTGCACGAGGAGCACACGCAGCGTAAGATCGAGAAGTGGACACATGCACGGGAGCGGGAGGAGCAGAAAAGGAGAGAGAAGAAGAGAGAAAGGGAAGAAAAAATGCAATCAGAAAACTACTAAAGCACACGACACATCACACACACAAACACACACACACACACACATAATTCCCGTTTTAAACTTATCCGTCAAATATACAATCGTTTCTTTTTGCCTTGGGCAGCTTCAGATTTTTGCGTTTGTTCTGCTCACACTCCAGCCGCATATTCTTTAGATCCTTCTTCCTGCCCAGCCGCATGCTGGCACGCTCCACTTTCTGCACTTGACGTCAAAGTTGGCGTCCATGTGGCGCAAGTTCAGGTTCGATTTGTCTGGGAAGCGCCGCTTGTCATGGCCAAAGATTCGCCGGATGTGCGATGACAACAACTGGGAGCTATTGTCCTCTTCCTCCTCGATAATAGAGTCGCGCATCTCCTCCAACTCGTCTTTATTCTCGGATAGATCTTGGCGCTCTTTAGCGCCCTTGGCTTCATTCGTTTTGCTCTAATATTTTAAAGCTTCAAAGAGATCAGATATGTGTATCTGCGTAATCCCTACCATAGTACTCCAGTCGCTCATGTTTCTTCACCTGCTCCATGGGACAGTGTTCCCTCTCTGTTTCACGCTTCTGCTTGGGGAGTCAGGAGGATCACACAACTAATGACTAAACTAAATAAATAATAATTTAACAAAGGAAATACTTTATTTACATATGAATATATATATATTTACATATTAAAGTGTGTACACACAATTTTAGAGTAAAATACTGTGTAGATTATTTATCAATTTTAAAAAAAGTTTCCGATCTAATTACTAAAACTAATTATATTTCGAACTTATGCCAAGGAAACTATATTAATTCTACTCCATAAATGAATATTCATATTTTTATTTATAAATATTATTCAAATAATTTTGAATAATTCGATTAAAATGTCGATTAGTGCTGCCAAATAAGCTGAGCTTTTGCAACACTTGCAATCCCTGTGACAGGTCCAGATCAGGTCCATTTCCGGCATCTGGGATCATTTCTTTTCTTTTGAACCGTCGTACCGTGCGGACGTGTTTTCAGCTCTTTGCATTAAAAATTGCACATTTTCATTGAAAATACTTGCAAAATATTTGGTAAGTACTTAAATATAATTAATAGAGTTAGTAAAAGCATTAAAATCCAAGGAGATTGTTATAGATTAAGGCTGATGTATAATTAGAATAGATTCAGCTATGCGCCTGCGCGCTCCACTAGATTGTTTGCGTATGTGTGATGAAAATCAGTAAATTTGATTGAAAATTACAAAAATGTGGCATATTTCGATGAAATATTAACAAAATACAAAATAGTTACTGGAAATATCAATAATTTATACCAAACTAAGCAAATTGCTATGAGGATTACTAAATAAAGAGCGGATTAAAAGTTTGATAGGAGGTTAGAACCGTTCAAAGCGCGCATGTGCCGGCTTCTCAGTTTGTCTTTACATGTAAATATTATAAAAGTACAAAAGAGTTACTCGAAATATCAATAATTTATACCAAACTAAGCAAATTGCTATGAGGATTACTAAATAAAAAGCGGATTACAAGTTTGATAGGAGGTTAGAACCGTTCAAAGCGCAAATGTGCCGGCTTCTCAGTTTGTCTTTCAAAGGTAATATTATAAAAATACAAAAGAGTTACTCGAAATATCAATAATTTATACCAAACTAAGCAAATTACCACACGGATTACTAAAAAATCCATGTGGATTAAAAGTTTGATTGGAGGTTAGAACCGTTTTGAGGTTATTTTGTCTTCAATTCATCTGTTTAATTCTGCTAAAACAACATGGCGGCTAGCCTTTTTTAAATTATTTTTTTAGAGTAAACTTTGTCTGTAAATATCTGTGATAAAAAAATGGGTTTTGTGATGAAAAGTAATGAAAATAGTCGAGCTCTTCAAGTCAAAATTTCTATCCTATAATTCACGGTCGTGCTATGCAGCTAACAGGGCTCTTTATGACATTTTGAAGTTCATTTTGGTACTGCTAGCTGCAAAGCAAGATAGATGTGAGTTCTCCACAAAAAATGATTGATTAAAATTTTAAAGCCCACATGTTCAGTTTGTTACCACGTGAGATTTGTGAAAAGTTGCCTTTTTCAAGAGCTCTTTTGTATCAGAGCTCTGAACTGGCAACTGCTTGAAAAGAAAATAATTAATTGAGCGAAATGAATAGTGAATAAATTGATAAAATCTTTTTTCGAGTAATAATCGTCCATTCATTTCCATGACCTTCGTAAGGAATAGCGTGCATGAGTGATTTTTGTATTCATATGCAATCTTTTCCTGACGTAGATCAAGATGTGAGTAATCGTCAAAGAATATAACCAAAGTTTCCAGTTTGTTACCAGAGAGGATGTGCAAAACGTTGCCTTTTTGTTTAAGTCGTATTGCACATTGTCGTTGGCAACTTTGCTCGAAAAATATCTCCATAGAGTGATTTATTGCCAAAAATAATACAACAAATTGAACTCATCTAATTCACGGTTGTGCTATGAAGCCAAAAGGGTTTTTATGATATTTTCTAATTCATAGCAACGTTTTTGGCTTCAGAGCAAAATATATACGTGAGTACTTCAGAGGAACAATTAAAACTAAATTAAAAGACCACCGCCTCTTTCTAGCTTGTTACCGGTTCGGATTTGTGAAACGTTGTGTTTTGCCGTATCACATTTACGAACCGGCCACTTTGCTTGAAAAATACTCGTAAATATATTTCAAAAATTGTAAAGAAATAATTTTCCCTTTCTCTAAACAAATTCACATGCAGGCTATTTGGTGTTCATAGGCTTTTTGTTATTTTCTGAAATTCATAAAGCTCTTGTACACCATACAGCCAGCCAGGTGTGGAGCAGTCGCTACAGTTTTTAATGAACGATTTAAACCAACATTTTCAGTTTGTTATCAGGTCAGATTCGTGAAACGTTGCATTATTTACAAGTCGTATGACGATCTTTATCTGGTAACTATGCTGGAAAAATTACCAAAATAATAATTGAAATATATAGAGCATAAAGTGATGAAAACTATTCCAATTGATTTTCGAGTTATAATCGTGTATAACTTTAGATATAGTTATATATCATTTTCATGATGACCTTAGTGAGGGAAAGTCTGCATGTGTGACTTTTGTATTCATTTGTGGACTTTGGCTGACTAAGATCAAAATGAGTAATCGTCAAAGACTGTATAAAAAAATTTCCAAGTTTTTTTTTGCTTGAAAGGTAGGTAGTGCAAAAGCGTTGCCCTTTTTAAATCGCTTTGCACTGACCTTTTAAGCAACTTTTCTGGAAAATTCGTGTTTGAAAAAAATAATTTGTTAATACGATTCCGTTTTTTAGTTAGTTAAATTTGCTCGAAAAATATCAGCAATAAATAAAAGTTTCGAAAAATTAAATCATAAAATTATTAAATTAAGTGCAAATGCTTGACATCTAATTCACGGTCGTGCAATGGGGTCAACAGAGTATATTATGATATATTCTAATTCATAATGCTCTGCCGTTGACTTCAAAGCAAGATGTGAGTACGCCACAAACACTGAGTAATTCAGACCAATTTTCAAGTGATATTCATGATTTTCATATTCATGAAATGTAAACATGGGATGTGTGAAATTCTACATAGCTCAATATGTGAGTATTAGCCAAATAAATAGATATATAAATAAATTGTTAATATCGAAAATTAAAAGTAATGATAATGGAAAATGTTGCCGCATTCTATAGCTATATTTTTTGTTTTTCATATTCGTGCTTTATGGCCAACCGGAGATTTATGTTGTTTTTCCAATCCATAAAGCTCTTGTATGCCATGCAGCAAGATATGATCAGTCCATTTAGAATGATGAAAGTGATTAAAACCAATATTTTCAATTTGTTGCAAGGTCAGAATTGTATAGCGTTTCCTTTTTTTAATTCGTAATACAATTCCTTCCTTGGCCACTTTGCTGAAACAATTTCTTCATTTAAAAAAAAAAAATTAGAAAATTATTCAATTGTGCTTCTAAGTACAAAAGTAACGAAAAAGGTGTTCAAAAAATGTTATCACATTCGATTAGTGTTTAATTTGAATATATATTTTCATATTCATGACCAAAGGCATCCAGGGATTGTATGATATATTTATCCTCATGCAGTCCTCGGCTGCCTTACGTCAAGATGTGACTAATCGACAGATTCCCAATTGAGTTATCCCCAGTTTCAAGTTTGTTACCAGTTCACATTTGTGAAACGCTGCCTTTCTATAAGTCGTATCACAGATGAGTTCTGGCAACTTTGCTTGAAAAATTACTACATAAAAGTGGAATAATATTGAAGTGAAATAAAGTTAATATATTAACCAAAGTTTCCAGTTTGTTACCAGAGAGTTTGTGCAAAACGTTGCCTTTTTTATACCCGTACTGCGAAGAGTAATAGGGTATATTGTATTTGCCTGGTAAAAAATAATGTGTGTAACACACAGAAGGAGGCGTTTCCGACCCCATAAAGTATATATATTCTTTGATCAGCATCAATAGCCGAGTCGATATAGCCATGTATCTCCGTCCGTCTGTCCGTCCGTCCGTCTTGTTTGTCGCCCATTGCTCGAAGGCTATAAGAAATAGAGCAACCAAACTTTTTATCCAGTCTGATGTGGTATCTCACTCTAGAAAAGTGTTTCAAAATTTTTTTTACCCCGCCCACTTCCGCCCCCACAAAGGGCGCACATCTGTGGCGGCCACAATTTTTTCAATAACAAAAGACTAAAATGCAGAATCATAGAGACAGCCCATATCTATCAGGGGCCCAAATCTGAATCGGATCGGATCATTAATATAGCCACAATGACAAAAACATACGCAAAAAAATGCTCCATCCCGAGCACTCACACAAAATCGAGTCGATTTGGTTTTTCGTAAATATGAACGCCTGGATCTCAGAGACTATAAGAGCTAGAGCAACCAAACTTTTTGCCCAGACTCCTGTAATACCGAACCTGAACAAATGTATTTCAAAATTTCGCCCCGCCCCTTCCGCCCCTACAAAAGACGAAAATCCACAATTTTGAAGATAGAAAAAAAAAAAATTTTGTATCAAAGGAAATGATCATATCTACCAGATTCCCGAATTTGGTTCAGATCGGATCATTATTGTAGCCACAATGATCAAATGAATTTTCAGCAGCGGGAATACCCCGCGGTTGTGTTTCCCCTCGTCCGATTGCTGCTTAAATTTATTGGGGTTGATTGTCGCAGCAGATTCTCTCACACACACACTCACGCTCAAACATGCTGCCTCGTGCAACCAGTACGTGTGTTGTTGTGAGAACTGATGTAGATGATGTAGATGTAGATGTCGATGACAGATGTACCAAAAATGTAAAATGTAAAAAACAGAAAAACATTTTAAAATTCCACATAAATCACTGAGTACGGGTATAAAAGTAAAGTCGCGTTCGAATTTGCTCCGTACGTTCTTTCTCGTTTTCAAATCGTTTTGCGCTTTCTCTTCGGACACTTTGCTGGAACATGCCTGCCAGAAAATAATTTGTGAATAGGAAATTAAAAGTGATTTTGTATTCGTACGTGAAGTATACTTACTACCCTAATTATATCTGTAGACATTAAGTAGATTTCCCAATAGAATATCTCCACTATTGACTATTAAAGATAGATGGACTATTATGCTCACCCTGTGCCTGTGTTTTACTATAACAATTTTGTCCCATAAATTCCACAAGCTTCAATAAAGAGATCAAGCAAATTCTAGTTGAATTAGGTTCATAATTTATTTTACTTGCATCACAATTAATATTGCTGTCTTAGAATTAAGTGTGCTAAATGATATAAGCAATTGCTCTGACATGCTTCACAAAACAACAACAACGACGACGAAGACCCGTCCTCCACTTTCCTAAGACACTTTGAGGGATTTTGTAGCTGGCTCCAAAGTAACAAATTATACAAATATACATATGTATATTTATAAATTCAACCATTTCAAGATATAATATAATAATATAACACTATAATTTTGTACATGCTACTTAAAAAGTTGTTAAAATTATTATATATTAGAGCTTTTGCCAAAAAGATTTCTTTTTGATAAATTGATAAAATCTTTTTTCGCGTAATAATCGTCCATTCATTTCCATGACCTTCGTAAGGAATAGCGTGCATAAGTGACTTTTGTATTCATATGCAACCTTTTCCTGACGTATATCAAGATGTGAGTAATCGTCAAAGAATATAACCAAAGTTTCCAGTTTGTTACCAGAGAGGATGTGCAAAACGTTGCCTTTTTTGTTTAAGTCGTATTGCACATTGTCGTTGGCAACTTTGCTCGAAAAATATCTCCATAGAGTGATTTATTGCCAAAAAATAATACAACAAATTGATCTCATCTAATTCACGGTTGTGCTATGAAGCCAAAAGGGTTTTCATTATATTTTCTAATTCATAGCAACGTTTTTGGCTTCAGAGCAAAATATACGTGAGTACTTCAGAGGAACTGATTAAAACTAAATTAAAAGACCTTCGCCTCTTTCTAGTTTGTTACCGGCTCGGATTTGTGAAACGTTGTTTTTTGCCGTATCACATTTACGACCCGGTCACTTTGCTTGAAAAAATACTCGTAAATATATTTAAAAAATTGTGAAAGAAATAATTTTCCCTTTCTCTAAACGATTCACATGCAGGCTATTTGGTGTCCATAAGCTTTTTGTTATTTTCTGAAATTCATAAAGCTCTTGTACACCATACAGCCAGCCAGGTGTGGAGCAGTCGCTACAGTTTTTAATGAACGATTTAAACCAACATTTTCAGTTTGTTATCAGATCAGATTCGTGAAACGTTGCATTATTTACAAGTCGTATGACGAAGTCGTCTTTATCTGGTAACTATGCAGGAAAAATTACCAAAATAATAATTTAAAAAAAAATATATATATAGAGCATAAAGTGATGAAAACTATTCCAATTTATTTTTTCGAGCTATAATCGTGTATAACTTTAATTTATAAATCATTTTCATGATGACCTTAGTGAGGGAAAGTCTGCATGTGTGACTTTTGTATTCATTTGTGGACTTTGGCTGACTAAGATCAAAATGAGTAATCGTCAAAGACTGTATAAAAAAAATTTCCAAGTTTTTTTTGCTTGAAAGGTAGGTAGTGCAAAAGCGTTGCCTTTTTTTTGCAGCAACTTTTCTGGAACATTCGTGTTTGAAAATAAATTGTTAATACGATTCCGTTTTTTGGTTTGTTAAATTTGCTCGAAAAATATCAGCAATAAATAAAAGTTTCGAAAAAATTAAATCATAAAATTATTAAATTAAGTGCAAATGTTTGACATCTAATTCACGGTCGTGCAATGGTATTTTCTAAATCATAATGCTCTGCCGTTGACTTCAAAGCAAGATGTGATTACGCCACAAACAATGAGTAATTCAGTAATTTCAAGTGATATTCATGATTTTCATATTCATGAAATGTAAACATGGGATGTGTGAATTCTACATAGCTCAATATGTGAGTATTAGCCAAATAAATAGATATATAAATAAATTGTTAATATCGAAAATTAAAAGTAATGATAATGGAAAATGTTGCCGCATTCTATAGCTATATTTTTTTTTTTTTTTTCATATTCGTGCTTTATGGCCAACCGGAGATTTATGTTGTTTTTTCCAATCCATAAAGCTCTTGTATGCCATGCAGCAAGATATGATCAGTCCATTTAGAATGATGAAAGTGATTAAAAACCGTTTTTTCTTTTTAATAAAGCGTCGTAATACAATTCCTTCCTTGGCCACTTTGCTGAAACAATTTCTTCATTTAAAAAAAAATTAGAAAATTATTCAATTGTGCTTCTAAAATATGTAACGAAAAAGGTGTTCAAAAAAATGATATCTCATTCGATTAGTGTTTAATTTGAATATATATTTTCATATTCATGACCAAAGGCATCCTGGGATTGTATGATATATTTATCCTCATGCAGTCCTCGGCTGCCTTACGTCAAGATGTGACTAATCGACAGATTCCCAATTGAGTTATCCCCAGTTTCAAGTTTGTTACCAGTTCACATTTGTGAAACGCTGCCTTTTCTATAAGTCGTATCACAGATGAGTTCTGGCAACTTTGCTTGAAAAATTCGTTCATAAAGTGGAATAATATTGAAGTGAAATAAAGTTAATATATTAACTAAAGTTTCCAGTTTGTTACCAGAGAGATTGTGCAAAACGTTTCCTTTTTTTTTTAACTCGTATTGCACTTTCTCTTCGGCTACTTTGCTGGAACATGCCTGCCAGAAAATAATGTTTTAATCCACAAAATAAATGTGATTTTGAGTTGTAAAGTGCGCCATTATATTCAGTTTTCAAGTTTGTTACCACAACAAAAAGTTGTGGCAGCTTAGCTCGATATCTCTAAAAATTTAAAATAAAGTGAATAACCTTAATAAGGTGATAAATAAATGAATTGTTAGTTGAAGAAATGATTGTATTCTATTCCTGTTTCCCCCGCGGCTTATATCACATTCTTGCTCTGAGGTAGTTAGGTTTTTTATGTTTTTTTTACAACAACACATAAAGCTCTTTTTTCTGCCATACAGCAAGATGCGACAAATAATTTAATTAACGATTTAAATACACTATTTCGGTTTATCACTAGGAACATGCCTGCCAGAAAATAATTTGTGAATAGGAAATTAAGTGATTTTGTATTCGTACGTCAAGTATACTTACTACCCTAATTATATCTGTAGACATTAAGTAGATTTCCCAATAGAATATCTCCACTATTGACTATTAAAGATAGATGGACTATTATGCTCACCCTGTGCCTGTGTTTTACTATAACAATTTTGTCCCATAAATTCCACAAGCTTCAATAAAGAGATCAAGCAAATTCTAGTTGAATTAGGTTCATAATTTATTTTACTTGCATCACACTTAATATTGTGCTGTCTTAGAATTTAGTGTGCTAAATGATATAAGCAATTACTCTGACATGCTTCACAAAACAACAACAACTCTTAGAAGAGATCAGTGAATGTGGTTCTTAATGCGCGCTCTCTAGTGTCTCTAGTGCAAAGTGCTCTCTCCCTCTCCACGCCAAGGCTTCTCAACTATTTTCTTAACAAACATTTCAAGCAACTAATAAAACTATTTGTTCACTTAACTTAATATACATTTAAAACTATGTACTTTGTTGTGCAAAATAACATTTTGTCAGATATATCAAGATATATAAATAAGGCTGCTTTTGGTCCAGGATTTCCTATACATACAGTCGTTGTTATATTAGGCCAAGCCAAGCCCAATGTAAGTTTCTTGGCCCATTTCAGGTCATCATCGCGTGGCTTAAGGCCCTTAAAATGCTCAATAATAAGCTCAAAGGTAGACCAGAATCTGCACAACAAAAATAATGTTCACATGAAAAGAAAAGGATATGTGGAAATGCCTTTATACCTTATGCGTTCCAGCGGCCAATTCAACCAGCCTGTGGTTATACAAAAGTACGTCTCATGCGGTGCCACATGATGGATACGATGATGCTTCCGTGGCAGTATAATATGTATGACAGCTTTGCAGTAACAGCACCCATCGTGGCAAACCCCAGTAGGTATGCGACCATTTGTGTATCTACAAAATCATTAAATTTGCATTAATCTTTTTCCCATGAAGCATATCGCACATATGGATTCTTGCCTGATTGGTCATGGCCACAAATATGGAACAAAGGAACACATAGGCTATCCAGCCAAAATGTAACTGTGGGATAAAAATGGGTTTTGTGATGAAAAGTAATGAAAATAGTCGAGCTCTTAAGTCAAAATTTCTATCCTATAATTCACGGTCGTGCTATGCAGCTAACAGGGCTCTTTATGACATTTTGAAGTTCATTTTGGTACTGCTAGCTGCAAAGCAAGATAGATGTGAGTTCTCCACAAAAAATGATTGATTAAAATTTTAAAGCCCACATGTTCAATTGTTGCCTTTTTTTTTTCAAGGGCTCTTTTGTATCAGAGCTCTGAACAGGCAACTGCTTGAAAAGAAAATAATTAATTAAGCGAAATGAATAGTGAATAAATTGATAAAATCTTTTTTTCGCGTAATAATCGTCCATTCATTTCCATGACCTTCGTAAGGAATAGCGTGCATAAGTGACTTTTGTATTCATATGCAACCTTTTCCTGACGTAGGTCAAGATGTGAGTAATCGTCAAAGAATATAACCAAAGTTTCCAGTTTGTTACCAGAGAGGATGTGCAAAACGTTGCCTTTTTTGTTTAAGTCGTATTGCACATTGTCGTTGGCAACTTTGCTCGAAAAAGTTATCTTCATAAAGTAATTTATTGCCAAAAACTAATACAACAAATTGTTCTCATCTAATTCACGGTTGTGCTATGAAGCCAAAAGGGTGTTTATGATATTTTCTAATTCATAGCAACGTTTTTGGCTTCAGAGCAAAATATACGTGAGTACTTCAGAGGAACAATTAAAACTAAATTAAAAGACCTTCGCCTCTTTCTAGTTTGTTACCGGTTCGGATTTGTGAAACGTTGTTTTTTTTCCGTATCACATTTACGACCCGGCCACTTTGCTTGAAAACTACTCGTAAATATATTTCAAAAATTGTTAAGAAATAATTTTCCCTTTCTCTAAACAAATTCACATTCAGGCTATTTGGTGTCCATAAGCTTTTTGTTATTTTCTGAAATTCATAAAGCTCTTGTACACCATACAGCCAGCCAGGTGTGGAGCAGTCGCTACAGTTTTTAATGAACGATTTAAACCAACATTTTCAGTTTGTTATCAGGTCAGATTCGTGAAACGTTGCATTATTTACAAGTCGTAAGAGTTTACAAGTCGTCTTTATCTGGTAACTATGCTGAAAAATTACCAAAATAATAATTGAAATATATATATAGAGCATAAAGTGATGAAAACTATTTCAATTTATTTTTTTCGAGCTATAATCGTGTATAACTTTAATTTATAAATCATTTTTGTGATGACCTTAGTGAGGGAAAGCCTGCATGTGTGACTTTTGTATTCATTTGTGGACTTTGGCTGACTAAGATCAAAATGAGTAATCGTCAAAGACTGTATAAAAAAGTTTCCAGTTTGTTTGCTTGAAAGGTAGTGCAAAAACGTTGCCTTTTTTAAATCGCTTTGCGCTGACCTTTTAAGCAACTTTTCTGGAACATTCGTGTTTGAAAATAATTTGTTAATACGATTCCGTTTTTTAGTTAGTTAAATTTGCTTGAAAAATATCAGCAATAAATAATAGTTTCGAAAAATTAAATCATAAAAGTATTCAATTAAGTGCAAATATTTGACATCTAATTCACGGTCGTGCAATGGGGTCAACAGAGTATATTATGATATATTCAAATTCATAATGCTCTGCTGTTGACTTCAAAGCAAGATGTGAGTACGCCACAAACACTGAGTAATTCAGACCAACTTTTCAAGTGATGAATTTCGACTTCATATTCATGAAATGTAAACATGGGATGTGTGATAATTCTAGCTCATCCATCCTTTGTTTGCCTTCAATCGATATGTGAGTATTAGCCAAATAAATAATTATATACATAAATTGTTAATATCGAAAATTAAAAGTAATAGTAATAGGAAAATGTTGCCGCATTCTATAGCTTAATTTTTTTTCATATTCGTGCTTTATGGCCAACCGGAGATTTATGTTGTTTTTCCAATCCATAAAGCTCTTGTATGCCATGCAGCAAGATATGAGCAGTCCATTCAGAATGATGAAAGTGATTAAAACCCATATTTTCAGTTTGTTGCCAGGTCAGAATTGTAAAGCGTTGCCTTTTTTAATTCGTAATACAATTCCTTCCTTGGCCACTTTGCTGAAACAATTTCTCCATTTAAAAAAATTAGAAAATTATTCAATTGTGCTTCTAAAATATGTAACGAAAAAAAGGTGTTCAAAAAATGATATCTCCTCGATTAGTGTTTACTTTGAATATATATTTTCATATTCATGACCAAAGGCATCCAGGGATTGTATGATATATTTATCCTCATGCAGTCCTCGGCTGCCTTACGTCAAGATGTGACTAATCGACAGATTCCCAATTGAGTTATCCCCCAGTTTCAAGTTTGTTACCAGTTCACATTTGTGAAACGCTGCCTTTTCTATAAGTCGTATCACAGATGAGTTCTGGCAACTTTTCTTGAAAAATGCATCCATAAAGTGGAATAATATTGACGTGAAATAAAGTTAATATATTAACCAAAGTTTCCAGTTTGTTACCAGAGAGATTGTGCAAAACGTTGCCTTTTTTTAAACTCGTATTGCACTTTCTCTTCGGCTACTTTGCTGGAACATGCCTGCCAGAAAATAATGTTTTAATCCTCAAAATAAATGTGATTTTGAGTTGTAAAGTACGCCATATTATATTCAGTTTTCAAGTTTGTTACCACAACAAAAAGTTGTGGCAGTTTAGCTCGATATCTCGAAATATCTCCACAAATGTAAAAAAAGTGAATAAGGTGATTAATAAATGAATTGTTAGTGAAAAAAATGATTGTATTATATTCCTGTTTCCCCGGCTTATATCACATTCTTGCTCTGAGGTAGTTAGGTGTTTTATGTTTTTTTTTACAACACATAAAGCTCTTTTCTGCCATACAGCAAGGTGCGACAAAGAATTTAATGAACGATTTAAATACACTATTTCAGTTTTTCACTAGGTCAGATTCGTGATAAGTTCGCTTAAAGATGTAAGAAACTAATTAATTGTGATCCAAATAAATATTTTAACAGTGATAAAAAACTATCTCATTAAATGCAAATTAATTTGCATGACCTTGGACTGGACAAGCCGAGATGTGTAACTTTTGTATCCACCTCCAGTCTTTTCTCGACTAGAATCCAGATGTGAGTAATCGTCAAAGAATATAACCAAAGTTTCCAGTTTGTTACCCGAGAGGTTGTGCGAAACGTTGCCTTTTTTTCATATCGTTTTGCACTTTCTCTTCGGCCACTTTGCCGGAACATGCCTTCCAGAAAATCATTTTTGAATTGGAAATTAAAAGTGATTTTGTATTCGTACGTGAAGTATACTTACTACCCCAATTATAGCTGTAGACATTTGTAGATTTCCCAATAGAATATCTTTACTATTGACTATTAAAGATAGATGGACTACTATGCTTACCCTCTGCCTGTGTTTTATTATAACAATTTTGTCCCATAAGTTCCACAAGCTTCAATAAAGAGATCAAGCAAATTCTAGTTGAATTAGGTTCATAATTTATTTTACTTGCATCACAATTAATATTGCTGTCTTAGAATTAAGTGTGCTAAATGATATAAGCAATTGCTCTGACATGCTTCACAAAACAACAACAACGACGACGAAGACCCGTCCTCCACTTTCCTAAGCGACTAGAGGGATGCGAGTAGCTGGCTCCTTTAGGTAACAAATTATACAAATATACATATGTATAGAAATAAATTCAACCATTTCAAGATTACACTATAATTAATACATGCTACTACAAAAAGTTATTATTATTATTATTTTATATTAGCTTTTGCCAAAAAGATTTCTGTTTGCCTCTTAGACGTGTAAAAATTTGTTTTGTAAGTCACTTTTTTTTCTTGATTGCATACAGCGCCTAATCGTATAATAATTGTAACAATTTGTATATATTAATATATCATTCCTTTTTGTATATATGTATGTTTGCATTGAGAATGTGTGTTTCTGGGTATAAAAATCATTTAATCTGTGTGTGTGTGTGTAAGCTTATCCATAAGTGTTATTATTTATTATATACTTTTTTTTGTAAAGTTATCAAAATTGTTGTTATAACAAGCGTTTCTTTCTTTTATTTTAATATATATGTATAGTAAGGCTCTCACTCTTAGAAGAGATCAGTGAATGTGGTTCTTAATGCGCGCTCTCTCTAGTGCCTCTAGTGCAAAGTGCTCTCTCCTCTCCACGCCAAGGCTTCTCAACTATTTTCTTAACAAACATTTCAAGCAACTAATAAAACTATTTGCAATTTGTTCACTTAACTTAATATACATTTAAAGCTATTTACTTTGTTGTGCAAAAAAACATTTTGTCAGATATATCAAGATATATAAATAAGGCTGCTTTTGGTCCAGGATTTCCTATATATATACAGTCGGTGTGGGAGGCCAAGCCCTATGTAAGTTTCTTGGCCCATTTCAGGTCATCATCGCGTGGCTTAAGGCCCGTAAAATGCTCAATAATAAGCTCAAAGGTAGACCAGAATCTGCACAACAAAAAAATAATGTTCACATGAAAAGAAATGGATATGTGGAAATGCCTTATACCTTATGCGTTCCAGCGGCCAATTCAACCAGCCTGTGGTTATACAAAAGTACGTCTCATGCGGTGCCACATGATGGATACGATGATGCTTCCGTGGCAGAATAATGTGACAGCTTTGCAGTAACAGCACCCATCGGGGCAGACCCCAGTATGTATGCGACCATTTGTGTATCTACAAAATCATTAAATTTGCATTATTCTTTTTCCATGAAGCAAATATAACAGAATTCTTGCCTGATTGGTCATGGCCACAAATATGGAGCAAAGGAAAACATAGGCTATCCAGCCAAAATGTAACTGAATCTCGCTGGGCGATCGAATGTAGAAATAGTGCGCCAAATATCCAAGTATGGGTATTCCAACCATAAAGTTATCGCCATTCGTTTCAATGAAATCGTGTCGCGTTATGGATGTGGGATCCAAATGATGCTCGCGAAATGGACGCAGGAAATTCTAAAAAAAATATAATAATAATAAAATCAATATTATTTACAGCAATTAAATGATGAAATTAACTGCCTACATACCCTGCCAATTAGTGGCAAATCCACAGAGCCCCAGGTATCTGCTGCCCAGTGTACCAAACCAGAGGCAAAGTCTGCTGTTATAATGCCACACAGGGCGGACACAATGGCCACACTAATCCTCTCCAGTCGCATATGCCGCACAATCAATATCAGATTGATGATCATCAGCCCAATGCAGGTGTACACGCAAATTATTTCCTGTGCTCGCTTGCCTAAGGTACAGACCAAAATGTTATTCAATCTGTCGTTACAGCTATATATATATATAGTAGCTATTATTCTCACCTGGACTGTACAAAGAGGCCAGCTCCTGGGCGCCCTTGTTCTGTGGTCCCCAACGTGGTGCCGCCGCCGCTGCTGCTGGAGTTGGAGCCTGGACATTGGTCGTCGCTTTCAGTGCCACCTCCTGCCTCTGATGCGATTCTTGATCATTGGTTGTGGCTGGCGCTGAATTGCCATTGGGATCATCCTCGTACATGGAGTTGGCCAGAATTTCCTTGTCGCTCTTACCCGCCATCGTCGTCTGTGATGAAAAGAAACAACAATTTGTTTGCTTAACCGAGGAAACGAAACAACTTGAAGGCCTTGAGGACTGTCCCTGACTAACGATTGGCTTTGGCTACATGTTGTTTTGGATTCAATGTCAGGCCATGGGGCTTGGGAAGCCCAACAGATGGATCCTGCCGAAGCCCTTTTTCCACCATGCATTATTTACGATTTATATGGGAAAAAATACTAAGTAATCTAACCGGGTAGGCGATGATTATAGAAAATACATTGAAATTGTTTTTAAAAGCGTTTACTATTGCAGGGATGAGCAGCACCAGTAACCAGTGTTCCCCTTTAGAGGGTGTCAACGAATGACCTCTGCACAGCACACTGCGGCGGCGGCGTTGATGTCATTAGGTGCTGTCCCTCCAACTGCACTAGATCCCACACCGTCGGCACAGTAATATCTACCTATCTACCTAGAAACCTGCCACCGAATGGGGCGACGTGTCACGCAATATTTTTGGGCTTACGGCAGGTTCCATGGGGAAACACGGAATCCACTCGAATGAGTTGTCAGTTGCCGCACAGGCCGAGGCGCGCCGCGGCGCGGCGCCAAAGGTGCCTTAATTAGGCAAATTGGTATTTAAATTGTTGTGAACGCTATCTATCCTATACTATCCGTATCCCTTGAGTTAGGTTTGGGTTTGGTGGGTTCCAAAAGGATTGTATTTTTAGCAGGCTATTTGTTATAACATTCTTTATGTTGCCGCAGGAGGTGTTTTTCTTCTGTCTTATGATAAATGGCGCATAAGCCTGGAACCAATTTCCATTTAGACTTTAATAAACAAGAGCGAAAATAAACACTGCTCTATTATTGTAGAAAATGTCAGAAAATTTACTGTAGCTAATCTTAATCAGTAAAGGTAACTTAATTCCACAAGCTTTATCAGTGGAATTATCAATAATTTCCTGTTAATGATTGTAGGAACCAATAAACCCATATAAGTTGCACAACTTAAGAACCTTTAGTACCTAGACAAATAATTCCACAAACTATAGCAAAATTATGCCACATATTTTATCAATTAAAAGCTCTTAATAAAAACCTATAAAATGCATTGAAAAAGCATAAAATTAATATGCATAATTAATTATAATTACATTAATTTGGGTCATTTATAACAGGAAATCTATAAGGGAAAATTGTACTTGAAATATGTTCGAACTCTGGCCATTAGGGGAGTGTGGAATGGAGGTGTCGTGTCCCTCGTTTGGGATGGGGAGTGCCACACAAAGAAGAAGGAAAAACCCATTAATCAAAACTGGCAACAACTTATTGATAAAGCAGCCCACCAGCTGCCTGCCTGCCACTGACCTGATCCGAGTGTAAGAAACTTCACGTGGAATTGACAGACTGGCGGCGGCACACGCGTGGGCCATTCACAAATATTACCAAAGGTTCCCCCACGAGCGAGAAAAAAAAGAGACACGAAGGACATGAAAAGCAAAGCTCCATAATCTGGGCGGGCAGTGACTGAAGCCCCGTGGGGGCATAAGCAAACATTTCCTTTTGGCGTGCAACACAGAGAGAGAGCGCAGGATAAACAAAAGAAGAAGGTATGAAGAAACACCAGTAGAGCGCTGATTCTAATTTCAAAAAAATAAATGCCTAGTGCCAGAGGAGTGGGCGTTGGTCGAGGGTGGGGGAGACCCTAAAGAACCACCTACCCTGTCTATAGGGCGGAAGTAAAATGGTAAACCGAAATGTTGTATGTGAAAACGGCGACAACAAAATTACTCTAGTGATGCCTCTTGATGGGTTTTTGGTTACCCAGTAATGGAGGAGTACACTAAAGGTTTTATGGATTACTTCTACCATTCTGCTGGAAGCTTTAATCCCTTTTAGAACTTGTACTCAAGAGGCTTATATGTAACTTCTTTAATCTACCCCAATAAAGCCCATGGTACTGTCTTAATCCCTATAATCGAGGGACATATTCAACTTTAATCTTACTACAAACATTCTCCATGCTAAATATAAATTATAATCAAGCCAGATAAACTCCTCACGAAGTACTCTCCTAGTCGATCCAATCCCGTCCCCATCGTAGCACATAATTTGTTTGTTTGCTTGTGAAAGGCATAAAAATAAAAGGGGGGGACGCTCGCACCGCCACACAGCCAACAGGTATTAATTTGGCACAATGTAACCACGATTTTCGTTTGTGGCGCCGAAGGAAAATAACAATTTATTACACGAAATGCGCGAAAAGGCACAGGCACTCCACCAGCCGCAATACGAGGTGTAAGACTCGTAGAGTGTCTCGGTGTCCGTGTCTGGGGTGGTGGTGCCGACGCCACCCTGTACTTGTCAGCCGCCTGCTTTTTGGGTTGACCGCGCGACATGCCACACACACTCGCCTCTCTCATTCAAACTTGCGGCTCACATAGCGGTATTTATAGCACTATTATTTCAGTTGCGTTGCCCTTTTTTTTCAGCATTTTCTGTTTTTGCAATTGATAAGAAATTGTTGTGTGGCGGCGGCGGCTTGCATAGTGCTCGGCTATTACGGCGGGGTCTCTCTACTATTTATAATGGCAAGCAAAAAGCAAAGCGCTTCTCGCTCTCACCTGACTCACCGTTTGAGGCGCGACCAGACCAAAACAGACACTGTTACTGTTACTGTTACTGGGATTTGTGTGTTAGCTTCTTCTAGTTCTATGAAGTTCTAGTTGGTTTGGGCCTATTTTTTTTACTTGGAAACAATTAAAATCAAAATGACCGTCTGCTCCGATATTGATTAAAACAAACAACAAATTTATGCATGCACGCAAGCGAAACTACTGGTGGGTATTACTACCAAGTATTTTGGATGGATGTGTCGTATGCCGCCACGGCAAATGGCAAATAAATGCTGGTGGTACGAGGTTCCTTTTATAATACACGTGATTTAGGGGCCTTCCTGCCCCACCACACCACACAGCACAACACAACACAACAACTACAGCAACACCACGCACTGGCGACGACAACGACGACACGACACTCCGTTTCCGCCTGCAGTCAACGCTACTTTGCACCAGTAAAATCCGAAAGAAACTAAAACTAAAACGGACACTGGCGGCATTTAGCTCTTCATTCATGCTATATTGTGTCGCATGTGTGTGTGTCTGTGTGACGTACATGTTTACCATTATCTTACTCACGGTTTTATACGTTATTTCAGCGATTTTATACCAGTATTATTTGTGTTTTGTATTATGAAAATAATTTACTTTTGAATTTTGACATCTAAATATGTGAAAAAACATTTAACTCTCGCGCCACCGGCATGTATCGATAGGGATGGAGACTGGCAATGTTGACGATGTTTCTTTTTTATTTAAGATATAAAAGAAATTTAGTCAGCAACTATTTTGCATTATGGTGGTATTAAAATAGATTTCAATTAAAATGTAGAAATAGAGA
The DNA here is from genome assembly GCA_009664405.1 of Drosophila bifasciata. Lineage (NCBI taxonomy): Eukaryota > Metazoa > Arthropoda > Insecta > Diptera > Drosophilidae > Drosophila > Drosophila bifasciata. Next base: position 40,580,532 of record CM019042.1, on the reverse strand, counting down.
GAGCCACTAAGACCGTTAAAATATTAATTTGAGGTGTACTGTCTGCCCAGGGTTAATCTTCGATTATTTTGCAGCTCTAGTCGATACTTTTAGTGCTGCCAACTTTTTTGTTTTAGCTGCTCCACCGGTACTGTGTTACGTCGGTGTGCGATTTTGGAAACAAACTAAATTTAGTTTTAATAACTAAAAATGTTGCCCATTGCACGAGGAATATTCAATGGCTTGGCTAGCATAACACGCAGCAGCCGAGGCGCATCTTTGCACACAGCTAGCGCCTTCAGATGCAAGGCAGAAACAGCAGCAGCAGAGGCAAACGAAGGAGAAGCAGAGGAGGAGCCCAAGAGCTCTGGCCCGGACCCCAAAGATCGCACCCAAGTGATACCCGTGGAGACATCAATGCGTTATCTGAAGAGTGCCGCCTACAAGCAGACCTATGGCGAGGATCACGTGTGGACTCAATACCGGTAGTAATCCCCTTCGGACGCTGGCAAAAATTAAAACTAATATTTACTCCCTTCCTTAGGCGCAACCACAAGGGCATGTATGCGCCGCGTAAGACCCGCAAGACCTGTATTCGCCAGGGAAAAATTTCCACCGGAAATCCGTGTCCCATATGTCGGGATGAGTATCTGGTGCTGGATTACCGCAACACGGAACTGCTGGAACAGTTCATATCGCCCCACACTGGAGATGTACTCAGCTACTCGAAGACGGGTCTCTGCCAGAAAAGTCATTTCCGTTTGAGGGTGGCTGTGGAGCAGGCGCGGGATTGTGGCCTTATTACCTACGATGTGCCATTCAGAGAGTACGACTACAATGAGTTCTATGGCCAGCAAAAGTCTTAATGTTAGTTAATCATGTTTAATAAACGATTGTTAATTGAAATAGTCGTCATGTCTAGGTTCCACTGTGATTTTGAGGTTATGTTGTGCACTCAGCTGTTTCTATATTTATTTTGTTTGTTTTTCTGGGAATGTCGCGCGATTGCATCTTCTTGGTCGTTGGTGGCGGCATTGCCGGCGTTAGCTGTGCCGAAACATTGGCCATTTGCTGCCCCTCAACGTCCATTTTGCTGCTCACCGAATCCAACATTGTGAAGAGCGTCACGAATCTTGTGCCCGTCGCCCGCTATCTGCACAGATTCGATGTACGTGAGAAGGATGTCAACGAAATGGGCGCCAGCATAGACACAATTGTGGACCAACTGGAGTACATCAACAGCCGGGAGCACTGGGCACGCACCAAGGCGGGTCTAATACTAAATTATCGCTACATCTGCGTGTGCACCGGCGGAGCACCCAAACTATTTAGCAACGGCCAGGCGGAACCACGCATAATTGGCATTCGTGATACGGATTCCGTGTTGGAACTGCAAAGGCGACTGCTCACAGCCAAGGATGTTTTGATTTTGGGCAATGGTGGCATTGCCAGTGAGCTGGCCTACGAGCTGAAGGATGTGAATGTCCACTGGGTGGTGAAAGATTCCCAAATATCCGCCACCTTTGTGGATCCGGGCGCTGCCGAGTTCTTTCAGCTGGCCAGGAGTGAGCTGGATGTGCCCACAGTCACGGAAACTGCCATCAAGCGAATGCGCTATGGCGAAGTGACGCACCGAGAAGGAGCAGAGCAAACAGGGCGCCGCCTTGGGACCCGACTGGCATAGCAATTACGATTTGAGTGGCGGTTCCAAAGACGCCGGCAAAGTCTTGCCCAAAATGTACTACAAATCGCACATTGAGGCTTACCACGAGCTCCCAGAGGAGGGAAGACTTAGAATCACGCTTGGTCATGAGAATGGTAGCCAGGAGCAGTTGACTTGTGACTTTATTGTGTCTGCAACTGGTGTCGAGCCACGGCATGAATTTGTCACAGATTTCCCGCCAATATTAGCAGACGATGGCGGACTTTCTGTGGATGAAATGATGAGGACCAATTTGCCAGATGTGTATGCGGCGGGAGATGTTTGCTCTGCTGCATGGGAGCCTGCACCCCACTGGTTCCAAATGCGCCTGTGGACACAGGCCCGGCAAATGGGTTCAATGGCGGGACGCAGCATGGGCGCCGCGTACGAGGGAGAGACCATCTATCAGGATTTTTGCTTTGAGCTCTTCGGCCATGTGACGCAGCTGTTTGGCTATCCTGTGGTGCTCCTGGGACGCTTCAATGGCCAGGGTCTGGGCCGTGACTATGAGCTGCTGGTGCGCTGTACCCGCAATAAGGAATACATCAAGTTTGTGCTGCAAAATGGAAGACTTCGCGGTGCCATACTGATAGGCAACACAGATCTGGCGGAGACCTGCGAGAATCTTGTACTAAATGGCATCGATCTGGAGCCGTATGGCGATGATATACTTAATCCGGATATTGACATTGAAGACTATTTTGATTAATTTATTACTACCGAAGTATTAAAGATCATTCATCTTAAATCTTAACTTAATTCTAGGAATGCCTTGACTTGGCCTTATGGTGCCTGTGTCATTTGAGTTTACCCTCGTTGCCCACGTATTTGATCTCATCGAAGGCCTTTCGCGCCTTTTTCAGCTCCTCGTTCATCGTCAGCAAGTCCTTGACCCTGGCGTATTTGCGTTGATCCTTGCGCACCAGAAAGATTATATCCTCCACTTGCACACGACCTGTCCGACCAATTTCCATGGCCCAATGTGTGGTCTCTGCTATATATTCTATGACCAGATCCTCCAGCAAATCCACTGTTTCGGTATAGGGATTTTTATCGTCGCCAAAGCCAAACATCATGCAGCGCAACTCCTGCGGGCGGACAAAACACAACAATTACAAGCACTACGTTTAGTTAGTTCAACCAACTTTGCTGAACAGGCGCTTCCTTCCAGAATTTGTGGCCACCAATTGCTCGTCATCGGCATCGTCTTCAAAGTTGAACTGAAACAAGACAAGAGAGCTTTTTCACACGTTCAAATAATATTCAAGCACTTTGCTTACATCTCCGCCCTCGAAATTCTCTTCAGGCATACTGTTTGACGCCATTTCGCCTTATTTTCATGGAATTTAATTTTATTTTATTTATAGTGATGGCAAAAACTTCTTCCTATCGTGTAAACTATCACCACTGGCAACAACAACAGACCAACACAAGAGATGTGCACGATATATTGATGATCCTTAAGCGATGATTAAGCGATGATAGCAGCAGTTTTCCCCCATATGATTTTGAAAAAGGCTAGAACTGGCGGGAACAGCGCTGATTTGGCGACACTGGTTCCGACGGTTAAAAACAATTTCATTTGTTATTGTTCTCGCCGCCCGTCGGTTGTGTCAGCTCTGGCGCGGTATATTGTTTCAAGTTCAAATTTAATTTTTTGCTATTCGTTACTCCGCATTAGCATAGCATTTTCTGCGCATAAGAAATTGATAGAGACGGAGGTCAACCTCTAGAGTTTACCGTTTCTTATATAATTATCGAAATACAGGCGCAGCAGAATAAATGCAGGTCACGAAATTATTAACAAAGAATCGCAAATGACTGCAGTGCAGTGCCATTATGCAAATTGCAGCGACCACAGGAACAAAGAACTTCAAAAGTGCCTTCATCTCGCATTAAATCAGCAAACAAATCGAATTTGCAACGCGACAACTACAATAATTTAAGAACCTGAACCCTTTCAATTCCAAACAAAGACGTGAAGTAGAAGCAGCAGCAACAACAACAGCAGCAGCATGGGTGGTGCTGGTGGTGGTGGTGGGCTGGGCAGTGTGGGGGGTGGCAGTTTATTGGACATTTATGCCATGGCCTGGGAGCATCTGAGACCCGGAAGTTCGCCCGTTGATTGGTGTGAGGGCAATTATTTAATATCATCAAATATTGCCGAGTTCGTGAATACGGTGCGTATAATCAATTTATTTTTGTTTAAATATACATATAATATAATAAATATTGTGTATATGCGCACATGTGTGTTTGTACTTTTGGCCTAGTTATTGTTTTGTGTCTTGAATGATGGGTAGTCTGGGCTTGAGAATGTGTTTGCCAACAGAGACGAAAGAATATGTAACTGCATAATGGAAATGTTTTAATGTTTGTTCCCTAAAACATGTAGTAAAAAAAATAGTTTGTAAAACACGTCTTTGTGTGAACTACTTTTTTTTTTTGTAAAGATAGACGAAACAATCATTTGGAAATCCCGTTTTAAAAAGGGTATCAAAGACTTCGGTACCTGTGTGTAGCCCTTCCCTTTCTCTTTGATTTTACTGTAACAAAAGGCAGCTGCAATTTTCCCTCCCACTCGCACTTGAACATACAAAACACAAACACACACACACACAGAGACGCTTAAACACGCGCTGTGCCAAGGCCTTGACCTTTTCCGTAGGCCAGAGCGAGACCACATGTAATGCGAATGTAATGATGCTGTTAGCCACGCTTCGTCTTGAGAGAAGAAAGAGGATAGAGGAAGGTGTGAAGGAGATGCCGATGCACACGTGTGCATCCAAAAGATAATTTGTCTTGTTCCCAGTTTCATTTTCGCTTATTTTAATCTCTGAGGATTATAAAGCATTCAGTGTAAAGTCCAACCAAAAATGTTTTGACACAATTAACAGCGCTATTCTTGTACGTAGTATAATTATTTTACATTGAAACAAATGTAAGCGGAAATGCAAATGAGAACAAGGCTTTCTGTTTGACACGCTTTGGCAGGGCATGTGGTGGGGCTTTGTATGGAGTCCAAGTTTTTCCTTAGGCACAAGTGGCTTTTCTCTTTTTCGCTCAACTAAATCGTAATTTCGCAGTGCGACGTTTTTCTTATTCTTATCACCTCAGGGGGGGTAGTTACGGGTACCAGCGGGTATGGGTTACAGTCGAAACATTTATGGGTTACATTTCCCCATTAAACTACATACGCACTGCTGAAGTTACCTCTTTATATGATATACTTGATATGGGGGATGGTATGGGGTACTGTGGCTCACTCACTTTCATTATTTATTATCTGGAAATAATCGGCCATATATAGTAGAGCTGGGGTTCTAATAAACAAAGAAGCAACGTACATATGACGCCGCACAGTCCACTCTAAATGTTAGACAAAGATCTTTCCTTGTATAGATAGATTTAATTAGAGTTATAGTTGTGACCTTTAGTAATCAATTAGGGAAATGTACATTTGATGAAGACATATGCTTAAAAAGATCCTAATTCCATCAAGGGAAATATAATATAAAATAGAATATTACCTTAAAAGAGATATTTATGGGAGATTTATCATTGGCTACATAAACAAAACACCTTTAGGTACCCCTATATCGCACCTCTATTCAAAAGTTTATTATTATTTCCACAAACCCTGCTATTTTCACACATATTTCACAAACAATTGCATATATTTAATTGCTCAGAGATAATTATACTATTCTCGCTATGTTTTTAAAAAAAGCTTTGACCCCCGAAAAGGTTATCAATGTAGAGCACTCTCTAACCCGATTATAGCCCCACTTAATGGACAAATACTACTCATAATATTATGTCCCAATGGTCACACATTATCATCAACAAACATTTCTTTGTGTTTGCACCGCACACATAAGGGGAAATGGAAAACTTTTGGATAATAAATGACTATACAATAGAACAGCAAAGGGAATTAATGGTGATACGCCTGGGGAATTGGGGAGCCTTCCGTTTGCTAACGACCACGAAACACACATTCTGTTGGATTTTTAATTGATTTTCATTGTTTGTGAGCAATCGTCAGAGAGGGTAGGGGGCGGGGGCTTGTGCTTCTGTTGTTGAAAACGCATTTTGGTTTTTGTTTAAATGGAGTTACTCAAGTAATGTGAATGACCCTCTGACTGCACTTCAGAACAAAAGCAGCCGCTGGGCATTATTTTTGATGAAATCACAAAGTCAAGTGCTGTAATAAAAGAATGATATACATATACTTGTACTCGTATCTAGACTTTCCCCTTTTCTAGCCTCATTTCGTTATCAATTATTTCAATAGAACATGAATATGTAAATGTTTTTCCCTCACATAGATATTGTAGCAGTGGTAATTGCTTCAATTCTCGCTTTGTTGCCCACACAAAATAATTATTAATTGCATTTAATTCAATTTACTCTGCAATTTACGTGACAAACTGAATGACACGTACAAAATATAGATAGAAAGTAATTTTATTTACACAGCAAAATGTTTATGAATGATTGGGGAAGGGACAAAGGAAGATAGGGTTTCCATTTGAACTTTGTTTTCTGCGACTTTAAAGCCCTACAATATCTTAATTCCCATATATTTTTCCATCCACAGTTTAGCAATTTTCTATTTATTCTACTACCTCCTGTGCTAATGATGTTGTTCAAGGAATATGGACGCTTTGTGACCCCTGGCATACATGTGATTTGGCTGCTACTTATTGTCGTTGGCCTTAGTTCAATGTACTTTCATGCCACATTAAGTTTGATTGGCCAACTGCTCGATGAACTGGCCATACTCTGGGTCTTTATGGCGGCCTTCTCTCTGTTCTATCCCAAGCGTTACTATCCCAAGTTTGTGAAAAACGATCGGTAAGTTGGATGATGAAATTATAACTATCTACGAACCGCCCCAACTTAATTTTATCTTTCAGGAAAACCTTTAGTTGGCTCATGCTGCTGTCGGCGATTGCTGCCACGGCACTATCTTGGTGGAAGCCTGTCGTTAATGCCTTTGTACTTATGTCCATGGGTGTGCCGACCATGCTAATGCTCTACAGGGAGCTTCAAAGGTAACCCACCACCACATTTTTAGCTCTGACCCGACACGAACCCGCGTCGCACCAGAGCCCCCGCATAAATCATCTATCTGTCATCAGTCATCCACCTTATCATAAGTAATGTCTGTCTCTGTGTGATATCTCTAGCTGGGAACAGGTGTACGCACCGATTCGATGAATCGTTACGCCCACATTGATTGTGAAATTAGTTTTACCTTATCGTAATGTTTGTTTAATTTTTACCATATATTTTTTTGTGTGTGTCAAAGATCAAACGGGAACCTTCCTGAATGAAGGTTTTTTCTTTGCCAGCTGTTTTGGCAATCAGTTTTTCTGCTACGGAAAGTGGTTTTCCCTCTTTGCTCTGCGTCAAGCTGTTTCCCTGCTTTCTCTGCGTTAAATTCTCGTGCTATCAATCAATCATTATAATGATTTTAGAGTTTTACCACTCGACTTTCGAGTGACACACAGATAAGCCTCAAGTTGGCCCACTTAAGGCCTCGCTGAAGGGTTTTTGCGTTGGAAGATTGACTACTGTTTGAGCGATACTCTCTCTGTGGGTTTTATAGTTGTCATAAATGTTGGAAAAGGTTTGATAGTTAGGCTCCTAAAGATAGGCTACTGTTTTTGTAGACAGTTTTCAAAGCGTTAGAGTTTGAAATTAATTTATTACTGCATCATTTGGGGTTTCGTTTATCATTATATCACTTGGAGATCCCAGGCAGAAAGGCACTCAGATTAGACTATAGATCGAATATAGTTTTCTCATTGCTTTGCTGTTCTTTTGCGTGTCCCTTTTAACTTCCTTATGCTATCCTTACAAATGCAATATTTCTTTGCTATCTTATCATCCATGCAATTGGCATCGTGTTTATAGGTATTCAATCTACTCAGATCATCCACATCCATGTGGAGTTTATGTTTGCTATGATTCCATCGAACTGTGGCCTCAAATCGCGCCATATTGGGGCGTGTCGAGAACTGCAAGATGTAAACATTCTCGTCCTTATGCGTAGTAGTATGTGGGCCTGTAAGTGGGTCCAATTTTTGTTCAATTCTGTGCACATTAGTGAGGCTAAAGTTGTGGCACTTGCGGCTGAAATTTCGCTGCTTCAGATAGTTGTTCATTTGCTGGACCACAGCCAAGCCAATGATCCGTTCAAAGCCCGTTTTCTTGAGGATCTTGTTGGGCTGGCAGCAGCACCATTTTTCCTCAATGCCCGCCTGCTGACACGACCTATTGAACGGCAGCTCGAAGAGCAGGGATTGACAGCCTGGACACGCCACAGATCTGTGTTGCTTGGCGAAATCCGCCATGGAAGTGCTCTCCAGTTGCAGCAGATGTTGCAGGGTCATGTGTAAATCGTAGTTGGATGACAAACGATTGCGATTCTTTCTCAGATTGGCCACCAAATGGGGATACTTCTGGCGGAACCAGGGCGGAACATAGATAAACAGCATGGGCAATCGTTCCTCGTAGTAACCGGAGGCCGCCTGCCGCAGGGTATTGTAGCGCTGGCCATGATCACTCATTAGGATCACAATCGAACGCTCAAAGAGTCCCGATGCCTTGAATGAGTGCAGATACTTTCGGAAGAGCTGATCCAAAGCGGTGGCCGCTGTATAGGAGTCATGGGTGAAGCTGTTGCTCCACAGAAAGCCAAAGAGTCTGCGATTCTTTATGAATCGATCGATGAACTGCCTGCCAAAGTCCCACACATAATCGAAGCTCAGACGACGACCCACACAGTAGGAATTTCCAAAGTCTTTGGTCACTGGAAATTTTTCCTCAATGGCCACAAGAAAGGGACGCAAATAAAAGTCCACTGGCTGCTCCATAAATCCCGGCAAGAGGTAGTTGAATGTGTTGATTCTTTTGCAGTCCTCGGCAAAGGCTGTTGTATAGTTTAGGCTCTTGAATCTCTTCCAAATGAAGGGCACTCTGTCCAGGCAGCCCAGCGTCGACACGTTGCACATTTTGGCGAGTGTCTTGGGCGAGTGTCCCGCTAGCACAGCCAACAGATTGGGGAAGGTGTTGTCCCCCACCTTGCTGTAGCCCTGCAGCTCAAACCATCCGGGTTGACTCACATATTTGTAGACCAGGGGCATGGTACGCCGCAGATTTATGCGTGAAGTGGAATCCAGACCCAGGATTAATACACTGGGTTTGAGGTTCTGCTGCTGCTGCTTGGCATAGGCTTTTGCCTCGTTCTTTAAGAGATGCTCGTCAATGAAGGACATGCCATCTGTTTGTAGCAGCTTTAGCACTTTTTTCTGCTCCTTCACATAGCATTTGGTGATCATGAAGCGTGTGTGTTTAGGCACCAAAAAGTTATCTGGCAGCGGACGGCTCTTAAACTCACTGAAAGAAAGGAGAACTGGATTAGCTTTTGGCATACATTTTACGATTCCACCCACCTGTAGGTATCATCGGGTATCTCATCAATTTCATCTCTTCCAATCTTTTGATATTTGCACTCCAGCGTAGCATTACCCTTTGATCCTCTCAGCATTCGCTTGGCCACATTCTCGTGTATATGTAGGCGATATTGATTGCGTTTAAAGTCGAATTCACTTGTCACCAGATCACTGTCATTGTGGCACTCCTTTAGCGTACGCTTCACAAAGCTCTTCATAATATCGGCAGTAAAAGGATTAATGTAGGGTATTTGGCAGGCAGCACTCTTTACAAAGTATTTTTGCTCAAGCGATAAAACATTTTGGAGAGAGAAACAAACGCAAAGCGTTAGAAACTGAGCTCTATAAACTGCCTGTTGCTGATACATGACTAGAACTAATATTTTAAATCATTTAAGAGCCCCAAAAGTGGCTCTTTAATGGCATTTAATACGCTATATGGAATGATGTAATGATTGGAGTGTCATGAACCTTACAGACTGTTTGTTACATACAAATTTGTCATACTTAAGCGCTGTGATCCATAACCATAGCTTTAGTTTTGCTCATTATAACGACATTCGAGTATGATATTTTTAAGAGCTTCTAGGAATACTAACGAGAGGAAATTACACCTTTTACTCTCGTTTTTAGTACTTGTCAATTAATTGTTAATTTGCTCTCTTTATCCCCCCTCACAACAGAGTCAGCGATCAGCGTGTGTATCGCTTGGGCATTCGTTGCACAACCGTCTGGGCTGTGGCTGTCTTTTGCTGGATCAACGATCGTATGTTCTGCGAGGCCTGGTCGTCCATTAACTTTCCATATCTGCATGGCTTCTGGCATGTGTTCATCTTCATTGCTGCCTATACGGTGCTCGTGCTGTTTGCCTACTTCTATGTGGAATCGGAGCTGCCACAGCGACAGCCGCTGCTCAAGTACTGGCCAAAGAATGAGTTTGAATTTGGCATACCATTTATATCCATTAGGAATCCAGGTAAGACACTACGCAGCACCATCTGAGGAGAGATCAACGAGAGCTACAACCCAATGACCAAGCAACAACAACTACAGTGGAAATACCAGAACAAAAAAAAATGCTTTAAAAAAATCGTCAACTTGTTAATAGATTAGATATAGATTTATGTAAATGTAGCGCACAAAGTAGGAGGAGGTGAGGGATTGTACGGTGAGGAGCAAAAAGTCTGTTAAAGCTTTAAGGTTTGTTGTGCAATATGTAGTATAAAACCAAAGAATTGTTGTAGAATGCAAAGACATATCCAAAAAGAAAAGAAAACCAAAGAGTACGTAGAATCTTCCGCTTAAGCTTTAACCCCAAAAAAGAGTTTTTCAGTTATCCGAGTCTAGCAAAATGTTTTTTGTTGTTTTCTGTATTCCAAAAACAGACTGTGATATGTTTATAAATCCAACCCCAAAGACTTCCAGCTAAAGAAAAAAGAGGTTCCTATTATGATTTTTGGTTCCATTTGTTGTGTACCTGATTTGTAGTCTTTTAATCCCCCCTCGGCCCAACGTACTAATCCTTAGCTAAGCCATGACTAACACACGACGACTAATCTGATGTAGAAATTGTTGCTCAAAATGCCATTTGCCTGATCCCACAGATACAAAAGATTGGCTTAACTACTGCAGACTGTACTGCCTGCAGCAGGAGCAGGACTACAAGCATGGATTACAAAAGATTTCAGGTGACTAGGAGGAGCTTTCTCCACAATAAACAATAATGATAAATAGACATTACACAACGTGATATAAATTGGTGTTGAAAGGGAGCATAAGGAATGCCTAAATTAAAGCCTTTTAGCAACTGCTCAACACAAACAAACGTCAAAAAACAAATTATAAACTATAGAAAACCAAAAAAGTATAGCCTGCCATATAGAGCATCATTAAACTTAAGACAATATGATAGTAATGATACATAGATTATAGATTATATAAGTATACCTGTTTACATTTAATTAAATGTATTTAATTGTTAATAAACGATTGACGAATATCTCAAACAATTTGTGTATATTTCTTTAATATTTATTGGATATAATTCATACAATATGCGTACATAAAAAATCTATTACTATATATAGTACTTTGTAATTCGTATAACTTGTATATATCTAAATTTGCTGTCTTTCTTTTCGTTTTTCCGTTTTTAAGTGTGTGGAGTTTTCGTGGTATTCACTGAGCATTAGGGTCCAAAATAAAATTCGTCATACTTCTCTCTCTCTTTCTCTCCATTTAATCCGAATCGGAGGATATATTGTTAAAGGAATCATGGGGAACACGTTTATTTATGGGATGAAAAACCGCACCGAGTGCAGTGGGGCCGCGATAACTAATTATATTCTTTGGTGTCTCATGGATCTTCACCTCGTACAGCAGTTCGGGTTTCTTTAGCTGCAACCTAATGTTGTTCCAAATGTACACGGCCAGATTCTCGGTGGTGCTTGGCTAAAAGGCGGAACATACAAGCATTATTATATTGGGTTAAGGTTAACTTATGCTACTAATTGTATATATTACTGTATTGGCAAAGTATTCCACATCCTTGTCGAGATTCTTGTGATCTAGTTTCTTCATTATGACTGCCTCAATGGCATCCTTGAGTTCGGTTATATTTAGGACCATCCCAGTCCGTTGATCAATGGGTCCACTAACGGTAATCTCCACTAGAAAGAGGTACAGAAAGGGGGCACAAAATTAATTGAGTGTCAATTGGGCCATTAATGGTTATCCACCTGATCTCCCCCAACCACATTTATCAATATGAATTCAATATAAATTCCCCTATTTTTATGTCCCTCCCCCTCACTGAGCGTTGAACTTGAATTCTGGTTTCGATAAGCGAGCTTGTTGGCCAAGGTTTTCCTCTGGTTAAACATTTTGTGTGTGTCTCATATTACCCCCACCAGTCACTGGGTTACATATATCAGATTAAAGCCAGTCGGTAATACGATATCATTGACAATTTGCACAAACTAATCATGCATTAAAATGAAAGCATTTGTGCACACACACTCACCTGTGTAGTTGTGGCCATGGCCATTCAAGTTGTTGCATTTGCCAAACACTTCCAGATTCTCGGCCTCGCTTAAGTGGGGGCTGCAAATGGGAATCGAAATTGAACGAGTCAATAAATTGAACTAAATTGCTGCGGCAAAATATAATTGAATCAACTGAATTGATTTGATTCATTGTGGGGTCGGGGGTTCGGGGGATCGTCACCTATGCAGCCGGTGGCAGGCGCTAAAGGTTTCGCGCCGGGTCAGGAAAGCAACAGGTTGTTGAGACATTTCTGGGATGCTGCTGCCTGTCGGAGATTTCTGTCTGTCTGTCTGCTGCTGCGGTTGTTCTTCCGTTAATGAGCTGATTGGGGAGCGTCTGTGTCTGGCTGCTGCTGCACTATCTTACAAATAAGTGCAAAACCTGCCGCTTAAATACACGTATTTGTTATGACTGTGGAGAGAGGAGGGGAGAACAACAGGAAATTATTAACAACAAATACAGTGCACGCTCGAACTTGTTCTGTTTTTGAACTAAAATGCAATTATATTTACTAACAAAATGTAGCACGATGCGTTTTTTGCATTGACAAACTAGTCAACAGCTAAAACAATGCCAGTTTACTCATTAATTTTAAACAATATTTACTTTTGTTGACGTATCAGCGTGACAGCGCCGAAAACGATAACAAATACCATCGTGCCTAAAAATAAATACCATTAATGACATCAAAAACTACCATAAAGTATTTAAAATACCACAAGCGGTCACGCTGCTACCAGACGTTATCGTCCCACACGTTTCTATCCAAGCAACCCTGCGTGCTATCGTTTGCGTCACATCGCTAGGAATGAAAATTTATCAACAAACGACGCCGCGCTTTTATTTGAAAATTTCTGCATTTTCATTGTTTATTTACCTAAATAGCGCTCAGTAATCAATAAAAAGATGAGCAACAAGAGCACGCCAGTGCGACAGCGCATCCAGCAATTCCAAACCCGTGGTAGCGCCGGCATGGTCCACAAATCGGCGCCGGCGTCAGAAGCCAGCGGTGGACTTCGAAGAAGAGTCTTGACAAAGACGCCACGGCAGAGCAGCGAGGAGCAGGCGCTCCTGAATACAGCGTTCAGCAATGCCGTGAAATCCCCACAGCATAAGCTAAAACCCACAGCACTGAATGCCTGCTACACGCCATCCTCTCTTTATAGGCCCACACCGGGGAGAATGAAAACGCCGAGCAATGCAGGAAAAGGCAGCTCGAGCAAACCGAAAGACACGATGATGGACTCCTTTCACAGCGTCTCCGAGGAGAGCAACATGATTGTGGCCGTTCGTGTGCGCCCCCTGAATGCCCTGGAATGCACCCGCGGTCAGGTCACCAATGTCGTGCAGGTCCATGGCAACAGTAACGAGCTCACCGTGCAGGCAGGCAGCAGTGCCGATGCCTCTGCTGGCGTGACCCACTTCTTTAGCTACGATCAAGTCTACTATTCCTGCGATCCGGACAAGAAGAACTATGCGGGCCAGGCGAAAGTCTTTGAGGGCACAGCCGGCCCACTGATAGAAACCGCCTTTGATGGCTACAATGCCTGTCTGTTTGCCTATGGACAGACCGGCTCGGGTAAATCCTACAGCATGATGGGCATAGAGGCGCTGGATGATGCCGCCTTGGATGGCGGACCACCGCATGACGAGGCTGGGATAATACCCCGCTTCTGCCACGAGCTTTTCCGCAGAATAGAGGCCGTCAAGGCGGAGCAGCAGCTGCAGGTGGAGGTGGAAGTCAGCTATTTCGAGATCTACAACGAGAAGATTCACGATCTGTTGAGTGTGCAGCATGCGGCAGCTTCTTCGGTTGACTCCACGCCCGTGCAACAGCAGCGACCGGCTCTAAAGGTGCGAGAGCATCCCATTTTCGGGCCCTATGTGGTGGATCTGAGCGCCCACTCGGTGGACTCCTATTCAGCGCTACGCAATTGGCTGGCGGTGGGCAATTCCCAGCGGGCCACCGCCTCCACGGCCATGAACGACAAGAGTTCGCGCTCCCACTCCATCTTCAATATAGTGCTGAACCTCACCGATCTCTCCAGCGATGATGGCATGTCCTCGGATACGGATTCGGGCAGTGTTCCCGCGCTGCGTCAAACGCGCAGGAGCAAGATCAGTCTCGTGGATCTGGCTGGCAGCGAGCGCATCAGTGTCTCGGGATCGAATGGCGAACGGATACGCGAGGGTGTCAGCATCAACAAGAGCCTCCTGACGCTGGGCAAAGTCATTGCGGCCCTGGCAGATGGACGTAAAGCGGGCGGCACTGGTCCCTCGACGCCGAGTACCTTTGTACCCTATCGGGAGAGCGTTCTCACCTGGCTATTGCGGGTGAGTAGTATTGCGCCATGGGTGGTGGCACCTTTTGATTATTATTATTATTAACTTTTTATCAATTGGGGTTATCATTTTGGTCTACTTTTGACGTAGGGATGGGGCCTGGTCTGCCTTAAAGAAATGCCTCCACGTTTGCCTTGCTTGAGGCGATAGTTTCCATCGCCTCTACAATAATTATCAACACTTTCGCTTTGCCCGAGGGTGGGAGCGATTACCCGGAAAAGTAATCAGAGCTGGTGTGGGTTCCCCGCTGCAAATGCGTTGACCTGCAACCCAGAAAAACTTTCCAACATACTTTCTATATGTGTTTTCGCCCTTACAAATATTTGCATAAACTCAATTCAGATTTGAGTTTGGATCTCGTGATGAATATGCTCTCCTTCTCGGGAGATCTCTTTCTTTTGGGCTATTGTCTCTCTACAAATATGATCTCGTGATAATTGTCTGGCGTTTTTCTTGTCTATTTGCCACACGCGCTTTTGTACTTTGCTTCAAACTTTATTGCCTACTCTTTTGGGGGGATTACGTTTTTGTGTGACATTTTGATGTTTGTTTAGACAATTAATTTGTATGCTAATATCTTGAAAAAATAAAGACATTTTACTAGAGAGTTCCATGGGTAGAGAGGAGCTAGGAGAGAGAGAGAAATGAGCCTTATATTATTTCAATCTTTTATATGATTTAAATACCTTTAATTACTTCATTTGTGGGAGCTTGATTTACGCTATAAATAATGGCAATTCCTGTAGAGATTTCTCTTTAATAATATTCCACAGTTTTCCCATAATTATTCTTTAGTTATTGAGTTTCAATAGCTTGATTTTCTCGCCTCGATCTATCTCCAATTTTCTTTGCTTCCAACTCTCTAAATATTTATCATATAATTTCAATATTTCCATTTGAAATTCGTTATCAAAATTCAGGAGGCCTTTAAGCCGAAGCGTATCAAAGACCTCCCCAACGACCGTGTTCCAATCAACTGTGCGATTGGGGAGAGCTTCTTATCATATCTCTTAAATCGTATACCTTGGCTTTTCTATTTGCTTATAACATTTATGGCCTGACGCAAAAGTATGGGGGGGGCACGTGTTTTCTATGAAAATCAACAAAGAATTGAAGAGGGTGTAGCTAAGGGCCTTAAATACCTCATACTTTAAACCTTATGCGTAAGTTCTGAGAAATCCTAGAGAAAATTGGATGATACATTCGAGTTTCCATTTTTTCTCTGCTAGGACTGATCATTTCCATAATTTATTTGATAGTTTTCGGAACACTTTTCGTACACCATTTAGGATAAAACCTTGTGCAAACTTTTCAGTCAGCGTTATCTGCATTCCCTTTGGCATCGTTTTTGAAGAGTTCAAAGTTAAAAGTTCTTTAAGAATGGTTTCCAGCAACTAAGACGTTAAAACCATAAAAAACCAGAAGAACACATTCACGGGGACTACCAAAAAAAAAAAAATTAGTTGAATCGAATAAAATTTGGGGAAACACCAGGCTTCCAAAGTCAGAAATGCATGAAATGTCAGAGTGCGGCTTTTTTTTTTTCGCTGGGTGTAGTTTAAATTTAATATCTGGAGATACCCTATCAACCCTTTCCTATCAACGATTTATTGCAGCTAGAATCGAAATTCTATGATATAATGGGGTCGTGTAATCTTTAGTTTACTTAGAGAAGCGACAGCTATAAGCCATTTTCATATCAGTAAACCCCGAGAGTTTTGTAAAATAGTCATGAGACTGGAAGTATTTCTTTATGCTAGGAGTGGCTTTCGAAAGTTTTTATACTATACCTTTTCTGTTGGATTTTATAAAGATTTATCTTTCGAATTCCATAATAAATTAAATAGAAATTACTTTGAGTTCAAAGTTCTCAAAGTTTAATAAATATTTACCTTTTAAGTTGCTAATAGATGGCATAGGAAATTGCTTTGGGTTCATTTTGCTATTCAAATGCTGTCAGAGTTCAATGTTAGGTTGAGTAGAAAATGTATAATTACTTAAATAAGCATTTAGCAGCTGTATAATTAAGTCAAACTACAGATTTTGTAGCTCTTTCATCTATCATTAGTATTAAGTTGTTATATTATAATAGAAGCACAAAATCCATGGATAATTGTTAATATAAATGCCCTTTCTTGCCTCCGAACCTTTCTTAACAATTTTGATAGATACGAGTGGAACCTTTCCATACCACTTAACCTTCCAAGAATAGCACTCCTCCTATCTATTGAAACTTTACACAAGACCAGATGTCGCATTTATCATTTAATATGCGACGTAATTAATAATCAATTGCCATGATTCAATGTGTAATTACAATGTTATATAGTATTTTGTAGCACAAGCCACTTGATTGAAGGGAACTACACAAGACAAGAACGAAGTGTTATTGTGCCCTCGAATAGGTCAAGTTATAGTAGTACCCTTTCTGGAGAAGCAGCTAGTAGCCACTCACATGTTTTGGCTTTAAATTGGCGCCCCCAAACACTCCACTCGATGGGGTGAGTGTCTAATCTATGAAGGAACCCTCGGGGGGAGCGACTCTCTCTCTCTCTCTCTCTCTGAATTGTTGTGCAATCCCCCTTGAGGGAGCGACCTTCCGCGTTGTCCCCCAACGATTAGACTTATTTTTGTCTATCCATTGCCCCATACTTGAGGCAACCCCCAGACGCAATATCTTTGCGAGTACTTTTCCTATCTTTTTGGTTTTCAGTTAAAAATACTTTGTAGATAATGTGTGTGTAGTTCTTTTGTTTTTATTTTGTATTTGTTGCTGTTGCTGTTGGGGCGTACTAAAATAATATAACACTTGATAAGTTATCGCGTCTTCGGAGTTGGGACAACAATAATTTCAATTGTTGCTGCCGCTGCTGCTGTCGCCTCTTGCCACATTTGCAGGCCGTTGGCTCGCACTTGCAGGCGGCTTTCATGCCCAATCTCTTGCCATCCTTATGGGCTGCAATAACAATTTGTACAACAAATAAATGTGTGTGAATAATTTATTAAGATAGGGCAAATAATAGAAGGGTGGGGCAACCACAAGGCAATAAAGATAGATTTACCAGAATAAAGGGTGCAACTAATAATAGGTATGGAAAGGAAAGGCTATCTTTGATACAGAAGAGTTTGTTTATTGCCAAACTCTGCTAGAAATCTATGGAACCCCCTGCTTGAAAAAGAGTAGAAAAATGATTGCTCTGATAACACATATGAGATCATTCGTGGCGGCATAGCTTAAGGTCAAGCATTCAGTGATTATATTATGAATCAATTAACAAGTAAATATTGTACATAAAATTGAGGTAGAGTATTACAAGATAAGCCGCACGTATACGCTCCGAACAATCTGTGAGATGTGGCAAAACGTAATATAAACTTGTGTGACCACGCCTCAATTTAGTAAATGAACTGTCCTAACAAATCTCAGAGTGGTTTTAGACAGGTTTTTAGTTGGAAACAGGTTTCTAAATGGGGAAACTATTTTATCTTTGCAACAGAATTTGCACTGCAGGTAATTGCTGATAGATAAATACTACAGGATATATGGGTCAGGTAGGATGGATTTTCATAGCTTAGTAGGGTTTTCTTTCCCTAAAGTTAGGATAAATTTACGCCAGAAAATGATACGTGCTCAGGTATACATATAGTAGTACTTAGGTTTCATGGAATTTTAGGTATTCCCTTAATTAAAGAGCCATTAACAAAGTTAATAATATGCTGGACCACTCGAAAAATCGAAATTTAATGAGCTTAAGTGATTGTAGGTATTATTTTGTGAGTAATTGGGTTATAAAAGTGATGTTTGGACGTTTAAAAGTGGGTTCTAAATTAGGTGTCTGATACGTTTTGTCTAAAGTAAGGTTTAAATATATAAATTAAATATTTATCAGTTTTTGTAAACCTCATTTTATAGCAAATATTATAACATTCGTTGTTTTATATGCTGTTTTCACCTTTTGAATTTCCTTCTGAAGAAGATTTCAGTTTATTGAGCAAACGTTTCATCATTTTGTCAATTTATTTTGTATAGAAATTCAGCGTAATATTTAAATAAATTTTCCAAAATACTTGAAAGTTTTATCCTTCTCTGCTTTACGTTTTTTTTTTTTTTTTGTGGAAATTTATTTAAATATATTTTGCTCGACTTGCTATATAACCTTCACATCACGGAATAAACTTTGAAACTGCACTGAGTGGAACCCCGAAGTAAGAATTCTTAATATGTAAATTCGAAAACCAAACTGTAGCTTTGGGTTCGAGTGCAAAAAGAAAACCCTAGAAAACCGCAGTGCATGTGCGGTGAACGATTCTACGATTCCCAGGGCACACACACAATTGGTATTATCAGGGAGAGGATGTGGATGTGGGCTTCCAGAAATAACTACAGAAATCAAAATCACCCAAATGGATACCAGGGGAATATAATTTTTCATTGAAGCGTGCCAACTGGTGACTACTACTACGTCACTTTTGTAGTATTTCTAAAAATTAGCAACACACTCGTGGCTCCATCGTCGGCCACGTTGAATGCTCCACAAATGAATGCTAATTTTCCGACTGCCAGCTGGATGACAATACATCCAAAAAAGCCATAATATTACTATACTGTCTGAAAAGCCTAGGGAGGCTTTAAACACCCGAAAGTTATGGTCTAATTTGTGTTGCTAATTGAACGAACAAAAAAAATATATGTATAAAACTCATGCATGGGGAGGCAGTTCGTCTGGCGCTTGTTAAGTCATCAAAATGGGGACTACCATTGAATGGAGTCTGAATGTGGTTCAAAAGTTAATTGCTGGTGTAAAAAAATATGTTTATCGGATATTTTGACGCATTTTTAGGTTAAAATGAAGAAAATATGGCGTAGGATGGGCAAGGAAAAATCTTAGATTTTATATAAGCAGGATTGGAATTTCTTAAAAACTTTATCAGACTATTAAAGTATTTTTTGGAACATGGTTTTTCTTAAAATTTTATGAGTACTATAAATAATTTTTAGCTCATTCATCGCCTTCCTTTTCTACGGAATTCGAGAAGCTCTTATCGTTTTTTATGTGCAGAATTCCTCTTTTTCTGATTTATATTTTTCCCTATATATGCACATACCTCTACAATAAATTCCGCATATAAATTCGACTCCTTTATCACGTTTCCCTTACATAATGAAACGTGTCGTTTTGTTTTCGGTTCCAGTTTCTGCGCACAGCAATAATTATAATTGTAATACGAGAGCCACTGCTTATTATAATAATAATAAGACATATTTGTTCGCCCCATTCCCTACCTATGTATAGTACAACTTTGATTTTAGTTCCATTCTCTATTCTGGAAAAACTAGTTAACATTGAATTTAAAATGAATCAAATTCATTGTATAAACAAATTGCATTTATGGCTTCTCTGGCCTGCCATGCCATGTGTTGTTTTTCTCAATGCTTACCCGGGACTGCCTACCCGTAAATGATATTCGTATGCCCCTCCGTGTATACCGTACATATAGTATAATATTTATACTCGTATTCCTATAGCGTGCTGTTGTGGCATTCATTAATTTGATCACCCGGTCGGGGCCTTTGGGGAAAGAGCAATTTAAATATGCAGGCAATTTTTGTGTTGCGGTTGTACTTGGGAGTGCGGTTAGCTATGAGTTCTGAGCTCATCTCATCTGTTCTGTTTGCTCTAATTCAATTGAAATCACTTGAGTCGGGCGGGGTTTAGCTTAATGGAGGTTAAATTTGGAACAGATTTTGCCTTCGCCTAATCAAAATCCCAGGAAAATATTCATTCCCGGGCATTGTCAAGTTCCAGGTCAAGTCAAGGATATCTTTTATTTCTGGGTCAAATTACTGTCTCAGGGTTGCCTATTTACGTGCATATACCTGACCTTAGCCATAATATGATTTCTTGATTTTCCATTTAACTTTTTATTGCATCTGGGGGACTGTTTCGAGTAGAATTCCTCTCCAAAAGATTAACCACAATTAGCAAACTGGTGCGAGACGGAAAGATTTCCGTAAAGATTTGTTTAAACAATTAGGGGGAAAGATTTCGGTTAAGGAAAAAGTAAACCAGTTTAAATGGGAACCTACCTCAATGTAATATACGCCAACGAGGAACTAGAAATTATTTGAAGTGGCCGAAACTGGTTTGAGGGAAACCATTTGTCATGAATAATTATTGAGGGAACTCTATGACGATATCATAAATATCAAAGGCGGGCTTTCACCTTATAAATGGTATAATTTGTATGAGAATAATTAGAAATCATCCTTCTTTGTATCTCGTATCATTGCTTAAAGAACAAAACTGTCTGAAAAGTAAATCCAATAAAATCCAGAGCTCCCTCTCCGGGCGACATCTTGCTGAGACTCCCCATAAATTCCATAAGTTATAACCCACAAAAACTTTTATATTTTATATAATTTTGCATGTTTTTTTTATTTGTTTAAATATTGTATATCTTTTAAATTAAACATTAATATATAATATATATGATATATAACATTTTTGTAAATTGAAAATTTTCTCAGTACCCGCAAGCAAATTCATCAAAAAATCAATCAATAATTACTCTTAAACCGACTAATTCAAATGTTTAATGGTTTCTCTTTTGTTTTTACTATATAATCTTTCCGTCTGTTGGTTTGCACAGTATTTTGGGGTCTGAACTCGAAATAACATATATTATATATTTTATTTTATTTTTTAGTTTATTGTTCGGTACTTGCAATAACAAAAAAAAGCATTGTTTAACTTGGCATAAACTTTTTGAAATATTTGCAACATTAATATAAATGTATAATATATAATTTTGACCCAAAATAAAACTGTGCAATGATCAGTTTGATTTTTGTTTGGTTTTACAATAAATACATAGGAATGTCTAATATAGACAAGGATATAATAAAAAGTCGGGGGTCCAAAGCATATAACTCGTATAAATGGCGCCAATGAAGCATTTCTTCTTCCGATTTTTTGTTGGTTTTCTAAATGTATAGCTATACGCGTAGATTATTCCTGTAACTGATCCAATTTGGGGCAAAATTATAGGCCAAAAACTAAACAAAATTTGTATCTGTTGCTTAAACATTTTCTACTTCAGTCTCGTGTACGCAAAATAGAAAATTATTTTTCATTGTTTTCTGGTAACATCTTTTTTGCTTCCCTTGTTATGTAAATGTGTATTGTATTTTTTTCACACTTTTTTCACGTTTTGTCTAAGGTCAAAGCGGTGAGGGGGCAGGCAGGTTTTTGTTTGTTTTTCCTTCTGTTTTCTTAGTTTTGTAAAAAAAAAATGTTATATAAGACGAAGAGTATGGGGGGGGCATAATAATAAGAGTAAACGGTCTTGTAAATTGGTATCATTTTCGGGTATTGTTTTCACTTGTAAATGGTAGTGTATTTTGTGTGTGTCTGTCAACGTCATCAGACGTGGAAATGCTGGAGCGCCACTGTGGGAAGGGTACAGTTGCACTCTGATTATTATAGTTGTCTCGCTTGCTCGCTCGTCGCTTGCCGCTTGCACTGGCAGGCCATTTCTTTGTGTGTTTGTTTTTGCTTTTTCCTTTTTAACAGTTATATATGGCATTGCGAATTGCAATTGTTGTTTTTGTTTGGCTTTTTCTGTCGTATTCGTCTGTACTGTGTAGTTGTCTCGCTCTCTCCCACTCTCTCTGTCTGTCTGTCAGTCCCTCGTGTGTCTCTCACACCTTGCAGCTCTGCTGCGTGGGCAGGACTGATGCCAGCGTTGGGGTCTGCTGCTGCTGCTGCTGCATCCCCTCATCCTCGTGCTCGTGCTCATGCTCGTGCATCTCCTCCTCATCCTCGCAAATGCTGTCATGGTGCTTTCTCTGCTGCCGCTTACGCATGTAATTGATGAGCGGCCGCTTCTTGTGCTCCTTGCAGAAGGGGCAGTCCTTGCGCAGCTGTTTCTCGGTTTTTGTTTGCTTGAATTTCTCTGCAAGTAAGAGAGAGGGTAAACCATGGGTTAATAATGAAATAATAGACAGCAATTAAGTAGAGCAGGAGAACTGTCTGAAGAACTTTCTTTATGAGTATCTCCACCTTACATAACTAAACCTTGGGCAAGGCCATCAAGTGGACTTTCTCTCACGCACTTCCTACACACACTCTCTCTCTCTCTCTGTCTGCCCACTCTTCTTTGTGGCCTACGTGCTACCGACCCTAGCGCCCTTTTGCTGCCAGCTGATTGCCGACGTGACGTAGATGGTGTAGTCCAATCTCAAAATGCCAGATGACCCTGTGACACACACACGCACACACAAACACAGACATAGGGTGACTCTGTGTCTTTGATTGCTCAATTGGGAGCGTGTCACAACTAAATGGTTCTCATTGATTGCAGCAAAGCCGCGCAGATACGCTATTTATAGACTCCCCCCACAATCATATCTGATAAGCGACCTTGCCCGTGTTCTATCAGGAACTGTCGGAATCTAAGGTAATCTATACCCTCTAGGTGGATGTTGTGGCAATTGGCATAATTAGTCATATGATGATTGTACAGACAACAAAAACAGCAGCCCTCCTCCGCCTCCACCACTTCTCACACACCTGAGATTCATTATTGCGCCTCAGTTTTTCACACAAAAACACAACCGAACCTTTTTCTTTTGCTTTTTATTTTGTCTTTATATCCAAAACGGAGCGACCACCTGCTTAACTTTTGTTTGAGTCAGTCTGAGTCAGTCAAAGAGAGGTACAGTCTCGTGGTGTCTATCTTTTTAATTAGCATTCTTTGTACACTGACCGGACTCAAATGACCTCCATATGAAATGAATGGCCCATACGGAGAGTTGAAACACCTTTTAAGAGTCATATGCAGGCGTATATCTTTTGTTGTGATATCTCTCTTCTAACTACGTTTCAAGTTTGGCTGGCATACCGGAAATATTTTGGCCCTGTCTACGTGAGATTTGTATGGGCAAAGTTTTCTGCAACAAATGGATTCCCCAATATCTTTTTGCACGTGATTCTTACACCTTTTTTGTGAATTTGTTCAAAATCCTAATTGACCCTTCCTCAAGGGTATAAAAGGCGGGCGTACTGATAAGCGAATGGGACACCCTGTGTTTATGCGCAAAATTTTAAGGCGTGGTGTACCCCCATAAGACACACACACACATGTACACACAGATTCATAGTAAACTCTCACGGACAACGCATACATGGACATAAAATCAGGCTGTCTATTTTTAAATTCTCACAAAAACAACATACAATACACGCAATAAAATGGGGGGCTGGTTTTCTTTCTTTTTGTTGTTGCTTTTAAACATGTTTTTTGCTCTCTCTTTCTGTCTCTCTCTCCACTACACCATGCAGCAGCAGTGACGCTGATGAAAAGCTTTGAATGATAATTACCTTGGACGCGACTGTAGGAATCCTTGACGGCATAGGAGGATGCTGTGCTGGACTCCAGTGTGCCATACGGGAACTGCTCGTAATCGCGGTAATAGCCGCTGCGCATGGACCCGCCATACGACATGGTCGAATCGCTGACACAAAAGCCCCAAACATCCATAATGGAAAGGTGTCTAAAAGGTTTTCCTTGTGGGTTCTAAGGGAGGTGGGGTCGTCTTTCTCCTTTTCGCTATTGGCGCGCGTTGTGCGAGGTCGTTTCACTGTGTCGCTCTCTCTCTTTCTCTTTTTATCTTTTGAGGTTCTCTTGCTGCGAGCAATGAACTCTGTTTGAAACACTTTGTTTTTGCAGTGTCTTTGTTAAATACGCGTATTTATGCACTTTTTTTTTTGCGTGTGTTTGTCTGTGTCGAATACCCCGTCAAGGTATGAGCAAGTTTTTTACATTTATTTGCATTGAACTCTTAATGCAGTTTTCTTCGAAATTTCATCTGATATCGATGTGTTTTCTTGTGGAAGTCTCGGCTGAAACTGAGAGCCGAATGCCAGAATTACTGCATTTTTGTAGCGGTTCGGACTCGTGGCTTGTTTTGCCGACGACTTCGTGTCTCGCTTTTGCGTGCGTAGAGTGTGTATACCCTTAGAGAAAGAGTCGTTTCAATTTGTGAGCTGTTTGTCACAGTTCGACTATAAAGCCAAAAGGCGGCATAAATACCTCCCACCCGCACTGGCTGCTCTTCCCATAAGATGTTTGATCCTAGAGGAGAATTCTGGCAGCTCAAAAAAAACAATTTAATAATAAATCGTTAATAACATTCTACCCAAAGGGTATATCGCCGTGCTGTGCCAAACTTATTGCTCTTACTGGTTGTTGTTTATCTCGTATGTGTATGCGTGTGTGTGTGTGTGCTGTTGTTGTGTTTTCGCGTCTCGTGCCTTGTTGGAAGCTTCGCTGTTCTGCCATCTCGCTCTCGCTTCGCCTGCTGGCGTGTGTAGTCTCCCCCATGCCATACATAGTACATGTGGGTAGTGCTCTCTCTCGCCATTAAGTACAGGCGCGCTCATGAGATACCGTGGTGCACAGCGTTTGTTTTAGCGTGAAACCAATTTCCATATGATTCACCCTGTTTTAGTTGAAAAAATCGTTTTATTAATGTTAATTGTCTTAGGGCGTGGAAAATATCGTTAATGTTGGAAGTTTTTCTTATTAGCAACGAATTGCTAAATACCACAAAAGCTGACGAAAAATTGTAGTCATGAGATGTATCTCAATCGGCCGTTAAGCCCCGGTGTATTGAATACATCTCTTTGAGGTTTTGCTAATCACCGTCTAGACTGTATGCCTGCCATGCGCTTTGGAAAGCCTTATTCATTGGAAGAAATTTGGTTGCCAAGCGGTATGATGTCTCAGTGTGCGGACTTCCATTTCATTAAATGGGGCCGATTTGTCAGTACAATTCAGTCGAAACAAATCAATCTCGTGTTTAATTATTTTTATTAATTAACATCTAATAATTTTTTCGTCGGGAGCCTTCAAAAAGTAATCTGTATGTTTCATTTTTCAGTCTGTGAAGATTTGTTTGTACATTTTTGCTTAAATTTTTGGTGTTAATAAGTCACCTACGTCACTTTAGCCGGTTTCAATTAATGTGTTTGCTGTTTTTCGCTATCGTACGTACCACGTATTAGCAAGTTTCTGTGGTTGAAAATTTTGGTACTCACGAAATCTGGTCAGTATGGGGATCGTGATACATTTCTAAAGGTGGGCGTATATACGAAAGCTATATTTAGTCAACAAATTTAATTATATGGTACGATTTGGTACGAAAAATATTCATTGATTGAATTTGCGGTGAACCGCTGGAGTTTCAGGGACCAGCCTCTGTAAGGGCGGAACTATGCAGCGTGATATCACCAATATTTCGTAGTGCGCATATTACTGGAGTGTGGAACCACTGTTCGTTCTGAATTAGCTACACCTACGCCCGCTGCTGCGCAGTTTTTGTAAACAAGCTTCAGTTCAAGGCATAAAATCTGGAAGGGTATGACAATGCCGCTTGGCGTTCCACCCACACTCCCTCTAGCTCTCTCTTCGTAACAAGCTGCGACCATATGCACGTGCACAGCCTTACCTGATGTGTCAAATACCTTTGCCGTTTGTTCTGCTCTCTTGCTCTTGCTCTCGCTCTCTATTGCTCTGGCTTTGTCTCTTCGCGGTGCTGACCTGCTTAATCAAACAAGTGTCTTTTACTCAGCCCACACACACACACTCACACATCCAAATATGCGTACTAAATAGATGCCCACACATATCGACTTACCGAACTATGCAAACATTCATATGTGTGTGTAGGTGTGTGTGTGTGTATATTTAGTTGGCACAATAACTAAACTACAGCTATCTATCTCTTTCTGTTCATTGCACTTACTGATAACGGTTCAACGTTAATGATCATTATGGTTGATCATTGGGGTTGGGTTGGGTTGCCTTTGCCAACGGTAGTTTAAGGTTTGTTAGAATGCCGCAAACTGTCCGCAAGCCTTATCATTGACACTCATTATCTACTTTCTTGATTATGCACATAAATACTTACATACGTACATACATACATATTTGTGTATGTTTGCATTCATAAGTGTGCACTCGAAGGTTTGTTTGTGTCTATTTTTCATTACTTAAGATTTCCAAGCATCTGCTGCCGGCGGGACGGGGGGGCTCGCTCTCAAGTGACCAGAGCAGAGCAGAGCTTATTGTTTACAGTGGGGTACCCTGTACTCGTAGAGGAGAATTCAAGGGTATATTAACCCTGGAATGTAATCATTATGTGGTTGTAAAAAGTAATAAAAATAAGCTAAAGATGATCTCATGACAGTGTGTGCACACGGATTATAAATTCTAAATTCTCGACTGCCTAAAAAGGGTATCAAAAAGTTAAGCTTCGTTGCGTATATTGTTTAACCGAGATAGTCTTTGTTTTTCCGCCCTTTTGAGTTTTTGATAAGAAAAGAAAAGAGACATAAATCAATGAGCACTGCTTTTCTTATCAAAATTTAACTCAAATTAAACTCTAATCACTTTGAAATTTACATCAAACAATAGATTTTTCCCTCATCAAAATGCACAGCACTAAAATTTCCATTGGTTTCTCGCTCCAGGAAAATCTTGGCGGCAATTCAAAGACCGTTATGCTGGCCACCATCTCACCCGCCAGCCTGCATGCAGACGAAACTTTGGCCACACTGCGCTACGCTTGCAAGGCGCGCTCCATCGTTAACCGCGTGAAGGTGAACGAGTCCCCACACGACAAGATTATCAGGGATCTGCGAGCAGAAGTGGATCGCCTGAAGTCGCTGAGGAACGAGTACGAACGACAGCGGAGGCTCTCGGGGAACAACAGCAACCCAGCGCCACGGAAGATCATCATAGAGACCTCTGTGGATGAATCGGAGGTGGAGGGGCTGCGCCAGCAGTTGGCCGAGCGCGAGCGGGAGCTGAGTCGTGCCCAGAAATCCTGGATGGAGAAGCTGCGCGATGCCGAGGATCAACGAAAGTCCGAGCTGCGTTTGCTCAGGCGCAAGGGTCTGGCGCTGGAACTGACTGCCGACCAGAAGCAGGCGTGTCTGGTCAATCTCACCGCAGATCCCATACTAAGTGGAACGCTGTTCTATCTACTGCCCCCCGGTCTGGTGCGCATAGGACGCGGCCGGCTGCCGGGCTCAGCCAACTCCCAGCCGGACATCGTCCTGATGGTCCTCTGGTGGCGCTGCAGCATTGTAGCATCGAGCACGAGCGCAGTGGCAAACTGTATGTCATACCAGGCAGCGAGGACTTCGAGACCTATGTGAATGGAGAACTGGTGGCGGAGAGACGGCAGCTGTTCCATGGCGATCGCTTGGTTATCGGTGGCTCCCACTACTTCCGCATATCGAATCCGTTTTGCTCGCACAGAGCCAAGGCCGATCAGTTGGTTGACTTTCAGTTGGCCCACCAGGAGATCCTGCAGAAGCAGGAACAGCAGCTGCGCTCCGAGCTGGAGGCGGAGAAGCTGGCTGCCCTGACGCGCATCGAGCAGGAGCGCGCACAGCATGCCAGAGACTTTGAGGAGCGGCTGCAGTGCCTCGAGCTGGAACAGTTCAAGTATCAGTGCAACAGCGAAATGCTGGAGACGGAACGTCAGGTATTGGCCCAGGCCCAAAAGGAGCAGCAGACGCCGCTCAAAGAGGACCTGGGTGTGTCCACGCCAGCCCAGAAATCCACCCTGCTGGAGGACATACAACGCATCATGCTGAATCCCAGCGAGGAGAGTCTGCACAAGACCCAGCTAATGGTCAAAGAAGCCACGCAACGCTGTCGCCAGCTGGGTCTGCAATTGGAGTTCCGGCAAACCCAAGCGCCTGACGAATTCGGACTGCTGCGAACGGTGATACTGATACTGGACAAGCAGCGTGGCCTCAAGGCCGAGTGGCCCATTGCCCGACTGGGCGTATGGCTCGATTTGCTCAGAGATAATCCCGATCAGCAGCTAAATGCACGCACAATCTTTCAGAGCGTCGAGGTGGACTGGGAGCCGTTGGATGCAGATTTAAACGAGACACTAAGCGATGCGCACAATTCTAGTCGAATTGCTCTGAACCTGAGTGCCATGCTGAAGCAGCCATTGAAGAGGCTTCTGAATGTCTCCACGAGTAGCAACACACCACGACAGACATCCACGCCATCGGGCAAAACCCCAGTCAGCCCCTCCCCAGGCAGCAAATTGGTACAGTATACCAAGCGTCTGCTGACCTACGACCCCGAGGAGACGTCAGAGAGCAGCCAATTTCAGACGCTCGTTCACCAGGAGCTTCAAATGATGCAGGGTTCGTCGCAGCGACTGAAACGCTATTGCGAGAGCGCGCTGCACGAGCGAGAGAATCAACAGGACAACGGAGTGCTAGCCGTTAGCCTACAGGAGGCTCTGACACGACTGGACAGTGTGCTGCATGGCATGCGGAGCGCACTGGCACAGTCCGAGGCTGCGGCCGGTGTCAGCTCACCGACAAAGACACAGAAAGCCGTGCGCTTTCTTATCGATTGACTTGACTTGTCGTTTAGTTCGCACCTTGAACTACACTTTACGTTGCAATGTGCCGCTTGTGTTTGTTTTTTATGTTTTTTAAATATATTTTGTATATTGGTTTTTGAGAAATAAAAATAATAGCACCCAAATGGAAAACATTTCGTTGTACCCAATAGCATCACATAGTAGCCTCCTCCTCTGGCTCCAGTTTGCTGTTCAAATCCATCACCCAATTGCAAAACTGCCCATCCTTGAGCTCTACAAAATCACCCAGAAATACGTTTACACGCGGCTGCTCCTTTGGCTCAAAGGGTCCTGGAGTTTGCTCTGTTATCCAGGGATACAGCTTCTTGACCACCCGCCTGGCTGTGCGTTTTAGAGAGAAGAATACACGTAGGGCTATGTAACGACCCGTTGGTGTGATTAGGCATTGGGACACATAGCCCTGCTGCGGCTGGCGGGAGAGCAGTGAATCCTCCAGAAATGACTGCAACTTCTTGATGCTCGCCTTGTTTGGCCAAGGCGTGGGCCAGGCAAAGCTCGGCCAGAAGCGCAGCGGCAACGGAATGGGACATCTGCGGTATATGATCACCACCTGGCGCTGCATCTCCGCGCAGCGATTCAGTGTGCAGTCGAGCAGGGAGCCATCGGCAGTGGAGTACAGGCGATGGCCAAACAATTGTATCAATTCCTTGTGCAGCTGCTGATGGTGGTTCGGCGTCAGGTCATAAAAGTGCTGCAAATCCAGCACAACCAACTCCTCCGGATGGCAGTCCAAGAAGTGACGCAGTTCGATTAGCGGCTCGAAGATTTCCATGGCAAACAGCGCATGGCAATAGTAGAACTTCTCGTCCCTTTGTGCTATCCGCAAATCAAAGTACCGCACACCCAGATTCAGTTGCTCCACGATGCTGGAGGATTGTGTCTTGCTCCAGCGACGCACAAAGCAGGGAAAGAAGCGATACCAGCGCCGGATAGCTGGCTCCGCATCTGGCGCCAGTTGGGACCTGCTGTTAATTCCGTAGGTCATGGAATTGTGTGAACCTATACTAGATAATCGCGTGATATTAATTGACTGGGACTGATGATCTCATTCATACCTGGAATGGCCAAATTAATTATTGACATGTCCCGCAGTTCGGGCGGTAGGTCGCGCATCCAATGCTCCTTGGACATGGCGCGATGTGCAGTGTGTAATTCGCGTTAAAATAGTTAAATTTATAGTAAAAACGGTTAAGGGGGCGTTTGTGCAGTTATCTTTTTGTGCGTAAACAAACCAGTGAGAGCGTTGCCCCATGTAAGAGTTTTGTGGGTTTCGATAGTTTCGCTTTTCGATATTTTACTTCCCCGCTTAAATTGAATTTTTTATAATTTCTCTTTTATATTTATTTATGCATTTTCTTAACCGTAAACTATGTTTGATTGTTGTCCTTAGGCAGTTTGAATGTTTTCCTTATTCTCGTTCTCCAGCTCCTCCTCTAGGAGACGTTGCTGCGAGCGCTGAGCCAGCAGCTGATCAGATTCATTGAAAACTCGCACATTTCTCGTGCAATCCACGAAATTGCAATTCCCCAGCCAATTGCTGTCGTTGTAGCTATAAATAATACAAACAATTAACAATTGGCAGGAAACTACGGGTTGTTCAACTCCATTCTTACCGCTTAAGTTCGCTATATTGCTTTAGGATCATCACTTTATCCTCTTTTCCGGCTAGAGCCAGGTTGTCGGCCATTATTCCTATTTTGCAGCTGTCAAAGCTGCACTTGCTACCCTGTAGATTCAACGCAACTGTCGTGTCCAGCAGCTCCACGCCCGTATTGCAGCTCTTCACCTGGACATTGCCCAACTCTGCGCTGGACTGAGGCCGCATCGAGAGGCCCACGGCAAAGTTCTCAATGATGCAGCTGCGCATCTCTACGCTGGCCCCGGGCATGCAAACAATACCCTCCTGAGTGCTGGAGCTGCCGTCGCCCAGCAGGCGACACCCGTGCACGGTGAGCGTTCCATTGCGCAGCAGAATGCCCCGACGCACGTGACGACAGTCGAGCAGCAGGTGCGAGAGCGTGTAGTCGCCATCGATGACCAGCAGAGTGCTGCCCTCGTCGCTGGAGCAGACTACGGGCAGCAGTGGGAGCTGTGGCTGCGCCTCCAGTAACGAATCGGACTTGATCAGCCCCCTGAGGCTGCCATTGTTGTTGAGGTTTTCGAGGAATTTGATTGTATGCTCGCCGGGCGAGAGCAAGATGTCATCGTCGCTCCGGCAAATGCTTAGCACGTCCTGCAATGTGTTGGCCAGCTGTACCTGCATGTCCGGCTTCACTTCCTGCTTGGCCAGCGTCAGCAGGTCCAACTGCTGCTGCAGTGTGCCCGGCACTGTGACCACATGGCAAATGGGACTACGCTGCGTCAGCGGAAGCTCTGACGGTCTGCCCGGGCTTCGCTGCAAGAGATGACGCTTCAGGGAGTTGGACTGCAGCTCACTGTAGGCGCGCCTCATTTCGGGATTCTCCAGGATCTCAAATTCGCTGCGTATAATGGCCATGCGCAGGTGCAGGCACATCAGATCCGTCACGGGCAATGTGGACACATTCAAGCTGCCGTTGGCGCTGCCGCCCGTCTTGGGCTGCTTCCTGGCCGGCTCGGCGGCATTGTCATTCAGCTCGACGGCCTCGTCATCGCTCTCCGCCTCGGCATCGCTCAGATCCAGTTCCAAGTACTCCAGACGCTGCTGTATGTACATGGCCTCCATGAGGAGCGTGCGCATGTGCAGAGCGAGGGGGCGCGACAGCTTGTTCTTGCTCAGATCGCAGGCCAGCTGAATGCGCGCCTGCAGATGCATCTGCACCCAATCGCGATCGTCATCGTAGTCCTTGTCCCACGGCATCCAGACGTGCGAGTAAAAGAAGCGCAGCCGATCGATGCACTCCGCTGTGGTGTCCGCATTCAGGGCATCGTTCTCCTGCTTGATGGTGGGCCACAGCTCCACCAGGGACACCTCGTTGCTCTCCGGCAAGTGGACATCGCTGTCCTGCACGGCGGTGACCACAAAGACAGCCTTCAGTTCGTCGAATATCACCTGCTCCACATAGCCATACACAATCGTGGGATATCGCAACTTGAGATCCTCGCAGATGACGCGAGGTATTTTCCAGATCGCCTGCCAACCTGCATACATATATGCGCACATTTGTATGTGTAAGCGTGTGGTGGTGCTGGCTTACCTGCTGGCTCAATCTGCAGCTCCACAAAGGATTTCCACTCGGAACGCACTTGGGAGGCGGGCATGACGGCGCCATCCCAGGACAGCACTGCCTCGGCTTCTTTAAGTCGCTCCAGGTATGATTTTTCAAATGTGTACACTTCCATGCTTGATGTCTTTTTTATGTGAACAAGCCGGTGCGGCGTCGAAAAATTTGAAATGAGTGTTTTGACATGCGTTGCTAGCAGGTCGATCGATCGATATATCGATACAACAGAATCATTTCGCGCACACTTCTTTGCACATCCCTAGCCGGCACATTGTTTCCTCGGTATATTTCGGTGTATCAGACGGGTATATTTTTTGTACAACTCCGCGGTCACACTGATTTGTTGCCGGCACAGTTGTGATATTTTTTATATTTTTTTTCCCGCCTCCCGCTGTTAATTTTGTTCGTTATTAAATATGTTTCCACAAAAGAGTGCCGAGGTATATCGCAAGCCTGATAGCCACCAACCGCCGCCAAACACAGAGCTGGCCGGCAATCTCGAATATCCCAATCTCAACGCTGCCGATCTGAGCGCACGCCTGGAGAATCTTTCGCTCCGTCTGGAGAATCTATGCTGCTGGGACAGCATCAGCCTGAACGAACAGAACCACTTTGCACTGGCCACCAATCACCGGGACGGTGGCGAGTGGTGGGGCGCCTTCTTTGGCTACTCCAAGGAGAATGTGCGGCACATGACGGTGGAGAACGCGGACTACAAGCTGCAGTCCACCCACACGGTGAACATTGTGCGCTATGCGGATAACAACGTGCTGCTGGCAGCACTGGGCGACACCAAGCTGCAGGCCTGGTCCACATACTCCAAGGTGCGCAATCCCAAGTCCCCATATTGCCTTTTTATGATCGGCGAACCGGCCGCCCATCCCACACCCATCAGCCAGCTGAGTGTGTTCAAATCGGAGCCACAAAAGGCTTTAAGCGCCTCGCCAGATGGTACACTAAATGTAAGTAAAACATGGCAGACTTTTCTGCTTTATATTTACTCGAAATCTTTCACTCTAGATGTGGAACTTATCTGGCGCAGACATGGTAAGCACTTACCGCACCAACTATGCGCACACGGACAAACTGACGGGCATGGCCACACCTGGGGGCACTGCCAATCAGTTTGTGACCTGTGATCGTGGCGGCTGTGCACGCATCTGGGATGCACGTGCCGCGGCGCCATCTTCGATGACGCTCTACAACGATGCCAGTCATGCGATAAGCTTCACCTGTGCCGCCTGGGCCAAGCCGACAGAGCTGCAAGGCGAAAATTATATTTATTTTGGTGATTTCGATGGCAATGTACACACCATTGATGTTCGTGTGCCCAAGAAATTTGAAGAGACGATGCAATACTTTGAAGACAGTATTATCTCACAGCTTTCAATCAATGGGTGAGCTGATAGATTTATATTTAGAGAGATGTACGTAGGAGCTAACACTTTCCCATTTAAACTCTATTTTGCAGTTGCCATTTGGCTGTTATGGGCAACCAGCCTGCTGGCGTTAAGATAGCCAAAAAGCTTGATAATGGCAAGCCTGAGATTATCTACACAAACATGGACACGCATGAGCGTCTGACGGACTCTGTTTGGACCGATGCACAGACACTACTTACCATTGGACATGGCCGCAAAATGGCCAAGCATTTAATAGCTTAAGTTCTATAGACAATTTTTTTTCAATACTTCTTGACTTGTGGTTTACCCATTCAAATGTACTTCACGGGATTTGTATTATATTAATACAAATTCTAAAACATATTTTCTATAGCATAAATTGTTGTTGAAAGATATAATTAACAGACGAAATACATATAAATTGTTTTCAATTGTTTGCTGCTGTCAACTTTGTTTTACATTTATCAACACTGACATGGCATAACTGTCAATGTCATGCATGACATTTTTTTAACTGTCAACATTTCCGATTTGTTGGGGCTTAAGAACACTTTTAATATTCTAAAAAAAAAAAATCGTATACATTTCTTTTTTAATTTTTGCATAAATTCAAAATCAATATTTCAAAAATCTGTAGGAACACATGCCACCCCCCCATTCCTTAAGCATAATCTATTGTGGAGTTTTCTTATACATATAAAATTAAATGCCAAATCAACGTGGTAGATTGTGGTCCATTAGCTTACAACAAACACTTAAAAACTAAAAACAACCGCAAAACAAACAAACAAAATACTTGATTTGGAAATACATTTCAGGCAGAAAAGAGCGGATCGTCTGGATGGGGGTTGGGAAAAATGTTCACTTAATTTTTCCAGAAAATTAAAACCATTTCCCGCTCCACTATCGCCGCGTACGCTTGGTGGGTGGCTCTAGGAAATTGTTCTCCTCCTCCTCGATCTCCATGCGATCGAGTTTCATCAGCCGCTTGGCCTTTTGCAGCATTTGTGTGTCGCGCAGCCAGTTGGCCTGCAGCACATCATCGATTGAGGGTCGCTTCTGGGGATCCGCAATGAGCATTTGATTTATCAACAATTTGGCACGCTGCGAGATGCCCTTCCAGGCGGGATGTCGGTAGGCAAATTTACCCTTTTTTATTTGCTCCGCTGCCGGGGAGCCGTACTCATCGGAGAAGGGCAATGTGCCGCTCAGACTAAAGGGGAATAGAAAGCCAATTAGAAGTGCGCCGCAAAATGCATAAAATGATTTATGCCCACCAGGTAAACAGCACCACACCCAAGCTCCAAATGTCCACCTTTCTGGTGTAGGCCTCTCGTCCGCCCGTGATCAATACTTCGGGTGCCACATATAGCGGCGTGCCACAGAGTGTCCGCATCACCGAGTCCTTTTGTACAAACTTGCTTAGCCCAAAGTCCGAGACCTTGAGAAGTGTGTCCTCATCGCCCGACTCTAGCAGCACATTATCTGGCTTCAAGTCGCGATGTGTGATGCCTGCAAGGAGCAAAAGTCAATTAGAATCCTTGGGTAAGTGCCCCAAAGTACCCACCTCGATCGTGTAAATATTTAACCGCATGGCACATTTGATAGAAATACAATTTGGATGTCTCCTCCGACAGCAGCTTCTTGCTGATTATGCGATTGAGCAAGTCCCCGCCGCGCATAAACTCCAGCACCATATAAACCGAGTCCGGCTTGTCCACAATATCATGCATACGCACCACACACGGGTGCGTAAGATTCTTCATTATCTTTGCCTCATTCAGCACCCGCTCGGGATCGCTGAGATTCGTGCTGGGCGTTGCACTGCCCGCTAGCATATTTTTCTTTACAATTTTCATGGCAAACTGCTCGCAGGTGCGCGTCTCGTAGACCAAACGCACCAGACCGTATGCGCCAGAGCCCAGCTTGCGATTTACATAATAGGTTTTGGTAATCTCTTCGGGCAGGCCGATGGCCTCATTCGGGCTGAGATCCTTGAACACAAAGGCTACAAAGAGAACAGAAAAGGCAGGTGCAAAAATTAGTTCTCTACGATCAGCAGATGCCGCATCCTCCTCCTGCTGCTTACCTTTGTATGTGGGATGGGCCAGGGATATGATATCGTCGTTTTTCAAAATGCGCATTTTATTGGTGCCAATTTTTTCATTATTCACAAAAGTGCCATTCCGCGAGAGGTCCTTTTTTTGGGGAGAACACAAGATGAGAGATTTAAGGGATGAGGATTTAAGGTGCTTGCGTACCTGTATATAGACCGGATTTGTCAGCTCACAATTGGCACGTTTGATGATAAAATGCACCTTGGAAATGCGCGTCAGTATCTTCTCGGGCAAATCGTTGAGCGTCAATATCAAATCATTCGCCTCTCCACGTCCAGCCGTAAATTCGTCATTATTCAGATCTATTTGACAGGAATACAAATACGGACACGAATGGATTAAAAAGTATGCCAGGCACTGCCTCAAAGATCACATAGAAACGTGGAGTATTTTGGATGGACGGTTTACCAACAGATAAGGACGAATTCGTATACATTATGCGGTAGTTGGAGGAGCTCGTACCCAGCGATTTGATTTTGATATTCTTCCCATACAATCGGCCCCACACGATCCGCTCCATGGGCTGGCTCTCCACCTGCGTCCAAATGTTGGATGCCTGGCTCTGGGTTTGTGTGCCCCCCTCGCGTGCCATTTTTACGAGCGCAATTCTCCTTTTGGTCGCCAGTTTCTTGGAATGCGAAAGCTGCGCAAATCTGGGAAATGTTCTGTTATTCCAGATATGCTCACACACACACACACACACGCGCACGCAGTAATATTTGAAAAAAAAAAGTTAAGCGATGCAGCCTTTGGCACAGCTTTGTTTGGAATGGCACTGCTTTATGCGACTTTTTAACATTAAGTTGGATATTAATTAATTAATATTTCAAGCTTTTTCATACAAAAAACAACAAAAAGTATCAACAATAACGACATTGAACTTGCGGCCGATCGCAAATTTTGTTAGGCTGTGTGTGTGAGTGTATTTTGCCGCCATTCAGGGCTGCAGGCATAGTCAATACAAGTATCGATAGTTTGCACAACTATTGGTACTATCGATAGCACTTATACAACGTTCAATTTGTTAAGATAAATGAATTTAAATTGGCCATGCAAATTAATATTATTAATTAAGTAATTTAAAAGTATATTTTATTGTGTATTATGGCACTTTCATTTATTTTTTGTGCATTGCAGCCCTGCGCGCGTTAGACTGGTTTGCCAACCCTCAAATGTTAAGCGCTCACTCTCCATCCCTAGATTGCGGCGTCGTTTGAAAGAAACTGTAAACTATTACCAATACCAACGCAACGCCACAAAACGAAATTGGTAAAAATAAGCAACAAAAGTCAAGTGAAAATTTTGTTATAGAGAAAACTATAATCACTCCTGGCACGGCACACAATACGCCAGAGGTTTGGTATATTTTCTGTTCATATTGCGCGTAAAATCAAGCAACGCCAGCAGAAGGCGACCCAGCCAAAGGGGCACGAAATAGCAAACACACACAATCATGACGTTGCCGCG
The DNA here is from genome assembly GCA_009664405.1 of Drosophila bifasciata. NCBI lineage: Eukaryota > Metazoa > Arthropoda > Insecta > Diptera > Drosophilidae > Drosophila > Drosophila bifasciata. The sequence continues at coordinate 40,543,322 of CM019042.1, read as the reverse complement.
CTCGGAGACGCCACTGCGTCGATCTGCGGTGGGCAGCTACCGGGAGAGCATGGCCCGGGACACAACCGTGATCAACGATGATGAGGCCGAGCGGCGGGAGGCACGCCGACGCACGCTGCTGGTGCAGCAGGACACGCGCAAGAGCTCCGCGCTGGAGTCCATTGAGGAGAACGAGGCGATACGGAGCTGCGTGGATCTCTACAATTGCAATAAGCTGAGCAAGGACAATGCCTGGCACATGTCGCTGATTGATTCGCTGGTCAATCTGATGGATCGCCATCACAAAAAGTTGAGCAACTTTAAGGTAAGTTTAGGGCTTAGCCACCGCTTCCTCTGATCTCTAACCCACTTTTCTGGCCTACACAGATGGCTGGCTCTTCGCTGGAGGCCTCGTCCAAGGTCTACGGCCTGCGTGTGGATTCCATTTACATCGATGCCATGCGCATATCGGCGGGTCTCAGTGCCCGCACCTTGACGGACAAACAGATCAACGATGCCGACGCGGATGATGGAGGCGCACCGGATGGACAGCCAGGCGATGCCGAAGGTGGCGATGCAGCTGCCGGTACACAGCAGCAGCAGGCGGCGGCACCCAAGCCCAAGCGACAGAAAAAGAATATCTCAACGCTGACCAAGAATAAGGAGACGTTGAATGCCCGCCTGGACATGATGCCCATGCAGGATGCGGTATTTGGGAAGCTCAACTCAACGGTGGGCTCCATCAATGCCTCCAATCGACTGATGCACAACATACTGCCCAGCGTGGACTCGGAGTTGAGGCTGCGCACCACGCACAAGCTGTGGGACGAGTCGGAGGAGACGGACGAGCTGGTGGACAGCGAAACGCTGAGTGCCAGCGGCCAGGAGTGGCTCGATGCTGACTTGTGCAGTGCGGAGTGGCTGCATAAGCTGGCCAATCATGCGGACAATCTTATTTTGCGGCCACTCCACACGGGCTATGTGATCAGCAGTGCTCCGAATCCCAAACCGCAGGCGGATAAGCCGCTCGAGTCCATGTCAGAGGCGGCGGTACGGGGCACAAATGATGACGACGATGAGGGACTGGAGAATGCGGATGATTTCTGTATGAATCCCACAGAGATATCCATGGCCTTTGACATGAATGCCGAGTGCGAGCCCATGCCGGATATGGAGGCAGGTCCTCACATCATTCTCGAGGTTCCATCGAATGATTTGGAAGAGCTGACCGCCGAGGAGCAGACGGTGCTCAACAATTGCCGCCGGTTGCGGAAACCGGCGGAGTTCATTGACGATCTGCGGCCCGTGGATGGTGTCTCCCGGCTGGACTACTCCTACAGACCCATGGAGAAGATCTCACAGTTTTGGGCGGGTCCAGCGCATTGGAAATTCAAGCGAACCCGTCCGCGCACCACTCTCGCGCAGTCAAATGGCCCAACGGTCGCTGTGAGGGCTGCCAAACCAAAGAAAGCGGCGACAATGGCCGCCAAGCGACGCATGAAGGAGGTGAACTATGGCAAGTTCAAGGAGGAGTTCTTCCAGCCGCTCGATGCGAACAACAAGCAGCGAAAGGCCAACTTTCAGAAGAAATGGGATGCCCGCAAGCTGATGCTGCCCACAAAGTTCAACTTTGAGGACGAATACTTCTTCAAATACGATTCGGCGCCGAGCATAAAGATTAGCCAGCGCTTCGGTGAGGCCGATCTGGATGAGGGACTGGGCAATGACATGGACCTCGATGAGGGGGGCTCACATCATGGCGATGCCGACATTGAGCTCTTTGACAATGAACATTTCACCACCGACGATCCGGCGGCAATGAATCGAATGTCCGGTGCGGGCATTGATGCGGATCCCATGGATATGATGAATGTGGATTCATGCGAGGGCGCGGCAAACCAAAGCCAAAGCATGCACGTGGGACAGGATACAATTGTGGAGATAGCCACCGAATATGAGGGTGCACCCAAGCAGGTGAGTCCTCGAAGCATCCACTAAACCCAAGGGTATTTATTTCTATCTTGTTTTTTCAGGTCACCAAAGTGATTGTGCCATTTGCGAAGCGTGCCAAGGTGATAGACATGAAGAATCTCAAGAAGAGCTGCAATTCCCTGATCCAGAAGCAACTCCTGAATGCTGTCGAAGAGGCTGCCATACCCGTTCACCCCGTGCCCAAGGATGAACTGTATTCCAAGGGCGTTGCCAGCTTCCAGGAGATTTACCGCACGCTGCCCGATCTGTTGACGGCCAAAATGGCAGACTCCTTGTCCCCGTCGGTGGCTCTCTATGCGGTGCTTCATTTGGCCAACGATATGAAGCTGCGACTCATTCCGCAAAAGGATTTGGAGGATTTTCAAATCCGTCAAGTTCTCGATTAGCATTTTATGACGAAACGTGTTCCAAAATGTGTTTGTGTTTCCTTCAACTGACGAATCGTATAGTTAATTTCGTACCCTCGAGCATTGTATCAGTATTTCCCATTGCCCATTACCCTTACAAATTTTAAAACACATTTTTATGCAACAAGCAAAACCGAAACGAAGCAGGGCTCATCTCCAATGTGTTCTCTGATGATTTTTTTTAGTTCTATCTCTCAAGCGGTACCCGTTTCTAGCATATAAACAATAATAAATAAATAATTTTGATAATACACGTATATTTGGCGTATAATTCTGCTTTTGTATGCCAAAACTTTCCACCACACAGCTACCCTATACGAATAGGGTGCAGGGCAGTGGCTCTCAAACTGTAGCTCTACGATGTGACAGTCATTCTCAAACTGTGAGAGAACTTACTGTTAATGTTATCATTTGAAGAGAGGAAGGAAGAAGTGGATTTTTATTGCTGATAAGTTTTGTGGATGCTTTTGGTGCGTGAGCGAAGTAGAAGCAGTCAGCAATAAATAAACCAACCTTGAGAACCACTTTAACCATCTCCCTAACTCTCACAGCATCCTCACCAACAAGTGGCAACACACCCACACAAACGTTTGCTCTACTTATGCATTATTAGTCAGAGAATAAACGGGAAAAGCTGAAAGGGAAACGGGCACGCGGAAACGGTGATCGCAGAAGAAAATGTGAAAAGTGCGTGAAAAAGCAGTGCAGTGTTTGAGTCGTTTCGTGCCGTTTAAAAATCTTTTGTTCTTTTTTTTTTTTTTTGTTCATCGTAACCTCAAAATCGTCTCCCCTGCGCGAGTGAAAATAACTGTAGATCAGGAGAAGGCAAACAGAACAAGAGCGCGCGGCGTGTATTCTCTTGTTTTGCCATAGAAACAATTAAATTTATGTGAGTGACACAGAATAGAAGGCAAAATGAATGTAATCAAGGCGAATGAGACCTTCTCTTAACTAATAAAGTCTGCTCCTTGGAGACCTTGTCTCTTGAAAGTTTTTCTCTTAAAGTCTTTTTTATTCACTAGACAAGATATTGTCTGGTCTGGCCAGCCAGCACTTCTTTTCTGCAGTGGCATGTGTCGTCTTATCCTTTGGAAAACCGAAAAACTTTTGCATTAGTTTTTGTCTTCTTCTCATGTGTGGAAGAGGAGAAGAAGTGAAACGGGGTAGGTATGCGTCTCAGACAGAAACGGAAGCAGTTGTTAACATTGTTTGCTGTTGTTGTTGCTCTTTCATTTGCATATCCACATGAGAAGAGGGATGCGCGGGGGCGTGGGCGTTGGAAACAGGCAAAGCGATTCCGAAGGCTTTTCCGCGCGTTTTTAATCGCAAGTTGTTTCTGTCGCGGCCTAAAGTTTGTTTTTATTTTTGAATGCCCTTCCACAAAGGGAGGGTATAACGATATTTGCAAAGACAAGAGATAAGAAAGGATATAGCTATTAAGTAAGGGACTTTCGACCAATAAAAGTAGTCAGTTACTTCCCTCCGTCCGTGCACAAAATTGAGATGATTATAATATCTATGCATATTTAAGGGTATCTAAACCGACGGTTCTCTATCTGGTTTAGCATCTGTGTGAGTGACATATTTGTATCGCTATCTCGCTTGAGAGTATGCGTGTGTCCTGGAAAACTTTGGTGTGTTTGCAGAGCGCTTTTAGGCGTGTTTGTGTGTCTGTGTATGTGTAATTGCATATTATTTGCATAAATATTTACCAAGTACTAAGTAATGTAATGCTGTATCTCACATACGACTAGTATATACCGTTATGTGTGCCGTATGTGCAACAGAAACAACATTTAAAAACAGGTTGCCATAAAACTTTTGACATTAGCAAAAAGGATGCTAGAGAAGAGTAAAAGTTTCAAGAGTTAAATGTGGAACTTATGCCACATTCTGTTGGAGCTCCATGTGCTGCTTGGCAATGTAATCTTTGGCTATAAGGATTATCTTTGATTAGAGTTTTAAATACCTGCAAATTAGTAGAAGGCAGAACCTTTTTTAGATACATTTTTACGTCGTTTAAAACTTTGCTGAGCTCTCAATTAATAGTTTAAGCTTTAATGAATGCAATTTTCATTTTGGGTAGAATATTCAACGGCGTAAAGTTAATTTTCAACTAATTTACTCTACAACAATTAAAAACTTTTGAAGCTTAGCAATTTTATGTGAAAAGTTATTTCATGTATAAAACATGTAGCATAAAAGCGCATGTCTGTCCAACTTTATGCAGCTGCATGTAGCACCACCGAATGACCCAATAAAAGTGCCAACAATTATCAACTTGGACTCCCACAGCGACGACAGACGACAGGCTCCGTACACACGATTAAGGCCACAAATGTGAGAGAGTTGAGGCAAAAAGCCAAACAAGAAACAACACTGCCAGTGCTTCTCACTGATGAAAATGGCCGCAGCAGCAGCAGCAACAACATTCCAGTGAACGATAATGGGCAAAGACAAACAGAGACATTTACAGCTGCTCTTCCACCTGTGGGGCCTAACATCTAAACCAGAATCCTTAACACCCCTAACAGCCAACCCAACCCAACCCTTTTACATTTTGATGTTTGTTTTTCGTAATTAACTTTTCAACTCCAAATGTGGTTTAGCAAATTCCCTCTCTCTCTCTCTCGACTGTCTCTGTAAATGAAGCGCGTTTTTATATGTATTTTTGTTAATTGCATTTGACATTGGAAATTCGACACGAAAATGCACTCAATTACGCGGAGGGGCTTACTGTATTAGGTTGTGGTTTTTTTTTTTTTTGGTAGCTAAATGTTTGACATTTTTGTATTTTAGAAATTTATTTGGAAATTTGGGAAACCAGGAAAAGCTAATCCTTCGAAAATAGAGGAATTTTATTTAAAATATTAAAATTATTGTGAATTTAGGGAGTAGAGTTTGATGCCCGTTTTTGTATGAAATGTTGTATTTTTTAATTTAATTTTCCTCAAGCTAGTGAAATATTTTCTTACCAAGAGTTCCAGCTATGCCGTTGGTCATCCGATTTGAATTTGTTTTCTATATAAGAGCCATTTCCCCCTATAATTTCCTTCAAAATACACCAAAAACCGCCACAAATAAAAACACATAAAAATTTTTGACTCCTTCCGAGTTTCACCATAGGTATTATAGGTATTTATTATATAGTATATATATATTATAGCATATGTAGATCGAGTAAAATATGTACGCGTTCATTTTGTTTGTGTGTGTCTCATTTGTTGTGTGTGTGTTTACATTTATTTACATATTCATATTCATATGATATTTAGGGTATATATATATTTACGTATATATACTGATATACACCGATCTCTGGGCACTCTGTCTGTGTGTCTGTGTGTGTGTGTGGGGGATATAGTGTTTCTCTAAGTTTTGATGTTGTTTTTTTTTAAACAATAATTTCAATGATGGTGTAAATTAAATATACAAAAGTGTGTCAGAAACAACATTTAGTTGTGTTTTTTTGTATTCTTTTGTTGTTGGATTTTTTTGTTTAAGTAAAATACATTGATAAAATTTCATCCGATATATATGTAGTATATATGTATGCTCCATATAGTCGTATAATATAATAGTTGTTATACACACACATGCATATATGAAGTGTATACTGTATATATGTTTATATAATTATTTCATTTTGTTTTTGGTTGTTTTTTTTTTTTTTTTAGCACACAGAATATAACAATATTTCCTTTCCTTTTCTTTCGCGGGGGGCCTTCCATGTTTTTCAAACATTTTATACCTTTTCATATAATTTTTTGTTAAATCGAGACAAATTAAATGTTTTTTATATATTTTTAAAATATTTTTTTTTAGAGATTTTTCTTTTGTTTTTATAACAAATTTGCGCTAAGTTTTAATGGGGTTTTAAGTAAGTTTTTTATATATTTTTTATATACACTTGAGGCTAGAAACTGGTGGGGGTTTGAGCATAAATAGGAATTTCGAAAGGTTTTAAGAAAAAAAAATAAAATTATTTTTAAAATGAAATAATTTTTTTTTAAATTAAAAAAAAAATTAAAATTAAAATTGGAAAAACGAGCTTCAGGTTTTCAATTTTGTGTAAAATAAACCCACCCAAAATTTATTTATATATTTTTTTTAAACAATTTTTTTTTAACGTTTATAATCTTTTAGATACTTTTTTTTTGTTTTACCTGCGCGGCGCCATTTTGTTAAAGTTTCATGGACAAATATATATATATATTTATGCATATATATTTATGTACGTTTTTCTCTGCTGCTCAAAAAACGAAATGTTAGACATTAATGGGTTAATCATATGTTGTATATATGTATGTATATAGAAGATATATTTTTCTTTAGTTTTAGTATATATTTATGTATTTCTCAGCCATTGCCTATGCTTTTAACTCCATTCTCTCCACTCTCTTTCTCTCTCTTCTCCGTTTTAAAAATAATCTCAAAAACTGTTTTATTTGGCTTTTGGATATATTTTGACCGTTTATCTAGCTTTTCCCACATTTTCCCATCATTTGATGTCCTTGCCATTGTCCTTTGGAGTTCCTTTCGCTTTGGCTATAAATATCTGCAATAAATATTTAATTTTTGGGAGCAATTGAAGAGGTTTCAATCTGTAAAGCAAACGGAGTTTTAATTGGGGAATAAAATAATTATCTGATGAGTTTTTCCTACTTTCTGTTCGGTAGCTGGGGCCTTGCCAGTGCTGCGACCCCAACGCAAGCGCATTGGCTTGCGTGCCTCACGCTGGAACTGGAACTCGGAAGAATCTTCCTCCAGTTGCGCCTCGGTGTCGTCTCCATCGTTGGCCACATGTCCGGGTGCTGCCTCGTACTGCTGCAAAGCCAACAGCGTGCGACGCATTTTCTCAGAGTTCCACAGAGCGTTGTAGAGCTGCCAAAAGAAAGCGATTAATTTACCCGAAACTTCTACTACTTTTTCTATTATTTTTACTTGATCATTATCCCCATTGGTTGCCTCAAACTGTGGCACACTGCGACCCCAACGAAGACGCTGCGGCTTGCGCACCACACGCTCGTAGAGGCCATCATAGTCGGAACCCAGATCGTCAGCTGTGTCTCCCAGCTGCTGCTGTTGCTGCTGCTGCTGCTCCTGCTGGTTGAGGGTCAATTCACGCTCCAAGAGATCATCATAGGCTGTGCGTCGCATCTGTGGCAAGTTGGGATCGCGTCGTCCAAAGCGCAGACGCAGCGAAGGCGATCGAATGGGCTTCTGGTTGACGTCGCCGAACCAACGCTTCTCCATAATATTATTCAGCATATCCGGATCGCTGCGACCAAAGCGGAGACGCAGAGAGGGAGAGCGCTGAGCTTTGCGCTCCACCTGATGGTTGGGAAAGACCACGGGTCCGGCATACTCTCGCTGTAGGAGATTATCATAGAGATTGCTGATGGATCCACCGCCTACAGGAAGAAGGGAAGGATTTAGTAGATAATGCAGGGGTAGGAATGGTGAGGGGCTGGGACTTCTTACCTTGAGCGACAGGCGAGAGCTCTGCATTGGTGGGCTGCTGCATCATCAGAAGATTCATCAGGCAGCAAATGAGGGCCAAGGCACTGCCGTGACTCAATTGAGGATTGAAATGGAACATTGTGGAACTTTTGATCGAAGGAACTGTAATTTATTGCAAATAAAAGGGAAAATAATTTAGAATAAAATTTAGAATTTAATACAAATAAAAGGGGAAATAATTTAGAATAATTTTATGCACTTTCTTTGGTTTCTTTTGAAGCTTTTTTTTCGCTAAGAAAATATTATTATAAAAGTATTCTCTATTTTTCCTTTCAAATTGGATTTAAAAAATATTAAAAATGCATTAAAAATTCTTTGAAAATTACATTATAATTTCCCCTAAATTCCCCTTAAATGTACTTTAAATTTATTTCAAAAATTCCATATAAATCCTTTTAAATTGCATACAAAAATTCCACTTAATTTCGCGTAAAATCCATCTAAATCCAACTCATTAAAGCTAAAAAAACGCACACAAAAAAGTCGCCACCAAAACTTTAATGATAGTTGACTTTTAAAATATTGTTAGCCCATTTCCACCCACCAAAATTGTTGCCCTCTCTTTTTGGGTCACAAATTATGCATGACTGCACCTGAATGCTGCATGCGGCCAGTCCCTACCCCCCAATCGCACTCTTTTTCCATAATATGTTTGTTGCAAATATAAAGCGAAGGGTTAGACAGCTGCGGCTGTGCAACCATTAGTGGCAGCAGCACCTAGAAAATTTATTGGAATTGGATTTTTATATTTTATGCGATGCGAAGGGAAGGGCAGACCGTGTAAATGATGTCATGGCCTAATGGTTTTTAGCCATTATTAAAAATTGAAAGGCGGGATGTATGTGTGTGTGTGCGAGTGTGTGTGTGTGAAATATAATCCATGTATAAAATAAAATGCCTTGCATTTAGACAAAGGAAAAGCCAGACAGGCAGGCAGAAAGGGAGGGCAGGGCGTGTATGTGGCGGAGTCATGAATACAAAGTGAATGGCAATTGAAATGCAACAAGAAAAGCAACAAAAAAAGAGTTGAGTGTCTAGACAATGAGGTACCCTTGAAGGCGCGCTAAAGGAAAGGGAATAGGTGAAGGGAGCTTTGACTGAGAGTGTCGAGAGTTCATCTAATGGGTGTGATGATTTTTTTTGGGACATATCGAAGCTGATATGTAGAGGAAAAGTCTGTCTCAGAGCAAGAGAGAGAGAGAGACACACACAGCTTAAGATGGCACTGTAGAGAGGAAGCAAGCGGGGAACAGACTTTGACAGGGAGTTCCTCTGGAGTGCATGAACAAAAACAAAAGTCAAGAAGCCTGATGGATGGATGGATGGCTTACCTTAAGGGCAACACCCCGCAGCCATAAGATAACAATGGTTAAAACAGGAAGAAAAACAAGAGAGAGAGACATAAGAGAGGGGTTAAAAGAGCGCTGAATGATAACCAAAAGGGGGGGAAATGGATTCACCGAATGAAGTTCTTGTGATGAAAAATATATCTAAAAAACGTCTGCAATGAGTCGTGCAATATGCAACATTATGCAGCAGACACTCGTGCAGCACCCCCTCACCACCACCCAAAGTGAGGGTTTTATATTTTCTTTGTTTCGTTTTTTGCTGTTTTGTTGCAAGCGGAAGTTGAAAGTCTAAGCCTTTGCCACTTGCCACTGTGGCAGCATCAGCAGCAGCATCAGCATCTGGATGCTTGAGGCATTAAGTGCCCGTCGTGAGATATTTTTGTTAGGAGATGCAACACAGCGTATACGTGATAGCCGGCGTTCGCAGCGTATACGTGATGTCAGCAGCATGAGCCACGGGAGACATGAAGTCGAGCCGGAAATTAAATTGTAGTTTAAGCAGAGACACGCTCCTCCTCTACAGCAACGAAAATAGTGCCGCCCTCTGACACTTGGCCTAATATTTCAAAAAAATTGAGAAAGAGTGGCACTCAGGGGGCATTGAGGGGGTACTGAGGGGGTACAAAGGGGCATCAAGTCAATTATGGGAGGAAGGATCTTTGAATTGCTAATTTTGGAGGAGGTTTGAAGTATATTTGAAAGGGAAGAAAGAGGTTTAAATGATGCTAAAGAGGGTAGGGAAAGGCAAGTAAACGATGAGGAAAATTTCGATTTTGCAAATATATTTTTATATATTTTTAAATATTCATTGGAAATTTTTATTTATCAGTTTTTTTCTGAAAAAAATCCATGTATAATTCCTCTGTATATCCTCTACATATTTTGATTAAATTTTAATAGTTTTTGATTGATAGTTTCATATATTCCTTCAATGATAAAGGTCTTTTTATTTTTCCCCAAAATTTTTATGTAATTTTTCATATGAAAAAAGAAAATTGTATTATATTTTTAACATTTTTCTTGTTAAGATTTCATGGAGAATTTCATTGTTTTTTTGCAGCCCTTTTCTTAACTGCAGCAGAAAATGTTCTAAAATTGTTCTTGCCCGTGGAGCTATTGAATAATGTAGATATATAATGTTGAAGAATATTTAAGAACTTTGAATATCAAATATGTAAATATTCGCCTAAAATACAAATCAAATTTCACTTGAGGGCAGATTACACTGAATCATTTTGCTCGTAATCCTGGTAATCCGTTTCTGTTAAAACGATTTTCTATTTATGATTTACCAGCCTTAGTTGAGGTATTTCCTTTCTCAATCCCCCCCAGAACTTAATCGAATTGTGACTTTTTCTTATTTTTCCACCCGTCTGTCTGTCTCTCTCAAGTCTGTCTGTCTGTGGCTCTCACTGATAACTCGGATGTGTCCGACGCTGGAGAATGATTTGTTTGGCGGAAGCAAAGAGCAATTGCCCCAAGAGCCAGGGTGCTGGGGTGTCCACCACTCGTTATGGAAATTTCGGCACCGTATATCTGTGGGTGTATCTAGTATGTGTGTGTGTGTGGGTGTATCTAGTATGTGTGTGTTTGTGTGGCTGTGGGGCATCTGTCGGGTGATGAAATGTCGGCTGCTTCTGGTCTATGCGACATTTGGGCGACGTTTGTCAAAATTGAAAGTGATTTATCATCGTTCTCTTTGGGTCTCTCTGCTTCTGCTCGGGAGCGTCCGCCTGCTTGACTTTTGACGAAATGACGAATGAGTTGTGGGATATTTCATACAGATAATGATGCTATTTATGTGGGTGGTGGGATGCACTCAGAGAAATCTGGGTGAGAAAATGCTAAAGAAAATCTAGAAATTTGTGTTGGAATCTATAGATGTGCTGGGAACTTTTAGGATTAGTTTTAGTTTGAAGAATTCTACAATTCTATATTATGGATATTTTTCTCCTTTTTTTCTTTTAAATTTCTTTATTAATTTCTTCATTATTTTCGTCCTTTTCTTCTCTGAATTTCTTTATTAATTTTTTGATAGTTTTCTTCGCTTTCTTCTCTGAATTTCTATGGCATATTTTGTATTATTAATTAATTAATTTCTTCATAATTTTCTTACTTTTCTTCTTTGAATTTATATAACATATTCTCTATTTTATTCTTTATATTTCTCTACTATATTCTATTAAATATTTTCTATATTTTCTAGTCATTTTCCTCAGTGGGCAGCCCCACTTAAATGCTGCGTTAAAAAACAATGTGTCCAACCATTAAATGGTGACAAGAAGAACCTTATTTTGTGTTGTTGCTGTGAATGGAATAGAAATATAATAGGGGGAGGGGTGTGGGGTTAGAGGAATAAAATGCCTGATTGACACATAATAAGCAATCCCATTAACACATTTTGTTGTGTGGCATCGAGTGGCCTTCTGATCAAATGATGCCTCATTGGGCGGACAGCGGTGTCCCGTTTGACACAGCTGCCACAGCTTTGGGGGTGGCAGTATGTACACTGTTTAGCAGGGTAGGGAATTAAGGGATGCAAAGCATACCACAATCGTTGGGAGTTTGCTTTGGTTTGAGCATGGGAGGAGCATGTTGAAGCTCCCTTTTGGGCCTCCGATATTTTAACAGAGATTTGTTGTCTAGTGTAACTATGCTAGAGCCACAAACCGACGACCGCTTTCCCATTGAAGTGTGAAAAACACATTGACGAGGTTTAAATAGTCTTTTGGGGGTCTTTGGGCCAAACCCTCCCGCTCGATTCTAATACACATTTAACACCCACAAACCCACAAAATAGGACACGCAGACATATCCTTACACACACTTGGACACTCTTCCAAACATTCTCACACTCTCACAGACACCCTCCCACAAACACCCACTCACAGACACCCTCCCACATGTAAAGACACACACTAACCTACAACAGGTTGTTTGTACCCTCGAAAGGTAAGGGTATTTTGATGCAAAGAAAATCTTTGGGACATCTAAAAAGTACTCATATTATTTTAAAATGTTCAATAATTTGTTTATAATTTATTCTATATTTGAAGCTATTTTTTTTTAAATTTATTTTTACAGAATTTTAGAACATTTTTTCTTCATTTATTATTATTTATTTCTGTCAATTTTTACTCATAATTCTTTTAATATTTTCCACTTAGCTTTAAGATTTTTTTCTATTTATTCTTGCAGAATTTTTTTTTATTTCTTTCTGAAATTTGTATAATTTATTTTTCATAATTTTCCGCATTTTCTTCTACGTATTCCATGGAAAAAGAAAATTTATTTAAATATATTTCAACCACAGGCCCTACAATATATAATGTAATTTATTTCTGCATAGCTCATAGCTGATGAATATCATTCATCTGCCATAGAACTGCCTTTCTAGGGCATCAAAAGCTTCGTTCCTCTAAAACAAGAATTCTCTTCTCTTTAGTGAGCCATTGATGGGGCAGTCGGGCGTCTCTCTCGTTTTCCTTTTTTTTTTTTTTTGTGTGACACATAAATTTTATTTGCCTTTTATTTAACAATTTTTATTCTGTGGCTGCCAAAAAGGTCATCTATGGGTTCGTCCCCCGTCAGCCACGTGCACCACTCCCACTCCCCCTCCCCCACGCACCACAGAGAAAAAGGTTACTGCCGCCAGGGCGATAGACCAAAGCATTTGTAGCTTTATGGGACCCCCAGCACCCAGTCCATGGAACGCAGCTCCTGGGCAGATTCTGGGCATTAAAACGTTTTGACAAACACATTAGAGATGCCTTTGGTTTCTGGGCCTTTTGGTGATGGCTCTGCTGCTGCTGCTACTAGCTCCACTTTTTCTCTCACTCTGCTGTTGCTCCTGGCCCTGGTCTTCTGCTGCTCCTAGCTCTACTTCTCACTCTGCTGCTGCTCCTGGCCCTGGTCTTACGACTGCCCCTTTGCTTTTGGCTCCTAACCCTGGGACCCTTTATTTTTTCCCATGTTCCCTGTAATCTTTTGTGTTTTATCAACATATTTGATGAGACTTTGGTGCTGCTGCTGCTACTGCTGCCATTTGCTCGGCTTTGTGTTGCCTACTTTGTGGCTTTGGGGGCGTTAATCATACGCCCTGTCGTCCTTACTTTTATTTTTTTTTTGTTTACCCCAACCCTTAGCCATGTGTTTAGTTTAGTTTTTTTGTTGTTGTTGTAGGCTTAAACCAGCCCCAGAGAGATGTGGCTAGAAAATTTGTATAAATAATGCCAGCAAATTGGACAGTTTTAGTAGTAATTTGTCAGAATTTATCAGAACTTGTTGAGGGATACAAAAAGTCATTGAGCTAAGGTGGAATTCAAGTAGATTTTAGGCGAATTTTTAGAGATATTTTTAAAGAAAATTTGAGGAATTTTTTGGGAAATTTTTAGAGGTATTTTTAGGAAAGTTTTCAGGAAGTTTTGTGGGTACTTTTTGTGGGATTTTATGGTTGCTTTTAGGTAGTTTTAGAGACTACTTTTAAGCACTCTTAAGCGTCGTTTAGTTTAAAGAGTAGCTAGCTCTACGCTTACATTCAAATTTTAACACAATTTTACACTAGTCAATTTTAAGCAATTTTCTAGCTTTTCCTGTGTTTTTTTATTGTTGCCTCTAAAGTGAACCCAAAAAACTTTATTGCCATAGAGATGCAGGAATGTTTTGTTTGAAATGTGCAACAAGCAATTAAAACTGGTGCCCCATGCAGCTGCTGCTGCTATTGCTGGTACCTTTGGAACCCCCTGCAACCACCCACACAAACCAATAGTTAACCTTTTGCCACTATCCCTTTCCCTCGGCCACATGGTGGCTGATACCAAGTGGTCGGACAAAGTCATGTTGATTAAATTTGTGTGCCATTTTTTTGTTGTTTGCCTCTTTCCAGGGAGTCTGTTTTTTCCCTGCCATTTTCTCTATATTGTACTATTTTTTCTGTTGTTATTTTTTCTTGTTTTTGCCTGCCACTGTCCGATGATAAAAAATATAGTTTTACGATTGCCAAAGATCCAGCTGTGGGTGGGGTTCTAGAATTTATGTTTGCCGACTCTCTGAATGCCCAAAGGGCTGTGGGAATGAGGGATCGGTGTCTGGTACCCAAAAACTTGCTGCCATAATGAGGTGCCAAAAGTTGGTTCAGGCTCCGGAAAGTTTTTTTCGCTCTCAGGGGCAAACAATTTGTACGGCTATTATCGCATTTTGTCATGAGAATTAACTTATTTGTTGTCCGTCTGTTGGGCAATTTATGCATTTGTTTGGGCAAAAAGTATAGTTTCGTCAGCGAGAGAGAGAGAGAGTTTCGCAAGTTTTTATATACAAATTGATAAATAAAAGTAGCAGGAAAATTGCTTAGAGCTCGAAGATGAATTAGAAATTTAAGGGAAATTTTAGTAGAATTTTGTATATTTTTTTGTGAATTTTCTAAAAGACCAAAAATATGTAAAAAAATAATTATAAACTATCCTATCCTTCCTTCCTATCATAACTATTTTTTCTATGTTTTTCCTTATACCTATTCCCCACTATCGCTTAACACGCGCCCCCAAACAATGAGTTTACAAAACGTTTATTAACAGCCCAAGAGGCCAAACCTATTTCCAATGTCCTTTGGCGCAGGATGTTGGTAATTTGACCGAAACAAAAGCCAGACAGAGGCCAAAAATCATGGGCGAACACCATGGCGGCTACGTGATGCCCGGAAGCAGGAAATGAATGAAATTGTTGGTTGTCTGTTGTTTAGCGTCGGGGAAATGGTTGTGGAAATGCTGTGGAAAAGCTCTGGAAATTGTTATTTCGTTTTCTGTCGAAAATCGTTTTGTTGCCTTCGGGCGAGCATTAATTTTCCCACAGTGTTTTTCGCTACCTGCTGGGAGCTACTAATAAAATTCCTGTTTTCCAGTCACCTGAAATTTCACGTTTTTTTTCAAGCACATTTAAAGCAGATCAAAATGAAATTAATTTTTAAATTTTATTACACGAAAAAAAAAATGGCAGTGTCAAAAATGTTGTAAGGCTTCTGCATTGATTGATTGGCTGGCTGGTTGTCTGTCTAGCTGTCTGTCTGTCTGTCGCCATGGTACACCCATTGAAGGTTGAGGAGAGGCACAAGGAGAAGGCAGGCCAGCCAGGGAAGCCTGGGAATCCTTGGGTGTTACAAAGGAATTTGCCTGAGGACCCACCGCTGGGTGACATAAAAAAGAAGCCAAACAAAAAAAAAACAACAACAAAGAAGTCGCTTTGGATGCTCAAAGTTATTGTTGTCAAAGAGTAGGAGTAGGAGAAGAAAATCCCTGTGGGTCCTGTGGATTATTTCCACAATTTGTTTGTCCATCTTTTTCGTTTTGGGTCATGCAACAGATCAGGAAAAAACATCTGTTGGGGGGCCAAGAAAATCAAAAAGAAAGGGAAGGAAAAAACATCGTCTGGGACATGCAAAGAGGTACGATTTGTGGCTTTAATTTCCCCAGGAATTGAAATGAAAACCCAGTGCCCGGTTACCTGAAAAAAGCGCAGCAAACCCTTTGGCAGTCCCATCACTTATATTGCTGCTCAATGAAGCCTTTGCCGGGAAATTTGCAGAGGAAATCTCTTGCCAAAATTTGCAAGGAAATCTCTTGCCAAAAATTGACAATGGAAATCCGTCTTAAAGGTCCATCCATTTGAAATCATTTACATAAGCCGATTTCTTGGCTTTTAGGACTGAAATTTTTGCCTCTAACCGTTTTTAACAGTCTAACAGTTTTTTTTTTTTTTTGCCTTTTTTTATTGTATTTAATGATGCGTTTATGTGTTTTTTTTTAACCTCGAATCTTGTGCGAATAATTTATTTCTGATTTACAAAATGTTCTGCATAATCCTTTTTATTTTTTTGGAGAGGCATGACGGATTGAGGGGGGCCACGTGTCAAATGAGGAAACATCAGGGCACAGAGGGAATGTGAGTTGGGTCTGTCTTTTGACCAAAATTAATAGCCCTGACCGTAAGTTAAAGTCGACAGACCACATGGGTCATCAATTTCTCTCTCTCAAATTCTCTGCTGCACACAAAAAAAAACTCAAATTACGAAATAAACAACAAATAAGCACTTGAGAGCAAGCTTAGGCTCTCGAATATTACTCGTATTTTTGTTGGGCCGACACAAAATCCAATATAAATTGATCAATGCCTTTGGCTTAGCCACTTGGAAATTTAAGGCCCTGCCCAAACGGAGCAGCACCAAGGCTCTTGAAAATTCTAAAAGAATTTTGTAATATTTTATACAAGCATAAATAGATTAATTTTTCGCCACGATGTCTTTCTGTTGGCTTAAATTACAACAGCAATTGATGTGTTTTTATTTATTTTTTTTGCTATAAGGAAAATGGAGACGCGGCCGGTTGCTGTCTAATCAATTTTTCATGGGGTAAAATGAGTTTTTAAAGACATTTTTCACCCATAAGGATGTGGCATGTGTGTCACCTGTGGAGTGAAATTAGAGTAACTCAAATTTTTCATGGTTTTTTTCATGTTTTTTTTTTATTTTTGTCATGTATTTTTTTTGTAGCTTTTTTTTCACAGCATTAAAAATGTGTCAAGTTTGTGTCCTTTTTTGAAACCCACTCGTAATCTTTGTGCTTGATAATATTTTCTGGCAATCAAACTTTGCTGACACCATAAGCACAAGTTTTAGAAAGTCTAGCAGAAGTTTTGGTTTCCTGTTTAAAAAGTGTAAGAAAGTGGAAAGATATCTTTTGAAAAGAAACTCTAGAGCAGAAAGCAGCTTTAAGGGTTGTTAAACATTGGTTTGTAAACGATTTTATGTGGCTTAAATGTGTGGCCAATTTCTTGGCCAAAATGTATTCTGAGAACTCAGAGGCTAAAGCTTCTTTTGGAAAGTTTTTTTCGAAAAGAGATTTAGAATTTTATTGATTGGTAATTGATTGAATGGTTGAATGTTCTGTGATTTATGCTTGAGGAAGAGCAAAAGGAATCATTGAAGTGATTGAATGAGCAGTTGAGCAGTGATTGATCGACTGTACATTGGAAGATGCTGAAGGTTTAGGCCTGAAAAAGCAATAAAAAGCTAAGTTTTCTTTACCTTAAATTTCAGTAGATTTTATTTTATTTCAAGAGCACTCAATTGCAGATATTTAGTGTGAAATATTTATAGCCTAAATACGATAAAAGTTTCCATATGCAAAATTCGGATTCTTCATGGAAAATATCCACATTTTCCCATCCCTGTGCAGTTCATATCTTTTCATTTGGTTCTGCCATTCATCCATCCATCCATCCATCATAATCAAAGACAAGTTGCAATTAACATCGCACACACACACATGGCCTAGCCTGTTCGGGCCTGAACGAGCGCCAAGCGGCCATCAGAAAGTGCAGTCAATGAATGGCAATGAATATGGGCCCCTGGGACATGGCAACCAAGAGGAGGGAGAACAGGCCAAGAGTGTGGCTTAAAAAAGGAATTGAATGGCCGTGTAGGAGTCTGCACAGAAGAAGGAAGCGAATGGCAGAGGTCTCTTCACCCCTGAGATGGTCAATCTTCCGTAGTTGCCATGGCCCCCCATGGCTCTGTGATTCCTTGGGAGCTTCAGTCGATGGACAAATGTCATGCGTCTGATGATGATGATGGCCATAATGGCAATGATGACATTTATTTATAAATAAAAGATGCATCGCAAAACGTGTCACCAGATTAACAGATAAATAAGAAAAGAGGTCAGACCATAGAACCCAAGAAAGCTGCGTGTGCGGTGGAGGCCATTTTCCTGAGTGGCAAATGCAATAACATTTCCATGGAAATATACAGGAAAAATGATAACTTTGACTCTTTGACATACTTGAATGCAGATGCAACAGAACAGATAAATTAGAGTCATATTTCTAAGTAATTATGTGGCAAATGCAAATTTCTGAGTAAATTAAAAGGATTTTGCAACATTTTCAAATCAAATTTATGATTAAGAAAATTTCTAAGGTGAATTTTCCTTACTTTGCTTAGATAAAGCCAAGTAAAAACATTTCTGTTTGCATTTTATAATTTATTGCAGCTCCTGCACTTATCAGCCATCAACACATTGTTTGTGACAACAAATATGGCTTTTGGCCATTAAAATTTGGCCATAAATCGACGTTGATAACTTATTGAAAAGCGTAGATAAAGCAGCATCTCCCCTGCCACAGATTCGACCATGCCTGTAGACAGTTGCGACTTTTGTTTGTTCATTAACATAATTTTGCTGCTGGAGGAGATACTAAGAGGCAGTGGGAGGGTGCAAGAGGAGGCGGAGTCTGTTGTGGCAGCAG
Organism: Drosophila bifasciata; assembly: GCA_009664405.1. Lineage (NCBI taxonomy): Eukaryota > Metazoa > Arthropoda > Insecta > Diptera > Drosophilidae > Drosophila > Drosophila bifasciata. The sequence goes on along the minus strand of CM019042.1, from coordinate 40,524,775 downwards.
AATGCCGCAGGAGGAGACTGGCGGTCTGTGGAGGGAGGTCTGGGAGGAGGTCTGGGAGGTCTGTTGTGGCCGCAGGAGGAGACACTCGGAGGTCTGTTGTGGCAAGCGTGAAATTGAAATTTATGCTCTAATTACAAATGAATGCCCACCATCGTCCGCCCCCGCATGCCCAGAGCAAAGTGGCCTATTGCTTCCCATTATTCGTGTAAGCGGATTGGACTCACTCCCCTCCCTCCCCGCTAATGCGTCAGCGGATTCAAGTCAAGTGTTGGTCGTTATTCTCTTCGTTTTTGTCTTAGGGTTTTCCCCTGGTTCTCTGTTTTAAGCAGCAGCTTAGTGGCATGAATTTTTCAAGCGCCTCTAATGAGAGTTGAGGGAAAAATTGTTTTGAGATGCTTTCCTGTCTTTTTTTCCCATTTCCCAAATGTACGTAAGAAGAATTTGTGGTTTAAAAAGAAGGTAGTAGAGAAGAGAAGAAAGTACGTACGTACGAAAGAGCAGATAATTTGTGGTTTAAGAGAAAAAAAGTGAATAAGACAATACTTTTTAGAAGAATTTTTGTGCGTTTTAAATGCATTTACAATTTTTTTTTTGTTTTTAATTGGCGATTTAGTTTTATTTTTGATATTCAATTATTTTAAAATTTTTAAAATTTCGGATTCTTGATCTTTATGAATTTTATAACTGAAAAATAATTCTGCATCAATTATAAAATTGATTAATTTTATTCATTTATATTTTTTTGAATTGTAAAATTTTTAATTATTATTATTTGATATTTTTTAAAGATTTTATTTTATAATTAAATAAAATTATTTTAATTTCAGAGAATAGGTCGTTTGAAATTCTATTAAATTATTCAATTAAATTTAATTATTATTTATAAATTATTACTAAAAATCGAAAGATATTCAATGAATATTAAGACACAAAAATCGACCGGAAAATTCTTTTTTTCTAAATATCCTTTCATTTAGCTTTGATTTTAGGAGGTTCTGTCATTGCAAATATTATTAAAAAAATGTCAGCCCCTCCTGTGCCTTTTAATATCCTAACAAATCTGTCCATTAAATGTCCAACAAAATTGTCTGCTACGTCAGTGTTTGTGTGTGTGTGTATCGCCTTGAAAGTTCTGCTGTTGTCTCCTGTCTTTTCTGAATTCTCTGTGTCCCGTCAATGTCCGAGTGGCAGTCCCTTTCGATATGTGTGTGTTACACACTTCCAATTCCAATTTTCGAAGGAGACGAAACACCAAAATCGCTTTGTCGCAGGAGCTTAATGTCCTGTGTCCTGTCTACTTTCTTATGGCCTCCTGTTGCCTCTCTCTCTCCCTGAATTTGTCTGTCTTCTGTGTGTGTTGCCTTTGACCTTTTTTCGCTGTCGCAACAGAAAAAAAAAACTTTAAATTGAACTTTTCAAAAACGAGAGAGATTGAGCGGTCGAAGGTCCTGTAATTACACACGCAATCAAATGGACATCAAATCCTCCTGACAGGCTTCTCTTTTTTTGCTGTAAAAAAGTTGCTTTTATGCTTGAATGACGAATGGACTTGAACAGCACTGGACATCTTTCTGCTGTGTTCCAGAGAAAAATTCAACAAAATTTTATACGTTATTCAATTTTTGTTTTGCGTACTTTTAGGCGCGCAAGGGGGAAATGGGGAATACACATAATTGAAAGCCCATTAACATCGCTCTGGCGGCGCGGCAGCAACACTGCTGGAGCGTGAAAACAAGCGACAGTTTGTGTTAATTAATTAAATAACTCTCTGGCTTGAATGCGCCACAAAGAGAGGGAGGCAGAGAGGAAGCAGAGTTTAGCTGAATTTAGTGAAGTTTTCCGGGGGCAAGGATAAGCGAAATTATGGGCCCAAAATATGGTTGAATTGTGGTTGAATCAGGCTTTGGAATTAAAGACAAATTGGGGCAGAAATAATATTAAAGCGGCATCGATTTGGGGATAGATTTTTGGAATTTTTTGAAGACTTTTATTAGAATGCTCTAGAAAATATCTAATTAATTTCTGTTTTCTGACTTTTCTCATATTTCTTTCGGGATTTAAGATAATACCAGAAACTATTGTTTAATACATTATTTTTGATTGATTTGATTCTCCTGCTTGTCCTGCTTCAAGTCTTTTTTTTTGCCACTATGAAATGCAATTAAAATTGTTATTCAATTCATTCGTCAAAGCATTCGTTTATTCCTTGATTCATTGGCATTTTAATTAGCATTGAAACGATTTTCATTTCATTCTATTTCATATCCGGACAGTCATAAATCATTTTGTGACGCGAATGAAAGGACTAAACTTGCACGTCGAAGGATTAGATGCTCTGAGAATTGATGCTCTAAAGATCTGAGGTTGAAAAAGGGATTATTATTAGTAGAAAAGTGGGATTAACATTAATAGAAAATAGGTCGAAATATAAGTGAATGACTAGAAATGCTCATCAGAAGGAAATTCTTTGCTTTAGATATTTTTGAGAGGGTCCAAAGGGGCAGCTCTTGCTGCCCTTCAAGCCTTTTGCCTCATGCCTTTTCTGAAAGGGTATCTGAAGGCGCCACAGCTGCTAGAAGATCTGTGCCCCATCTGTTGCCATCCGTAGCATTGATTTCCGCTTTCCGTTTCGACTGTTCAAACTTTAATTTCGAATTTCGAGTCTGAATTATAAATGAAAATCTGTATGAATTTTCAGGGCTACAAAGGGAGAGGGAGGAAGGGAGGGAGCTAGAGGCGTCGTCACATGGTCGAGACGAAGTCTATGGAAAATACATTTCAACGGGAAATGAAAACAGTTCCCCAAGGAGCTGTCCTCGGGAAACGTGCCTCAAAAGAAAAGGAGTGGAGTGAAGGGCCCATGCAACACGCAACAAACAAAACGAACATTAGGCGACACACACACACTCACACACACACATTCCGTGGCAGACACACAAATGTATTTTTTATGTTTGTCCGTCACTCGCGCAGGGAGTGTGTCCCTCCCCCGAGGGAGGAGCCACAACGAGGTATCTGCCACATTTACGCTCATGATTTCACTTCTACCAACAACTCTCGTAATGAGTCTTAAAGGGGGTGGGGAGCCACAATCCGCGTGGCTAATCAATTTATGGCTCTCGTTATGAGAAATCTCGACTCTTGTCTCAACTTTAAGTTTTCTTCGTCTGCGTCTTTGGGGTTTTTGGTTTTTTTGGCGGGGCAAGGGACAAACGGCCTTGACGATTCGACCCGAACCGACCCTTATGAGGGTCACATGTTGCTGCCATAAAAAAAACCCAAAAACGCACACGAGGTTCATTGTTTTGTGGGCTTTCCTTTCAGTTTTCCACTTTCTTCATATTAGCATTTTTGTCGTAAAATATTTTTGATGGCCAAAACGGCAGGCAGCAGGCAGCCAGCAGCGGCTGTTGTGTGAAATATGAAATGGATTTCACAGATAAAGAAAGTGAATTTAACAGATACAAAATGAGCAGGGATTTTGGGATTAGAATTCATGTAAGATAATAGGAAATAGCAGGATCTGTAGGTGTTTTAAATGAATATTTGTAGAAGTTCGGGGAGTGATATTTATGCATTAAAAAATTAATTAAACAATGGAAGAAATCTAGCTAAGTTGATTTAGGAAAACATTTTATTAATAAGAATTGCCTATTTACATTTTTTTTTTTAAATTTAATTTAATTATATTATAATTATAAAAAAAATTATTAAAAAAAAATCTAAATGATACGATTAGATTAATTTTTTTGCTTTTTTATTTGATTTATTTATTATTTATTTTTTATTTTATAATATATATGTATATATATTTTTTTAAAATTATTTATGAAAACAATAAAAAAAATAATCTGATCTAATCTTATCATTTAGACTATTTTTGCATATTTAATTTTTTTTTTTTATTTATTTTTTATTCTTTTTTTTAATTTCTTATAATTGTTCATTTATTAAATTAAATTTCTAAACTAAATAAATAACTATAAAAATACAAAAATAATTTAATCTTATCTAATATTATTTACTGCTTTATTTATTTTATAATTATTTATTTATTCATGTAAATTCTGTGTGTCAAATTCTGTTCGGTAAAAGTTTTTGGTTGCTTTTGAACTTTCTCTCGAGACAAGGATTCCCCCTACCTATCTATCTTCCTCACTCTTTCTGCCACTGTTTGTCTCCTCCTTCTCTGTACCCCTTTTTATCTCCTCCTGCCCTCTACCACTTTTTGTATCCTCCTCCTCTTTACCCCTTTTTGTCTGCTCCTTCTCGCTGCGGTCATTGTCTTTTCATGCAAATTGCGGGGCGACACTTAATTTAGTTTTGCCAAATAGCAAATACTTTAGCATATTTTCAGCACTCGATGAGAAACAGCAAAAACTTTTCAACTATTTGAAAATGGGTTAAACTTTTCTACAGCGGGAAAGCATGCTTCTCTTGCAGGAAAGAGGGAAAGGAGGGAAGTGTTTAGCTTGGGCAAAGGGGTAAAGGTGCCTGGCAGAGTCGTCGTGTTGGGCATTCAATTGTAAGTGAATCTGTGGATGTGATTCATCATCATTATTTTGGGGGCAAACAATAGAATGTTGATTGGAAATTCAAGATTAAAGTTAATTCCTAATTAAAGTATTTTTAGAGATTTTTTGTGTAGATTTTTAAATATAAACTCTATAGAGTTCTGTGATTCTTTGATGGTAATTGTTGATAAATTCATCTACATATGTATTCTTTTACTTTTTACGTCTCTGCCACACATTAATTTAGCCTCAAATTAGACGCTTCCTTCACACTTCCGTTCCTTAATTAACTGGCAATTACAAATGCAAAAACTATTGTCATAAAGACAGAAATTTCAACAATAGAAAAACTAGAATCCCCCAATGATTTGTTTGTGGAAACGGAAGTCGGGGGCAGTCGCCGCCTCCTGTGGGATTGTCCCATGACAAGCCACCGGAAAGAACATTTTCAACAGGATGTTAATGCAATTACAATAACAATAACAATATGTAACTGTAATGCTTCGCTAAATCTGAACAAAAAAGAAAAACTGAATCCACGCTTTCCACACTTTCCCCACTTTCCATATTTGCCACGCCTTTTGTTCTCTGCTCTGTGTTCCGCGCTTTATTTAATAGATGTCCCTGGTGGCATAAAGCCTGTGGCGAACCCAAAAAAAACCCCAAAGGATGCTCTATGGTGGCTGGAGGGGAAAGCATTATGGGGCGGGGCAAATCCCTTTAGTTTTTCCTACCATTTGCACATCGTTTTGCTGTGTAATGCTGTAATGCGAGTTGTTGCGACAAATTGCTGAGGATTTGAAGCCACTCACTGTGTGAGTGTGGCACTGCCTCGGATGTCGTCTGGTTAGCCCCACGGCCACCCATAAAAGAGGAGGAGTAGAAGGTACTAGAGGAGGAGCAGGGGGTACTAGTATCTAGTAGAGTAGAAGGAGGTGCAGGGTAGAGTGGTAGAGGCTAGTGGCACTGCCCGCTGGTCGATTTGTAGCTTCAGTTGGTTGCAAGTTTGTTAGAACTGTTACAACTGGTTGGCTGTCGTCGGTCGGCGGGCTTAAGAGGTGAATGGCTTCGTTTTGAACAACTATTTGCCTTTGGTCTACGGTCTAACGTCACTCTCTATGTCTCTCTTTGTCTTTTTCTGTCACTCGACTGTCTGCCTGCTCATTTACGCAAATTTCACACTCTTAAACAGTTAGTACCGCTCTTGGCCACTTTTGGTCTCAGCGCTTGGCTTCAATTTCTGTCACTCTCTGGCTGTGTGTGTGTGTCTCCATTTCTGTGCCTTATTTGGTCTTTCCACCCTGTCTTTGCTTGTAAGCCGTAAACTGAAACTGTGTTTGTGCCCCGCAAACAGAAAGCTGCAATGTACTCTGCCACAGTTGCTACCCTACTGCCCCTTCTGCTACCCTTCTAGAACCCCTTCCTGCTACCCCTAAGCCTCTCCTGGCTCTTTCTTGCAGTTTGCTTTACCATTTACTCGCTTCTCGTATGCACTCGAGTATGCAGTTTGAAATTCGAACACCAAATGTATCTCCAAAGCGAAAACTCAAACACATTCTCCAGCTGCAGACCGAATTTCCATAGATTTTGTAGCTTCAGATTGAAATTCGAGCAGCATTTGTATGTCGTTTTGGAGTGCGTAAAAGGTTCTGTAGTTGTGCAGAGTGTGACCCTGCATAATGCGTGCCTCCTCTGCCCCAATGTGCCTCCTCTGCCTCATTGTGCCTCACTGTGCGGCATTAAATTTCAAGTGTAAATTTGTTTAATTTCTGCCATGACTTTGCATACTTAAAAGTTTATTTCAGTAGGCCAGTGAAACGATTGGGCAGAGAATTTGCATTAAAATATGATTCAACCATTTTCTAATTAATCAAATTAATTTATTTCCTTTTTGGGCACATTAATATATCTTTCATTCCTTCATATATGATTAGCCATAGAAAACGTATCTTTTGCACACGTTCTGAGCCTCACTTGCAGCCTTACTAGTCCCCTTATGGCTAGAGATACTTCTATATGTAGTGCCACTTCCATTAGTTGACTTTCGAGTGGCTTTAAGTGGGAATATCTTGCACTTAGATTAAGTAGATTAAATGCCACTTCCCTTGTGACTATCTCTTTCATTTAAGAATCTACTTAGAGATGCCACACGCTGCTCCACCTCTGTGTGGGGGAGGGGCGCCAAAAAGTTATTGACACCAACAGGCGTTGGGGAATTCATTAAATTAATTTTCTGCAGCAAAGTTTGATGGATGGCAGCACTTTGCCGCGACTCGGCAGCGACTCACAGTATAGGAACAGTGACTGCGAGTGCGACTGGGAGGTACTAGTATATATCTGCAATTAATAATCCCACCCACGCTAGAGGCTACAGATACACGGAGCTCTCTCCGAGTCAAGCCTTAAAGGTGTACGCTTAAAACCCCCGGCCCCCAAAGGTACAAAGATATGCCAAAGAGCAGGCTTGAGGGGGTAGTAAAGATCCCGCCCCCAGAGGCAGTCGAAGAAGAGAAATTTCATTAAGAAATTGCTCCGCGGCGGCGGGGGGCTGCGAGTATATTGAATGGAATTGAATTGTCTTTGAATGTTGCAACTAGAATGTTTGTTTGCTGCCATAAATTGTATAAGAAGTCGCCAGTCGCAGTCACCGTGGAAGATGTTTGCAGCTGAGAGCAGGAGCAGAAAATGCAGCAAAAGGATTACGCCACAAAATATGAAAATACACGAAGAAAAGTGCAGAATATCAATGACACTTTATATAAGCATATAACTTTCCCCTTGTTTCCCAATGCCATTTTCCATTTCTTTTATTTATATTTCTATACCCCTTTTCTGTTGCCCCTTCTCTTCACCTTTCTATTGCATTTCCCTGTTCCCCTTTCTATTGCATTTTCCTCTACCCATTTCCATTTGTTGCATTCAGAGTTTGAATTTATTTTTATCTAAACTTGGCAACATATTCAACAGATGCAAACGTTTGGTAATGCCCATGGACAATGGACAATGGTCATTGGAGAAATACGGTTCACTTGTTGTTGTGCCATTAGTCCATTACTGTGACCGGTGACAGGTGAGAGGATAGAACACTCTGAACCCCGAATGAGAGGATAACACACTCTGAACCCATGAAAGAGAGGACACTGATGCCACATGGCCCACACAAAAAGTCCATTGTCCACACAAGGGGCTCCATGCCACTCCTGCTGTGGCAAAAGGATTCAAGTCTTTCGTGTGTTTATTCAATAATTGAATGGACAAATGGAAAAATGGGGGGAAATAGAGACTCTTCAGGTTTCAAGGTCCTAGACAAAATGCATTTGGGGCTGCTAGGCACCCACTCGACTTTCGTATTTCGGTTGAATAATCGTCACATGCAATGAATATTCCCCCCCACTCTGAACTCCAAAGAATTATGCAAATTGGGAAGCACTTGTGGGTGCTACTTTGTTGGCTGCACATTAAAGGTAATGCTTGAGTCGAATTGAATGGTAAATTGTTGGGGATTGAGTGCTCTGCTAGGTAACCTTTTCCGCGCAGTTCAACATATGAATTTATATAAGAACTTATGTATTAAAGGAGTTTCGTTAGTAATGGTGGAAATCTTAAGGATTTTCATGTACAGCTGTGAACAGTGAAATAGTAGTGCCGCAACTCACCACATTCAAAACTAATTTTGAGACACTTCCAGTCTTTCAAATTGAACAAGTGATACTTTATTAGAAAGCCTCAAATGTAAGCACTAGAACCCTTAAGAAATTCCGATTACATTTGGATACCATCCTTTTTTTACATTATTTAAAATTTTCCTAAACAAGTCATCCGAAATTTAACTCTCATTATTTCTGTTGGAGTTTTTAAGCCCCCAAAAAATATTGTTTCTTTTTTTTTAATTTTCTTGTTTTATTTTTCCCCATTCTGTTATTGTTTTTCTGCCTATTCTACTATTTTTATACCCCAAAAAAAATATATCTTCTCTTTGTATTTTTCTCTTTAATTTTTCCCTCCTCTGTTATTATTTTCCTGTCTTTTCTACTATATTTTCTTACTGTCAAAATATTTTGCCATTACCTATAATAAATATCCTTTCTTCTTGAATTTCTTCTTTGAATTTGTAGTAATTTTTATGTATTATTATTTTTATTCTATTTTATTAATTTGATTTTTTATTTATTAATTATTTTTTGTGATCTTTTTCTGTTAGATTTCTTTGATTTTGTTCTGTAATATTTTTTGTGTTGCCACACCACAAATCGATGGCTTAATTAAGCGTGAGAATTTCTCAGCTTTTATTAATAGGTTGCCTTGGGGCATGGCCAGCACCCCAGCCACCCATCTACCCATCATTCGCATCGAACTACTCCCCATCGTGTGTGTGTGCCATTGCCTGCCCTGTATCATCATCATCATCCATCCATTTCGCAGGTGCTGGTGCTGCGCTCCAGGTCAATTAGTCAAAATTGTGGGCCAGAAGAGCATAACCCCCTAGTTACCCCCACAGGTCCCGAACACCCTTAATATTGTATCCTGTTGCCATGTGCTGGATGGATATGGATGCTCCTGTTGCTTTTTCTGGTCAATATTTGCTCATTTAAACGTGCCTTAAAGCTATGTATCTCAGTGCCCCGCAGCCTCTTAGTCGAGTATCTGTTGCCCCGCAGCGTCCCTCAATCTTATCTCTCTGATACGAGTATCTCTTTGCCACTCCACTGCAGACCCCCTGGCATATTCCATGGACAAAATGTATAAGGTTAAAGCTAAAAATATGCTTTAATATTGCCCAAAAGGCAATACCCCCCACCCCCAAATCAACACCCAAGGCAGCGGGGTTCCATTTTGATTAGAATTTCCCTTCGATGTTCATGCAACAAGTTTTTGATCTCATTTCTGTCTATGTCTAGAGTTGCCGCAAGCCTATAAATTAGTGCCAGCTGTGATTAAGTTTCTCCCTCCTAAGCTTGTGGCTAACACGAGGCAGGCAGAGGGTTGATTTTCTACCCTAGCAAAGTGGCAAGTGGCAGCCAACAAACAGCAAGGTCAAAGTTTTGGTTTAATGTTTAAGCCAAACAAATTGCACATGCGACATACGACGAAGGTAGTGATGACGGGAAAGGCGAGAGGAGAGAGGAGAATGTATTGAATAGAATGCAGCTAAAATTACATGGAAGACTCGTGCATGGTGCACAAAAACAGATGACACAGATGTGTGACGCCCAGCAGCAGTAGCAGGGGTAAAAGCAGAAGGTAGGAGGCAGCAGCAGGAGGCAGCAGAAGCACGCAGCAGAAGGAAGCAGCACCAGGAGGCAACAGAAGGATGTTGCACCAGAAGCTATGAAAGTGGCAGCCACAGCAGCAACAGCAAGTACCATCTGCTTGGTGTGTGTCACCCAAATGAATTACCTTTTATGAACTTTAAGCCATGGCAAGTGGGTGTCCATATCCATTTCCGTATCTACTACTACTATAGCCAAAAGATACGCTGCCTGTGTTGCATGTTTGTGTGCTGGCTGACATGCTTGCAACTCATCATAATACTCGTGATAATAAAATGTCGCCCTCGCGTTTCATCTCTCGCCAAAAACGCTAACAATGGCAATTGTCTGCCACCGACATTGTAGGAGCAGAGAAGCAGGGAAGGGAGCAGGCGGCAAGGAGATGGATGAGTGGCTGAAAGAATGAGGGCTGTTGGGTAGGGGTAGGTAGGATGATGCTCTTCTGAGGGAAGGAGACTAAAGTGACTGACTGTGTTGCATGTTTTTGTCGCAGCTTTACAGATTAGTTGCTCGCGTGTTCTCGGTTTCCTGTATGACACCTTGAATGAGTGGGGAGGATAGTCGTTGTCTAGTCTCTGGGAAAGAAAGTGATGGAAATTATCCATTTGAAAAGTGAAATGGTTAGCAGTGAAGTCTCAAATAGATAAAAGTTGCTTCGAACTATATAGTAGCTATAGCTCAAAAAGGGAGAGATAAGGAACTTTATAGGAACAGAAAAGGCACAAAATCCATTTGGAGATACTGTAAAATGATTGAATTGCTCACTACGGTACAGCCAGTGATGGAAACTTTGCATAAAATTTCAGTTCGGAAAGGATATTCAAAAAAAATCCTTAAAAAAATTAAAAAATAGCACTCAAAAGCACAAGTGATGCAAAAAATCTCTCAATAGCAACAACAGATGCAAATAATCTCTCAGAAACAGCAACAAATGCAAATAATCTACCAGACATATTTTATTTTCAACAAAAGCTAACCATAAAATAAACAGAAACTTACAAAAAATACCCAAAAACTTAAGAAAAACTACAAAAATTAATAATAACAAAAACTTAAGGAAAACTAAAAAATAAAACAAAAGGAAACCATGGAAAATTCTTAGCTTCATCTTAATATTTTTCTTCCTCTCCATTTTTGTTGCTGTGTCTCTTTTGTTGCCTTTTCGGAATCCTTTTCTTTCCTTTGGAGACTTTTTCTTGGTTTTGATTTACTAAGGAGGTGGGGGATGGGGGGACTTACCCTACTTTATCGAGTGAGAGAAGGAAACACGATATCCCGCTGAGCGTTGGGGAATCCGCATCAAGTTGCTGCTTGAGTTGCGGCAGCGGCAAGTGCTAATATGCCCCATTAAGTACCCTCCTCTCCGCCCACAAACACCCCAGGAAATGAGCAACCGAGTGAGTGGGGAAAAGAGAGGGAGAGACAATTGCTGTGTCAGCGAAAAGGGAGCGGGAGTGATGAGCGGTAGGTGACCCAAAAAAACATTCATTCAGCTTTTGTCAACGCTTTTTGAATGCATTGCCACGGGAGATGAGTGCCACAGAGAGATCAGAAACAGACGCAGAAGCAGACACAAGCAAGGAAAACGTAAGGAAAACCTCTTGAAATACCACGCGGGTAATTTCCCATGACACAAGAAACAACAACAACAACAAGATGAAAAACAACAAGCAGGAGGAAGGAACTACTTTTTGGTTTTTCAACTGTCGCTATTTACAGGGATTCATTCCGCTTGTTTATGAGTTTTTAAACCCAACAAAAATATAAGAAAAATGTGTGGAAAAAAGTAAGGAAAATTCTATGAAAAGGTAGCCCGAGATATGCAGATAGGAAAACTTGAATTATTATGAAAGCTGAAGGCAGAGCAGATGGTTTTCATCTTAAAATGAATTAAAAACATATTTTTGTAGCAGAAAAAATAAATTTCAAAGTGTTTTGGGGAGGTACATATTAGAAAGATTTTGGGAATCTGAATTTGTTTAGGATATACAATTTATACTTATGTGAGTCTTTATTTGTATATACTTTATAAATTTCAATAAATTTCCTAAAATTGGGTAAGAACTTATTCTAGATACGCTTAGGTTTACGAAGGAGTTCACTTTCGCACTTCTTAAGCCCTTTTGCTCATAGATTTCAAGCTATGTGCCTTCTGTGACTTGCACGTAGTAACCTGTTTTACACATGCCAATCCATTTCATAGAATAATGGAAAGGGTTAAGCGCTCCCCTTTCCGAAGAAACTACAAATCATTTAGCTCAATCAATAGCCAATTAAATACCAATTTTCTGCAGCAACTACCATGGCCAGCTAGAGCCATTTAATTAGCTTCATATTTGAATAAATAATGTACTCCTTTTGGCCATCATAAACTGTCATAATTAAACCCCCCTGTGAAAGGACTTGCCCCATAATTAAATTTAAATGAGGGAAACTCTGCTGCACAGCACAGCAGATACCCAATTACAAAACCCAATCGATCACACAGAGAGTTGATGGAATTTTAATTAGTTTTGGTCATTCGCTTAAATGAAAATTTCAAGACAATGGCAAAGGGTTTGATCCCCTCCCCCTAGGCGGTACTCGCTTAACTTTCGATTGTGGGTTTAATGCCTTATCATTACGTAAGTATACATTTTGGCATCACATTATAAGCAGCTTAGACCACGATTTGGAGGGGAATGGGCAGGTGGGTTTCTGCTACTTGAATGATAAGGATTAGGATTGCATGTATGGCATATAAGCAGCTTGGCAGCTGCTTGGTTCTTGGTAGCTTGTTTGCTGCTTGGTTCTTGGCCCTTCCATGAGAGCCAATTAGCGGAGATGCACTCACTCACTCGCCCTCGCCTGCCTGTCTTTCTCCATTTGAATGCCGATGCCAAGGCAACCGATTCATTCATACGCTGCTGCACTGAGGCGCCTCAAAGGCGCCTCCAAAGCCAACAAGCAACACCCCCAATGGCAATTTGTGTGCCACGCTCGGCTTTTTTGCTTACAGGCTTTCAGTTTGGGAACTTTTTTCGTTTTTTTTTGGTTGCCCGACTAATGGCTTAAAGCGCAACAGACGCGACAGCTGTGCAATGCAACGCTTGGCAGTGCCACCAGCTGTTGCATGTTGCATATTGAAGAGTCTGAGTGCTGATGGGATTTTTTTGGGGGTTCATAAATTGCTTTGATATTTATTTTAGCATTCTATGTATCCTTGATCTAAAGGGAAAAATATATTAAAACTCTTTTTACCACTTTCCAACCCTAGGTGGCAAAAATTTGAATTATTGAAACCATTTTCCAACCCCTAGAGAGCAAATTAAAACTATTCTGGCTTTGAATTTACCCTCGAGCGACTGCAAATTAAATCTAGAATTAGTTTTATCCACTCTCTTTTTCCATGGCAAAAGAATCAGTTTTCTACACTCTCTTTTTCCATGGCAAAAAAAAAAAAAAAAAAAAGAAACAATAAATGGCCTTTGATTGCAGTAACCTTTCTGCTGGCATGTAATTGCTTCGAATCAACTTTGACCTACAGCGAAACACAGTCATAACTATCACTAGGGGAACACTATATAGTACAGGGCTATGGGGAGTGCTCATTAAATTATTCATTTGTAAACAAAAGACTTTGAGGGGGGTCCGAGAATGACTTGCGGCCCGTCCTTCGCATCAAATATTAATTTGTAAGAAATGAAAGAATTAATCGATTTTCAATAGGATAATTGACTTTAAAGCACCATTAACCAATCGATGCGGTTGCTGGCATGCCAGAACATCCTTGGAAGAACATTTCCGGAACATTTCGAAGAACCATTTATTGAGGTTTTGTGGTTCCATCTTGGGTTGTCCTCCATCCATATTGGTGCTTGTCTCATTTTGTGGTTTTCTGTGTTGGCTTAATGTATTTACAATGCAATATGCAGGGCGTAGGCGCAGTGAGTCCTGCTGTCGTTGCTGTGGCTACCATTTCCTTGACAGAATTGGTTGTGTGGCATCATTGGATGGGAGTTGGCCTGGTTGGGAGCTCTGCTAATGTTGTCTGTGTGTGCATTGTGGAGCGTACCACGTACCACAAGACCACGTGTGCGTTTAATTAGTTGCATGGAATTTCACTTTGTATGAAATATAACGCGTTTGTGCGGGGCGTGGGGCGGCTTAACCGAGTGGAACTGCAGAGGCCAGCAATTATCAATTTCCATGTAATTTGAGTCACGAAATTGTAACCAGTTGCAGTTCACAAAAGTTGATTTTCGAATGTGGAAGAATTTTTTAAATGAATACGCTGAATGAAAGATACACTTTATTTATTTGTATTTCTTTTTGAAATATTTTTTTGCATTATTATATAAATTATTTGTTGTAAAAATTATGTATAAAATGAAAAATACTCTAAATGTAAGATAACCTTTATTTATTATTATATATTTTATTTATTATTTTTATATTTTATTTTATTTTTTATTTTGTTCTGTATTTTTTATTAATTTATTTATTTTTAATGTTTTTTGTATTATTATATATATTATAATTGTATTAAAAAAATATGTACATATAAAATATTAGAAATTGTGAGTGTTTTGCAAGGAACAATTATTCCCTGATATTCTATAAAAATGATATCGAAAATGGCCACCTTTGACCTGTAGCAAACATCTCGTGGCACACAACATACCCTTATGACACATAGCGTACCCGTATGCCGTATTTAATTACTAAATATTTGATAAGAAATCAACAATTTCATTTCTCTTCCATTATTTTCCATTTATTTAACGAGAAAATCGAAGCCCTTGAATATTAAATGACAAATGCAAAAACTATCTACCATCCGGTAGATAGTTATCCGAATTTTGTTGTAATTGAAAGCGAAGCATCGTCCGAATGCAGCACCATCCGCAGTTCCCCTATGCACTGCACAGGGGGGAAACGTGGAAGTATTTTACAATATTTATGCCACAAAAAAATAAATAAATAAATAAAAACTCTTACACAAATGACATTTAATGTAACGTAAAATATTATAAATATTGTGCATCCATTGGGAATGTGTAAAAAAAAAAAAAAAAATGTGTTTGGTCTTGAATTTCATTTTTTAGTATCGAGAAGGGTCCCTTGTGGAAAGTCCTCTTTTATTTCCCCAACGCTTCCCTGCACCTACGTTTTCCCTCTTGATGTTCTGTCAATTTTTTTGATGGCCACTTTATGCGCTCATTTTATGGGTATGAATAGTCATGTCATACATTTTTGTTTATGGGGCTTTATTTCAGTTTACTTCACCTTTTTTCTGCTTTCTGTAAAGTGCCTGTTAAGCGGCTGTTAAGTGCAATTGAATGATGGTCTAAGTGTGCTTTGCCTGTTAAGTGGCTGTTAAACTCTACGAGTGGAAGAAGGTTTGAAACTTAAGGCTGGCCTTAGCATTCAGTTGGTTCAGTTAATTATTTTACTTATAATATTGGTTTGCTTTTTTACAATTTTATGGCAAGCGATGGCAGCACCTTTTGTTTGAATAAAAGAATTAAAATGTAATTTCTACAGAAATTATAGCTGCCTTTCACGTAGGCAATCTTTTGGAATGAATAAAAAAGGATTAAATCAATTGAATTTCATAGAAATTTCATAGAAATAAATACCCATGATTTCATTGCGTAAATTCAAATGAATTTAATAGAACGGATAAAGTCAATTAATTGACTTGAACGTAGAAAACTTTATTAAGAAATCTGAATGAAATAATACCAATTGATTTTTGTTGTGCAATAAGGAATTTATCATTTTCTGAAGGGAGAGATTAAAAGGAATGCGAATAAATTCAACGTAAATTTTATTTCAAATGATTAAATGAGAAATTAGATGATTACATACTCCTATTTAACAGACAATTTTATGTATACAAATTGAATGCGAATGGAATATGATATAAGGGAATCATTGCTATGCCGTTGAAATACAGCCAGAAATTCAGATACAACATTTGAAAGTTCCATTAATTTAACAGACCCAAAATACACACACACACACACAGTTTTCCACTTTCTACACTTACATCTTCCCACTGGGATAATCATAAAGAAACAATGTATTTTCACATGTATAAACCAGATGTTGGAAAATTGTGTGACTTTTTTTGGTTGAACCGCTGAGCAGAGTAGAGCCAGTGCCTAAGCCGCGGCATAATGTGTGTTGGCAAAAGTAAATGGAATTTCAGCCTGCGGCATGCAGCCAGTAATGCCGTTACTTACACGCTGTTTACAGTATTCAAATGAACATTTTGTTTAGTCGGCAGAGGGACGCCGCAACAAGTGCGCAACCAGCAAGAGGAACAGCGAGGAGGGAAAACCAAGAAAAAAGAAGAGAAAGGGGATCATGCGGCACCCCCCTTGTGTCATGTGCCATGCCAATCATGAATGAGTAAATAAATGTGGTAGGCTGATTGTTTGCTTTCAATCAAGCAGCATAATAACATGTGTGTGAAGGAAGGGGGGAGGGAGGAGATATAACTTCCTTTAGATGTAACTATAAATATCACTTATACGAGGATGAGAATACACCCATCATCACACCCTCAATTATTACAATTATTATGCCCTCCGAAATAATTATAGAAATGGCAGTGGGTTTGCCTTTTTGCCTTGAATCTCTGTGCCACAAAATCCTCGTTAAGTGCCCCATAAAAATTGCCTTGCCTCTGCCACTCTGCTCCACATTTTTTCTTGTTTTTTTTTGGGTAGATTGAGGCGTTATTTGATTTATGTTTTAGGTTCTTATTTTGTAGAGCATTTTGTCTGAATTAAGACGAGGACGACGAACATAAGCACTGGAGTTTGGTTTCGTCTCGGACGAAAATTCTCTTCTTGATTTATGTGATTTTTTTTCCACTTTTTGGGTTTTCTACTCCCATTTTTCTTTTTTTTTTTTGTGTGTGAAAATGAATTTAAATACAAATTTTGCGGCAGACGGCCTTCGAATTGGAATAGAACATCAAGACGGGGGTAGAGGGGGTGCAATTAAATAGCTGAAAATCGTGTTGAGCTTTACGCATATTTCATGCTGTTAAGGGAATTACGAAAGAAAATTGAAAAGAATTTTCTAATTGAAAATCATAATTGGAAAAATTAATTGTTATTGCAAGGAAGAGGGGCGGTACTGCTCCCGCCCCGCTGCGAAATTAAAGGCAAGAAATTTTGATGGAAATGGAAATAAGGTTTGGAAATTTTTCTTTTATATTAATTTTATTTTATTTAAGGGTATTTATTTATAATTTAAGAAATGGATTATAATTATTCATCATATAGAAATTAAAAAATAACTCTTTTAAAATATGCCAAATACCATTAATATTTAATTATTATTATTAGTATTATTATTTACTAAATATTATTTATTATAATTTTTTTCAAAAAAAGTATTCCAAATACCATTATTATTTTTATAATTTTTAGTAATATTATTTATTATTTATTGATTTAACTAAAAATATTCCTTTTATTATTAATTATTTATTTATTTAAAATTTTTTATTTTCACCTATATTATTTGTATATTTTTCTTCAATTCCTTTGTAGTATATATAGTTATTCCCAATTAAGTTTCTGGTAGGTACACACATATTAAATTTCGCCTTTAATTGGTTTTCTCATTTTCCAGCCTACTGATTGTCTCTCTTTTTTCCCCAATTGCCTGAGGCCTTAACCCTTTAATACTTCATTGATTTCGTGGATTTTACAACCTAATGAGTTTTACAGTGGGGCAGAGAGAGAGAGAGCATGAGCCTTTCAGTGGGGCTTAGAGAGAGAGAGAGAGCTAACAAAAGCAAATATTTGCTGTCCGCTAATTTTCCCAGAGAAAGAGAACGATTTTTATGGAAAATGCCTGAGGAAATACACGAAAATTGCAATTCAAAGTAAACACAGAAAAAAAGGATAAGGAAAAGCCTTAGGAAAAATAGCAAGAAAATATTTATATCATACCATAAATTAATGGGGAAAATTTAATGAAGCTTGCTATCCGAAAAGAAAATAAAGTTTTCCCCTAGTATTTTGAAATAATTATAAAGATAATTGGGTTTTTGGCTGTGAATCCAGGCCTGTTCGTATCGTTTAGATTATGCGTATACTTATGTACGTCACTGTTGCGATAAGGCGAATTCGTGCGAACATAATCGATGTGTGTATGCCCCCGCTAGGGGAGGGATCTGCCTGCTATCTCTACGAATGCGAAATATCATACCAATGGACAAGTTCTCGTTACAATTTTAATATGAGAAAATGTACGAGAATCTATGTATGGGGATGGTAGCAGTGGGTGATGGGGAAGCAGTGTAGCAGTGGGGGTGGTGCAGGAGCAGAGCAAAAGCAGTGCATAAAACACGTAATAATCGCTGCTTTATCTGGCCATTCACTTGACTCTCATTTGGCGGATTAGATATCAGTGGTGCTCCTCCCCTTCCCCTACATTTCCCCATTTCCTTTTCCACTTTCCCTCATTCGTGCTGCAATCGATGGTTGTGCAATAAACTTCCGTTACTCTTGCTGGGGGGTGGCACGTGATTTTCATCATTTAATAGAATTAATACATCGTTAAATCCCAATGTCTGATGAAAGAACAATGAACTTTTGGGTGTTTATTTTGGTTCTTCTATAAATTTACTTAATTTATGATTAAAACAATGATTTTTGCACAGAATTTATTGGCTATATTTGGGTGGGAGTGATTAATATTCGTATTTGCAGCTTTTGACGTGGTTTTTGAGGTTGAAAACCTCACCGATGTAACTCTAAATCAATAGAAATCTATGGGATTTGTAGTCTGTGTCTATAGTCTGTGTTTATTTGTTTGCAGAACTACAACAAGGAAGTAATTGTTGAGTACTTTGAACTCTTATTCACAGGCAAAGGAATGATTCATCGAAGGCACAAGAATACAAGGATGGGCAGCTGCTTTAAGTAGGATTATAATTAATCAGTTCATCAAAAAATAAGGTATTTGAAGATTGCAAAAATTCCAAAAATTCTTCAGCAAATACTACGCTAAAAATTCTCTCAATTTCTGCATTTCCCTTCTACTATGTTCTCATATTTTCTGTAAATTGTATTTGCATTTGACAATCCAATTCCCGTGCCAATGAGAAGAGGAGAGGGTCCTTGGTTGCTGCATTAGATGAGAGAGGAACCATGGAAAAACAATGCCAGGGGGCACCGATTCTGTTGTTGTTGCATCAATCAGCGGATGCAAATCCTAATCGAATTCATATGTATCATTCTATCTTTTTGTTTGTTTTGCTTTGGTTTGTGTAACAATTCAATGCATGTAATGGAATTTACACGGGTTTTATTCGGGAAAATATAGATGGAAACAGATAGAGTACACTAAAAACTACAAAGGAAAAAGAGAGTAAAAATATGGAAACCAAGTAAAAATTGACATAGAGTACGAAAAGGATTGTATAAAAAACTAGAAAAAGCGTAGAAAATGTACAGGAAGTGAAATAAAACAAGGAAAAAAATACCATAAGAGCTATTGGAAAAATGAATTAAATTTTCGATATTTTAGATTGAATCAATTTCCAATTGATACGATTTATTCATGGGAGACAATGTTGACAATACGATTTGGTGTTTATTTTATCCATATTCCATACGCTTTGCCCCTCTGCTGAATGAATGATGGATGCTCTGTTTCAATATCTGAATGGGGGGTGCATCACTCCTTACCGCACTCTGAAATCTCTCCCCTCAGCTGCTGTGAATATGCAACCACAGAGTTCGAATAGCACTCGAATGTAATGCATATGGATACGGTTTGTAAGTTCCCCCTTTAACCCACTCCTAGCCCCACCTTAACCCCCTTTTTTCCCTCTGAAATCTTCTGTGCAGTAGCTGGGGGAATTCATATTAAAAAATGCCCGTGTGCCTGATTGATTTACGAGTTGATGTCCGCCTCGCTGGGCCAACAAACCGAATGAACCCTGAAGGTGTTGGCATGCATGCAACAGACAGAGAGACATGTGGCTGTGGCACCTTGCTGCTACTGCTGCTACTGCTGCCTGCTGCTACGTACATATCTAGTATGTAGAATATATATGGACTTTTGATTCTGTTACTTCCCCCACAGAGAGTGCGAGAGAGAGCGAGAGAGATTCTGTGCCACTGCTCTGGGGGCGATTTTTGTGTGGGCGATCCTGGCTTTTTCTCTGATTTTCCTACCATCACATAATCAAGTTCCAATCGTCGGAAATGTGTGATAAATTGTTGGCAACGTTGTGAACATTGATTTTGGCCAGCAAGTAGAAGGCAGAAATGTCATTAGGGTAACGTTCCCCTCATATGTATGTATTTTGTGCGGCAAAATGCCATTAGAAGTGTGTGAAAAATTTTTTTAATCACTGCCTACAGTTTTAGACGGAAAATTCGAAATACTGCAGTGTGAAGAGGTGTGAAAAACTTCCATGCTTCACCTGTCTTTATCGGATTTTCATTGACCCATTGGATGGTGTGGAAATAAATGGTGTTTTTTTTCTATGGTAAAACGAAGCTTTGAAAGCAGAGCAGGTTTTTATCATGGAAATTTTTCTCATGTAAATTCTTTTTCTAATTTGAATGATTAGCAGATTGCATCTTTAGTGAGGAAGGTATTGATTACAGTTAATTAATTTTAATTGAATTTTTAATTAATTAAATGACTTCCCATTGCTGCACTCAAATTTTAGCTCAAAACATAATTTATTCACTAGACAATTCGCAAAACTGTTTTTCCTCGGAAAATGTGCCTTAAAATCATAAATAAATATAATTATACAAATAAGAAAATATATAGTAAATTATAAATACAAAATAAATATAAAATAAATATAATTAGAATTATAAATTGTTGATTGCATGATTAGTTTTTTGCTAGCTGCGAATTTTTGTGCGGCACGAATTAGTTGTTTCCCATTCATTGATTTTCCCCCAGGTATTTCTCTGTCGCTTAATTAGTTTCAGTTTTAAAAGTTTTTGCTGCGAATCAAAGTTTTGCTGCAGTCTCAAATGTTTGCAATTTTCTTTCATTTTTGAAATGTCATTTCACAGAATTTTTTTTTCATTTTCAAATGACATTTCAATTAATTTTTAGCTTAGTCTCGAATGGCATTTGCTTGTGATTAATTTCCATTTGCATTAATTGAAGCAAATAAAAATGAAAAATATGAAGATTAATTTGTCAATCGGATTTGTGATGGGCTCTAAGGCTAAGCGCTTTCAGTCTGCCTCACTGCCCCACTGCCTTTCTCTCTCTGTTGCTCTGCCTCAATGGTTCTGCCTCTCTCTCTCAGTTTCTCCGCCTCAAAAGGTTCTCTAATTGTGTCAAATATTTCAAAATTTATTAGGGGTTTTTTGAGCAGTTTATAAATACTCTTGCCCTTTGACCTAAGCAACTCTCCTCCCAAATTCCCCCCAAAAAGCATAACGAACCGAATGGCAATTAATTAGCTAATTAAATTACATTTTGAGTCGCTGTTAAAATTGGAGAGAAAAACCCGACTGGACATTCAACTTGTTGACAATTTTCCAGCAAGCTTCCTGTGCTTTCACTTATACACCTTTTTTTTTGTTTACTGTTGGCAATTACTTTATTGTCCCCTACCCTGGCACCTGCCTCTTGGGGCTGCTGCTACACATTTGTAGAGCTACTAATTACCCAACAATTAGGACTAGAAAATGCTTCAAAATCTCTTGAAAATTTACTCATTTTCTGGCATTTCAGGAGGTAAAGGTGAAGTCTGGATAATTGTAGTTTCATTAAATAATTATGCACTTGGACTGTAATTTATATTAAAGCGAGCAGGGAAAGCAGGGAAGGAGCTTTTTGGCCAGAGAAACTATGGGAAATGTGGCCTAAAGTACTTTAAGATTTAGTCTGCAAGCGAAAGATTAAAGAATCATCTTTTGAGAGATGGAAATATATGTAGATAGAGTAGATTGTTAGCTGTATAAGGTATAGGATTTAAGACATCCTGAAGAACTAAAATTCATGCATAAAATTGAAAAAGAAATCCCCAAAAAATACCCAAATATTGCTCCAATAAACTAGCCTTTATTTTGTGGACATGGAATCTCTGAAATTATTATCATGCGAATTTTTCGCACACAAATATCTACCCACAGTCACCATTGGCTGAAACCACAGAGAAATCTGTGAATTTGTTGGACTGCAGAGAAATCTGTGAATTTGTTGGAGGTCTGCAGGACCCACAATAAATCTTTATTTAATAGAAACTCATCATGGCGTATACGCAACATGCCGCAGGCCAACGCAGGACATTAAGTATACGCCACGATTGACGAAAGCTCATTACGGGCCACAAGGGCAAGCGATGGTAGGCGTTGTTTTTAAATAAAGGGGCGTGTGAATAAAGACCACAGCATACGCGTGGCAGAAAAAAAGGGGAGTGGCCCCCTGGTCATCCATTCATCCAAAACAAGTGGCGAGGGGAGAATGAGGATCCTAGAGCAGCACAACAAGTGGTGAATAGGGGGGTTCTCTCTCCATCAAGTGAGGCATGAGGACCCTGAACGTGCAAGGACATCTTGTTTGTCAGCTCATCAAACTGATTTAATGACCTGATGGATGGCACAGAATGTGATGACAGGATGGACACACATTCCACGTCCACATACACATCCACTGCCACGTCCACGCGACAGTAATTATAGTAGTTTTCCAATTAAGTAAATTATAATCGTGTGCGGGAGATGGATGGCTGCCACTGGCACTGCCACAGTCACAGTCACAGCTTGAGCTCCGGAATTGGAGGCACACTCGAATCGAAAGGAATGCCAAACGATATAAATTCAGAGCCAAAAATCACAGCAAAATCCAAAGGCATTTGCTTAGGTTCCAAGAAAATCCGAGACAAGCGACATTAAAGGGAAAGAGCCCTCAAATTACTCTCCCAGTGGCATTGGGGATGGCTCTTCCTCAGTATGTCCTTGTGGCTCTTCCTCTGTGTCTCCCTGTGGCTCTTCCTCTGCGGTTCTCCCTGAGGCTCTTCCTCTGTGTCTCCCTGTGGCTCTCCCTCTGCGGTTTGCTCTATGATTCCCTCTGCCATTGTGTCTCCCTTCCTAAGGCTCCCTTTCTGTGTCTCCCTTTCTATGGCTCTTTTTTCCAGCGAAAAATTCTGCTAATTTCAAGGCGTGACCAGTGCTGCTGTGGTCCTTGTGGGCGGTCTAAGCCAATTTGTGCGCTTATTGTGCAGTTAATAAATAGTTAGAGTTGTTTTCTTCTCTTGTTGTTGTTGTTGTTGTTTTGAGCCCCAGACTTGAGCCCTCTCAAGTTTTTTCATAGACTTTTGAGGATTTTGTGGCTCTCTCAGCAGTATGAAATCTGTTGCAATTTGAGAGGGATTTAAAAGCAGAGAGAGAGTCCAGCTGTAGCTGTGGACAGTTAAAGGATCTTTTTCTTTTGTTTTGAAGAAGGTCCACTAGATAATTGAATAAGCCTTTGGGTCTATAGAATGACAGCAAGGATAACGCACATCATGTAAGGACATACATTTGGGTTTTCTTTACTTTTTGATGCTCTTTAGTTGCTAGAGAGAGTGGACTGACTTAGGCATTTGAGTGCTTTGGAAGAACAGTATTATAGGTGTATAAAAGGGAGCTATTAAATATTATATTTATTCAATAATTTATTACATTAAAAATACATAAAATATTACTATAAAATGTAGCACCAGTTTTACTTTAGAGTAATATTTATATTATAAAATATAAAACCTTCTTTTATATTTTATAATTGTAGCATAATTTTCCTCGATTAACAGGGTATCTTTCTGGTCAAAGAAACCAAACCGGAACCTTTCAATCGACTACATTTGCAAACTATCTCACACTTGAAGGGGGGCGGAAATAAAGGGGGAACAGAGCAGACAAATGGCAAACAAAGAGCTAGAAAAGAGAACCCTCATGCTCGTGTCGAATGTTTACAATTTGTCTACCCTTTTCTCAGGGTTTTCTCAAACCCCACCCCTCCTGTCACTGGGTTTTCTCAACCCCCACCCTTGTTACTGGGTTTTCTCAACCCCCACTATCACTGCGTTTTTTTGCACATTTTCTCAGAGCCTTTCCCCCTGCTTTTCATCTCATCCTTCTTTGCCATGACAGGGCAAAAACCAGTTGAAAATTTAATAAAGAGCTTAGAATTTATGACACTTTTCCGGGAGTGGCTGTGTGGCAGTGGCAGTGGCAAGGGCAGATGTCTTCTGTCTGCCACCTGTTTAAACGATATGCCCCGACCCCCATCCGTTGCAGGATAAAACGAGACAGGACAGCCGCTTGAAGGCAAAACACTACTGGGACCTGTTGATTGTTGTTTGTTTGTTTGGCCTGTCAATCTTGTGTCATCTCGTGTCATTGCTTTTTGCATACATATTTGTAAACATCTATGCAAAATACCTCTGGATTTTCTGTGGATTTTCTATGGAATTTATTCAAACAATTGTCTTGACATTCTCATTTTGTTTATTCATTAAGTTGCCTTAATTTGATTATCCTTGTACCAAAAAGGTAGCAGAAACTAACTCTAATTTAGGAATGAAATTTCATTAGTTTCATTTTCATTTGTGTCCCCATCGTTTCCCCTCGTTATATGTGGGATTGTTCCTCGTTTCCTCGTCGTTATATGTGGGATTTAGGCCTTCGTTTAGGCCTGCTCCTGTCTGCTGTCTTCTGTTTTGCTGTTTAATTTGCTGGAAAATTGCAATTGTGGCAGCTCTAATTAGGCTTTTCTTTCGACCCCCCAAAATGGAGGATACTTTTTGGGGTTGGAGGATTCGGCATTTGACATTGCCAACACCTGGACATGGGCTAATACAGCTGAACCGCTGGCTAATAGAATGCCTTGAGAAAGGCCAAATGTTTTGGTTTGCACTTAAAGTGGGGGTAAGGACTTTTGCTAGAGCAGAAAATATAGAAATTTTGAACCTACTGCATAGATATAGAAATTATAAAGACTGAGAGGTAAATTATTATTTTAATATATAAAAAATATATGAGTTATGGGAATATTATCTAGAATTATAAAACAAACTATATTTATCATAAATACCATAAATAATTTTATTTTGATAGATATTGCTGCTAAAATTAAGAAAAAAAGAGTTTTCAGGCTATTTTATTGTTTCTTTAATGACTCTACGGGATTCGTATTTTACCACAAATACTCGTATAAATAAATTAAATAAATTTCCGTAAATAACCTTACTTTTTTCTACTATCAGGAAATTTGTTATCTATTTTTATTTTAAAAATTTACAAATAGTATTCAATTTCTAGAAACCGAGTTCTAGTAGTCGGAGTCGCCTTCTATCCTCTTTGTCTGACTTTAACCGCCGCATAAATAATTGTCTTTGAACAGATATTTAATCTAAAAATGAAGAACATATATACCCCGTAGAAATTATGACTTCATATTTTCAATAAACAATATTCGTTTTTAAAGATTATTTTAAATAGAAATAGAAATAGCAGGCCCATTTTCACTGAATTTATGAACTCTCATGAATACTATAGAAATTTAAGAGTATTCTTTGCTTCGTTGCTTGGAAATATTTTAGCTCTTCTTTAATTTTCTTGTGTTCGTTCGGAGGCGACAAATTTTTTTGTATCAACGAACGTCTCTTCACTTGATTGTTTTCATTGCTGGCTCGCTCATTCTTTTCTTATGTGTTTGTGTATGTGTGTGTGTATTTCTTTCTTATGTGTGTGTGTGCCCCAAATTTGTGGCATTGACATTCGCCGGAAGCCAAGGAAAAACACTTGCTCCTTTTGCCCTCGCACTCTTCTCTCCCCTCCCCTCTCTGTCTGGCATTTTCAGTTGCAAATCTCGCGGTCCAAGCGTCAATTTTTCTTGTTGATTTGTCAACACACAAGATATCAATATTGTGGTGGCATTCATGTGCCACATGTGGCACAGCGGCACCAATTTGTATTAAATTTCAAATAACTTCCAAGAGTTTTCATTTCAACTTTTTATATTTTATTTCGACAGCAAGAATATAAATTAGAAGAAAAAAAATCTTTAACTGATGGAAAGACTTTTTGGTGGGAGTTAAACTCGTATTTCTTTTTTGCTTAAATTCAAGTGCGTGTTTAACTGTGGGTTATAATTTTATCTATCTCTTTAGTTTTTCTGCCACTCAAATATTCATATTAATTTCTATGCCACAAATATAAATCTTAAATATTTAATTGCAACAACCGTATGGGGGGCGGGACATGTGTTTAATTATAAATTTTATATACACCATTTTAGGCGTTTAATTAATGCCATTTTGGCTGCTTCCGTTTGATCTTCCATGACTGTGGTCTGCCATGAGTCGTGGCTTCCTGGCCTTGTGTTCCCCACCTGCCTTTTGCATAATTTATGGAAATTTCTCCACAAACAACAGACAACAGACAAATGCTGCAGCAGCCAACGGATGTGTCTGATGGTCGGAAACGTTTGACAAATTGTTTGTAATAATTTTTGTCTGAATGCAAACCGGGATAGGAACCTAAAACTACTATAAATTTTAAGTTCTACAGGTTTTACTCCAACTAAAAGAATTTCGATTGAGGGAAATGTGTATCTGCCTTTAGATGTGCGCTCTTCAAAGTTTTAACTTGTTAGTTGTAGTTTTTGGTGCCAAAAAATAAATAACTAATTGGAAAACAGTAGTCCAAAACTCTCGAGACTCAACGGTTGGTTGAGCGCGGGGGGTCCAGCCACAGTAACAGTGAAAAACACTCGAAACGAAACTCGAATTCATTTTGCATAATAAATGACAAATGTAGTTTTTTTTCGGACAAGTCCAAGAGGAATTTTTGCTGGAAAAGTGCTCGACTTTTGGAGGGTGCTGTGCTGGAAACTGGGAATGTACACTGAAGAAGGGAGGAAGGAACAAGGAGGAAGGTTAGTGGAAGGTAGAAGGGAGGAAATAGTTGTAGAAAGGGCAAAGCGTTTGCCCGTTTTATACAGAATATGTTAAGAAAAACGACTAAGAGTACTGCGGCAATGGCATATCCAAGCAGATGTTCTATGTATGGCTGGGAGTATCTATCATCATTCAGCCACAATGCATGCAAATCGAACTGCTATGGAAAATAGTACTATACATATGTATCTCGTATTTTATGGATGCTTCTGTCAGCAACAGAAAAACGATCTCAAGAAGTGTGATTGCTGCTCATTTATTTAGTGTGGCAAGTAGCATTAAGTACACAAAAAAAGACAGCGGAAAATAGAATTAAATAAACAAAAAAAAAAACAGCAGAAAGTAGCATTAAATACACAAATAAAAGACAGCTTAAAAATGGATTTATTTGCAAATGGATTTCAAAACAATGAAGCATTTCCAAGCAAATGTAGAAAATTTTCTAAGATTTTATTTAAAGCTCTTCCTGAATCTCTACTAATAGTTTGCCACCAAAAGAACGTTCTACAAGAAGCATAGAAAATGAATATAAAATAATTTCTGTGAATTTTATTATGTTGTTCTAATTGGACTAATTTTGATTCTATTATGCGATTATAATTTTTATTTAAGACAATCCTCGTCCATCTAATCCTTTTCTCTTTTAAATACTGCATAATTTGTTTGTGAATTTTCTTTAACATATTTTAGCTACAATAAATTGGCTGCCCTCTGAAGTATTTTTAATGCATTCTTTCATTTAATTTCCATGCGGAATTTCCCACCTACTACTCGCACAATCCGCTACTCTCGGTTTTATTTCCATTCCTATTTAATTAGCAACGAATGCGATTGTGTGTGCTATCCGTGTATTTACTCTACGAATATTTTAAATATTCATGTAATTAAATTGTTTACAACTTGCAGCAGCAGTAACATATGGGGCATGCCACATGTCAACAGCAATCCACAGGAACCAACAGCATACATATGCACCATGCTGCAAGTGTGGAAATGTGCAATTTTTAAACAATTTACGACTTATTGGTGGTTTTTTCATACACGTTCATGCTGATTATCTGTTGATTATGATAAAGTTTATATCCCTCGATATATATTATTGACAGTTGTTGTCACGGATAATAATAATTAATGCAATTGGCAATTTGCAGTGCGAAAGGAAGAATCAACCAACGATAAGTCCCTGTACTGTCAACAGCCGACGGAATTTCAAGGATTTTTCAGTAATCAAAAAGACTTTTTCCCACCCGAAAGATTTTCAGGAAATCCCTTACAGCATTCTCATTAACATCCTTCGATTAATATCTTTCTGGCTCTCCTTTTTTTCTTCGATTAATATCTTTCTGGCTCTCCTTTTTTTCTTCGATTAACATCTTTTTTTTGCTCTCCTTTTTTTCTCGATTAACATAAGGAAATTCTGTTGAAATTACATGACTCCTGTCGCCAGATATCATCTGTTGTTTGGCTTCTTTTTTCGTTTCACTTCTGCTTCCGGTTCTTGTGTGAGCTTTGTTTCATTAAATGCAATCTTCAGGACTCCCCAGCACCTCCTGTACTATACATTTCGATAATTTGTTCTTATCAAGTGACACAGATCTTTATTGGAATGTCTCGTGTGGGTTTTCTCTCTGTGTCTTTTTTTTTACATATTTTTCGTTGGTTTTTCTCACTTTACTTGGCTTGGCTCTGGTTTTTTCTGAGTTCCTTTTTGTTTTTTTTGCTTTCTCCCTTTTGCCCGTTATTTTCTGTTTGTTTGTCTATCTTTTTTACACACTTTTTCTTGGCTTTTGCACTTTTTCAGCACTGGTTTTTGCCGGTTTTGCCCTGCTCGACTTGTTTTCGGTTATGGTAATGATAATGATAATGTTTTTGGCTCTCTCTTTTGGCTGCTGGAAATATTATATTTACTTTTGAGGAAAAATCCCATATAGGGGAAATAATTTATTTTTTGGTGTAATATTTATTTAAGTAGTTTATATTTTAACAAATTTCTGAGCTGATTCAAGAGATGGATGGATCCACCATAATGAATAGTTATTTGGCAGCCATTTTCTACATTTTAACCTTTTGAATTTAAACCCAAAAAGATATTATTTTCCACCAGAAGGTCTTTTTTTTTCTGTACTCATCAGTAGCCATAAATTATCACAAAAATATGCTTCCTTTTGCCCACAATTTCTACACATTTTTCACTAATGAAGCGACAATTTATGGCCACAAATTTGATAGAAAATGTACGGCTAAGGGAGGCAAAAACCCTTAAGCAAAAGTATATTACTAATTTGGCCAGAAAAAACGGACCAGAAACGTTACATTCTTTTGCCTATTTTCGGCGGCAAAGGGTTGCTTCGGAAAGTGTTGTTTTGCTCCAATTTTTCTGGCAAAAGAAACCCCAAAAGGGGGACACAAAATTGATTGACAATTATTGATATTTTATGAGTTTTGTTTGACAAAGTAGCTGCTGGTGCTGCTACTGATGTTCTTTTAATACGAAAAACAAGAGGGTCGAAATTTCTGTTGACATTTAAGACACTTTCAATAAGAAAAAAAAATAAAAGCCATAAATACTTTCTGAATACTTTCTGATTGTTGGAAATCTATGTTTATCTCTATGATAAATGAATGGGGTTTTCTGTAGGGCTTTTTTAAATTCGAAGTTTTATCTCTTAAAAAATTTTTTAATTTGATTAAAACGTGAAGCATAAGACAGTAAATTTTTTCAAATACTTTATCTCATTTTTTTTAAATCTTTTTTGGGAGCTTATAATTAAAAATGTATTTCAAATTGTTAACAAAAATATTTATAAGGCAAATTTGTATACACAAATTATGGAATATAATGAAGCTATGGTTAAATGTGCGAAATTGTAGAGGTTTACACTTCAAAAAAAAAAAGAAAAAATTGAAAAAATATTTAAGTTTTCCCTCTGAATAAATTTCCCAATAATTAAAAATTCGAAAATTAATTCAGCTTATAATTAAATTTCTCCCTAAAACAGCTTAAGTATTAAAATTGATCAAAACTCACCTGTATATATTTTTGAATTAAAATAGTTTTTTATAGATTTTTGAAAATTAATTTCTGGTTTTCAATGAATTAAACGCACGATTGAACGCGTTTTTTTTCTACCAATCAAATATAGTTTTTTTCCACAGTAAAGTTTATCTGAATATGAAAGTTTTTCCACTGGTTTTTCACACACGAAAAATGCTGTGATTTCGAAAACTTTTCCAATTAAAACGGAGAGTAAAGTTTTTTCAAGAGTTTTGCGCACAAATGTATGCTACACAATTTTTAGCGGCGAGAAAATTTCCCAGCTGTGGGAGAAAAACGTTTATTTTGAAAACTAACGGTCCAAACGAGGGCTGGTTGATTGGTAGTTGGTTCGATCGGTTGTCGGTTCTGATGCTTGTGGGTTGTTCGTTCGTTGAGTTACCTTCGAAGCGCGACAAACGAATGCAACGGCTACGAGGAGGCCGACTGGTTTTATAGCGAACGACGAGACGAGGCCGCAACGAAACGAACCATTCCGCCATGGCAGCCGAATGCGTAGCAGCCGAAAGGCAGGCCACCCGCCCCCCTAGACGAAGCGAAGAACCCCCCTAAAAATGGTAGGAATACCACCTCACCTCCCTGAGAACTCCACCCGTCGGAGAGCCGTTGCAACTTCCACTGGTTGCTGTTGCTTTTCCTGTTGCTTCCGCAAGCTTTTTCTCGCCGGCTCTTGTGTGGGGTTGTGTCTTGGCTAAGCTGAAAGCTTTCCTTCGCCCACGTTTATGTTTGTTGCATTTATCCTTTGGTCATGTGTGTGGCTGTGTGTGTGTGGCTGCCCCTTTGTGTGGGCGTATGCGTGTTCTCCCACTCACACTCTCACATGCTGACTACTGTTCGTTTTTTTGTTGTTTATGCTTCTGCCTCTCTGACGTCAGCTGGCTGGGGGTTGGGCGTTGATTTAAAGCTCCCTGTCCTTTGCCCTAACCCCTGCTGCCGGTGTGCCTGCTGCCAGATGCCTCTCTGCCATTCGCTGGAATACGTTTTGGGCAGATTGTTGGCCATATAGTAGTTACGGCTGTTGTTGCTGTTGTCCGCTGGACGCCTACGCATATGCGTGCGTGTGTGTGTTTGTGTGTGTGTATGCGTGTAGTAGGCGGCGCCTACGCTTTACCTTGAAACGATGACAGAAAACGAAAGGAAGGAAGGAAGTAAGGGTAGAGCGGCTAATGAAGCCGAGGTTGCATCAAGATACCGATTTCACTGATTGGATGACACCCAGTTTGAGGCATTAAACCGTAATATTCATTAGTTTGTGCTAATCCTTTTAGCCAGGAGTTTAACTTTAACTTTAAATGGAAGCATTTTTGGACTATAGAAAGATAAATGAGTAAATTAATTTATTTTTAAACAAGATTTAATTATATGCTCTCTTCCTTAGAGTTTCGGTCTTATTGTTTTGGATCTTTCATGTATTAAATTCTGAATTTGTTGACTATTTTTATAAAATAAAACAAAACTATTCCTCTATTTAAAAAGCATTCTATCCAAAAGTCCGCACAATGCTATATAGCAGGGAAAGTGTTAAGATTTAATGTCTTTTTCTGTATTAAAATTAAAACTTTGTTAGAAATTAGTCTTGGAACAAGTTTAGGCAAGAACGAGAGAGAACGTACGGAGTCGCTTCGAACGCGACTCTACTTTTATACCCGTACTCAGTGATTTATGTGGAATTTTAAAATGTTTTACCATTTTTACATTTTACATTTTTGCTACATCTGTCATCGACATCTACATCTACATCATCTACATCAGTTCTCACAACAACACACGTACACTGCACGAGGCAGTATGTTTGAGCGTGGTGTGTGTGAGAGAATCTGCCGCGACAATCAACCCCAATAAATGACTTACGCAGCAATCTGGCGAGGGGAAACACTAACGGCGGGGAAACACTGAATGAACGAAAATTCATTTGATCATTGTGGCTACAATAATGATCCGATCTGAACCAAATTCGGGAACCCGGTAGATATGATCATTTCCTATGATACTGCATTTTTGGTTTTTTCTATCTTCAAAATTGTGGATTTTCGTCTTTTGTGGGGCGGAAGGGGGCGAACGAAATTTTGAAATACACTTGTTCAGGTTTGGTATCACAGGAGTCTTGGCCAAAAGTTTGGTTGCTCTAGCTCTTATAGTCTCTGAGATCCAGGCTACACAAAAATACAAAAACCAAATCGACTCGATTTTGTGTGAGTGCGAAAGGGATGGAGCGAAGTTTTTTTCGTACATTTGCCTCTATTGTGGCTATATTAATGATCCGATCCGATTCAGATTTGGGCCCCTGATAGATATAGGCTGTCTCTATGATTCTGCATTTTTTCGTTTTCTGCTATCTTTTTGTAATTGTGGACGCCACAGATGTGCCCCTTTGTGGGGGCGCAAGTGGGCGGGCGGAAATTTTTAAACTTTTTTTCTAGGAGTGAGAGAATACATCAGTCTGGAAAAATTTGGTTGCTCTATCTCTTTTAGCCTTCGAGCAATGGGCGACGAACAAGACGGACAGACGGACAGACGGACGGACAGACAGGGCTATATCGACTCGGCTATTGATGCTGATCAAGAATATATATACTTTATATGGTCGGAAATTACCCTTCTATGTTACACACATCCACTTTTAGTAAAAATACAATATACCCTTTTACTCTTCGAGTACGGGTATAAAAATATGCATTCTTCAATGGATAATCCAATGAAACTATGGGTATTGTGGTTTTAAATATAATATTTAATTATTTACATTTTTATTTGTATTATTTTCATTATTAAATTTTTTACAGTAAGTTTTATTTGACAAATACTTTTTAATAATAAAAATAATAATTTAAAAAAGTTTTTAAAGTTTATTTATGATTTTTCTAGCGGCTTTGGCACTAATAAACCATGCCATGAAATAATTCTCTTTCTGAAATGTCGAAAGGCTCTCAAAACATCGAACAATTGTAAAGAAACTGAAAATACTTGTATGTAATATCTTGCAAGGAAAAGCATGATATTTGTACTGAATTTAGATGTCATATATTGGCCATAAAGGCTAGAGGAGGAAAAGAAGTGAAGAAAATTCAATAAAATTTTAGATTTCTTCTCAAATTCTAGT
This sequence comes from Drosophila bifasciata, assembly GCA_009664405.1. Taxonomy (NCBI): domain Eukaryota; kingdom Metazoa; phylum Arthropoda; class Insecta; order Diptera; family Drosophilidae; genus Drosophila; species Drosophila bifasciata. The sequence continues at coordinate 40,491,897 of CM019042.1, read as the reverse complement.
ACTTTATTATGCCACATTTCATTGCAACCACATTTCCTTTATGCTTTATAAAGATATGCAATGAAAGAGCTACTAAGTGGAGTCCTTCTTTCATATTTGAAATGGAATCCAACCAACATTCAAAGACTCTTCCGTTTAGTTACCATAGAAACAGGCAAGAGCAGGAGTTTTACCAGCTTCGATGAACATTTTATTTCCCTTTTCTATTTATAAACTGACTTAAACGGACATTCCACTTCCTTTGTTTGATTTAATCCCCATTTATGTTTAATTATTGCGTAGTGTTTATTCGCTTTCCCCTCCGCAATGCCCTTGCATTGCCAGCTTAAATTACAATATTTGTACATTTATTCAGCTGCATTCTCTCGCTTTTGACATTCGACTGCGTAATGAATAGGCAAGAAAATCACTTATAATGAAATATAATCCAATGGGTAGAAGGGCGGCGGTTGGGATGATGTATTATTGAAGATATAACGCATACACAATGTGGCATGCGCCAGAAAGCAGAGGGGTGAGGGAGGAAAGTAAACTTTGACTTTTAAGACGAGATGCAAACGATTTATTCGGTTAAATGTCAAATGAAAATACAAATAAGAGGCCACACAATAGAAAAATATACAAATATTTCGAGCATCCTACATATAGATTACATTATTCTTATCTGTACTAGGAATATCTAGTAGTGTATTGTATATGTTGAGTTTGAAGAATTTTCTGTAAAAAGGAAGAGTGTAGATTTTCTAAAATTTTCACTTGATTTTTATTGTCTATTTTTTACATTTTCTCTTATGTGCGTTTATTGCTTTCGCGTTGCGTTGGTATTGGTAATAGTTTACAGTTGTTTGCAAATAAAAACGTTCAACTAGGGATGCAGAGTACGTGCTTAACAAGCACCATCTAGCGGTTAATAGTGGCAGCTCTTTATATAGAGTTAGTAAATACTTGCACCAGATGGCGTTTTGCTTGCTACACCCAAGTGTCATGCCTGCCAGCTTTTGTACAGTAGGACAAACCGACTCTTGGAAATAATAATTATTTGTTGTCATCTCTAGTGAATCAAGAGTTCGTTTTTATTTAAATAAAATAAATATCTGAATTTATAAACGAAAACTATTAACTATATAAATACATATATACATATTATATAAAATGTTTGAAGAAAAAAATTCAAAATTTTAAAATAATATTTATATTTTTGGCCACATTGCCATGAGTTACCTTGAGGCCCACTCATAGTTGCCCTTGAATATGGGATTGGTGGCTGTTTCAATGATGTGGGAATGCATAGTAGTGATTACCTGGTGGGATATAGTGGTCGGATGGACAGGAATTAGATACAGAAATGAATATAAAATTCAATGATATCTCTCCGTAGAATAGCTGCTGTCCGCTTAAGGAATAAAGTCGCGGAAAAAATTAATAGAAAAAATAAATAAAAATTAGAAATATATAGACACAAATAATTTTGATACCGAAAATAGATTGAAATTACAAAAATCAACGCCCTGCTGGAAAAATGCCATTATAAAATAATAAAGCAATCTACAGCTCTGTGGGTGGTGTGATGTGTATATTATCAAGATTTTATGAGCTTCTTTTTCAAACACTTTTTCAACACTCCCCCACCCACTTGAGTTTCATTGCCGAAACGTGGACGTAAACGCAATCCATAGCCAGCTGTAGGTAACCTTAAACCGTAGCCAGCTATGGAAAACACTCAACGGGAAAGACCCAACGCAGGCAAAGTATCAATTAAACACTTGAGGCTTGAGGGCCCCACAGAGCCACCGCTTGACTGCTCAATTAGCCAAAACTCTCATCAGGCAAGAGGCAGCAACATCGGCAGCAGCAAGATCAACATCTGCCACAGCAGCAGCATGTTGCTTCCAAGCAATCAATCGACAGGAAAGGTGTGAAAAAAATCACATTGAAACGAAGCTTTAATTGAAAACCTATCTACCACACAGATTGGTATGGGGTTGGGGTATGGGCGGGAGCGGGAGGCAGCATCTTGTGGGTCGTTAACTATGATTTGCAATCCGTGCAACAGGCAACCGGCAAGCGGCAACAGAGCCACCAGCCAGCCTGCCTGCCTGTGTGTGAGCTGGGCTACGTGTTGCCTCCTGCTGCTGCTGGGGAGGGGCTTTTCGGATAATGATAATTTCGCATGAGATTCTGAGGTACGTTTTCTGATGGTTGTAAAATTTTATCGCCAAAACATGACGGGCAAATCAATTTTTATTATTTTATCAGCAATCGACGCCTGCTTAAAGGTCCCGCCAAGCAACCAGCTGCTAAGGAATCAGAATCATTCGATAGGATGTATCTATGTATCTGTAGCTATCCTATCTGTGGCCTGCCTCCAACCGCAGCATCTATCTCTAGCTCATAACTAAGCAGGCAATCATCATCCCATCCCAGCTCAGCCACGCAGCCATCAGCATCCTCTCGGAATGGAATGAAGCTTCAAAAAGAGAACAATAGATGTATCTGACAGATGCGGCAGTGCGGGGAGGGCAGACTCCAACAATGCGCTAAATCATTATCAGTAATTATGCATTGTATTGCGCGCCCTCTCCCCTCTTCCCCTCTCGCTCTCCCTTTGCAGCACACGAGGGAGGATCCAATGCACTGGGGAAGGGCTTTGTACCTTTTCTTTTATACTGTATTTTTTTTTTTTTACTTTTTGGATTGCGCTTTTGATTGATTTCGTTGATTGCAGTTGGCCTTGAGTCCCACGTGCCCCTACCCATACCCGTGCCCTTGTCGTAGTCTATTAATAGTAGTCCAACTAATAGCCCTATTCCCATCTCACCCCCATCTGTACTTTTGTGGCTTTGTATCTTAAATATTTACCTCTCCCTTTGCCTGAAAAGTTCTCCCCTCTCTTCAAGGCACAAAACACCTGAGAGCTGAGCGTTGGATAGTAGCTGCGTTTGTGCGAAATTTATTGGCATTGTGCAAACATTTAACTGACAGCTAATGCGATTTACTATACACAAACGCTGAATAAACCCCAAGCCGAAAGGAGAGACGCGAAGAGTGTGGAGTGTGGTTACCCGTTGTTTGGTCAGTAATTTTCACAATTAGCTGATAAGAGCAAACGAATCCTCCTATTGATGCCCGTGGGATGTTAGAGAGGGAAAAGAGGTAAATGCAGCAAAAAGGGAAATGCAGCCCAAAAAGGGAAGGGAAAATGCAGCCTAAAAAATTCAGCACAGGAAAAATGCAGCCCAAAAACTGCAGGGAAAATGCAACCAAAAACGGCAGGGCAACCAAAACCGGCAGGAAAACTGAAACGAACGAGATTGAAGCGAAATGCAGCCTCATAAATCACTCAACGCTTGCCTCCAATGATGGTTTGTGTATTTGCTAAACGTGTGCCACAAATGCCACAATGGAAAGGGTGTTGCTGTAACAGGAGATAGAGAGCGGCATAGAGAAGGGCCAGCAGCAGCAGCATTCGTCCCTAATCTATAAGTGGGGATTGCTTCAAAAGAGGATGATGGTCAAAGAGGTTCACAAAAGGTTAGGCCTAGACTGCAAAAGGGTTCGACTGCTTACTCCCAGTGCCTTCACTTTTGCACTGCTGCAGCCAGCTGCAGCCCTCCTGCTGCCCTTTTCCACTGCTACTCCCTTGCTTCAGCCTCCCAGCTGCCCTTCGTCCCTGCTTCAGCCTTTCTGCTGCCCTTTTCCACTGCTTCAGCCTCCCTTCGTCACTGCTTCATCTCCCTTCTATGCTGCTCCCTCCCTTGGTTGCTTGGGCAATAAATTAAACCTGCATTTGGCTATTTTTGTGGTCATTAGGCACGACTGCAGTTTGTCTGTTTTTGGTTCTACCACTAGCTAACTTCTCGTACTCAACTTCAACCCACCTCCCTCCCACCTCGTATCCATCTGCCACCCATCTTCATTCGCGATTCGTCTGCCAGAGTCTGGCAAGAAGTTTTTAATGAAGTCTCTTAAAAGTTCTGTGTGCAACGCAGCAGCAACAAGGCAGTGCAACGCGCAAGAGGTAAGCCATCAGCCATCATCTACTCACATGTTGCAATACCAATTGGCAAATGGCATTATGAGTTATGAGTTATGTGTCTGTGTCTCTCGTATGTCTCGTGTGTGTATCTCTCTCTGTGGTTCGTTCTATGTGGAAGATGGCTTAATTTCTAGCTCTGTGGCTCGCTGGCTCTTCAGACTACACTCCACTGTGAGTGTGTGTGTGCCACAGTTCAATTAACATAATTAATGTGCGCTACACGCTCCACGCTCCATGCTCCACTTGATTCGTTTGCGTCCCAGGTCTCAAGTTCTCACTGTCTCACTCTCTTGTGGCTCTTGGAGAATCCCTCGAATGTGATGGGAGATCCACGTATCAATTGAGGGAGACTCTGGCGAACACACCTCTCAAATCTCTGGAATCTCTCCTAATCCCTCCTCCTGTCTTCTTAACTGCTTTAATGAGCAATTAACTGATACTTATTTTTAATGATTTAGAGCTTAACCTTTTGGCCCAACTCCAAGTCGGACTTTTAACAGGTTTTTTTTTACTTGAAAAACAATGTTCTAATTTAAAAAATAATTATATATATATATATATATATATAAAATTTAAATTTACTATATAGTTCTTCATACAAGGGAAATTCTCACAGTTTTTTTTAATTCATTTTCGTTTTTTTTTTTTTCCACTTTTTTTACACCTTTTTTTACACCTTTAAGTTTTATTACAACTTGAATTTTTAAATTTATTATGACTTCATTTCAAGGTCGAGCTGTATGTGAACCTACGCTTTAAATAATGCACGATATGATTCGAAAGTAATGCTGAATTTGGCGACTTTAAATCTTGGGAAAATTTAAAACCTTTGTCTTGGTCGCCCTCATATTTGGTTTATTTTTTAAATGGAATTTTAAAAGATTTTTAACATTTTAAAGCTCTAAAAAAAAGAGAGTTTGATAAACAAGATGGTCACAAAAATGTTAGATTTCTAATAAATTTTGGACTACTTTCAATTCTTTTTATTAAGTTAAAATTCTCCTTAGATTTCTGAGTATTTTACACAATTTTCTATGAACATTTCTAGCCACTTTTCTTTACCTTTCATAACTATATCACTAATAAATCATTCTACATATGCACCTTTGTCAACTTCCCTTTTCATTTAAGCCAAGTTTCAGCTAAGTAAACACCCAAAACCAACTGAAACTTTGATTGATTCGTATAAAGTAGCTGCCACTGTTTTATTTATAAAACTTTTCAGTCAATCAAAATCAATTTTTAGTGGTGGAAAACTTTAGTGCATAACATTCAAAAGGCAAAACTGGCAGGCTAATGCGAGGTTTATAAAGTTTTCTCCATTCTCTAGACGAAAGTTTTTGTTCGCTCCCTGGAAATGTTTCAATACTAGAGGTTGCTGTTGCTCCTGTATCTGCCTCTGTCTGCCACTTGGCAGCATCCATTTGCCACACATTTACTGCTCCACTAAAGCGACAGTTTGTGGATACATGGGATATGTTTATGTGCCATTAGGTGGGCATATTAAATGACTCTTTGGGGCAGCAGCAGCAGCAGCAGAATCCAGAATCCAGTCGATGGGGGCGTCTTGGCTTATGGCTTGGCTTATATTTCAGGCCATTTGACAGCATAGAATTTCATGCAGAGCAGAGCAGGGCAGAGCCTGGTGAAATGCTGCACTCAAAAACAATTTCAGATTGCACTTGAAAGTTTTTTGCGGGGGCGGGGTTGGGGGGTCGCTTAATGTGTGCTTAAAAAGGTGTTGATGGGAGTGGGGGCGGGGGGGCGTACATGTGTGAAATATGATATGCTCATTAAGCAGCCCCTGACACGCCCCTAAATAACCCAAGGGCCCGCCCAAGGCGGCGTCTCGCTGGCAAGTCAAGTGCATAAATAAATGCCTGGCATTTGCCTCTGCCACTGCCGCTGCCACTGCCTCTGCTGAAGCTGGGGCAAGATGTGAGAGATGATGATGGGGAATGCAGGCAGCAGGCAACGTTAAGCGGTTGAAAGCAAAACGCACACCTGCCACCCCATTTATGGCCCGGTTTTTGCAAGATATATCATCCGGTTGCCAGGCAGAGGCAGCAGCCAGGAGCAGGAGCAAGGACACCTGACAACGCCATCACCCACGAGAGAGAAATGTAAAGCAGTGGGCCAGCAGCCAGCCATAGAGCGTCTCCTGGCTAAGAAGGCAAGCGCAGCTAGTCAACTGGTTTTGCCATTTCCAACTCGTGTGTGTGCTCATCTTTGATTACTTGCATCAAATGGTTGCATAAAAATGTTGCTAAGAAAGTGTAAATTAGTGCGGGAAAATACACAAAAAAACGTATATACAACATTATGTCTAGGCGCCCAAGTTGAGTTCCAGTTTTTCTTGTTTTTAGTTGAAGTTCAGTGCGTGGTCAATCGGCATAATAAATCATTATAACGCCCACCAGAAGAGAACCCATAAAAAACAAACAAACTCTGGCTCGCGATCACCGATTAAGTCATCATCAACCGAAAAGCCACAAGCCGCAGACAACAGGCAACATATAAGAGGCAACATACAAGAGGCAAGAGGCAACAGCCAACAGTGGAGACTCTGCAATGGAAACAATGCGTCGAGTGGCGTGCCCAAAAGTTGCCTTGGGGGTCAGGGTCGAGGGTTCGGGGTTCGTCTCTGGCTTGAGGCCTTTGCGCCACAGATTATTTAAAAACCAATAGAGATTTAATCTGTTTGACTTGGCAATAAAGTCATTTAGAATGGTAAATATTGCCCCGTGAGATGAGATGAGTAAAAATCCATTATGACAGCAGCATCCACACAGAAATTGAATGGTGCTCCAAGAGAGTTCTACAAGAGAATGGCAAAGAGAAAGAGTTTTACTTTAACTGATAGATCTACTGCATTCTGGAGAGTGTTTTTTTGAAGGGGAAAGGTTAAAGAAAGAGTAAATACAATTAATATAATTTTTAATTATTTTTTAAACGCATTTTAAACTGAATTATACTTGAGTTTTCCTGCTAAAACTCGTATAAATCTTTTTAGAATCAACATTAAATATTTGAATTAATTTTTAAAATAAATAAACTACACAGAAATCTTAGATTATGTTCATTTTTTTAGAAACATTTCCTTAGAAATTGCTAAAATAGCATGGAAAATGCTGGACCTCTAGCTCAAATAATGTGTGACCTTCACGGGCTGGACCTCTAACTCAAATAATGTCTGTCCTTCAAAGGTCTGTACCTTTTTTTTGTGTGTGTGTGTTTTTTTTTTTTCTCTCTGCTATTTTCCGTTGTAATCTTCCTGGGAAAATTATGCACTGTTGCCACTGTTCCATTCCAAAGCGAATCAAAAGAAATTTGTTTACCATTTCCGTCTTGGAGCAGCAGCAAAAATTCTAAGAAAAATCTGAACAAATTTTCTAGTATTTTTTGTCATTTGTCCTCCGCACACTAAGCAGCATCCACATCCTACCATATTTTCCCATTCATGGTGCCTGCTTTAAAGTAATTCCCCACCCACTTTTTCCCGAATGGAAAAGCCTTTTCTTTTGCCTGGCCTCAGGCACCTGTTGCCTGCCCCCACAGTGTGAGGAGGTACTACTATTAATATTATTTACAACTCAATCTGAATGATGCAAGCACCAATAATCACAATATTTATTCGCTTCTCTCTCCTCTCTCGCTGTCTTTCTCTCCCTCTCTCTTTTTTGCGGCTTCCGCTCTTCAATGGGAGGAAACAGCATTATTACTCTTCAAATGCAAAATGCAAATCAATTGAAAATACAAATAGAAAATCTGCTTGGAAAAATAGTCGAAAGGAAGGTAAAAGGAAGAAAAAATAAACTAAAACTTGTAATAAATAAAAAAAAAGCAAGCACCGTTAACAGCAGCAACAAATACACCCACAGGGAGTTTTTTTTTATAGAGTTTGCAGCTAGAGGGGGAGAGAAATGAAGTATGAGGCAGAGTTTAAGCTAAAGTTACAGTCGGAGTTGGAGCCAGAGCCAAAGGTAGTGCCAAAGTTAGAGCCAGCGTTAGAGCCCAGAGTTAAAGCCAGCGTTAGAGCCCAGGGTTTGTCTTGCTTTTGGTGTGAATTTATTGCTTAATCATGCGGTTTTTTTTTTTGCTGAAAGGTAAACAGAAGAGAGAAAACTGTGCATGTGGCAACTGCAGTTTTAGATACCCTGAAAAAATATTCATTTGGAATCGAAAAAAATAACACAAAAAATGGTGTACAAAATTCCACAAATAATATTTAAATTTTATAAATTTTAATAACACTAAAAAAGAAAAGAAACTATAAAATTATAAAAAAAATAAATAATTAAAATAAATTATATACAATTATAAAAAAAACTAATAATAAATTGACTTTAATCACCAAAAAAATAGTACAAAAATTAAAAGAGAATGTAGCATTAATATGACTACAAAAAAATGACTTAATATTGAAAAATAACACCAAAATTAGATTAGTAAATTACTACAAAAAAAAAAACATGTAAAAAATAAGACATAAAATGAAGGGCAAGGCAGTCATCATATCTTAAGAGTAATATTCAAACCCTTTACCCAAAACATAAATACCCCGCCAACAAAGAAGAGTAAAAAACGGGGTTCAAATGCAAATAAATCCAAAAGGAATCCAGGTCCAGGTCTCAGTTCAGATCTGGCTGCTCTCTGGTTGAACTCCAGCGTTCAGTTGGTCGTTTTTTTTTTTTTTTTTTTTGTGGGTCCTCTAACAAGGTGTAGTAGTGCTTGTCTAACTGGACGTTCCAATGCTGCAGCTCTCTGTGTGTAGTATGTTCGGGTTGCCTTCTTCATGTAGGCGTTTTGGCGTGGTTTCGGTTGCTGTGTGTGTGTGTGTGTAGTGGCGGCGGGGGTCAGGCCCCCAGTAGCATACTCAAATTTGTTGCAGCAACAACTTGGTTTTTGCCGTTTGTTTTATGTGTGTGTGTGTGTGGGGCGACAGACGCAACTGGTAAAATGCTGCAATTAATATGAGGCGCACATGCAGCACCAAAGCAAAAGCACAGCCACAGCCACAGTACAGCACAGGCACAGCAACAGCTTGCCCACCCACACAGCGCATACAGCGTCGAGCTCCCATCGAACCGCAACATGTTGGCTTCAAACAGAAACATTTCGTATCGCAAGTCTGAAGCGAACGAACGGAACCTCAAGCTTTGGTTGGGTCGTCGCTCACTCGAAAAACGAGTTTCGCCGCGTGCGGATTGTCGTCTCTGTGTGGCTCTCGTTAAACGATCTATAAAAAAAAAAAGATTACTGCTACTGTTAGCAGTGCTACTGCCTATCCTACCTACTATATTCCTACATCAATTATCTCTTGGCAAAACAAAAAAAATACAACGCACCATTAAACAAATGCAAAGCAACCCATAAATTTGTGTTTAAAATTGTGTAAAAGTGTACAAAAAAAAAACCATCATATTATTTTTTTGTAACTACAAATTGCGGTCTAAGCTATGAAAATAAATCCAACACCAACCGCAGCAATCCAACAACATTAAATTTGTGTTATATTTAAGCCCCATAATTTATGGAAATTTATATATATTTTAAAATCTCTACAAAATATACAAGAGAATTTCAATTGCAAATTCGAATAAAGTGAGTGTAAAAGTGAGTGCTCCAATTGGTTTGTAGAACGTGCAAAGAAAACGAACGGTTAATTGTTGATGCAAACAACACACGAAATCTAACAAATAGATGAACCACACATTAAAATGAAGTTAAAATTGCCCCCGAGCACCCACTGAACCACTGAGCCAGCCACTGACTGCATTGCATGCTAATGGAGCTGTAAATAAACACCCCAGACACAGACCCAGACCCAGTCCCATCAGGCACAGAATTTTGTGAGTAACTTTTAACTGTTTTGTCGGTTTGTGGGCTTTTCGAAAAGGGGGTAACCAGATGTTGGAAAAGAGTTTTCTTTGCCTTTCGAATAAATGGGTTCAATTACGTGCAAGGTGTGGGAAATTTTCGATTTTCTATAGCTGCAATTGTGTTAATTGAAGCTTTGGGCGGTAGTACATTTACCTAAGCCATTAGCCATAAACTTTGTGTTAAATCTTTGATGAACTTTTGTCATCAGAACTTCAAATACGAGTATTTGGGAATATTTCCAGGGGTTTCATGTTTATTTAATTTCTTCTTTTTCTTTGGGCATATTTTTCCACTTAAGTTATGTAGGCTGTTTTTTTGTTATTTTTTTCTGTTTGACTTTTATTCTTGTCACACGAAAAACTTCTTAGGCGAAAAAGTTTTAGCAGCAATAAAAAAAAAAGTTGTACAAATTGTAAGCTGATATTTTGAGTGGATGAACAGAAGCGAAGAAATGGGATAGCAAGGCTTATAAAGTGTGAGAAAGTGTGGGAAAGTACAAAAAAAAATAGTTTTGGCTAGAGAACTAATGGATAAATACCACAATTTCTACAAGCAAAAAAATCAATAAAAATAATAGATAAATATCATGAAAATAATACAATTAGATACATACATAAAACAGCTTTAAAAAATGGCAGAAAATCTTAAATATTTTATAAACATACCAACATAAAAATATGAGAATTAAAATCGGTTAATAATATTTTTTAAATACGTGGAAAATATACTTAGCAATTCAAATACCTTGAAAAACGTGCAGAAAAGTGAAGGAGATGAAGCTAAAACCCCTTAAAATGAAAGGGTTGTTGAAAAGCCGTACCATATCCAATATTTTGTGGCCAGTTTCAACCGTTAGGATTCCAGTTTGGGATTATGTAAAATTCTGTCGCCTGAGTTTCTTGACTGGAAGTAATACTTGCATTATGCCCCAGCTTTTTTTTTTGCTCATTTGTTCTGCGGCTTTTGTTCTCCAAACACACACACACACACACACTGGCGATGATGTGATTTTCTGGGTGTTAGTGTCGAAATGATTTCACTTGACAGTTGGCTAATAAACTTGCCTACTTCATGGCCCTCACTCCGAGGCTCTTCAACGCCTCATTACTCATGCTAAATCTTCTGGCACTTTACACCTTCTTCATACACCTAATGCAAAAGGTTGTCAACTTTTGGCAGAGAGTGTGTGTGTGTGTGTGTTGTGTGCTCTTTAAGCCTTATGCAAAAGCTCAAATTAGCCATGCAATTTGTACTTAACTATTTACAGCGCACCAGAGACAGCGAGACAAGAACTAGAAGGAGTGGGATTCAGCTAGGGATTGGGGACTTCAGACAGGGGGCAAATAGCTTCTTGAGTACTCTTTCTGTGCAAAGGCGTTTGGGGGTCTCCGTTGCCAGTCTCCCATCTCCCCTCCTCGTCCATCCGTGTGTGAGGGACGAGAATAATAAAATGGCAAAGGACTTAAAAGACGAGACGCGACGACAACGTGCGGATGGGATGGCGGACGTAGACAAGCGACAAGTTTATCACTTGTTAAGCCAAACGTTGGACAGGCGATGCTTCAGCAGCAGCAGCTCCAGCTAGGGTCCAGCTACAGATGCAGTTCCATCTTCTGATGCAGCAGCAGCCAGAGTGAGAGAGAGAGAATCAGCTCAGCTTAGCTCAGCTCTCTCGTTGGGTCTCACTCAGTCTCGGCTCTACTTAGAATACGAATCAGCTCCATCTTCTGTTGCAGACTACGTCCAGACGATGTCTCGTCGACTGGCAGGCAGGCGGTGATGGGCGCGGCAGATAAGGCACTTGGCCAGCAGAATGTGTACTTGGACAGAATGTGGTGGTGCCTAGAGATAGGGTCGGTCGTGCATGGTTGGTATGGGTGGACGGATGCAATTTGCATGGGAGTCACACGAAAGTGAGTTACATTTAGGGTTGAGATACATAAGGATAGCTGTGGGGTTATGCAAAGGGAATGCGCGAAAAGATGAAGGTTCAGATAGATGGGGTGATATCTAAGGAAATAGCAAAGGGAATAGCGGATGCTGGAGTCTGCGAATTAGAAAGGAAATTATGGGGATATCTAGAGAGAAAGGTGTAGTATTTTAGGGATTGCTAATAATATTTTAAAATACTAAATAAAATACTTGAAAATACTAGACATAAAATAAAATTTAAAAAAATACTTAAATAACTTGATCTAATACTAAATAAATATTGATAAATTACTTTGAGAAAAAAATACTTTTTAAAATATTTTTAAAAATACTGTTAAAATTTTAGAAAAATTTTTTTAAAATACTAAAAATAAGTTTTTCAATATTTTTTTTTCTTACAAAATCTTCAAAAAAAATTTGAATAATTTTAAAAAAAAACTTGAATAAAAATACCAAATTTATATAAAATATGCCAAAAAAATACCATCGAAAATTTGTAAAATTTAAAAAAATTTAAAGAGATAAATGCATTACCATTATTGTGTATAATATACCATTTTGCTGTTTGGGTCGTGTTCGAGTATATTCAAGGCAGCTCCAAAATGTGAAAGATCAATAAAAAGATACAACCCATGTCTTACAGTAATGGGATTACCCTTTAAACTCTTTAGTGAGCCATCAAAACGAAACGTTTAAGGCGATGATGCTCCTCTCTCAATAAAATACCCATAATCCCCTTATGGGAGTCCCATATTTGAGACAACTTTCGGCAGCTGCGTCTCCTTTTTTGTACTCCTTTTTTTGTATGGGGTACAAAATTCAAACTCCAATGAGATCTTTCACATCTATGAAAGTGTCACGAGCGGAGTGGCCAACGGAAGAGCATCCCACATGGGGATGGAGATGGTGAAGCTGTCTGGAGTATCAGCTGCTCCTCTTTTAAGTAATGTCTGCAAATTGTTTTGAGTGACAATAAGCGAAAATCGATGCTCGAAAAGATGCAGCTTCAAGCCATGGCAACAACAGGCCGCATAGTCCCGTAGGCTATAAATACGAGTAGTATTTACCTTCCCACTCCCCTTCCCTAGTGTGATAAACAGGAAGCAAATGTCAAAGTGATTGTCAACTCAAAAATTACGTATACGCATTCAATCGGATGCTTTCCATTGATACGATACGAGCGACGAGCAGGGACGGGACGACGAGCATCGTAGTTTGGCGAGACATTGCTTTCGTTTCCGCCATCATCGGTTGGCCCACAGCATCAGCCCACCACCAGCCATCAGCCAACAGCAGCCACAGCGGCGGCAAAAGTCGATTGTTTGCATTTCCATTTCAATTTCAATTTTTGCCTGCCTGTCACATTTTCACTCTGTTAATTTTTTGCCTGCCGCCTGCCTCTTTTAATTTTTTTTGCCTGCCGCCTGGCTGTCACCTGTTTTTTTTTTACTCTTTCGTGTGAAGTTAATTTTATTGACTTTACCACAGAGGATGGCCCTGCAATGGTTCTGTCGCCTCTGTTTGATTGGTCTTTAACGTTTTGGCAGCTGAGAACAGGTGTTTAGTGTCTCCTATGTATCTTGTGTCTCGTGTTTGAGTATGTAATTGATTAGCTGTCGTGTTAATTGCAAAACCAACAGAACCACAGCACAGCTCACAGCCCCTAGGTGCCTGCTGATGCTGTCACTGCTGCTGCTGCTGCTGTTGCTGCTGCTGATGTTGCTGTTGCTTCTGTTGATGCGAAGGAGGCGCCACAGAAGTGGGATGTTCTGTGTTTAGCAGGCGCCCCAAGGGTGTAAGCGCCCCAGTTCTAGGGTCTGTGTTTAAGCGCCTCCCTCAGAGCTCTGTGGCTCTGTGTTTAAGTGGCAGAGCCCTTCAATTAGTAGGCTTACAGCAGGCTTGACACCTGTCTTAATTATGGATAACATTTTTGTCAAATTACACATTGCAGGTCAGTCAATAAAGGAGCGTAGTATCCATGTGTATCCATTGCTGTATTAATTACAGTAAACATCCAATTAAGACCCAATGTCAATGTTGGAATATGTAAATTTTGATTATGAAATGCTCACTTAATGCCTGGCAAGTGCATTTAAGAGGTGGAATGATAAGGGAACTTTGTATAAATTAGAGATATGTATAAATATAAATTAGAGATGATTGGAGAGTAAAGAAGACCCTGAAGTTCATCTGAATGCGATTCCCTCAGTGCAGGAGTCACACCTCCCCCACTTGCTACGGAATTATAAATATTAAAAGTCATCACAGGGCGGGAGCTACTTATTCAGAACTCTCTCCCGCTCTGTCTTAACCCGCTCTAAGTCCACTCTTGACCCGCTCTAAGTTCACTCTTAACTCACTCTTAACCCCCTTTAACACGCACCAAGTAATCCCATTAATTAGCTCACAAATCTATTAGTAGCAGAGTTTTATTCTGAAACAATCTGCTCGCTCGCTCGCCCTCTCTCTCTCTCTCTCTCACCTACTCGTAGCAATTAGCTTTATTAAGGCGCAACAAATTGTTGTAGGGCCTTCCGCTTCGCTGGACAGGTGCGTAAACAATGTGCTCAACGCACACTGCTGGCATTTCTCTTTGATTTACACAAAGTATCTCGAAGATACAACTACAACTACAAGTTTAATTAGAAAGACAAACAGCCAGATTCCGCAGCACAACAGGAGGTAGGAAGCCCCTTTTTGCGCCGTACTCTTGGAGACTTTTCCACGCACATTTTCCCCCTTTGGACAAAGGGGAAAATATATATGTATGTATTAAATTATAAACGCCAGGCCAGCGATGCAATTTAATTAAAATTTTAACTGGCAACAAAAACACACAGACAGGACAGGACAGGATAGCACAGGCCCTTGGGTCATACGCTGCGTATGCGTAATATTTACTGAATCGAAAATGTTGAATATCTTTCTCTCCTTAGACATTGAATATCCCCTGCTGCTGCTGGCATCGAAGGTCGCACCACCACACACAGCTGCTAATTGAATTTACGCCTACAGCCGCCAAAGGGTCCTTTGGGAGGGATCCATCGAATCTACTGCCTGCTCTGATTTTGTGCAAAGGTTCGCTGAACCTTGCCGCAACACGTGTCCGTCCGGCCCCCCATAAAATTGATAAGCCATAAAATATATACGAATATTGGCCAAAATGTCTGGAAGCAACAGCTTCCTTTTGAAGGGCCTGACGGGCATCTTAAAACATAAAAGGGATGCAGGGGCTTCGCTTCGCTTTCCTCTGCCCCTGCCACTGCATTTCAACTCAAACAAAAAGCCTAAAAAGATTCAAAAAGTTCTTAGAGCAGACGAGACTCCCTCTTTTTGTTTCTGCTTCATTAATTTAATTTTGTTTTCACAATAAATTTTCTTTTCAACAAAAGGGAAAAGGCATTTTTCTCAGACGACACGCTTATGCTAATCCCACAAAAAATGTAAAAGAAAATGTACAATAAGATTTACATGCATAACTTTTGGGCATATAATTTGTAACTTCCGTGTATTTGTAATGTACAGAAGAAAGAGCTGGGCGGGAGTATTGTTAGAAATTGAATTTTTCAATTCTTCAAAGTTTAGTTCTTATAATTTTCCAGCTTTTTGCTGCCTTTTTATACTCGTACTCTAGGAGTTAAAAGGTATATTAGATTTGTGGTAAAAGTGGATGTGTGTAATGCAGAAAAGAAAACGGGCTGACCTATGGATCTCTCGTACGGGTATAAAAGTAGAGTCGCGGCAACGGAAGCGACTCACAACGTTCCTTCTCGTTTTGTACTTTTTTCCCGCTCGAATGCTTATGAAATATTATGAATGAATCAACTATTTGTGCAGAACGTGATTTGGTAGGCATTCCATATAAATTTTAATGTTGTTTTCTCATAAATAATTGCGGGCACTTCCGTTCGCTGTAATTCCAAATGGTAATCCAATGGAAATGGGTAAATAATTCTTGAAAATTTATTCTTAAAATTGTAGCTGAATTTAGGGTATACAAATCTGCAGGTAGAATGAATTTCAGCTCCATTTTTGCTTGAGTTTTATATCTTTGGTGATGTAATATGTATAAGAAATGAATCATAAATGTAATGAATCGTTGGCAGAGCATGATATACTACTTGTAAGAACTGTATAAGTTTTTTCCGCTCATTCCTTTAGTTTTAGTGATAATTTCCCATAATATTCCTTACACAATGCTCCAGGTTTTTCCACCTAAAATATCCCCCTATAAACATTCCTTTTGGTAGCTCCAGGCACCTTTTCTCTTGACCAAATCGGATCAAATATTTTATTTGATTTTCTTGTCTGTATTTGTTTAGCCCGAGAGCAGGCAGCTCCACATGCCACATTTAACCCTCTTTATGTGTGCACATAACAAATGCTGCCTGGCTCACCCCTTTTTTGATGGGGTTAAATGGTGGGACTTCCATCAAACACTTTGGGGCGCTTCGCTTCGTTCGCTTGAATGACGACCGACTGCCGGAGCTGTCTGTCTGCCTCTCTGTCTGTCTGTCTGTCTGCCTGTCACGTTCTTATTCTGCCAGAACTTATGACTATGTCAAACGAATGAAATGTGAAACAGGTAAAAGAGAGATGGCTAAAACATGAGCAGAGCAACAAGACATATACAAGTGATTGCAGCTGGAGTGAGTGTGGGGGAGTTCGTTTAAAAATTTATTAAATGAGCGCCAAACTGAGGGAAGGGTTGAGAGAACCACCTGCCCGACCCCCCGCCCCCTGCTTTATTGGAGCGTGAGGTCAGAGCTTGGAACGGAAAGAGTAGTTCCCCCCTGTAGTAGTTCTCTGTCACGCTTTGATTGAGTCTCAGCTACAGCTTCAGGGACTCCATCTGCTGGGGGTGCATGGCCCATGGCATCCATCAATTTGCCAAAAAGGAACACAACATGTTGGCAGATTCTATGACCCGACCCTCAGACAGGCAAACAGTTGCATGTCCATTAGGGCCATGGGTTGGTTCGGTACGTTCGCTCATTGGTTCTTTTGGGGGAACTCTAATCAAGTGCCTTGACTACCAGTACGAGTGGTAGTTGTTCTACTACGTGAAACTATCTGCTGTAATGGTTTGCTGGACTGAGCAAGAAGAGAAATACACTGAGGGAAAACGGGATGTACTTGCTATCCAGTATGCATTTCTGCATGCGAAATGGAAGACTTTTAATATCTGAAAATTATCTGTTTCAAATATCTATTATTGATTCTTCGATTATTTTTTATCGATTATTATTTATCGATTATTTTTTATCGATAATTTTCTGTATGTTATTTAATTTGTTGAATTCTCAATCAATTTTGTATCGATTTTTCAATATTTGTATCATCTATTAATCGATTTATATGCATATCGATATTAATTTCGATAATTTCTAATATATGCAAAAACTGCACAATTTTTTACCCATATGTTCTCTCATTGTTCTCAGTGCATATTTACACTCATGCGATAAAGGAAACATCGCACACACACACACACACGCACATACAGTGCTTCCTATTAGCTAATGGACTCGCAGCTGCTGGCAGTGCAGCAGTACAGCAGAAATCACCAATTGCAGTTGCAGTTGCACAGACTTGCTGTTGTTGTTGTTGCTGTTGTTGCTGTTGTTGCTGTTGTTGCAGTTGTATTTTGGCCAAACTCGTGACCCAAGTTCCTGCCTCGTTCTGCCATAAGGAACAGAGGGCCGCTGCACTTGCCACTGCAGTTCGTTGCAGTTGCAGTTCGTTTGCCCCCAAAAAAAAAAGTTTCGTTTTGGCATTCCCATTCCCCCGATGTTTGCTGGCTGATGGCTGGCTGGCTGGCTGCTTGTTGCCTGCCTGTGTTTGCTCTTTGGTTACGGCCAAACAATTACCCAAACAGCCAGAGAACACCGAACACCGAACAGAACCTTTCTCCCCACTCGAACTAACGAACAGATGGTAGATGGTTGATGGCAAAGTGTGCAAGGGGCATGGCTGTGCAGGGGGTATAGGCCCTGGGCCCTGGTGGGCATTCTAGCGGAACTTTGTGTCGCATTATGCCGTGTTTTTGAGTTGTCAGTGGATGTGGATGTTGTTGCCTGTTTGCCGTTTGCTGTTTGCTGTTGTCGTGGCTCTGCATGTTTACTACAATGTTGGTTACAATTGTTTTTCCCATTCTTGTTTTCAGAATTTGTATACGCGGTATTACTTGTGGTGCGCTAAAGGGTATGATGGAATAGAATAAAATGTTGCCAGTACTTGCAGATAATTTCTAGGGGACTCTTAGTCGTGGCTTGGAGCTCACTTTTCTTTGAAACAATTCAATTAATTAAAATAAAGTCAATTTAGGTGCATTTTGGTATATTTTTACTACCAGATACTAGAAATATCTCGACTTTAAACCCAAGCATCGACGTATCTTTATCTACTTATAGCATTCCCAGGTATCTTTCTGTCGTTGCCCTCACTTATACCCTTTACCTCTTTGTTTTTTGTTGTGTGCCTGCAAACGACATGCACATGCATAGATACATAAACCAGATACATGACCAGATACAGATACAATTGTATATGTTACTGTGCAGCCAGTGGCCATATAGCACTCGGATGTTTGCTGTGTTCTATGCTCTCTCTCTCTCTCTCTCTTACTCTCTTTATGAACAAGTGCACAGACACTAATTATGTTTCAGTTTGCGCTTGGCTGGGTGCTGCAACAGCCACCCCCTAGCCCTACCACTCACCCACCCCCTTTGCCACTTATCATAGTCGTATGTGAGCCGCCCCACCCCCCCCTGGATACCTGTTTTGAATTATTTTGTATGTCACAAAATATTTGGTGCCCGTGTGTTTTGTTATATCAATAATAATACAAGGGAAATGCTATGAAAATGCTATGAAAATGCTAGGAAAATGGGAATATTTTCAAGTGCAAAGAGCTACATATGTATAGTAGAGAGGGGGGTGGCAGCAGAGGGGAGGAATGTGCGTGCGAATGAATTCATTTGTCCAACTGCTGCTGGGAGTGGATGGATGGGGAATCATCGACACAAATAATTGAACAGGTTAAATGGATTACGAATGGCCAGGGAAATGGGAAATGGTAAATGCGAAATGAAAGTGCATCAATTGGTAGCAGCAGAAATATGTTATAATAAATACTTGATTAAGCAATTATTTTACTCTATTTCTGTGGCCGAAGTATCCTTTTGGGTTAATTTCATTTGTTGCCAGAAATTGAAAGCCACAAAAGTTGGCACGCAAAATGTTTTGTGCTAGTTTTTTGCTTTCCAAATGAACAGACAAGAAGGAATTTTGTATGAAAAAATTGTGCAATGATGTGAAAATTGGCAGGAAAACAACTTTGAAGAAGTGGTATACAATGCACTTGAAAGAAAAAACTACCAAGGCACTACAAAGCTACAAGCTCCACGGTACTCCAAGGATTCATACATATGTATGTACATTCTTTGAAACTTCATTCTCAAAACTTCTTCATACCCCTTGAAAAATTACAATTGCTTTTGAGAAAAAAAAATAAGAAAACACCTTTCAACAACTTCAAAACTAAAAATTTATTCAGCCGAAAAATCTTCAAAAAACCCCCAAAGTTATATTCATCAACATAAAAAATAAAAAAAATTTTAACAGAGCCAAACTCTTCAAAAAAAATGTAATTTTCTCCAACGACAAATCTTTTTAAAGATGTACAATATCTTTAGAGAAAAAAAAAACTTTAAAATTCTCAAAAAATACCCTTTGAATACCTTCCTAAAAAGCACATTACTACAGCAGAAAAACCTCTTCAAAATAAATAATTTGTACAGATTTATTGCGGTAGAAAACCCCTTGAAAATCAGATTTCTTGTGCTAGGAAACCCTTTCAAAATCTGTAATTTCTAAACAGGAAAACCCCCCGCTAAAAGATACAATTGAAAATCAAAAGTTGCATATGAAAATTAGAGCTCTTTTTTTTCACTGGCTCTCCGACCTTTGTTTTTTAATTGAGAAACCCCTTAAGTACAGCATTATTAGACCATTATTAGATCGTTATCAGATTAATTATGGAATTAAATACGACGAAGCAACAAAAAGCCCCTAAACCATGAACTTCAGGGTCTGTCTCTCTGCAGCTCTAACCACATTGTACGAGTATATCTAACGCCTCCAGCTATAGATAGTTTCAGTATATCTAACACCTCCAGCTATAGATAGTTTCAGTACTTAATCGTACATGGAAGAAGACTGACTTTGTGTACCTACAAACAGCCATAGTTTCAACGCTTCAGAAGATGCATTTCAATGCCATCAAAGTCGATGCTAAAGTTTCATTTGATGGCTTTAGCTGGTTGCAAAGGTTTGGGGGGTTTCATTGGTTTTTATGGGAATGGTATGGGAAAAGCAATAACTTTATGGATCACTCAAGTGGCGTTTGGGGTAGGAGTACTACTAGTGGCAGTCGTTCAATTAAATGGCCAATGGCTGCGACAGAGACAGAGAGAGAAAGAGAGGCAATCAGCACCATAAAATGATGAATGAAAATGACATCAGCAAAAGATACAAGCCACCGATGAAGGGCAGGGGCAGGGCAAAGAGGGTCCAAAAGATACAGGAAGAAGCGGCATAAAAAGAGCAAATCCAAAAGCTACAAAAAAACAGCTGGGGGAACAGGTCGAAAAACGCGAGCGAGCGCAGCAATGTCAGCTCCCCATTCCTCACCCCGTGCCACGTATTTGGGTTAATCAAATTTAGTTGTTGCTGCGGCCGCCTTTAAAGGGGGGTGGGGTAGGCCGCCTCTTGCCAGCTTCAGAGCGGGCAGAGGTTAGGGAAGGGGACGACCCATTAAGCAGCTGTGTACATGTACCTGTCGTTGGCTGTATCTTATGGATTTATGTTTCACATGTGCCGCAACATTTGCACCCCAACCCCCCACCACTCTCTCACTTGCTCTCTCTCTCCTGCTCCCTCTCTGTGGTTCGTATCTTGTGGATATCAAAAGCGTGTGTGGCATTCCGTTCTGTGCTTCTCGTGTGCACGCATTTTACGTTAATTACATGTCAGGCTTTTGTAATTATTTTGACAGTGAACAAACGAAGCAACGGGAAAAGACAGAGAGAGATAGAGAGAGAGAGAAGAGTTACTTACAGTTACATTCGTCACCAGATTTTATGTGGATTTTTTTGTTGTTGTTTCTTTATGTGTCTAAACATTCTGGGTAGCTGGCTGTCTGACTGTCGCTTCTGACTGTCGCTTCTGTCTGTCGCTTATGTCTGTCCCATCTGTCTGTCGCTTCTGTCAGCAGCATTTTGTTTAATGAGCTTTTTACGAGCTGTGCAATGAGCAAAGATACGCAACACACACACTAACATACACGCACACACATAGATACACAGCTACACACACTGACAGGCTACAGTTAATCGCATGCTCCCCACTTATGGGCTGCAATGTATCTGTATCTGTATCTGTAACTGTATCTGTATCTATTGGCTAAACCCTCTGCGCGCTATAATCAAACAATTGAATTGGTTTCTGAGGTTTCCAGTAGCTCCAGTAGTTGTAGCTGTAGCTAGGCTGCCACCGCGGGAGTCATCAGAACAACAACAACAACAACATCGTTCTTGACGCATGAAATGACAGCCAAACATCAAAGCAAAAACCTTCAGGCTGGCTGGCAGGCAGGCAGGCTGCTCAGAAACCTCAGTCAGCTATCAGCCTCCACCGCAACAGTCACAGCTTCAGTCTCAGTCTCAGTCTCTGCCGCAGCTATAGACTCTGCCAGAGCTACAGTCTCAGACTCTGCCACAGCTTCAGTATAAGTCCCTGCCACCGCTTCAGTCTCTGCCACAGCTTCAGACTCTGTCGCAGCTATAGTCCCTGCCACCGCTTCAGTATCTGCCACAGCTTCAGTATAAGTCTCTGCCACCGCTAGAGTCTCTGCCACCGCTTCAGTCTCTGCCACAGAGCTACATGATTCAAGTGCGAATGCATCCCAAGTGTAAACCGCGCGATGACTGTAAGTGATGTTTGTTGGCTGTTTGCTTGTTGGCTGTTTGCTTGTTGGTTGTTGGCTGCTTGTTTGATTGACTGCTTGACTAACTCTCGAGCATTGCACTCTTCCCTCTACACCGCACACAGCAGGGGAGGAAGCTTCGCTCCAGTTAAAATACAAATAAAAATATATTTATATACATGTATGGGTGGGTATTTGTATGTATGTATGAATGTATGTATGAACGCGTGCGCGCGGTTACGCTTTCAGTCAAGCGACAAGCGACAAACGTCTTTGGAGTCATCATATACCTCCTCCTACTCCTACTCCTTGACTTTTTGTCTCCACCTCTACTACTAGTTTTTTTCTCTACTTTTTCTCTATGGTTTTTTGCTCCCCTTGCTCTTCATTTTTGCTGCTCCCCATGCTCTTCATTTTTGCTGCTCCCCTTGCTCTTCATTTTCTCTGCTTTTCTCGGTGGTTTTTCTTTCACAGTCAAAGTCATCATTGTAGTTGGTCGCATAAATGCATAAAAAGCGAAACGAAATCATTTGCATAAGCGGTGCAAAAAAGTGCTTCAATATCCGATCATCACCATAGCAGCAGTAGCAGCAGCCAGCAGCAGTAGCAGCAGTAACAACAGCACCAGCAGCAGTTACAACAGCAACATCAACATTCGCCATAGCAATTGTATCTCTTGGATGCATCTACATTTGTATTTATGCACGAGACAACTCGAGGGACGACATCTGCATATACATATGTACATATATGTATGTATGTACACATATTCGTATTCCCGCATATGATGTACGATGTAAATGATGCTGTATTTTGTTTCTATTTACGAGGTTGTTGTCACCGCTCACCGCTTTGCTACTTTTGTATCTTGTGGATTGTCGGGCTGCCTAGGGCTTGCTCTTCGTTGCTTGCTTTTTGGGTTTTTGACTTTAATGCCAGGTTTCAATGTTATTATGGAGAGTATTACGCGGCTCAACGTCACCGCAGTGGGCATGTTTTCGCATATGGAAATGATATCATATGCCAGCAAAAAGGGTAGAGCTGAGAGCTAAAAGGAAGCCTTGGGTATAGCTGGCAGCCTTGGGGATAGCTACAAGCCTTGGGAATACACTGGGGTCTATATCAGCATGTAAATGATGCCTAAAGCAACCCTCAAGTGAGATATCAACGCCAAATATAGCGCAATAATATTTATAGAAATGATGGAAGGTCGGAAGGTTGCTCTGTGGCTAACAATTAAATATTCCGATCAGAATGGCAAGAAATATCAATTTTCTACACATTTTCCATGCGCATTCAATGGCTTAATATGCAGCTAAAGTGCACTTTTCTACTGCTACCTAAAGCCATTTCCATGCAGTTTTCCCCGGCAGTTTCCACACTCTTTTCTCCTATTGCATATCCCCTTTTTTTTTTGCATTAAATATGAAAAATCAATTTCAGATGCCCTGAAACCCTCGACAACAGCAGCAGCAGCACAACAACAGCAACAACCACGGGTGCAACATTCAGTGAAGACAAACCATAGAATGTTGAACGCTCTCGCTAAACCGCAGATACAAAAGCCAAACAACACCGCACGAACATGTGAATGTGACACAGGGCATCCGCCCCGAAGGGTCCAGCAAAAAGCACAGAACAAAAAAAACTAGACAGAATTTAGAGATAGAGAGAGAGAGAGCGTTGTGGTAGGAGAGTGTACCAACCAAGTGAATACCTAGGAGATCAATGGAGGTAAAAGGGGAGATGTAAAAGAGATATACAATTTATAAACAAATGAAGATATATGTACATACCTAAGAAAGTTCTCTGGATTTTTCCATTATTTTCTACCTAAGCGTGGAAATATATGTGGATAGTAAAAGTTAAAAAGATTTAGAACCCGAGTTAGAAAAGATTTGGCACCCTGCATGATAGATAGAGAGACTTACAGAAGCGCTAATACCAAGAATGGATGGAGTAACAGAGCTCTAGAGCTGTAGCTGATGCGATAGATAGCTAGCAATAAGATTGGGAGCACTAAGGAGGCATCAGTGTAGATACATAGGAGTTACAGGGAGCGGCATAGAGTGGCCTTCTACTGAGAACTATTGAAGAATCTGCCCATTTGTGAAACTATCAATGGCATATTTGTATTTAAGAGCCCTAAAAACCTTCCATGACAAAACATATACCCTTTAAAGCTATTAATAAGGGTATCGAAACGCCACAGAAACTTTCTGTGAAGTGCGCCCCAGAGGCACTAAGAGGGATTGAGCGAGAGAGGAGTAGTAGGGGGAGGTCATGGAACAAGTACGATTATACGATTATATAGTACGAGCACGAGGTTATATAGAAATATAGAAAACAACGATATGCATATGCATTGGCCAGAGGGCAGAGCAATGCTGTAAGGAAGATGTAGATGGGGAGAAGGTCCTGCATCTCTCTCGCTCCCACTCTATTAACACCAAAAGTTTTGCCATGCGCCCCCAACACCCCTCTCTGATATTTGCATAAAATGTGCAACGGCTGCAGTATAGTAGTATATTTTTTTAGTTTTTTTTTTATATTTTGTATTTTATTTATGCAGCACGACTTTCCCTGTGTTTGCGCTTTTCCCCACCAACGCCTTGGCCCTACGCTGTTTTCCCCCCAGGCAGTTCTTTTCCACACGCCTTTACTTCGGATTTACCGTTTACACTGCCCGGGGAAGGGGGTGCGGCAGGGGCAAGGGGCAGGCACAAATGTTGCCCTATAATACCATTCATTTCTAGCCCAAGTCAAGTGGCAGCCAGAAAAGTTGCGGGCAAATTAATGAACTTTTCCCGCAGTTTTCCTCAGCGCCCGTGTAGGGTGTGCGGGGTGTGGTGTGGTGGGGCATATGATTATAAAACTTTACTCTTTGGCTGAAAATTCTGCGCATGCATATGAAAAAGTTCTCTCAGTGTTCTTTCGACACATTTCCATCTGGATTTTTCCCCCTTTTTGCCATTTTCCATTTGTGCCCCAAGAGATCGGCTTTGCCATCGACCGGCCAGAGATTTATTTTGACCCACTTTGTTGGTGGCACTCGAATCACGATTCCCCTTTGAGTTTGAAGTTTGAATTTACCTTCCCCTTTTTTTAATTGTAGTTTTTCCCTCTGCATTTTCTTGATTTTTCCAGCTGCTTTGTGTGGCCATCGTTTTGGTCAGATAAATAGCCAACGGGCGTTGTGTGTTATGCCCATGAATAAAATATTAAAAGAGTATTTTGTCGGAGGAGGGGGACTTTGTTTTAGCTTTTCTTTCTTTAACGACAGTTGCAGGCAGACAGCAGGCAACTTGTGGGAGTGGCAGATAGCTCGTATTGTACTCTATATCGCATTTAGTTGTTTAGGTTTCGAGTTTTGGGGGCATTCAATTACTAGGAATTACTAAACTAAAAGGAAAGGTTGTAGCTGACTATTTGGGGTAGGAATTTGCATTAGAAAGGCTGAGAATTTTAGTCTAGAAGAGATTGTCTGTCGATTTTCAATGAAATTAGATAAATATTTTCAACTTCGAGCATAGATTTTGGGTGGTAGAAATCTTTGAATGCATAGCTTAAATGAAAATTATAGTTTTAAGCGAATAAGATAAAGTTTTGAATCAATAAAAATGGGATTCAGGTGTTCAAAAACATTTAAAAGTGTAAAATATAATTGTTATACATTTTTTATAAGAATGAACTTTTTAACGAATATTCTGGACTAAAAGATAGCATCTTTTTTGCTTTCAATTTCATCTTCCAGCTGCTCCTCTTCCAACTGCTTCTCTCCAAACATTTACCCTCTAATAATTTACTCATTTTCTGTTGCAAACTTTCTCTTAAGTTCAAATCCTCTTTTCCTACATATTATCCTAAATTTTCACGGGTATATAGCGTACCGTTAATTTAGTCATAGCATTTACAGCTAATTTGGATAATTCGCACTCGAAAAGTGGCCAAAAAAAAAGGGGAAAAAAAGCCTGAAAAAACATGTTGCTGTTGTTGTTGTTGGTTTTTTTTTTTTTCGTTTTTGTTGTTTTAACACCAACTGGCAACAGAAAAATCGTGCAGTTCAGGGCCTGGGCCTGAGTCTGAGCCTGGGCATTGGCTTTGGTTTTTTTTGTTTTGTTTTTTTAATTGAAAGACGAGCAAAGCAAGGGAAAAGGAGAGGCCTGCGGCAGCGGTAGAGCCGAAGAGGGCTACGAGTGAGAGGTCCAAGCGTGGGAGGCCTCTCTCTCTCTCTGTTGCTCTGGCGAAGGGAAACCCGTCAAAAAAAATGTAGAAAAAAAGTGGGAAAAAAGGTCAAACCAGGTACTGCAAAACGAGGCATCGGAAGAGAGGAGCCCCCGCCAAAAAACAGCTGCGTTGCATTTGGCTTTTGGCCCCGTTATTGAGCTGCGACTGGAACTGCGACTGGGGATTTAAAGCCCCACGGCAGCTGCTGGGAATTCACTCAGTCGTGAGTTTCAAACCATTCAAGGAAGAGACGGGGTTAGGGTGGGACGGGGCCGAGGCTGAGGCCCCACCAGGAGTTGACTTGATTAAAGATTTCACACTTGATTAAACACCACTGTGTTTCGGAGTAGCCCCACAAGCGTGATTTGGTGGCAAGAGGCAGAGCCAAAATACACAGGGCACAGGGGATATTGTGTTGTGGCTGCCTCTTCTCCCTCTCCATCCCTTGACAGCTTCAAGTTCAATCCAGCAATTGGCGATTGGGAGATGGGAGATTCCTCTTCTTGTAGTTTTTCCATCGATTTCAGCAGATTTTGTTTCTATACATTTTCGTACACTCTTTGTGCTGTATTTAGGGTTAACAACTACTTTGTTTTGTTCATCAAATTCAACATGAAACGATGGACGATTTTTTCCATTGAAAAATATATACTATAGCTTTGGGATTAATGGGTTCTGTTTGCAACATGCACACACTGTTGCATGTTTTGTTGCTCTCTCTGTTGTTGAATCTATTAATTAGTCAACATATACGGGAAATATATAATCTATATTGATTAAAAGTTTTGATAATTTTTTGCAAGGATCTTTTTCTTTGTTAAAATTATGGATTTAAATACGAAATAATATTTTTTTGATGTAATATACAAATTATTATAAAAAATGTACCCTTTTTAAAACTATTTAAAAAAAATACTTTACATTTTTTAAATTACTAGAAAAAAACACCTCACACTTTTAAAAATGTTTAAATTAATTCAATTATTTAATTTCAATTCAAAAAATAATTGAATAAAATTTTATAAAATTATTTTAGTTAAAAAAACGCTTTATATTGATACTGACAAAAATCAAACAGAAAAATTGGGCGAAAGCGCTTTATAATACAAATATAAAAAAATATATATTAATTAATAGAAATACATACAAAATTAATAAATATAAAATCCCCAAGAAATGTTCGCCCATTCCCCTTGCCTTCTACGCCAAACTTAACCCACAAAATGCTGGCCATAACCCTTTCAATTTGTTAAAACAAATTAATAGGATTCATATTCGTATCCATATGCATTAGGCCTCAAAGTATCTCATAACTAAGCCAGCAAGTATCTTATAGCAAAACCCCAAAAGTATCCGGCTATGTAAGCCCAAATTAGGCCGCAAAATATATTCTCAAAACTAAAACCAAAAGCCATATCATTATTCATAAACCAAAAACAATCTCGGCAAAGGGCTTCCAAATAATAACATTTTCTCAACCTCCGCTATTCCCCCTCTCTCCAGTTAATGATACTTCTGAGAAACGTTTTCCCCGGACAGCAGCAGCAGAGGCAGGCAGCCCCCCTACCACCAGCAGCAGCAGCAGCAGCAGCAGAGGAGGTAAGTGGGATAGAAAATCCATAGCATATTTTCCCGTTAACTTTTCCTGTTTCTGGCACATGTGCGTGGGTGTGTTTGTGTGTGTGTGTATGTGTGGGTAAAGGGGAACCCCCAGGGGATGCATCGGTATCAATCTTAATTTATAACGAATTTAATATGGTTGCTGCTTTTTCGAGGGAATCGAACAGCAAAGGGTCCTTCAGCCGCAGGATTTTGTGTGCCAAAAAATGAAGGCCAGAAAATGCCTATACATACATATATATATAGTATATATGTATATATATGTACATACTATATGCTGTGAAGTGTGCTTCACTTTATGCTGTCTGCCACTCGAGAGATTGGAGGGTACTCGCTCAATCTCGCTTTCTCTCTCTGAGTGTCCCCTCTCTCTGTCTGTCTGTCGTGCTTTCTCTGTTCCGCTGACACCCTATGCAAATGTGCAATGTGATTCGGTTTTTGCGTTACCACAGATTTCTGCCACACATACTGTGTGCCTTTTTTTTGTCGACAGCAGCCCCTGCAGCAGGCATCGCCGCATTGGGTCTTAAATTCTGTGCGTCAACGCCCCCCACTACCCCGTAAATATGCCACAAAAACAATATTGAAACGGCACGAGTGCGACAGGACCTCTTGGGTCCTGAAACGTGTACACTTAAGTGATTTTATGGGGCGCCCATTCAAATGTTTTTCAAATCAGCCAAAAACGTGAAACGCGTTTACTTTTTTTATGGCTGCGGCGCTGCGGCTTTTGTGGGTGGGGCAAGAAACAAATGCCATAAATTTCTACTCAACGCCTTGAGGTAGGCACACCATCCATGCCACCCAGCTTTCCGGCATATCCGGACTCCTGCCAACACGTATTGCTGCCACTCCCAGTAGACATTTACTTTACCCCCTTTTTTTTTTTTTGAAGCCCTTAGCGGCATTTCTTCTACCTTCTTGAGGCGTATCTTTAAATCCTGCTGGGTGTAAAAAACAAGTGGAAAACGTTTATCGGCAACAAGTAGCAAGAGTTTCCGCTGGCATATGCCACACACATAAAGGGGAAAAGAGCACAAAGGGGAGAAAAGGGCTGTCTGTGGGTTTGCTGATTTCCTTATCTGCTCTCACAGCGGCTGTTTGGCCTTCTGATTGACTGACTCTGCGATTGAGCGACCAACTGACTGAATGACTGACTCCCGCAGTGAGTGAGCGATGGCGCAATTGAGCGAGAGAGTGACTGCCGCAGGCATTTGGGGCATGGCATATTTTAGGGAAATGCCATTAAAGTCCAGGTAATGCTCACAGATTGATAAACTGGCAGGCAGAGGGATTCACCTGAATGGCAGGCAGTTGGAAATTTTGTGTTGCTGGCTGGAAAGGTTACGATAATATTTGTTCAGCATAGCTAATGAAGCTCATGGAGCGAGCAGCTACTGGCAAGCTGGAACTCTAAGAATCTTGGGTTATAAGCCAACTAAATCCTAAGCCCCAAACGATAATTACCTTTCCTACATCCGCGCCACAACCATCAAAATTTTCGTGGAAATTGTTTGCCCAAAAAACGGTTTAAATATTCCTTTATGAAAGGAATTCCAGCAGCAACTACACCAAAAAGTATTCAATTCCTGTTGCAGCTTTTCATTCACCCAAAAAATTCGAATATTTCTGCGCATACTTCTCCCCCCCCCCAAAAAGCTACTCCTCCTCCTGTTGCCATCAAGTGCACAAAGTTTCCTGCGACTTTATGGCGAGGCGGATAAAAGTCTGCTGGTAACAAATATTTGCAGTAGGGCCTTGGCTTACCCCTCCCGCGCCCACTGGCTAATGTATAAATAATTGCATGTCACTTGCTGACTGAACAAACACACCAATTCCTCACTTTATTGTTGTTGTTGTGTGTTTGCGCCTCTCTTTGTTTCTGCTGCGGGTGGGGTTTTTTTTATATTTTGGATTTCGAATTTGGATTGAGTTTTCGAGGTTTATATATTCCATTTGTGTGGTTCGTGTGTTGACAGCCAAACACCTACCAACCATAATTGGCTGAGGTTTTGGGTTTGAATTTGGGTGTCTGTCATTATCATAATGTTGTATGTATATAATTACACCCCCGATGTACCCCAAGGCAGTGGCACCCGAGGCCAAAATCCAAATTAAAACACACAAAATAAATATGTAATATTTCCCGTACACTGGATGGAGTCAGTGTTTATGTCACATTCGTTTAACACAAACAAGAATAAATGAAACATGAATAATGATAAATGAAACATGAAAAACTGAAACATGAAATCATTGAAACATGTAAAATGAAACAAGAAATCACTGAAACACGTGAACCAAAAGAGAGTGAGGAAAGGGAGTGCGCGTATCCAGGGGCTACCGCGAATTGCAATTGACAGTTGTCCTGCCGCGCGCTGACGGATGTTTCTTGCATAATGGAAAAAGTATCTACATAAAAGGTAAAAATAATCTGTCTGAAAAATCAGCCGGAATAAAACATCGAACAGCGGCAATTAGTGGGCAAGGGCGGGATGGCAGTTACGCGTGGCTATAAGCGGCTTAAAATGTGTTCGAGCCACGGGTTAATTGTTGATTCTGGTGACATTTAATTGAGTTATACTTTTTTTTTCTGATTCGTCCATTAACGGCACAAGTGCATAATGGTTAAGGAAGGCAGGAAAATTCAATAAAAATAAAGGAAAATATTTTGTAAATTTTTTTAAACTTATATTATTGCTTATTCATGTAACTATTTTTGTTGTAAATTTATTGCTACATGTTTAAATACCTCAAATAAAAACATTTATCTTGCTGGGGGGGAATCTTCCTTTTGATTTTTCCAATAAGTGGCTTTGTGGCAAGTGGCCTTCAGATGGTGTCATTCAATATTTCAAGGCTCTTCTGGATGGGGAGACCTGCCTGCCCAATGGGTCTGGGTCTCTGCCTTTCTCTCCCTCTCTTTCTCTCTGCTCTCCGCTCTTGTGGCCGTCATGTCTCGCCGTTCTGTCTGCATATATTCGGCCACATCCCAAGTTTGTCGCCCTCTCCACTTTCGTTGCTGCTTTTGTTGCTGTTTTTCTTGCGCCTCATAAATCACAAAATAAATTTTGCGCGTGCAAAAAAGAAAAGTAAAAAATAACGCAATAAAAAAGTTTTTTTGTTTATTTTTTGGATTTTTTGAATCTTTTTATTTGTTTGCTTTGCGCGCGGTTGAGCAAACTGAATTACCTTGCCGGGTGAGAAAGGGAAGGGGAATGCCAGACACAGCGGAAACGGAAGTGCGTAATGCCATACGTGCCACACACACACAGGGTGGGGGGCAGCTACCAGTAGCCAGAAGGTAGCCCCTGCCAGTCGCCTGTCGCTGCGGTTAAGGTGCAAACAATATTTTTATGATTAATTGCAGAAACAGGCAGAAAACCTCAACACAGGAAAGGGAAGGAAAGGAAGGGAAAGGAGTGTGGCAGACACTCCCTCTTTGGTGACCCTCTCTGGTTGGGGGTTCTTTTGTGTGAAACAATAGACGGGACTTACACTAAAAATACAATACAAAATATGAGTATAAAATATGAGAGTGGGGAATAAATACTCGTATCCTAAGCACCCCATAAAAGTGCAATAAAGAAAAGGTTTTTCCATGGTTTTCTTGCTTGATTTGGTTGGGGTCATTCGGTTGATATTTCTTCTGTTGTTGTTGTGTTTGCCTCGATAATAAAATACAGATTATGGATATCTAGGCGCCACGCTGCTGAATGATATGTTACCCTTTCCCCTTAATTGTTGCCACAAAAGAAAGGGGAATGAAAGAGTATCCCTTTCCTTTTTTTTATTTATTTATATTTTTGCTTACCTTTTACCCTTAATTAGCCTTAAATTTGTGTTAATTTTTGTGGCATTTTGTGGAACTTTTAATTAAAATAAATTCGAGTGGGCAAAAATGCTTTTGCAACCTTTTTGGGGGTGGGGGCAAGCGAGTGCTTAGACAACGCCCCGAAAAACGTTAATTAGGAGTCATGGAACTGAACTGACGTAATTGTTTGGAAGGTACAACCCCCATCCATGGCAACCTGCCTGCCCCATGTTTCGGGGGCACAAATGTGAAAGCAGCTGTTGGCCAAATGTGCGAAAATTGCTGGCAAATTGCTTAAGAAAATGACTCTCTGCAGCATGTGGCACCCCAAAGGCTGATTTGGCATTGGAAAGGCAAGAAAGGAAAGGAGTGGTGCAGTTGCAGCCACAGTCGAAGCCTCAATCATGTGCCTCAACCAAGTGCTGGCAGTCATTCATTCAGTTATTCCATCAGTCTGTAAGTCTGCTTGTGCCGCCTGTTATTCTGTCTGTATGTAAGACTCGTGTCTGCCTGTTATTCTGTCAGTAAGTCAGCAAGTCAATCGGTGAGAGACCGAGACCTACCTCCACTTTCGCAGCATCATTCTTGCAGCAGCAGAAAGGTTCTGCCTGCCCCATCAAACGAGTTGCATTTTCTCAGGTTCTACTTTTTGCCCTGCAGCAGCGGCAAGGCGGCATCTGCATCTGCATCCGCTACTGCGACTGCGACTGCGGCGCATAACTGTACTGTGCAAGATAATGCCGTAATTTCATTATGCAGATCGACAGGCGGGCCCCCCAAGGCTGGCAGGGAGGGAGGTACGAGCAACGCTCGAATTACAGAGTTTTCTACATCGTTGCTCTGGGCAATGTTTCCCCTCAAAGAAGCTGCGTTTTGGCTTTAAGCCTTAAGTCTTTTTTGAACGATGTTCGAATGGCCTGAAGAGCCTGAAGGAGGCTAAAAGAGACACAAAATACCCTTGCCAAAGGCCAGAGAAAGGCACTGACTGACAGGCCAGCTCTGAAGGAAGAGCCACAGATATAGGGGAGACAGCGCAGCGGTAGAGAAGAGCCAGCCAGAAGAAGAGG
Source organism: Drosophila bifasciata (assembly GCA_009664405.1). NCBI lineage: Eukaryota > Metazoa > Arthropoda > Insecta > Diptera > Drosophilidae > Drosophila > Drosophila bifasciata. The sequence continues at coordinate 40,459,330 of CM019042.1, read as the reverse complement.
GTATGTCTGTCAGGAGAACATGCCAAAAGGGATTGACAGGAGAATCGGAGAACACACAGAGAGGAGGTGGAGTATCGGAGAGCACAGAGAGAAGGAGAACGCACAGAGGAGGAAAATCGGAGAACACACAGAGAGGAGGAGTAACGGAGAGCACACAGAGGAGGAGTAACGGGGAATACAGAGAGCAGGAGGAGAATCGGAGAGCACATCGAGGAGGAGAAACGGGGAACACAGAGAGAGGAGAAGTAACGGAGAGCACAGAGTGACGGAGAATCGAAGGATGCGGAGAGCGAGGAGGCACTCCTCCACACGAAACTCGAGACAAGAGCCCCCCCGTGTACGGGATATTTGACTATGGAGAAAATCGTACAAAGAAATATTGAAATATTTTTGTTTGCCTTTCTGCCTGTCCGCCTCTCTGCCCGCCTGCCTTTTGTTGATAATGATGGTTCCTCGTCAAAAGAAAAGCAATATTTTATTTTATTCTCTTTGCAAGTTTTTTCCCTCTCCTCTTTTTGCACCTCCACTTTTGCCTCATTTTGCGTTTCCCTCCCTGCTCTGCTTCCCTCTGCTTCTAGCCTGCCTGTCCAACTGATATTTCAAATTAGAATTTCCCCTACAGGATATTATATTGCAGCAGTAGAAAGAAAATTCACTTTACAAAGGACACTCTTCGCCTGAGGCACTCTCTTGGAGAGGAAGCAACTTTCCAGGAAGTTGCAAGGCCTCTTAAATGAAGGCCAAAACAAAGTATAATTGTGGGCAAACTAAAGGAATATTAGAAGGAAAATGAGAGAAAACGGTTGGGAGATATTGTATTTAGGGAATTTTTAAATTTTGCTGTTAAAAAAACTTTTTAAATTAAAGGAACTAAATGATAGATTAGTTTTTTAAATTAATTTGTTAAATAGAATTTTATTATTATTTTTTTTCACTTTTTTTTTTATATTTATATTTTATATTATATTATATATTATAATAATTATAATAACAATAATAATAATAACTAATTAATTAATTAATTATAATAATATATTTATAATATAATATAACAATATTATATTATATTATATTTTTTTTTTATTTTAAAATTTTTTTTTGTTATTATATTAATATTTTATGTATATAATTTATTTCTATTACTAATTTTCATACTATTGTTGGAAAAAAAAAAAAAAAAGGGTTTTGATCTCAAAAAAGATAATTAATTTCTTAAATCGATTTCTCTAAGAACATAAAATACTCCTTCAATGGCAGGGTATTCCCATTCGTCTATCTCTAGCTCTCATCCTCGGCTTGAGATTTTTTTTTAATTACGGCAACGTGGAAAACTTTTTCAAGTGTTTCTCTTTCTCTCTCTCTGTCTCTCTCTCTCTTTCTCTCTCACTGTTTTGTTCTGTTTTTCCCGGAGGGTTCCGGCAATTAACGCCACGTTTTGAGTGCGAAATGTTTTGTCCTGTTTGCAGGCAGCGGCCTGCTCCTTCCCCCCTTTCCTACGTTTTTGGGGTCTTGCTGCCTTATTAATTTGGCCAATTCTGCGGTGACGGAAGTGCTTTGGCGGATGGCGTCGAAAACTGTTTGTAGCTGAAAATTAATGAAATTTTCATATATTTTCTGTTGCCGAAAAAAGTAAAAGGAAAGAAAATCTTTGCCGGTTCCGTTTTGAGTTTTTATTTCCCACACACGCATCCCCACACAGATGTCTGTGACAGAAGCAGAAAAGCAGCCAAACTGGCGACTGGTTCCCACACTTTTCTCAATGACTGTACAATGCTGTATGCCTGTGTGTGTTTGTGTGTGTGTGTGTGTGTGTGTTTGCCACAGTGGCTGTCCCCACCAAAAATTGTTTACGACAGCCAGGACTTTGCTTCGAATGTGGTTTTCTGTGTGTGTTTGTTTTCTTTTTTATGGCTTGTGACAGGAGCTGGAGAAGGAGCTGGAACCTCTGCTTGAAATGCAAATTGACAATTCCAAATGATGCTTTTCCCAATATCATTTCCTCAGCGAGAAAAAGTTGCTCAATTAATTTGTTTGGCATGCAATTAAAGTGGAAGTACTGGATGATCATCTTTCCGAGCAATCTGTAGCTCAAAATTCAATTACATTCTAAGTGGGGAAACTTCTAAGTGGAGGAAAACGTGGCACCCATATCCTCTAATTGAATATGGGATGTCTGCCACTCGTGATTCCATTCAACCCACACGCATCTGCCTGCCCCATCATTCATCCATCTGCTAAAAAATATTTCTTCCTTTTGTCTGGGCTGTCTTTGGGTGGTCATATCATCGATTGACCCAATAATCAGGACAGGGAATGGCTCGGCTTGGACATTCTCTTTCAAAGGAGAGCAGACTGTCAGAAATTTCAGTTCTTTTCAGTCATGGATCTGCGATAGACAGCACAGCATCCATTGATTGGTACTGGGACTGGGATTGGTATTGGATATTGGCCAAGTGCAGGCTGTGCAGACAGTTGAAGGGGGGGCGGGGCATTAAATTAAAACGTGCAGCCCAGGCAAACGGGAGAGTCGTGATGTTGCAACAGCAGCAGGCATCAGGCAGCTCTTAACCTGCTGACGCCCAGATAGTTAACCTACAAACTGAAGAAATGAAACCAAGCCCAGAGAGAGAGGGAGAGAAATGTGCGCTTAAGAGAATGAAGCTTTGACGTTGCATGTTTTATTTGAAAGATTGTTCGTATGATGTTACAATTTCTATAGAATTTGGATAATTAATGGATGTAAAAACAAAGTTTTCCATAGCCCTTAAGGTAAGCTTGAAGGAGCTATACAAATAGATAGGTTTCTCCTACTTTAGAAGTCTCTTTCGAGCGATAATTAACATAGAATCTATATGATAATGCAGTAGACAAGTAAAATTGTTGGAATTTATAGGACCAACAAATCTGAAAAATATAAATACATGGATCTGACTTAGAATACATTTTTGAATGAGATCTAAAAGTACATTTTTAAATGTTATCATAGAGTTTACAAATGATAGATATGTTTATGTTATAATAATAAGCATAAATGCAAATTTTTCAGATAAATATTTCTATAGAATTTCGGAATTTTGGTATGCCTGAAAACAATTATTATTTTTCCGAATTTATTTACAAACCCCATGGAATCACTCTGCCTAACTACCCGCTTTCTTGCTACTTTTGCACAGTCTATCTGTGTATAAAAACTATCATACCTTTCCACTTTTGAAAGGGTATCCACGAGAAAGGCAACCTACAATGGACGGACAGCAACAGGCAGCAGACTAAGTTCTTTCTTTCTCTTTCGCTCGCTGGCTGGCTGGCTGCCTTTCTTTTGCCACAAAATGGATTATTATGTTAATTACTGTCACGTCACGTTGCCTCCTGGTTAACTCTCCCATTCTACCCCTCCCTCTCTCTCCATCTCTCTCTCTCCGCCACTGCAGGCTGACATCTGCTGTGGCATGCCTCTGCAGCAGCACTAGCAGCAGCTGCATTTAAGCGCCATTCAACTGCAAATTAGCGCCCCATACAAAATATGAGCACACAGCAGGGGGGCTTGGGGGTGGGGCGTCCTTTCCACAGCTTCATTCAGAGAGCAGAGGGCGGGCGGGCATTCGCTACTCCTCCTTGCAGCAGGGAGGGCTGTAGGCGTCTGCAGTGCGGCTTCTGTTGGTGAAAGGCTTGGCCCCCCATTGTGGGTGGCTGGCCTTTGTGTGTGTGTGTTTTTGTGTGTAATAAATTTAAATTAATTTCATTGACACGTGCAAAGCGCCAAGAGGAAAAAGTTTATAAATGAAAAAGAAAATTAGAGTACAAATAAAGTGGAAAATGGGCTTTCAAATGAGGAAAAAGGGGGCAGCTTCCGGGAAAAAGAATACACTTATGAGAAGTTTGTGGAAATTATAATATGATAATCTGTTAACAAAGAAGGGAAACAGAGGCAAAACCCAGATACATAAGTAGGGACTTAAATGCAGGAAAGTCTCTTAAATAAAATACTTCCGTGTTTTGTTATAATAAAAAATATTAAAAATAATATTTTAAAAATATTAAATAATTTTAGTTAAAATTAATAGCTAAACCCACCTGCTTCCATCAATTGGTATTCAATTTCCTGAAATTTTTAATATTATTTTTCGCTTTATAAAAATCCGCCTCTCAATTATCTCCCAACCAAATTAATTTTTGTTTTGCCTAAACATATCAAAACCCATAAATAAATAATAGACACTAATTGATAAATGCATTTAGCATTCCCCCCAAAGCCTTTAGTTCTCTTCAGAGCTTAAAATCCCATTAAAACACACAAACAATAATATTATTATTATTTTTTTGTATATTTAAATTAAACAATGAAATGATGAAGTGATGAAACTTTTGCTGGGGAGATTATAATCCCGAATTATTCATGTTCAAAACAGCAGTATGCCAGGGGGGAACACCCATAATTGGATGCCAGAAATTCCTCCAAATAGAATTGGACTTCTCTTCGCTCTACACACTCTACAGAAATAAAAGAAAGATATCATATGTCAGGGTATTATAACAATCTTGTATCTGGTTACGCTCCGTTGGCACCCTGTTTTTGGATGTATTATTAAATTAGAAGCCCAAAGACAATGATGAGTGGTGGAAGAAGAATAACTTTAAGTAGTCTCATTTTTGGTTCTGTTTTGTTTTATTTTGTTTCTTTTTCTCTTGTTTTTGGCAAGCTCCATTTACTAGCCCATGGCCAAGAGCGCCAAAAAGCCGGTTCTCTGACGTACGCGTACGCGCGAGGTCAAAATGCGACGAGGAGGGGAGGAGGAGTTGAGCGCTCATGTCTCTCGAGAGTCTCTCGAAAACAAGGCCCGCCACATAAAACAACAATAATACAATAATGGCCATAATAATCGTCATATGAAAATAATATAGAAAAATTATGTTAATCGCTCAGAGTTGGAGTGGACGGGAGAGGAGGGGACGGAACGGCCTGGGTCTACCGGTTGGACAGCGCAAAAGCTACCATAAAAGGCAGCTTGTAGCCAAGAATACACGTCCATACGTAATACTAGTCTCTTGCGTAATCGTCTAGTGCACTTTTCGAGGTGCTTTCTCGGTCTGTGATTTAATTAGCTGTCAAGGGAAAAGAAACAAAAAAATGAAGTAGGAGCGCGAGAAGAGCACAAGGGATATAGAAACTAAAGAAATTTTGGCAGAGAATAGAAAAAAAATTATATAAGGAAATTTGTTTTCCATTTCTTAATTTAATTTTTATTTAATATCAATTATAAAGAAATATTTTCTAGAGGCCTATAGGGAAATTTTTTTTTTCTATTATTTAATTTTTATTTTTATTTTAATTAAATTATAAATAAATATTTTATAGTGTTCGAAATAATTTTTTTTTCAAACCTACCTTTCCTGTACAGCAATATATCCTTAAAATCTGCGGAAAATCCGCTGCTTTCTGCACCTCATAAATTATCCAGAGTGTTGAACATTAAGGGGAAAATTAAATAATATATTTTAATGTCCGGCTGCCCTGTCCGCCTTGTCCTTTGGCCGGACACACAGTTCATTTAGTTTTCATGGCATCCCTGGCCTGCTGGACACTGGACCCTAGCCACTGCCCACTGGGCGTGACACTGCTTTGATATGTAATTAGAATTTATGAAAGTGTCAACGAAAAAGGAAAAACTTTTGCCAGACATTCTGCCACCTTGGCAGGAACCCACCTAACATCAGTGACAAGGCAATGGGGCAGTAGCTGTGGGGCAATGGAGCCTTGTGTCAGTGGGTTCCATGAAAAAACAATCATTATTCAGAAAAAAAAGGGCGACTGCTGTCAGACACGGTGCATGACACGGGGCGCTGAAGCCAGCGCGGTCTAGCGGTCCAGCGAAGTGCCCCCCCCCAAAAAAAAAGTTGGAGACACTTTTTCGAGGCTAAAAAGTTGTGGAAGAGCCAATCATCATCAACATCATCAACATCATGGAGTGTAGACTGTGTAGGGTGGAGAGGTAGCTGCTCTTCTCCATTGAAAAACGGAACTGGGCTTCAAAGAGCATTAAACACGAAACGTAACTGCTACGCCCCCGCACAAGCACGAGGCGGCTCTTAACCAGGCCAAAAGGCAGGGCGGAGCAGAGACGTGCAGGAAGTTGGCTATAATCTGTCTCTTATGTAAACTGCATAACGAATCAAATTGGCAAAATGACGACACAATACGACGCCCACAAGAAATGAGCGTAAATATTTGCTAATTGCTGAAGAAGATGCGACGCTGCCACACTGCCTCACAGCCATTGCCACTGCCACTGCCTCACTAAAACGTGCAATTTCTGTGTTGGCCAATACGACGACGTAGTTTAAGCGGCTTAAACAAGCAGAGTGGGTTGACAAATTGTGTGCAAAACGAGCCACCCACTCTGATTGCATTGCACATTGCGCACAACTTTTGTCTGCTTTTCTGTTTTGTTAATGTTTTTAATGCTTTATTTTCGTTTTATTAATTTTAATGAAGCATAAATATGAAAAGGCGAACGAGAAACGAGCGTAAGAAATTTAAGTCGAAACATTGGATACACTAAAAAATAGATACGGTTTTATAGATAATACATAAAATTAAAGCGAAGGAAAAGGAAGTGAAAAATAGTCTTGCTGTCTGCGATTAGGATGGATATTTAGAGGCATTCTTGGGTTAAAAGTCATTCGATTTTGAATGGACCTATGGAAGTCCTTAAAAAATTATAAAGATATGCCTTAAATTAATGAAGATAATGAAGCAATATCTTAGAATATTTCTTTTGTGGGAATTTGGGAATTATTTTTATTTTTTTGAATTTCATTTTTATTTTTTGTGATTTTGTTATGAAAAATGGACAAAAAGGCTTTGTTTTTCCTCCCAATAATAACAAAGAGAATTGTTATTAGATCGACATACTATAGTGTCTAATCTTATATATTTATACATATGTATATGCATATGTATGTTATATATTTATACATATGTATGTACATATATATCCATATATTTTTCTATATATTCCATGTTCACCAGAAATTAAAGGAAATATTTGATGGCATCAAAAGTAATATTTATAGAACTTTCTTTGAATAAAAACTAAGAATTAATATTTAATTTTACATGAATAATAAATCTATATATTTGATTTATGGAATAATAATTATATTCGGAATAAATACAATTTTTTGGAATATTTTTAAAACTTTTCCATATTCTGCCTTACAGAGAGATCTTTTTCAAGTATTTTTTGCCCAAGAAAGGGTATTACACCATGCACAAAAGTTACACTGCAAAATGTCACAAAATGAAATGAAATTTATGTTTATTTTTTATTTACTATAATATTTATTTTGGTGTGCGATGTGTGTTTGTGTGTGTGGATGGATGTTGTATGGAATGGATGTTGGATGTGACTTGCGTGTTTTAATGATGTCGTTGCGGCATTGCGTGCTCAAGAAAGTGTTGAAAGTTTTCTTTCTGCTTTTGTGGCCATGATTTTTGTGGTACGAAGCAACGGGCGGACTGGCAATGCGTTTAATAAGCGGAAACAACAACACACACCACCCATTTGGGGCGAGGGTGTGGGAAATCCCCAAAGAGAGCGGGTGGTGGAGGTGGGGTATGGTGCGAGTTCCCTAATTATAACACGACAATGAAAATAAAGTTTTTGTTTGTTTGGGTTTTATTATTATTATTATTGTTTATACGTATAAACACATTGCAGTCAGAGTACTTAACTTTACTTGACTTGACTTTACTTTTACTTTTATTTTCGTTGGTAATTAACGTCACATGAAGTTTTTTTCCCCTCCCCCGCCCACCAAAGAATGTTTTTCATGAAGCAATCAAAAAGAAAGAACTACAGCCATGGAAAGCCTTTCTAATGCATTACTTTTGCTGAGAGAGAGAGAGTGGGGAAAGAGAGAAGTATGATTTCAACATAGTTAAAAGTAATTGCTATTCTTTATACTTTTTTTTTCTCCTCTTTGAAATGATGTTCTAATTGCTCAGCTGCTATTTTTTTCTGCGCTTTTTTCTTTTATTTCCCCTGTAATTAAGAGCACTGGCAGATGCTCTCAATGAGCGGCTCCACGCTGTAGATGAAATTATTATCGAAAGATCTTAAATGCAACTAATGGAACAAAAGCTCTAAAGCAGAGTGCTGCTTAAGTACGTTGCCTTTTATGATGAGAATAAAACGGATTAACAAAAGCTTTCACTTGGGAGAGCGCTCTCTCTCTCTTTATGATCATGGAAAGATTTGCAGGCTTTCCATGGGCGTCTAAAGCTCTTAACCTGCAGAGAAACATTTGTAGGGATATTATTTAAATGGGATATTTAAATGGGATATTTAAATGGGATATACTGTAATGGGATATTAGCCATTCTATTGGCTTAACATTAAAATGATGCAGTGAAGGGTGGGAATTATTTTACAGGGATTTATTTCGAGGCTTTCTATGCGCTTCTCATGCTGTTAAGTTAATAACAGATCTAGGAAAGTTCATAATAATATTTAATACAATTTCCAGCTATAAATAAATATTTGTTCGAAATGATCCAAAAAGCTCTTAGTTGTCGCCTCATTATGCCTTTGTTAGACATTTATTTCAGTGCAAAAGTGACACATAAAACATTATAGTTGAGTTTTTTAGTAGATCCTTTTAGTAGAGCCTTCTAAGTAGATCTCTTTTTAGTAGCCAATCTCTCAAGTAAAAGTAAAACCCAGCAAAGCAGGAAAGTAGCTACACTCTTTACCCTTCACTACAGTTAAGCCTTTGCTTAATATTTACACCCACAACTTGCCGCCCCATCAACCATCCATCCATCCTTCAACATGCACAGACAGCATCAGCCACAGAGATGCCCCACACAGATAATTGAGAGCACTCCAAAAGTGCTGCTGCTGCTGCTTCTTCTGCTGCTCAAGTATTTAGCAGTCCAGTACAACAGTACAAACCGCAATGCAAAAGTTTTTAGTTATTTTCCCCCCACCACATTGTTCTGCCAACCCCGCAAACAAATCAGAAAACGCACTTAGCGGGCACAGAAATTGTGAAAGTTGGTGGGAAAAAGTTGAGGCCAGGCCAGGCCGTGGTGGCTCGGGCCCCAGAAAAAGGCAAAAGAAGTCTACGAATCATCTCTAACCATCTGATGGCGCATCTTCCGCATCACTCTGCCAGCAACACCGCAACAGCTGATTGGTAGAAGTTTGCAAAAGAAAGAAGGAAAGGAAAGGAGAGAAGAGCAGAGGCAAGAGAAGCCACTGACTGGCTGACTGACTGACTGGTCCCGGTCCCAGGGTTCCTTCTGGTGTCTCTCGTATCCCAGATGTGGCTGTGGCTGTGCCTGCAACACTGCTGATAGCAAACGCACGCACACGCGCTGCTGCTGCTGCCACACGCTGTGGCACACATACAGATTTTTTCTTTGCAAAAAAGTTGCAAGCGTCCCAAAAACGAGTTTTGCTTATAGGCATAACCCAGAGAGAACACAGTAAAACGTGAGAAACCGGCGGGAATAAAACTAGGGAGAGGAAAACTCTCAATGGTTGGGCTCAAGGGGAATGTGGGATGCTCTTTCTGTGGGGTTTTTGGGGGAGTTTTTAAGTGTAAGGAAGGAAGAGTGGGCGTAGGAGAATCTGTTGGAAAGAGGTGGCATATATTTGCATTTGGTGGAGATTTAAGGGGTTCAGGTATTTTCTACAGATTTATATATAATACATTATATATTTAAGTGTATTACACACAATAATGTATTATATAGCTTAGAGAGATTTCAAGAACCTTTATCTATAATATTTCTATAGTATTAGGATAATAAACCTTTTGGGAAACTTTAAGAAATATTACTTAAAGTAAGTTCCAGCTTTCGTTTAATATATCGAAAGAGTTAAAACATTTTTAATGTTTAGTTTTGTAGATTTTCTGCCTGGTACCCCTTTTTCTATCGTTTATCTATCGTTTTATGATGCTCCATGTACTCCTCTCAACCCCCTCCAAATTCGCACATACCCACACTATCCCAAAAGTAAGTGTATGGCCAAATGGCATAATTATTACTGGACTTGGTCTTCAGGCAAGCAAACTATAATATAATATAAAAATAGACACAGAGAAAAGGAAAACAGCGCACAGAAAAACGCAAAAGAAAAATCCCAGAAAAACGCAAGAAAAACGCAAAAGAAAAACTACGAATAAAAAGGGGCAGCGGAGGAGGGCAGTAGGTTAAAAAAAAGTTACAACTTTTAGACGGCGGCACCCAATGCGTGCCCCATGGCGCCCGTTCGCCCGTTCGGTGGCCTGCAATCGGTAGAGGAATCGGCTGACTTTACGATTATTATTTGCTCTTTGGATCACTTTTATTTATTTGTGGCAAAAACTGAGGAGAGCAGAGCAAAGCGATCACCGAATGAACGGCTGCTGAGTGGCAAGACTGGTGATCATTGGAGGGGGGGTGGCAAACCGGTTGCTGTGACTTTTTTTTGTGGGTGTATTTGGCCAGTACTTATTCGTATTGTTACTGTTGCTCTGACTTTTGTCTTTGTGCCACTACACCCGGGGTGCTGCCTGCTGTCTGCCCCCGCTGCGACTCGGTACTCGATTATGCAACATTTCGTGTCGCCGCCACCGCCACCGCCACCGCTGCCGCTCCAAAACCTCAACCAAAAAAACAGTTGTGCAAGCCCCCAAAGTCGGGGCTCTGAGTACGAGTATTTGCTGTGTTTGTTTTGTGTGTTACTTTGCCAAATTTAATTTCTGTGGAGGCTCCGCATCCGTTTGTGAAGGAAACCCCAAGCCAGGCCAGGCCATGCCACACCATCGAGTGGCAGGCAGGCAATCGCTACGCTCTAATCAGCAAACAAATTTGTTGACATGTCGCAGAGCAAAATGATGGCAAAGCCACTTAAATCTGCAATCCCAGAAGGTAGAAGACGAGTGCCAAAACGAATACACACGTTTCTGTGACGGAAGAGCAGTTCCGGGAAGCAAATAGCACACAGCAAAGAAGTATCTGAAAAGTAAGCCGATTTGGTTCTATGATTCTCCCATTTTCGTGGGGCAAGCAGCTGCTTTGCTGTTTCTGTTTTTGAGCGATTGAGCTACACTTTTGAATGTTTCAACGCTTTGAAAGATTTTAAATTCGAGGAATTGAGAAAGAATACGAAAAGGGGAGATTGAGAGAGCATTTGAAAAGGGGAGAACATCAAAAACAGGTTGCCTAAATGGGTAGCACTCAAAGGGAGAGCATCATATGAGATGGTGGACGCTGGCAGCAACGATTCTGGGTGTCTTTGTGTGTGTATGAATTCTGCTTCGAAAGATACGTATTTTTATTTGAGTAACATTTTAACTATAAAAATATTAAAAAATTATAATTTTGACATATTTTTTATATTTTTTTTTTTCATTTTATTTATTATAAGAGTTTTATAAAAAATTACGAAAAAATATAACTATAAAAAATAATATATAAATACATAAAAAAAAATATATAAAATATATATATAAAAGAAAATATAAAATAAAAATAATATAAAAAAAAAATAAACAATATACTATACATATATTTAAATATGGAAATAAATTAAATTAGTTTTAACAAATAATTAAATTTTCTTAGTATTTTTCATAGGAGATTTTAACATATAAAATTTAATGCAAATTTTTACGGATATTATATTATAGTATTTCCTAAGATCTTGTTCTCTTCCAAAACTAACAAAAATACTTTTATGCCTATACGAAAAACTCTCTGAAAATCGCATTTAATCAGCTCAAAAACTGACTGTGCAAATCCACACACTTAGGCAAAAGTATCTTTCCGTAGAACCTTCTCCCTTGGCACTGAGCACCCTTTTTGGTGCCTAAAAACTAAGCTTTAAGCCCCCACCCCCTCCAGACACACACAGATACTCACGCATACTACCGTTAGAAACATAGAAAATCCCTAGCTTTTAGCTGCAAAAAAAAACAAGAAGAAGCAGAAGGAAAATATAATCTCATTGCACTTTTGACTCTGTCGCTCCCCGTCTGCGTCTGCTACATGTGCTCCATATAAGGTGATTCTCGCTTCCGCTGTGTGTACTCCAGTCGTCTGTTACTTTGTCTGCCCCTGCCACACACTGCCACACTCTGCCACACTCTGGCACACAGCCGGTTGGCTGGTTGGTTGCCACTGGTAGCCCCATTTCCTGCAGACCGCATTAGACGACGACGACGACTACGACGTCAAGTGGATAAACAACAATAAACCAGAAAGCAGACGAAACCGTTGCTTCTTTCAGCCATGTTGCTGTTGTTGTTTTGATTTGACTTTTTGGTCTTGGCCTTAAAAAAATATATATATATGTAAGCTATATTCATGCAACACGCGCAACTTGTTGCGCAACAAACGCACCCAGAACGAGAGAGAGAGAGAGAAGACAGAGAGAGATGAAAGAGGTGAAGTGGTTGTAGAAGTTGCGGCTAGAATGGGGGCTTAGACCGTGTGACGATGCCATCAAAAAGTAGCAACAGAAAAGTAGCTTAAAGTGCAAGAAGTAGAGGCAGTTTTTTGAGGCTTAAAGAGTGATAAGGTGGCAGCATAACTAAAGGTCTAAACGGGCACAGAATTGAGGCACTATCAGACTCAAAAGTTGAGGTAAAATTGATATCAAAGTAGAGGCCAAAACGAGCTAAAAGTAGGGACAAAATCGTGCCCAAAGTAAAGTCAAAATCGGGCTTAAAGTAGAGACATAATCGGGCTTAAAGTAGAAGCAAACTCCGGCTCAAAGTAGAGGCAAAATCGGGCTTAAAGTTAAGCTAAAATTTCCCTAAAAGTTAAAGCAAAAGTGGGCCTCCCCAACTAGTGGCAGGAAGCCAGGAAGTCAGGGCCAAAGTCAAGGCCCCAAAAAGCGAGAAGGGGGTTAAAAAAAAAAAGCGACGCACAACCCACCGAACCGAAGGTTTGACTCTTCTTCACTGACTTCTTTGCAACATTCGGTTGCAACGTGTTTTTGGGTCGGTCGATGCAGCAGCAGCTGTTTTGTTGTGGCCCGCTTTTGCCGGTTGCTGCTGCTGCCTGTTGCATGCTGCATGTTGCACTTGTTTGCAGCCACTACCTCCACCTTGTTCTCGTTCTCATTCTCGTTATCGTTGTGTGCTTCTGGTTCTGTGCTTCGCTTGGCTGCCTTCTGCCACATTCAAAGCCACTGAATGGCGTTTGGGTTTGAATGCAAATATTATTTTTAGTTTTTTGTTGTTGTTGTTGTGTGCTTGCCCCAACCCCAAAACGACTGCTGCTTGACTGCTTGACACACTGCTCCACACCAGCGAGTATTTATTTGGTTTATTTTGTGTATTATTCCGTTTGAAAAATCATAAGCGAAATGTGACAAAAGTTATGATTTATTGCACAAACAGAGAGTGCTGCCAGTGATACGAGCTAAAACTGAATGATAGAACGTTGCAAATTGTTAAATAAATAAAAGGAAATGCTGGAAAATGTTAAGGAGAAAATTGGGTATAGTTTAGGGAAAGATTTATAAAAAATATATATATAAAAATATATTTTTAAACAATTTTAACTAATTTTAACAAAACTTTCTAATTGCCCTACAATTACCCTCAATTGAATATATATTTCTTAAATATAGTTTAACGCAATTAAAAATCCCATTAAAAATCTATATACATCCCTTTCATACACTACTAATTTAATGACCAATGCTGTAGCATAAACTGCCTTTAAAAACAATACAATTTAAATACAGCCTGAGATATTTTCTTGAATGAAAACCCCACTGGCAATTCAGTCAGTCCCTTTGCTTGGCCTTATTGTTAGGGCCCTGCTTTTGTGCCCTGCTTTTGTGGTGGCAAATCAAGTCTCGGTTTCAACAGCAACACAGCCAACAATTGAGAGTTGAATGAACTGACCACAAAAATTCCAAGTAAAATAAACCATAGCATAGCAGCAGCAGCTGCCACAACAACAACAAACAAACAGCAGCAGCAACAGAAACAACAGCAAAAGACAGAACAGACAATAAAGTGGCCTGGCAAAGTTCAAACTTAAAAACTGAGAAAAGCTGAAAATAAAGATGAGGCAAGAGTACCCAGCACCACCACCACCACAAGGGGCATGGCCTGCCCTGGGAGACCTGATCTCCATGAGAACCGCGCCACAAAAACAAATCAGACTGTGCGACGGTTGGGGTAGACAGAATTTAGCACGTCATTTCATCATTTATTCAGTTTCATTCAGGCTGTCCGTTGTCTGTAACTTTATCACTCTATAACTCTTTCGGTCTATAAATATTACAATTAATCATTTAGTCATTCAGCCATTTAGCCATTCACAAACAAATTAAGCAAGGGAGAGGAAAGGGTTCAGAAAGGAACGTATTAGTCGACCTGCGTGATACCTGTTAAGCAGTGGATTAATGTTTTTGGATATACAATATAAGATAAAGAAATTAAATTTATTTCCAAGCAACTAATAGTTTTTATTAATAACAATAAATATGAGTAAGCACTCACTCAATATCTCTGAAAATTCTTTACTCCACTGAACTACCACCTTACACTCTTTTTCTGGAAAAAGGACTTTAATTAATATTCTAAGTGTATTTTGAATTTAATTGAATTTATCTTTGCAATATCTACAAAATTATGAATGCCAAAGAGTTTACTTTGACTTAAACTAATGTCCAAAAATATTCAGGCCTAAAAAGCTGTAATTTGAATACTACCAGAGAGTTAGTTCTAATTTTAATAGTACCAGAGATCTAGAACTTAATGAATGTCTTAAACAATTCCACTATTAATTCCAAATAAAAATATATATTTTTTTACTTTATTAAACTTCCTTTAATCTGTTACATACACAACCACAAGCACCATATACCCATTTTTAAACACACAAAATAATCACAAAAATATACAAAAATAGTATAACTATAATCGTATAATATTCGTTATGAATCTACTGCCATTTACCATATCTCTTTTCTGCCATATGCTCGAATTGATTGAAACACATTAACACAGACCGTCTCACTCCACCTGTTCTCCTATACGAGTATTCCACTCGTTTTTGTTGCTTGTTTATCTTTTGTTAACTCCAAAATGAAATGAAATGAAAAAAAAGCAAAAGCAAAGTATAAATCGGTTTAATAACAGTTGTTAAAGCACTTCCCTCCACACTGCTTACCGCTACAGGGGTGGTGCTTTTGCTACTGCTGCTACTGTTGCTGTTGTTACTGTGGTTGCTGTTGCTGCTGCTGTTACTGTTGTTGCTGCTGTTGCTGTTGTTGTATCCAAAGTTGTGTGTATTTCGGTTTGGTTTGCTTTTAATTATTGTTTCTGGTGCGAACGAAAAATATGCAAAAAAACCATTTAAACCCTCTCTCTTTCTCTTGATATTTTTCTCGTTTTCTCTTTCACTTTATATTTTTGTTTGCATATTCTTTGTTTTTGCAGCAGCAATCTCTTTGCAAAACTTTTTAATTACATAGTTCCGTGAGGAGTATGGGGAGAAGAGAAGGGTGGCCTCAGCAGGGGAGAGTGCAGTAAGGAATGTATGGAGGGGCGTGGTGTGGTGTGGCTTTTTGGGGAGTTATGTGCTGTGCTGTGCTAGGTGTAGCTTAAGCCAAAGCCAAAAACAGATTTAACCCATTTGAGTGGAGGGAAGTGGAGTGGGGTTTACCTTAAAAGAGTTTCAAATGCGCTTTGGAGGGAGGTTATTTCGTTTGTCTATATTTTTGTATGGGGATAGCTCAGATACCAGATAAATGCTATAAGTAGGGAATCAAAAGTAGATTGCAATGATAATAAATATATGATAAATTGTTTAAAAAATTGGCTTTGAGATAAATCAAATTTTTTCTTGACTATGCTTGAGAATCTATATAAGGGAGAATTCCTTCTGGCAACATTTGTTACTCAATTTAAATATTTACTGCTTATCCTTAGAGCTATGAAACACACATATGTATGTATAAATCCCAAATTTTCTTTTCTTAATTTAAAATATTTCTTCTTTGTGATCTTTTACTTTTGCCAAAGAAAGTGAAGCTACCAATTAAAAAAAAATATATATTTTCCTATCAATCAAAAGATAAATATTATTCCCTCATATTTCTAAGAGAAAGTATAACAAATTTTTTGTGTTTAAAGTGCTTTAAATATTTGCAAAATATTTTTGCTTAATATATTTGCATTTTGCATATATTTTCTTCCTAATAAATGCAATAATTCTCAGTAACAGAAGCAGAAACAAAAACCTGAAATAATGTAATCAAATCAAATGCAATTGTTTTCCTTTATTAAAACCGAATACCCTGAAGAAAACACACACAATAAATATTCTGACACGCCTTGAATATATTTCGCAAACAAAAAAAACAAAACAAAACCAATTCGAAGATGCTTGGGAGATGTTCTTCTGCTCTGGAGGCAAGCCCGTGCTACATGCCACATGGAATGAGTGTATCAAAAACAAAGCAACACTTGGAGCTGCTGTTGCTGTTGGGTCTGCTGCTGTTGCAATGTTTATTTAGCTTTCGCTTCGAAGTGCCCAGAGTACCAGGAGTGCCCGGAGTACCAGGAGTACCCGGCGTATCCGTCGTTTCCGTCGTACCCGGCGTATCCGGCGTACCGTTGTAGCGGAGGTACGTGCCAAATGAAAATAAAACCCGAGCTACGCGCGAGCAACAAATTTAATAAATATGAAATGAGGTTTGTCATACGCACACACACGCACACACGCTGCTGCTGCTGGTGGGAAACCCTTGCCCCAATTAGGTGGCATGGGAGAGATGCCTGCCTGCTGCACGCCTTCGATAACGCGCCGCAACCGGGACAAATACTACGACGGGGCAAATACCTTTAAGCCAGACCCCAAAAACATGCCCCATAAACACACACAGGGAACGAGAGAGAGGGGGCAAACGAGGGGGAAGGCTGTAGGAAGGATGTAGGACCCAAGCAAATAAACACGCTCTTACAGGACTTACACAGGACTTTTGGTGTGCCGGACACACACACACACACACGAACTAGCCTGGAATAACATGTGACAAAATAAATGCCACTAAAATAAAAGGATCAAAAGTCAGAGGCGTGTTCTTGAGGCATGCAACAAATGCCAAACAAATCGAATGCCAGCAAGCGAGAGAGAGGGAGAGCCTCTGCAAGGAGAAATATCTATGTGATTATAAGGACATAAAATTGCCCGAAGGTCCTGCCTCGACTTGCCCCACTTGCCAACAGGAGAGCCTCCTCCTTGGGACCTGTCAAGTCCTTTAGTTTGGCTGTCTCTCTCTCTCTTGCGCGCATAGGAACTTGTTGAATAAATAGGGAAATGAAAGCCAGACTGTGCTACAATCTGCTGATTGCTACACAGGAATTCCTGTGCCACCAGCAGCACCAATGCTCCTTGAATGAATGACTGAATGAGGGGCTGTTGAGCCCCCAGAGCGTGTTATAAGTGGAGGCTCGTCGTTGGCCAGGGGTTCATGGCCGTTCCTGGGTAATAGGTTTTGTTCTTCCTCGTTTTTTTGGGTGCCTCGAGTACCGTGAAACGAGCGAAAAAGTTGGATAATGATGATGACACGGCAGGAAACGGCAGGAAGAGTGCTATAATTGGGAGATGTTGAAGCAAAGGCGGGTCCCCCAAAAAGGCAGGAATGAAGTTGCTTCTACACCTGGCATGGCAGGTTCACAATTTGTGCTCTGAGCATTGCTCAACACTAAAATCAGTATTGCGAGAGAGTGACAAATTATTTTTTAGAAGCTGAATGAACAGGAAAGGTCTTTGATTTGGCTGTAAGAAATGTAGGAATAGTTATTCTTTCTTTGGAACACGATTACGCTATCAAACACTGCTATCAAAGCACTGCCCAACACTGAGAAAATTATCTTATTGCCCAACACTGGAATTTGTTTATTGAGAAAGTTAAAAAATTAACAAATAATGGAGAACAAAACCTACAAAAAAACCTCCGACAACAACTAAATGATAAACAAGAATTCTCAGCAAATAGAGTGAAAAAAACTCTAGGTATCTTTGCGTTTCACAAGAAATAAGTACAGTTCCCAAAGAGACGCACAGACGCACAGAGGCAACAATGAAAGCATTGCCCAACACTGAATGCAAACCATGTCAGTGAATTCTTCTCATGAGCAAAAATGCATAATTGATGGCCAACAATAGTGGGAGCGAGTGAGTGAGTGAGTGGCCAAGTGTTTTGTTTGCCAACTCCAGAGAGAAACGAAAGGCAAACAACAATTGCTACACATACTCGTACGATTACTTCCACTCGTTTCAGTTTATATATTCATACTCCACTACTCACTCAGTCTAAGCTCTGTGCTCCATTTTCCTTTCTTTTCTTCTCATGGGTTCTCTGTGTTTGTGTGCAGCCTAATGGCCAGCATTTTCATTTCAACGTGCAACAAAAGAGACAAACAAATATTTGCGTGTATTATTATTATTATTATTATTCTAATGATAATTAAGATCGCTTAAGCAATGTAATGGACCTCCGCTCTGCTGTGGGTTCGTACCCCAAAAAAAGTTTTTCTTTCTCTTTTGCTTCTAGTTAACTTTTTCCGATTACCTGTTTGTCCAGGGCGGAGTAGGAGGAGGAAAAATTGTCTTGTTTGCTTTCAATTTGTACACAAAATTTGGTGGAAAAACAGCCGCTGAAGGGCGCCGAAACTTTTGTTTTTCTGGGGCACGCATTACGCATACGATACGGAGTGCGGGCGGGGAGTCCTTTTTGGTACATCCGGTGCGGCGCCTGCTGGTTTATGTGCGTGCCTTCATTATTGCCTCGCTTTCACATGCCTCCAGTGCCTCTGCCTCTGCCCCGGCCACTCCTGTATATTTTCCCCCCTATGCTCTTATTTTTTGTTATTTGCCTTTTCTCCTCTGATTTTTGTGGCTGTTTTTGCCTGCCTGCCTGCTTCGCTGTAGTATTTTGTTATGCGGCTCATGTATATTTTCTCTCTCAGCCTCCCTTTTGATTTTTCTGTACTGTTTGTGTGTGGAGGTGCGGGTGTGACCTTGCCATTCGCCTCTGCTTTCAATGCAACATCAATGCAACAGCCTCGCTGCCGCAGCCGCTGCCACAGCCTCTGTGGCAAAAGGCAGCCAACCCTCGCATTGCTGACGGCTCTGGCATTGTCCTTGCCGCCTTTCTGCCTTTTGTTTCATATTTCAGTAGGCGAGGAGTAGTTGTGCAGCAAAAATAGAAAGCAGCAGCTAAACAAATGGGCTATTCAGCTGTGGCATATACTAGAATACCCCATGTGAAAGATGGCGCAAAAATGAGGCATTTTTGTATTGATTTTAAAACTATTTTTGATAGAAATTTCGATATTTTGTAAGCTGAATTTTGGGCATAGGGAAGAAGAAAATTTGAATTATTTGTTGTTTAGATTTCAATCAAAATTCTATTAAAATTAAATAAAAATACCGATAAAATGTATTGAAATATTATCATTATTTATAAATATATATACATACAGTCATGTGATTTAAAATAAGGACAGTTGGCCATGCTTCAGAAAATTCTCTATAAAATTGCGGTTTTAGGAATTTTGAGCTGATCTTAATTTTATTAGTTGATTCATGTTTGCACTTCCTAAACAAACAGTAAAAACCCAAGTTTAACGGTAAAAAAAAAAAATTTTGTTCGATATGTCATTGACTTTGGTCTGTGCGAAATAATAGGGACACCCGAAAGAAAACATGTTATATTTCGTAAAAAAATCATCTTTCTCAGAGGTTTTTAGTTTTTAATTATTAATAGTAATTAGTTTTAGTAATTTAAGATATAAAAACATCCATAAAGCAAAGTTCAGATAATAGGGATGGAAGGAACGTGCATAGAAGTACTCAGGTACCCATGGACATGAAAAACGTCCACAATAATGGATTTTGTATCGGAAAATAGCCGAAAACATTGACGTTTGTCAAGGAAATTAATGCTAATGCAGTAAAACATACGATTAAATAGGAAACACGGGGAAAAAATCAAAAATATTCTAAAGCCTTGAAAAAAATGTGTAAATTCGTGAGGTAAGGCCCGTTTAAAAATTCTCAAAATTCAAAAAAAATTAAACCCTTTTAAAATATGAACAATACCTAAAGCTAACAATCTAAAGTCCAAAAGACCCCAAAAAAGTTCCATGCCTATCGAACAGAGATATACCAAAGGTGATGATGCTCGCTGTGGACCATGCACACGGGCACCCTAATACAATTATTGATGGTTCTCTGTGCTTAGCGACCATCATCATCTTTGGCATATCTCTGTTCGATAGGCATGGAACTTTTCCGGGTCTTTTGGAGTTTATATGGTTAGCTTTAAGTATTGTTCATATTTTAAGAGGGTTTGCCTCAATAAATATTTTTTTTTTAATTTTGAGAAATTTTAAAAATCTAAGCATATTTTTCTCAAGGATTTGGAATATTTTTGATTTTTTTCCCCGTGTTTCCTATTTAATCGTATGTTTTGCCGCATAAGCATTAATTTTTGACAAACGTCAATGTTTCGGCCATTTTCCGATACGAAAATCCATTATTGTGGACGTTTTTCATGTCCATGGGTACCTGAGTACTTCTATGCACGTTCCTTCCATTCCTATTATCTGAACTTTGCTTTATGGATGTTTTTATATCTTAAATTACTAAAACTAATTACTACACAATAATTAAAAACTAAAAACCCTCTGAGAAAGATGATTTTTACGAAATATAACATGTTTTCTTTCGGGTGTCCCTATTATTTCGCACAGACCAAAGTCAATGACATATCGAACAAAATTTTTAATTTTTTTTAAAACTATTTTGTGTAGAAATTTCATGATATTTTGTAAGCTGAATATTGGGCATATTTTTTCTTAAAAAACCGATTTTAAAATTGATTAGAATATTTATAACAATATTTATATCAATAAATTGTTAGTAAAATGTGTGGTTGAAAACAGTTAAAAATACCATGGCTCATAAAAATCATTAAAAATCGATAGAAATAGTTAAAACTCGTTTAAAATATCCATACAAATTGATTCTAAATATCAATATATTTCAAAATCCACTAAAAACTTCTCTTATGATTATCTGCTGCCGTAAAACCAATCAATAAATTTTAGGACTTGCAGCAGTTCTGCGTTTTTCAATCGTTCCCCTTCCCCCAAAAAAATCTCAAAATCCCCAAAGTGCGAAAAAGAAATTGAATGAAATACGAGTAGCCACTGCCATTGCATTCCATTCTATTCGAAAGAGTATTTGTATTCGTATGCGTTATGGTGGCTGAGTGGGGGAGGGAGGCTGGGCAGGAGGGGGCTTTTGCCTCAATGACACTCGAAAGTGGAAACGCTTGCGGGTCTCTCTCTCTCAGTGGCTTATATTGTGCTCAATATTTGTCACCGTCACCTTGTCACCACCATCGCCATCTCCCTTCCTGTGCTGGTGCGCTGCCGTCTCTTGTGTCTTCCTGCCTCCTCTCGCTTCTTGGGGTTCGTCCTTCTCCCTGCTCGGATTTCCTTACCGCTGCTGCTGGTCCCCAATTGCATTTGCATCCTGATTGCTTTTGTATTTCCGTGTGTATGTGTGTGTGTGTGTGTGGTTGTTTGTGTGCGTCCTGGGTATAACAATAACTTCTTGGCCAACAAAAGACACCCCCCGCCACCAAGTAGCCCTCCTGCCCCGCCGCAACTTTTCGACCAAAAGTGCCCGAATCGAATCTGAATCCCAGTCCCCAAACGAAAAGAAGACAAGTTACCAACTAAATTGGTTTTGCCATGTCCTGCGACCTGCACTTCCCCTCCCCGCCCTCTCCTTGGGGTCCTTTGGGGGGTGCGACAATGGCCAAAAGCGCTAAAAGCGTACAAATGTTGTGCAATTTGTTAGCCATAAGCAAAGCTTCTGGCCAAAGTATTGAATAACCCAATGCTGAGGGGAAATATGCTGATGAATGTAGTGGGAGGGCGTGCCCTCAGCCCTCTCCTGAGGCTTTTCTGTGGGTGTGTATTATATTTCAATTATGATTGGTTATCTATGATTCCATGTTGCAGGGTGATTTTTTAGCTTATCGAATGGCTAGTTATAAACAAAAAAGAAGACTGGAGGAGGTGGAATAAGGCTAACTATGGATTAGATATCATTTGCGACTCACAGAATGAAGCTCTGTCAGTTTCTCCGTCAAAGGAAGCATCCTTGATTGGTATTCTCTATTTCCACTACAATTCTGTTCCTTTGGTGCTGTGCCACATCGCCTGTTGCTTGCTTTGAACATCATTTAGCTGCAATAAGAAACATTCCTCTTGACCCCCCCTTCAAATATTCTTCAGATAAGAGCTTAACAAATCTCTCAAGTCAACTCTTTTTGGCTTAGAAATAAATCACGGGACAGCATCCAAGCCACCCAGCAAACACTTTTATCACACTCTACTGCAAAAACATCCTTTAGCCATTTAGGACAGAGAAAAAAAACATCCTTTAGCCATTTATGTGAAGAAAGGACAGAGACAAAAAAAAACAACATCCTTTTAGCCATTTATAAGCGAAAGTACGGCAATAATATGCTTTTTGCCTGCTTTTTGTTGGCATTCTCTGCTGGCATTCTGTGAAATATTTCATATTAAATCAAGAGAAGAGAGATAACTTTGTGCCAGTAGATAGAAGCCTTGGGATACCCTTTGACACTTGGCTCAAAGGTAGCAGAGACAAAAGGGAAGTCGAATGGAACTGTGGAAAAGTGTCAGAGCCTGGCCTAAGCCAGAGTCTATAGCCAGAGGGGAAAACTACAGCCTGTGGGAAAAATCTACAACCTGTGAGAAAAATCTACAGCCTGTGGGTCTATAAAAAAGTAACCTGTGGGAAAATCTACTAGTCTCTGAAAAAGTGCGTGGTTTGTTGCAACTGCATATACCCTCGATATACCCTTTGAACAGAAGCAAAAACAAACCGTAGCTGGAGTAAATACTAAAATAAATAAACCTGAAATAATAAAAGCATGCAACACAGAGCCTGCTGCACGAGGCACGCTCCGAATCTCCGAGTAATCAACACAGAAATCTCTCTGTGTGCAGCGCCATTGCATTCAAACAAAAGACTCTACTCGACTCGACATAATTTGCATGGAATGGTAGAAGGGATTGGTCGGGCTTCTGATCCTTCTACCAAAGAGTCGAGCACAACTGTTGTCACAGCAACAACTGCCCCCGCCCCCGCCCTACCCCGACAGCCGACAGCCGAAAGCAACAAAGTTCTGGGCAGTGCCCCAAAGGCAGCGACAGATTTGTGATTTATTGCAGTAGAACTTCCCTCTTTCCTAGCTAGCTCCCGTTGCTCCTGCACTTTTGGCTAAAAACGGTCAACTCTGTGTACTTGCCGTGCTGCCACAGCTTGCAGTCATAAAGCATAACTAATTTATGGCCAGAGCCATGGAGTCGTGACGGGGCAACATTGGACACAAAATTGTGGTCACACCTTTTGGGTGGGGTGGAGGAGGAGTCTCTGCTATAAGCTGCAGTTTCGGACGTGGATAATGTTTTTGCAGAGAACTTAAATAGGAGTTTCAGCAGGGATCTCTGACGGATCTGTCTAGATCTGGATTTCTGGATCTGTGTAGAATGTTGTGGTGTGACTTTTGGAGCGTCTTTCTAGGAGCTATTTGTCCAAAAGTCCCTCTTGGAGTGTCTAGAAATGTGTCATGGATCAATGGAGGAGCACTGGAGGGGCCTGTTCAGGGATCTCTTCAAGAGAGTGTCCCACACAATATATATGCAATAATTTATCATGGATCTATGGAAATTTCTATCAAATTTAGAATTTTTCCAGGGAACTGTTCAGAAGTTTGTACCGAAATATCTGCCGCATCTCTCTGCCGCATACCAAACGATTTTTCATCACTAAAGAGAGAGACAGAGCTTAAACTATGCAGCTATATTTACAGATGAAGGGCTTTCTGGGCTAAATGCTGAGCAGGGAGGGTCACAGGGCGCAGGGCGCACACATTCCGCTGTTTAATATTTGCAAAACTATTTCAATGCCACCCACGCCAGTTATCCGGCTGCGACTACATCTACATCCGCTCTCCCCTCCCCCCTACAGTGCTGCTCCCCTCCACCGGCATTCGCGACCCTCATCAGTAGTGAAATTTTCAGGGATGCGCTCGATTTCCGCACATTTTCCGCACATACATACATTTTCATTATGCTCGTACACTTTTGACAATGTCGCTGACAATGTGGCCGGCGGGCAACAATCCCTCCCCTCACCACACCACACAGCCCCCCCTTTGGCAAAAGCATTTTGGCCAAAATTTAATTCGTTTTTTATTAAATTTATGTAAATTCTGTTACTTGCAGGACTGACGCTCGCTCCCTCTCGCGCGCACCCCCCGTCTGAAGCCACGCACTGAAGCACTGAAAGTGAAAAGTCGAAATTGAAATTGTAAGTAGCCACGAAGCCAGGAACGCCACACACCATTTTCCTCTACATTTTCCCCCATTTTCCCCCTCCCACTTTTCGGCTGAATTAAACCACTGAAAAATACTGTAAATTGTGCTGTCAGTAGCATCAGGCGGCAAAAGGAAGGAGCAGGAGCGCAGAGGCACAGGTCAAAGTTCAGCCATGTTGAACGATTTTTGCACTTGCTAGCTAACGGGGCGTATGATTGATATGCGAAATGTTTCTGCGGCGTCTGCGGCCTAACCACAAAATTAATGTGCGGCCAGCAAAGGTGTTAAATTGCCCGGAACCACGCCCTGCAGGAAGCAGCATAGACATGCCACGCCTCTTTTTTGTTGGTGAGGGAGGTAGAATTTATAGGAATTAACAGCAGGACGAAGGAAGAGGAAAGTCGAATGCCTTCGTGTGCCATTGTCTTGTGAACTTAATTAATTTACATGTGTAAATTGCAGTTCTTTTGTGTATGTTCTGTGTGGCATGTGTTGCACGTATACACAGGTGGCAATCAAAGCTAAAGCCGCAGGACATATTTCGAATGAAGACATCCTTAATCCTTTTTGGCTGTCTACGAAAATTAATTGATGTGCGAGTCGAGTACGTGCTGTGATGCTTTTTGGATGGCAATAAGAGGATGCTGCAAGTAGCTGCAGGACACAAATGACAGTGCAAACAATGAAAGGAAATCTCTGGGAAATCAGGACACACAAAGGGGAGTAGTGAGAGAGAGGAGTGATTGCATTTGGCACTGTTGCAATGTGAAAATTAGACGAGACGACAAGCCTTGCAGCTTGTTGGGGGGTAAAATGGAAGATAGATTGAAGTATTTATAGAAAGCTATTGGCATGGAAAATGATTGGAAAATGAACAATGCCTACAAATTGATGGCCAAACGGGAGGGGGCAAATCCAAATGCCATTGTCAACGCTGCTTCCATGCAAATTGGTTAAGAAGCTTACCTCTATCTCAATCTCAGGCTATCGAATCTAAGGCATTGCCATGCACACAGCAATGGCTATCGAATATAAAGCATTGCCATGCACACAGCAATAGCAATAATATTTTCATTGTTCTTTGGGGAGCGGAGCAGCTGCATTGTTCCTTTTGGGAGTCCCCTCCCAAGGATGCGCTAGATGCTTTGATTTTCCATTGAAGAAGTAGAAGGCCATTGGCCTTAGAGATAGATTGAGCTGTTGGCAAAGGTAGCTGTTGAAAGGCAGAATGAACAATGATGCTATTCCGATGAATGAATGCATGGAAAATTCATTATTTCTGTATTCAATATAAACCCTTTGGGCTCTTTTGCTGTACGTTTAAATCACAATTTTAAATTTAAAAAATATTCCCTTTAAAACCACAACCATGGTAGGTGACATTTTTGAATACACTCAAACATTCGAGTAGTATTCTCTCATTCCCGCATTGTTTCAAGGGAATTTCATTAGCGAATCCTTGGCTTTCTTCTGTCATTGAATTTCCACTAATTAACTGCAGTCAGCAGCTCAGCAAACAAGGTTTTCCTTCTACCAATTTTCCCTACCCTCCCCCTGTCAACAAATGCAATTTTCAGCTGGAAAATCTACGATGGAATATCGCGCATACGTCATGTTGTACGAATTCGAAATGCGAAATGGAAATGCGTCAAATGCGGGGATAATTCACTTACGTGGGACGACTCAACTGAGTGGCAGGGGGGTGGGATAGGGTGGGGTAAATGCTTCTGCTACTGGGTTTCGGTGTGTTGGGAGAAGGGGGCATGGCATGGAAACATGGCCACATGCCGCTTGGTCTTTTAACCTTGCCACGTGGCAAAATGGCATTTAACATGGTTAGCTGCAGCAGAGTGGGGGGGGGGGCAGAGGAAAGGGGTGAAAGTGTATGGAGCGAATGAGTGGGAAAGTGGGGGAAAATTGCGACGGAAATAAAGAGTAAAAAAGTGGGCAAAAAACGTTTAAAATTATGTGTGTGTGAGTGTGTGTGTGTACGGGTGTGGAAGGAGGAGTATTTCTATTTTTTTGTTGTATTCTATTTTATTTCTATGCAATATTCTCTACGAATGGAATGAAATGTCTCCGGCATGTGGCGAAAATTGAATTTTCACATTCACAGGAAAAGGAAATTCCACTTCAATCCCGAAAGCTAAAAAGGAAAGGAAATTCCATTTCAATTCCGAAAAAGCTAAAGGATATGCTGCACAACAGCAGCCGCTATGTTGCAGCTGCACGAGTCGTAGTCGTTTCCCTTTATATTCTCTACATTTCTCTTTCCCCCTGCTTTAATTGTAAAAGTTTTAAATAATTCATTGGACATTTCTTTCCGTTTTTGGCGGGGGCCAAACAGCTGTAGCTGGGAGTCCTTGGAGAGAGGACGTCCCTTGCCATCCGTTTCCTGCATAAAGTGGGAAATAAATTTTTTAGGATGCGTCTAGAAAGATGGAAGATGGCCAGCGGAAATGGTTAAAAGTACCTTGCCGTTTTTTTTAGTGGGTATTTGCCTTTTTGGGAGAGTTTTGGGGCACGTTTTATGCAGATTGGCAGCAGGAATATAATTCAAAGTATTATATATTTCGGGAATGGGCAGCTGAAGGGACATATCTCTGTGAGATACGTCATTCCAGAAGGGACATCATCACCATGAATAAATTTCCATTGGTTCGACACATAAAGAGACTATTCAAGGCTCTTTTAAAAGACAAATTCCATTGGGTTTTAATTTCTCTTTGGTGGACATAACCCTCAAGAGAAGATATGTTCCTTATTTGGAGTCTCGAGAGAAAAAGCTCTCCAAGCAGGCATCCGCTCCTGAGTGAAAAATCTCCCTTAGAAATCCCTTAGGACATCTTTTCTGTCTTAAAATCTTTTAAACTTCCACTCGAACCTACATAACATATGATACATAACTTTATGTACTTAATTCCCTTGTGATTGGATTTACGCTGCAACAATTACGAGCAGTGCCACACACGGTAACTGCCATTCGATTGCCCAACAATATTCAGCCTCGAACTTGTTGAATCTGCGCACGGGGTATGACCTCCTGCTGCCTGCCACTGCCACTGCCACTGCGGCTGTGTGTTACATGAGCAGCTCCATAGCTCCATAGCCATGGCCAGTCACATTGCCACAGTCACAGCTGAAGGTAAAACGTGCGAAGGACACACACAGAGAGACAGAGAGTGAGTGTGTGTTTGTGTGCACGAAGACGTTGCATGGAAATCCATGACAAAATGTAACAGATTGGCCGCCACACAGAGCAGAAGCAACCAACCCCAAACCCCCCCTGCGGCAAGGCAGTAGGAAAGGCACAAGGCTAAGCCCCCGGGGCAGAGGCACATAGAAAACGAAAGAGATGGCGAGACATGGGAGGAGCAAGAGTGAGGGAGAAAGTAGGAGAAATTGTGTGTGTGTGTGTGTGTGTGTGGGACGGAGAGGGAGACACTGAACGGTTGCATATTTAATCCTGTTGATTTTTATTTGTTTCCGTGTTGGTTCCTCCGTTGCTTTTGCTGCTGCGTCTACTTTTTATGGCTTTTTATCTGCCTGATGATTGTGCATGCTCTTTGTGTTTGGCCCACCACTGCCACGCCCACACAAAAGCCCATGGCCGCCCTCACACTGACCTTTCTTACATTTGCACGCGTATGTGTATGTGTGTGTGTGTCCCCCATGAAGGTCGGGGCATCCTACCTGATGATGCTGCTGCCACACATGCATTTTATTCTCTATTCAAAGCCTGTTTTCTGGCTCTTAATTTTCCATTTTCCGTTTTCTGTATTCACGTTTCGATGACATTTGCCAAGTTGCACGTGGCTCGAGTTTACGATCAGTTCAGCTTAGTTTTTTAAGGACCAAAAGGAGGAGAGGAGCTGCCTTTGCATATCCTTGTTAAAAATAGAACTGAAGGTTGCACCACAAATAGAGTTTGAAATGAATGGCAAATGAAGGACATGCAAAGTCCATGGGGCAGTGGAAGTCAAGAATAGATGGGAAATTTATTTTACGAGAGTAGTATGGAGGTAGGAGTATTGACAATGATATGCCCTTCTGTAATAAAAGAAAATCCAAGATCTGGAGCTTGTTTTATGGAGAATTTCCACACGAAAAGTTCTGAATCGAAGTTTTAGTTGAAGCAAATTGCGTTCAACAGAAGATCTTAGCCGCTTGTTGCTATTGTCATGCTCTTTGGTGTACCTCGAGCGTCGCAGTCAAGCCTGCAAAAGTCAGTTGTTCCGTTAATCTGTCTCTCCTTCTCTGCGCTCAGCTTTGCCAGTCCGATCTACGCACGCATTACACATGCTCTCTCAGCAACAACAACAACCATGCATCCACAAAACTGCTGACAATCGCTCTCTTTTTCTCCTTCCCTCGCTCTAAGGCTCTCTTGCATTTGCGCGTGCAGAAGTCCTTGGCTTCGCAAAATCCTTCAGCAAATGCTCTCTCCGATCAACGCACATTTTGCATTGCAGAATGCTCGGCTCCGCAAAGTCCGATCAACGCAACAACCATGCACCCACAACACTGCTGAGATGCCAATTGCTCACTCTGTTCGTCGCTCGCTCTCTTCTTCTCTCGCTCTGCCAGTCATTTCATTTGCGCACGCAGAACAAGAAATAACCAACGGAACTTTACTTTGCCTGCGATAACTGTTTGTTTTGGTTTTATCTTAATTTTATTTCATTAAATGTGCTTATAGCTATACATTTGAATGGCAGATTGGCAGCTACATTAATACCCTGTTATAGATGATGCTCCAAGGCAATCAGGAAAACATTTGTATTCCCCGATTCGTTTTGGCAATAAATTCCCAAAGCAAAACTCCCAATGAAAATAGCTGACAAGTTAAATCAAATTGATGCGCCGACTGACTCATGGTAGAAATAATACATACAATACTCGAACAATAAATGAGATCAGCAGTGGAGATTGCATATCAACCGTTACGGTCTAGCGTTTTTTCAAGGTTAACCAAAACAGAATAAATAAATACGAGCAGCGTAACTCGGTTGGTTTTTCAATTTCCATTTCAATGCGGGGGGCTGTCGGGTTCTATAAATAAATCAAACCCCAAACTCTAATTCAAATCAGAGCTCATTTAATGCCAAAAAAAATTCCTCTAAACAGCAGCGGAAGTTGGTGGGCTGGGACGGGACGGGGAAACAAACAGCCAGCAGCCAACAGCTGAGATGGAAGGTGACCGAAAAACCACATCAAAATGCTCGTAAATCGTCCAAACAAAATGCTCTCTGCGGGTTCCAAAAGCACGTCCCCAATTAGAGCGCGTGCCGGCTGCGTTCCTTTCCGTTCCGTTTCGTTCCGTTCCGCATTGATCGGGGGCAATCAATCCATCAATGTGCGAGTATCTTTACGGGTTTTGATTGATTAAGTTTGCCACCCGGTGAGCGGTGTGAAAGTTGTGGCTGTAATTTGCTCGAAGATGGGGAGGGGGGTCTTGTAAGTAGTTCAAAGTAATAGCTGTTTAGGATTTAATGAGGCTTGTCTTTGATTTTCGTCGGTATTTACGTGACTTCAATGGAATTTCGGAGTGATTTAAGATGCAATTTCTTGAAAGGTTTTGCGGGAACAAATGTTGATGGATGTTTAGTAAAGAAAGGTTACAGTTTGAGATTTATACATAATAATTCTTCTAGCTTACTTTAAAATAAAGAAATCTACTAAAATAACCCTACACCAAGTGGCCTTATCCTTGATACTACTGGAATATTCAGAGTTCGCAGACACCTTACCTACTTCACCATGCTAATAAGCTGGAAAATGTGTTGCTTTAATACCAAATGGCTTTGCCTGCTGCACACACCTTATCATCCACCGCTTTGAGTGGTCGCTTAAAGGCCTTAGCAGGTTGAGTAAAATATTGGCATTAACTCTGGGCTTAAGCCAGCTGCTAAACCGAGGCCCGGACCCGGTCCCTTGCCACATCAGCATCAGCGTGCTCGTCCTTGTGCTCGTCCCTGGCATGTCTGCTGCTGGCTTATTAAGTTGCGATGCCAAAACCGCAGAGACAGGAGATTGGATGTGGCGTCGGATAGGGATATGGCAATGAGAGAATGCTGCTCAATGGCTGATGAGAGTGAGATTGGTGTCTATCCCACATGGACTGTGTCCATCATCATCATCATCATCATCAGCGTCTTTGGGTGCAACAGGCAATCGGCAAGAGCTACTGGTCTGTTCTGGTCTGGTCTGGTCTCATCAACGCATTGCTAATCAAAATGCCATTGCCATACGAACAGCGAAAAGCGAAACAAAATTAGCTTGAAAATTGTTATAGCATTTTGTGGTTCCACACTCTACAGATACCACAGACACCACAGCAACATGGCATTAAATCGGCTTAGAAACACTTTAAAGAATTCCCTTTCATCATGTTTTTTCTTTCATCACTTTGCTTTTGGCACTTGTTTTCTCCCCCCTCCTCCTTTGGCCAATTGTAAAGTTCACTTGACCGCAACAAAAGCGCACAAATTGTGCCGACAGACAGACAGACAGACTTGTTTTCACCAACTCATTTATAGCGAAATTTGTTCTTAATCAGGCGGCTGGCTGGCTGGATGGCTGGTTGAAAGCGTAGCCAAACTCTTTCCGGTTGCTGCCGAATGACGAAGTGTTTTAGCCAGAAATTACGGGTAGAAAACAAGACTAAAGGCTTAAGGGACTGCGAGAGTCATTTAGGGGCATTGTCTGTGGGCAGCAAGGATTATTATGTGGCAGGAAAAGTACTTAGATAAGATGAATAAGCAATTGTGTGGCAGGTGGCAGGGCGGGAGGAAGTCTTCGTTGGCAGATTTCTGATGGGGAGAAAGTGTAACTCGGAATGAAAAGAAATTCTCATGAAACGATAAGCTCTTACAGTGCTCCTGCACTCTGCCTGAGATTACAAATTGAAACACACACATTCCATTCCTGCCACACACAGCCAGTGATGTTAGTGTTTCCCCAAGCGATTGCTCCTTCCACGCTGACAATTCTCTGCTCCGGTTTACGCATCTCACGGAGAATCATCTCTCGGTAGCAGATTGTTGTGGAAGAAGTAAAAAAGAAACAACATGCAACAAGCATAACAATAAAAGGGAGGCCAAGGAAAAGGAAACCTTATTGCTGCCACAGCGATGAGGAGTACGTGCGTGGCATGCCACGCATTCGATGAAGCACCTGCTGCTGCCGCTGCTGCTGCTGCTGCCTGGGATGCGGCATTACGTGACATGAAGATTTCCCTTTACCTTCTCCCTTTAATCCTTTGAAGAATGCACTGGCCCCACAAGTGGATATATTCCAGTCGACAGCCAGCCCCCTTCCGTGCCCTTCTGTTAGCCCCCCCTTTCGATTGTGTCGTCGTTTTAGCTGATTTCTCAAGAATGAAACTGAGACACCGCCACGTGAATGTAGGTCAAGTGGGCGTGGCGTGTCCTGTGTGGTGTGTGTCCTGTGCTTTCACAAGGCTTTTATAAGGCAATTAAGCCAAGTTAATGAAATCAGCCCTCTGCTGCTGCTGCCGCTGCCACCAACAAAAGTAGCAGCAGAGGGCAAGCAGACAGGCAGGCGGATAAACCTTTTTCCAAGCATTTTCCTGGCAATTTTCCTTTCTATAATTTATGTAACCAATGGACTGCCAAGAAGGCTAATAGGCCATAAGCCATCCATAGAGATAGGGCTGGCAGAAGGTTAGATGTGTGGAAAAGTTGGTGGAAACAATGCCGAAAGGATAATTACACTTAGCTGAAGAGCTAATACTATCTATGGGGGATCATTTTACCCTACGTTTTGTGGGGGGGCAGAACTCAATTTGTGTTTTCCCCCTAATTGAGAATGAATATTTTATTGGTTTATTGGTGGAAAGGATAGGCCATAACAATACAATTACCCAAAAATGTATACAGAATATATCTACGTGAGAGAACTAGCAAACAAAATAAGGGAAAATGTTACGAGCTTAGACAGCTATAGATAGATAGTCGTATTAGAAAGATAGAAGAAAAAAGTAGCGCAAAGAAGAGCTGAAAATGAGAAGATTTTTATGGCATGGCAAATGGTGTAGTCTCCTGCTGCTGCTGTTGCACAGACATCAAAAGTCAATCAATGTAATGTCAAAGCGGGGGCTACGTGGCATGCTACCTACATACTACTCACTCGTATCTGTCGCAGCAAGGAGCACTCCGAAGGGCTGTACAGCGCATAAAACCAATGGAAAATGGGGCGTGGATAGCCACAGCAAAGCAAGGGCAGAACCATGGAGACAGAGAGTCCTGGCCATAGACTGTGGGCTTTAAGCCAACATTCGAGGCAACACAGCTTGACGCTAATATATTGCATTGGCCGAACAGCATGATGGCTGGCTGGCTGCACCACCTGTGTCGCCTCCACCCACTCCACTATGCAGCACTGCGCCCACTCTCCCTTATGATATTTACGCTTCAAATTCGCAGACTCCGCTTTTAGTCAGATATATGTATACGAGATATAGCCAGTAGTAGCTCTGACATATTTGCACTTCCATTGTTCTGAACAAAAGGCACACAAAACAAGCAATCAGCGGGATGGAGTGCAGTGCGCAAATAGCACAGAAAATGGGAGAAAATGTGAGAAAAAAGGGTAAAGAAAATAAAAAAAATAACTAAAAAAAAAATAGTAAAAAAAAGGAAAAGAGCTGGCAATAAATTTTAAATAAAAATCGAAAAAATGTATAAATAAAATTAATTAAAATGCATTTGTTTGAATTCAGTTTTGTATTTTCATTGTTGTTGTTGAAAAGTTAAAAAAAATTTTGTATTGTTGTTGTTAGAGTTAGTTGTTGGTTGGTTCCCCTTCTCGGATTCTCTCGCTGCGTAGGCGTTTTGGATTTTTCTCAGTGTGTGGGTTGAGAAGCTTTCTGCGTTAGTTTGAAGCTTTTTCCATTAACCGTAAAAGTTTCCAGGTGGTTTATTAGTGTTTTTGAAGCTTTTGGGTAAAGTAAAAAGTACAACAACAAAAAAACAACAAACACTTGTCCCACAATTTGTTTATCCTGCCAGGAGGGAAACTCCTGGGTAAACTGCTGCGCAAAGTTGTGTGTGCGAAAGTTAAAACAGAGAGTTGGGCGGCGAATTAAATCAGAGTTTTTGTGGGGGATCTTTATTTATTATTGGATTACAGTTGTGGGAGTATAATGGAAATTAAAAAGATTTGTAGTGGACTATAATACTCTGGCTGGGTATTCCACTCTAAAGAAATCAAATATAATATATTTTATGGTTTTAAATGTCTTTATATAAAGAAATATTTTTCTTTTAAAAATTATACTCTCGAAATAACTTTTTCTGCTCTTAAATTCCCATAGTTCGATTCGAATTTCCATTTATAGCCAAAAATCAACTGAAAAATAAATTAATTATGAAATGAAATCAATTAGCAAATGTGATTAAATGATAGAAATTCATAATTTGAGTGGCATAAATATGCCTGAAAATCGAGTTAAATCAATCACAAATGCTGACTGGTTTTTTGTAGTTGCGGCTGTCAATCCAACAGATGGATTCGATTATATAATTATGCTTTCATTAAACCGATAGTTGGCTTTGCTTTGCCTTCTCGTTGATATTAAAATTTAATTAAAATGCCATCAAAAAGCGACAGAGAAAGAGAGAGAGAGGGTGGGAGAAAAGCAACAGCTTGTTGAAGCTGCTGCTGCTGCTGCCAATGACTGTCAAACTGTGAAGTGAGATGCGGCACCCACCCGCTGCTAAGGCGAAATTGATGGGGCAACTATCGCCACACACAGAGAGAGAAAGATGGAGCAGCAGTAAAAGAGAGTGAGAGAAAAATAGTAAAATATTGAGACGCAAAAACACTAAAGAAAGTAAGGGGAAAAAAACGGGAGAGAAAAAGAAATAGAGCGACAGAGGAAGAGGCTACGATTACGAGGTAAGCTTACAGTCATTTAACTTTGACATCCTTGCGCTTCATTTAACGCGAACGAACACACACACACAAGGGACTTATGTATGTGTGTGTGTGTGTATGCTCTTAGTACTCGCGCACACACACACACACACGCGAGTCAAGTGCTGTGTGTGCCGTGTGTGCAGTGCTGGGTAATGCGAGCTGGAAGCTATTTAATTAATGTGAAGCATTATGCCCGATTATGTGGAATAAATGAAGGGAAGAGCAGGCTAGAGGCAGACAGAGCACAGCCCAGAGGGGTAAGCAGAGTAAGTGGTAAAAGCGATTATCCATGCAAACTACTGGGCAAGCTTTAACCAGCTTAAATGGAGGATCAATATAAGCAATTTATGAATATTTTAGTGGTAGAAGCTGAGTTCATAAAAAGGTAATAGTTTTGGTACAGGAAAAATGCAAAAAGTGAAACCATTTAATGGTTAAATTGCACCAGCAAAAGGAACTCCAGTTTAACAACAATTTATTAACTTAAGTTTCCTTCCATTTAGATTTTGCGAGTGAAATATAAATAACAAATTAAAAATAAAATAATGAATATATAAATTAATTAAAATAAATAAACAAAGGCTTAGAGTGCACTTAAAGGCTTATCAGTTGATGCTGTTTGGGAAAACTATGAAAACAAACAATGGGGAAAATTCACTTAGTTTTCTGATTAGTTTATAAAGAACTGCCAAAGCCCCTAAAATGCAACCTGAAACTTGGACCTGTGTTAAAAACTTGAACAAACTTTTCCCGGAATGAATTTTCTTCAAACTGAGCACCAAGCAGCTTCCCTTTTGCAAATCAAAATCAATTTTCTGTCTACTCTCACGCATAATTTGAACAGCAAGCAAACAGACAGACAGGCAGACAGGCTTCAGCTCCAGTTTTTCCGACTAAAGAGAAACAAAAAGCAAGACACACAGATACAGATACATATACAGATGCACAGATACTCCAACAAGAGAGATAGAATGAGGAAGCCACATGTGAATGATGAAAAATACGTGTGCCACCTGCCGAGGGAGGAGGCCCTTGTAAATTATTCAAAAATGTAAGCCCTGCTAAGAGGCGCGAAAGAAAAAGTGAAAAACTTTCGATTGCATATAATAAAATGCGAAGAAAATTAAGGCAGCAGAGACCCAGACTCAGACAAGAGCTTCCCACTGACAGACAGACATACATACTACAGGAAAAACTAAGGGAAGAGAACTCTGCCCGAGTTGAGGTGGGAACCCAATCCAGAGAAAGGGAAGGCAGCCCAGACGCCACCTTTTGGTTGGAAGTCAGCCGACGAAAATATGTTTTATTGATTGTGTAAATATTTAATGCACTTTCGCATTTCACTTGCTTTCTTCTCTGCGTTCTGTTCTGTTTCTCTTGTAGTATAAGGTAAGAGGGCAGAGAGCCAGCCAGTGGGGCTTAAGGCCCCTGCGTATATTTGCGTGTGAAATGGCTTATTACGGTCACGTTTCGCCTATAAAAGCAAAGAGAGGGGCAGCAGAGAGACTAAGTACAGGGGAGAGAGAGACCCCAAGAGCGAACGAGACACTAAAAGGGAGTAAGAGCCTTAGCCTTCACACGAAGAAGAAGACCAAGAGGCCGGCTGCGCCTCCCTGGGGACTTGATGTCCTGGATTCAGAGCACCTGTCGCCCGGATAATAGACAGGACCTCAGGCATACTAAATTCTCTAGCAGAGAGTCAGAGAAAAAAACCACACATACATAGAGGAAAGCTAGAGGGAAACCAGAGGGAATGTAGTGTACTTCCATTCCATTGCTGGCAAATGGCTTGCAATTTATTGTTGCCTCAAAGGTGAGAGAAATGTTGCAGAAGGCACTTAATTTTCGTAGCTGAAGAGGGGGGAGGGAGGGAGAGAAAATATGCCAACATTATGCCTGTCTGGCTGCAATTCAGCCACAGATGAAGTTTCTTTTGAGCGAAAAATTACAGCTGGGAATTGCCTTTGAAACATAACTGGGAATTAATAAAGTTTTCTTGCCAGAGTTCTAGCGGGAAAGTTTAGCTGCTAGTGGAGTTCCAGCGTGGGGAGGAGTTCTTTCTATTTGAAAACATAGTTTTGTAGGAAATTTCAAGGCAGCTCATTAGCATGTCAGTCAGGAAAGGAAAAATCCAAAGGAGGAAAGGGAAACCCTAAGAGGAAAGGGAAACATCCAACGAAGGAAAGGGACACTCCCAACGGAGAAAAGAGTAAACTTAAAAAGGAAAGGGAAAACCCAAAAAGGAAAGGGAAAACCCAAAAGAGGAAATAGTAAACCCAGAAAGGAAAAAGTGTTTAAAATTAGTATAATGATAAGGAAGGATCCACCACTTTAATTGGTTCGTTGGGGGGGCGGGTGTCCCGTATGGGCTGTCGTTTAACATCATTAACACAATTTCCTTTCATGTTTTCGTGTCCCTGGTCCCCTGTCCCTCCCGTGTTCAAGGTGAACACAAACAAACAAACAAAAAAAAAAAACGTGGAAAAGTCACCAGGCAATGGCCCTGGGAATGGATTCTCCTCCATCCTGCCATGTGTTTATATAAATTTCAGTACCCCCCATCCAGCCACTCCATATGGGTTGTGGGTGGGTGGGCTTTCCTCTACGTGTATGTGTGTGTGTGTATAGGGTGTTTATTTACCCACGCTGCTGGGTAGGGAGGGACTCCACTTTATTTGTGTGTTTGCCTTTCGGCTTTCTGGTCTCGGGGCCCAAACTGTGCAAAAACTGTGTAAAAATCACGTTTAACACATAAATCCAATTGCGGTAACTCTACGCACGACAGTGGAAAGGGGGGTACACAGGCTAAAGAGAGAAGGAGAGAAAAATGATGAGAAAGAAGACAGCTTGAAAGAGAAGGAGAGAGAGGGAGAGGCAGAAAAATGGAGGACAGTTATGTAATTAATTAGCTGGACACCAAAACTGTTTTTACACAGCTGTGTCCAGGCAAAACTAGAGATGTGCAGGAAAACGATGCCACAGGCAAGCCAATGCAAAAATCTACAAAAATATCGCAAATTTCGAGGATTTTTAATTAAAAAATTTCAAAAAATATAAGAGGGCTTGATTTTGGGGTAGGAAGTTCACAAGGCCCTGTTCTATGATAGCAAGTTGATGTTCCATGGCAAAAATTAAATGGAAAATTATGAAAAATTATTTAAAAATTATCTTGAGAA
Organism: Drosophila bifasciata; assembly: GCA_009664405.1. Classification (NCBI taxonomy): domain Eukaryota; kingdom Metazoa; phylum Arthropoda; class Insecta; order Diptera; family Drosophilidae; genus Drosophila; species Drosophila bifasciata. The sequence goes on along the minus strand of CM019042.1, from coordinate 40,421,756 downwards.
ATTTTGAAGATTTTCGAAGCCCAATCTTCGCATTTTTTCATATTCCTACAAATATTTCTGCCTAAAAAAATATAAACAAAAAATACTATATATCTATATTTTGTGCCATCCCTAAAGCTAAATCATGCAATTTACAAGGCTCTCTCTCAGTTTTTGCTTGACCAAAAATAGCAGCCATCCCATTGGAATGCAAAGAGAGCAGCGAGAGAGTAGAGGGTTGCCGTTGTCCCCTGTCAAGGCGTCAGGCTGTCTGGCCGTTTTGTAATTGGATAAAAGTTCAGGTATGGAAAAGTGGAAAGAGCTTTGTAGCCGTCACAATATGTGGATGTCACATTACCTGGCAATGGATGTCCTGCTGTGTGCTGCTTTTGTGGCATGCAGCATGCCACATTTTACTCTCCTGCTCTTGTCATAATTTCAATTAATTTTACAGCTCGAAAATAGTTTGTCACATTTGAATTACAATTTGGCACAGCCTCAAAAGGTGGTAATTATTGAGCACCACGACACCACAGCCTGGAGACCAAAGAGACCGCTCACTCCTCGACTGATTGATTGCACTTCGAGCCTGGGGCTGTGGCTCTGACTATGGCTTAAGGGGGGAAAATTATATCAGCAGAGTGTTTGCATAATCCAGTTACAGACCAGAAGGTTCTTAATTAAGGCATTTCGAGTGACCGGCCATAAATTGAACCTACCAAATGGACAGGTGGCCTTTGGCCCTCAGGCAGTCAGACAGACAGATAGACAGACACAGCTCCCATTACCAAGGCTAATGGGCACGTGAGCGGCATTTCATTTCAACAGACAACAGACAAGAGACGGGGACCATGAAATGAGGTGAGAACGAGCAGTTTTCCCATCATCCCATCATCATTGTGCGTTGGTTCAGCAATTGTCATAATTAAGAATGATGAATGAGTTGGCGAATTGCGTCAGACGTGCATGAGCTAAAGGCAATGCAACAGGCCAACACGAGATTCCTCGCTGCATATTCCTCTCTTTGGAGATGAGAGCGTGAGAGCAGTGCTTCAGTATTTACTGACTCTGTAGCATGATGAAATTATACAAGGTGATCCCATCCCAGATCACAAACTCTTTTCGGGGCTTATTTGGCTAAGAGTACAGAAAACAAAACAAAACAACTGCTTTATATCTTTCTCTGTCTTGCCTCTCTTATTAGACATGGCGTCAAAGCTCTCTCAGTAGTGCGAGCGTAAAATAAACCCCGGAGCTTACGGATGGGATCACCTTGTACAATTTCATCATGCTCTGTAGTTGTCATTGTAGAAACATGCACACAAACACACATACATTCGACTTTATGGAGCGACAATTCTCTGCCTTGCATTTACACTTACTCAAAAGGCGAAGGAGACGGTGAAAGCAGAGATTGCAAAATTGTTGCTGCACTTTGCTTACGTCGGTGGCTGCATTCGATGCGGCTGATCTGTTTCTAGCAGATAAGGCGTGTGCGTTCTAGAAGGCTCTCTGTCTCTTGCTCTCTCTATAACTGTACTATTACCGCATGCATAGTAGTAGTCGTGTAGTTGTGTGGAGTAGTCTAATAATATAATCCCTCTGCTACCTGCGTTACTTCAGACTTCCTTCTCCTAGCTACCTCACGCTGCCATCTCTAGAGTTTCACTATGAAGTTGCGTGTCCCAGGGCCTCCACGTCTGGCATATTTGTTAATTGTTTTCAATTGCATGTTCTGCTTTTGCCTCCTTTCCTCCCCACAAGTGCATTCCAATGGCATTCCGCCCCGGCCCGTCTCTTGTGGCATTCCTTTGTGGCTTTTGTGGAAACGGAAGTTCTTAAGTCAATCATTCGACGGGAAAGGCTCTGCGCGCTGGAAGCTCTTTAGCTTCAGAATGGAAGCACTCTCCATCGAAGGGGGTTCTGGCACTCTTTAAAGGCGGTTAATTCCATGTTCTGTGGCTCTTCTGGGCTGTCTATCTGTCACGTTTTCCTCAAGCATCATGGGTCACAAATTAAAACTGACTGAAGCTTTCAATGAAAATGTTAAAAATGTTGTTCATTCTTTGGCATTTGTTGTTGCCAGTTGCTCTTTCTTCTGCCAGTTTGTCTTCCTTTTGGCTGGCGTTTCCCAGCTCCTCGTTGGCTCTTCTATCTTTCATGCTTGTGGCTGTCTTTTTGCCATTTTTCTTGGCTCTCGATTGTTCTTCTTGGCGCAAGAGACAAAACAGATTAAATAGATAATTTCAATTTGTTCTGTGGCTTAAAACCGAAGTGCACTGCAGTTGGAATTATTTCTCCGAAATTCATTACAAAACTACCCCTTGAGTTGGCTTCCCCTGAGTTCCCGCTGCTTAAAAGAAAAACAAAGTTGTCGGAGTCATTAAATTTCAAGATACTTTGCTGAGATGGATAATTACTTAATTGTTATCTTAAGTTACGATTACATTACCCCTTAGTTTGCATTTAAATTTAATTGCATTTTGCAAGGCATAATCCTGCCCCGCGACTCTCTCTCTCTCTCTCAAATGGTTTTTCAACTAATTTGCTTATCAGTCAGAAATGCATAAAAAATCTGACCTGACCTCAGTCCTTTTACGCCCTACCCCCACTTCACACTCCACTCTGACAATTTTCCAGATTTTCCTGGTGGTGTTGGCATGAATTAGGCCCTCAGGAAAATGTAATCAAAATCCGAAAATGCATATAAATGAATAATTATAATTGTTTAAGGGAGCGACAAAACACTGCAGGAATGGAATGTTTCTCGCTGACTCTGCGTCGACTCTGTTTTAATGTGAATTTAATGAATGTCCATTTTTGCATAATGATATTTTACATTCGGGGGGGCTTTTGGGCAAACAGCTGTCGAGTGGCGGGGGAGCGTATGGAATTTATATGGAATTCATTTGCACAGAGTTTCAGTGAATTAATATCGTGGGAAACCCCTGGGTAATAGTTGGAAACTAATGGAACGTTGACTTTTTGATAGGCAAACAAAAATTCAGAGAAATTCGAGTGGATCTGTAGCACAATTTAGTGGGTTTCATGGAACGATGTGTGTTGTTTGGCTATTAATAAAACATGCGCCACTCTTATGTACACTAGTATATGTATTTTTTCTTTTCTGTGTTGTGTTCCCTTCAAGCAGAAACAGCTCTCCACACAAATCACGTAGTCAAGAACGGGCCAGTGCACACATTCATCCTAGCCAGCCCAGCCGACCCATCGAGGGAGAAGCAGCTGCCAGGACATACCCTTGAAGGAGCAGCCAACAACGGCTTGCTGCATGCTGGCCAAGCACCAGATAGCACCACACATTCAGTAGCTATAGAGCTTTCCCTCCCCAGCAAACACACCACCCCCTCGCAGCCAAATGTATGCTGGGCGAGCGACACAATTTGCCAAAACCATCAGCAGCATGGCATGCAGCATACAGAAGCAGCCACAAGCCGCAGCCACAGCCATGACGACGACGACGACTACAGCGACGACGACGACGACGCCAACAGCAATCTTTTCCTCATCCTCATCCTCATCGAGTGGTGCAGCAGCAGCAGCTGTGGTTGTGGCAGCGGCAGCAACAGCAGTAGTTCCTGATGTCCGACGTGGAGGCGGCGGCGGCTCCAGTGGAGCGGGCACAGTGCCCTCCACGCCGAAATCCACGAAGAGTACGGCCCAGCCGAGGGGTTCGCTGCCAACGGATGTAAATGCGCCCCCGTTGGAATTTCAATGGCCACCGCCGGTGCCTGTGTCGACGCACACAAGCAATTTGCGGCTGAACATGATGAATCAGGATCCCAAGGACCTGCACACAGCCAGGGCCATTATCGAGGAGCTGCGCTCCAAGGTGCGATTTCAAACGGAGCACATTATGAAGTGGCGCAAGGCATATGCTATGCAGGTGAGTCCCGGCATTCCTTTTTAAAGATATTTAAACCAAAACCTAACCGATACCCCCTCATGCCTCAGGTGCAGCAGCATTATCGCTATCAAAAGGAGAAATCCGATCAGATGAACTCGCTGACCTCGCAGCTGCTGCTGCTGGAGTCGCGGCTGAAGCGAAAGCAGAAGCAGATTGCCAGCCTGCTCAACCATCGGGAGCTAACGATTGCGCGGCAGCAGAAGGTCATCGATACGCTGTCCACGCGACTCGTGGATCACGGCCTGGAGACGATCGATGCGAGCTATGCCAACGAATTGGACTCGCTGAATGACTCCGATTCGGCGGTGGTGCTCGAGGACATTGATTCGGACAGCACCATGACCTTGGGCACGCGACGCAGGAGCAGCGGCGGCGGTGGGGTGCTGGGCAGCGATGGCATCACCATTGTCCGCTCGATATCCGATGCCATTGAAACGAATCTGAATAAGTATGGGGCGGCACGGCGAAACAATTGCTTCCTGCGACGTCCCGATATTCTGGAAACTGTCTATTCAGTGGAGGAGGACCCAGAACCCACACCCGATGTGGCCGAGAAGCGGGATAAGTTCAAGAATCGTTCGGAAAAGGCCCTAAGCTCCAGCTCCACCGAGGGACAAATCGATGGCGTCAGCCCCACAGCGGCTGCAGGTGCGGACAAAGCCAAAGAGTCGTCGTCGTCGTCGATGAGTGTGGATGGTGGTGGCAGTGCAATTCCACGTAGACATTTGGGTGCACTGAAGCGATCCCCCAGCCATGATGCACCGTGCACCACAGTGAGTGTCAAAGTGCCGCAGTTGCAGCCATTGCAGCCACAGCAGTCACAGCCGCAGGAGCCGCTCAATGGAAAGAATCAGGTAAGCCAGAGAGAGAGAGAGGAGTCCCTTTTGGAACTGTCACTTATCAGTAATTTTGTCCCCCAAGGTACTCTGCTACAATCGTGTAATGCTGAACCATCGATCGGTGACCAAGCCCAAGGATGTCAAGTACAAGCGCATCAACAAGGCCAAGTCCAAGAGTCTCGAGGAGCTGCGCGGGCGTCTCAAGAATCTGGTGGAACGACCGCCCGGACTGGAGGGTGGCTATCCCTCGGGCATGATGCCACAGACGGCACAGTCGTATGCGTGACATTTGCCACAGCAGCCAGAAGATGGCCCCAAGCAGCCCACGCAGGAGACACAGATGGAAACCGAAGATGAAAGTAGGGGGGGTTCCTCCACTCAGCCTGAGGCAGAGGCAGAGGCCGAGGCAGATGATGGCAGGCACAGCTGTCCGAAGCGTTCAATGACCCTGCCACGGATACTAGTGCCACAAGCAGCAACCAGCGGTAGCAGTAGCGCCACTGGGGGCAGTGGCAGTGGCAGTGGCAGTGGTGGGCGTGGCAGTTTCTAGCAATTAAAGAAATTTTTCATACGCAATTGTGATAAAAAGTGAAACCAGTTTTTCCTTCTGCTATCTTTTGGTATCTCTCTTACAGGGAGCAAATCTCTTAAGACTCTCTTTAGAGAGTATATCTTTTAAATGTATCTTTTTAGGCGATGTATTGCTGCTTAACAAGATACTTGCTGAATGTATCTAAAGGGCTCTTTCAACGGCATAGCCATTAGAGATATCTTTCCACCTCTTTGTGGGCTGTAACTCTTGCTAGATATTTCTCACTTTTAAAGATACATATATCCCCTGGAAGATACATTCCATCTTTCACTTGGTTTTAAGCACATGATTCTCTGTTGTAACATTTGTTTCCTTCGGATGCTGATGCATCCGGCTACTACTATCCTTTGCTCAGTTCTTCACAAAAAAAAAACTCTGCATTTAATTTAGTTTTAGTTTTAGTTTATTATTTGTAACATGAAAACAAACGGAACTGCATTTTTGACTTGACATTTATTATGTATAATTTTCACACACACACATACACACACACAAATAAATCATCAAACATATAAACAACAACATTCTGTCTTTTCTCTGTCTATTATTTTCTGTGGCTACAAACAAGAAGCGTATGAAAAATTTCAACGTATTTAAATGTGGGTAAGTGTAAGTGGGTTTTATTCTATGTATAAGGAAATGGAAGGCTCTGAGGGAAACCCTTGAAGAAATCTCTCTAGAAGGAACGGGTGAGTAGAGTAGTTTAGAGGGACTCTGCCTCAGTTGCAGCTTCAGCCAAAAGGTCCTCATTGTGTGGGTGAAATGTAGGCTAGATAAAGGATACTAAAACAAATATACCTATTAATTATAGAACTTAAAGTATTGCTATTTGGATATGTGTAAGTGAAAACTGTTTTCGTGTCGATATATTTACAGAGCATTTTGCAGCTTGAGCTAAGAAAAGACTTAAAAAGATACTTTCAGCTTGAATATATGTATAGATACAAATTGTAGCACCGCTTTCCCAAAAAATGTAGAAATAACTCTCACACAACCCCCAAAAACAAATTAGTTTCCCTTTTTCCGCCACTTTTTTTGGATATCTCTGAATTTAGTTTGTAAGCTCTAAACTCCATGGACTGTCTTCTAGATAACAGAATTTAAAATACTATATATAAAAATATATTAATATATATATATATTTTCTTACTAAACAAACAAAAAACAATGCTAACTATTTTTACATTAATTACTAATTAAAATAAATATATATATATCTAGTTGTAGGGCGAATACGTACAGATCTAAGTGTTATTTTTTGGTGAATTTTTTGGCTTATTATTTTTGCGATTATTAATGAACTCTGGGGGCAGCGGGTCAACCCGTGGCGCCCCCCCAAAAGAGCCAGACGTCAGATGTACCTTGAACAAAAAAGCAAATATAAAGCAAATATGCAGGCATTAATTGTATAGCTTCAGATGCAATGCTTTAGATGTAATACGAAAGAAACCTCTAAACTATCTCTAACAAACCAAAAATAAATTGAAACATATAGAAATATAAATGTGTTAATGGACAAAACTAAAGTACAATGCTCAGAATATAGAAATCAGCTGTAATAAATACAAATTCAATACATATATCGAATGTTATATCAAAATATATACAATATAAAACTCGGTGTTTCAATGTGGAAAAAATAATCAACAAAGTGTACCTACAAATACAATAAAATAAAAAATAAATAAAAGAAAAACTCTGCACACAATTATTGTCCTTCTCCTCCACCTCGACCTATCAGCAGAGCTAACAAAAAACTGTTTCAAAAACATTACTTAAATGTCACATAATGGATAGTATATATCTTATACGTAATGTCAATGTCAAATGTCAATGTTGTTAGCCCTAGGATAAACGTAATATATTAATTCTTGTGTCAATTTTATTTTTGGTTTTTTCTTTTTGAAGAGTACAAAAACTCGAACATAAAGCGTGCGATTCTAAATGTATTATTAAGTACAACAAAATAAAAGCTATAAAAAGCTTATAATTAGTATATAGTTTAAGGAAACTAATAGTTGTAAGTATTTAATATTTCAATGCCAAATATGACAGCTGAAGAGCGGTGAAAAGATTGAAAAGATCTGCATAGAAATATGATTTCCATGGAACAGTTTTCCATATCATATTTAAAAATACTATAGATGGAATATGGAAAGCAGCAATAATGTACTTGAGGCAGAACTATAATTATCATTAAGCAAATCTCTATTTAAATATAGGAAGAGAACAGAGAGAAATACAATTTCTATAGATATATTTAATATATGCCTAAGGGTATCTGTCTATCTGTCAGAAGATGACAGTGAAATGTGAAAGGTTATCCCCCAGTAAATAGTAGACAAATTCGTATCTATCTCAATACCCCTACTATTATATTTGATACAAAGAGATTCAGAGATTACGTGTGTGCGGATAGCAACAGTTGAGTGTGTAATAGGAAATGTAAATCCCATTAAAAAACGGGGATGAACCTTTCATTAAAAGCGAGTATTTAAGTTTTTGAATTGACCCCCAAAAAATTGCTGAATATAAAAACTTGTTTATATATAAAACAGAGTGCTAGTGAACTTGTGAGAGAGAGAGAGAAAGAGAGAGACGTTCCACCTCCCCCCAAATACACGAGATTCTTCTCTTTGATTCTGTGCAAATAAATATATAGACATAAAGTTACTCCCTAAGTATTGTATTCCTAAGTATATAGTAGTAGCAAGTAAGACATGCAATTCGTTAACTAAATTGCCGATAATCGTGTGTATATATATTTATTGTACGTACTGTGTGCGGATGCAGTATCTGTTTTGTTTTTTTTTATTCGTGTTTAACTTCAATTTGCGGCCATTTCCCCATTACTTTTTGCTCATGTCTACAGAACATTTAAATACTATTTTCTACTTATGGCTTAATAAAAAGAAACCAAAACAAAACAATAGATACATTTTGGAGGGTTTTGTGGATCTGTCGATCTGTGGGCTTTCAGTTGCCGTTGAGCTGCGATTGCGGAAACATGTCAAGATCAGAGCGGAGTCTGCTGCTGCTCCTTATCAGCGTTGGGTTTATCTGTCTGGTGAGTGACTGACTGACGCACTGATAAGCAGTCTTTACTGTACTTGTGCTTGTGTATTGATTATTTTGATTATCAGGCAACGGCGGATAGTTCAGTGGGCTACAATCCCCTTGCACGTCCCGTGACAGAGGCTGTCGAGCGGCTCTACAATCAGGTGCTGCACTCCACCATCGAGGATGCGCGCCAGCGGCTGCCCCAGCTCAATGACAGCGAGGCCATCGATAAGCAGTACTTTGAGGATCTGGATGGTACACTGGGCAATGAGGATTACTACAGCACGGCGTACTACATCTTTGCGTGGATCAACAGCGAACTGATGGCCCAGCAGCGGCCCGACAGGCTGCTCCTCGCCGTTCTGCCCGCCGAGAAGGCGGCCATACGCAGCTTTTTCCACAAGGTGCGGCCACCGTTGGCCAAGTATCTGCAGCGCACACACCAAACGAAGCCCGAGCTGATGGCCAATGTCACCCGTTGGGCAGGCGAACAACAGGACTCGGTGGTCATGTCCTACATTGAGTTTCCACGCAGTCTGCAGTCGCAGATACCCGAACTTCAGCTGATGGACTACACAAAGTTGGCCAAAGCGCTCATCGAGGGTGTGGCCACGGGCATATGGGGATCGGTATAGAGATTATACCATTACACAAATAAAGATTCAAAGGAAATTAAATGCATTTTTTTAGAGTTTTAAATTGAAAATTGATTTAAATATTCTATTGCTAATAATTTAATTCATTTAAAAAATAAATAAAGATGAAAGGAAATTAAATGCATTTTATTAGAGCTTTAAATTGAAAATTAATTTAAATATGCAATTGCAAATAGTTTAATTCATTTAAAAAATAAATAAAAATTTAAGGGAATTCAATGCATTTGATGGGAGAATAATTGAAAATTCAGTTAAATTTATTATTATTAATTGCAGAATTAATTACCTGACTTATTTATAACGAAGTCGATTTGCTTATCCACTGAGATTTCAGTAGATTCTCTAGGCTTTAATTTATCTATAAAAAGAATTTTTAATCTATGTATATTTACTGTTTTTTTTGGTATATTTTCTGCATTAGTCCCTTCTTTTGTTTACACTTTTCTATATTATTTTACGTACAAATTAAAGTTCTTAAATAGCATTTAATTAAATCTTTTAATTGATGTTTAACAAACTTTTTTTTCCTATTTTAATTAATTTAAAAAAAATATTCTTTTAGCCGCAGTTTAGCTTCAGCTTTGATTAAAAAATTCTTCTCAATTTTTATTGAGTATTTTTGATCTACATATGTAAATTGAAATAGTTTTTTTTTAGCAATAAATTCTTCACATTAATTCCTTACTATGGATACATTTTCCTACCTCGAAATGATTAATTATTGTTCCACCAACTTGTATATCTGTTCATTGAGCAGCCTTAAAGTCTCATCGTATTGCCTGAGCACCTGCTTCACCCTCTGCATAGTGCGCTCCATAGTGGCTGCTGCATCCTCATTGTATCCCATATAGTGCACCTGCAAGGCCTCCAGGCGAGCCCTGAGCTCCGTGTAGCCATGCCTCAGGGTTCGAAATCTACGCTGGACACGCCTCTGCTGGCACTGACTGCCCGGCTGGCGGCACTGCTCCACAAACTGATAGATCTCGCGGCCCAGCTGCTCCAGGGACACCGCCCACTGATTGATGTCTTCATTGAATTGATTTTCATTTTCATTTTGATATGTTGGAGGCTGCTGCTGCTGCTCAGCATCATCCTCCTGCTGTCTCATGAGCTTGCGTAACTCTCTCAGACTGTCCCCCCGCGAAGTTGAAGCAACGGCAACGGGCACTGAAACTGTCAACTGAATTTTGTTGTTTAATTCGATTTAATGAAGGGTTTTTGTGGTGGGCAGAGGGGCGGTCAGGGCACTACCTGCAATGCAAATACAACGATGAGTATGCCAATGGGCAGCGGCATTTTCGCGGAATTTAGTTGGAGAACGTTTTTCTGAACGTTCTTATCACGCCAGGCAATGTCTGAGGACTGATGATTACATAGTACTACTGAAGCAGCTATTGCTGCTGCTGCTGCTGCTGCTAGTAGATCCCACGTTGATTAACGGGGCGGTGCTATAGTGTTACATCACGCATCGAATGGGGCAGCTGTGGGGGTGCCTATAAAAGGAGCCTCACACGCAGTGGAGTTTATCATAATATCAAAGTATTCATAGTAGTCAGTCATCTCAGAATGTGGCGCCTCATCACTGTCCTAGCAGCACTGCAATTTGCGGTAAGCATACATTTATCCATTTTTTCTGTGGAGTAACTAATGTGGCATGCCCCCGTTTAGAGCGGTGCACCCATTACGAGCAGCTCGCAGCTGGCTTACTACATGACCAACGAAGTGGTTGCCATGGTGGAGACTTCGTTCCTGGAGACTGCCCGGCTGCTGCAGCGTGTGATTAACGATGCGGAGCTGTTTATGCCACCGGACACTCAGAGCCCCATCCTGGATGCATTTGGGGAATTCGTGGATCTCGTGAAGGAGATCGACATGGATGACTCGGCCCAGCTGGAGCTCCTGGCCACCAATCTCGAATATCTCTCGGATATCTTCGAGCTAAAGGACTCTAGCGAATTGGACTCGGAGGCAGATCGTATGGTCATGCGACTGCTCCAGCAACATGGCATGGATGACTTCGAGAGCACTCTGCTCGAGAGATTCGACAAGGCACTCAAGCGTATCGAGGTGCAGGTGGAGTCCTACATCGGTGGCATGTCGCCGAGCAAACTCCAGCGAAGAACAGAATTTCTCGATTGGTTTGCTCAGTTCAAAAACGAAAAGGATACCATTGATAAGCTTACAATGCTGCTGGATAGTGATTATATATTTTAGTTAGAGTTACACAACGATGGAGCACATACACAGTTTTTTATTTAAAATATTTTATCTAGAATTTTAGATCGCACACTGAAACACACAAAGAATTTATGTACACAAAATCATGGCACGATCTCTCTTTACAAATATTAATTAAATAAATAAATAAATACATATTCTATATCTATTTATGTTCTATGATTACAGATTACTATACAGTGCTGTTGAATATTAATCACATATTTTAGACAGAATTTAGAGCGAGAGAAAGACACATATGTAAAACATTGATTTAAAATATATTAAAAATATACAGAGCAGCATTGAATAATTATATTTATTTGTGTGCCCTTTAAAAATATTAATTAAATAAATAAATGCAGAACTTATAACTCCTTATGTTTCCATAATTTCAGATAGAGAATTCATTTCAAATATATACAAAAACATTTCACGATCTATTGACAACTCAATAAACATTCTTTAATAATAATAATTGAATAATTGAAACTTACATATATTTATATTGAATATTTAAAGGAAGATTTCGTTGGATTATTGTTTACTTTTTTGGTTGTTTTGCAACATAATATTTTTATTATGTTTTTATTTAATGCAAATTAAATCTGATTTAAAAAGAATTATTTTCAATTCAAAGTCAATCATTTATTTACTATATTTCCTCGTAATCTAGCAATAACATTCAATCACAAAAGTTCCCTCAGAGAGAGAGAGAGAGAGAGAGATTGAGAGATTGCAACTTTGCAACTTTGCAACTAGTTTAGATTAGACTGGAAATCTGGAGGCTGAAGAGATAACAGTCAATTACATATTAAATCGGGGAAAAACAACGCCATTGACTTATGTACTATAGTATATATGGAAATGCATTCAATGCTAAATTTTAATTAGTTTTTAGGGAGCATAACCCATGTTATAGGAGCCGAATGGCATTCGGGAGTCGTACACACTATGCTGGATCTGCGGTGGTCCATTGCCATCCGAGGAGTAACTAAAATGTGAGGAGCGTTGAAAATTACTCGACGAACTGCCAATGGGACCAATGGGGCCAGAACTTGGTCCAATGGGTCCAATGGGGCCAGAACTGGGGCCGGAACTGCCAGAAAAGAATGGAGTCATCGAGCTACGCGTTGAGGGCGAGGGATAAGGTATCTGCAAAAAAGAATTCATCAGTTTTAATAGTAAGGAATAGTAAAAAACACATACCGGATTGTTAGATGAATGCGTTCTCCGGATATTTGAAAGAAATGCTATTCTTTCCATAGCTTCCTGGTAAATTTTTTCAGCAGAGGAACTTCTGGATGCTCCCGAGCCCGAAAAGGTGTTGGGATTTTGGTAGAAAGGACTCGTTGGAAAGTTATTCCCATTGGCAATGGGGTATCTGGGTGGCTGTCAAAACAGAAGTTCAACGATTAGAGGAGGGTGAAAATGAGTACATCAAACCTACCGATGGGAAATTATTGCGAACGAAAGAATTTTGCGGATAGTTGGGCCAAGAAGGACTGGGGTTCAGATTCCAGTCCGATTTGGTTTCAGTTTCTTCCGATTCGGTGACAGCTTCAACTTCGCCATCTACTTTCTGAGAAAGGATTTAGCAGAGGGATTTATTTAGAATACTTGTGTGTATCTCTTACCTCTAGAAATTCCACTCTATCAGTGGGCTCTGATATAATGGCCGTACCATTTTGTCCCTCATTGGGCAGCGATTCGGTACCACCGCCAACGGGCTTGAACAGATCTGTGGGTAAGTCTCTTGTATCGCGTTTCATTCGTAGTAGCTTCTGCTGCGGCAAAGTGTGGCAAAGCTGCAAGAGAACTCTTATAATTTCCATTTGGCATTTCCGTCTGTGCCACTTACCACCCCCTGGCCAATGATAAGCGGCAAAAGCAGCAGCAGCACGCAAGGGAGCAACATTTTGCGAGTCTCTATCCGGCGATGATCGATGGCACTGTGAGTGGCTACAGCGGAATGCACTGGCAATTAACTGGAGCCGATCGAGAAGTCGAGTTGCCGAGATGCATCCGACAACAACTCGTTTGACTGGAAACCGACGACAGCAAGGTGAGGGGCATCAAATGAACGCCACGGGGTTATCAGTATAAACTACAGAGGGAAAAGCCAATACTAGACGACGACAGGGAAATCAATAAATTCAGCACTTATGGAGCGTACGTAATTACGAGACTATATATTTAAGATCTGAGAGTGTTTACATTTTTACAACTAGCAGCAGAGGGGGCAGGGGTGCAGCTGCCTTAGTAGCGTCCGTAGCCGCCGTAGGGGGAGCCATAGCCACGGCCCGGACTGGGATACACGACGGGGCGACGTGGCACAATGTAAAGCTGTGGATAGCCCGGATAGCCCGGGGGCCTAAGTGCCACATCTTCGGCCTCATCCTCATCGGACTTGTCCTTGTCCTCCTTGGGCTTCTCTGCCTCATCGGAGGAGGAGTCGTCCTTGTCATCCTTGTGATGGTGTTCGTGGCGGAATCCAAAGCCCGGAGCGGGTCCAAAGCCGGGATAGCTCGGATAAGCTCCTGGGCGATGGAATGTGGGCGGTTGGTAGGGCGAGTAGGGCGGCCGGAAGGGCGGATACGCTGGATACGAGGGATAGGCAGTGGGCTCTGTTGCTTCTGGCTTTTTGCCGCCTTCTTTGGTTTCCTTGGCAGGAGCAGGGGCAGCCGAAGACGATTCCTCCGAACCGGCCGTAGGCCTTGGACCGAATCCCTGTCCAGGATATGGATGGCCATACGGATGCAACTGGGGATAAGGATATGGATGCAACTGGGGCTGGGGATAAGGATGCGGATGCGGATGCGGATAGTGCTCTAGTTGAGGATGTCCCTCGTGCTTCTTTGGCTTTGGCTTGGGCGTTGTTGTGGTTGTCGTTGTTGTCGTTGTTGTGGTTGTTGTTGGAATTGTCGTCTCTGGCTCTGGTTCGGGCGTTGTTGTCGATACTGGCTGTGCGACGCCATCATTCTGTTGTCCCAATCCATCGTCCTGCTGCTGCAATCCCTCCTCGGGTGCGGCAGTGGCATCCTTCTCCGGCACCAGCTGCGGCTGCACTGTCGTCGTCTCGGGCAGTGGTGTCGTCTCCACCTTTGGAGGGGCATAATGCGGATCATGATGCGGTGCAGCCTTGTGCTGATGTGGCTCGTACTGGTGGTTGTTGTGGGACGTTGGTTGAGCATCATCCAGTGTCTCCTCATCGCTGTACACTGAGGCATCGATGGCTGCCTTCGCCTCATCGAGACTCAACTGCGCACAGCAGAGGGCCAAAAGCTGCAACAAGAGAGAGAGAGAGAGAGTCAGTTAGTGGCCAACATCTAGATTGTTCGCTGCTCCACACTTACCTGGCTAAGTAGCAAGAGCTTAATGAACATCTCGGGCTGGTTCTCAATCTCTACTGTTTGCTGGCATCACAGCGGCTTGTGGCTTTTATAGCCAGTAGCAGCAGCAGCATCGCCCACGATTATGGAAATTACAGAGTACTGTAATCAATGCCTCAAAGGCGTTACTCATTCGCACACTCAGATTCGCATTCGCACTCATACTTCGACTCATTCACACATTCGAAATGGAATCGAATTGAAGCGACAGACGGAAGACGAATCAAAAAACCCGGCCATAGGCAAACAAAAAAAATCCATCAGGTCAGGTGTGTGCCTGTGCCTGTGGCTGTGTTGCACGCGTTTTGTGCGCGTCTTTCGGGCGATTCCCATTCGCATTCACTGTCAGCATTCGCGTCGCTCGTTAAAAAAAATCCAGAAACGAAACGAACCGAACGACACTTTTATAATCAATTTCAAATGGAGCGATGGAGCGATAGCTAATCAATTAAATTTGCACCTACTATAAAGGTGGCTTTGCCCAGCGGCTTGCGGCTTGTTCCATCGAATGCAACGCAGCGGCTGACGTTGATATGACGTCACACCAGCAAACGGTAAGGCAGGGGGCTAGGGATTGAGAGGATCTGGGCATTGGCAACTGGCACACTGGATGTGAACTCTTTGCAGATATCTTTGGGAATACTTTTGCTGTTGCTGGTCCATCTGACAGCCATAGAAGCACTGGCAGACAATGGAGCCCCAGACAATGGAGCTCTTCCCGAAGCTGAGGGAGATTTAACGGGGCCACAACCCCCACAAAATGGAGCAGCAACTGGAGAAGGTACAGCAGCCCCCAAGGGCAACAAGAATTTAAATATAAATCATATACGTGTCCTAATCGGGTCTGCCACAGGCACAAAGGGAGCTGAGGAGGACAGTCCGGTGGATGCTGCAGCTGCTGGAAGTGACCCCAAACCAGAGCTAGAAGCTGACGCTGCCACAGGTGGTGCCGCAGACGGGGCCCCACAACCTGGTGCAGAGCCTACCGGAAACGCTGGCGCAGATGGAGCGGCAAAGGGTGCCGCAGAGGACGCCACAAAGAGTGCCGCAGAGGATGCAACAAAGGGTGCCACAGACGGAGCCGCTGAAGCAGACGGTGCCACAGATGGAGCGGCAGAGGGTGGCACAGAGGGTGCCGCAGATGGTGCCACAGAAGGTGCCACAGACGCTGCCGCAGATGGAGCCACAGATGCTGCCGCAGATGGAGCGGCAAAGGGTGCCTCTGAGGGTGGTACAGAGAATGGACCCACAGACGCGGGATCAGATGGAGCCACAGAGGATGCCACAGCCACTGCCGCAGGTGGAGCCACAGACACTGCCGCAGATGGAGCCACAGACGCTGCCGCAGATGGAGCGGCAAAAGGTGCCACAGATGGAGCCACAGATGGAGCCACAGAGGGTGCCACAGAGGATGCCACAGACGCTTCCGCAGATGGAGCGGCAAAAGGTGCCACAGACGCTGACGCAGATGGAGGCACAGACGCTGACGCAGATGGAGGCACAGACGCTGCCGCAGTTGGAGCCACAGACGCTGCCGCAGATGGAGCCACAGACGGTGCCACAGAGGATGCCACAAAGGGTGCCACAAAGGATGCCACAGACGCTACCGCAGACAATGCTACAGAGGACGAGGATGACGATGCTGGATATGGTAATAATCTGCCGGAGACCACAACCGCTTCGACCGTTTCGCAGACTCCAGGAACGTTTCCCCCTCCATCCACTGATGCCCCCACCACCACTGGCATCATGGATCTGATGACCTATGTACCGGATGAGGAAAATGGCGGCGATCCGTTTGTGAGTCCGGGCCCCGCTCACAGGCCCGGCTCGCGGCATGTGAAGGCCCACGATGGCTTCCACAGTCTGACGACGGAGCAGTATTGGGCGCACTGGAATGATAAATTCACCAGAGAGAAGTGATCAGGGGGCGGGCATCACTGGAAAGATGTGCTCAAGTGAATGGAAGGGGGCATGGAAGGGGGGGCCGGCGGTGTAATGACAAATTAAATTACACAGAAATAAAGTAGCGAAAAAAATACGAAATAAAAGTGAAATTTGTTTCAGTTTTTACGCGGAGAGCAGAGAACCGCAGCGGGGGCTGTATTTATTTACGAATATTTGTCCGGAAAATACCTAAAAATCCGCATTAAAACACCAGAAGTTCGAATTCTACAATTTGTTAATTAAAATAGAAGAAACTGTGATATGCCAGCCAGTTTTCAATTAATTAATCCAAACGAAGGCAATAAATCATAAAACTTAGTGGAACGAGAAGGAACGTGCTGAGTCGCCATTACCACGACACTACTTTTTTACCGCGTACTCAGTCAGTACGCATGTGATTTATGTGGAATCATGGCTGTCATGGCTATATCGACATGGCTATTGACGATGATCAATAATATATGTATATACTTTATGGGGTCGGAAACACGTAATCCGAATCAGCAACACTCCACCAAGAGCTCTAGCCATGAAAAATTAAATCGTACAGAAATGAAATGAAATTCAAATATTCATACGTAAAAACTAAAAGTACAATTCATTTGAGAGCATTCACTCGTAGACTCGTCGTTGAATAAACATCCTCAATGCCTTTCTGGTTTTATTTTCTGGTAAGCCAGAACATTACTATACATATAGGAGCTTGAAAGAAGAATCGTTTGTATAGATTGTGATCATTGCGGCCGAAAATTTGAAAAAAGTGGAAAGAAGACTGGAAGAAGCATTGGAAGACTACAGGATTGCATGGGACCCTATCAAAAATAATGAAAAATCAACGCTACCAGAGATAGAAAGATATTGGTCCCCAAATACAGATAAAAAGTTGGTCAACATGATAGCAGAAGCGGAACTCAAATTTAAAAGAAGACAGACTGATGCATTTAAAGAGTTTGCCAAAGATCTCTCAGAATCAGCCACGGCTGCCACATCTGAAAAAGTTATTCGATCTGCAGAAGAGTAGAAATCAATATGAATCTTCTAGTACTACAGCTGCAGGGGTTTGAGCCAATCGATCTGTCGAATAAAAAATGTTAACTAACCAATAAAATGCATAGACACCAAAAGGTACATTGAGCATAAATATTTAATAATAATCTTAAAATATCTAAGAAACGGCTAAGGGTTTCCCTCCATTTAAACTCCCACTTATACGACCTTGAAAATATCGAAAAAAACCTGTAAGCAAAACAATTCATTTTTGCCACAACTAATGGCAAATGTTACACATAATACAATCAACCCAATGGCAAATATTTTGGATAGTTATATAAAAAGAAAATAACCGCAGGGGGCTTTATTTATTTACAAATATTTTTCCGGAAAATGGCTACAAATCCAGCAGGGCATAAAACTGTAAGAACTCGAGTGGTTGGAATTTTATAATTGGGTAATAGAATACTCAAAATCTTAAAGATCAAGTAAAGCAAATGAAGGCCACACGTTATTGATCCATTTTGCATCCATTCGGCAGCTATATACATGCAGCAAACACACGTAATCCGAATCCGAATAGCCATGACAAATTCAAATATTCATACGTAAAAACTAAAAGTCAATCTATCTGAGAGCATTCACTCGTAGTCCCGTCGTTGAATAAACATCCTCAATGCATTTCTGGTTTTATTTTCTGGTAAGCCACAAATAAGAGAAAGAGCGAAAAGAGAGATTCTAAGAATTGTTTTTATAGATTGTCGTCATTACGTACGAAAGTTTGCACAAACTGGATAAAAGACTGGAAGAAGCAATGAATGACTACAAGATTGCATATGAGAAAATCGCAGAATATGATTTTCCGAAACCAGAGACTTTAGATACAATGTTGTTGACCATGATCAACAAAGATCCAGCGGATTACGAATTGAATAAAAGACAGGCGGAAGCATTAGAAGATTTCATCAAGGAACTCTCAAAGCTCCCATCTACGACCGGAGAGACTAGAGCCACGGCAAATACAGGTACAGATGGCACTTCTGAAGAATAGAGTAGGAGAATGTTTTGGGGCAGAGCTCGGCAATCAATCTGTAGCATGAGAATTGTAATTAACCAATAAAATCAGCATAAATACTTAATGGCAAAGATTTCACCTTCTCCATTTAAACTCCCACTTCACCGACCTTGAAAATACCGAAAAAACCTTTAAGCAAAATAATTCATTTGTGCCGCTAATGGCCACAACTAATGCACAACTAACTAATAAATTCATAAAAACTAAAAGTACAATTCATTTGAGAGCATTCACTCGTAGACTCGTCGTTGAATTCGTTGAAACATCCTCAATGCCTATGTGGTTTTATTTGTTGGTAAGCCTGAACATTACCATAAATATATTAGCTTGAAAGAGAGATGCTAAGAATCGTTTGTATAGATTGTGGTCATTGCGGCCGAATCTTTGAAAAAACAGGAAAGAGATGCTACCAAAAGAGCCCAAGAAAAATACTTTGCCTACTGGCGGAGAATTTCCTACCAACTCTCAAAGCTGCCATCTACGACACGAGAGACTAGAGCCACCAAGGCCAAAGATAATGCTGCAACTACCACTGCTGGAGCTGCCACTGAGGATAAGACTACAACTGCTGCTGCTGCTGCATTTTAGTGGACATGTGTATGAGGGGATCCCCCTATTCGAGCTGCAGAAAGAGTATCTTCTCTGTAGATGATAGATCCTAAATTCATTTGTCTGCCTGTCTACTGTCTATGGGAATAGATCTACTATATATTAACACTTTCCGTTTGCTAAATGAAAATAAAATTATAGCAGTAGTAGCTTATTCTTCTATATTTCTAGAAAATCCCAGAAACCTTGAACTTGGTAAAAAATCCTACTAATTATATTAGTTTCATTTGTTCCACAATTAATGGCTTGGAAATGTACGGGAAGTATGTACTATATAGTATGGCGCCTCAGTGATGCCTCACATCACTTTTGGATACGTAGAAGATGCTTGTTGCAACGATAATCTTGCTGTTTTGTTACTTTTTTTGGACTGTAAGCATGCTACACATCCCCCGAAATCCTCTAAGTATTCCAGTTCCTCTCCTCGTATAGTCTGGGCTCTCTGTTAAACTAGCAGGCGAGGGCCTAGATGCCGAAGCTGAAGCTTTGGCCCAAGAAGCGAAGGACATCAAAAAAAGGAATGAGACACAACTAAAAGCAATGATCGATCTCTGGAGTAGAATGAGCTATCAAAACGAAAAGAATGGATATCCTCATACCACAGTATCGGGTCCAACCTCTGGTGATTCCGCTGGCAATGGGAATACCAATGCTGATACTGAAACAACTGCTGCTGGTGGTGCCCCTGCAGCCTCTGCTGAATCTGCTACTACTACGGCAGCAGAATAGAGTTAGACACATTAACTAACCAATAAATCTTTCTCTCTCAGAGTCATTCCCATTGCCCAATAAATACTTAATAATAATCCTAAAATATCTAAGATATAGCAGGGGGTTTCACCTCCATTTAAACTTCCACTTAACCGACCTTGAAAATACCGAAGAAAACCTGTAAGCAAAATAATTCATTTGTGCCACAACTAATGCCAAATGTTACGCAGAATACAACCCAATGGCAAATGTTTTTGATAGTTGCTCCCATTCAGTTATTGCTGCTACGATCATCAGAATGCGGTTGTGCTTCTTTTGTTGGGTAAGCACATCCTTAAGGTTTGAAGTTGTGGAACTGCTATGAATTCATTCCCCACCATCCCCACCACCCCCTAAAGATTGCGCTCTTTCTGTGCCTGCAGACGGCCTTGGCCAAGTTGCGGCATGCACGCGCCCACGATGGCTTTCACAACATCGATAGAGAGGCAAGGTGGAGGAGGCACTCGCCACGTCAGAGGGCGCATCAGGCAAACAATCGACCCAATAGTCAGGGATAAACCATCCATCCACATGCGATCTCTGGCATAAGTTGGAATTTACTATGCAATAAATATGAATTAAATGTACATGAAAAGCGTTTGAAAACAATGGAGAGCGGAATAATAGAATGCATTTATGCGAATAGAATTCGATCTTTAACTTAGACTGGAATAAATGAAGAGCAAACTGGGGAATGTATTATGTAGTACATTCCCCCTTTCACACACACCTTCACTTTTAAGCCATCTAGTATAGTAATTTTAATTAGTTTCACTTAATCGAAATTGTTGCACCGCTAGCTAAATGTATGGAAAGATCGCCGTCCAGTGATGGCCAACATTGGAGTGGACTAGGGCCATAATATGATGATGATGATGATGTTCTTGGTCTGGCTATTCTGCCTGGACATCTATGCGTGCGGTGTCGATGCACGTGGCTCGCCCGAGGATCTGCGGATACATTCGCCCCGCGATAGACCGCATCACTCGCGGTCGCACAACTTGCACAGGCCACCGTACAAGGGCTACGATTGGTATGCCCAGTAAGTATTGGAGCAGCCTGGCAAGTGTACATAGCAGGAATTGTAGGCATTTCTGTGCACCTTTCAGTTATGCACAGGACGAAAGACCCGATGAGCCACCCTCTACGCCGGCCCATGACCATGTCCATGGCACTACGGAAGCGGTCCTGACGGGCGTGGCGGCTGAGCAGCAAAAGCTTAAGCAACTCGAACAGTTGGAGGCCTCGGCCAGGCTCAGCAAGGTGGAGGAATGGAAAAAGCAACTGTAAGACGGCAAATTTAATTCAATTTCCACAAAAAGGGATCATTGATAATGACTTCTTGCAGTGCTGCAGCCCCGATGCCCGGGGAAAAGGAAACCATCAAGATTCTCTTCGAGATCGAGCAGATGGCAAAGAATATTCTGGATGCGCGACTAATACCAAACCGAAGGTCACCAGGTCATCATCGCCGTCGTCGTCGCCGTCGCAGGCATCACTAATCCGCACTTGCGTGCAAATGTTTAATTCCATTTAAAATTCAACAGCCAGTAAAGCCTCGCAAACAGAAGCAATTCGCATTTCAAATGAATCGTTTGGTCAAGGTGGGTGAGTGGCTTTCCTCTGTCTCTGCACAGACTTAACCTATTGACTTTGCCTGCCAGTTGCTTTTTGTGTTGGCTGCCATCAATGGTGGCGTCGCTTTGGCGGCCGAAATACTGCCCAAGGGAGACCTTAAGGCGCAGGGACAATGGCTGCTGGACAACTTTCCGACGCTGGCCGCGACTTGCAGCCAGACGAGCACCATGGAGGCGGCGCCGAAGGCCGCGCTGCTTGCCAGGCTGGAGAAAATATCAAATCAATTGGCCACAGCATGCGATGCCTTTACAGGCCGTGTTACCTAATCCAAATTAAACGCTTAAATGCAAGCAAGCCAGCACAGCAGATCGTCAAGGCTGTATGTACAGTTGTGCGACCTAATTTGTAGCTTCATTAAACGAGAATCTACAGCAGACACTGAAAGATGTCCACTATGTCCACTCTGTGCTGGCTGCTGTGTGCTGGCCTGATGCTGGGCGTTGCCTGTGCCAGCACCTCGTGGCAGCAGATCTTCAGCCCGGAGGAGCTGCAAAAGTACGGCCCAAAGAATTTGATCAATTGGATCAAGGGTAACTATCCGAGCATTGCGGAGGTGTGCTGGAGCCAGTTCCGGGCAGTGATGAATCCCGGCGGAGGCGGCATACTGCCCGCCACAGAGCTAACAAAGTTCAAGGCCTATATTAAGCAGCACATGGTGCTGCTGCATGTCATATGCAACGATGATATCTACAAACACTACAAGAATTGATGATGGCATTCCGAACTCCGAACTCTGAACTCTAAACTCTGGAGGGTGTCAGTTTAGCCAGCAGCGGGCGAAACTTTAATTGTAACTATCTTGGGGGGTTCCACTTAATAAACATCAGCCACATCGAACGTTTGCTTAATTACTGCGAGGCCCATCTGGAATCTGGCCCATCCTTGCGCTTAGTTCTTCCACTTGTTGTTCTCGTAGTCCCACTTGGAGGTGAGACCGGTCACCGGGTTCATCTCCAGATCAATGATACGCTTCAGCTGTGCCTTCTGGTGCTCCTCATCGAAGGTAATTGGCAGCTCATCGTACACTGAAAGTAAATGTTTAAGCTCCTTTTCTTTTTGGTCATTCCAGGGCATTCCAGGGACTCACCGAACAGATTCATGAGGATGGCAATCCAGATGGCAGCGGCGGTGAAGAGCAGGCTAACGCCCAAGTGCTGCTTCCACTCGCCAGAGCCGGCCTGGATCTCGGCAATCGTCTGGCAGAAGCTGGCACGGTACAGGGCCTTGATCTCCTGGGGGCTCAGCTTCTTCCAGTCTCCCTGCTCCTTGGCGCGCAGGGCGTTGATCTCGTTGTTGGGCTCGCGGAAGCGCACAGCCGGCAGGGGATAGTCCACACGGTCCGCGTAGCAGGCGGTGCCGTTCCAGCCGTAGCCAACAATCTCGCGCTTGCCAATCTTGTCCAGCGTATGGATGGAGGCAACGCTGCCCACCTGGGCGTTGCGGGGCAACTGGGCGACCAGCTGGCGGAGCACAGCGTTATTGATTAATCTGAGAGCCATTCTATCGCAGTTACTGCACACACACAGAGAGAAAGAGAGAAAGAGAGAGCGGGTAAGTATGTACATGACACATGCACCGGGAGGCATTAGGTTATGTAACACTTGGTGCACAGCGCCTACGTGATATATAAATCACTGTATTAGCATAGTCGCATGACCACCGAAAGGCGTTCCCCTGGTACAGCCCAAGCCAGAGTTTGTGCTGCCACAGAGGGCCAGGGCCTGGGCCTTCTTCGTATAATTCTCCCATTTTTCACAGCTGCGCTGCTGCTGCTGGGCTGGTGTTGTGTAATCGGCCAGCAGCGGGCCAGACACCGTTTCTGTTGCCCTGGCCACAAATAGCTGGCAATGATGCTGTCCAGCTTGGGGCATGCCCAGGCTTTTCATTTTCTATTATGGTAGGTGCTTGTGCTCACTGATTTTTCACAATTTTCGCAATTAAACAATTTTTTCTTTTACCTAGTGCGCTGCGCAAAAACGAATAATCGAATAATAGCAATCGATGGTAAGGTAGTGTTGGGAACCAACCAAAAACCAAGCACATATTTATCGATACTTGCTATCGCTGTCTTTTAGTCTACATTTTAAATGTAGTCTAGTGGAAAATACCTACAATAAATATAAATATTTTATATTCATATTTAAATTAAAAAAAAACCTAAGTATTCTATTTGATGGTATCGATATAGCCCTGTAAGTGTTGTAAAGTGTTTTACTTGGGCGCGATATTTCAACCCGCTCCTATAACGGTGATGCCCCAATAGCTTTTTTCTGTCAAAATTAGCTGTCTAGCTATTTTGATTTCTACTAATAAAGTTCACGAATTGCTTAAAATATCGATTGTAAAGGATAGAATACTTAAGCAATTGAATATTTTTACGCTCCCTTTTTACTGAGGGCCTCTTATCTGAACATTGTCAGATGTATTCGAGTACATAAAATTTTTATTTTATTTACACAAAAATATTTAAGCAATCGAACAATTTTTCCCCATTTGAGCCTGATAACCATGGTAATTTCCGTTAATGGAATTTTTCTTTTATTACAATATTAGTAACATACTCTTTTTATTTATTATGCAGGTTCCAATCCCTTAAAGTCTAGTACCTATTCTTAAAGGTAAGGATACGATCCAACAAACCTTCCTGCTGCTGTAAGTTGGCATCTTTGTACTCTGTAATGAGACCAAACAGTTCCTGTTCCCGGGCCACAGTGGAGGGGCTAAGCTTAGCCTCCATTACGGTGGCAGCGTCGACAAGTTTATTATGGAACTTTGTTTGCTCATCGGCAAAATCTTTGATAGCGGAAAACAGGTCAACCATACTAGTTATGAAGTCTCCAAAATTGGTTGAGAGATTGGGTAGTTTCTTAATAACATGTAATATGCTGTTGACGTAGTCGCGTTTCTGCTGCACAGAGCCCGTGCGCTGGACGTCCCTGCCACAATCCACATAAGACTGGAAAGTTGAAGCTTCAGGACTGTTTGCCGGAACTTTCACTCCAGCTACAAACCGTATCACTATATTCGCACTGTTGTTCCAAAAACCATGTATATTTCCTCGGTATATCTGAAAAATTCGACGATGGTCGCGTTGTCAGATTGAGGAGAAGGGACACTGCCAATACCCTGGGCGATGGTCGCGTTTCCTGATTGAGGAGGAGCGGCACTGCCAATACCCTGGGCGATGGTCGCGTTTCCTGATTGAGAAGTAGAGGCACTACCAATTCTCTGGGCGATGGTCGCGTTTCCTGATTGAGGAGGAGCGGCACTGCCAATACCCTGGGCGATGGTCGCGTTTCCTGATTGAGGAGGAGCGGCACTACCAAGTCTCTGGGCGATGGTCGCGTTTCCTGATTGAGGAGGAGCGGCACTGCCAATACCCTGGGCGATGGTCGCGTTTCCTGATTGAGGGTAGCGGCACTACCAAGTCTCTGGGCGATGGTCGCGTTTCCTGATTGAGGAGGAGCGGCACTGCCAATACCCTGGGCGATGGTCGCGTTTCCTGATTGAGGAGTAGCGGCACTACCAAGTCTCTGGGCGATGGTCGCGTTTCCTGATTGAGGAGGAGCGGCACTGCCAATACCCTGGGCGATGGTCGCGTTTCCTGATTGAGGAGGAGCGGCACTACCAAGTCCCTGGGCGATGGTCGCGTTTCCTGATTGAGGAGGAGCGGCACTACCAAGTCCCTGGCCGATGATCGCGTTTCCTGATTGAGGAGGAGCGGCACTATCAAGTTTCTGGGCGATGGTCGCGTTTCCTGATTGAGGAGGAGCGGCACTGCCAATACCCTGGGCGATGGTCGCGTTTCCTGATTGAGGGAGTAGCGGCACTATCAATGGTTTTCTGGGCGATGGTCGCGTTTCCTGATTGAGGAGGAGCGGCACTGCCAATTCCCTGGGCGATGGTCGCGTTTCCTGATTGAGGAGGGCGGCACTACCAAGTCTCTGGGCGATGGTCGCGTTTCCTGATTGAGGAGTAGCGGCACTACCAAGTCTCTGGGCGATGGTCGCGTTTCCTGATTGAGGAGGAGCGGCACTGCCAATACCCTGGGCGATGGTCGCGTTTCCTGATTGAGGAGTAGCGGCACCACCAAGTCTCTGGGCGATGGTCGCGTTTCCTGATTGAGGAGGAGCGGCACTGCCAAGTCTCTGGGAGCTCAAATTGATTGATGTTTCGATATGTTTCAAGATTTTGGCGATGGTCACGTTTCCTGATTGAGGAGGAGCGGCACTGCCAATACCCTGGGCGATGGTCGCGTTTCCTGATTGAGAAGGAGCGGCACTACCAAGTCTCTGGGCGATGGTCGCGTTTCCTGATTGAGGAGGAGTGGCACTGCCAATACCCTGGGCGATGGTCGCGTTTCCTGATTGAGAAGTAGCGGCACTACCAAGTCTCTGGGCGATGGTCGCGTTTCCTGATTGAGGAGGAGCGGCACTGCCAATACCCCCTGGGCGATGGTCGCGTTTTCTGATTGAGGAGTAGCGGCACTACCAAGTCTCTGGGCGATGGTCGCGTTTCCTGATTGAGGAGGAGCGGCACTACCAAGTCTCTGGGCGATGGTCGCGTTTCCTGATTGAGGAGGAGCGGCACTGCCAATACCCTGGGCGATGGTCGCGTTTCCTGATTGAGGAGGAGCGGCACTGCCAATACCCTGGGCGATGGTCGCGTTTCCTGATTGAGGCGTAGCGGCACTACCAAGTCTCTGGGCGATGGTCGCGTTTCCTGATTGAGGAGGAGCGGCACTGCCAATACCCTGGGCGATGGTCGCGTTTCCTGATTGAGGAGGAGCGGCACTACCAAGTCTCTGGGCGATGGTCGCGTTTCCTGATTGAGGAGGAGCGGCACTGCCAATACCCTGGGCGATGGTCGCGTTTCCTGATTGAGGAGTAGCGGCACTACCAAGTCTCTGGGCGATGGTCGCGTTTCCTGATTGAGGAGGAGCGGCACTGCCAATACCCTGGGCGATGGTCGCGTTTCCTGATTGAGGAGTAGCGGCACTACCAAGTCTCTGGGCGATGGTCGCGTTTCCTGATTGAGGAGGAGCGGCACTGCCAATACCCTGGGCGATGGTCGCGTTTCCTGATTGAGGAGGAGCGGCACTACCAAGTCTCTGGGCGATGGTCGCGTTTCCTGATTGAGGAGGAGCGGCACTGCCAATACCCTGGGCGATGGTCGCGTTTCCTGATTGAGGAGGAGCGGCACTATCAATACCCTGGGCGATGGTCGCGTTTCCTGATTGAGGAGGAGCGGCACTGCCAATACCCTGGGCGATGGTCGCGTTTCCTGATTGAGGAGTAGCGGCACTATCAAGTTTCTGGGCGATGGTCGCGTTTCCTGATTGAGGAGGAGCGGCACTGCCAATTCCCTGGGCGATGGTCGCGTTTCCTGATTGAGGAGGAGCGGCACTACCAAGTCCAATGGTCGCGTTTCCTGATTGAGGGTAGCGGCACTACCAAGTCTCTGGGCGATGGTCGCGTTTCCTGATTGAGGAGGAGCGGCACTGCCAATACCCTGGGCGATGGTCGCGTTTCCACTGATTGAGGGAGGCTAGCGGCACTATCAAGTTTCTGGGCGATGGTCGCGTTTCCTGATTGAGGAGTAGCGGCACTGCCAATACCCTGGGCGATGGTCGCGTTTCCTGATTGAGGAGTAGCGGCACTACCAAGTCTCTGGGCGATGGTCGCGTTTCCTGATTGAGGAGGAGCGGCACTGCCAATTCCCTGGGCGATGGTCGCGTTTCCTGATTGAGGGAGTAGCGGCACTACCAAGTCTCTGGGCGATGGTCGCGTTTCCTGATTGAGGAGGAGCGGCACTGCCAATACCCTGGGCGATGATCGCGTTTCCTGATTGAGGAGAAGCGGCACTATCAAGTTTCTGGGCGATGGTCGCGTTTCCTGATTGAGGAGGAGCGGCACTGCCAATACCCTGGGCGATGGTCGCGTTTCCTGATTGAGGAGTAGCGGCACTATCAAGTTTCTGGGCGATGGTCGCGTTTCCTGATTGAGGAGGAGCGGCACTGCCAATTCCCTGGGCGATGGTCGCGTTTCCTGATTGAGGAGGGCGGCACTACCAAGTCTCTGGGCGATGGTCGCGTTTCCTGATTGAGGAGTAGCGGCACTACCAAGTCTCTGGGCGATGGTCGCGTTTCCTGATTGAGGAGGAGCGGCACTGCCAATACCCTGGGCGATGGTCGCGTTTCCTGATTGAGGAGGAGCGGCACTACCAAGTCTCTGGGCGATGGTCACGTTTCCTGATTGAGGAGGAGCGGCACTGCCAAGTCTCTGGGCGATGGTCAAATTGATTGATGTTTCGATATGTTTCAAGATTTTGGCGATGGTCGCGTTTCCTGATTGAGGAGGAGCGGCACTGCCAATACCCTGGGCGATGGTCGCGTTTCCTGATTGAGGAGGAGCGGCACTACCAAGTCTCTGGGCGATGGTCGCGTTTCCTGATTGAGGAGGAGCGGCACTGCCAATACCCTGGGCGATGGTCGCGTTTCCTGATTGATTCTGGGCGATGGTCGCGTTTCCTGATTGAGGAGGAGCGGCACTGCCAATACCCTGGGCGATGGTCGCGTTTTCTGATTGAGGAGTAGCGGCACTACCAAGTCTCTGGGCGATGGTCGCGTTTCCTGATTGAGGAGGATTGGCACTACCAAATATAGAGCTCTGGGCGATGGTCGCGTTTCCTGATTGAGGAAGTCTTTGCACTGCCAATACCCTGGGCGATGGTCGCGTTTCCTGATTGAGGAGGGCGGCACTGCCAATACCCTGGGCGATGGTCGCGTTTCCTGATTGAATAAGAGGCACTACCAATTCTCTGGGCGATGGTCGCGTTTTCCTGATTGAGGAGGAGCGGCACTGCCAATACCCTGGGCGATGGTCGCGTTTCCTGATTGAGGAGGAGGGCACTACCAATTCAGGCATCTCTGGGCGATGGTCGCGTTTCCTGATTGAGGAGGAGCGGCACTGCCAATACCCTGGGCGATGGTCGCGTTTCCTGATTGAGGAGTAGCGGCACTACCAAGTCTCTGGGCGATGGTCGCGTTTCCTGATTGAGGAGGGCGGCACTGCCAATACCCTGGGCGATGGTCGCGTTTCCTGATTGAGGAGTAGCGGCACTACCAAGTCTCTGGGCGATGGTCGCGTTTCCTGATTGAGGAGGGCGGCACTGCCAATACCCTGGGCGATGGTCGCGTTTCCTGATTGAGGAGGAGCGGCACTACCAAGTCTCTGGGCGATGGTCGCGTTTCCTGATTGAGGAGGAGCGGCACTGCCAATACCCTGGGCGATGGTCGCGTTTCCTGATTGAGGAGAAGCGGCACTATCAAGTACAATCTGGGCGATGGTCGCGTTTCCTGATTGAGGAGGAGCGGCACTGCCAATACCCTGGGCGATGGTCGCGTTTCCTGATTGAGGTAGCGGCGGCACTATCAAAGTTTCTGGGCGATGGTCGCGTTTCCTGATTGAGGAGGAGCGGCACTGCCAATTCCTGGGCGATGGTCGCGTTTCCTGATTGAGGAGGAGCGGCACTACCAAGTTTCTGGGCGATGGTCGCATTTCCTGATTGAGGAGTAGCGGCACTACCAAGTCTCTGGGCGATGGTCGCGTTTCCTGATTGAGGAGGAGCGGCACTGCCAATACCCTGGGCGATGGTCGCGTTTCCTGATTGAGGAGCGGCACTATCAAAAGTTTCTGGGCGATGGTCGCGTTTCCTGATTGAGGAGTAGCGGCACTGCCAATATTCCTGGCGATGGTCGCGTTTCCTGATTGAGGAGTAGCGGCACTACCAAATCTCTGGGCGATGGTCGCGTTTCCTGATTGATTGAGGAGCGGCACTGCCAATTCCCTGGGCGATGGTCGCGTTTCCTGATTGAGGAGTAGCGGCACTACCAAGTCTCTGGGCGATGGTCGCGTTTCCTGATTGAGGAGGAGCGGCACTGCCAATTCCCTGGGCGATGGTCGCGTTTCCTGATTGAGGAGTAGCGGCACTACCAAGTCTCTGGGCGATGGTCGCGTTTCCTGATTGAGGAGGAGCGGCACTGCCAATACCCTGGGCGATGGTCGCGTTTCCTGATTGAGGAAAAGCGGCACTACCAAGTCTCTGGGCGATGGTCGCGTTTCCTGATTGAGGAGGAGCGGCACTGCCAATTCCTGGGCGATGGTCGCGTTTCCTGATTGAGGAAATAGCGGCACTACCAAGTCTCTGGGCGATGGTCGCGTTTCCTGATTGAGGAGGAGCGGCACTGCCAAGTTCTGGGGCTCAAATTGATTGATGTTTCGATATGTTTCAAGATTTTGGCGATGGTCACGTTTCCTGATTGAGGAGGAGCGGCACTGCCAATACCCTGGGCGATGGTCGCGTTTCCTGATTGAGTTTTAGTAGAGGCACTACCAATTCTCTGGGCGATGGTCGCGTTTCCTGATTGAGGAGGAGCGGCACTGCCAATACCCTGGGCGATGGTCGCGTTTCCTGATTGAGAAGTAGCGGCACTACCAAGTCTCTGGGCGATGGTCGCGTTTCCTGATTGAGGAGGAGCGGCACTGCCAATACCCTGGGCGATGGTCGCGTTTCCTGATTGAAATAGCGGCACTACCAAGTCTCTGGGCGATGGTCGCGTTTCCTGATTGAGGAGAAGCGGCACTGCCAATACCCTGGGCGATGGTCGCGTTTTCTGATTGAGGAGTAGCGGCACTACCAATCTCTGGGCGATGGTCGCGTTTCCTGATTGAGGAGGGCGGCACTACCAATAGTCTCTGGGCGATGGTCGCGTTTCCTGATTGAGGAGGAGCGGCACTGCCAATACCCTGGGCGATGGTCGCGTTTCCTGATTGAGGGTAGCGGCACTACCAAGTCTCTGGGCGATGGTCGCGTTTCCTGATTGAGGAGGAGCGGCACTGCCAATACCCTGGGCGATGGTCGCGTTTTCTGATTGAGAAAAAAGCGGCACTACCAAGTCTCTGGGCGATGGTCGCGTTTCCTGATTGAGGAGGAGCGGCACTGCCAATACCCTGGGCGATGGTCGCGTTTCCTGATTGAGGAGTAAAATTTCTAGCGGCACTACCAAGTCTGGGCGATGGTCGCGTTTCCTGATTGAGGAGGAGCGGCATTGCCAATACCCTGGGCGATGGTCGCGTTTCCTGATTGAGAGTTCACTACCAATTCTCTGGGCGATGGTCGCGTTTCCTGATTGAGGAGGAAATGCACTGCCAATACCCTTTTCGATGGTCGCGTTTCCTGATTGAGCGGCACTTTTAAGTCTCTGGGCGATGGTCGCGTTTCCTGATTGAGGAGGAGCGGCACTGCCAATACCCTGGGCGATGGTCGCGTTTCCTTCAAAAATAAAGATACCAAGTTTTAAACGATGGTCGCGTTTCCTGATTGAGGGCGCGGCACTGCCAATACCCTGGGCGATGGTCGCGTTTTCTGATTGAGGAGTTTTGGCACTGATTCTGGGCGATGGTCGCGTTTCCTGATTGAGGAGGGCGGCACTACCAAGATGGGCGATGGTCGCGTTTCCTGGGTTGAGGCTCATTTGAGGAGGGCGGCACTGCCAATACCCTGGGCGATGGTCGCGTTTCCTGATTGAGGAGGAGCGGCACTGCCAATACCCCCATTTCATGGTCGCGTTTCCTGATTGAGGAACCAGCGGCACTACCAAGTCTCTGGGCGATGGTCGCGTTTCCTGATTGAGGAGGAGCGGCACTGCCAATACACTGGGCGATGGTCGCGTTTCCTGATTGGGAGGAGCGGCACTACCAAAATCTCTGGGCGATGGTCGCGTTTCCTGATTGAGGAGGAGCGGCACTGCCAATACCCTGGGCGATGGTCGCGTTTCCTGATTGAGGAGGAATTTCACTGCCAATACCCTGGGCGATGGTCGCGTTTCCTGATTGAGGAGTAGCGGCACTACCAAGTCTCTGGGCGATGGTCACGTTTCCTGATTGAGGAGGAGCGGCACTGCCAATACACTGGGCGATGGTCGCGTTTCCTGATTGAGGAGGAGCGGCACTACCAAGTCTCTGGGCGATGGTCGCGTTTCCTGATTGAGGAGTAGCGGCACTACCAAGTCTCTGGGCGATGGTCGCGTTTCCTGATTGAGAAGTAGCGGCACTACCAAGTCTCTGGGCGATGGTCGCGTTTCCTGATTGAGGAGAAGCGGCACTGCCAATACCCTGGGCGATGGTCGCGTTTTCTGATTGAGGAGTAGCGGCACTACCAAGTTTCTGGGCGATGGTCGCGTTTCCTGATTGAGGAGGAGCGGCACTACCAAGTCTCTGGGCGATGGTCGCGTTTCCTGATTGAGGAGGAGCGGCACTGCCAATACCCTGGGCGATGGTCACGTTTCCTGATTGAGGAGGAGCGGCACTGCCAATACCCTGGGCGATGGTCGCGTTTCCTGATTGAGGAGTAGCGGCACTACCAAGTCTCTGGGCGATGGTCGCGTTTCCTGATTGAGGAGGAGCGGCACTGCCAATACCCTGGGCGATGGTCGCGTTTCCTGATTGAGAAGTAGCGGCACTACCAAGTCTTTGGGCGATGGTCGCGTTTCCTGATTGAGGAGGAGCGGCACTGCCAATACCCTGGGCGATGGTCGCGTTTCCTGATTGAGGAGGAGCGGCACTACCAAGTCTCTGGGCGATGGTCGCGTTTCCTGATTGAGGAGGAACGGCACTACCAATACCTCTGGGCGATGGTCGCAGTTCCTGATTGAGGAGGAGCGGCACTGCCAATACCCTGGGCGATGGTCGCGTTTCCTGATTGAGGAGGGCGGCACTTTTCTGGGCGATGGTCGCGTTTCCTGATTGAGGAGGAGCGGCACTGCCAATACCCTGGGCGATTGTCGCGTTTCCTGATTGAGGAGTAGCGGCACTACCAAGTCTCTGGGCGATGGTCGCGGTTCCTGATTGAGGAGGAGCGGCACTGCCAATACCCTGGGCGATGGTCGCGTTTCCTGATTGAGGAGAAGCGGCACTATCAAGTTCTGGGCGATGGTCGCGTTTCCTGATTGAGGAGGAGCGGCACTGCCAATACCCTGGGCGATGGTCGCGTTTTCTGATTGAGGGTAGCGGCACTACCACCAAGTCTCTGGGCGATGGTCGCGTTTCCTGATTGAGGAGGAGCACTGCCAATACCCTGGGCGATGGTCGCGTTTCCTGATTGAGGAGAAGCGGCACTATCAAATATCTGGGCGATGGTCGCGTTTCCTGATTGAGGAGGAATGGCACTGCCAATACCCTTAAAAAAATACGGTCGCGTTTTTCTGATTGAGGAGTAGCGGCACTACCAAATCTCTGGGCGATGGTCGCGGTTCCTGATTGAGGAGGAGCGGCACTGCCAATACCCTGGGCGATGGTCGCGTTTCCTGATTGAGGAGGAGCGGCACTACCAAGTCTCTGGGCGATGGTCGCGTTTCCTGATTGAGGAGTAGCGGCACTACCAAATCTCTGGGCGATGGTCGCGTTTCCTGATTGAGGAGGAGCGGCACTGCCAATACCCTGGGCGATGGTCGCGTTTTCTGATTGAGGAGTAGCGGCACTACCAAGTCTCTGGGCGATGGTCGCGTTTCCTGATTGAGGAGGAGCGGCACTAAAAGTCTCTGGGCGATGGTCGCGTTTCCTGATTGAGGAGTAGCGGCACTACCAAGTCTGGGCGATGGTCGCGTTTCCTGATTGAGGAGGAGCGGCACTGCCAATACCCTGGGCGATGGTCGCGTTTTCTGATTGAGGATGGCACTACCATTCTCTGGGCGATGGTCGCGTTTCCTGATTGAGGAGGAACGGCACTACCAAGTCTCTGGGCGATGGTCGCGTTTCCTGATTGAGGGAGGAGCGGCACTGCCAATACCCTGGGCGATGGTCGCGAAAATTTAGGAGTAGCGGCAAAATACCAAGTCTCTGGGCGATGGTCGCGTTTCCTGATTGAGGAGGAGCGGCACTGCCAATACCCTGGGCGATGGTCGCGTTTCCTGATTGGGGTAGCGGCACTACCATGGTCTCTGGGCGATGGTCGCGTTTCCTGATTGAGGAGGGCGGCACTGCCAATACCCTGGGCGATGGTCGCGTTTCCTGATTGAGGAGTAGCGGCACTACCAAGTCTCTGGGCGATGGTCGCGTTTCCTGATTGAGGAGGAGCGGCACTGCCAATACCCTGGGCGATGGTCGCGTTTTTAACCCCATTGCGGCACTACCAAGTCTCTGGGCGATGGTCGCGTTTCCTGATTGAGGAGGGCGGCACTAAAAGTCTCTGGGCGATGGTCGCGTTTCCTGATTGAGGAGAAGCGGCACTACCAAGTCTCTGGGCGATGGTCGCAGTTCCTGATTGAGGAGGAGCGGCACTGCCAATACCCTGGGCGATGGTCGCGTTTCCTGATTGAGGAGGAGCGGCACTACCAAGTCTCTGGGCGATGGTCGCGTTTCCTGATTGAGGAGGAGCGGCACTGCCAATCCCTGGGCGATTGTCGCGTTTCCTGATTGAGGAGTAGCGGCACTACCAAGTCTCTGGGCGATGGTCGCGTTTTGATTTGAGGAGGAGCGGCACTGCCAATACCCTGGGCGATGGTCGCGTTTCCTGATTGAGGAGAAGCGGCACTATCAAGTTTCTGGGCGATGGTCGCGTTTCCTGATTGAGGAGGAGCGGCACTGCCAATACCCTGGGCGATGGTCGCGTTTCCTGATTGAGGGTAGCGGCACTATCAAGTCTCCGGGCGATGGTCGCGTTTCCTGATTGAGGAGGAGCGGCACTATCAAGTTTTTGGGCGATGGTCGCGTTTCCTGATTGAGGAGGAGCGGCACTGCCAATACCCTGGGCGATGGTCGCGTTTCCTGATTGAGGAGGAGCGGCACTACCAAGGCTCTGGGAGCTCAAATTGTTTGATGTTTTGATAAGTTTCAAGATTATAGCGATGGTCACGTTTCCTGATTGAGGGGTAGCGGCACTACCAAGTCTATGGGCGATGGTCGCGTTTCCTGATTGAGGAGGAGCGGCACTGCCAATACCCTGGGCGATGGTCGCGTTTCCTGATTGAGGAGGAGCGGCACTGCCAATACCCTGGGCGATGGCCGCGTTTCCTGATTGAGGAGGAGCGGCACTGCCAATACCCTGGGCGATGGTCGCGTTTCCTGATTGAGGAGGAGCGGCACTACCAGGACTCTGGAAAGTCGAATGTTTGATGTCTCGAAATGTTTCAAGATTTTGTCGATGGCACTACCGAAACGCTGGCCGATGATCGCGTTGTCTGATTGAGGAGGAGCGGCACTTCCTCTGTGAATCTGTGAATTTTAATGTTTAAATAATTTTCATTTGTTATATTCTTATAGAAAAACTCACCCCCAAAGCCAGAACCACAGTCAGAGCAACAGCCAGAGCCGCAGCCACTGCCACACACACACAGCGAGGGAGTAACGCATATTCGGCAAAAGTTTAAATTCGAATGACAAAATATAGAGCATGCTCGGCCATTTTATAGGCTTTGAACTATCCCTAGCAAGTCTTTGCTAGAGTCTGAGTCTGTGGGCTAATCTCATTATTTAAAGTCATTAATTCGTATAAATCTGCAATAAAAGCAGTTTTAAACAGAATAATCGTATCAGCCCATAAATCGCATTAAAAAGTATTTTTATATTGGCATGCGTCGACTGTTAAGACAGATCTAATAGTTTTGGGGCTGTTGCTTCCTGGTTAGGACCTGGCGATAAGGAGGAAAGGCCCAATTTAATAGCACGACATCGTTCCTCATCGTCAAGGCAGCTCCCGGCTTATCTTTAGTTCAACGAAGTAATGCCTAATCAACGTAGCAACTCATGGAATTCCATTTCGACTGAAACCACGCTCATTTACAATGGATTCCTGGAATTCCATTTCGACTGAAATTACTCTCATCCCATACAAATATTCATTTTAAGACTAATTTAAGCAAAAACCTTATCACACTGATAAGTTGTAGTTTGAAATATCCTTAAGTTAAATATAAAATATAATATATATTATTATTATTATTTTTTTAAGTGTTATTTTATTTTCGCCGGAATCGTTGAATGCTATTTGAACATAACCGAACGTATGTAGAAGGTGGGGAAAGAGATATGGGCCTTGACTATTTACAATTATTTTCAAAACTTTCATGGTTATTGGATGACACGGGAAGTGAGGTGGAATCTCTTCAGTCTTCGGAGGGTAACCTATTAGGGCATTACATTTGAAATCAAAGTCTCGCCTTTCCTAGCAGTATTTTCGAGGGTGTACGAGTGTACGAGCCCCGGCCAGTATTAATTCGTACGGCAAGCTTTTTACCCATATGCAATGTTTAACAGACTATATTTCCAATACTAATGTAATGTACGCATGTGTTAGTGAACTTATTTTTTTTCTGAAAGATCATAAGAGAATAATCTCTTAAGCTTAGACAAAAAGTTTTTGTTGTACTACAAAAACTACAATAATAACAAAGATTTTTTTTTTGAATGCTTTGCTTAACTGATAAGAAAAATATTGCCACTAATTATTCGTACGGTGCGCTAGTTTAGCTTAGAATTGAAAAGAAGATCAAAAGAAAAAAGGAAACAGTGCAACAAAATCACTAATTAATCATAATCTGGAAGCAGTCTTTTAATGCAGAATGTAAGAAATATGTAATTGCATCAAATTAGTCAAAGTTTAGCAACGATGGCACGTGGTAAGCCGATTTGCAACGAAATCAGAAGTTTGGTTATAGGTTATTATAAATCCGGGAACACTTTTGGTGAAATGGCCAAGCAATTAAAAAGTCGTCCGTTCAAGACCTTATAAACAATTTTAAGAAAAATGCCAATATCGAAAATAATGTCGCAAATAGAGGTCGAAAATCGACAATAGCTCGTGACAAAAGAGCCCTGGCACAATTGCGAAGGCTGATCGCCGCCAAATCTTGAGAAATGTAGCCTCTGAGTGGTCTGATAAAATCGGAAAAAGTGTGAAGCGTGAATGGAAGCGCCTGCAGTTTCGAGATATATTGATATAATTTCTATAAAGTACCTATAGTGATTATCCATGTTACATACTCAATAGCTTAAATTACTCTTAGGCCAAAAAAACACCATTACTTACGCTTCGTCAAAAGAAGAAGCGTTTACAATGGGCTCGGGAACGGGTGTCTTCGACTCAAAGGCAACCACCATTATATATAGCGATGAATCTAAATTTTATCTGTGTGTCGGTGATGCGCGAAGGAGAATCATCCATAACAAAAAAAGAAGCGTACCATCAAGACTGCCTGAAAAGGACAGTTAAGTTCCCTGCAAGCATAATGGTGTGGGAATGTATGTCTGCCAAAGGGGTAGGATAACTGAACTTCATTGAGGGTATAGTTAACGCAGAAAAATACGTTAACATTTTTAGAAGAAAGTTTGCTGCCATCAACACTAAAACTGGCTGACAGTGCACTGCAGTAGTAAATACACATTTCAACAGGATGCAGCATCATCTTATGCTGCCAAACGAACAAAATCATGGCTGCAGTTCAATGAAATTGGGGTCTTAGATTGGCCTTCAAATAGCCTGGACCTAAGCCCAATCGAGAATATATGGGGAATAATGAAAAGAAATCTAAAAAATGAGCCTCAAAAAGAACCCTTCCTGACCTAAAAAAAAAAACTTCAAAGAGATGTGGGACTCTATTTCAAATATTTTTTGGGATGAGGCTGTTTTAACAGCAACTTATTTAATTAACAGATCCCCAAGTAGAGCATTGCAAAAGATAAATAAAACACCATTTGGGTGTGGCATAACAAAAGCCAACGTTGAAATATCTTCGAAAAAGAAAAAGTTTGACGAAAAGTCAATTAAAGCTATATACTTGTTGGATATGAACCAAATGGTTATAAATTGTGGAATGAGGAATCGAGGAAATTTATGACAGCAAGAGATGTTGTGGAGGATGAAATAAACATGTTAAAATCAAGAGTTTTACATGGAGAAGATTCTGAGGTTCAAAGTAATACTGTTGAACAAAATAATGAATCTTTAAGTTGAGAAAATGAAGAGTTGGATTTTCCTTTGGTGGAAAATAATGAATCTGTTGATTCTGAGTTAAGTGAACAACTCAATGAAAATTCCACATGTCTTGAGAATGCCGATCCAGTTGTTGAAACTGGTGATAGGAAGAATGAAGAAGAAGAAATCAGACGCAGTGAAAAAATTAAAAGTATACCCAAATTATCATA
Source organism: Drosophila bifasciata (assembly GCA_009664405.1). NCBI lineage: Eukaryota > Metazoa > Arthropoda > Insecta > Diptera > Drosophilidae > Drosophila > Drosophila bifasciata. The sequence continues at coordinate 40,383,888 of CM019042.1, read as the reverse complement.
TCGATTTTTTGAAAGATGTCTCATGAATACTCAAATATGCTTAAATGATATTCCTAATACCTTTGATGAAATTAAGTTTCGTGAGCACAGATCTTTCTGGGAGAAAGCTATACAACGTTACTCTCTCGATGTTCTCGTTCACTTCTTTTCTGGCGTTGAGAGCGTGCGTACATAAAATTCAAGTGAGCATTATTATTTGTTCATTGTGGGTTGTCTGCATAATACTTAATTGTATTATATTTATTTATTAACAAAAACCATAGGCTATATCTATATCTATTGTGGCTATACTAACGATCCGATCCGATTCAGATTTGGGACTCTGATAGATATGGTCTTTCTCTATGATGCTGCATTTTTAGTTTTCTGTTATCCTCAAAATTGTGGACGCCACAGATGTGCGCCCTTTGTGTGGGCGGAAGAGAGGAGTGAGATATCACATCAGGCCGAAAAACAAATTTGTTTGCTCTAGCTTTTTTAGTCTCCAAGCTATGGGCGACAAACAAGACGGACAGACATGGCTATATCGACTCGGCTATTGATATACTTTATAGGGTCGGAAATGATGCCTTCTCTATGTTACACACATCCACTTTTACCACAAATTCAATATACCCTTTTGCTCTTCGAGTACGGGTATAAAAATGCAATTAACTGAAATTACTTTGGTTGTCAGGCTGAAATGGCGAAAAATTATTCAATTGCTTAAATATTTTTGTACTCGAATACATCGGCCAATGTTGCACTATAACAATATGGGTAATATTTTTAGGAACAGAACAAAACAAACAGACAGAACAGCCAGACAGACGGACAGACAGACATAATGAAACGAAGCTAATTTTTCCTTTATTTTCTTTTTTATAATATATTACTTATTTGCGCCGGAATCGTTCAATGCCATTTGAACATATCCGGACGTAGAAATGGGGAAAATTTATGGTACAATGGGCCTTGGCTATTTACAATTATTTACAAAACTTTCATGGTTATGGGATGACACGGGAAGTGAGGTGGAATCTAGGGTGGAATCTTTTCAGTCTCCGGAGAGTGACGTACTAGGGCATAACATTTAAAATCCAAAACTCGCCTTTCTTAGCAGCATTTTCGAGGCCTAGTGTATACGACGCTGATCTAAATTTTTCCATGAATTTCTCGGTGGTGTTCATTGATGTAGTCGCGTTTCAGTTAATGTTGTTTTGCTTTTTATTGCAATATTAGTAACATATTTTTTATTTATTATGCAGGTTCCAATCCCCTAAAAGTCTAGTACCTATTCTTAAAGGTAAGGATACGATTCAACAAACGTGTCTGGTGCTCAAAAGTCGGCATCTTTGTACTCTGTAATGAGATTAAACAGATCCTGTTCCCGGGCCACAGTGGAGGGGCTAAGCTTAGCCTCCATTACGGTGGCAGCGCCGACAAGTTTATTATGCAACTTTGTTTGCTCATCGAAAAAATCTTTTATAGCGGAAAGCAGGTTATTCATATTAGTTATCTTGTCTCGAAGATTGGGTGACAGTTTGGGTAGTTTCTCCATAATATGTGGTAAGCTTTCGACGTAGTCGCGTTTCTGTATCGATAAAGGCCAGGGCAGAATTGTAAATTTACCTCGACACGATATTTCATCCCGCTCTAAAACGGTGCTGCCCCAATAGCTTTTTTCTGTCAAAATTAGTTGTCTAGCTATTTTTATTGCTACTTATTGCTTAAAATATCGATTGTAAAGGATCGAATACTTAAGCAATTGAATATTTTTACCCTCCCTTTTTACTGATAGTTTCAGTTAATGATATTAAGATATTATAATATGCAATATTAGTAACAAAAATTTGTATTTATTATGCAGGTCCAAACCCTTAAATTCTAGTACCTATTCTTAAACAAAGGATACGATACAACAAAGATTCCTCGGTATATCTGAAAATGTCGACGATGGTCATGTTGGTCGGCACTACTGAGCGATGGTCGCGTTTCCTGATTTAGGAGGAGCGGCACTACCAAGTCCCTGGGCGATGGTCGCGTTTCCTGATTGAGGAGTAGCAGCACTGCCAGGACTCTGGAAAATCAAATTGATTAATGTTTCGATATCTGTAAATATTTTTCCGATGGTCGCGTTTCCTGATTGAGGAGAATCGGCACTACCAAGTCCCTGGGCGATGGTCGCGTTTCCTGCACTACCAAGGCTCTGGGAAGTCGAATTGTTTGATGTTTCGAAATGTTTCAAGATTTTGTCGATGGCACTATCGAAACGCTGGCCGATGATCGCGTTGTCTGATTGAGGAGGAGCGGCACTACCTCTATGACTCTGTGAATTTAAATGTTTTAATAATTGTAAATTTTGTATTCTTATAGAAAAACTTACCCCCAAAGCCAGAACCACAGTCAGAGCAACAGCCAGATAGCAGCCACACACACATTGCGAGGGAGTAACGCATATTCGGCAAAAGTTTAAATTCGAATGACAAAATATAGAGTATGCTCGGCCATTTTTATAGGCTTTGAATTATCTGTAGCAAGTCTTTGCTAGAGTCTGGAGTCTGTGGGTTAATCTCATTATTTAAAGTCGTTAATTCGTATAAATCTGCAATAAAAGCTGTTTAAAACAGAATAATCGTATCAGCCCATAAATCGCATTAAAAGGTATTTTATATTGGCATGCGTCGACTGTTGAGCCAGATCTAATAGTTTTGGGGCTGTTGCTTCCTGGTTAGGACCTGGCGATAAGAAAAGAAAAGACCTTACTCAATGGCACGACAGCGTTCCTCATCGTCAAGGCAGCTCTAGGCTTATCGTAAGTTCGATGAAGTAATGCCTAATCAACGTAGCAACTCATGGAATTCCATTTCGACTTAATTTACTCTCATCCCATACAAATGTTCATTTTAAAGACTAATTTAAGCAAAAACCTTATTACATTGATAAGTTGTAGTTTGAAATATCCTTAAGTTAAACATAAAATATAATATATATTATTATTATTATTTTTTAACTGTTATTTTTTTGCGCCGGAATCGTTGAATGCTATTTGAACATAACCGGACGTAAAAGGTGGGGAAAGAGATATGGGCCTTGACTATTTACAATTATTTACAAAACTTTCATGGTTATTGGATGGCACGGGAGGTGAGATCACTGGGGTGGAATCTCTGCAGTCTTCGAAGAGGTTGTGGGCAATGGGTTTGGATGCGCTATGAGCCTGTCGGAGTATCGGCTGCTATGTTGATTAAGTTGGTCGCCAACCGAAATAAGGCGAAGATCGTTTTCACGCAGCACGTGCCTGCACCACCTTCAGTCTGTTCAGTTGGTGCCTAGAAGCGGTGCCCCAAACTTCAAGGGCATAGGTCCAAGTGGGCGTTAAAATTGCTTTGGGCAAAGAGCCTAAATTCGACAGCTGAAAACTTCTGGACTTCAAGAGCCAATCGAGCTTCGAAGACATTTCGATTTGATTGCCGGAGAAGGTCACGCATGCCGACTTGCTGCAGTTAATGGCTATGTTTCATTATTTAGTCCATCGCTCCATTGCACAGAACCAGTCTTGAACTGCAGCCGAAGCTGTTTGCTGACACGAATAATCGCAAACATGGCCGTGTCGTCATTTAAAAGCCAGTAGCAGAAGGTCAGGCGACATTCCTACGGGTTTTGTGACGGGGAACGGAGCTGGCATGTCATTAGGAGGGAGGGAGTAGAGGAAAGTACAGGAAAGGAGTACAGGAAGTACAGGAAAGGACCAAGTACACTTCCTTGGGGCACTCCTGCGTGAATCTGTGCCAAGCTGGAGCGAAGTAGGGTGCTGGGAGAAGATCCTTAATTTTACAGAGCAAGCCATCGTGCCACACCTTTCGAAGGCTTGTTTCACATCAAGGAACACGCCTACGGTATGAAGCTTATGCTCGAATCCTTGAGTGATAAGGTTGACCAGGCGATGGACTTGTTCAGGGCAGCCGTGGGATTTCCTGAAACCAAATTGGTGTTGTGGTACTGCCTTAAGTAGGTCACAGCTACTTGAGGCCATCAGTCGACTTTTGGCGAAGGTGGCTAGCAGACTGTTTGGGCGGTACGAGTCGACATGCGTTGGAGGCTTGTCTGCTTTGGGGATCATGACAATTCGCGCACGTTTCCATTGCCTTGGAAAATGTCCTAGACTTAGCATGGCGTTGAAAGTTTTGACCAGGGCTAGGACTCATTTGCGTGGAAGCGACTTTTTGCCGTTCGGTTGTCGATGCCGTCGTGTCAGGGGTCTCTTTTAGTTTGAGCGCCTTTTAGGTGTAGCGTGATCAGTCTTAAGCGAGACTTGCTAACGCTGTCTTTTTAGTCTACATTTTATATTTAGTCTGGTGGAAAATTCCTACAATATATATAAATGTACTTTATATTTAAAAACTCTTTAATACTTATTCGATATTATCGATATAGCCCAGTTAGTGTTGTGAAGGGTTTTACTTGGGTGCGATATTTCAACCCGCTCCTTAAACGGTGCTGCCTCAGCAGCTTATTTTTGTCCGATTTAGCTATCGAGCTAATTTTCTATTTATGTATTATGTTCGCGAATTCCTTTTTCGATTTTAGTTTCGTAGTAGGGCATCAAGCTTAAAATCCAAATCACGCTTTTCTTAGCAGCAAATTCGTGGGCTAGTTTATGCGAAGCTAATCTCAATTTTTCCATTCATTTTTCAGTGGTATTCGTTGAGTCATTGACGAGTCACATTTCTTTTGTGGAGAGCCCGTTCCTACAAATATTATCCATATTGTAATAATGCCAATCTGATTTTAAACGATCGAGGGTCTCTTATCTGAACATTTGCCAGATGTATTCGAGTACACAAAAATATTTAAGCAATCGAATAATTTTTCGCCTTGATAACCAAGGTAATTTCAGTGAATGGAATTTTTTTATTACAATATTAGTAACATTTTTTTTGATTTATTATTCAGTTTCCAATCCCTTAAAGTCTAGTGCCTATTCTTAAAGGTAAGGATACGATCCAACAAAGATTCCTGCAGCTTGAAGTCGGCAGCTTTGTACTCTGTGATGGCACTTATCAGATCCTGTTCCAGGGCCACAGTGCAGAGGCTAAGCTCGGCCTTCATTGCGGTGGCAACCTCGACAAATTTATTACGAATCTTTGTTTGCTCAGCTAGTAAATCTTTCAAAAGGGAATTCAGGTTAGACACATAAGTTGATAAGTCTGTAGGATTGAGTGATGCTGATTCTAGTTTGTATAAGTCATCTACTATTACGCCTTCGAAGTAGTCGCGTTTCTGCTTTAGAGAGCCCGTTCGCTGGACGTGCCTGCCACGTTGCAGATGTGACTGGAAATTTGGAACTTTTACTGTAGCTAGAAACCGTAGCATTATATTCAGATTTTTGTCCCAATGAACCTTGTATATTTCCACTGTATTTCTGAAAAATTCGACGATGGCGTTCTCTGATTGAGGAGAAAGGGCACTACCAAGACCCTGGGCGATGGTCGCATTTCCTGATTGAGGAGGAATCGCACTGCCTTTGTGACTCTGTAAATCCAAATGTTTTAATACTTTCCTTTTTTTTTGTTCTTATAGAAAAACTCACCCACAAAGCCAGAACCACAGTCAGAGCAACAGCCAGAGCCGCAGCCACTGCCACACACACAGCGAGGGAGTAACGCATATTCGGCAAAAGTTTAAATTCGAATGACAAAAAATGACATGCTCGGCCATTTTTATAGGCTTTGAACTACCCCTAGCAAGTCTATCCGAAGTCTGTGGGCAAATCTTATTATTTAATTAATTCGTATAAATCTGCAATAAAAAGCTGGTATGGACAGAATAATCGTATCAGCCCATAAATCGCATTCAAAGAGTATTATATATTGGCATGCGTCGCCTGTTGAGACAGATCTAATGGTTTTGGTGCTGTTTCTGTCTGTTTAGGACCTGGCGATAAGGAAGAAAAGACCTTACTCAATGGCACGACAGCGTTCCTCATCGTCAAGGCAGCTCTAGGCTTATCTTTAGTTTGACAAAGTGTTACCCAAGTAACTCAGCAATTCGTGGAACTTAACTTCAAATGAAACCACTTTCAGGCCCAATCAACCATTCATGGAATTCCACTTAAACTGAAATTACTCTCATCCCATCCAAATATTCATTTTAAGACTGATTTAAGAAGAAATGTTTTGACATTGATTAGTTAAATATAAAATATAATATAAAAGGCATTCGTGTATTTCATTTAACAAAGATTGTGGTATACTTTTAGGCCGGTCCACAATAAGGACTCTATTAAGGCTATTTTTCAGGCCCTTTAATAGATATACATGACTGGAGTAAATATCCTTGATCCTTGGTCTTTTATAAGGACTCCTTTTAATCGGACGATACATTTTTCACACCGTGTACGCCAGCAGCGTCATTAAATGACGTTAAACGCAATACAGAAATATTTAAAAACCACGGCATACTATTTTACTATTGGGGGTTGCTTGCAGGTTGGTCTATTCGGCGTATCTATTACAAAATAGCATGAGGTCCTTGATATATTCATTCTATTCCAGTTTACAGGAGATCCTACCGTTCACGAGGACGTGCATCAAGTCTGGATAGGACGAGATATGGCAAAATTATAGAATTTTAATCCTTTCCTCGTGATGTACTTGATGCAAAAATAGTTGCAAACGATTAGGGAGATTCTCCTGATCGCGAAAATATTTGGCACGTCCTGATCGGACAGGAAATCCACCACCATACGATGAGTTAGTATGAAGGGTTTTACTTGGGCGCGATATTTTAACCCGCTCCTAAAACGGTGCTGCCTCAGCAGCTTTTTACTGTACGATTTAGCAATTTTTCTATTTACTTATGCGACGCTGATCTCAATTTGTCCATGCATTTTTCAGTGGTATTCATTAGGTCATTGACGTAGTCACACTACTTTTGTAATGAGCCCATTCCTAATAATATTATCCATATTGTAATAATGCCAATCTCTAAATCTTGTAATCTTGTAAATCAGATCGATCGGGGGCCTCTTATCTGAACATTGTCAGATGTATTCGAGTACATATCTTTACACAAAAATATTTAAGCAATCGAATAATTTTTCCACATTTGAGCCTGCTAACCAAGGTAATTTCCGTTAATGGAATTTTTTTTATTACAATATTAGTAACATACTCTTTTTTATTATTATGCAGGTTCCAATCCCTTAAAGTCTAGTACCTATTCTTAAAGGTAAGGATACGATCTAACAAAGGTTCCTGCTGCCGTAAGATGGCATCTTTGTACTCTGTAATGAGACCAAACAGTTCCTGTTCCTGGGCCACAGTGGAGGGGCTAAGCTTAGCCTCCATTACGGTGGCAGCGTCGACAAGTTTATTATGGAACCTTGATTGCTCATCGGCAAAATTTGTGATAGCGAAAAACATGTCAACCGTATTACTTATAAAGTTTTCAGTATTTGGTGACAGATTGGGTAGATTGGGTATAACATGTAATATGCTTTCGAAGTAGTCGCGTTTCTGCTGCACAGAGCCCGTGCGCTGGACGTCCCTGCCACGATCCACATAAGACTGGAAAGTTGAAGCTTCAGGACTGTTTGCCGGAACTTTCCTCCAGCTACAAACCGTAGCACTATATTCGCACTGTTGTTCCAAAAACGTTGTATATGTCATCTGTATATCTGAAAAATTCGACGATGGTCGCGTTGTCAGATTGAGGAGAGGGAACACTGCCAATACCCTGGGCGATGGTCGCGTTTCCTGATTGAGGAGAAGCGGCACTACCAAGTCCCTGGGCGATGGTCGCGTTTCCTGCACTACCAAGGCTCTGGGAAGTCGAATTGTTTGATGTGTCGAAATGTTTCAAGATTTTGTCGATGGCACTATCGAAACACTGGCCGATGATCGCGTTGTCTGATTGAGGAGAAGCGGCACTACCAATACCCTGGGCGATGGTCGCGTTTCCTGATTGAGGAGGGGCGATGGCGGCACTGCCAATTTTTTTTACCCTGGGCGATGGTCGCGTTTCCTGATTGAGGAGGAGCGGCACTACCAAGTGTCTGGGCGATGGTCGCGTTAACTGACTGAGGAGGAGCGGCACTACCAAGGCTCTGGGCGATAGTCGCGTTTCCTGATTGAGGAGGGAGCGGCACTACCAAGTGTCTGGGCGATGGTCGCGTTTCCTGATTGAGGAGGAGCGGCACTGCCAATACCCTGGGCGATGGTCGCGTTAACTGACTGTGGAGGAGCGGCACTACCAAGGCTCTGGGAGCTCAAATTGTTTGATGTTTCGATATGTTTCAAGATTATAGCGATGGTCGCGTTTCCTGATTGAGGAGGAGCGGCACTACCAAGTCTCTGGGCGATAGTCGCGTTTCCTGATTGAGGAGGAGCGGCACTACCAAGTGTCTGGGCGATGGTCGCGTTAACTGATTGAGGAGGAGCGTCACTGCCAATACCCTGGGCGAAGGTCGCGTTAACTGACTGTGGAGGAGCGGCACTACCAAGGCTCTGGGAGCTCAAATTGTTTGATGTTTCGATATGTTTCAAGATTTTCGCGATGGTCACGTTTCCTGATTTAGGAGAAGCGGCACTACCACGTCCCTGGGCGATGGTCGCGTTTCCTGCACTACCAAGGCTCTGGGAAGTCGAATTGTTTGATGTTTCGAAATGTTTCAAGATTTTGTCGATGGCACTATCGAAACGCTGGCCGATGATCGCGTTGTCTGATTGAGGAGGAGCGGCACTTCCTCTGTGAATCTGTGAATTTTAATGTTTAAATAATTTTCATTTTTTGTATTCTTATAGAAAAACTCACCCCCAAAGCCAGAACCACAGTCAGAGCAACAGCCAGAGCCGCAGCCACTGCCACACACACAGCGAGGGAGTAACGCATATTCGGCAAAAGTTTAAATTCGAATGACAAAATATAGAGCATGCTCGGCCATTTTTATAGGCTTTGAACTATCCCTAGCAAGTCTTTGCTAGAGTCTGGAGTCTGTGGGTTAATCTCATTATTTAAAGTCATTAATTCGTATAAATCTGCAATAAAAGCAGTTTTAAACAGAATAATCGTATCAGCCCATAAATCGCATTAAAAAAGTATTTTATATTGGCATGCGTCGACTGTTGAGCCAGATCTAATAGTTTTGGGGCTGTTGCTTCCTGGTTAGGACCTGGCGATAAGGAAGAAAGGCCTTACTCAATGGCACGACAGCGTTCCTCATCATCAAGGCAGCTCCCGGCTTATCTTTTAGTTCAACGAAGTAATGCCTAATCAACGTAGCAACTCATGGAATTCCATTTCGACTGAAACCACGCTCATTTACAATCAACGCAACTATTCCTGGAATTCCATTTCGACTTAAATTACTCTTATCCCATTTGTATGGACTAATTTTAAGACTAATTTAAGCAAAAACCTTATTACACTGATAAGTTGTAGTTTGAAATATCCGTAAGTTAAATATAAAATATAATATATATTATTATTATTTTTTTTTAAGTGTTATTTTATTTGCGCCGGAATCGTTTAATGCTATTTGAACATAACCGGACGAAGAAGGTGGGGAAAGAGATATGGGCCTTGACTATTTACAATTATTTTCAAAACTTTCATGGTTATTGGATGACACGGGAAGTGAGGTGGAATCTCTTCAGTCTTCGGAGGGTAGGTAAGGTTAGGTTTATAGGGCTGCTCCACCTAAGTCGAGATCACTCGGGCAAGAATTGCCCATTGTGATGCCCACACTCGTCATGGGATTACGTCCGGCGCCTAGGGAGGTTTCGTGAACCATCCAAGGCCTCAACAAAGAGCATCAGCCTCTCCAAAGGCATGTTTGCCAGGCTATCAAGTCCTCGTGAAAGGCGCTGCCGAGTATTCGGTGACGCCTTTCCATGAAAGTTTTGGACAGCCACAGAGAAGATGCTGGATGCTCTCTATTTCGTCCTCGTCCCTGCAGCTGCGGCAGAAGTCTTGATGGGGCAATCTGTACCTAGTGGCCATGTGGCCGATGGCACAGTGCCCCGTTATAACTCCGTCAGTGTTCGCACCTGACTCTTCCTGAAACCTAGGAGAGTCTTAGTGCGTTTAGGGTCATAGTGGGGCCAGAGCGAGCGAGAGATCTCACAGTTGGGTGTTGCGTTCCACCGTCTGTCTGATCTCGTTCTAGCTCGACCCATCATCTGCGAGATGATGTCTCGCAGCGGCCTCCGTATATCGCTGACTGCGTCCGCCAGTGGCTTAGCCGATCCATTTCTGGCACACTCGTCCGCACTCTCGTTGCCCGCGATGTCGGTGTGACCCGGGACCCACGTGAGTGTGATTGAGTGCGCTCCGATCTGGTTTAGCGCGTCCACTGTGTCACGTACGAGTCTGCTCGTGATTTTACAGGAAACCAGGGCTTTGATAGCAGCTTGGCTGTCAACACAGATTGCTATGTTCCTCTGAGGTATCTCCAAGGTGTATATCAACTTTGCCGCTTGCCATACTGCGTATATCTCCGCCTGAAATACACTGCACCAGTCTGGTAGTCTTAGGGATATGTTGGTTGCTAGTTCTTCAGAGAAGATTCCAGCTCCTGTCCCTTCGGCTGTCTTTTTTTTGACCCGTCAGTGAAGATGGAGGGCACGTTCTGCCCAAGAGCAGCGTTACAAGTCCATTCCTCTCTTTTATGTATGTGTTCTTTAAAATTTCTCTTCCATGAAAAAACCGAGACACAGTAGTCGCTCCGTTCGCCCGTTCCACTTTCCTCCTTACGAAGTATTGTGGCGTGGCCATAAGGCGGCTGAAAGCCTCGCGGCACTTGTCTCAGCCTTGCACTTGAAAGGTGGAGGTCTATGGGCTCCAGGTTTAGCATGGTGTCCAGAGCAGCCTGTGGGGTGGATCTGAGGGATCCAGTGACTCCAAGGCATGCCGTCCGCTGAACTTTCCGGAGGTTCTCGAGATGGGATTTGGTGTTGGCCGCTTCCCACCACATCAAGCTTCCGTATGTCAGAATGGGCCTTATTACCGCTTAGTACATCCAATGGATGATGTGCGGTTGTAAGCCCCCATGTCCGTCCAAAGGTCTTCCTACAGATGTATCTAAGCAGCCATTGCCTTTTTTCTTCCTTTCCTCCGTGTTTCTCTTCCAAGAGAGATTTGGAGTCTAGGATGACACCAAGATACTTGGCTTCTTTCGATAACTCAAGCGTCGTTCCACCAATTGCTGGTCGGTTAAAGGGGTATCTTGTATTTTCGTGAGAACAACACCAGTTCTGTCTTTTGGGGGTTAACCCCAGACCGTTTTGGTGTGCCCAGCTCGCGGTCGTTCCCTTCCGGAAGATCACTGATTGTAGGTAGGAACTTACCCGTTACCAGTATCACTAGATCATCCGCATCTGCCACAACCTTGTATCCGCTCCTCCCCAACTGAAGAAGAAGGTCGTTGAGGACTAAGTTCCACAGGAGCAGGGGATATAACCCCAGCGGAGTACCTCGTGTGACCGTCTTCCTTGAAGAGGAGGTGCCCAGACCAGCGCTGATCGTTCTGCTCCTGAGAACGCTGTCCAGCCATAAGGTTACCGTCGGGTGTGTGCCAATCTTGGTCAGTGCGGCCGTTATTGACTCGATCCTGACGTTGTTGAAGGCTCCCTCTATGTCTAGGAAGGCCGCCAAAGCATATTCCTTATGGCTGAGAGTCTTTTCGATACTCCCCACAACTTCGTGTAGTGCGGTCTCAACTGATCTACCTTTGAGGTAGGCGTGCTGAGCTCCGCTGAACACTTGTCTGTCGAGTTTGGTCCTTATGTGGCTAGATCGATCAGCCTTTCCATCGTTTTCAACAAAAATGAGGATAGACTGATTGGTCTGTAGTCCTTGGGGAGATGTGGTTTATCTTCCCGGCTTTTGGGGATGAAGACCACTCTCGCCTCTCTCCATGCTTGGGGAACGTACCCAATTCGGAGACATCCTTCGAAAATTTTCTTTAGCCATGGTAGCAGGGGCAGGCAAGCTGCCTGCAACATGGCTGGTCGTATATCTTCCGGCCCCGGTGACTTGTAGGGACCGAAGGATTTAATGGCCCAGATAATCTTGTCTGGTGCCATAATGTCACGTATGAGATCCTCACAAGTCCTCTCCTGGTATGGCTCAGTGTCGTTGATGTCGTTGGATTCGTCACCGGTGACATCTGAGCATCCCGGAAATTCAATGCTCATGAGCTCTTCACTAGGGATTCCTGACTGTTTTAACTGAAGACACCATCCTGGTTGCGGAGCAGTCCAGGTGTGGTTGGCGCCTTTGATAGCACCCGTCGAAGCCTTGAAGCCTCGGTGGCACCATCTATGGCATCGCAGAAGGCAGCCCAAGATTCCCTTTTCGCCTTCCTACAGGTGTTCCTGTAGGTGTTAAAACATAATGACGATATTCGTCCCATTTTCCTGTGTGTTTGCCACTTTTGCTCTGTTGAAGAGCCTCCTTGACTCCCTCCTGACTTATTATCAGCGTCCCGCGTCCACCACGGATTGCGATTGGACTTTGGAGGTCGGCTGATCGGGCAAGATTTAAGGAAGGCCCCTGTAGGGCTTTAGTGACATTCTGAGCCGCTTCCTCTAAAGCTTCCGTTTGAAGGATGTTCCCTTCCGGTGGGGAGGGTAGTGCATTCTTTACGGTTTGCGGAAAAGCGGCTTCAGTCGTTGGGATTGCGGGAGGCCTTGGGCCTTTCTCTGTTTTCCGAATGCTGAACACTATCCTGTAGTGGTCCGGAGAAGGAGCACTCACCGGACACGGAATCATCAATGGTTAGGACTCACTGTCGAGGCTTTGTTATATCAATAACACCTACTAGGGCATTACATTTGAAATCAAAGTCTCGCCTTTCCTATTTGCAGCATTTTCGAGGGCTAGTGTACGAGCCCCGGCCAGTATTAATTTGTACGGCAAGCTTTTTACCCATATGCAATGTTTAACAGACTATATTTCCAATACTAATGTAATGTACGCATGTGTTAGCGAACTTATTTTTTTCTGAAAGATCATAAGAAATAATCTCTTAAAGCTTAGACAAAAAGTTTTGTTGTACTCCAACAACTACAATAATAACAAAGATTTTTGAATGCTTTTGCTTAACTGATAAGAAAAAAATATTGCCACTAATTATTCGTACGGTGCGCTAGTTTAGCTTAGAATTGAAAAGAAGATCAAAAAGAAAAAGGAAACAGTGCAACAAAATCACTATCTAATCATAATCTGGGTGACAGTCTTTTAATGCAGAATGTAAGAAATATGTAATTGCTTCAAATTAGTCAAAGTTTAGCAACGATGGCACGTGGTAACCCACGTCCGATTTGCAACGAAATCAAAGTTTGGTTATAGGTTATTATAAATCCGGAAACACTTTTGGTGAAATGGCCAATATTTTAAATCTGGCTAAGTCGTCCGTTCAAGACCTTATAAACAATTTTAAGAAAAATGCCAATATTGAAAATAATGTCGCAAATAGAGGTCGAAAATCGACAATAGCTCGTGACAAAAGAGCCCTGGCCACAATTGTGAAGGCTGATCGTCGGCAAATCTTGAGAAATGTAATGCTCTGGTGGTCTGATAAAATCGGAAAAAAAGTGTGAAGCTTCAATGGAAGGGAGCGCCTGCAGTGGCTAGATATTGGATATAACTTCATAAAGTATGTATAGTGATTATCCATGTTACATACTCAATACCTAAAATTAATCTTAGGCCAAGGAAAACCATTTTTACGCTTCGTCAAAAGAAGAAGCGTTTACAATGGGCTCGGGAACGGATGCATCTAAGCGAATCTTAGCGATGAATCTAAATTTGATGGTGTGTGTCGGTGATGTGCGAAGGAGAATCATCCGGAGCAAAAAAAAAGCGTACCATAAAGACTGCCTCAAAAGGTCAGTGAAGTTCCCTGCAAGCATAATGGTGTGGGGTTGTATGTCTGCCAAAGGGGTAGGTTAACTGAACTTCATTGAGGGTATAGTTAACGCAGAAAATACGTTAACATTTTAGAAGAAAGTTTGCTGCCATCAACACCAAAACTGGCTGACAGTGATGAATACTCATTTCAGCAGGATGGAGCATTATCTCATAATGCCAAACGAACCAAATCATGGCTGCAGTTCAAGGAAATTGGGGTCTTAGATTGGCAATCAAATAGCCTGGACCTAAGCCCAATCGAGAATTTACATATTGGGAATAATGAAAAGAAATCTTATAAATTAGCCTCAAAGAACCCTTCCTGTCCTGAAAAGAAAAAACTTCCAAGAGATGTGGGACTCTATTTCAAAAGAACAATGCCAGAATTGATTAAAATCAATGCCAAAGCGTTATAAATGTGTTGTAGAGGTTAAAGGTGATATTACACAATATAAATATTAACGAGAAAAGAACGTACGGAGGTCGCTGTTGCCGCGACTCTACTTTTATACCCGTACTCAGTCTGTACACATGTGATTTATGTGGAATTTGTAATTGTTTTATCAGTTTTTTACATTTTACATTTAACATTTGTTTGCTGCATCTGTCATCCACATCTACATCAGTTCTCACAACAACACACGTACACACTGCACGAGGCAGAGCGTGTGAGCGTGAGTGTGAGAGAATCAGTAGCGACAATCATCCCCATAAATTATTTACGCTGCAAGGGGGCGGGGGAAATCGCTGCTGAAAATTCATTTTATTCATTCGGGAATCTGGTAGATATGATCATTCAGTACGATTCTGCATTTTTCGTTTTTCCTATCTTCAAAATTGTCGGACTTTCGTCTTTTGAAATAAACTTGCACTGAAGCGATATCGCAGGAGTCTGGACAAAAAGTTTGGTTGCTCTAGCTCTTATAGTCTCTGAGATCGAGGCGCGCATTCGTACGAAAAACCAAATCGACTCGTTTTTGTGTGAGTGCGAGCGAGAGAAAATGATGTGTTTCGAAATGGCTATGTTGAAATTTGCACGTTCAAATATACAAAAGTCACATGGATAATTGTGCACGCATACATTCATGTATGCATGAATGTATGTGTACGAGACAATGTTGACGCACATTCGAATGGAATGAAGGAAACCGCTAAAGTAACGGGACCATCGGGCTTCTTATTCTTTGGTCGTCGTTCTTTTACTCTCTCGATGTTCTCGTTCACTTCTTTTCTGGCGTTGAGAGCGTGCGTACATAAAATTCAAGTGTGCATTATTATTTGTTCATTGTGGGTTGTCTGCATAATACTTAATTGTATTATATTTATTTATTAACAAAAACCATAGGTTATGGGGCCGAACACAATTTCAGTGAATAAATAATAGTGCTTTGTTATAATGTGAAAGTGTGTAAAAGGGAACTAATGTTATTTTGTGTGTGTGCATTCGAATATTCATATGTAAATATATGTACATACATGAGGAGTGGTTCCTGAACAATAATGAAAATTAAATTGGTTTCTGTATAACGTCGCCCTGAATGCGCTGCAAAACATTTTTATATATCCAGGAAGAAATTGCATACATAAAACCAATTCGCCGTGATCTTTCCAAAACACAAATCAACGAATTCGCCGAGAAATCTTTCTCGAACACACACACAAACGCCGACAAATTTGCCGCAAATCTCCACGTTGCGACGGGACAGTGTTGCCAGACAGTGCTGCTACTGAAAGACATTGTTTCTGTTGAAAGTTTCTGGCCGGTGTTGCTAAATATTGTTGTGAAAAGTTGCTGGAAATTGTTGCTGTGGAAGGTTGCTGTTTGGTGTTGCTGAGGAGAGTTGATAGGTAGTTGTTGCGGTGCTTTTGTGATAAAGTTGTTGTATCCATACAATGGATAAAGGGAAAATAAATATAAAACCGTTTGACGGTGAAAAATATTCGATATGGAAGTTTAGAGTGAGAGCGCTGTTAGAAGAGCACGATCTTTTGAGGGTTATAGATGAAACTCATGCAGAAGTGACTGATGAGATAAAAGAGGCAGAACGAAATGCAAAAAGTTTAATAATTGAATATTTAAGTGATGCGTTCTTATCTTACGCTAACAGTGAGACACTGCTAAGCAGATTTTTTGAAATTTAGATGCAATTTACGAGACTTGAAGAAGCTTGGCATCGCAACTATCTCTGCGAAAAGAAAACTTTTTGCCATGAAATTAAAAGGTGACATTTCACTCCTCAATCATTTTAATTTCTTCGATGATCTTATTACTGAACTTATCGCGTCAGGAGCAAAAGTTAGATGATATGGATAAAATTTCCCATTTACTCTAACTCTTCCACCCAGTTATGATGGAGTTATAACTGCAATAGAGACTCTATCTGAAAGTGACTTAACATTAGCTTTTCAAACACACGACTTCTTGACCAAGAGATTAAGCTTAGGAATATTAGTAAGGATACGAGAATTAAAAAGTCTTGCAAGCTGTAGGTAAAAAAGGATTAAAAGATATACAATTTAAAAAATAATCCAATGCAGAAGTTCAAGAAGAATCAGTTCAAGCCAAGTTTCAACCCAAAACCAAAATGTTTTCATTGCGGTAAGCCAGGTCATTTAAAGAAAGATTGCTTCCTTTTGAAAATCAGCCGAATCAAATTTCAGTGAAAACAAAAAGAAAAGATGGGCAGGCTCAGATGGCAACAGCAGCAACAACCCAACCAGAGCGTAGTTTTGCCTTCATGCAACTTCGATTCAAAGACAAGCGAAGCTGAGTTTATTCTAGACTCAGGAGCATCGGACCACCTTATAAATGACACAGCATTGTTCTCCGAATATGAGCGTTTGCAATCAAATTTGGCCATCGAGATTGCCAAACGCGGAGATTTTACCTACGCTACAGCCAAAGAGAGTGGTCAATCTTAACAGCGGCGGAAACCAAATCACCTTGCAAAACGTTTTGTATTGTGAGGATATTCCCACACAATCTACTATCGGTAAAGAAGATGCAGGATGCAAATGCATGACCATCGAATTTAACCCTGGAGGTGTAAAAGTATCTAAAAACCATAAATTGGCCTTTAATGGAATATGTGGGTACAATGTATGTTCCTATTATAAAATTTCAATTGAACAGTAAAAATATTTATGTCTTTATGTCTATTTATGTTTGTTGTCCATTCCGATGTTGTTTAGTCCAATAATGGTAGACGGTGTTCCCTCTACCATTGATAATAAGAACACTATGTAGTGTTTATTGATCAGTATACACATTACTGTGTGACCTTCCCTTACTTATAAGTCGGATGTGTTTTCGTTTTCAAAAGACTTTGTCGCGAAGAATCGAGGCTCACTTCAATTTAAAAATTGTGAATTTTATATCGATAATGGAAGGGAATATCTTTCTAACGAAATGCGTGATTTCCTCTTCGAAAAAGGCATTAGCTATCATTTTAACAGTTCCTCATACTCCACAATTGAATGGCGTATCAGAACGGATGATTCGAACAATCACCGAAAAGGCTCGATCTATGATCAATTGTGCTAAGCTCAATAAGCATTTTTTCGATGAGGCTGTTTTTTAACAGCAACTTATTTAATTAACAGATTTAACATTGCAAAAGATAAATAAAAACACCATTTGGGATGTGGCATAACAAAAAGCCAACGTTGAAATATCTTAAGATTCGAAAAACTAAAGTTTTGACGAAAAGTCAATTAAAGCTATGTATACTTGTTGGATATGAACCAAATGGTTTGCTTGTGGAATGAGGAATCGAGGAAATTTATGACAGCAAGAGATGTTGTGGTGGTGAGATGATGTTATGTTAAAATCAAGAGTTTTACATGGAGAAGATTCTGAGGTTCAAAGTAATACTGTTGAACAAAATAATGAATCTTTAAGTAGAGAAAATGAAGAGTTGGATTTTCCTTTGGTGGAAAATAATGAATCTGTTGATTCTGAGTTAAGTTAACAACTCAATGAAAATTCCACATGTCTTGAGAATGCCGATCCAGTTGTTGAAACTAGTGATAAATTAAAAGAAAATAAAAATGAAGAAAGCTTACAAACGCAGTGAAAATTAAAAAAGTAAACCCAAATTAACATATCGATTTTTTAGAAAGATGTCTCATGAATACTCAAATATGCTTAAATGATATTCCTAATACCTTTGATGAAATTAAGTTTCGTGAGGACAGTCTTTCTGGGAGAAAATCTCCTACAACGTTACTCTCTCGATGTTCTCGTTCACTTCTTTTCTATAGAGCGTTGAGTCTTGGCGTACATAAAATTCAAGTGAGCATTATTATTTGTTCATTGTGGGTTTGTCTGCATAATACTTAATTGTATTATATTTATTTATTAACAAAAACCATAGGCTATATCTATATCTATTGTGGCTATACTAACGATCCGATCCGATTCAGATTTGGGACTCTGATAGATATGGTCTTTCTCTATGATGCTGCATTTTTAGTTTTCTGTTATCCTCAAAATTGTGGACGCCATCCATGTGCGCCCTTTGTTCCGGGCGGAAGAGGGTGAGATATCACATCAGGCCGAAAAAAATTTGTTTGCTCTAGCTTTTTAGTCTCCCACAATGGGCGACAAACAAGACGGACAGGCATGGCTATATCGACTCGGCTATTGATATACTTTATAGGGTCGGAAATGATGCCTTTTCTATGTTACACACATCCACCTTTACCGCCAAATTCAATATACCCTTTTAATCTTCGAGTACGGGTATAAAAATGCAATTAACTGAAAACCTTGTTTGTCCGGAGGCTCAAATGGGCGAAAAATTATTCAATTGCTTAAATATTTTTGTACTCGAATACATCGGCCAATGTTGCATTATATCAATATGGGTAATATTTTTTTAAGGAACAGAACAAAACGGCGAACAAACAGACTGACAGACAGACATAAATGAAACGAAGCTAATTTTTCCTTTTTTTTTTCTTTTTTTTAATATATTATTTTATTTGCGCCGGAATCGTTCAATGCCATTTGAACATATCCGGACGTAGAAGGTGGGGAAAGAGATATGGGCCAATCGGCTATTTACAATTATTTACAAAACTTTCATGGTTATGGGATGGCACGGGAAGTGAGGTGGAATCTGGGGTTGAATCTTTTCAGTCCCTGGAGAGTGACGTACTAGGGCATAACATTTAAAATCCAAAACTCGCCTTTCTTAGCAGCATTTTCGAGGCCTAGTGTATACGACGCTGATCTAAATTTTTCCATGAATTTCTCGGTGGTGTTCATTGATGTGATGTAGTCGCGTTTCAGTTAATGTTGTTTTGCTTTTTATTGCAATATTAGTAACATATTTTTATTTTTATTATGCAGGTTCCAATCCCTTAAAGTCTAGTACCTATTCTTAAAGGTAGGATACGATTCAACAAACGTGTTTGGTGCTTTAAAGTCGGCTTCTTTGTACTCTGTAATGAGATTAAACAGATCCTGTTACCGGGCCACAGTGGAGGGGCTAAGCTTAGCCTCCATTACGGTGGCAGCGCCGACAAGTTTATTATGGAACCTTGTTTGCTCATCGTCAAAATCTTTCATAGCGGAAAGCAGGTTATTCATATTAGTTATCTTGTCTCAAAGATTGGGTGACAGTTTGGGTAGTTTCTCCATAATATGTGGTAAGCTTTTGACGTAGTCGCGTTTCTGTATCGATAAAAACCCAGGGCAGAATTGTAAAGGGCTTTACCTCGACGCGATATTTCATCCCGCTCCTAAAACGGTGCTGTCCCAATAGCTTTTTCTGTCCGGAACTAGTTGTCTAGCTATTTTTATTTCTACTTATAAAGTTCGCGAATTGCTTAAAATATCGATTGTAAAGGATCGAATACTTAAGCAATTGAATATTTTGACCTTTTTATACCCGTACTCGAAGAGTAAAAGGGTATATTGTATTGTGCTAAAGTGGATGTGTAACATAGAGAAGGAGTAATTTCCGACCATATAAAGTATATATATTCTTGATCAGCATCAATAGCCGAGTCGATATAGCCCTGTCTGTCCGTCCGTCTGTCCGTCCGTCCGTCCGTCCGTCCGTCCGTCCGTCTTGTTTGTCGCCCATTGCTCGAAGGCTATTAGAGCTAGAGCAACCAAACGTTTTATCCAGTCTGATGTGATATCTCACTCCTAAAAAAGTGTTTCAAAATTTCGCCCCGCCCACTTCCGCCCCACAAAAGGCGCACATCTGTGGCGTCCACAATTTTGAAGATAGCAGAAAACGAAAAATGCAGAATCATAGAGAAAGACCATATCTATCAGGGGCCCAAATCTGAATCGGATCGGATCATTAATATAGCCACAATAGACAAAAACATACGCAAAAAACTTCGCTCCATCCTTTCGCACTCACACAAAATCGAGTCGATTTGATTTTTTCGTAGAAATGAGCGCCTCGTTCTCAGAGACTATAAGAGCTAGAACAACCAAATTTTCTGCCTAGACTCCTGTGATATCGCTTCAGTGCAAGTTTGTTTCAAAATTTTGCCACGCCCACTCCCGCCCCCCCAATAGACGAAAATCCACAATTTTGAAGATAGAAAAAAACCAAAAATACAGTATGGTAGAAAATGACCATATCTACCAGATTCCCGAATTTGGTTCAGATCGGATCATTATTGTAGCCACAATGATCAAATGAATTTTCGGCAGCGAGTTGCCCCACCTCCTGCTACAACCATAACAAAATATACATTAATTTTTGAGGTTGCTGCTGCTGATTCTCTCACACTCACACTCGCACGCTCTGTCTCGTGCAGTGTACGTGTGTTGTTGTGAAACTGATGTAGATGTAGATGACAGATGCATCAAATAAATGTAAAATGTAAAATGTAAAACTGATACAACATTTGAAGATTCCACATAAATCACATGTGTACAGACTGAGTACGGGTATAAAAGTAGAGTCGCGCCTACAGCGACTCCGTACGTTTTTTCTCGTTACTGATAGTTTCAGTTAATGATATTAAGATATTATATTATGCATGCAATATTAAACAAAATTTGTATTTATTATGCAGGTCCAATCCCTTAAATTCTAGTACCTATTCTGAAAGGTAATACGATACAACAAAGATTCCTCGGTATATCTGAAAATGTCGACGATGGTCATGTTGTCTGATTGCGGAGGAGCGGTATTGATTGGGCGATGGTTGCGTTTCCTGATTTAGGAGGAGCATACTGCCAATACCCAAAAATAGTCGCGTTTCCTGATTGAGGGAGGAGCGGCACCAGCAAGTCCTTGGGCGATGGTCGCGTTTCCTGATTGAGGAGGAGCGGCACTACCAAGTCCCTGGGCGATGGTCGCGTTTCCTGATTGAGGAGGAGCGGCACTACCAAAATTTTGGGCGATGGTCGCGTTTCCTGATTGAGGAGGAGCGGCATTTAAAAGTCCCGATGGTCGCGTTTTCTGATTGAGGAGAAGCGGCACTACCAAGTCCCTGGTTGCGATGGTCGCGTTTCCTGATTTAGGAGGTTGGCACTTTGTCCCTGGGCGATGGTCGCGTTTCCTGATTTAGGAGGACCGGCACTACCAAGACCTTGGGCGATGGTCGCGTTTCCTGATTTAGGAGGAGCGGCACTACCAATACCCTGGGCGATAGTCGCGTTTCCTGATTGAGGAGGGCGGCAAAAACTCTGGGCGATGGTCGCGTTAACTATTGAGGAGGAGCGGCACTATCAAGTCTCTGGGCGATGGTCGCGTTTCCTGATTGAGGAGGTAATACTACCAAGTCAAAGGGCGATGGTCGCGTTTCCTGATTGAGGAGGAGCGGCACTACCAAGTCCTGGGCGATGGTCGCGTTTCCTGATTGAGGAGAAACTACCAAGTCCTTGGGCGATGGTCCCGTTTCCTGATTGAGGAGAAGCGGCACTTCCAAGTCCCTGGGCGATGTCGCGTTTCCTGATTTAGGAGGAGCGGCACTACAAATCCCTGGGCGATGGTCGCGTTTCCTGATTGAGGAGGAGCGGCAAAACCAAAACCCCGGCCGATGATCGCGTTTCTAAATTGAGGAGGGTAGCGGCACTACCAAGGCCCTGGGCAATGGTCGCGTCTCCTGATTTAGGAGGAGCGGCACTACCAAGTCCCTGGCCGATGGTCGCGTTTCCTGATTGAGGAGAAGCGGCACTACCAAGTCCCTGGGCGGTGGTCGCGTTTCCTGATTGAGGAGAAGCGGCAATACCAAGTCCTGGGTGATGGTCGCGTTTCCTGATTGAGAAGGAGCGGCACTACCAAGTCCCTGGGCGGTGGTCGCGTTTCCTGATTGAGGAGTAGCGGGTCTGCCAGGACTCTGGAAAATCAAATTGATTAATGTTTCGATATCTGTAAAATTTTGGCGATGGTCGCGTTTCCTGATTGAGGAGAAGCGGCACTACCAAGTCCCTGGGCGATGGTCGCGTTTCCTGCACTACCAAGGCTCTGGGAAGTCAATTGTTTGATGTTTCGAAATGTTTCAAGATTTTGTCGATGGCACTATCGAAACGCTGGCCGATGATCGCGTTGTCTGATTGAGGAGGAGCGGCACTTCCTCTGTGAATCTGTGAATTTTAATGTTTCAATAATTGTAAATTTTTGTATTCTTATAGAAAAAACTCACCCCCAAAGCCAGAACCACAGTCAGAGCAACAGCCAGAGCCGCAGCCACTGCCACACACACACACGAGGGATCGAACGCATATTCGGCAAAAGTTTAAATTCGAATGACAAAATATAAGAGCATGCTCGGCCATTTTTTATAGGCTTTGAACTATCCCTAGCAAGTCTTTGCTTGCTAGAGTCTGGAGTCTGTTCCAGGTTAATCTCATTATTTAAAGTCATTAATTCGTATAAATCTGCAATAAAAATCAGTTTTAAAACAGAATAATCGTATCAGCCCATAATCGCATTAAAAAAGTATTTTATATTGGCATGCGTCGACTGTTGAGCCAGATCTAATAGTTTTGGGACTGTTGCTTCCTTGGTTGGGACCTGGCGATAAGGAGGAAAGGCCCAATTTAATAGCACGACAGCGTTCCTCATCGTCAAGGCAGCTCCCGGCTTATCTTTAGTTCAACGAAGTAATGCCTATTCAACGTAGCAACTCATTGAATTCAATTTCGACTGAAACCACGCTCATGTCCAATCAACGCAACTATTCCTGGAATTCCATTTCGACTGAAATTACTCTCATCCCAAACAAATATTCATTTTAAGACTAATTTAAGCAAAAAACCTTATCACACTGATAAGTTGTAGTTTGAAATATCCTTAAGTTAAATATAAAATATATAATATATATTATTATAATTTTTTTTTAAGTGTTATTTTTTTGCGCCGGAATCGTTGAATGCTATTTGAACATAACCGAACGTATGTAGAAGGTGGGGAAAAGAGATATGGGCCTTGACTATTTATATTATTATTTTCAAAACTTTCATGGTTATTGGATGACACGGGAAGTGAGGTGGAATCTCTTCAGTCTTCGGAGGGGTAACCTACTAGGGCATTACATTTGAAATCAAAAATATTCGCCTTTCCTAGCAGCATTTTCGAGGGCTAGTGTACGAGCCCCGGCCACTATTAATTCGTACGGCAAGCTTTTTATTACCCATATGCAAATGTTTAACAGACTATATTTCCAATACTAATGTAATAACGCATGTGTTAAATGAACTTATTTTTTCTGAAAGATCATAAGAGAATAATCTCTTAAGCTTAGACAAAAAAAAGTTTTGTTGTACTCAACAACTACAATAATAACAAAAAGATTTTTTGAATGCTTTGCTTAACTGATAAGAAAAATATTGCCACTAATTATTCGTACGGTGCGCTAGTTTAGCTTAGAATTGAAAAAAGATCAAAAGAAAAGGAAACAGTGCAACAAAATCACTATCTAATCATAATCTGGAAGCAGTCTTTTAATGCAGAATGTAAGAAATATGTAATTGCTTCAAATTAGTCAAAGTTTAGCAACGATGGCACGTGGTAAGCCGATTTGCAACGAAATCAGAAGTTTGGTTTATAGGTTATTATAAATCCGGGAACACTTTTGGTGAAATGTCCAAGCAATTAAATCTGGCTAAAATCGTCCGTTCAAGACCTTATAAACAATTTTAAGAAAAATGGCAATATTGAAAATAATGTCGCAAATAGAGGTCGAAAATCGACAATAGCTCGTGACAAAAGAGCCCCTGGCCACAATTGTGAAGGCTGATCGTCGGCAAAATCTTGAGAAATGTAGCCTCTGGTGGTCTGATAAAATCGGAAAAAGTGTGAAATTTTCAATGGAAGGGAGCGCCTGCAGTGGCTAGATATTGGATATAACTTCTATAAAGTATGTATAGTGATTGTCCATGTTACATACTCAATACATAAAATTAATCTTAGGCCAGTCGAAAAACCATTGCTTACGCTTCGTCAAAAGAAGAAGCGTTTACAATGGAGCTCGGGAACGGATGCATCTAAGCGAATCTTAGCGATGAATCTAAATTTAATGTGTGTGTCGGTGATGTGCGAAGGAGAAATAATCCGGAGCAAAACCGAAGCGTACCATAAAGATGATTTGTATGTCTGCCAAATGGTGGGTATATAGGATAACTGAACTTCATTGAGGGTATAGTTAACGCAGAAAAAAATACGTTAACATTTTAGAAGAAAGTTTGCTGCCATCAACACCAAAACTGGCTGACAGTGATGAATACTCATTTCAGCAGGATGGAGCATTATTTTTTAATGCCAAACGAACCAAATCATGGCTGCAGTTCAGGAAATTGGGGTCTTAGATTGGCAATCAAATAGCCTGACCTAAGCCCAATTGAGAATATACATATTGGGAATAATGGAAACAAATCTAATAAATTAGCCTCCAAAGAACCCCTTCCTGTCCTGAAAAAAAAAACTTCAAAGAGATGTGGGACTCTATTTCAAAAAGAACAATGCCAGAATTGATTAAAAAATCTATGCCAAAGCGTTATAAATGTGTTGTAGAGGTTAAAAGGTGATATTACACAACATAAATATTAACGAGAAAGAACGTATGGAGTCGCTGTTGCCGCGACTCTACTTTTATACCCGTACTCAGTCTGTACACATGTGATTTATGTGGAATTTGTAATTGTTTTATCAGTTTTTTTGTATTTTACATTTAACATTTGTTTGCTGCATCTGTCATCCACATCTACATCAGTTCTCACAACAACAACACGTACACTGCACGAGGCAGAGCGTGTGAGCGTGAATCCTAAGAGAATCAGTAGCGACAATCGTCCCCATAAATGATTTACGCTGCAAGGGGGCGGGGGAAATCGCTGCTGAAAATTCATTTTATCAGTGGGGCTACAATAATGATCCGATCTGAAACCAAATTCGATCATTTTAGGTAAAATTTTTGTTATTTTCTATCTTAAAATTGTGGGATTTTCGTCTTTTTGTGGGGTCGGGGCGAACTTTTAACTTTTAACTGAAATTACCTTGGTTTGTCAGGCTCAAATGGGCGATAAATTATTCAATTGCTCAAATATTTTTGTACTCGAATACATCGGCCAATGTTGCATTATAACAATATGGGTAATATTTTTAGGAACAGAACAAGACGAACAAACAGACTGACAGACAGACAGCCAGACAGACGGACAGACAGACATAATGAAACGAAGCTAATTTTCCTTTTTTTTTTTTCTTTTTATAATATATTTGTCGTAGAGTAGTCAGTTATTATGTTAAGTTTGAATTCACACTTCCGTTAAATTAACATGTCCAAATGAGTAAAATATGTTAAATGTTAAGTAACAATTTTAAAAATGATATTAGTGTGGGTAAAAAGATGAATAAATAAAGATGAAAAGGAGTGTGCGTGGTGCTTAGATAGTTGCGTAAAGGCGAGGTCCGAGCGTGACAGCTATACGGACTGAGCGTGGCTCGGTTGTGCGAACGAGTTCCGAACTGGCCCGGTATGCGTGAGCGAACACATGGCAGACGGCGATTATAAAAAAAAGAAGCGGAACTATACACAACTGCGACTCGCTGCGTCTTTAAAAAAGTAAAAAATAAAAATTATGGCAAACGATAAAATAAACTAATTCTCCCTACATATTATTTTATTTGCGCCGGAATCGTTCAATGCCATTTGAACATATCCGGACGTAGAAGGTGGGGGAAAGAGATATGGTACAATGGGCCTTGGCTATTTACAATTATTTACAAAACTTTCATGGTTATGGGATGGCACGGGAAGTGAGGTGGAATCTGGGGTGGAGTCTAGGGTGGAATCTTTTCAGTCTCCGGAGAGTGACGTACTAGGGCATAACATTTAAAAATCCAAAACTCGCCTTTCTTAGCATTCGCATTTTTCGAGGCCTAGTGTATACGACGCTGATCTAAATTTTTCCATGAATTTCTCGATGGTTCGGTCATGTGGTCATTGATGTAGTCGCGTTTCAGTTAATGTTGTTTTGCTTTTTATTGCAATATTAGTAACATATTTTTTAATTTATTATGCAGGTTCCAATCCCTTAAAGTCTAGTACCTATTCTTAAAAAGGTAAGGATACGATCCAACAAACGTGTCTGGTGTGCTCAAAGTGGGCTTCTCTGTACTTGTAATGATTAAACAGATCCTGTTCCCGGGCCACAGTGGAGGGGCTAACTTAGCCTCCATTACGGTGGCAGCGTCGACAAGTTTATCATGGAACCTTGTTTGCTCATCGGAAAAATCTTTGATAGCGGAAAGCAGGTCAACCATATTAGTTATAAAGTCTCCAAAATTGGTTGAGAGATTGGGTAGTTTCTTAATAACATGTAATATGCTGTTGACGTAGTCGCGTTGCTGCTCCACAGAACCCGTTCGCTGGACGTCCCTGCCACGATCCACATAAGACTGGAAAGTTGAAGCTTCAGGACTGTTTGCCGGAACTTTCACTCCAGCTACAAACCGTAGCACTATATTCACACTGTTGTCCCAAAAAACGTTGTATATGTCATCTGTATATCTGAAAAATTCGACGATGGTCGCGTGTTCTGATTGAGGAGAAGCGGCACTACCAACTCCTGGGCGGTGGTCGCGTTTCCTGATTGAGGAGGAGCGGCACTGCCTTTTGACTCTGTGAATCCAAATGTTGTAATACTTTTCCATTTTTGTATTCTTGTAATTTTGTAGAAAAACTCACCCCAAAGCCAGAGCCACAGCCACTGCCACACACACAGCGAACGAGTAATGCATATTCGCCAAAGGTTTAAATTCGAATGCCAAAATTTAGAGCTTGCTGGGCCATTTTTATAGGCTTTGAACTATCTCTATCAAGTCTTTCCGGAGTCTGTGGGTTAATCTCATTATGTAAAGTCAAATTATTTGTATAAATCTGCAGTTTTGAACATACGATTATCAGCCCATAAATCGCATTAAAAAAGTATTTTATATTGGCACCCGTCGACTATTGAGCCAGATCTAATAGTTTTGGGGCTGTTGCTTCCTGGTTAGGAACTGGCGATAAGGAGGAAAGGCCCAATTTAATAGCACGACAACGTTCCTCATCGTCAAGGCAGCTCCCGGCTTATCTTTAGTTCAACGAAGTAATGCCTATTCAACGTAGCAACTCATTGAATTAAATTTCGACTGAAACCACGCTCATGTCCAATCAACGCAACTATTCCTGGAATTCCATTTCGACTGAAATTACTCTCATCCCAAACAAATGTTCATTTTAAAACTAATTTAAGCAAAAACCTTATCACACTGATAAGTTGTAGTTTGAAATATCCTTAAGTTAAATATAAAATATAATATATATTATTATTTTTTTGTTTTTAAGTGTTATTTTATTTTTGCCGGAATCGTTTAATGCTATTTGAACATAACCGGACGTAAAAGGTGGGAGAAGAGATATGGTACAATGGGTCTTGACTATTTTTCAATTATTTTCAAAACAAAATCATGGCAAAAAGTAAACAGAAAAAGTTTTGGATCACCTTCATCGGCAGACCCCCTCCCCACCCATTTTGAAAGTGAAAAGGTAAACTCATGGTCGCAGGATCTGCCAGAATCTATTTTAGACATTTTTAACACATCGGATTAATTTTCATTTTCACTTTTTTTATAATTTTTTTTTAATCTTCTTCTCTACTATATAACGAGAAAGAACGTACGGAGTCGCTGTAGGCGCGACTCTACTTTTTCTACCCGTACTCAGTCTGTACACATGTGATTTATGTGGAATCTTCAAATGTTGTATCAGTTTTACATTTTACATTTTACATTTATTTGATGCATCTGTCATCTACATCTACATCAGTTCTCACAACAACACACGTACACTGCACGAGACAGAGCGTGCGAGTGTGAGTGTGAGAAAGAATCAAACAGCAGCAACCCTCAAAATTAATGTATATTTTGTTATGGTTGTAGCAGGAGGTGGGGCAACTCGCTGCCGAAAATTCATTTGATCATTGTGGCTACAATAATGATCCGATCTGAACCAAATTCAGAATCTGGTAGATATGGTCATTTTCTACCATACTGTATTTTTTTGGTTTTTTCTATCTTCAAAATTGTGGATTTTCGTCTATTGGGGGCGGGAGTGGGCGTGGCAAAATTT
This sequence comes from Drosophila bifasciata, assembly GCA_009664405.1. Lineage (NCBI taxonomy): Eukaryota > Metazoa > Arthropoda > Insecta > Diptera > Drosophilidae > Drosophila > Drosophila bifasciata. The sequence continues at coordinate 40,355,397 of CM019042.1, read as the reverse complement.
TGAAAAAAACTTGCACTGAAGCGATATCACAGGAGTCTAGGCAGAAAATTTGGTTGTTCTAGCTCTTATAGTCTCTGAGAACGAGGCGCTCATTTCTACGAAAAAAAAAAAAATCGATCGATTTTGGTGTGAGTGCGAAAGGGATGGAGCGAAGTTTTTTGCGTATGTTTTGTCTATTGTGGCTATATTAATGATCCGATCCGATTCAGATTTGGGCCCCTGATAGATATGGTCTTTCTCTATGATTCTGCATTTTTCGTTTTCTGCTATCTTCAAAATTGTGGACGCCACAGATGTGCGCCTTTTGTGGGGCGGAAGTGGGCGGGGCGAAATTTTGAAACACTTTTCTAGGAGGAGATATCACATCAGACTGGATAAAACGTTTGGTTGCTCTAGCTCTAATAGCCTTCGAGCAATGGGCGACAAACAAGACGGACGGACGGACGGACGGACGGACGGACGGACAGTGAAGACGGACGGACAGACAGGGCTATATCGACTCGGCTGGTATTGATGCTGATCAAGAATATATATACTTTATATGGTCGGAAATTACGCCTTCTCTATGTTACACACATCCACTTTTAGCACAAATACAATATAAAACTTTACTCTTCGAGTACGGGTATAAAAATAAGCAGGGTTTTCGTTTTGACGCAATAACCAGAACGCACGAACAGATTTTCACGGTTTTGCATTCGTTGGAAAGGTCTCGAGCTCCGTGAGGTTTATAGCAAAAAAAAAATTCACGAAAAGTTTCAAAGAAAAGCGGAAAAAATGTATTATCTACTATATACTACATACATTGTTTGACAGCTACTCATTGTTCTCTGCTCAGTTAATTTCATGTGACAAACCGGTATTGTGTTCACTGTGAAAACAGAAATTAAAAAAGATATTCGTTTCCTCACATTTCAATTGGAAACCATCAAATCAATCACGTGTATTGTTAACATTTTTATTCAATTTCAACAGCAGGCATTTGTCTTTAAGGTGGTAAGGTTGAACTGTGTAAATTATGTGGACCGTGCATTTTAAGGTTAAATTCACCCACCACTCCCTCCACAGTCCAAAATGCCTAAAGGTCGACGTGCGAACATCGGCCGCCGCACAAGACATGCAAAGCCAGCAACAAGTGTATTCACAGAACTTAAGCGAAGAAAGACAAAATATAATGAGAGAAAAATTCCCGATTGGGACAGCGCGTGAGGACACGATGTTCATTGGCATTATACAATCGCTTCCCACTGATCCCACTGATCCCACTGCGAACTCAGTGATGATGAAAATTTGGATATTGCCGATATGCCGATATTGCAATGCGTTAAAGTTCAAAAGAGAAATGGCTGAATTGTGCTGCGCAAGTGGAAAAGTCAAACTGGATCCATTACTTACACCACCACAGCCACTGAAACCATTGTTCGATGGAAGTGATCCCGATTCCAGCCATTTTCTTCAACACATCCTTGAATACAATAACTGATTTCGCATGACTTCCTTTGGAGCTAATATCATTCGAGAAGGCGGCTTCATGCCGACTTGCAAGGTATAAGATACAGCACACATAACCAATCACTTACACCAACACAATGAATTGCAACACGTAAGCAACTACATATACACCACACACTACACCATTACACGATCTGAAGTTACACCGTATTCTTCAACAATCGATTGTTTGCAACTACAGATACAAGGACAAATATATCATTTGCATGGTTCAATGGTGCCAACACCAGATGAACCGCATCAATTTCTACAAATATATTTCATTTCGTCGATGGTGGATCAGCTGAATGTGCGGTGCAATATACAGGAACACAACAGTTAAAAGAGGCGAATTATTGAACAGTTGCAAAGCATTTTTTCACGCTAATAATGCTGTGAATAATAATACTGGTGGTCTATTCTTCCTGGACGCACCTGGAGGAACAGGGAAAACATTTGTCATTTCATTGATTTTGGCCATTATTCGATCAAGATGTGACATAGCTTTGGCGTTAGCATCATCTGGAATTGCGGCGACTCTTCTAGATGGCGGTCGTACTGCACATTCTGCGCTTAAGTTGCCACTCAATTTAAACCAAAATTGATACTCCAACACGCAATATTTCCCGATCCAGTACAATGGGAAAATTCTTGATGCAATGCAAGCTCATTGTTTGGGATGAGTGCAGAATGGCACATAAGAAATCACTTGAAGCAATTAACTTCACACTGAAGGATCTTCGGTGAAATAACAACATCTTTGGAGGCTTGATGATATTATTGGCAGGCGATTTCAGGCAGACGTTGCCAGTAATTCCCCGGGGAACGCCTGCAGATGAGTCCTTTATGGAATAACGTAAAAACATTATCGCTAACCACTAATATGAGAGTTCAACTTCAAAATGATCAAAAGTGCTGCACAATTTTCCAAACAATTGTTAGCTGTTGGAAATGGAAAAAGTCCCAGTTGATGCGACATCTGGATTAATTACTCTTACCAACGACTTTTGCCGATTTGTAGACTCTCAATTAGCTCTTATTGAAAATGTTTTCCCAAACATTAGTGACAATTATCAGAATTATGCTTGGTTAAGTCAACGAGCAATTCTTGCCGCAAAAACATAATAATGATGTACACGCACTGAATTTCACAATTCAATCCAAAATTGCTGGCGATTTGGTGACATACAAATCCGTTGATTCCATAACAAATCCCGATGATGTAATGTAAATTATCCAACGGAGTTTTTGAACTATCTGGAGTTACCAGGATTTCCACCACATAACTTGCAACTCAAAGTTGGTATGATATTGCGTAATTTGAATCCACCGCGACTTTGCAACGGTACTCGACTTTCGGTAAAAAAGACTTATGCCGAATTTGATTGAGGCAACCATTATTAACGGAAAGTACGCAGGTGAAAATGTATGTATTCCTCGAATACCAATGATTCCGACTAATCTTCCGTTTGACTTCAAACGATTGCAATTTTCAGTTCACCTTGCGTTCGCAATGACAATTAACAAGTCATAAAAACAAATCGCTTAGAGTTTACGGGATAAATTTAGAAAATCATTGTTTTTCACATGGGCAGTTATACGTTGCGTGTTCACGAGTTGGGAAACCATCCGCTTTGTTTGTGTGAACGTCAGACCAAAAACAAAAAATGTGGTTTACCAAAAGAGCACTTCAATGAAACGGATAGTTTGCGAACACGCATAACGATTCGATTCAGTATTTACTTTGGATTCACTTTCATTTACTTAGAGAAGTTCAACTAAATAACACATCCTTTTTGTAATCGAAATGAATTGATTACTGTTGTGAAATGAAATACAATTTTTCCTTTTCAAATATAAAACAAACAAAAAATTGTTCTTCATCTTTTAATCACCAAACGAAATGTTAAATAAAACAAATACCAGCCATCTGATGGCGAAACGGAGTTCGCCGGGTCTGCTAGTTTACTTTATATTTGAAATTAATTCGTTTTAATTTAAAAATAATTATATAAATATTCTTTAATTTTATTCTTGAAATTTATTCGTCTTAATTTAAATATAATTATATATATCTCGTCTTAATTTAAATAAATATATATCATATCAAATTACGCCTATATTTTCCAATTTTATTTTTGCATCAGATTTTTTATCTATCGAGGGCCAAGTGTTCAAACACACCTTTAAATTTCGCGACGCAGGGCCAGCTGTCAGAACTGTCAGAAATAAATCAATAACCGGGTCAGATATACGATAAATTGTAAGGCGATGCCAGACCGAGTAAAAAGGACGAACAAGATAAATTTTTTTTATAAAAACCACGGCATACTTTTTCATGCTTGTTAAAAAAAATGGGCATACTTTCAGGCTGGATATTCGGCGTATCTTTAACAAAATAGCATGTTGTATACCCTATCCTTTTCAGTCACGACACCATGTGATTTACTCAAAAGTTTCAGGAGATTTTTCCAGCTTTTACATTTTGAAATTTCAAGTCTGGATAGATCGGGGAATGGCAATTCTAATAACAATTTAATCCACTGCCCTTCACAGTCCGTGCGAGCGAAACTAGTTGCAAAATCGATTAACAGATTCTTCTGATCGCGATGATATATGTATACATCCCGATCGGACAGGAAATGGTGGAGTTATACACATTCTAAAAAAAATACATTTCACCAGTTTTGAATCTATATCTTTTGACCTGATGTAAAAACGAACCAAATTTGGGAGTCGCATCGAACGCGACTCTATTTTATACCATACTCAGTGATTTATGTGGAATTTTTAAAATGTTTTTATCAGTTTTACATTTTTTGTTTTTTGAGACATCTGTCATCGACATCTACTTCAGTTCTCACAACAACACACATCACAGCACGAGGCAGCAAATTTGAGCGTGAACTTTGTGTGTGAGAGTCTCTGCTGCGACAATCAACCCATTTTAAAAAAAATCGAATATTTTTCTGGAGGCGAAACACTGAACGGCGGGGTTTTTCCCGTATTGATTTGTGATCATTGTGGCTACAAAATGATCCGATCCGAACCAAATTCGGGAATCTGGTAGATATGATAATTTCTCTTTGATTCTGCATTTTTGGTTTTTTCTATCCCTCAAAATTGTGGATTTTCGTCTTTGTGCTTTTTGTGGGGGCGGAAGGGGGCGGGGCGAAATTTTGAAATACACTTGTTCAGGTTTGAGATATCACATCAGTTTTGGCCAAAAGTTTGGTTTGCTCTAGCTCTTATAGTCTCTGAGATCCAGGCGGACAGACGGAAACAGCAAAACCAAAATCAATATACCCTTTTATTTTGCGTGGGTGCGAAAAAATAAATATTTTGCTGAACTTTTTAGTTGTTTTTCTGAACTTGTAGTTCTTTTTTCTGAACTTTTATCCATTGATCCGATCCGATTCAAATTTGGGCCCCTGATAGATATGGGCTGTCTCTATGATTCTGCATTTTTCGTTTTCTGCTATTCTTCAAAATTGTGGAAAATAGCATGTGGCTGCCGTATCCTTTGTGGGGGCCGAAGTCCTTGATTTACGAAATTTTACAAAAGATCTTTTTTAGGCGAGTGAAATATCAAGTCTGGATCATTCTGGAATGGCAATTTGAATGGTCTATTTAATAATTTATTCGAGCAATGAGCTGCGAAAAACAAGACGGACGGACAGACGGACGGACGAGATTCATTCTTCGATCGCGATGATTGATGCATCAAGAATATATACAAAATTTATGGGGTCGGAAACGCATTCCTTTGATGTCATTATACATTTCCACTTTTACCAGTTTTGAATATACCCTTTTTTCTTCGATGTAAAAAGAAAAACCAGTACCTTCTGCTGATTCCTGTTCGCCTGGTACTCTGTCTGAAAATTTTTTCATTTGAGCTCTAGCAATTTTAAAAATGGTAGTTCCAACAGTGCCCGTCAGCGCTTTTGGGGGCGCCACGGTGCAAAATATTTTGTTGGCTGCATTGTGGCGCCGCCACAAAATGTGACGGCCATTGCTGGAACTAACTTTTTGAAATTTGGTAAGGCTCAAATGGATCGATTCGCAGACCGAGTACCAGGCCAACAGAAAGCAGCAGAAGGTAGCTGGTTTTTCTGTTTTACATCAGTACAAAACCTGGCTGATACGAAACTTAGCTAGTACATACTGGCAAAAGTTTTGCCAGGCAGCGGATGATGCTGGCGCGAAATTGAAATGTGCCGAATATGTCAAAATAAATTTTTTATTCGTTTCATTAGCGTTATTCAAATTGCTTTAACTCCGTCATTTCTTGTCCGATCAGGACGTTGTACGTGTCCCCGTGATGGGAAAAAATCCTTGAATCCTTGATTTTTTTCGAGTCGTTTTCAAGGACCAAAAGATCAAGGATATTTTTGCAGTCATATATATCTTCATTTCTCTCTATTGTTTGTAGGACGATCAGAGCGTCCTATGGCTTCCTTTTGTGGCCCACCCCAAAAGTATACGCACGAGAATGTTGGTTTATAATATATTTTATTTTGATTTGATGTCATTACTTCATAAATGCACACATTTAAATTAGACAGAGACACATAAATTGTTGTATTGTATCGTAATAGTTTTACTGTTAGTATGGATAGTACTATGTGTGGGGGATTTCTCCTCTGCTTGGGGGGCCATGTGGTTCAGTTTTTCATCTAGCTTTACGTATTTCTGATCGCATATTTTGTGTGTATGTTTGAAGCGCGGCTCTTGGCATAATAAATATTTAAATGGTAATTTGCTGCATTGGGGTGGGCAGGAGGTTGGGTATTGGGGGACTGGGGGTTGGGGATTTATTTTTATAAATATGCAATATGTTTGTAACAATATTTAATGATAATTACGCAAATAATTAAACTAAAGTGAAAGCTTTTCATTTTCCTTCAAATATACACACGCACATCTTGTAAATTGTTAGTAGCAAAAACTTATAGCTACATTTACAATAGGTTTAGATAATAGTTTACGTTAAAATATTATTCTCATACGATCTGCCGCAGTCGTGGCAGAACCGAGCCGGGTCTTGGGCTGGGATTAGGGCACCGCCGTACAGTTGCGTCACTTAAGATTAGGGGCGGGGAGGATTTTTGGTTTTTTCTATATACAAAAAATGATGAAGTCTAAAATGGTATAACATTTCATGTTAGTTGGAGTTCTCTGTAACATTTTGGGAGTGGTGCAGGGACGCGCAGCCGGGGGGCAAAAACTATATATGATTGTTGAGTCAGCATCAAAATGGTTCTGATTTAGCTCAGATGTGGTGTGGGTCCGTCTGGGTTGTCCGTGGACAATTTGCATTTTTAACAAGTTGCTAAAAATACTATTAGAGCTAGATGGATCAAATTTTTCCAGTGGTTGTGGTGCAAATGGAAAACTCTAGGTACTGTTTCAAGAACTCGGCTGCCCAAGTTCGTGCCCAGAAAGCGCATTTCTGTGGATTACGGCGGTAGATAAAGGATAGGATAAAGTTGGTGGCAGCGGCGTCATAGAAACAGCCCATATCTATCAGGGTCGCAAAATCCTGAATCGGATCGGATCGGCCATATAGCCAGAATCCGTTAAATATACGCCCGCAAAAGCTGTCTGGCGTCACATTGGAGTCGCACTGGCACAGTCCGAAATCGATCCTCGCCTTTGAGTTTTTTTGTATTTTGCAGGCGCATCAGCATATTGAGCTGTGATCTCAGAAAGATTATAAGAGCTATTTGAAGCAAAGAAATTTTTTGGGAAGACTCCTGTGATATCCTGGTTCTGAACCAAGTGTTTTCAAAAATTTCGCCCCGAGGCCCACATCCGCCCATTGAAAGTCGCAAATCCACAATTTTTAAGCCCATAGGGCCAAACGAAAAATTCAGTATGTAGGCAGATGATCATATCTACCCGGGCGTCGCCCATAGAGCTGAACTCCCTCGCGCACCGCTGTAGCCCCAGGTACGGCGAAAATGAATTTCCAGCAGCGGTGAACCACACCCCTTGCAGCCTAAATCCATTTAGGGGGATGATTGTCGCGTACTGATTCTCTTCCAGGAAGCTTGATGCTCACACGCTCTGCCAGGTGCAGTGTACGATGTGTTGTTGTGCGGATGCTGCGTCTGTGGATGACAGATGCACCAAACAAATGTTAAATTAAAATTAAAAAACTGGGAGGATTTTGGTTTTCCACCCATAAATCACAAGTGTAAAGACTGAGTATTTGGGTAAAAAAGGATGAGTCGCGGCATAGCGAAGGAATACGTTCCGACTCGTTAATATTTATGTTGTGTAATATCACCTTTAACCTCTGCAACACATTTATAACACTTTGGCATAGATTTTAATCAATTCTGGCATTGTTCTTTTGAAATAGAGTCCCACATCTCTTGAAGTTTTCTCTTTTCAGTTCAGGAAGGGTTCTTTGAGGCTAATTTATTAGATTTCTTTTCATTATTCCCAATATGTATATTCTCGATTGGGCTTAGGTCCAGGCTATTTGATTGCCAATCTAAGACCCCAATTTCCTTGAACTGCAGCCATGATTTGGTTCGTTTGGCATTATGAGATAATGCTCCATCCTGCTGAAATGAGTATTCATCACTGTCAGCCAGTTTTGGTGTTGATGGCAGCAAACTTTCTTCTAAAATGTTAACGTATTTTTCTGCGTTAACTATACCCTCAATGAAGTTCAGTTATCCTACCCCTTTGGCAGACATACAACCCCACACCATTATGCTTGCAGGGAACTTCACTGACCTTTTGAGGCAGTCTTTATGGTACGCTTCTGTTTTGTTCCGATGATTCTCCTTCGCACATCACCGACACACACATCAAATTTAGATTCATCGCTAAGATTCGCTTAGATTCATCCGTTCCCGAGCCCCATTGTAAACGCTTCTTCTTTTGACGAAGCGTATGCAATGGTTTTCCTTGGCCTAAGATTAATTTAAGGTATTGAGTATGTAACATGGATAATCACTATACATACTTTATAGAAGTTATATCCAATATCTAGCCACTGCAGGCGCTCCCTTCCATTGAAGCTTCACACTTTTTCCGATTTTTATCAGACCACCAGAGGCTACATTTCTTAAGATTTGCCGACGATCAGCCTTCACAATTTTGGCCAGGGCTCTTTTGTCACGAGCTATTGTCGATTTTCGACCTCTATTTGCGACATTATTTTCAATATTGGCATTTTTCTTAAAATTGTTTATAAGGTCTTGAACGGACGACTTAGCCAGATTTAATTGCTTGGCCATTTCACCAAAAGTGTTCCCGGATTTATAATAACCTATAACCAAACTTCTGATTTCGCCGGCATACCACGTGCCATCGTTGCTAAACTTTGACTAATTTGAAGCAATTACATATTTCTTACATTCTGCATTAAAAAAGACTGCTTCCAGATTATGATTAGATAGTGATTTTGTTGCACTGTTTCCTTTTTCTTTTGATCTTCTTTCAATTTCTCTAAACTAGCTAAACTAGCGCACCGTATTTTTCTTATCAGTTAAGCAAAGCATTCAAAAAAATCTTTGTTATTATTGTAGTTGTTGTAGTACAACAAAACTTTTTTTGTCTAAGCTTAAGAGATTATTCTCTTATGATCTTTCAGAAAAAAATAAGTTCGCATGTGTTATCTACATCAGTATTGGAAATATAGTCTGTTAAACATTGCATATGGGTAATAAAGCTTGCCGTACGAATTAATAGTGGCCGGGGCTCGTACACTAGCCCTCGAAAATGCTGCTAGGAAAGGCGAGACTTTGATTTCAAATTTAATGCCCTAGTAGGTTACCCTCCGAAGACTGAAGAGATTCCACCTCACTTCCCGTGTCATCCAATAACCAAGAAAGTTTTGAAAAATAATTGTAAATAGTCAAGGCCCATATCTCTTTCCCCACCTTCTACATACGTTCGGTTATGTTCAAATAGCATTAAACGATTCCGGCGCAAATAAAATAACACTTAAAAAAAAAATAATAATATATATTTTATATTTTATATTTAACTTACGGATATTTCAAACTACAACTTATCAGTGTAATAAGGTTTTTGCTTAAATTAGTCTTAAAATGAATATTTGTATGGGATGAGAGTAATTTCAGTCGAAATGGAATTCCAGGAATAGTTGCGTTGATTGGACATGAGAGTGGTTTCAGTCGAAATGGAATTCCATGAGTTGCTACGTTGATTAGGCATTACTTCGTTGAACTAAAGATAAGCCGGGAGCTGCCTTGACGATGAGGAACGCTGTCGTGCTATTAAATTGGGCCTTTCCTCCTTATCGCCAGGTCCTAACCAGGAAGCAACAGCCCCAAAACTATTAGATCTGGCTCAACAGTCGACGCATGCCAATATAAAATACTTTTTAATGCGATTTATGGGCTGATACGATTATTCTGTTTAAAACTGCTTTTATTGCAGATTTATACGAATTAATGACTTTAAATAATGAGATTAGCCCACAGACTCCAGACTCTAGCAAAGACTTGCTAGGGATAGTTCAAAGCCTATAAAATGGCCGAGCATGCTCTATATTTTGTCATTCGAATTTAAACTTTTGCCGAATATGCGTTACTCCCTCGTTGTGTGTGTGGCAGTGGCTGCGGCTCTGGCTGTTGCTCTGACTGTGGTTCTGGCTTTGGGGGTGAGTTTTTCTATAAGAATACAAAAATGAAAATTATTTAAACATTAAAAATTCACAGATTCACAGAGGAAGTGCCGCTCTTCCTCAATCAGACAACGCGATCATCGGCCAGCGTTTCGATAGTGCCATCGACAAAATCTTGAAACATTTCGAAACATCAAACAATTCGACTTCCCAGAGCCTTAGGAGTGCCGCTCATCCTCAATCAGGAAACGCGACCAGTGCCGCAATTTGATCGCCAGGGGACCTCCTCAATCAGGAAACGCGACCATCGCCCAGGGTTTGGTAGTGCCGCTTCTCCTCAATCAGAACACGCGACCATCGTCGAATTTTTCAGATACAGATGGCATATACAACGTTTTGGGACAACAGTGTGAATATAGTGCTACGGTTTGTAGCTGGAGTGAAAGTTCCGGCAAACAGTCCTGAAGCTTCAACTTTCCAGTCTTATCTGGATCGTGGCAGGGACGTCCAGCGAACGGGTTCTGTGGAGCAGCAACGCGACTACGTCAACAGCATATTCCATGTTATTAAGCAACTACCAAATCTCTCAACCAATTTTGGAGACTTGATAACTAATACGGTTGACCTGCTTTCCGCTATCAAAGATTTTGCCGATGAGCAAACAAAGTTGCATGATAAACTTGTCGGCGCTGCCACCGTAATGGAGGCTAAGCTTAGCCCCTCCACTGTGGCCCGGGAACAGGATCTGTTTAATCTTATTACAGAGTACAAAGAAGCCGACTTTGAGCACCAGACACGTTTGTTGGATCGTATCCTTACCTTTAAGAATAGGTACTAGACTTTAAGGGATTGGAACCTGCATAATAAATAAAAAATATGTTACTAATATTGCAATAAAAAACAAAAACAACATTAACTGAAACGCGACTACATCAATGAACACCATCGAGAAATTCATGGAAAAATTTAGATCAGCGTCGTATACACTAGGCCTCGAAAAATGCTGCTAAAAAGGCGAGTTTTGGATTTTAAATGTTATGCCCTAGTACGTCTGAAAACATTCAACCCCAGATTCCACCTCACTTCCCGTGCCATCCCATAACCATGAAAGTTTTGTAAATAATTGTAAATAGACAAGGCCCATTGTACCATATCTCTTTCCCCACCTTCTACGTCCGGATATGTTCAAATGGCATTGAACGATTCCGGCGCAAATAAAATAATATATTATAAAAAGAAAAAAAAGAGCAAAATTAGGAGTTCGTTTCATTATGACTCTCTTTATCCGTCTGTCTGGCTTATCTGTCTGTTAAAATGTTTTTTTCGTCTTGTTCTGTTCCTTTTAATTTTACCCATATTGTTATAATGCAACATTGGCCGATGTATTCATCTACAAAAATTCTTGAGCAATTGAACAATTTATCGCCCATTTGAGCCTGACAAAACCAAGCGTAATTTGTGTTAGAAAGTTAAAAAAATCGCCCAACCCACAATGGACTTACGGCGCAAAGTGACGATTAATTCAAAATACAAATTTTGGAATTGTGGAATCAAATTAATATGAAGTGAAAGTATATAAAATTCTGCATTGGGGAGTAGAAAAATTATTTTCCTATGTCTAATTTTTATTTTTTGTGACGTCAAAATTGAAGTTGTTTTTTCTTTTTTTGTCGAAATACGAAAAAATATATTTTTTTTTATCACTGTTGATGACAGAATTTACGCAAAAATAAAATTCCAATTTTTAGTTTGAAAATGGAAACAATTTATTTGAAAAACCAAAAATATTTCGTAAATTTGTTTGAATCGAAAATTTTTAGTAAATATTTGCGTAAAAAATTTAATAAAAAATTACCTGATCCGATCCGATTCAGATTTGGAACCCACATAGATATGGGCTGTCTCTAACGAACCATTCATTTTAAATTTTTGTTACATATCAAAAATTCCACGGCCACCAAGGGGTTTTGCGCCCTTTCTGCCCCAAGAGAGTGGGCGGGGAATTCAAATTTTGTGAAACGGTTTTCCCAAAACTGAGTTGATTTTATGAGTGTTGGTCAAAAGTTGTTTTGGTCAGCTCTAATAGCCTGTCAATTGCGACAAACAAGACGTGAAATATCAACGGACGGACGGACTTTATTATTAAAGACGGACGAAGAAATGGAAAGCGAAACGGCTATTGATGCGTGATGAACTAGATTACTTTATTAACTGGTCGAACGTGTTATTCTATTGTCTTACTGAGTCATTATATAAAATACATATATTTTACTCTTCAATGCAATACGGGTAATAAAAACAGAAATTAGCTTTTTCATTGTGTCTTCTGTCCGTCTGTCTGGGTGTTTGTCTGTCACCTGTTTGTTCGTATTGTTCTGTTTCAAAATTTAAGAATATTGTTATAATGCAACATTGGCCGAAATTCGAAAAGACAAAAAAATTTGAATTATTGAATAATTTATCGCCCTTTTGAGCCTGAACAAACGTGAAGAATTTTGGTTAAAAGTTAAATGATGATTTAGCCACGGAATTCGAGCGCCCCAAAAGTGAATTAATTCAAAATACAAATTTTGGAGTCTCGGAATCAAATTAATATGACAGTGAAAGTCGATTTGAGGAAATTCCTATACGGATTGGCTAAAGCCCTATGTCTAATTTTAATTCCCTTTAACGTGACGCCAAAAGGAACGTCCCGTTTTCCTTTTTGGTGGAAATATCCAAAAAATATAATTTTTAAAAACGAGAAAGAACGTACGGAGTCGCTGTAAAATAAAATTTTTACGTTTGAAAATGGAAACATGTGATTTATGTGGAATTTTTAAAATTTTTATAAATTTTACATTTTAAATTTGATTAGTAAATATCATCTAAAATCTTTACATCAGTTCTCAAACAACACACGTACACTGCACGAGGCAGAGCGTTTGAGTGTGAGTGTCTTTAGATGAGAGAATCAGCAGCAGCAAACCCTAAAATAAATGTAATTTTGTTATGGTTTTAAATATATGTATCACATATCATGCTGAAAATTCATTTGATCATTGTGGTTTTGTGCCCGTTCCGATCTGAACCAAATTTGGGAATCTGGTAGATATGGTAATTTTCTAAAATACTGCATTTTTTCGAGTTTTGGTCACCTATCTTCAAAATTGTGGATTTTCGTCTTTTTTGGGGCGTCTGTCAATTGGGCGAAATTTTGAAATACAACTTGTTCAGGTTTATATTAAATATAGTTTACGCAAAAAAAATGGAAAGCGAAGCTCTTATATGTACTAGAGATCCAGGCGTTCATTTTACGAAAACCAAAATTACTGTGATTTTGTTACTGAGTGCGAAATATAAAAATGCTTATGTATATGTGTCTTTCAATTTATAAACAGACCGTTTTTAATTGTGGCTATATTAATGATCCGATCCGATTCAGATTTGGGCCCCTGATAGATAATGTCTCTATGATTCTGCATTTTTGTTTTCAACATTTAAAATTGTGGACAAATGATGTGCGCCCTTTGAAAGGGGGAGAAGGCAAACAAATTTTTCGAAAAATTTTCCTTATCTGAACACGTGAGATATCATATCAGACTGTATAGAAAATTTGAGTGCTCTAGCTCTCATAGCCTTCGAGCAATGGGCGACAAACAAGACGGACGGACGGACAGACAGACAGACGGACGGACAGACAGGGCTATATCGACTCGGCTATTGATGCTGATCAAGAATATATATACTTTATGGGGTCGGAAACGCCTTTTCTTTCTTTTAGCAAGATCAATATACCCTTTTATATTCGAGTACGGGTATAAAAAATTCACAGATTTCCAAAAGAAGCTTTGTCCCTTTTAAAGCGTCTGAAATAGATGAAAGCGAAATAAATGAAAGTGAAGAAAGCGAAAATTATATCGAGTCTGATTAATGTATATATGTATTATTTAAATTTATTTATTTATAAAATTTGTTAATATTAATAAACTTTTAATTATATATGACCCGTTTTTATTTCAAAAAAAAAAAAAAAGCATGAATTTTAGCGTGTTTGTTTCTATGGCAGATATATAATATAGTAAACCGATTCTTATTATTCTTCATGAATATAGTCTCTCCACAAATTTCAGATCTTTCGTTGTGAAGATGGCTGGATGATTGGATTAAACAGATGATTAGGTGAATGAAATGGATGATCAAAAAAATAAGATGAGGGCTCAGTAACGACACGCATGACTGTAAATTTTAGTTGTATTAATAACCATTTAATTGATAAAATATTCAACTTAAAATTATATATGGTCCAATTTTTTTGACTAGGTCCACATATGGGGTTTAATGGGCGTACATTTTAGCCGCAGCACAAAAGACGAAAACCACCAATTTGAAGATATCAAAAATCAATGCATTATCCGGTATATAATATCTAATGAGGAAAAAACACATAAAAATAAATCCACTGATAAAGGCGGTTTTCAGTTAGGTTTTCCAGAGCGAACCTTGTAATTGACGGCGGCTTAGGTCAAAAAACTTATGACCTTTGAGGCATCGACGAAAAAATAGTTCCACGCAGCGAAAGCCATAGCTATTGATGACGCATCAATCGCCGAGCTGATATAGCCCGGTAATGGTATACCGGCTCACCGTCTGTCAGTCCGTCCGGGATCACGTTGCGTCACACTTGTTTTGTCGCCCATTGCGGGGAGGTTATATAACCCGTAACTGACCCGAACCACGCTTTTATCCGGTCGAAAAATTTGCGGAGCGAGTCCACGTATCCCAGCGAAATTTATACCAGGTTGTACCAAGGGTTATATCAGGTTGTACCAAGAGTTATATTAGGTTATACCCAGAAATATATCCGTCCGTATACCCAGACATCATAACTTTCATCACTACGTATCTATACTAGTGGTGCGATTCCTATGTATCCAAGATTACATTTTAGAACTATATATGGGAACAAAGCGGACAAGATATTTACCCCATTGGGAACTGCACCACACAAAATTCAATTTCGAACTGTGGATTTTTGTATTTTCCCGGTGGGCTGCCGAAAGCTCAGCGACGGTAGAAACTGCCGTGGTCTTGGGGGTTTTGTACACCTCGGTCTGTGGCATAAATATTCCGCGAAAAGACAATAAAATTAAGATCACTGCACGTCGTCGTTTTCTTAAATCACCATACTCACGGAAAACGGGCAGATTGGGAATTGAGGATAACCAATTTAAAAATTGCCGAACACAAAATCATTTGACATAGCTGTATATGATAAAAAACGCTGGTTAAGAGCTTCAGAACACTGCCCCTCTGCGACGGTCACGAAAAGATACAGACCGACTTAGAACCACCTGATGCAGCTCAGCCCACGTTTTTCCATCAGTGTACCGTATTTTTTCTAGAACTGATGTACTTTAAAGAAAAGTAATTAAATAAATATAAAATGCAATACGGAATCAAAACAACATTTGAAGCTTCCACTTTTTGTCAAAACATATGTTTCGGGTCAAAAGTAGTGTCGCTGCAAGCTCTACGTTCGATGCCCCATATTTTGTTGTGTTAACTTATTTTCGGGAATTGTTATGAAAAATTTATCCGTTGATTTTTAAAAAAGTAGAAGGAATGAAACACCGCAAGGCAAGCGTTGACATATTTACAACATTTCAAAGCTGCGCTGTAAACAGACCAACCTACAGAGCGCAATTCTGAACCTGTTAAGTCAGGAGAATATATCCTGGGCAATAAAATTTTCAAATCTAAGTCACCTTTCCAGACGGCATTTTCCCAGCCCAGTGATCCAATGCGGACAAAGAGCCATAACTGAACAAACAGATGGGGATCTTCTCCCATTGACAAAGTTGCTTTTCAGAAGACCTTTTGCTTTTATTGCAAAGTTAGTAACATATTTTTATTTATTCCCAAGTTCCTCGCACAAAGTCCCTAAAGATTTTAGACCAATAATTTGATCGTCCAAACGTTCCTGAAGGCGAAGGAACGGCATCTTTTGTCTGCATCTGAGACCAACCATATCCTGCCGAAATGAATTCTGACTCAGCCAGCATTACTATCGGAGGCCGAAGATTTATTATGGAACCTTGCCCTCATCGATCAAAATCTTTCATCGAATTGTCCCTTAATTAAGGAATATACCCTGGTAGCCATTCATAACATAGAAGGGACAGATTTCAATAACATCATCCCAACAGCCATCACGGTATGCACTTGACGTGACCTGGGGTTGACTCTCCACAGAACCCGTTCGAGTCTCGTCGATGGTATGCTGCAATGCAGGACCGTTGAGGCATCACTGGGGACGTCAACGTCCACCAGGTTTGTCAACAGAGGCAAACCGTAAGCATTAAAACTCCTGTCCCCCATCCTTTGGAACGTATCAGTGAATGTAAAAATTCAACGGGAGATAGAGGTCAGATTGGAAAAAGGGGCAACACCGATAATCTGGAATATGGTCGCGCCTGATTGAAAACCACCACGGTTGGCCACTCTGGGAATCCAAATAAAACTCCCGCAACTTCCATTTTTTTATTCTTGCAATCCCCAGTGACTAAAAATTCGACGCCCAGGTATCCATCCCACTCAGTGAGGACTGGGGAGAGGGGCGAACCTGGACCTGCAAACGCGATCCACTTTTAAACTCGATGGCTCAAAATTGCGACGGCCGCGTGGGAGGGGCGTCTGGCCATTTTTTAGGCTTTTGAACATCAGTCTCTGTCAAGACTTCCGACCACTGCAACGTAATCCATTATTTAAAAGTCAAATTATTTGTTTAAATCGACCAAAAAGCAGTTTTTTAGACGGATTTCGATTATCAGCCCATAAATAAGCAGCCCTCTGAAACTGGGCTTTATTGGCTCGAACTCAGTGACCGTTAACGACTGTCGCAGGTCTCTAAATTTTGCAGAGCAATTGCTTCCCCCAATTAGGGTCCCAGGACAGAGGGAAAAGACGGGAACGATTCCGCCGACGAGATAGCTGTCAGGGCACTACTGTACCCTTTAGTTCCGGAGAATGCCAAATCAACGATGCCTTTGGCTACGTTTTTCTATTAACGGACGAGGCATTTACAATCAAAAATTCCTGACAGGCGATGGCAGCTGGCCATCACATGCAAAACTTTTTTGATTTGGCCAAATCGCTCGAAAGAAAAGCGCTCGGAAGAGCTTTATAGACTCAGCAGAGCTCACGGGGCACTGACAGTATCGGCAATATAGTTTTTTAAAGACTGTCGATCCTCACAACGACTTCGCAGAACATAAAGGGACGAGGAGGAGGTTCACCACTTCTTCTGGGTCTGCCCGGCCCTTTTGAAACCGAAGTTTACGGTTCCCAAGCAAAAAGTTTCCAGAAGACATTTCGGACACCTTCCGAAACCAAACCGGGGACTCTGTCTTTACATCCTGGCCAAGTTTGGGACTGCCCTGTTCAGCTCGGCCTTTAAATTTTTCTCACCACGGTTGAGGTCAGGAGAAATAAACGATAATCCCATGCGGAATCACAATGGTCCACTAACTGGACCAAGTGAGCGGGTGGGGAGGTATCTTATAAATTTATCTTTTGTCCTTAAAAAAGAAAATAACCTAATAATGTTTTTGCTGAAATTAGTCTTAAAATGAATATTTGTATCGGATGAGAGTTATTTAAGTCGAAATGGAATTCCAGGAATAGTTGCGTTGATTGGACATGAGAGTGGTTTCAGTCGAAATGGAATTCCATGAGTTGCTACTACGTTGATTAGGCTTTACTTCGTTGAACTAAAGATAAGCCTAGAGCTGCTTTGACGATGAGGAACGCCGTCGTGCTATTAAATTTACAGGGCCATTCCTCCTTATTGCCAGGTCCTAACCAGGAAGCAACAGCCCCAAAACTATTAGATCTGGCTCAATAGTCGACGCGTGCCAATATAAAATACTTTTTAATGCGATGATTTATGGGCTGATAATCGTATGTTCAAAAACTGCAGATTTATACGAATAATTTGACTTTTTTGAATAATGAGATTAACCCACAGATGTAAAAAGAAAAACCAGAGATAGTTCAAATTCCTATAAAAATGGCCCAGCAAGTCTATATATTGTCATTCGAATTTAAACCTTTGGCGAATATGCATTACCCGTCGCTGTGTGTGTGGCAGCCACTGTGGCTCTGGCTTTGGGGGTGAGTTTTTCTACAAAAAATTACAAGAATACAAAATGGAAAGTATTACAACATTTGCTACCTCACAATCAGTCACAAAGGCAGTGCCGCTCCTACTTTATCAGTAAAAAGCGAAACATTTCGATACATCGCCCAGGGTATCGGTAGTGCCGGCTTCTCCTCAAGCTCTGACAACGCGACCATCGTCGAATTTTTCAAATATACAGATGATATATACAAAATTTTTTCGGGTCAACATTGTGAATATATTGATGCGGTTTGTAGCTGGAGTGAAAGTTCCGGCAAACAGTCCTGAAGCTTCAACTTTCCAGTCTTATGTGGATCGTGGCAGGGACGTCCAGCGAACGGGTTCTGAGGAGCAGCAACGCGACTACGTCACCAGCATATTGGTTTTATAATATATTTTAAACTACCCAATGTCATTAACCAATTTTGGAGACTTTATAACTAATATGAATAACCTGGTTTCCGTTACAAATAGTTTTGACGATGAGGAAACAAAGTTGCATAATAAACTTGTCGGCGCTGCCACCGTAATTCAGAGGCTAAGCTTAGCCCCCGTCCACTGTGGCCCGGGAACAGGAACTGTTTAATCTCATTACAGAGTACAAAGAAGCCGACTTTGAGCACCAGACACGTTTGGTGGAGCGTATCCTTACCTTTTGGGAATAGGTACTAGGGGTTAAGGGATTGAACCTGCAAAATAAATAAAAATATGTTACTAATATTTAATAAAAACGCAAAACAACATTAACTGAAACGCGACTACATCAATGAAATATACAGACCACCGAGAAATTCATGGAAAAATTTAGATCAGCGTCGTATACACTAGGCCTCGAAAATGCTTACTAAGAAAGGCGAGTTTTGATTTTTAAATGTTATGCCCTAGTACGTCACTCTCCGGAGACTGAAAAAGATTCCACCCTAGACTCCACCCCAGATTCCACCTTTCCCGTGCCATCCCATAACCATGAAAGGATTTTGTAAATAATTGTAAATAGTGGGGCCCATTGTACCATATCTCTTTTGTCCGTCTTCTACTTCTCTCATATTGGGAATGGTTTGAACGATTCCGGCGCAAATAAAATAATATGTAGGAGAATTAGTTTAGATCGTTTGCCATAATTTTATTTTGGTTTTTAAAGACGCAGCGAGTCGCAGTTGTGTATAGTTCCGCTTTTTTTTTAATCGCCGTCTGCCAAAAAAGTTCGCTCACGCATACCGGGCCAGTTGGATAGGTTCGCACAAAGAGCCACGCTCAGTCCGTAAAACGCTTGGACCTCGCCTTTAAAGCAACTATCGGCACCACGCAAGTATTTTCTCTCTTTTATTTATTCATCTTTTTCGCCCATAGCTAATAGACTTTTTAAAATTGTTACTTAACATTAACATATTTTTACTCATTTGGACATGTTAATTTAACGGAAGTGTGAATTCAAACGTCCATAATAACCGCAGAGCTAACTACGACAAATATATTATAAAAAAAAAAAAACCAAAAATTAGCGCCTTTCATTATGTCTGTCTGTCCGTCTGTCTGGCTGTCTGTCTGTCAGCATGTTTGTTCGTCTTGTTCTGTTCCTAAAAAAAACGATGCCAAGATTGTTTTTCGTGCAACATTGGCCGATGTATTCGAGTACAAAAATATTTGAGCAATTGAATAATTTATCGCCCATTTGAGCCTGACAACCAAGGTAATTTCAGTTAAAAGTTAAAAGTTCGCCCCGACCCCACAAAAGACGAAAGTCCACAATTTTGAAGATAGGAAAAAACGAAAAATGCAGAATCGTAGGAATGATCATATCTACCAGATTCCCGAATTTGGTTCAGATCGGATCATTATTGTAGCCCCACTGATAAAATGAAATTTCAGCAGCGATTTCCCGCGGCCCCCTTGCAGCGTAAAATCATTTATGGGGACGATTGTCGCTACTGATTCTCTTACACTCACGCTCACACGCTCTGCCTCGTGCAGTGTACGTGTGTTGTTGTGAGAACTGATGTAGATGTGGATGACAGATGCAGCAAACAAATGTTAAATGTAAAATGTAAAAACTGATAAAACAATTTTTAAATTCCCACACTAAATCACATGTGTACAGACTGAGTACGGGTATAAAAGTAGAGTCGCGGCAACAGCGACTCCGTACGTTCTTTCTCGTTAATATTTATGTTGTGTAATATCACCTTTAACCTCTACAACACATTTATAACGCTTTGGCATAGATTTTAATCAATTCTGGCATTGTTCTTTTTGAAATAGAGTCCCACATCTCTTGAAGTTTTCTCTTTCAGGACAGGAAGGGTTCTTTGAGGCTAATTTATTAGATTTGTTTCCATTATTCCCAATATGTATATTCTCGATTGGGCTTAGGTCCAGGCTATTTGATTGCCAATCTAAGACCCCAATTTCCTTTGAACTGCAGCCATGATTTGGTTCGTTTGGCATTATGAGATAATGCTCCATCCTGCTGAAATGAGTATTCATCACTGTCAGCCAGTTTTGGTGTTGATGGCAGCAAACTTTCTTCTAAAATGTTAACGTATTTTTCTGCGTTAACTATACCCTCAATGAAGTTCAGTTAACCTACCCCTTTGGCAGACATACAACCCGACACCATTATGCTTGCAGGGAACTTCACTGACCTTTTGAGGCTCCTTTTGACGCTTCTGTTTTGTTCCGGATGATTCTCCTTCGCACATCACCGACACACACATCAAATTTAGATTCATCGCTAAGATTCGCTTAGATTCATCCGTTCCCGAGTCCATTGTAAACGCTTCTTCTTTTGACGAAGCGTAAGCAATGGTTTTCCTTGGCCTAAGATTAATTTAAGGTATTGAGTATATAACATGGATAATGACTATACATACTTTATAGAAGTTATATCCAATATCTAGCCACTGCAGGCGCTCCCTTCCATTGAAGCTTCACACTTTTTCCGATTTTATCAGACCACCAGAGGCTACATTTCTTAAGATTTGCCGACGATCAGCCTTCACAATTGTGGCCAGGGCTCTTTTGTCACGAGCTATTGTCGATTTTCGACCTCTATTTGCGACATTATTTTCAATATTGGCATTTTTCTTAAAATTGTTTATAAGGTCTTGAACGGACGACTTAGCCAGATTTAATTGCTTGGCCATTTCACCAAAAGTGTTCCCACGGATTTATAATAACCTATAACCAAACTTCTGATTTCGCCCAAAAGTGCCATCGTTGTTAAACTTTGACTAATTTGAAGCAATTACATATTTCTTACATTCTGCATTAAAAGACTGCTTCCAGATTATGATTAGATAGTGATTTTGTTGCACTGTTTCCTTTTCTTTTGATCTTCTTTCAATTCTAAGCTAAACTAGCGCACCGTACGAATAATTAGTGGCAATATTTTTCTTATCAGTTAAGCAAAGCATTCAAAAAAATCTTTGTTATTATTGTAGTTGTTGTAGTACAACAAAACTTTTTTGTCTAAGCTTAAGAGATTATTCTCTTATGATCTTTCAGAAAAAAATAAGTTCGCATGTGTTATCTACATCAGTATTGGAAATATAGTCTGTTAAACATTGCATATGGGTAAAAAAGCTTGCCGTACGAATTAATACTGGCCGGGGCTCGTACACTAGCCCTCGAAAATGCTGCTAGGAAAGGCGAGACTTTGATTTCAAAATGTAATGCCCTAATAGGTTACCCTCCGAAGACTGAAGAGATTCCACCTCACTTCCCGTGTCATCCAATAACCATGAAAGTTTTGAAAATAATTGTAAATAGTCAAGGCCCATATCTCTTTCCCCACCTTCTACATACGTTCGGTTATGTTCAAATAGCATTAAACGATTCCGGCGAAAATAAAATAACACTTAAAAAAAATAATAATAATATATATTATATTTTATATTTAACTTACGGATATTTCAAACTACAACTTATCAGTGTAATAAGGTTTTTGCTTAAATTAGTCTTAAAATGAATATTTGTATCGGATGAGAGTAATTTAAGTCGAAATGGAATTCCAGGAATAGTTACGTTGATTGGACATGAGAGTGGTTTCAGTCGAAATTGAATTCCATGAGTTGCTACGTTGATTAGGCATTACTTCGTTGAACTAAAGATAAGCCTGGAGCTGCCTTGACGATGAGGAATGCTGTCGTGCTATTAAATTGGGCCTTTCCTCCTTATCGCCAGGTCCCAACCAAGGAAGCAACAGCCCCAAAACTATTAGATCTGGCTCAACAGTCGACGCATGCCAATATAAAAATACTTTTTAATGCGATTTATGGGCTGATACGATTATTCTGTTTAAAACTGCTTTTTATGCAAATTTATACGAATTAATGACTTTAAATAATGAGATTAACCCACAGACTCAGACTCTAGCAAAGACTTGCTAGGGATAGTTCAAAGCCTATAAAAATGGCCGAGCATGCTCTATATTTTTGTCATTCGAATTTAAACTTTTGCCGAATATGCGTTACTCCCTCGTTGTGTGTGTGGCAGTGGCTGCGGCTCTGGCTGTTGCTCTGACTGTGGTTCTGGCTTTGGGGGTGAGTTTTTCTATAAGAATACAAAAAATTACAATTATTTAAACATTAAAATTCACAGATTCACAGAGGAAGTGCCGCTCCTCCTCAATCAGACAACGCGATCATCGGCCAGCGTTTCGATAGTGCCATCGACAAAATCTTGAAACATTTCGAAACATCAAACAATTCGAAGAGCCTTAGTGCCGCTCATCCTCAATCAGGAAACGCGACCATCGCCCAGGGTATCGGTAGTGCCCTTCTCCTCAATCTGACAACGCGACCATCGTCGAATTTTTCAGATATACAGATGACATATACAACGTTTTTTGGGACAACAGTGTGAATATAGTGCTACGGTTTGTAGCTGGAGTGAAAGTTCCGGCAAACAGTCCTGAAGCTTCAACTTTCCAGTCTTATGTGGATCGTGGCAGGGACGTCCAGCGAACGGGTTCTGTGGAGCAGAAACGCGACTACGTCAACAGCATATTACATGTTATTAAGAAACTACCCAATCTCTCAACCAATTTTGGAGACTTGATAACTAATACGGTTGACCTGCTTTCCGCTATCAAAGATTTTGCCGATGAGCAAACAAGGTTCCATGATAAACTTTGTCGACGCTGCCACCGTAATGGAGGCTAAGCTTAGCCCCTCCACTGTGGCCCGGGAACAGGATCTGTTTAATCTCATTACAGAGTACAAAAATGCCAACTTACGGCAGCAGGAAGGTTTGTTGGATCGTATCCTTACCTTTAAGAATAGGTACTAGACTTTAAGGGATTGGAAACTGCATAATAAATCAAAAAATGTTACTAATATTGTAATAAATAAAAATATCTTTAATGAAAAATTACGTCCGTTATGTTCTCAAATGGGGAAAAATTTCCGGCGCAAATAAAATAATATGTATTTATACCCGTATCGTTTGCCATAATTTTTATATTGTATTTTTAAAGACGCATGAGTCGCAGTTGTGTATAGAAAGTATTTCCGACCATATAAAGTATATATATTTCATGTGTTCAGCGTCAATAGGCCAGTTCGATATAGCCCCTGTCTGTCCGTCCGTCCGTCCGTCTGTCCGTCTTGTTCGTCGCCCCTTACTCGAACTATAAAAGCACCACGCAACCAAATTTTTCTCATAACTTCTTTATTCATCTTTTTACCCAAAAAAGTTTAAAAATTTTAACCCGCCCACTTCCATTAACATATTTTACTCATTTGGACATCTTAATTTAACGGAAATTTTCAAAGATAACAGAAAACGAAAACTGCAGAATCATAATAAAGACCATATCTAAAAAAGGCCCAAATTAGCGGATCGGATTCATTAAAATAGTCTGTCCGTAGACAAAAACATCTGTCTGTCAGTCTGTTTGTTCGTCTTGTTCTGTTCCAAAAATATTACCCATAATTTTATAGTGCAACATTGGCCGATGTATTCGAGTAGAAAAAGTTTGGAGCTATTGAATAAATTTTTTGCCTAGACTCCTGTGATATCAAAAGTCAGTTTCCAGTTTATTTCAAAAATTTTATACCGCCCACTCCGAAAGACGCAAAAGGGTATTTTGAAGATAGTGGAAAAAAAAATGCAGTATTGTAACATAGAATGCACCATATCGACCCTATATCGGATCATCAATAGCCGAGCCACAATAGCCAAATGAATTTTCCGTCTGCGGCTGTCGTCCATATTTGGAGCGTAAAAAGTCATTTTATGGGGAATTTGATTTTCGGCCTATAGATATCTCACTCACACTCACGCTCAAACAAAGGGCTCAGATCAGTGTGCGTCCACAATTTTGAGAATAACAGAAAATGTTTATTCAGATGTCGATGAAAGATGGATACCATAAAATGTAAAATCCAAATCTGAATCATTTTAAAAAATTACATAAACACACTAGATATAGGTATAGAAGTAGAGCCGCGTTCGAAACTCCATATTTTTCTCTCGTTCTGCTTAAAACTGCTTTTATTTTCGCAGATTTATACGAATTAGAGAATAATGAGATTAGTCCAAACTTTTTTGTCCAGACTCCTGCGATATCGCTTCAGTGCAAGATAGTTCAAAAGTTCGCCCCGACCCCAGCAAAAAAAGACTCTATATTTTGGCATTCGAAAAAAACCTTTGCCGAATATGCGTAGGGAATGTGTGTATCTACCAGTGGCTGTGGCTCTGGTTTTGGGGGTGAACATTTCTACAAAAACAATGATCAAATTAAAAATGGAAATTATTACAACATTTGCGATTCACAAAATCATTTAGGGGATGATTGCCGCTCCTACTCAATCAGAAAGCGCGACCATCGCCCAGGGTATCGGTAGTGTACCTTCTCCTCAATCTGACAACGCGACCATCGTTGAATTTTTTGCATATACAGATGAAATATACAAGGTTGTTCGGGACAACAGTTTTAATATATTGCTACGGTTTGTAGCTGAAGTGAAAGTTCCGGCAAACAGTCCTGAAGCTTCAACTTTCCAGTCTAATCTGTTCGTGGCAGGGACGTCCAGCGAACGGGTTCTGTGGAGCAGAAACGCGACTACGTCAACAGCATATTTCCTGCTGTTGGGATACTTTTAATCAATTCTGTCACCCAATCATTGAAATAGAGTTAATGATCTAATATGATTAACCTGCTTTTTCGCTATGAAAAATTTTGACGATGAGCAAATTTAAGGTTCCATTAAACATTATTCCCAATATGCCACCGTAATGGAGGCTAAGGTCAGCCCCTCCACTGTTGCCCGGGAACAGGAACTGTTTGGTCTCATTACAGCAGCAAAGATTTGGACGTTTGGCAGGAACGATTGTTGGATCGTATCCATACCTTTAAGAATAGGTACTAGACTTTCAGCCAGTTTTGGTGTGCATAATAAATAAAAACGAGAAAAAACGCAACGTATTTTTCTGCGTTAACGCGACTCTAATGAAGTTTTTTGCCGATCCTACCAGTCAGTACACATGTGATTTAACCCCACATTTTTAAATGTTTTATCATTTTCACATTTTACATTTTTTGAGGCAGTCATCTGTGGTACGCTTCTGTTTTGTTCATCTACATCCTTTCGCACAACAACGACACACACACTGCACGAGGCAGATGTTTGATCGTGAGATTCGCTTGAGATTCATCCGTTGCAACAATCAACCCCAATAAACGACTTTCTTTTGCCGCAAGTATGCAATGGTTTTCTGGCCTAAAATTCATTTAATTATTGGCTATGTAACATGGACCGATCACTATACATAATCTTTATAGATATGGTCATATCTACAATATCTGCATTTTTCGCTCCCCTTCCATTGAAGCTTTGTGGATTTTCGTCTTTTTATCAGGAAGGGGGGGGGGGTATAAATTTTGAAATACATTTGTTCAGACGATCACAGGAGTCTTGTGCCAAAAGTTTGGTTGTCACGAGCTGTTAGTGTCGATTTTCAGGCTACACGAAATTATTTTCCAAATCGCCATTTTTCTTAAAAATTGTTTATAAAGTCTTGAACGGACGACTTTGCGTATATTTGCCTCTATTGTGGCCATATTCATCCAAAAGTGTTCCCGGGCCCCTATAATAACCTGTCTCTAAACTTCTGCATTTTTGCAAATTTGTGTTACGTTTCCAAAATCGTTGCCGCCAAACTTTGCGCTAATTTGGGGCGGAATTACAAATTTTGAAACATTCTGCATTAAGAGTACACATCAGTCTGGAAAAATAGTGATTTTGGTTGCTCTATCTCTTTTTCCTTTTGAATGGGCGACAAACAAGACGGACGGACGGAAACGGACAGACGGACAGACGGACGAATAATTAGGGCTATATCGACTCGGCTATTGAAGCTGATCATTCATATATATACTTTATATGGTCGGAAATTACTCCTTCTCTATGTTACAAGCAAAACTTTTTTTGTCAAATACAATAGATTATTCTCTTATTCGATCTTTCAGTAAAAATAAAGTTCGCATGTGTTTAATAAAAAAGCAAAACAACATTAACTGAAAAACGATTACATAATGACCACATGAAGACCACCGGAAAAATCATGGAAAAATTTAAATCAGCGTCGTACACTAGCCCTCGAAAATAATGCTAGGAAAGGCGAGACTTTGATTTCAAATGTAATGCCCTAGTAGGTTACCCTCCGAAGACTGAAGAGATTCCACCTCACTTCCCGTGTCATCCAATAACCAAAGAAAGTTTTGAAAATAATTGTAAATAGTCAAGGCCCATATCTCTTTCCCCACCTTCTTACGTTCGGTTATGTTAAAATGGCATTAAACAATTCCGGCGAAAATAAAATAACACTTAAAAAAATAAAATAACGTACGGAGTCGCTTTATACGCGACTCTACTTTTATTTCCGTGTACTACAATTTATGTGGAATTTTAAAATGTTTTTTCAGTTTTTACATTTTAAAATTTTTCCATACAAATGTCATCGACATCTACATTTAAGTCTACATCAAATTCTCACAACAACACACGTTGATTGCACGATGCAGCATGTTTGAGTCGTGAGTGTGCGTGTAACGTTGAATCTGCAACCGACAATCATCCCCATAAATAAGCTTATTCTGCACGATGGGGAACGCGGAAGGTCGCAGTTGAAAATTCCTTTCCTCATTGTCGCCAGCTACAATAATGATCCGATCTGAACCAAATTCGGGAATCTGGTAGATATGGTCGATTCATCTACAAAAATGCATTTTTATTTTTTTTTATGGGCTTCAAAATTGTTCTGTTTCGTCTTTTTTGGGGCAGAAGGGGGGACGAATTAATGACTTTGAAATACACTTGTTCAGGTTTGGTATCACAGGAGTCTTGGCAAAAGTTGCTTGGTTGTTCTAGCTCTTAAAATCTCTGAGATCCAGGCGACATTCAATACAAAAATCCAAATCAATTCGTTTTTGTGTGAGTGCGAGCGAGAGGGAGCGAAGTTTTTTTGCTTATGACTCTATTCTGGCTATATTAATGATCCGATCCGATTCAGAAAAAATTATCTGATTTAAATATGTTCTTTCTCTATGATTCTGCATTTTTCGTTTTCTGTTATCTTTAAAATTGTGGAACGCCACAGATGTGCCAGCTTTTTGGGGGCGTAAGTGGGCGGGGGCGAAATTTTGAAACATTTTTCTAGGATGAGATATCACATTTGGAAAAAAGATTTGGTCCCTCTAGCTCTTATAGCCTCCGAGCAATGGGCGACAAACAAGACGGACAAACGGACGGACAGCAATTACCACAAATACAATATACCCTTTTACTCTTCGGATACCGGTTTAAAAATTGGAAACGCGACCATCGTCGACTTTTATACCCGTACTCAGTCTGTCACAAATGTGATTTATCGTGGAATTTTGAAATGTTTTATCAGTTTTTTGATTTTACATTTTTTATGCTACATCTGTCATCCACATCTCACAACTACACACGTACACTGCACGAGGCAGAGTTTGTGAGCGTGAGCGTGAGTGTGAAACGCGACCATCGCAGCGGTAATCATCCCCATAAATGATTTACGCTGAAAGGGGGCGGGGGAAATCGCTGCTGAAAATTCATTTTTCCAGAACAGCTGCATAGAGTTGTCAACGGTTTTGTAGAGGCCATGGAAAAGAAAAAGTATGCGGTCGCTGTCTTCCTGGACATACAGCAAGGACGTTCGACACGGGCTGTGGCACCCTGGAATTCTTTACAAAGCCAATTACCTTTTAAAACCTCAACTGTTCCAAAATTGATAAATGTTAATTTGTATAACGCACTTTCAGAGAATTTGACGATGGGTGCAAATTCCATTAAATCTATCGACGCTGGCGTTCCCCAGGCTAAGCAGTTTCCCCCACTGTTGCCGGAACTCTGTTTATTTTCAGCGGATAAACCAACCCATATGGCAATCAACTCAGTTTGTTAAAAATCCTTATGCTTTAAATTCTCACCTACGCCGACGACACTGCGGTGCTCATAAAAAAAAATGTTTTTATCCTTCTAGCCAAAAAATTCCATTAACGGAAATTTTGGACGCATTTCAGGAATGGGCATCGAAATGGAATCGATTGCATAAACGCTTTTAAATGTGAAATGTGACTTTACACAAATGTTCAGATAAAGAACTGCCCCGATCGATATCATTTAAAGGTTACAAGTTTGGAGCATTCATCTGCGTACAATATGGATCATCCCATTAGGAAAGCCTTACTCTTCAAAAGACATGTCACGTCACTGCAGCACTCATATAGAGCAAAATTAAATAGAATGTCCAAATTAATCTCCGCCAAAACAAATTGTCGCTTGAGAACAAGGTCAAAATATAAAGCTGCTTTTAGCTCCCAGCCTTTTCTATGCCATACAGGTGTACGGTAAAACCGCCAAATCGCACCTGAATAAGATGGTGGTGGTATTTTGTGTCCAATCTGGACTCTGAATATTTTCTCGCGATCTCCAGGTACCTCCTACATAATATTGAGCAACCTTAAGGTTGCAAAATAGGAGACAGAATCGAAGGAATTGATTAAAAATATTTTGGATATCTAGTCCTTATCCAAACTGTTTAGCTAGACGCCTAACTACTGCCTGTCACCGTAATAGAATAAGGACTACTCAAACGCCATCACCCATCAAGACCTCCTGTCACCGGGTCTTTTTGACATAAATATCTCCGAAAAAAAAAAATTTAAACGCATCTCCCCAGTATCAAAAATAAACCTCCACATTATAAGTTTTCTTTAATAATCTTTTTTTCTATCATAAATTATTTTTGTTATTTTAGTTTTATTTCTGATTAGTTTAAAGTTGCCTTATAAATGACCAGCATCAAGGATCTTTTGCTCAATAAATTATTAAAAAAAAAATTCATTAATATCCTTATGTGGGGCTAAAGTATACCCCAATCTTTGAAATGAAATTCACGAATCCTGGTAGATATGATCATTTTATATTTAATTCTGCAATTTTTCGTTTTTTCTATCTTCAAAAGTCTGGACTTTCGTCTTTTGATGGGATGAGGGCGAACTTTTGAAAGTAAACTTGCACTGAATGCGATATCGGGAGTCTGGACAAAAGTTTGGTTTGCTCTTAAGCTCTTATAGTCTCTGAGATCGAGGGTAACATTCGTAAACTAAAATAAGATAAATCGACTCGTTTTTGTGTGAGTGCTACGGTTTAAAGCTGATGTGTTTCCGGCAAGGCAGTCCTGAAGCTATATCTATATCTATATCTATTGCAGGCTATACTAACGATCCGGATCCGATTCAGATTTGGGACTCTGATAGATATTTCTTTCTGTATGATGCTGCATTTTTCGTTTTCTGTTATCTTCAAAATTGTGATGCCTTGATGTGCTAATTTGTGGGGGCGGCAAGTCCGGGGCGAAATTTTTAAACTTTTTTCTAAACCGGTTCCATCAGTTATGAAAAAAATTTGGTTGCTCTATCTCTTTTTAGCCTTCGAGCAAGGGGCGACGAACAAGACTGACAGGTGGACAGACGGACGGACAAACATGCCGATATCGACTCGGCTATTGATGCTGATCAAGTATCCTATACTTTATATGGTCGGGTACTAGACCTTCTCTATGTTGGAACATCCACTTTTACCATAAAAACAATATACCCTTTTACTCTTCGAAACGGGTATAAATATTTTAAGCAAACGCGAATAATTTTTGACCATTTGAAGCCATCGATAACCAAGGTAATTTTTCATTAATGGAATTTTTTATCGAAATATTATGTAACATTTTTGATTTATTATTTCAAATTCAATCCCTTAAAAGTCTAGGTTACCTATTCTTACTGAAGGATACGATCCAACAAACCTTCCTGCTGCCGTAAGTTGGCATTTTTTGAACTCTGTAAATAGATTAAACAGATCCTGTTCCCCACCACATACGAGGGGCTAAGTTAAAATCCATTAACGGTTCCAGCGCCGAAAAGTTTATAATGCAACTTTGTTTGCTCATCCGCAAAATCTTTGATAGCGGAAAGCAGGTCAACCGTATTTTATCAAGTACTCCAAAATTGGTTGAATTTTATTGGGTTTTTCAGTTTAACATGTAATATTTTTTTTTGTTACATCTGCGTTGACATCTCCACAGACTTCATTCGCTGGACGTCCACAACAACACACCACATAAGACTGGAAAGTTGAAGTTTCAGGACTGTTTGCCGGAACTTTCACTCCAGCTACAAACCGTAGCACTATATTCACACTGTTGTCCCAAAAACGTTGTATATGCCATCTTTGTACATCTGAAAAATTCGACGATGGTCGCGTGTTCTGATTGAGGGGATCGGCATATCCTAATTTTCTGGGAAGTCATTTTTTGATGTTTCGAAAAATTTCAAGATTTTGTCGATGGCACTATCGGAAACGCGGGCCGATGATCGCGTTGTCTGATTGAGGAGGTTGGCACTACCTCTATGACTCTGTGAATTTAAATGTTTAAATAATTGTAATTTTTTGTATTCTTATAGAATAACTCACCCTCAAAGCCAGAACCACAGTCAGAAACAGCCAAAGCCGCAGCCACTTTGTGTGACAGCGAGGGAGTAACGCATATTCGGCAAAAGTTTAAATTCGAATGACAAAATATAGAGCATGCTCGGCCATTTTATAGGCTTTGAACTATCCCTGAGCAAGTCTTTGCTAGAGTCTGATTCTGTGGGTTTCGCTCTCATTATTTAAAGTCATTAATTCGTATAAATCTGCAATAAAAGCAGTTTTAAACAGAATAATCGTATCAGCCCATAAATCGCATTAAAAAAGTATTTTAATTGGCATGCGTCGACTGTTGAGCCATCTAATCAGTTTTGGGGCTGTTTGGTCCCTCTCCTGGTTAAGGCCTGGCGATAAGGCGACAAAAAGCCCAACAAAAGGACGACATCGTTACCACATATCAATATAGCTCCGGCTTATCTTTAAGTTCAACGAAAAAATGCCTAATCAACGTACAACTCATGGAATTCCATTTCGACCCGTACCACGCTCATGTCCAATTAACGCAATTTTCCTGGAATTCCATTTCGACTGAAATTATTTTCATCCCATGCAAATATTCATCCACAGACTAATTTAAGCAAAACACCTTACACACTGATAAGTTGTAGTTTGAAATGAGCGTAAGTTAAATATAAAATATAATCATATTATTAATTTTTTTTTTTAAAGTGTTTTTGCGCCGGAGAATCGTTGAATGCTATTTGAACATTTGTTATGTAGAAGGTGGGGAAAGAGATATGCGGTCCTTGACTACATACAATTATTTTCAAAACTTTCATGGTTCTTGGATGACACGGGAAGTGAGGTTAAATCTCTTCAGTCTTCGGAGGTTAACCTACTAGGGCATTACATTTGAAATCAAATGTCTCGCCTTTCCTCCATTAAATTTCGAGGGCTAGCGTACGAGGGCCCGGCCAGTATTACATTGTACTCAATATTTTCAGCCCATATGCAATGTTTAACAGACTATATTTCCAATACTAATGACATGTACGCATGTGTTAGCACTCATTTTTTTTTCTGAAAATTAAATTGAATGTCCTGGTTAATCTCCGACAAAAAAATTTTGGCTGGACTACAAAAAATATAAAGTAATTTTACAAAGATTTGTTTGAATGCAGGTGTCGGGTTTACCGCCAGCCCGAATGTTTCCGTATAAAAACTTGTTGTTAGTTAAAGTGGAGCAGCCTAACGTAAAATCCAACTACATAAGTTTGCTTAAACGATTGAGCACTGTCATTGCACAGAACGCAAACCTTTGTGTTTTGCTTAAAGGCAGCAAGTATTGATTTGGAATTTTAGTTTTATTTCTCCTTAGCCCAAGTTGCCGCTCGGCGCATAGGTCGTCATAACAAAATCCACAGTTTCCAAATCCTGCATACAATCCAAAAACGAGGCCATGGACTCCCATTCGGAATCAAGTTAACGAAGGCATTTCCTACGAATCTGCATCCTCCGTTTTTTTCTATCTTCAAAATCGCTGGATTTCGTTTTTGAAGGGCACCTGCACGAATGCATCCTGCGATCTGCTTGCACTGCCCAAAGCCTGGAGCGCCCGAATATGAGCGTTAAACTTTCCGTTGCTCTCCTCTTAAGTCTCGATACTGACCCATTCTCCACAAACTGCATGGTCCCAGGATCTCAGTAATGTGCGCCTGAAAAATTAAACGACGATTATTAAACCTTTTTTCCAACAAATCCAATTCATATTTAATTGACTGTCAGAAATTTCCAGCGCACGAACTGTCTCCAACGCCGAATCACGCAGGCAAGATCGTAAATGCTGGAACTTCTCAATGTTGGATGAGCGCCCGGATGATTGTCGATGATAGTGGTGAATCATCGAGAAAAAGTTTGTCCAATCCGCATTTCCTCCACTACTCGAATTTTGGCAATATGTATTTGAGGCAGGGACGATGCTGGTCTGCGAAGAGGTGGCGGCTGAGAACCAGCAAAACCAGAATATAAATTTGGTCCAATAACCGTAGAATGCCATGGCGTATAGCCGCTAATCCGTCAATTTTTCACGCCGAATCGAAGCCTATTAGAGCTAGTGGCAAGCGTTTCAAACCTGTCGCACAGTCCACTGTGAATCTCGCTGAAAAGTCCAATTCTTTCGAGCTCGTTGTGCAATGTCTCAAAAAGCCCGCTCATCTTCTCAATCTGCTCCAACTTCCCCACTATAATGTAAAAAATCGCAGACAGCAGCCTCATCTTCCCAAATCGGTAGTCAATCTCTTCACCTTCTCACAATAGACGTTGACTTCATATAAAAAAGACACCATCCCTTTGCACTCCACAAAAACACTGTCACTTTAGTATCGTTGGCCTGGATCCATAGCTAAAGCCGCTCTAGAAACGTTCGTTTTGGGAAGACTCCTGCAAAACGAAACCGTGTAACAAACGGGTACCTCAAAATTTCGCCCCGCCCCCTTCCGTAAGAAAAAGGCTGGTGTATCCAAATATTGAAGATGTGGTCGATGGCACTAAACATGCAGAATTGTAGAGAAAACAGACGAACGAACTAAAATTATTGTTTGGTAAATCAGTTTGTGATTGTACCAAATCAAAATAATTTTTGCATCCCGTCGGGGTTTAAGCACCAAATTTAACTTCTGGTTTTGATTGTTCTCAGCCGCCACCTCTTCACGCTCCAACATCGTCCCTGGTCAGGTTGCGTTCTGTGCAATGACAGTGCTCACGGAATCCATCATTGTCCGTAAGTTTGATAGCACTGTCTCCAAAAAATCGCTATAAATGTAAAAAAGGTGTTCCTGTTTAAAATTCCACATCAAGTCAGGTGTACTGGTTGAGTTTCAAAATTTTGTCGAGGCATGCCGAACCTGTGGGCGTAGGCACCACGTTGTCCTGCATTTTGGAGGAGCTGCAAGCTACTATGACCCAAGATGGATCTTTAAATAATTTTCATTTTTGTATCTCATCAAAAAGTCCTCTGCTTCAGAACCACTGCATATTCTGCACTTATTGCCCAGCCACTCAGTAATGATGGAGTGCTATTCGGCCAAAGCCACCGTTCGAATGACAAAATATAGTTCTGGGGCCTTCGTTTTTATAGGCTGAACTATTCCGGCTCTTTGCTGCACTCTGGAACATCCCGTTTAATCTAATCATTTAAAGTCATTAATTCGTATAAATCGTCCACTGCTGTTTCTGGAATAGGCGAATCCAGCCTCGTCACCGATGGAATGTCATGAAAATAAGCCTTCACTTCGTTTGTCGACATGTTGGCCCCATCACTGCTGTAATCGTCCCTTCTTCACTGACCGGCATAAGGAGGAAAGGCCCAAATAGCCGCAGCGTGAACACGTCAAGGCAGCTCCCGGATGATCCCTAGTTCAACGCCAGTAATCCTAATCAACATATACCTCATGGAATCGATTTTTGAAACCACTCTCATGTCCAATCAACGCAATTATTCCTGGGCAATTCCATTTCGACTGGAATTACCAATACTCATCCCATACAAATATTCATTTTAAGACTAATTTAAGCAAAAACCTGTCGTTGATAAGTTGTAGTTTGAAATATCCGTAAGTTAAATGCGAAAAATAATAATATTCTGTTATTACAGGTTTTTTTAAGTGTTATTTTATTTGGGTTTCGGAATCGTTTAATGTTTTGAACATAAAAACTTGAAGTTAGGGAAAGGAGATATGGGCCTTGACTATTTACAATTATTTTCTAAATATTCATGGTTATTGATGAACACTGGATTGTGAGGT
This sequence comes from Drosophila bifasciata, assembly GCA_009664405.1. Taxonomy (NCBI): domain Eukaryota; kingdom Metazoa; phylum Arthropoda; class Insecta; order Diptera; family Drosophilidae; genus Drosophila; species Drosophila bifasciata. The sequence continues at coordinate 40,320,369 of CM019042.1, read as the reverse complement.
GTAATCTCTTCAGTCTTCGGTTAGGGTAACCTACTACAGGCAGCATTATGCATTTGAAATCAAAGTCTCTCTCTTCCTAGCATCTATTTTCGAGGGCTAGTGTACGAGCCCCGGCCACTATTAATTCGTACGGCAATTCTTTCCGCCTGCCCATATGCAATCTTTAACAGACTATAGTTTTCAATACTGATTTAGATAACACATGCGAACTTATTTTTTCTGAAAGATCATAAATAAATAAAATTGTCTTAATTGAAATTAGACAAAAAATTTTGTTGTACCTACAACAACTAGCTAATAAAAAAGATTTTTTTGAATGCTTTGCTTAACTGATAAGAAAAATACGGTGCGCTAGTTTAGCTTAGAATTGAAAAAAGATCAAAAAGAAAAGGAAACAGTGCAACAAAATCACTATCTAATCATAATCTGGAAGCAGTCTTTTAATGCAGAATGTAAGAAATATGTAATTGCTTCAAATTAGTCAAAGTTTAGCAACGATGGCACGTGGTAAGCCGATTTGCAACGAAATCAGAAGTTTGGTTATAGGTTATTATAAATCCGGGAACACTTTTGGTGAAATGGCCAAGCAATTAAATCTGGCTAAGTCGTCCGTTCAAGACCTTATAAACAATTTTAAGAAAAATGCCAATATTGAAAATAATGTCGCAAATAGAGGTCGAAAATCGACAATAGCTCGTGACAAAAGAGCCCTGGCCACAATTGTGAAGGCTGATCGTCGGCAAATCTTGAGAAATGTAGCCTCTGGTGGTCTGATAAAATCGGAAAAAGTGTGAAGCTTCAATGGAAGGGAGCGACTGCAGTGGCTAGATATTGGATATAACTTCTATAAAGTATGTATAGTGATTGTCCATGTTACATACTCAATACATTAAATTAATCTTAGGCCAAGGAAAACCATTGCTTACGCTTCGTCAAAGAAGAAGCGTTTACAATGGACTCGGGAACGGATGAATCTAAGCGAATCTTAGCGATGAATCTAAATTTGATGTGTGTGTCGGTGATGTGCGAAGGAGAATCATCCGGAACAAAACAGAAGCGTACCATAAAGACTGCCTCAAAAGGTCAGTGAAGTTCCCTGCAAGCATAATGGTGTGGGGTTGTATGTCTGCCAAAGGGGTAGGATAACTGAACTTCATTGAGGGTATAGTTAACGCAGAAAAATACGTTAACATTTTAGAAGAAAGTTTGCTGCCATCAACACCAAAACTGGCTGACAGTGATGAATACTCATTTCAGCAGGATGGAGCATTATCTCATAATGCCAAACGAACCAAATCATGGCTGCAGTTCAAGGAAATTGGGGTCTTAGATTGGCAATCAAATAGCCTGGACCTAAGCCCAATCGAGAATATACATATTGGGAATAATGGAAACAAATCTAATAAATTAGCCTCAAAGAACCCTTCCTGTCCTGAAAAGAGAAAACTTCAAGAGATGTGGGACTCTATTTCAAAAGAACAATGCCAGAATTGATTAAAATCTATGCCAAAGCGTTATAAATGTGTTGTAGAGGTTAAAGGTGATATTACACAACATAAATATTAACGAGTCGGAAATTATTCCTTCTCTATGTTACACACATCCACTTTTACCACAAATACAATATACCCTTTTACTCTTCGAGTATGGGTATAAAAAACCAAAATCCTCCCCGCCCCTAATCTTAAGCGACACAAGTGTGCGGCGGTGCCCTACAGACGCTACAGACGCAGCATCCGCAGCCAGAGCTGGCATCGGTCCTCGCCTGGCTGCCCTCTGTGTGGCAGCACATCAATCGCTTCCTGGAAGTGCACAGCTCCAGTGACGTGACCATTGGGCCGCGTCTCTTCCTCTCCTGCCCGCTGGACCTGAAGGACTCGCAGGTGTGGTTCACCGACATCTGGAACTACCATCTGTCGCCGTACCTGGTCGAGGCGGTGCGCGAGGGAGTTCAGCTCTATGGGCGACGAGGCGGCGCCTGGAATGATCCCTCTGCCTTCATTCGCAACTCGTATCCCTGGCCCTATGGGCCCGACTCAGTGCCACCGCTGCGACAGATCAATGCCGAGGATGTGGGCCTCGAAGGCGTCGCATTGACAAATGGCGAGAACCAGGATCCTTTGGTGGGTTTCCCCTTCCCCTGGGAATATCTTTACTTCAAATACTAATCTTGGCATTCTTTGTTTCCCCACACACACAGCTCAATATGCTGATGCGCCTGCAGGAGGCTGCCAACTACTCGGAGGCGCAGGATCAGGAGTCGGACTGTGCCAGTCTGGACTCCAATGTGACGCCAGACAGCTCTGCGGGCGCCGAGTAACGGACGTCTCTCTTCACTTCGTACATGCCAAATTGAAAAGGACTAATACCCGAACACGTTAGCTGTGGGCCCGACGCCGCTGCCACCAACTATATCCTCCCTATATCTACCGCCGTAATCCGCACAAATGAAATTTCTTGCACTACTTTCGCAGCCGAGTTCTTAAGCAGTACCAAGAGTTTTCCATTTGCACCACAACCACTACCTATCCATGATCCATCTAGAGTAAATTGTACTTTTTAGCGCACTTGTTAAAAATGCAAATTGTCCACCTCCAACCTCCAACCCACACCACATCTGAACCAGAACCAGAACCATTTAGAATCTACTCACATTCAACTCTAGTTATTTGGCCCCAGCTGCGCGTCCCCGCACCACTCCCAAAATGAGAGAAGAGAACTCCAACTAACATGAAATGTTAGACTCAATTGAGACCCACATCATTTTTGTATATAGAAAAAAACCAAAATCCTCCCCGCCCCTAATCTTAAGTGACGCAACTGTACGGCGGTGCCTAATCCCAGCCCAAGACCCGGCTCGGCTTCTGCCACGACTGCGGCAGATCGTATGAGAATAATCTTAACGTAAACTAATATCTAAACCTATTGTAAATGTAGCTATAAGTTTTTGCTACTACCAATTTACAAGATGTGCGTGTGTATGTATATTTGAAGGAAAATGAAAAGCTTTCACTTTAGTTTAATTATTTGCGTAATTATCATTAAATATTGTTACAAACATATTGCATATTTATAAAAATAAATCCCCAACCCCCAGTCCCCCAATACCCAACCTCCTGCCCACACCAATGCAGCAAATTACCATTTAAATATTTATTATGCCAAGAGCCGCTCTTCAAACACACACACAAAATATGCGATCAGAAATACGTAAAAGTCCTGCCGATGCCTGGACGAATAGCTAGATGAAAACTGAACCACATGGCCCCCAAGCAGAGGAGAAATCCCCCACACATAGTACTATCCATACTAACAGTAAAACTATTACGATACAATACAACAATTTATGTGTCTCTGTCTAATTTAAATGTGTGCATTTATGAAGTAATGACATCAAATCAAAATAAAATATATTATAAACCAACATTCTCGTGCGTATACTTTTGGGGTGGGCCACAAAAGGAAGCCATAGGACGCTCTGATCGTCCTACAAACAAAAGAGAAATGAAGATATATACGACTGCGAAAATATCCTTGATCTTTGGTCCTTGAAAACGACTCGAAAAAATCAAGGATTTTCTTCCCATCACGGGGACACGTACAACGTCCTGATCGGACAAGAAATGACGGAGTTAAAGCAATTTGAATAACGCTAATGAAACGAATAAAATTTATTTGACATATTCGGCACATTTGAATTTCGCGCCAGCATCAGCCGCTGCCTGGCAAAAGCTTGCCAGTATGTACTAAGCTAAGTTTCGTATCAGCCAGGTTTTGTACTGATGTAAAACAGAAAAACCAGCTACCTTCTGCTGCTTTCTGTTGGCCGAATCGATCCATAGCCTTGCCAAATTTCAAAAGTTAGTTCCAGCAATGGCCGTCACATTTTGTGGGGCGCCACTCTGCAGCCAAGAAAATGTTATGCCCCGTGGCGCCCCCAAAAGCGCTGACGGCCACCGCTGAACTAACTTTTTGAAATTATTAAAGCTCAAATGACTAAATTTTTCAGACGGAGTACCAGGCGAACAGGAATCAGCAGAAGGTAGCTGGTTTTTCTTTTTTACATCAGGTCAAAAGATGCCCGATTCAAAACTGGTAGAAATGTATAGCGTTTTTTAGAATGTGTATAACTCCACCATTTCCTGTCCGATCGGGACGTGCCATATATCATCGCGATCAGAAGAATCTCCTTAATCGTTTGCAACTAGTTTCGCAGCAAGGGCATCAAGAGCAAAATGATTAAATTTCTATTATATTGCCATTCCCCGATCTATCCAGACTTGATGAATTTCCTCGTAAGCGGAAAGATCTCCTGTAAACTTTGAGTAAATCAAGGACCTCGTGGCTTAAAGGATACGGCTACAACATGCTATTTTGTTAAAGATACGCCGAATATCCCAGCCTGAAAGTATGCCATACTTTTTTAACAAGCGATCCCCAAAAGTATGCCGTGGTTTTTAATCGTTCGCTGCAATGGATAAAAAGTTCAGAAAAAAGAACTTTCAGAAAAAAGAACTGAAAAATATTTCAGCAAAAAAAGGGTATTTATCTTTTATTTATCTTTTTTGTTTGTCATTGCTGACAAAAGATAAATTTATCTTGTACGTCCCTTTTTTCAACTTCGGTCTGGCAGCGCCTTGCAGAATTAATTCTATCGTAAATCTGACCGGATTATCGATTTATTTCTGACAAAAACTTCGTTCTGATAGCTGGCCGATTTGCGGCGCCTGGATCGAAATTTAAAGGTGTGTTTGAACACTTGGTATTTCCCCTCGCGCCAAAAATCTGATGGAAAAATAAAAAAATGAAAATCAGATTGGTCTGCCGATGAAGGTGATCCAAAACTTTTCTGTTTTTGACTTTTTGCTTGTGATTTTGTATTTGCTTCTAATTCTAAATAGTCAAGACCCATTGTACCATACCACTTTTCCCACCTTTTACGTCCGTTTATGTTCAAATAGCATTAAACGATTCCGGCGCAAATAAAATAGCACTTAAAAAAAAAAAAATAATAATAATATATACTATATTTTATATTTAACTTACGGATATTTCAAACTACAACTTATCAATGTAATAAGGTTTTTTAAAAAAAAAGTATTCTTAAAATGAATATTTGTTTGGGATGAGAGTAATTTCAGTCGAAATGGAATTCCAGGAATAGTTGATTGTAAATGAGAGTGGTTTCAGTCGAAATCGAATTCCATGAGTTGCTACGTTGATTAGGCATTACTTCGTTGAACTAAAGATAAGATTCCGGGAGCTGCCTTGACGATGAGGAACGTCCTATATTTAACTTACGGATATTTCAAACTCGCCAGTTCCTTAACCAAAAATGAAGCAACAGCCCCAAAACTATTAGATCTGGCTCAATAGTCGACGCGTGCCAATATAAAATACTTTTTTAATGTGATTTATGGGCTGATAATCGTATGTCCAAAACTGCTTTTATGTCAGATTTATACAAATAATTTGACTTTAAATAATGAGATTAACCCACAGACTCGTATGAAGACTTGCTAGAGATAGTTCAAAGCCTATAAAAATGGCCCAGCAAGCTCTATATTTTGGCATTCGAATTTAAACCTTTGGCGAATATGCATTACTCCTTCGCTGTGTGTGTGGCAGTGGCTGTGGCTCTGGCTTTGGGGGTGAGTTTTTCTACAAAAAATTACAAGAATACAAAAATGGAAAGTATTACAACATTTGGATTCACAGAGTCACAAAGGCAGTGCCGCTCCTACTCAATCAGAAAGCGCGACCATCGCCCAGGGTATCGGTAGTGCCGCTTCTCCTCAATCTGACAACGCGACCATCGTCGAATTTTTCAGATATACAGATGATGTATACAAGGTTTTTCGGGTCAACATTGTGAATATATTGATGCGGTTTGTAGCTGGAGTGAAAGTTCCGGCAAACAGTCCTGAAGCTTCAACTTTCCAGTCTTATGTGGATCGTGGCAGGGACGTCCAGCGAACGGGTTCTGAGGAGCAGCAACGCGACTACGTCACCAGCATATTACATATTATTGAGAAACTACCCAATCTCTCAACCAATTTTGGAGACTTCATAACTAATATGAATAACCTGGTTTCCGTTACAAAAGATTTTGACGATGAGGAAACAAAGTTGCATAATAAACTTGTCGGCGCTGCCACCGTAATGGAGGCTAAGCTTAGCCCCTCCACTGTGGCCCGAACAGGAACTGTTTAATCTCATTACAGAGTACAAAGAGGCCGACTTTCAGCACCAGACACGTTTGGTGGAGCGTATCCTTACCTTTAAGAATAGGTACTAGACTTTAAGGGATTGAACCTGCAAAATAAATAAAAAAATATGTTACTAATATTGCAATAAAAAGCAAAACAACATTAACTGAAACGCGACTACATCAATGACCACATGAAGACCATCGAGAAATTCATGGAAAAATTTAGATCAGCGTCGTATACACTAGCCCTCGAAAATAATGCTAGGAAAGGCGAGACTTTGATTTCAAATGTAATGCCCTAGTAGGTTACCCTCCGAAGACTGAAGAGGTTCCACCTCACTTCCCGTGTCATCCAATAACCATGAAAGTTTTGAAAATAATTGTAAATAGTCAAGGCCCATATCTCTTTTCCCCACCTTCTACATACGTTCGGTTATGTTAAAATGGCATTGAACAATTCCGGCGAAAATAAAATAACACTTAAAAAAAAAAATAATAATATATATTATATTATATTTTATATTTAACTTACGAATATTTCAAACTACAACTTATCAATGTATTAATTTTTTTTTTTTTGGCTGTCAGCTACTTGGGTGATACAGGGGGAATCACGGATGACGGTCCGACCCGCGATCACTGTACTCTCCGGACGGGGGCAGCGTTGCCTGGGGCTGGGGCTTGCCCCAACCCGATGCTGCCACGCTCCGGTTCTATGACGCAGTGGAATCGCGGGCGGTCCGTCACCTGCCGTAACTGTACACACCAGTGGAAGTGCGACTATACTCTCCTCGCGAGGGCGGCTGGTAACAGGTCCTTGGTACGGTAAGGTCTCTGCCAAGGATGCTGGCTAATGGTAGTCGGGCGGAGAGAAGAAAACTCAGTGCAATCACCCCAATCCAAGGCGGAACAGCAGCGCTGATGGATGCGTGGCCGAGGGGGTGCTCGGTCGTGAGTATGCGAACTCTGGATACCTGCCGACCGCCATTTTAAATCAGGCTTCCCGGGGCACGCGAGCTATGCCTCAGGTGACTAACCCCTTCCCGCCTACTCGTGGGACCAACTATGCCAAAATCTTTAAATATTAATAAAAAAAACCGCAAAGGAGCTCGGTACTCCTCTTAAAGTACCGGAGGGACAAGACCATCCCTCTATAGCAACGCCTGGGAAACCAGGTCCGAAGAAGACGGGAAGGAGACTAAGTCGGTCCACCGTCTTCTAGCAGAATCCGCTGCGAGGAGGGCTCCGATAAGCAAATCGGGCCCATCCACGTCGGGGGGCACCGGGGTCAAACCGGTCATCGGGGTGGCTGCCAAGCAGAGCGTCATCGCGGCTGGTAAGCGCCTCGCGACCGGGGAAACCCCGTCAACCTCGGCAGGCGGCGGGTCTGCAGGCCAAGGGAGGTAAGCCGTCCTACCAGGACAGGAGGCGTGCTGCCTTCATACTGGCCAACGTAGATCCGGAGTATGTGGCATCGGCGAAGGGGATGGAGCAGAGGCTTTGGGCCAGCTCAATCATCCCAGACTTCCAACCAGCCAAAACCGGAAAGGGGAGCAGTCAAGCCGCCTAACAAGCGGCAACGCTCGGCGGAAGACAACGCCACACAGCCAGGCCAAGACCAGCAAGCCAAGCAGGCGAAGACGCACCTGACCAACCGGTCTTTTGCGGAGGTGGCGAGGGGCAAAACCCTAGTTGGCGTCCTAGATAGGGGCGCCAAGAATGGTAATGTCTCCCGTGACAAGTGGCACCTGGTGGTGGCAGAGCTCCAGGACCGCTTCCTGGAGGAGCTTGCCGAGAACGGTGGACCCCCGCCCAAAATGTGAGGACGCCGGGTGGCATCAGGGCATGGTGAAAGCCATCGCCTGCCAAGATGCACGTTCGGCGGCCCTCTACATGAAGGCGGTGACGGCGGTGAGGAAGATTATCCGGGAAGACTGGAGGCCGTACGCTGGGAAGACGTCCCAAGCAGACCGAGGGGCCCGAGCGTGGGTGTCGGTCAAACCTGCAGAACCTGAGAAGATGCTCAAGGTTCTGCAGGTCTGCAACCCCCAGCTTCCTACAGCCGAAGGTGGGGAGGGAAGGTGGCCAAGGTCGAGGAGGTCGCAGGACAGAGGCGGCAGATCATCCTCATCCTGAATGAGGAGTCGCTAGTGCTTCTCGGAGAGTCGTCAGGAGTGGTGGACTATGGCTACCGTAAGGTGACCATAGTCCCCTACAAAAAGCGACTCCAAGGAAAGCAAGCGGGGGTCCAGCCAGACCTTGAGCTTGACGTCCCGGAAGCGGGGAGCCAACCCGAGGCGTCGGACGTGGCGTCCATGGTATCTGACGACGCATCGACGTCGGGGGGACGACGACTCCCCGGATAGCGACGTCGACACGACAGTGGTGGAGGCGAGTCTCAGGAATGTCCCCGACACCCCTGCAGACAAACCTCCACCATTGTAAGGCGGCATGCTGCCTTATTGCTCCACCTAGCCAAGGGTGGGGCCGACATAGTCCTCATTCAGGAACCCTGGATCCTTGGAAACAGGGTCTCCGGTTTGAGGACTTCTAATTATAAGCTATACTTAGCTAACTCCCCAGGTAAAATACGCACCTGCATTCTTCAGCAATGAAGATCACACGGCAGTGAGCCACTCCGCATCTGCTCGGCGTACATGGGTCACGACCAGCCAGACCCGCCTCCACATGCGCCAAGGACATCGGCCTTTTAGTGGGATGCGACGCCAACGCTCACCACAGTCAGTGGGGAAGCACCGACGCAAATGAACGGGGTGAGTTCCTTTTTAACTACTTACTGACCACACAGATGGTCATCTTAAACCGTGGGGATGATCCCACTTTCATTATTAAGAACCGCAAAAAGGTCCTCACGCTTGCCTCTCATACGCTACAGGATAACATATTTCCTGGAGGGTCCTTTGAAGAACACTCCTCCTCCTCGGACCACAGGTACGTGGAAACTGTCTTCACGTTCACCATACTGAGTCCGGCCCAGTTCCGTAACCTCAGGCGGACTTACTTGACATGCTATGTGGACTTTCTTTGCCAAACTCTCCCTGAGACCGCACCTAGGGAGGACATCTCATGGTGACCACGACTCGTCTGGTAAAGGTTTTACCGACGCCTGTAACGCAGCGCTTGACAAAGCCTGTCCACCCGGCAAAACCAGAGGTCGGAAGAAACCGGCATGGTGGACTCCGACGCTGGGAGAGCTCCGGAGATCCTCACGGAGACTTTTAACAAAGCGAAAGCTCTTAACGTTGAGCAGAACTGGACCGAATACAAGGCAAGTCTGTCAACATACAACAAAGAACTCAGGAAAGCCAAACGCGCGTCATGGCGACAGTTCTGCACCGAAATCGAGATTAACTCCGAAGCCTCGCGCTTACGTAAAGTACTCTCGAAATCAACTCCAACCTTGGGGTATTTGAGGAAAGCTGACCAATCCTGGACGACATCCAATTCCGAGTCGCTAAGCCTCCTTTTCAGTACACATTGTAGCATACAACGTATAGATATAATGAGCAGATGTTAACCTAGACGGGAGGAGAGGTACGCGCTGGCCTCGGCTTTTGTCTCTGGTCGGCGGGGTGTGGGTTTAAGGACAAAGTACCTCCAATTTAGGGCTCATGAGATATAAGAATTTAGTACATTCGCGTACGAGTTGGGAACAGGGAACAGGGAACAGGAGAAGGGAGTCGGGTGATCAAAGGGGAAAGGTTAGCATAGGTAGAAGGGGAGAATAGGAAGAAGGTCCATCGATAGTCGGGTCCTTGTTGGCTGCTTGCCGCAACAGTGCGAGCATGCCCACCCTACCATGATCCTTACGGGCCACCTATATTTAAGGATCCCTCCAACAAGGCCGACGGTGAATCACCTATCTATCAACAAACGCGACATGGTTCCTTCCGAAATACTCTACTCTTTCTTCATACTAAAACAATATTTATTCATAAAATTCATTACTTTTTTACACTAAATACTAAAATAATAACCTAACTCCCGAAACTTTAAAAATCATGATATACAATTAGGTAATAATATAAGAATAATATAGAAATAGGGTATGTGGATAAGTGGTAGGTAGATTAGGGTATGTATGGATATATGTTTAAAAAGATAACGTTAGGCAATAATTAATCAAGTAAGTAGAACGATATATGGTTCTGTATAGCAATAGGTATTCTAAAAGTTAAATTTACAGAAAAGAAAATCATAATTTGAAATTTATTCAACTTTAACGGCAAGAAAAAAAAAAAAAAAAATTTGCACCTGGACGAGCCATTAAAACCGTAAGGCGGCCAATGTCGAAAACTGAATCAAACGTTACGTTACCGGTCCCGTTACTCATTATATTTCACAAAATCATTAGACTGGTGCAAACTTACAGTAACTTTAACTTAACTTTTAAAATTTATGAAATTGCTATTTTTGTTGTAAAAAACCCAATTATTAGGAAAATTGACTTAAATAAAATAATGTAAAAAATAAAAAATACTCAACGGAATCCTCAAAAGTTAATGAATTCAACTTTTATTGATCAAATACATAATACAAAATTATAACATGGTCCAATTTTTAGACGGTTGAATTAATCGTCACTTTTGGGCTCTCTCACCACACTGTGCGACCCCACAAAAGACGAAAGTCCACAATTTTGAAGATAGGAAAAAACGAAAAATGCAGAATCGTAGGGAATGATCATATCTACCAGATTCCCGAATTTGGTTCAGATCGGATCATTATTGTAGCCCCACTGATAAAATGAAATTTCAGCAGCGATTTCCCCCGCCCCTTGCAGCGTAAATCATTTATGGGGATGATTGTCGCTACTGATTCTCTCACACTCACGCTCACACGCTCTGCCTCGTGCAGTGTACGTGTGTTGTTCTGAGAACTGATGTAGATGTGGATGACAGATGCAGCAAAAAATGTAAAATGTAAAACTGATAAAACATTTGAAAATTCCACATAAATCACATGTGTACAGACTGAGTACGGGTATAAAAGAAGCGACTCTGTACGTTCTTTCTCTTTTTTTAAACCGGTACTCGAAGAGTAAAAGGGTATATTGTATTTGTGGTCAAAGTGGATGTATGTAACATAGAGAAGGAATAATTTCCGACCCTATAAAGTATATATATTTCTTGATCAGCATCAATAGCCGAGTCGATATAGCCCTGTCTGTCCGTCCGTCTGTCAGTCCGTCCGTCCGTCCGTCTTGTTTGTCGCCCATTGCTCGAAGGCTATAAAAGCTAGAAACCAAACTTTTATCCAGTCTGATGTGATATCTCACTCCTAGAAAAGTGTTTCGAAATTTCGCCCCGCCCACTTTCGCCCCCACAAAGGGCGCACATCTGTGGCGGCCACAATTTTGAAAACAACAAAAAACTAAAAATGCAGAATCATAGAGACAGCCCATATCTATCAGGGGTTTTCGTATAAATGAACGCCTGGATCTCAGAGACTATAAGAGCTAGAGCAACCAAATTTTTGCCCAGACTCCTGTGATACCGAACCTAAACAAGTGCATTTCAAAAATTTCGCCCCGCCCCTTCCGCACCCACAAAAAGACGAAAATCCACAATTTTATAGATAGGAAAAAACGAAAAATGCAGAATCGTAGGGAATTATCATATCTACCAGATTCCCGAATTTGGTCCAGATCGGATCATTATTATAGCCACAATGATAAAATGAATTTTCAGCAGCGAGCTGCCTCACCCCCCTACAACCATAACAAAATATACATTTATTTTGAGGGTTGCTGCTGCTGATTCTCTCACACTCACACTCGCACGCTCTGTCCCGTTTAGTGTACGTGTGTTGTTGAGAGAACTGATGTAGATGTAGATGACAGATTCCACATAAATCAAAATGTAAAAACGTACTGACTGAGTACGGGTATAAAAAGTAGAGTCGCGCCTACAGTGACTCCGTACGTTCTTTCTCTTTTTTTTAAGTGTTATTTTATTTTCGCCGGAATTGTTCAATGCCATTTTAACATAACCGAACGTATGTAGAAGGTAGGGAAAGAGATATGGGCCTTGACTATTTACAATTATTTTCAAAACTTTCATGGTTATTGGATGACACGGGAAGTGAGGTGGAATCTCTTCAGTCTTCGAAGGGTAACGTACTAGGGCATTACATTTGAAATCAAAGTCTCGCCTTTCCTAGCATTATTTTCGAGGGCTAGTGTATACGACGCTGATCTAAATTTTCCATGAATTTCTCGATGGTCTTCATGTGGTCATTGATGTAGTCGCTTTTCAGTTAATGTTGTTTTGCTTTTTATTGCAATATTAGTAACATATTTTTTATTTATTTTGCAGGTTCCAATCCCTTAAAGTCTAGTACCTATTCTTAAAGGTAAGGATACGCTCCACCAAACGTGTCTGGTGCTGAAAGTCGGCTTCTTTGTACTCTGTAATGAGACCAAACAGTTCCTGTTCCCGGGCCACAGTGGAGGGGCTAAGCTTAGCCTCCATTACGGTGGCAGCGTCGACAAGTTTATCATGGAACCTTGTTTGCTCATCGGCCAAATCTTTCATAGCGGAAAGCAGGTCAACCATATTAGTTATAGAGTCTTCAGTATTGGGTGACAGATTGGGTAGATTGGGTATAACATGTAATATGCTTTCGAAGTAGTCGCGTTTCTGCTGCACAGAACCCGTTCGCTGGAGGTCCCTGCCACGATCCACATAATACTGGAAAGTTGAAGCTTCAGGACTGTTTGCCGGAAATTTTACTCCAGCTATAGCCCTTATGAATATATTAAAAAAGTTGTCCTGAACAACCTTGTATATTTCATCTGTATATCTCAAAAATTCAACGATGGTCGCGTTGTCAGATTGAGGAGAAGGGGCACTACCGATACCCTGGGCGATGGTCGCGCTTTCTGATTGAGTAGGAGCGGCACTGCCTTTGTGACTCTGTGAATCCAAATGTTGTAATACTTTCCATTTTTGTATTCTTGTCATTTTTGTAGAAAAACTCACCCCCAAAGCCAGAGCCACAGCCACTGCCACACACACAGCGAAGGAGTAATGCATATTCGCCAAAGGTTTAAATTCGAATGCCAAAATATAGAGCTTGCTGGGCCATTTTTATAGGCTTTGAACTATCTCTATCAAGTCTTCCCGGAGTCTGTGGGTTAATCTCATTATTTAAAGTCAAATTATTTGTATAAATCTGACATAAAAGCAGTTTTGGACATACGATTATCAGCCCATAAATCGCATTAAAAAACTAATTTATATTGGCACGCGCGACTATTGAGCCAGATCTAATAATTTTGGGGCTGTTGCTTCCTGGTTAGGAACTGGCGATAAGGAGAAAAGGCCCAATTTAATAGCACGACAGCGTTCCTCATCGTCAAGGCAGCTCCCGGCTTATCTTTAGTTCAACGAAGTAATGCCTAATCAACGTAGCAACTCATGGAATTCGATTTCGACTGAAACCACTCTCATTTACAATCAACTATTCCTGGAATTCCATTTCGACTGAAGTTACTCTCATCCCAAACAAATATTCATTTTAAGAATACTTTAAGCAAAAACCTTATTACATTGATAAGTTGTAGTTTGAAATATCCGTAAGTTAAATATAAAATATAGTATATATTATTATTATTTTTTTTTAAGTGTTATTTTATTTTCGCCGGAATCGCTGAATGCTATTTGAACATAACCGGACGTAAAAGGTGGGAAAAGAGATATGGTACAATGGGTCTTGACTATTTAGAATTAGAAGCAAATACAAAATCACAAGCAAAAAGTAAACAGAAAAAGTTTTGGATCACCTTCATCGGCAGACCAATTTTCAATTTTATTTTTCCATCAGATTTTTGGCGCGAGGGCCAAGTGTTCAAACACACCTTTAAATTTCGCGCCGCAGGGCCAGCTATCAGAACTGTCAGAAATAAATCGATAATCCGGTCAGATATACGATAAATTGTAAGGCGCTGCCAGACCGAGTTAAAAGGGACGTACAAGATAAATTTATCTTTTTGTCAGCTGACAAAAAAGATAAATAAAAAGATAAATATTTTGCTGAACTTTCAGTTCTTTTTTCTGAACTTTTTATCCATTGCAGCGAACGATTAAAAACCACGGCATACTTTTGGGGATCGCTTTGTTAAAAAGTATGGCATACTTTCAGGCTGGGATATTCGGCGTATCTTTAACAAAATAGAATGTTGTAGCCGTATCCTTTAAGCCACGAGGTCCTTGATTTACTCAAAGTTTACAGGAGATCTTTCCGCTTACGAGGAAATGCATCAAGTCTGGATAGATCGGGGAATGGCAATATAATAGAAATTTAATCCTTTGCTCTTGATGCCCTTGCTGCGAAACTAGTTGCAAACGATTAAGGAGATTCTTCTGATCGCGATGATATATGGCACGTCCCGATCGGACAGGAAATGGTGGAGTTATACACATTCTAAAAACGCTATACATTTCTACCAGTTTTGAATCGGGCATCTTTTGACCTGATGTAAAAAAGAAAAACCAGCTACCTTCTGCTGATTCCTGTTCGCCTGGTACTCCGTCTGAAAATTTAGTCATTTGAGCTCTAATAATTTCAAAAAGTTAGTTCCAGCAGTGGCCGTCAGCGCTTTTGGGGGCGCCACGGGGCATAACATTTTCTTGGCTGCAGAGTGGCGCCCCCACAAAATGTGACGGCCATTGCTGGAACTAACTTTTTGAAATTTGGTAAGGCTACCTGGCCAACAGAAAGCAGCAGAAGGTAGCTGGTTTTTCTGTTTTACATCAGTACAAAACCTGGCTGATACGAAACTTAGCTAGTACATACTGGCAAGCTTTTGCCAGGCAGCGGCTGATGCTGGCGCGAAATTCAAATGTGCCGAATATGTCAAATAAATTTTATTCGTTTCATTAGCGTTATTCAAATTGCTTTAACTCCGTCATTTCTTGTCCGATCAGGACGTTGTACGTGTCCCCGTGATGGGAAGAAAAATCCTTGATTTTTTTCGAGTCGTTTTTAAGGACCAAAGATCAAGGATATTTTCGCAGTCATATATATCTTCATTTCTCTACTGTTTGTAGGACGATCAGAGCGTCCTATGGCTTCCTTTTGTGGCCCAAAAAAAGTATACGCACGAGAATGTTGGTTTATAATATATTTTATTTTTGATTTGATGTCATTACTTCATAAATGCACACATTTAAATTAGACAGAGACACATAAATTGTTGTATTGTATCGTAATAGTTTTACTGTTAGTATGGATAGTACTATGTGTGGGGGATTTCTCCTCTGCTTGGGGGGCCATGTGGTTCAGTTTTTCATCTAGCTATTCGTCCAGGCATCGGCAGGACTTTTACGTATTTCTGATCGCATATTTTGTGTGTGTGTTTGAAGCGCGGCTCTTGGCATAATAAATATTTAAATGGTAATTTGCTGCATTGGTGTGGGCAGGAGGTTGGGTATTGGGGGACTGGGGGTTGGGGATTTATTTTTTATAAATACGCAATATGTTTTATAACAATATTTAATGATAATTACGCAAATAATTAAACTAAAGTGAAAGCTTTTCTTTTTCCTTCAAATATACACACGCACATCTTGTAAATTGGTAGTAGCAAAAACTTATAGCTACATTTACAATAGGTTTAGATATTAGTTTACGTTAAGATTATTCTCATACGATCTGCCGCAGTCGTGGCAGAAGCCGAGCCGGGTCTTGGGCTGGGATTAGGGCACCGCCGTACAGTTGCGTGACTTAAGATTAGGGGCGGGGAGGATTTTGGTTTTTTCTATATACAAAAATGATGTGGGTCTCAATTGAGTCTAACATTTCATGTTAGTTGGAGTTCTCTTCTCTCATTTTGGGAGTGGTGCGGGGGACGCGCAGCTGGGGGCCAAATAACTAGAGTTGAATGTGAGTAGATTCTAAATGGTTCTGGTTCTGGTTCAGATGTGGTGTGGGTTGGTGTGGGTTGGAGGTGGACAATTTGCATTTTTAACAAGTGCGCTAAAAAGTACAATTTACTCTAGATGGATCATGGATAGGTAGTGGTTGTGGTGCAAATGGAAAACTCTTGGTACTGCTTAAGAACTCGGCTGCGAAAGTAGTGCAAGAAATTTCATTTGTGCGGATTACGGCGGTAGATATAGGGAGGATATAGTTGGTGGCAGCGGCGTCGGGCCCACAGCTAACGTGTTCGGGTATTAGTCCTTTTCAATTTGGCATGTACGAAGTGAAGAGAGACGTCCGTTACTCGGCGCCCGCAGAGCTGTCTGGCGTCACATTGGAGTCCAGACTGGCACAGTCCGACTCCTGATCCTGCGCCTCCGAGTAGTTGGCAGCCTCCTGCAGGCGCATCAGCATATTGAGCTGTGTGTGTGGGGAAACAAAGAATGCCAAGATTAGTATTTGAAGTAAAGATATTCCCAGGGGGAGGGGGAAACCCACCAAAGGATCCTGGTTCTCGCCATTTGTCAATGCGACGCCTTCGAGGCCCACATCCTCGGCATTGATCTGTCGCAGCGGTGGCACTGAGTCGGGCCCATAGGGCCAGGGATACAGTTGCGAATGAAGGCAGAGGGATCATTCCAGGCGCCGCCTCGTCGCCCATAGAGCTGCACTCCCTCGCGCACCGCCTCGACCAGGTACGGCGACAGATGGTAGTTCCAGATGTCGGTGAACCACACCTGCGAGTCCTTCAGGTCCAGCGGGCAGGGAGAGGAAGAGACGCGGCCCAATGGTCACGTCACTGGAGCTGTGCACTTCCAGGAAGCGATTGATGTGCTGCCACACAGAGGGCAGCCAGGCGAGGACCGATGCCAGCTCTGGCTGCGGATGCTGCGTCTGCAGCTCCAGCTGGAACAGGCGCCGTCGCAGGAAGCGTCCAAGGAAGCCCTTGACGGGCTCCATGTGATTAGCCGTAAGAACCTGCCAGAAGGTATTCGAATTAGTTGCCATTCAGCGTCTAACTTGGGGGGTTAGTAGCAATAGCTTACCCATCGGAAGTTGTGATGCAGCTGCAGATTGGTCGTGTTGCAGGTAGCCTGCGACATGGTGCCAATGATGCAGGGCAACTTATTGGCCGGTCCGGCGCTCAGCAGGCAGGAGAAGACATCGCCCAGGGCAGAGGCATGGTGCAAGTTGTCCAGAATGATCACAGAAGGCAGCTCCGAAGCGCCATTCGCAATGGCCGCCTGCTCGGCAATGTGTCCCAGATACTGCCGCAGATCCTTTGACGATTTGTGGTCCACGCTGTAGCAGAAAAGTTGATGGTAATAGATTAGCGATGACATTCTTTACATTCTTTTATAAAAACGGAGGACTCACTTGAACGTGGCAATGGCCTCTGAGGGATTACCGCGTCCCGCACGCGCCACCAGAAACTCGGCCAGGCGACGTGCCAGATAGGACTTGCCCGTGCCGCTGGGACCGCACAGTATGAGTCGCCTGTGCTCCGTGAGCAGACTGATGTAGCGGTGCACAATGCTGCGCGGAATGAGGCTGTCGAAGGCCAGACTACCCACGCCCTGCAGGCAGATATACAGCGTCCGCACACTGCCCACAATGTAGCCGCAGGGCAGCAGCTCCGGGAAGCCCATCTCCGGGCCGCGCTTCGCCTCGCCCAAATGGTACGACGTGATGGAGTCCGTGTTTAGGCCGAGATTGGTGCCCGGATCGATGCGGGCCACATAGTCCTTGAAGGTCTTGCGCACAATGTAGTCCAGATTCTGCCAGGTCGTCTTGCCCGAGATGTACGTGCAGGCAATGATGAACTCGTTGGAGCTGGCCGCTGCGAAGCTCACCTTCCGCGACTCGCCCTGCGACTGGCCATCGGCCTCGTGGCTGGCGATGATCGAGCCGTTGGCATAGAAGCCGTCCAGCTCCAGCAGCTCCTCGCAGTACTTGGCAAACGACTCCGGCTGTCCCAGGTAGCAGGCGATGGCAATCTTCTTGCCGTCGCACACATCGGGCAGCTCCTCGACGGCGCTGGGCATGTGCACGGGACTGGCCAGCGGTGCCGCCTCCAAGGCGGGGGTGGCGGCGTCAGATCAATGTGTGTGATGGGACTGAGGGGCGCCACAGCGGCGGTGTTGGGAGCCGGCGGTGGCGGTGGCTCTGGCGCCGGTGCCGGTGGCATGCACTCCTCCTCGAGCTCCTCGCTGAGGCGTGCCGGCAGCTCCATGGGCGGTCGCGCACTGCCATCGGCCAGCGAGTAGCGGCGCGAGACCTCAGAGCTGCCGGCCACCGATCCGTTGGGGCTGATCGCCTGCCCCAGGCTCACCTCGGAGCCGGCCAGGGAGCGGGTGGTGACCAGCTTCTGCAGTCGCTCGTTGTTCTGCTTGAGGGACATCATTTCGGAGCGCATCTTGTTCATCATGTCCTTGAGGCTCTCCAGCTGCGAGGCGGAGCTGAGCGCCTCCAGCCGAATGTCCGTGAGCACAAGATCCTTCTCGCGCAGCTGCTTCTTGAGGTCCTCGACCACCTGCTGATCCTGGTCGTGGTCGATGGCATCGATGGGCTTGGCATTGTCGATCAGCGTGAGTGTCTTGGCCGGACTGCTCTGCTTGCTGCTGTTGGGCAATGGCGGCGCCGGTTGAGTGGCCAAAGCAGCCAGACCCAAAGGCTCACCGCCGTGACCATTCGACAGCGTTGCCTTCCCAGAGCTATGCTCCTGATGCTGATGCTGGTTGTGCTGGTTGTGGTGATGGTGTCCCACATGGCGACTAGTCTTCGAGATCTTCGCATTGCGCGAGAAGGCCTTGGTGAAGCTGCTTCGCAGCCAGCCCTTCTTCTTGTTGGCCTTGTTCTTGTCCTGCGCCGCCGAGCAGCCCGAGCTGATGGAATTCAACGAGCACATGGAGTCGGTGCTCTGTTGCCGCACCATTCCCATGCCCAAGCCCAATCCATTGCCATTGCCATTGCTGTTGGATCTACTGCCCATTGGCGGTCCTGGCGGTGGCTTCTGGTCCCCTGGCTGATGTGACTGCATCTGGTGCTGATTCTGTCCCATGCTCTGCATATGGGCTGTGGTGAGGCCCGCCTGTATGGACTGCTTCCGCAGCAGCTCAATTGTCTGCCGCATGTCCGTTAGCTCTCCATCCTTGCGCTCCGATGTGGCCGTCAGCTGCTGCAGGCGATTGGTCATGTTGGTCAGTGACTGCTCAAATGCCGTCACCACATGGGCCTGTAATGGGATATAGAGAGAGAGAGAGAGGTTAGTCCATGCTGCTTGACGGTATAATTTATCATCACAATTGAGACTCTCCCATACATCGGTATATCCCCTCCGCCATCCCCTCCTTTATGAGCATATCTCATTCGTGTCTTGCATTTTTAAATTCTCTACAGTTCTCTATAGTTCTCTACTGTTCTCTTCTGTTGCCTGTTTTATATGCAAGACGTTGCATTTGCCACTTGCAACTCACCTCTGCAAGCGTCGCACACATGAGTCAGCGGACAGCAGACAGCAGACGAGTGCAAAAGGCTCCTAAGCTGGGCTTCAAATAACTTTTCAAAAAGATTCGACCCTTCTACACTCGAGGAAAATTATGTTTACAAATCTTGGAAAAAACTCTAAAATTATGGAAAAATTCTAAACGAAAATAAGAGGCTGAAAAATCTAACGAGCAGCTAAGGCATATAAGCTCAGCTCTAGAATTAGTCAAAGGATTTATCTTTTTCTTAATAAAAGACATGCATTTAATAACTAGATTATCTTTAAAGCGGAAAACTATCATCCAGAGGAGAAGTTTATGTTTCACCAGTCAAGTATCCCTTTTTTATTATATCCTGAATCCCTATTTTTCTTATTGAAGTTTTCGCCCATTTCAAAGCAGTTACCTACCCTAGGGTATTTTATGCAAAGAACCCTTTCAACCCTTTGGCTAGAGGGACCCCAAACAGCAGAGACCTACTCTCTGCTCTGTTCTTCGACTATAGTATTTTTGCCAGCGTTTGGTTATTTTTTTATGATGCAACGTGACTGAGCCAGAGTCACAGGCAGTCACTGTTATGGCTACGCCGAGACTCTGGAAGATTGAAGGCCCTGAGGGCAAGACAGCTGACTGACTGCCTGAGCAAAAAAACCATTGAAGGAGGTAGGGAACGATGGAAAAATGAACAACTGAGAGACATAAAGCAAGAGTAAGAGTAACTTTGAGTAACTAATGAGCGCCATTAGTGAGTAGAGTTCAAGAGGAGGGGGAAGGCAAGTATTAGCAGAGGCATGAAGAGCAGCAAAGCAGGACAGAGTTCAAAGTGACTCATAGCGGAAGTTGTAATTGCAATTGGACACTCAGACGTGCCCACCACCACACCCCACCCGACCCACAAAAATAGATTGAAGGCATTCCGCATGCCGCACTTGCAGCGGAAACTCTGAAGAATGAGTTAAATGGAACTGCTCCAAGGAAAACTGCCATGCCATTCATCAAAATTAAACAGAAAATAAAACCAGAAAGAAAATACGAATGTGCCCTTTCTTTCACCCAACTTCCCTCTCAGCGATTTAACATTTTTGTATTATTATTATCAAATTAGGCGACATGCCGAGCATTTTAAGCTGCCAGCCAGACTAATTAAATTATCAAAATTTTGCAAACGTGATCACAACAAGGGTAGAGTGCACCCTTCCCACCCATTTCCTTTCCTCTTTCCACACACACACATAACAATCAACACGATTTAAATTAAAAAACCACGTACAACCCATAAACCCCAGAGCATGGGGGCTCTCTCACAAACCCCTGTTAAGGTTGGGGCTCTCTCACAAACCCTATCAAGAGTAGGGTGGGTTGGCGTGGTGTGAGCAACCCTTTGAAACTTTCTTCGTGTCCGCATATCTCTGCATCATTTGTTTGCCAGCTCACGTAAGCGAGAGGCATAAAAATTGATTACGGTGCGTATGAGTAACGTGACACAAACGGCAGGAAGGATGTCTCCATGTCTGCTGCATTCAGACTGGCTGCCAGAATGTTTCCCCAACAATTAAACATTATTATTACTATCTCGTGGCACTCTCTTTTTATATGACCGTAAGATCGTTAAAGTCTCAAGTGCCATGAGCTCAGCTTTTTGCTCAATTAAATCTATATGGATTCACACTCGGACAGTCGGCACTGACCTTGAACTGAGATTCAACTGGCGGCTAAAGTAGATTGAAGCTAAGACATTGAGGCTATAACAGGGGAGGGGGAAGGGTAGGGAGGGGGACTGTGACGACTCCAATGAAAAACCTCAGCGAGTTGCCGCGGCATAATTTGCATAAGCCATACGCAAATTAAAATGAAAAAACGTGTTAGCTGTTTATCGAAAAGTGAGCAAAAGGAATTGGATATTGGCAGGGGATACGAGAGGGGCAGTGCAGCAGCGAATCATCGACAAACAATTAATGAAATACGAGAAATAAATGTAGAATTATTTTCCAATAAATTGCATTACCTGTGGAGTCATTGGGGGTGTCTAATATCTATCTATAGATAGGCACACAAAGTAGATATAGTAGACAAATTAAAGCCCGACTCACTGACAAAAACAATTGCCTTAATCGTGGTATCCCAGAGCCAAGCTAGTTAGTTATTTCTCTAGAGACAAATAATTGCACGCCCCCCAAAGTGTCTTCCTATTTGTTTTCCATTTCAATAATTGTCTATGCCAAATGCCGATAGCTCTAGCTCATATCTTACATGAGGTCATACCTATCTATATGTAGATAAATCCAGAGGAATTAAATGAACCGCATACCAATGCTAATATTGGTATTGGCGGCTTTGAACCTCTGGCTCAATTTGCTTGGTCAATAAATACAGAGACGCGGCTGCGGCTCAATTTTCTTGGGTTAATAAAGCAAACTGCGTTAAGCATTTAATTCCCGAGATAATTATAGAGTAGAGAGTGGCTTTCGGTAGCCGGCGAGCGCCTTAAATGGCAAGAAAATCAAACACAAAACGCGTTATGCTTTAATTTTCAAGATTATAGTGGCAGATTATTGCAAGATTTTAAATGTGGGTGGGAGGTCCAATGGAAAATGCTTCGAAAAATTAAAGCAAAATTGTTTTTTATTTATTCTCTTTATTACAGCATTAGCTTTCTGGCTTAGCAGCATCATCCTCGATTTCAATTTTCATTTTCTCATTGCAACTCACTTGATGATTCATCAGGAACCCATCCCCTTCTAGCGACGATCTCCCCTTCAAGCGAGACTCAACCTAATGACTGCAACAAAGACAACTTCAATGGGGAGCAGCAAAGTGTGTCTTTAAGTAAAGATACAACTAGGGGAACAGGGAAGGCAGAGGGCAGACAGAAGGGAGTCAGTCTCCCCAATGAAAGGAAACGCGCGCCAAACTTTAAAAGTCAGACATAAAATAGAGGGGGGGCATGGCAAAATGGCAAATAGCAAATGGAGAAGGGAAATACTTGTAGAAGGGAAGCAGAAAATGAGCAACAAAAATTAAGCAGCAAAACAGCAGAGGGAAACATTCCCCCCAAAACATGGATGTCTCCACTATGCTGCTCTCTTCCCCTTAAAAAAAACACACAGCGCCATTCATTGAGCAGTCCAAACCTTTAACAGCGATTCTCAAACTGTAAAAGTGTGAGCAGAGGGGCAGACAGTGCTATGTTGCTGTTGCTGTAGCTAGTGCTGTTACTCTTGCTGCTGCTGTTGCTGTAGCAACTGCTGCTGTTACTGCTGCTGTTACTGATGCTGTTACTGCTGTTGTTACTGCTGCTGTTGTGGCTGCTGTTACTTCTGCTGTTACTGCTGTTGTAGCTGCTGCTGTTGTTGCACTTCATTTGCACGTTGAAGGCAACGAAGCGTTAAACGGTTATGCATCAGCTGCTAGCGACACGCAGTCACAGAGAGAGAGAAGGAAGAACAAGGGAGCGAAAGGCACAGAGAGAGAGATATAGAGAGAGAGCAAAAGTGCGATAGGGAGAGATAAAAAAACTGCAGCAAGTCGCTGGGGCCATATGCTAAATGGCCAACGCAAAAAAAGAAACACACCAGCAATAGCAACGCTTACAAAAAACATGAAAAATCAAGAGATAAAAGTAGCTCGAAGTTAAAGATACCCTAATAAGCATTATTTGAGTGGAAGCTATTAGTGCAGTAGCCAGATCTGAATTGAAATGGTTGTGGGTAAAATGGTATTCCGTTCTGATGTGACTGTTAATTTTGAATAAATTTCCTATTAATAATAAGCCCAAAGTTTACTTCTTCTTTTGCCCTTATTGCCAAACAGCTCTTTGATATGTTTATACCCTCTCACTCTCTCTCTCTTTTCCAGGGTATACCCAGCCAGCAACGGAAACTTTAATTTGACTGTCAATGTGGCTGTTGCGCTTCGGCTGCTGCTGTTGTTGCTGTCTCTGCTGCTGCTGTTCCCCCTGCTGCTGTTGCCCCTGCTGATGCTGTTGCTCTTGCTGCTACCTCTGCTGCTGTTTCCCACTGATGCATTTCTGAATTTATTGCTAGCAATTTGCAGACACAAAACAAAGTTCAAGTTCAATGGCAGAGGCACAGCCGCACACAAAAAAAAAAAACTAAAAAAAGTTTCCCTTGTTTTAGCCATACCAAAAATTAAACGTCAAAGCGAACTTTAAGTTGTGCAACAAACAATAAAATCGCCAGTTACTGCTGATAGTAGTAGCTATCTTGGAATGATAAGAGTTCTGCCTGTGTCCGTGCCTCCGATAAGGTTAGACCTTCGATTAGCTGCTGTTAGGTACGGGGGGCTTTGATTACCGACTGGACTGACTTAAGTGGGTCGCCCGTCCGGTGTCCAGTCTTCGAGTTTGAATTTATAGCCAGCGGTTGACATTTCTACATATACCACATAATGTTGCATAAATCATGCTGCATCAGTATGCTGCCCCCACTTGAAAACCAATTCTGTGTTGCAGACACCACACATCAGGCGACCATGTGTTGCCAAAAATGGGTTCTCTTTGCACCAGAGAGAGAGAGAGAGTATCTTGTATTTTTGTATCTTGTATCTCTGTATCTGTATCTCTGTGTATCTGTGGGTGTTGCTGCTACTGCTGCATGCCCGTGGGCGTGTGCACTTTGACCTTTCCAATGATTTATGTATGCCCCCAACAAAACAGCAGAATAATATGCCACAGTGCCGCCACAGCTCGCTGCATCTGCCACAGCCCACTGCAAATACTGCAACTGCCACGGCCACTGCCACTGCCACTGCAACACTTGATATTTTGTTGTGGATTTTACATAAAAAGAAAGGAAGCAATAGAAGGAGAAGGAAGGAGGAGGAGAACTGTTACAATTGTCACATGGCTGCCATGCCATTTCTGATTTATTATGCACAGGCAGGGTCATGCCTCCACCTACGCCTCTGCCTTTTGCCACCGCCTCTGCCTTTTGCCTGATTTGCATAGGGAAATCTTTTGTTGATTGATGAGCACCCCCACCCCCACCCCACATACATTTTCCAGCTCATCCGCGCGGCCTTCGAGAGAGAGTGAAAGTTTAAGCCCAGGATATGTGGGCGTGTGGGCATGGCACTGGGGCCTAAGGCTGTGGCTAATTGATGAAGGCTGCAGCTTGAGGTCGGGTCAGGCTGCTGCTGGAGGCATCACATATTAATTTCCAAAGGCAAATTTTAACCGGAAAAATATGAGCGCAGAGGTCTGACGAGTTTAACCTTGCGGGCCAAGATAGATAGATAAACTAACCACAAACTTGATGGATTTTGGCACAGAAAATTAATGAAGATGTTAACCCAAGTGACCTTTCAAGTGATGGAAGCAAGGAAGCAACTGAATGAGAGACTGCACATAAGATGAGATTAGTTACTCTATAGATAGTACTACCCATAAAACTCTCTTTTAGCTGTAGCATTAGCTGCACCTTCTCAGCAGAGTTATATAGAGTATATAGAGTGCCATTCGGTGTTGCTTTTATCATTTTGCAGATTTCCTGTTTCGAGATTCCTTTTGTGCACATCACATTTGTATCTCAATTCGATTGCTCATTCGTTTCGATTGCCTGTCCAGAGCCACATAATAAAATGATTAACAAACTAATCCGTTCTGATTGTTTCACACACAAAGATACAATGAATACAAAGATACAATGAATATCGAAGCAAAGAAGTCACTGAACAGAAAGAGGATGGATCCTCGAGGCAGCAAGCAGAAAACAAAAAAAAATATAGCAAATCATCATTAAAAAATCTTGGACAACGGGGGAGCCAATCTACAGCAGATCCACAGATCCAACGATTCACAGATTCAACTTTGAAGTCCGAGTACGAGTCGGAGTCCGAATGGAATTGTCTTTGATCCGCCGCCGTTGCCGCAGAGTCAGCCAAAAGCCTCCACTGAAGTCCAAACTGACTGCAGTTTTGGATCGTATTTTTTTGTGCTGCTGGAAGTTCTCTTCGCTCTTCTCTAGTGAAAGATCAAGATTGCCCAGGCTACATTATTTGTACAATTGTGAATTCTCCCCAACTCGAACTCTAACTCTTTCTCTAAATTTTTCTCTACCTCCTTCTCCACATCTTTCTCTCTCTGTGTGTGTCTGCGCAAAAAATTCTCTCCGCCAAAAGAAAATTATTGCTACTTAGATAAATTTGCCATTTGGCTAATGGTCTTCCCCCCACACACCCCACACCCCCCTTTACCAACTTACGCTACCCCCCCATTGCAGATTTTTTGTATGCCATTTTATAGTTTTTCCATGTGCAGGAAAACTTACCTGCAAAGAGAAAGAGAGAGAGAAAGGTAAAGGAAAATTAGTTGGAGTGTCTATGAAATGCATTTAATTTTAAAGATTGGTTTTTTTGCACAATACAAAGATTTGAAAAGATTTGCAGAGATTTAATGACAGATTACAGAGAAATGTTTAATTCAACTTGAGCGCAAATATCTTACTCATAGATATTTTTAACAAATTTTTTTAAAGCGTATTTTTAAGTGATTAAGTGTAGAGGAATCTCTGTACATTAACTATTAATAAAGACAAGTGAAATTTGTGCGGGTTTTTGGGTAGTATGGGAGAGGATTTCAATGGAGTTTCGGGATGCTAAAAGAAACAGCTTTCCATTTGTTTTGGGCGGTATTAAATATTGGAATATTAATATAATTATTCTATAATTTAAAACACAAGAAAAATACCTAAGTTCCATTATTATTTTTCCATTTATGCTTTTACTTTCAAATACCAATTTATATAAATTTTCCCATCTTAATATCTCTATTTATGTATTTATATATAATTTTTATTGTAGATATTTCAATTATATTTCAATATAATTTTTATTTTATTTAATTTATATTTATATAAAATTGTAATTTAATTTAATTTTATATATTTATTAATTTATTATACTATATATTATTTTTTAATTTAATTTAATTATATCTTTCCATTTCCCATTCAGATTCATTCAAAATTTTTGTTACACAATTATTTGTAAACTTCTTTAAAGACCCCCCCCCAAAACCCGATCAATCCTCTACACAAACATTTCTTAATCGCTCGACAAAACTCAATCAGAATTTACGATTATTACCACGGCGACTCCACACACAGTCTGTGCTGCCAGTCAGTGTCCAATTTAGGCCTTTATTAAAGACACTTTTTGAGCCGCAAACAACAATCAAAACAATGACTGGCTTGTCCCTGTAACACGATCAATGGATCAATTCACATGCTTCCCCTTTCGATTTCCCTTCCCCACTTTTGCTTTAATTTCTTTTCTTCTGCGTTTCATTCTCGGTTTTTTATTGATTTCTTTGTAAGACCGGAAGCCACAAGAGGGGCACGTTCGGACAGACATTCAACAAGAGAGACAAGAGACAATGAAGATGCATGCAACCAGTTTGCTCGATGATAATATAATATTTGTCGTACTGCCTGCCCGTTGAGGTTTTGAAAATTTAAATGGACAGACCGACAGAGGGAAATGTTGTGTAAGTTTATTCTGTGCCCCTCTCTTTGTTGCTTATTAAACAACAAAAAAGTGGAATGGGAAATTGTTGGGGTGTTCTCTTTGCAGGGTCTTGTCTTTGGTTTCTTCTGGACTTCGATTCAGTTCTGCGTTCATTTGTTTGTTTTGATTCTGGGTTTGGACTTGAGTTTACTTTTGCTGCTGCTGCTGATTTCCTTGGGGAAACAAACAGACCGACAAACACACCGACAGACAGTTACAGACTGTCGTCCTTTTTTTCCTTCTCGTACAACAAACAAGCAGCTTCCATCATGGTCACGTCTTTATTTCGCTGTCTATCCATCTGGTGGCATGGATGGTGGCCACCATCTCCTGCTGCCACTGCCACAGCCACTGGCCACTCTTTCTCTCTTTTTTTTTTTTTTTTTTTTTTTGGTTTTCCTTCAGCTCATGTCTTGTCTTTCTGCGGTCGGAAACAAGTTTTCTGTGTTTTTGTTCTGTTTTTTGTTTGTTTTGTTTTTGTCTTCTGTTGTGTTCGGGGTCTGTAGGTCTTTTGGGAACCCTGTTAAAGAACTACAAACTGGTTTGTTCAGCCACCAGCAGCCACCACCACCTGTGTCCGTGCCCAAACCGCCAAGCCCAAGCCCAAAAAAATGAACAAACTATAGAAGCAAAACACGTGCCTCCCCCCCTCTCGATCAGAGATCAGAGTTGGACTTTTGCTTTTGCTGACTTTCATAGTAAAATTTATGATTATTCTCGTACGTTGATTGTAGTTATAAATATTTATAATTTAATTACAAATTGAATGCAATCGGTAGTAGAGGAAAAAAAAAACAAATAAATAAAATGGCTATAAGTAATGGAACTTGCGACTTTAATGTGAATGATAATCGGATAATCAAAGAACCCTTCTCGTAGTTTGGTGGAAAATGTTGTATAAAATAAAATAACTGGAGAATATTATGAATTGAAATTTTAATGTATATTTAATAAATTCCATCTACAAGTATACCAAAACAGAGGTTCCTCTCTTTAAAACTCGTCACATCACAGTGGATTTTCTTCATTTAAGAATGCTGAAAATATCATGAAAAAGAGACCGTGGTCTAACCTGCTATCTAAGCTCTGTCTTATACTGCCAAAATCTATTCTTTGAATCACAAAATACACACATGGAAATGCCTATAAGTACTAACATATTAATACTCATCAATAAAATATATTAATTAATATATGAAAAATGATTTCTATATCCTTATTAACCCCTACATTCGCCTGACTTCTACTCAATGTGACACACAAAATCCAAGAAATATTTGAAAATCATGTTTGAAAATATATGTATGTGCCCCAGCGTACTCGTAAATCCAATGTAGCTGTCATGTTGCCACTGACAACAAAAAAAACAAACTGCATGCAATTGAGAAACAGATGCGAGCTGAGAGATATTAACAGATGGAGATGCCAGAGAGTTGGAAGTTGCATTTGGCAGATCTTTTTGCAGTTAGTCAACCAGTTTCTTTGTTGAGGCACTGCAATGCCGCGCACAACACTCCGTGGCAGTGGCAATTACTGCGCGTATCTATGAGATACAAATATATTGCATGTGGATACAGCGCGCGCGCTGACAGGCAGGCAGACAGGCAGGGAGACAGAGAGGCAGACAGTCAGGCCGCTCTCCACACACAATCGCTGGCCAATCGCCAGTTTGCCATCTCGTTTATCATAGAGCAAACGGTTTTAATAAGCGATTTTCAAATAGATAAACCAAACACCCAACAAGTTATTTAAGTTTCAGCTGAGAGCTGCGAGCTGGTAGCTGAAGTTGGCAATTTGTTGGCATTTTGTCAGCCGCCCCTCCAAAAGATTTATTAATTATGCAGTCGAAAGTAGAACACAAACGGTTGATGAACTGCCCTGTCCTTGCGCGCCATAATGAGACCTCAAATTGCTGTTTAATATATTCTGTGCTCCAATCCAAAAGGTAGGTGCAATCCATCAGATAAATAAAGAACTCTATGAACTGCTCTTTAGAACGAATACTCCATCACCTTTTCTCTATCCATCTATTCACCTGTCTGTCTGTCTGCCTGTTTGTCTGTCTGTCTCTCTGTCCCTCTGTCTGTCTTTCGTACGGAAACCATTTCAAATATTAACAATCATAAGCCGTCAGGTTAGGTGTTTTGCAGCCATTTAACACTCAATTGAAGCACTTGACTGAATATTGAAATTGTGCGGCACAAAGGCACTTAACAATAATATTCATTAATTATGCTGCCCTTCTCTCTCTTGAATGGAATAATAATAATAATCAAATTCACATTAATCACAAATGGAGGGTTGATGGAAGTGACGGATATGGAGAGCAATTTATCAATGAATTTATATATCTTTTTTTGTAATTAAATGTTCAATCTAGAAGCAGATATACACGTCAGTATACATGGAAAATTATGCATAATTCTGAACATTTTCTATGCCTATAAAGATATTAATATTATATATCTATTTCCACTCTAGTTCCCTCTCGAACATCGAACCATTAAGTATATGATAACGATGACAAATTGTATGTCCGTTGGTAATTGCCAAATATGTAAATTGAGAAAATAAAATGAAGATAAAATAACAATACAAAATAAATCAACAAATTAAATCAATTAAAAGCAATCAACTTTTGGCATTCAAACAATTGCACCCCAATGTTGAACTCTTTAATCAAATTATCTGTTATTCTGATCTCACCTATGACATGGTCAGTGGTGCTCAAACTGTATGGATCTTAGCCGTGACAAATTCTGCAAAATTGCTGTTAACACCGCTGTTAAAACTGATGATAAACTGTAAGAGCCACTGGGTATGTCTGTTAACTGAAAGGAATACATTTACCCACTCATTCTCGACTTTATTACATGAAAATAGTGTGGAATATTATGTGCTGTATTATATTATTTCTTAATGGTTTAAAAAATTTAATTTAGCAAACGATTTTATTAGCTAAAACGGAAGAAATATCGAGCAATATGGAAATGGAAAACAAAAAACTATTAAGATCCATTAAGAAATATTTAAAATTATATTTCAACCTTTCAAACTAATAAAAACTTGTATGCTATATCGCTCATTTATATCAATAATCATTTTTAATTTTATCTACAATTTCCATCATGCCCACGCCCCCCGCCACTCCTCTAGTGGCTGCCTCTGTTCACACGCCATCTGACAATTTCACTTTTCATTTTCATACACCCTCGATAGATGGCAGCGGCTCAAGTTACCTACTAACCCAAGTCGCTGTTTCTCTGTCTCTGTCTGTCGCACTGTAGCTGTTTCTCTGTCCCTGTTTGTCGCTCTGTCTTTGTTGCTCAGTCGCTGTCTGTCGTTGTCGCAGTCCCAAGACACAGAAAGTCCAGTCCCCAGACCCAAACATTGGGCACTGCTGGCGGCAGCTGCTGCTGCTGCTAGTGCTCATAAATAAACATGAAATAAACATGAAAAACGCCTTAAAAACTAAACTAAAAAAAAAAGAGCAAAGCTAGTGGCGTCGCAGAGGCTAAGTCTAAAAAACCGCTTTAAAATACGCGCCAAAAAAACATGAGCAAAAAAAAACCTTAAGAGAGTTAAAAAAAAGGAAAAACAAACGTAGTCCGAACGAACGGCATTAATGGCAACTTTATTTTTTTGAAAGCTGACATTGATTGGACCCGCAATTGGCGACAAAATTGTTGTCGTTGTTGCTGTTGTTGTTGGGGTAGTCTGCTGCTGCTCGGCCTTTATGTGGAGGAGCCCAGGTATCGTGACATAGAGGTATGAAGAGGTTTATGAATGACTATCGAGTGTGTATTTTGGTATACCAAGGAGCACACTGCTCAAATATATTCAGGCCACACTTCAACACGTATCGATTAATGGTGGGGTTTTAATTGGGTACAGGTTTTTGGGGCAGGAAAAAGAGGAATTATTGATTAATTTCTCAACAGATTAATCGCTAATATCGATAGATTTCCTTTGCTTCTATTTTATATTTTGTGGCTTAAACTTCACTCTCATTCTAAACTTTAAAACTCAATCTTCAAAAGTAAATAAATCAAGCACGAAATATGATCTCCATCTTTCAAATCTTTCCACAAGTATCAAGCTACTCGCCGAGTATCAATGAAATATATATCTACAAAAAGAAAAACAGTCTATAAATCAACATCTTGTTGTGTCTTGCCTTTTGCAGGGCATTCCCATGGCTGAGCAAATGGGCTCCCCCCCTCCTCATTGAAAGCTGGCGATTTCTTTCGTGGACATATCAATTGCATGTTCTGCGAAATCAGGTCATCAGTTTTGGTCATCAGCAGCAGCAGCAACACTCGTAGCAGCAGCAACAGCAACAGCAGCACCCGTAGCAACAGCAACAACAGATGTTGCTTTGTGGTGCAGCAGCTTCCACCACAACGGACATAGTCGTAGGATTAAAATCAGGCACAGGAGTACTGTAATCCATGGTACGTGAACCTAATGGGAAATACGTTTGGGCCAGCGTCGTTCGTTTATTTAATATGCCACAGAGAGAGCCAGAGCCAGAGTCAGAGCAAAGGAGCACCCCAAAGGCCTTAAGACAAGAGCGACAAATGCAGGCAGGCATCCAAGAGCAGCTACAACTGCAGCTCCAGAGGCTCCTCATGCAAGTTTGATTAAATCAATCAGTGGGTAAAGCATCTAACGGCGACTGACAGTCGTCGGTACTTGCCTCTGGCTTCTACTCGTACCTCCGACTGTTGCTGTTGCAGTTGCAGTTGCATTTTCTATTGCTGATGTAGTTGCAGTGGCATTGTTGGTCAAGTGTGCTGCTGGTACTCGTATCTACATTGCTTGGCCATATTCGATGACTTGCATTCGTAATGCCATAGCCGGATGAAGCGAATGCCATGCGATGCCATGCCATCCCATGCCATGCCATGCCAGGTGAAGACATCACCAGGAGGAACCGCATAGAACTCAGAACATGGACACCATGAAATTTATAACAGTACCAGACAAAACATGGGGGAATTTGTAGGAAATTTATAGGAATTTATAATGTTCTCTGTGGTCAGTTTATATGCCATTTTATAGGGGTAATTGGTATCGAAAATATTCGATAGATCATTTACTAAAGTTATCAACTGTAATTCAATGTGTTTTTGGGCACTTTAGTGTAGCTTTAATGTGTTTAGCTATTTATTTCTTTATAAATTTACAACCATTTCGATTAGGCACTGATTTATTGGTAAAGAACGATTAATAATCGATGAATTATCCAAAGCTATAAAGCGAAAATAGTTACGATCAATTATGGGAATATTATAGCTTTTATCGATAATGTTATCGATACATTATCGATTAATTATCTATCACCATAAAGCTTAAATAGTCATTCCATATAGTTACGATCAATTATAGGAATATTATAGCTTTATCGATATTTTATCGCTACTGTTATCGACACATTATCGATACTTATCAATCACTTTTAATCTCTATTAAAACATTTACATCACCTGTTCGAGTTCCTCTTGCGGCGAGGCGGCCAATGTCAGCGAAGGTTGCCCACCCACTCCCCCACTGATGGGGGGACACGACTGCCGCTTAAAGTCCCTCCGAATGGCCAGCTCGTACCAGGGAATCAACGGCTTTACTCCTTAGCGTCGTCTGGCAGCCGATCTTAAAGTCCAACGGATCCATATACTCCGGAGCCATGCGATTCAGATCGCTGACGGCCGCATCCGCTGAGGCATAGATATTCCCCACCGACTTGTTGCCGCCGCGATGCGTGCGCCAGTGTCCGCCGGTGGCCATGTCCAGCATGGAGCCCACGGGCACATCTAGGCTACGGTGCAGGCCCGCCCCCATGCTCTTCACCCGCATGTGCCCCAGCGTGTGGTAACGCCGATCCACGGCATTCGGCAGCATGGGCATGGCATTGGGCACCACCAGCAGCTCATCCTGGTCGATGGTGGCAAGGCTCTGACTCGTGAAGGATCGCTCCAGCAGTTCCGCACTGCTGCTGCGCTGCGTGACTATCGGCAGCTCGTACAGATTGAGGCGTGTGCTGGTCGGTGGCCTCGTGGGCGTGGCATAGATCTTTGGCTTGGCATAGAGGCTCTCGCGGCGCACAGGTGCGGGCGGTGGCAGGCCCGTGGGCGAACGTGGCGCCTCCGTGAGCGACAGCGTCATGGGTCGGCGACAGCCCGTGGAGCCCACGGAATTGTGTCGCAGCGTGGGCGGACGTATCCTCGGATCGCGTTCCCGCTCCCGATCCCTCTCCCGCTCCTGCATGTCAAAACTGATCTTTGGCAGAGGCGAGTAGCAGCCCCGCTCGGAGCTGTCGTAGGAGCTGCGCAGGCCGCTGTCCAGCCGCCGCTTGGGACTGTCCGGTGCGGTATACAGGAAGATGTGCTCCTCCTCCCCCGCCGTATTGTAGTCGGGCGTCTTGGGCGTGGCACTGCTCTGCAGCGAGTCCAGGGAGAAGCGGGAGTTCTTCTTGACATTCTGATAGTCGCAGGGCATGCTGCCACCGCCCGACGAGCTGCTGGCATCGGAGAGCGGTCGAAAGCCCACGGAATTCGCTGTGGCACTCGCATAAATGGGCTCCAGATCGCCCCCGATGGTGGGTGTCCTCACTGGCTTCGCTCGGGCATAGATCTCCTCGGCATTCCCCCCCTGGCTGTAGCTGCTACGCAGCGACACAGTTCTCTTGCGTTGCGGCTGCAACATTGAGTTGTGGTGCGGCTGATGGGCGTGCGGCTGGGAGGAGGCAGCCGCTTCGGTGACCTCCGCGGCGCGTATGGAACAGGAGCGGGTCAAGCCTCGTGCTCGTATGGTGGCATAGCCATCATAAATGGGCGCCGACAGGGGCGATGGCGGGGGTCGACTGCTGGTGCTGGCAGCGGACATCGTTTCGCGTTGGATTTGTACGAGTATCTCTTAGGTTTTCCGGTATTTCGATTTGAGTTTTCACAAGTTTTTCATTTTGATTTTGGTCGATTGTTCGTTCGGTTGTTCACTTTAAACATTGATTAATCGCTGCAGCAGATTCGAAATTGTGGATTCAAATTTATCATTTATGTACAAACAATAGACGACTCTGGGGGTAACCCAGATATTTGTTTTAATGTTGTTCATTGCTGGGGCTAAGCACCCTCCCGCCAGTACCCACTCATTCATTCTTGGGTTTGCATCAATCATTTTAAATTGAACGCATGGGTTCATACATTGAGCATCCAATGAATTGCCCAGCCCAACCCTGCCCTGTCTTTGTCTGGCATCTATAGGATGCCTCAAAGACTGAGCATCGTGGCTGTCCCTCCAACTTATTCGATTTCTATGTCTACTTGGCTTTTGGTTTCTATGGCCAAGATGGCTCATTAACGCCTAATTAGCATCTATTTCACATGACGAGTTTTCTGATTGACAGCCTCCACCAAAGAAAGAAAAACTATCGCACCTCGGAGCAAGTTAATGGAGCAGCAGCCGAGGCACAATGGAGGCGAGTGGTTGGGGTTGGGTGAGGAGAGGCCTAAAGGATTCGACGGCTTTTCAATGTCAAATTGCGTAGCACGTGATTGGAATTTAATGGAGCTTTCGATTGTATAGAAATTATAGAACAATAATTGAATGTACACAACCCACAAATAACCCAAATATCATCCATTATTAGCCACCCGGAACTGCATTTTGGATGTGTTTGCTGATGTTCTGCTGCCCAAACATTTTATGAGTTTTATCACAACTACTTGACACATTCGACAGACACCCAACGAAGGCACTGAAACGAGTATTTGTATCTGTATCTTTTTGCTATGTATCTGTATCTATGTGCCATGTTGGCTGTGTGCTGCCATTTCTATAGCTATTTTTTTCTTGCTTGCTGCCTGTCAATTGGTTTGTTAGTTCTTTGGCCCGCAGCAGTCGTTGACACTTGAGCGAGACAGACAGGCAGACAGACACAGAAGGAGGAACAGAACAGCACGGAAACACTTCTGGTTGCAAGGCGCTGCTGTCCAAGATTCTGCTTGGAGGCGGGGTGTGGGGGGAACTTGGGCTTGACTTCGGGCCTGGCCTGGCCTTCCCGACAATAACAAGGAAATGCAATAAACAACAATTTTCTAATGTCATCAACATACTATGGTACAGACGGACGAACGTTTCGATGTTTCTGCTTTATTGTTGTTGATTTTCTACTGCAGCTCTAAAGTCACTCTTTCTACCTCTTTTCTCTGTTGTTTTTAGCACTGAATCTCTCTCTTTCACTCTCTCTCTGTTGCTTTTAGAACTGCGTGAATTGGCTGTAATTGTTTTGATTGCACTTCATCGGGGTACTACTAGTATATGCCACAGTAAGTTGCCACTCCGCTCTCTGTTGAGAGTGCTAAAACCGACTTTAATTGTGGGGCTCTGCAGTACAGGATGTGCGGGGAATGTCTATCATTTTAATACAACTCAATGTGTATGAAGTAATTAAACACCAAATTAAAGTTTTACAATAATTAGAGAGTGTCAAGAAGGGGGAATGAACAAAGATAAGTGCAGCTGTTGTTGCAAGTGTAGCAGAAACAGCTGTCAGTGGAATTCCAGTTACACTTTAAATGGAATTTCTAAGTGGGTTTACAGCTGGCAAAATATCTAGTTCGAAATCTATAAAAAATCCCCTTAAACTATATAAAGTTTCTACTGTTTTTACATTGATTTTTCTTACATTTTTTGGGTTAAAATTTGAAGCTTCAACTTTAAGTAGAAGTTCAACACATGCACTGTGCATGCACATATGGTAGTAACTGTGCTGCTGCTACCCAGCTTTTTAAACAAAAACTTTTTAAAATGCAAGAAACTAAAAACTATATACGTAGTTTCAAAGTCAAGCCAAAAAAGCAGTCAAAAACTTTTGTTTTTAAGTCAAACTTTAGGCTGAAAGTCACGAAAGATGTGCGCAAAGTAGATTTTCAACTACTTTACTTTAAACTTGGATAAAAAACTGCAGTTTAATAGATAGACTCTGAATGAGTTGCAATTGCAACAGAAATACAATTTTACATGCATAAAAGTAACTCCAAATAAATATCATAAATACATGGGTAGGGAGTAAACAATCAACTCTAGTCAATCCTGCCTAAAAAGATGGCATCGCATAGGCCATTCCACATGCACACACTTGTACCCCATTAACCTACAATCCACAAAGCCATTCACACACACACACACACACACACACACACACACACACACACACACACACACACACACACACACACACACATAGATAAATCATAAATTGTAGATACATTGCCTGCCTGCCTGTGATTGTATCATGGCAATCAATCAGCCTTTCAATGCAGGCAGGCATCTCAGATGACAATGTGAATCACCATCTACGGTTTGATAAGCACTGCTAGTGCTGGTGCTGCTGCTGCTGCAGCTGACACTCGACCGACGACAAAAAGTGTTGCAGTGGCAATGCGGAAATCTCTTCAAATTTATGAGCTATGCAAAAAACAATAAAAGAAAGCAGCAAGTAAAATCATTTCAAAAGACAACAAAAAGACAGCAAAAGTGGCAGAGCGGTGACTCAGCCTTGGGCTAGAGTTTCAAGAGCAATGCAGAGCAGCTACGGCTAAAAGTTTGAGAGAAATGAAGACAACAGCGTAGAAGCAGCGCAGGATGAAGTTTGAGAAAAATTCGAGCTACAGTTTGAAGCAGCAAAGGCTGAGTTTGGGAGAAGTTAAGACAACAGTTTGAGATAACTTGATACTGACAACGTTTCCAGTAACACTTTAAAAGACATTCAGCTTTTCCCAAAAGTCACAGAGATTTTCAGTCCACAGTTTTACAGAAACAACCATCATAGTTTTAGAGCCACTTGACCAGAGAAACTGTGACTGACAAAGGTTCCAACAATACTTTGAAAGCTATTCAGCTTCGTCCCAAAAGTTTCAGATAATTTCAGTCCACAGTTTGACATTAACAACCTTCACAGTTGTAGAGCCACTGGAGCAGTCAATAATTTCAATCAAACCACGGACTCAAATCGTGCAAATTGATTCAAAAATAAAAAACTGCGCATATAAATCAAATTTTTGTCAAAAAGTATTCCAAGCACCCACAAGGCATCAGAAAATCAAAAAATCAAAGCTGACTCTCCATGAAGAAATCTCCCCCCACCCCACCGCGCACTGCAATAATAATATTTTGAAATGTGACTTTTGTGGGTCGGGTCGGGGGCTGTTCATGTGGGCGTCTAATTGTTTGCATTTTTCTTTCGGCCAGAAAATAAACTATTGTCTATTGAAATTTATGCAATTGCAAATGCAGTTTGCATTGGCATTTAATAGTCTATAGTATCTGCTCTTATATATCTTTCAAGTGAAATATATATATATGTATTTATGTATGAATGTACGATGAACTTTTGTGGCCGCCTGGAAATGCCAAAAGTTCAGACTGATTTCTGATTTCCTGTGCGGAGGCGTTTCTTTGTTTTTGTATTCACTCTTTTTTTTCTTAAGCATTTTTTATACACTTTTTTGCGGTTGTTGTTGGTTTATCTGTAACGCACCTTTGACAGGGGCAGCAGCAGCAGAGCATTGACAACTTTCGCCAAAATGCAAAGCCACTAACACAAAACCATCGCCTCTGCCTTATCGCGAGTGTCTGTCTGTCTGACTCTACACCTTTTCTTAGTCTCTGCCACAGATTTTTGGGGCGCTCTTTCCTGTGGGCAGACTGGCAGAGCACTGTCTAGACAACGCGGCTGCTGCTGCCGGGGCTGCCTGTCTTATCATTGAGCTCGAATCTCAAAAGGAAATTGCTTTAAATTTTGTGTGTGTAGAAAGAAGAAATATCAAATAAATATAAAAAATATTAATAATGAGTGACATTTTGAGTGTCTGAAAACTGTCGCAGTAGTAGGCTGATTAATGCATTTAGGAAATGAAAACATCACACACTAACGTGGAGTACGAGCAATGAGATTAAAGCGATCAAGAGATCGTCTCAACACATGTTCTCCGTTCTGCTGCTGCTGCTGTCTTGGGGGTCGTCTTCTCTATGGCAACAACAACAACAGAGAAAAAAAACTACTACTACTATTTTTAATGATGATGCTGCCTGCCTGCTGTTGCTGTTCACATTGGGTTGCTCTCGAGACACTTCATTGATCGATTATTTCAGCAGCTACGCAAAAAATAAAATAAAATAAATAACTCGTTGGCTAATTGTGTCACAGGCAAAATATTCGACAAAATTCTACCACTTCAATGACAAAAAAAAACTGGTTGAAAAACAACAACAAAAGCCACAACAAATTCATGACTTTTGAGAGCTGTCAACTGCATAGCTAAGTAGCCCCCTCTCGGGCCTTGGGTTTTTGGTTTTCGGTTTTCAGTTTGGGTGTTAGATTTGACAGACAACCTCAATGGGTGCTCTGTGTATAATTTTATTTTTTGTTGACTGCTGCTCAAGAAGGCTTCCCCCCATCAGCTTTTAAGGTGTGTGTAGTGGAAACTATAAAAATTAATAATAATAAAGAAAATCCAATGCAGCAACAACAATTTAATGGCACGGCATTAAAGTATTTTATAGTTCGTATTTCATTTTTATATAGAAATTAATATTGGAAACATATATTTCCGTTGACAGCAGCAAAAAACGGCAGCGGCGGCGCCTCAAAACATTGCCAAAGTTTTTTTTCCATTGAATTTTTTGGGGCTTTGCCTTTGCCTTTGGGGGCTTATCATCGAACGGTTATCGCGCAGAGTGAACTCGGATCGTAAAATTAATAAATTTATGTATTTATGCAAAAAATAAAAAAGAAAACAAAACAAAAGTCTTGAAAAGGGAGCGCCAGGCGACGATCTACAAAAAACTAAGAGTTGGCTTGTTGCTCTTAAAGAGGGTATTGGGATTTTGAGTGGAAGTTTGGCAAAGTGTAGAACAAAGTGCAGAAATTTGCCAGAGAAGAGAAGAAAGAAACTCATAGGCTATAAAGTAATTTATAATGAAACTTATAGGTACTAGAGTAGTCCATGCAACCATTAAAACCCTCACAAACAACGTTCCATAATTGAATGAGTCCATTGGCATGAAAATGTTTCCATTGGATGGAAACTGTGAATTAATTGAACTGAATTTGTGTGCTAAAAATGGAAACAAAAGAGGCACAAATGTGCGTACAAATTTAAGTCGACAAAGTCGCTTTTTTTTGTATTTATTTCTATTAAAGAATATTTGTATCGAAGCCTTTAAAATTGTATCACTAAATCATAAATAAAAGTTGATATTTCTACCATAAATCCTTTAATGAAAAACCCCACAAAAATGCGCCCATATGGTACTCTCAAGTATGGCTTAGAGTTTTAAGGGTTTCAAGGGGATAATCCCATCATATTTAGCCCAGATTAAACAATATTAACTTATACCTGTAGTGGGATTAACCTAATCAGCAGGGTATTTCGAATATCAGCAAACATTCTGTTACATTTGTGCTACATATCTGCTAGTCATATGTAGTATATATAGTTTTCTTGTATCTTTGTATCTTTACTCTGACGTTTATCGAAGTGCATTAATTAGACACGAAACCTGCTGTGCGGAGAGAGAGGGAAGGGAAGGCTGTGAAGCCTCGGTCCAAGTTTTTCGGCGGAACTTTATTGGGCGGGTGGAACCGGTCTTGAGATGAGATCTTGACTGAACCGAGACCAGATTCCCTCCTTCAATCCACTCCACTCCATTCACTTCCTCACTCAACGTAGCAGCAGCAGGGGCAGGGGCAGGGGCAGCAGCAGCACTTGACAGCCCAGGCGGAGGCACATAAGCACTTTTGTGGAAATTATAAACAATTGAGGCTAATTTAAGTTTTCTTTTGCCAGCTAAAGCCTCGCAGAAGATCGGCTACATATATCGTATATCGTGCATTCATATATAACAACATTAGGCATGTAACTCGAGAGGGTTTTTGTTTGTGTTCAGCTTTTCAATGGGTGGGGAGGGGAAATGAGTTTTTTTGCGTCAATCTGCTCGAGCATACTATATGAGAGATCTTTTTATATAAACGACGACGACGAGCCTTAATGCATTTCATTAAGAGTTACTTGAGTGCCCCTCCCCTACCCAGCGGAGATGGGATGGCAATTGCATTTGATTGCCGGACTGGAAAACCAATTGCATAACCGAAGGTCGGAGCAAGAGCTGCTTCCAGTAGATAGATGGCTGATGGCTGAAACAAGCATCTCTAATGCGGCAAAATCAGAGATAATGTCTGCTTAATGACGAAGATAAGTCTGCAGTCTATAATCCGCCTTATTCAAGTGTTTATTTATCTCTAGAGAGAGATGTAGAGAGAGCGACAGAGAGAAGAAGAATTTGTGAATTTAAGCGGCTTTTTGTGTTATATGCAAAGAGCAGCAAAATAGATACAAAGATAGACGCTGCAGATAAAGAGTTAGTGGAGAGATTTCATGGTATGGGAGTTTTCAAGATACTTAATAAGATTTTGGATAGCAACAAGGCAACAAAGAGTGATGGTAATCTATGGGCTAATTGCAGCTCAAATCTGCTCAGTGATTTGTTAGATGCCTGCATTCGAAGATGCCTTTCATTTTTGAAGAATTTTAGAAGGAAAATGTGGAATTTTTGCTGATTTTCTTTATTAATTATATTGCAAATAAAGTATCAATCTCATTATTTGTGTTTAAGATAGTTAAAATCCTAACCAATGAATTTATTTAAGCTATATTTAGTGACTTTCTTTCCAAGAAAGAATTTCTATTAATTCCATATATTTATATGCATTTATTTCTATATTTATTTCCAATAATAAATAACCTTGTGCCATTTAAATATTATTCCCAAATAATTCCTAGATAATTCTCAGCCTATACCTTCTGCACTAATAAAGATCCTTATCAAACATCAGTTTTATTAGCCTTTAGATCAATTTTTTAGAAACGAAACTGATGTACAATTTTAGCAGTTAAATTTTTATGTATTTCCCAAGAAACTCCAACCAAAAATTAACCACTTTTTCAAGAAGTTTTCTAAGCACTTTAAGAACATTTCACCAGCCCCTCCATAAACCTCTCGAAAAAAACCCACTCTCATATCTTTCATCTATCTAAATAGGCAGACAGAGACAGAGAGAGAAGGAGGGAGAAAGAAAGGCCTCTGCCAAATGTTACAATGGGATTGCTGGCACCTACACAACAGCTAGAGCTACAGATACAGATACAGATGGATCCCTGCTCGACACAGACACAGCTTTTTTGTTGTTGTTGCAACCTATTACGAGTGCTCCTCGTACCACTCGTCGTATTATTGTCCATTGGGGGATGCATGTTACGGGGGCATAAACAAAAGTCGAGTGAACGCCGAACCCCCTTAACCCCAAAGCCCATTGCCCCGAAAAAAAATGCAGAGCCAAAAAATAATACACGCTAAAGAAGAGCGGGAGAGAGGGGTAGAGAGAAAAAGAGTGGGGAAAAGTTTTTTGTTCATTATTATTATTAGCGATGAAGATGGGGGGCTGTAGATATAATAATAAGTAGGGAGAGAGAGAGGGGACGGGAGGCAGAAAACTCATCAGCATAATCAACAAAACAAGAGTGGAAAGGAAGGCACTGGGCACCAAATGTTGCATGCAACATGCACACGAGGGGGTTCCCTCTCTCTGACAGAGACAGACAGACGAACAGACAGATAGAGTGATGTGAAGTTGTCGTCATTGTGCTCGTGCATATATAATAATTTCTGGTACTGTATGCACTCTGTTGTTGTCTGTTGTCCATCAAGTGGACGTCTGGTTGCACGTTGCCACAGATGTGCAGCCCGGGAAGGAACTGTGCTGTGGCAATTGTAATTACGAATGAAACTCAAGTGGAACTTCAGTTTCAGAACTGGTAGATCGTTAGGATAGAGTAAAGGAGGGGGGGAGGGGTTTAGTGGATTCTATTCGCATGCCAACCAATAAATTTCCAATTGCATTTCATTAGCCTTCGAATGCTTCGTAAAGCCAAAGCCCTGACTGACCCCCAAGGTTTTCGCTTCTCTGATAAATTGCCTGCTGACGTGATTTGTGTACAGAGCGAAGACAGAGAGAGCGAGAAAGAGAGAGAGAGAGAGCGAAGAGAGAGAG
Organism: Drosophila bifasciata; assembly: GCA_009664405.1. Taxonomy (NCBI): domain Eukaryota; kingdom Metazoa; phylum Arthropoda; class Insecta; order Diptera; family Drosophilidae; genus Drosophila; species Drosophila bifasciata. The sequence goes on along the minus strand of CM019042.1, from coordinate 40,278,092 downwards.
AGATACTACAGTGATTCCTATTCCAATTTTCTACTGGAAATCATTTTGATTAGATTTCTCGACTGTTTTTTGTGTATCTTTTTCGATTCGTTTGTTCGGTTTTTGGGTTTTTATGCAAATTTTCCCAGCCATGTGGAAGGTGGCAGTCGAGTGACAGTGGCAGTGGGGCAATGGCAGTGTGGTAGATGCTTTCTATGCGATTGTCTGGCATTGTCTGGACATTGTCTGGTTATTGATGGATTGTCTGACTGGGATATCCCACGTACGAGCGAGCGAGCGATCGATCGTTTGATGGAGTAAATCAAGTGAAGGAAAGTGTTGCCCCCCCCCATGATTGATAATTATAAGAAAAGTGGAAGACAGTCTCCCAGGTTCCCTCTACCCAACCCTTTGAACAATTTAGTAAATTGATCCTCCTGCTGCTGCCTCCTCCTCCTGCTGCCTCCCCCTGCTCCTGCTGTCTTTTCTTATAATTCAGGGCATTATCATAATTAAATTTTCAAGAAACTGAAGAGCCAAAGAGAGTGGGAGTGGGAGGAAGGGACACAAGAGTGGGCCCCAAAGAAGGGGAGCGCCTTCTGTGGAAACTCAAGCACTAAATGGAGAAGGCAGCGGAGATAAGAGATGGAAAACGAGAGAGATGGAGATGGAGTATGAGATGGAGTTCCAGATGGAGATAGGAGGAGGAGCTGTGTGCTGTCCCTTCCAAGAACTACAATCATCAAGTGGAGCAGGTCGGTCTCTGATGCTCAATGGGTTCAATGTTTGTCAAACTACAATTAGAAAGGGGGAATGAGGAGGAGGAGGAGGCAGCCACAGAATGGGGCAGACTGAAGGGTAAGAGGCAGCAACAGCAAACTGAATGAGGCAGCAGCAGCAACAGAATGGGGCAGCAACAGAGCTGGAGCTGAAGCTGAAGCTACGATCTAGCAGCTGCCACAATATTAGTTGCAGCTGATTAATGATTGAGTTGCATTCCATGCCGCTCCATTCTGCTTCATTCTTCTTTCGTGTTCTGCTTATGGCACTCCTATCTTTCCCTCTCTCTCTCTCTTTGTCGCGTTTTCTTTTTACTAAAAAGAAGTAGACAAAAAGCCGACATTAATGCGTGTTTATTGAGTGTCAGGCCGCACAAGGACGGCTGCAATTTGATGGCAGCAGCAGCAACAGCAGCAGCTGCAACAGGCAACATGTTGCCAAAGGTGCAGCCACCAATTAGACAACATAAAGGTGCAACGATAGGGTAAGAAAACCTACAGTATGGGCAGCAGTAGCAGCAGCAGCCTTGCCTCCATAATTTTCTGAATTAAAAAGGTTGGGCAGCAGCCAGCCATTAACCTAATTATTATATTAGTTTGATAGTTGGGTTGAAGGGTTCTCTGAAGGAAACTTCAGCTGGAAGTTGCATTTAATTGAAATGGGAATTTGAATTGGCAAAATGTTATGCTAAATGTGCAGATCTCAGGGAATGGAAATGGGCATGAATGGTGGCATGATTACATGTTGCTTTTGTTCAAGTGCTCTTAGACAAAGGAATGAACTGAAGATGGATACTAAATGGAACCCCTTACTACAGAGGCTAAGGTAAGTCTTTTAAGGCAGGGAGAGTATTTAGTTCTTATGATGGAATTTTTGTAAAGATATTTGTATATTGATTTTTTAATTTAGGAACTTTGATATTTTTAATATTAAAACTTTTGTATTCATATATTTAAAATTTTTCCATTTTAATCTACAATTAATTCCCATTCATTTTCTTGCAAATCACCTTTACAAAATAATGCATAAATGTTCTATAATTAACGCTTAAATCACGTTACATCTATCATCTAAATCTGTGCTTTAATTTTTTCATGTTTACTTCCCCTATTGTTCTTTATCTTTTGCTTTCATTTTCATCTTTAATTCCCCTGCATCTTTTAGCACTTCTTTAACATAACATTCATTCTACCATTCATTCAAGTTAATTCTATGCCATAATTTTTCTAGATTTTCCTACATTTTCCCATGCTAATTTGCTCTTCTTTAATGATTTCCTCTCTACAATAATTTCTTGTCTCATTTTGATAATTATCATTTCCTTTCTTTATTTATATTTATTCCCGCTTTTCCGCCAATTAAAGCAGACTACAGACTGAACCCTTGAACCCTTTTTTCTTGTCTAATAAAATATATCCCTGTGCGCCGTAGCACAGGTAGCATGCCTCCTCCATTAAGCATGCCAGACATGCGCCTTGGGTTGGATTATTTCGGCTCTACATCGATCCGAACCGATCCATTGGGTCATTAGCCTGCCCTTCCATCAGGGGCTGGCAGGGGCCAGGGGACAGTAGCACAGCAAACGAATCGATGTGCGGGTTGGTTGGCTTGGGCTCTTCATAAAATTTTGCCTGTTAATTAAGTGACGCCTTACCCTGCCCTGAATGGGCTTTGTGTCTGTCTCTCTCTCTGTCCCTTTAAGTGTTTTCTCTGAGGTTTACTACGGGCACACACACAATTTGTGTGAGACTGCTCCTAGGGCTGTATTGCTGTAGGGCTGCTCAAATATTTACATGGCATTTACATCAAACACACACTGAAATATGCAAAACACTCAACAGCTGCCCCACAGAGTGAGAGACTGTTTGGCGGCATCTGAAACAAACGTTTTTTACACTCCCCTCACATTCAGTTTAAAAAAAAAGGTGCCAAACAGTTGGCAATGCCATTTCGAAAACCAAAGAAAAGTGTAGAAAATTGCTGTGTGCCTTTTTCTTTCGAGTTTTATTATCGAGTCGAGGAAGTCGACGACAACTGGCTAACAGTCTTAAAGAAAGACTGGCAAACTCTTGAGGGAATGGCTGTGCCGCTGACTGGAAAAAGTGATCTACAAAAAAAACATGTGTATCAGAAATTGCCCATCAAACTGTCAGCCGGAAATTGTTATGTACTCGAGAGATCCAGTGCGATCAGCGATCCATGGCGGCTAATTGAACTGGAAAACGACGAACGAAGTCGCGTCGAGGAGGCTTTTCCTTTGGCCATTTTCACACTTTCTCGATGGCAGGCATGAGGCATGAGGCAGTTCAAAGAGAAACGATTATTAGAAATCACAAACAACTTCAAAGTTGTGACGCCTGTGACGGTCGGTGTGCGAAAAATTACAAATTAAAAACTAATTTTCTTTTGCGCCACGCCCCATACGCCCCTACTCTCCTACCCTAACATATTTCAGGCATGACTAATTTTGATTAGCGGCGCATGAAAATTTTTAGCAGCACAGGCAAAAATCAATCTTCATCTTCGGGGCAGAGCCGGAGACAGAGGCCAAAAAAGTTCATTCGTAATATTCTTTCAATTAAAATAACTCAAAAGAAAACGAAAAGTTTCTACACTGCCATAAATCTCGTGCTGTGTGAGGGGAGGCGCCTCTAATAAGAATTTATTACAAAATACTTTTCAAAGCGGAAAACAAAAACAAAAAGAAACTGATAAAGGATGGGAATGGGAATACAGGATACACCGAATGAAGTAGGGGGTTGAAAAAATGCTGGGAATTTCCTTTAATTTCTCACTTCCCAATAAAATAATTGATCGCATGCCACACACACAAAGACACACACGCACAGCCTCTCCCCTGCTTGAGGGTGACACCTCGCGGCAGCTGCCACATTGCGAGGGAGAGACGACTCTGAAATTTTAGATGGCATAGAATGGATGATGTACAGTCCCCAGATCTTATCCGATTGATTTTTTCTATTTGTTTCGGCTGTGTGCCCAAAAAGTCATTAGCCAAAAGTCAATATGTGTAAAATTTGTGGCAACAGATACGTCGAGGCATTAGCTGGACTGCATTTCCATTAAAGTTTTTTTTTGCATGGAACAGACAGCAATCGAGCAACCAAGAAAAACAAAACTAAAAACTTTCAACAATGGATCAGACAATGTCTTTTATTATCCATTTGGCTGCTGTTTTTGTTGCTGTTTCTACTCTCCTCTCTCTTGACATGTTTTTGTGCAATTTGTGTGTAGGACAGGCTACTGTTTGTGTTGTCTCGTGTTTGTGTTGCATCTGTGGCAGTGGCATAGTCGAGGGGTTGTTTAGGGGTAACATTTAGGGTGATCGTAAAATACGAGGGGTGGCTGTGACAATGACAGAGATAAAGAGAGCGATATGATCAATATAGTATGTATAGGGAAGACTATAAAAAGTGTGTGGGTTTAAAGAGAGTTTTATGATAGGCAGACATGCATAATGCAAGTAGAAGAAAAAGGTAACCATAAAAAATGTTTCAAAGTGGTTTATAGCTATAAAATAATATATATTTTCGGTTTCAAATGGTTTCGAAATTATTACATATTGTTTATGATCCCAAATGAAGAGCAGCAGGTTCAGGAAAAGCGATCAAAACTAATCAGAAATATATTAAAATGTTTTGAAAATATTTAAAAGAAAGTTTTTAGCTGCCGCAGATAAAGATATGTATCTATCATTTTTTTGGCAGCTACGAGAGTTCATGGTCGTAAATAAATCATTTTTAAGCAGAATTTAGATAAAAAATCTATATTCATATTTTATGTTTTATAATTTATGGTATTGTTTTTGAATAAAATTTACTTCTGGTTGTGAAATTGCTTTAGGAACTCTTCTAAAAAGGTTTTTAGGTTCCACTTTATATAAAAAAGTTATCCAAGCAGCCTCTCAACATTTCTTTTCTGATTTTCCCAGACAATTTGCTACGCTTAACCTTTGTTTTCTTTCCATTTTCGCAGTTTTCAGTTCTCAACGTTCGTTTTTTCTTAGTTGTTTTTAAGCCATTTTCCAACTTTCAACGCAAAAAAAGACGCCCCCCCTTTTGGCAGCTCCACTCCGTCACTGGCTTTTGAACTCCACTGCATTTAAATGGGATGTGCAGGGCTTTTCATCACATGTATCCACGAAATACCGAACTACTCGTACTCGTACTCTGTATACTGTATAGAACTGAACAATTTGCCCAGAAAACTCATTTCGACATGCTCCATTAAACCATTTTGCCATTGTTGCACTTTGGGCATTCCCCTCTTTTCCCTCTTTCCCCCCGTTGTGGAAATGCTTCCGTCACTGCCTGCACCGTCTGCCACCTATGGAAATCTGTTTGGTGTCTGTTTAATTTGTTGCTATTTTGGGTGAAAACAAAAACAAATAGAGAGAGAGAGGGAAGTTCCACTCCACTCGTACGTATAGCTGATATAGCAGATTTTCCTATGGCAATAAAGTAATCTGCTGATTGTGCAATTATTGTGCACAACCCCCCTCACAAGACTGACTTCTTCGGTGTAACTTTACGTGGAGCAAGAGAATGGATAAGAGTCTGGGAATTGGTCTGCTCTGCTCTGCAGACAGTGTCTGCTGGGAGTGAAGAGTGGGGTCTGGTTGGGTCTGGTCTGGGAAATGGTATACGATATGCTCCCCCCCTAGCAATGAACACGACTTGGACGGCGACTTGGCTGTGCACCCACAGCTTCCATCTCCATCCACTTTATGTTTAATTGTTGCAACATGTTGTATTGTTTGTTCACTTTAGCTTATCAATTATCTGTGTTTTTATCTCATTTTAAACTTTTTTTGTTGCTTTTTTTTGTTATCTTTCTGTGTCAGCAGCACACACTCTTTTTTTTGTACAGATATTCTTTTTGGGGAGTATCTTTTTTGCGCTGACCGGTTCCCATACACAACATATTAATTTTTGGAATCCCTTTGTTTTGGATTTTGTTTGGGTTTTTTTTATTTTTGCACGTCACATAAAAAACACGTTTCTCATTTGTGGCCCCAAAGGCACTTTAGCACTTTATTTATTTATAGATCTGTGTAGAGCTTTGGAAATTTCTGCCTCAGCTCATGAATGAACCTTTGATTTCTTGATTTATTTTATATTTATTTTTGCTTGATGAATTTCGCTTACAAATCTGCACTTCACGCAACACTTTAGCAATCAGTTGGATAAACAGGCGATCGAGTAGCGCGACGTACTATCAGATACATACGTTCGCTGGGCAGCTCAGTTACACAGATACACGCGATCGCGGCGGCATTGAGTTACAGATACTCTCTATTCGCCCAGAACGATCCGCGCTCAGTTACAGATACGTGCGACGCGTCAGAGAGTTGAATTTGAAATGTTGATACAACATCAAAATGTTGAGCAAGATCAGTAGCAGCCGCGAGAGAGCGTAGCACACAAACACAAGCAAGCGAGAGAGAGAGCGAGAGAGTTAGCAAGAGCGCGCTCTAACGATCAGCAACATGTTGATGTTGCTGTTGCTCTCCTGTTTGCCAACATGTTGCCTGGCTTATGCGTGCGTGTGGCTCGACTCCAAATGCGGAACTGTTCCGTTATGCCTGCCACACTCGACTCCAGGGCGACTCCAAAAAATCCTTTTGGCAGCGACTGCCTGCTGCGACGCTAACTGCGGCAGCAGCAGCTGCCATGACGCCAACTTGTCGGCGGCGCCAGCGATGGCGACAAAACAAATAACAGAATCACACACAGGGAAAGTAGCGGAAAAACAAAACGAGGGGGGGAAACGGCTGCAAAGAGGGGTGGGTGGATGCTCGAAAATGCTGTTAAGAGCCGGGACTAATGGCAGCCGAGGGGCGCTACGACACACAAGGGTGTAACGAATACGAATTTAGAGGACGAAACGAAGCCAAGTTCCGGTGAAGAGCAGAGCACGGGAATAATGAAGATAGATCCCTATATGCGGATCGGTAGGCGTGTGAAAAGAAAATTCATGAATTTAATTATAGGGGGATCCTATGTTTAAGGAGCCACGGAAGAGGAATACAAACTCCCAAGGGAAGCCAAATAGTTTCTAATGAAATATTGTATAAAAATAGATGGGAATTTTAATACAAATTCATGGAAGGTCTTTAGATATTAGATTTTAATAAATGTATTTTTAGGGAGAGATTTAATTTTTTTTAAATTTTAATTATTATAGAAAAGCTTTTTATTTTACATATTAGAAATAATGGAAATTTCTTGCTTGATCTGTTTATGATATTCAGATTCTATATTATAATCATCCTGAAATCAATATCCTATAAATCTAATTAAATTCCACTATAGAAAAGTGTTCTAAAAATCGGATTTAATCTGATTGAAGCTTCTTCATCCCACAAACCCTTTAAGCACTTCTCACTCCCGCAGAGCATCCTGGGAATTCCCCATAGCCGATACCAAAATGTAATACATATCCTGCAGGATATGCCGCCACAGACCAAAGTCAGGCGCCACTGTGTCGACACTGCGTACCGTACGGCATACAATATGTATCTGTATCTGTGGCTACAGCCATAGCCACAGTCGCAGTTTCCGTCTGCGTCTTTGCCGTGCCCCATCGATGACTTCAAAACTATGCAAAAAAAAGCAGCTAAAGCAAAAACGAAGCGCAAAAAAATGACAGACGCAGCTTCCTGTGTGGCAAGGACTTCGTCTACGACGACAGCGAGACTCCAACAACATCGACAACAAAGTGGAAAAAATTGCAAATTTGTGTGTGTTTGCAGTGTTAGTCGTAAGGCCAAAGTGAAGGACAAAGTCGTGCGTCCCCCCCACCCGTGGCGTCATTTATTTTTGGCGCGAGACACTGTGGCGCCACTGAAAATTGCTTCAGCGACAATGGCCGCCAAAATCGCGACATAGACTGCTTCAGAGAAGACATAATAAAGTTGTAAAAACTTCGGAGATGGCTAAAAAAATGATTGATTATCCGCCTAAAAATTGAGATAAAGTCAGGGGGTTATTGGTCTTTGGGAAAGCGCTGGCAAAAGTCATTGATATCAGCAGAAATTGTGGGTATCATTCGGGATTAGGGGTTGGATTAAGGGTGTCTGGGCTGGGGCCATAAGTTGAATGCTTTTTGGGGCTAAAACTATTGGCATAAATAAACGATATGGGTTATTAGTAAATGCCAGAGCAGAGCCAAGCAATTGATTTCTGAGTTGGAGTTTTGGGGAATGAGAATTGGGAGAGCTTAAGTGATAGGAGGAAGGGGCCACAAATGATGGATGATTGGGGCAAGCAGAGTGGAATAAATAAGGAAGATATCTATTAAGGAATGCTGCGAATGTGGATTGTTTGGGGGGTAGGATTAAGAGAGATAAACTATCACAGAATGGAAATAGAATGAACAAAATTATTCCAAGTAGAGAAAACCGTAAGGACTCCATGACGGAGATTATGGGTAGTTATTTTTAAATGCTTTTCAAATCTTATTGTACATACCAATCTGCAGGATAAACTTTTATTTATATAGAGCAAAAAGATAATCAAATCACTTACCTAAAAAAGAAAAGAAAACAAGTTTTCATTAGTTTTGTTTTGTTATAGTAATATTTCTAGGGTGTATGTTGTGACATAAGGAACTTGTCTATTTGTGCACTTGAACCCGTGAATTTAGTTGAATTTCCGCTACTTAAGACAATCAACTTTGTGATTGTGACGAAACCCATTAAACTATTTAGCTGATTGTTCAGTTTGCTAGTCCCAAATGCGGGAAGATATAACCCACAAAAAAGAGCACAAAATTGCTTAAAATAATTCCAAGTTTTCTCGTTAAGCCTCATCTTCATTTAGATCTCAAAATCCTTTTCCATTTAGATATCGAAAATCCTTTTCAACTCTTAACTCAAACTAAAGCCCAAATAAACATCAAGGCAACACAGCACAGCCCTTGGGGCTATCTTCGCACTCCACTCCCCCAACTCGATGCCAACTTTCGCCTCGTGCCCCGTGGCATGGACCCTGTTATCAGGCTAAGCTTTATGGTAGTTCATAAAGCGCTTGGTACAGATACAAATACAAATATATATAGTATATTTTTATATGTATGTATGTATATAAAACCACAAAGCAGCTTATAAAACTTCCGAACCTACATCAACTTTAAACAGCTTTCAGCTCAGTGAGAAGAAAGAGATTGAGAGCATGCCTCATGCCTCACGCCTCTCATGTTGTAGCAAACCCCCAATTGAGCAATCTTATCATTGACCATAAATATTAAACCACACAACACACAGAAGAAAAAACTACAACAACAGAAAGAGATGCAGCTACAAGTAGGAAAAAAGAAAGAGATACAGATAGACAATCCCATGTTTTCAGACCGGGGGACCGGGAGCCACGCAATGCGGCCATTTATCACGCACTCGAAATTGACCCAAGTGACCGAAAACAGAGAGAGAGGGAGAGGGGAGAGACAGATACAAATACAAAGAACCAGACTTCATGCATGCCAATGTAATAACATTAAAAGCGTGATGGTGCCCCCAACCCGAGCCCCTCCGTTCGAACCCCAACCAGGCGATAAGACAAAGAAGCAAACTATAATAAAAATATTAAAGTGCGGATCGCCTCAAGCGCCAAAATACACGCGCCAAATCTCGCACAGAGATAGAGATAGAGTCAGAGAGAGTGAGAGAGAGAGAGAGAGCAATGCCAGATGACTCTATCTATCTGTTGGATTGAGTGCGGGGGAATGAATGAGGATTGTGTTTTGGGGAACATAGAACACGCCCTACAATACTAGTCGTACTCTTGGCTGTCAATGGAAATCTATAGAATAGAGAGGCTAGATAGATTTTCTCCTACATAAGTTGTTTGCTTCTTTTTTTCATTAATTGATTTCGAGTTTTAAATGGAAAATGGAAGCAGGCACTTGAAGAAGGAGGTGGAAATATGTACATACTTAAACGGCGCATAAAAGCTATTTTTAGAATAAGGGAAAATACAGATAGTCTATTATGATCTTATACATCTATCTACAATTGACTTCCATATGTAGGTATGGCAAATTTATATAGAGTAGAGCGCAATCTGTTTAGTGGTCGTTTAAATTTCACATAAGCGAACGGACATCATTTAAAGTAATGGACGTGTGATTTTGAAGTGAGTTTGGCTTTAGTTTAATTTAGTGTTTTATCTATATGTATATCTATGTTTTTTATGTATCTACATACATATGTGTGTATTAATTTTTTGCTTGATTTATAAAAAAATTTTTCTATTTTTTTATTTAAAATACATTTTTTAATTTAATTATTGTTTTTATTTGTTTTTATTTTTTGATTTTTTTTTTTTTAACTAATTAATATATTTATATTTTTACTATTTTTATTTATTATTTTTATTTTTTTTTGAAACAAATTAATATATTTTTTCTTTATTTTTTTTGCTTTTCTATTTTTTTGACGTCAAATCAGTTTGCAATCTCTAATAAAAACGCACTTAAGAAACCTCTCGACAAACCGCAGCATTTTCAGGCATCAGAAATAAAAGTTATCAACACTCTAGAGAGCAGAAAAACAAAACGAAAATGCCAAAAATATGCTCCAACAATTGTTCGCACCCACATACACATTCCAGCTACCCACACACACAACACATATGAGGAGCACACATATTGCAGTACATATCCTCGAGAGCATTTCAAAAAGTTCACGAAACTGCATTGTCAGATTCCTCCGACTCCTGCCGCCTGCAGAGCACCCACAACATTCCTCCACCTACCCACCCACCCATTCAAGCCAATGAAAAACCAATGAAAAACCAATGGCCCGAGTTCGTACACCGCAAAGTGAAATTTCATGACGCTGAAGCCTCCACAAACTGTGTGGCGTCTGTCAATAAAGAAATAATAAAAGAAGAAGGAAAAAAAAAGACTGAGATCCAATGGCAAATAATATGCGGCAAAAACTGCTGACAGATTGCCAATAGAGATCGATAGACAGAGAGAGACAGGCAGACAGATAGCCAGTCAGACAGACAGACAGACAGAAAGCCAGACAGCTAGACAGACAGACAGCCAGCCATCATATCGACATTTATGCCATTATTATCCATGGCAGAAAATTTAATTAACGCAAAGACAAAACTTTAGCCAAGACAAAAGCAGGAAAAGGGATGGAAAAAAGGGAAAGCTCCCCCAACGACAAGCAAAGAGAATCGACATCAAAGTCAATGGGCAATTAAAAAGTTTTATAATCCAGAGAGAAAGAAGGAGAAGAATTCCCTTTTGCTAACAAAAGTAACCAAAAAGTGTAGTTAAAAAAAAAACAATCTAGAAAAACTTTTGAAACATTTAAAAGTTTTCATTTGTTAGGTGGAAAGAGTGGGTGAGTGGGAGGTGGAGTGTGCACATATTTGTACAGTTAATTGAATTGAGAAAAGGAAAGCAGCAGCAGAAGACAATAAAAAGAAGTGTTGCATTTCATAAGAGAAAAGTCAGCGAGCCAGTACTTAATTTTTCCCACTTCTAGCTAAAGTATTTCCCTCGGACTGGGACTGAGACTGGCAGCCCACACACTCACTCACTCAGAGAGATAAATCATGTTCAGGGGCGACCCATTTTCCAGCGGCACAAAACCACCTTATACGAGTGTGTAGTAATCCACACAGCATCGAACCTCGAACCGGAGCCAGAGACCACACCAGATCGTGGCAAGAACCTCATGGAACGTCGGGGAAAGAGAATCCATTGAAAATACTCAAAGCTCAAAGCAAAAAAAAGAATGGAAAATGCTCTGAGCAGACATAACTTTATTGCAATTATTTCCCCCTCTTTCTCTTGTTGTTGTTGTTGTTCACTTTTATGGCTTCAGGAAAGTTGGTTCCTCTGCTGGTTCGCTTGGAAAAATGTGCTCATGGTACAAAAAATGACATGAAATTCTTTGCAAGTGCAACAGCAGCAGCAGCGGCAGCAATGAATGACCTCTGCCTGCTGCACACAGTTGAGTGCACTAGGAAATTGGTAAAAGTTCAGCGGGGGAAACAAAACTTTCAATCGGCTTAAAGTTTCCATCGAAATGCCATCCATCCATCCAACCATTCGTCTGTCTGTCTGTCCATCAGCTTGATTTGCTGGCAATTGGCACGTAGTGGGGCTATATGGGGCTTGACCTTGAGACCAGACTTTCTCACACCTAACAACCATCCAGGTGGGTGAAGAAATACAGGGGGAATAAGAGTAGGGGGGCAAGACATAAAAGATTTATACCGTCTGCCTGTCTGGCCTCGATAAATTTGATGGTGAAAGGTGTGTGGGTGTGTGGGTGTGGGTGGGTGGAAAACTCTCTGGCCCGGGGAACACTCTGGGCCATAAAATACTTTATTGCCATTCAACATTGTAGACAGACCATAAAATACCATAATACAGCTGCTTCCCCCCATACCCAACCACCCCGCGGAATGGAATGCAATTCAAACTTTATTTTATTTTGTGATGAAAATTGTTACACAAGTAAATTTTGTTCGTAAATGAAAATCTACTTCCGAGGGGCACGCTCTGTCCTCACATGAGAGTGGAAAAAATGTCACCCAAAAGTAGGCAAAAGTTGTGTCGCGGAAGTTTATCAGAGCCCCAACCCCTCCCCCCTGAGACAACACACACACATATAGATGCTACTCCCACAAGCAATCCTCTAGAATGGAATATGACAGAAGGCAACTTGGCGGAAAAAGCTGAAAAGTTGAATGCAAAAAGCTGACTTCCTTCCATGATAAGCGAAGCGAAGCGAATGAATGAATTCCCTCAAAGCAGTTTCCACCCAAGACTTTTTGGCACGACATCAGAGATCTGTGGCACGAAGCGGAGATGCTGCAGCACATTTTAAGGTAGTATTTTACTGCCGCAGCAGCAGCATTTTGTTGGGTTTGCCACCTCATAAATTGTGTGCCACAAAGTACGCGGCATATAACCACTTGAATTAATGGACTCTGGCTGCTGATGATGATGCTGATGTTAATGGAGGGGGGAACTATGGCAAGATGTGCTGGCAGAGATTAGACACGGTCTCTCTTTTAAATTATAGCCAACAAAATATGTTTCCTATTTGCATGACAATTGCATTTCAGAAGTGCATTTAAATTTGAATATTTTTTGTAGCATACTTTTGGGTGGCATAATAAAAAAAAATAGGAGTTATGAAAAATTATGGAAATTGTTCATCCTTTTATAGTCTTTTTAGAGTTATAAAAAAGCTAAAAACATCAATAACTAATTTTACACGTAAGAATCATAGCTGATTATTCAGCATAAATATCAATAGACTTTAAGCGATTTAGAAACCCTCTGAGGGAATAATTTTGGAGAGTTTTAAGAACATCAAATACGAGCAGTAGCTCAAGGAAATTAATTGCAATTAAAGCAATGTGGAGTGATATAATTCAAATTTGATAGACTCTATATCCTGATTCGATCAAATTTGAAGGTTCTTAGGCTGAATAAATAATTAAGTTGAATATAAGCTGAAAATGCAGTCAATATTTGACTTATTTTCTATCTAAAAATTGGCGTAGTTCCCCAAATCAAATGGAACCAAAAACTTGAGTGTCAAAGGAACAATATTTTGATATTTTTGTAACTAATTAATGATAGACTTAGATTATTTATGAATCAACTAAAAGTGCAACTAATTCTGTTAATAAATGATACCATAATCAAATAAAATACACAATTAGGAAGAGTTAGAAAGGTATACCGCATCGAGAGATATTAATGAACACAAATAAAACAAAATATTGAGTGAAAAAAACTATAAAATAATTGAAAACACATCAAGGTCTCCCTCTCTATCAGAAGCATTCACATGGAAATACTCTGAATAAAATATGGTAGTGCTTGCAACTACAAAATTTATCACTTGAAGAGCCATCCTGTGTTGTCTTGGAAGTTCTAGTATTTTTTGCATAAAGCCCACACACAACCTTGTCTACGTCTAAACACTCATGATATATAGTACTATATGTATGAAATGAATCTGTGGCTAAAACTTTGCGATGCTTGTTCATGGAATTCAAGGGCGGCCAAGCAGAAGGATTCACACAGAATGCACTCATAATTCACGCAAAGAGCTTAAGCCTTAGAGGAGCATTTCCATTTCCAAACCCATATATTCTATCCACATATCCATTTCCATTTCGTTTGGGAGTACTCACATTGGTTGACAGCTGGCTGCTTAGGCTGAGCACCTGGTCCCGTGCATCCTGCAGTTCGCGCTTCAATCTTCGTATCTCGTGCGCCTGCCGCTCCTCCGCGGAACCGTAAAGGGAACTGCCACCCGACAGCAGGGATGCGGCACTGCCATGCACTGCAAAGGGATATAGAAATGTTACATTAATCTGCATTTAATGTCCGCTGCTCTCTCTCTGTCTCGCTTACCTTCATCATTCTTCTTGGGATAGGTGAGGCGATGTCCGCCAGTTAGACCGGATCCCATGCCCACCATGCCACCACCAACCATGCCAGTGGCTCCTCCGGTCGCTCCATGAGTGGGCGATAGTACCCCTGCAGCAGCAGCAGCAGCTGCCGCTGCCCCAAAGGGGCCACGATTGAGGGGCGTGGGCGAGGTGGGTTGGCTCCAGGCCACGGAACCTCCTACCACATTGTTGCCCGAATTTCCCTGCGTGGCCTGTGCCTGGGCTTGGGCGGCCACAGCAGCTGCCATTTGGGCGCTCAACACGCCATTGGTGCCCACAGGCAGGCAATAGTATGGCTCGATTTCCACATCCCCGCCGCGGCTCAGCATCGAGGGATACATTTTCTCCGATTTTGTGGATCTGCAATGGAATCTCATTAGTCTCGTGTGGCACAGCAAAGTCTCGTAATTTGACAGCAATTTTCGGGTGGCATGGACATAGTATGGGTATGTCTGTGTGTGAGTGTGTTGATGCTTTCGGTGATTGACAAACGGCGAAATGCATTTTGCAGTTATGAACGTGTTTTTGGGATGCAATTTTAAAGTGTTTAAAGTGGCAAATAAGAAATGAAAATGGTTAGATTTACAGGGCAAGAGATGAAAGGGTGAACAATGATTGAAATGATGTAAAGAAAAATATAAAAGATGCGAAAAGAAGGGCCAGAATGTACGGCAGAATCAACTGTTCCAATAGTGAGGAGAGAAACTAACAGGCAGTAGACCTAAAGGGTAAAAAGAGTCACAAGAATCCGTTTTTTCACGCTCATTCGAAAGTAAAGATTTGCTGATGCAAATCAGCAGATATTTCTGTAGGAATAAGTATATATTTAATTACAGATTTCGCAAAAAAATTCCCTAATAAAATGTAAAGAAAATCAACAAATGTTCCTTAATCTATCACAAACTTCCCTCAATTCAAAACACAAACATTCTCTCCATACAAAACACAAAACAGTGTCTGCCATAAAGCATACTCCCATACAGATTTCCCCATCTCTATTTGTTCAAATTTTGCGAAATGGAGTTCGGCGGCAGGGGCCAGACACTTGCAAATTTCCGATTGCGGTTCTACAGTTTATTAGGCCAATCTGTGGGTCACTCTACCGCCCACACTGAACACTCCCCTCTTTCCACTGAACGCTCCCCTGCCCCCACTGAACAGTGGCTGAATGTTGAATACTTTTGGGCACACACAAACACACACACACAGACACGTATACAGATGCATAACCACTCCCATTTCCGTTTAATTCTGTTACTGAAATTCCCTGAAAAAGAGTGTGTTTGCCATGGGCTGGGCATGATAAGGGTTTGGGGTTTAGAATCATTGCGTGCAGGCTCCCTAGACAAATTGTCATAAAATGCAGAGATTTTCCAGTCTGCTGATGGACTGGGGGGGGGCGAAAGGATAACGAGGGATACGGTATGCCAAGAAGTTCTACAGCTCTGTATGCTCCACTTACTGCCTGCCTGCCTGCCTGCCCTGTCCTTTCTTTTCAGTATTGTCCACTCTATTCCTGCCACTGTCCACACTTCTCCGTTCCGTATTTTCCCGCTCTGATAACTCTCTGTGACTTTAATGGCATTTCGCATGCAAATCTAATATTACGTATACGTCATGTGTGTCTCCCCTCCCTCTTTTGCTGTCATGTGTGTGCCGTGCCGCCTCCGTTTTTAACTGTATCTCTCGGCTGCCATGTTTGCATTTCACTGTTGAGACTTGTGTCGGTTTTTCTCTGGGGCCGCCACCAAACACCACACACACCACCACACCCACGATGCTTTTGTGTGTGTGTGGGTTTTTTGACTGTAAAATTTGATAACAAGCCACCAAACTGGTTTTTGCGGAGGGAATCTGTCTATCTCTCTCTGTTACACTCTTCAGCATTTCTCACACTTCCGTTTGCATAATTGATGTGTGTGTGTGGAAGAGACCATCGAAAGCAAGAGTCTATGCCGCTCAGGAAGGGAGGGGCTGGAGTAGCAAAGAGTCTCTCCCTCTCTCTATCTCGGGAAGTAGGAGGAGAGTAACAGATTAGTTTCGGAAGGAACTGAAGGAACTGTAAGAGGCGCTCATAGGAGACACAGGACTCAGCAGCAGCGGTTTAGGTTTCATTTTGGGGCAGTGCCTTGGAGTGCAATCGAATTTCTGCCAGCTTTGAAAGTGAAATTTTGTTGGGCAACTGAATAAATGATTTATGTTGTAATGGAAGCTATGGAAATTGCATTGGAAATTCTTTTTTTTTTTAATTTAATGAATTAAAAATTATATATACATAGCTGCATTGCTTTTATTTTTATTGCTTAAAAACAGCACAAGCGTTTAACATTTTTTGTTTCGTTTTTTATGTGTAGATTTTTGCATCGCATTTGAATATTTTATTGAAATAAAAAAATATAAAAAAATATGTGCAAAACTGTTGATTAAAAAGCTCTATGAACATGGTTTTCCTTTTTAAATCCTTTTAAAATTGCATTATAAAAAATCGAAAAAAAAAGAACCCACATATTTGATTCGAATTTACCACAAAATTATTTCCATACGCCACTTAAATTCCCCTCATAGAAGAACCTTCTTTCTACTTCCACACACCCCTTATATTTCCCTTAAATTCCCTCATATGGAAACCTTTCGTTCTATAAAAACCCAAATTAATAACCACCTTCTTTCCTTTTTGACCGAATATTTTTCCAATTTAATCCTCACCTCTGTTTCTCTCACTCCCTCTTGTTTTTCACAATTTTCCAGACTGCCATTTCCAGAGAGTTGCCTTTTTTATTTTTGGCGCTGCTGTGGAACAAATTTTAATGAAGCACTTGACTTTTGGTCGACACCCGAACTGCAGTCGCAGTCGGAGTGGCAGTGGCAGGTCGAAGGACCCGTCGCCGGCACCGCCGCTGCTGACGTGGCAAACAACAACAGCAGCAGCCAAAAAAAAAAAAAAAAATGGAGTAGCAGTGGGGAAGTGGAACTCCGTTCAAGTCAAAGGTTCAGCAAACCTATTGACATGTCAAATAATAATCTGGCCAACAGCCACTACACCTCCCAGGCAACTCCAAGCTCCTCAACACCTTCAGGCAACTCCAAACTCCAGGCTGCCGTTCTCCCTTCCCGGCTTGCTTTTTTCTCTACTTTTCCATTTGCCAGCTACCATTTTCCCTGTTTTTTTCTTCTTTTTTTTCGGTGTACTCTGTTTTTTTCTTTCGTTTTTTTCGGTGTACTCCGTTTTTTCTACCGCCCCACAGTTGTGTTTTTCCTGCCCCACAGTTGTGTTTTTTTCGCCCCCAAAAGAACTTTCACATTGTCTGCGAAACCTGAGAAACTTTTCTCTTTAACTATATGGGCGTGTCGGGCTGCCTTCTGCCATCTCCTCCCCCGTGTGCGATGAACGATTTTAAGTGAAAACTTTAAAATATGCACAAGAACAGCGCGACACATGGGTAAACAAGCATATGGCGGACCCCCCAAAGGTGACTTGGGGTTTTTTGGGTGGGTTTGGCATTTAACCCCACACGTGGAAAATGGTAAAAAAAAAAACTGTTTGCATACTTGAAGGCAGAGCAAACGAGCGAACGTGAAAAAATATATAGAGAAAAATGTGTACGTAAATCTATCAAATATGCAAAGAGCAAAGACACAGTACCCCCCGCACCCTGTACCCTGTGGAGCTTGTACCCCTCCCACCCCGCAACCTGTAGCCTGAAAAAAAAAACAATTTTTAGGTTTTTTTCTTGTATGCAAAGTTGGGAGTTTAGGCAGCTTATGTAGATTAATATTGTAAGTTTTTTAATACATTTTTAAGGGGGCACCTAATGGAAAAGGTAGAGATAGGAATTTTAATCAAATTAAAAATGTTTTATAGAAGATTTAACCCGATTTATGCGGTTCCATTAAGGTGTTGTAAAAGGGTTAAGTTTATTTAGGAATATTTTCTTTTTAGTTTAATAATTGAACTAAAAAGAGCAGTCATCAAATATATTCCTAATTGATTGAAGCCTTTTTGCTATCCTGTATCAAAATGCGTTTTAAATATCGGAAAGATTTCCAACAAAGAACACGTAAAGCAAGATAAAGGTGTGCCTCATCCCACATCCCTTTTATTCTATATCGATCCATCTTACAATTTTGTTTGCTACTTTTTTCGACGTATATCATTCCATTCCCTACCAAATAATTTCATCCCTTCCCTGCTTTCCCTGCACACATCTCTTTACTCCTCTATATGTAACTTCCTTTCTCTCCCCAAGTACATAATGAACACTTGTCGTCATCGTCTAATGTCTGGCAGACCGACACACACAGAGAGACTTCTGCGACAAGTGCAACAGAGTCCCAGACATACACGAAACACGCGCCTCTACTGCCTGCTCCTGTCTGCTCCTGCCTGTGTGTGTGGCACAGCACTTTGCTATCAAGTATGCAACATGTAAAATGCAAATTGCTGAACGGTATAAAAAGTGGCAAAAAGCTGAGCGACTGCTGGCTGATTGTTTTTTGGGCGTGGCAGAAGCAAAACCAAACAAAACCAAAAAAAAAATGGAAACTTAAATTCATGTGGGAATGAAAAGTGCGTAAAGGATGAAAAGTGTGAGAGGAAAACAAGTTTTTGTGGTCACCTTGGATATGTCCTTTCTTGCAAGTAGCTTTTCGATTGGAAAAACAAAAAAAAAAATACGGATAACAAGAGGAGAAAAGTACGGAGAAAAGTGGGGAAAAATACAAAGATTAGGGGAAGACAAATACATCAAAAAAGGAGTAGAAAAATTCACAGACAAAAGGTAAAACATGCAAGAAAAAAGGTATAAGACATAGCATAGAAAAACCCACCTGATGCTATTACTCCGATTCATGCGTGGACTCTGCACATAGGGTGACTCATTGCCCTGCATGGGTTGCATTTGTGCACCAGGGGGTGGCATGCCACCACCCGAACGATTGGAGTGGATCATCTTGTGGCCATGACGGGTCATTGCTGGCGAACCAATCTGCTGCAGCTGCTCAATGGCATCGCCATCCGAAAGCCGTGATCCCGCCGTATTGCTGTGCTTCAGCCACATGGCATACGAACTGTATTCGGGCTTGACCTCGGCATAGGTCTGTGGTGTCCGATAGGGAGCCATCATGACGCGTGCCCGGTCGATTGGACATTCTTTAAGGGGGTATATTAATGCAAATTATAATATTAATCAGCTACTATACTTACCTATGCTGAAAGACATGCATATCGCTGCCTGGCTTGGGCAAACTATGCGATCCTGTGGCCAATCTCTCGCGTATCGATTGACTCAGCTGTGCCGCTGTGGGTCCTGTCAGCGAGAAGCTGCGACACTGTGTATTCGGTGGTAGCTCTGTGGAAGAGAAAACATAAATATCAACCCTATAATCCAAATATCCTTTGGGTTCCCACTCACTGTTCATATCGTTGGGCAATGTCTGTGTGCCGGGCGCTATCTTACGACCATTTGCTGTCCTTGGCACCGCCGACACATGAGCGGTTCGGCCGCAGGGCAATCCATTGACCTGCTGCTGCACTCCTCCTCCTGCACCACCACCGGCTGCCATCATCATGACAATATTCTGCTGCTCTGCCGTCGAGGACATGCTGCCATTGGCTCGCTTTACATACCCAAAACTTGGGGGCACTCCCTTGGTGCGCGACGAAGATGAAGGCGATCCCTGCTTGGAGGATCCCCCACTGCCACCGCCCATGCTGCGACGCGATGGCGATGACTTCTCCGATGATTTGTCACCCCCTTTGAGGGGCCATTGAGGGGCTCGGGCATTTTGCTCCAGTTATCCCGGCCATTGCGTGATCCCGGACGATGGTGTGGACTGCCATCCATTTTGCCACCGCTGTTGTTGTTGTTGTTAATGTGGTTGTTGTTGTGATTAGCAGCGGCAGCGGTACTGTTGCTGTTGCTATTGCTGCTGCTGTGGGTGGTGGTGGTGGAGCCGCCGCTGGAGCTGGCCTGACTGGCCGCTGAGCTGCCGTTTGCGGCGGTTCCAATGCTATCCAGAGAGCCTCGACTATTGCGAATTCTGAAAGGTAATAGGAAGAGTAGTTTGGGGTTTAGTTTAAGGTTTTAGGGGGTATATTTTAAAGAGGAATAAGGCACGTTCCTACAGCTAAAGATCTGCCATTTTTTGCACAGAACAAAGCCCCAAAATTCCCATAATCTCCTCTTAAAGTTCAACAACTTTTCAGACAAATTGTTTACGCTACTGTCCCCTCGCCTAGCACAGAAATAAATACGCAAGATGATTCATTGCTGGCTGCATAAAAAACGCTAATTGCCACACAGCAATATGCAGCAGCAGCAGCAGCAGCAGGGGCTCGGCCCCAGAAAAGAAGCTGTTAACGGCAACAACACGGCGTATACTTAATTTACATTTCCAAGCTTAATGGCAGGCATAATTTATGCAAGTTAATGCTTCAAATTGCTCCAGATACATCCTATATTATTTATAGTATTATGCCAAGAGTCCAGTCAAGTGCGAAAATGATTGAAGGAATTAACAGAGAGCAGCAGGGTCAGCAGGGGCAGGTGGGAAAGTGGCAGTGGCAGTCGAAGAAAGGAAAAGGTGCCCTGTGAATTATTGATTTATGGCATAAAGTGTAAAAGTGAATGCCGATTGAAAGCAATGAAATGAGCTGTCCAAACAAATGCCAAATCAACTGGCAAACAATTGTGTGAATTGTGAATCCAAAAGGAAGTAAAATCCCAGCCAGACAAAGGATCGAACAATGGATCCAGACAAGACAAACTGCAATGCAGATTGGCCAAGTGGCCAAGGATAGCCAGCAAAAGGCGTCAAAGAAAAAGAACCGACAGCACTTCTGTCTCTTGTCTCTTTTAACAAACGGCTACAATTTTCAATTAAAATGACAAAAGATGTGCTGCATTCCACTCCTTTGAAACAAACTCAAGTGGCGTTCTCCTCCATGGCCATGAAATTGCATGTCTAAGCTGCTTAGGGTAGCTCCCTCTCTCACTCTCACTCTCTATCTTTCTATATCACTCTCTCTTTCTGTCTGTGTCTCACTTTGGGCCAACACGAAGCGCAATGTCATGTCTGTTTTGGCTTCTTCTATAGAACGAGTATATGGCGCATATATCAAAACTAATTGGGCGTGTCCGAGTGCGGGCAATAAATAATGTTATTTATTTTGTAGTGAAGCGAAAGACAGCAGCAAAATATGTTTGCTAAAGCCAAAGGGGTTGGGTTTGTGGGGGGTATGAGGAGGGTATGGTAGTGGGAATTATTTCTAGAGAAAGTTTTGATGCAGTAAGCTTTTTAGGTAAAGAAATCTTTATAGATTTAAGGCAATCTTTATACCAAATCTATGACAAGTAGTTCTCCATATTTTTTAGACCACTTAATACACATTCTCAATCCCATTTCGTTTTATCCTTTATGCAGATTTTCAATTTTGTTATCAAAATAAATGTTTTTGCTTTCAAAAAACCATTCCCAAAACTCAATTTTCTTCACACATTTATGCCCTGTCCATGTCCATTTCTCTCCTCTTTTTTTTTTGCTGTCATTGTATTTCTTTGTATTTGGCAAACTTTTCATCTGCTTCAAAAAGGAGCAAGCAGCACAACACATTTTCACATTTGGTAGTTAAATTTCATTATCTGGCAAAAAGCAAAAGGCGCAAAAATTGTGCAAAATAGAAAAAAAAAAGCACAGCGCAAATATGTATTTTTCCATCAGACTTTTGCATTCTGCTTTTTCTGCTTTGGCATCAAATTTAATAATATCAATTTGCAGGCAGAATTTTTTCTGATAGTATATCCACATCTAGACTCTGGTGCTTCAGCACTTGATTTGATTGCACAACAAAAGAGCAGGGAGAAAAGGAGGGTCCGAAAGGAGGGTCCAAAGAGAGGTCGAAACGTATACGAAACGAGAGAGAAAAGCCTAATAAATTAACTCATTTTTGCTGCTTTTCATCGCGATTTTCCAAATGCGATTAAAGCTATAAAATGTGCTGGGAAAAGTGCTGTGATACTATGATTTAAAGCTGCCATGATTTAAAAGCGTGCTGGCATAAATGGCATCAGAGGAATAATAGAGAACATGAGTAGGAGAATCTTTTTGTACAGAATTTGTACTAAAAGATACCCTCTACTAAATATTATAATTTATGAGAATAAATATATATTTTATATCTTGCTGAAGGCTATGGGAAACAGATAAAGAGCTTCAAAGAGATCTACCCAATAGAGTTCTTGAAATATTGATAAAAATTAAATTGCTTTAATTTAATTAGTTGCTTTAATAATTGCTTTTATCCTGTCTGTTTTAATGATCCTATTGTAATTAAATTTGGCAGATTGATAGGTAATATATGTATTTATATTTATTTATTTTTTATTTATATTAAAACGGATTAAAACGGAAAGAGTCCTATATCTTTCATCGTATAAACACAAGTTAATTTTTTTCATAATTCATTCATAGTTCGAAATTCACTTTTAAGCGCATATTCCATACGTTTTCCTACATCTTCGTATTCCTTCCACATCGTCTATATCCTCCTGCATCCAACGACTACTGGGTATAAGTAAGAAAAAAACAGCTGTCTGGGTCATAAAACGCAACTACACCCTGGCAAGCAATTACCGTTTAGATATGCCCAGATATGAGAGCGTCCGAAAGGGACAGTGACAGAGCAGTGCAGAGAGAGAGAGAGAGAGAGAGAGAGCACCATCACCAGAGTGAGAGAACGCTACAGAGAGGGAAAGGGAAGGAAACAAATGTTTTTTTTTTGTTGTTTCTGTAACTGAGACGTCCATTTCGTCGTTCCGTTCGATGCGAGGGTCGAGAGGGTCGTTTTTCTGGAGGAGGAGGAGGAGGAGGAGGAGGAGGAGGAGGAGGAGGAGGAGGAGGGTTGGGGGTTGGGGGTTGGCTTGTCGTCGTCAGGGGGCTCTCCGCCTTAAAGTATGCGTGACGTGACTGTCTTTTGCTCAGACCTCTCTTCGTTACATACATACATATAATAGTATAGTGTATGTGTGTGTGTTGGCTGTGTGTGTGTGTGCTTGTGTGGGTTGTAGAAAAAAAGCCAGTGAAAGTGCCATCAGAAGTGACACATAAAGCTCATAAATTGTCGCGCACTCAATATGCATCGTTGGTTAGGGGGGGCAGGTAAGGCTAGGGGAATGACAGGCAACCCCCCTGTAAGGTTAGGTTAGGTGGGAAAATCAATAACGATTGCCCATATCATGGATGGGTATGGTGAATGGGGCATGGGTGGGCATGGGCATAGTGCTACTCGAGGGCATGCCACACAGTACTAGGTGAAATCGATGAATAGCTAAAGCGACAGCCGACACCCCGACAGACTAACCAGACATTATTATTATTGCATTCATGCAGTTCATATCTCGTTCATTCAATGCAAATGCAATACGAGCAAATGGAAAAACGGAGTGCCACTACTGATTGTTTATTAAATCAATTGTTTACAAGCCATTAAGTTTGCACTTCAAAAGGTTTTAATTAATATTTCAATTAGATTCTCAACGCCATAGTGCCCATTTCCGATTCCATTTCATACTTTGCAATTTATTGTGGAAAGGCACTCCAACAATCAATGATTAAAATCATTCAACAAACGAACTCCGCTTCAAAGTATTTCCTACTAAAAGTATATTCTCTTCGTGTGTGTTTCCCATTCAACACAATTTCCATTCCATTCATTCAATTTTTAAATACTTTTAAATACAACTGAGATTTGCCCACCGGCTGGCTATCAATTAAACAAATTATTTGCAAGGCTTAAGGATTTTCACGTGCCCCTCCCCACATTTTCCCGGCTTTAAAATCCGTTTGAAAAAACCGCCCCAAAAAAATGCAATGGAAAAAGTTTTTCACTCTCTCTCCGTCCGTTTTTTCTACCCATTTTTGGGTTCCTGCAAAAAATGGCGCATAAATTTCGTGGCAAAAAAAAAAGGGAGCGGAAACGATTTTCTGGCACACACACCGAAAAATTCCGCAACAGACGTCATAAGCAGTGGAAAATAAGTAAAGAAAAGAACAAATGGGAATGGGAATTTATAGCCATTATAAGAAATCGAGAAAAAAAGCTGCAAAAAAAACTGTCAAGAAAACCCAAAAGAAATGGCAGAAAAAAACCTAAAGGAAAATCAATTGAAAATGGAAAAAAAACGAATGGCATTTGAAAAGCTATTGCCGAGTGGAAAGACTCTCTATTAGTAGAGGAGATAAAATGCGTAATATTTGTCAATTGCAGTGCAGTGGGAACATAAGCCTCAAAGGGCAGGCCAGGCAGCCAGGCAGCTTTACACAAGAGTTTTCTGAGCCAAAAGATTGGAAGAAATGGAAGCAAAAAAAAGGGAAGCTCTAAAGGCCAATTGAGAATTTTGAGTGGGCATATCCAACCCAACTAAAGTTGAGGCAGATACTTATGTGACTTAGTTATGTGATTTAAGCAAAAGCAAGGCAAATTCTGTGCTCAAAAATATCTGTGAAATTTAGTTGAAAAGAAATGGAAATTCCATGCTTAAAATAAAATATAGAAATATCATGAAAATTGAGACCAGTAAAGAGCTTAAAATTTCCCATATTTCTAAACTTTAAATCTACAATTTGCAAATATTTTCCTTCCTTTTTATTGCCATCATATTTCCAACATATTTCCACTTATTTCCATCATATTTCCATATTGATGTTTAGATGTTTTCCCAAAGCGTTTTGGTGTCATTTTAATTGGTATTTTCGCCATAAGCCAGGAAGGACCCCCACCCCACACTCTGTGTCCTTGCAGCTTCTAATGTCCAACCCATCGTTCATGTCCTCGCTGTAACATCCTACCCACTGCTCCCTCCCCTCCCTCTATTACATGGCTCCCATTTTCGGTGTTATTTTGCACTCTGTGTATCGATGTCAGTGCAGTGGCAGAGCCCCCCAAGCGTATGCTTTAGTTTTTGGGGGCAGGCACACCCCACAAAAACATGGCGAATATATTTGCAAAAATATATATTTAGTGCTCTGCCATCTGCTGCACCCCCAACCCCCTCCATTCAATGCTCTTTGAGTCCTACTAGAAGTGCAAAAACGAAATTCCATGCATGTCTGCACAAAACTCGTTTCATGGCTTTTAACATTTTTCGACCATTTTATTTCGTTGCCAAGAGGAGAGGTGATGAGCAGGGGAGGAGAGCAAAGCAGAGGAGAGTAGAGCAAAAGCAGAGCTGCTGCCTTTTGGTAACTAATTTCGTGCATAAAATGTAATTTGCATGGGGGAAGGAGTACAAAAAGGAGACCAAAAATAGGGGCAAAATAAAGAGAAAAAGAGAAAAAAGGGGGGAACCCCTTAGGGCCTGCATGAGTAGATACCCTGGAAAATCTACGAGTATTTCCCTCTGTGGTAGATATACGATTATTGTCATTCGATTTAAATGAAATTTTCTTTGACATAACAAAAACCAACACAAAAAGAACTATAACTTAGTGAGATTTGATTGGATTATCTTTGGATACATTAAATTTTGTACATATAAAAACTTTTTTTTGGTTGATTGTTTTTACGGTATTGGTGCAAAAATTGAACCTGTTTTGTGCCTAAATCCGTTGGTCATACATTTTTGAAACTTTGATTTTTATATCAAAGAAAACTTGGCATTTTTCATCTAAAAAACTGTGCCTGATTTTTTCCATTGTTGTAAATCGATATAAATTCTTTACAATAAATATTCTTAGAGTAAAATTATCCTTAAAATAATCTAAAAACCAATAGTCAACATTTGCTTGAAGTATGTATACAAAATACTAAATAGTTTCCATAAAGTCTTAATATTTTATCAAAGGTTTCTATACCAGTTCTAGATTCTCTATTCTCAAAAGACCTTATCATCTCCAAACTATTTGCTCCTATAAATTCCTCTTTCTTTCATTCAAACCCCTCTCCAAGTGTCATCATACCCTCTCTATTTCGAGGGTATTTCACTGCAACACAAAACCGAAAAGCCATAAACAAGCGGTTCGTTGGTCCGAGGACTCTGCGCTTTAGTGTTGAAGCTATTTAATGTATTTTTTTTTATATTTTTGGTAAATATTTCTCCCCTCCTGCTGCTGCACCTCCCGCTGCTCCTGTTGCCGTGATGTGTTCGTGTTTTACTTTTAATTTAGTCGCGCTAATTTATGCCGTGGCCGAAAAGCACGTGTTCGTTCAATTTAAATGAAATGTGTACCATGCCACCACGTAAATAGGGTAGAGGGAGGAAGTACGGAATGCAGAGTGTGGTCTGTCCTGAGAGTGGGTGGCGGGTGGTGAGTGCCACAGCGGTGCTTCAGTGCTTCAGAGGTGGCAACATATTCGCGTAATTGCCGACGCTTCTAATTGACAGTTTTGTTTTTTTCTTCTTTTTTTTTCTCTTGGCTGTGTTTTTATTTTTTTTCGGGCCTGGCTTTTTATGTACGATAATTAGGCGTGGAATTTTCAGGTCCTTGACAAAAAAATGGTGAGCTGTGACCCGAATTCAAACAAGGCATTACCCACCATTAGCCCCCACCTCACCCCTCTCTTTAGTGTATGGCAGAGAGGGTAACTAATGATGATGAGCGGAATGTAATGGTTAGGCAATAAAAGAAAAAAATACCTGCGCCAAAAAGGAAATGGAAAACTACTCGGTGAAAAATAAGCTCAGTGCAGTGGATATACGAGTATTTTTTACTCAGGAATAAAGGAACAAGAAGTGACTCCTTTGGGCTAAAATTTAGAAGAGTTTCTTAGCTTTTTCTTAATTTTCCATGGCGTCTAAAAGTAGCTCTCTGTCTCTCTTTTGGCCACATTTTCTCCTTCTACCCTTGTCCTTCCTTAAACTACAACCATTGACCCCCCACTGCTTCTGTTATTGTCACCTTTTGTTGTTGTGTGGAACAACAGCCGTGTCCTCCTGTAATTTGTAGCTTCTTTAATTAAAAATCTGTAACTACTAGACAGCACCAACTAGTACTACCCTCTGTCCCCTTTGCAGCACCTATAACTACCCTCTGTCCCCCCTCTTGCAGCCCAAGAGCTCTGCCGATGAGGCATATAAAACTTTTGTTTAGCATATTAACAAAGTTTTGTGCTTAATTTAATTTGCATTTATTTGCGCTTTTCTTTTTGCTTCTTTTAACGCCCCACTCTCCGCTCCCCTCTCTCCGGTCTCTCTCTGGTTAAAACTCTGGCAAAAGTTTTGCTGTCTAGGAATTTTCATTTGCAGAGGAAAACTTCTATCAACCATGGGGAGGTGGTGTGAAATCTAAAGGGGCAAAGTAAAGTAAAGTAAAGTGTTCTCTGTCGTTCTGGCTAGTTAAAGCTTTAACTTTATTTTTTGGGTTAATTCTCACTTTCATTCTGGCCATAATTCATGAACGACAGGACCTGGCCTGGCCCTCTGACTCGTAAAAAAAAGGCAAGAATTTTCCTTGGGGGGTACAACTGTCGGTTGCATAATTGATGTGTGTCTGTGTGTGTGTGTGCAATGCTTTCTCTTTTTTGTTGCTGTTGCTCTGTTTTCTTTTTTTGCTGTAATTACTAGAGGGGAGGGCTGCTATCCCTTGTAATCCTTGACACAGTCCGAAGCAGCAGCAGCAGCAAGAAGGCCTCCTACTTCTGCTCGAGTGTCGAATGGCCTGCTGCCATTCACAAGGCCAAAAGCGTAACAGCGAAAAACTCGGCGAAAAATATATACACAAACACACATAGACACAGGCACACACACAGAGAGACACACACAGACAATACAGTTGAAGGTTGCGTGGCAGTGCCAACTCATCTCTCGAGGCTTTGGGGCATGCCTCCTCTGCCTACTGCTGCCCCTCCGCCTCTTGCATGTTCGACACTTTTATTAATGCGCTTGTAACGCCCATAAAGCTGTCAGAATTCCATTCATAGAATGTTATCGTGTGGGTGGGCTTGGGATTGTTCCTTCCTCTTCCTGTGCACGCCGATAAGTCAGTTCAGTCAGTCGTTCAGTTCTTCTACTTTTTGTTGTCGCCTTTGGTGGCTGCTGCCTGATGCCTCCTCCCTGCTCCCTACTGCCTACTGCTTGCTGCCTCCTGCCTACTGCCTCCTGCCATTCCTGCCAACCGCCTCCTGCCTCTTGCCTCTTGCCTCTTGCCTCCTGCCTTGCTGGCCTGCTTGTTGCTTCTGCCTTGCCTTGCCGCTCGCTGACAGTTTTAATAAATGAAAAGCTCCGTTGTCCTTTGGGGGCGGCGGCACACAAAAGGATTGTTGAGTTTCCGGGCTGTTTGCTTGAGGCATGCAAACCATTTAATTGGTCGAAAATTGGCGAAAAATATATCAAACATGCATGAAATGTCAGGCACAGGCACACAGGCAAAGGGAATCTATCTTTGAGTTGAATTGCGAAAATTAAGGGGCGAATTTTCTTTAAATATGTAAACAGTGCGGAACTGTAAAGGATAGATATCTGACTGACAAAGAAAGATTTGGTAGGTAGCTAAACTTTAACTAAGAAAAGAGCTACTATGCTAGGAAATATTCTAAATTTTTTATTTTTTTTTTTATTAAAAATTCATTTTAATTCCCCTGAGCAAAATTAAATTAAAGCAATGGTTAAGGCACATAAACAAAGGTATATAAACAATATAGAAATTATATTTTCCATTAAGCAACATATTAACCCACAAAACAGACCAAAACCCCACCCACAACTACATACATATAACTGTCACAAGTGCAATGCCTTGACCTTTAAATACCGTTCCCTTTGAGTGCAACATTTTCAAAGTTTTTCTTCAGTTGACAGATGTATAAATGACCTTTAAAAGATATATATGTAGGATTGTTTTCTGCAAAGTTTATCTAATGTAAATACATCAAACAAAAGTACGACTGGCCAGTGAGTAGTGCTCTCTTTTCAATGCTACTTTCAGTTTTAACCTTTGAACTTTAAGTGAAAAAGAAAACTTTTACCAACTCTCTACCCCACGACTGATGTCAGAGCATGTCAGGGAACTGTTCGTTCTGTTCGTTCTGATATGTACTCTGGGAAACTGTTTAGTTTTGCTCATTAATAAACTCATTTGTTAAGTTACTCGGTAGTTTTCCACCTCCGCCTGCTACTCCAACTGCTTCTCCGCCTGCTCCTTTGGCTGCTTCTCCACCTGTTCCTCCGCCTGCTCCTTTGGCTACTCCTCCTGCTCCTTTGACTGCTCCTTCTCCTATCATTGGCTGCTCCTCCTCCTCCTGTCATTCGATCTTCTCCTTCGCTTGTCATTTGCCTGCCACTTCATTGAAGATGGAAGACACGCAAATGGATCGGAACCGCCTTCCCCCTGCTGTTGCTCCCTGCCCCTTGCTGTTGCTCCTTTCTGTTGCTCCCTGCCCTTGCTGCTGCTCCCTGCCCCTTGCTGCTGCTCCCTTCCCCTGCCCCTTGCTGTTGCTTCTTCTAGTTGCTGTGCTAATCACATTTTCCCACATCGATTTTCTATACGAACGACACACCTCCAGCACCATAATTAAGTATCATCAGGAGGTATAGTCATTGGGAGTATATCCTTAAGGAACTAAATATATTGCCATTTACCGCTATGGCCCCAAATCATGCAACAGTATGTGTGTATGTGTGTGTGTGTTGTGGCTGCTTCTTCTGCTGCTGCTGTGGTTTTTTTTTTTGCGCCACTTGACAGTTGCCACACTGCGGCAAACTTGTTTTTCCAACTGCGTTTTTAGGCCACATCGTTTAACCCATTTTATGCGGCCATTTGCATGGTACTAGCCCATGCCCATTGCCCATGCCTATGCCACGTATCCTGGCCATGTCCTGTTCCTGTCCTGTATTCCCGTATACCGTAGCCCCCCCACCCTCGTGTGTTCTTTCCTCACCACTAACAATAGTGTGAATCTTTCCCTCTGTCTCTCTCTTTTTCGCTCTATAAATCTTTTATTTATGCCAGAGAGGCGTTTTTATTAGCCTCCGACTGTCTTACATAAATTTAACATTAAATTAAGTGCCATTTTGGCCAGGGCACACAGGGCACACGAGGCACGAGGAGGGTTGCACGAGGGCCCAAATCCAAACCCCAAACCCAAACCCAAATTAAAGGAGCGAAGAATATACACAGAAAAGGGGAAGCGGGACACGTAACCTCCACACCCACCCCTCGCCCAAGTTCATTGCACTTTAATGAAGCTCCAAGGCGTTAGGACGAAAGGCTAAGGCGTGAGAGAGTTGTGGGTGTGGCACTGATTGTTTTTGTTTCTGTAGAGATTAAGAAAAAGACATTGCATGATTTCCACCAAGGGGAGAGATTTTTCTTTCGTCAGATAGTAGACGATTTCGGGTAGGATGAGAAGGGAGGGTCTTTAAATGAACAATAAATTACAGTAAGTGTTGCATTAATTTTTTAATTTAATTTAATTTTAATTTCATTCCAATTTTCCATCTCATTTTTGGTTTAGAAATTCAACTTTTAAACACAGTGTAAATAGTTTCTGGTGAGGCAAAAAGGTGGCTCGACATTAAGATACTCATATGAAACGCAGAAAATGGTCTAATAATTTTGTATTCTTTATATGAAAATCTAATAGGAAAAGAATTTATTGTAAATCTAGAATATATGTTGGGTTGCGGAAGCTTTTATTTAGTACTTCAAACGCTCTCCTATAAACCTATCCTAATCCTCCAATAATCCTATTTTTCCCAACCCCAAGGCTATTGTCTGCCTACAAAAAAGAGAGGCACCACAATCTATGGATAGACTCTGTGAATTAAAATCGCTCTAAAATTACTATAAAAAAACTCAAATATCTAATATTTTTCATTTAAAAAATATTTCAAAAAGAAAATCTCTTGGTATTTAGTGAAAATACAATCCAGTAAATACTTCCCAGTGAAAAATGCTTACCAACTGCAAAAGTTTATGTATCTAGCATAATCCCACATTCTTAATTTACCAAGCGAAAAATTCATTAAACTTTCTGCTTAGATACTTTTGTATCTTCTACTAAATCCACTAGCAAATTACCCAGGATACACATTCACTTCATTTAATCTGACTTTGGTTCATCTTTGCATCTGACTGCCCTGCCCCCGCCACCCCATGGAGTCTCCATGTGGCGCCCGTTGCCTGACATGAGGGGCTTAGCCCCCGCTTAACCCCTCTGCGGTGCTTACTCGTACGAGGCGCGTGCCCAAAGCCGCTTAACTCATTGTAAATTCTAACCAAAGAGCTAACCAAGAGAAACAGAGAGAAATAGAGAATCCAGAGGGAGTGGGTGCGGGCGCAGCGTCCTGCCTGTTGCTGTTTTATGTCCCCTATATTTGAGGATATTCTAGCCACAAAGATTTATGGCTATTGGCCAGAAAATGTTGAATGAAATGTCTGTCTATTGGTCTGTCTATCGGTCTGACATTTAAAGTAATTGCTGAAATTGATAGACAGCTGATAGACAGCGGGATGAGTTCTTGCTTTCACTCTGTCTATGGAAAGATATTCGATTCCATAGACCGAAACGGAGTTGTACTGAGGGACATGTGTGAACCCTTGGACTCCCCACCTTCTCGTGTGTTTGTTTGTTTGTTTTACCTTTTAGCCCTCTACGACCCTTACCTTTTTATGACTCTCTCTCCCTCCTCTGTCTCTCTCTTTAAATACAACTTCCACAAAAACAGAAGGACAAACAAACATTCAGGGCAGATATAGAGTTGCAGGACATCTACACAAACAGATAGAGAGAGAGAAATATAGAGTCAAAGGGAGATAGAGTTCCATAGTAAACAAAAGCTAGAAGTTGAATGCCCCCCCGGGGAACATCCAGGGGACATCCCACAGTCATTGACATCTACACATTACATTTGACCTGCCACTGCTGCTGCTCCATCATTTGACTGCCTGCTCCAACATTTGGCTGCCTGCCCCCCCAAAATCAAGGCTCAGCTTCGCTTCTATTAATTAAACAACATTTACCTTTACCTTTCTGCTTTTTGCTTTTGCGCAAATATTGAACAAGTTTCAGTCAGCACTCATATTCACGTAAAAACAAACACGCCGCAAAATAGGCAGCACAAATTTTACACGAAATTTTATGACACACTTCAAAATTTTTGATTGCACTTTTCCACACAAACACACACGCAAAAGATGAAATATCTTACAGATATTTAATCCATATTATTATATTTCTTCTATATATTATATCTATGCAAGTTAAACTTTTATTTAAATATTGTCTAATATTTTAGAAATATTTTATTAATACTTGAAATTTAAATTAAAATATTCTTGGAATATTCTTGGAATATTTTGTTGAAGATTTAACGTAACTTTTGTCGTTTTTCCGTCAACATTTTCTTGTGGCACAACCGCAATGCCCGAGTGCCCGAATACGTTTACGTTTCTTGGGGTTGCACCACGGCCAAGTGGGAAAACTCACGAGTTCGAAAAAGAGAACAGCAATTCGAACATCAAAGCAGGCAAAGAGAGCGACAGGCAAGAAAAGAGAGCGAAAACTCAGGCCAAGAGAGCGGTGCCAAGTCCCCTCTGGCTGTCGGCGTTTTTGTGTGTGCTGAAAGTAAAAGGTGTGTGTGCTGGCTGCAACATGAGGCAAAAGGCAAAGACAGGAGGTGGCAGGCGTCAGCAGGAGACACCTGCCCGCCCACCTGTTTGTTGCGAGTTGTCGCATTTTCAGCCTTTGGGCCTGAGCCGGGCCTTGTTTTTGTGCCTTCCATGTGGACCAGGCCATGCCATGCCATGCCACGCACTTGTTTAATAGTTAACCAGCCCCCGGGCATGATTATTTATGAAGGTTCAAAACACCAACACAAACAAAGTACTAAGGTAGCTGTGTGCAAATGTGTGTGCAAGGGTTTTTGGTGCCAAGGAAATGCATGAATGAATTTTCAGTTAAAGTTAAAGTTTAACTTTTGAATGTTTAAAAAGCGCTTAATGTGGGTATGAAATTTATTTAAGCATTAAAAAATAAAAGAAACGAATTTTCGAAATTTAAAAAGATTATTCTATATTTGAATGTTTGAATTCTGCATTTAAAAAGCAACAATTTCTATTATTATTAAAAAAAAAACCGTATAAAAAAAAAAATGCTCGACAAATTTAGTTTTTAGTTAGAATTAATTTAAAAATTTAAATTTAATTAAAAATAAACCAAAAATAAAAAAAACAAAAATGGAATTTTATGATATTAATTTCAAATGAAAAATAATGCTTAAAATATTTATAAGAACTCTTGCATTTGGTGACTTTTAAGATATATTCTCTAAGATATTTCTCTAAGATATCTTTTAAGATATTTATGGCATTTCAAACAAGTTCCATACCACAGGGATTGCTCTGTGTCAGAGTAGTGTTTTTTTTTGTTGTAAGCAAAAAACTTTCCCAACTCCTTAATTACTCCTCCCATATTTAAATTGTCATGTTTTGCAAAGCTACCGAATTTTTGGGTGTACGTTTTTGCACTCCCAAGCCAAGCAGAAAAACTTTTCTTGCGCATTCCCCTAAAACCACAAAAGAACCCAAAAAAGAATCTTATAAATATTTCAGATATTCATTCCATCTCCAGTCTTTCTCTTAGTGCCTGCTTGAGGATTTTCCTGCTTAGTTTTTCGGCTTTTCTTGCTCTCTCTCTTTCTCGCTCATTTTTTGTGCACTTTTCCATATGATATGTGTGTGAATCATGCTACTCAGCAGCGCTTCTGTAGCAGGGGAATTTCATTGCTCAATATGTCAAAAGTCCACGCGCTCCCCCTTTAGCATGTGGGAGGGTTGTTCTGCCCCCTCTCTGACCCTCTCTTGCCTACCCTTTATAGCTATCACTCTCTCTCCATAAATGCCAGACTGTCTGGCAAAAGCAACAAATGGTTCGAAAGAGAGACCATTTGAGTATGAACCGAACTTAAGAGCGGAAATTGCAGTTCGAAAACTCGAGACTCTTTTCTTTTTTAGTTTTTTTTCGCAACTTTTAGCCATCATTCAAAATAACTGAAACTTGTTTCGCATTTGGCATTGTTTGGGCGTTCGATCGGACCAGGTTTTTGGGTACAACGCCATCAAAAATAATTGAGCCAAGGGCGGGCTGGTTCTTGTCCAAAGCGAATTTTCCAAACAAATACAACTAAAACGAGTAAAGACTGTTGTACAGGTGTGTGTTTGGGGGTTTTGGTGAATGAAAAGCGAAAACTTGATTTGTTGCTGATTGGCTTGGGGCTGCTTGAGGAAAACTTGTTGAGGAAAAGACCAAACCAAGCACCGCACAACTTTATTTATCCACAATATATATTCCACAATCATTAATCATCGAGTGGGGCTACGAGAAGGGGGGCCCCCTTCTAATCAATCATTAAATCATCGTGTGGCACTAGCAAATATTGCACCACATAACACCACAGATGTTGGTCAAAGAAATATATTTCAAAAAGATATAAAGGAAAATTTAAAAAATTACAAACAATTACAAAACAATTAAAATTCTCAATGGAAAAGTTGAATAAACTTTTTGTATAGCATTTAAAGAACAAAGAAGTAAGAAGGAGGAAGTATTTGGAGCGAAAAACAAGGTGTGAAATGGGTTGTAAATTATCTTGGGAATACCCTTTATGATTAAATTATATGAGGAGCAGAGAACTCACGGGATATAGCTCTAGATTAAATATATTTAAAGAAGAAAGAAGTCATATTATATATGAATTCACATTCAAAGGAGTACAAATTCAATAATTTTTCTAATCTATAAGGTCATACATAGAGTTTTCATTTTCTCAAAGGATTTTCTAAGAAATAATTATTATTTTTTAGATATTTTATCTGTTTTTCTGTTTTAAATAGGCTCAGTCCTAGCGAAAATCTTCGAATTTCTTTCTTATTTTTTCTTCTTACTTCTTTTCCTATTTTTCTCTCAGTGTAGCCATAGAAAATCCCACCAAAAAATATACTTAACGCCTCACACGTTAATAATTATTGCGAAAATTACGAGAATGTGGCAGCAACAGCAGCAGCTATGCCAAAGTTATTGGAAAACGATTAAGCCAAGAAAACGAATCCAACCAACACGACACAGAGCCACCACAGACGCTTTCGGGCATATTCAATACCCCTAAACCCCTCCATATACGAATGTATCTTTATCTGTGTTCAGCTGCACGTCTGGTGTGCGTGTATCTGTGTGTTTTGTTTTGTTTTGTTTTTTTTTTTGGCATGTGGAAAGGTCAGTTATGGCTTAAAGGCTTACGAATGCTTTGCCACACGCTTCGCTTTGAGTTGCGTTTAATTGTTTAGCTCGGGCCAATGCAATGCTGTGGAGATTTGATTGGAAAAATGGAAAAGTAGTGACAGAAAGACAGCAGGGAGGGGGGTGATGAGGAAAAGTGCAGTATAATCTCTTTGATGCTTTGATACATTTGATACGGGAAACTGCAACGTTGTGTGTCTCTGATGTGTTAATCCCCCAGCCGTTGTAGTACATTTATAGATAATATACACATGTATCTATGTATGCACTTGTATGTAATGTACTATATACATACATACGAATGTATATCTAATGTAGATATATAGCGATCAGAACTAATATTTTAAATTCATATTTTATTCATATTTTATTCATATGTTATTCATATTTTATTCATATTATTCATTATGGTTCATATGAATCATATGTTCTCTTTTCGACTGAAGGCTGGCAACAAATGTGCCTGGCAGCACATACATGTTGAGAGGCAAATGCTGCAAACAGCCTGAACGACTAAAGCGCCATCTACGGTTCATGAGCTTTCCCAAGGAAACTCTACATTGCACAGTGGCGCCCCCATGGTGTCAGCGGGAGTTCCTCGAACTAAAGATTTTGTTGCTTCATTTAATGTTAATGTTAAGGACTGAAGTTAATGTTAATGCCTGATGTTAATGTTAATGTCTGATGCTAATGTTACTGTAAAATTCCCATGTTAGCTCTATGTAAAAGATTGCGCGGAAATTTCAGCTGCTTCAAGCCGATTTGGGCATGACATTGGCTCCCTGAGATCGTAAGACATCCTTGATAATTGGATAAGTACCCCCAACTTCCTCAGCTTTATTCCTCCGATTTTGCGGTTCAAAATAAATCAAAATGTGAAATTTAGGTACACTATTTGGAATCACACGCTAAAGAAACTACCCTGTAGGAATTGTTCATCGAGACTAGTAAACAACTAAAAAGGAAAACCCATTTATCCCATACCAAAATAGTGTACACTTAATAAAAAACACTACCAAACTAAAAGCCTACTTCCCGTCCCCATCGAAATAATACAAAAAATATGTTATATTTCATCATGTTCCGAAAAAGAGCGGCCACCAAATTGAATAAACCCCGAAATTTCCAGTTCATTTAACACCAGAAAGGCACTCCACTTGGCGGCCCCAAAAAATATGAGTATCAGAAAAATGAGGGGGCATATCGAAATGAGGTCCCAGCCGTCCGGTTGCCATTGAACACTCGAGTGGACAACAGGCCAGGGTCAGAGTTTAATCCGGTGCGGAATGGGAAAAACAGGTGGAAAGGCTGGACATATTTAGACCCCGCTGCAGGCCTTTGGTTCACTGAATATCGAATTGAATTAATAAAAACAATTTGTTTTCGTACGTGGAGATAGAGAGAGTGTGAGAATTGAGTGGCGAAAATGTATTTTCAATTTGCGGAAAATGTGGCGGCGGCAACTTTAAGCGAGGGAAAACTGTGTGTGTGAAAATGGCTGCAACACACGCCTTAGCCATAAATCA
Source organism: Drosophila bifasciata (assembly GCA_009664405.1). NCBI lineage: Eukaryota > Metazoa > Arthropoda > Insecta > Diptera > Drosophilidae > Drosophila > Drosophila bifasciata. Next base: position 40,241,118 of record CM019042.1, on the reverse strand, counting down.
AATGAATTGAAAAATGCGTTATTAAATAAAAAAGAATAGAGGGAGAAATGGAGGAGCAGCAAAGCAGAGAGAGGCAGTCAGTTGTGCAACCAGCCGCCCGCCATATGTGTGCGTCCAGTCGGTAGTCCACAACAAGCTGCCCCAATCCCTTTCTCTCCTGTGTCTGTGTGTGGCATGCAACTCCCAACTGTTCTGTCTGTCTGCTTCCTTTGGGTGTACTTTCCCACTTGTGCGAGTATCCTGCTGCATTTTGATTTACTTTCATGGCTAGACCAACTGCAAACTGGCGACTGCTACCCGCCGGCGGCGTCGACGGGTGTTCCATGTCGAGGCGTCATAAGCTCGTTTCCTGGAGTACCCCGTCGTATCCCTTTTCTGCACTTGTTGGGCTTCACAAATTATGTCCTGCAGGTGTCTGTGCCGCAACTGATTAGCTACCCCCCTGCCTCCTGGTGACCCTTCTTCGGGCTGACACTAATGCGACAGGTTGCGGCGTGCATTAAAATTCAATTACAAAACATTTTTTTCCATCTACTTGCAGTACGTGACCAAGGGCTCAAAAGTCATCACAGGGTCAGAATCTTTCTCTGGTAAAAGGAGGAGGAGTGGGTAGTGCTCTCTAGAGTGGTGTCCACTCTCTTTCTCTCTCCACTTTCTAGAGCAGGGCTCTTCGCTGACAGCCTCGACAGCTGTTCCTATTTATAGAGGGATCATCAGCAGCAGCCAGCGAGTGGTCTATAGCCCATGGCCCATGGCATTGCATTAATTTCATAGATCAAACGGAAAGAACCGCAAAACCTAATGAAAATGTGAAAACTCCCACAGTCCCTGTCTGCCATTTTTCCCCCTCTACCAACTCTGCGTCCATCCATAAGCGCTTTTTAATGAAATGCGTTGAGAGGCTATGGCTATGGCGCTATGGGGCAAAGCTTCATTTCTGACAAGTGCCTTATGAAATGTTGTGGCATGGCGTGGCATGTACTCGAATGATGTGTTTTTTATGCAGCGACAGCTGCAACATGCTGAATGCTGGGCAAACAAGACTGAGGCAGAGGCAGTTGCACATCATTTGTGGGCATTTTGTTATATTTAATCACTGAATAAAGTGCTCATGGAAGGGGGTTAGAATATGGGAATATTTCAATGAATATTATATATGAAAATCCTATGACATAATCGTATATAATATTTGTGTACTCAAAATTCTTTATAAAGAACTTCAAGTTATTTTCCGCTCCTCTAAAACATCATTTATTCCATATTTTTAAAAAAACCCTTTAAAAAAATATGTAATGAAAGGCAATATTTTATATTTTTAATACTTTAAAATTAATGAAAATTTTACCCAAAGTCAAAGTGAAGTTTCAGCTACTCTTGAACATAATTTTCTTTACTTATTTTTCCTTCCCCGTTTCATCGCGTCTCCTGCCTCGTTTGTCACCTCCAATGCCATTTTCCAGCATATCAAAAACCTATAAAAACTTCTCTTGTTAACAGAAGGAAATTCCAACCTTTTGTATTGGCTGTCAAGTGCTTGGGAGTTGGTTCGTATCTATGGGATATCCACGAGGCACTTGTATCTGGTGACTGAATACTGAATGTGTGAATCAATAGCATTGCCCTACCACCCCGCCCACTGGTATTCGACAGGTGATGAGCGAAGAGAGAGAGCAGAGGGGCAAGAGCATTGTCAATTGTCAATAGTCGACGAGAGTCAAGAGTCGTCTGCTGTTGACAAAATTGTAAATGACATTTGACATGCCACAGCAAGAGGCATGGGGGATTCCACACACACACACACACACACAAGAGGTAAGTGGGAATACGGTATACACGGGATATCCCTGGAACCAGAAACCAGGAAACATGACAGTCAAACATCGAGTGGACTTTATGCAAATTGGCAATTTGATCTCTGGATTTGAGTTTTGTTATCCCCTCCAATTGGAGGATACTAGAAAATACTTCCACACTCTTCACACCGCAGGAGAGGAGGGGGAGAGAGAGTCCTGCAAGCGGCAGGAAGTTGTTAAGGTACCACAAGTGGCAGGCAGCCTCCAATTAACTCTGCTTCAGAATCACTTGATGATAGGCAGCCAGGCGTAGGCCTCTGCCTCTCTCGCTATCTCTCTCTCACTCTGACAGATGTGCCTGCCCCTGACACCATAAGTGTGCCCAAATGGTGCGTGCCACACTCGAGCCACTCCGCACAACACAAAAAGAAGAAAGCAGCAACAAAATGTGGAAACAAATGACACAAAAAACCATTCCAAAATGCACTGAGGCCTAAAGTCAAAGTCAAAAGCCGGCAAAAGAAAAAGGCACCGAGCAACGGCCAATTCGAGTTTTTATGGCCACATGAAAGAGAGAGGGGGAGGAGGAGTGCGCCACATGGAGGCGCTACGCTGCTTGCTGCTGCTGCTTCTTGGAAGCAATCCGAAGCGATACAACGGCAATTACTGCGTTGGATTACTCATTGGTGTCGCGGCGACTCCACAGCAAAAAAAGAGACACCAAAAAGGTCTGTCAGATGAGTCATGGCAGCGTTTTTTGGATGGAAGGGTACTAGGTATTACCTCTGTATGATTCGAATACGGAACCTATAAGCTCTAATCTACAGCTAACACCCTTCTTAAATTCTCTGCAACTCTCTCAGTTCTTAGATCTAACACTCACCTTTCCTCAATGGTCGTTGGCAGCTGTGTTCTGGCCCTCATCATGCTGAGAAAGTGTTTGCCATGGGACATGGCACCACCAGTGGATCCGTGTAACGTGGAGTGGCCATTGAGGCCACTGCTACCCTCCGACAGATAGCCATTGTCAATGTCATGATAGCGACTGGTGGCCGGCGAACTGCCAATCCGCAGGGCATCCCCATCGCTGCAGTAGCCCTGCCCCAGATCCGATTCACAGAAATCCAGATACGATTGATGCGGATGCGGATGATGGTGGCCACCGCGTGCTCCGCGTGTCGGCAGCGTCACATGGGAGTTGTAGCCACGCAGCAGGGGACGCATGGGCAGCACTGAGGCTCCGGCGGAACAGCCTCCAGTCTGTTGGGGCTGCTGTTGCTGCTCCTCCTTCGATTCGTAAATGGTGCCCACAATCTTGGAGGGTATCGTATGGAACTTATTCGGCGATGCAGTGGGCGTATTTGGCGCCGAATTGGGCATTGGACGCTGCACACCTGCCCCTCGATGATGCGGTGGCGAGGACAGTATGTGGGGTCCGGCATTGTACTCCAACTTGCGTGGGGCACTCAGCGCTGTCTTGGGCTGTGCCAGGCGACTCCCACTGCTACCGTAGATCCCCTGCTGCGGTGTGCTGGGCTCACTCAGGTATCCTGTCATGCCCGGATGTACCTGTGATATGTGTGTGGACTGTGCTGGACTGCTGTTCGCATAGTACGGCGGTGGTGCTGCACCCTTGAGGATATGTGGCGTGTGTGCTGTGTTGCTCTGTGCCGGCTGTGCCGCTTCCTGCACGGCCATGGATATGTTTTGGGTTGTCTGTGTTGACTGATTGGCCGCTGATATGTCGCTGATGGTCGCTGCCAATGGTGCTGGCAGCTTGCTGGTGCCCTTTGATGGCTGCAATCGGTTTGGGCAGACCTGTGCCACTTGGACTGTGCAACAGCTGCTGCTGGGCTCCGGCTCCGGCACCCTTCAATGAGCTCTTCGACTCGGACTTGGAGTGCAGCGAGGACTTTGACGATGTCTTTAATGTATTCTTCTCCACCTGGAGTCCCAGACCCAGACCACCTCTGGTTAGTGAACTTTTGCCCGCTCTGCCCATTGTGGAGCTTCGCGACTCATTGCCGGACTCTTCCTTGTGCAGCGAACGGGCCGGACTCTTCTCCTTTTTGTCCAGCTTCGACTTGGTTTGCTCCTTCTTCTGCTGTACCGCCAGCAGCTTCGATTGCTTCGTGTTGTGCTTCTGCTGGGGCTTCTGGGACGACACACTGATGCTCGGCGGCTTCAACTGCGACGAGTTGTGGCCATCGTTCAGGCTCAAACTGGAGTCGGAGCGCTCGGAACGGGCCGAACTAAACCCCGACGAGGAGGAGGTGCGCTTCGACTGCTGCTGTTGCAGCTGCGATTTGTTGGCTGCCGCCGCCGCACTGGCCGCATTCACTGCATTCTGCTGCTTCTCCTTGTTGAAGAGCTTCAGCTTGTCCAGCATCGAGTGCTTCTGCGGTGGAGGAGCATTGGCTGCTGCCGTCGTTGTTGAGTTGCTCGTCGTTTGGGGGCTGCTCGGTGAGGGTATTCCGCTTTGGTGGTTGCTTTTGACGCTCGGTGGGCGTAGGCTGTAGGCAAAAAGAGAGAAATCGCGTTTCATTAGAGGAATTTTCAATGATTTTGTTATCGAAAGTTATCGATAAACATTGATAATTCTTATTTATGCTGGAAAGTAACATATGTTATCATTATGTTATCGAAAGTTATCTATAAACATTGATAGTTCTTATTTATACTCATGGACAAAATAATAGGTGTGAATTTTTTTTTTTTTAATATCGGTTTAAATCGATCTAAACATAACTTTTATATGGAAACTATACTTTTATAATAAGCTCACACTGTTTCGGTGCGAATTGGGTGAATTTTTTTTGGGATTTATTAGCTTTCTGGGAAAAATTTTGGATTTTTGTGCTTAGACTGCAAATTCGGCTGGTCAATAAAATAGGTGTATGAAGCAAAAAATAATTTGTAGTTTAATAAGATAATTATTTCGTTGCAGAAGGTAAGGTATTAGGAAAATATAACTAAATGGGGAGTTCAAATCCATTAAAATTGTATTAGATGGGTCGTGGGCGTCACTGCAGTGCGGAGGAGAAAACTCTCATTCGACGGCTCCAAACTGTAAGACAAATTTATAAATCCTTTGCCAAGTTATTGAAACGATCTCAAAACTTCGTAACCAATGCCTTAAAACCGGTAAAAAAAAGGATAAAGTCGGGGAACACATAAAAAATCATCATCTAAGACCGATGATCGCATGGTTCAGTAGGCTAAACGCCACCCGTTCAAGTCATCCAGGACGATTTACAACGAAAATTGGGAATATTGTATTATCCTGGACCGTTCAGCGACGATTGGGAATATCAAACCTACCAGATACGATTGCCAATAGGGTTCCTTTGCTTCGGTCGGAAAATTTACAGATGAGGCAAAAAATTTGTACTAAATCGTAGAATCTGCTGCAGACCGAAGGGTGGGAAAAAAATGGCTAAATATCCTCTGGAGTGACGAAAATAAGTTAAATTTATTTGGAAATGATGCCTTAAGGAATGTTCGTCGTCCGAAAGGCAAAAGAATTTTATCCCAGGTACACATGTAAAACTGTGAAACATGGAGGTGGTAGTCTAATGGCATGGGGCTGCTTTTCATGGTATGATGTTGGTCCGATTCATCGTGCTGACGGAATAATGGACAGAGATCTATTGGAGACGGTAATGCTACCATATGCCGAGGATAATATGCCACTTTTATGGAAGTTCCAGCAGGATAATGACCCGAAGCACGCCTTTTCGACAAGTAAAGGACTGGTTCCGAGAGCAAAATGTGAATGTTCTTGAGTGGCCAAGTCAATCCCTGGACCTCAATCCCATCGAGAATCCCTGGGCTGAACTCCAAAGAGAGGTGGGAAACACTTTTTGTCAAAATAAAAATTAATTTTGGGATATTATCCAAAGAACATGGTACAACATTCCAATTGGAACTTGTCGCATGTTAATATCATGCATGCCAATACGAATGGAGAAAAGTCCTGCAAAATAACGGCGGATATACCGAGTATTAGCCGCCAGATACTTAATTTATCATAAAACAAGACCAAAAATAGTAAAATATCGACTTAATTTAAACATTTAAGGAAAATTTTAATTTTCTTGTAAATTAAAGGGTTTGTGAATCTGTTTTACTTTCTGTTTAAAGACAATTGATATAAGTTTTGGAAAAACTTTTGATTTGTTAAGATTAAAGTAGATATGACTTAGATATATAAAGTTAAAAAAGAAAAAAAAAGCACACCTATTATTTTGTCCATGAGTGTAAGTTGAAAAGTATTATGGTTAATGGGCTAAAATGGTTTAAAATGTGATCGATATTAATACAAATTTAATCGAAATGTTATAGAAATGGTATCAAAAGTGTTATCGAAATATAATCGTTATCTGGTAAAAATCCAAATTTATCGGCCAACTGATTGACGTCAAAACATGCAATGAAAATGTAAATCTTAGCAGTTATTCCATACAAAACATTAAATCTCGATAAATCACACAAAATTTGCATCTCTCTACACTTTATCCACTGATTGTTTGCATTTTTTACATCTCCATAGATATAGTATATAATCCAAGAAATGGGGACTCCTTCTTACCTGTTGTTGTTGCCACTCTTAATGCTTTGGATTGTATGATTGCTGGTGGGCGGACTATTTGGACGGCTCGTATTGAAATCACTTCCGCTCTTGCCCAGTCCTGGTATGGCTGCAAAAAGGAAAGAAAAAACAACAAAAAGTAGGATAAAGAAACATGTTTTAAAGAACTGTTAACCCACACATACAGAGCACAGCACACACACCTTAACCCACACGATGGATGGCGCCCACTTGTAGTCAATGTCAGGGACAGGCAGGGACAGCAAGAAAGAGGGAGACTCTATCGAGATGAGGAGTCGGCTTCCTCTAAAAGTCAACCATATAAATCAATGCTAAAGGCCAATGCGGACATTAAACTTAATTAATTGCCGTGCGTGAGGCTGATAACAGATTGGGGGCGGAGACTCTGTTCCCCCTTATCTGCGCCCCCGTGATTTATATCTGCGCCAAGAAGCAGCACAAAATATCTGTATATAAATCATTCGAAATGCTCTAAAAATATGACTAACAATGAAACGAAGAAACTCCCTTTGCAAAAATGGGTCAGAAAGAGGTAAAGTATTTTAAGCTGGAAACTGGTTTTAGGTTTGGGTTGGAGCTGCGCCTCTCTTGCTGGCCTGAAGTCGAACATGTGAAATGTAGCAACAATTGTCATAAAGTTGTATAATTTTCTATAGCCTCTCTCTTTCACTCTCTAAATCTACATAATTAATTGAAAAATGCAGTTACCTTAACCACAAATCACAAGAGAATTTCTATACAGAATTACGAAACCCAAAAGTATCCCCCAGAGTGCTTTGATTACAGGGGGAGAGCGAGAAAAACGCCCTCCAAATGACAAAACAAATCTCGGTCAGAACTCCACATGGAACTCCAAAAGGGCTAAGCTGCGTAGCCCAAAAAATTAGAGAGTTGGAGTAGGCAGTGGAGAGAGAGTTGAAGGTGTGGAGAGAGAACTAAGTGCACTTCCACGTCCTCGGGGGTTGTTTGTTCTGACTCTGCGAATGCTGAAATTTGTTTATTCCCCGTAAACAATGAGCAGGACTCCCCTGCAGCACGGGAGAACGGACTCCCCTGCTTCAAGGGTTGTTTAAGGGTTTTAAAGATTTTTTAATAAATTTCCCATGCTCCCCAGTACATCCATAAACCCATGGGTAGGGGGCGGGGGGACTTGGATGATACTTACATGGCGTATGGTTTGGTGTCGGTGGCAGTGGACGCACTTTATCCGGTGGACAGCGACGTTGCACCATAACGGTGGCCGGCAGTGGTATGGCAGTGCCGCCATTTACCTTATAGGCGGGTGCTATTTGTCTGCAAAAACATTAAAATAAAGATACAATATATTATTAGCAATAACAACAATGTAGCATTTAATTTTTTACAGATTTTTAAACAGTTTTTTTAAAATATATTTCTTTATGCGTTTTTATGACAGAGAGCGAAGAGGAGAGCGTGTGGGCTGGCAGTTCTGTGTCCTGTCAACATTAACAGCTTGTCGGAGGGCCTCCTCATTTACATGGCTCGTAAACGCACAACGTATCTGCAAGATACTTATTTTTTTGTTTTTGTACAATAATTTTACGCTTATAAATTAATGAAGCAAGCAGCGGCAAGCCGCTTTGTGTGAGCCATAAAAGAAAAAAAGCTTTGCTGCAATAAATATTTTTATGATGCGAATGTCTTGAAGTGTAGTGTGTGTCCGCACCTACCCCCCTCCCGTCCATAAATTTGCATATCAAGATAAAGATACTTTTGTCTGTCTGTCGCGTAGTCGCAACAATTGTTGATTCGTTGATTGGCTGTGGCTATGGCTGTGGCATGGTCGTAATTGTCCTACAATCCAAATGGTAATTTCAACCGAGACTGTGGATTGCCGCCTTTAAGTGAGTATTTAAATGGAATTATATGCTAGTATTTTCATTTACATTTTAATTCGATTTAAGGGTAAATTGCAGCTTAAAGAAAATAAAAAGAAAACTCATTAAACAATTACCGAAATGGAAGACTAAAAAACTGGTAAACTTTTTACTTTTAGATTACTAAATCTCTCACTTATTCCAAGGATAATTACTCCCAACGACTGACTTGTTTCTTATTCATTTTTCCTTTAACTAAATACAGAATTTTCCTTAGCTTTTCCTTTTTCAGTTTTTTCATTTAACTAAATAATTTTCCTTAGCTTTTCCTTTTCAGTTTTCTCGCGCAATTAGTCATGAGGCAAATTAAGAGTGAAATAAAAAAGAGAAATAACTTTTAATAAGTCGCATAAACTTCTAGACGGGGGGGGTGCGTGCGGTGCCAGACAAAGCCCTAAGATACAAATGTATCTTATGGGTTGCCACAGCCACTGCTGTTGGCCATTAATAAGTCCGTCAAGAGCAGTAAGCAGAGCCTGTAGAACGGGGTAACAATTGTATTAAATGAATAAAAAACAGACAGAGAGAGAGAGAGAGAATAAAAAACAAAGAAAACAAAAGCTGACAGACAAAATGAAGTTGCAAAAGACGCGTCCCGGGTGCTCCTTTGCTCCTTGCTGGAAATTAAATACGCATGCCAGACTCCTGCCCTTGCCCATTCTTTACCTTTGGGGAGACTTTTCCCCCAACTTACTTTTGTGGAGAACTTTTCCCCCTGCTGCCATTACACAGACAAACAACATCACGAAACTTGGTAAAAAATTTCAAAATTACTTTCATATTATTTTATTTGCATTTTATTGTTCCGCGCGCGCCCAAGACGTCTGTCGAGTTTATTTCGTTGCAAGGCAAAAGGAATCCCATCCCCCCTCCTGAAAGGATGTCTGTCTGGGAAAGTCAAAAGATACACAGATATTGAGAGGTAGCTCAGACGGTATCTGTGATTTGAAGAGTTGCCTGCCTGCCAGTGCCACATGTGAGCGAGGGGCAAGTTAAGAGTTTAGCAACAGATATTTGTACCAGATATATTTGTATCTTGAGATGAATTATGGGATTTATTGTATGCTTAGAAATGCTTTTACAAGGAATTATCAATACCTACAAAAGTACTATAAATAATTGCATAAAAATACTAGAAAATAGGAATAAAAGACTTAAAAAAAACACAACAAATTCTTTCAAATATTATAATTAGTTAGAAAAATATTCGAAAAATACTATAAAAAAGACTATAAATTATAACAGAAAATACTAGAATTAATACCAGCGTGACTTTTAACGATAAAAAGTACCCAACAATAAATACCAAAAACTACCATTTCAATTTCACGAATGGTATTGAACTTGTTAACAATTGGCAGTATGTGGTCAAGGATGCAGAAATAAAGTTTCACGTAGATGTTTTTGAATATGAATAAAAGAAATTCAGCCGACAGACATATACTAAAGCATATACCATACAAAAAAGTATACTTTTCACCCGATTTTGGGTTCGAAAAATACCATAACGTATATAAAATACCATAAACAGTTACGCTGATTAATACCAATACAAATACAAGAAAATACCAATTAGCTTGCAAATAGTACATAAATATCTAACTAAAAAACATTTCCGAAATTATTATTTGCCAAAAAATTGAAAAAGTCCCGATATGTATATTCATCAACGACCTTGTGTATCTTTTGCAGGCTACAAAACCTTAGTCGGTTCTTTCCTTATTGCTTTTCTAGTTCTGTGGCGACCCACGCTATTTGGCATAGCATCCTCTTTGTAACTACTGTTCAGAAATGCATTTTGTATCATTATATTGTATCTCTGCTGTTGTGTCTTGCCCCCTTGCATCTCTGTCCCCCTTCCCTGACTACTCTTTTACATCTTCTTTTGTATATCTATCTGCCTTTTAGCATCTTTCAGGTGTCACATGTCAAAAGAGATGTGCGCTGGGGCGCCTCCGCAATCTCTTTATTTAGTTTCCACGCAAATTGAATTTACGTCTTTAGTACGCATTTTTGATTTGTGTAGCTCCAAAGGAGTGAAGCAAACAGGCACACACAGATTCACAGAATCACAGAATCAGATGTTGCAGCAGCAGAAAACCAGCAGCAGAGGCAGCAGAAGAGGCACGCAGCATCATCAGCCGCAACAGCTGCCAAATGTCTTTGACCTTTTTGCTGGCTGCAGCCTGCAGACGACTCCATTCCTCTCCTCTTCCATCCATTCAGAGAGGGACTCATACTCGTACTCGTACTCGTACGTGTGTATGGGGCTCATAATATTCGCACTCGTACTCGTACTCCGTGTAGCTGCTGCATTTGTGGATTCTCTGCCATTGCCTCTTGGTGGCATTCACCTGTGTGTGCTGGGGTCTGCCTTGCCCCACGGCCCACGCAGTTTTGTCGCTAAACATTTCCGTGTGACGTTCAAAGGGGCAGGGGCAGGGGCAGTGGCAGGAAAAGTGGAAGGGACAGTGGCTGGAGTAGGAGCAGTGGAACTCTGTGTGGCAATGGCATTTGTATAAATATATATGAAAAACAGTGGGCAACAAAAAAGTCCTATTTCACCTTGCCTGCCCCTCTTCCTGCTTGGGCGACTGCCCATTATTTGCACTACACTGAGGGGCAAAAAGGAAACAAACAACTAGAAACAACTGCCTTTTCGCTCAGTGCATTTACGGGGCATATACAATGTGTCACTTGAGTTGCATTTGTCATGGCAACACGGCTTCTAAAAGCCCAGAGAGAGAGAGACTTTCCTGCTTCATCCTCAAAGCCATTGCATTCCAAGGGGGGCTGGGGGGTTGCAGCCTGCAACTGGCTCCTCATTCGACGACTCTCTGACCATTTTTGGTCATTTGCCAGCGTGGTTGTGCTGCCTTTTATGAAGCGGCATCTTTCGCTTTTATTACGAGCTCTTTGCCGTCTCTGAGGTCTGAAGTCTGCACCTTTTATGGTTAGAAGTTTGCAGCAATCTTCCGACAGGCCCTTTGGCCAAAGAGTTGCACAGCGAACGAAAGAAACTTTCCCCCAGTTATCTAAAGTTATCGTTTCCCCACCACAATCTATAGATATCTACACTTTGAGTGCCCATTAAACAATCATTTTCACTTGTAGGTTAAACCTTTAGGCTGGCAGCAAAATTTTCATAAATTTTCCACAGCAATTTGGCTACAGAAGCTAGTCGAAAAAACCGCATCCAACAGATACTTAGAGCTCAAGTCTGTCACGTTAAATCAACAGCAGCAGAGAAACTACAAAAAAAAACAACAATTCATGGTCTTTGGAGTCTCTCTGCTGTTCAGAATTTATGGAAGTTTTGTTGTCCAAGAGGCAAACACCACATCGACCGAGTGGCACCACCACATCTTCTGGGAGTGTTTTATATACAATGAAGTTTTGGTTCCTTTGAGGGGTTTTTTTGTGTAGGTGTTGAATGGTTGGTAATAAGCATAATTATATGCCATTGATACTCGTATGCCCAAAAGGAGTGAAGTGAAGAGTCAAATTAAAGAGCTATTCAGTGGAAAAAAGGCCCCGACTAAATGGCAAATCCATTAGATATTAGCGGCAGGCAGCGACACGCCAAGCCGTAGCTTGTAACGACCGAGTGGCACTGCTGCATGACGTGTATACAAATTTATTTGTTTATTCGAAATGAATTGAGCTATAAACTGCTGCAATTTCTTAAGCAGAATCTATCTATAGTTAGTCGAAAGAAATGTTTGCAGACATTGAGGAAGTTTCCTTTCTAACTCTTTTGCTTTTTTGCACTTCTTTTTGGCTCTAAAAGCCTCTTCTAAAAGCCTTTTCATGTTGAACTTTAAATTCAAATTAAGTCTTAAGCCTGCGCTCTAAGCTCTACGTTTAGTTGCAGCGCTTCAAGAAGTATCTAGAGCCATGGGGAAAGTATGTGTATCTTTGGGGAGTTGAACATCAGCATCATCAGAGCATCGTAAACACCCAGAGCTTTGTTTATTACTAAAAGCCATGTCACAATGTCTTTTGACATTAGAAATGTGTCTGTGCTTGGGTGTGTTTGTGTGTGTGTGTAATGCGATATGCAGCAACGTGTGGAATGTGAACGTGTTCATTCTTAAGAGTCGTGTTAGCCCTCTCCTCGCCTCTCCCCTGCTCTGGTAGATGCTTTACTAGCACTATGGATAGCCATATCCATGGCTTGGTATTGTGTTTTTCTTGTCTTCATTTTCAAGTGCAGACATAAAGTCACGATTTTCAGTTATTAGACGAAGCGAAAAGTTCCTCGAAGAGACAGACGCATTTTCTCAGCTTTCAGTTGCAGCTGCAGCATCTGGTGTTGCTGCTGCTGCTGTATGTTTCTGCCACAAGAAACAATTAATAGCGTCTGCTAGAGCCCTTCAAACCTTCCTACGCTGGGGTAGGAACTCCGCTACAACCTCTAGAGGCCCTTCTGCCCTCCCTCTACAGACTGTGAGTGGTAAAGATCTGCCCCATTCCACCTGGGTAATAAACACACGTGCGTCGGTGGCGGCAACAACTCAACGATGTTGTTGCTTGCTAATGGCTTGGACTGCTTGCCACCTTTTGTGTTGACTGCCGCTGTGGCGGGACGACGATGCGGTTGACATCTTTAAATATGCAGCAGGTTCCATGTTGCAAACAAGCCGCAAACAGCAGTGGCAGCAGCAGCAGCAGCCACAAATGGAGAGTGGCCCCAAACAAACAGAAAACAAGCAAACAAAACAAGAAGCTACATCATCAAGTGCTGGGCAGAAGCTAAAGCCAAAGGGACACACAGAGGCACAGCAGCGGCTCGACTCTCTGCCACACACACTTGCCACAAAACTCAAGTAGCAACTTCCACTTCCAGCACTCTTTCTGTGCAGCTTTTCGCACATAGCCTACATATACATATACATGTAAGTATGTACATGGCCTGAGTTTATTAGGGGGGTTGGGGTGGTAGAAATTACACCTTTTTTTTAAGGGGCGGTTTGTGACACATTCACTTTTATATGAGAGTAGTAGCAGAAGACTTCTTTCAGTCAGCGAATCAATGGAATTTCAGCCTCCCTTGCATGTTGGTTTATCTTTAAAAAATTAAATAACTTCTAGAGCGAGGGGCAACAAAATTTCTAGAGCAGAAAGCTGTAAGGGTAAGGTTTCTAAGGGTAGTAGCTACTTCCAGGTTTAGAATTATGCTGATGGAAAGCTACTTATACCAAGGAACACTTTTTAAAGGATTATTTAAAAGTGGAAAATACAATATGGTTTATAATATATTATTTACAAATAAAAAAATATATTTTGATATAAGAAATTCAAAAAATCTTTTGAAAAAGAAATATAAATATTTGAAATATTATTTAAATATAATAAAAAATTTTAAATAAAAGTAATAATATAATATTATAAAAATATATTATAGAAATTATTTTTTAAATAAATCATTTATGTAAGAAACAGTTTCTTAACTCTCCCAAAAATATAGCAATAAAATCATTTATTTTTTGCCACAGAACTGCCATTTCATACAAAATGTAGTCTTTTACTTTAATCACCCATTTCATTCATTTCCTTGTTTTATATTTAGTCAAAGTTCATAAATTACTCAAGACATTAAAATATAGGGGAGACTTATCCCCCACACTTTTAGACTTCTTTAAAAGAGTCATTAAATATGGAACATAATTTGCAGTTGCTTTTGGCGTTTACGATTTCAACTCTTGTGGGTTTATTTTTAGCAGATTCTGCCACATAAATGGATGTATTTTCAATTCTATATTTAGTTAGAGATCATTAACAGTTTTGTTGGCATTAAATCTGAGCATTTTGAATAGTTTTTTTTTTGGTTTATTCTCAGTTTTAACTTTGTTTTAACGTGGTCTTTAGTTTATCCTGTAGTTTTTGTTTTAATTCTTCACTTAATTCTTCAGTTTTTCCTTAGTTTAGTTCTTGCTTTAATTCTTCCTTTAATTCTTTAGTTTTTCCTTAGTTTAGTTCTTTAGTTCTTCCTTTAATTCTTCAGTTCTTCCTTAGTTTAGTTCTTTAGTTCTTCCTTTAATTTAGTCTCTAAATCGAGTTTCTTTTTCCTCTATAGTAGAACGCTACAAATTCTTTTCTATATGTATAGTATCTGCCTTTTCTAATCATTTTTCACACCCAAAAACCAAACTCCCAAAATGCAGCTGACAACATTTTGTGTTGTTGTTTATTTGGATTTAACAGGGGGTTGTTCCCGTCAGAGTTTTTCAAGGGTGGTCCCTGTACCCTGTGCCCTGTGTGTGTTCCTTCCGATAAGTAGCACCAGACGGGATGGCCAAACATTTTGGTTTTGAATTCCTCTCCTTTTCAATTATGCAACTTTTCGGCAAATGTTTTATTTATTGACTCTGAACTGAAGGGAGAAATACAGCGAGTGAGTGTCACATCACACCATTTCCATTTCCATCATAAATGAAAGGTTTTTCGATATGGTGGTTGCTTTTCCAAGGGGGTGCTCTGGGTATATTGCTATCAAAAATGCACTTTGATATATTTTTCAAATCATATTTCCAACGATCGCTGCTGATTATGCAATGTGAGCGAAGGGAATAGGGCAACAAACTCCGAGGTCTCCAGTTGAAAAATACATTCGTCTGTCTGGCGGGTAGCCAAGATTTTTCCATTGAAGTTCTGGGTTCTGATTCCCCGAGACAGTTGCGTGTTGCATCGTCTTCTGGTGTTTCTTTCGGCACCTCCAGACATGGCATAACATTAAGCCAAAGACAAACCACAAACAAAGATATAGACCAAACATTAATTATGAATCGTTCCTTAACGCGTTGAGAAGTAAAAGAAAAGCTGAGAAAATTTGCACTTGCCGGCATACATCTTTTCGTGAAGAAAAACCACAAAATGTCATTTCCATTAGAGCCACACAGACAGACAGACACCAACCACACCCCGGAAAAACACTATTATATATTTCTGGAGTGAAGTGGAAAAGCTTGGAAACTGTTCTATAAATATCTGGGAAATTATCGTAAATTTTGTGGAAGTTTGTTCTCTGTTTTTGTTTGCTTGGAGAGGAGTATTCCCTTCACACTGATTTATTGTGCTGACATTTGGCTTAATTCAAATGCTTTTTGGTACGCATAATGATACTCATTAGTGGAGTGATGTGTCTCTGTGACATTTTCGTTGGAAAATCTATGTAAAATTTAAAAATACCAAAATGTTTTTTACCTTCTGACATCCGGAGAGTTGGGTAGACTTCGACATTTGCGTGAACTCTTGCCCCCGCCATGCGATGCGGTTGATGAGGACGAGGTATTGCCCATATTTCTTTATTGGTTAATTTATTGGGCTTACAAAAACTAAGTTGATTTTGGCATTTAGATGCTGCTTTGGCACTGATTTAGCTGTGGTTTTTTTTTTTTTTACACTCTTTCTTCTTACATTATGTTTTTTGTTTGTTTAGGTTGTTTTTATTGGAAGTTTTTTTTTGTGGTATTTTTATTGTAAGACTTGTAAAATATTATTTTTTGGCAGTTTTCAAACTTTTTACGAAAGAAACAAATATTTTAGATAAAAAAAATGTTATGGGAACTTCTAAAAATTATATTTTCTCTTTTCTTATACACTTTTTTGATAGGTATAATTTATTAGAATTTATTTTCAAGAGGATGTGAATTTTTTAAATTATTTTAAATTTTAAATTATTTTTTTGTAGATTAATTATTATGAAAAAAATTGTTTTAAGTGATTAAATTAATTTTAATAATAATGTTGCATACGTAATGGCTTTTAAGGACTGTTTACATTTTTTAGATATATTTTTTTAGGGAAACAACTAAAATAAAATATCCGGCTGCACATTTTTTCACTTTTTCACTTCCATTGCAAATTTCCATTGTATAATTTCCCAGTATTAAATTAATATAATACCCTTATTTAATTTAGAACACACTTTTGTACCATTTTTCTTTACATTCACATCTCTCCATTATTCCAATTTAATCAGATAAACATACCATTTTCACACTAATTATG
Source organism: Drosophila bifasciata (assembly GCA_009664405.1). Taxonomy (NCBI): domain Eukaryota; kingdom Metazoa; phylum Arthropoda; class Insecta; order Diptera; family Drosophilidae; genus Drosophila; species Drosophila bifasciata. Next base: position 40,224,802 of record CM019042.1, on the reverse strand, counting down.
ACTAAGTCTCCCCCCGAGCGTACTATTTACTTTGTGTAATTAGTTTGCAATTAAGTTTTGGGGGGGACGAAAAATGCCCAAAACCAAAGAGGTCCAGAAATCAAACAAATGTCTGTTCGCAACGCCCACGAGCAGGGAAAAAAATAAATGTGTAGTAATTCATTTTGGGCTGGGATGTCCAAAAGAGGAGAAGCTGTGTTTGCACAGCACTTTGATCTTAACCCAAATGTTCGAGTACAACTGGGGTTGAAACGAGGAACTTAATGCAATTAAGTGAACATATTTGCAACTTCCGTGCAAACCAAGGGGGGAAACCAGGGGGGAACGAAATACCAGACGTTCCGGCATTTGTTTTTGATGTATGACTGCTGCTGTTGCCGATGCGGCTAATCGAGGGATCGAAAACCAACCCAAAAAAATAAAGCATCCAAGGGGGTGTACCAACAGCAGCTTGAAGATTTGTACCAGAATTTTTGCTCATTTTTTTTTTTTTTTTGGGAAACAAAGCTTGACACGAAAATCAATAACTTCAATTACAAGAATGAAAAAAGAAAAAGCCTAGCGGAAAATACAAAAGAAATATTGCGTGTAAATAATACGCACGTGTGCGTGACACGTGATTGAACCCAACCCACTGAAAAGGGGGATATTCCTTGCTTTTTTTGGAACATTTTCAAGTGCCTGCTAAATGCTCTAAAAGTGGTCATATTTTTACGTAAACCAACGTTAGGGGTGCGAAATTCAAGCTTAATCAATTTGTCGTAAAATGTAATGGGAACACACAGATCTGGCACTGAGGGATTCGATTCGATAAATGTAACGAGGGGGATGCGACACGTGCACCAGGGGATTGTCAGTTCGTTTCTTTTTGCCACATTTTGACTTATGGATAAATTTATGTGATTTATTGAAAGTTTGCCACACAGTTGCATAATCAAACTGTCAAAGCAACAATTACCGACAATCAGTAGACGATAGAAAACCACAGACTCCATTCAGAAACCACAGAAAGACACTGGGACACATCTAGACTTTGCCTAAGGCAAAAAAAAGAGAGAAAAAACCACTCAACTGTCTCTTGTCGCCTCTCATCTCATCTCGTCTTGCGACTGCATAATTTTCATAAATTGTTGCAAATTGTTGTTGCTTGTTGTTTGTTTGTTGTTTGTGTGCCACTCAAGTTTTCAACTTGTATGGAAGCAAAGCAGAAATATGGAACAGGAAGCAAAAACCGGGTATCAATAGAAATCTAGGCATTGTGGCAGCAGGGCTCTCGGGATAAATGGTATAAATTTGTTCAATGAACACTTAAGAAATTGTTTGGCATGACGTGAGCAATATAAGAGGTGAAGCATATTATATCAATCATTCAGTCACTCAATTATTGCGGGGAAACAATAGACTTTGTATGGCTTTGTAGGATTAAAAAATCGAATAAATAATCTCCATCGATATGAGTTTACTTTCAATAGATTTAATAAAGATTAAGTAATCAAAAAATACTCGAAAACGCACAGTAATCATCTCAAATTCCCTAGTTACTGAATTTGCTCTTCAGAAACGAACCAAAAAATACACTTCTGAGCCTCAAGCAACCCTCTACAGCATCATCGTTGACACACAGCTCTTTATTACATTGCCCATCAAATAATTTCCACTACTGTGACCAATCATACCTCCCTGCCACTGCTATTGCTATTTCCCCTGCCACACACCAAACTATAACTAATCGTTCGATTCGTGGAATATCACATACACACAACGACGTTGCAAGCGGCAACTTTTTTTGACACACTTAAAATGCCGACGGCTCTGCAGCAGTTGAGGAAACTTTTGAGTGGAAAGGAAGGACAGACAGGCTGTTATTCTTATCAGAGCATTGCACTTTTTGCACACAACATAAAAAGTGGCCAGCAAGTGAGAGAAGGAGAAGTTTACTCAGTCAGGGGGTGTCTTATCTATGCCGACACATACTCAATAGGAGGAGGCCCAAGGAGCCGCTTGAAGGAATTATTAAAATCGGTTTTTGAAAATGCATTTTCCATAGCCCAAAGGGGGCAGGAGGCGATAGAAGTGGAAATTGACGTTTAGTCACGTACAATTTTGCCCTCAAGTTGGCCAAGGGAAAATTATTTTAATATGCAGCAAAAGAAGTGGCAAAAACTTGCTGTAAGATACACACACACATACACACACTCGAGTATCTACACTGAGCAAAATAAGAGTGTTAGATGGAGAAATATACTGCATAGTTTGAGAGTTTTTCTCTCAGTGCTACAATCTGCTAACCACATAATAATAGCCATAGGGAAGTGTTCGTTCGTCACGAAACAAAAGTTTCTAATCGTCTAAGGGGGGCGGGTATAAATAACAAAAGGGCATGTCTGTGGGGTGGATTTTTGGTTTCATCTTAAGGCTGTCAGAATGCAATTTTGAATGGAAGTTCACACACATAAAATTAATGGTATATTGGGGGTCCAAGGGGAGGCACATACACTCCCCAAAATAAGTCTTTCGTCTTTGTTCCTGATCCCTGACCAGAACCTTGTAACTCATTTGGTTTTTGTTTAGCATTGTCTTGGGCTGTTCTGGTCTGGGCTGGCCGGCGTCTCGGTCCATAAATCTAACAATGCAAACGTTCAATCACTCTCGGGAACTGGTGCCTGTAACTCCCACCTATCCATCGCCAGCTCCAGCTCCAGAGTGTGGCGCTTCAAGCGCACATGCAATGCATACCAAAAGCCCCCCAACCCACTTAACATCGTCTTTGGCTTTAACAAATAAATTCTGATGAGATTTATGGCAAAAAAAAAAAGCCAAACTCCCTGCCAAGTCCTCGCCTCAATCCCCAACTTGAAACCGGCATACAGAAAAAAAGTACTTACATCTAAATATAAACAAAAGGCTCAGCTGAAGCATAAAGACGTAGCAGCCCCCGCCCGAATGAGAGAGAGAAGAGAGAGGAGAGAGAAACAAATTCAAAACGTGCAAATGCACGTGCTGCTCCAAATTTTTGTTATTCAAAACCCCCCCACACACATATAAAAAGGGGAATCATGAGTGAGGGGTGAGGAGGGTTATAGCGGTACAGATGGAGGGGATTGCCTTTCCTTCTTTCGCGCTCCAGCGAACAGTGGGGACCCAAACGAAAATAGACAAGTTTATGGAGCAGAAATCAAGTTGAAAAGAGTCTTTTAGCTTCCGCTTAAATATACAAAGTGGAAAAACGAATGAAAGAAACAAAACGCAGAGGACAAAAATAAGTTTAAAATAATGCGCTGTAGAGACTTTGAAATACCCTTTATATTTTGAAATGTATTCCTCGTGTGAAATGTATTAAAATATTAACTATTCTTATTTATTAAGAAACAAATGGCAAACCAAGTTATAATCCGCGCTCAAGCCATTTTAGGCGGCGGCACACAACAACTGATCTTCAATCGTGAAAGGATTCTATTTTTAGATCCCATAAGACAAGAGAGCGGCAGGTAGTGAGCGCAAAAGCGAGAGACACACGCAGCTTACGCGCTCTCTGGTGCATACGTGTGTGTGTGCAGAGCAGGTAGCAAAGTGCAAATGCAAAGCTTAGGCTATGCACACACAATTGCATGCCCTATTCTTTGATATTCTCTTGCCTACAACCAAACATTTCTTTCACTTCTTGTGGCACATATACGCCCACATTTAAAGGGTATCTTACCCAAAGACAAAAGCATTTTTCTTCTCTTTTATATGTATGTCAGAGCAAATCAACAATTTGTCACGCCGTTTTGCATTGAATGCAGGAAGGTGGAGCAGCAGCAGCAGCAAAAGCAGTGGGTGGGAGAAAGAAGGGAAGGTGGAGCAGCAGCACAAAACAGTGGGTGGAAGCAGGAGCAAGGTGTAAGCTAAGCAGGGCAAATGCTTAGGTAGGTAGCCACGATTTATATCTGTTTTTATTTTCCTTTTCTTTTGGGTAACTCAATGTGGCATTTGTTTTCCACGAGCATTTACTTTACCCCTTTTTCCGAGTCCGTTGCCAGTCAACCAATTAATTGCTGGAAAGGCAAAGAGGGCCGCCAAGCCGAAAGATCAATGGAAGAGGTGCGGCGGCCTATATCTTGAATATAAATCAGATATACATATGTATGTATGTACCCTCTACATATTTCATAATTGTTTCGTGTCTTTTGATGTTTTCAATTGACATTTCCGTGAGCTCTGTTTGGTGCAGGGGGAGGGGAATCTTGATCGCCAACCAATTGACAAGGCGACAAGAAATGCATCAAGATAATCAATATTTTCAATAATATTTCTTTAATGAAAAAAAGGCACATAACCAGCTGCATCTGGGTGGTTTTCTCTCCCACAATAATATATGTATGTATGGTCTGATGGGGCATGCAACTTCGTTGCCCAACTTCATGTCTATATACAGAGTTTTGCACAAAAATTGTTGTCAAGCAATTTGCATAAAATTAGAATGGGACAAGAAAAACACAAGAGACATTTCAAATGATGGATGGTATACAAATACAAATACACGTAAAGTTTAATGTAAATTGAGTGCGGGGTATGCGACTCTTTGGGTAGTTAACTTTTTTATGGGTTTTCTGTAAGCCATAAATAATAAATAATTGCATTGAAAAGTTATTGCTTTTATGATTCAACAGAATTTGAAAGTTATTATTGGGTAAAACTCAAAGCTATATTTAAAACTTTTATTTGAATATTCTTTTTAATTTTACTTTTCAAAATTTTACTATTTTTCATAATTCCAACGCCATTTAATTATCATATTCTATAATTGTCATGCATATAACCCTTAGGAAATTTCATGCCTTTTTCTGTACATTTCCTCGCACGATTCCTACCCCCTTTGGCCATTAGCATTATCATAATTAAATCATTAGGGCAACGCGGCCATCAAACTCCATCAACTAATAATAAATATTGCGCCTCCCTCTGTCTGGTCTGGTCTGTCCTGTCTGCTACCTCAGATTATTCATTCCCTCCCTCAGAGATCATTCACACGCTTGCGGGCACAGTGGGCCCCTATATCATTAGTCAATGTTGTGAGAGAGCTACCGCTACGCTCTTCGCTCTTCGATGAGGGAGATGGGGGAGTGTATCCCTACTTGTGCGCCTCCCTCTGCAATTGATTTTACATTATGTTTACCATACTCATACCCCTTCCCCTTCCCTGGGGCACGTCTCGGCTTCTGTTTGATAATTTGACAGCTTGCTTTCTGATATCTCAGATTTCCAGTGTGCGATTGCGACGTGGCTTTTGGATTTGATTTTGATTTAGAGTTCGATTCCAGTGCTGGTGGTGGTGGTGGGTTCAATGCTCCCCCCTAAGAGCAGCGTAGAACAGGATTTTGACAGCGCCTGTTACCCGCTTGTCTGTTTGTCAGTTTGTCAGATGTCAATGGCAGAGCACAGAGGAGAGGAAAAAGAAAAAGAGTCCCCAAGTCAGAGGCTTTGACTCCTTGTGAGAATGTTCTTTGGGGGAATGATGTGTTTGCTCAACTTGTGGCTCAACCATAATTAGCTTCAGTTACTGCTGCTGTTGCTCCACGCATAATCCTTTTTCGTCTCAGCTGCCACTTGAATAAAATTAAATTAGGCAACGGCAGCGAATCAAGTGAATGCAGGGGCCCTCAAGCCGATTCGTAGCGGTGATTAATTGAAGACACGCGCCTCAAAAAAAAAGAAGAGAAATATGTACATAAAAACCGGTTAAGCACCAGCCAACTGCCTTCAGCAGCATCTGTGATACCCAGAGAGCCAGCGATGACAATGAAGATTAGCACCCCGTCCCGTCTGCCTCTTTGGATCTGGATTGGATGTCTATTCCTCCCATTGTCTGCCACTAATTACCTACCGTTTGACATGGGAGTGGAGAGGAGGGGCAAACTCTGTAGCAAACTCTCATTTTCTTTAAATTGTTAGAACTTTAGAGGCAGTCACTCGGAAAGGTGGTAAATTGGGGGGTTGGAATTGAGCAGAGCATGGAGCGGATACAGATAGGAAGAGCCGCCTTCAGCTTCAGATATGATAGTCTGTGAAATTTCTATAGATTTTTATCGGTTCATTCAACTTTGACCACGAATTGAGGATGGTTTTTGGGATGAATGATTTCGATTAGAGATTTGGCAAGATGTCTACGAAATGTCTACAGGGGATAATAAAGGAGGAAATTTATAGAAATTTAAAGGAAATTTACTTGGTTTTTGCTTATATATAGAAATTTATAGCATAATTCATAGGTAGATTTCATTATCTTTTATCTATCATAAATGAAACGATTTTTACAAAGGAATATTCCCATAAATTCGGACATATCTTTGACGTAAGTACTTCTTTGATTCAAATCAGTTAAATTTAAAAATCCAGAGATCTCATAAACCTCAAAAATTCTCTCGAAAATTCCCATGATCCAACATCACAAAACCCACTAAAAATCAACTAAAATTCAATGCAAAAATTGTAATTTAATCTTCAAAAATGCATCATGCACATCCACATTCTCCCACACTGCTACGAAACTTTCACTAACCACAAAAATTAAGGAAATTCTCATTTCAAACAATGCAGAGAACCCAACTTTCAGTCAACTTTTTTCATTACAAAAAAAAGACAACTTTGGGTCCCCAAACGCCGGCATGAATGCAGTTTTTTATGGTGGTATGGGGGAGGGAATACTATAAATAACACACGACTTTTATCTCTAGGATGGTGGTCCATGGAGACTACGTTGTCTGGTTTTTGGCCACACTGTTTGGGCCCTGGGTCCGTCTGCCTTTAAGCCTTTTTAATTTGTGTGCAATGCGATAAGGCGTTAATTATACCCAGAAATGATGGGTACGGTACTACGGTATACAGTGACGATTATAATCAGACTTTAAAGCCATTAAGTATGCAACAGATTTGGGGCACATTATAAGAGAACAAACGTAAGAGAACGCACTTTTTATATGAGTTATATTCCAAGTAAATTCTTCAAAAAATATTTGCTATCACTTGACACATTCACTTATTATTTTTCGGCACTTGTTTTATGATTTTTCCTCGTTAATCAAAATTTGCAATCAATATTTCTCATTAATCCAACTTTTCTTTGATAATTTCTCATTAATCCAACTTTTCTTTATTAATTTCTCGTTAGTCCAACTTTTCTTTTGATCATTTCTCATTAATCCATATTTTTTGATGATGTTTCCCTCATTAATCAATCTTTTTCACACACTATTTGGGTTTGGCGCCATTTATTTACGCGTCTTTTACGTATTTCCCGATCAAAACAAACAAAAACCATAGCAAAAATCGCCGCTAGAAACGCGCGCGTGACGCTGTTGACGCTGCTTCGTGTTTTTCCAATTTGTGTGATTTACAAAAATGTTTGGGGGGAAAAATAAGCCGGCTCAAAATGTTGCTAGATACATGTTGCTTGAAAACGAGTTCCCAGCAAGGTACAAATGGTACAGACAACTGGCGAAACGGCACAGGAAATTTCATGCATGCAAGATAAAGTCCACCCCAATTTCAAATATACCATGGCTACTCAATTTTGCGTGTTGTAGGCTCATGTTGCTGGACAGCGTATGTTGCTGAGAGAAAATAACCGAGTACGGAGGATGCTATACCCTGTGTTCCTTACTCTAAGCTTAAAGTTTAATAGTTTTTATATATCCTATATAGCGGCATTGCCTGAATTCTTAATATCAGCTATGACTCTCTAAGTTAAAAATCCATTCAGTCTGTATCTGTATCTTTTAACAGACACCAGGCGGATCCAAAATAAAAGCTTACTCCCTCTCGTGGGGGTCAACACAACAACCAAACAACATCAATTAAAATCGGAGGGGCCAAAGTTATTGCCTGGCAAACAAATTGCAGAGCAATTTAACAAAGCAAAGCAAGCAATTATCGCAAATAGTTTTCGTGTCACATAAACTGTCGCAAAGTAGAGAGGAAAAGAAAAGATACAAAGTACAATAGAGGGGGGGTTCAAAGTAGTTGAGTAAAATTGTTTAATCATTGAGCTTAATTTCAATTGGGGGGGAAACTCGTTTTGACACTAAGCCGATCAGGCACACTCCGAGACTCCAATGTAGTTTAAGACGTAGTTTCATGTGGGCATTTTATACACTTTCCTTTAAACAAGGGTATGAATATTATGACAAGGAGTAATTCATGATAAAAGAAACGACTGAAAATACAAATAGGAATTAAGAATCCAGTCAATATAGTAGATCTTGTCTGAATGTTGAGTTGAAAACAATTCTAGTTGATTTTATCCCAAAAAGCATAAATAAAAAAAAGTTTCACGCGTCATGCGACAGTGCCCCTCTGTTATTTTTCATTTCTACTTGCATCCGCTCATATTTAAGTATTTTTCTATGACTTGAATTCTATAAAATTTCTCCAGAAAGGGTATACAAATGTACTGCCTGCCAAAAAGTTTAAAATTTTCTTCGTTTTTTTTGTCCAAAGTTGAACCTGAAGTTTATTGCCAATGCACGGGCCGGGCCGGGCCATGTTGTGCAGCGTGTCGAAAGATGATTGCAATTACCAGCATGTGCGATGTATCGCCCCGAATTCAATGCCAAATTGCCAAAATGATTGAATGGCCGAAACGAGTTGCGGATTGAAAGTGTTGGCATTAGAGCACAGGAGGGATACCCACGGAGGGGCCAAATAATTGAAGTTTGGGTGTGTCTAGGATTGTGGATTTTTCTTTTCTAGTGGGCGGCAATGAAAGTTGCTAGTCCGGCGATTAAGCGTGGAAAAAGGTGCAAAGTCTACTAGGTGGAAAACTGGAAAACAACTTTTACAAATGAAACTATGGACAAGATTTTGTTGCCTTTTTTGTGTAGTGTAATTAATGTTCATGTTAATGTCACGACTATAAAGACACAAGTTTTAGATTATATTGAATGTGATTGAGTGGCGTTTTAGCATATTAATGTTAATTAATGTGATTCTTGGGAGATTTAATTAAATAATATCACAACAGAATGTGTTAGATTATTACCAAAGATTTATGAGAATTTATGGGAATATTTTAAAATGGAAAATTGAAAATATTTCAATGCCATTTATTGCTAAAATTTACTTTGATCATTTGGTGAAGATTATTCTTAGGTGTGGGCATTTTATTTCACATAAATTCAATCCCAGAAATTAATGGGAGTTTTAAATAAATTTAAAATATTCGAATACGTTTTATGGCCAATTTTTATTTTCATCATTCGGTAAAGTTTATCCTTTCTTACATGATATTTAAGGAACAAATGCTTCCCCCTTTTAGTAGCTTTTATTTAACAAAGAATCAACAAAAAACACAACTTCCAGTACCGTCCCCAAACACTTTCTCTCTGCCACTTTCTCACTCACGCCCCAAAAAACTGGCTAAAACTACAATCAGTTAAAAGCGAAAAGAATAAACAACCTGAAACAGTCAGTCGTCCCCTCCCAAACAACATAAAAAGAAAAACTAAAACCAATAAATCTTTGTTTAGACAAATCCAAAAACCATGAAAAGGCTTTCGCTCGACTTGCCACACAAAACATACGAATATGCGGGATGCCAGATGGGAGCTACAGACTGTAAGTTCCACCCACCGATGTGGCGTCCCATACTAATGCCATTTAGCACCCATCCCACCCCCCTCACATGTTGCAAAAACACTAAGCATGCATTTTATTGCCTTTCGTGTTCGTACTACGAGACCTTCGATGGAGGGAGGAGTTCTCCTCCCAGTAGCCAGTACCCTGTCCTGCTCCTCTTTCGGTAGCAAACTCCTGCTCCTACCCCATTTCTGTGGGGGCGTCCAGTCCGATGTCCTGCTCCCCTTTCAGTAGCAGCGTCCAGTCCGTTGTCCTTCTCCTCTTTCAGTGCAGCGGCAGTCGCCCTGGCACTTTATCATTTCAAATGGCAACAAAAAAGCTGCGGACATTGCAATGTTTACTTTTCATTTTATATATCCTCTTTGCCAGCCCCTAGACTCCGCTTAAACCCACACAGAACGAGTGTCCTATCCTATCCGCAGCAGCAGCAATGTTCACTTTCCCGCTCGTCTATTCAATTGTTCAACGGTTTGTCTATGCAAATATTTTTATTTGCCTGCTGGTTATTGTTGTCCAGCGTGGAGAAACCACATAAAAAAGGACATTAGGGTAGAGGAAAATCAAGTGTTTGATGCCCGAATATACCCTGTATTTAGTAAGGGGAATTGTAGAGATTTTGGCAATAAATAAATCTTAATATCGAATTTTGTGGCAGCTTTACATATATTTAGATCCTGAGTTACGCCTGAACATGCATATTCTTAAAGAAATATTTGTAGTAAAATTTATTAAGATTTTTGAATATTTTACTTTGAAAAAGTTCCTCAACGAAGAAGGATAAATATTATTTAATTTATATTGATATAACTGTAAGATATCAGCTTCAAAAATAGTTTACAAAATTTTTAAAAATTATTATTTAATAAAAATGATCTAAAAACCTTTTTAAACATTTTTGGAACGTTTTTTTTGTTTTTTTGGCACTGAATTTCTTTAAACATATTTGTGAATCTCTATGAAAAAGGAGTCAAAACATTCCCTACCCACAAATTAAAACCATGTTTCTATTATCTTTTGAACATCTTGTATCCTTTTATGGACTAATCCATCCTTAAAGGCGCTCCAAAACTACAGGGTAACCCTTAAAAATAAAGCTAACATTGCTGACATGGCAGCAACGTTTTCGTTTTCCTCAGCTCCGACTGACTGACTGCCTGATGGATGGATTGGGTGGGTGGAATTTTAGGATGAATATTTTGCACATGTTGCCACTTTCGACTTGCCGCTTTAGTTGGATTTTCATCTTCTATTAGCCTGGCTGCCAGAACTTATAGAGGGGCTTCGTCATCATCATCCACTTTCGACGTTAATCAAGTGCTTCAAGTAGTTAATGCTTTCCCCAGGGGAGTTAATTACGCCGAGTATTTAGCATATAATTATGGGCTTCACCTGTTTTTCATCTGTCTCTCATTTGCGGTTCCACGAGGGGGGATGCTCTCTTCCCACTCCTTTTCCAGTGGGAAATGGCAAAAAGAGTCCCCTGAGGGCAAGACAAACTTCATGGATCGCCCACCCACTGCTGGCAATTCAATTTTCCTTTACGACCAAACAACAACAACAACAGCAACAAGAGGAGGTGGAAAAACTGCTGCTAAAGTGGGGGAGAGAAAACCTCCCGTTGGGGGGTGTGGGAAAACTGTTGGAAAAAGTAATCATCGTTGCAATTGTTTCACATTTTTCACATTGTGGGGCAGAGACACAGAAGGGGGCAAGCAGAGTGGAGGCTGCCTCTGAATGCCTGCTTTGATGATGACGATTGAGGTGAGGTGAGGGCGAGAATCCTGGGGGTTTCCTTTCCTTTCCTCATCCATCGAATGCCTGTAGACGACATTTTTCTGCTCCCCAATTTTCTTTTCTTATGACTAATGGCTGCTGGGGGGGCCTGACTGGTCTCTGTTCTGTGTGTCTCGAATCGAATTGTGGGTGTTGATTTGAGGCGCCACCCGAAAGCTTAAAGAGTTGTGCCACAGCCGCAGCCACAGCCAAACAACCCTCCGAGTGAATTTTTAATAATACACCCAAAAGCAGTCAACTTCAAAATGATGTCCACTTGAAAACCAAGCGGAAAACTCCGGGGGGAAAAACGAGTAACAGAACAGGAATATATTAAAGCCAGAGGTGGGTGGACAGCGTCCATTCGACGAACAAAGAGCGAAAAATGTCAAATGGTGGCAGAAAAATTGAGAAAGGGAAACGCATGTCAAAATTTGCGCGTGGATTCTGTTTCTGTCCGCAGGGGAACAATGGCAAACAGTGGCTCATCCTTTAGCGAAAAAAAAAGGTAGAAAGAGAAAGAGAGAGAATGAGAGACAGAGATCCCATCCTTCAGAGTTAAGCATCCTTTAGAGAGCGCGTTTGAAATCCTCATACTTTCGAGAGACTTCAGAGCAAGAGAACATCCGATGGAGAGAGATTTTTTGCAAAAGGGATGAACCATCATCATTTGTGGGCGATTTTCAGGGGCGAATGGTTTCTACAGACAATTTTTGCTTGATTTCTAGAAAATATGGGCGTGAAAATTGCACCAGCCTAATGATAATAATTGGGGCAGGCTGTCTATGGGTTGTTTTGATGAATAAAAGTAGAAAAGGCTGTCTGTGACAGCAGCTATAAATTAGGAACAAATTAGCCTAAAACAGAGAATATTTACAAAAAAAAATTCTTTATTCTTTAGCTTTTTTGGAGAGGCTTTCAGGGTAGTCCTAAAACTTATCTCTAAGTGCCACACTACTCCATCGTTCTACATACTATACATATGTAGATATGTATATCAATATTACCATAGTAGGACTTTGATTTCCTTTCATAACACACGCCATACAATGAAATTTGGAAAAACTCTGGAGAGCCTGCTGACCGTCGAATGGCGTGATCAGTACATTAATTATGGGGTAAGAATAACACTCACGCATTTTCTCACATCATACAAGCAATTTCCATAAAGCTAACCATCATACAAGCAATTTCAATACAATCTTCCCTTATTTCCGTTAATGTCCCCCCCTGGAGGAGCTCAAGGGAATGATACGCCTTGCCAAAGCTAATGCACCCGATCCGCAGACTGCATCCATGTCAGAAGTAGAACTCTATTACAACAGCTTTGAGACTATATTCTTTGAGACCTGCCTTGAGGAGTTGCATCGCATAGATGACTTCTTTCAGGTAAAGATCACCGAGGCACGCCGAAAGCTGACCACACTCAAGTATCAGTTTTTGGTGAGGGATCGCCATCGTGATCCCACATCACAAATCAATCTAAGGTTGCACTTCGAGGATGATGAGTATCGGGAGCCCCTGTCAGAGCGAAAACTGTGCTTGGCCAGCACGGAATTCTATCTGAGTCTGACCATGCTGGAGCACTATCAGACACTCAATCTGACGGGATTTCGTAAGATTTGCAAGAAGTATGATAAACAGCTAAAATCCCAAAAGGGCATGGACTGGTTCCATCGAACTGCAAACAGTGCCGACTTTGTCAACACCATGGAGCTGTCGTCAATGCTCCAAACCGTGGAGGATCTCTATACGGAATATCTGACGAATGGCGATAGAGCCAGGGCCATGGCAAAGCTCAAGGTGCCGCCATTGGGTGAGCCGACCTCCCCGTTGCGAGTCTTCTGTGCGGGCACATTTTTGGGCAAATTTTTTACGGGATTTGTCATAAGTTTGATATCATGTGAGTGCCAAGAGAGAGCCCAGATTGCTGGATTACTTTTACTTTCTAATTCTCTTTTTGTCTAGGGTTCTGTTTGGACTTGCAGCCCGAATTTAGATTGACTTTTATAAATCTTATGCGCGGCCCCATAATGCTGATTGTCTATAGCATTTTCGTGACTGCGAATGTGGGCATTTGGCAGAAGGTGGGCATCAATCATGTGCTCATCTTCGAGATGGAACAACGCGATCACATGGGCTTCCTGGATGCCCTGAAAATAGTCAGCTTCTGTGGCTATTTCTGCACCATAGCCGTCCTGGGTTATCTGTACAACGATGAGTTTGGCATCGAAGAGTACCACATACTGCCCGTGTGCTGGCTAACAGTGCTGGCTGTGATCTTTCTCAATCCCTTCCGGACCTGTTACTATACCTTTCGCATTTGGCTAATGAAACGCTTTGGCAGAGTTTTGTCTGCCCCATTATTTTATGTGGGTTTCGCCGACTTTTGGATGGGCGATCAAATGACTTCGATGGTCCTGTGCTTTGTGGATCATTATTATTTGTTTCGCTTCAACTATCGTTACTACAACCACCACGAAAGGCTCTTTGGCTTTGAGCCCGACTATGCCGTGGCCCTGATACGCTGCCTGCCCGCCTGGTTCCGGCTGGCCCAGTGCCTGAGACGCTACAGGGACAGCGGCTCCAAGTCCAAGAAGTATCTGATGAATGCCTTCAAGTATAGTCTTTCGATAATAGTCGTCATCATATCCACCATACACATGGAGACAAATGGTGAGGGCTGCATTTTCCTTAATTTTCCATGCATTTTCCATACTTTGAAGTTTTTTTTTTGACCTTTAGGTAGATATCATTCCATGTTTGAGAACCCGTGGATCTGGCTGTACCTTATGGCTGCCTTTTTAACGAATGTCTACTGTTTGTATTGGGATCTATTCCAGGATTTTGGTTTGTTTAAAATTTGGGAATGCAAAAATCTATTTTTGCGCGAGAAGTTAGTCTACCCAAAGGTGAGAAATTACGAAATAAATTCATTATTATTAATTGAATCAAATTAATGAATAATCTCTTATAAGAAGATGAAAATAATTAATTAATTGATTAAATTTTAAAATTAATTAATAATTATTAACTATTAGTGGTTATACAAATAATTAAATATTATTATTTAATAAAATTAATTTAAAAAATTAACTAAAAATCTTATACGAAGTCAAAAATAATTAAAAATTAATAATTAATTCATTATTATTAATGATTAATTAATTAATTCATAATTAACAATAACTAATTAATTTATACATTTTAGTAATTATTAACTAATTAGTTATTATTGCCTATTATTATAATTATTAATTAATTTACTTATTTTTAATTTATTATTTTCGACTTGTTTATAATTATTAATAATTAATTAATTAATTTAATTAATAATTATTAAATTAAATTTAATTTTTTTATACAAAATAATACATATTAATAAAACTGAATTAATTGATTTATAATTTAATTTATTTTTCCTACATTTCCCCCGCCAGTGGTTTTATTATTTTGCCATACTTGAAAATACGCTACTTCGTTTCGTTTGGATTTTGGAAGTATTTTTGATATATTTCGATTTGGTCACATCTTACAATTGCAAGTCCCTGATCATATTTTGTGAGATTTCGCGACGCTTTGTGTGGAATTTAATACGCTTGGAAAATGAACACTTGAATAATTGTGGCAAATTCAGAGCGACACGTGACATTTTCCTACACCCCTTGAACTCCAAGGAGGAGCTCCTACTCATACAATTGATGGATGAAACGCATCCGCGTCCGTCAAACAGAATGTTAGAGCCAAAACCCGAGGATAAGGAAAAGCGAGGTTCTAAACTTGATAAGAAGTACTTTTGAATATTTGTCGTTCTTTGTGTTTATTGTTTTTGTGTTTGCTCAGCGTCATTTGTGCATCAATAAATGATGTCTTAAAAAAACGTGAGCCCTGCATTCTTCCTGCCAGCCTAAAAATTTAGATGCTTTAGCTGCTCAAAGAAAATATCCCAAAGCCACCTGATTTCGATTCTCCTTGGGTTTTGATCAATGAATATCTCGAGAAGGTCAAATACGAATTCTTCACCTTGAATTCATATTCAAGGTGCAGCTTTTCTATGAGCAAAACCAGCAGCATTCCACGGAAAGCAGGAGTCTCATTCAAGGCCACCCTGGCCTCGTTCCTGGAACTCTGCTGTGGTCTAAATCTCGTGATCTACTACTAAATATACATGATTTCTCTTTCAGGGCTTTTCATTACTTCAAAATCAATGCCGATCTCCTGCTGCGTTCCTTTTTGATGTTCAAACTCTGTTTGGTGACCCACAGTCATTGGAGCAGAAATTGTGGGAATTTTCGTGCCACCACAGACATTAGTTTGTGGCTCTCTGTCTCTGAGCTGGTTTTGAATCCCCAGATAAATAAAATATATATATATTTTCAACACCCCAATAATCTATTTCATTTGTGCATGTGAATCATACAAGGTCATGTGTGTGTGTGTGTGTGTGTGTAACGTTATGCCGAAAATGTATCATGATTTGTATGTGTGTAAATATCAATGTAATTATTCTGTTATGTAAATGTAAAAGTGTATATATATCGGTGTATCTTTTAGAAGCATTTGCGATGAACAATCGACGGTCCCGATTCATCGTACTCCAGCTTGGAGATCCACATCTGCTGGAATGTGGAGAGTGAGGCCAGAATGGAGCCACCAATCCACACGGAATACTTGCGCTCTGGCGGTGCAATGATCTTGATTTTCATTGTCGACGGTGCCAGTGCGGTTATCTCCTTCTGCATGCGATCAGCTATGCCAGGATACATGGTGGTACCACCGGATAGCACTATGTTCCCGTAGAGATCCTTGCGTATGTCCACATCACACTTCATGATGGAATTGTAGGTCGTCTCGTGCACACCGCACGCCTCCATGCCCAGGAACGAGGGCTGATAGAGCGTCTCCGCGCAGCGGAAGCGTTCGTTGCCAATGGTAATGACCTGGCCATCGGGCAGCTCGTAGGACTTCTCCAGCGACGAACTGGACGCAGCCGTGGCAAGCTCCTGCTCAAAGTCCAGTGCAATGTAGCACAGCTTCTCCTTGATGTCGCGCACTATTTCGCGCTCTGCTGTGGTGGTGAAGGAGTATCCGCGCTCCGTCAGGATCTTCATGAGATATTCCGTGAGGTCACGCCCGGCCAGATCCAGGCGCAAGATGGCATGGGGCAGGGCATAGCCCTCGTAGATGGGCACGGTATGGGAGACACCGTCGCCCGAGTCTAGCACAATGCCAGTGGTGCGTCCAGAGGCGTACAGCGAGAGGACTGCCTGTATGGCCACATACATGGCCGGCGTATTGAATGTCTCAAACATTATTTGGGTCATCTTCTCGCGATTCGCCTTGGGATTGAGTGGCGCCTCGGTGAGCAGCACGGGATGCTCCTCGGGTGCCACACGCAGCTCGTTGTAGAAGGTGTGATGCCAGATCTTCTCCATGTCATCCCAATTGGTCACTATTCCATGCTCGATGGGATACTTGAGCGTGAGTATGCCACGCTTGCTCTGTGCCTCATCGCCCACATACGAGTCCTTCTGCCCCATGCCCACCATCACGCCCTGATGACGGGGACGCCCCACAATCGAGGGGAAGACGGCGCGTGGGGCATCGTCACCGGCGAATCCGGCCTTGCACATCCCGGAACCATTGTCGATCACCAGGGCCACAACCTCTTCGTCCAACATTCTCTACGAGCTCTGCGACAAACTTTCAATTAGCATGGAAGTTATTTTGTTGAATTTGTTTGCATTTGCTTTACCGTTTTACCTTCTGTGTTTGCTTTGTTGTCTCAAAACGAAATTTTGAAAATATACACCAAAATGTACGATGTATATTTTTTTTGCCCCGTTTACAAATTTATTTTTATTTTTGTTGTTTTGAAAAAAAAATTGTATTTTTTGTTTCCCTGTTGCTAGTAAAACGAAGTTATTTCAAATACGACCCAACTGAAACTGAGCCCCCAGACGAACATTAAAGTAAGTGCTGATGACAGATAGAGGTTTTGGGTTGCTTTGTTTGGGAAATTTCAATTAAAAATGGGAGTCAGTGAAAGGTAATGCAAACCTTGTGGAAAAAAAGAGTTGACAGCATAAAATGCAACACTGCGAAAAGGATTGCCAGCATAGCAGAGGTTGCCATGGGAAATTTGGCAACTCTGTTTGCTGCCTCGTTTATTGCCAAAGTTTTAGCACTGAAGTATATTATTTCTTAATCAGAAACATTGTAGAAAATTCCATTCAGAAAAAGAGTTTAAGAGTTATAGTACTACAGCTTCCATTAGCACCATGGCAACTCTGGCAAATGCTTGGCCTGCCCCTGGCCCTGCTCTCCCATTCAATCCTCAATCCTCTATTACTCCCCCTCAATTCAAATTGAATCTATATTTAAACGGAAATATCTGCAGGGCACAAAACGAAATTGAATAAAATTAATTTCACATTTAGCAAATTAAAACCACAAATGGAATTATAAATTCAACACACACCACAGGGACACAGAGGATGGATACACCAGGACAGACAAAAGACAGACCATGTGGAAAAAATCAGCAGCCAAGCAGCCCGCAGGACAACAAAAGTTAAGCCTGAATAAAGGCTAAAACCGAAGCAGGAGCCAGAGAGCCCAGAGAGGAGTAAAGGCGCCAAGCGATGCATGGATGAGCGTATTGGCCAGCAAGGACTTGACAACTTGTCAATTGTGGGAAAGTGGAGTGGAGTTTGGGAGTGGAGTGTGGAGTTTGGAGTGTGTGTCGTAGAGTAGCCATAGATTTAACGGAGGGGAGATTGCATTTTAATGGAGATTGGAGATACACTGCAGGGCATTCATCTAGTATTCTGTGAGATTTACTTTGAATTTAATGCCGCAAAATGTCTGTATAGAATGGGGAAATCTATTGATAACTCTTTGGTGGATACTGCCTTTTGGTTGGATATCTGTCTTGGTTAGTAAAACTGCTGTGTAGAAAGTTCTTTCTTACATCCAATTTATGAACTAAGTTGCTCTACCAGCTCTCGGCTGTAAGCCGCATCATTTGAGGCCTGTGGATTTCAGACAAAAAGGCAAACGAGGTGCGCTACCGCATGTCGCGTGACACATTAAATCGAATTTAAATAGAATTTGGGTGCTATTATGCCTTCTGGTCCCCCCTTTACCATTTAAGATTCTTCCAATCAAAGCTGGAACCTTCCTCTGCTTCTCAGAGACGTTTGCAGCTCTCTTTTTTTTTCTGAATCAACCTTTACTTTCTCCCAGTGTAAAATCCTGTAAGAGTTTTAGCCACAGTTCATGGGGGATTTGTTCCTGCTGTTTCTGCTGTTTACTCCTGCTTCATGGTCACGCATAAATGCAGTCAAATTAGAGAGAGGAAACCCCAAAGAACATACGCACGTAGACGCAGGACTTAGCCAACCCAAAAGGGTGGATGGGTGCCCCATCTACGTGTCTGTTGCATGGGAATGTCCCTGCCGTGGAGTATGGAAAGGGTAAGCTTTCCACTGTTATAAATACATTTTCAAGGGGGGGCAGAAGCAACATCTTGCAGCAGCAGCAATAGCAATGTGTCTGCTAAAGCAATTTGCAGAGTTATAAATGGGCATGTGGCATGTGGCATCGTCATCAGCTGTTGCCCTGTAAAATCTTTCGTTTTCCTTTAATTATGTGCGTCAGTGCAACATGTAGCAGGTTGTTTGTTGGCTGCTGCCTCCGTTGAATCTCTGCTTTAAACGAATAAAACTTGTGAATTGCCCCCCCCAGCCTCTGGAATCCAAGTAGCAGCTGCTTTTGTCGTTTAAAATGCCTTTTGAATATTGCATTGTGGATAAAATCTCCACCCTGCCCCATTTGGGGGTGGCTTTTGGCGACATTTCCCCACTCCCTGACGACGATGGCTAGGTCTAGGTCGCCAGACCGCAGACAATATAAACAGTTCCCTCTGTCTCTCTCTCTGTCTCTCTCTGTAGAGGAGAGGTTCGTTTCGGTTCGGGTAAATGGTGTCCTCCTGCTGTACATAGTCCTCCTGCTGTAGTCCCCCTGCTGTAGTCCTCCTGCTTCCTGTCCTGGTCTGTTGCTGCTGCTGTTGAGGCTTTCCCTTAGTGAAAGTTTTATGGCGCAACTTTAAATGAACTTGGAATTGCATGGCCGTGGTCTGCACGTTGTCCCTACCATTAAGTAGGCCCAAGGACGGTTGTAAAAATCCCTGCGTTATTTATGCGTCTGCTCGACCAAAAAATTTCCATAGCACCAGGCCAGAACAGGCGCACTGTAGGGGAGACCAAAGGGGTTCTCAAATGGGGGAATAAACACTGTGAGAAACAGGGAATACCCAACTAAAAGTGGGCATACTTTATACAATCTTTTATCAGGCTTATGGAGACTTTTTTGAGCTTTATTTGGGCTTTGTACGAATAGGGAAAATCGTTAAACTTTAAGAGGAAATAATAAATAATTAAAATTTTATTTTTTGCCGCTTAGTGACATAAAAAAAGGAGCTTTCTATAGGTACATTAAAGTAAGAAATAAATGTTCAAAATATTCCCAGAAATGCCCAACAAATCCCGCCTTTCCTTTACATTCTCTAAGTGAAGGGTAAACTCCCTTTTTTTTGCTTTACTACACTTTTTTCTCTCAGTGTTTTTTCGTTGCTTTGCAAATGCGAAAAACATTTCCGTTACGCATTTAAATTTCATAGTCAGTGAAAGTCATCAACACATTGCCATGGCAACAGATACTACAGCTACAAAGGAGTGGGGATGGGTATGTAGCCAACGAATGATATCCAACAAGATTTCAGAGAGGAAGAGAGAGAGGGGAAACACAGCCGCTACGTAGCCCGAGTTAAACGACGATGACGGGGCTTCCCCGACCTAAAAGAGAAACCCCCAACGTAGAGTGGGAGGGGGGGAGGCATGAGCCACACAAAAGCTTCCGTTTCCTGTCTGCAACTCCAAGGATTTCCCTCAGGGGTTGGTTGCTCGCAAACACACACACACACAGACCAGAAAACCAGAAAACCCTCCAGACATTTGCTCTGCCTGGGCAAATAAAGTTTTCTAATTTTGGACGTCTTCAAGGTTTTTGAATTTTTCAAAAGAAACTCAAACCAAAAAAGAAGCGGAGATTTTTCCTCACTTTAACTTTGTAGTATGCCAATTTTTGTTTGCTTTTCCCCCTGAATTTTCTTTTGCATTTCTTTTGCAGATGATGATGATGATGACATCTGTTGCCCCGTAGGTGTGAGAGCCAGAAAGAGCCAGAGCCAACTGCCTGTAATTTCCGGCAAACAAACCAATAAATCATATTAAACTTGCTAGGAATTTCCTTTTTTTTTGGGGGGCGGAAAAGCGCAAACGAACGAATCGTAGCCGGAAATCTTATGGCGCGTCTAAGCAAAAAAATTCATAGGAAATCTCTGACATTGGATATGCCATATCCTTAAAAAAGCAGGGGCGGAAGTTCCTTTGGATGGATTTGACAAGCGCTCGGAGTTTTAAATAATGATGAAAAAAACACTGGCAGGAGACGGGACACATTTCCCTTTTTTGTTTTGAGGGTTGGCTCCATTTTTAGTGGAGTTTTACTAGTGAGTCAAATGGAATTACGGGGAGTTAATCAGGGATTTGTTCAACATGTGCTTGCTGTCACAAGAAAGGTGCGCTTTTGAGGAGCAGGCGAAATTATAATAAATTAACTTGGAAAATAAGGAATAATACTTCAAGAAAATTTATTAAAAATCTAAAAAATCTTAAGGAATCAGGAACAGAATTAAAAAATTTATTTTTATGGAATAAAATAAATTTCCAGATGCATTCTAAATAAGATAAGTTCCAACATTGTGCCATTTCATGCACATATACATATTTTATATAATTTATTTGAATATTTTATTAAAAATTTTTCGACAAAATTTTTTTCCAGATGAGCCTGATTTTGGCACATACCCAAAAAATGTATTAAAATACCTCTACCAAATTATTTTGAAAAAATAAACCTTAAAATTTTATAAAAATAACTGATTAAAAAATTGTTTTCTTATAAACCGTATTTAAATTCAAATATTACTTTCCAACAGCCAATGTTAAGACTAACAGCTGTTATATTTACAGTCCTTCATATTGGACTGTTAACATTCTCTCCTGTGTTAGTTAACATACCGTTCGTGCGTTATTGCTATCTGACAAAAGCTCGCGTATATGAAACTCGGTTGGTTCCATTTATTGCCACTTTAGCGACATATTTTGTGCATATTTTGCAACGAAAGGCCGCCAGCTGGCGCCACTGTGTATGTAATAGTTCCAAAGAAAAGCGCCAGTGGCGCTAGCACCATAAAATTAAATTAAATATAATATAAAACACCCCCATAAAATCTATAAAAATTATTATATTTAAATGATTTTTGCACTCACCGATTCACCATTTCATTGCCGTTTTCTAAAGACTGTGCCAATTGTTGTGGTGTTTGCTGCTGCTGCTGCTGTTGCTGCTTCTGCTGCTCCTGTTGATTCTTATCATGCAGCAGTGTTCCTCCCGCTTGTCCAGGCGCTCTCAGACTTCCGCCCAAGCCAATGCCCAGCACCGAGCCACCAGAGAGGGCCGTATTGGAGGTGCCACTGGTACCGCCGCCGCCGCTGCTGCTGCCACAACCAACGCCAATTGATTTGGTTTGCTTGGCCTGCTGCTTGAAGCGGCTCAGAGCAAAGAACAGCGCAAGGACTGCCTTCAGACGGCCGGCACAAATGTCATTCGTTGTGATGTTGTCCAATCCTCCAACCGACTGTCCGCGCAGCACATGGAGGCACGAATTAACGTTGTCGTACTGCCACCAAAGAGAAACGAATTCGAAATGAAATAAAATGCACGGGAAAATGTTTCGTATATTTAAAGATATTTAAGCGAATGATTCATCGTTTGTGGGGGTTTGGGGCTGGGGAAAAAAGCTAGATAAGTCCGTCTAATATAAATGGAAATTTTCAGGCTGCTGATGCTTAACCTTCTTTTGCCGGTACTTAATCCATCATTAAAACGTTATTTGGAGGCGCTATTTTATCGGTTCCCTAAACGTTCTTTTGGGACGCCAGTTAGACTGCTTTTGTGCCTCCAGGTAGACTTCTTTTTGGGCCCCCAGTTGGCTTTATTTTAAGGCGCCATCAAAGTCGTGATTCTATCATTCGTTTCCCCAATGGGATTCCCAAATTCTGGCTTACACAAATGCGTTTTTTATGACTAATTTGCCTGGAACTGTTTCGTTTTTTTAACTGCTTCACGCACACGTCTCGAAGAAGACCTACTAAAAACCCAGTGACATTCAGATAAAGTGAACGCTCAGCACACCAAAAACACTGTCTACCATTTGTCAACACCCAAATGGAAATGGGAAATGATGAATGACACGGGTCACAACAACAACACGACCTGCAAGAGGAAGATGACTCGTTTGGGTTCGGTTTCTCTTTAAGCTTACGATAGGAAATGGTAAACGCTCAGGGAAATGAAAATGGTAAACGCTTCGAAAAATGATTGCCTAATCATAAGAACAAATCTAATTGGGCAGCTGTGCAGTTTGGGGCGTGGCTGTAAAGGGAAAGGGCAGCTGGGGCGATGCAGAAAAGGGAAAAGCTTAATGGAAAGGTTTAGGAATCTTTCAAAAGTGTTTTAAAAATCGAAGAAGAAATCAAAGAAGTGTCTTTCGAAGCCTTTTTTGGGTGTAAAATTTTAATATTTTATTGCATTGATTGTGAGATATTCAGGAGGGAATTCTTTAAAGCTTAAATGTCTGTAACTCCCTCTAAAATCAAACAAAAAAATCTCAAAAAAATCTCCAAAAAGTACAACTGCATGACCCAAAAAAATCTGTGCCCCCTTAGACGACAGTCCATCCTCATTCGTTGACATGCAACACAACAAACCACTCAAACCCACACAGAATCAACAGCAAGAGGTGGCAGGGGAAGAATCTATGTACTTTTAGTGGAAAAGAATTGTATGAAATATTGTCAACAAGCGTTTTGGCTTTTGGCTTTGGCTACCGAAAAAAGCTGCACAAATTTGTCTTTTTCTGCCAGTTGTCATGTAACAATTTAAAAAATATATACATACACACATACACATATATAAAGACATACATATATACACATATGTAGTATATACAATATATATTTGTAAAATAGAAGAAGCTCAAAAAATTGTTGTTGGAAAAGATCAAACTTGACAACTGACATGACAGGCAGACAAATGACAAACGTCTGCTGTTGGTCCACCCCCCCAATGGCTGTGTGCACTCAATTTGCCCAGCAAACTTCACAGATACTTCTGCTGGGGAGTATCTAACGAGTTGACAAAAAAAAAAAAAAAAATAGACGTTAAAGTTTAAAAGCTCGGAAATACTTCTATCTGTATCTATCTATCCATATCTATATGTATGTGTGCAAAACTTTGTAATAACTTTTGTGCCGGAATATAAAATAGTTTGAAAATCGAATGCAACTTTATTTTTATTTGGGCAAACAATTGAAAAACTTCAAGGTCAGATAAAAGTTCAAGTTCAATGCCGCATCAAAAGTATCTGTAAGATACTTTGCACATCTTACTTTTGCCTCGCTTGGCGCTGTCTGCTGTTTGCTGTCAACATTCATTTTTGGCGAAAGTAATCTTCCTCCTCCTCCTCTTCCTCCTCTTCTTTGGCGTCTCAATTTTCTTTCATTTTCCATTAAAAATTGAGATAATAAATTTAAATTAATTTTCCATTGCAGCAGCAAGAAGGAAAAGCAGGCAGCTCGGTTATCGCTTTGCATTTATCTTTTTGCTATCTGCAGCTGTTCCACTTCTATTGATAGATACAGATACAGATTCTGTCATTTGCAACATTAACTTTTTGGTGGTCTGCAAATTGGAAAGTTTTGCTAGTTCTTTCCACCAAAAAGTTTTGCTGTGAATGATTTTTTGGGTTTGTTAAAAAGTCGAAACTGAAAGGAGAACTGGAGATATTTTTTCTGCTAATTGGTGGGAGGATTCAGTGGATTTTGGGTTCTTGTTGGAAGGGAATATTAATGGCACTTCAAAATGGAATATGTAATAGATTTTGTGGCATTTACTAGTATAATAAATACAAATATTTAAATAAAAAATTAAAGCTACAACCTATTATTTTATTTTGAAACTTTTAGCCTAGAATATACACAGAAGTTAAATGGAAAATATATAGAAAAATAGCATAAACATTCTCATATATCTTTCTGAGCAATTAAAAAATTTTAATTAATTTTCACATATTTTTTTTCTCTACAATTTAATATTATTCTATAACTTAAATCACAAAAAAGCATTCCATAAGCAATTGTTCTGCATTTAATGATATTTAAACTTACATTTAAGTACCCAAAGCTCCCATATTGTTGCTGCTTAAGTCACTCTATTTTTTTGTCTAAATTATATTTAATACTTTATTTGATCTAACTTTGATATGATTTTTTAGTGTTCTCTTTTAAGCAGCAACTTGCCGCAAAATATGTAAATATTTGATAACTTTTTAATAGTTTTTTTTAACACTATAATATCCCATAAATACACAATAAAAACATACAAAAATCAGCTTCCCTTCACATATTTTTTCTGCCTACAAATTATGACATTTCCTTGATTCCCCATAACAGTGCCCCAAAAGCCAACTACTACTGTCCCATTGGATTGTAGTAGTAGTTGTTATGACCATGGCTAATAGTGTTAGCCCCCCTGCCCATTAGCTACACTTGACAACATCATTTCTTTCGGCCGTTCTCCAATAACTGCCCCCAAGTGGGGGGCAAGCTCTGCCTGTAACTCGAGGCACTATCAGACGATCAATCATGGGGTGCCGCCGCCGCCGCGTTGACAGCTGCAGCAAGTGTCAAACAGAGCGTTGCACTTATTTATTCTCGCCACAATGGAAAAGCCGCCCACAGTAGCCACCAACAGTAGATATCCAGGGTGGAAGGGGGCAAAACTCTTCTCTAGCTGTCTGTCTGTGTGTGTGTGTGTGTGTGTGGCACAGTTACGGCGTATAAAAAACCCATTGAATATCGCTGTCGGCTGTCGACTGTCGGCTGTGGGTGCAACTACTGCGCTGCCAAGTGCATTGAACACTCGATTTACGTAATATGCAACAAAAGTCAAATAAACCACAAATGGGTAGAGTACGGTGGCGGGGGGCGGGAGTAGTAGGAGTAGTCTCAGTCAGTCCTCTGTATTTGCCAAAGATATAAACGTACTTGGAGTCGGCACAGCACTCGTGCAACAAGATGCGGCAGCTGCTGTGAAGACGCCAAGCCAAAAGCCGCAAAACTTCAATGTGCAAAATGCAATCGCAACACCGAGATATCGATATGCCCCATCTGCCCCAACCACCCCATCTGCCCGTGCTGCCACAGAGAGGCAGGCAGCCACAGTGAGGCAGCAAGCAACAGTGACAGTCACAAGACAGACAACAAGACAGGAAGAAGATACTACCAAAAAAAAATATATAAATATCGTATTGGGAAATGTGAGATGCGGCTACAGTGCCCGTATGCCTTTTACTACTGATGCTGCTGCTCCTTCTTCACTTTTGAGCCCCCCTTTCCTTCACTTTTGAACCCCCTTTTCCTTCACTTTTGCCCCTTCTTTCATCTTCCCGCATCTTTTTTTTCCCGCTTCTTCTCTTTGGGGTACTTCCACTCCTCTTTGGGTCACTTCTTCTCCTTCTCCTGCTTCACTTTTGACCCCCAAAAAAAGCAGAAAAACCTTTAAAACCTTTAAAAATAAATGCAAAATAATATTGTGCACATTGAAGTTGTCATTTGCAGGGGAGCGGGGAGACAGGGGCAGTCTGCTTGCTGTCTTATCAATGCAGTGGAAAGCGGGAGACAGCAGGAATATACTGTCTTATCAATGACCTTTCCATTGACAGTGGAAGGGTTTTAACAGTGGGTTTCTAAAATGCTAAAAAAAATTGCATATTTAATGCAAAAACTCAGCAGATTTCTGGGGTTTTTTCACACAAAACTCTACTAGAAAAATCATAAAAATTTCCAGAATTTCAGTTTAGAAATTGCAGCATTAATACCAGCAACTTTAAGCCTTAATTCCAGCAATTTTGAGTCATAATTCCAGCAACTTTGAGCCATAATTCCAGCAATTTTGAGCCATAATTGCAGCAACTTTGAGTCCACTGTAAATATCATGAGAGCACATTATGAGGATATTCTACCCTTGCAGTGTCCTCTTTCAGTGTTCTTTTGTTCCTGCAGGCAAAATGAAGACAACAAACAGGCAAAAGTGATGCTCATTGTCACAGGGGACACACACACACATAAGCACACAACACACACACATACAGAGTGCGTGATTAAAAGAAGGAAATGGTAGGAGAGACAGCTCCTGCAGCAGCAGGCCAGTATCCCTATCCTTTATTGACATTCTTCGTTTCGTTACGATTCGATTCGATTTTTCTCTCCGCTCGGCTCTGCTCCATCTTTGTGTTTGTGTGCCAAGTGCAGGAGAATGTTCTGAATTGCAGTCGATGCTCAATGCTCGACGCATTGTTGGTGGTCACTCGAATGCTGCCTGCCTGCTGCCTCCCATCCACCCACTCATTTAATGCGAATTTATCGCAAAATGCAATGCGTTTCCCTTCTTTTGTGTTGGGCAATCCAATACCACCTCCCACCCACTCCTCCGGCTCCAAAGGATTAAGTGTGGTCAACGAAAGACGACGTAAATGAAAAGGCAAACGGAACCAAAACCCAAAAGGGTGAGCGAGTGGCCAAGGGTAGACAAGGAAAAGCTTTTGTTAATGGCGCTAAAGAGTTGAACGGATCGCTGGTGGCATGCCCCACACACGACCGTATTGCGTGTGGCTAAAGTCAACGTTAACTTCAACGCATCTCTCGCATTCGTATGACATTTTTATTTTTTTTTATTATATATAAATTTCATTTCATTTGATTTATTTGCACATTTTAAAGCCCCCAAAATACAATAAATCAACGTAGGCATCTGTCTGTAGATTGCTCTCTCTCTCTCTCTTTGTCTTTCTCTCTGAGCCTTTGTGGTAGCCAAGCCCCTATTTTTAATTAACCGCCAGCCCAAAAGGAATTATACAAAAAAAAAAAAAAATACCATACAAAAATGAGGAATAAATCTGTATGTCTGTATGCAAAAGGAATACACAACAGGCACAGGTGAAAGCCACACATGAATTGAGTTATTTACAGCTTATATAACTTCACTATAATTGGGAGTTCACTTTGTAGTTAAAGTTGCTCACTTATCATTTGGAGCTTAATATTTGGTTTCGTTATGATATTTGTTACCTAAATACCCAATATTTCGGTGTTAAGAACAATAGATCCTGAGATATATTTATATATAATCTTTTATACTAACTTTTAACGCATGAAATGATAGGAAACGTTCTTTAAATTCGTTCTTTAAACGAATTTGAGCTCTGCTTTGCCCATATTTGTTTGGCTTTAGAGTTATATTATAGATATTTAGTATAAGTATTTTTATGTTCAAGTTGCTCACTAATCGTATACCTAATATGTTTTGGGTTTGTTGCCATTTTTGTTACATAAATACCGAATATTTCGTTGCTAAGTCTAATAGATCCTGAGATATTTCACACTATTTATGAGTGGTAAGCCATAAGTTATATTAAAATTGCTCATTTAACAGTTACAATACAATCTGCATTGTATTTATCATATAACACTTGTAAATATCCAAAATTTCGATGCTATGCTTAATAGTACCCAAATTATTGAGCAACTTATACTTTAGTTCTTGTAAAATTCAATCAATCCACACTCTGATAAGAGCTAAAAACTGCAACTTAAATCCCCTTTTCCCATTAGCTGCTAAGATGCTTGAGTTCCTTTGTTCTTTGCCGCGTTTGACTTTAATCTATTTCACATTTCAGCAACTTCTCAATGGGTCCCCTCAAGCAAATTAGCAACTAATTAAAAGCTCAAAATCACACATTCATCGACACAAACACACACACACACACTCTTATCCTTTGTCAGGGCAGGACCCGTGCTGATGCTGCAGACTGCAGTGCAGACAGACAGACTCCTTGGCATTTGGAAATCAATAACCAAAATCCACACAAATTCTTCGAATCGCTCAAAATGAGAAAATTCCATGGCAATGATAAGCAGCCGGCAGCCAGGCAGGCAGGCAGGCAAGACGAATGCCAGGCAGGACGAATGCAATCAACAGACACGCAGTCGATGGAGACAATTCCTTCTCTGTCATAGAATGTGGGTAGCAGAAGATGGAGCTCCAAAATGTGAAGTTTGTGGACATTCTCCAAAGGACAAAACGCCTCGTGGCAAAATGGCAAAACAATTTCAATAATTTTGAAGTGTCCTTCCGTGGCTGACAGAAGTCACTCAGCCACATTCGATTGAAGAAGAACTTCTTCTTTTTTTTGGGGGAACAAGTAGAAGGACAATTGCCGCCCAGTCACGAGACAGTCGAAAATGCGATAAGATATCGCCGCCCCGAAATCAAAAGAAATTGAGAAAAGTCTGCGCCACCCACCCCAGGGCAATCATTAGATGCGGTGGGGGGATTTTCTCTCAAGGACTACTTCTTAGTGCTTGCTGGCTAAGACTGAACTGTAAATTCAATTTACGAATGACTGAAAGTGCAACACGCGTGTGTTGCACAAACAATTTTCTTCGTTCTTTTTTGGCCGTGGGGGCGAAGTGAAATGCAATTTGATTGAAGTGAAGAAATGTAATTGAAATTGCCGGACATCGGACATATGCGAGTGCAGAGAGCAGGAAAGATAGATAGAGATGTATAGTCAGAGAGAGATGTATAGCCAGAGAGAAAGAAAGAGAGTGAGAGAACGTTGGGCTGGCTGGCTGGTAAAGTTTAATTTGAAAAGTGCATTCGAGTGAAAGTTAAAAAGCGCCAATCGATAATGCCGGGCTGTTTTTGCGACTACTTCTTGGCTGCTGATTAAAAAACTTTTGCCAAATCAAATGGATTACAAATGGTTAGCTGGCATTAATAATTATTCAGACCAGATCAGGCTTTAGCTACAGATTCGTGGCAGTAGCTAAGGCAGCTAAGGGTAAGGAAAAATAAAGATAATTCCCAATCTTCTTTAAGAAATCTATAACAAATCTTACAAAATTACAGCCAATTCGGAACATAAATAAATCTTTAGATGAGCCATTTATGCATGCCTTAAGCTACTTTTGGAATTAATTATTCCATACAGCTCAGGATATATTATAGGTTTGCTTGAAATATTTGTTATTTAGGCAAAAAAAAAATAACTAAACCAAAATTTAAATTAAAAAAAAATATACCTCAAAAAAAAATATCAATCGGTAAATGACTTCCTTTTTCTCCCATTTATGCGTTTAAAGTATTTTTTTATTTGGTTAAAAATATTTTATTACCTTCCGACCGAAATCAAAAGAAATGTAGATGCAAACCATACAAACTATATGCCGAATAATCAATATAAAACTTGTATGGTTTTCTATACGAAATAGAGCCCTCGAATACTCCGGGGAGAGCCTTCGAATACTCTGGTTAGAGTCCCTCCAATACTCCCCCCCTCCCATTCCTCTATTAAATTGCACAACAACATCAGCCAAACTGCGGGGGCACTTGCACAGCCTCTGTCCTGTCCCTGTCCGACCACCAACCATTCGCCAACTTTTCTCCCACTACTTTTCTCGTTGTGCTGAAATATTTAGTAAGATTTCCTGTGTGTTGTAGCAACTTTTCAGCAGTCAACAGAGAACGTTTTTAGGGCTTCAGGCACTCCACTTGACTTCGTGCCACTCTAGAGAGCAGAATCTGCTGCGCTTCCCCACCGATTTGCCTGCCCCAAAAAGAGACTGTGTGTTGTTGCCACAGCGACCTTTAGCCAAAGTGCGTGTGCTTCAGCGCATTAAATTGATTGCTATTCAATTATTTCCATGATGAGGCACGCGGGGGCCAATTTGAAGTTTTCCCTCACGCGCTGTCTCCCTCCCTCACTCTCTGCCCTATGGGAGGGACCCAGACTTTTCTAGGGAAATGGTAGCAATAAAATTATTGATAAAGCCATAGAAATTGAGAGAGAGAAATGATAGGGGGGGAGGGGGTGGGGGCTGAAAGCTGCAGCCAACAAAAAAGAGTGAAAAGATTGGCTATCGATGGCACACCAAATGCAAGGCATAAGAAAAAATTGAAGGAAAAATTAGGCAACGCATAGGAAAAATTGAACGAGAAAACTGCCAAGGAAAAGCAACGAAAAGGAAAAACTACCAAGGAAAAGCAACGGCAGGGATACATAAGTAGGGGATTGGTGATGGGGGGGTGGTGTCTTTGGGAGGCTGTGTGTTCAATGGCAAAAGGTAAGTAAAAGCCACTCTCCCTACACGCAGGTCACAATTTAAATATGTATTATGATTATTTACAGGCAGAGAGCAGAGCGGCGCACAGGAAAAATATAAATACAGCGACAGCAAAAAAAAATAGGTAAAAAAAAAATAAAATAAAAAAAATATAAAAAAAATAAGAAAAGGTAGCATAAAGAAAAAGGTGAAGCTCGAGATGATGATAAGCCAAATAAGGATGCACTGAGAAAAAAATATGTTAATAAAAGAAGCTTAAGGATGCAGGTATGGAAAAAAAGAGAGAGGATAAAATGAGACTTGGAGTATTAAATGAAAGAAAGGAGAGTTATGGATTGGAAAATCCATTAAATTTACTGACTGAGAATGCTATATAGCATTAGCATTTATTTGATTTATGATAATCTCTAGAAATAAAATATTAAATACGATAAACTATTTGATTTTAGTCACATTACTCATAGATATTTGAGGAACACTAAAAATTTTTGAAGCATTTTTCTTACTAAATTTTCAATATTTTAGACTTCAAAATTGAGTTAAAATATACACTTTAGGAGTGTATTTTATTATTATTATTTTATATTTTTTATATTTATATTTATATTTTAATATTTTTATGTTTTCTTATAAAAAGAAATTATTAAAAAATAAATATAAATCTAAAACTCAGAGAAAAACCTCTCTTCATACCTTTCCATTAAGAATTATAGAAATTTTGATGGAATTTATGCGACTGAAGCATTGAAACTATACGTTAAAACTCGAGTCATTCTTTTTTCGCCCAGTGTAGACGGTAGACTAGAGGTAGAGCGAGTTTAGAGGCTGCAGCTATGAGAAGACTCTAGTGGTAGAGTGGGGTGAGTGGAGGGGCTGTTTGAAACCTGGTAAGTGGGGGAAAGCACAAAGCACAAGCAAATTGCACACGCACCGTCCCTCCCTCCTTCCACCTACCGAACGAACGAACGTCCGCGTGTCCAAAAGCCTCTCCTTCCTTCCTGAAGCTTCGGCAAGATTAGCCTTGGAGATATGCTCGGCTGAGGTGCCTTGCAGCTACACTCCGCTCTCCTCTCCACTGCTCCTCCGCTTGCTGGTTCCTCACTGGCTCCACTTTCCTATCCCTCTGCCAGCGCTCTTCTCTCCCCCTGCTCTAACGCTCACTGGCTCCTCGCCGGCTGCTGCTCTCAATAGGCAGGCGTCTGAAGAAAGTGCAAAGCCAAGGCTAAGAGCATTCACAGCGTAGAACGTGTTTGGGAAAATTGCACTCAGCGAAAAAAAAAACCCAAGAACTAAATACAGAAATAGATTAGGAAACCCAAGTTTAACTTTTGCTTTCTTCTGAGTATTTTTTTTAAATTTTGGTTGAATTATTTGTATTATATTTTGCAACCTAGACTGTTCTTTCCATAATTCTCTACCATATTTTAGGCTTCCCTTTCTAACCTCCTAATACTGACACACATTTCTGTCAGTGTATTAAGTGCCTTGTGCTGCCATTCGCTTTGCCATTGGCACACAATTGGGTGCATTTTTTTTCGCCCCCCTCTTCATCTTTGCAGCAGCAGCACCGCCGTCGCCTTAGTTACGCCTTAAGTTATGCAGCGCGCGCGAGTATCGTGTTGCAGCTACGCGGCGTACACCCTACCCTATATATAACCCCCCTCTATACCCTATATAAACCCACTCCTTACTCTCCTTACTCCACCTAAACTCTCTCCTTTAGCAAACGCTCCTTTCTCTTGCTCTGGCTCCAAAAAGAGGGCTCCCAGCCATAAGCTGTTTTCATTTTTATCCTTTTTGCCAATGCTACGCGATGCCATGCCATCGCTATGCGCGATGCGAATGTTTAGATTAGGTGAAATTGCATGTTGCATCAAAATATTTGTGCCGCCTGCTAAAGGGTGGGCCAGAGTGGGTGAAAGTGGCTGCCAGATAGAATGGATTGCCTGCTAATATTATGATGCTGCTGCCTGCAAATTAGCCTGCAACGTGTACCAAAAATTTATAAAATTAATTGCAAATATCAATATTCCCGCCCCCCCTTCGAACTATGAGGCGGAGTGGAGTGCATTTCATGCCCGATTGCATCTATGCAAAATAGCCATTTCCCCCGCTGCGCTTTTCACGCGCTAATTGGCTGCCAGGCGCATCGAACATCGGTAATCACTACGCACAATATACAAATATATTTCCATAAATGCATTGAAAAATCATACATATAGTACTCCGTGTATAATTAATAAAAGTCACATCATGTGACTTTTCATGAATTTCCCACAAAAAAAAGAGAGAGAGACAGAAGAGAGTGCACAAAGTTTAAATTTTCAATTAGTTTTTTGTTGGTGCCGTGTAATTTGCATTGTTTGCATAAATGGTCAAACAATTGTTTATTTTAAAAATTTAGCAACAAAAAATATACACACACACACACACACAAAAAGTTATGCATAATAAATACCCATACTAATGCCATATCGTTGGTTGTTGTTTTTTCAGCCATGAAACTCACCTGCAACGAGAGAGAAAGAGAATAGAGAAATTGTTAGTCAAAAATTCCATAAATTGTAAAATATATTTTAAAAGCCTTAAAGCAATGGGAAAAATCATTGGGTATACTGGGAGAACAGGGCAGCCATATTGATGATAAATGATTGTCACAATCATTGACAAATGCCAACAAGAATGAAAGGGAGAACATGTACGCGTATTTTTATGACAAATGAAAAATGTTTTTTGGTTCATATATATATAAATTCCTTGTTTTATGATTTTTGCTGAGTGAATGGGTTTTATGTATTATTCGGGGCTCAAATATTTTTGCTCGAATATTTTTA
This sequence comes from Drosophila bifasciata, assembly GCA_009664405.1. Taxonomy (NCBI): domain Eukaryota; kingdom Metazoa; phylum Arthropoda; class Insecta; order Diptera; family Drosophilidae; genus Drosophila; species Drosophila bifasciata. Next base: position 40,191,207 of record CM019042.1, on the reverse strand, counting down.
TGCCTGCTAACATTTGTTGTGGATATGTTTGTGTGCATTTATTGAAGTTCTAGTCATTAATTTATTATTTAGATATTATTTAGTGAACGGAGCTATTTTTTTTAGGGGTTTTTTATATTTATTTAGTATTTTTGTATGCTTTTTGGGTGATCTAAATACTTTATTTAGTAACTTATTTTATTTGGAAATTTTTTTAATGATTTCTATTTTTAAGTATTTAAACAAATTGTTTTTTTAAATTTGTTTAAACTTTTTTTATTAATTTAATACTTTTATTTAGTAACTTGGTATTTTATTAAGTATTTTTTTTTATTTCTTTTTTTAAGTACTTAAAAAAATTTATTGAAATATATTTTAATATTGTTTAACATTTTATGATGTATTTTTGTATTTAGTAGTTTTAGTATTTTTATTTTCGTTGTTTTTAAATTTTCAATTAAAACCCTTTTCCAAAAAGTCCCTCCATTAAATTCCCACATACTTTCTCTAGTAAAAATCGTTTACAATTCGCTGCTTTATCCTAAAAACAAATCTCATATTCAAATCAAATTAAATGCCGGCCTTCAAAGCAAAATCCAATTGCATTGCAGTTGTAAAACAATTTTAGAATTTTCATTAGTTTTTGCCTTAACAAAAATGACTTCGTTCCGCCGAGTGATTTTTTTTACATGCAACATCAAAAGGCAGCAAAAAGAGGTAAAAAATATGCTATCTGCAACTTCCAGTTGCAATGCCATTTATGAAGCGGCAGAGAGGTTTTAAATCAATGTTGCAGCATCTAAAACGCGGCATGAACAATATATGCATGTGTCGAATGTATCTATGTGTGCCAATGTATCTGCAGCTATGTCTAGCTTAAACAATGCCCAATGCATAAATAACACAGCATAAAGGAACTAGAAAATCTACAAACAAAGTGTACAAAGCGTACATGTAAATAGCACACCAAAAAAAAAAAAAAGAAGAGTTGTAGCTGCAGAATGTATCTAACAGATACACGCGCCATAAACTTTGGCAAAATCGTATGCTACATGCCACTGCCTCTGCCTCTGTTCTCTCCTCTGTGCTCTGTACTCTAGTGTTTTTTGTATCCGAATCGTATCCTATCATCCATTGCAGATGAGCATGGCCATAAAATATCAATTTCGTTTTACAAAAAAGAAAACAAAATGGCCAAAATCGAACGTAAACTTATCAGTCTCTCTCTCCCGCTCTTTTGGCCAGAAAACGTTATAAAATATCGGTACAAAATATGTGCAAAAAAAAAAAGTGAAATAATTGAAAAATGCATTGCAGTAAAAATAAAGCAAAAAAATATCAGACAATGCGTAATATATATCCCCATGTATTTTTCTACAATTTCCATAAACGAAGGGCAAATGTATTACATGCCATTTGTTGCAACATGAAAGTGGATTCTAGCAAAGGGAATAGACAGATTTGATTGATGCCAGAAGTTTGTAGAATGTCTGTGGAAATGCGTAGGGGCATGTAGGAATTTATGGTTGGATTTTTGTGCTTGAATTTCGAAAGAAATTTGATTAAGTTGAGTAATAATTTATTTTACACAATAACCTCCATTAAAAGACAATCTCTTTGACTTTTAGCATCCACTAGATACACAAAACAAGCTCTAAAATTTACACATTTCATTTAAAATTACCCCAAAAAGTACGAGTAGCTTCTGTCTGTCAGTCAGCCAATCTCTAGCCCAAAAAGTCAACTCAAAAGTCCATGTCCAAAACACGTGCCATTTGTCAGTCAGTCAGTCAGGTTGGCTGTCTGAAAACTCCATTTGATGAGCCTCAGTCTCGTGTACTTGTAGATAATCAACTTCAAGTCACTTCAAATTGTATCTTTTGCTTATACAAAAAGATATATTTATGAGAGTCATAAATAAAATGGCAAACGACGTAGAAGAAATGCCTCTCCCACTCCGGAGTGAGGCCCAATGAGAAATGTGAAAACGTGTTGGGCATAAAATTTATCCACCAAAAATTCAAATCCCAGGCTCACGTAGTGGAACCCCAAAAAAAAAAAAATATATATATATTTATACAGCCAGGCAGATAGCATTTTATTCAAACAACATTTGATATTTTCATTAAATGATTTTTGTCAGCGCACATCCGTTGCCCCAGCATTCGATTTTGTCCTACAACTGCAGCGAAGCGTGGAATTCTCTTCTCTTCTCTCTCTCTCTCACAGTCTCTGATATGCGATTTTGCGATTCAAACAAACAAAAAAAGACGGAAAAAAAATAAACAACAAATGGACTGTGTGTGCAAGCAAATGAAATATTGAAACTAAACAAGGTGGAAACAGGTGTCAACGTCATCATCATTCGTTTTCGAAGGTCCCATGTGCCCTGTTCCTGTGTCTGTCCCTCCACTTGACAATTCCCCCTGCCCTGTTGATATTTCTCTTCCCATTCCCCACACTCTGCAGAGGGTAATGGAGAACCCTCTTCATTTCCATCATAATTTTTTTTTGTCGTTCTATATTATTTGCATTTCATTTACGCTTCACTCTTTGTTTGATTTTGGCCTTTCCAGAATTTTTCTAAGAGGTAAAAGGTGAGTGGGGAAGGGTATGTTGGGTTTTTGGTGAAGTAGGTAACAGGAGGAACAAATAGGGAAAGTGTACCTAAGCTCAGAATGGGTATATAATAAATATATAAAATATATAAATTTATAAAATATAAGAAAGCCCGGCCACTCTTTACTGTGGAACATTGTGGTTGCTTGGATGAGAAGTGCATCTAATATATATAATGTATGTTAAATATAATTATATTTTTGCAAAAATTGAAATTATTTAGCAGAATGACACAAAATGAAATTAAATAGGCGGTCAAATACAGGTTTTTAGACCAAATTTGAGATTTTTTTGATTACCGCATGCAACTTGGTGCACGCGTTGCGGAGATAAATGCATACACACAGATTTTATACTACAAATTTATAGTTTAGATAAATAAAACTATATAATAATCTGTTAATATACAAATCTGCCATTGCTAATTGCTCCGTAATTTCCTTTCCTTCCTTCCCAGGGTACCTTCCAGTCGTTGCCCTCGTTTCAAAACCTTCCCTTTGTTTCTTTTTTTTTGATCGCCCAACCGCAGGTGTTCTCAGCTCAGAAATCAATCAACATTTTTGGATTTGCTCAATGTGCGAGTATTTTTTTTCAATTGTTTGCGTCCGGCGCGTCGGCGGTTTTCCTCTTTTGTTTCGTATTTTGTTTGCGGCTTGAACTTGACACTTGCCACTTGGTCAACCAATTGGGCCGTTAGTTTGCGCTCCCTCCGCCCCACCTGTACGCCAAATAAGTCGCAACTAATACCTGCTGGCCAATGGTTCTTTGATGAGCTGTCGCTGTATTGGCCCTGTTCCATACTAATGACTGAGTCCAAAGCAAACGGAAGTCGTGATTTGGGAAAGCTCAAATTATAGAGAGAGGGGAGGGGAGTGACAGTGGCAGGTAGATTCGGCTTAGATAATTATGGCTAATTAGGTAAATAGGCTTGACAAATCAGTCAACAAACTATAGACCCACAATCAGGTAGCCTCCTAGCCTAGCCGATGATTTGAGTTAATTAGAAGGAAAGTTTTGGGTTTACGTTCGAAATTCTAGTACGTGTTGGGACTTCAATATACCAAATTGTAATGGGGAATGGGAAAAGGTGTGAACGGTTTGCGCAGCCTTTAATTTGAGTTGATTTATTTGTTGAAATTCAGAGCATAAAACAAAAATAAAGTAACAGAGTTTTTTAAGCATTTGAAGAGTGAAATTTTCTAGTTTATTAAATAAAATAACCTTTAAGTTAAGTTAATCCGATCAAAAATGTTGAGGAAAATCAATCTCTGCCTTAAATAACATAAATTACTTTATAAGATAAAGTATCTAAAGGTACCTGCATATAAAAATTAAAATATAATTGTTAGGAACTGTAGTTATTTATTTTCACATTAACTTTAAAATTTAATGGTAATTTAACACCAAAAAATTTTAAAAAATTGCCCATTGCCCATTTTCTAGAACTCAAACAAAATTCTTAAAATTAAATTTATTTTGTGCCCATATTCTACTCAACAACAAGTCAAAGTTCAATCTTGTTTTTGCCTATTTTTTACTTAAAATAAAATCAAAATTGAATATATTTTGTGCCTATTTTTTACTCAAACATTAATGTCAAATTTCAATTTATTTTGTGCCCATATTATAACTAAAAAAAAGTTCTCAAAGTACCATTAATTTTGTGTCAATTTTTTACATAAAATAAAATCAAAGTTCCATTTATATTGTGCCTATTTAATACTCAAAATAAAGCCAAAGCTAATTTAGTTTTTCCCAACTTTTTTATTCCAAAGAATCAAAGTTAATTTAGTTTTTGTTCATTTCCCTATCAGATATCACAGTATGATTACATTTTATTTCAATCCACACTGAATCGTTGGTAAAAACACACACAAAAATACAGCGCAGAAAACATGCAATGCAGCCCCCCAAATATACCCAAACTCAAACCCGAAATCAAATATCATTTCACTTCAATACATAATTAAGTTGTCAACGCAAAACACACAGACTACAGGATATATTACTCTCTCGCTGTATATATTTTCCACATTTATTTCAAATTATGCAAATTTCATTTATGGTTTTTATTTCATGCATTCCCATTTTTTTTCTTTTTTTTTTTTTTTTTTTTTGTTAATTCTATCAAGCCAAATGAAATTTGGCTGTGCGTTGCGTGGTAAATTATATTAATTTTGCAACGCGCAAAAGTTCATTATGCATAACGAATATACAACAAACAAACAAACAGCAACAACAACAATAGGGTGTTCATGTTAAATGTAGCCTATAATTAAATATTGTATCTAGTGGATGGGCATGTAGGGAGGGGGTAGAACACTACGCCTAACGCATTTTGACAGGGCAATTATTTAAACGCCGACGCCTGACATCTCCTCTCCTTTTGCTGCCTGTCCCCATAGTCGAGTGGAGTGTTCACATGTCATATTTCTAGCTGCTGCTGCTGCCCAGGCACACCTTTTGTATCTGTATCTATAGCTATAGTTGCTGTTGTATCTGTAGCTATGGCTCCACCTTTGTCGCTGGCTCCGGCTCTGACTCTGTCTCTGGCAAATGCAAAAATTACAAACGCCTGCCTTGGCAGCTCTAATGATTGTCTTTCGAGTGCTATATTTTTTTGTCGTCGCTGTGGTTATGGCAACCTTTTGATTGCTGACCTGATTTCCCATAAATTGCAGATACATACATATTACCTTAATGAAATGCATAGCTACAGATAGATCTCAAGTGGTTTGAGTGCTTTGCTGGCTTCTAGATATTTTTCATAGATTAAGAAAGAAAATTCCTTTAAAATTTCAGGAAAAACAGAGCTACAATCGAGTTTATGTGCTGTAGATATTTGAGCCATACATTTGGCTGCTTTTAACAATAAGAAACCATTGGAAGTTCCCCTTAAAACTCTTCCCTGCCATAGTAGTCTCTTAAAATTCTCCCAGGCAGTCAGTGCCACACGCAATGACTCTCTTACATACTTCTCAGGTAATACCCTCAGAAATAAATGCTGTCCAAAAGCTAGACGAAAGCTGCATGCCTGATGGCGCTCATTCCCATAGCCCCATATCTCATGGGGCAGCAATACGTTGGACATATCCTTGAAGCTTACATTTCTCAGCTGTCAACTGTTTAACTCCTCGACTTCTTGACTCTGACTCCCCACTCTACTCTGACTCTACTCTACTCCACTCCACTCTCTCCTCCTCTTTGGAGAACCTCTTTGGTGTTCCACTCCCCTTGTAGTAGAACCTCTTTGGGGTTTTTGCATATTTGACTTTGACACTTTTGCAGTTGCAGTGTTGCTATTGTGATGTTCAGATGTTGGTTGTTGGCTGGTTGTTGTCTGGTTGGTTGTTGCCATTGCTCTACTCTGGCTCCTGTTAACATGTCCAACTGTTACTTTGTCTGTCTTTCAGTCGCTGCTGCACTATCAGTTGTGTCTGTCTCTCTGTCCGTCTGTCTCTCTGTCTCTCTTGCTGGCCATCAGGCGAGCAGTTCTCTCTCTGTCTTTCTGTCTTTTCCGTCTCGGTTTTTCTGGCCATCCCAGCAGCAGCGACAATGAGCCGGGGCATTCCTCTTGAACACGCAACGTGCAATTGTCAGTGTCAAGCATTGTGGCAACTGTGCATAAAAAAAAGAATATATATATATATATATATATACAATAAATACACGTATCTGTGAGATACATGCATGTGCGAAAGATAGGTAGGTAGGTTGCATGTTTCATTCGAATGTGGAGAGAGAGAGGCTACTGCCGTTGCCATTCGCGTAGGCGTTTGAAGGAATCTCTGGGATGAGAGTATCTTTTGATATGTGAGAGACCTAAAAAGCGCTCAAAAAGATACATTTTAAAGCTACAAATTAATCGGAAATTTCTGAATTTTCCTTATTTATTTTGCCTTTTTTTGCAGCTTTTTTTTAAGCTTTTTCTTTTAGTGTATTTCCCATTCGATGTGGATTTTCTTTGGTTGCACATTTTGACAATTTTTTTCGGCTGCCAGTCGTACAGAGATACAGATACAAACTCTACAAATTGAGTGATGGTTCCTACAGACTGAATGAATTATTTGCACTATTTTTTTTTTTTTTTTTTGCCGACAACTGCATAAAGTTCAAAATTCAATTTAAATAAAGTCCGAAAAATTGTTCAGCAGCTAACGAAATCTGTCGGCTGTAGTACGTGTATCTGTATTTGTAGGATGTACGCTACGTGGAAGTAACTTTGATCTGCGGAGCGTTTTTATGTGATGAATATGGTACAGGAGATACTGCAGATACAGGGTAGTATCTGTATTTCTAGCTGTAGCTCGGTAGTACAGGAAATATCTATTAGCTTTAATTGGGATTCAATGCCTTCTATGGGTAGCATCTCTCTGCTGTAGTTCGGTTTATATCTCTCGAAAATGCTACTATGTATTAGTATCTTCAGCCTTTAGTACTTTTTGTATCTCTCGAATATGCTTCTCCTAGTATATTCTGCCCGTAGTACGTTTTGTATCTTTCAGCTGTGTGGCCTAATATGCCATTTAACAACCAAATCTCCTCTCCACATATGCCTGGGGGGATAAAAGAGAAAAAAAATTGCTCTACTCTACACACGTTTTGCTGGTTTTCTGGTCATGTTTGACAACCTGCCGAAATGCAATTAACAATTGTCCCCGGCAGTTGTCGGACGCTTCAACCACACATAGATACACATACACATGCTTAGAAATACATGCCACAGGCGGCACAGTGGCAAAGTGGCACGAAATTATTAGAGGGGGGGCAAAGCTAACATTCAAATTTGGTTCAAAGAAATGCAAAGAAATTCTGCCTTAAATTTTAGAGCAATTCCAGAGATCAATTAAAGACCCCCTTTTGAGCCCCCCTCCTCTGCTCTCTTTTCTACTTTTAAGCCCCCGTTTTTGGCTCCCATTCTTCTGCTCTTTTGAGCCCCCTCTTTTGCTCTCATTTCTACAGCTAAGCCTCTGCCCTGGGGGGTTCTGAGGGGTGGTCGTTCAGTAGTTGTCATGAACAAACAGAGCCGCAGAGAGAGGCAGAGAGACCAAAACCGACAGAGAGACAATTGCACCGTTAGAACGGCAGCAGCAGCAGCAGAAATACACAAATGAATGCCCTTTGGCACCTGTCGTCATCATCAACCTGGGTTGTCCGAGTATTTTGCATAGTTTTGCAACAGCAACAGCCCAACAGCAGCAACAACAGCAGCAACAGCACAACAGCAACAGCACAGCAGCAACATTCACCATTCGACAGAAATTAGCCATTGGGCTAAAGCAGTAGGGAGTTCTGGGTTCTGGTTTCTGCTCTTCTGGCCCTGTTTTTGTGGGGGTGGGACCCAAAACAACAAATTTACCTGCATTATTTGCACGTAAAACAGCCCACTCCCTGGAGTTTTGGGTTCGAGTTTGAGTTCGGGTTCTGTTCTGGCCGACATTAATGCATAATTTTGCCAAACTATTTTGAGGTTTGTTTGCCTGAAAGGCAAACCACAGCATGCAGTAGCTTTCCCTCTCTCTCCCTGTCTCTATCTCTATCTCACTGCACAGTCTGTCTCTCGACGAGGCCAATTTATTTGTCATGTCAATATTAACGTCCTACAGCGAGCAGAAGAGCCATCGGATGTATGGTCTCCTATCTATAGACAGTTAGAAACTTGAAGCCCCCGAAAACATAATTTAGTTCGGTTTTCGGTTGCATTCTCCACCTCTGCCTCCTGCCACCTCCTTCTCCCTCCCTGTGGATATTTTTGCGGTTTTCTCTCTGCTGTTGCTGCTGTCAAATTGTCAAATATTTGCCTGGAAAATCTAAGGCCCAGGCCGAACTACTACACTGGCAATTGTAAAATTAATTAGAATTTATTGGGAACGAGAGAGAGGGGGTTGGGCAGTGTGTGTGTGTGTGTGTTGACTAATGCAGTCAACTAATATTCATTAAAATAAATGGCAATAATTGCAGAGAGAGTGTAAGAGTCTACTGTACGAGTAGAAATATTGATTGAAATAAGTAGAAATAAACAGAAATCTTGTGGTTAAAACCAAAGCGAAAGAGGAAAGAGAAATAAGCAGAAATCTTGTGGTTAAAAACAGAGAGAAAGATGTAAAGAGATTCATTTAAGTGTTAAATACAAAGTAATGAAATATCTTTAATGGACTACAGATAAAAGGATGGAATTGTGTTGTCAGAGATTAATAATTGCACTGATATTTATTATTTGAGCATAAATATCAATTAAATCATTAAATAAAATAATTAATAAATCGTTAAATTCATAGGGTGTCAAGAACTCCAATGTACTGCGAAGTTAAATATTTTGAACAGTAAAATTAATTCTAATTAACAAAATAAAAAATGAAAAAAAAATAAATAAATAAAAAAATAAATAAAAAACTAAATAAAAATAAATTAAAATAAAAAAAAAAAATTTTAAATAAAAAAAAATAAAAAAAAAATTAATAAAAAAAAAAAAAAATAGCCGAGACGTTTTTAAATGATTTTTTTATAATGTATATCGATTTAAATTGATACATAGGTTGGTATTAATTTTAACCAATATACTGTTGTTTTTTAATAGAAAAGAAATTTAACTAAGATAACATTTTATTGCTTTTTGAAATTTTATTAGAAAGTTTATTTCCAATAAAAACAAAGAATAAAGTGCGAAAAATGAGAGAGAATATCATCCATCAACAGAAATCCATACCTAATACCTATAAAACACATCAAAAACTACCATACCCAAATCAATTTAGTCACACAAGACCATATAATACCGATTATCGTGTATTACCCGTAAATTCTTTCCCATTCCCAGATAAATTTATTAAAATTCCCATGGCAATCCATAAGACACCCCTGCGTATGTCGTGTCTTTCTCTTGTGTCTGGCAGTCTGTCTGTCTGTCTGCCTTTTTTGCATTGCAAAATGAATAGCAGGCAATCAAAATACTGATTGAACACATTATTTAACAAGAGAGAAGAAGCTCTCCTCCGCTTTTTTGCGCCATGAAATTAACAAGAATGGAAAGAAAGAAAGAAAGGTGCGCGCATGCGTGCCCCATTGAATGAGACACTCCTCCACTCCTTGTGCTGCAACTGTGACTCCCAGACGGCGACTGTGCGACTGCGCGACTCCTTCTGCGGCAAGTTGGTCACGCATTGTGCAACCATAAATCTTTTGCTGGGGGGTGCCACAAGGCGTTGAAAAATTGAAGTAAAAAGCTAAAAACGAGCTGGGGGAATTGGCTTGGCCCGCGCCTTGTGGCAAACAATTTTCTTTGGTTTTCGTTTGGTTTGGGTTGGGTTGGGCCCGAAAGGCGCCTCATTGTTATGGCCAAACATTTGACTGGAGGTTTGCTTTTCTTTCTTCATATAGTACGTGTCTGAGATTTCGTTTTGTGACTTCATTAGCAGTCAGTCAACAAGTTTTTTCACTCTGAAAAAACTGTGAAAAAAACAGAGTAAAAATCTCCCTTAAGTGTTTAGGTAATTAGCCATGCTTCAATGCTCGACAAATCAGTTCAGTTCTTATGGTTATTTCTCACACTGTTGCTTTTGTTATGTATGTTGTAGCAGCACTTAGAGACATTCATTAAGATTGACAGGAAATCATAAAACTATAATTTCAGGCCTTGATTGACTCTGGGAATGTACGTTTTAGGCTAATTGGCAGACGCTTAAGGCTTTTGTTTTTGCTCAGTCTTTGTTGGGAAACTGCGGGTGGTGGGTTTCAATATGAAATTTTCCATAAATATGGAAAATATTTTGCTATGCTGCGTAACACTACTTCAAACTACTCTCAATGCCAGTTCCAACTACTTTTCTACATGATTTAATGCTGCCTTCAATTTACTTTCAATCATTTAGCGTTAATTTCCATTGAATACCCACTTCAAACGCTTCATTGATGGCTCTTCTAATGCCTTAATTAATGGCACGTGAACGATTTTCTTCTCTATCTAACTATTTACTCCTTTAGCAGGCAGCAGATTCCAGTGCCAGTTCTCCACTCAAGTGTGCCTGGCTTCCACTCAATCATTTGTTGATTGAACAATTGCTCGTCATTTTCCTGTGGCAGCTCACAGTCGGGCAGAGACTCCCCGCTCTCCGCTTAATGGTCATTCAATGGACGTACTTCAATGTGGAGTCTCTCTCTCTCATTCACGGACTTCTTTTTCCCATTGCAACTTCAGCTTCAACTTCAAAGTCGAGGCGAGGCGAGGCTGCAGCACTGAAGCGACGTGCCTTATCTTTTATCGCCTTGGTTTGCTTTTTATTATTGTCTTGTCTTCTCTGGTCTGTCTGTCTGGGCACTTTGCCTAGTATTGTCGTCACTCTTGTCCGGTTGCAAGTATCAGCGTCGTTTGGTGTTGTGGGGGGATGGGAGAGTTTCTCTCTCTCGTTTTTGGTACGTGCAGATTGTCTTTTTCGCGCGTTGTCTTTTGATTGAAGAACGCAGCCAAGAAGCGGAAATGTCAAGCAGCAGCAGCATAAACACAAACATAAATCTCAATGATGATCATGATGATGATGATGATCGTGCCACAGATTACGTTTACACACACACATACACACATAGCTGTATAAAAGCCACCCACTTACTTTTTGGAGACGCCTCCAAAATTGTGGCATCTGCAAATCTGCATCTCTGATTCTCTGATTTCACGATTGCAGCTGCTGCTGCAGCTGCAGCACCAGCAGGGGTTTCACTTTTCCGCCTATTTAGCATAAAATATTCATCAGAGGAGATTTGCGACCACCTACGCGCGACGCGCCGGAAAATTCTATTCGCGAATTGTGTGACACATTTTCACAGCATTTTCGTGGAAAAGCTGTTCAAGAGGGGGGTGAAGTTGGGATGCTGACTGAGCAATTAGAAATTGTGGGGAGGGGTGGGGGAGGTTTCTTCTTGGTATGCCTGTGTTGGCCAAGTGCCTAAAGTATGAGTGGAAAATAAGCCAAAAAATAAACAAAAATGATGGAAAAAATTATGGAATAAATTCAATGATATTTGAATTTATATTTTCGAGGAAACTTTTGATTAAAAAAAAATAATAGTAAAAGCAAAAATACCACAAAATATTTCATCACAACTTAAAATTGTCTGGGAAACTTGTGATTAAAAATTAATAAGAACTCTAAAAATAGATACTAAAAACATAAAAAAAAATACCGCAAAAAACTCAAACACAATTATTTATTTTCGAAGTATGTATGTATTTATAATATTTGTTGGTCAAATTTCTTTCAAAAAAATATCCAAAATAAAACCCATAAAAAACATTGAAATTTCACCAATTAATCCAAAAGACAGCTTATCCCCAAAAGAAACCTTCCACCACAAAAAATCTTCTCCAACTAGACAACCCCGCCCCCTTTTTCAATCTTTTCGCTTTATCTGCTATCTGCATGCCACAGTCCAATGCCAAATGGTGCCCCACTTCCGTGGCACCATTTATGAGTAGTATTCATGAGTATTTCATTCCCTAGCCATTATTAAACGTATTTTGATTGCTACCTAAACAACGAAGTAACTTCCTTGTGGGCAAAGGAACTCCTCCCTCTATAATTAATATAAAATTCGCCCACAGAAACTTTTTGGCAAATATTTTGCCCTGCGGTCTACCACGAAAGAAAAAAAAAAAAATACACGAAATATAAAACAAAAAACCGTTTGTTTATTGACTGAAGTTTTGCCGACAAATGGCCGCGGCGGCATCGGCAATGGGCCCTCAACTCTACTCTAACAAGCCCTGAAAATAAACGAAAATAAAAAAGAAGCAAAAAAAACTCCAACCACAAACAGCAATAAATGAAATCAAATAATTTGTTTACTTTTGTCAAGAAAAATTTGTTGGTGGGTCCCTGGCCACACAGCGCAAAACCGCAGGGCAAGGGAGTGCGAATGATGGACTAGAGGAGGACCTTAAATATCTGAGTAAAATAATCAAAATAATAAATAAAAATAACACAAATAATCAAATAATGCAAAATAATAAATAATAATAATATAATACGAAAAAATCAAAATAATAAATTTTAAAAAAATCATATAAAATAAAAGATAATAAACAAAAACTTAAATACTTTTACATCCCTACAAACACACAGAGATCTTCAATGATTCTTAAATAAAAATTGTATATTTTATTATTTATTAATATTTAATTAATTATTTTTAATTTGATTAATTATTTAAATAATTTCAATATAATTTTCGAAAGTTTCGGAATATAATTTTAAAGGCACCTCAAAAACAAATTCAATTTTAATTTTTTAAATTATTGATTTATAAATTATTTTTTTTTTTTATTTTAAATATTTTTTTATTTTAATAATTTTTTATTTTAATTATTTTTTAATACACGCACATTCCCCTCTAGCCCAATACACCCTTTAAAACAGCACATCTGTGACACAGGGTAAACACTTTTTGGTTCACACAGTGCCCCAGAGGCCAAGGCGAGAGATTTGCAATCGTGGTGCTAATTTGTAGCGCCCATTTCCGTTCTTTATGTGGCACCAGAAGGAGGGTCGGAGGGCTGGCTGCCTGGCTGCTTATTGGCTGACCATTTCGTGGTGTGAGGTCTGAGCTTTTCTTTATTGATGCCCCATAATTAGCATCGCCGCAAAAGCTTCCTCCAACCGCTGTGCTGGCTGTGCTCTGCCCGTCGTAAACAAAGCTTAAAACCCTTTAAAGCCGGCGGAGGATGAGGTTATTCTTGGGCAAACAGAGTGCCACAAAACCGCAAATAAACCTCAAGCGAGGGCGACCTTGACTGCAACAGAATCGGAACTGCAACAAAGACCAGAACCCAGACACAACCCACAGGAACTGAGTCAACTGAGCCGCCTTTTCCTCCTCATGTTGCTCCTCCACAACAAAGTTTCGTATGAGAAGGAAGGTGTTGAAAACCGGTTTAGCATTTAAAATTTTGTCTCTGTGTGTTTTGTTCGTTTTTTTTTATTTTTGTTGAACCGGCAAACAGTTCTTTGAACCTTTGGCGTTTTTTTTTTTTGATGAATTTATTTGGTGTTTAATGTCGACCGATTGTCGCTTTGGGTAGTAAACGCGTGCCGTTTTTCCCCTCCTCGCTTAAAATTTATTTCCAAGGGAAGCCGCCGGTTGGGCAACAAAGGGAAAAAGTTGACAAAACTAATGGACGGACACTCGAACAGCGTCGGCTGCTGCTTAATGATGAGATATTAACGCGTATGGTGTGGGGAGGGGTTCCAGGGAACAGCCGAAGAGTACCACAGTATCTGCATGACATATGACTCGATCTTTGTGGGCTAACAAAAAATAAATGAGATATTATGTTGGATTTCCCTGGAAGAGGGAATTTCACCATGGAAGGGGGTTCGGAATTCGAAATGAATTTTAACTGAAATGTAAGAGCGGAATGGCCCTTGAAAGAGGGGTATCTCTTACTGGTTTTGTATTGAGGTATTATAGATTTTTGAGAATTAAATAAGTTCATTAAAAAAATTAAAATTTTGTAATTTTTAAATTAAATAAATGTTATATAATTTTTAAATTAAATTAAGATATTATAAAATCAAATTTTAAGAATTATATATGATCATTAAAATTTTAAAATTTTTCTTGAATTTAAATTAAAAAAAACGTTTTGCAAAAATCTTTTAAGAAACGTATAGGAAATTTTATTTTCAGAGTTTAAAACATATTTTAAATAATTTAATTTCTCTTCAAAACCCATTAAAAAAATCTTTCTAATAAACGCCTTCCATTCCCGTCTCGTTTTGTAGTCATTGTTATAGCAACATAATTAATTATACCATTAAAAAAAACGTAACAAATCAATTGTTCCTCTGCAAACATTTTCTAATTAAATTTCTAACAATTTTGGCAACCTTTTTTTTTGCATTTTAATTTCCCCATGAATTTCTAGCTGTCTCTCTATTTTGGCTCAAAGAGTCTCTCTATTTTGGCTCAAAGAGAAATCCGCAATAAGAAACAGCAAAAAAAAAATGAGCTGGCTAATCACCCGACGAGCATTGAACACTGAACATTGTCAAGTCTCTTTTTTTTAGTGGTAGTAGCAGCAGTTAGCCATTAAATGCCATGCCAGAGGCAAGCAAAAAAAAACTGGTACCGAAAACACGGTCATGTCATGTCACGAGAAGTTGTCTTCTTGCTTTTGAATGGAAATTTCCCTCACATTTTCCCCCACTGTGCTCTCTTCCTCTCTCTATCTATCTCTTGTTGCGGAACTGATTCTCTTGTTTCTCTCTCTGTCTCTCTCTTGTGTGTGTTGCTTTTCTCGTAACAACTTCCGCAACACATTTGTCCAATTTGCGCACACAGCAAACATTTTGGCCCGAAGCTCAATTGTTCCCAATTATTTCTCTCTCCCTCTCTGTGGCATGTGTGGCAAAAAGGTGTGGAAAGTGTTTTTCGTAGCCATAAATTGTCTCTGCCAATTAGGAGACAGAGAGAGAGAGAACCCCCCTGAGACTTCTATAATTAGAGACTGGCAAATGGTCACCCAATTGGGAGTGGGTCAGTGGGCTGAGACAAATGGAGAATCGATGTCTAGATGGAGAATTTAGTCATTGAAATTATGGAATTTGGCATTAAGGAAAATATAATTTACAATTAGAAACATTGCCAGCAGCACAGAGAGTCGCAGGAGTACTTCCCTGAGTTGCAAGCGGCATAAAAATGTTGCCAAAAATTATAAAAATATTTTTAAACTACAACTTGAAACTTTTAACCCCACCTGCCCATCAATCTCAAACTAAAACTTTAATTAACTCAATTTTCTCTGTAATTAAATATACTATTTATGCTGTCTCACACTTTGTTTATTGTTTTGTTGTATATATTTTTGGCTGAACTTCTCAATTAATCCAATTTTCTCAAGCTCAAAGCCCCAAGTCATGCCACATGACGCACACACCCCAAAACAGGCACACACCGAATGAATGACTCATCATCAGCCGGCAGCAGCCGCAGCAGCAGCAGCTTCAACTGCGACACAAAAACTTGCAACCTCGCGGGCACAAAGTCCAAACACACAAAAAGTAAGTCCAAAACCGTTGCAACAGTCGTTGCTGCCACTGCCACTGCGGTTGTCTGCTGGCGTTTATCTGGCGACACCAAAACCAACCAAAAAGGCCCCCAATTTCTGTTGTCTAGCCAGAAAACAGCTGACAGCTGTGCCACCGCCGCCGACTGCCCCAAAGTCCCGCGACTTGGCCAAAAAGATGATGCCTTCACCCGGTACTGCCTTTTGGCTGCTAAATCTTGTTAAATTAACCAACGGTTAAAGCTCTCTTTCTGACAGTCAAGTCAAGCTCGATTTAACGCTTAATTTAGTGGCTCTCGAGGCTTTGGCTTTGGCTTCAGCGTCAGCTTTGGCTTAAATGATGTATTGCCCGACCATCGCATCGCTCTGTCATTGATAAATCAAAGCTCATTAGTCGGTGCTCGCTCTCTCTAGCCAAAGTTTCTGTTAGCCAGAAGCTCCTGCTGCTGAACCGCTTGAAAGTATCAGAAAATCTTGACAGATAGCCCAGGCATTGACTTTTGGGGTTTCCACGACCACAACACAGCAGGGGGGCGCGGAGAACACGAATTCAGTTGGTTGGTGCCACCCAAAGTGTTTTTTGGCTTATACTATAGTTCATGGAAATTGAATAAGCTGGCGATAACAAAGGTCAAAGTGGCTATAATTATGTAATTTGTGCGCTAGAATGGAGAGCATTTTATTGTCAAGAATCGGATGAATAGCTGAGGTGTGTGTGTGCGACCCCCATTTAGATGTTTAACAATACTCACGTACTACTATAGTTAGAGGTAATAGAATGACAATAAAGTTGGGCAGACCAACAATAGATGGGAATAAAAATGAAATGAAATGTTGAGAAGAGTATGATGTGAGAGGGGGGGCACTGGGAATTGGTGTACAGCAAAGGTGTAGGCGAATAAGGCATTCAAAGAGGGGATCCTATGGAGTGGGGATATGGGAATAGCTATGAGAATGCATATAAAGGAGATATAAAAGGACTACAAATATGTCAGGCAGATAGGGGAACCGTTTTGACTACATTTTTGATTGCTATTTACAGATTAATTTATAAGAATTTAATATGAAACAGTAGATCATGGCAATTATAATTATAATTATTTTTGAATATATTTTAGCCAAAGAAATTTGTTTTAAAAATCATTTTATAACCTCTTTTCCGATGGATGTCTGTGCTTCAGGAGTCAACAACTAATCTCCCATTTGCTTTTTATTTTTATAGATTTTTATTTATATTTATTTTTTGTATATCCTTTATCAACTTACTGCCCAAATAAATCACTTTCAATCCTATGTAGTCTACTTTGTTTAACACACAAATAATAATGCGATAACTTATGATTTATGACTTGAATAAATCAAAAATATGTTGAATAATTTATGCACATTTGTCTATACAAATGATTTATGCATAACGAAAACATATTTATACGTGACATAAATCAATCAATGAAAAGTGCATTAAATCGATTAAGAAATTAAAGGAAATTAATCTTCTATATCTTTAAAATATTTTGCTTTCTTTTTTCTTTAATTTTTAAAAAATTTCCCATTTTCTATCAATTATTTAAACATCCTATCTAATATTCTACTAATTTATCATCTATTGATCTCTATAGCAATTTATTTACCATCCTAATTGATCTATTCAGTTCCCTCTTTATCTTCATTCCTCTTTACAACCAAATCTGTTACACCGAATGATCTTTCACCCACATCTCGTGTAACCTCATTCACAACGAATGCATTGAGGCGTACCCCCCTGTGGCGACACTACGCCACTGTACTACCGCTGTCCTCCCGCTGCACAGCTGGTACCGTGTTTTTCCCTAGAAAATATGGGCACGTAACCTCTGCCTTGGGCCACAAAAGGCAACACACACACATGCATACAATCGATGATGTGTGCCTGAATGTAGGTGAAAAAGGTGTAGGCCAAAAAAGGAATAGACTGAGGCAAAGGTCCCGGGGTTTGGGCCAAGAGTGAAAGTCATAAAAATTCTGTGGCTAACAGGACACGCAGCCAAACAAAAAAAAAAAAAGAGGCAATATCCGATAGGTGAACGATAGCCCTAACAAGGGGCGTGTCAAAGGCGGCGGCCTGGCTGCCTGCCTGGTGCTTCATTCCTTTGACAGTTGTGTCATGATAATTAGTTCTGGCCATGGCCCTAAGGCAGCCGCGAATGATGGCATGGGTAGAGGGTTAGAGGGTTAGAGGGGTTAGAGGGTATTCATATGACAGTGGCATGCGTGTGTGTTGACTTCTTTTTTATGACTTCCATTGTTTATGTTGATTTGATGTTAATTTTACGTAAAATTTGATAAATATCTCAACAAAAATAGAGGCCCAAAAAAAGGGAAAACCCAAGGGGTCATAACATTTTCATTTACCTCTTGAAATATATTTTTGTGTGTGTTTTCTGTGGGCTACTTGAGGTTTACCTCTTGACCTGCATATGTCGAGGGGTTCGCTGCTTCTTCGCTGCTTTTTTTTACGATAATTTTTGGTTTTGTTTTTCTCTTTGAAATTAAATTGGGAGCAAGACACTTGAAGCTACACACAATTTGTTGTATTTTTTTTGTTTTAATTGATATAATCTATTGCGGAATTTGCAGTACACATTTATTTAAGGCAATCAACGAGACGACTCGGTCGGACGAGCAATTAAACAAAATGAACGAAAATTGTGGCTTGCTCTTTTATGATCAAAAGAAATTTGCATGAAATCAGCAAATACACTGGCAGAAATCGTTGTAGATCACTCGCTTTGGCGGGTTTCTGTATGTAAAGACACTTGACACTTTATTAGAAGATTTTGGGCTACAAATTATATGTCTAGCAATTTTTCTTCTATTTTTTTCTGCACTTTAAAGTGATAATTGTATTATTTGCACACACAAAATCGCTTCTAAAATTGCTATAAATATTTTATTTAATAATGTTTTATAACTCAAGGCACTTGTCACTCTGCAAGACTTTATTTTTGGCTCAAATTTCATTCATTTGCTAATAAAAATCGCGCTTAAAAATTTATAAAAAAGACGCGCGCGTTTTGCTTGCGTTTGCTGGAGGCTGTTAAAAGCGACTGCCGAGACTGCAGCAACAGGCGGTTGGAATCGCAGCCGGCGCGCCGACGCAAACAAAACGAAAGACAAAGAAAGCGATAGAGATCGAGCAATGCAAACCCCACGACAGACAGAGATAGAGACAGGCATATTGATCGTGTCTTCGATTCTTCGGCTTTCATTGCCACTTCGGGTTTTGACTTCGCTTGCAGCTAAACATTGTTGATGTTTCTTTTGTTCTTGTTGCTGCTGCATGTTGCTGTTATTTTGTACGTTTTTATTGCTGCTAGCAACATTTTCTTTTTGTTTTGTTTTTGTTGCTAGATTCATTTGCTTTTTCTGCTGTTTTTGTTTCTAGAAGCATTTGCTTTGTGGTGTTTGTTTTGTTTGTGTTAACGTTCGCAACAGCTGTGTTCTTAGCAACATGTTGCTCATTGATCATTTGGTTGCTAGACAGGTTTATTGTGTTGCCAGACGAGCGATCGATTGATGCTAACAATGTTGTACGCATTGTTGCTAGACATGCAAATGTTTAAGGGGCACGGGTGATGAGCATCTAGCGGTTTATAGCCGGTGTTTTGTATATTGAAGATAAAGCTCCACAGAATGTAAATGGAAGTGTAAGGAATTGGAGAATTTTTGGACAGTTTCAGATAACTTTAATGGATCAATTGAATAGGTGTATATAATATACAGAAATAGGATTCCAAATTCTAGATTTGAATACAAAGGTATTTTCTAACTAGCTAACTGAAATCTTAATCTTAGTGAGTATCCTCTAGAACATATGTACATACATACCCGAAGAATCATTAATTTCATTCTTTCAAAGTAATATCTAAAATTTCTGTATTTAACATTAGGATCTCTCCACAATATCAACAGAACTGTATAAATATCTACTCCTATACTTCATATCCCCAATATCTTTGCAACATGTTGCAGTCATAACAATTTATGGACTCTTTTTGCATCTCTTTCTACCCTACACATCTCTCTCTCCAACAATCCGCCAGACATAAACACATCCAAAACTCTTCAAATTATTCTGATTTTTGTTTTCTTGACAGTTGTGGGGGTGCGTGTGTGTGAGAGAGAGAGGGAGAGAGCGCTACTCAGCTTGTCTGCTGTATCGTTTCGTCTGCAATGAGTAAACAATTTTTAAATGGAATTTTCAATAAGTCATCAAAGAGGTATCCCAGCATCACAGCCTCCCATCCCATTGCCTTCCCCACCGTTTTGATGGATCTTTTTCTGATTTATTTTTGTGATTGTTTTTTTTCCCGTTTCTGTTCTTGCAGACTCTCTCTTGAACAGATCTGTGGCATACGTTTCATTCATTAAAAGTGCGCAGCACCCAGAGTTCAATAGTTTCATAAATTTTAATTGCAAAAACGTGCACCGAACAAAAGGCAGTTAAAAATAAAACAGTCAAGAGACAGAAGACTCGCTGAGAGGGGGTACCTCTCTTTCGGAAAGTAGGCCACGCTTTTGCGTTCTCTGTTCTGTGTTCTGTTCGTGTTCAGTTATGATTTACAAGGCGCGGAATCCACAAGCCACAAAGACAGACAATTAAAGATACTCGTAAACCGTACAAACCGCAGCAACCAAATGAATGGCAAACTTTTGTGGCTGTCAATAAATCTATATGATGATCACGATCTTGTTGTATTGCCAAAAAAAATATCCAAGCGAAAGAGAAGTGCTTTCAGCGAGAAATTTTTGTTGGTTCAAAGAACACTCTATATGAAGGAGTAATGATCACTTTTTGGTTGCCAAATGGGTTCTACAGTGATACTTTCATTGGGTTTGTTATGATATATTCACTAATGTATCTACCAATTGATCATACACTAGATTTCCGGTGATCTTTTAACCTTTTTCTAAGAGAGTAGTTCATGATCCTCAAATTAATTCCTCAAAGCATTATTCTATCTCTTGACTAGATTTAAATCAAATTTCCACACATTCCATTAAAATAAATTTCTTTACATTCTTTAACAAAATGCTAATAAATCATCTTAATGATCATCCACTGATCTTAACCATTTTTCAAAAAAATTGGTCATAGATCTTAGTCTCTTCTATCTGATTTTTAATCCCTATTCAGTTCCTTTTAGTTCCATTCGATCCTCTCATGATTTAATCCAACATTGCCAATAATTACTCCACTGAATCATACAACACCAACTGATGATCCGCTTTATACACTCTGATACCTCTTTATGCTCACTCTTTTGCGCTCTAATCCTTTATATATTCCTCACTCTTTGCCTTTAAAAGATCTTTCAAACCTTATCTGAAATCCCTTGTACCCGTGCAAATCTCAAAAGATCATCAAAAATTGCAGCCTGCTGTGATCTGTGATCGTTCCCCAGTGTTCATTCGTTCCGTGGATCGTGAATTGCTCTCCGCAGTGACCCTCCCCCCCATCGACCCCATGGACAATGCCACACTTAAATAATGTGGGTGGCTTTGGCCCCATGATAAATTGCAATGAACTTCTCTGTGGCCTCCAAATACAAAACGATGTCAACGAGCAGTTCGATTCACATAAATTTCCAAAATAAAGCCAGGAAAAAGATAAAAAAGATATAGATATAAGATAAAGATATAAAGTTCGAAAACCTGTGGCCAGACCAGCGAGCCACTGACTCTTGTGGCAAGTGTACGTACAATCCGCCAGACTAGAGAGAGATCTGCCATCTATATATAGATGCCACATACGAAATGAGGTCGCGTTTGAAGTCGATTCGAGTAGTTTTTGGGGGCCTGTTGCAATTAGAGGAGCAACAGCAACAGCATCCACCATCCCGTGTCTAATTAAGTGCGTGAATCGCACAGCCAGAAAGAGTTTTCAACTGAAAATAGAAATGTATTTCAACACAAACACACACCAGACACTAGACACAACATATTTTGGATACAGTCCAAAGTTCAAGCGGCTTAAGCAGCAATTGAAACACTTCCGCTTTGGTCCAAAAGCCAAAGCCCCAACAAATCCCGATAGAAAAACCAGAGAAACCAAGAGAGCAGGCAACCAGACGACCAGGAGACCCAAAGACCCATGTTGCATGTCCATTGGCTGCCCCAGCAGCGAGTATCCACAGAGACAACCTAGTTCCGATCTCTCCTAGGCTAGTCCATGGTCCATGGCCAATGACAATTATCATAGTACCGACCACAGTTAAGTACCAAAACGACAGACAAACCCCAAAACTTTTACACACTCCCCCTGCCACAATTCCATGGGGTGGAAAGTTCCTTTGCAACGAAACGAAACGAAAGGGGGATTTACATTTGTAATTAGAAAGCTTTGCCACAGCAGGAGCAGCAACAGCAAAACTTTGACGAATGAGCAGCCGAAAAAAAACACACAAACAAACAAACAGAAAATCCCTTTTGAAAAATGTCAACGCTGGACGAATGAATACTCTGAAATGTTGAGATAAATTAGAGGATAAAGTGTATTAAAGATAGATACTCTTAAAAGTTAAGATAAATTATGGGATAATGTATATTAAAACATAGATTATTTGCACTGGGAAAGATACTTTAGACTTGAACGATATATGAATCTATCTGTAAGGCTTGGATTTTATTTGAAAATTTGTTTATTTCGGATAAAATGAAAGAAGAACATAAAAATTTTTACTGAAAAACAAATCTAAAAAGGTATTTTAAAAAAAAGCTAAAAAAGAAGGAGAAAAAAAATATATATATATCTATTGACAGAGGAAATTATTTATTTATCTATAACATATTTTTTTTTTTAATTTTATATTATTTATCTATTATTTGAGCCATAATATTATTTTTAATTTTATAGATTTTTATTTTTTTATTTTTTTAAAATTGTAAGGAATTATTTGTATATATTTTCAAATGCTTCCGAAATTTCCCTATTAATTTGCATCAATAACTTTACATTAAAGTCCCCCCTAAAATGGCTCACAAAATGGCTTTAAAAATGCAAACAATAATTGACATTAAGCTACCCTTAAGCTGCCCTTAAGTACAACCCCCCTTGGCCACTCATTAAAGTTAATATGCTCCAAACATTTCCGTGTAGTGCACTTCAAAGTAAAACAAAAACAAACAAAACAAAATGTAGAAAAAATACTCGGAGTAATCCCCCCACAGTACTCATTGGCATTGCAGTTTCGAGGGTCCTTCAAGGCAAGGAGACGGGTACTGTGTGTGGTGGCATACATGGCGTATGATAAACAAAACTTTCATCAAGTACGCCCCTCTCACTCCGCCACTTGTGCACTCCGCCATTTGACCAAATAGCAAACTTGCTGGCTAATACGAGAGCCGCTTAGGGCCTTAGGAGTTTGTACTAGTAGTTGGCAGGAGTGGATAATATTTCTAATTGAAAAGAATGGAACTGCCACTTTAATGTGCAGTGCTGCCACGGACACAACTGTATTTGAAAGTTTCGCCTGTGTGTGTGTGGTGTGAGTTCTATGGGGGTATCACGTGCCACGCGGCAGCGGCAGCGACTAATTTATGCAACAGAAGGCACAGGCAGGCAGGCAGTCAGCATCCATTGATTGGCTGCCTGTACAAGGGAAGGCAAGGCACACTTGCTGGTGCAGCACAAACTACTCCCACTTCTGCTGTGGCACTTGCACCCACCCCTACCACCCACCGCCTTCCTTGTGGCACAACTTAATTTGTGTTCGGGAATTTATGGCTGCTGCACGTGCAAAACGAAGCCAGAAATGGGCCTCGACGGGTATCGACGGGCCGCCCAGAAACTTTTTCACCGCCTGATTTGTGGTTACAAAAGTTTTTTCTCTTGTGTGGCAACATTTTTGCTTCACTTTTTAATTCATTTGTTTAAACTTTCAAACCGTTAACGTTGCCTTTTGTTGCCACAAACATTGTGCAACAGAAATATCGACTAAACTTTACAGCATTCGAATGATTATTCAGCGAAGAAAAAGAATTCTGCTTTTGGTATTGTAAAACTTTAATGAGGCGATAAAAATTATGCATTGTTTACAGGAGGGCAAAACATGAAGCAAGAAAATACATACAGGAAAATGAATGAAGAAAGAAAATGATAGCTAGAAGAAAGAAAATGAGAGCTACATACGTACGAAAAATTGAAGCATATGAAAACATGGGAAAACTGCTGTCAGCAGACGAAAACAGAACAATGAAAGGTGGAAATCGGTTTGGGAAATTTCCCTAAAAATAAATCAAGTTCTGATGCATTAATGAACTTCAATTTGAGATGCCAGATGCTGCTGCTGCATGCCACACCCCCACACAGCCCTCCTGCCAGCAATGCACATACATAAACCCAGATCGAAAGGGGCACATGAGTTGGGGGTGTAGGGGTTGGTTTTCAACCATTTTCCCTGCCACCTAAGCAGATTTCATTTTAGATAAAGCAAACGTAAGCTTTTTCCCATTGAACATTGGAAACTGCCTGACAGGTGAACAGAACAGATGAAGAAGGGAAAGAGAAGGAAAGAGATTCGATGGAAAGAGAAGGGAAGAAAGAAGAGAAGGAAAGAGGAAAGCAGAGGAGAGAAGAGAAGCAGTGAAAGCTGAAAAGCCAACGTATGCGGGCATAAGGACTACTGCTGTACGATATATTTATATGCATTTGCATTTAGTCGTTGCCTTAAGTGGGTCTCAATGTGCAACCACTTGAGGCACGAAAGAAAGTTTGTACAAAATTCAGTCGGAAAAACATCTGTAAATAGGAGAAAATACTGAAGAGAAAGAGAGAGAGAGAGGATTGATCTGGATTGTTAAAAATCAATAGTTCAGTTTCTTGAATCGAAATATTCAAAATAAATAATGATTCACATATGGTGCAATAATAGATGAATCAATAAGGAAATGTTTAAAAAAATTATA
Organism: Drosophila bifasciata; assembly: GCA_009664405.1. Lineage (NCBI taxonomy): Eukaryota > Metazoa > Arthropoda > Insecta > Diptera > Drosophilidae > Drosophila > Drosophila bifasciata. Next base: position 40,166,609 of record CM019042.1, on the reverse strand, counting down.
GAAATAGGTTGTGTAATCTGAAAAAATTGGAGAAGTTGAATTTATGCAAAAGATAACTCCATATCGAAAATATTGAAATTTCTTATCTATTTTTTTAATGGCATAAAAAAATTCAGTTATTTCTTTAGAATATGCTAAAAATAAGAAAATACATATGACTTTCAAGTTTATTTTTCCACGGAATATTTTGTAATTATTTATAAATAATTTCGATAGAAGAATCTTTAAAAATATATTATCCCATTGCGGGAATAAACAATATTCATTTTAGCTACGAATACTACACTACAATTTTTTTATTTTCCATAGCCCAACCTAAAAAATATTTTTAAATTTTTATACATACATTTTCCATACATTTTTAAAATGAACTATTTTTTGCAATAGATTTTTCTTGCCATTTAGAATATCCCTATATTTTCACTAAGCTTTCTCTCTTTAATATATCTGTTTAATTTCTCTCTGCAGTTTGTCTACCATTTATTCATCCATAATTTTGCAAAGCAAAGAAAATTTCCATAGTATTATTTGCTCAACCTTTTAAGCACTTAAATCAGCTTAAGACCCCAAAGGGAAAACACATCCCTCCCTCCCTTCAAACATGCATTTCCTTCGCTCTTTTCATTGCACTTCAATCCAGGGCATTTATGCAGAACAACTTAGGAAAGGACTTTGGTAATTGGAAAAGAGGATATACATACATATGTACATATAAATCATTGAAGCGCATTAAATTGTGCTATTGTTTTTAGTTTAATTACATAATAATTGCCCATTATGGATGTTTACGGCTTGGCTGTTTGTTTTTGTCTTTTGCCTAATAACTGAAGCAAAAGCAGTGGGGAGGAAATCCAGTGAAAATCCATTGAAAATTGGCTACAAAGGGCCAGTGTCCTGCATAAGACAGCAAGGAGACAAACAGCAGCAGGACTCGTAAAGGATAAAGCCAAAAAGACAGGCAATTATATAAGACACACGAGGCATGTGCTTATTTTGATTTAATTTCCCTTTTAAGACCGACACACGCACACACACAGGACGCACGCACACTGGTGTCCAACATTATTTACATATTTGATTGGGAAAATCTCTACAGCTGCAGAACAGAGCAGAGCATAGAAGAGTGGTAAGCTTTTCCCCCATTTTCACATTTTACCTTTTCAGCTTCAACTTCGACTTCAGCTTCAGCTTTTCTTCCACTCTTCCACATGTTTCCTTTCCTTTGTTTACGATTTCCTTCGAAGTGGAAATCAAATTAGTGCCGTAGTAAAATTCATTTTCAAGTAAATTTGCACAAATTTCGCCCTTTTGTTATGGCAATGACTGGTATCTGGATGCCAGAGAGAGAGCCACAGAGAGAGAGAGAGAGGAAGAGCCTTTAAAGAAGTGACTTGTGGTATGGGCAGGAGCTTTAAAACAATTTACATATTTTATAGAATATTTTTACGTATTTTTTCATTATTATATAAATATTTCTGCATACTCAAAAAGAACGTATTGCCTCGCTCTTTTTATCGCCAAACCTCTAGCTCACCCCTCGTAATAGATCCTATTCTATCCTCGTAACAGATTCTATCCTATCCTTCTACTGATAAAGAGCATCTTTAGGTGATCTTTTGGATTAATTTTTAATTTTTATTTATAATTTTTATAGGTAATTTTCCATATTTCACTTCTTTTTTCTGAGTTTTTCCATGTACCTCAACCGATGGCTTGTTCTATCCCAATGAGACTTTTACTCTAATTAAAGCCTTAAGATTCCCAACCCTTTATTTCTCTCCTTAGGAGTTGCTAAAAGTGTAAAAAAACTTCCTTTTGTTTAAGTTTTTACTGGTAAATGCAAACCCTTTCATGCACAGCGCCAACAGAATTCTCTTAAAGATCCTTTTTGGTGTATGTTTTGGTCTTTAATTTGGTTTTTTTCAACGACTTTGACTTTGGTTTCTGTGGAGTTTTTTCTGTACCACTTCTGGTAGGAGTTTCCCTGTGCCTGTTCTGGTCGGAGGTTTTTCTTGTGCCTCTTCTGGTAGGAGTTTTCCCATTGCCTCTTCTGGTAGGAGTTTTCCCTGTGCCTGTTCTGGTCGGAGGTTTTTCCCGCTTCTGGTCGCACTTGTGTCGACGCCAAAGTTGACTTTGAACACTTTTACGTTTCGCTGATTTTTCAAGAGTTTCATTTTACTTTTTTCTCGGGTTTTTTTTTTGTGTGCGCCCACATTTGACTAGAAGCTCCACCGCACCGCATCCACAGAAAGTACTACTACTGCTGCCTGCCTCTCGTGTCGTCGTCACTCATTAGAAAAACGTTGCAGAAAGTCGCACACCAAAAAAAAAAAGAATTTGCACTACGTGTTGCAGTCGAAAGAGAAAAAACCCAGAACCTAGTGCACAAGAAAACACAAGAAAAACCCTCATGTAAAGAGATTGCATTGGCGCAAAAAAAAAAGGAAAGGAGACTAAGAAAAAGTTTATTACAAACTTTTTTGTGAGTGAAGAAAAAGGGGGAGAAAGCCTGGCAAAAGAAAAAAAAAAACTTGGTCTAAAGTTTAATATTTGATTTAAAAGTTGATAAAATTTACTTTATTCCAACACTCCACTTAATGGCAGCCTCAGCACCAGTCCCTCCTCACTACACTGTTCGTTGTGTTATTTGTTTTTTGATTGAATTTCTGCAAATGTTTCTTGGGCCTCCTCGCATTTCTATTGCATTCCATCCCTAAGGGTTTCCTTCCTTTCTTTGGGACTTTTTTTTGGTTCGTGTCTGGTTCTGCTTGGTTCATGTCTCGGCTAACGCGTTGATTTTTCATTTCGTCATGCAAATATGAAAAACAAATGGAGAAAATGGAGGGAGCAGCAGGCCAGGAAAATGGAAAAATTGTTCAAATGCTTTTGTTTGTTTGCCTTGAAATGGAAAAACCCCACAGCACCGAAGGGGGCAGAGGAGTATAGCAGGACTATGGACATTGTTATGTGAGGCTCACAGGATATGACTGAATGCAGGAGCGGAGATTCATTCAGAGGCAGAGATGGGGCTTCGAATGAGCATGAAAGGTAACTATTGAAATGGGGTATTAGAGGGGGGGGTTCTAGAAGGCGTTCTAGTGGGGTTTTAAAGAATTATAAGCTGGGGTACTCTGGCACTGGAGTTGGAGGTAACTATTGAAATGGGGTATTAGCTGGGGTGCTCTGGGGAGTTCTATTGAAAATGGGGTATTAGATGGGGGGTTCTAGAAGGTGTTCTAGAGTGATTATGGTGTGTTATTAGATGGGATACTCTGGCACTGAAGTTGCTGTTTCCAGAAATAGTTTTTAAAGAAATAAAAAACGGCAAAGAAAATGTTATTCGAGGTTTATTGTTTAAGTGTGATGAAAAAAATATGCACAGAAAATAAACCCGCAAATATAGACACACAAAATTCAATAAAATTCACGGGAAAAAAAGCACTTTCGCCAAAAATTTCAACCACAAAAATTCTCCTTTTTTTCGCGCCAAAATATTATTTCTGAATAAATAGAAAATAGAATAAATAAACGGCTAGCCCGCAGATATTTGCATATTTTGCAACGTTCGATAAAAATTCTATAAATTCACGTGCATAGGGGAATGCCTGGGGAATATCGATGGAATATCCAGAAGGATATGTGGGGGTATCCCATACGCCAGACAGAAATACAAACAATTTTTTTCGCATGCTACCAACTAATTTAGAGGAGCACCTCCTCGGATTGCCTTTTCTTTTTTTATATATTTATTTCTGAGCAAATTGGCAAATTGAGTTTGTTAGTCTCGGGGTAACACCTCCTCCCGCTGCTTCTCCTGAATTTCCTTCCACTGCTGTTGCTTCCTGTCTCAATGACATATAGAAATGTTGCACTGCCTCTTGCTTGCTGCAGCAGCAGTGGCACGAGGATAAACCCAATTTGGCGCCCATGTCACATACGTCAACGCGACACTGCCACGCCCACAGTTCGTTTGGCAATTTGTCAGCTCTTTTCCGCCGCTATTTTCAGTTCACAGTTTTTTTCCTGCTTTTTTTTTTTTTTAGATATTTTTTTCATTGCTGCCGCTGCTGCATCACGTGCCACACAACGGCTGCACGTTTAGCTGAGCTTATCATTTTCTCCAAAAAGGACTCTGCTGCCATTTCATTTGTTGTCTTTCGATGGGGTCCCTCTCCCTCTTTGTCCCCATCTATATATGATGTCTCTGTCTTTTGGTGCCTCTCTTTCTAAGAGAGAGGAGAGCTTCTACTTCTCTCTGTTTCTATTTAATATGCAAAACGTCAACTAAACCAAAAAACTGACAAAGTTGAAATAAATTTTTATTTCATGGACCCGCCGCCACTCTCACGTTTCGTTTTTCTATATTTTCGGCAATGAACTTGCCGCAGATTCAGTTCAGAGCGAAAGGAAAATGGGGAAAAGGAAGTTAGGAATAGATGGCAGAACCTTTGAATACACTTAAATATAATTTCTTTCAAATAAAGTCTCGGAAAAATCGTAGAAGAAATATTAAGTTTTCTTCAGAAAAGTAACGATCCACACAAACATTTTGGTGAGCGAATATTGATACTTTTTTTCGGAGCTAATTATCTAGAAAAAAATCAAAAAGTAAAAGCCAAACTTTGGCTGCCTTTTTCTTAGCTTTTTTCTTAATAAAAATCTTCACAATTTCGTAGCTTCTTTTTATAAAAATAAAGAGGGTAAAATGTCCTTTAATACACTCGTAAATTCGTTAGAAATTCAAAAAATTTCTCCACCAAACCTTATCCGCAAATCAGTATACCCTCTGCCAAAGTATGGGCATCCAATAAAACATTCCTTAGCCGTACCCTTAGCCTTGGCGTAGAACCTTCTTTAGGAGCGCCTCCTCCTAGAGGAGGAAAAGCATTTTGGGAAATCCCCTCACGTAGCAGACGGCGCGGCAGCTAAAAACAGAAAACTGCACACGAAGAAAAAGCTGAAGAAAATTCCTGCACAATTTTAAGCGTTCCCGGGAAAACCTCACTCCCCAAAAATGCGAGTGAAAACTTTTTAATTTTAATTTCATAAATGCAATGAAGTGCAACAACTGGCTGCAGTTTTCGAGCATCATCATCATCATCATTCGTTGCCACAGCCGCATCCGAATTCTCATCTAAATTCAATCAGAGATGCAAGAGGCAGATGCTGTGGCAGCTAGCACAGGCACTGGCACAGTCCGTGTGGCAGTTGCAGGACCTGTCTGCCTGCCTGCCCGCTTGCCACCTGTCCACCGAAAATGCTTAGTGCGGCGGAAATCATCATTTTCCAACTGCCGTAACTGAATTTCCCCAGCAGTTCCCCAGCAGGGAAAAAAACGAAAAAAAGTTTTGTCATCCATGGATAGATGACGTATCCACCTTTCAAATGCATGCCACACGCCCTGCCACACACATTCGAAACTCGAAAACGAGTGTGTGCATGGGTGTGTGTGTGCGGTGGAAATATTTTCACGTTGATGCCACACACGGCATTTGCATATGCCCCGTATAATGGTACGGCAGCGGCTTTCCTGTGTGTATTTTTCCTCCTTTTTTTTTTGTCATTCAAAAAACAATTAACGCAAAAAAAAAGGCAGAGTAGAGTGACTCATGGAGACACGGCGGCTTTTGGGGTACAGAGAGAAAATTCACTGGCATTTAGATTTTTTCACGTATATTTTTATGAGGCAAAAGCCAGAAAGAGAAATGGATTCACAGTCCCAGTGCCAGTCATCGTCGTAATGCCACTAGAAGTAGGAAGTAAGAAAAGGTGTGGCAGGAGTGTGTTCCTGTGGCAAGTGGAAGCCTTTTCTGAATTTTAATTAATCCGAATAACGAGTTAATCGAATGGTAAGTGATCTGGAGCGACTGTACCACTTGAAGTTAAGCATTGATTAAGCTTAAAAAAATAAAAGGCGGAAAATTGATTCTTACACTAAAAAGTATTTAAATTAAAGTTTTCAACTAGTAAATATTTTCTTTGCCTTCAAAAGGCTTTCAAAAAAGATTCACTAATATAGAAATGCGAATCCTGATATTTTGTAATGCAATTTTCAAACAAAAACTTTGAAATTTCCAGTATATTTAATGGATTTTGTGTCCCAACATTTTTTAATACAGAAAATCTTTAACTTTCCATTTCAATAATTTTCTTTTTCTGCAATAAATTGTATAAATCTCTATGTAAATCTTGTGCACTTACCATTTGCTGTTGACTCTTCGGCTTCTTGACCAAATCGGGCACCTTGAAGCTGGTAACAGCCTCAATAACTTCCGCCAGCAGCAGGCCATCGCGACAGTCTGCTGAGAGATCTGTGACTTTTCTTTTCGATTTGGCACGCTCCAAATAATAGTTGGCCCAATCTGTATAAATCTGCAAAATAGACAAATAAAATGGGGATTAAATATATATGAATTTGAATGTATATTAATACCAAACTAAATGACAGTCTAATGGGATATTCAGGCTGTAATTAAGCGCACAGCAGATACGAGAGTTTGTACTTCCGCACAGCTGTCTCTTTTGGAGAGTGCCACCATGGAATGTGGCATGCAACACACACACACAACGTTCGTTGCAATCTCTTTTACACACAGATTTTTGGGTTATCAGGAAATCATTAGCCAGTTTTCCTTCTTTATTCAGGCAACGAGTGGAGTTTCCTTCTTCCTTCAGGCCAAGAGAAGAGCTCCCTAGCTGCTCCTAGAGAACTTGCTGCTGCTTCTCTCTGCTAAAGAGGGAAGGACACATCCACAAGGCATCCCAAGGAATACTAGGCAAACAAATTAAAATTGAAGACATTTATCTACACACCCCGCCCCCCCAGAAGAGGGGGGAGGAAGCGGTGAAGAGTCTTTTCGAGAGGTCGTTAAGAAAATCTGTGGCAACACGAATCCTTTTTATAAGTTTTAGTGTGTGTGGGTGGATTGGCCATATATTTTGCCTCTCTGTCTCTCTTTCTATTACTTACATATATTTGTTGCAGTTCTCAGTTCATTTTACGGATACGTTCTTTATGTTAATATCCTTCCAAAATTTATTGTAATTATGCCCAATTTAGGCCCACAATTTAATTTACTGACTGAATATAAAAGGCTATAAAAGTAGTGTCGCGTTAACGGCGACTCAACACGTTCCTTCTCGTTTATCCTGTGTTTTCTCTGGCCCTAACTTTATTTGTTTGCCTTGCAACATTTTTATTAGACATATACTATACACAAATGTAATTATTATGGCACAGAACTTTTGTGATTTAATGGCAGATGAGTATTACGTAAGCTTTAAAGGATATGTTAACTTTGTGGGTCATCATGCTACCGTATATGAAATGAGAACATATTGAAAAAGATAATGAAATAAAGTGATGATTATAGAAAAAAATCACAAAATTATCTAAGAAATTATTTATCTTTATCCTTCTCAAAATATAAGAATTAAATGCAAATTGAATAAATCTTAAGAAAATAATTTTTTAAATATCTAAATATATTTTAAATATTTCTTAAAAGGAAGTAGAAGTTTTTAGCTAAAGTTTCTTCTGCATAAATCCTATTAAAACTATTAACTTACTGCCAAAAATATTTTTAAGCCTAGAACAAAGTCTTAAGAAGTTTTTCCTAGCCTTTTCTTAATCAAAACTGTAATACACACACATTTCCAAGCAAAGTTTCTAGAACAGACAACCAATAAGAAATGCTGGAAACTGCAAAATGGAAACATTTCCTTTGCACTTTCTATTGTTTTTTCCCCACTCATACTTTTTCACCTTGTTCCCTGATCCTTTAGGGTATTTGAACTTTCCTTTTTGTTTCTCGGTCTCGGGTCTTTGGTCTTTTGGTCTCGGGGCAGCATTATTAGCTTTCCCAGACATTTGCTGGCCCCTCACATCGTTAGGCACATCCTTACATAGTTTTTATTATGCCACACATGCCACATGTCCTATGTGCTATGCCCTTTGCACCCCACCCCTCCCTCTCTGCAATGGTAATCCTAATGTGGCACTCATCTTCCTGCCCGCTGTCTGCCTCCTGTTGCCTCCTACTGCATATGCATGCGACACATTTTGTTTGGCCTTTGCTTTGGCAATAAAAATATCTTTCTTGCATTGTACTTTTGTTATCTTTTCTACTATCTTTTGCCCAGCCTTCAGAGTCACTTCTCTCTCTCTCTCTATCTCTATTTGTGATTCTGCCAGCCCACCCAACCACACACCCTCTTCCTGCCCTTTCCCAGTCTTTCTTTCTACTGTTTTGTCTAGCTATTGTCCCGCTACTCTACTGTGTTTTGGCTCTCCTCTACTGCCTCTACTGTTTACAGCCCATAGTCCCCTTCTGTTTAGCCATATTCCATTTGTTGTTGCCACAACCAAGTTACGAGCTGGCTTTACATCTCAAAGGGGGTCCACACACACACAGGACGCAGGACACAGACACAACACACACAACAATGGACTTGGCCCTGGACTAAAAAGTCCTGAAAAGTTTGCTTATGCAAGTTTTTTTTTTCGAGTACCTTTTAGTTTGAGGTGTGTGAGAGAATCTAATTCTATGAGTATAATCTACGATCTATGGACTATAACATATAGAAGAACAACTTCATATGTAGTATGTGAGTTCCATGGGAGTTCTTTGAGTATCTAAGAGAAGTGTTTAGGATATTTAAAAATAATTATTTATGGTACTCTTTAAACATATTATGCATTCATTAAAAATATTTTCCTTATACAAACTTATTTATAGTTAATATAATTCCATATTTATTATTCTGCCTGCATAGATACCATAAATAAGAGGTATTCCTTATGTTTACTCTAACCTCATTTTATGCTTTACTATTATTGTCCTTGCCTTTGATTTCCTTTTTGGTTTTGCCCTGTTATTCTTTTGCTGCTTTAGGCTCAGGACTTAGCTTTGGCTTTGGCATTGGCTTTGGGCTTTGGGCTTTCGGACAATAAACTGAAAAACTTGTTACTGGAAAATAGCAGTGCAAATGTCAGTGTCACCAGTGGCAAGTCTCGCTCTCGCTCTGGCTATGGCTTACAGCAGGAGTAGATATGCCACTTGCAACCCACAACCAGCCTTGACAAAGAGACTCCCCTCTGTGTCAGGGTCTGTGTCTGCCATATATGAACCCCTTTTCTTTAACTACTTTTCTTTGCATTTTCTTCTCCACTTTTCCATTGAAAACTATGACTAAAACTTAGTTATAGTAGGACCAGAGTGCCTTTCTTTTTTCGTTTACTAATTAATTTATAGTCGACTCCTCTCGACTCCCATCACATACAAACCTTGGCATAGTCCCGCGTCAGGATGCCATTGATGTTGTCGCAGGATCCCTGATAGCTCACGCAGCGAGCCAACATTTTTCCGAGCAGCAACAAAAAAAAGGGGTTTTCCCTGATTGATGGAGTTGATAATTTTACCCTCTTTTTTTCCTTTTTTTTTTTGTTTACACTTTAACGCACATTTTCTTGTTAAGTTTTTCCTTATATTTTTGCTTACACTTTTTCATACATTTTGTTGATTTCTTTTCCTATACTTTATATACTTTTTGTTGATTTCTTTTTATATACTTTTTTCTTGGTTCATTCGTTTTTTATTCTTATGCTTTTTTATATATTTTATTGCGTTTTTTTCACTTTTTTTTATACACTTCTTTCACATTTTCTTCACAATTTTTTATCGTTTTTTTCCACTTTTTTACTCATTTTGTCGCATTTAAAACGTTTTCTACCAACGACTGGGGTTTTTATAGATTTTACAACTTAATGAAATTAAAAGAAATATTAAGAGAAGTGTGAAAAATGGCTAAGAATGTAAAAAGCTTCGTTCTTATTATAATTGTAAGCTGAGGTATTTTTAATTAACAATCTATATTTAATTAAATTTGATTTGATTTTTGTAGTCTTATAAGAAAATGTTTTAAAATTATATTATGCTTAAATATTAATCAAAAATAAGTTTAAAAAGTGCGTACAGCTTCCAAACTTTTACAAAATATTTTGGACGTATTAACTCTTACTGCTTAAAGGATTCTTTATTCAAATTTTACAAATAAATTGCGTTCCAAGCATTTTACTTTATATGGTGAATAAATTCTTATTTATTTCTAATGAGTATCGGCAAAAAATATAAAAAAACAAAGCCTAGCTGTGCCAAAATCCATTGTGGAAGGACGAGTAACCCTAAAGATGTCTCTTAAAAGTAATCCCCAACCCACAGGCTCACATTACAATCTAAAAACCCAACTCATTCGCTATGAAGGAGCACCCTTACCCCCATACACTTATCACACATTATGCACCTTTCAGCCGCAGCGCCACAGAACCCTCTTTACTTCATGTTCCTATCCCCTTTTCACTCCTTCTGCTGTTGCTTTTTTTCATAAATATAAAATTACAGCCCCAACGGATGGGCCAACATTTTGTATTCTTTGCTTCATTATTGTTAGTATGGTTCTTATTTTTTTTGCGCGCTCTCGCAAAGACCCATTAAAATGTCAATTATGATAAAGTTTTATTGAAACGCGCCACACGGCGCTGAAAAGAACATTAAAGCTTATCAGCAGGGAACAAGAATGAACCCACAAGAAGAAGGCCAGCAGAGGAGACCCAACCAGAGAGAGAGAGTGGGGTCCTTGAGGGTAATAATAATGCCCACTAAAAAACATTAGGCAATGCTTTTTCATTTTCACTTTCACCCTTTTCAAAAAGCCTGCCCTTACCCTCCAGAAACCCTTTTCCTTCCCTTTGCACTAAATTTTCCCAGCCTACTACATTTTTTTTTCTCGGTGGTTTTCGTGTTGAAAATCACACGCCCACTTGGGCAAACTAATTGAAAATGGAAAGTGCCACACAAACACCTCTACGGAAATGGGTTTTTCGTTGGAGCTTATGCATAATTGGAGCCAACGTCCGACACCCTTGTCAGCGACATTTCACAATCCGTTTACAGTGAAATTTCTGCTGTTGGCCAAACAATTTTGTTAGCCTGATAAATTTTCTAGTTTTCTGTGCGGGTTGGGTTGACAAATCGTTCAGGAAATCAATTTTTGGTGTGCGAGGCAAGTGGGAAAAAGGGTCAAAAACAGTAGCACCATTTACCAAAATGAAAGAAAATAAGGGGCAAGTCGCCCAACCAGTCTATGTCTCAGCCACGCCCTTATCTTACATGGGGGGAAATGTCAGTCGGATGGGGTGTGGGCTGGGGGCAGTCACTTTTCCGAGTGGGATAGCAGTTGGGGGGCCTTGCCTCGAGGAGTACTTTTTACCTTACATTTTGCGTTCCCCATTCGTTTCGCTTCGTGGAGAAATGTCAGTGGAAATGTCACAAAAATAAAAGTAATGCTGATAAAAATTTTATAGCTTGTCAGAAAATGTGAAAAAAAAAACAAAAAACAGGAGACAGGAAAAATAAAGGCCCTCAGGGGGGTAGAGCCAATGTTGCTGTTGCTCTCTGTTCTTTATCAAAAAAAAAAAACATGTCGCGACTTTTGGGTACTTTAGTTTATTGGAATTTGCATGCCACATGCCACATTCATGGCAGAGTGGCAGAGTGGTAGCAACGGGGGATGGGATGTGCTGTATTACTTCTCTCAAAAATTTATGTTAAATCGAATGCCTGTAAATATTGTCTGCTGTCTGCTGGCTGCTACAGGCTGTTAAATAACTTCATCAATGTGTGGGAGTCTCCTGTGTGTGTGTGCTGTCTGTCTGTGTGTCTTTGTGGCGTGGCGTACGTGTGCTCGCTCGTTAAGTTTATCTGCCAGTTAACAGTTAACTGTCGGCTTTAAGCTGCTTTCAGGCAAAAAGCCTCTGCTGCTGCGCTCTCTCAAATGGGTAGTCAGGTGTGTAAGCTGCTCAGAATAAACAATAATAATAATCTACTATATATGGTTCGAACTTTGAAGAACATAATCCTGGGACAGTACGTTTCATAGACATTAGGACAGGGAGTGGTGTGAAATTTATAATTTATTTTTTATACAGTGGCTTTCATTAAATGCACAAATTAATAATTTATTTAAATCGATAATTTTTTCGACATAATTAATTCGATAACTTTTAGATTTTTTTATTCGTTTTGATCGAATTTAATCGAAAATTGTTCATAAACATCAGCTAAACTCTAAATCACAAATTCAATAAAATTTCTTTTCGAAATTTTATATTCTTTTTATCAATTTTGAATTTAATCGATAATTGGTGATAGTTGGAAAATGTAATATACTCTATAAAATTTCTTAAATTTTCTTTCTTAAAATTATGAAACGCTCTGTATCTTACTAGCATTCAATATTTGGGTATAGCTCTGAAAATATGTTGCCCTGCGCGCACCCAATCGATAGGCAGCACCAATGGCAACCTGTTGTCAGGCAGCTTCTTCTTTGATAATGGAACTTCCCAAATATCTCATCCCCCACCACCCCAGTCTACCAAAAGCAGTGTCTTAGAGGGTGGCAATGCTACCCTTAGATATTGAGTGGCTTTTGTGCCACATCATCCTCAATCCTCACTCTAACCTCATTATATTTGATTGTATTATCGACTTTTATCGCATATTTGACCCAGCAGTTGGCCCCCAAAAAGTCCACTCCCCCGTCTGCTGTCACCTGAAATTCAATTTGAGGACAAAAAGCAAGGAGCCTCAAAGAAGAAATCAAATCACTGGTCGATTGACATTTGAAAGTAATGTCAAAACAATCTTGGACACCTTTTCCAAGACACACACACACACACACAGAGCACAGAGCCAGGGAAAATGGAGGAGAAAAATGGAAGATGGAAAGAGAACTGCCACTGATTGAGCAAATGATGTGTTGATGTGCCCAATCAACTGAGTTTTCATATCAAAGAAAATTCTCAGTCTCTCCTCCCTCAGCATCATTGAGATGTCGAGATAGAAAATGGGGGTGCAGGGGCGAAGAGTGCACAAAATATGACATCATTTAAGGCGAAAGGTCAAACGCTGCAATCGAGTCATAAAACTATAAATAAAATATACATTTTCTCTGATGTCTAATGCGCTTTAAAGAGTGCTGCAATCACGAGGGAAACAGTCTATAAACTATTTGTGTGTTTATTTATTGCAATGGACTATAAAAAGCATTTTTATTGAGTTGTTTTTAGTAGGTTTATAGAACATAAACATAGAAAAATTAATGCAGTTTTAAGAAAATAAATTCTTAAAAATGTGATTAATTATTTTATGTGAGTAAAATAATATTTTTTGAAACATTCTTTTAAACATGAAAAATAAATGAAGTTCAAAAAAAATAAATTTTTTTAAATCTATAACTAAAAATCTATCTATTTTACTTCATTAAAATATTAGTTTTAAAACAATCTAATAAATAATAAACCCATAAAAATTTCTTATCTATTTGGGTCATATTATTGCATATTTTTTTATCTCATATTTCAGTTTTACGTTTCTCTCATAGGCTCCTAAATATCGTGGATACTCCTAACTATCGTGGGACTTCCTGCTGCCACTTTTTGCCCCTCAGCCATATAGCATTTGACCCCCAATAAGGCAACCCAAAACGGACCCCCGTGCATCGCTAATTCGGGCACTTAACCGCGCCTCAGCTGTGGGGCCAATACCCCACCAAGGACTCCAGCATATCCAATTGCCATAAAAGTGCCGCCAGCACTTCCGCAACACAACGCAGCGGAAAAAAATGCCAAAAGTTTGGTCGAAACTTGTTCTGGGTATGATATATATTTTTGTGTATTTTTTGGGTTCAGTTTTTTTGTTGTTCTGCTGAAAAGTTGTTCCTTTTATTTGTGGCATCTTTTAGTTGATGAGCCGCTTGGGGCGGACGTGAACGGGGACTCTGACAACTGGGTCGCATATACATTTTTGATGAGCTGTCATTATTAAATGCCCCTCTTCCCTAGCCCTGGCGCAAAAGCTAAACGGAGGGGCGGGAAATTTCCCTCGGTTTTTCCCGCCTAGAAATATTTATTTATATATTCAATTTTATTTATGTGACAGATGACACGACAGAATACAGTCGCAAAACTTTTACTTTTCTTCTAGCCTAGTCTAGGATTTGCTTTTCTCTTTTTTTCTGCTTATCAGCAGAAATAATTTACGACAGAAAACTTTTATTATTTATTCCGCATTGTCTTTCTCGATTTTTCCGTTTATTTTGTCTTAACTTTTTGTCTAGTTTCTGCCACCCTCCAGCCATCAATTGTGTCACAGAAAATTGTGTTGGCAATTAGGGAATGAAAAGCCAAAATAAAATAATAACAGTCTCTGCCATTCGATTGTAGTCTAAGAGAGGAGCCGCTTTCGGTTCTGCGTGGGCTTTTCCTATAATCATTTTTCCTCCATTTCATTCACTTACGACACACCTACGCACACAAGCCTCCCAGCTAGGGGGGTTGTCTGAGTAGCCGAAGGGGCAGGGGTTGTCTGAGTAGCCGAAGAGGTCGGAAGGGGGTGATTTTGTTGGCGCAGACAAGGGTCTAGTTTATTGGCCTTCAGATGCGATAAAGTGTGGTGGGAAATGGGTCGTTTGGTGGAGCTCTTTAGAGCGCTTTTTATTGGGCTTTAAGTGAAATGTTTTTTATGAAATATGAATATAAAGAAACACAATAAGGCAGACATCAGTTTGTCTAGTTAAGTGGACTTTATTTAAGAGAAAAATAAGGAACCTAAACGCCCTCTAATTCATTTCCTATAGCAATCAAATCTAATGAATATTTTAACCAGCTATTACACATTGTTAATATCTTAACCATTCACACATTGACCTGAGAGTAATACTTTCCCCTAATGACACATTTTCCTAGTCATTTTCCTGGTCATTTTCCTAGTCATTTTCCTGGCCATTTTCCTGACCATTTACCTGCCTAGTGGCTGCTCTATGGCAGAGCCATTGGCTTATGCAAACATTCAACTAATTGCTGAATGCATCAATTGCTTGCCTAATTTTGCATAAAATGTGTAAAAGAAAAACAAGACCATAGACCATAGAGAGAGTGAGAGAGAAAGAGAGAGAGAGCCATTGAGAAGGCTCACTGAATGGTTGACCACAGAAAGGGCGACCAACAGGCAACAAGGAGCAGGAAAAAGCAGCAGCAGAGGAAAGCAGAGGTAGCAGGGGCAACAGAAGGGAGCAACAGCAGGAGCAACAGCAGGCAGCAGCAAAAGAGGGAGGAACCATCCAGAGGCAGGGAGTGACCGCACCACCATAGTCAACCGCAGGATATACACACACGATGACCAGCAGTAGGACGTGGACTAGGGGCGTGGGCATCTGCGGCAAAGTCAATGGTATATATGGGCCATTGAACACAGATGTGATCCCGAATGGGCGGAGAAGAGGGAGGGTGCAAAAGCGAGAGCACACGGCTCATAGAGTGTGCAAAACAATTGCAGCAACCCTCGAGGGAACCCAAGTCGAACCCCAAATCGATATGAAAACCATCTAAAAATAGCACACAACCAAAAAACCCCCAAAGACCTCTCAAATTTCACGTAAAATTTCACATAAAAAACCCAAAAGAAAAAGTAGTTAAAAACCCTAAAAATTCAATTTTGTAAATTGCCAAAATGGCAAACAGCTTTTTGACCCAAAATAAAAGGAAGAAGAAAACTTGTAGGCAGTAAAAATTGTTTAATTATGTTTTCAATTAATAATGCGGTAAAACATTTTAGAGGCAAACAAAAAAAAAAAAAAAAAAATAATAATAAAGGAGTAAGAAAAAACAGAAAAGAAAGAATAAAGGAGTAAGAAAAAGAAAAACATAAAATAAAAACAATAAAGAAGAAAAAAAAATAAAAAAAAAAAAAGGGTACGAAAAAGCAGACAAAAAATAATTTAAAACTGTTAAAAAACTTAACAAAAAAGTCCAGAAATGATGAGAATAAGTAAAACTTTTTCGCGCTAATTTAATTACCACTAAAATAAAAAGGAGGTCCTAGGGGCAGTGGCAGGGGTAGTAGGCTTTAACTCCTAATTATTATGCCACACGAAATGGGCCAAAGAGCTGGAGCGACTGTGGGGTTGGGGGCGACACTGAGGTTAACAGCTGTTAACGGCATGGCGTGTTTCGAGCCTTAAGCTTAACAGCCATGAGGCATGAGCGGCATGAAGAGGAGGCATGGCGCTCCAATGGCATGGGATGTGGCATGAGTCACCTGCAATTGACGTTGAATGGTGTGGAACACCCCTTTAAGGCACATTACGCATACGCAACGAGGCACAGGCGCCGCCGCTGCCGCAGCCACACGGAAAACCTTTTCCCTAAATGAAAGCACAAAACAAGGTGAAAAGTTTCCTCCCCAAGGGGCTCAGGGGCGAGTGAACGGGTACTGAAACAATCAAAGTTTGCCAGGAGACGCCACGGGGCACCGCACCCTCCTTTTTAACAGCTTGTTTTTACGTCGCTACGAATTTAAAGCAGCCCATGCAACATGGCGGGGCATGAAAATCAAAGCCCCAGCCGTCGTAATGTGATAAAAGCCCTACCCCTCACTGCAAAAAGAAAGCAAGTCGAAAGGAGAGAAATTGTTGCCTAATGGCTTCATTGCTGATGTCTGAGAAGAAAAACAAAAAAAAGGGGTCGGTTTCTGATTTCGGTTTTGGGGCAGACGCGAGCACAGCACTGATGTGGAATTTTCCTCGTAATTTTCACATTTTATGTGTTGTGGGGGATCACCATAAGAAAAATCATAAATAATTAGGAATAAGGCATAGCCTTTTATGAGAGATTTTGTGGTACAATAATGATAATGATGCTGAATTTTGGGCTGAATGTGTTTGAAGGGGAATAAATGGACGGGGCTCTAGGCAGCAAGTCCTAGAAGGTAACGAAATTTAGTAGAAACTACAGAAACGAAATATTTTAAGGATATTTTTACGATATGTTAAAGGAGAATTGAAGGGATTCTAATTTCTAGAAAGACTAAGTAATGTTGAAACATTGAAAAATAAAATTCAAACTTCGCAGTTATAATTTAAATGACTTTAATTGACTTTAAATGTGTAATGTTTAGATTATTTAATTTTTAATAATTCATTTAATTTCTGATTTTTTTAATATACAAATTAAACTTTTTTTATTTTGTTTTATATTTTTAATTATGTTTTCAATTAATAATGCGGTAAAACATTTTAGAGGCAAACAAAAAAAGAAAAAAAAATAATAATAAAGGAGTAAGAAAAACAGAAAAGAAAAGAATAAAGGAGTAAGAAAAAGAAAAAACATAAAATATGTTTTTTTTTTTTATTTTTCTAATACTTTTTTATTTTAATATTTTTATTTTTTTCTATTATAATATTGGTTTTTTTTTTCTAATATTATTTTTTAATTTAAATATTTTTTATTTGTATTTTTTATTATAATATTTCATTTTGTTCCTTTAATTAGTGTAAAAACATATTTTTAGTTTTGTATGTTACGTATTTTTTATTATATTTTCATAATGCATTTCATATATTATGTTTAATTTAATTTAATATTTCTTCACTTTTTTCGCAACACATTTACAATTTTTTAATGCACATTTTAACCACTTCACGTACACTAGCAAACCAATTAATTAACACTTTATGATATTAAGAAAAACTTATAAATTCAATTAAATTTGCAACATAATTTAATAGAAAAAACAGAGCCACACACTGATGTCTGGAACTCCTTAAAATGATTAATTATTGGGTTGCAATAACATTTAAAAGAACATAAATTTGATTCAATCATTATTTTCCAATGATGCTTGTCAGCATTTACCTCCTCCTTCCACCACATGCATTTTCCACCCCGGCACACACTAGTATGTTTTTCTTTTATTTACACTTAATTAACTGCATTTTCCGCATGGCACCATAAATTTCACTTGATTAAACCATTTGGCGGCACTACTTTTTCCGAAATGAAAAGCCAATGAACGATGCGGCAATTAATTCATTAAAAATTGAAAAAAACACACAGAAGCCAAATCAAATGGAAGCCTCAAGCGGAAAACGGAAAAACGGGGCACGCTTTTCAATTCTATTTTCAGTGTTCAGTACTAAAAACTTTTCCCCGATCCCCAGTGAAACGCGACGACGACGACGACGCTTCTCCGATCAACAACAAAATGAAACTGAATGAAAAGTCCCAGCAGAGAGACAGAGAAAAGAGAGAGAGATCGCCAGAGAGGGCTCCTCTTTGGGGGAAAATCTATTTTTGGTTATAAAAAGCCAGCAACATTTTTCGCAGCAACATTTTCGTAGCTGTGGCTGTGGCTGTCTTTGCTTTCGGGTTGGAGGAATACGAATACGATTTATACCCAAAAATAAATTCATGTAAAACGGAAATGTTTTAATTTTGGCTATGGGCCGCCTGGATTAAGCGATCCACACAGAGAAGAAACTTTCGGGGGGAAAAACTGAGGAAAAATTCAATTACTCAAACCATTTGGTAACAAGAAATGAAGGCTAACCTTCAAAGGGAAACCGAAGCTTTTGATACTCTTTATAAAGTTTCTTGTTTCTTTTGCAGGAAAGCAAAAGACAATTTCTATACTTTCTCTCCCTTACAAACCTCTCATCAAATTCAAAGTACCCTCTACTGGTTAGGGCATTGAAAATCTCGTATTTAAATTACAAAATAAACAATTAGATTTCAAGTTAAAAGTAAGTGAATGAAAGGCACAGCTTTTGGCCCCAAAAACACCCACACAAATGCCAAATGCAGAGATGCAGCAAGGAAAACAATAAAATGAAAATATTCATGAGGAAAATGATGCCGCCACCCAAGGCAGAGGGAGAGGACAAGGCACCCTCTCTCTCTGTATAGATGGCAGGACTGCCTCTCTATATAGGTAATACAATATCAATCAAGATGAACAAGTTTTCAGTTTCACTTACAGCTAAACGGAGAAACAGGAGTTAAAAATAACTGTAGAATGAGATGAATTCAGGAATAGCTGTAGAAGGGAGAGCTGGAGTATCTGCAGAAGGGAGTTCCAGTATCTGCAGTAGTATCTGCGAAAAGAATGAAACTGGGAGCTACCAACTGGAGTGGGGGGCACTGCCAATGCAAATAAGTCAAGTCAAAATTAATTTACATTTTACAACAGCAACGACATCCATCAGCAGCAGTAGGAAAACACAACAAAATATTGACTTAGGAAAACACAAGAAAGGAGAAGCTTAAAAAAATACCCCAAACAAACCCCTTGCATACTTTCTGGGTGGATGGATGTTCCCACAAAGAACTGAGAAATTGATGGGGCTGGCAGTCAAACAAAGAACAGAAAACGTAGAAAGATTGGCGAAAAAAAGAGACCGAGCAGAGGAAGGGCTTTCAAGTGTACCAATAACTAGAAAACACTGTCAGAAAGACACCCTAAACAGTCCAAAACAGCAGCCCCTTAACACTGCCATGGAGTACCCAAGAGCTCTTAGATTTTAATAAACTTTAACTAAAAGAAACTCCCCAAGTAAACCCCCAAAAAATACTCTACAAAACAAGCTGCAAAATTCCTTTCAAAATGTCCCAAACAGCAGCTCAATTTCTCAATTCTTTCGAGCACTTTTTTTCAAAAACATTTCTTAAAGTTTCCCCAACACTCCAGTCCGTGGCTTGGTTGGCTTTTCCGCCCCACTACTACTTTTCCCTGTGCTTTCCTTTCAATTTTCTGTTTAGTCAACTGTCAAGTCAGTGGAAAATTAGAGTGGAAAATTAGCGCCATAGAAGGGAAAAAAACTACTACTACTACAAGTTTTCTCCTGCTGCTGCTGTTTCTCCGCGTCATGCAACAATTTTTGCAGCCACAGAACATGCAAAGTCATGGCCGCACTACACACACACACACACACACTCGAGGGCACGTATATTAGTCATGCTAGTGGCGGCTAATAAAGTGGGTGGTGGTAAAGGTGTAGCTGTTGGCAGGGAAGGGGTTGACTTTTTGACAGGGAAGAAGGTACTCGAACAACAGTCGTGGAACTAGGAAGACAGTGGTGGTAGGAATAATGAGATAGGGTTGATATGAAGGGCAGTGATCATGGGGCAGCCTTGCACAGCTTCTCCTTGTACAGTGGTGGTACGTAAAAAGATTGCTACTCTCTACAGTGGTGGCAAAAACATTGATTATGCCTTAGGGAGACCTTCGAAAACTGCTCCTTGGACAGTGGTGTTCTGCCAAAAGATTCCTACACTTTACCCCCGTCTGAAGTTTATTGATGGAATCATTTTAATAGGGGTAACCCAACTTGACAGCACTTCCGACTGCTCAATAAGAGGGGGGGTACCACGCAGCACTCCATTCAACGCCAGTGAGCCCCAGACAATGCATCCAGAAATATGTCGTATTATATGTGCAGCATATCGTACACTCTGTTAGCATCCTCATGGCTCAAACCATAGCTCCCCAGGCAGCCCATACTTGCCACTAGAAACGATATGAATCCGTACACCGTACGAGTAGCTCCCCAGAAACCATTCTGAAATCCATGGCTCTTTCCGCCCTAGAATCATGCCTTATACAGCTCTGTATACCTGCCCCCTTTGGCTCGCTCTCCTCCCTAGAAACAAACCATTTTCCTCTCGCAACTTTTATGCTAGTGCCACACGCTATTTTTACAAACAATTTTGCCAGTTGACAAGCGCCAAGAATCGTGAAGGGACACACACACACACACGCGGCACGGGAAACAGAGAACACGGAACGGCTATAGGGTGGGCAGGGTGTTCCCCCTACGATAACATGGCAACTAAGTGGCTGGCTCTTCCAGCAGGAAAAGGAGTCCCTATTCCTGGCTTGTTAGTTGTTTTTTGCATACCTCTCTTCCTCCTTTTTTTGTGGCCAAAGTCAATACATGGCATGGACTTTGGTTCCCTGTGACATTTTGTCACTTGATGAAGACTAATTGCAGTTAATGTGCCATGAAAACAGCATCATCTATGGCTCTCAAAAGTGTGGCAACATTATGGCGTAGCAATCTTCTAGATGGTATACACCCAACGATCAAAAAGTCCCACAGTTTGAGGGGCCTAATTAAGTAAACTACTTGCATTAATTAGCAAACAAACAAACAAACAAAAGACGGCGGCATTTGGTTTATCAAAAATTTCCAATGCTATTTATAGCAGGAGACGACAACAAGAGGCGGCACAGGCACAGCGGCAGACACTTTCTTCAGCAACCAAAACCAAAAATTGTTTCAATAAACAAAACAGAGCCTCGGCCGCTCCAGCGAGACTTTTGGAGACTTTCAAAAAGAGAGAGGGGGGTGGTGGATAAAGACAACAAACTTTGCGAGTGAGAAAATCATTTCGAAATAATAAATTATGTTTCTTTTTCTTATACGAAGTTCAAGGTCTCAATGATTGGATGGGAAAGGAATTTAATAGGAACTTGTTGGATTTCAGTTTTGGGTATTTAAGGTATATGGAGAGAGAAAGATCGATACATATGTAGTTAGATATACTATATACATATGAATATTAATAGATAAATATTCATCTTAAGTGATTTTTAGAAGTTACTTAAGTTTCTTATCTGCAGATCTCTTTAGCTCATCTTTAAATAAAAGAATATTTGTAGAAATCTTAGAAAATATGACTGAAAGATTGCACTGTCCTTTTTTTAGTTTTTCTTTTTTAATGTTTTTAATTTTAATTTTTTTTTTTTTTAATGTTATTTTTTATTTATTTTTCTTTAATTTTTTTGTTTATTTAAATTTGTTTCCTCTTTTGTTTTTTTTTTTAATTTTTTATTTTTATTTTTTTATGTTAATTTAAAAAAATTTGTCATAAAGGATTTGTGAAGAACATTTTTTTATTTCTTCACAAATAAACTCCTCTTGAAAATAATTCGCTCACTATAAAACCTCGAGTCTGCCACCCTGATGAGTCAATGACTGGGTATTCCCCAAGTGGCATGCATACAAGGTGCAGAGGATACGTTTTTCTTCTACTTTAATTTATATAAATAACATCAGTGGCGCACCACTGATGGTGCCACAAACAAAACATGTGCCACACTCTCAAACTAGGCGTGTCTGTGGCACTGACAAAATAAATTGCGTCAAGTTCAACGTGCCGCCAAATGTCGAAGAAGACAACAACAACAACAAAAAATAGGAAAGCAGCAAGCGGGAAGGAAGCTTGCAACTAAAAATAAATTATAAAATAAATTTAAAAAAAAATAGCTACACGCTGGGTAAGAGTTTTAAAACAGGGAAGAAAAAAAAACATAGAAAAATGGGGGAGCAAAAACTGTCAACGTGCCTCATAATTAATTGCAATACTGCAACACTGCCACAGGGGCAAGAAGTGCTTGCCTCTTCGTTAGGATATGCAGCACGTGCGGCAGAATTAACTACAAAAAAAAAAATGTCAGGGGAAAACTTTTGAGTGATCACAGAAGGCAGGAAAATCCCCCATAAAAGGAAGAAGGAATTCCACACATTTTCCACACCACACACACATGAGGCAGAAACCGCCCCACATGCGGCAGCAACGAAGGAAGTTGTGACACGGAAATCGGGCAGATTTTGATGGCAGATGAGTTCACGCCTTCATAATTTATGGTCTCTCATTAGAAGCTGCTATAATTTCATCATTTTTCAAACTAAAACTGCAGCAAAAAGGAGGAGTAGCCGAGAGGAAAGGGTTAGAGTTTCACTACAAAAGAAATGAAAGGGTTAAAGTTCCACTAAAAGAGAGAGAGAAGGGTTAAGAGTTCCCCACAAAAAGTAAATAAATAGAAGCGCTTAATGTTGTGACATGTAGAAATCATTAATTATTTTTGAAAATCCCACAAAAAAACATTTAAATTGATACCCAAAAATAGTTTTATGTCTAAATATTATGTCACACACTGTCTCTCTCTGATGTATCCAAGAAACATTCAAAGAACATTCACCATTCATACAAGAAATATTGCAAAATACTCCCCCCTAAAGTCACCCCTTTTCAGGGCTTAAGCTAAAGGGGTATTCCGTGCATAAATTCCAGCGTAAACCACACAAATCACACTCCGATTATTACAGCATAAAAACGCATATGAAATCATTCCAAGAACATCAATAAAACATAAAGAATAGAGTCCCCCCCCATATAACGAGGTATCATTCTCTCATCTTTTATGGCCAATGAGGCAACAACATTTGCATGTTGTTTGGGGCAACATTGTTGTTGTTGCGGGACTACAGATCCATGGCACCATCCTCAAAGCGGCAGCAACAAAAAGTGTTGACAACCAGAAGGTTGTGGCAACCAGGTTGCGCATTTGTGGGGAGACACTTTAAAGAGGGGTATCAGGACTTTTGTAAATAAGTTTGGCATAAGTCATTTACTCTTAGATTTCTCTTAGATTTCTAGGAATATTCTAAACATATTTTAGGATTATAAAACTCCCTAAAAACTCATCAAGTTTCTTGAAAATTGGATAACTTTTAAACCTCTAGGAATATTTCAACCAAATTTCAGAAAACCTACTTGAATACAATTCTCCTTAAGCCTCTAAAGTTATATCATAATCGGAGTACTTAATTCTTTAAAGCATATAAACCATATAACTCTCGAATCTAACCCAAAATGTCCACCAAACTTCAGAAATTTCACAACAATATTACCTTTCCATCCTCCCTCCGACTGCTACTATTACATGGGACAAATCTGTAAGTTTCAAAAGTTATTCTTAATTTTTAAAACCCAATTTCAAACTTTAAAAGTGTATTCCCAACTTCGTTGGACTCTAAACTATTCCACACATTCCTGATTTTACTCTCTTTTGTGTCTTTTCGCACTCTACTTTGAGTATTTTTAAACTTTTATGCTCGTCTACTCCGTCGCCTGTCACATAATTATGAGGCACACACGATGCGATGCGATGCGATGCTCATGCCTCATGCCTCACACGTCTCGTGTCTGAGGAGAGGCTGCAGACGGCACTCGGGCGTTCATTATTTAAGCCTTTTATGCGTGGGAGCATGGGAATTACGTAGGGAATCTCTACTATGAGTATATGTATGCATACACTATGCTCTTACGAGACTGTATATATATACATATATATGCAGAATATGGTGAAAAAAAAGATATGTTTGCCAGCAGTTTTTTATGATGCGCTAACTGCTGGCACATAGGACATGCACAGGGCGCCAGGCTCTCACTCTCTCTCTCTCTCTCTCTCTCTCTCTCTCAGGCTCTCTGTCCTGTGTGTGTTTGCCTTTGGCTTTTGTGTGTCTCGTGGTTCGTGTCTGGTCATAAAGTCAATTAAATGTATATAAATTTAATGAGTATGCCATGCCAGTCCAAAAGTCGAGCGCTTAATGAGCTGCCCGATGAAAGCAGCTTGATGTTCAGGTGCATCATTATCATGCATCAAAGTAGATAAATCATATAAAATCGAGATTATTAATGAGCAAAGCAGTCAAATAGGGAATAACTAGAAGTACTTTTATAGGTTATCAAGAGTGGGAAATCCATGTGGTATAAGGTTTAAGCTTTTGATAAATTTACTGCCCAAAATATGTCTTCAAATCTAGCGCCAAAAATAGCATAAAACATTTTCTATCATCAAAAATATATTTTATTCATCAATTTACCATATTTTCCGCTCCACAACTTGCCACTCGCCCAATCTCTTGGATGCTCTAAGCCACTTACAATCATAATTACCTCAGAACAAAGATGTTCATCGAATGAACAACCCCCAAAAACTTCACCAAGAAATCCGCTTACCTGAAAAGACAAAACAAAATACAAAACAAATTAGAATTTGGAAATAGGATTATTATGAGGCGGGTGTGAGGGCTGGCTGGAAAATCCAATTAAAGTTCATTTAAATATAAAGAAAATTCACCTCCCACACAACCTAATTAGCAGGAAAATAAGAGATTAAGTTACCAGCAAAAGAGAAAGAGAGAGCGCAGAAAACCGAGCTTAAGGCCAGAAAATATCAACAGCAATTAGTAGGCCAACAAAAAATATCAAGAGATACATTTAAAATTCCCTTTTCTCGCTGTTTAAATATTAAGAAAATTTCTTTGAGTTTTTCATGCTGGAAAAACTAGGACTCCTAAATGGAATCCTGAGGCTTCATTTTGCCATTTTCAAGTTTAGTTAATGCCAGGAAAATTCCTTTGGTCTACCGAAAAGTGCTAGAAAAGGAAGAGGATGAAACTGGCTACAATGGGGCCATCATCTGGCATTCAGCGAAGAGCAAACCATGTCTGTCCTTCAGGCGGACGGACAGCTTCCTGTCTTATGCTCTCTAATATCCGTTTTACTCGTTATCCTTTTCTTACTCCTTCTTCGTTCTGCTTTTTGTTACTCCGCCTCCCTTTTGGGTGGGGGTTTTTTGGGTATTTCTTTCATCATTTTATCCACTTTGTTGTTGTTGCACTTTGACATGTGTAAGTGGCTGTCAAGCGTTACAGAATGATATTTTTCCTGCCCTTCAGATCCTTGGATCCATGCTCCATGGCACCTTCTGTTCATTGTAGTCCCTTTTTTTTGTTGTTTGTTGTCCTGCAGGTCCTTCCCCTGTTGATTTTATTTACATTTCTGGGATTTTTTTGTAGAGCCCCAAGAACCCTTCCTCTCCCCGTACTACTTTTAGCATTTTTTGGGTGACACTTATGCTAATATTTTTAGAGGCCGAGAGGGTCCACTGTCCACTCATTCTGTTTGCACTCCTACAAAATCCTTTGCTACAAATTGTTAAATCCGAATCCCTTTTTCCCCACTACAAAAGCAGCAAAGCAGTGACGTCTTTTCTGCCGGCACACAAAAGTATTGCCAACTTTTAGGCTTAACAGGAAAATTTCTGGTTTAAGAGGAAATCTCTTAGTTGCCGAGGAAATCTCTTATGCAGGGATCTCTCTCCCTGATTGGGGTATTCGACCCTTCATATGAGTGGGGCCAACAAATTAGTTAAACGTTGCCCTCAAGCACAGCTCTTTACGGGCTGCTCTTCAGGGGCTGCTATGGTTGCGTAACCAATACGAAATTAGGAAAAGTTGCATGGAAAACTTTCTCGAGAGAGAGAGAAACAGAAACGTAATTTGGAAACTTGTGGAAATTTTTGGGGTATATTGGAAAGGAACCTCTATTAGAATCTAAGGTATTTTTGTATTTTTAGTGTTTTATTTGAATTTTTTTTTTTTTTTTTTATATATGTATATTTTATTTATTTATTTATTTTTGTAATAATTTTTTTATTTTAATAATTTATTTCGGTTAATGTTATTAATATTATTTTTAGTATTATAGTTAAATTATTAAGTAAATTCAAGTTTGATATATTTTTTTTGTGAGCGAATATTTAATTAATTTATTTTTTTATTTAAAATATTTTATTTTTTAATTTTTATTTGTGTTAATTTTATTAATATTATTTTTGGTATAATAGTTAAATTATTATGGTAAATTATAGTTTGAGTTCTTTTATTTGCATACGTATATTTAATTAATTTATTTATTTTTGAAATAATTTACGTTATCTATTACTGTTAAATTCATCCAACGTTATCATTCCCAAATGATTTACCCTTATAAAGTTAATTGGAAACCTTTATGTAAAGGCCATTTGCCTCATGAAAATCACATTTCCCTGAAGAGTTTTCGTGTTAAATATGGAAGCCGCAAAACAAATTAACCTTTTCGAACGCAAAACTATGAAATTTACACGACAGAAATAACCTTTCAAAGTTTGAGTTTAAGAACCCATACAAAATAGGTATAAAGTAACCTTTAAACTACAATTTAGGCATCCCAAATGCTCTAACCTTTTCAAAGTTCCCCCAAATAAGAACCCTTGAACGGTATAACCTTTTCAAAAGTATCCCAAATAGGAAACCCAACAAGAGCAGAAACAAATTTTGTAAAGTTCAGGGTTTTCATAATCTATGCACCTTCCATTGCTACTCTCGAGAAACAGTTGCCCCAAAAAACAGTGCCACATTTAATAAACTGCAGCCATAGAGGAGAGGAGATTCTATGGAAACCCGAATCTGCAGCATTCCTCAGACCTCAGACCCCCAAAGCCTCAGAGTACAAAAGTTTCTCATTAAAATGAAACTTTGTTGCATTACCAGAAAACTTCCTTACCAACATCCTGCCATACACTTCCCAGGCATTGTGGCATATGAGGAGAGACCTTTCAAATCCCTGGAGCAAACGAGTGTCTTTAAACTGATAATTGGATTTAATTTTTGAATAGACACACGAGCGAGGCAGCGCCCGGAGAAAGAGCCATAGACTGGACCTCGGGACAAGACAAAACCCATTAAAATTTTCAGCCAGCTAACCCAGCTAAGCCATAGACATAGCCATATAGCCCCCGCTCCATACGAGATATGGTGAGGGCATGGGCCTGGACTTGGGCTTATGTTCCCGTTTTTAGGCAGGAGTTTTCCTTTTTTACAGGGTATTTGTGGGATAAATGGGGTATTTTGGCAACAAGGATGTGTTTGTAAGAGCAAGTAGGAAATTTTTAATTAATAAACAGCAGCCCGCAAAGGCATCCCCTAAAACTCGAAAACTTCAAAAATTCAGAAAAATGAGCAAAAAAGAAAACCATTTGGAATTTCAAAAATTAGCAGAATAAAAAATGGACAATATTGGGCACTGATAACAGCTAAAATGAAAGGATAAGAATATCGTAATATGGCTCTAAGTATAATAATTATTTTTTTTGTACCCTAAAATCTTTTAATTTAAACAAAAGCCCTTTAAAATCTATAATTTTGAGTAAATCCTTTAAAAATCCCAGAGTATACCCCCTGTCGTAACACGCCTTTGTAGCCTTTCTTTGTTGTTCCTTTCTGAAACTGTGAAAATTTTGACATGTGCTTGCCACATAACAATGAGGTACGTGGGCGAAGCAGGGCCGGGCGTCCTGTCGTCCCCTGGAGTGTCGCATAAATATTCATTTTCTTGACTTTAACGTTGTCGAAAGGGTGACTGGGCTCCACCACCGCTCCACCTCTCTCTCTCTGTTCGCTCCCTTGTTGACTGCTGCATCAAATGCGTGTTATATAATCCCCTTAGAGCTGCCACGGGGCTAATTTTTAATTTTTATGGTTCACATGCCCTGCCTGCCTGCTCCCCCTTTCGGCAGTGAGCGAGCTCATAAAATGAATAATTGCCACTTTTTGGCTCCAGTAGCTCCAGCAGTCGCTTTCGCTCGTTGGATGCTAATAAAGCGGGCAACCCAACCCAACGGGCGAAAGGGCAGTCTGGCCACCCAATCTGCCTCCCCCCCTTCAAACAAATGGAGATTAATTTTATTATAATGTTTCCCGACTCTGGCGACTCTTTCGCCGCTTCCCCCTTTCTTCTGCTGCTTTTTTTTTTTTTTTTTCTGGCATTAAATTAATTTGTGGGGCTACTAGGTGGATTGTGCTTTTTTGTTGTTTGACCAGCAAGCAGCTCCATGGATACACCCACAGAGTGTGCATGTGGATACGACGAGTACTTGATTACATCCGTGAATATTATGGGTGTACTCGTTTGAGTGTGCGTTTGAGTGCGGGCATGTGGTTTTTGGATTTAAATGAGTGCTGCTGCTGCTGCCGTTGGGGATCCCTTTTGATGTGCTCCTTATGTGAGTGGCTTTGTCGAGGACTTGGGGCATTTGACAGCAGCTTAGGGGTTTAATGGGCAGATTAAGACTGGATATTGTCTATAAAATATGTACTGTATTCTTCAAGCACCCAATGAATAATGCCATTTGGTTTGATGGTTTTGGTGAAAAGTGAGGCAGAATTGGCTAGAATTGTTTGGTGGAATATGTATTAGAAAAAACAAGTTACCAGAGAATTGTTCAGACGGGAGTAGTATTGAAAAAAAAGGTTGTAAATTATTATAAGCCACAAAATTTTAAAAAAAAATTTATATTAAAATTGTACATAAAAACTGAAAAAAAATGTATAAAAACTAAAAAAAAAGTTTTAAATTTATTTTTGTAATTTAATTTAATTTTTAATTTATTTTAAAAATAATTCTTGAAATTTAAAAAAAAATTAAAGTTAAATTTTACTAAAAAAGTTTTAAAAAGGCACAAACGATTTTAGAAGGGGCTTTAAATAAATTACTAAAAGTGTAATAAAAATTAAAAAAAAAAAAACAAGAAAAAATCATTAAAAGTACACAAAACATGTTTAAAATGTGTACTAAAAGCTGTACAAATTTAATTGTTCTAACACTACTATAAAAGCATAGAAAGGTGTACTAAAAGTTATTCGAATTTGTACTAAAAATTACATTTATTTTCTGCCAGTTTCCATCTTTTCTCATGGCAGGCCTCTGACATTCTAGGCAAACAAATTTTCGGATATTTCCTGGGCAAAGAATTTAATTTTCCAATTTCCCCATCAAAACCCCATTGTGTTCCCCCAAAAATATCGAGCGAGTGGCACAAGCAAACGAAACATTTTGCCAGATATTTGTATAATGCTTATGGCCCTAAAAGGACACAAATCCAGACACTCCAAAACAATCATACGGCTGAGTCAACAACGACATGAACGTTGTTGGGGTTTTTGGGAAGAGCTTTACCAAAGGGCAGTGCTCTCTCGCTCTGTACCAGGATCTGTGACAGGTTTTGGAGTGGATGTGAGAGTATCTGGGTGGTATGTGGGTGAAAGGAAGAGGAACAGGAACTCTGTTATGCATAAATCACTTTCACTTGTTTACACAAATATATAGGCGCAGAGTCGAGTGGTACTATATAGAACTCTGATGCCACAAATAAAAATGTTGTTGCTTTTTCCCCTTAGAATTTTCAATTTTTTTTCAATTTTTTTTTTTACCCCAAGTTGTTGTTTTATTTTGCCGCCACAGCAGAAAGCAGAAGCAGGCTCCCATTCGGAGTGAGAGAGAGAGAGAAAGGACACAGACCCATGGCCAGCAGAGCCGGACGTAGGTTGTCCAGCCTCCCAAAAACCGTCCACACCCACAAGGTGGAGTCCAAGCGTAGAGTTCCACCCACACACACACACACACATTGGCAAATATTGAAAGGGAATAATAACAACAGTTAAGCAAACAATGTGCCTGCCAGCCGCCTGCCATCCGCCCAGGTCACGTTCCAGGGCTTAAGCCTACCCAGAAAGACCAGAAACCAGGAAGGGAAGGGAGGGCGAGCAGCATCAGGACCCATGACCCAGGTCCCAGCGAGTGTTGGCATGGAATGCAGGCAGAAATATTATGCCCCAAGTTGAATAAACAATTTAAACGATACAATGCATATTTATACCCCTCGTCAGAGTAGAGTATCGGGATGTGACATACACAGAAAGAGACACAGAGGAGAAAATCATACAGCTGTGATAATTATTACTGCAAGAATGATATAATAAAATGAAAATATAATAGAAAATATAATATAATAATACATACAATATAAAAATGAAAATAAAATCTGAAAATGAGTGAAAATAGTTCTTACATATAATGATTTTTTATTACATTATTTGTATAAGAAAATTATAAATAAATTTCCCGTGTATTCAACATTTTAAACAAAATACCTCTCCATCATGCAGAAAAAAATTATAGAACATTTGATCCTTTAATATAAAAGAAACCCATTCAAACCAATAATTTTTTTATATGGTTCTTTTTTTTTGAATTCCTTAAAATATTCCTAAAGAGTATTCCCCTGCTGGCACACTTTACTACAACCTTCTGCATACTCCGCTGTATTTTTTTGTCATTATTATTTTTGTCCACCCACAAAATGTAAAATTAATACGCAATCCCCTTGCCAACAGACGGAAAGGAATTTCTACCCTCAGTAATGAAATTTTATTTGTTCACGTAGTCAATTGGCATTGTAGCTGAAAATACTTCCCTTCCCATACACTTTATAAGCTTGGACTTAACGCCCCCAACCACTAATGAGAACTAAACAATAGATGTGTCTCAACCCTCCTGCCATTCCTCTCCTCTATTGCCGGCCAATTAAGTTGATGGCCTAATAACACATTTGGCTCAATTAAATCAACACACGGACGGACGCACAACAGCGGAACATTCACATCAAAATAAATAAACAATGAACCCAAAAAAAAACAAACTAACAAAAAAAAAAATTTTTGCTAGAGAGAACAAAACAATTCCAGGAGAAACTTCTAGAAAAAAAGTTTGATGTCAAAACTTTGGCAAAACTCAAACTTTGTTTTGCTATTAGCCAGAAAAAAAAAAAAAAACACAAGAGGAAGATTTGGGAAGACTTTGTGGACTACCCCACAACCCCCCACACGTGCTGTCAAATTATCTAGGGAAATTATTTTTTAACACGCATCCAAAAATAACACCAACAAATGGCAGCGACAACGATTTTTGGGAGGGAGGGGGTTGGTGCAAACACTTTGGGAATACTAACATTTACAAGCGGGGCGGAAATAGGATATTTTGTTGATGTTAGGAAAGTGGTTATGGGATGTACTATAGATGTCTTTATAGAGGGAGTGGAAGATGCAAAAGCTATGGAAATATATGTTTAAGAGATAAATATCTCAATAGAATTTCTGTATATTTTTAGAGATTGAAGATCTGAATTTTTATGGTTTTTTTTTATAATATATATAGAAGATAAATATATAGGAAAAGTGGAGATGAACATATACAAATATGAGAACAAAATGGACTTCTTCTGCTCATATATTTTTAAATATTCAGGTCATCCTTTAGCAGTTTTCCTACTAAAATATGAAAATTTTTTTTATTTTTAGTGCTCATTAGAAAATTTTCTGAAAAAAAGGCAACAATTATATATTCTTAATATTATTTATTACACTTTATGCTCTTATTTTCTATTTTCTAATTTGTATGACTTCTCACTCTTAACTTAAAAGACATTTTGGTATAAATTTTGATTGAATTCTTTAAAAAAACTATTGTTCGTAGCAGAACAGATATTTGTTATGATAGCAATCCTTACTTTAAATTGAAAAATTCATCCATTCAATGAAAGCACCTTCATAATAGTAAGTACCCCTTCTATGGGCAACCATTAACTACCACAAAAGCATATACATTCAATACTAAAAGCACACCACCATATCTCTACCCATTTTCAAAACGCCTAAATAACTAAAACACTCCCACAGCAATCATTCGGAAAACAAGTTTATTTGAATTTCCATTAACTTTTCCATTTTCCATGGGGAAAAAACAACTATTTACACACCAGCCATCCCGCCAAATAACCGAAAAGCGTCCTTAATTAACCCCCCGAAAACAAATTTCAAGTGCCAAAGCGGAAAATAACAAAAATATTTGCACTACAATTTGGCCCAAAAAGAGCCCAGACCAGGAGGCTCTCTGTCCCACTCTGTCCCTCTGTCCCCTTAGGCTCTTCAGTTCCTACCATTTCCCACTAAGCTTTTCTCATCTCCCTTTCAGTGGTAGTTTTCCCCCTCACTCTTGCCAAAGGTAGTTTCCGCCACATTCTTTCAGAGGGATTTTCCTGTTCCTGGCACCTGCGGCTTGTTGGCCAAGTTATCAGCGTGCTATTTCGAAAGGTAAGTTTGCGTTTAATTTGACCACAAATCACAGGCAGCCACAAGAGGGAATATTTTCGAGATATGACTTTCTTATAAGTTCGTTCCGTTTGTGGCACGCAAAGTAATTTTTCAATTTTATGACACACGACACAAGGTTGGCTCGGCTGATAGGCCGCTCACGATTTCCGCTGACTTGACAAATCGTGCAGGAATGAAATGTAAACCTTTTCTTATTCTTTACTTTTATTTGGTTTTATTTCCTTCCTTTATATTCTTTCTCTCTTTATTTTTTGGATTATTACGTGCGCGTGTTACCAAACACGAAACCCGCACGCCACAGGAGACGAGAGGCGGCGCCTCCCTCCTACCGGACGATGATGATGATGATGATTTGCAGATGAGGAGGCATAACCAAAAAGGACCCCCAAAGGGCCACCACAGAGGTCCTGCTCTTTGGTATGGCTCCTAATATGTTCTGGGGCCTTGTGGTCCGGTGTGACGCTTAAGTGAAATCAACGAGAAATATATCCATTTATCTAAAGTAAGAAATCATTGGGCAATCGAAGGCCAAAAGGACACCTCAAAGATACACTAGCATAGAGAGGGAATCCAAGGGAGGAACAGCAATAGGAAATGCACGTAAGTTAGTGTTCAACAGTCATTGATTTTTATGGAAAATATTGTGTGTGTAGTCACAAAAAAATACTGATAAATATACTAAAAAATTCAGTATATAAATACTAAAAAATACTACACAAATTTTAGACAAATTTTACTTCAAAACCTAAAAATACCAATGCAAATACCGAAAAATACCGAAAAATACCAACTATCAAATATACTTTAAAACCGATATATACTTTAAAAAAACAGAAAATACCAAAAAAAAACCTTAAATTACATAACTATGTATGTACGTAAGGATGTACATATGTATGGATTTATATATTTTGCAGCTCAGCTAATGTACTCTCCGGTGCCTTCACTCCACACCCCTAAAAAGGTACGCGAAATCTGAAAGCACCCTGCCTCAAACGTTAACACTCCGCCATTCATCACTTGCCACAAAAGTGGAGCCAGTAAAACAGTAAGTCCAAGAGAAAGAGCACGTAAAAAGCCAAGACAGAGGAGGGACAGAAGTAGTATGTAGAAGGAGAAACAGTAGAAGGAGTAGCAGGAGATCCACAGAGAAAGCGCTGGAGTTTTTTCTGGCTGAAAGATGAATGACTTGACAAATGCTTTGGTCATGAATCAAATATCAATTTGACAAGCGGCAAAGCCAGCACTCTGCAGCAGGAACCCTCACCACATTCTCAGGTGGCATTCCCCTCCCCCCTTTCTTGTGCTGCCAAGAGCTTCCCAACTTTCAAATTCAATTTAATTGTGGCTGTAGTGGCCCAGTGGCAAAACATTGTAAATGACGCTGCCGCACAATTTTGGGCTAAAGCTTAAAGTTCAGGCCAACAAGAGAAAGATTAATGAAAAACTTTATCGTTGCACTTTCGGGGAAAATTGTCTGGCGAAAAGTGTCTATTAAGTTTAGCTGCAACTTAGATTGGCTGCCGTTCAGCAAAGAGAGAGTCGAGAGGGGCTGGAGAAACCATCAAAAACTTGATGACGTTTCATTAACAAGTACACTGATGGCATCAGGGGATAAGGTTAAAGGACACTCCCAAGTCTCAAGGGGAATTTGCATGCACAAACAAACACACACACACACAATTTTCACATTAATTATAAACAAAAGCACTGGCAGGCAGTCAGCCGCTTGGGGAATTTCCATACCCGTGTAGCCCGTCCCCACCATCAAGTTGATTAATAGTGTGCAAGTGGCAGTCATTTCCAAAAATCCTGTCGCTGATAGATAAATGGAGGAACCCAAACACACACAAAAAAGCAAAGTAAAACAATTAAAAAAATACAAAAAAAACAAAACGTAACAGTGCAGCGGAGATAAGCGGAGAGCGTCGCGTCACCTGGTGCCTCTTTGGCAATTCGGCAGACAGTTCCCCACTACCCCTTTATCATATTCCGCTTCCCATTCCGCTTTCTTTTATCAAAGCGACACAGGGCATAGTTCTTCCTGCCATTCAGTTTTACTGCCAAAGTCCGAAAAAAAATTGTAAAACAAATGAGAAAAAAAAAATATTACTGCTGCTGAAACTAAAACCGGAACCAACCAACCGGATGCCAAATGTCCATCCGTTTTATGCAATATGTTGCCAGTCGATAGGAATACACGTACGAGTGCTAGGCTCCTCTCCTTCTCTTTATTTTTTCCCTCTTTCTCTCATTGCCATGCAAATCTATGCCAAATGCAGGCCACATTTATGCCAATGGAAGGCACCAAACAATAAAAAAAGGTGTAATGGCATCTTTTTTATATCGCTTTTTCATATGATATGCAGAAATCCAAGTTTTTTCTAACTTAAAAGATTTTCTTTTATTTTCGCCCCCCTCTGAAAGCATCATTTACACCAGCGTCAAGCGTCGACGATTTTTTCATTCAATATTTAAAAAAGTAAGTAAATGCATCAGAAAAATGTAGGGGGAAAATGGGGAGAAATGTGGTGGGTAAAATGGGTAGAAAGATGTAGAAAGGTTTAGGCAAAAATGTGTAGAAGTTGAGGGAAAAAATGGTTAAAAATATGGAGAGGAAAATGGGTAGAAAGTTGAGGGGGAAAATGGTTAGAAATGTGGAGTGGAAAATGGGCAAAAAACGGGCACATAAATGCAGAGCAAAGTGTGTAGCAAAATGGGTGTAAAATACAGAGAGTGGGGAGAGCAAAGTGTGTAGCAAAATGGGTGAAAAATAGTGAGACGGGGGGGAATAGAAATGGGATGCTCGGATTAGAAAAGGTAACAAGAGCCGAATGCATTTTTCAATGTGGGATTTCTGCGAGTTGGAATATTTGCATTTTCATGCCCCCAATCCCGCTCTACCTACCACCGCCACATAGGATCCACAACCACTGAAACATTTCAAATGAGGTTTTGAGGTGCTTTTCCTGCACTGCACTACCCTCGCCACGCAGTTGAAATGTGGGGCTCCCTTCGCTTCCAAATGGAGTAGCTAAAAACTCTGTTGAAATGTGGTTCTGTGGAAATGTTTAACGTTATATTATTAAAAATTCTTACTCACAAAAGGAGGAGTCATATAGAAAAGGAGGGTAACCTGCAAGAGGTAGGGAACCTGCTAGAAGGAGGGAACCTGCTAGAGGGAGGAGTACCTCCTAGAGGGAGCGAACCTGCTAGAGGGTGGAGTACCTGCTAGAGGAAGGGGAACCCTGCTAGAAGTCGGAGTTTGGAGTATAAGAACCCTTCTCATTAGTCATCCTGTGGCGCTCAGTAATCTCTCACCCTACACTGCTGCTGCTGTTTCCCTTCTCCCTCCCCTCCTTTAAACTTGTTAAACAATTTGAAACATTCCCAACTGTGCACCCAAAATTGCTGACACTCTACTTTCTCCCTTTCCTCCTTTTTTTCTTATATTTTTTTTTCCTTTTTGCAAACGAAACCATCAATTTCTAATAATGTAATTTGGTAAACGTCATTTTGTAGAGCAACCCCCACATCCACCCACCAAATCCACCCAGCAGGAGGGTTGCTTTACTGGCGACTTTCTCTTCCCATTTTTCTATCCTCGCTTTTCATCACGTACAGCCCAGGGAAAATTTGCATTGCACAGCAAACTCTGCAGCCCAAAAAAAAAAAAAAAAGGAAATGCTCGGAAAAGTGCTTGTTTAACGAAGGCAGTTAGTCAAATATTTGCAAAGTGCATTCGCAGAACAGGAGAACGTACCCATACCCGTATCCGCCCACACTCTCACTGGCCAAAAAAAAAACTCCAACTCCAACTCAATTACTGGCCATGACACCTCACAACAATGCTGCTGGCTGTGGCGTGCCTTTGGGTGTGTTGGGTTTGAGTGTGGCAGGGATATACAATTTATAGCTGAGCTCGAGATGAACCCACATCAAATGCAAAATACGAGTGCGACTACAAGCCAGAAACATTTGCACGCTTTTAGACTAGAGTTTTCCTTTACCCCACTGAAAAGTTTAAAGAGGGTTTTTCCGTGGGGTTCAAGGGTGAAGCGGTGCGGCGGTGGCAATCATTTTCATGGGTGCAAGAAATTAAAATCTAATAACACAGCTCACTGTCTCTCAGCGTAGCATAAATATTTGTCTATGCCTCATACAAAGTAAGGGGGTACAACCCCTGAAATACTTATATTTTACAATCCCTACCCCTGCCATCCAGCACTAAAAGGGATGGAGTTTTAGAGATACAAAATGATTCAACACTCCATAAGCCTCGGACAGAAAGGGAGCCAAAGCCAAAGCCAGCCACTGCCACTGCCACTGCCACTGCCACTGCCACTGCAACAGACATATCCTTCTGCTTCTGTTTATGTATTTCCACGG
Organism: Drosophila bifasciata; assembly: GCA_009664405.1. Classification (NCBI taxonomy): domain Eukaryota; kingdom Metazoa; phylum Arthropoda; class Insecta; order Diptera; family Drosophilidae; genus Drosophila; species Drosophila bifasciata. The sequence continues at coordinate 40,129,706 of CM019042.1, read as the reverse complement.
GGCAACCTGTGCAACATTTTGTTGCCTTGGGTGAGACTTTCGCACCCACCCACACACCACCACCCTTTGTCGCTATGTTCTGCAGATTGCTCTTTGTTGTTATGTTGTACCTTTCTCTCCCACCCCACCCCCCTGCCATTCCCGAATGTATGTTTTTTGGTGGTTGCTATCGATGTTTCTATGCGAGGGTTGATCAATCATTTAGATGGATGGCTTATCGCTTAATGATATGCCGTCAAATCTATAATCCTTCGCATAAAATGTTGATATCTTTTTGACAGATCTTTCGATAGATCTTTGGATGGATCTTTGACTGCGTTTGGCGGCGTGTGGGAGCGTGTCCCGTCTGAGGTTGATGGCTAAATTTATATTTTATTTTGATTAATCGTCATAAAAAAAGTTTTATGAGAAATAAGATCAGCCAGAGACAGTTTTTTTTCTAGATTCACGTGCCAAAATAAAGATTAAGTTTCTGCAAAATATTCCATATTTTCTTAACATTTTCCTGCTGCCTTAATCGTCGCATCAATCAACCCTCAAGCAGCCCAAAATACACCCCCTTTTAGGCCTCACCTACCATTATTGTACTCCTGCAAAAGAGAGTTTTGTCTCTCTGTAGTCTCTGGCAGGTCCATTTACAGGTAGAACACACAACAAAAACTAACCCAAAACACACACTTCCCAGAGCAGGGGGTTCTCCACACAGCGTAATTTGATGGAAAACGGAAATTTTATAATTTGATTTTTAGTTCAAAAATTTAATTATAAAATCATGAGAAGGAGCAACAGCACGTCTATAGGTTGGAGTGTAATCTTAGCTCTAAAATTTATTGCAACACCCTTTTCCTACTTCTTCACACATTCGATTTTGCTTTTAGTCCCTGATTGATGGTAGAAAGTTCCTGCCCTTCTTCTGCCTTGGGAAAACTCTTTGAAATTCAATATGCAGTTTTGTGCCCCCCCTTTCCCCTTTGGGCTTCCATTTCCGTTCAGCATTTCCCAAACTCCCACTCCCCTCCTCGTATACCGTATCGAAGGCCAATACAAAATCAATTATGGGAATCAGCGCGCCTTGCGTACACACTCCTCCCGCACACCGCTCCCCGCACACTCAAACTCCTCACACTCCTTCTCTCTCCCTCTGTGTGTGTGTGATATATGGGAGATCCTTTCGCATCGTTGTACGTGCGTGTAAAGCAAGTTCTAAGCCTGTGTAAAACTATAAATGACACACAGGACACTCGCTCTCTGGGTTGTGTGTGTGTGTCGCCTGGCAGTAGGCTTAAGTGTGTTTGACTGCGGCTAATATTTATTTCCGGCAAATAAATCCTCTCCCGAACACAACCCTCTGCAAAGTCCCCTTTCCACGATGGACAACAAAGGGAAAGGAGAGGCAAAGGACAAGCCAGAGGGTTCAACAAACAGCAAAACAAAGCCACCAAAAAAAAAAAAAAAAAAAAAGAAAACAAAAATATATAGCAGTAAACCAGGTTATTAATTTCTCACAAAAGGTTCGCCCCCCCCAATGATTCCAAAAATGATTCCAGAATCATAGCAAAACCCTAACGACAGGGGGACAAAGGGTATATCGATTTTTAAAAAGCAGTTTGTAAGTACATTAAAAAATTTAATTTAGGGAAGGAATAGAAAAAGAATAGAGAATTTTTGAGGGGATATTTGAAATATTTTCAAAGAAAAAATTTCATGTCTTTTCAAAAGACTAAATATGGAATCTTTTCTGCTAAAATGTATGTATCATTAAAACATATGTAAATATATTTCCAATTTATTAGATATTATAAAGAGTCAAAGAAGAACTACCAGCTGCCTTTTTTGTTTTAGTTTTCCCAAAAATATTCAAAGATTTCAATTATTTTTGAAACATCTCATGTCCTTTGGGTAACTTCTGGCAGTTACATTATCACAAAATTCCTTCCCGAATCAATCAAAATGAAAGCGTGACTTTAGCTTACAAATAATACTATATTTCATGCTTAAAGATCCCCAAAAAAAGTGTATTCCCTGATCCTTTAACGCCCCCCAAAAAAGGTGGTTCACAGCCTGTTTCCTTTTTTTTCGCTTACCCCCCCGTAAATAATGATGATTTTGCACTGTGGGACACATTCTGGGGGCATTAGTTTTATGGCATTTGTGTCGCAGGGCCCCCAACCGCCCCAAAAAGCGGCACAAGAATCGTTATTGATAGCTCCCAATCCCCACTATACGATGAGTGGGTAAAGAAACAACAAAGAGGAGGGGCAGGGGGTAGCAATACGAAGTGAAAAACATAGAGTGGGTTGAGTATTACGAATGTGGGGGGCAGACAAGGATGAGTAGTCCTAGTCATAAATTTCCATGTCCACACTTCCTCCACCTCTCCAATTCTACTTCCACCTGATCCAGCCCTTCCCTCCCCATCCTACAGCTGTCTGTTGTTGTTTGTCGTTTGCTTGTTATATAAAAGTCCTATCACTAGGGTTACGGTTATGTTACGTCCTTTTTCCGAGGGGGGCCATTCATCTTCTGTCGATTCCTCGAGAGTTCTGTTGTTGTTGTCTCTTCTAATTAGCAACAAATCTTTTTCTCTCTCTGTCTCTCCTACTCTCTCTCTCTCTGTCTCTCTCTCTCTCTTTCTCTCTCACTGTCTTTTTGACAGCTCTTTAAGGCTAAATATTTAATAGCATTTATCACAACTATTATTTTGCAGGAGAAACAGCAGTAGGAGAGTGGGTGATAGTTGCAGGAGAGTGGGAGGGAGCTGCAGGAGATTGGGATAGAGCAGCAGAAGAGTGGGATGGAACAGTAGGAGCAGGAGATGGAGAGCAAAAAAGCCAACTTGAGAACTTAATCAGTGAAAAGCACAGCCACAGAGAAAGCCAAACGGGATTCTCAGCCGGAAAAGCAGAGGAGCAGCAGGATACAACACGAGGCGAAGTTTTACACATCTTTCTGTTGCTTTGAAGAAAGATTTACCATGTCCCCCCGACCCCACCAACCCCGATTCATGCAACCCGCAAAAAGTTATGCAAACAACAATTGTATGAATGCGAATGTGAAACTACATATAGGGTATTCCAGTGGGTATATACAAAATAATGAATGTATTGAAAATATGTGAAAATTAGTAGAGAGATTTTGTGAGAAAATGTTCATACACTTTAGATGAAAATAAGTGTGGTACGGGGGGGATACATTAAAATATTCAAATATATTAAATTTTATTTTAGTTCCACGATTTCTTCTTTCTTTAAATTAAAATAAAATATATAAAATCATGGAATTAAATTACTTTAAATGTATCTATAAATATTTATATTTATTTTGTTAGATTTATTTTATTTTTATTTTTATTTATACATTTTATATTAATTTATATAAATTATATAAATAATTTCTAAAAATTCCATTTGCAGCAGAAACAATATAAATATATTTTAAACATTTAAATTACTAAACTTAATGCAGAATTTATGAATATTTCCCTTTAACTCCAAAATGATAATTATGTACATATGTACCTTCAAGGCATCATACCCCACACTACTTAAAGAGTATACCCCAGAAACATTACGACTTTTCCTCCTCCATTTATGAATATAAACCGTTTTTAAGCTTATTTTCTTGTGAGTGGGGAAACTTTATCTCTCTTCGTTTGTTTTTTTCTCCACTGGCTTCTGGCTGAGAGAGAAAAAGTCTTCAACAGATTTATTTGCTGCCATGTTTTTCTTACCTTTCAAATGCACAAAAGATGCAACTGAATCACAGGCAACAAGATACAAATATATAAATAGCAGTCACAAAAATATACAAAACAGAAGCATCCAAACAAGAAAAAATAAATACAAAAAAAATATGAGAGCCAAAGCAGCTAAGGAACTTGGGGGAAAAATCCCCCAATGTTATGCACAAAAAAAGAAAAATGTAAATAATTGCATGGCAAGGAAAATCTCTATGTATTTTCTGCTGCAGGAAAAATCTCAAGAAATGCACAGAAACAATGCAATTATTTTATGAGGGGGGAGTGCAGTGCATTTTCCTTGAGCAAAAGTTGCACAAATTAATTGCATATTTTTTGGGCAAAGGCCAAGAAACTTTTTAATTAGTTGAACAAACAACAGGAAAGCAGGCAGCAGGAAACAGCCTTTGGCTTTGGCTTTGGCATCGAGTGAAATTTTAATAAATAAATTTCCCAATAAGCCGAAAAATGCGGCATCCAAAAACACTCGGTGCGGCTCCTGCTCCTGCAAAGCCGTTTAAAATATGCATTAAGCGATGAAAGGCCACTATACATATATATAGAAGAGTTCTGGAGTTCTCGTTAAGGAAGGAAGGATGCCAAGGAAGAAGTGCGAACAAAGTGCACAGGCCTGGGACTCTCCGTGAAGGAAGCTGCTGCCTGCCTGCCGGCTGCCCAGGCTGGTTAGTGGCCAAAAATTATGGCTATAATTTTTCACACAGCCAACAGAGGCGCCGGCAGGGAAGCTAGAGAAAAGAGAGTGCCTAGAGAGGGATCGCACAGGGCACTATCCCTCCGCCCACCGATTATCCCCCAAGTAAGCAACAAAAATGGAAACTTTTCCACCAGTTTACAACACATTTTGTGGCCTTGATGCATGGCCTCTTTAAACAGGAAAAAATACCCGAAAAGGGCACCCAAAATACAAGAGAAAATGTAACTAAAGGAGGTCTAGAAAGGAGCATAGAAATGGAGAAAGGCAACATCTACCGAATACACAAATAGGAGAAAGAAAGTGCAGAGAAAGAAAGACTGTAACTGGGAGGACATTATAAATCTGTCAAGCTTATTGTTGAATAATGCCCAACTAAAAAAATATTTATAGTGTGTTGGTTTAGCAAACAAAATAAAAAATAAAAAGTAAGTTTATGTTTTTAGTAAAATATATTTCAAATTTAGATAGAAAACTTTTATGGAACTTAATAGTTTTGAAGTGCTTTAAAGGAAACAAATAATTTTGAAAGCAATCTAAGAATATTCATGTACTGAAAAAGCATCGAAACCAATTTTCAAAATTATTTTACTTTAATATTATTATTATTATAATATTTATTGATATTATTATTCATCTGCCTTTGGTGTGTTGTACTTAATTTCTTTAATATTAAATATTAATTCCATATACGAAAGAGCTTTACTCCCTGGAGCACCTAATTCTTCGTCTTCTATTTCATTTTCCACATTTCCTCCCCCCATTATTCTCTTATTTAAAGTGAAACGAAGCATGCAACACGTATCCACTGGGCTTTCCCTCCATCTTTCTATCTCTTTCGCCCTCTTTCCCTGCCTTCTCTGTCTGTGCAGCTCCATTTGAGTGCTGTGTCTAGGGGGAGGTCTGTGCTGTCGACTGTCTGATATGTTTTAAGCATAAGTGCAACGCATTTAGCTGTCACTGAGAGCTGCATTTTCCTGCGAAAGGAACTGCATTTTCCTGGGCAGCTACCCTGCTCCATGCAGCAGTCTTCGGGCTTTAATATCCCGCTTGTGGCGGCCACTAAGTGACGTCAACGTAGAGGCAGCGCCTCCCTGTCAACGTGCAAGAGAGCCTCCTCCTGCGGCCTATGAAAAGCGGATGAAGAGGCGCCTCCGGCAGTGTCCATGCCATGTAAATACTCGTAAAATGGTAGCCCAAAAACCGCCCAAAGGCCTTTAGGGAAAATTCCTTCCCCTTTACTTATGGCAGCCGGAAAATTGCAAAACTTTAAGTGTATGCCCGGAAAAATATGAACGAAAACTGCAACTGCAATTTGTAGGCGGCAGAAAACGGAATGGAAATGGAAAATAAGGAAGTCCGTGGAAAAGTCGTTGTCCTGTACGTCACATGCCGGATGTGTGTGTGTGTGTGTGGGGCATGCATCGGGGGCACACAAGTCGGGCATTAATAATGCCTGTGCAACCGTACATTAAAATGTGTGTGTGGCTCTCTTTCTGTGGATGCAACCATTTCCATTTCCGAAATCCGCCAAGGATAAATGAAAATGCCTCAAAAGGAAGACTCTGCCACTCTCCGTTGGCCATAAAATTAACGCAGAAAAATTAAATAATTATTATTAAAATATGAAATTAAAGGCAAGAAAGGAAAATATGCATTTCCCACCCCACCCCACCACATAAATTGGACGCTTAATCCGCCGCCCATAAATGGGGCATGCCAGTGGGCAAGAGGCGCCACGGTAGTGGCAGCATTTGTACAATATTGACAGTTGCATGTGGCAGTAGTTCCTTATCGACAACATTTGTATCCACATCCACATCTGCTGTCATACTATATAGCCTGCAGCATAATTATCGATTGTTGCGAAATACAGAAAAATGTTTTTTTTTTAATCTTTTAGTTGACAGAGAGGTAGAATGCCCGCTGGGAAGGGAGGGGCGGAAAACTGTTGCACGTGATTAATGCGCTTCTGGGAAATGCAATTTCCAAATGGATTTCATATATGGCAACCACAAAACTGAATTGAATGAACAGATGATGATTATGGGGGAATAATCAAGGAAAATAACTTTAACATTTTATTGCAAAAAAATAATGATAATTTCTGTAGATTTTAAATTTCAATATAAATAATATAAATATATACATAAATATATTTATTCATAAATACACATAAAAAATAAAAATAATAATACTATATATATAAAAAAGATGAATAAAAACAATAAATATAAATATACAAAAATATAAAAATAAAAAAAAATTAATAATCAAATATATAAAGCAATAAATATAAGTAAACAACAATATATTTAAAAAAAAAATATTACAATTATTTAAAAAAAAATAATAAAAGAATATATGTGTAAAAAATTTAAAAATAATTATTTTTTTATAATATTTTTAAATACGTATTTTGGTTTATTTACGTTTATTTATACATTTTTATTTTTAATAATTTATTGTTTTATATTTATGTTTATTTAATTTTTTGTTGTTATATTTTTTAATTTGTTTAATATTTAAAAAATATATATATAATTTTTAAAAATATATATATAATTTTTTTTTTTGTAAAAATTTTATAATTTTTTATAACATCTTTTTTATATAGTGTTATTTTGTCCATTTAAATTTAAATTTATTGGTTTTAAATTTTAAATTTTGACTCTAAACTGCACTCTAATCTGTACACAAGACTCAAAATCTTTTTTTTGTTTTTCACACAAATGTATCCGTAAATGAGAAATAAAATTGTAAGTCTTTCAGTAAAATCCATTTCCTTTACACCCAATTTATTTTCCACATTGAAATGTTTGCCTTTTACCATAAAGGGAAAATTCCATTTACAATTGGAAAGACACACATAAATGAAAACTCAGTTTGCCAAAAATCAGATGCAATTTCCAAAAAGTCAAAATCCAGCAATTGTCTATACAGAATTTTTCATCATTATGGAAGTTTTCCACTTCACATATTCCACCCCCCGTTCAGGGCAGAACAATTTCAAAACCATTTCCCCTTTTTCCTATTCCTAAGAGTAGAATATCTAGTGGCTCCTTCGTACTTCGTACTTCGTCCACTTTCCATCAAAGTCAAAGCAAACAAAAACATTTTGGAATTTATGCAAACGGCGGCTGGCGACTGGCGGGGCAGTGGACTGGCGGGACTGGGAATATAACCATAAATTAGTAGAGGTCCCTTCCTGCCTTCCTGCCATTTTCTGTCGCGCGTTGGTCAACGATTTTTGGCCTAAACAGCAGGCTGTGCTTTATGATAGTCCTCGAGCTCCCTCTCTCTCTCTCTCTCTAACCCTCGCTGTCTCTGTCTCTATCTCTCTGCGATTCCGCCCCTCTCCTTGAGCGAAAAAGTCTCAATTGCAAATTGCAAAAACGGCACTGAGGCATGCAATTTTGCTTGCAACCACACAGCTACACCCAGCCACTCCCCTGCCTTGCCTGATGGACCCTCCCTCCGTGTACTGGCCGAATATTTGTCGCGAGGCGCTAAGCTGTCAACTGTCAGGCATAGTCGAGCTCTGCAATAGAAAGAGGCAGCAGAAGAAGAGCTACAGCTACAGAGGCGAGGCCACATTTGGCGGATGCTGCCACTGGGCGCTTCCGTAAAGGGGAGGCATAAGGTGGGTGTTGCACCCACCAAATTTGTTGTTTCCTCTTCTGGTTATAGGCAGGCGGCAGTCGCCAGGCGTCGCAGGGCAAGTCGCGTGTCGTGCGGCTACTTTATGGACAACACCACACCCGCACACACACCCACCCACACCCACAACATGGACACACTCCCTGGAACCCTTAAAAGCCATCGAAACCCCTTGGAACCCCCTGCCCGCTGCCGCTGATGATTAGTCCAATAAGTTGTAAAAAGTTTCGCTGCATTCCCTTGCTGATTATCAGAAAGTCCCTGAAGGGAAAGGCGAGTGAAAGAGAGAGAGAGAGAGAGAGTGCTGTGGGTGCAGGAAAGCAACTAAGGGAAAGAGGGAGTCCGCAGTGAGTGCAGGAAAGGGAGAGAGAGAGTGGGTGGTGTCCCTTAAGGGGAGGGAGGACAGGAGTCGCGGTTCAGGGCGCAGGCAGTCGCGGTTCAGGGATCAGGGGTCTTTTTTTTGGGTCTTTTTGTTCTGTGATAAATTTTTGATTTATGACTGAGGCAATAAATGTTCGACTGTTTAATGCATTTTATAATTATGTCCGGGGCTGCCGGGATTTCGGTATATAGGAGGGATTGGTAGCTGCTGCGGGATACACCATATGTGCAAAATTGTACACACGATAATTATGAATTGCAATTTTTATTCTCCCTCTTTTGGTGCTTGCGGAAAATGATGCAGAAAATTTGCTTCGATTTGGCTATGGAAAACATGTGATATACTCAGGATTATTGGAATGGTATTTAGGAAAGAGAGCATGGGAAGGGGAAAGAAATAAAAGAGAGTAAAGAATAAAGTTAGACTTTGAGAACTAATACTTTTTATTAGTCAAGGAAATTCATAGGGGGAGTGCATCTGTAAGGCACTCCGTAATCATTTTATCTAACAAATAATTTGTCGTATAATTTTCATATATTTTTTATAATTTTCTTACAATCTTTTTCATTTTATTTGTTGCCGATTCTACTCCAAATCGTCACCCTCTTAGTATTTTCTGTATAAAATATTTCTGTCACACTTTCTCTTAAATTTTTCTGCGCTGTGATCTATGACAAATATGTCATCCCTTCTCTCCCTTCTACTTCTCCCTTCTCTCCCATTTTGCCACAATATTTCTATCTCCAATCATTATGGACCATTTCTTCCCTTCTAAAACGGACCTCTTCCCCTGTCATTTCTAGCATTTTTGTTCTCCATCCCAAAACTAATTTTCTTCTCAAAAACTACAGCAACCACATTTACCTTCATGCAGGTCCTTGATGATGATCCTGTTTTGTGGCCCCCCCGCGTGCATATCAATTTACATTCCATTTGCCTCCTGTGGACATTTGCCCTTTACTATTCACTGTGACTGCCATGGCCCTTCCTTTGGCTTTCCATTTGCTGTGAAAATGGAAATCCCCCCCAGCTGGCTGCCTGTTCAGCCTCTCCATTTGCTTCCTGTTTGCAGTGGCTTTCCGTTTGAAGAACCTTCACTTGCAGTTGACCCAACTACCCCATAGAAGTACCCATGCCAATTCTCCGTACACCACCCATTCCGGTGCTCTCCCTTCTCTGAAGTGGGGGAAAACGCTTGCCAAAGCAATGCACTTGACACTTTTGCGCCAAAAAGTATGCTTCATTTCGAACTTCGTTTCATTAGGGATAACAAATTGCCCTAAAGGCAAAGACAGAGGCAAACTCGACGCAGGGGGGATTTTCTCTTCGATTTTCCACAGTTTCTTTTGGGTTTTTTTTCGTGCTGCTAGCCAAAATTTACAGTGCGCGCATTTTCAATTTGCAAATGATAGAAAATGCCTGTGGCACGACGCGTACGTGATGGCAGGGGAAAAGCTGTGCACTTTTAAGCAGGGGGTGGTGGTGGGGGTGGGGAAAGGCAAGCCGAGTGTGTTTTAGCCGCCACTATGCCCGCCCCTACCCTTCTGTTGTTTCCTGTTTATTTGTTCTCATTCCTCGCCAGAACTCTCATTCAACACTCAACACCATGGCAACAATTTTAATTCAATTCCATTAAAAATCGCGTAAGATGGAAGGCACACAGATGGTGTTTCTAAGGGGGTTAGAGAAGGAGGTGGGGTTTTCCACCACCCACCTGTCTGTCTGTCTGTGTGTCTTTCTGTCTGCCACTTGGCTTTGGCGTCTGCCACACAATCAAACTAATGTTTCAGGCTAAGGGGAAAAACTAATGAAGCGAGCAGCAGCAGCAGCGAGAATACGCGACGATTGATTGCTCCCTAGAGGCAGCGAAAGCGAAAGAGAGAGAGAGAGAGAAAACAAAGAGTGAGTGGGAGGGCAAAAGTCATGGAAAATGGGAAAACCTGATGCAATCAACAGAACAGCCCAAAAACCTCCCCCCAAAAATCTCAATCGTTGCAACTAAAATCGAGAAAACTGCAGTGCCCGAAAATTCTGGGGTTGACTGGCTTTCAAACATCCACCCGCCGATAAAAAGGGGATTGGGATTGGGTTTGGCTGGGTTGGGTTGGATAAGCCAACACCAGCTCCCCAGGGGTGTACTTTCAAGATGCATATTATAAGACTTGTTAAGTTCCTTTCGCTCGTTAAGATAAGTGAGCCGGCAAATGGTGCGACAAGTGTGCGACATCGAAAGGGAAACGCTGCCAGCAGGCAGCAGGAAACAACACACACCGACACCCGCAAATGATTACCAGCTTAAGATATACAACAAAATTATACATTATATAGAAAATGAGAACTTTAGATAAGCCGAACTCCCCCCTAAGGGGTGTGCTTTTTGCGTGTAATTTTCGGTTAAGGAGGATTTTAATGGAGGAATCAAAACGTAGATTAAAGTATGGGCAGCATGTAAGAGTCTGCAAAAGAGTAAAGGGGAAAGTGCAAAGGGCTTTCAAAGGGATATACTAAATGATCCAAATGTAAAAGCTTAATAGGGGTTTGTCATGGGTTAATAATGCTACAATGTGCTACACAACCGCTTTTGGAGTTAAATTTAAAAAATTGCTCTTATTGCTTTGAATATTAACATAAAATATAATATAATATAATATAATATAATATAATATAATATAATATAATATAATAAAATAAAATATAATACAATAAAATATAATATAATATAATACAACTTAATATAATATAATATAATATAATATATTTATTATATTTATTTATTTTTTTATTATATTTATTACATTTTATTATTTTTTAATATTTATTTATTATTTTAAATTAATTAAGCAAACTAAATACCAACTTATTATTTGGAAAATTCTAAGAAATATAAATATTAAAATATTACAAATATGCCATGTGGCAAATGCAAAATTCCAAAAATATTCCTACATATAGTAGGCCTCTGCGCCTACATTCATGAGAGCCTTGGGGGCACATACTACATTCCCATTCAGTTTCACACAGATATTTGTACAGTTCGGAGTGTTTTACGAGTCGGAAAAAAAGATTTCAAAAAATTCTTTCCTATTTTCGTGTCTAGCTAGCAAAGTAAGCCAGAAATTTTATAATAATTTTTTGGGTTAAATAAAACGATATTTGCAGCAGAGAAATCCAGTTGGAAGCAACAAGATGTGCAACTATCCTTGCTATCCCTCAGCCGCCCTGTGCCCCTGCGGCGGTTGTGGTCCCAGCGGCTTCTACGATCCCTGCTTTGGATCCTACAATGGACCATTCAATACGCGCTGTGGCCCCAGCGGTCCTCAATGCTGGGGAGGATTCACCTTTTGCTGAACTCTGACAGGAGCTGCTGGTACCTGGGAGCTGTAATTCGCAACTCAACTGAACAGGAAGAGCTGGTACCTGGGAGCTGTAACTTGCTAACAGAAGAAAATCAGGAAAAGAATTTTGGTTGTTCTGCCAACAGCTGGTTCAACTTTAAAAGCGACTCGAAAACACTTCTGAAAACCCTTTTTTGTGTGTTTAAAATTATTGTAAATACCATCTAATGCAATAAAATGTTCAATTAAAATGTCCATAAAATATACAAAAATAAATTTAATTTATTATTAAATTTTGGGTATATTTTTCAAGGCTGGAAAATTCATATTTATAGCAATTCATTCATAATAAATTTTCCTATTTATGTAGCAAATATTAGTTAAATAAAATACTCAAAAATCACCGCTTTCTTTATATATGTACATTTGTAGTAAATAAAAGTTGATTTCTCTCTGAAGAACTCACCTCAATATAACCCTGAACACTGTCGCATTGCTGCAGCACCAGTATGGCTGGGTTGCCTCTCATTTCATCTGGCGAGCAGGGCGATAGAAATCCACTATCCGCATCGCTGTGTGTGGATAGGGGTCGCGATTTGCGTATCTTGTACTGCACATGACGACTGGGCACGGGTCCGGGATTGAATAGAACATAATTCGATTCCGTGGGCACTGGCACCGTGTGCGAACGCTGATCCCTGCGCTGCTGCTGCAGCAGTTGTTGCAAGTGCAACATGTGATCGGTGCTCACCAGCTCTGAAATGGCTCTCTGTTGCTGCTCGAAGGTTGTCGTCTTATCGTCCGTTTTCTTGCCCCACGAAAGGGTGATAGATTCAGGAAAGTCAACTTCTTTTTCATGGAATGCTGTGCCTGATTCTGTACGGATGTGCTGCCCATGGAACTGCCTGAATTTGTGGAAGTGGAGGACTCCACGAGCGCCGTGGAAGTGGTCTCTGTATCCTTGGATTCCTGACTGTTGGACATGCTGGCGGGATTCTCGAGCTCATGGAATAGCTTCTCCAGATTCTGTTGCTCGAGATTGGCATTCACCAGCTGCTCATTCGTATAGGGGTTGGGTATGCCAATGTCCATGGTGCATATGCCTGGCTCTATGACGAAGTAATTGTGATGATCAAAGTGTATCCGCACATCCTTGGGCTCGGCACAGCCTTCGGTTTCCGCCTCGGGCAGCGCCGAGGTCTCTATAATGATGGTCTCCTCTTCGACTTCCAGCTCCTCGTTGTCGTAGATGACCTCGGGCACCATCTCATCCTCGTCCTCGCAGACCAAATGCTGTCGCGAACTGAACAGCGGATCCCTGAGGCCATGCGAGCTGCTGCTGCTGCTGCCGGTGGTGGCACTGGGATATCGCATGGCTTTTTCGTTGATAAAATCGACCGGATCAAACAGACAATAGTTGTCCATGTGGCATGTGGCCACCTTTCGCTGGCGCACTGGCAGATTCTTCAGCTTGTCGGCATAGTCGGCCGCATCCTCGTTATTGTTGCCCAACTCTGGTGCTGGTGGGGGTGGAGACACCTCCTGGCTGAGTTGTAGCTCTCGTTCCTTGGCCGTGCCCCGATGTAGTGTGGCAAAAAGTCCTCTGGCTATGCAGTTCTTTAGCTCGCTGACTCTGCCCTTGTAGGGACTCGACTGTGCGGAGGTGCTGCTGCCCAGAGGCAGTCCCTGGAGATCCTCCAGGCCCAATTGCTTGCTCAGCTCCTTCCGCTCCTTCTTGCTCAGCACAACCTTGCCACGTATGGGCGTGTTTGGTGCCGAATGCAACAGTCGCGACTCTCTGGAGGGTATCTGTGACAGCGGTGGCGGTGTGGGCGGTGGTGGTTCCCTATAGGGCGGTGGTGCCACCACACTGGTGGTGGCATAGCTCACGGGCAGCTCATTCAATTGGGTCGATGGTGGGGCTTCTGCTTGTATGAATTCCAATTCCATATAGTTGCCATAACCCCCCAAGGTCAGTCCTTTTTGTCGCTGATTTTGATTTTGATTTTCAGTCTTTGTTTGCAGAATCCTTTGGCTTTTATTCTCCCTCTGGTTCTTGGGCTTGGCACCCAATTGTGGTTGCAGTGGTTGCAACTCCTGTCGCAGCTTCTCCGACTCTGCCTCCTGCTGTTGCAGTTGCAGCTGCTGCTGCTGCTGTTGATGGTGATGATTCTCCTCATTCGCATTTCGATCGGATTTTGGAGGAACACTTCCACCTCCGCCTCGTTGCTTAAACGTTTGACTGGACATTGCCTGGCGCTATTTCATTGTTAATTTTCACTGATTTTTCCTTGCACTTTTCACACTTCAATTTTAATAAACATTCTCATATAGAATTTTCCCTTTTTTTAATTGTCACATAAATCTTCATCTTTATGGCGGAAAAACAAACACACATATAAAAAAGATACATTTAATGTTTTTTCTAGTCGGGAATATAAGAAGGGGTAGAGTGTAAGGGGGTTTCCGCCCTTTCCGCTGGCTTGTATTTCTGTTTTGTAATTGGATTTTTGTGAGCGCTTGATGCATGTCAAAGTTAAATTAAAACTGACCCACCGTGTATCCACGAGGACACACCGAAAGGACACACCCCTCGTTCTTCGTCTCTTAGCCTTTTTTTGGTATACCCTTTTCTTTTTTTTTTTTCATGGTCATGGGGCTACCCTCCGTGGTTTTGTCTGTTTTTGAAGTGTGTTTGGAATGGAATGGAATCCTCAAACGCAAAACAATGCCCGAACCAGTTTGAGGATTTTTTTTTTATAATTTGTCTACAAAAGCAATTAACAGAAGGGCCATAGAAGTGATGCTTCAAGGGTTACCAGCAAGCGGAGTCCTCCCTCCCCCCTCTGCAGAAGCTCATACAGAAATTGTATTTTGTAAGCACTTTTCCAGTGCTTAACCTTGAAAAAGGGCTGCGAAATCCACATGGAAAAGCCACTGGGTAGAACATGTTTGAAAATTCCTTAAAAAGGATTTTAAAATGCATAAACTACACTACAAATTTCGAGAAATCTTATTTTAATTTTAAATCAAACAATAAATTTACAAATAAACCGCAAATAATATTTTTGGTGTTTTTTATTGAAAATTGTATAAAAATAATTAAAAAATCTCTCTAAATTCTGTTAAATATAAAGTGAAATAAATGAAAACCACAATTCAAGTTTTAAACAAACAACAAAATATTTTAATGTGTCAAATATTTAAGAGATAATTATTTTCCAAAGGAACTTTTTACAAGTGCAAATTTATATTCAAAGATAATTGCTATGAAAAAATAAATTTCCTTTAACTTTACGTGTATATCTCCTAAAAAAGAAAAATCAAATAAAAATCTATTTCGAAATAGAGGAAAATTCGTTGTGACAAGGAGATTTTTTTCTCTTTCACAATTGAGTAAGTCTGTTTTGTCAGAAATAAAATTGTGCAACAATTGTTGTGCAACAAGCAGTGTGGCAGCAGCACACGACAGCGATACAGAGACACAGAGACTGTGGAGGAGATATCTATAACAAATTGACAGCAAAATTGATCAAGGAATTTATCGAGTGGAAAGCAGACAAAAAAGAAAAAAGAACAAAGGAATTCCAACGAAGGGGCGGCACTTGTTTAAGGCGTATTACTCGTATATTTATAGGATATGTGCAAGACAAAATTTAGCAGAAAAATAGCTGCAGAGAATATAGTATAAATGAATGCCTAAATAGGCAAAGCGTGGGAGTTTCAGTCAAACTCAATGATTGAATGAATACTCAAACTAATGAAGAATGTAACTTATTCAGCTCTCAAAAGTTAAAGAAATTGCCACAGATTTCCATATTAAAAAATTAAAACTTTTTACAATTTTATATTTTAAAAATATTATATAAAATGATTTAAAAATTTATTTTATGGGTAAAACTATATTTGAGATGAATTTTTATAGCACATTTTCAACAAAAATCATATTTTGGCCCTTTTTCATTTATTTATATTAGTTATATTATTTATAAATCAGGGACACTGCATTTTCCTACATCTATAATTAAACTTTTCTGATTAGCTATACATTTTCACGCACACTCAAAATTCCGACTCAATCTAATGCTTTTACATAGCTTTTATCCATGGTTTTTCCTACGGTTTTTTCGACTGTTTTTCCTACCGTTTTTGCTGCAGCTTTTCTGCTAATTTTCTACAGCATTTCGTACTGTTTTCCTAAAGCATTTCCTGTTGTTTTTCTGCCAACTCACAAAACTATGACGAGGCACAGGGAAAACAACAGTTTTCCCAACAATTTTCATTGAGGAAAATTACAGAAACAACAACAGTTTTCCGGCAAGAAACAACAACAACAACAACAATCGAGAGAAAACCGAAATGGAAAAAGTTTTATTGGCAACAAATTGAAAAAAAAAAACAAAAAAAAAAGCCGCCTCGGACCTGCCTCATTTGAAAAATCCTTCTGGCCAACTTTCTGTTCTGTTCTGGTGGAGGGGAGGTCCCTGGCAATGAAGCAATGAACCAACAAGTTGCATAATTGTTGGCGCATGATAAAATTAAACGGCATGAAATGAGCTCCAACTGCTGCTGCTGCTCCCTCCTGCAGCTGCTACTGGCTGCTCCATTGGAGTCGACTCAACAGTTCCTCCAGCTCCAACAGCTCCTGCAGCTCCTCCAGCTCTTACAGCTCCTACAGCTCCTACAGCTCCTCCTCTTCTTGAATCCCACTGCCCCTCTGCAGGTTTCTCTCTGAATTCCTTTGCTCATTTGACTCCACTTCTCCCTCTGGGCTTTCTCTTCTCTTTTGCCAGGTAGCCCAAAAAAGAAGGAAAGTTACTTTATTTAAGTGGAGTTTTTCCACCGACGCCTCCTCGATGTCGGGCATCGTTTCGTCGTAAAGTATATCAAGTAATTTGCAATTAAAATGTTAATTTTTAATTGAATTGCAGATGGCAGCAGGCAGCAGCAGGCAGTAGTGGCAGTAGGCAATGCCATGGCTCTTCTGGCATACTGAATCAAGTTAATTAGAGTCAAAGGAGATCCAAAAGAAGAGCCGGCGCCACTACTATAGAATGCCTCTAGAGGGCTCTGAGGGCAAACTGGCTGCTTAATCCAGGATTAGAGATGGTTACGTGAGGCAAACGAAGAATGAATGCAAATGAAGCAGATGCAGTTGCAGGCTGCTACTAAATGTGGCAATTTTTTTATTGAAGTTTTCTGGGATATTTGAATATTTATTTATGGCAAATGTAGGCATCTCTAAAGAGAGGAAACTACAATGAATAATTGACAGAAATAAATCAAATGGAATACATTAAATTATTGCACTACAACGAGTCTTAAAAGAACATTAAGGATCATCGGGCACTAATGGATATGAAAAATATAACCAAAACTCAAAGATGAGATGAAAAATTTCGAAAGATTGACCGATCCAATAACTAGAAGGAACCCCTAGAGTTTCTGAAGAAATTTACAATTTTTCCATAATTTTTTAATCATTTTTCACGCTAAAAACTGAGCAATCGATAGAGTAGTTTCCCAAACTAAATGATTGAAAAGTTCTTTCAATAATCTTAAGACTGAAGCACTTGATTTATCCCTAATCACACATCCACCAATCGTTTATATTCTGTCATTCTTCTGCTAACTCGTGACTTTGCCACCTTTTTGCTACTCCCATCTCTAGAGCTCATCGCTGGGGCATTTCTGTGGCAGCTGCTGCAAGGCCAATGCACTGCACCGTCAGCAGCAGGAGCAGCAGAAGCAAGCAACACCTTTTCGTAGTAATCCTCTGACACTTTCAGTTTCTATGACAACACACAAGACACAAAGAACACAGGAGAGAGAGAGGTAAACGAGAGGAAAACGAAAGAAGAGCAGTGCAAAAAATAGAGAAAGAAAAGAAATGAAACCCAAAGAGAAAGGAAAGCCAAAGCAACACTTAAAGTTCAACACTTTTCCTTCTACTTTTGAGAGGTGAAAAGTTTCCCCCCCTTCCGCACTTTGGCGAGCGTCACTTCATTTCATTTGTGGTTCTGTGGCGCCTCCTTCTGGCACCCCTATGGCAGTTACTGGCTGTACTTCTCGTTCTGGTACTCTTTCTGCTGCTACTCCTACTTCTTCAGCCACTTGCAATGCTCCTCGTACTTCTTCTGCTTCTCTTTCCTACTGCTCCTGCTACTTCTACTGCTCCTCCTGCTCCTGCTTCTCCTACTCCTCCAACTGCCTCCCTTTCTCCTTCTGCCTTTCTAACCAACAGTCAAAGTTGACAAAATACTTGTCAAGATTTGTGCATTGAGTTCCCTCGCTCTACCTCAAAGTCCCCCGCATTGCCTACTTGCCCCCACTGGGATCCACAGTTGTAATTGCAGCTTTTGCCTATACTATTGCTGTGGTCTGTCACAGGCTCCTCGAAGCCCCAGAAAAGAATCCAGGATATTTGAAGAGTAAACGAAACTGGGAAGATACCCTTTAATGCGAATGATTAAATTGAAAGCTACGATATGGGTGGATAGTTAAGGCATATTAGCCATCAAATTGAAGTTAAATTTGTGCGGAATTATTAAGAAATTTATTCCTTTCGATTTAAGTTAAGTTCGCTCAAGTTTTCCTTACATAAAAACAGTTTTACCCTTAAGAAAATATTCTTAGATTCTTCTCTATTCTTAGAGTTACTTTCTGCAGTAGAAAGAGCTACCAGATATTCCCGAAACTTGGCTCAAAATTATAGAAAAATACACATGGAAATCAGTCGCTATTTAGATTTCTGTTTTGATTCTGCTAGATATCCCTTAAAGGTATACCTTTTATTGTTAACAAACCTCTAGCAAATATCGGCATACCTTTCTTCTTCTCACACAAAACGAGGGGGCAAAAGGGGCACAAAGGGGGCGCAAAAGAAATCAGTGGCAAACGTTTTGTGCTGCTGCTGCTGCTGCTGGCGGCTGGGGCAGGTCCATCAAGTTACAAACTTTACGACTGAGTGGGAGGAGAGAGAGTAAGTGGGAGAGAGTAAGTGGTGGAGTGGGAGAGAGCTGATGGCTCTGGAAATGCTCGTAAAGTGGAGCATGCATTGCGGCGGCGGCGGTGGCCGTTTGCTTTTAGCTTCATAGCTGCCCCTCTCCTTCTTGCTCTTTGGCAGCCAGGGCACTTCATGACATCATTTTATTTGCACTCAATCTCTAGTTCTCTACCCCTCACTTCGTTTTGTTGCCCACCCCTTTCGTGTGACGCTATTCCCCCCCTCGTGTGACGCTTTTCCCCTCTTCGTTTGACGCTTTTTTGCGCGCGTAGAAAGCGCTGTGCAAACTTCTCTCTCTCCCTTTCCCTCTCTCTCTCTCACTCGTTTACAAAAGTTGCGTTTGGTAGTTGCTTTTGATTTGCTGGTAAGTTGACCATCAGAGAAGTGCCCCCCTGTACCCCCTATTCCTCTACAAACCCACTTAGAAAGAAGTGCACGCTTTTCTTTCATTCTTCAGACCGAAAAGCCCATGCCCAAAGCAGACCTCAAAATGTTATTCAAACAAACAAAAAAAAGAGTGGGAAAAAAACTAAGTGAAGAAGTGGTAAAGGGGGAGCAGGTCCTTAGTGCTGCCCCCAAAAACCGGCAAAAAAAAAAAAAAGTAGTGTGGAAATAAAGTGGAAAAGTCTGTAACCCAAAAAAAAAGAAGAGAGAACGAGAGAGAGAGAGTCTCGTACAAATGCATCTGACAGTTTTGAAGATACTTCTGCAGAGACTTTTGAATAATGCTCCCCAGTTGGTAGTTGAAACTGGGGGCGTTAGTTGAGTAGGCGTGCCACAACAGCCAGAACAAAAGAAAAAATATCTAATGAAGAGAAACCCAAACACAAAACCAAACCCAAATCCTGAAATCCAAATCAAAATCTATGTGCAATTCAATTAAAGAGCAATTTCCAGGCAGTCATCATATTTTTGTTAGTTAACGATGCCCCAAGGTGGCGGGCAGGGAGGCAGGGAAATGGGAATGGGGGGGAGGCAACTTAATAAGAGCCCATCAGTGGGTGGAAATGGAAAACGCTTGAGGAAATTGTGTGTGTGTGTGTGTTTTAAGCAAAAAGCATACATAATAAACTCGTATAAAAGATTGTTGCATGCTTTGGGGAAATGCCAGTTGGGAAAATGCGAGGGGGTGGGTAAATTAATGCTATGGATGGCACGGGGGGGTCGGGTAGTGGCAAGTGCCTGGGGCAGCGGCATAAATACCCATATTTGCAATTTGCAGGAGGAAACATCAGCAGCCGCAGAAGGAAGAAGAGCAACAGCATGGGGAAGAAGGGAGACAGCAACATAAGGAAAAAAGGAGATAGAGACAGAGAGAGAGAGAGAAAGAAAAGCACAAGACAGGACAGAACGCTCATGTCCCCAGGCGTTGGACAAGAAAAAAAAAAAAAAAAACCGTCAACGACGAATGTTATTAAAAAAGAAACCAAATGAAAAACCAAAGCGAAAACAGGGGCGAAAAAAACCGTGTAAAACAAGAGAGAGAATAGAGATATTCAACAGGACTGATACCCTGTGGAACTGGAAACTACGGAACTTCAGTGGAATCAAATTAAAATATGCAGAAAATATTTATCTAAAATAAAAAATTTCTATAAATTTTTAATTGCATCAAAAATGAGTGCCAAATGAGACACATACTATTTCGCTTGCCCCTTTCATTATATATTTAGTACCTAAATTTTCACAAATCCAACACACCTAATCTGTTTATCACAGGGTACAAACTCCATCGTGTCCTTTTTCCCACCCATCTGCCACTTCTGCTGCTGCTGCTAAAAAGTCATAAAATTTCTTAAATGCCTAAAAGTATGACAGCTATAGACAATTTATGGTAGGAGAAGGAGATGCCAAGGGACGGGGGGGACCCAAAAGAAAAACTAAGAAAATGAAAATGAAACAATTTTTCTATGCTGCAGATGCTGAAATAGTCCGCTGAATTTTAATGAATTTTTTGTGAACCATGAAAATGTAAATATTTATCAAGCAGCATATTAATACTACGCAGCTTTGGGAAATTCATGAAAATTAGCAGAAGGGAGGAAATTTGTGTATTAATATTAATATTTATGAGTGCCAGCCATGGTGCATATTTGTGGCTGGCTTTGAGGCATGTTTTAGGTATAAATATATTACATTTTGAGGTTTATATTTGATGGAATGTTTTGGCTTATATTTTGTAGTTCCTTTGGCAGTTTTAATTCTCATTTTCGTACCCCATTTGTGTCTCCCTTGATTTCCACTATTAAGTAATTTCCAAATGAAAATACAACTTCCAAAAACCTAGACTTGTTTCTGCCTCTAGCTTTCCCTCATGCAAAACCTCTGCATATTTATGAGCCCAGGCCTTGGTTTACACTAATTTAAATTTACTTGCGACCAAGGCGCGACAATTTTCTAGCCTGCAGACCAAACGCATATTTTCCTTACAACTTCATAAATTTCACGCACAAATAAACAGAGAGGGAATGGAAGATTGGAGCTAGAAGATAGAACTCTCCTGCAATGGTTTGCGGGGGACATCTATCCATATGGTCACGCTTCTTGCTCATAAATTAGCGCCAAATGGACTCCACCTTCCTTTTCAATTGTGCCACGCTGCCACGTGGACGACATTTGTAAGGATTTAGCAGGTGTACGTGAAATGCCATTAACATAAATGGCTTTAGAGAACACAAACATTGAACTTTAGCTCAGGTTTTTAATTACGAAAACAAAAAAAACAGAGGCAAAGACACGACACGACACGAACAGGACACGGATAGGACAAGAACATTTTCCAAACGCTAATCCGCTAAGACAAAAAATGGCATACAATCAATTCTCAAGTAGCGGAAAAAGTGTGAGGGGTTGGGGGTGGGTCGGAAAACAAATTTCCTTCCATGGTCGCAATTTTCCACTACATCGGATTAAAATGTGATATGTTTTGGGATTGTTTAACAGCAGCACAAAAAAAAAAGGGAGGAAAAAATGAGCGTGGGTGTAGGTAGGGGGTGATTGGTAGCGAAAAAAAGAGGGCTTTAGAGAGTAGTAGAAGCAACAGAGAGTGTGTTTGTGTGTGGGTGAGAGACCAAAAGAGACAGAAAGTGAGACATGTCGAGACATGTGTTTGTTTACGGAACTTTTTGGCAGCATCCATGCCCTGGCACCCCCACTGGAGTGGGTCTTAATTTCCGCTTCGCAAGCATTTCTTTTTCACAGCAGCAGCAGTAGCAGCTTCTTCCTTTTCAGTTTCTTCGTTTATTTTGTTTATTTGGGATTTGTTTGCCCTCGTTTTTCTGCATTTTTTTTGTGTGTTTCTGTGTGTGTGTGCTCTGTCCTTTACATGCTTGCTTGAGTACTTCCGGTTTGAATGCCGGAAGTATGAACGAGTGGAAGCACCCCACTGGTGTTCAATGCACAACACACACACACACACATGTGGCTGGCTGTCTGTAGGGGGGGAAGGAAAAGGAAGAGGAAGGTATAAATGCGAGTGCGAATGGAGGAGACTTTAATTGTTACGAGTGGAAAATTGAATTGTGCTTGGAAAAACGCCTCCCAATGAAGTGGGACAAGCAGTACGTGTCATTCATTTAAGGTTGATTAAATATCGATTATTCTAATGAAAAGTAATTTATCGTTTAATTGATCGAAATAACAACAATCAAAATCTATCGATTGATTCAATTAACTAACAAATTATAGAAATCTTCGATAGAATAATCGATATTTGAACCATCAAATTAGAGAACAACCTATCAACATGTTATCGATCAATATTTCGATAGGTTCGATTATTATTAAAAGATTAAATAGAGGCAAAATCAAGTTACTAAATATGGAAAATTATGCGAAAATCTCTTTTTAATTTTTTAATGCCAAAGATTAGCCTTTGAAGGTCACTTAAAGCCTGGTTCTACATTTATATCCCTCTAATGCCTATCCCCGCAGCTTGTAGATCTATTAATTGTATCAAATCTCTACCCAATAATTGCCTTTAATGTGTGCCAAGATTCGTTGGTGCCAAAAAACATATTGTTTATCCAAACTCTTAGCAGATTTTGATGCTTCAACACACGTTTGTGCGTTCATGCAAGTTTTTCCCTTACCAAAGAATTAGACAAACACACGTTTTATTTCTGTGTTCACTTCCGTACCATATAGTAGTACTGCCACATCTGCTCGTACTTGCCACACACACACACACACACAACATTTGCCGCATAATAAGTAAGGCAAACAGAAGGACTGCTGCTGCTTACTGAATGAAAAGGAAATAAAATTCTTATAGCAAAAATTGGAATAAAATTTCGTGTGAATTGGAGTGAAAGCGGGGGGCACTTGCAGATGGATATGTACTACATATATGTATGAATGTGTGTGTGAATGTGTGCGTTTGCAAAGGAAATACTTGTCGCATTTGTGGATTCGATTGATTGGAATAAAAAGCATAAATCGTTGCATTTGAAGAGAGAAGAAAAATGTTAAATTTATGTACGGAATTTATACTTTAAATTGTGTAAGGAATGCAATACCCCAAGGCTGATGGTAATTACTGGATATTAGTCATTGACTGAGAAGTTTTTAAGACGCTTCCCCCCTGCCACAGCAGGTTCTTCAGTGTTGTACAAATTAATATACTCCCTATATCTACTCTAAATCCCGTTCTCGCACAACATGTATCCTCATTATGGCACAACATCCAATCTAATTTTGGGCCCATGCCATTCCCTCAATAACATTCCGACTTATTCCAACTGATTTTTATGGCACAACAAAAATTAAAAGGGAAAGCGGAAAGCTGCTCTGGCTAAAAGCGCAATAATCAGGCCAAGGCACGCACGCATACCAACAGACGCGGAGGAGCACGGGCGGCGCTTCCTTAAAGCGTTACATTTTGTCGTAAGCCAAAAAGACGACAACGACATTACGTTTTATTATCTATTATATGGATGGAGGCGCCTCAAAATGTCACTACATTAGCCTCAAAAATCCATAATACACACACCCACACACATGATACAAGCAGGGAGAGTGGGGGGAGGGATTTAAGGGGGCCCATTCGTTGGCAGGCATCAAGTAAACATTAAAAACAGGAAACGGAAGTCGTGGCAGTGGCCAAAAACAGCACCACATAGCCACCGCCGACATTCCATAAACAGCAGGCTTATGATTATTTCAATGCAAGGTTTTCTTCGTTCCCTGTTTTTTTTCTGGCTTTTCCGATTTGCATTTCTCTATACGTGTTTGCATACTTTTGGCACTGAGTGTGGGGTGCTAATTTCCTATGCATAAAGTGTTGCATGTGTCGCGAAATTCATGCCACGTTTTCTTTATCACATTTCTGCATAGCAGATTTCACATAATATTTTTGTTTTTTCTTTTTCTTTTGCACTTTTTACTCTATTTTCTTTTACACCTTTTTCTTTTTTGAATTTTAAATTTTTGCACTTTTTTATCTATGGGTTTTGCTCAATTTTCTTAGATTTTGTGGCGGCATAAAAAGTGCAAAGCATTTCTTTAAGGATAATCCACAGTTGCTAAAGAATGTAATGCTACCTTTTTGTTACGGGGCCGTACAAATATTACGCGAAAAGTGTTCCATAGAAATGCGAGCGAAGCGAAACGCAGAGTCCTGCCGCAAGTCCTTCCGCGCGCCACCAAAGACCAACAAGCACTGACGCCGGACTTTCTTTCAAGCAGCGAAAAGCCTGAATTGAATGCCAGAAAAGCAGCAGCAGCAGCACAGTAGGGAAATTTCCTCACTGGAAAAGCCGGCTATTGGTGTCCTTTTCCTTCTCCACCGCCACACGACAACGACAGCTGCAATTGACCTTAGCCTTCGAGGCGGTGTCCCGTGTTTCGTTTCGTTTCGTTTGTCGGTTGTCGTTTGTCGGCTTTTTGCCAGCTGTCGGTTCGAGGGTTGCGCGGAAGGGGCTTTTTTCCCCTTCCCTTGGGAAATTCTATTTTCCATTCGCAGGGATGTGTTTTAGCCTTGTGCTAGGTCTTTGCTCTGCTCTGTATTGTGTGATAGAATGCCGCCACAGGTTTAACAGGTTGATGGAGTGACGTCATTGCTGTTTAGGGGTACAAACTTTTCTGGGGTATCAGGGAAATTTCTCAGAAAAGGAGAAAGGAAATTTCTTTCTGTTGAAGAGGGGAAGTTTCTCTCCGACGGACAAAGGAATTTTTAGGAGATATGGAGAATTATACGGAAAACAAATGATCTTTTATTATTTTTTACAGAACCTCAAATTCATTTTTTCAACTCAAATTCAAATTCAGTCAAAATCTGACTACATTTTCCTCCCGTTTTTCTTGAGAAATTTTTTCCCTTTGAACTTCGCTTTAAATTTGAATACTTTTTACTTTATCCCCAATTCTTTTTTTTTCATGCTTTTTCTACCGATTGTTGTTTACCTAAAACAAAACTTAAATAAGGGCTACTAACTCTACAACAACAAAAAAAGTGTCGCAGATTTGGCCTTTACCTTGTTTTATCTATGAAACAATTTTCAATTTCTCTTTCTTTATGTTTCGGGTTTTCCGGCTTTTGCACTTTTGGGGTGCATTTTTTTTTCCTTTTGCGCGGGAGGTTTTCCTATCTTTATTTTGCATAAATTTTCACTTTGTTTTTTATCAATGTCTTTGGGTTCTTCCTTAATTCCCGGAGTGTTTCAGGGGAAACCCCAGCTCTCTTGCTTTCCCGCTCTTCTGCACTCTTTTCTTTAGGTCTTTTGTTTGGTTCCTCTTGCGCCTGAGATTTTTCTATTGAGATAATACTCATAATACTTGTTTTCGCCTTGTTTTTTAATCCTTTGCCCAAATGACTGCGACAACGAAAGGACCCCCCTTTTTTCAGTCGCTGTGTGTGTCCTTTCCTACGTGACGGTTGACTGCATACACGCGATGGTTACAGGACGACGCGACGCAACGCTACGTTGGACATTTTATAGTTATTGCCTCCCCATCGGAAAATTCCCCAGATGGTTCTTCATTTTCTATCGCGCTTATGTAGGTTTTTGCTTTATTTTCTCTATGCCATGGCCATTGAGGGATCTATTGTTTTATAGACACACGAGAGAGTGATATATAGAGAGAGAGAGATAGCGACAGAAAGGGAAATTAAATCAGCAGACGTCTTTGCACAAACAAAAGCATTTGATGACAGTCTTTCTTTGGCTCTTTACAGAGACTTTCCATGAGAGACTCTAATCAAATTGTGTGTTTTTAGGTTCATCAATCTATAGTACATTCAATGGGAACGTTTCTCAAAGTGATTTTAGGACGAAGAAAGTTCGGAAGTTAGAAAGGAATACAAGTTAAACCGAAGCTAACACAGAAAATATCAAATAAATGCCTGTAAATGGCAAACAAATTAGTCATATATGATTAATGTATTTTATTTATTTTGCACAACTTTTGAAAAAGCACAGAAAAAATATATTCATATTTATAAGGGAATACAAATTTTCCTTTACCGCAGACTTCAACCATCCAACGTTATTAGCTCGGGTTTTCACCACTCTATTTTGTTCCCTTTACTTCTTATTCTTACGGTTTCTTGGGAAATTATACAAAAATGGGAAGTATATTTTCGGAGTAAAACGTTTCAAAGGGAGGATTTATTCAGGAGTCAAAATCCTTTAGCAAAGTCACACACTTTGGTACCATAACTTCGCTAAGAATTTAATCCCAAACATTGAAAAGGAAAAATCAGTTTAGCCAGGATTTAGTGATATTTTTCCCTATTTATACCAATTTAGCGGAGATACATGGTAATTATATATGTCTACGGATATATTATATTATATTAGATATATGTACGTACATATAATTTTAAAATGCAATAATATAATTTCACCCAATAGAGTACAAAAAATAAGTTTAAAGTAATTCTATAAATTAGTCACATAAAATAAGGAAAACCATGAAGAGAGTACAAAAATGTACTTTATTTATGTTCTTATATAAAATGAACGTTTTTCCAGAATTATTAATTTTTATACAACAATGTGAAGTATATTTTCGGAGTGAGCCGTTTTAATGGGAAAATTTATTTAGGGAGCACAAATGCCTTACCCAAGTCAAAAACTTTGGTACCATGTCTTTGCTAAGAATTGAAGCCTAAAAATTGTATAAGGAAAATCAGTTAAGCCAGTATTTAGGGATATTTTGACTTATTTATACCAATTTAGCGGAGTTTCAGATTATTATATATAAGGAAATTCTTAAATTAAGAACACTTAAAAATTAAGTTTAAAATCATTCTACAAATAAATCACATAAAATAAGAAAAACCATGCAGATAATGAGAGGATAAATTCTTTAGTTTGTTCTAATATGGTTTTTATTTAAGTATTTAATTTTTTTAATTTTTAATTTTTTACACTAACAATATAATAAAAGTCAAAAGGAAAAAGAATCTGTTAAAAGCTTCAGCCCATCAATTTCCATCAACGAAAGAGCTCCTACAATTTTGATAAGCCGCCCTTCAGTCTCCACGCCCACTCCACAACGATTTCCATATCCAAATCCTGACAAATAACTGTCGCCAGTCGCCTGCCAATACTCTGTCAAACTGCCAATACTCGTACTCAACCCACACCACACTACACCCCCTGAGAAATGCCATAGAAATTTCCTTTTGTATGAATTCTACGGTCTGTCAATAAAAATTGTACGCCGTATTTTGATTTTGTAACTTTTGAGCGTGCAATCAATTCGCACAATAAGCCAGGGACTCCATCCAGGACATGGACACGGACATGGATCCAAGGACAAGCACAAGTGCCAACATTTGGAACAAACAATTAATCATTTCAATTTTCCAAACGACTTGACAACGAAGACGTTGAGACGACGACAAAACAATTTGTGGGATAGCTTCCAGAAACTACAAAAAGGAGCTTGTCCACGCCCACACAAAAAAAGGGAGTTGCAGGGGCATAAAAGGAGTCTTGAAGCCAACAACCAAAGCGACAGGAGTTGGCAGAAACAGGAGTTACAGGGAGTCAGACGGCAGAGCCCAGAGGGCAAGGACACACTTTGCCACTTCTGCTGACTTTAGCAATATTTCTGCTCCTTCCATCCATCTGTTGGGTCATTGAATTTGCATGTTACACAGCGAATTCATCTCTTCTTCCGATGAACATCAGGCAATTGAAGGAAATGGCCCAAATCCAAACAGGAATTGACTTGCAACCCGACAAAAGGAGAGGGGAAAACCTACTATAGACCTAATGTATGTGTGTGAAAATTGATTATTTAGTTGGACTGAAAATCCCGGCGGTGCTGCAATACAGGGCCAACCCGAGACAGAGGTGGATTCCACCTCCGTCTGATTCCAGAGAGGAATCTAGTTAAGTTAAAAAAAAATATGGGTGTATTTCTAAATCACAAAATTAAAAGTCACTTCAAGTACATAGCTGAGCGCCTCCTCAACGTCCGCCTTAGAGCCGAGGAGGATGGGGACGCGCTCGTTTGACTTTTGAAACATTCGATTTAATCTATTTATAGATTATAGAATCATTCAAATTAATTGTCTGTTTTTTTTCTTAATTGCATATATGTAGTATTCCCATATCCCATAAAAATGTATTATCAGTCCACGTAGCAATCAACGACAGAATAAATACCTCTAGGGAACTCTGCTAACGGCAGTTCACTTTTATATTGCATTCAGAGAAGTAATCGCAATGCGGAGTTCCATTGTTTTCTTGTTATTGGCGATAACCTTTGGGAGATCTCTGTCCCAGCATTGTGGGGTGAGTGCAACGTTCAGTGTACTGACTGCAAAAAATTCTAAGAACATTGCGGGGTCCACTTATAGGAGGATGAATCTCAACACGAGTGCGGGGCCTACTGTTACGGAGCTGTCAAACCGATCCTGGAGTACCTTGCCATCCTGCAAAAGCGAGTGGAGTCCTATGAGGCCAAACAGCCGGCAGATACTCTCGCTAAAATCGCACTAATGGACGAAAAGTTGGAGACTCTGCGAAGACAGCTAGTGATCCAGCAAGAGTTAGAAATCAGATCACAGGTACAAATTCAGAAATTGGAGCAACAACTAGA